>CM060938.1:300909956-305709956 GCA_030765085.1 Allium cepa | reverse complement strand
CTACACATATCATCCATAGCTTCAGGAAAGCTTAACACCTAAGGAGTATGCTAGAAACCTATTAATATAAAAATGATAGAGGACAACTTTACATTAAATATTCATATTATTTAACTTATTAAATTGAGTGATATTGACTTATCAAATAATGTATTTCTTATGAAATATCTACGTGGTTTGAATGTTGGACATATCAGAAATCATGGTATACGAAATACACACATATATTTATTCATCAAGTGTAATTAAGATTTCTTAATGTTCTGCCTTTAGTTTATACGTCCGTATTATATAAGTTTTATCACTATATAACTTTTATAACTCAAATAACTTACATAATAATCTTACATACAACATTATATTAATTAAATCTTGTTAATTAATTTAATTAACTAACATTTTAATTAATTTTATATTATTTAGTTGTAACATTTTATATTAGACGTGTATACTATAATCTTTACTGTTACACACATATATCTTTATATATATATGTATGTATGTATGTATTTCATTATTTATTAATTAACCTTCAATTAATTTATTTAATTAAACATTTTTTAATAAAATATTAATTTCAAAATTTCATATATGCCTACATATTACATTGCCTTAAACAATTCAAGACAACATAACATATGTCACTGTATATATTATACATGTATGTATATATATATGTTACTTGATTAAATATTTTATTAATTTATTAATCTCATTAATATATTATAAGTTTCGATATATATATATATATATATTATATTTTCAAAACATGTTTTAAAAACTATACTATAACATTTACAATATATTTCTTATTTAAAATTTAACTTTAGATTGAGAATTTTAATTTTATTTCAACACAATTTTGAGAATTAGCCCAAGATCCAAATTCAAATTGAGTTATTTCTATTTGGGATAACCTTTGTTCACTTTACCTTCCGGACAGCTGGTAGCCAAGTAGAGTAGGGTACTTGGTTACCCAAACATAGCCTAAACATGTAACAACCCGCATATTTAACGATTTTATAATTAAATGATTTATTTAAGTATAGCGTCGTTAGTCGGATTTTGGGGTCCGAAATATTACTTTCTGCAAACGGCCGAATTGGAGCTCGAAACCACTTCCATTGAGTTCAAAGCGTCGTTTGCGATCTTTTTGAGTATAATCTTTGATATGTTTGGAGTAAGTTGAATTTTGCTACGTTTTCTGGTTGGGCTTTAGCTTTGGGTTCAGCCCCAAACCCCACTTAACCCTCTAACTCAGCCCATCTCCTCCCATTCATTCATTCCTACTCCTCTTCACTTCTAAACTCAAGCTCCAACTGAAATGGGGGAAAGGAAGAGGAAATAGAAACTCCCAAGCCTTAGTTTCTCTTGCTAATCCAAATTCTTGCTCCAAATTCAAAGAGAAGGATAGGTAAGCCTCTTCTCCATCTTCTCCATCTCTTCTCCTCTTCAATTTCAGAAAATATCCTAAACCTAATTTAGGAAAATATGTGTTTTATTCTTAGATTGAAGCTTGTTGAGTAAGAGTGAAGAGTGGTTAGCCTTTCCTTTGCATTTGAGCTTCTTCTTCTTCTTCTTGAGTTAAAAAGGTGAGTTTTGAACTCACATCTACTTTTCTTGATTTCATTGATGTTGGGTATGAATACCTAGCACTTGTTCATATGCACTTGCTTTTAGTTTGGATTGAATTGGTGAATATCCAAATTTTTAGTGTTTGGGTTCAATTCTTGAAATCCTAACTTTGATGTTTTGATCATGTTTTTGGTGATGAATCGAAGTGTTTATAGGGCCGGGTAGCCGTTAGGCGTAAACCCCTAGCGTCCGTGCTCGTCCGGTTGAAAGTTGGGAGAGTTTGCACTTCATTTGTTATAAGTAGGAAATGCAGGAAATTGGGTTCAGTCGACTGGATTCTCTGTTCAGTCGACTGAGCTGAAGCCCGAAATTTCTCTGGACAATTTTCAGTCGACTGAACAGGGATTTTCAGTCGACTGACCTGCTCCTGTTTTCCTGTTTTGCCTATTTATGCTTATTTTGATTGGTTTTCCAGATTTAATCGATTCATGTTGGTTCTTAGTGGTTGTTATTGCCTTTTTGACTTTGATAACTTATTTTTGACTTCATCCACGGGTTTTTATAAAATAATCTTTCTAATCATATTAGCTCCAATTTATAAATTCTATTTAAACACACGCACACTTTCGCACGTCGAGTGAAGTGGAAGGATGATTAAATGGTTGGGCAAAATACGGACCATGAATCTGTGCGTTTATCCTTCCGATTAATTCCCGACCTATTCAATTGATCGTTTTGACCTTCGGGTTCAGTTTACCGATGATATGAGGTAAATTTGTACTGCTTTGAGTGTGAAAATGGCTAACGGATAGTAAACCGTTTAGTGCGAACGAGTGGTTATGGGACATACGTTAACACTTTTCGGATTCCTCTTCGAGAGTTGTGACACATTCCGCCAGTTAGTGGTGTCCAGAACTGGGTCTCACCACTACGGCTTGTCGCCCTATAGTATCGCTTTCTATGTTGGTCGTTATGAGCCGCATGGGTGATATTGGGTTTGTTGCCTTTAATATCGCTTTTGGAGTTGGTCCTTTGCCCCGACTCAAGAGATATTGGAGTGGTTCCTTCACCACCGCTCATGAGATATTGGATTTGTTGCAATTGGTATTTGTTATTTGCCTTTTGGCTTGCCTGGGATATTCTTATCCTTTGTTTATCCATGTTGCCGATGATATGAGGCTTGTTTTATGATGTTCATCTTTTGTTAGATGATTTTGTTATCTCCCTTAGAGATATTTGTTATACTATATGATCTTGCAGGTTCATTATCGTTCAGTTTATCTAACTGATTTGTTTAGCTAGACTGACCCGTGTATTTTATACTCGAGTCAGACCGAGTTGTTTCAGGTTAGGTGCTTTTGGACTTAGCCTCTTTTGCTTCCGCACGGACTATTCCGCTAGTTTCTTTTGTCTTAGCTTTTGTGTAGTCCTTATCTGTTGTAACTCTGATATGTATTCTTGTGAACTCGTCTGTATATTGTGGTTTGCTATACCACTTGACATGTATTATTTTGTATACTCTGCTTTGTATCAGTATATGTGTGTATATGATGGTTTACTGTTCTATGATGTATATTACATTGAGTTGTTATATTCCGTTCTGATAGATCCTATAGCCATTGTAGTCTTGCTTTAAATATTTATTGAATACGTCGAACTGTTTGTGATTCTACTTTTCGACGTGTTTAGTGGATAGTTAAGGTAAGATTACACATGGTCGCTCCTATCCAGCCTTATTCTCCGTGTTAGCAGACGGTATTATCTATACAATACTCTTTGCTAACGTGGGTATAGAGGTGGGGCGTCACAAAACACCTCTTTTCTAGACACCCCACTAAATGGGTAAGATTAGTTAGTTGGTCATAATACGACTAACTTAGACTACATAGACTATTTGACTCAGATACCAATGTTGGAACCGAGCTGGTCGGAAGTAGGTCAAATGAGTGAATTTAATTTTTTTTATCCATTTTGATTTTAGTTGAGCCTATGAACCCAAAACCTATTTTAGATTTAATCTAAAATGTTGAATAAAATCTTCTTTTTATTTCTTTTAATATAAATTAGTTTGAATTTAATTTTAAGTTGTATGTTTGTTAAACGGGCGAATGAAATTCACCCATGTGTGAAAGTGTAAGTACAACATATGGAAAGCGTACATAGTTAATGTGAACATTGTTTAGGTGCTGTGATTTACACCGCAACAGGCACATTTTCCCTTTATATACGCATTTGCCATCTAAAATATTTTTTTTAATAAGATTTATATGTTAAACACACATAGCTATGTGTATGTATGTATAATTGTACACATTAACATATATTAAAAGTTAAATTAGACAATTCAAATTTGATTCTAGTTAAAAGATAGTTTAAAAAATACTACAACACTTTACATCAAAAGGTGTAACAATCCTGGTTTTGGTGATTTCCTGTAAATATTAAATTATAACGGTAGTCATAATTTAATATTGTAAATTAAAAAATAAATTATAGAATTTAAATTGTTTATTTGGAATAAACAATGGATTTTGAAAATAAAATGTGAAAATAAAGTTTTGAAAACTTTATCTTAGGTATTTGTGAGAATAATGAGTGAAATATGATTTTATTTAGTGAAAATGCAATAATTCTTGTGTTTATTGCTAATTGCTTCTTTTAATAATTTTTAAAGGAAGTATTTGATTTTAAAATGTGTTTATTTTAAATAAAAAGGTGAAATTTGATTTAAAAATAAGTTTTGATCATAAAATTGATGGAGAATGGTTTGTTGTATTTTATTACACAAGAAATATATTTTTGTGCAGCTTTTGGAGTTAAAAATAGTGTTATATGTAAATATTTATTTTAAGTTGGGTATTTAATTAAAATAAGAGTTTTTAATAATGAAAATAATTTTTAGAGCTAAATTATCTTTTGTTTTGTGAAAAAATGTTTGTGAAAACATTGGAATGTATTTGTGAGATTTTATTGTGTTGAAGTCTTGTAAATATAAGCTGTTTTGATTTAAATAAAAGAGCTTTAGTTTAATTGATGATAATTAGTGTCTTAGGCTAATTAGTTGTTATTAGGTCTAAGTCCATTTTTATCTCTAACCTGAAGTAAAGAGGAAGCTTCTCTTCCTCAAACAAAGTACGTACAGTACAAACTTCAACTAACCAGAAACTAAGAAGAAAATTAAGAAAACCCTTTCCCTCTTCAAACCCTAAGCCAAAATCTTCAAATTATTCAACTCCTTTGTTGAAGTTGATCAAATTAAAGACAATAAAATCAGGTAATCACTCTAAAATCAAAGATGGTTTCATCAATTCTTGATTTTGTGAATTTGAACCGGCTGTAAATTATGTTTTCTCTATGCATGTCTGTAAACTATAAATTTCTAGGTTCTTAAAGCATATACAAGGCCAAAGCTCAAAATTTCTTTAGATTTCCTCAAGTTTGATCTGCATTTTGTTAAGGTGAGTATCAAAAATCACATGTTGTAGCTTTGATTGAGATTTCAAGGTAAGAAAACTCAATTTTGTCTGTTGCATGTTCATTTGTGAATCGCTGTCAGTAAATTGGGCATATCTCTTTCATTTTAAATCAGAATTTGATTTTCATTGAAGTTTCGAAAAGAATAAAAGAGTGTGGCAATTTTCACGTTAAGTACTTTGAAAATTTCGAGCATAAAGGGTCGAAAATCCCAATTCAAACTCGCTGCCGTGTCACTGTAAAACTATGACTTTCTGTGCTAAGTGTTGTTGGTAAATTGAGCATATCTTTTTCATTTGATGTCCGAATTTGACGATTCTTGATGCTCCTGAATTCTTACAACTTCCATGTTTTTGGTTTTGTTAAAATTTGAGGTTTACATGGCCAAATGTTCATTCTAGTGTCGCTATCCTGAAACTAAAATGACAGCTGTAGTGAACTTAGGTTCTAGAATTTGTTTTGACCATATCTTTCACGTTTCTAAGTCAAATTCAATAATTTTAGATGTTCCGAAAAGCTCAAACTTTGTGCTAAAAGTTTTATGTTTTGAGTTTTTTAAAATTTTGAAGTTAGCTTTGTCAAAACCGTGTTTAATTTTTGGTGCCCCGAGAGCAAAACGACAGCAATAACAATCATTGACCTGATAATTGTATTAGCTTATTTTTGCTCTCATTCCCGTTCGATTTTGATGTTGGTTTTGAGATGTTTTGAGAGCTATGATGCCTACCAATATGCTAGCTATATTTGAAGAATTTGAAATTCAAATTTAAGTAGAATTTGAATTGATTTTAGGTTAAATTTGAATTGAATTCAAGTTATCGGTCTACAGTTATCTTTATTGTTTTTCATTGTTTTCGAGCACAGTTTTCTCTAAACCAATTTTGAAGTGATTTTTGAAATAAATGGACATTTCAGATTATTATTATTATATAGTATTTTAAAATTATTTTTCTAACATAAAACCTATTTATTTCCTATAATAAAGTAATTTCAAATATTGGTTTTATTAATCTTTTTAGGAAAAAGTTTTAAAAGCTTGTTTTCTCTAGTAAACTATTTTACATATAAAACATACACTTTTAAACTATTCAAAAGTAAAAGAATGATAATTAAACGATTTAGTAAAATACGTGGTATGGGACATGTGCGTTTACTATGTCGGTTAATTCCTGACCTGTACGATCGAAGCTATTTGAGATTATAGATTCTGTGATGTTCTACCATATTATGGAACATTTTGAGTTTTATAATTCCTATTTATTAGAATTATTTAACATGGCCAATATTGGGAAAGTATTATGGTTTGAGATCTCCCATGTAGGAGTATGGTCAATGAGAACCATCACGATGTTTTATTTACTTGCCAATGATATAAGGCAAGTCTTGAGTATATGATTTCATATTTTGAGATTTATGGTTTATAAGGAACCATCACGATGTTTTCACTTGTCGATGAGATGAGACAAATTACGATGTCATTTAATACTTGTCGATGAGATGAGAGGAGTATGGTGTCTCTTTATCACTCGCCAATGAGATATGGCGAGATATGATTTTTTGAGTTTTATGATGTTCATAGTATGGCATCGACTGGTGGCTAATAAACCGCTAAGTGCGAACGTGTGGTATAGGACACACGTCAACACTTTTTGGGTTTCTATCCCTGAGTTTGAGACACATTCACGATGTTTACCTAACAGAACTGCTTTGAGAGGTGTTAGCGACCTGTCATGAGGATGAACTGCTTTAGGTGGTGTTTGCAACCCTGTTTGGGCTGACAAAACAACTTGGAGAGGTATCAACGACCTTGTCAAGAGAACGAACTGCTTTGGGAGGTGTTAGCGACCTTGTCTGAGGATTCGACCATCTGAATTTAGCACGTTCAACATTGCTTCGGCATTGCAATCGGGGATTTGGCCAACTCGGATTTTTTGAGTTTTCTGTTTTATTATGATTTCACTATTTTAAGATGTTTTATTACATCGATAGGCTAGTGCTATATGAGATGTTATATATATATGGTGATTTCATTTATGATGTTTTGAACTCTTATCGAGTTCATTGAGTAATGAGTTTGGATAATTTCATGATTTTAAAGGATATTATGGGTTTTTACATTTTGGCGAGTTGAGATTTATTTACATTTATATCGATAAGATGAGGTATAATTGAATTTGGAGATTCTTCTATATTTGAGTTTTGGATCATCCTATTTGAGAATGTTTTATGTTTGCTATTTTGGTGAGAGTTTGTATTGATGTTTCTCCTTTTGAAGAGATATGGTTCATGGAAACTATACAGACATTTTGGGACGTCGTCGATGATACGAGGCGAATTTTTATATTATTAGAGTATTATTATTGAATTTACCTATTTTGAGGTCTTTTTATACTTAAGTGACATTAGTTCGCTTAAATCATGGGTTGTACTCTTTCTGTAGCCTCTTCTCATTCGAAAAGAATTATCACCTTGTGTCTTATGCTTTATATTATCGTCTATCCTCATTAACTGATTGTTTTAGCTAGATTGACCCGTGTATTTTGTGCTCGCGTCAGACCGAGTTGTTTCAGGTTAGCTATCAGTTATGGGATTTAGTTTTGATGCATCTGCTTGGATATCAGCCTAGTACTTTTATGTAGTTTATATTTCTTCCCGCTTGACTCCGATATGCATTTGATTAGATGTATATAGTGTGGTCTCTGTACTACTTCTGTGTATCAGTTTGTATCATATTGGGATGTATCTGTGTATATGTATTTATATATATGACGATTACTGTTCTATGATGTGATATGCATTCTGTTATTATATTTTGTTCTAATAGATACATTAGCCACCTATAGTTTTGTATTAAGCATTTATTGTATATGTCGATCCACTTGAAATAGAAAAAAATATAGAGCATACGTCGACGTATGCAGTAGATGTTTAAGACAAGATTATAGATGGTCGCTCTTAACCGGCCATATTCTCCGTATTAGCAGACAGAATTACTTAGTAATTCTTTTTGTTAATGTGGGTCTCGGGGTTGGACGTCACAGCTTGGTATCAGAGCTGATTTTAGAACAAAGTATGATAAACACAGGACAGAAACACATATTACGATCATCTAAGTGTAATACAAGTGTTAGGAATTCCTTAATCATCGTGTCCTCTACCTTATCGTGTCTTTCAGAGTAGATAATTTGGGTAAGTAAAGTGAATAATTCTAGTTAAGAGGATATCTTAATTAGAAAAATATATCATTTGATGCTTTAATTAATAAAATGATGTATTTAAGGTAAAAGAATACTTTGGTTTGAAAATTAAAATATTAATTGAATATTTTAGTACAAGTTATTAATGATGACTATAAAAATTTATTTAGATGGATAATTAATAATCATCTCTTGATAGTGGAAGAAATTAGTTATCTCTTCCAAAATGAGTTTCCATAATTAATTGTTTTTAAAGCAAGATTTTGGAAAGTAATGAAAGTATTTCCACTTTATAAAATGTTTTATGATGATTACATAAAGATGAACATAGTTTTATATGTCTTAGCTTTTCAGGGATAAAGAGGATCATTTAATAAATGATTTAGCAAAAAGCTAGATTGAAATTTTAGTTTGAAATTAAAATGGTTTGGGAGAATTTCAAATTGATTTTAAAAGCTAAAATTTTATTTAGAAAAGTGTCGTACTAACATAGTGATAACTAGAGATTTATAACTCCAAATGAGCTCAATCTTTTTTGCAAATGAAAGAGCTTTAAGTAAGCTATAAAGTTCCTTCGTACCACTTTTAAAGATTTTGCTTTTTACTAAGCCTTAAATGGGTTTGAATATGGATAGGTAGTTCTTCCCTATTACAAAATTCTCTAAGATTAAGCTAAAAGTAAATTTAACATAACTTTCAAATCGTAAATCTAATTTTGATGATCTTTATATTGCTGGAAAGCGTAGACTGAGTAGAATAACTTTCATCTTTATAAAGTTTTCAGATTTTGTTGTTTTCTGGGTGAAACAAGTTTGAAATAAAAAATTTCTTTTTCCCTCAAGAGTTAAGAGTAGTACTTCTTATTTGTGAACATGAACTATTATCATCTATCTGAGTTAAATACAGGTGAAATGGGAAATTTGGAATATATTGTGAGCAAAAATAATATATAAGTTTGTGCAAACTCGCTTTAAAATGCTGAAAATGAATATATGTTTTCGAATTACATTTTTAAAGTGTTAAATGATGATATATATTGTGTTTCCGACCTAATGGTCGATTTATATTACATAATCATTTTTGTAATATCGTATACGATCCTCCATACAAAGGAGACTCTGCCAATTTTTTCGGAAATTTCTGACACTTAGAAAATTTGAGAAACATATGTGAAAATATATGTTACCAATTAAAATTTATGGAAGAATTAGAGGATAGATAGCTCAAAATTTTATTTACTCTAAATAAAGAGTAATGAGTTTAAATTAAGAATCTAAGTAAGAAGCTTTATAAGTTTTCACATGTTGAAAATTAAGAATTAAATTATTTTGAAGAAAATGGGTTTGTGAACTCTAAGGATATTTGTTTAGTAAAAGAAGCATAAAAATCTATTCCTTGAATTTATTTTGCCTTTGTGCAATTATTTTACGACTTGCATGTATGCAGTGGTATGAGTTTGGTGGTATTGGGAGAAACCCCTTACCTTGCATTGGGTTTTCTTTCTGTAATAGTTATCAATCTAATATCAGTATGACTCCCTTCGTAGTATTATGCAGAAAGTCGTATCGATTATCATCTTATCGGTTAGAGTCCGGGATAAATTTGTGAACTAAATCCTAACGCTGTTCATGAAATTTCTAAGGAATAGATCTCACCCGATTTGTCTACTGCGAAACCTGACGTTTGTGTTTTCCTTCGAGGGTGAGACGCCTTCGAAATGACGATGTTTTGCTCATAAATTCAATGGTCTATTAATCCTAACGCTTATACATGGGAAACAAAAGAATTTATCGAGCTATCATATCTGAGTTTTATGTTTTCTTATGTTGAGGGTGAGAAATTTAAACTCTAAATTATCTGTCTTCCTTTACTTGATGAAATGAATCGTGTTGAATACAGGTCTTCCCTGGAAATTGTGAGGACGCATTTTTTTGTGAGGGAGGGAGTCTGTAACAACCCTGATTTTGGCGATTACTTATAAATATTAAATTATAATGGTAGCCACAATTTGATATTGTGAACTAAAAAATAAATTGGAGATTTAAATTCTTTATTTGGAATAAACAATGAATTTTGAAAATAAAATGCGAAAATAAAGTTTTGAAAACTTTATCTTGGGTATTTGTGAGAATAATGAGTGAAATATGATTTTATTTAGTGAAAATGCAATAATTCTTGTATTTATTGACAATTGCCTCTTTTAATAATTTTTAAAGGAAGTATTTGATTTTAAAATGTGTTTATTTTATATAAAAAGGTGAAATTTGTTTTAAAAATAAATTTTGATCATAAAATTGATGGAGAATGGTTTGTTGTATTTATTACACAAGGAAATTATTTTTGTGCAATCTTTAGAGTTAAAAATAGTGTTATATGTAAATATTTGTGTTAAGTTGGGCATTTAATTAAAATAAGAGTTTTTAATATTGAAAATAATTTTTAGAGCTAAATTATCTTTTATTTTGTTGAAAAAATGTTTGTTAAAACATAGTAATGTATTTGTGAGATTTCATTGTGTTGAAATCTTGTAAATATAAGTTGTTTTGATTTAAATAAAAGAGCTTTAATTTAGTTGGTGATATTAATATCTTAGGCTAATTAATTGTTATTGGGTCTAAATCTCTAACCTGAAGTAAAGAAGAAGCTTCTCTTCCTCAAACAAAGAACATACAGTACAAACTTCTGCTAACTAGAAATAAAGAAGAAAATTAAGAAAGCTCTTTCCCTCTTTAAACCCTAAGCCAAAATCTTCAAATTATTCAACTCCTTTGCTAAATTTAATCAAATTAAAGAAAATAGAATCAGGTAATCACTTTAAAATTAAAGATGGTTTCATCAATTCTTGATTTTGTGAATTTGAACCGGTTGTAACTTATGTTTTCTCTATGCATGTCTGTAAACTATAGAGTTCTAGGTTCTTAATGCATATACAAGGCCAAAGCTCAAAATTTCTTCAGATTTCCTCAAGTTTGATCAGATTTTGTTAAGATGAGTATCAAAACTCACATTTTCTAGCTTTGATTGAGATTTCAAGGTAAGAAATCTCAATTTTGTTTGTTGCATGTTCATTTGTGAATCACTGTCAGTAATGTAACGACCCGTATTTTACGTGTCGATAAATCGTAGAATAGTTGTCATCAGGTCGTTAGTATTGTTTGAGTCAACCAGAGTTAGATCGTACCGTGCTTAGGTCGGAGGAGTGACCTATGGAGTTTGGCCGACCTATAGGAAGAGAGAAACCTAGTAGTTGTAGCGACTTAAGATATGGTCCGATCTAAGAGTTTAGCCGACCTAAGGGGTAACGGCTAAGGTTTGGCCGACTTAAGGTGGTTAACGAGTTAGTGTTGGACCGACCTATAGAAGTAAGCAACCTATGGGAATTGGCCGACCCAAGGAGTTTGCGACCTAAGGGTTAGCGGGTTAAGGAGATGGGCCGACCCAAGAGCTAGCGACCTAAGGGGTGGACCGAGTTAAGGAGGTAGGGCGACTTAGGCAGTGGCCGAGTTAAGAATTTGGAGCGACCTATAGTGGTTGCCGACTTAAGGGGAGACCGACCTATAGTAGTAACCGACCCATAGAATTGACCGACTTAAGGTGATTGGCCGACCTAAGGGAACTAATGGCTTAGGGAATGCTGACTCAAGGGTTAGTGGCTTAAGGGGTTAAGCGACCTAAGGCTTAGGTCGTGAACGAGTTAAGGGTGTTAGGTCGTTGGGTCGCTAAGCCGTGTATGTTGAGTTGTCCCTTGTGTTAGGTCGGCAGTGTAGTTAAGTCGCTAGGTCGTCTCTAGCGTTAGGTCAGCAGCAGTGTTGAGCCGTGTTTGGGTTGGACCATCTGTTGTGTTAGGTCGGTAGGTCGTGGGATTCTTGAGTCGTAGGTCGTTAGGTCGGCGACGACTCAAGGGGACGGCCGACTTAAGGAATTTCCAGCCTATAAATAGAAGTGCCTATCTTCATTTTTGGAATCCGGATTTTGAAGCGACGAAGTGCTGCCATTTTGAGAGCTCGACTACAACACTTCTTCACTTCTTTTCTCCACTCTAATCTAGTGCTTACTTCCTTCCAAGATTGAAGATCAAATCGAAGATCCAAGAGCTAAAGTGGAAGATCTCCATCCATCGAAGAGAGATTTCATCATTTGAAGGGAAACCTTGTCGGATCAAGCTAGATCCTTTGCTGTCCAGATCTGGAGTTTGTTGTTTTTGAGGTGTTTAGGTGATTCGGTGAGTGGTAGTTATCTCTCACACGGACCCAAAGGAGTATATTGGATCGGTGGTTTGTTTGTGTGTTAAAGATAGTGATTCATGCATTTTCCTTAAGTCTGTATGTAGATCCATTGTCCATCAAGCTTTGATATCCATTTTACTATATGTTAACCTATGCTAGTTCATTCATCAAGATATTACTTAAAATTCATGCTTGTTAGATTTGGACCCTTTAATTACGAAATTGCCATTATTGTTATAACTGTCTATGTAGATCTTATTTGAATGATTGATTACTTGGATGAATGATTGATTTGATTGATTAGTTGATTAGTGATTGAATTTGGACAAGTTGGTCGAAGATGATTCAAAAGCTAAGTGGAAAGGCTCTTGAATAAGGAAAGCTGCTCGTGGCATATGAAGCGGATGATAAAACTCATATGGATAGATTTGATCATGATGTTGAGATGAGACTTTGCTATGATGTGATGATGCAAAGCATGATATTGAGATGGGACTTTGCTATGATGCGATGAAGCAAAGCAGGGTATGAGAAAGCCTTGGTTTAATCCAGACGGGATCATTCCAAGCATGTTGGTAACTCGGTGATGTGGTCCGAGTTTGTTAATAATGGTTGGCTTGAGAGACGCTTGAGCTATTATGTGAATAGTCGTCGGGGAGGATGACTAGAAGGCCGAGATCTCATCGTTATTGAAGGTTCTAGCATGCTCATAGCAAGAGTACGTTGGGACGGGTCACGATGACGTGTTAGTACTCTGGGCAGATTCGATAGTCCTAGGCACGGGTCACGACGACGTGCGGTGTTATGTCTAGAACCGGGGTTACCATTAGCCCTTGGTGGACGGATGAAATAATGGGCCGGTCATTCAATTAACGGTGAAATCGAGGCAATGATAACAGTGATAGCCAGAGTCATGGATGTTTGGATGTTTTGGTTATATCGTCACTTGGGCCAAGAGAGATGTTTTCGGGGTGCTTATCTGATCTTGGTTTAGGCCTTGGAGGTTTGTACTTGGAAAACATCGACCTTGACTCGAGTGATAATTGCTTTAGTTTAATTGTCTGCTTTGCTATGTTTGTTTCTTCTTAGCTGTGTCTGGGGGCTATCACTGTAGAAAGAGGTGGAGTGGGATGGTTGAGTTCCTATTCTTTTTTTTTACCCTTTATGCTCTTTTGGTATGTTTGATAGTTGATTTACTGCTCACTAAGATTTTTGTCTGACTCAAGGTTTTATGTTTAGCTCTTATTACCTTGGCCTGTTCATCCATGTTGGGATGGGCAGACTAGGTAGCAGGTGACAGGTGCTGTTCTTAGTGACTAACGCTGTTGATGACGAAGACGAGCTGGAGGCTTTTGCATATTGTTTTCTTACTATATGTACTGGATGTTCCGCTGTTTGTATGATTCTCTGAGTTTATGTAGTGAGGCTTGCTGTATTGACTTCTCAGATTGTTGTACCAAACTATTATGAGTTTATATGATGAATTCTGTTCTATGGAGCTTCACTATGTATACTTTTTTATTGTATTTTATCCATGCGCTGTGAGTAATACGATAGACTATTCTGTGTTTACCTTACCTTGATGATCGTCCATGGCGGCCTGGCACACTTTACAGCGCACTATTTCCTTATTTAGTGCAGGAGTCATGGGCGGTCGTCACAAGTAAATTGGGAATATCTCTTTCCTTTTAAAACGGAATTTGTTTTTCTTTGAAGTTTTGGAAAGCTTGAAAAGAGTGTGATAACTTTCATGTTTAACACTTTCAAAAAATTTGAGCATAGAGGGTCGAGAAACCCAATTCAAACTCACTGCCATGTCAATTTAAAATGTGACTTTCTGTGCTAAGTGTTGTTGGTAATTTGAGCATATCTTTTTCGTTTGATGTTCGAATTCAACGATTCCTAATGTTCCAGAAAGCATAGATTATCTGCTACAACTTCATGTTTTGGGCTTTGTTAAATTTTAATGTTTGCATGGTCAAAAGTTCATTTTAGTATCGTTGTCCCGAAACTAAAATGACAGCTATAGTGAACTTTGGTTCTGGAATTTGTTATGGCCATATCTTTCACGTTTCTTATCCAAATTCATTAATTTTAGATGTTCCGAAAAACTTAAACTTTTTTCTTAAATTTTTATATTTTTATATTTTTGAAATTTCAAAGTAAGCTTGGTGAAAACTGTGTTTGTTTTTTGCTGTCCCAAGAGTGAAATGATAACAATAACAATCATTGACCTGAGAATTGTATTAACTTATTTTTGCTCTCATTCTTGTTCAACTTTGATGTTGTTTTTGAGATGTTTTGAGGGATATGATGCCTATCAATAGGCTAGCTATATTCTAAGAATTTTAAATTCAAATTTAAATAGAATTTGAATTGATTTTAGGTTAAATTTGAGTTGGCCACCTATTTTCATTCGACGTTCCAGAATTCAAGTTATCGGTCTTGTGTTATTGTTCTTGTTTTTCATTGTTTTCACAGTTTTCACTAAACCATTTTTGAAGTGACTTTTGAAACAAATGGACCTTTCAAATTATTATTATATATTATCTTAAAATTATTTTTCTAATTTAAAATCTATTTATTTCCTATAATAAAGGAATTTCAAATATTGATTTTACTAATCGTTTTGGGAAAAAGTTTTAAAAGCTTGTTTTCTCTAGTAAACTATTTTAAATATAAAACATACACTTTTACACTATTCGATTGTATGAGAAAGAAAATTAAACGATTTAGTAAAACACGTGGTATGAGACATGTGTGTTTATTATTTCGGTTAATTCTGAACTTGTACGATCGAAGCTATTTGAGATTATTGATTCTGAGATGTTCTTCCATATTATGGCATATTTTGAGTTTTATAATTCCTATTTATTGGAATTATTTAAGATGGATAATATTTGGCAAGTATTATGGTTTGAGCTCTCCTATGTAGGAGTATGGTCGATGAGAACCATCATGATGTTTTATTTACTTGCCAATGATATAAGGCAAGTCTTGAGTATATGATTTCATATTTTGAGATTTATGGTTTATGAGGAACCTTCACGATGTTTTCACTGGTCGATGAGATGAGAAAAGTTACAATGCCATTTATTACTTGTTGATGAGATGAGACGAGTATGGTGTCCCTTTATCACTCGCCAACGAGATAAGGCGAGATATGATTTTTCGATTTTTATGATGTTTATAGTTTGGTATCGACTAGCGGCTAGTAAACCGCCAAGTGCGAATGTGTCGTATGGGACACGCGTTAACACTTTTCGGGTTTCTATCCGTGAGTTTGTGACACATTCACGATGTTTACCTAACAGAACTGCTTTGAGAAATGTTAGTGATCTTGTCATAAGGACGAACTGCTTTGGAAGGTGTTAACGACCTTGTTAGGGCTGACAAAATGGCTTAAAGAGTTTTCAGCGACCTTGTTAAGAGAACGAACTGCTTTGGGAGGTGTTAGCGACCTTGTTTGAAGATTCGGCCATCTAAGTTTAGCATGTGCAGCATTGCTTCAGCATTGCAATTGGGGATTTGGAAATCCAGGTTTTCTGAGTTTTCTTTTTTAATGTGATTTCTCCATTTTAAGATGTCTTATTACATCAATAGCCCAATGCTATATGAGATGTTATATATTTATGGTGATTTCATTTATGATTTTTTGAACTCTTATCGAGTTCCTTGAGTTATGAGTTTGGATGGTTTCATGATTTTATAGGATATTTTGGGTTTTGCCATTTTGGCAAGTTGAGATTTATATATATTTATACCGATGAGATGAGGTATAATTGAGTTTGGAGATTCTTATGTATTTGAGTTTCGGATCATCCTATTTGAGAATGTTTGCCATTTTTACGAGAGTTTGTATCGATGTTTCTCCTTTTGAGGAGATATGGTTCATGGAAACCATGCAAACATTTTGGCGTATCGCCGATGATATGCGACGAATGTTTATATTATTTGAGTATTATTATTGAATTTACCTCTTTTGAGGTCTTTGTATACTTAAGTGACATTAGTTCACTTAAGTCATGGGTTGTATTCTTTCTGTTTCCTCTTCTCATTCGAAAAGAATTATCACCTTGTATGTTATGTTTTATTTATCATCTATCCTCATTAACTTATTGTTTTAGCTAGACCGACCCACATATTTTGTACTCGGGTCAGAACGAGTAGCTTCAGGTTAGCTATCAGTTACAGGAATTAGCTTTGGTGTATCTGCTTGGATATCAGCCTAGCACTTTTGTGTAGTTTATAGTTCTTTCCACTTGACTCTGATATGTATTTAATTAGATATATATAGTGTGGTCTCTGTACCACTTTTGTGTATCAGTTTGTATCATACTGGGATGTATCTGTGTCAAGGTTTTAAATATCGGATTTCGGTCACGTTTCGTCTCGTAATTTTTATATCTCGGACGAGATGAGTATATATCGGGTGTACATCTTGGATTGACATCTCGGGTCTTATAATGCATCTTGGGAATATCTCGGATGCACTTATGTGTCTAAAATTGATGTATCAAAAATTTATTTAACGGTTATAACTTTCTTAGTTAAAATAAATATGGTAACATACTTGATTTACATGGAAAAGGAATATTTTTAAAAGTGTAGTAGCTTGATTAGCTTAATTGATTTGGTAGTGATTGGATAATATCCTTTTATTTGAACATAATAAATAAGTGAAACCTTTCACTATGACTCATTAAGATAAAAGGTAAAGAATATGTTCAAGAAGTTGGTAAATTATAATTAAATTGAGTAGTTTCTTTTAAATTTATATGAAAATAAAAAATATTATGCAAAATAAGAAAAATGTATAATTTCGGGTGTGATCTCGGATTGAGATTTTGATCCATATTTCAGATGAGATTTGAATATCTCGGACGAGATGAGTGTCGAGGGAGATGTGGAGGAGATTTGATATATCGTCTCATTTAAGTGTGAAAAGGAGATCTCGGAGGAGATCTCGGACGATATATAGGAGATTTAAAACCATATTCTGTGTATATATATATATATGATGATTACTGTTCTGTGATGTGATATGCATTCTGTTATTTTATTTTGTTCTGATAGATCCATTAGCCACCTATAGTTTTGTATTAAGCATTTATTGGATATGTCGATCCACTTGAAATAGAAAAAAAATATAGAGCATATGTCGATGTATGCAGTAGATGTTTAAGACAAGATTATCGATGGTCGCTCCTAACCAGCCCTATTTTCCATATTAGTAGACAAAATTACCCAGTAATTCTCATTGTTAATGTGGGTCTCGAGGTGGGACGTCATAGCTTGGTATCAGAGCTGAGTTCAAAACAAAGTATGATAAACACAGAACAGAAACACATATTACGGTGCATCTAATGTAATACAAGTGTTACGAATCCCTTAATCATCGTATCCTTTACCTTATCGTGTCTTTTGGAGTAGATAATTTGGGTAAGTAAACTGAATAATTCTAATTAAGAGGATGTCTTAATTAGAAGAAAATATCATTTGATGCTTTGATTAATAAAATTATGTATTTAAGGTAAAAGAATACTTTGGTGTGAAAATTAAAATATTAATTGAATATTTTGGTACAAGTTATTAATGATGACTATAAAAATATATTTCGATGGATAATCATTAATCATCTCTTGATAGTGGAAGAAATTAGTTATCCCTTCCGAAATGAGTTTTCATAATTAGTTGTTTTTAAAACTAGATTTTGGAAAGTAATGAAAGTATTTCCACTTAATAAAATGTTTTGTGATGATTACATAAAGATGGACATAATTTTATATGTCTTAGCTTTCGAGGGATAAAGAGGATCATTTAATAAATGATTTAGCAAAAAGTTTGTTTGAAATTGTAGTTTGAAATTAAAATGGCTTGGGAGAATTTCAAATTTCAAATTTCAAATTGATTTTGAAAGCAGAAATTTCATTTAGAAAATTGCCGTACTAAAATAGCGATAAATAGAGATTTACAACTCCAAATGAGCCCAATCTTTTTGCAAATGAAAGAGCTTTCAGTGAGCTATAAAGTTTCTTCGTAGCACTTTCAAAGATTTTGATTTTTACTAAGTCTAAATCGGGTTTGAATGTGGATAGCTAGTTCTGCCCTATTACAAAATTCTCTAAGATTAAGCTGAAAGTTAATTTAACATTACTTTCAAACTAAATCCGATTTCGATGATCTTTATATTATTGAAAAGAATAGACTGAGTAGAACAACTTTCATCTTTCTAAAGTTTTTTAGATTTTGTTGTTTTCTGGGACAAAACAGGTCTGAAATAAAATTGTTCTATTTCCCTCAATAGTTAAGTGTAGTACTTCTTATTTATGAACATGAACTATTATCATCTATTTGAGTTACGTACATGTGAAAGGGGATAGTTGGAATATATTTTGAGCAAAAAGAATATATAAAAGTTTGTGCAAACTCGCTTTAAAATGCTAAAAATGAAGGTATGTTTTCGAATTACATTTTAAAGTGTTAAATGATGATAATTATTGTGTTTCCGACCTAATGGTTAATGTGTATTACATAAATGATTTTTGTAATATCGTATACACCCTTCATACATAGAAGACTCCGCCAATTTTTCCGAAAATCTCCGACCCTTAGAAAAGTTGAGAAACATATGTGAAAATATATGTTACCAATTAAAATTTATGGAAGAATTAGAGGATAGACAACTCAAAAATTTTATTTACTCTAAATAAAGAGCAATGAGTTTAAATAAAGAATCTAAGTAAGAAGCTTTAAAAGTTTTCAAATGTTGAAAATAAATAATTCAATTATTTTGAAGATAACGGGTTTGTGAACTCTAAGGATATTTGTTTAGTAAATGACGCATAAAAATCTATTCCTTGAGTTTATTTTGCCTTTGTGCAATTATTTTATGACTTGCATGTATGTAGTGGTATGAGTTTGGTGGTATTGGGAGAAAACCCCTACCTTGTATTGGGCTTTCTTTCTGTAACGGTTATCAATCTAATATCGGTATGACTCCCTTCGTAGTTTTATACGGAAAGTCGTATCGATTATCATCTTGTGGATTGGAGTCCGGGATAAAGTTGTGAGCTAAATCCTGACTTTGTTCTTGAAACTTATGAGGAATCGATCTCACCCGATTTGTCTATTGCGAAACCTCATGTTTGTGTTTTCTTTCGAAGGTGAGACGCCTTCGAAAAGACTATGTTCTTCTCAAAAAATTCAATGGTTCGTTAATCCTAACGCTTATACTTGGGAAACCATAGAATTTATGAGCTATCTTATTTGAGTTTTTTGTTTTCTTGTGTCGAGAGTGAGAAATTTAAACTCTAAATTATCTATGTTCCTTTACTTGATGAAATGAATCATGTTGAATACAGGTCTTCCCTGGAAATTGCAAGGACGCAATTTTTTACAAGGGAGGGAGTCTATAACAACCCTGGTTTTGGTGATTACCTGTAAATATTAAATTATAACGGTAGTCATAATTTAATATTGTGAATTAAGAAATAAATTGGAGATTTAAATTCTTTATTTGGAAAAAACATTGGATTTTGGAATAAACAATGGATATTGGAAATTAAATGTAAAAATAAATTTTGAAAACTTTAACTTGGGTATTTGTGAGATAATGAGTGAAATATGATTTTATTTAGTGAAAATGCAATAATTCTTGTATTTATTTCCAATTTCCTTTTAATAATTTTTAAAGGAAGTATTTGATTTTAAAATGTGTAACGACCCGCCTTTCATTCCATAGAAAGACACATCATTAAGAAGAAAGAAAGGGATAGAAAAGAGAAAAGAAAGAAAAGAAAGAACCAAACAACATCAGAATCTCACAACGGAACGAATAAATTATATTATATCACATAAAAATTACATAGTATCATATACATCAGAGTTTTACAGCTATTACAACACAAACTAGACAGTTATAAACATCTGTCTAACAATTACAATTCAAGTACATCAGAGAAATCAGATACAACTCAAACACAGCAGAACCATTATATATATCTACACGCTGAAGCCTCCTGCTCCATATCTCCTCCAGAACTCGTCAAAGCAATCCTGAAACGCTTGAATACTCATATATAATATGAGTACCCAAGAGTTTAATAAAACAGAAAATAAACACTCGGGTCAGACAAGGGTCTGAGTAAACGGGTTTAAAGTTGTTTAACTTTAGAAAATCTTTTGGAAAGAAAAGGTATCACGTAAGACTTCCCACACATAGACATGGAAAAGTTTTTACCTTACGCTAACCAAAACATTTGATAGGAAATCCAATGATATTATAATAGTGTCTAGGGTTTTCAAAATAAAATACAGAAATAGCTGGAATGCTTACATCTCACGTTCCAACATAGTTGGGCACAATCAAAACCGTACAGGCACTTATTGGATTTTGGATTCCATCAATGGTAGGGCTACCGGGTCCCGCCCGTCACAGTACGTGGCCTAGATCACCGTACCAAGGAGTGCGCCCGCTCCCCTGCAACACAAGACCGGAACCATCCCTAACTGGACAGTCCCGAACAAGACCACCCCGCAGATTGACCGTCGCCAACTGCCACACGACTGAAATAAAAAGGGTCCTCTAGACAGGGGTAAATCTCGTCCTACTTGGGCATGACCCACTTAGCCTTGCTGCACCTCCCCTGTTTTAGCCATTCCCGGTTGATGAGGCTTGAGGCTACGATTAACTTTATAGGACATATCAATCTTAGAATGCTCATCGTCCACCTGACGATGTTCTGAAAGCATTCAATCCATACAAGTTCGTTCCGGGTTCGAACGAAACCGAAGGCATTATCTCGTTACACTCATTTTGGAATCACCCTCAGAGTTAACGACAACAACCCTTGCACTCTGAATCACCATCTCGAACCTGAAAGTATTACCCCCATTAAACTCGTATTGGAATCACCCTCAGAGTATTAACACGAATAGTCCTTACTCCTCGAGTCTTCACTCTTCACTTGAGATTCACGACCTAACGTTTAATTTGGATCGATGTGGTTTTCGGAATTCCAAATTCGGAAACCCGATCCCGGTCTCATCGAAATCCAAACGCCATCTTAATGTCCAAGTGAATTTAGTTTGAATAATTAATTCAATTTATCATTATCTATTTACACACAGATAGATAATCCACATATCACAATAGATAATCACATTCTCATCATAAACAGATAACCCGTATCATCATCACAAACAGATAATCATCACAACCAGATCATCCATATTATCATCCTTTAACTAAGCATCCATATCATATAAATATTACTCATCTCATTTCTGAGATCACAACCATTCAAAGAAATATCAATATTAACCATAAGCAATGGTTTATTAACCATCATCTATAATTAATTTAAAACGAATTAAATTAATTACTGCTATCTCTAATTAATTTAAAATAAATTAAATTAATTACCATATCTATAAATCCTGCTTAAAATCCATTAATTAATTAACCTAGTTAATTAATCATTCTCTAAGTATTCAACTTGATTTAAACACATTTGATTAATCATTCTCTAATTACAATAATTAATTAGTCTTTAATTAATTTCACAAATTAATTAACCTTAATCATTAGTAATTAACCTTTAATTACTTCATTTATTAATTAACTATAATTAATTACATTTGTCCTTAATTAATTACATTAATTAATCACTTAATTATTAATTATTCCTTAATTAAACAATTCTTAATCACATCATTAATTGTATTAGTTAATGATATCTACTCTATATTTAAATTAATTACTTTATTTAAATTAATTACATTCAGTAATTAATCTAAAATTTAAAATACAATTATTAATCACCCTTGATTAATATCAACCAGTAATTAACTACCCTTAATTACTCATAACAAATTAATTATCCCATAATTAATTATCTTCATTAATTAATCCCTTGATTAATTATAAAAGTAATTACCCAAATTACTTCATTAAAAATCATCTTCATTAATTACATTCCAGTAATTATCATTTATTACTTCTCTAAGTAATCATGCTCCATTAATTACGTTAAGTAATTACCCGTATTAAATCATCAAATGATTTACTTAAATTAATTAAACTAAATTAATTAATTTAAATTAATCTCATTATCATAATTAATTACAATAAGTAATTAAATCCTTTATTACTTTTATCAAGTAATTATGCTTAATCATTAACAATTTATTAACTTCAATTAATTAATCTAATTAATTATCAAAATTAATCACATTAATTAATTACTTAATAATTAGGTAATTATCTTTATTAATTCACAACATTTCTTTAATTACTTACTTAAGAAATTTATCTTAGATTAATTATCATTAGTCATCTCTAATTAAAAATTAATCTAAATCATTATTTAAAATCAAATAATAAGTAAAAAATTTATTATCTTGATTATTCCTAAAACAATTCATTCACCTTATTAATGACTTTATTAATATTCAAATGTATTTAAAACAATACATTTGTAAATTAATTTCAAATTTCATTTTAAAATTTAACATTTAAAATGTTTAACTATTTAAACATTTATCCAAATTTAAATAAATTTATTCCTTAAAATAAAAGTGAGGAATAATCATTACTTATATAAGATATTTATATAAGAAAAGTTTGAATCCAAATTACTTAAATTTATTAAAAGAAACCAAGCTTTTTAAACAAAATATAAATTGATTACTTTAACTTTCAAATTAAAGTTAAACATACTTCATAATTTAATTTCAAATACTAAAGAAAAGAATTTTATCAAGTTTAAAACTTATTTGAAAATAAACTTATTTTTAAATTCTTCTTCAAAACATTTTAAACTTGTTCAATATTTAAAATTTACAAAACTGTTTGAATTCAAAAATCTGAGCCCATAGAAATCTTAAAATTCTATTTAAACCTGGTTTTAAAACTTAATTTAAACCTTGCTTAAAATTTAAAAATTTCATTTTTAAAACTTTGGATTCAAAGTTCACTTGAATCAAATCCATTTTAAACTTTGAAATTTAGAACCCTGTTTAAAATCCTGTTTTAAAATTTAAATTCCATCCAGATTTAAAAAAAAACAGAAAACTGTCAGGTTTATAAACCTGAACAAATACTACCCGAGGCCACCAAATAATGCTTCGAGTCAACTGCTTGTTCTACCCGAGTAATACTCGAGAGATAAGCCTGCACAACCCCACAAGTTCACTAGAACCAAAATGTGCATGGTGCATATGCACCGGCACTCAGGCCATCTCCAGCCACCCTAGTCAACCTCACCACGTCGCCGATCATCCCCTCACCTGATCACGATCACCAGAAATCCCCATAGCAGCTCGAAATCAAATTCGAGTGGATCAAGCAACCTGGAACATCACCCAGCAAAACATTCCAAACCCGTCAACAGCTCGAAAATCCACCTCCGACCATCAACATCGCTGCGACTCCGGCCAACCCTCCCTCTACGACTCCTCTTCCAATTCCCAAAACCTTACATCACTCGATGCAACAGAGAAACAGAGAAGCTACAGAATTACCACTACCAGCAAACTAGGTTAAAAACTGGAAAGAGCTAACCATGGTCGACACCGACCCTTGACCATTCACCTGAAAATTTTCCCCCATTCTCCTATCAGTCCTCCACCTCCAGGAAGCACCACCACCACCCAAAATCACTAGCCAAACAGATAATCCCAAAAACCCCTATTTGGTTCAACCCGGTAATGCTCACTCCTCAGTAATTTTAAAAATGTGATATTTGTTTTCAAATTCATGATTTCAAACATGCATTCAGGTTATAAAACTGTTTTAATGATTTAAGATGTTTGATATTTGTCTTATTGAAAATAATAGCTGTTATTTTTGTTTCAAAGACACAGATTTTTAAACATAACTTAATTTTGATTTATAAACATAATTTCTTACTAAACAAACATATTTTTGTTTACACATTAATTTCTAACAAAGACCAAACCAAGTGGAAATGAATTTCCATTAAAAATCTGAGTTTCAAAACAGAGACAGGTATCCAGATACCCATAAACACACACACACACACACACACACACACATATATATATATGTGTGTATACACACAGAATATCTATCAAAATAAAGTCATACAAAGCAAACTTATTCCATTTATCCACATGCATCAAATAGATTAAAGCATTTTTTAAAATTACGAAGTTATTTACCTAAAAGAAAATGAGGCACTGCAGTTTAATCCATAACAGATTTTTTTTTTTAAAATGACAGTTTGCTTTGAACTTGAGTTCTAATACTTGCTTAAGCATTGATTTTAAAAGAAAAACTGTTTTTAAAAATAAAAGTTTACTCACTTATAATAGAAGAAGCAGAGAAGCAACTCAGATGCAATTTCACATTTTCCTGGAACTTGTTTGAATCTGCTTTATTGTTGAATCTGGGTTTTGCAAATTTGCTGGTTGATTGATCTGGTAAATGCTTGCATTGAAGTTGATTTTCTTATTGTTGTAGATTAATAAAACTGCCTGCTGACCCATATCTTCATTTTCTAGAGTTTGAAGTTGAACTTCAAATTGATTTTGTAACTTGTAGATTTTTAAACAGAATTATATTTGCAGATTTCTAACAGATTTGTGTTTGGTTTGCAGAATTTTGATTGTATTTGGTTTTGCATTTCTACTTATAATCTGATTTTCAGTTTGTTTTGAAGAAAAAATGTTATGAACAATAATGCATTGTTAAATTTTCTTATCTAAAATAATAAATTTCAAAAATAAGCAAATATTGCCACTTGTTACTTAAGTTTGTAAAGTAATTACAAGTGTCTTCTTTATGGTTTAAGAGTCCAACACATGTAAAATTTTAATATAAAAATAAATTTCTTAATTTATAAATGTTTTTAAATCTTTCTAAATCAATTTCTAATTTATGTTATCATGTTTTTATAAATGCTTATTTATATTTAGCCTTAAGTGATTACATATAAATTTTTTTATAACATTACATATTTTAATGTTTATTTGAATATTTTAAAAATAATATTTTTAAAACTAAATTTTCAAAAGAGAAAATTAAAAAAAAGGATGTTGAATTTTATTTTATCCAAAAGTTTCAAATCAAATATTATATTCTAATATAAATGAACTAAGTCTATTTTCAAAACAATTTTTAAAATAAAACAAAGTAAATTTTTATTATAAAATACAGTTTAAACTATTATATATTTATAAACAAAAATAAATATTTACTTATATTTATTTTGAAAATATAAGATAGATTTTTAAAACAAACTTATGAAAAGTTTCTATACAAATTTAAATCAAATTAACCAATTTACAAGTTATACATATATATAAATTATAAATTTGAAAATATCCTTATTAAATTTAAATTTAATTAAAATCAAATTCTCCATTTACAATGTATACACATATATATGTTATAAATAAAAATATTCTTTAAATAAGCTTCGAAAGATAATTTTATCATTTAAATATTTTTAACCTTTGAAAAGAATAAATTCCCAAAAATAATTATTATTATCATTATTATAAATTTTGAAAAGAATATCATTTGTCAAACAAAATAATTATTAATTTTCAAAAGATAATTTCTGTTTGAATTAGATTATTAAATCAATATTTCATATTTTAAAATAATTATTAATGAAAATTATTGAATAAATATTGCCTAAATTTCCGGGACATCATATTCCTCCCTCCTTAAAAGAATTTCGTCCCCAAAATTTAAAAGCAAAGGTAATTTAATAATCCCATACAGATTTTAATTTTAAAATAGCAACCATATGTTATCAACCAAATACTAGCAACCATAGTAACTAATTCAAACAACAATTCTAACTATCCAAACAAAATTCTGGATAGGATTCCCTAGAGTTTCCCAGGTACAAACACCGGGACACTCGCTCTACAGAACCCAAACTGGCTACACCACACAGATCTAGAGCTCCTATGTATCTAGATCTACAAATCTAAACAGGATACTGGACCACAGACAAGTCCTGATCCACTTCCAAATCTCCCAGAACTACTGATTCTAAAATCAGTGATAAACCATACACGTACTCCCTCAGAGATACGTGAAAAACAAAACAAATTCCAGCCATCCGAACTGGCAATTCAATCCTGTAGACCAAACACTTAACCCGTAAGAGAAAACAGAAAGATCCAATATTCTTATCCACAAATCTCTCTTGTCGATCCTGGGCTGACTTCAACCTTCCTAGATCAATCCAATCTTTGCAGATGCTTCACGAAACAAATCTGGACTGAGAAATAAATGATCTCCTGATCCTACTCAACAAAATGGTTCTCCCAAGATCCATCAAAATCCACCACACAAACTCTACTACACAAATATCAAAAGATTTCAAACATACTACTCCTATTCTGAAAACAGAACAGATTCACAAGACAATCAAGCCTCCAGATCAAAAATGAATTTCCTGAAGAAATCCTCTGATCCAAGACAAAACACAAATTCCCAATGAATCGGTGTTGCTTCTATTCTGGAATAGCTGCCACTATGCTTCCGCTGCACAACTCTGATTTGAGAATGCTGTTGATGAACCCAAGTACAAACTTGATCAACTTATCCCGGAAACATCGTTCATCAAATTCCATAAAATCTCAGTGACCTATCCGATTCAGTCACAAACACTACAGCAAAAATTCAACCAGAAACTATATCTGATCAATCCTGCCAGCTTAAACAGATCTCTCTCTCAAAGAACCCTCCTACTATGCTGAACCACCGGTAAAGCTCCAAGAACCAAGTCGAAATAGAACTCAATCTCTCGATGCGGATGCAAATCTTGACTCCTTCGAAGATATCTGGAAAATACCAAACTACTTCGATAACTCTAATATCCCCTAAAGATGCTTTAATCCAAACAAAGATTACTCAGAGAACTTCAGAACCATCGCAAGTCACTTTTGCGATTCCACTCAGTTCAGATTTCAAGAAACCGTTCTCTCTTCAACAATTAGAATAACTAAATCCTTCTAACCAAAAGAAGAAACTAGTGGTCCACCTTCAACCACAAACATCACACACAGCTGAGCTTCCAGAAGAAATGGACAAGCTACACCATTTGCCTGGCCTACTGCTGCCAAAGACTTTCTTATCCAAAAGCTCATCGAATCACAAAGCTACACCATCCATTTCCACTATAGAGCCTTCAATATAGACAGATATCCCTCAGGAAACTCGACTTCAAACCAAGCACAAAACACTCTGCCAAACTGAGTCTCAAACTCAAATACAGACAGAACTCCTTCCTAAGGTTGCCAAGATACCATTGCTGGCTTCAGTACTTCCGACTGATCCAAACTCAAGAAAATCCACTCGCAAGAGTGCAACCCAAGCTTACGTTCCAAAGATGAACTTCGAATCTTGAAAAGATTTCCTTCAGAGATCGGTGAAATCCTTCACACCAACTGCAAAACTACTCAAGATGCCCAATACTGCCCTAGCAGATCACTTCCAACCTCAAACACTCGGACTCCAACCATTGGTAGTTGCGTTACACACACCACAACCCTATCTACCTCTATAACTTATATTGGAAAACCCGAACAGGTAACCCAATCAAATAGGTAGAAATATATATATATATATATATATATATATATACATAGATTATTCAAAACTACAAATACGCTCTCTCAAGATAGACACCACTCCAGAGCATAGGTATTCGCTCAACCTACTACTCTGATACCATAATGTAACGACCCGCCTTTCATTCCATAGAAAGATGCATCATTAAGAAGAAAGAAAGGGATGGAAAAGAGAAAAGAAAGAAAAGAAACAAACAAACAACATCAGAATCTCACAGTGGAATGAATAAATTATATTATATCCCATAAAACATTACATAGTATCATATACATCAGAGTTTTACAGCTATTACAACACAAACTAGACAGTTATAAACATCTGTCTAGCAATTACAATTCAAGTACATCAGAGAAATCATATACAACTCAAACACAGCGGAACCACTATATATATCTACACGCTGAAGCCTCCTGCTCCATATTTCCTCCAGAACTCGTCAAAGCAATCCTGAAAAACTTGACTACTCATACATAATATGAGTACCCAAGAGTTTAATAAAACAGAAAATAAACACTCGGGTCAGACATGGGTCTGGTGTGAGTAAACGAGTTTAAAGTTGTTTAACTTTAGAAACTCTTTTGGAAAGAAAAGGTATCACGTAAGACTTCCCACACATAGACATGGAAAAGTTTTTACCTTACGCTAACCAAAACATTTGATAGGAAATCCAGTGATATTATAATAGTGTCTATGGTTTTCAAAATAAAATACAGAAATAGCTGGAATGCTTACATCTCATGTTCCAACATAGTTGGGCACAATCAAAACCGTACAGGCACTTATTGTATTTTGGATTCCATCAATGGCAGGGTTACCAGGGTACCGCTGAGACGACCCGACTTTTTCTCCACAAAAAATTGTATCATCCTTAAGAAAGAAAGGAATAGAAAAGAGAAAAGAAAGAAGAAACAACACAAGAATCTCAACAGCGGAACGAATAAATTATATTAATAACATAGGTATTACATAGTATACAACAGATATCAGAGTTACACATACAATACATCACATAATAGACAGTTATAAACACCTGTCTAGTTATTACAACTTAATACATTACAGATAAACACTCAGAGATACCAACACAGCGGAAAACTATATAACTATACGCAGAAGCCTCATGCTCCATATGCTCCTCCACAATTCGTCAAAGCTAACCTGAATCCTAACCTGAATTCCCTTGGCTACTCGTAAAAATTTGAGTACCCAAGAGTTAAAGAAAAACAGAAATAACTCCGGGTCAGACATGGGTCTGGTGTGAGTAACAGGTTAAAGTTGCTTAACTTTGAAAAACCTTTGAAAAGAAAAGGTATCACGTAAGACTTCCCACACATAAACATGGAAAAGTTTTTACCTTACGCTAACCAAAACATTTGATAGGAAATCCGATGATATTATAATAGTGTCTAGGGTTTTCAAGTAAATTAGAAATAGCCGAAATTGTTACATCTATTAAATTCCAGCTACTAGCCACAAAAGTGGGTAATACAATCAAAACCGTTCGCACTTATTGGATTTTGAATTCCATACAATGGCTGGGCTACTGGGGTACCGTCCGTCACAGTACGTGGCCTAGATCACCCTACCGAGGAGTACGCCCGCTCCCCTGCAACACAAAGCCGGAACCATTCCTTACTGAACAGTTCCGAACAAGACTGCCCCGCAGTTGTGATCAGCAACCGCGCCACTAAGCCGAAAATAAAGGGACATCTAGACAGGGGTAAATCTTGCTCTTAAGTGGGGGCTACCTACGAAGCTTTGCTGCACCTCCCCTGTTTTAGCCATTCCCGGTTGATGAGGCTTGAGGCTACGATTACCTTTATAGGACATATCACTTAGAATGCTCATCGCCCACCTGACGATGTTCTGAAAGCATTCAATCCATACAAGTTCGTTCCGGGTTCGAACGAAACCGAAGGCATTATCTTGTTACACACATTTTGGAATCACCCTCAGAGTTAACGACGATAACCCTTGCACTTAGAATCACCATCTCGAACCTATAAGAACTAGTTCCGTCAAACTCATTACGGAATCACCCATAGAGTTATACTGACGTATAGTCCTTACACCTCGAGTCTTCACAAAGCTCCATTTTGATTCATGACCTAACGTTAATTTGGATCGATGTGGTTTTCGGATATCCAAATATGGAAACCCGATCCCGGTCTCATCGAAATCCAAAACGTGTCTTTTAAGGCCAAGTTGTTTTAGAGTTTTAAAACAATTCAATTCATTATCTATATACACACCGATAGATAATTCACATCACAATAGATAATCAACATTATCATTACCAACAGATAATTCATATCATAATCAGATAATCCATATTATCATCCAAAAGCAACCAATGCATCCATATCAATAATCATTACTCATCTCATACTGAGATTACAACCCATACATGGCAACCAATACCAATCATCAAACATAAGCAATGATCTAGTGATCACACCATTTATAATTAATTTAAAGTGAATTAAATTAATTACTTAATTTCTAATTAATTTAAAATGAATTAAATTAATTACTTCATCATTAAAATCCTGCTTAACTTAACCATCAATTGATTACAAATCAATTTATAAATCATCATCTCAATATTCATTTCAATTAATCCTTACTAATTAACCATCTCTAATTACAATAAATAATTAGCATTAAATATTACTTACACAAGTTAATTATATTAAACCCTTTGCAAATAATTAACTTGTAATTGCTTAATTAATTAATTAGCTAAAATTAATTACATTAATCATTTATTGATTATTAATTATACCTTAATTAATCAATTCCAAATTACATCATTAATTAATTAATTAATTATTTCTGATTACATTTATTCAATCTCTATATAAATTAATTACATAAGTAATTAATCTGAAATTAATCCACACATATATGTTAATCACCCTTGATTAATAACACCCAGTAATTAACTACTTTAATTACTCATCCCATGAATTCATTATTCTAAATTAATTATCTTCATTTATCCCTTGATTAATTTCAAAGTAATTTAAATCCAAGAGTTTAATATATCACATAAAATATTACATAGTATCTCATTATATCAGAGTTACATGACTTATTCAACACATACTAGATAGTTATAAATTTCTGTCTAACTATACAACTCAAGTATACAAGATACAGACACAACGTACACAGCGGAATCAATATATAAATCTACACGTCGAAGCCTCCTGCTCCATATCTCCTCCAGAATTCATCAAGCTAACCTGAAACACTTGACTACTCATACATAATATGAGTACCCAAGAGTTTAATAAAACAGAAAATAAACACTCAGGTCAGACAGGGGTCTGGTGTGAGTAAACGGGTTAAAATTGCTTAACTTTTAGAAAAACCTTTGAAAAGAAAAGGTATCACGTAAGACTTCCCACACATAAACATGGAAAAGTTTTTACCTTACGCTAACCAAAACATTTGATAGGAAATCCAGTGATATTATAATAGTGTCTAGGGTTTTCAAAATAAAATACAGAAATAGCTGGAATGCTTACATCTCACGTTCCAACATAGTTGGGCACAATCAAAACCGTACAGGCACTTATTGGATTTTGGATTCCATACAATGGCAGGGCTACTGGGGTACCGTCCGTCACAGTACGTGGCCTAGATCAACGTACCGAGGAGTACTCCCACTCCCCTGCAACACAAGGCCGGAACCATCCCTTACTGGACAGTCCCGAACAAGACCACCCCGTAGTTGGCGCGACCAGCCACACACTAAGCCGAAATAGAAGGGACCTCTAGATAGGGGTAAATCTCGCTCTCAAGTGGGGGCTACCCACGAAGCCTTGCTGCACCTCCCCTGTTTTAGCCATTCCCGGTTGATGAGGCTTGAGGTTACGATTACCTTTATAGAACACATCTATCTTAGAATGCTCATCGTCCACCTGACGATGTGCTGAAAGCATTCAATCCATACAAGTTCGTTCTGGGTTCGAACAAAACCGAAGGCACTATCTCGTTGCACTCATTATTGGAATCACCCTCAGAGTCAACGACAATAGCCCTTGCACTCTAATTCACCATCTCGAATCTATAAGCACTATTCCGTCAAACTCATTATGGAGTCACCCACAGAGTTATACTGACGTATAGCCCTTACACCTCGAGTCTTCACTTGCTTCACTTGGATGCATGACCTAACGTTTAATTGGAATCGATGTGGTTTTTGGATCCCAAATATGAAAATCCGATCCCGGTCTCACTGAAACCAAACGCCATTTTAATGTCCAAGTTGTACTTAAGGGTTTAAACAATTTAACTTATATTCAGGATGATATAAACAGATAGATGAATCATATTATCATAACAGATAATTCATACTAACATTCATCTTCACAAAGCAGCATATCATATAACAAAATATCCAATATCAACCGGTATCAACCAATATCAAACATCCAATATCAATCTCCAAATATTGATCATCCAATATTAATCAATCTACCAATATTAATCAAACATCCAAAACAGAATTGATTATTTCTTAATCATTTGGATTTCCATAATCCTTCTTCATTAATTATTATTCCAAATAATTTAATCATCTCTAATGATCTTCACTAATTAATCTTCCTTGATTAACTATCCTTAACTACATTCAAGTAATTATCCTATCCATATTCAGTAATTAACCTTAATTACTATCATTAATTACAATAATTAATGATCATTCATTAATTAATTAATTACATTAATTCTTAATTAATTTCAATTAATTAATCACATTTAAACTAATTACTTATATTAATCGACCTTGATTAATATCATTAATTACATTAATTAATGATCCTTATTAATTAATAATAACTTTAATTAATTAAATAATTAACTTATAATCAATCAACTAATTAATCATAATTAGTAATTAACAATTTGTAATTACTTAACTAAATTAATTAACTTCTTACTTAATTAATTTCTAATTTAATTATATTAATCCTTGATTAATTAATCCAATTAATTAATCCTTAATTACTTCATTAAGTAATTATTAAACAATTAAATTAATAAATAAATCCTTAATCAATTTCTTTATTAATTAATTACACTTTAATTAATTACCCTTAGTGATTAATCTTAAATTAATCTCATTTATTAATTAATTAATCACATTAATTAATTAACTACAATAATTAAGTAATTAACTCTTAATAAGTAATTATCTCTAATTTCTTTCATTAAGAAATCTTAATTAATCTCTTAATTAATTACTAAACAAATAATTAATTCCATCATTAAATAATTATTTAATTAATTAATCACTTCATAATTAATTAACTTTAAAACAATTAAATTAATCAATTCTTTAATTGATATCATTAAGTGATTAACCAATAATCACTTCAACTAATTACTCTATGAGTAATTATCATTATTTGCTTCCATATGTAATTAACTTCCTTAATTACATTCAACAATTAATCATTAATTACTTTATTAAGTAATTACACTTAATTAATCCATAATTAAGTTATTTAAAATTTAATAAATAATTAATTAATTATTTAAAATTAATTAAACAATTAATTAATTAACTTCCTAGATTTAAAAATCCTTAATTAATTAAGAAAACATTATTCTTGATTAATCTTTTACATAATATCAAATTATTAAGTATTCTTAAATTTATATCCAAATAATCTAACCTTATTTATTTCCATAAATAGATTATTTGAATTTAATCAAATTTTAATAACTCAAAACAATCTATTTGATTTACAATATTATAACTTAAACTTTATCTGAAAAGAAAGCATTTAGAAATCAATTTGAGATTTAAAACATTTTAATTATCTAATTTAAACTTACCTTTTCAATATAATTTGTAATCTTGTTTTTAAAACATTACTTTTAAATTTATTTTAAAACCTTAAATTCAAACACAAATTAAAACTTTAATTAAGTAAATTTACTTTCAAAGAAATCATCTCAACCATTTTAAATTTGAAAGTAAATTCAATTTATAATTTAAAGTTTGATTAACTTAAAACAAACAAGTTTTAAACTTTTAAAAATTCGTTTTACTTTAAAAGACTTGTTTACGGTTTTAAACTTGTTCTATAATTCAAAGCCTAATCTTATTTATTCAAACTACATGTTTGATTGCAACTCATCTTCCTACAGAACTCAACAGACAAGCACCCATTCCAAACTCGAGACTAAACCTTAGTTCCACCCGTGCTATCCCCGAGGAAAAACCCAAAATCCCTGCTTCGAGAAAAATACGCGAAAACATGAAGTCCAACCCAAGAGCAGCCTTCCTTCTCCAATTCAAAAATTTCCAGTGTACACTATGTACACGCGTGCATATTGCACGGCGATCCAAACATCACCGAACCTCCCACCGGCCATCTCCATGTCGCCGATGACCACCACATGCCATCCCTCAACCCAGAACCCAAAACCCATCGTCGATTCAAAATTCAACCTTAAACTCGAACAACTGCTGGAACTTCGACCACAAAACTTCCCCTTTCCGACCACCACAACGTCGATGATCCATACCGGCCTCTCCAGAACGTCGCCACAACCTTCACGCCACCATTCCCCATGTCGCGCATGACTCCGGTCACATATCAGTGACGAAAATCCCAAGTTAGGATCGGCTTCAAAACACAGGAACTAAACCGTAGTTTTAGCAATTCCCTTCAATCCATCATTTTTAAAAATTATCCTGTATTTTTCCCATGATCAATAGCTTGCAAGCAAGCTTTGATTCAGATATCAATTCGAATTAATGTACAAATCATCAGAAATCTACAAAATGCCCAATATTGCTCATTACTGCAAAACCCAACAATCACTTCACCAAAAATCCTGATTTTACTTCCTAAAATCATCATCTTCATTTTCTAATATGTTCCTGAATTCAAATTACTGAATTGTGATGATTTATTTCGACGTATATATATTGTATTTCTGTGTTCCCCATTTTAAAAGTTATTTGTAACTTAAAAATTCCACAAACTATTTTAAAAATTGCCTTCAAACATCAACAAACACTTTCCATCTAAACATCAAAGTCAAATAATAATGTTTATTGGGAGATTTGGGATTTTGAAGATTGATTCTGGTCTGAAACAACAAGGAACAGAGAGTTTAAAAAAAAACATAGATCCTTTCACATATAAAAGAACATATCTGTAAATTCAATGTTATGAATTCTGAATGATTTTCATGCAATTCCAGTATCAAATCTCAGATTAACACATGCAATAAAAATTAGAATTCAACTTATCTGTTTTTTTAAAAAAAAAACAATTTACTCATCTGTATACTTTGCAGGCATATTTTATAACAGAGCAGGTTTGACTTCCATTTGCATTTCAGGTTGATAATTCTTTTGCATGCAGATTTAATTTTCAACTTGATTCTTCATTTGAATATGCAGATCTTCAATTGCATGTTTAAATTACAGCTTGGTTTGAACTTTGCAATGCAATTTGAAGTTGTAGATTGAAGTTGAATTGCAGGTTGAAGTTCTATTTTTTTGAATTTTATTTTCAGATTTAAAGAAGATTACATGTTGCCATTAAATTTTGTTGAGAAGTGAAAATAAAGAAAAGGAATGTTTGTACATAAAACTAGTTTCCTTCTAAAAAAAAATTATTAAAAATTAAGATAAAAACATTGCCACATGTTGGCTTAAGAATAACATTTGTCATAAATTTGTAAATTTTTCTTACAAGTGTTCTTATGGTGATTACTATATTTACACATGTTTACATTCATCTTTAAGTGTTTTTAAACTTTTATGTAATTTAAATGTAAATATAAACTTACATTATTTATGTTACTTTGTAAATAAATGCTTACGTATATAAATATAAATTTGCCTTTAAAAGAAAAATATTTTAAAACTAATTAAAATATAAACAAATTCCTTATACATGTATTTTATAACCATTTCAAAATCTAACCAATTTTAAAGAAACAAACAAAGCTTGTTTAAATTCCTTTTTAAATTATCATATATTTAAAACAACAATTATCTTACATTTTGAAAACAAATGAATTAATTCTAAATTAACTGTTGAAAATATAAATTAAACAAAGCTTTAAATTACCATATTTATTCATATATAAATTATTAATGGATTAAAATTCAATTTCAAAACAATATCAAACTATAACATATACATACATATATGTTACAATTTGAAACTTCAATCTTTAATTTAAAACAAAAGTTCTTCTATTCACAATATATATCAATGTATATATTATAAACAGAATAAAAATTTGATTTGCTTTTGAAAAACAATCTTATCAATATTTCCAGATTAAAAATTTATCAACCTTTAAAAGATTAAATTAGCCAAATTTAAATTAAAATTATAAAGAAAACTATCAAATCAATTAAATTATCAACACAGATTATTAAATTGTTATTGCCCAAAATTCCGGGTCGTTACAATCCTCCCCCCTTTAAAAGAATTTCGTCCCCGAAATTTAGAAGCAAAGGTAATTTAATAACCCAACAAAGATTTTAATTTCAACTAACAAGCATACTTAACAACCAATTACTAACATCCATAGCAATCAAATATCAAACAAGCTTAACTAATTATTCTGACACAAATCAGAATAAATCCCTAATACTATCTCGAGTTTCCCAAGTATAAATCACCGGGAGACTCGCTCTATAAAAGCCAACAAACTAACTACACAACCAAAATCCAGAGCTTCACTCATCTCTAGATCCTTCAATCTGAATAGAATATGAGACTACTCTCAAATCCAGCTCAACATCCAACTCCAACCGAACTACAGATTCAACAACCAATGATGAATCATACACGTACTCCCTCAGAGACACGTGTTACAAAATGAACTCCAGCTATCCAAACTGGCAATTCAATCTCATCCTATCAAAAATACAGATAAGAAATCCTCTAATGCCTCAGCACTAACCAACCAATCTTATCCAATATCTGTTCTCTTAACCAGAGAATTTTAACAACACTGAAGTCTCCAACTTCAAATACCAAAACTCCTTATCTCATATCTCATATCTGTAACTCAACAGACAATCCAAGGCTGCCAAACTTCTTCCGATCAGCTCAACCTATGCTGATACTTCCAGAAACAACAAAACCAAAACAAAGTAGTTCCTAGATCCTATTCAATAGAAAGGTTTTCCAAAATCCATCAAAATCCAGAACTCAAGCTCTACTACTCAAGCAATATCAAACAGAACTTGCTTCCTTCCTTGCACAGCTGCTACCTTGCTTCCGCTGCACAACTCTGATTCTGAAATAGATGAGAATATCTGTTGATGAACACGAATACAAACTTATCCACTAAATTCGGAAACCTTGTTCATCAAATCCATAAAAATCTGAGTGACACATCATACTTGGTCACACAACCTCAAAACAGAATCCTATTCCAAAAGCTATATCAGTCCAATTCCAATTCTAAAAATAATTCTGAGCTGCTATGCCAACTCTCCTTTCTCCAAGAACCATCCTACTATCAGGCTAACTACTAAAATTACTCCTGGAACCAAAACAAAATGGAACTCAACTTCCAGATGCAGACAAACTTCAGATTACATTAGTAGCTCCTACTTCCACATGAGAATTCTCAGTCTCAACACAGATCACCTAAGATAGCCCAAGAAAATTCCCAACTAATCGCAAGTCACTTTTGCGATCCTACCTAGTTCGGATACCAAATAAAACTGTCCCCTCTTTACCCATTTAGAACAGCTTAAAGCTTTCCAAACAAAGCTAACCCTTCAAGATAACTTCCACCAACTGCCCAAGCTGCTGCTAGAAGAAACACCAAGATTTCTGAACCACCAGAGAAATAACCAACATTGCTGCTTCCAAACTCTACCTCGATGATATTGCGAAGCCAAAAGATCTCCTCGTCAGCACACCGAACACTTCGAGATGGAACTGCTACCACAATTAACCAAAGACTTCAAATCCAAATGCTTCTTCAAAACCAAAACCATCAACAAACCACATAATTGTCCTTCGAGATGGTAGACATCCCAAAAGAAACTTAGCCTCTAAACCAAGCATCCACAACTCGCTTACCTTAAGGAATAACAATGAGAACATGCCTGAAGAGAAACAACTCATAGACCTTAGTCTCATATTCCAAACAGCCAAACTCCTTGCTGAAGATCCAAACAACTTCTACACAAACAAGTCTTCCCTGCAGCAGGTAAAGATTGCTTCTCAACCACCTCCAAACTGCTTCAAGAGAAAACACCTTCAGAAAATATCCAAGGATACTGCATCTCATCACGCAATTACCAAGATATCATCACTTTTATCTGCACTTCCGACAGATTCAAACACAAGAATAATTCTCTCACCCGAGTAAAATCCAAACTTACACTCCATAGATACACTCCGAATCTTTAAAAGATTTCGTTCGGATATCAGAGAAATCCTCACTCCAAACTACACATCTTACTCAAGACGGTATTAAGTCTACAGTCTCGACAAATACACTTCCGACCTCAAACATATGGACCTCTTCCATCAGTGGTAGTCGTGTTACACACACACACACACCACTACTCCATCCATCTACCTCTAAAACTTATGTTGGAAAATCCGAATAGATAACCCAACAGATCAGGTAGATATATATATATATATATATATATAAATAAATATATATATATAAATATATAGATATATATAAAAATTACATATACGGTCTCTCAAGAAAGACACCACTACAGAGCCTAGGTATTCACTCAACCTAATGCTCCTTAAAGAAAGACACACTTCAGAGCCTAGGTATTCACTCAGCCTAATGCTCTGATACCAAATGAGACGACCCGACTTTCTACTCCCAGAAAATCGCATCATCTTGAAGAAAGAAAGGGATAGAAGAAGAAAAGAAAGAGAAAGAAGAACACAAACAACATCAGAGAACTCACAGCGGAACGAATGAAATATAATATATCACATAAAATATTACATAGTATCTCATTATATCAGAGTTACATGACTTATTCAACACATATTAGACAGTTATAAATTTCTGTCTAACTATACAACTCAAGTATGCAAGATACAGACACAACATACACAGCGGAATCAATATATAAATCTACACGTCGAAGCCTCCTGCTCCATATCTCCTCCAGAATTCGTCAAGCTAACCTGAACCACTTGACTACTCATACATAATATGAGTACCCAAGAGTTTAATAAAACAGAAAATAAACACTCGGGTCAGACAGGGGTCTGGTGTGAGTAAACGGGTTAAAATTGCTTAACTTTTAGAAAAACCTTTGAAAAGAAAAGGTATCACGTAAGACTTCCCACACATAAACATGGAAAAGTTTTTACCTTATGCTAACCAAAACATTTGATAGGAAATCCAGTGATATTATAATAGTGTCTAGGGTTTTCAAAATAAAATACAGAAATAGATGGAATGCTTACATCTCACGTTCCAACATAGTTGGGCATAATCAAAACCGTACAGGCACTTATTGGATTTCGGATTCCATACAATGGCAGGGCTACTGGGGTACCGCCCGTCACAGTACGTGGCCTAGATCAACGTACCGAGGAGTACTCCCACTCCCCTGCAACACAAGGCCGGAAGCATCCCTTACTGGACAACCCCGAACAAGACTACCCCGTAGTTGGCGCGACCAACCACACACTAAGCCGAAATAGAAGGGACCTCTAGACAGGGGTAAATCTCGCTCTCAAGTGGGGGCTACCCACGAAGCCTTGCTGCACCTCCCCTGTTTTAGCCATTCCCGGTTGATGAGGCTTGAGGTTACGATTACCTTTATAGAACACATCTATCTTAGAATGCTCATCGTCCACCTGACGATGTGCTGAAAGCATTCAATCCATACAAGTTTGTTCCGGGTTCGAATGAAACCGAAGGCACTATCTCGTTGCACTCATTATTGGAATCACCCTCAGAGTCAACGACAATAGCCCTTGCACTCTAATTCACCATCTCGAATCTATAAGCACTATTCCATCAAACTCATTATGGAATCACCCACAGAGTTATACTGACGTATAGCCCTTACACCTCGAGTCTTCACTTGCTCCACTTGGATGCACGACCTAACGTTTATTTGGAATCGATGTGGTTTTCGGATCCCAAATATGGAAATCCGATCCCGGTCTCACCGAAACCAAACGCCATTTTAATGTCCAAGTTGTACTTAAGGGTTTAAACAATTTAACTTATATTCAGGATGATATAAACAGATAGATGAATCATATTATCATAACAGATAATTCATACTAATATTCATCTTCACAAAGCAGCATATCATATAACAAAGATATCCAATATCAACTAGTATCAACCAATATCAAACATCCAATATCAATCTCCAAATATTGATCATCCAATATTAATCAATCTACCAATATTAATCAAACATCCAAAACAGAATTGATTATTTCTTAATCAATTGGATTTCCATAATCCTTCTTCATTAATTATTAATCCAAATAATTTAATCATCTCTAATGATCTTCACTAATTAATCTTCCTTGATTAACTATCCTTAACTACATTCAAGTAATTATCCTATCCATATTCAGTAATTAACCTTAATTACTATCATTAATTACAATAATTAATGATCATTCATTAATTAATTAATTACATTAATTCTTAATTAATTTAAATTAATTAATCACATTTAAATTAATTACTTGTATTAATAGACCTTGATTAATATCATTAATTACATTAATTAATGATCCTTATTAGTTAATAATTACTTTAATTAATTAAATAATTAACTTATAATCAATCAACTAATTAATCATAATTAGTAATTAACAATTTGTAATTACTTAACTAAATTAATTAACTTCTTACTTAATTAATTTCTAATTTAATTATATTAATCCTTGATTAATTAATCCAATTAATTAATCCTTAATTACTTCATTAAGTAATTATTAAACAATTAAATTAATAAATAAATCCTTAATCAATTACTTTATTAATTAATTACACTTTAATTAATTACCCTTAGTGATTAATCTTAAATTAATCTCATTTATTAATTAATTAATCACATTAATTAATTAACTACAATAATTAAGTAATTAACTCTTAATAAGTAATTATCTCTAATTTCTTTCATTAAGAAATCTTAATTAATCTCTTAATTAATTACTAAACAAATAATTAATTCCATCATTAAATAATTCTTTAATTAATTAATCACTTCATAATTAATTAACTTTAAAACAATTAAATTAATCAATTCTTTAATTGATATCATTAAGTGATTAACCAATAATCACTTCAACTAATTACTCCATGAGTAATTATCATTAATTACTTCCATAAGTAATTAACTTCCTTAATTACATTCAACAATTAACCATTAATTACTTTATTAAGTAATTACACTTAATTAATCCATAGTTAAGTGATTATTTAAAATTTATTAAATAATTAACTGATTATTTAAAATTAATTAAACAATTAATTAATTAACTTCCTAGATTTAAAAATCCTTAATTAATTAAGAAAACATTATTATTAATTAATCTTTTACATAATATCAAATTATTAAGTATTCTTAAATTTATATCCAAATAATCTAACCTTATTTATTTCCATAAATAGATTATTTGAATTTAATCAAATTTTAATAACTCAAAACAATCTATTTGATTTACAATATTATAACTTTATCTGAAAAGAAAGCATTTAGAAATCAATTTGAGATTTAAAACATTTTAATTATCTAATTTAAACTTACCTTTTCAATATAATTTGTAATCTTGTTTTTAAAACATTACTTTTAAATTTATTTTAAAACCTTAAATTCAAACACTAAAATTCAAACTTTAATTAAGTAAATTTACTTTCAAAGAAATCATCTCAACCATTTTAAATTTGAAAGTAAATTCAATTTATAGTTTAAAGTTTGATTTACTTAAAACAAACAATTTTTAAACTTTTGAAAATTCGTTTTACTTTAAAAGACTTGTTTATGGTTTTAAACTTGTTCTATAATTCAATGCCTAATCTTATTTATTCAAACTACATGTTTGATTGCAACTCATCTTCCTACAGAACTCAACAGACAAGCACCTATCCCAAACTCGAGACTAACCCTTAGTTCCACCCGTGCTATCCCCGAGGAAAAACCCAAAATCCCTGCTTCGAGAAAAATGCGCGAAAACATGAAGTCCAACCCGAGAGAAGCCTTCTTCTCCAATTCAAAAATTTCCAGTGTACACTATGTACACGCGTGCATATTGTACGGCGATCCAAACATCACCGAACCTCCCACCGGCCATCTCCATGTCGCCGATGACCACCACATGCCATCCCTCAACCCAGAACCCAAAACCCATCGTCGATTCAAAATTCAACCTTAAACTCGAACAACTGCTGGAACTTCGACCACAAAACTTCCCCTTTCCGACCACCACAACGTCGATGATCCATGCCGGCCTCTCCAGAACGTCGCCACAACCTTCACGCCACCATTCCCCATGTCGCGCATGACTCCGGTCACATATCAGTGACGAAAATCCCAAGTTAGCATCGGCTTCAAAACACAGGAACTAAACCCTAGTTTTAGCAATTCCCTTCAATCCATCATTTTTAAAAATTATCCTGTATTTTTCCCATGATCAATAGCTTGCAAGCAAGCTTTGATTCAAATATCAATTCGAATTAATGTACAAATCATCAAAAATCTACAAAATGCCCAATATTGCTCATTACTGCAAAACCTAACAATCACTTCACCAAAAATCCTGATTTTACTTCCTAAAATCATCATCTTCATTTTCTAATATGTTCCTGAATTCAAATTACTGAATTGTGATGATTTATTTCGACGTATATATATTGTATTTCTGTGTTCCCCATTTTAAAAGTTATTTGTAACTTAAAAATTCCACAAACTATTTTAAAAATTGCCTTCAAACATCAACAAACACTTTCCATCTAAACATCAAAGTCAAATAATAATGTTTATTGGGAGATTTGGGATTTTGAAGATTGATTCTGGTCTGAAACAACAAGGAACAGAGAGTTTAAAAAAGAAAAAAAAAACATAGATCCTTTCACATATAAAAGAACATATCTGTAAATTCAATGTTATGAAGTCTGAATGATTTTCATGCAATTCCAGTATCAAATCTCAGATTAACACATGCAATAAAAATTAGAATTCAACTTATCTGTTTTAAAAAAAAAAAACAATTTACTCATCTGTATACTTTGCAGGCATATTTTATAACAGAGCAGGTTTGACTTCCATTTGCATTTCAGGTTGATAATTCTTTTGCATGCAGATTTAATTTTCAACTTGATTCTTCATTTGAATATGCAGATCTTCAATTGCATGTTTAAATTACAGCTTGGTTTGAACTTTGCAATGCAATTTGAAGTTGTAGATTGAAGTTGAATTGCAGGTTGAAGTTTTATTTTTTTGAATTTTATTTTCAGATTTGAAGAAGATTACATGTTGCCATTAAATTTTGTTGAGAAGTGAAAATAAAGAAAAGGAATGTTTGTACATAAAACTAGTTTCCTTCTAAAAAAAAATTATTAAAAATTAAGATAAAAACATTGCCACATGTTGGCTTAAGAATAACATTTGTCATAAATTTGTAAATTTTTCTTACAAGTGTTCTTATGGTGATTACTATATTTACACATGTTTACATTCATCTTTAAGTGTTTTTAAACTTTTATGTAATTTAAATGTAAATATAAACTTACATTATTTATGTTACTTTGTAAATAAATGCTTACGTATATAAATATAAATTTGCCTTTAAAAGAAAAATATTTTAAAACTAATTAAAATATAAACAAATTCCTTATACATGTATTTTATAACCATTTCAAAATCTAACCAATTTTAAAGAAACAAACAAAGCTTGTTTAAATTCCTTTTTAAATTATCATATATTTAAAACAACAATTATTTGAAAACAAATGAATTAATTCTAAATTAACTGTTGAAAATATAAATTAAACAAAGCTTTAAATTACCATATTCATTCATATATAAATTATTAATGGATTAAAATTCAATTTCAAAACAATATCAAACTATAACATATACATACATATATGTTACAATTTGAAACTTCAATCTTTAATTTAAAACAAAAGTTCTTCCATTCACAATATATATCAATGTATATATTATAAACAGAATAAAAATTTGATTAGCTTTTGAAAAACAATCTTATCAATATTTCCAGATTAAAAATTTATCAACCTTTAAAAGATTAAATTAGCCAAATTTAAATTAAAATTATAAAGAAAACTATCAAATCATTAAATTATTAACACAGATTTTTAAATTGTTATTGCCCAAAATTCCGAGTCGTTACATTAAACCTAAACAATTGATTATTATTAATTAATTAATTTAATTAATTATCAAAAATTAATCACATTAATTAATTTTTAAATAATCTTAAGTTAATGACCTTCATTAACATTTCTTAATTACTTAATTAAGAATTAACTTATACAAATCATTATTAATTATCAATTAATTAATATTTAATTACAATTTAATTAATCTCTAATTATTAATTAATTAAGTGTTAATTACAATCTTAATTATCTTTAATCACTTGATTAAATAAATCTTAATCATTAATTGAAAATTAATTAACCATCCTTAATTAGAGATTAATTAACCTTAATTAATCTCAAGTCTTGATTAATTAACTTAAAAATTATTAATTACTTAATTAAACATCCACATTATTCATTAATTAAATAATTAATATTCCATTTAAATTAATTTAATAATTTAAATGAAACCAATTTCTTAAGTTCTAAATTAAGAAACATTCTTCTTATATAAAGTATTTTAAAACAAATTGTTTCAAATAATTTTAAACATCACTTTAAATTTCATTTTAAAATTTTAAGATTTTAAAATGAATACAATTTTACTTAGACAAGGTTTTAAACAAATTTAAAACCCTTTTTATCTAACATGTTTAAGAACATACCTTTTATAAAATAAAGGTTCAAAAGATTATAAAACAAATTTATTTCAATTAAATTTAATTTAAAAAATTTCTTTTAAAACTCCAAACTGAAATATAGTTAAATCTTTATTCCAATTTAATCTTAAAACTTTTAAAGCTTTACTTACATTTCCATCTTCATTTTTAAATTATTTAACCTTTTCTAAAATAGTTAAAACAAATTTAAATTTAAAAACTTATTTTATTTTTAAAACTGACATTAAAGTCAAATTCCAGGTTTTAAAACTGAATTTAAACTTATTTTAAATTCTTATTTCATAATTTAAAACTCATAGTTTTAAATTCCAAAACAATGTTCTTTTATACTGTAAAAGTTTAAAATCTAAATTTAACTTTCCAGATTTAAATTTAAACTTAGATTCTTCCACTCTAAATTTCATATTTCAGTTTCCAGATTTAAACTTGTTTAAATTTGAGCTGCATTATAAAATTTACTTTTAAATTTAAAATAGAAAAACAGTTTCTGTTTGATTTAAAACATCTTAAATTTCTGAATTCAAAAATGTTTCAAAATCCAAGAATTAAATTATTGAATTCAAGATTTAAATTTCAAGTTTAAAAATCTCAGTTTGAACTTTAACTTACATTTTTAAACTTTACTTTTTAAATTTAAATAAAAACAGGAAACAGTTTCCGTTCTAGTTTAAATCAATTTAGAATTTAAAAGGTTTTCAAATTTATTTCAAAGATCCAAAATATAAACTAATTGAGCTCAAATTCAGTTCCAGGTTCAACTTAGTTTCAGATTTAGTTTGCAATTTAAACTTGCTTTGAAACATTAAAGTAAAACAGTTTCTGTTTAAATTCCTAAAACCTGAAACACTTCACAAGCCCGAGCTCGCCATATTTTAATTTCGTGTAAATAACTTTCCTGCTTCGAGTCACCCTTCAATTTACCCGAGACCACCACGAGGAATAAAACCCTGTAACCCAAAAATCAACACCAACATGCACAACACCTCCCTGTGCACCATTCATCAACTCCGGCCATCACTGGCCACCATCAACGGTCATCTCCCATCGGCGAGCAACCCCACAACTCCCTTCAAACATCATATCCCCTAGAATTCAACTCGAATTTGAATTCATGTTTAAAACCAAAACCTGGAAACATCAGACCACAAATCCATCCAAACCTATCAACATCAATTCTTCCCATCTCCGACCACCATCACCTTCCATACTCCGACGAAGACTACCCCAAACCACCATCTACCTATACGCAAATCCTGGTTGAACTCGATCAACCGAGGAGACCACAGTCGAACAAAAACAGTGACCCAATAAAACTAGGGTTCACCACTGAAAATCGAAATTACAACCTCAAAAATGAGTTTTAATTTAAACCAATAATTTTCCCATCATCTTAGTTAACTTCTCCACCTCCAGAAACAAATCCAATCCAATCGAACACATAAACTAACAGTGCTACCCCAAAATGTGTATTACAGTGGAGTTTGAATTGCTTTCTGGTTAAAGCAATAAAAATTGTAGTTTTACCTTTAAAAATCCTATTTTTGCATGATGGTTTGATATACAAACCTGAAACATTGTTTTGTAATGTTTGGATTTTAACCATATACAAATTTTTACTCTGTTATATTCAATTTCAAGTAAAACAGAATTTTTTTCTAACTCATGTAAATTTTTTTAAACTTACCTTATCTTATAATAAACAAGTTTCATTCAAAATTTGAAATCATAATAGCAAACGACCCAAAAGAAAAAAAAAGAATTCTAGAATCAAACAGGAGTTGGAATTTGAAGAACATCAAGACAACAGTCAATGACATGTACACATAAATATTTTCACATGTATATATGTTCACAGTAAATTCAAATCTTAAATTCATTTCTTATTTAAAAGCAAGAAAAAAATATTTACCTATTTGATAAATTTTATAAATTTTAGTTACTCACCTGAAATTAAAATGTAGATAGAACATCCTTTGTTAAGATTTGAAAACAGCCTTTAACTTGCTTCCCGTTCCCAGATTTTAAAGAATAGATGGATGTAGACATCTTGCTTACAGGCAGCTTGCTTGAATGGTATGCAGATGCAAATTTGAAATTGCAGTTTCAATCCAGGTCGTTTTGAAAAAAATGCAGGCTTCCTTACTTTATTTTCCAGACTTTTGAAAGAAATGCAGATGCTTGCTTGAAATTGTTGCATGCAGGTTTTGTTTTGGAGGATGCAGATTAGAAATTACATGCATGTTTGAAGATGGGTATGGGGTCAATGGTTTACAGGAATTTAAGTTTGAAGAGTTTGATTTAAATCTGAAATGCTACAGATTTTTGAAGGAGGAAAAGGTTTCTTGGTTTTAGAATTGGAAATGAGAAAGAGGAAAGGAGAGAAAGAATGCAATGTTTTATAAACTAAATTTATGATTTATTAAAAACAAAGAAAAAATAAAAGATATAATTTGACACTTGTCTAAAATGTTAACACTTGTTAACCTCTTTGTTTAATTACTTAACATATGTTATATTATGCCTTAATATACTTACACATGTCATCTTAAATTAATTACTATTTTTAAATTAAAGTTTAATGAAAGTTTAACTTAATTAATTAGTTCTTATACTTAGTTATGTATATAAATAATTTCTAAAGAATAAAGCAAAGTGTTATTATAAGTAAAAACAATATACAAATTAATCATTTGAAAAAGATACTTTTAAACAATTAAAATAAATTTATAAAAGAGGTGATAACTTACTTGAATGCATGTTTTATATTCTAAATTGTATTTTAAATTTCATATTAAATTTACAAATCAAAATTATCAATCAATATTTTAAAAAGAATAACACAAACATTTTTATAACTTGTTTTAATATTCAAACTTAAGTCAAAATGAATTTTAAACCAATAAAACATTTATCTTACATATTTAAAATCGTTTAGTTATTTTATTAAATATTTTTGAAAAGCTTAAATCCAAAAATAATTCACAATTCCTAAATTCAAAACATTAAAATTATGCTATACTTATTTAATTAAAAACAACGTGTCTATTTAATATATATATATATATATATATATATATATATATATATAAATACATTATTAAATAGAAAATAGATTTATTAGTTTATTAAAAATAAATTCACAAATTAAATATTTAAATAAAGAAGACTATTAAATCAATTCAAATTTATTAACAAAAATTATCAATTCAATCTAAATTTAAACAAAGATTATTAAATTTAAACTGCCATAAATTCTGGGATATTACAACCGCCCGTCACAGTACGTGGCCTAGATCACCGTACCGAGGAGTACGCCCGCTCCCCTGCAACATAAGACCGGAGCCATCCCTTACTGGACAGTCCCGAACAAAACCACCCCGCAGATTGGCCGTCGCCAACTGCCACACAACCAAAATAAAAAGGGACCTCTAGACAGGGGTAAATCTCGTCCTACTTGGGCATGACACACTTAGCCTTGCTGCACCTCCCATGTTTTAGCCACTCCCGGTTGATGAGGCTTGAGGCTATGATTACCTTTATAGGACATATCAATCTTAGAATGCTCATCGCCCACCTAACGATGTTCTGAAAGCATTCAATCCATACAAGTTCGTTCCGGGTTCGAACGAAACCGAAGACATTATCTCGTTACACTCATTTTGTAATCACCCTCAGAGTTAACGACAATAACCCTTGCACTCTGAATCACCATCTCGAACCTGAAAGTATTACCCCCGTTAGACTCGTGATGGAATCACCCTCAGAGTATTAACACGAATAGTCCTTACACCTCGAGTCTTCACTCTTCACTTGAGATTCACGACCTAACGTTTAATTTGGATCGATGTGGTTTTTGGAATTCCAAATTTGGAAACTCGATCCCGGTCTCATCGAAATCCAAACGCCATCTTATTGTCCAAGTGAATGTAGTTTGAATAATTAATTCAATTTATCATTATCTATTTACACAAAGATAGATAATCCACATATCACAATAGATAATCACATACTCATCATAAACAGATAACCCGTATCATCATCACAAACAGATATTCATCACAACCAGATAATCCATATTATCATCCTTTAACTAAGCATCCATATAATATGAATATTACTCATCTCATTTCTGAGATCACAACCATTCAAAGAAATATCAATATCAACCATAAGCAATGATATGTTAACTATCATCTATAATTAATTTAAAACGAATTAAATTAATTACTTCTATCTCTAATTAATTTAAAATAAATTAAATTAATTACCATATCTATAAATCCTGCTTAAACCTAGTTAATTAATCATTCTCTAAGTATTCAACTTGATTTAAACACATTTGATTAATCATTCTCTAATTACAATAAGTAATTAGTCTTTAATTAATTTCACAAATTAATTAACCTTAATCATTAGTAATTAACCTTTAATTACTTAATTTATTAATTAACTATAATTAATTACATTTATCCTTAATTAATTACATTATTTAATCACTTAATTATTAATTATTCCTTAATTAAACAATTCTTAATTACATCATTAATTATATTAATTAATGATCTCTACTCTATATTTAAATTAATTACTTTATTTAAATTAATTACATTCAGTAATTAATCTAAAATTTAAAATACAATTATTAATCACCCTTGATTAATATCAACCAGTAATTAACTACCCTTAATTACTCATAACAAATTAATTATCCCATAATTAATTATCTTCATTAATTAATCCATTGATTAATCATAAAAGTAATTACCCAAATTACTTCATTAAAAATCATCTTCATTAATTACATTCCAGTAATTATCATCTATTACTTCTCTAAGTAATCATGCTCCATTAATTACATTAAGTAATTGCCCTTATTAAATCATCAAATGATTTACTTAAATTAATTAAACAAAATTAATTAATTTAAACTAATCTCATTATCATAATTAATTACAATAAGTAATTAATTCCTTAATTACTTTTATCAAGTAATTATGCTTAATCATTAACAATTTATTAACTTCAATTAATTAATCTAATTAATTATTAAAATTAATCACATTAATTAATTACTTAATAATCCTTTGGTAATTATCTTTATTAATTAACAACATTTCTTTAATTACTTACTTAAGAAATTTATCTTAGTTTAATTATCATTAATCATCTCTAATTAAAAATTAATCTAAATCATTATTTAAAATCAAATAATAAGTAAATTTTTTATTATCTTGATTATTCCTAAAATAATTCATTCACCTTATTAATGACTTCATTAATATTCAAATGTATTTAAAACAATACATTTCTAAATTAAATTCAAATTTCATTTTAAAATTTAAGATTTAAAATGTTTAACTATTTAAACATTTATCTAAATTTAAATAAATTTATTCCTTAAAATAAAAGTGAGGAATAATCATTACTTATATAAGATATTTATATAAGAAAAGTTTGAATCTAAATTACTTAAATTTATTAAAAGAAACTAAGCTTTTTAAACAAGATATAAATTGATTATTTTAACTTTCAAATTAAAGTTAAACATACTTCACAATTTAATTTCAAATACTAAAGAAAAGAATTTTATCAAGTTTAAAACTTATTTGGAAATAAACTTATTTTTAAATTCTTCTTTAAAACATTTTAAACTTGTTCAAAATTTAAAATTTACAAAACTGTTTGAATTCATAAATCTGAGGCCATAGAAATCTTGAAATTCTATTTAAACTTGGTTTTAAAACTTAATTTAAACATTGCTTAAAATTTAAAATTTTCATTTTTAAAACTTTGGATTTAAAGTTCACTTGAATCAAATCCATTTTAAACTTTGAAATTTAGATCCCTGTTTAAAATCCTGTTTTGAAATTTAAATTCCGTCCAGATTTAAAAAAACAGAAAACTGTCAGGTTTATAAACCTGAACAAATACTACCCGAGACCACCAAATAATGCTTCGAGTCAACTGCTTGTTCTACCCGAGTAATACTCAAGACATGTGACGCCCCACCTCTATACCCACGCTAGCCAAGGACACTACAAGGTAATGCCGTCAACTAACACGGAGAATAAGGCTGGTTGGGAGCGACCATCTATAGCCTTGCTCTAACTATCTATTGAATACATCGACAATAAACATACCAAGCAGGTCGACATACCCAATGAATACTTAAAACAAAACCATAGGTGCTTGAAGGATCTATCAGAACAGAATATAACAATTCAAATGTAATAAACATCACAGAACAGTAGATCATCATATACACATATACTGATACATAACAGAGTATACACAATAATACATGTCAAGTGGTATAGCAGACCACAATATACAGACGATTCCAGGTGAATACATATCAGAGTTACTACAAAATGGGACTACACAAAAAGCTATGAAAAAAAGAAGCTAGCGGAGTAGTCCATGTGGAAGCAAAATAGGCTAAGTCCGAAAGCACCTAACCAGAAACATCTCGGTCTGACCCGAGTATAAAATACACGGGTCAGTCTAGCTAAACAAATCAGTTAGATAAACTGAACAATAATAAACCTGCAAGGTTACAAAGCATAACAAATATCTCTAAAAGAGATAACACAATCATCTAACAAAAGATGAATCATATGATAACATAACAAGCCTCATATCATCGGCACTCATAGAAACAAAGGATAAGAATATCCCAAAGCAAGCCAAAAGGCGAATAACAAATACCAATGAAGGTAGGCAAGTTCCACAAGGTAAACGCTACTCATCATGCGGCTCAAAAAGACCAACACCGAAGGGCGATACCTAGGGAATATACATATGAATGAAACATCAGAAAATTTGCTCAAGCTCAGTACTATACAAACAAGGATCCATGAGCCCGAAGACTCCAAACCCAATATCACCCATGCGGCTCATAACGACCAACATCGGAAGCGATACTAAAGGGAAACCCAATATCACCCATGCGGCTCATAACGACCAACATCGGAAGCGATACTATAGGGCAACAAACCCGAAGGCAACATACCCGAAGGCAACAAACCGTAGTGGTGAAGGTCAGAGACCCAGTACTGGACACCATTAACTGGAGGAATGTGTCATAACTCTCGAAAAGGAATCCGAAAAGAGTTAACGTGAGTCCCATAACCACTCGTTCGCACTAAACGGTTTACTATCCGTCAGTCAATTTCACACTCAAAGCAATACAAAGTTCACCTCATATCATTGATAAACCAAACCCGAAGGTCAAAACGATCAATTGAATAGGTCGGGGATTAATCAGAAGGATAAACGCACAGATTCATGGTCCGTGTTTTGCCCAACCATTTAATCACCCTTCCACTTCGCTCGAAGTGCGAAATTGTGTGTGTTTTAAATAGAATTTATAAATTGGAGAAACGAGCTTTTAAATGTGATTCGAGAGATTATTTTATAAAACCCGTGGATGAAGTCAAAATAAGTTATCAAAGCCAAAGATGCAATGACAACCACTAAGATCCAACTTGAATCGATAAAATTTGGAAACCCAATCAAAATGAGCAAAAATAGGCAAAACAATAAAATAGGTGCAGGTCGGTCGACCGGACTACAGGGATCGGTCGGCTGGCCAGGTGCAGAAAATAAAAAAAGCTCGGGATAGCAGGTCGGTCGACCGGCTACAGGGCTCGGTCGGCCGAACTGCAATTTTCTGCAGTTCCTGCCCTTTTTAATGAAAAATGCAAATTCCTCCAAAACGCGATCGTTCGAGCAATGGACCTAAGGAGCCTTAGCCATACCCCAGCTCCATTAGCTCTCCGATTCGCCATCAAAAACATGTTCAAACATCAAAGTTAGGATCTTTAGAGAATTGAACCCAAACACTAAAAATTTGGATATTCACCAATTCAATCCAAACCAAAAGCAAGTGCACATGAATACTTGTTAGGAATTCATACCCAACATCAATGATATCAAGAGAAGTAGATGTGAGTTCAAAACTCACCTTTAACCCAAAACAAAGAAGAAGAAGCTCAATAACAAGGAGAAGAACAACCAAACTCTACTTCAACTCAACAAGCTTCAATCTAAGAATAAAACACATATTTCCCAATTTAGGTTTATGAAATATTCTGAAATTGAAGAGGAGATGAGTTGGAGAAGATGAAGAAGAGCTTACCAAGGGATTCTCTTTGATTTTGGAGCCAGAAATCAAGTTGGAAGTTGAAACTAGGGCTTGCAAATTCTATTTCCTCTTCCCTTCCACCATTTTCAGTTTTTGCTTAAGAAATGAAAATGAAATGAAGACGAATGAAGAGAAGGGGCTGAGCTAGGGTATTTAGTTAAGCTAGTGAGCTGAACCCAAACCCAAAACCCAATAGAAAAAGTAGCGAAATTTGACTTACTTCAAACATATCAAAGATTATACTCAAAAAGATCGCAAACGCCATTTTGGAACCAATGGAGGTGGTTTCGAGTTCTAATTCGGCCATTTGCAAAAAGTAACATTTCGGACCCAAAAATCCGACTAACGACGCTATATTTAAATAAAGCATTTAAATATATAATCGTTAAATATGCGGGTTGTTACAGATCTCCCCACCTTACAAAATTGCGTCCCCGCAATTCCTAGAGACGATATTTGTAACAACTACATACATACAACATTCAAAAGAAAAGGAAATAAGCTTGAGATGAAAATATATACTCACCATTCTCAAGCTAAGATAGAAAACCCGGATAAGATCGCTCGATAAACTCTTTGGTTTTCCAAGTCCAGTCATTGGGATTAGCGGACCATTGAACCGTAACGAGCGGCACGTCCTTGTTCCGAAGGTATCGCACCTCCGTGGCAAGCACGCGAATAGGTTGTTGTACAATAGATAAGTCCGGTGAGACCTCAAGCTCTTGCAAATCAGGAGAAGTAATAACAGAATCCGACTCCCGAAGACACTTCCGAAGTTGAGAGACGTGAAACACGTCATGAATACCAGATAAATGAGCTGGAAGTGAAACTCTATAAGCCACAGGGCCAATACGTTCAGTAATAGAAAATGGCCCTACATAACGAGGAGCCAATTTCCCAGTCATACTGAAACGCATAACCCCTTTCAAAGGAGAAACATGAATAAAAACAAGATCACCAATCGAGAACTCGAGAGGCTTCCTACGGTTGTCGGCGTAGGATTTCTGGCGACTCTGTGCCTCTTTCATTCTCAACCGGATAAGATCAATCTTCTCAGAAGAATTACGAACAAAATCTGGACAAAGAATAAGCTTCTCTCCAGATTCCAACCAACAAGAAGGTGATCGACATGGCCTTCCATATAAGGCTTCGAAAGGAGCCATACCGATACTAGATTGAAAACTATTGTTGTAGGAGAACTCTACAAGAGGTAGGTGATCCTCCCAACTTCCACCAAAATCAAAAATACAAATACGGAGAAGATCTACCAAGATACGATTCACCCGTTCAGTCTGTCCATCAGACTGCGGATGATAAGCTGTGCTAAAATTAAGCTTTGTCCCCAAAGCTTGCTGAAGACTCTTCCAAAAATGACTCGTGAATAAAGTATCACGGTCACTCACAATAGAACTAGGAACACCGTGAAGTCTCACGATTTCCTTGACATATAACTTAGCCAAATGCGAAGCAGTCCTATTAGACTTAATAGGAACAAAATGAGTAGACTTAGTGAGGCGATCAACAATAACCCAAACACTAGAATGGCCAGATCTCGAACGAGGTAGGCCGTCAATGAAATCCATAGAAATCTGATCCCATTTCCACAATGGAATCTCAAGAGGCTGAAGAAGACCAGAAGGACGCTGATGTTCGGCCTTTATACGCTGACAAGTTATGCAATTACTCACATAACTCGCCACATCGCGCTTCATGCCTTCCCAATAATAAAGGCGACACATATCGGCATACATCTTACTACTACCAGGATGAATGGTATACTTAGAACGGTGACAGTCATCAAGAATGTCATGCCTAAGTGCAAAATCAGAAGGCACAAAAAGACGGTTCTTCTTACAAAGACACCCATGAGAATCAATGCTGAAATCCCGCAATGCCTCATCACAAGATCCAGACTCACAAAGCTGAATAAGATGCAACAAATCAGGATCACGCCGCTGAGCATCGGCAATACGATCCAATAAAATAGGTCGAGCTCCCAAACTAAATAATAGAATAGGAGAATCAGAAGATGAACCTCGACCACGAATTTCACAAAAGGATAGAGTCTCAAGAATATCCCATTCGGCAAGCATCATAGAAATAACAGCCGAATGTTTGCGACTAAGCGCATCAGCAACAAGATTACCCTTACCATGGGTATACTGGATATCAAAGTCATAGGAGGCAAGAAACTCGAGCCAACGTTGTTGTCTCATATTGAGTTCCTTCTGAGTAAACAAATACTTCAAAGATTTATGATCGGTATAGAGAATGAAGCGCTCGCCTAATAAATAGTGTCGCAAAATCTTCAAGGCGAAGACAATGGCGGCAAGCTCAAGATCATGAGTGGCATAGCGAACTTCATTCGGACGCAGTTGCCTAGAAGCATAAGCAACTACCCGATCCTTCTGCATAAGAACGACGCCGTGACCACTACCACAAGCATCGGTGTAGATAACAAGATCATGATTCCCTTCGGGAACCAGAAGAATAGGAGCATTAGTGAGAAGTTCCTTCAATGTCAGAAAGGAAGCTTCACACTTGTCGGACCAAATATAACGAATGCCTTTCCGAGTAAGGCTGGTGAGGGGAAACACAACACGGGAAAAATCCTTAATGAACAGACGGTAATAACCCGCCAATCCAAGCAAACTACGGATCTCATGAACATTCTCAGGCCTCTTCCAATTCTGGATGGCTTCGATCTTTGAGGGATCGACAGAAATGCCATCGGAAGATACAACATAGCCTAAGAACTTAACCTTATTCTCCCAAAAGTGGCACTTGGAGAATTTGGCTCTAAGCTGATGACGACGAAGAGTACTCAAGACAATACTCAAGTGATTAGCATGCTTGGTTTCAGACTTAGAATAAATATGGATATCATCAATGAAAACAAGGACGAACCTACCGAGATATTCCCGGAATACTCGATTCATGAGATCAACAAAGAAAGCAGGAGCGTTCGTCAAACCGAACGGCATAACGAGCCACTCTAAAGAACCATATCGAGTGTGGAAAGCTGTAAGAGGTATGCTATCCTTCGCGACTCGTAATTGGTGAAAAACCGTGGCAAGGTCAAGCTGAGAAAAGACCTTAGCACCACTCAATAGATCGAACATATCATCGATCCTAGGCAATGGATACCTATTTTTGATGGTTAACTCGTTAAGCTTGCGATAGTCAATGCAAAGCCTAAGAGTTCCATCAGATTTCTTCAAAAAGACGACCGCGGATCCCCACGGAGAAAAACTAGACTGCATCAACTACTTGGACTCAAGCTCTAAAAGCTGCTTCTTGAGTTCCTCATTTTCCTTTGTAGACATCCTCATGGGAGGACGACTAGCTGGCTGCGCGCCTGGAACGAGATCAATGCGGAACTCAATTGCCCGCTTGGGTGGCAAACCCGATACAGGCTCAAAAACATCAGGAAAGTCACAAGCAACAGGAATACGAGATATATCATCATCATCTCGCGAGTCAAGAGAATATAAAGCCATCTCGGAATTATCCACATCCCTAAGAACAAGTGATAGCTGAGTAAACGAATCTGGAGGTCGAAGATATATAATTCTCTCCGAACAAATAATCCTGGCATCATATCTCACTAGCCAGTCCATACCCAAAATCACATCAAATCCCAGACTAGAGATAACGTGCAGATTCGCACGAAAAGAAAAGCCACATAAAACAATCTCAACATCATCACAAAGCATACTAAGGGTCGCGGATCCCCCAATAGGATTCGCAATCCTTAAAGAAGTAACCAAACAAGAAACATCCAAAGATAAATCATCGACGAGCTTCTTCGATACGAAAGAATGTGAAGCACCCATATCGAAAAGAACTCGTACACTATGGTCATGAAATAAAATAGAACCTTCCAAAATAGATGGAGATATACCTTTGGGCTGAGAAGGACCTTCAGAAGCCTTAGCAGCATAAAGACTGCTAGACTTGGCACCAACCGGAACAATAGGGCAAGCTGAAACATGATGACCTTCCTTTTTGCAATAGCGGCAGAAGAGAGGCTTAGGACAAGCTCGAATAATATGATCAGGAGAATCACAATTGAAACACTTCCGAATGAAAGGTGTTCCGGAAGACTGAGGCTGAGAGCTAGGACCACCAGTCTTCCTCTTCTTAGAAGGAAAAGGCTTCTTCTGAAATGGAATCGGCTTCTTGTTGGGGTTCTTGGAAACCTCAACATCAACATCACTATCACACTCCTTCTCGACGGTCTCGAGATGAAGTGCCGAATCAACCAACTCCTCAAAAGAAAGCTTAAGCTGGAGCAACAAAGACTTCTTAAGATATTTCTTAAGACCAGAAACAAACTTCAAATTCTTCTTATAAGAAGTGCTAATGAATTCAAGACCATACTGAGATAAAGCCTCGAATGATGCAACATACTCAGAAACAGAAGATTTCCCTTGCTTCAACTCAAGGAAGCGACGGGTCAATAAAACTTTTTCAGATTCAAGAACGACCTTGAGTTCAAATTGCCCCCGAAACTGAGTCCAAGAAAGAGTAGACTCATCAATTTCGGCTATAAGAAGCTCATACCAATCAAGAGCACGCTCTTGTAATAAGCTAGAAGTTACAAGAACTCTATCATGGTCAGAAAGATCCATACGAGAGAAGATACGCTCGCACGTGCGAAACCAAGCTTGGATTTCAAGAACGGATTCGGAGCCTTTAAACGGCTTTCCTCCAAGATGAGCAAAATCACTACACTGACGTGCAAAGGCAGACTTGCGAGGTGGAGACACTCGAGGAGGAACTGGTGGCTGAGTGCTCCTAAACAACTCCATAAACTGATTGGCAGACATATAAACGCCATCTGGATGTGTGCCACTGGATTGCCCAGCATCCGAACGTCGTCCCTGCCTCTTCCAGCCATACGCTGAAAGTAAGATAAGAACAAGATTATTCACAAGGTAGATATTGCAATATGGAATACTACGGAATAAAACGCATTTCTAGACGTATTCCCAATTTCTATCTAACCTTGATGGAATAAAGAGACACAATGATTCAAAGATTTGTATCACTTATCACACTCTGATGTATCGTAATATGTGCTCTATTCTGTGTTTATCATACTTTGTTCTGAATTCAACTTTGATACCACGCTGTGACGCCCCACCTCTATACCCATGCTAGCCAAGGACACTACGAGGTAATGCCGTCAACTAATATGGAGAATAAGGCTGGTTGGGAGCGACCATCTATAGCCTTGCTCTAACTATCTATTGAATACATCGACAATAAACATACCAAGCAGGTCGACATACCCAATGAATACTTAAAACAAAACCATAGGTGGTTGAAGGATCTATCAGAACAGAATATAACAGCTCAAATGTAATAAACATCACAGAACAGTAGATCATCATATACACATATACTGATACATAACAGAGTATACACAATAATACATGTCAAGTGGTATAGCAGACCACAATATACAGACGATTCCAGGTGAATACATATCAGAGTTACTACAAAATGGGACTACACAAAAAGCTATGACAAAAAGAAGCTAGCGGAGTAGTCCATGCGGAAGCAAAATATGCTAAGTCCGAAAGCACCTAACCTAAAACATCTCGGTCTAACCCGAGTATAAAATACACGGGTCAGTCTAGCTAAACAAATCAGTTAGATAAACTGAACAATAATAAACCTGCAAGGTTACAAAGCATAACAAATATCTCTAAAAGAGATAACACAATCATCTAACAAAAGATGAATCATATGATAACATAACAAGCCTCATATCATCGGCACTCATAGAAACAAAGGATAAGAATATCCCAAAGCAAGCCAAAAGGCGAATAACAAATACCAATGAAGGTAGGCACGTTCCATAAGGTAAACGCTACTCATCATGCGGCTCAAAAAGACCAACACCGAAGGGCGATACCTAGGGAATATACATATGAATGAAACATCAGAAAATTTGCTCGAGCTCAGTACTGTACAAACAAGGATCCATGAGCCCGAAGACTCCAAACCCAATATCACCCATGCGGCTCATAACAACCAACATCGGAAGCGATACTAAAGGGCAACCCAACATCACCCATGCGGCTCATAACGACCAACATCGAAAGCGATACTATAGGGCAACAAACCCGAAGGTACAAACCCGAAGGCAACATACCCGAAGGCAACAAACCGTAGTGGTGAAGGTCAGAGACCCAGTACTGGACACCACTAACTGGCGGAATGTGTCATAACTCTCGAAAAGGAATTCGAAAAGTGTTAACGTGATTCCCATAACCACTCGTTCGCACTAAACGGTTTACTATCCGTCAGCCAATTTCACACTCAAAGCAATACAAAGTTCACCTCATATCGTTGATAAACCAAACCCGAAGGTCAAAACGATCAATTGAATAGGTCGGGGATTAATCAGAAGGATAAACGCACAGATTCATGGTCCGTGTTTTGCCCAACCATTTAATCACCCTTCCACTTCGCTCGAAGTGCGAAATTGTGTGTGTTTTAAATAGAATTTATAAATTGGAGAAACGAGCTTTTAAATGTGATTCGAGAGATTATTTTATAAAACCCGTGGATGAAGTCAAAATAAGTTATCAAAGCCAAAGATGCAATGACAACCACTAAGAACCAACTTGAATCGATAAAATTTGGAAAACCAATCAAAATGAGCAAAAATAGGCAAAACAGCAAAATAGGAGCAGGTCGGTCGACCGGACTACAGGGCTCGGTCGGTTGGCCAGATGCAGAAAATAAAAAAAGCTCGGGATAGCAGGTCGGTCGACCGGCTACAGGGCTCGGTCGGCCGAACTGCAATTTTCTGCAGTTCCTGCCCTTTTTAATGAAAAATGCAAATTCCTCCAAAACGCGATCGTTCGAGCAATGGACCTAAGGAGCCTTAGCCAATAGATACCCCAGCTCCATTTGCTCTCCGATTCGCCACCAAAAACATGTTTAAACATCAAAGTTAGGATCTTTAGAGAATTGAACCCAAACACTAAAAATTTGGATATTCACCAATTCAATCCAAACCAAAAGCAAGTGCACATGAATACTTGTTAGGAATTCATACCCAACATCAATGATATAAAGAGAAGTAGATGTGAGTTCAAAACTCATCTTTAACCCAAAACAAAGAAGAAGAAGATCAATAACAAGGAGAAGAACAACCAAACTCTACTTCAACTCAACAAGCTTCAATCTAAGAATAAAACACATATTTCCCAATTTAGGTTTACGAAATATTCTGAAATTGAAGAGGAGATGAGTTGGAGAAGATGAAGAAGAGCTTACCAAGGGATTCTCTTTGATTTTGGAGCAAGAAATCAAGTTGGAAGTTGAACTAGGGCTTGCAAATTCTATTTCCTCTTCCCTTCCACCATTTTCAGTTTTTGCTTAAGAAATGAAAATGAAATGAAGATGAATGAAGAGAAGGGGCCGAGCTAGGTTATTAATTTAAGCTAGTGGGCTGAACCCAAACCCAAAACCCAATAGAAAAAGTAGCGAAATTTGACTTACTCCAAACATATCAAAGATTATACTCAAAAAGATCACAAATGCCATTTTGGAACCAATGGAGGTGGTTTCGAGTTCCAATTCGCCCATTTGCAAAAAGTAACATTTCGGACCCAAAAATTCGACTAACGACGCTATATTTAAATAAAGCATTTAAATATATAATCGTTAAATATGCGGGTTGTTACAAGACATAAGCCTGCACAACCCCACAAGTTCACCAGAACCAAAATGTGCACGGTGCATATGCACCAGCACTTAGGCCATCTTCAGCCACCCTAGTCAACCTCACCACGTCGCCGATCATACCCTCACCGGATCACGACCACCAGAAATCCCCATAGTAGCTCGAAATCAAATTCGAGTGGATCAAGCAACTTGGAACATCACCCAGCAAAACATTCCAAACCTGTCAACAGCTCAAAAATCCACCTCCGACCATCAACATCGCTGCGACTCCGGCCAACCCTCTCTCTACGACTCCTCTTCCAATTCCCAAAACCTTGCATCACTTGATGCAACAGAGAAATAGAGAAGCTACAGAATTACCACTACCAGCAAACTAGGTTAAAAACTAGAAAGAGATAACCATGGTCGCCACCGACCCTTAACCATTCACCTGAAAATTTTCCTCCATTCTCCTATCAGTCCTCCACCTCCAGGAAGCACCACCACCACCCAAAATCACTAGGCAAACAGATAATCCCAAAAGCCCCTATTTGGTTCAACCCAGTAATGCTCACTCCTCAGTAATTTTAAAAATGTGATATTTGTTTAAAAATTCATGATTTCAAACATGCATTCAGGTTACAAAACTGTTTTAATGATTTAAGATGTTTGATATTTGTCTTATTGAAAATAATAGCTGTTATTTTTGTTTCAGAGACACAGATTTTTAAATATAACTTAATTTTGATTTATAAACATAATTTATTACTAAACAAACATCTTTTTGTTTACACGTTAATTTCTAACAAAGATCAAACCAAGTGGAAATGAATTTCCATTAAAAATCTGAGTTTCAAAACAGGGACAGGTATCCAGATACCTGTAAACACACACACATATATATGTGTGTGTATACACACACAGAATATCTATCAAAATAAAGTCATACAAAGCAAACTTATTCCATTTATCCACATGCATCAAATAGATTAAAGCTTTTTTTAAAACTATGAAGTTATTTACCTAAAAGAAAATGAGGCACTGCAGTTCAATCCATAACAGTTTTTTTTTTTAAATGACAGTTTGCTTTGAACTTGAGTTCTAATACTTGCATAAGCATTGATTTTAAAAGAAATACTGTTTTTAAAAATAAAAGTTTACTCATTTATAATAGAAGAAGCAGAGAAGCAACTCAGATGCAATTTCACATTTTCCTGGAACTTGTTTGAATCTGCTTTATTGTTGAATCTGGGTTTTGCAAATTTGCTGGTTGATTGATCTGGTAAATGCTTGCATTGAAGTTGATTTTCTTGTTGTTGTAGATTATTAAAACTGCCTGCTGACCCATATCTTCATTTGCTAGAGTTTGAAGTTGAACTTCAAATTGATTTTGTAACTTGCAGATTTTTAAACAGAATTGTATTTGCAGATTTCTAATAGATTTGTGTTTGGTTTGCAGAATTTTGATTGTATTTGGTTTTGCATTTCTACTTATAATCTGATTTTCAGTTTCTTTTGAAGAAAAAATGTTTTGAACAATAATGCATTGTTAAATTTTCTTATCTAAAATAATAAATTTCAAATATAAACAAATATTGCCACTTGTTGCTTAAGTTTGTAAAGTAATTACAAGTGTCTTCTTTATGGTTTAAGAGTCTAACACATGTAAAATTTTAATATAAAAATAAATTTCTTAATTTATAAATGTTTTTTAAATCTTTCTAGATCAATTTCTAATTTATGTTATCATGTTTTTATAAATGCTTATCTATATTTAGCCTTAAGTGATTACATATAAACATCTTTTATAACATTACACATTTTAATGTTTATCTGAATATTTTAAAAATAATATTTTTAAAACTAAATTTTCGAAGGAGAAAATTTTAAAAAGAAAAAAGGATGTTGAATTTTATTTTATCCAAAAGTTTCAAATCAAATATTATATTCTAATATAAATGAACTAACTTTATTTTCAAAACAATTTTGAAAATAAAACAAAGTAAATTTTTTATTATAAAATACAGTTTAAACTATTATATATTTATAATTTTTTTTTTACTTATATTTCTTTTGAAAATATAAGATAGATTTTTAAAACAAACTTATGGAAAGTTTCTATACAAATTTAAATCAAATTAACCAATTTACAAGTTATACACATATATATTATAAATTTGAAAATATCCTTATTAAATTTAAATTTAAATTAAAATCAAATTCTCTATTTACAATGTATACACATATATACATTATAAATAAAAATATTCTTTAAATAAGCTTAGAAAGATAATTTTATCATTTAAATATTTTTAACCTTTGAAAAGAATAAATTCCCAAAAATAATTATTATTATCATTATTATAAATTTTGAAAAGAAAATCATTTTTCAAACTAAATAATTATCAATTTTCAAAAGATAATTTCTGTTTGAATTAGATTATTAAATCAATATTTCATATTTTAAAATAATTATTAATGAAAATTATTAAATAAATATTGCCTTAATTTTCGGGACATCACAAAATGTCATTATTTTAAATAAAAAGGTGAAATTTGATTTAAAAATAAGTTTTAATCATCAAATTGATGGAGAATGGTTTGTTGTATTTTTTACACAAGAAAATTATTTTTGTGCAATTTTTGAAGTTAAAAATAGTGTTATATGTAAATATTTGTGTTAAGTTAGTCATTTAATTAAAATAAGAGTTTTTAACAATGAAAATAATTTTTAGAGCTAAATTATCTTTTATTTTGTTGAAAATATGTTTGTCAAAACATAGGAATGTATTTGTGAGATTTTATTGTGTTGAAATCTTGTAAATATAAGTTGTTTTGATTTAAATAAAAGAGCTTTAGTTTAATTGGTGATAATTAGTATCTTAGGCTAATTAATTATTATTGGGTCTAAGCCCATTTTTATCTCTAACATGAAGTAAAGAGGAAGCTTCTCTTCCTCAAACAAAGTACGTACATTACAAACTTCAGCTAACCAGAAACAAGGAAGAAAATTAAGAAAACTCTTTCCCTCTTCAAACTCTAAGCCAAAATCTTTAAATTGTTCAACTCCGTTGCTGAAGTTAATCAAATTAAAAAAAATAAAATCAGGTAATCACTCTAAAATCAAAGATGGTTTCATCAATTCTTGATGTCGTGAATTTGAACCGGCTGTAACTTATGTTTTCTCTATGCATGTCTGTAAACTATAAATTTCTAGGTTCTTAATACATATACAAGGCCAAAGCTCAAAATTTCTTCAGATTTCCTCAAGTTTGATCTGATTTTGATAAGGTGAGTATCAAAACTCACAATTTCTAGCTTTGATTGAGATTTCAAGGTAAGAAATCTCAATTTTGTTTGTTGCATGTTCATTTATGGATCGCTGTCAGTAAATTGGGCATATCTCTTTCGTTTTAAATCGGAATTTAATTTTCTTTAAAGCTTTGGAAAGCTTGAAAAGAGTGTGATAACTTTATTTTAAAAACTTCTGAAAATTTTGAGCATAAAGGGTCGAGAAACCCAATTCAAACTCACTTCCATGTCACTTTAAACTATGACTTTCTGTGCTACGTGTTGTTGGTAATTTGACCATATCTTTTTCGTTTGATGTCCGAATTTAACGATTCCTAATGTTCCTGAAAGCATAGATTATCTTCTAAAACTTTCTTGTTTTGGGTTTTGTTAAATTTTGATGTTTACATGGTCGAAAGTTTATTCTAGTATCGCTGTCCCAAAACTAAAACGACAGCTATAGTGAACTTTGGTTCTAGAATTTGTTTTGGCCATATATTTGCCGTTTCTTTTCCAAATTCAATAATTTTAGATGTTCCAAAAAACTTAGACTTTTTGATATAAGTTCTATTTTTTGAATTTTCAAAAATTTTGAAGTTAGCTTGTCAAAACTGTGTTTGTTATTTGCAGTCCCGAGAGCAAAACGACGCAATAACAATCACTGACCTGAGAATTGTATTAACTTATTTTTGCTCTCATTCTTGTTCAATTTCGATGTTGTTTTTGTGATGTTTTGAGAGATATGATTCCTATCAATAGTCTAGCTATATTTGGAGAATTTGAAATTCAAATTTAAGTAGAATTTGAATTGATTTTAGGTTAAATTTGAATTGAATTCCTATTAAATTCAAGTTATCGATCTTGAGTTATCTTTCTTGTTTTTCATTGTTTTCGAGCACAGTTTTCACTAAACCATTTTTGAAGTGATTTTTAAAATAAATGGACATTTCAAATTATTATTATACAGTATTTTAAACTTATTTTTCTAATATAAAATCTATTTGTTTCCTATAATAAAGGAATTTCAAATATTGGTTTTATTAATCTTTTTGGGAAAAAGTTTTAAAACTTGTTTTCTCTAGTAAACTATTTTAAATATAAAACATACACTTTTATACTATTCGAACGTATGAGAAAGGGAATTAAATGATTTAGTAAAACATGTGGTATGGGACATGCACGTTTACTATTTCGGTTAATTCCGGACTTGTATGATTGAAGCTATTTGAGATTATTGATTCTGATATGTTTTGCCGTATTATGACGTATTTTGTGTTTTATAATTCCTATTTATTGGAATTATTTTAATGGCCAATATTTGGCAAGTATTATGGTTTGAGATCTCCTATGTAGGAGTACGGTCGATGTGAACCATCACGATGTTTTATTTACTTGCCAATGATATAAGGCAAGTCTTGAGTATATGATTTCATATTTTGAGATTTATGGTTTATGAGGAACCATCATGATGTTTTCACTTTTCAAAGAGATAAGACAAGTTACGATGCCATTTAATACTTTTTGATGAGAAGACGAATATGGTGTCTCTTTATCACTTGCTAATGAGACGAGGCGAGATATGATTTTCTGAATTTTATGATGTTCCTAGTGTGGCATCAACTAGCGGCTAGTAAACCGCTAAGTGCGAAGATATGGTATGAGACACACGTTAACACTTTTCGGGTCCCTATCCATGAGTTTGTAACACATTCACAATGTTTTTCTAACATAACTGCTTTGAGAGGTGTTAGCGACCTTGTCATGAGGACGAACTGCTTTAGGAGGTGTTAGCGACCTTGTTATGGCTGAAAAATGGCTTGGGAAGGTGTCAACGACCTTGTCATGAGGACGAACTGCTTTGGGAGGTATTAGAGACCTTGTCTGAGGCTTCGGACATCTGAGTTTAGCACATGCAGCATTGCTTCGGCATTGCAATCGGGGAATTGGCCAATCCAGGTTTCTTGAGTTTTCTGTTTTATTGTGATTTCCCGATTTGAAGATGTTTTATTACATCGATAACCTAGCGCTATATGAGATGTTATATATTTGGTGATTTCATTTATGATGTTTTAAACTCTTATCGAGTTCCTTGAGTTATGAATTTGGATGATATCATGATTTTATATGATATTCTGCGTTTTCCCATTTGGCGAGTTGAGATTTATGCACATTTATATCGATGAGATGAGGTATAATTGAATTTAGAGATCCTTCTATATTTTAGTTTTGGATCATCCTATTCGAGAATGTTTTATGTTTGCCATTTTTGCAAGAGTTTGTATTGATGTTTCTCCTTTTGAGGAGATATGGTTCGTGGAAACTTTTATCCCACCTCTTGGCAAGGCCGTGATACAAAAAGATTAAACAAAAAAATCAAAGACAGTTCATCCCGAAGAATGGTTATACACTGCTTCGCTATGGATATCGATGAATTTTTTCCGAGTCCGGATCAAGCTACAATCGACAAGACACCACAAGCAAAGCTAATCAAGCCAACATTCTAAGTTTCAGGTCAATCCGAGTTCGTATGCTCAAGTTATGATCGATGCAAATTGGAGGAAACGGCCTTGGTTTCGTACCATCAATAAGCTCTAATTTCATATCCATATAGTTCATATCCAACATCACACCTCAATTCGAATCCATCGACTTTGCATCAATTAGAATGGACACATCTTCGTATCCATGAACTTCGCATCGAGTAGCCTCGTATCCATCAGACGACCTCACTTCGTGTCGATCTTCCATCACTTACTTCATATCCATCGGCTGGAAGATTCATAATCGAATCCATCGGTTATCTCTAATTTGTATCCTTTAAGTGTCCATACTTCGTATCCATTGAGCAATCGTTATTTGTGACCATCGAGCCAAGTAGCATTGCTACCAATTCGAATCCATCATAATACTGCTAGTCTGTATCCATCAAGTTGTTGTAATTTTGATCGATACGAACAAGGGCTGGCTCGATGGATGTGAACAAGGCTGCCTCTATCGATACGAAGTAGGGTATTCCCATCAATTCGATATGCGCAACAGTCACCGATACAAACGAGGCGAAGTTCATGGAAACGACTCGGTCAACTCGGAGCAAAAGGTGGATCGATGCTAGGAGTGCACACCACGTCGCCGCGTTGTCACATGCTCCATCGATTCGACGAGCATCGATTCGAAACCATGGATTCGAACCGGACAGCATTCCGAAGATCATCAACTCATATCGATTATAACTCGAGATCCACAAGTCCAAATGCCATGAAATTTTCACAGGAGCTTATGTACAAGCTAAAGAACATTCCTGCCAAGTTTCAGCTCGATTGGACCAATTCTTGATCGATACGAAATTGGTTCGCAATGATTACGGATTAAGTCGAAACTTGCTGGGATCGATCGCGTGGGCCCACTCATGTGCCAGGAGAAGTCTCCCGAAGTTTGAGCGCGATATCGGCCTCCTACGCCTATAATAGCACCCCAGGGTCAATAGAAAAGGGATCTTTCGACTTTAGAACATCCAGATTCTACCGGATTCAATTGTGTACTTCACCACCATTGTTGTACTCGAATATTCAGAGCTATAACATACTATAATCTATTGTAATTGATTGAAATCATCAAGTGAATCAATAAAGTCATAAACTTCAGAGTGGACGTAGGCCAGATCGCCAAGCCACTATAAATTCTGTGTTATTTACTGCTTTCCTTTGAATTTTCTGAGTGATCTTCATACTTATTATTCATCGGTGGTCTGTGATTGTGAATTATCGACTATCAGGTGTTTGTGAAAAAATTTGGCGCAAACATTTTGGTGCTTTCACTGAGAAGGCTAACTCAGGGATTCTATCATTTGGAAGTTAAATTTGAAGGCTTAGAGATTCAGATCTGAAGAGCTATGACAAGGTAAACAAGTAGAAGACAAAGGGAAGAAAGTAGCCAGCATGAAGGGAGTCAAGAGGCTTCTTCAGGTGAAAATCAAACATCGATCTTCATCACCAGGAATGAGATGGAGACGATGATGATAAGACAAGAGGAAATGATCCAGAATTTGTTTCAACAGATTGGGAAATTTGGAGCGCAAAATCAAGGAACGGCCGGAGTTCAGAATGGAGCAGGACCATCCGGCATAGCACCAGAGCTAAGGGGTTCACACCTAGAGCATGTTGATCCAATCCTAGGAGAGAGTTAGGGGCATCCGAGCAACCTTGTGGAAATAGAGGGATGAACGCTCAGCCATGGGGGCAGACTCTTGAAAGCTCTCACGGACGCGGGGAACAGAATGGAGGCAATACTCAGGGATTTCAGCTTGCGGACAATGATAGATTGGCAGAAATGATCAGACGAGCCATGAGAGGTGGGTTAGTAAACAGAGATCTAGAAGATATAAATAGGAGTCCTTTTTCTCCTGAGATTAGGATGTCTAGGAACCCACAAGAATTCAAATTAACATCGGTGGAAATGTATGATGGGAGGACGGATCCTGCAGTCCATTTGACAAGGTATATGAGGCACATGGAAGTGCCGGGGGCATCACAGGAGGTCATGGCCAGTGCTTTCCATTATATGTGACGGACATCGTAGCATTATGGTTTAGACAGCTGGAGAGCGGCTCCATAGGAACATGGGCCGATTTAACCAAGAAATTCATGAGGCAATTCAGGGTCACATTTCGAGATCCAAGAATGTGATGAGTTTGGCAACTCTAAAGCAAAAAGCCGAGGAACCTTTGAGGAGTTTTCTGACGCGATTTAGTGCGGCAGCAGCATCAGTGGATCGACCAGATCCATCTATGGTTATGATGGCAGTCATATCCAGAATAGTTGATGGCACAGAGTTCAAGAACTCATTAACTAAAGATCTGCCTATGGATCTGGGAGAATTCTATCATGAAGCCGAAAAGTTTATGCGATTGGAGGATAATAGTGCGGAAAGAGAAGAAGGAATTGATGTTTACGCAGTCAAGGGCGGAAATCCACCTGAAAAAGGTGCAGAGATTGGTAAAGGGAAACGAAAGGCTGAGGATAATGATGACAGGTCGAAGCGACCACGGAGGGAGCCACGATTCACCACTTATCAGAGCTGAATGAGAGTTTGGAGCGAATCTACCAAGACACCAGAGAGCAAGTTCCTTATCATAGACCAATGCGACGGGATCCGACTGTTGACGAGATAAAATCAGACAAATATTGCTTGTTCCACGAGCTGAATGGTCATAACACGAACGACTGTAGACATCTGAAGGATGAGGTGGAAGGGCATATCAGGAACGGTAGGCTGCTTTAGTACGTGAGGAGGCGAGCTCTAGCGGTGGAGCCAGAGCGACCACCATCTGCATCAAATAGGGGTGAACCTGAACTGGGACACCGAATGGTTATTAATTGATTTGAATAACGATGAACAAGTCATAAACTTCACACTAACACGGTTAAATCATTTACACATGTATGAGATCATGAACGATCCACAGGCATGCTCTGAATGACTATTGACCGTATCGTAGTAAGAGTTTACACTTTGACAACTTTGCCTGGTTTTTGTTTTGATTTGAATGTTTGGATTCAGTTTATTTGAACATTTCTGTTATCGAATTCACATGAATATTACTTTGATATTTGCAATTCCGTGAAAGAAGTTACTTGAATATGCGTGGGATCACGAACGGTCCACAAGCGTGTCTTGTATGGTAGCAAATTGCCAAAGTCATTGATTCAGAAATTCACCCGAAAGTGATATCTGACTCTAGTAATGCCAAGCCCCCCCTCAATATCTGATCGCGAATGATCACATTCTGCCTCGTGTGGCATCCGATCGCGAACGGTCACATTCTGCCTCGCGGCATCCGATCGCGAATGATCACATTCTGCCTCGTGCGGCATCCAATCGCGAATGATCATATTTTGCCTCGTGTGACATCCGATCGTGAACAGTCACACTTTGCCTGTAATGACACCCGATCGCGAACGATCGCAAATCGTCTAGAACGACGTCCAACATCGAACAGCCTCCCTTCATTTTAAGCGGTATCTCGACCGCGAACGGTCACCATTTGCCACGAACGACATCTGACCGCGAACGGTCCCATTTCACCTCAAATCGTCATTCGTGGTCATATGAAACTATCAAGTTTTTTGCAGGTCGTCAATAGGATATGAACATCCAGCTTATGGCATTACAAAACACACCTTCCTACTGCAAGGCATGTTTTGAGGGGCAATTGTTATCCCGCCTTTTGACAAGGCCGTGATACCAAAAGATTAAACAAAAAACCAAAGACAGTTCATCCCGAAGATTGGTTATACACAGCTTCGCTATGGATATCGATGAATTTTGTCCAAGTTCGGATCAAGCTACAATCGACAAGACATGACAAGCAAAGCTAATCAAGCCAACGTTCTAAGTTTCAGGTCAATCCGAGTTCGTATGCTCAAGTTATGATCGATGCAAATTGGATGAAATGACCTTGGTTTCGTATCCATCAATAAGCTCTGATTTTGTATCCATATAGTTCGTATCCATCGTCACACCTCGATTCGAATCCATCAACTTCGCATCGATCAGAACGGCCACATCTTCGTATCCATGAACTTCGCATCGAGTAGCCTTGTATCCACCATACGACCTCACTTCGTGTCGATCGTCCATCACTTACTTTGTATCCATCGGCTGGAAGATTCATAATCGAATCCATCGGTTATCTCTAATTCGTATCCTTCAAGTGGCCATACTTTGTATCCATTGAGCAATCGTTATTTTTGACCATCGAGCCAAGCAGCATTGCCACCAATTCGAATCCATCGTAATACTACTAGTTCGTATCCATCAAGTTGTAGTAATTTTGATCAATATGAACAAGGGCTGGCTCGATGGATGCGAACAAGGCTGCCTCTATCGATACGAAGTAGGATATTCCCATCAATTCGATATGCGTAACAATCACCGATACAAACAAGGCGAAGTTCATGGAAACGACTCGGTCAACTCGGAGCAAAAGGTGGATTGATGCGAGGAGTGCATGCCATGTCACCGCGTTGTCACGTGCTCCATCGATTCGAAGAGCATCGATTCGAAACCATGGATTCGAACCGGACAGCATTCCGAAGATCATCAACTCGTATCGATCATAACTCGAGATCCACAAGTCCAAATGCCATGAAATTTTCACAGGAGCTTACGTACAAGCTAAAGAGCGTTCCTGCCAAGTTTCAGCTCGATTGGACCAATTCTTGATCGATATGAAATTGGTTTGCATCGATTACGGATCGAGTCGAAACTTGCTGGGATCGATCGTGTGGGCCTACTCACATGCTAGGAGAAGTCTCCCAAAGTTTGAGCATGATATCGGCCTCCTACGCCTATAAATAGCACCTCAGGATCAACAGAAAGGGATCTTTCAACTTTGGAACGTCCAGATTCTACCAGATTTAATTATGCACTTCACCACTATTGTTGTATTCGAATATTCAGAGCTATAATCTACTGTAATCTGTTGTAATTGATTGAAATCATCAAGTGAATCAATAAAGTCATAAACTTCAGAGTGGACGTAGGCCAGATCGTCGAACCACTATAAATTCTATGTTGTTTACTGCTTTCCTTTGAATTTTTAGAGTGATTTTCATACTTATTATTCATCGGTGATCTGTGATTGTGCATTATCTACTATTGGGTGTTTGCGACCAATTTTGGCGCAAACAGAAACCATGCAAGTATTTTGGGATGCCGGCGATGATATGAGGCGAATGTTTATATTATTTGAGTATTATTATTGAATTTACCTATTTTGAGGTGTTTGTTTACTTAAGTGACATTAGTTCACTTAAGTCATGGGTTGTATTCTTTATGTTGCCTCTACTCATTCGAAAAGAATTATCACCTTGTATCTTATGCTTGATATTATCGTTTATCGTCATTAACTGATTGTTTTAGCTAGACTGACCCGTGTAATTTGTACTCGGGTCAGACCGAGTTATTTCAGGTAAGCTATCAGTTACAAGACTTAGCTTTGATGCATCTGCTTGGATATCAGCCTAGGACTTTTGTGTAGTTTATATTTCTTTCCGCTTGACTTTGATATGTATTTGATTGGATGTATGTAGTGTGGTCTCTGTACCACTTTTATGTATCAGTTTGTATCATACCGGAATGTATCTGTGTATATGTATTTATATATATATGATGATTACTGTTCTATGATGTGATATGCATTCTATTATTGTATTTTCTCTAATAGATCCATTAGCCACCTTTAGTTTTGCATTAAGCATTTATTGGATATGTCGATCCACTTGAAATAGAAAAAAAATAGAGAGCATATATCGACTTATGTAGTGGATGTTTTAGACAAGATTATAGATGGTCGCTCCTAACCAGCTCTATTCTCCGCATTAGTAGACAGAATTACTCAGTAATTCTCTTTGTTAATGTGGGTCTCGAGGTGAGGCGTCACAAAAGGTATGTTTTGTAAACCTTAAAATAAATACACAATACAAATACATGCACGCACACATACACACAGACACACATATAAGTGCATGCATAATTAAATCAGTGTTTCAGATAGAACAACATTAAATAGTATATTCAACTATTAGAAATTTAACAAGACACGCCTTTTGAACATCAAAATTAATCTATCTAGATCCAAATTGTTAATTTAAGAAACAAATCAAAGGAACTAAATATTTCCATTTTTTAACTTTTAAATCCATCTAAAATTTAAACGACTTAAAATAAAAATGCAACAAATGGCCTTTTTAACCCTCGAATGTCGACACTAATACATTAATGGTATTTACATGCCAAGCATTTAAGTGCCGAAAAGACAGAACGTTGGTGTAAAAGAAAAGGACATATAGAAACATAATAGAAAGAAGAACACAATAAAATAATCTTACACGTGGAATGATAATATATAATATCTCAAAAGATCTTTAGCAGAAAAAGACTTTAATATACATACAATAATCAGAGTAAACTAACATATCATCTGCCTGGACAGTTATACCAGCATATTCTCACAAATGCCGATATATACAAAATAAATAATGTAGCGGAAAATAAATATGTAAATAGTCCTTGAGGCATCCAATTCGTCTCGTGAAGGTCCTTAGTGTCCAACTAAAGCTAGAAATATACTTAAGGCTAACCTGAGCATTAGAAGAAAATAACACTTGGATTTGTCTGGTAAACCAGCGTGAGAAACTCAAATCATATGGATTGTTATATTTCATGAAACCCTTCAAAAATAAAGGTGTATGGTAAAACCATGCCACAAATAAATACGGATGAGTTTTTACCTTACGATAACCAAATTATTTTCATTAGAAAATCTAGTTATACTATAATAATGTCTAGGTTGTGAAATACAAATATTCAAGTAGCTGTGATGCATGTGATTGCACATCACAACAATAATAAGTATACAATTAAAACCACTAAGGCACGTTCGCTAATTGTGAAGGATTCTATGGAGGTGCCCTCAATTCTTCGAGCATGAACCTTCTGCACAAGCATCTGAGATATCCTTCCAAAACATCGTACATCCATAGTTGATGTACATAGGAAATACGTAGTTGGCCCCTAATCAGTCAGGCCGAGTGCACAACTCATTACATGCATAACGATAGGTATCTCTAAGATAGATTCACCTGCATTCTTAGGTTTGCTAAGCCCCTGGTCTATGTATCATATATCTAGTTTACTCACTACTGCTGGTGAGGCTACGTTTGGCATTCCAGCACACGAGTCACAACTCAAACAGATCTCGATACATGAGTCCCTAACTCAAACAGATCTCGGAACCACACATGGACTCCCGTTTCTTAACAGATCTTGGAAATACACATGGATTCTCATATCCTAAATAGATCACGAACAACCACATGTCTTCGAGCATCTCTAACAGATCTCGAATCTCCTCATAGATTTTAGCATCTCGAATCAATCGTGAACCTCTTCCAAAGCATAGAATACGTATATTGTGTTGGAGTGGTTATGGTTTCGAGTCATCTCATATAAGTACTCTCCTTCACTTATCAAGCGCTCCAAAGCCAATCGATCGATTTTCGGTATACTCAACTTTGATTCTGTTGGACATAAACTGACAATACATAAGAGCGGAAATCACCTCCCAACCGTTTAAGAAGATAGATTACCTTATCATTTATCCTAGAAGAACACAACGAGTTTATACATACGGGTATAGCATCACCGAAGATAACTGTACCATTTAATTCTTGTGTTTCTTCTAGATATTTCCAAAGTTATCTTCAAAACTCTCTTTAAAGATAAAATTACATTTATATGGGTTTAAGACAATTGTTACTCAAACAATGTCACAACAATCTCAAATCATTCCCTTTATAATTATCTCTTGAAAACATTCGCTTTTAAAAGATCCAATTATATCCTAAATTTAACAAGTTAGTACTTTTACTTAACTTTACAAAATTATTCATTATAACTTAAGCGTTATAATCCAATTCTTCCTTTATCTCATCATTTGAGACTTAACTTACTTTTCCAAGCTTATATAAACACTTTAGAACACTAAAATTAATTCAAAGAACATTATATTATATAAACTTTAAAATACTTTAATAAAATATATAACTAATTTTCTAAAAACTATTTATACTCAAGAATATTTTAAAATACTTATGGTACTGTTTAAACATTTTATTTAAAACACCTCCTCTAAATTATTATTTTATAATTTGATTAAAAATTCATAAAAACAAGTACTATAATTTAAAATCCACAAATAATTATAAAACACTTCTAAATTTTGAACTTCTTTTTAAAATACTTTGATAAATTTTCATTTAAACTCCTTAATAAAGATTTTATAAAAACATCTAAAGTATTCAACCTTTTAATACATAATTTAAACTGAATTTTCGAAGCGCATCTATAACAACCTCTTTGCTGTACAGAATTATGCCACTTCACTTCCCAATTTCTATATCTTTCCAAACTCGAATAGGTGTAAAGAGCAAGTGTTTTACAATATATATATATATATATATATATATATATATATATATGAGTAAAACACTCCACCTCTATACCTATATTATCCAAGAGTACTACCGAGTAATACTATCAGATAATACAAAGAATGAGGCTATATGGGGTACACATGTGAATATTCTCATGGAGCAACACTGGTACGTATTAAAACATCAAAGAAATATCTTATCTCTATGTACACAATAACGGTACAAAACAATAAACACATGTGTCCCCAGAACAAAACAATACAAAATATATAGCAATTACAGAGAATACAAAGTCAATTACATTGATAACTTATAATATGTGTAAAATATATATAATAAGGATACAACTTAATACAAATGTCAATTATCTCAATGTAATGTGATAATAATCAACATACATCTCAATGGAAAAATGTACAATGAATCAATGACATACAATATCATATCACAATCCTAACATATGTCTCCTCTAAGCCCACTAAAACAAAAGTTGGCCATGTCACCCCTGTACTTGAAATGTCTCGGACTGACCAGAGTATTATAAAATAACACATGGGTCAAACTATGCCTAATCAAGGGTATATACGAATAGTAACACTACAAGAAAAATTGTTATTGGTTGCATTAATTAGTAGCGTTTAATGCTAAATGTAACTACTAGTTATTTAGTAAAAATATAAACAAATAAATAAGCACAACCAACTATCCCGCCGGCCATTTCTTGAAATTTTGGTAAAAATTTATTTCGACCGCTCTTTTTTCTTTCTCCCTCCTAACACTTAAACTTTTTTCCCTAAATCCCTAACCAAGCCTACATTAAAATCACAGTCACAAATTAAAAAAAAGAAACACAGATGAAAGAGAGGAGAGACTATGGTGCAGCGACTGTGTAAGGAGAAACGAAATCGAAGAAGGCACGCGATTATGAAAGAAAGAAACACAAATCTTAAAGAGGAGCGCGAGCAAGTAGGGGCAACAACGGAAGTACGTGATGTAAGGAGGAGGCTGCACTACTATGGGCAACTGATGTGGAGTTTGAATGTCAGTAGCAAGTTTTAACGGCGATGATGGTGAGTATTACATATTTGGAAATTACCATGAGTATGGGAATCGGTTTTAGTAATTATATCTTGTTGTTTTAATTTCATATGAAGTGAATTTGATGAGTTCTTACTGTAATAATCACTAATTTTTTAGAGCAATACTAATAACCATGGTGTGATCGGTTTTAGTTATGAGTGCTCGCTATAATAACAATTGGAAAACCAATTTTCTAGAGTAATTAATGGGTGAAATTCAGGAGTAAAGATTTCACAGTCAATCATAGAATGGTCAGATTTTATGCTAATGCTTTTCTCATAAAAGTTGAAATTGCAATTTTGCAACGAGGAACAAGAAATGAAAAAAGGGAGATGCTAAATATAATACATGGGATGTAGATAGATGAAACATTAGAAATCATCTCAGCCCCTAGCTTCTCCTGCTCACGATAAGAATTACTAGCGTAGACATAAGTAATAGTGCATTGAAATCCACTAGTATTAATACACACAATAGTAGCTTGTTGAAAACTTATATCTGAGATGACTACAGTCCGTAAGGTAGCATTAATGATGATCAAAATACAACCCTTATTCCCCGTATCATTATTATACAAACATTTCCAATTACTGGGGAACTTAGCCATAAATCTTTGGATGCCTTGATTATCTAGATATTCTCATATATGCCAATTACTGAAAGCCTATGAGACTGGAGGACCCTAAACACAAATGACATTTTATTATTTGTATTTAGGCCCATTACATTCCAAGAAAATGCATTCATTTAATTTTAATAAAGCCCCCTGTTGATCTTCGAAGAGGAGCTGGTAGGACTTGTGGTGATTTTTCATGTTTCTTCTTGTATCTTACATTCGCCTCAACCATTTGGGGGACAATTTTAGCAATTTCTTTAGCTTTTCCTTTTCTTGAATCTGTGGTGCTATTTCTTTAATAAATTATTGCTCATCATCCAAAATATCTTTTATCAAGAAAATTCTTCTACATCAGAAACAGAATTAGCCACTTTCACTTCTTCAGTGCGTTTACAGAGGTTGACGCATGAGCTTGTGAAGAAGCAGCATAAGTGGTTGAATCAGAAGGCAAAGCATGAATTGGGTGAACAGGGTCTTTTAAAGATAAGCAGTCAAATTTATTTGAACAATTCTTGATTGTGATAAAAACAAAGTTGGTGTTTAGAATAACGGGTCAGTTGATTCTACTATTCTAGAAGGAAGAGCAAAGTGGTGTTTGAGTAAATTAAGGAGAAGGAGAGGGGTTATGCGGTGGTCACTAGTATGTATGATGCTTCTTGTTCAGAACATAGTGAGCTCGATTCTACCGTTTTTAGTAAGAGTGGATCCTGCTTGAGTATGTCTAGATCATTGAGCAGTGCTCGTCTTTGCAAGACAGCCACTAGAGTTTCTGATAGCTCCTAACATAAGGAATAAGAATATTGCACTAGTAGATCTTTGCAGGTGGTGCTTTTCCAATATCACTTACTGATTTCTATAACCAAAAATACATTAGAGAATGCTCAGATGCATTTGACTCAACACAACAAATAACAGTCCTATATTGTTTATGCATGCTAACTTAAACTTGTTGCATTGTGCATATGTTAAACCATTCACTCCAATTACGATGCAAATTTTGCTCATTTCTTCTAGCTATCACATCGTGTTCTGCGTCAGCATATTTCAAAGTATGTAGCTATGCATACTGAACAGGGGGATGCTACGGTCAACTTTAACATCATTTTCACTGAAATAGTTAGGACAGCCTAAACAATACATGTTTGTGTTTAGATGGTATGTAACTGTTCTATTCAGTTTTTGGTAGAATGAAGTGGAGATGGATAAGACAATCTGTTATACCAGATCCTCATTTAACTAATTTTCCAGTTTAAGCAGCAGTTTGAAAATGAATTTGTGCTCGTTATACAGTCAATTGCAACACAGATATTTGTTAATATTGTACATTAATTTGGTTAACTATTAGTTATATTATGAACTATCATGCAACTCATTCATTTACTAACAGAGATAATTAAAAATGATGTTGTAAGAAGCAGAAGAAGCTACATATTGAGTTCAAAAAAAAAATCAAAATCTTTGGATTTCAATCCTGATTCTAATTGACTCTTTCAGTGTCCATTCAATGTTCAAATTCCAGTTGAATGTTCAATTTTGCTAAGTGATCCGCTCACTATACTCCTTTTTCTTTTATGCACTTTTGATTTGATTTGTGATACCAGATTGGATCATGCGCTTATGGTGGCTTTGAACTCAAAAGCATTCTCCTCGGTTTTGCGTCTTCTGGTAATTATACTTGGCACTTGTATGAATTTTTCTTTTTCATTATATATGCTGCCTGTAGCTGAGTCAGTTTTAACTTCATCTTTATTTATGCCTTTCCCAGTATCCATCCTGCTTTTGTTAGCTGAATTGCTACGACTCTTTATTTTTTTTGCACTCTACAGTCTGTCACTGCACCTGCACTTATGTTGCATGCAGTTTGAGCATTTGTATCCAAGTTCACTACTTTAGCCTGCTGCCCTTTGGTTTTTGCTTCATTTTGATCCATACTTTGCACTGTCTGTCATGTTAATGTCAGAATGCAGAGACGTGCCTTATTCAATGTGGTTAAACTGGGACTGTAAACTTTGATTCATGCTTTGATTTTCTTCTCCTATTGTTTAGAACAATCACCCTTTGTGTCCCGAGTTAAAATGAACTATTGGCCGAGTAGGATAGATAATTATGTATATGCAATTCAAAATAAAATAGATAATATTACAAAAAGCAAGGCCACATACCATTGCTTTGCAATGTATATTAACTGTAATATTTAATCAGCATCATGTGTAAATTTTCCACTGTTATTGTGTTCTTTAAATGCAGAAGCTGATGGGCATTAATTTTGCAACTGGAAAATTGTATGAAGATGGACATAGCCCCGAGCTTGCTTTATAAAGCTACCAAACATCAGGTAAGTAGTCCTCTGCCATAGTATTGAATTTGCAATATATAATTTCTTTTACTAGAACATATTGCTCGTGTGTTTCCCAGTGAAAATGTTACTTGCTGAAGAATGCTAGTTGACACATCTTTTTTCATTCATTCTTCACGTTTATATCATAAAATTAACTAAGTTTGGTTAAAAATAAATAAGTTTTATAAAATTAACTAATTTTAAGATAACTAAATTTTATAAATAATAATAATAGCTAATTTAAAAAAGTTTTAAGTAATAATAATGACGATGATGAAGAATTAACTAAGTTTATAAAAATTAACTAAGTTTATAATATTAATAATAGTAATTTAACATTGTTCTATAAATGATGATGATGATGATTAATTAACTAAGTTTATAAAAATTAACTAAGTTTATAATAATAATAATAATAATAACAATAATAATATAACTAAGTTTATGTTAAATAAATTTTATAAATAATAATACTATAACTAATTTAACAAAGTTTTATAAATAATAATGATGACAACGATGATGAATTAACTAAGTTTATAAAATTAACCAAGTTTATATTAATGATAATAATAATAATACAATTAATTTAACCTTGTTTTTTATTAATAATGATAAATTAATTAAGTTAACCAAGTTAATAAAATTTAACTAAGTTTTGTTAAAATTAAACAATTTTTATAAAATTAGTTAAGTTTAAGCTAACTAAATTTCATAAATAATAATATAACTACTTTAACAAAGTTTTATAAATAATAACAATGATTATGATAATGATGATGAATTAACTATGTTTATAATAATTAACTAAGTTTATAATAATAATATAATTAAATTAACCAAGTTTTAGTAATAATAATAATAATAAATTTACTAAGTTAACCAACTTAATAAAATTAACTAATTTTTGTTAAAATTAACTAAGTTTAAGTTAACTAAATTTTATAAATAATAATAATATAACTAATTTAACAAAGATTTATAAATAACAATGGCGATGATAAATTAACTTAGTTTATAAAATTTAACTAAGTTTATAATAATAATATAATTAAGTTAACTAAGTTTGAATAATAATAATAATAATAAATTAAGTTAACCAAGTTAATAAAAATTAACTAGGCTTTGTTAAAATTAAACAAGTTTTATAAAATTAACTAAGTTTAAGTTAACTAAATTTTATTATTAATAATAATATAATTAATTTAACAACATTTTATATATAACTATAAGATTGGACTTTATTTATTTCATTTCGTTTATATATAACAAGTTCCGGTAAGTATTATTTTTCAGTACATCATATCTCAACATTAAGTTTTAGTTCTGTTTATTCGGGTATTAAAAAAAAAATCTGTATCACAACATTTAAGTTTTTATTAAATGTTGGATCATATATTACATTATAAATTTACCATACAATGAACCTTTATTTAATATTAAAGGTAAAGCAAAGTGCTATAGTTATGCCTTACATCCTATTACTACAAGGTCTTGCTCTTTTCGATGATTCGTTTTATCAGATTTGCCTCAGTTAATGATTTAGTTTTTGTGATTCGTGATTTGCAGCACTTGCTCTTTTCTGCAAATATTGGAATAAATATTTTCAAATTTATGAAACAATGAACTATGGTAGGCAATGAAAATAAATTTTGGATAGGGAGAAACCCGGTTCATATTTGCTGACAGTCTATGGTAATTTCCAAGCTAAGATGCTGTGAATTAAAAAGATATAATGTCAATATAATTAGAGAACATGTAGAAAGAGGGATAAGGCAAGTCACAGTGGAAGTATCATATTTGCTGACAGTCTATGGTTCATATTTGCTGACAGTCTATTATTGATTGTTAAACTCGTTTGCAGGTAATTAGCTATTTCGAAGCGAAGACCGTCGACAACAAAGAACTATTGGTAATCAAGCAACGAACATGAATTTAATTGTTATATATGTTTTCGTATTTTGTTAGTACCATTTGTGGAAACTTGTCTGTGAATGCTTGTAGTATGTGACTTATTTTGTTGAAAAACTACTATCGAATTGATTATGGATATTATATTTGATTGTGAGATTAGCATGTTTTTGCAATTATTTTAATATGATGATCATATGATTGATTATTTATATATGCTAATTATGTGATTTAATTGTTTGTTTGAATATATGAAAACTATGCGATTGAAAGTTCGTTTTAATATGAATAGTATATAAGCGATTGCTGGAAATGGTATAAACCATCAACCGTAAATAGTAGCATTTAAAATATGCTACCAAACAACCAATAACTTTTAGTAGCGTTTAAGAAATGCTACAGAAACAAATGTAAACTAATATAAAAAATATATAGTTGCATTTTAAAAACGCTACCGAAAATAAAAAAAACATATAAACAAAAAATGCAACCAAAAAATGAAGACTTATGGTAGCGTTTTTTAAACCCTACAGAAAAAACCTATAGCTGCATTTAAAAGTGACTTTTGGTAGCGTTTTTTAAATCCTACAGAAAATACCTATAGTTGCACTTAAAAGTGACTTTTGGTAGCGTTTACTACAATGCAACAAAAAGTTTTAGACTTTTAGTTGCATGTCGTATAGCAGCGTTCACTGAAACGCTACCATAAGTTATGGTAGCATTTTTTAAACGCTACCAAAAGTCTTTTCTGGTGTAGTGTAATACTACATAAACATGAAATAATAATATAATAACACTAATATCAATAACCAAACCAAAAGATGGTATGTCGAAAGATATATATATATATATATATATATATATATATATATATATATATATATATATATGGTAATGTACGCCTAAAATATGTATAATGCTATAAATAATCATCACCTAAATAAATCAAATACATTTGAAATAATCAATTCTCATATCAAAAGATGTTAACACCCATATAGAAACATATTAAATCACTTTATTTTCAATTCTCATATCAATCATCACCTAAAATGTATATAATGTTATTTAACTTTTAACTCCTACTACAATACTTCAGTCTCTATTTCTGCTTGGCCTTACTCATTCATATTTATTTTCAATTATTCATATTCAAAATATTAACATACTAGTATTTTACACATAAGTACACATACATACTATCTTTTCTTCTGTTTTGATAATGACAAAGGGGGAGATATTTATGCATATACATAGGGGAAGACAAAATCTACTTTATGACAACATTCTCTATTTTTATTATGAATGACTATAATATTTCTACTGTTCTAACTGTATAGTTGTCATCACAAAAAAGGAGGAGAATGTTAGAACCTCCCTTCCATGTTTCAATGACAACAACTATACAATCATATATATTACATATATTATTAAGCTTATAGGTATATACTACAAGAAAACATCATGCACAAAGATATTGGGACTTATGGACCATGTTATGGTTAGTAAGGGTATTCTAGTGTATTAAGTGTCTTAGATAAAACATTGTAAGGTCTCCTTAAGTGTATATATATGCACACACGATTGCATATATAGTAATATAAATTGGAAAACTAGACTTATCAACCATAGAAGTCTGAGGAAATACCACATACGTCTGTGACAATTTTCCTAAAGGCATAGACGTTTGAGGTTTCCCCATAGACTTCTGAGGTTTCCCCACAGACACCTGTCATTTGAAAAATTGCAGAATTCTGAATAGACAATTCTTTAAATTGAATAGAAATCAACTCTTCATCGAAAGGTTGCAGCCATTAAAATGAATAAACCTTATCTAATAGTAACAACTCTTCATCTGCATCTTTTTGAATCTATAAATACAACCATGATTGAGATTTAGAAATTGAATAAATTGAATCTATTCACTCTATATTTCTTATTACTCTCTTATGCATACATTGCTTACATACTCTCAATTTATCATAACCAAAATATAATTTTGGGTTAAATCACTTCCTATAGCTCAAATCATTTGCATTCACATACTCAAACGAGATCATAGGAAGATTTTTACTATCAGCCAAAATCTATGTTATTTGGAACACAAGATTGTCAAAGATATACTTTTGTATTAGCCTATTCCTCCAGATGAAGTGATGGTTAGTTGGTTAAAGGAAACACTGAAGGGGAGCTTCGGGACTGGACGTAGGACAGGAGGTCCGAACTACTATAAAATATCTAGTGTGATCGCTTTTATTATTTACCTTATTTATATTTAATTTTCGTTCTGTTCTTTATATAGTTAGTAATACACATTCTCACATGTATACATATAAGTTGCTTTACTTAAAAAGACCCTATAGACTTTAATTTGGCATCAAAGCAAGGTAATTTCAATCTATAGTAACACGTAATCGAAAAATCATTAAAATGGCAAGCACATTTCAAGAAGGTTAACCAACTACTCGTCCTCTTCTATTTACTTGTTCTAATTATGCTTATTGGTCAACACATATGCGAATTTTTATGGAAACCAATAGTTTAGAAATATGGCTAGCTGTCCAAAACAAATATGAAACTTGGCACCGACATTGGCACATGGACTGATGCACAAAAAGCAGAGGCATCTAACAATGCCAAAACTATGAATGTATTATTTTGCTCACTTGACAAAAATGAGTTTTCACGTGTCATGCTTTGTAAGATTGCATATGATATACGGCGCACTTTACAAATCACATATGAATGCACGAATAAAGTCAAGCAAACTAAAATTTCGATTTACAAAACCAATTTTCATCTTTCAAAATGAAAACAAGTGAATCAGTTATTAATATGTATGCAAGGTTTCAAACCATTCAATACGATCTCATGGCACATGGAGTCAAATTCACAGATTTTGATTTAGTCACGTGAATTTTAAACTTTTGAAAAATGAATGGAAAAGAAAAGTTTTAGCCATCGAAGAAGCCAATGATCTTTCTCAACTTAAAGTCGAAGAGCTAATAGGAAATCTAATGTCATATGAAGCTAACTTGCTGTCTAGAAAGGATCAAAATCATGAAAAGAAAAACATGGAATTCCAAGCAAGTAACGAGATTCAGACTTAGACGAAGATTAGATTGTCTTTATTGCTAAGAATTACAACAAATTTAAGAAGTTTAAGAAGATGACCAAATTTCAAAATGGTGGCAAGCAAAATCCTCAAATCAAACATCGCTTAAATGCTATAAATGTGAAAATTTTGGCCACGTGAAGAAGAATTGTCCACAACTCAGTAATGATAAAAAGAAAAGCAAGTTTGAGAAATTCAAGAAAAGAAAAAAGCTTTTCAAGTAATATGGGATGATTCAAATTCATCTTCTTCTTTAGATAGTGATAGTGAAAGCGACTCGGAACAAACAAATATGTGTTTTATGGCTAATGCTGATGAGGTACCCAAAATTAAAATATAAAATTAAGAGAAATGTATATTTGATAGCGGTTGCTCTAAACACATGACTGGAAATGCTAATATGCTATCGAATAAATATCGATGGTAGCACTGTGGCATTCGAAGATAACTTAAAAGGATTTGTCATCAGTATCAGAGAAGTCATCAATATCGGAACATAGGACCAAGATCCTTCGTCTTACTGGGAATACTATGAAAATTATGGTGGGCCTTCTTACTCTTCCGATTAGTACAACTAGATCTCTTTTTTTCTCAGCTATTTTTATCTATTTTATTTAGAATTTAGGTTTATGTTGTTTCTTTTTACCGCACCTTTTTATTTAACTTTTAACTCTTACTATAATACTTCAGTCTTTGTTTCTACTTGGCCTTACTTGTTTGTATTTATTTTCAATTATTCATACTCATATCTTCAACATACTAGTATTTTACACATACCATAAGAATGCATACCTATCGTCTTTTCTTCTATTTTGATGATGAAAAAGTGGGAGATATTTATGCATATACATAGGGGGATAAAGTCTACATTATTGCAGCACTCTATTTTTATTATGAATGACTATAATATTTCTTCTATTCTGATTGTATAGTTGTCATCATCAAAATGGGGTGAATGTTAGAGCCTTCATTCTATGTTTCAATGACAACCACTATACAATCATATATGTTTTACATCTTATCAAGCTTACATGTATATACTGCAAGAGAACATCATGCTCAAGGATATTGGGACCCAAAGACAAACAAAGATCTATGGATCATGCTATGATTACTACGGGTATTCTGGTGTATTAAGAGTCTTAGATAAAACATTGTAAGGTCTCCTTGAGTATATATATGCACACACAATTTCAAATACACTAACACATAAATTGGAAAACTGGATTTATCAGTTATAGACGTCTGAGGAAATACCACAGATGTCTTTGACAATACTCGAAAAAATTATTTCCTGAAGGCACAGACATATGAGGTTTCCTCACAGACATCTATCATTTGAAAAACCGTAGAATTCTAAATATACACTTTTATAAAATGAATAGAAATCGACTATTCATCGAAAGATTGCAGCCATTAAAATGAATAGACCTTAAATAATAGTAACAACTCTTCATCTACATCTTTTTGAACCTATAAATACAACCATGATTAAGATTTAGAAATTAACTAAATTGAATCTGTTCACTCTCGATTTTTTATTTCTCTCTTGTGCATGCATTGCTTACATACTCTCAGTCTATCATAACCAAAATATAATTTTAGTTAAATCACTACCTACAACTCACAGCATTTACATTCACATACTCAAAGGAGATCATAAGAAGATTAGTACTATCGGTCAAAATCCATGTTATTTGGAACATAAGATTGTCAGAGATATATTTTGTACTATACTATTCCTCTAGACAAAGCGAGGTTTAATTGTTAAAGGAAATACCAAAGTCGAGCTTCGGGACTGGATGTAGAACAGGAGGTCCGAACCAGTATCAAATATCTAGTGCGAACGCTTTTATTATTTATCTTATTCATATTTAATTATTGTTCTCTGCTTAATACAGTTAGTATTATACATTCTCACACGTATACATATATGTTGCATTATTTAAAAAGATTCTATAGACTTTTCACTTAAGATTTATTTTATTATATATGTGTGTTTATGTATGTACGTATGTATGCACATTCATATATGTATCATTATTCATTAATTTTAATTCATTTAAGATAACTACTGTATTTATGCAATTTTTAATTTGCATTTTGTAACCTTTTTGAAATATAATTTTATTTAAATTCAAAAAAAATTATGATATTCAAACATGCTTATTTTAGCCAACATATGACATACAAAGTTTGGCCTTTCAGTAAAGCCATATCCTTGAAACGGACCATTTTGGTGAGCCAGGTAAGGGCCTCGACAGGAAAGGTTTTTTTTAAGTTTTTTTCCTAATTACAATAACATTCTTCTTAGTTAAACACTCTTTCCTTAAACACCAATCTAATTAGATTTCTTACATGACAGCCTATATGCTGATTAATTATTCATTTTATCATAATGTGGGCACTGATTCCATTGTTGGATCATGTACATTATTAGCAAGATAAAAGGGGAAATTTTCAATTCTTTTTAGTAATTTTGTGCTATATCTTAATTTCTTATATCATAAATAATATCATCACATTAGTTCATATTTCATGCAATTTTAGTAAAAGTAAGTTTTGTGTTTTGAAAATATTTCTATTTCAATTTCAACTTTGATATTTTGTTTAATAAATCTAAACTAATTTTTTGTTGGTTTTAAAAATTATCAATTAAATTTATTTGACTAATTTATATTATTTGTTATTAAAGATCGGGTATGATATAATCAATGAGATAAAGTACATAAATAAATTATATTCTAATACAATAATTCAAGAAGAAAATAACATAAGGTTCATATATGATCATTGGGATTTATGGCCTCATTGTATATAATGTGCATATTTAATTCTATATTGCATAATTATGATTTATTATATATATACATATGTATAAATTTATTTATACACAAGCACGTGCGCACACTGTCTCGCTTACATACACATGCACACAACACGCGTGCGCACGTGCGCACACACACATTTTTTAATTTTAATTCATGTTTAAATTTGGTTTTTTAAGCTCAAGGCCCGAGTAATATTTATTTTTTATTAATATATATATTTATATATTATATATAAATGTATTGCAATATACATAATATATATATATATATATATGTATATGATTAGTTCTGATAATGGAAATATGATTTTTCAATTTAAATTTAAAGTTTATACACATAAATAATATATAATTGCACAATATACGTGTATATTATTTAAATTTAAATTTCAAAGCTTAATAATATTATTAAATTAAAAATGTATATCTATACACATTATCTAGGCCTATTTTTATTTTTCAAGCCTAGAGAAAAAGGACCTAGTTCTTTAATATTTCAAATCAATTAATATATATATATATATATATAACATTATAATATCTATATTATTTGGATATTATCAATATACGTGTATATATTGAAGGTTGAATGTATATATGTGAAAATAGATGTTATATTATACATATAAATTAATTTGGAATTTTTTTTATTTTAAATGAAGGCCAAAATAATTTATTACACACTGTTATCCTGTTTTTAAACCATGCAATACCTTGACAAGTTAGAATCATCGAATAGCTAGATAGTAAACTAGGAATCCAGAACTACAACTTCAAGAGTTGGAATTCAACCAAAGCTCAAATATCGATATGGAATCATGCTTACAACTTGAAAGAAGCTATCCATTTTCCAAAAGACCCAAATGGCAGAAAGAAGAGTCACCAGAAAATAAACCAAGTGCCAACTCGGTACTGACCATGGAGCTGATCCAAAACAGTCACTTCAAGAAGATTGAACTCCAAGCAAAGCATGAAGATGGGAGAAGCGGACCAAAGCCATTCCAATCAAGGTGATGAAGCAACAGATCCAAATGATAAAAAATTGAACAACTCACAACTCGACATGAAGTTGTGAAGTATAACTTGGAATGGAGTTGTGTACTAAAGTACGAACTTGGCCACGATCTCCCTCCTAGTCCTCCTCTTGAATGCGGAGAACATGGGTAGAAAATATTAGAGCCTATTTCGTTAAATTATGTCTATAAATTAGAGGAGAGGGACATATAATCGATATCTTTTTTCTGGTTTTTGAATTATTTGATTTTTCACTATTACTTTGTTGGAGCCACATCGAGTTGTGAGCACCAAGTTACAAGAACACAATATGTAAAATTTCTCAAAAATCATTAACAAAATTTAAGTGGGCGTAGGCCAATGATTTGTGGAACCAATGTAAATTTTTCTGCGTTATTTACTTTATTTTTCGTTTACTTTCTTCACTTATTCTTTACGTAAATTTGATCGGGTGCTTGTTCAACTTCTGACAAAAGCATTTTGGTGCTTTCACTAAGAGCACTCAAATTTCTCTTTGTTTAGAGCTATCTTCAACCTTTGGATTATCATAATCCATGAAATAAACCTAAAAGCTATTATTATAAGATCCATAATTTCTTAGATTTCCATAAAATACACAATAAGATCTAAGAAAGCTATGGTACCTAGAACTGCTAAGGAAAATTCTACTACTTCTAGACCCACTAACGATGCAAAAAGTGACGACTCTCAATGTGAAGAAAAGGCCAGTCAACATGGTGATGTAGAAATTCAAAACGCATCGAAAATGGTCACCAGAGTTGATTTGGATAGGATGATGAAGGAGATGAACCATAAAATGATGGAGTGCTAGGACGCTATAATGAAGCAAATAAAGGGTAATAGGGACCTCCAACCCAGCTATCCAAAGCTGTAGGTGGAACATGAAGAAGTTTTTACCATTTGATCTAGAAGAGGAAAGTTCTTCCTCATCTGACAGAAACCACAGGGATAGAAAGAAGAAAATAAAGAGGAAGGAAGCTGGAAATTCAAAGTTTGAAACTAGAAAACTCAGATCGGCAAGGGTTAACTCGGCATCCATCAAGCATTACAACTCGAAACCGACCCTGCCACCCAATTCATGAATGGTGATGTTTATGTAGACTTACAATATGATGTCAATGTTGATGAGAGCTATGCTACTGGTGGCTAGAGTGGTGGAGTTCAAAAAATTATTGTTGAGCCATTACATATAGAATAAAGAAACTGAATGACTGGGAAAATGGTTCTCCAAGAGATAGGAGAACCCAGATATAATTGAACCAACCAAGATTGTTTGTAAAGCCTAACACTTGTGGCATGCCATGATGATCGTCGTCCAGTCAATTCAATAAAGCCGGACTTTTAGCTAATATAGTGAGGAAGCTGGTGAATCAAAACCTTCTTAGAAATTATGATAATTGGAGTTCTTTTCCTAATAAGAACCTATTCACTAAAGAGATTTTACAGGAGGATTACCCCAGGAGATTCGTAATGCCTCCAATGTCGTCTTATACTGGTTAAACTGATCCAAGACAACATCTTTTGAAGTATGAATCACACTTGGATAGTGCTAGGGCAATATATGTGCGATTTTACTATTTTTTGATATTTCTTAGAGGAGTAGCTATAATGTGGTCCATCGGGCTCTCGATGAGGTCCAATCTTCATTGGACTAGTTCAGATGTGAGGTTTATGGAGCAATTCAGATCATATGATGCTTTTTCTAAAGATATGATGTCTTTATCCAACTTTTACAGAGTCCTAGAGAGTCTTTGAAAAATTTCTTGAGCCGATTATTATGGCTATGACTGAGATGAGCAATGCCAAAGATGACATATGTTATTGGAATTGATCAGAGGAATTCATTTGGAAATGGATTTTGGTAAGTGATTGAAGATGGAACCGCCATCAACCATGGAGGAGTTTTATAGAAAAGAAACCCAATTTTTGCTCTTGGAAGAGATAGATACAACTGCCGAAAAGGCTGGTGGAAGGCGATCTACTGAGATGGTACAGAGTAATGTTGTTGTGTAACAAAACGGTTAGAGCATCAGAAATGTTGCTATTGATGTTGAAAATAAAAAAAACCAAAAAAAGGGGTAATCAAAATATTGTAGGTAGAAAGTTGGCCTTTAGAAAGCACCCGAGGTACCCGAAACATAAGGATCTACCTTGCAATGCAAGGTACTAAAAACTATTAGTAGCCGATTTGAAAGGAGTCGACGAAAAGTGTGAAAATATCCCGAAAGTATTATTACTTCCGTGGAACACATGAGCACAACAATAATGAATGCATGCAGTTGTAAGATGTAATTGAGGACTTGATTTGAAAGAAGAAACTTTAACAATTTGTGAAAGTCTCGTAAGATGGCTGGCAAGGAAATATAAACCCCTAGGGCAAATGCTTCGGCAGGGTCAGGTCGGGCCTAATAAAGGTGGATCTAGTCAGCCTAAAAAAATTGTTATTAATACAATTACTAGTAAATCTCATCCGGCCGAGAAGAGTTAGAATAAGATGGAGAGGTACGGAAGCTCTCTGAAGCATGTTGATCAGGAGAGTTCCTTTGTTGTTGAAGACAAAGCTCCAAAAAAGTAGTTGAGGATGACGGTGGATGACATCATGTTTATAAATCATGACGCTGATAAGGAGAAGCGCCGACTATAACACCCTATAATTTTTACAAAGATTGATTAAAAAGAAATTAATTAATGAATAGTAACATCGACACTGACAAGGTCACTAGGTATCAGAAGTGTCAACCTTAGTAAGTAACTATTTGTTTATTATACTTTACTATTCCACTGAGTTTATATTGATAGTGTTCTGATATGCATTTGTTTATTTGTACGATACCAAAAACCAATGATCCATATCATGGTGGACTTGGGTTTTCGATTTAGCAAAAATTCTAGCCTACTTGGGTGTGGGTTGTCACATTTGGTACCGAAGCTTAGGTTAGTCGATCTTAAAAACTAGGAAACATTGAGTGAATGCATTTTTATTTTACCTGTGTTATATGTCAAGTCCTAAGAATTCTGACTATAGAGTAGTTGCAACTATTCTGAAAAGATAGACAAGTCGATTATGAGTCGGAACAATGGATGAAGTTGAAGATGAACACTTATCCTGATTACTCCATGGGAAATACGTCATGTGGAAAGGCATTGACTTAAGAAGAGTATGAGTGCAGCATATGGGAGGGTCCCCAAAGTTGGATGGTATGTGACTCCCTAGTTTCGCCCGGATAGCCCAATGGTTGTTGATCCTCCCAGGATTGTCGATTGACGATGTACATTAAATCTAGATAAGGGAAAAGGAAGAATCTATATGTTATAGGAATTTGGAAGAAATAAGTTTTTAAAGTAAGGCATGTAGTAATCACTCCAAGATGATAGCCAGATTTTTTTTTTAATATTTTCTGATGGAAGATAAGTAAGAAAGTAAGTCGAAAAGAAGAAAAGTCCAAAAGAAAAGGCAAATAAAAATCTACTCTAAGTCCGACCCATATGAAAGAATTTAATATAAAGTTGAAATGGATTTAATATAAAAATACATAAATAAATATTTGAAATTATTTTCAAAGGAATTGTTTGAAGGTAGAAAACCCTATTTTTAAAAAGCAAGTTAATATTAAATTTTTAGTAAAATAAAATATTTATATTTTATTTAAATAAAAATTTTAGTAGAAATTAAAATGAATTAAATCAAAATTTTGATAACTGGGAATATGTAAGAAGTTATTCTTTTGAAAACAATAATAATAATAAAGCGTATATAGTTCGTTGATTTTTTGAGATTAAAGGAAAATTTTAAGTTGTAAAATGCTTTTTAGGGGTGGACAATAGGTGGTGGTGCAAGTTTAAAATGAGGTAAATTGAATGGGGAAAAAAAGATAAGAATCCAAAAATGAAGAAGTAGATGAATGCATTGCAGTGGTTCAAATAAAGAAGACAATCAATTGAGAGAAAAACTATATAAATAGAAGCGATTTAAATAAGAGCAGTTTAGATAGAAGATAATTAAATGGTGGTAACATTATGAAATACAAATAGAAATAATATTAGAAATTTGTATAAAATAATGTTAGTAATTAAAAATAATATAGGAAATTAAAAGAAAGAAAATAATGGATAGTTTATGGAATATGTGTGCACTAATTGCACATATCATTTTTAGAAATCCCCTTTATATGCTATTTGAACCTCCACTAAGATTGAAATTGGAAGCAAGATGAGTATTAGAAAAAAATAGGATGGAAGTTGTTCTTGACTACTCCAGTTTTGTTATTTAAATCTGTAAAAGATGTTTTAGAAAAATTATAAACTGTATTTTTAAAGAAATGGTCTGGTATTAAAATTGAGTTTTTAAAAACAAAGCTCAATAAACGGTTTGAGTTAAAAATCCCAATTTTAAGATGTATAAATGCTAGTTGTTGAAAAAAGGATTTACAATAAAAAGTTGATTTGAAGGAAAAGGAGAAGAAATTTCTTAAATTAAATTACAAACATTTTCTATTGGCTTGATGAATAAGCTTAATTCAAAAAATCCTAAATTGTAGTTTTAAAAGTTAAGGCATCAAGTTATTTTTGAATTTAATAAAAAAAATTCAAGTTTTTACCTATAAAGATAATTTTTTTGGAATAAAGTACTTTATAGTTATGTAGTTTTAATTTATAAAAAGTGGCAAAAATAGAATTGAATTTTAAAATATGGAGTAGACAAGGATGATTTCTTAGGTAAGACAGGGTAAAAGAGAAGACTATGAAGAAAATAGCGATGATTTCTCGTAGAATAATAATAAGGAATCCCCGTATAGTGTAAGGAATATTGGTATAAACCTAGGAATATTCAGCAAGACATGTATGAAAGCCATAAGAAGAACACGCAAAGGAATGATGAATGGTATCAAAGTACACTTCCATGAGTTATATAGTATACTCACACGAAAGATTAAGATAAATAATACCAAAATTTGGTAATACTATTAAGAGACTTGGATTAAAAGTAGGTAGTAATAAAGGGTAATGAGATGGGAAACACTCATAGAGAACGTTGGTTGGTCCAGGATTAAAAAGGGCGTAATGGAAGGTTGGAAATTTATTCCACCGAGTTAATTTTTTGGTAGGTTATTCTAAATGTGCATAATTGTATTCCTATGCCCACTACAATGTGGTAATGCACAGGTCGGCCTATAATTGGTGGTAGTAGTTAGATGTAATGAGTGGACGTTATTTACTAGAAGCCAAAAAATAAAGTTAAGATATGTGGCTAATAGTAAAATGACACGTTAGAAAGGTCCATCTAATGAAAGTAGGGAGTGATAGGGCCACAACATCGTTAATGTCAGTTAATGTGGCAGGATAGCTTCTAGCAATTATTTCGTTTTTTGTTTTAGGTTATAAGCATTAGTTATTTCTGTTGTATAAAACACATACGATAATATGCGAAATGTTCCTTTTGAAATTGGTTTTCTGGTTTGACTGCCATATTAATTAGAAAACTGTATAAGTAAGAAAATATCATGTGGAAACATAACTAATGCAAAGTTAGACTATAAGTTATAAAATAAATTAGGAAATTTTGTTTTATTAACTACTAAAAGAAAAGAAAAGTTAAGTCCCAAAAAGTGCTAATATTTTGGGAGATAAATTTTAGCGAGCGAAGGACAGGGATGTTGTTGCAAAACCATGGGTCGCTATCCCTACGTCTTAAAAGCTGAAATTTTATAAATGATCTTATGTGCTGGTTGTTACTTAAAATTAAAAAAGTTTTTGAAATTGACATGTAGTGTGTAATATAATAGAGTCCATTATGGACATCAAACTATTAAACCCCAACAACGTTGGATGTGGCTTAAATTGACTTGGAAAAATATGCACATTTGAAAGATTGTTCAAAATTCATAATTTTAGAGATAAAATACTTTTATGAAAAGTTTTGAAAAATGAGGTGAAATTGTAAATTTCTAAGAATTTTCCAAATATTTCAAAGCTTAACTTTAAAAAAATTATGGAGAAAGAATTTTTTTTTAACTTTGAAGTGTCATAAGCTTAGCAAGGGGAAAGAGTCGATGGGGTCGGAAGTAGAAATTTTATTGTATAGCTGAAGTGATAGTAAAACAAAATATAGTTAGTGATGAGGGAAAAAGCTGTTTTAGCTATAGAATCTCTTTATCCATACATTGTCGATAGGTAAATAAAAATTATTTTAAAAGTAACTCTGTTTTAGAATTTTAAAAGAAAATTTTCTTATGTGGATTGTACTTGGAAAAGCTGGAAGAGGTTTGGGCACAAAAGAGCAGGTTCCAAGGTACACTCAAAAAGGTACATAAGAGAAGGATGGAAATATGGAATCGTGTATCTAAACCCTCTTTCGAAATAAGATATTGTTCTGGAAAACGAGATTTATCTAAATTTAGATGTTAGAAATGGTATATTAGGATTTTATATGGTAGGAATTGGATGCAAAATTGGTTGAACTATACTTCTATTCGCAGAAGTATAGAAAAATTTAGATGCATGAACAAAGATTATGATTGCAAGATTTACATACATATAGAATTGTCATTATATATGGGTTGTTTGCATCATATTTTCAAAATTATTTTAAACGATGCATTCATATAGGGAGTACCGTTTTAGAATTAATCTTTATGCACGCCAGATATGTTATGATACACCGTGCACTTGTACACAATTGGTTGATTAGCCCAGATTTGTTGTGCGTTATATTACTTGATTCAACCCTTGAGGTTAGAGACTATAATATCCCGCAAATTTTGTGATGATTGATTAAATTAATTAATTAATTAATAGTAACATTAAAAGATTGAATTTCTACGAATGTAGGAATTTGGCTGCGAAACTTACACAGTTGGGTTTATGACATTTTTTGATTAGTTTTTATATATAAAGTTTTAGATCGGAGTTCAAACGAAAAAGATATTAACGTTTGAATGTTTCAGATCATAAATAATTATATATGTAATTAAGTAAGTAAAGAGTAATTAGTAAAATAAATTAACATTAATGATTGTTTAGGGTTTAAGAAAGCTTGAAGTAGAAGTAAATTATCTCGAACGAACATATAGAGTAGGAAATTAACGAATGTTAGTAACGAATGTGAATTAGCAAAATAATCAATGACCAGTATATCCCTAACTTGGGCCAATCGACCATTATCGGTCGACCGGTAGGAGCCTATTGTCGACGGTTGGGATGTCTATTGTGAAATTTGACATGGTCAAATGATCCGGATATAAAATAGTTTAATCTAACGATTGACATTGATTCGAACCATTTTTGAAGTGACGATGGAGCTTTACCATTTTTCTCTGCAAATTTTTAATTCTAAATAAAATTACAGTTTATATACATATATACAAGTGGAGAATAACAGAAGATAATTGAGAAGAAGAATAAAGTCGTATCAATTCACCAAAGTCAAGGTAAATTATAAATTCGTGTCTAAATTCTAAATTAAATCCAAATCTCTTCTCAGATCTAGATTTCTGATAGATATGTGTATGCATGCGGTATACATATTCAAATAGGAAAATAAGAGGAGTCAAACTAGAATAGCGAGGATTAGATCTGGAGATTTGGAAAGCTAAAATGGCAAGTAGGAAAATTATATACTTTTAACTAATATTGGATTTATTTCGTGGTAAATCTATTCCTTGTATGCCTGGATTTAATTATTTGGAGTTGTAGGCTTTAATTATGTGTGTGTAATAAAATCTAAAACCCTACCTACGTACACTGTTATTAATAACTTAAATTTAATATTGCATGCATATGAATTTGGAAAACGTTGGGTCGTAGTAGTCCCTGGATTGGATAAATTATATATTAGTTCCATATTTGTAGATTAACCGATTTATGTAAATAAATGTAAATTAGAAGTTATCAAAATAAATTATTAGGATTTAAGTAGTATTTTAATTCGTTGGAATGTTGAGTGTTGCAATGTAAATTTCTATAGATTATCAAGTTCAGATTCATAAATAAAAGTGTGTCATTTGAAATAATAAGGAATATCCTAAAAGAAAGAGATGTATAAAATAGGGATATTTAGTATATATTGTACTATCAATTTCAATAACCACGAAAATAAAATTCCTTGTAATTTCAAACGTAACACAAATTCCCCTTTTTTGATAAGTTATATATGTTTATAGTGTTAACCTTTCCCTTTGAGGGAGATGTATTCCAATGCATCAAAGTGTAGAAATCCCTAAGGATGAATAAAAGAATTATAGATGTGATTATACCAACGGGTTAAGGGAAAAAATCAATACACACACATACACACATACATACATACATACATACATACATATATACATATATATATGCAATAGAGATAAGGTAGAAACCAAATAATAAACAATATAAAAGTAGGAAAGTCATAGAATGAATTGTAACACCCCTAATTTTTGATAACATTATTTAGGAGATTTAATTAGATAAATTAAATAGAATAATATAAATATTAAGAGATAAGGGGGTTGAGATTTGAATAAGTATAATTAAGGCCGTGCTCAATAAAATAACTAAATGGGCTTAAGAATGGGTTATAAGTTAATTAATTTACATAAGGAATATTAGGAATTTTCTACACACAACCCTTACTCTTAAATATTCTCATTACTACCATTTCATTTCCCATTCACGTCATTTTGAAAACGCAGAAATATAAATATAAAGTGGAGCCGACCGTTAACAAGTGGAATTCAATTAAAAGCTAGGGATTCAAGCTTAGGAGAAATTAATCTCAATCCAATCTCCTTATCTTAATCAAGGTGAATAATAATTCTTTCCATCTCTATTTTGTTTTAGAATCATATGTTTTCGGATTTAAGGATAAAGTCATTTCTAGGATGATTTGGTTGATGATATGCTTGAATTACAATTTGTTTGATTTAAACTAGATTGTTTAAATAAGACTATATGCAGTTTTAGGGCAAAACCGATGTATATTGATGTTCAAATGACATGGAAAAATTTTATGTTATGTAAAACATGATTCGGAGTTGGGTTTTAATTTTGATAATTTTCCAAGCTATGGAAAGATTACTATGAATTTTCAAAGGAAAATACGGTTAACCAGGTTTATAAATTTATTTCAGAAATTATATTGAGAATTTTGGATTGAAATTTTGATATGTTAGATAACATGATTAAAGTGAATTTTTTGGGATTTTTCCTAAGTGATTTGCTATGAAAATTAAATTATTTTAGAAGAGGGACTTCTTTGCAATATTGATTTTGTTTAATGGAAGGGATTATTTGATAACTTAACCACGGTTTAGATTTGAAATTAGCGGCAGTTATTTTAGTAAAGAATTTAAAAAGTTATGGCAACCAATCTTGTATTTACATGTGGCAGGTTAGTTAGAAAGTGACTGCTTTATTTAGTATTAAATCAGGCTTACCTAGAAAAGTTGGTTCCACCTTCTTTAGAAGTACCTTTCGACTTAGAGCTTCTGCCTTCAATCAAGTCGAAACCCATTATGCCGAAACCAATACACTAGGTATCACTCAAATGGTACATAGTGGATTAGAGAAAGGCAGAAGGCTTGGTGTTGAAAGCATGGCTTTCAATGGGGTCGATACCTTTTGTTTGTTTTAAAAAGAGAAGCGCCTGCCGTTGTTTTATTAAAGCCTACGAAAGACTCGAATCCTATGTTTTCGGAAGAGGTTTTCTTAATGCTTTGAAGGGGTTGCCATCAACTTATGTTTGCTTTCGAATGGTTCCTTTACTTATATAGAATAATGCTTCCGAAAGAAGGGTTTCCGACCTAGTTGCTCTGATGCCGTTCTTTAGCCTTTCAAGTGTATTGAAATCATCAATTCTTTTGAAAGGTAGTGCTTGTTTTAAAGATGTTTTATACCTCTTTCTAAATGATTTCGAAAGGGTCCAAGGGTTTCAAAGGCAATGGCTTCGAAAGGGGTTTCGATGCTATCCTTCAATGCTTTGTTTAAATGATTTGAAGCTTTCGAAAGGGATGGTTCCGACACCATTATGTTTTCCTTTATAGTTTTTGGATGATAAAGGAAGAGTTTGAAAGAGATACTTTCGTTTATATTCACTTTAACCTAAATAATATTTTAAGTATAAACCAAATGGTTTCAAAATGGATACTTTAAATGGTTTCGAAGCTATGCTTCTAAGTTTTATTAAGCAATACTTTATTACATTCGAAAGGTTTTGAAAGAGATGTTTTATAGTGTTTCGAAAGGCAGAGGTCTAATGTTTTGAAAAGAGATTTATATGCTTTCGAAGGAGTTATCTAGTGAAGTCGAAGTAAGGTTTTGAAGGTTTCGACAGTATTAGTTTTCAAAGCAAATAATCTAATCTCATTTTCAAAAGAAAACCTGCCATGAATATATAAAGTATTTTGAAAAGGAGTTTTTGAAGAAGTTTTCTTTGATTAAAAGGTTAAAGCAATTAACCAAGTTATTATGTATGCTTCTTCATATAAGTAAATATTCATATTATAATGGACCCATAACTGAATTTCGAGGAAGGGCAGAATAACCAGCTAGGTTGACCCAGTAGTGAATATAAATTAACTCCTAAATGAGTAGAATTGCATCCAGGAGGTTAGGAAGACCAGAGTATGAGATGCTAAAATATTAAAGGAAAAGATATTGGCATGGGTCAATTGGTTCTCAGTAACTGTGTATAGGAAAAGATATTGACAGAGGCCAATAGGTTCATGTTAAGCCCATGAAAACTATATATAAATGAAGATGTCAAAAAGATAGGTTCATTGTTAGCTCATGAAAACTATGATTTGATACTAGTAGGGGCCAGTAGGTTTGTAGTTAGCCCATGAAACTATATTCGGGTTAAGATATCGATAGATGTCAATAGGTTCCTAGTTAGCCCATGAAAACTAGGGAAAGAATCACCAATGGGTTCCTAGTCAACCCATGAAAACTAGGATAAGAGTAAAGATATTGGAGTTACCAATATGTTCATAGTGATTCCATGAAAGCTATTGTAATTGGATAGAGAGTCCTTATACATTTTACCGGTTATTAATCAGCCCATGAAAACTATTAGGTTAATAGTAATCCTAGTAGCTATAGTTGAGACAGATGGTAAAAATAAACGAGGATGGGTAATCCAGAATTGATTCATTTGTTTTGCATATCTTCATATTATATTGTTTTGAATTGTTTTAACCATTATAGATGCAGGAGCACAATATATGGTTTAATAAAGGTTTTAGGATACTAGTGAAGGGAAAACCGGTTCCGCTAAGCGGCGTGGTCTCACTAGATATCTAAATGGTTTGAGACAGTAGACTATTATTCATATCAGGCTTTGTGTCTGACTCAAAGTTTATATTTTCCCCTTAAACTCTCGGGTACTCAATAGTTATTGAGTAGTTTAGGAGTTGAGGTTTTCAGGTACCTCATTAGACGAATAAAGCTTCCGGAGACATGCAGTAGGCATTATGGCTATTTATAGTTCTCTTTTATAAGATTCCGCTGTGTTGTTTGTAATGGCAAAGTTAGCCTATATATACTCTAATCATCCAAGGGGGCATCTTCATATGTCGCTCTTGGCGTATAATGTAATAAATATATTTTCTCAGAAAGTGGTTAACGATTGTGGGATTATATATTGAATTGGAAATGTTTTGAAATGGAATGTGACCTTGGTTGAAGTTTTAAAATTTTCCATATTTATGTGTTTTTGTGTGTCAATGTATCTAACACCGCCGTATTTTGTCGTCGAGGATTAATAACTATGGATGACTGCAGCATCCGTAGCCATTAGTTTTGGGCCTTTAAGTAGAGTATTGTTACATGAATAATAGCAAGTAATGATATAAATAAAAAGGTAATAGAAAGTCCACTAAATAAGGAAGGGCAGAAAAAGTTGAAAACAGTAGATATAAAAGTTCTATAATGAAAACGGGCAGCAAATAAGAAAAGATATTTTGATATTTTAAAGAAAGCGGTAAATGGAATTAAATAGATTTAAATTTAACAATAAGTAAATGCTTGAAGAAGTAAAGGAATACTATTAACAATTGAACATCGGTGGCATAATAATCAAACAAGTATGAATACACACACATCTTTACTATTAATAGTGAGAATTCCGTGAATAGAATTCAACCATGTCTTTTTGAATTTCCAAAAATACCCTTCGCATCCCTATATCTAAATCATTTACCTATGTATGTAGCTATAAGCAGCAGCCGTCCTTGGTTGTAGCCCAAGCAAGGCAGGTTGGTTGAAAGTTAATGGCAAAAAGTGTTTCAGCCATTTCTTAATTTGCATTTGCAATTTGAAATTCTATTGGATGTTCTAAGAACGCAACTTGCACCCCGATTTCTTAGGTTATATATGCTAACTCTAGTATAATTTGGACGATGTGGGACTTATTAAAACAATTAGTTACCTAGCTATTTAAATATAAGTTGATCTGGCAACCAGAATAGAGGTGATCCAATTCTTAAATTAAATTTATTTCCATCTGATCAGTCCATTTACCTTCAAATATAAACCTGATTAGAGGATGGTGGCGCTTCATTAGTCTGCATTTTCCCCATCTGAGGATTACTTCTTAACACACTAAAATATAATGTCATATCAAAATTGTTTTAAGTTACACTTCAAATTACATAGTGATTCCTACTCACATAATCTCTAGGGACAAATTATTGCTAATTTCTTTGGGAAATGGGCCGCTGAAATTATTAGACCCGATATTTCATATCTTAAGCTTTTGCAATTCACAAATCTCTTTTGGAATGGTTTCAGAAAAAGAATTACTATACAAGATTCTGCAAAATCAAATTCCAAAACATATCTTAGATATCGTCAATAGAAGTTTTTAGTAAATGTTCAGTGCATTACTATCTATATATAGATAAATACATACACAAATGTAAAAACAACACTTAAAACCCATCATTTGAAGTTTTGTGTAAATGTTTAGAGCATCATTATCTATGTATAAATACATACAAATTATCTCTACACTTATAACTAAAATTTCCCAATGTTAATTCTCAATACAATTTTAACCATTAATAAAAAATTTGGCTACATGCACACACTAAGTACTAGCATGGTTTGAGTATGCAAATATTTTGGAGGATGTTTAATTTATAAGCATGTACATACAAGCCACTAGATAAAAAAATGACATACAAATATATAACATTATAGTTGTATAAATTATGCAAAGGAAAGATATGAACATGATTGGATTGTCCCTACTATTAACAAAGAGAATTCAATGAATATGATTCCATGATGTATTTTTTAAATTTCAAAAATTCCCTCATCCATCAAAGGAATCTTACCATCGGTTTGCAACCTCCTCTATCATCCCCTTCCCAACACCCATCAATTAACCACCCATCAATGGAATTTTTCTATCAATTTTCCACCAATGACATCAACGAAATTACTTTAAATAAATGAGCTGTGATTACCAAAGTTTTTACACTTATAGCACATATCCCTCCACTAATTTTTTTATTAAATAAAAATTAAATACCTCCAACTATTAGATGCACGTACGTGCGTTTTATACTAGTATACATAGCCTTAAGTATGCATTTATGATGGGTGTGAATTATTAAAGTTAGCTTATAACTCAGATAAGATAAGAATGACATAATCATTTAAATGGATTAGAATGCAAGATCAATAGTTTTACACAACAGAAGTCTTCCCGCCGCATGGGGCCATCAACAATTATATATACATCATACTGGTATGGGACATATCCAACTGTAGAACCGATGGAATTATTTATGTTCACGTATAGGTTAGGGATACCCAAGTATGAAGGTTTGCCTCAGTCGAAGTGTCAAAGGACAAGTAGAGTCTGCTTCAATCTTTTTGAAGGTATTAAGTAACAAGTGGGGTATTACCTTGATTGCATTAGGTAATCTAAATGGGATGGTGAGGAAGGCTCAACGCTATGTTAGTGTGTGCTTGGTACCATATTAGGGAGTAGGAGTTGTACATAAGTCAAGAACTTTATTAGTATTGAGTGGTCAGTGGAAAGACAAGATTTAAGCCTAAACGGCTACATCATCTACTGATGTATATCACATTTACATCATGCACCGCAATAGTTGTTTGCTAGATTGTTTCTTAGGGTCAAGGCTAGATTACCCTTTATGGATGTCTTTCTAAAATAGATAGGATACGACTAACAATTATGATGTCATTATTAGGAAGGGGTTTCCTTAGTATGCACGATGACGAGGACGTGATACTGCATTGATGAAGGATCCTTACGAGGTGTTGAGTTACAAATAATAGCATAGATAGTATCTTGGTCCAAAGGGAGAATGTGGTACTTATATACACATGTATGTAGTTATTGTCTACCTAGGGTAGATGAGGCATATCATACGCGTATGTGAAGTCGAGACGACTAGGTTATACGAAAAGACATAACATGTGATGGAAGACAATCAACATAAATTAATGTTATGTATAAAGCGTGTAATTTACCTGTCACCAGAATGTTATTTTGACCGCCTCCTCATTACAACCACATGATAGCTTTAGAGGAATAGGTATTGGTACAAGGCAAGAATAGTGGAAGGATAGATTTCCTTATGCATGCTCGACACTAACAAGGACACTAGGTATCAAAATTGTCAACCTTGTTCAGTAACTATTTGTTTATTATACTTTTCTATTCCGCTGTGAGTTTATATTGATATTGCTTTAATATGCATTTTTTATTTCCAGGATACCAAGAGGCAACAATTTGTACCTTAGTGGACTTGGGTTTTCGATTTAGTAAAAATTTGGGTCCACTAGGGTGTAGGTTGTCATATCGATGTTTGATCCCTTGGTGATAACGACCATGATTGGGCCAATGACTATGACGAGAGTTCTCATCAATTATGGAAGCATCATGAATATTGTTTAAGAAGACATATGATCAAATGATGATGGATGGCTAGGATTTGAATCCATGTTAATTTCGAATTCATGGATTTACCAAAGAGGCTGTAGAGTCTATTGGATGTGTGGATTTACTGGTGGAGCTAGGTTAAGGAGGCTGCAAGAGAGTGCAGTTTCTAACCTTCATTGTGATGGAATATACTCTGAATACAATGCAATGTTGGGCTAATCATCCCTTCCTAGTTTTATAGTGGCTTTAGCCCCGTGGTGCTTAATGTTGAAATTTTCCAAGGAGAGCAGGGTTGGAATTATCCAGCGTGATTACAGTGTGGGACATGAGTGTTACGTCGTGGAACTAGGAGAGGAAAAGCAATGCGAAAGGATGTAGAGAAGACTCTCTACGTCAAATTAATTGATGCACATCAACCACCGCCTAAGCCTTGGCTTGGATGACATAGTAATTTTTATAAATCTATAGATCCAAGGAAAGATCCAGAGATGTGATGGTGGCCCTAGTTGGGCCGATAATTAACATCCCAGTCGACCAGGATGATCCTACCCGGTGTTGAAGATCAGATCTTAGCTTAGTACGAAGATGAAGAAGGAGCGGGTAAGGTTTCTCTAGGCAAACATGAATGTCCTTACATGGATTCATTCTGATGTGTGTGGAATATCGTCCGAGAGTTCGTGCCATACATTGATGAAATCCAGATGTCCTCCGATGTAGAAGAAATGACGCAGCCTGGGTCAAGAGAAATCTGTTGCATTGAAAGAGGAAGTGGTTAAGCTAAAGGTCAACGGCTTCATCTGCGATGCTCTATACCCAGAGTGGGTATCAAATCCAGTGCTAGTCAAGAAGCTTAATGGAAAATGGTGGATATGCAATAACTGTTTAGACTTGAATAAGGCATGCCCAAGAGATAACTTCCCACTACCAATGATTGAATAGCTAGTGTACTTTTTTACCAGACATGAATTGCTATCCTTTATGGATACTTATTTTGACTACAATCATATAACAATGCATGTTCTAGAGCAACAACACATTAGTTTCATAGACAACCTAAAGCTATATTGTTATCATGTCATACCAATCGGTCTTAGAGAATGTAGGAGCAACCTAACAGCGATTGATAAATTTGATGCTTAATTATTAGATCGGACGTATAATCAAGGTCTATGTAGATGATATGTTGGTGAAGTCACAACGATCGTTGTACCGTATGAAAGACTTATCAAAGATGTTTGATGTGCTTCGATGATACATAATGAAGCTTAATCCACTGAAATGGTCCTTTGAAGTTGCATCAGGTAATTTTTTTGGGTTTTATTATAAGCTCAAGGGGCATGAGCCTAATCCAGAGTTGATTAATGCCTTAAACCATGTAATTGCCCCCAAGACGAGGACGGAAATGTAATGCTTGAATGGAAAGTTTACTGTATTGAGTCGGTTCATCTCAAAAGCGATAGATATGTGTGTGTCGTTCTTTGATGCCCTTGAAAACGTGAAATGGAAGTTTGTTTGGATGAGGGAGTGTTAGTAAGATTTCGAGGCATTACTTAATCACATGAGAGAAGACCAATTCTATCGAATCCTTTGGAAGGAGAGGACTAATTTGTTTATTTGGCATTACCTATTCATGCGCCAAGTGCTGCCCTGGTATGTGAAGAATCCAAAAGCCTGTGTATTGCAACAGCAAGCGGTTCACTGGAGTAGGGAGAAATTATCTGAAGTTAGAGAAGCTAGCTTACTTCTTATTTATTGCATCGAGGAAATTACGACCATACTTTCAAGCTCATCCAGTAAAAATACCGACTAATCAGCCTTTACAACGGGTGTTACACCGACCCAAGACCTCGGGATGGCCGTTGAAATGGAACATCATGTTTTGCCAGTATGGCATATCTTACCATCCCAAGAAGGTGATCTGAGGACATGATTGGCTGATTTCATTATCAAGTATACCACACGAGATGGAGAGAAAGAGAAAGATATAGAGCGAGTTGCCTAATGGAAGTTGTATATGGATGGAGCATCCAATGAATTTTATCTCTAGGAAGGAGTGATCTAGATAACCCTTGATAAACAAAGAATTTTTTATGCCTTAAAGCTTGAGTTCCTTGCAATGAATAACGAAGCCAAGTACGAAGCACTAATAGCTGAACTTAAGATAGCAAAGGAAATAGGAATTAATGCATTGCATATATATAGTGACTCCTAATTGGTGGTCTAGCAAGTAAAGAAGGAATGTCAAGCCAAAGAACCGAGATTAGCTCCTTACCTGAAGAAGGCTTTGGAATTGTCGAATGATATCAACTATTACATGATAACGCACATTCCTAGAGAAGGTAACATGAAAGCTGATTCATTAGCCAAGCTGGCAAGCACTTGAGATGCTTAACTTATGGGATTGGTTCCACCAGAGGTTTTATCGGCTTTGGTTATCAACTAGATGGATGTTAATTGGATCTTGGAGGCTAAAGTGGAAAAGGATTCATGGATATCTTCGATCAAGAAATACTTGCTAATAGGAACTCTCCTGAATGGGAGTAATGAACGAATGAATTCCTATGCAAAGTAACATGATTTATTGTCCAAGGAGTGCTATATAGAAGAGGATTCTTTACTCTCTAATTGCAATGTGTCTCTAATGAAAAAGCTAAAAGAATCCTTGTGGATGTATATGAAGAAGCCCGTGGCGATCGCACCGGAGGGCGGACATTGGCAAGGAAGATTCTTAGATATTTTTAGCCAACAATCAATAGGGATGTAGCTGATTACACAAGGAAATGCAATTGGTGCCAAAGGTTTACGAAGATTCCTAGAGTTTGATCCTCAAAAATCACACGGATGATCAGTCCATAGTCGTTTATAGTTAGAGGTATTGACATCATAGGCGCGCTACCAATCTCGAAAGGTGGAGAGAAATATGCCATTATTGTAGTGGATTACTTTATGAAGTGTGGTGAATCAAAACCCCTTGCCATGATCACCATGAAGAAAGTGATCAATTTTGTAGTGAAGTACATTATTTGTCAAGTTGGGATTCCACAAACCATCATTTTCGATAAAGGGACGTAATTCGACAGTGCCGAGTTCAAGGATTTCTGCAAAAAAAATACCAAATTAACAAAAGATTTATGGCTGTAGCACATCCACAGACGAATGGATAGGAGGCGGCGGTGAATAAGATCATCAAGTCTATCTTGAAGAAACGACTAATAGAGGCTAAAGGAAAGTGAGTCGATGGATTATCCCTGGTATTATTGGCCTACTAAATGACTCATAAGTCTGGGGCCGACCATACCTCATTTAATCTGGCATAAGGATCAGACACCATGATTATAATTGACTTAGAAGTACCTTCTCATTGGAAGATCCACTATGACCCTAAATGAACGAGGAGCTCATGCTCAAGTCCCCTGATATGATCACTAGGAGGAAGCTGACTTAAGGGTTGCTACTCAGTAGAAAAGAGTAGCTAATTCAATGCAAAGGTCGGGAATCAAACCTTCAAGATCGATGATCTCAATCTAAAATGGATCTTTCCTTATCCAGCCAAAACTGGAAAGGTCCGTATACTATTGAACGCGAGCTTGGAGATGAATATTCAAGCTGGCAATTGTTGACGGATTCTCAATACCAAGGGGTTGGAATAGCACACCCACAACACTATTTTGCTTAATTGTATCTATGTAAAAATCTACCTAGGCTCTAATGTAATGAGGTAGAGTCCGCCATATTTTGTATACAAAGTGAATTAGCTTGGGATCGATGGAACTGTATTCTAAATACCCTAACCTTTCACTGTAGACAATAGCATAATTGAATACTCTGCATTATGAAAATGCAAGTTATAACAATCAAGAGATAGGTTCCGATGGTTTCTTTCGATCCATGATCGAATCAAGGGAGTATATTCATCTCAAGTATCCAGAGATAGATATTGTTATCCCGCCTTTTGGCAAGGCCATGACATTAAGGAATTGACTGGAAACCAAAGATAGTTCATCCCCAAAAAAGGCTATACATGGGTTCTCTATGGATGCTGGTAAATTTTACCTAAATCCAGATCGAGCTACAATTAACATGGAACAATAATCACTACGGAAGCCAACGTTCCAAATTTCAAGTAAATCGGAGTTTATGCTCAAGGTATGATCGATGCAAACCAAGAAAATCAACTCCTTCATATCCTTTATTCTGCCTCCTTCGTATCGCTTTCATTCATATCCCTCTAGGGAACCTCAGTCGTATCCACTTAACATCCATTAGTTTGAATCAAATCATGTATGTTCCACTTTGTATCCATCCATGCTCATATTACTTCGCATCCATCATCCCCCAGCTTGTTCGATCAATCCACCTACGTCTATTTCATATCTATCAAAGCCATAAAACCCATCATTTTGTATCGATATACCGATGCGCCTTATTCGTATCGATCGGCCAGTGATCGATGTGAATAATGCAAGATGGATCGGTATGAACGACATCCTCGATGATCAATACGAAATGGAGCAACAACCATCGATACGAATAGCGTAGCAATTAATGGATATGAACCAAGCCATATCAATGGACATGGACGACATGGATACGAAGCAACTCAATGAAATCAATACGAAGAGAACATGTAAATATGATTGACTCGGTCGCCTGGCATGAAAAGTGGATCAATCCTAAAGTTAGCGCCATGTCATTGGTAAGCACATGCCTGGAAGCGATGCGAACAGAAGCGATACGAACAGAAGTGATGTGAACTCGGCAGCCTTCAATAAATTCAAACTTGCATCGATCATAACTCGAAATCTACACGTCCAAATGCTACCAAATTTTCACAAGAGCTTGCGTGCAACCTCAGGAATGTTCATGAACAATCTTGACTCGATTGGGCTAAATCTTGATCGATACGAATTTCATTCGTATCGATCATGGATCAAGTCCAAACGACCAGGTATCGATCACATGGGCCCATCCACGTGAGAGAAGAAGTCCTCTGAGATCTAGGAGAGATATTCGTTGCCCACGCCTATAAATAGCAACCCAGGACCAATTGAAAAGGACTTTTTGGCTCTTCTACGTCTAGACTCTACCGAAATTACTATTGTATTTGGATTATACCGTTGTAACTCTTTGTAGCCAGCAAGCAAAAATGAATAAAAGTCAGCCATTTCACACTGGACGTAGACCATACGCCGAACCATTCAAAATTTGTGTGTTTATGTGCGTTTTTCCTATTGACCGATTGGTGTGTTTATTAGATCTTCCTCATTTTACATTTATGTTCTTCATTTTATCTCTTCAAATACATCCGAAGAGTGTTATGCCTAATTTTGGTACAAACACTTTGGTGCTTGTACTGAAAAAACCCAGCTTTTCTCCTGCTCATTGGATCTACTACCAATATCGGATTGCAAAATCTAAGGAGAAGATCTAGATTTCAAGTTTAGAAGTTCTTCCATCCTATTCAGATTTGTAGCAAGTTTAGAAGAAAGCCTCGCTATCAACCATGGTTAACACTAGGACTACGTCAACAACTGCAGATCCAAAAGGACGGGACAGACAGAACCCCGTGCAACTTCCTCCTACCGACTAGAGTGCCGCCGGACCTTCAGTTCTACAAGGCCCTTCACCAGGGAAGAGTTTCAACTACTAATGCAAGAGTTGACACAGAGCTGCCAGCAGCATACTCAGCAACTCCATGCTAACGCAGAATTAACCAATAGACTGAACCATGAGAAACAAAGAAGATCCAGAAGTAATCAGGCTTCCTATTCATCTACTGAGAGTTGAGCTTCTTCTGACTACAATCACCGATCCATGTGCATACGACTAGATGGTAGCTATACACATGCTACTGGACATCGGCGCACCTTGAATCTTGGGTACCTGAGAGTTGGCCCATCAACTAGCCATCAGACCGGACCCTCCTCTCGAGGAGGTGCTGTTCCTTATCATACTACTGACAACCACACTGCTACTGCACCTATTGAGCTGGAAGTTGATGCTCGAAACCGGATGGATCCAACCCACCGTCAACGCAACTATACTCCTGAGCCTTATGTTCCTGAAAACCTAGAGCCAAGGAGGTAAGATATGGACCGTCAACCACGACCGAGCCATCCTTGCATTATGGAACCTGACCACACCCTGGCTCAGCGTGCCTAGAACGTCTAATTGCCGGATATCCCGACAACGATCCATCAGATGATCCGCAAAAGATGGGGCCTCACCAATGATGACTGGGGAACCTCCCAAAGTCACACCCCTTTCACTGATGATATACTCTTTGTTGAACCGCCCCGATGGTTCAGAATGCCAACTCTACCCGTTTTTGAAGAGAGCTCTGATCCTAACCACCACATCTTAAAGTACGAATGGTTAATGAATGCTGCATGAGTCGATGATGTGGTCAAGTGCTGATGTTTCTCGATCTCCTTACATGGCATAGCGACTATGTGGTTTACTCATCTACCACCTTGATCTATCTCATGTTTTGACCAGTTGGCAACGAAGTTTGTTGAACAGTTTCACATGCATGTCACCAGGCCGAAAGATGTTAATACCTTGTTTAGCATCACTCAAGCTCCTAGAGAGACACTTAGACGTTATCTACAGAGGTTTCACGCTGCATGCGTCGAGATTAGCAATCCCAATGGCAACTCAATTCTGATGGCACTAACTAAGGGGATCGATCCCGATTCTGAATTTGGCAACTGGTTGACTGAAAAACCCCCTGCGTCATTGGACCGTTTCTATTCCAAGGCAGCCCAGTTCTTGAGAAGGGAGGATGCAAAATATTTTAGAAAAAAGGATGACGCAGGGCCCAGTATGGAAGGAATCCAAAGCAATGTTGTTGTTAAACAAACCGGGGAAGTTCCGGAAAGGTGCAATTGCACATACAAAATAAACAGAATCAACAGAAAGGCAATGGAAGTCAAAATAGGAAATGGGATCAGAATCGTAGGCCACGACGCAGGGCTCTTCTGTTTGACAATCATACTCCTTTAAATACGTTGCTAGAAAATGTGTACTTGCAGACCTACAATACAATTCAGTATAAGAAACCTGCTCCGAAGTAATCATCAGAAAAACAGATTTAAACGGGGAAGTTTTGTAGATTTCACGATAGCTATAGCCATAACACGAACGACAACCGTCATTTACAGGATATTATTGAGAAGTTGATATAAGAGAGAAAGTTGAAGCAGTTTGTTCGAGCGCCGCAGTCTGGAGGTGCGAGCCCACAGAATCAAAACCAAATACCAAATCAGGCGAGACCGGAGGAACCCACTCGTACCAACGGGAGGCTAGTGACTAATACTGTTAGTGGTGGTCCACATCTAGTAGATCGAAGCTGGAAGGAAATGAAGTCGTATGCCAGTTCTATTAGGCATGCGAGCTTCGAATGTTGTAGTAATTTGGAAGACGGGGCTTCGGCTAAGCAACAGAAAACGATGACAGACGACATTGTATTTCGAGACAGGGACGCCGACAGAGTCAAAGCCCCAACCATTGATCCACTTGTCATTTCAGCTTAGATAGATCCTACTTGGATGAAGAGGATCTTAGTGGATAGTGGAAGTTTAATGAACATGTTGTTTAAGCAAGCTTATGATCAGATGAAGATGGAAGCAAAGGATTTGAAGCCTTATCAATCCCGCATTCATGGCTTCAATGGAAGCGCGACTATACTCACTGGGATTGTGGAGCTACCAGTGGGATTGGGAATTGGAGAATTCTGGGGAGTCCGGATATTACAATTTGTTGTATTGGACATAGACTCGCCGTACAATGCTTTTTTGGGCCGACCGGCCTAGCTGAGTTCAGGGCTGCCGTTGCCCCTTGGTGTCTGGCTTTAAATTCCTTACTGACAATGGAGTTGGAGTCATTTAGGAAGACCAGGCTGCTAGATGAGTCTGTTATGTTGTCGAGCTGCAGGAGGCGCAGCGAAAAGAAAAGGGAAAGGACGCATAGGAATCTCTCTGCGTTCGCTTCGCGGAAAATTGACAGCTGACGCGTAGGCCTAGGCCCGGGCACCCCAACCAATTCCCAAGGGATCTTGACTCGAGAGATACTAAAAGTGAAGACAAAAGTTAAGACAATGAAGCTTCCCTGACCGATCTGACAATCGATGTTCCGATCTACGATAATGACGACTCTAAAATGATAAAGATTGTATCTCAACTAAGCCAACAGATGCTGGAGGAATTGGTTGAATTTCTTCGGGCAAACCTCGATGTGTTTGCCTAGACGCATTCTGACATGTGTGGAATCTTCCCAGACATCGTGAGCCACACATTGAATATTGACCCGCGACATGTCCCTGTAACATCCAGCCTTTTCGCACACTTTAAACCGACACACGTGCCAATTCAAAGCATACGCAAGGCGGATTGTTATGGGGTAAATAAGAAAAATAGAGAAGAAATAAAACAAAATAGAATCTCACAGCGGAAGGATAAAATATAATAATCAATATACAGTTCAAAACAGTTTACAAAATATTTATTTTGCTTTATACAATAAATATCAGAGTTACACATACCAATACAATCAATGCAGCGGAAATTTTAGAGTGTGGTGCAATACTATAAATAATATAATACGGATTCTTCATCTTCGTCCTCCAAAGCTAAAATCTTCGATCCTGAAACGCTCGGACTGACCCGAGCGAATTTGAAAAGACAAAAACACTCGAGTCAGACTAAAAGATCTTATGTGAGTTAAATTAACAGAAATAAATATGAGTACAGTAACTCAAGAGATGTTCGGGATTTACATCTCCTAAGGATCCGTTAAACTATTTACTATGTAGTATATTGCGCTATTATAATAGTGTCTATTTATAAAATAAACTTACTTTTTAATAGCGTTAAGGGGTTACCCATATAGCCCTTAACACAAATAATGCCAATAGTCTATACAGTACCGTAATACCTCCTGATCGGGAAGCTACCAGAGGATACTCCATAGGTACGACACAAATAGAAACTCGTAGTAAAGGCTCGGTATGGTAGGTGACACGGCACAACTAGGCAATGCCAGGGTAGATATACCAATTGCTATCCAGGCTGGTGGAAACGCGTAGCCGCAGTTACCGCCCACCTCGGACTAACTCCCCAAAATCAAAATATAGAAGTGGCCACTGAATCAATCCAAAATCAAAGTATAATATCGAAGAGGAGGGTCCGATCAGAGGAATGACCTAATTGGCCTGAGAATCGCTCCTGTTTTAGCCACCTTATGCCAACTCACGGGAGTCGGGTCCACGTATTTACCTTACAGGAAACGTCGCCACCACCTACTTCATTCTGGAATCTCCACCGCGTACACGGTTAGTCAAAGTGGTTTTCGGTATCGACAGAGAGTATGTCCATATCCGATCCCGGTTTCTTTGCCAACCCATCGTTATTATAACACCGCGGTCATTTAAAAATAGCTCATACTTTAAAACCAGAATAAACATTTCCATTTTAAAATTATGAATACGATATCATTTTAAAATCCAAAACCATATTATATCATTTATCCCAAATATAATTCTTTTCCAAAATCATAATGCTTTAAACTTCATAACGTCCGAAAATCAAATATTTCGAAGCATAATATTTTGAAAATCATAATTTAAAACCATAACTTCTAAAAAAACTTGAATGGTTTGGACATTCAACGGTATATGAATTAAATGGTTTAACTTAAATGTTACTTTGTAAAGAAAATAGTTCTCATGGCTTTACAAATACATTTCTTTATTAAAGTCTAAACCAAAATTTATATTATCTCTCTCAAGTTCCAAAACCACTTCAATTTATTTATATATACGTATATCCATTTTGAGTAACAATATTTCAAACTAAAATTGGATTTTATTCTTCCAACAGATCAATTGTTCTATTAATTAGTCTTGAATATTCACATAAAATCCATAAATAATAAGACTTCAATTTCTAGTAATAAAAAATATATATATTTTTCCTAATTCAAATTTTACTAGAATATTCATTTCAATTTATTTTGGGAAAAATCCAATTATAAATATCATATCTTAAAATTTCCAAACTTAACATTTAAACATATGATATAAATTATTAAACTCCATTTTCTAAATTTTCTTCCATTTTTTAATAAAGATTTTTATACACCTTTTAATTTCAAAATTTCAAATTCATATGTATATATATATGGAAGAAAAATATTTATACAATATAAAATTTAAGATTATTATAAACCGTATTCCATCCAAACCATAGAAATCACTTTAAAATAGTTATATATAGACCGCGGTGCCTGTATATAATTTTCTATCCTATGGTCAAGTGATACGGATATTTATCATTTCAATCCGCAATTTAAAATAAAATTTTGCGGTTGTATATCATTTCAAACCACAATCCCGAATGAAAGGAAATATGCATGAAATTTGCAATTTAATGATATACAATAAAACATCCATCAACAACACCCATCATCCAATCAAAATCATCAAGCAATATCAATCAATAACAATTTATATTTGATAATATATAACAGGTAATAACTGGCAATTTTATTCAGATTAAATTTAACAACTATTAATCTAACAGTTTATATTCAGTAATAATCTATATAACTGTTAACTAGCAGTTTGTAGGCAAACAAATAAATTCTAACTATCAATTAATACGCAATAAATAAATTAAATTAACAGTTAAATTTAATAAATGCAATTCAACAAATATGAGTGAAATAAACATGCCAAATAAACATAAATAAATTTCTATTCATTTCTAAAATTAATTTAACAAACATAAAAGCTTCTAGTAGTTGTGAGTGGGTTAAAACACTCACCTTTTAAATTTAAATCAAATTTAAATTCGATTTAAACCCAAAAATTCGCCCGTCTCGGAATTCGTCCAAACCAGCGTCTTCAAGTCCGGAATTAAATTACGATCCTAACAAAAAAAATTCGCGTGAATCCGAGGTCGTATGTAAAAGTTATAGCGATTATTGCACTTGAATTTCAAAATTAAAAACAACAAAAGGAGGACACATTCATACTCTTGCCACGTCATCCTCCACTATCACGCACGCGGCTACCATCTTCTTTCCAGAAGCAAACGCACGCAAGTTCCAGCGCAAGCCTAAAACATGAAACCCTATTGAATTTTTTCCGCAAATCTGACCGTCGAAACGCCAAACTAACCACATAGATGCGATCCCCTCGGTTCCCTCTCCAAAACCCAGAAACAGAATTTCGATCAGGCGAACTTTGATGCGACGCTGATGAACGGCCACGAACTGTTTGAATTTATTCTGGGTAAACGGTAACTCCAACTGAAAAACGAATTTCACCATGGGATTACGTGTTTCGAGAAGATCGACATATATTTTTGTGGAATTTTTCTGGAGATTTTGAATTTTCATTTTGTTTTTGAACTGACTGGATCTAGGGTTAACCCCCATTGAAGAAGAAGAAAAGCTTGAAGAAAATATGCGCAGATAAATGAAATTAGGCGGAGGCTAGGGCTGAATAGCTGGGTTTATATAGAGGGTTAGAGGTAGCGTAGATAGACCGTAGAATGAACGTGCGGAACAAACTATGGCCCAAAAAGACCGCTATGTCTCCGGAACGAAATTCGTAAATCTAAATATCCAAATAGGTAATTTAAAATATTCTGAACGCGATGGAAAAAGTTTCACGTCCAAATTTGATCGTATGAAGAAGTTATGCTGAAAACAAAATTTCCAAATTGATTTCAAATTGATTTTATTAAAATTGATTTCAAGGCGTTTCACGCCCGTACGATCAAACGACAAGTCCGATCGATACGAAACTTGAAACCCTATAATAATTCACCGATACGGATCCGATGAAACTGGTTTCGTCGAAATCCGAGTCCGTGGCCAAAATGGCTATTTTTAATATTCATTAAATAAATTATAAAAATCCAAATTTTATATTAAATTCTAAAATTAGCCAAATTTTATTTCTTATATGATTCGTAATCAATTGAAAAGATTTAACAGGTTTAGCTGTGAATTAAAAGTTGACAGTAAATTAATTGCAATGTTAATTTCTACACTTTCTTATATTTAAGAATTTTATAAATTATATTCTCAAAACCCATACTTTAGATTTTTAATCTTTATATTCTCAACTTTCACCTAAAATAAAGATGCCATAAACATTAGTTCCTGATTCACATCATTATTCTTTAAGTCTAATTTAAATCTCAATAACATAGTATTTAAAGTTAGAATCCATTTTATTATGCATAAATTCCAAATTTTACTGACCCAAATTTTCTTCTTTTCATTCCATATCAATTGTCAATCCTATAAGAAAAATTAACATTAGGTTCATACTTATTACAAATAACTCCAATTTCTTCCAAATAATAATTACATAACTATTAAATATTAAATCCATTTAATTGCAATAAATTCAATTGATTGCAATTAATTTCCAAATAAATTTGGATCTTTATTTGGTTATACAAAAAAAATCCGTTATCACTTACCTAACAAAGTTATTATTACTTAAGATCTCATTGCATCCACATTTTCACATTTTCATTTCCTGGTTTCTTTACTTTATTCTACATAAATTATTATAATTGGGATTTTTCTTGGTTACATCTTATTTGTATTTAACATTACTCATTCACCAATTCATTTCACTTTAACTGCGGTAAATTGGCGGATAAATTGAATTTGATTCCCAAAATTTAAATTAACAAGCAACAAGAATAGGTAACACACAATAGTCGTTACGCTAAATTCTAGTCACCTAAATAAGCTTTTATTACTTTACAAAATGGAATAACTTTTAAACTCATAAATGTAATACCAAAACCGTTATAAATCCAATAAATTTCCAAATCGAAGTTTGTACACATTTTACATAACTATTATGATTTCTCACAGAACGTTGAATTTATTAAATAACCATTTATTCAAAATTTAATTCCCTTAATTGAATCAAATGCTTATAATTTTTACATTCTTACCATTCCTTCCCATTATAAATTCATTAACGGATTTACAAATCTCTATCTTCCAAATATTAAATAACCAAACTGATTACAACCACTGTTCTTATCAAATTTTCATAAATTTGTTCAAATCTATACTCTTTTTCCATATAAATAAATTTTATGTTACTACTAGATTTTTTTATCCACTACAGCCATTAAATTTTTACTATCTACACTTATTACATCTTTGTATTAATGAATCCCATTCAAGTTAATATTTATATTAATATTCACAAATTCAACATTTATATGTTTCTTAAAATTAACTTTCAACCGAATGTGCCAATTTACATTTCATTTCTATTCAATATATATTCATTTTATTCCGTTCATTCGGGTACTGCATTGAAATATGTTTATTCTCTAATACTAACGTTATTATCATTAAATTATGATTGGATTCCAAGTTTTTATTCAATACCTTAAACAATAACTTACATATTAACCAAATCCTTCTTCTACTTAATTCAAATTGGATTATGTTCCAATTCCTATAACCTAGGTCTTGAGTCACCATTTACATAATTACATTTATCGTTTATCTCAATCTTCGTTTATAATTTAAAGTTCTACTAAACTAAATTACAAAACTTATGAACTTTAACAAATTTAATCCACCAATTAAATTTTTCTGATGTTTATATATTGCAATTCAATTCAGTTATTATTTCATTAATACCATTTTAATTAACTAATTATGACTTATAACCACAACACAAATCTTCGTTATTCTACCTATTGCCATATAACATTTCAATTGTTAAACCTTTAATCTCAGTTACTATATCCAACTCCTACATTTATTATAAATTAGATTAAAAATTATATTAAGTTAATCCATTTAATATTATCAAATTTAACGGGTCGTTACAATCTCCCCCACTCAAAACTTTTCGTCCCCGAAAAGGAAAAAGAAGGGAGAAGGAAGAGTAAAACAGTACATCTTATTTCAAACATTAACTTATTGACAATATTACTAAATTAATTCCCTTATATAAAATATACCAGTTTTATAATCATTATATTCTTTTGTACTTAAATTATTAAAGTTGGGAAAATATTTTCACAAAATTCTAAGTCCAAAATTTTCGGAAAATTTTGGCAGAGTCTCCTTTGTACGGTGAGGCTCGGGAGAAAATATAATATCAAAATATACAAATATATTACATATATTATCAAAATATTATATCCCAACACGGGAAAAATAGCGCTTTAAACGTAATCCGAAAACGTACCTATTTGTTGGGCGATATATGCTTATTATTTTGGAACCAAAAGCAGTAGCAGTTGCTTCCATCACCTGTATTCACTTATATAATCTAAAAGGTTAAATATTTATATTAAAGTGAACTATTCAAGTGGATTCAATCATTAATCAACCAAACAATTCAACAACCATCAACCTTACAAACAACATACATACACAAACAAAGCAACCATTTAATCCATCAAACAAATAGTTGTTTGGGTTCAAACTTGAAATTTGTATGAAATGAAATTAACTATCAAGTGCATCTTTTACTCAACAGTCTTAGATGGAACAAGGATAGATTATTTATTCATCCAACAACTTCAAATTCCTTACCCAACAAACATAAATCAACAATAACAATTCAAACCAACAACCAAATTAACTTATTATACATTTATCTCATGCTTCAATGGTTTGATTTTCTTTCTTTCATTTATGGAGTGATTTCTTTATTTCTTACAAATTTTCATTTTCCATTTATCACAAAATTCATTATATTTGTATTCCAATTTATTTACTAAAGTTTCTATCATCTATTTATACTACTTACCTTTACTTATAGTAAAATTTCCAATTTAACTTAAGTCTATACAATTAATTCTCATTAATAATAGCAAATTAATAGAATACCTTTATTACCTTACTCTTCACTTGTAAGATTTCCCCTTACATTTTCCTACTAACATTGCAACTTTTTATTATGTGGTAAGTTATGTATGTTTTAAGAATGTAAGTGAAAATTTACAAGTTTCTTCTCCATTCCTTTAATTAATATATATTTGTTTTATAAATTACAATTTCAGCTTACCTTTAATCTCATTCATTTATTTAATGTTGAAGTTTCCATTATATTTAATTACAGTAACCCTCTACTTACACTTAATTTATTAACCTTATAACCTGCATTCTTAAAATAAAGAATTTTATTAATTCATTACCTAGGGTTCACAGTCATTTATTTATATTACCTACTTTTTAGTTTATTCAACTAGTAGCATTTGACTCATACTAAATATTATAACCCTACAATCAAACTTTATAAATTAAGGAATTTCATTTTTACTTTCTTAAGGTTAAAATCACCTATTAATAATACAACCTTTAATTTTAGTAAAATTCCAATCATCACTTAAGTTAATACCATTAAATTTTTATTTATAACAGTAATTTATTGAATACTTCATTTTTTATTTTTCCAAAGTTCTACTTGCATAATATTCTATTCCACTCTTAATTTACATTTCAACTTTTTATACTTGGTAAGTTATTTATATTGAAGAAAAAGCAAAAGAACTTATACAAGTTTAATCTCAACCCTTTTAATTCATTGATTGCTTCTTTTATTTCACTAACCTAAATTTTTAGAACTAATTAATGGAAATTCAAGAATTTTACCGGGTCAAATTCCAAAATTTCTTTAAAATAATAGATAATTAATTTCTTACAACTTTTATATCTCTAATTACCTTTAAACAATTAAAATTTTAAATAATTTTAAAACAAATATGCAGTAGAGTTTACTACAGTGGCCTTTCCCTTCGAAACTCGAAAATGAAAGTCGATGATGCGGCCGTCATCACCGAAATTATTTTCCAGCGACAGAGAGGAAAGTACAAACTTATTTTCTTCAAAATCCTCTTTAAACCAATTCTTTCGAATTATACTAAATATTTATATAAGAAAATATTTATAAACCAAATCATTATATTTCATAAATCCTTTGAAAGAAGATTTCAAAAATCCCGGACTTAAGTTCTAAAATCTCCAATTTGATTTATTAAAATTCAACTTAGCTTTAATTCATTACAAATATTTTTATTACCTAACACCCAACTATAGCAACCAAAATATATCTTTATAAAAATATTTTTATATATAGAAAATATAATAGGCAAAGTTATTTCATTCACCTATATTAAAAACAAATATTATGTCGGTCTGTCCTATTAAGTGTTTAGAAATCCCTATTGATGGCATAGCGTCCCATGCATCAACCAGAATTTATAAATACAAAGCGGAACAGATTAACACAATATCAAAATCCTTTATTAATACTAACAAGTACGCTCTCTCATATATACACACTCAGCGACTCCCATAGGGTATTACTACCCTATTAACAAAGAGTCGAACCCTACAAAGCCAAGGTTTATCGCTAAACCAAAGCTCTGATACCAACTGTAACATCCAGCCTTTTCGCACAATTTAAAACGACACACGTGCCAATTCAAAGCATACGCAAGGCGGATTGTTATGGGGTAAATAAGAAAAACAGAGAAGAAATAAAACAAAATAGAATCTCACAGCGGAAGGATAAAATATAATAATCAATATACAGTTCAAAACAGTTTACAAAATATTTATTTTGCTTTATACAATAAATATCAGAGTTACACATACCAATACAATCAATGCAGCGGAAATTTTAGAGTGTGGTGCAATACTATAAATAATATAATACGGATTCTTCATCTTCGTCCTCCAAAGCTAAATCTTCGATCCTGAAATGCTCGGACTGACCCGAGCGAATTTGAAAAGACAAAAACACTCGAGTCAGACTAAAAGATCTTATGTGAGTTAAATTAACAGAAATAAATATGAGTACAGTAACTCAAGAGATGTTCGGGATTTACATCTCCTAAGGATCCGTTAAACTATTTACTATGTAGTATATTGCGTTATTATAATAGTGTCTATTTATAAAATAAACTTACTTTTTAATAGCGTTAAGGGGTTACCCATATAGCCCTTAACACAAATAATGCCAATAGTCTATACAGTACCGTAATACCTCCTGATCGGGAAGCTACCAGAGGATACTCCATAGGTACGACACAAATAGAAACTCGTAGTAAAGGCTCGGTATGGTAGGTGACACGGCACAACTAGGCAATGCCAGGGTAGATATACCAATTGCTATCCAGGCTGGTGGAAACGCGTAGCCGCAGTTACCGCCCACCTCGGACTAACTCCCCAAAATCAAAATATAGAAGTGGCCACTGAATCAATCCAAAATCAAAGTATAATATCGAAGAGGAGGGTCCGATCAGAGGAATGACCTCATTGGCCTGAGAATCGCTCCTGTTTTAGCCACCTTATGCCAACTCACGAGAGTCGGGTCCACGTATTTACCTTACAGGAAACGTCGCCACCACCTACTTCATTCTGGAATCTCCACCGCGTACACGATTAGTCAAAGTGGTTTTCGGTATCGACAGAGAGTATGTCCATATCCGATCCCGGTCTCTTTGCCAACTCATCGTTATTATAACACCGCGGTCATTTAAAAATAGCTCATACTTTAAAACCAGAATAAACATTTCCATTTTAAAATTATGAATACGATATCATTTTAAAACCCAAAACCATATTATATCATTTATCCCAAATATAATTCTTTTCCAAAATCATAATGCTTTAAACTTCATAACGTCCGAAAATCAAATATTTCAAAGCATAATATTTTGAAAATCATAATTTAAAACCATAACTTCTAAAAAAACTTGAATGGTTTGGACATTCAACGGTATATGAATTAAATGGTTTAACTTAAATGTTACTTTGTAAAGAAAATAGTTCTCATGGCTTTACAAATACATTTCTTTATTAAAGTCTAAACCAAAATTTATATTATCTCTCTCAAGTTCCAAAACCACTTCAATTTATTTATATATACGTATATCCATTTTGAGTAACAATATTTCAAACTAAAATTGGATTTTATTCTTCCAACAGATCAATTGTTCTATTAATTAGTCTTGAATATTCACATAAAATCCATAAATAATAAGACTTCAATTTCTAGTAATAAAAAATATATATATTTTTCCCAATTCAAATTTTACTAGAATATTCATTTCAATTTATTTTGGGAAAAATCCAATTATAAATATCATATCTTAAAATTTCCAAACTTAACATTTAAACATATGATATAAATTATTAAACTCCATTTTCTAAATTTTCTTCCATTTTTTTAATAAAGATTTTTATACACCTTTTAATTTCAAAATTTTCAACTTCATATGTATATATATATGGAAGAAAAATATTTATACAATATAAAATTTAAGATTATTATAAACCGTATTCCATCCAAACCATAGAAATCACTTTAAAATAGTTATATATAGACCGCGGTGCCTGTATATAATTTTCTATCCTATGGTCAAGTGATACGGATATTTATCATTTCAATCCGCAATTTAAAATAAAATTTTGCGGTTGTATATCATTTCAAACCACAATCCCGAATGAAAGGAAATATGCATGATAATTTGCAATTTAATGATATACAATAAAACATCCATCAACAACACCCATCATCCAATCAAAATCATCAAGCAATATCAATCAATAACAATTTATATTTGATAATATATAACAGGTAATAACTGGCAATTTTATTCAGATTAAATTTAACAACTATTAATCTAACAGTTTATATTCAGTAATAATCTATATAACTGTTAACTAGCAGTTTATAGGCAAACAAATAAATTCTAACTATCAATTAATACGCAATAAATAAATTAAATTAACAGTTAAATTTAATAAATGCAATTCAACAAATATGAGTGAAATAAACATGCCAAATACTCATAAATAAATTTCTATTCATTTCTAAAATTAATTTAACAAACATAAAAGCTTCTAGTAGTTGTGAGTGGGTTAAAACACTCACCTTTTGAATTTAAATCGAATTTAAATTCGATTTAAACCCAAAAATTCGCCCGTCTCGGAATTCGTCCAAACCAGCGTCATCAAGTCCGGAATTAAATTACGATCCTAACAAAAAAAAATTCGCGTGAATCCGAGGTCGTATGTAAAAGTTATAGCGATTATTGCACTTGAATTTCAAAATTAAAAACAACAAAAGGAGGACACATTTCATACTCTTGCCACGTCATCCTCCACTATCACGCACGCGGCTACCATCTTCTTTCCAGAAGCAAACGCACGCAAGTTCCAGCGCAAGCCTAAAACATGAAACCCTATTGAATTTTTTCCGCAAATCTGACCGTCGAAACGCCAAACTAACCACATAGATGCGATCCCCTCGGTTCCCTCTCCAAAACCCAGAAACAGAATTTCGATCAGGCGAACTTTGATGCGACGCTGATGAACGGCCACGAACTGTTTGAATTTATTCTGGGTAAACGGTAACTCCAACTGAAAAACGAATTTCACCATGGGATTACGTGTTTCGAGAAGATCGACATATATTTTTGTGGAATTTTTCTGGAGATTTTGAATTTTCATTTTGTTTTTGAACTGACTGGATCTAGGGTTAACCCCCATTGAAGAAGAAGAGAAGCTTGAAAAAAATACGCGCAGATAAATGAAATTAGGCGGAGGCTAGGGCTGAATAGCTGGGTTTATATAGAGGGTTAGAGGTAGCGTAGATAGACCGTAGAATGAACGTACGGAACAAACTATGGCCCAAAAAGACCGCTATGTCTCCGGAACGAAATTCGTAAATCTAAATATCCAAATAGGTAATTTAAAATATTTTGAACGCGATGGAAAAAGTTTCACGTCCAAATTTGATCGTATGAAGAAGTTATGCTGAAAACAAAATTTCCAAATTGATTTCAAATTGATTTTATTAAAATTGATTTCAAGGCGTTTCACGCCCGTACGATCAAACGACAAGTCCGATCGATACGAAACTTGAAACCCTCTAATAATTCACCGATACGGATCCGATGAAACTGGTTTCGTCGAAATCCGAGTCCGTGGCCAAAATGGCTATTTTAATATTCATTAAATAAATTATAAAAATCCAAATTTTATATTAAATTCTAAAATTAGCCAAATTTTATTTCTTATATGATTCGTAATCAATTGAAAAGATTTAACAGGTTTAGCTGTGAATTAAAAGTTGACAGTATATTAATTGCAATGTTAATTTCTACACTTTCTTATATTTAAGAATTTTATAAATTATATTCTCAAAACCCATACTTTAGATTTTTAATCTTTATATTCTCAACTTTCACCTAAAATAAAGATGCCATAAACATTAGTTCCTGATTCACATCATTATTCTTTAAGTCTAATTTAAATCTCAATAACGTAGTATTTAACGTTAGAATCCATTTTATTATGCATAAATTCCAAATTTTACTGACCCAAATTTTCTTCTTTTCATTCCATATCAATTGTCAATCCTATAAGAAAAATTAACATTAGGTTCATACTTATTACAAATAACTCCAATTTCTTCCAAATAATAATTACATAACTATTAAATATTAAATCCATTTAATTGCAATAAATTCAATTGATTGCAATTAATTTCCAAATAAATTTGGATCTTTATTTGGTTATACAAAAAAAATCCGTTATCACTTACCTAACTAAGTTATTATTACTTAAGATCTCATTGCATCCACATTTTCACATTTTCATTTCCTGGTTTCTTTACTTTATTCTACATAAATTATTATAATTGGGATTTTTCTTGGTTACATCTTATTTGTATTTAACATTACTCATTCACCAATTCATTTCACTTTAACTGCGGTAAATTGACGGATAAATTGAATTTGATTCCCAAAATTTAAATTAACAAGCAACAAGAATAGGTAACACACAATAGTCGTTACGCTAAATTCTAGTCACCTAAATAAGCTTTTATTACTTTACAAAATGGAATAACTTTTAAACTCATAAATGTAATACCAAAACCGTTATAAATCCAATAAATTTCCAAATAGAAGTTTGTACACATTTTACACAACTATTATGATTTCTCACAGAACGTTGAATTTATTAAATAACCATTTATTCAAAATTTAATTCCCTTAATTGAATCAAATGCTTATAATATTTACATTCTTACCATTCCTTCCCATTATAAATTCATTAACGGATTTACAAATCTCTATCTTCCAAATATTAAATAACCAAACTGATTACAACCACTGTTCTTATCAAATTTTCATAAATTTGTTCAAATCTATACTCTTTTTCCATATAAATAAATTTTATGTTACTACTAGATTTTTTTATCCACTACAGCCATTAAATTTTTACTATCTACACTTATTACATCTTTGTATTAATGAATCCCATTCAAGTTAATATTTATATTAATATTCACAAATTCAACATTTATATGTTTCTTAAAATTAACTTTCAACCGAATGTGCCAATTTACATTTCATTTCTATTCAATATATATTCATTTTATTCCGTTCATTCGGGTACTGCATTGAAATATGTTTATTCTCTAATACTAACGTTATTATCATTAAATTATGATTGGATTCCAAGTTTTTATTCAATACCTTGAACAATAACTTACATATTAACCAAATCCTTCTTCTACTTAATTCAAATTGGATTATGTTCCAATTCCTATAACCTAGGTCTTGAGTCACCATTTACATAATTACATTTATCGTTTATCTCAATCTTCGTTTATAATTTAAAGTTCTACTAAACTAAATTACAAAACTTATGAACTTTAACAAATTTAATCCACCAATTAAATTTTTCTGATGTTTATATATTGCAATTCAATTCAGTTATTACTTCATTAATACCATTTTAATTAACTAATTATGACTTATAACCACAACACAAATCTTCGTTATTCTACCTATTGCCATATAACATTTCAATTGTTAAATCTTTAATCTCAGTTACTATATCCAACTCCTACATTTATTATAAATTAGATTAAAAATTATATTAAGTTAATCCATTTAATATTATCAAATTTAACGGGTCGTTACAGTCCCGATCATGCAAAAAAGGCGTGGTATGGATCCAGAGAGATCTGCCGCCCTTAAGGAAGAGGTGGATAAACTCAAGTCGAATGGGTTTATCTGAGATGCATTATATCCGGAATGGGTGTCCAATACTGTACTTGTCAGAAAGGCTAATGGGAAATGGAGAACATGCGTTGATTACTTTGGCTTGAATAAAGCTTACCTTAAAAATAATTTTCCACTTCCCCGAATCGATCAGCTCGTAGACTCAATGGCTAGACATGAACTCTTATCCTTCATGGATGCGTATTATGGTTACAACCAGAAACCATGCACTTGCCCGATTTGGAGCATACCAGATTCATCACCGATCTGGGACTTTACTACTACAAAGTCATGCCATTTGGACTCAAGAACGCTGGGGCAACTTACCAACGGCTAGTTAATCGGATGTTCGCTAGCCAAATCGGAAAAACTATGAAAGTATTTGTGGACGACATGCTTGAGAAGTCACGATTCTCCACTGATCATATCAAAGACCTTGAATCGATGTTCAACATCCTCTGAGAGTACAGAATGAAACTCAACCCATTGAAATGTCACTTTGGGGTCACATTTGGAAAATTCCTTGGATTTATCGTCAATGCCCAAGGAATTGAAGCCAATCCCGAGAATATCTGGGCAATCAGAAATCTTGAGACTCCAAGGACTATAAAGCACGTTCAGAGCCTTAATGGAAAAGTGGCAGCATTGAGCAGGTTCATTTCAAAATCCACCGACAAATGCATTCCCTTCTTCGATCTGATCAAGAAAGGGAAACAAAATTTTGAATGGACTATAGAATGCGAGGGTGCATTCTGAGCACTGGTTCAACACCTGTCCACACCACCCATTCTTTCAAAGCCTATTGATCACGAGAGATTGTACATCTACTTGGTGGTGTTAGAAAATGCAATGAATGCTGCTCTAATTTGGGAGGAAGACCGGATACAGCAGCCAGTATATTATAATAGCAAGCGACTAACCAGAGCAGAGGGAAATTATCCGAAGTTGGAAAAGCTGGCTTATTGTCTTGTCATTGCCTCAAGGAAGCTCCACCCATATTTCTAGGCTCATCCTATCACCGTCTACACCGACCAGCCGTTATGACAGGTCCTTACATGGCCCGAGATGTCTGGTAGGTTACTCAAGTGGAATATCAAGCTGAATTAATTCAACATCACTTACACACCGAGGCGAGCCATTCAAGGACAAGTCCTAGCAGATTTCGTCGATGACTTCACTATCTCGAAGGACTTGCCCAAAACAAGTGAATCTACTAAATATGTCTGGAAGCTACATACTGATGGTGCATCAAATGAACGTTGCTCAGGCACCGGAGTTGTACTTGAAACTCCTAAAGGCTAATCTATATGCTATGACTTAAAGTTCGATTTCCATTCAACTAACAACAAGGCTGAATATGAAGCCCTGCTTGATGGGTTGAGACTTGCCAGAGATTTAAGAATCATTGCTGTGGAGATTTACCATGATTCGCAATTGGTCGTGTGTCAAGTTCGGGGGGAGTACCGAGCCAAAGACCGAAGGCTGGCTGCTTATCTTGCTCGACTTCAGGAAATATTAGATCAGTTCAATTATTATGCCATCTATTGCATACCTCGAGAACGCACTCAGAAGGCCGATTGCTTAGCAAAGTTAGCCAGTATAGGTGAGGCACAGCAAATGGGAATCATTCCTGTGGAGACATTATCTTCCCTGAGCATCGATCAGATGGAAACAAACTGGGTATTTGAAGTCATTCCTGATAAGGAGTCATGGATGTCTCCGTTCAGAAACTACTCGAGCATGGGACCCTGTCGGAATGCAGGAGTGAGAAAAGACAAGTTCTTCGAAAGGCTTCTGATTCACTATTCAAAATGGAGTCGTGTATAGAAGAGGGTACTATGTTCCTTTACTCCGATGTATTTCCCATGATGAAATCAAATGAGTATTGCATGATGTATATGAAGGATGAATATGGCGATCACAATGGGGGACAAGCTCTTGCCAAGAAAGTGCTCTGATATGGATATTATTGGCTAACTGTAAATCGCAATACCTCAGATTATGACAGAAAATGTGACAGATATCAAAAACACGCTCGGATCCCAAGGGCCCTACCTACCAAAATAACTCAGATGGTCAGTCCATGGCCGTTGGCGGTATGGGGGCATTAAAATTATTGATTCTCTACCTCTAGGCAAAGGTGGTGTGAAGTACGCGATCGTTGCGGTTGATTACTTTGCCAAATGGGCGGAAGCTAGAGCCCCTTGCTACTATCACAATGAAGAAAGTGATCAACTTTGTGGTACGCAACATTGTCTGTCGATTTGGTCTCCCACATACCATCATCACGGACAACGAAGTGCAATTCGACAATGTTTGATTTAAGGATTTCTATCAACGATTCCACATTCAGAAGAAGTTGTCCACAGTTGTGCACTCTCAAGTGAATGGATAGGTTGAATTTTTTAATAAAATGATAAAATCCATTCTAAAGAACGACTAGAAAAGGCAGGCAGCAAATGGGTCGATGAACTTCCTATGGCTTTATGGGCTTATCGGACAACCCACAAATCCACGACCGGCCAGAATCCATTCTCTCTTTCCTACTGCCCTGAAGTCGTTATTCCAATCGAGATGGAAGTACCTTCTCATCATGTGACATATTACGATCCAAAGACGAATGCTATATTACCTGCCGAATCCCTTGACATATTGGATAAGAAGCATGAAGAGGCTGATTTAAGGGCAGCCGCATACTGAAGTCGAGTTGCCCGATTATACAATGCTAAAGTCCGACCCCGAACCTTCGAACTCGACGATCTCGTCCTTAAGAGAATTTACCCAGTTCCTTCACATATGAATCCAACGTGGGAAGGGCCGTATGTAATCGAATGGAAGCTCGAGGACGACACATTTAAATTATCGACCGTTGACGGTCTTACTCTGCCGAGAGCCTGGAACAGCGGGAGTCTTCGTCGCTACTTGTGACGCCCCACCTCTATACCCACGCTAGCCAAGAACACTCCGGAGTAGTGCTGTCAACTAGCACGGAGAATAAGGCTGTTGAGGAGCGACCATCCATGTAATTGCTTATCACACGGTGGCTATAAATAATCTTCGGAAACAAACATAGAAATAATCATATCACAAATCAGTCACAGATATCCATATCACAAAGGCGGAAGAAGATATGAATATATAACTAACACTCGAAAGTGTACATCAGAGTAGTGGTCAGTAAGATCCACGATAATACAAAAGAATAGCAACACGTGCTATACAAAAGAATACAACTATGAGTCTATATCTCAAGTGTATACAACAAAAACTGCTAATCTAAACAGTTAGCCAAAAGTCAGAGTGATGAATCCCTGGGAAGAAGTCAAGCAGAAGCACCTGTAACATCTCGGTCTGACCCGAGTATTATTTAAGAAAATAATAAACGGATCAGTCTAGCTATAAATATCAGATGACATGATATAACATAAAAGATATGGCATAAACATAAACATCCATAACGACATACCACTATAAGTATGTAAATAATGATCAACAGAAGATCAATCAATAAGAGATAATCAATATCACAAGAATCTTCTCAAAGATTCGAAGAGGGCATCATACCCTAAACTTGTACTCATAACAAGTCAATGACATAAATTCCAGAAATCAACACGAGAAATCCAGAAATCATAAAAAGGGAAAGAGGCCTATCACATGACGGTCCGAAGACCAAGGGGAGCTACCCCGCATGTGTGAATGGAATCACACAGATTGAGGTCAAGACTAACCAAAAAGCAGAAAGGTATGTGTGAATGGAATCACACAAGTGGTGTCTAGTCTAACCTTGCAATGAAAGAGACATCGCGCAATTGCTAGTCTAATTCATAAAGCGATCATCAAGATCAACGAGAAGTGTCAATTACACTAAGCTAGTAAATATAGAAGTTTAGCTTCATGTCCCATAACCACTTGCTTAACTTAAATATTTACGAACAAACTGTAAATCTTCACTAATAAAATTGTCACAAGAGGTTCAATCGAACAAGTCCAAGAATTAACCGATGAAGTGAACGCAAGCGTTTCATACCACTTGTTTTACTAAGTCGTTTAATTAGATTTCTCATCCGAGTGAGGTAAAGGCTTGTATATACCAATAGATTGGAAAACGGTTTAAGAAAAGAGCTTTGTTATTAAAAATAGAGTTGAAATTGTTTGTTAAAAGAGTTTTGATATTTACTACTAGTATTGAAACCTTTATATTATAAAGTGACAAAACACATAAGCAAGTGTAGAAACAATCAGTCACAAAGATCGCATACGGAGATGCGAATAAAATCCAAGGAAATCAGCTCAATGTTTTTCAGATAAGATCCCCTACGGAGGGGGGGTCCAGGGGGGGTGGCAATCCCCCAAGGTGGGGGTGCGGGGGCAACGCCACCGCTTACGGGGTTCGACCTGCCCGGTCAGGTCACGGGGGTCCAGGGGGCAGCGCCCCCGGTGGGGTGCGGGGCAGCGCCCCGACCAAAACGGTACGACCTAGTGAAGACAAAATGAGGTCTAACGACCTACAGGGATAGGGTCGAGCGACCTAAAGGTGTTCGCGACCTAACGATGACTCGCGACTTAAGGAAGAGGGGGTGAGCGACCTATGGTCATAAACGAGACCGAGCGACCTAAGGGAATAAGGGCCGAGCGACCTAGCATTCGAACGACCTAAAAGAGGCGTGGCCTAAAGGAGATGCGACCTAAAAGAGGCGCGACCTAAAGGAGACGCGACCTAAAAGAACATAAGGTCAAACGACCTAACTGCATTGGGTCACGCGACCTAAAGAGAGGCGGTCTAGCGACCTCGAGTGCACACGTCCAAAAGTGAGAACGACCTATCGAGGTAAGGTCCAACGACCTACGACCTAAACAAATAGGCCAAGCGACCTATAGGGTTAACGGTCTGACGACCTAACAGTTATGGGGTCACGCGACCTAACTAAGTACGCGACCTAGTGGGTAAGGGAGTCGAGCGACCTAACTACATCCAGTGACGAGCGACCTAATGGAGTCAAGTAGCGAGCGACTTAACTAGTTAACGACTCAAGGGGGTCAACGACCTAAAGGTCCAACGACCTAAACCCAAACAGACGAAAAGTGGCCAGAACGACCTAGGGGTTAACTCACATGCGACCTACGACCTAAGGCCCATACGACCTAACTCCGATACGAGCTAATAAGGCCAGAACGACCTAGGAGCAGAAAATCCACCAAAACGCTAAAAATCGGAGTTTTTCGCCAACCCAATCCAAACCAAATGCAAATATACATGCAAACACGATAGGGATTCATTCCCAACAGTCCAATATTGATATAGACTAGATTTGTGAGATAAAAATCTCACCTTTGCACTAAAGTTTATGAAGATGAAGCTTGAAAGCAAGGAGAAGCAATCCAAAGCTTGAATCCAATATCTTCTACTTGAATTTGGAGTTGAATGTTGGATTTGCAATTGAATTTGTGCTTGGAGTTTTAATTTCCCATTCCCTCCACCATTAATGCCAAAGCTTGATTAGTTAGGAAATTTATGAAGAGTGAGGAGAAGAGGGTTGGAACTTGGGCTTAATAGGCTAAACTAACCCAAAGTCCAAAGCGGGAAAAGTTAGTGAAATTTCACTAACTCCAAACCTATCGATGTTTATACTTAAAAAGTTGTAAACGACATTTCGAACTCAATGGAAGTGGTCTTGAGTCCTAATTTGACCGTTTGCAAAAAGTAGCTTTTCGGACCAAAATCCGATTAACGAGTTAATATTTGAATAAAATATTTAAATACAAACTCGATAAATATGCGGGTTGTTACAGACTCCCCTCCTTAAAGAAATTGCGTCCTCGCAATATATATAAGATGGAAATAAAATGTAACAACCATAAAAGCATATTAACACAAGAGGAATTTTGAAATAAGAAGTTCACCTCTAGGAGAAGGAGTAAGCAAGTCCGGATGTGTACGCTCGATGAATTCTCTGGATTCCCAAGAACAATCCTTAGGATTTGAGGACCATTGAACCTTCACAAGCGGAACATCTTTATTTCGAAGTCGTTTAACCTCAGAAGCTATAACTCGAATAGGATGCTGCTCATAAGTTAAATTCGGCGAAACTTCAATTTCTTCCACAACAGCAGGCTCAAGAATAGAATCGGAATCCCGAAGGCATTTCCGTAATTGAGAAACGTGAAATACATCATGCATAGCAGAAAACTGAGCCGGCAATGCAAGGCGATAAGCCATGGAACCAATACGTTCAGTGATAGGAAATGGCCCAATATATCGAGGCGTTAACTTCCCCGATCGACTGAAACGTACAACACCCTTCATAGGTGAAACACGAATAAAAACAGGATCCCCAACAGAAAATTCTAATTTCCTTCTTCGATTATCGGCATAGGATTTTTGTCTACTCTGGGCTTCTTTCATCCTATGTCGAATAAGTTCAATCTTTTCCGTGGAATCACGAATAAAGTCTGGACCTAAAACCAGCTTCTCACCGGCCTTAAGCCAACAAGAAGGAGATCGGCATGGCCTTCCGTAGAGTGCCTCGAAAGGTGCCATACCAATACTAGATTGGAAGCTATTATTATAGGAAAATTCAACAAGTGAAATATGATCTTCCCAACTTCCACCAAAATCAAGCACACAAGCACGAAGAAGATCTTCAAGAGTTTGATTCACACGCTCGGTTTGTCCATCGGACTGGGGGTGATAAGCGGTGCTAAAATTAAGCTTCGTTCCTAAAGCTTTTTGAAGACTCTTCCAAAATCCACTAGTAAACAATGGATCACGATCGCTAACAATAGAAGTAGGAACTCCATGCAATTTTACAATTTCCTTGACAAATAGTTTGGCCAAAAGAGGAATGGTTCGGTTAGACCGAACCGGAATAAAATGGGCGGATTTAGTAAGTCTATCAACAATCACCCATAAGCTATCATGACCCGAACGAGAACGGGGAAGGCCATCTATAAAGTCCATGGAAATTTGATCCCACTTCCAAATTGGAATTTCTAAAGGTTGCAATAACCCACCAGGCCTTTGATGTTCGGCCTTGACAAGTTGGCAAGTCATGCAACACTTAACAAAGTTAGCAATATCAGATTTCATTCCCTCCCAATAATAAAGTCGCTTCATATCAGCGTACATTTTACTACTACCAGGATGAATGGTGAATTTAGAACGATGGGAATCTTCTAAAATATCTTTACGAAGATCTCCAATATTTGGTACGATAAGTCTACCAAATTTTCGAATGCCGCCACGAGAATCAATATCAAAGTCTTTCAAACCTTCAATATCAATTTTATCCTTAACATTTTTGCCAAGAAGAGCCAATTCAGAATCTAGCCCTTGAGCTTCAAGAATGCGGTCTAAAAGAGAAGGATGAGCCTCAAGGCTACATAAAACAAGCGATGAGCATAAATCGGATACGCGCTCTCGAATCTCACAAGTGGATAAGATCTCGAGATCGTTCCATTCGGATATCATCATAGAAACAACTGCTTGTTGCTTACGGCTAAGAGCATCGGCGACACGATTACCCTTACCGGGGGTATAAAGAATATCAAGATCATAAGGTGCAAGGAACTCGAGCCAGCGTTGTTGACGTAAATTAAGTTCTTTTTGAGAAAATAAATATTTCAAAGACTTATAATCCGTGTAAAGAATAAATTTCTCTCCCAATAGATAATGACGCCACATTCGAAGGGCGAAAACAATAGCCGCGAGCTCTAGATCATGAGTGGCATATCTAGTCTCGGCCGGCTTCAATTGCCTAGAAGCATAAGCAACAACACGTTCTTTTTGCATAAGAACGGCACCCAAACCAACGTGACTAGCATCGTTATAAACAACAAAATCTTGATTCCCCTCGGGAATCACAAGAATAGGAGCATCGGAAAGGAGTTCTTTCAATTTCTGAAAAGAGGCTACACATTTGTCCGACCAAATGTATTTAACTCCCTTCTTAGTCAAGCCAGTAAGAGGCACGGCAATCTTAGAAAAGTCTTTAATAAAACGGCGGTAATAGCCCGCCAATCCGAGAAAACTACGAATCTCTGTCACACTCTCCGGTCTCTTCCAATCTTGAATCGCTTCGATCTTTGAAGGATCCACGGATATCCCAGATTCGGAAATAATATGACCGAGAAACTTCACACGAGATTGCCAAAAGTGGCATTTAGAAAATTTCGCCTTTAATTGATTACTCCTAAGTGTTTCCAATACAATCCTAAGATGTTTCTCATGTTCCTCCTCGGTTTTTGAATACACTAGAATATCATCAATGAATATGAGAACAAACCGATCGAGGAAATCTTTGAAAACTCGATTCATGAGGTCAACGAAATAAGCTGGAGCATTCGTTAACCCAAATGGCATAACAAGCCATTCATAAGATCCATATCGAGTACGGAATGATGTCAAAGGAATGCTATCCTCAGCGATACGAAGCTGATGGAAACCGGTAGCCAAGTCCAATTGTGAAAAGACCTTAGCACCACTAAGCTGATCGAATAGATCATCAATCCGAGGTAAAGGATATTTATTTTTAATAGTAAGATCGTTAAGCTTGTGATAATCAACGCAGAGCCTCAGAGTACCATCAGATTTCTTTACGAAAATAGCCGAAGCTCCCCAAGGCGAGGAACTAGAGCGAATAAATTGCCTCGTCTCCAACTCAGATAATTGTTTACGCATCTCCTCATTTTCCTTATTGGACATGCGATAAGGAGGACGAGTAATAGGTTGAGCTCCAGAAACAAGATTAATTCTGAACTCAATTGCTCGTTTAGGTGGCAAACCTAAAACGGGCTCGAATATGTCGGAAAATTCACGAACAACATGAATACGAGAAATAATATCATCTTCATCATCATCATCGTTATCACGAGGATTTAAAGAATATAAAGATGCCACCAAACAGGATTCTGAATCTTTAAGATTAACAGAAATCTGATTAACAGATAGTGGATGACGGAGATGAATAGCCCGTTCAGGACATAGGATATGGGCTTGATAACGGTTAAGCCAATCCATTCCCAAAATTATTCCAAAGCCTAAGTAACGCATGACATGCAAATCGGCTAGGAAAGAAAGATCGCAAAAAATAATCTCCACATCTTTACAAAGCAAACTAAGAGTTGCGGATCCACCAACAGGATTCACAATTTTTAAAGAAGTCATCAATGCAGTAACACTTAAGGAAAAAGTGTCTACCAGTTCCTTTGATATAAAAGAATGGGATGCACCCGTATCAAAGAGAACTTTAATAGGTTGATCATGAAATAAAATAATACCATCAAGAATGGAATGAGAAATACCTTGGCCATGAGATGTGTTTCCAGGGGCTTGAGCCACATTTAACTTTCCCTCATTCCTGCTTTTACGTTTGAGGCATTGATGTATAAAGTGATCTGGGCTCTTACAATAGCGACAAGATTTGGGCTTAGAGCATTTATTCGCATAATGATCCCCAGACCCACAGTTGAAGCAACTCGCACCACTAGGAGAAGGAGACTTTGCCGCAGGGGTTGTCTGCTTACCCTTTTGTTGGGATAAGGACCCTTGAATTTGTTTGGCCTCTTCTTGTTGTTGAAGTTTGGTTTTGCGCCTTCCACTTCAACATCACTCTCTCTATCAGCCTCTTCAAGACGAAGAGCGATATCGACGAGTTGATCAAATGCGACTTCTAGTTTCAGGAGCAGTGGCTTCTTAAGATTCTTATTTAAGCCATAAACGAACCTCTGGTTCTTCTTCAATGGGGTGTTGATGTATTCAACCCCATATTTGGAAAGCGACTCGAAGGCTGCGACGTAATCAGTCATAGAGGATTGACCTTGAACAAGGTCTATAAAACGTCGAGCCAAGGTTACTTTCCCAGCTTCTGGTACAAACTTTAACTCGAAGCGTCCCTGAAATTGCTCCCAGGTGAGATCCGCTTCATTAATTTCTGAAATAAGGAGTTCGTACCAGTCCAATGCTCTCTCCTGGAGCATGCTGGAAGCCACCTGAACGCGGTGGAGATCGATAAGGTTCATGCGAGAGAAGATTCGATCACATGATTTTAACCAAGCCTGGACCTCGATGATATTTTCCGAACCTTTGAAGGGCTTCCCACCCAAGTTGGTGTAATCGCTGCACAAGCGTGCAAATCCCGACTTTGGGTGAGTGGGTTCTGGGTTAGCTCCAGCTGCTTGAGCATTAGTTACTAAATCAAGAAGCTGTTGAGCAGTCATAAAAACTCCATCCGGAGGAGCAGCACCAGATGATCCAGTTCTGGGACGGCCTGGTCTAGACATTCTCTTCCTTAAAGAAAGAAAGAAGAGAAGGAAGAAGGTTATTCACCAATGAACACCAAGCAATCTTGATAGATAAAACAAGGAATCATAAAGGAAATAGGATGAATCGGTACGAAGACTCGAATTAATCCTATGGTATGACTCCTAAGATAGACTTAGGACGATGATCCTTGTTAAGTTATTCTACATTGTTCCGAAGTTTGGCTCTGATACCAAGCTGTGACGCCCCACCTCTATACCCACGCTAGCCAAGAACACTCCGGAGTAGTGCTGTCAACTAGCACGGAGAATAAGGCCGTTGAGGAGCGACCATCCATGTAATTGCTTATCACACGGTGGCTATAAATAATCTTCGGAAACAAACATAGAAATAATCATATCACAAATCAGTCACAGATATCCATATCACAAAGGCGGAAGAAGATATGAATATATAACTAACACTCGAAAGTGTACATCAGAGTAGTGGTCAGTAAGATCCACGATAATACAAAAGAATAGCAACACGTGCTATACAAAAGAATACAACTATGAGTCTATATCTCAAGTGTATACAACAAAAACTGCTAATCTAAACAGTTAGCCAAAAGTCAGAGTGATGAATCCCTGGGAAGAAGTCAAGCAGAAGCACCTGTAACATCTCGGTCTGACCCGAGTATTATTTAAGAAAATAATAAACGGATCAGTCTAGCTATAAATATCAGATGACATGATATAACATAAAAGATATGGCATAAACATAAACATCCATAACGACATACCACTATAAGTATGTAAATAATGATCAACAGAAGATCAATCAATAAGAGATAATCAATATCACAAGAATCTTCTCAAAGATTCGAAGAGGGCATCATACCCTAAACTTGTACTCATAACAAGTCAATGACATAAATTCCAGAAATCAACACGAGAAATCCAGAAATCATAAAAAGGGAAAGAGGCCTATCACATGACGGTCCGAAGACCAAGGGGAGCTACCCCGCATGTGTGAATGGAATCACACAGATTGAGGTCAAGACTAACCAAAAAGCAGAAAGGTATGTGTGAATGGAATCACACAAGTGGTGTCTAGTCTAACCTTGCAATGAAAGAGACATCGCGCAATTGCTAGTCTAATTCATAAAGCGATCATCAAGATCAACGAGAAGTGTCAATTACACTAAGCTAGTAAATATAGAAGTTTAGCTTCATGTCCCATAACCACTTGCTTAACTTAAATATTTACGAACAAACTGTAAATCTTCACTAATAAAATTGTCACAAGAGGTTCAATCGAACAAGTCCAAGAATTAACCGATGAAGTGAACGCAAGCGTTTCATACCACTTGTTTTACTAAGTCGTTTAATTAGATTTCTCATCCGAGTGAGGTAAAGGCTTGTATATACTAATAGATTGGAAAACGGTTTAAGAAAAGAGCTTTGTTATTAAAAATAGAGTTGAAATTGTTTGTTAAAAGAGTTTTGATATTTACTACTAGTATTGAAACCTTTATATTATAAAGTGACAAAACACATAAGCAAGTGTAGAAACAATCAGTCACAAAGATCGCATACGGAGATGCGAATAAAATCCAAGGAAATCAGCTCAATGTTTTTCAGATAAGATCCCCTATGGAGGGGGTCCAGGTGGGGTGGCAACCCCCCAAGGTGGGGGTGCGCGGGCAACGCCACCGCTTACGGGGTTCGACCTGCCCGGTCAGGTCACGGGGGTCCAGGGGGCAGCGCCCCCGGTGGGGTGCGGGGCAGCGCCCCGACCAAAACGGTACGACCTAGTGAAGACAAAATGAGGTCTAACGACCTACAGGGATAGGGTCGAGCGACCTAAAGGTGTTCGCGACCTAACGATGACTCGCGACTTAAGGAAGAGGGGGTGAGCGACCTATGGTCATAAACGAGACCGAGCGACCTAAGGGAATAAGGGCCGAGCGACCTAGCATTCGAACGACCTAAAAGAGGCGTGGCCTAAAGGAGATGCGACCTAAAAGAGGCGCGACCTAAAGGAGACGCGACCTAAAAGAACATAAGGTCAAACGACCTAACTGCATTGGGTCACGCGACCTAAAGAGAGGCGGTCTAGCGACCTCGAGTGCACACGTCCAAAAGTGAGAACGACCTATCGAGGTAAGGTCCAACGACCTACGACCTAAACAAATAGGCCAAGCGACCTATAGGGTTAACGGTCTAACGACCTAACAGTTATGGGGTCACGCAACCTAACTAAGTACGCGACCTAGTGGGTAAGGGAGTCGAGCGACCTAACTACATCCAGTGACGAGCGACCTAATGGAGTCAAGTAGCGAGCGACTTAACTAGTTAACGACTCAAGGGGGTCAACGACCTAAAGGTCCAACGACCTAAAGGTCCAACGACCTAAACCCAAACAGACGAAAAGTGGCCAGAACGACCTAGGGGTTAACTCACATGCGACCTACGACCTAAGGCCCATGCGACCTAACTCCGATACGAGCTAATAAGGCCAGAACGACCTAGGAGCAGGAAATCCACCAAAACGCTAAAAATCGGAGTTTTTCGCCAACCCAATCCAAACCAAATGCAAATATACATGCAAACACGATAGGGATTCATTCCCAACAGTCCAATATTGATATATACTAGATTTGTGAGATAAAAATCTCACCTTTGCACCAAAGTTTATGAAGATGAAGCTTGAAAGCAAGGAGAAGCAATCCAAAGCTTGAATCCAATATCTTCTACTTGAATTTGGAGTTGAATGTTGGATTTGCAATTGAATTTGTGCTTGGAGTTTTAATTTCCCATTCCCTCCACCATTAATGCCAAAGCTTGATTAGTTAGGAAATTTATGAAGAGTGAGGAGAAGAGGGTTGGAACTTGGGCTTAATAGGCTAAACTAACCCAAAGTCCAAAGCGGGAAAAGTTAGTGAAATTTCACTAACTCCAAACCTATCGATGTTTATACTTAAAAAGTTGTAAACGACATTTCGAACTCAATGGAAGTGGTCTTGAGTCCTAATTTGACCGTTTGCAAAAAGTAGCTTTTCGGACCAAAATCCGATTAACGAGTTAATATTTGAACAAAATATTTAAATACAAACTCGATAAATATGCGGGTTGTTACAGACTCCCCTCCTTAAAGAAATTGCGTCCTCGCAATATATATAAGATGGAAATAAAATGTAACAACCATAAAAGCATATTAACACAAGAGGAATTTTGAAATAAGAAGTTCACCTCTAGGAGAAGGAGTAAGCAAGTCCGGATGTGTACGCTCGATGAATTCTCTGGATTCCCAAGAACAATCCTTAGGATTTGAGGACCATTGAACCTTCACAAGCGGAACATCTTTATTTCGAAGTCGTTTAACCTCAGAAGCTATAACTCGAATAGGATGCTGCTCATAAGTTAAATTCGGCGAAACTTCAATTTCTTCCACAACAGCAGGCTCAAGAATAGAATCGGAATCCCAAAGGCATTTCCGTAATTGAGAAACGTGAAATACATCATGCATAGCAGAAAACTGAGCCGGCAATGCAAGGCGATAAGCCATGGAACCAATACGTTCAGTGATAGGAAATGGCCCAATATATCGAGGCGCTAACTTCCCCGATCGACTGAAACGTACAACACCCTTCATAGGTGAAACACGAATAAAAACAGGATCCCCAACAGAAAATTCTAATTTCCTTCTTCGATTATCGGCATAGGATTTTTGTCTACTCTGGGCTTCTTTCATCCTATGTCGAATAAGTTCAATCTTTTCCGTGGAATCACGAATAAAGTCTGGACCTAAAACCAGCTTCTCACCGGCCTCAAGCCAACAAGAAGGAGATCGGCATGGCCTTCCGTAGAGTGCCTCGAAAGGTGCCATACCAATACTAGATTGGAAGCTATTATTATAGGAAAATTCAACAAGTGAAATATGATCTTCCCAACTTCCACCAAAATCAAGCACACAAGCACGAAGAAGATCTTCAAGAGTTTGATTCACACGCTCGGTTTGTCCATCGGACTGGGGGTGATAAGCGGTGCTAAAATTAAGCTTCGTTCCTAAAGCTTTTTGAAGACTCTTCCAAAATCCACTAGTAAACAATGGATCACGATCGCTAACAATAGAAGTAGGAACTCCATGCAATTTTACAATTTCCTTGACAAATAGTTTGGCCAAAAGAGGAACGGTTCGGTTAGACCGAACCGGAATAAAATGGGCGGATTTAGTAAGTCTATCAACAATCACCCATAAGCTATCATGACCCGAACGAGAACGGGGAAGGCCATCTATAAAGTCCATGGAAATTTGATCCCACTTCCAAATTGGAATTTCTAAAGGTTGCAATAACCCACCAGGCCTTTGATGTTCGGCCTTGACAAGTTGGCAAGTCATGCAACACTTAACAAAGTTAGCAATATCAGATTTCATTCCCTCCCAATAATAAAGTCGCTTCATATCAGCGTACATTTTACTACTACCAGGATGAATGGTGAATTTAGAACGATGGGAATCTTCTAAAATATCTTTACGAAGATCTCCAATATTTGGTACGATAAGTCTACCAAATTTTCGAATGCCGCCACGAGAATCAATATCAAAGTCTTTCAAACCTTCAATATCAATTTTATCCTTAACATTTTTGCCAAGAAGAGCCAATTCAGAATCTAGCCCTTGAGCTTCAAGAATGCGGTCTAAAAGAGAAGGATGAGCCTCAAGGCTACATAAAACAAGCGATGAGCATAAATCGGATACGCGCTCTCGAATCTCACAAGTGGATAAGATCTCGAGATCGTTCCATTCGGATATCATCATAGAAACAACTGCTTGTTGCTTACGGCTAAGAGCATCGGCGACACGATTACCCTTACCGGGGGTATAAAGAATATCAAGATCATAAGGTGCAAGGAACTCGAGCCAGCGTTGTTGACGTAAATTAAGTTCTTTTTGAGAAAATAAATATTTCAAAGACTTATGATCCGTGTAAAGAATAAATTTCTCTCCCAATAGATAATGACGCCACATTCGAAGGGCGAAAACAATAGCCGCGAGCTCTAGATCATGAGTGGCATATCTAGTCTCGGCCGGCTTCAATTGCCTAGAAGCATAAGCAACAACACGTTCTTTTTGCATAAGAACGGCACCCAAACCAACGTGACTAGCATCGGTATAAACAACAAAATCTTGATTCCCCTCGGGAATCACAAGAATAGGAGCATCGGAAAGGAGTTCTTTCAATTTCTGAAAAGAGGCTACACATTTGTCCGACCAAATGTATTTAACTCCCTTCTTAGTCAAGCCAGTAAGAGGCACGGCAATCTTAGAAAAGTCTTTAATAAAACGGCGGTAATAGCCCGCCAATCCGAGAAAACTACGAATCTCTGTCACACTCTCCGGTCTCTTCCAATCTTGAATCGCTTCGATCTTTGAAGGATCCACGGATATCCCAGATTCGGAAATAATATGACCGAGAAACTTCACACGAGATTGCCAAAAGTGGCATTTAGAAAATTTCGCCTTTAATTGATTACTCCTAAGTGTTTCCAATACAATCCTAAGATGTTTCTCATGTTCCTCCTCGGTTTTTGAATACACTAGAATATCATCAATGAATATGAGAACAAACCGATCGAGGAAATCTTTGAAAACTCGATTCATGAGGTCAACGAAATAAGCTGGAGCATTCGTTAACCCAAATGGCATAACAAGCCATTCATAAGATCCATATCGAGTACGGAATGATGTCAAAGGAATGCTATCCTCAGCGATACGAAGCTGATGGAAACCGGTAGCCAAGTCCAATTGTGAAAAGACCTTAGCACCACTAAGCTGATCGAATAGATCATCAATCCGAGGTAAAGGATATTTATTTTTAATAGTAAGATCGTTAAGCTTGCGATAATCAACGCAGAGCCTCAGAGTACCATCAGATTTCTTTACGAAAATAGCCGAAGCTCCCCAAGGCGAGGAACTAGAGCGAATAAATTGCCTCGTCTCCAACTCAGATAATTGTTTACGCATCTCCTCATTTTCCTTATTGGACATGCGATAAGGAGGACGAGTAATAGGTTGAGCTCCAGAAACAAGATTAATTCTGAACTCAATTGCTCGTTTAGGTGGCAAACCTAAAACGGGCTCGAATATGTTGGAAAATTCACGAACAACATGAATACGAGAAATAATATCATCTTCATCATCATCATCGTTATCACGAGGATTTAAAGAATATAAAGATGCCACCAAACAGGATTCTGAATCTTTAAGATTAACAGAAATCTGATTAACAGATAGTGGATGACGGAGATGAATAGCCCGTTCAGGACATAGGATATGGGCTTGATAACGGTTAAGCCAATCCATTCCCAAAATTATTCCAAAGCCTAAGTAACGCATGACATGCAAATCGGCTAGGAAAGAAAGATCGCAAAAAATAATCTCCACATCTTTACAAAGCAAACTAAGAGTTGCAGATCCACCAACAGGATTCGCAATTTTTAAAGAAGTCATCAATGCAGTAACACTTAAGGAAAAAGTGTCTACCAGTTCCTTTGATATAAAAGAATGGGATGCACCCGTATCAAAGAGAACTCTAATAGGTTGATCATGAAATAAAATAATACCATCAAGAATGGAATGAGAAATACCTTGGCCACGAGATGTGTTTCCAGGGGCTTGAGCCACATTTAACTTTCCCTCATTCCTGCTTTTACGTTTGAGGCATTGATGTATAAAGTGATCTGGGCTCTTACAATAGCGACAAGATTTGGGCTTAGAGCACTTATTCGCATAATGATCCCCAGACCCACAGTTGAAGCAACTCGCACCACTAGGAGAAGGAGACTTTGCCGCAGGGGTTGCCTGCTTACCCTTTTTGTTGGGATAAGGACCCTTGAATTTGTTTGGCCTCTTCTTGTTGTTGAAGTTTGGTTTTGCGCCTTCCACTTCAACATCACTCTCTCTATCAGCCTCTTCAAGACGAAGAGCGATATCGACGAGTTGATCAAATGCGACTTCTAGTTTCAGGAGCAGTGGCTTCTTAAGATTCTTATTTAAGCCATAAACGAACCTCTGGTTCTTCTTCAATGGGGTGTTGATGTATTCAACCCCATATTTGGAAAGCGACTCGAAGGCTGCGACGTAATCAGTCATAGAGGATTGACCTTGAACAAGGTCTATAAAACGTCGAGCCAAGGTTACTTTCCCAGCTTCTGGTACAAACTTTAACTCGAAGCGTCCCTGAAATTGCTCCCAGGTGAGATCCGCTTCATTAATTTCTGAAATAAGGAGTTCGTACCAGTCCAATGCTCTCTCCTGGAGCATGCTGGAAGCCACCTGAACGCGGTGGAGATCGATAAGGTTCATGCGAGAGAAGATTCGATCACATGATTTTAACCAAGCCTGGACCTCGATGATATTTTCCGAACCTTTGAAGGGCTTCCCACCCAAGTTGGTGTAATCGCTGCACAAGCGTGCAAATCCCGACTTTGGGTGAGTGGGTTCTGGGTTAGCTCCAGCTGCTTGAGCATCAGTTACTAAATCAAGAAGCTGTTGAGCAGTCATAAAAACTCCATCCGGAGGAGCAGCACCAGATGATCCAGTTCTGAGACGGCCTGGTCTAGACATTCTCTTCCTTAAAGAAAGAAAGAAGAGAAGGAAGAAGGTTATTCACCAATGAACACCAAGCAATCTTGATAGATAAAACAAGGAATCATAAAGGAAATAGGATGAATCGGTACGAAGACTCGAATTAATCCTATGGTATGACTCCTAAGATAGACTTAGGACGATGATCCTTGTTAAGTTATTCTACATTGTTCCGAAGTTTGGCTCTGATACCAAGCTGTGACGCCCCACCTCTATACCCACGCTAGCCAAGAACACTCCGGAGTAGTGCTGTCAACTAGCACGGAGAATAAGGCCGTTGAGGAGCGACCATCCATGTAATTGCTTATCACACGGTGGCTATAAATAATCTTCGGAAACAAACATAGAAATAATCATATCACAAATCAGTCACAGATATCCATATCACAAAGGCGGAAGAAGATATGAATATATAACTAACACTCGAAAGTGTACATCAGAGTAGTGGTCAGTAAGATCCACGATAATACAAAAGAATAGCAACACGTGCTATACAAAAGAATACAACTATGAGTCTATATCTCAAGTGTATACAACAAAAACTGCTAATCTAAACAGTTAGCCAAAAGTTAGAGTGATGAATCCCTGGGAAGAAGTCAAGCAGAAGCACCTGTAACATCTCGGTCTGACCCGAGTATTATTTAAGAAAATAATAAACGGATCAGTCTAGCTATAAATATCAGATGACATGATATAACATAAAAGATATGGCATAAACATAAACATCCATAACGACATACCACTATAAGTATGTAAATAATGATCAACAGAAGATCAATCAATAAGAGATAATCAATATCACAAGAATCTTCTCAAATATTCGAAGAGGGCATCATACCCTAAACTTGTACTCATAACAAGTCAATGACATAAATTCCAGAAATCAACACGAGAAATCCAGAAATCATAAAAAGGGAAAGAGGCCTATCACATGACGGTCCGAAGACCAAGGGGAGCTACCCCGCATGTGTGAATGGAATCACACAGATTGAGGTCAAGACTAACCAAAAAGCAGAAAGGTATGTGTGAATGGAATCACACAAGTGGTGTCTAGTCTAACCTTGCAATGAAAGAGACATCGCGCAATTGCTAGTCTAATTCATAAAGCGATCATCAAGATCAACGAGAAGTGTCAATTACACTAAGCTAGTAAATATAGAAGTTTAGCTTCATGTCCCATAACCACTTGCTTAACTTAAATATTTACGAACAAACTGTAAATCTTCACTAATAAAATTGTCACAAGAGGTTCAATCGAACAAGTCCAAGAATTAACCGATGAAGTGAACGCAAGTGTTTCATACCACTTGTTTTACTAAGTCGTTTAATTAGATTTCTCATCCGAGTGAGGTAAAGGCTTGTATATACTAATAGATTGGAAAACGGTTTAAGAAAAGAGCTTTGTTATTAAAAATAGAGTTGAAATTGTTTGTTAAAAGAGTTTTGATATTTACTACTAGTATTGAAACCTTTATATTATAAAGTGACAAAACACATAAGCAAGTGTAGAAACAATCAGTCACAAAGATCGCATACGGAGATGCGAATAAAATCCAAGGAAATCAGCTCAATGTTTTTCAGATAAGATCCCCTACGGAGGGGGGGTCCAGGGGGGGTGGCAACCCCCCAAGGTGGGGGTGCGCGGGCAACGCCACCGCTTACGGGGTTCGACCTGCCCGGTCAGGTCACGGGGGTCCAGGGGGCAGCGCCCCCGGCGGGGTGCGGGGCAGCGCCCCGACCAAAACGGTACGACCTAGTGAAGACAAAATGAGGTCTAACGACCTACAGGGATAGGGTCGAGCGACCTAAAGGTGTTCGCGACCTAACGATGACTCGCGACTTAAGGAAGAGGGGGTGAGCGACCTATGGTCATAAACGAGACCGAGCGACCTAAGGGAATAAGGGCCGAGCGACCTAGCATTCGAACGACCTAAAAGAGGCGTGGCCTAAAGGAGATGCGACCTAAAAGAGGCGCGACCTAAAGGAGACGCGACCTAAAAGAACATAAGGTCAAACGACCTAACTGCATTGGGTCACGCGACCTAAAGAGAGGCGGTCTAGCGACCTCGAGTGCACACGTCCAAAAGTGAGAACGACCTATCGAGGTAAGGTCCAACGACCTACGACCTAAACAAATAGGCCAAGCGACCTATAGGGTTAACGGTCTAACGACCTAACAGTTATGGGGTCACGCGACCTAACTAAGTACGCGACCTAGTGGGTAAGGGAGTCGAGCGACCTAACTACATCCCGTGACGAGCGACCTAATGGAGTCAAGTAGCGAGCGACTTAACTAGTTAACGACTCAAGGGGGTCAACGACCTAAAGGTCCAACGACCTAAACCCAAACAGACGAAAAGTGGCCAGAACGACCTAGGGGTTAACTCACATGCGACCTACGACCTAAGGCCCATGCGACCTAACTCCGATACGAGCTAATAAGGCCAGAACGACCTAGGAGCAGAAAATCCACCAAAACGCTAAAAATCGGAGTTTTTCGCCAACCCAATCCAAACCAAATGCAAATATACATGCAAACACGATAGGGATTCATTCCCAACAGTCCAATATTGATATAGACTAGATTTGTGAGATAAAAATCTCACCTTTGCACTAAAGTTTATGAAGATGAAGCTTGAAAGCAAGGAGAAGCAATCCAAAGCTTGAATCCAATATCTTCTACTTGAATTTGGAGTTGAATGTTGGATTTGCAATTGAATTTGTGCTTGGAGTTTTAATTTCCCATTCCCTCCACCATTAATGCCAAAGCTTGATTAGTTAGGAAATTTATGAAGAGTGAGGAGAAGAGGGTTGGAACTTGGGCTTAATAGGCTAAACTAACCCAAAGTCCAAAGCGGGAAAAGTTAGTGAAATTTCACTAACTCCAAACCTATCGATGTTTATACTTAAAAAGTTGTAAACGACATTTCGAACTCAATGGAAGTGGTCTTGAGTCCTAATTTGACCGTTTGCAAAAAGTAGCTTTTCGGACCAAAATCCGATTAACGAGTTAATATTTGAATAAAATATTTAAATACAAACTCGATAAATATGCGGGTTGTTACACTACTACACATAACAGGCTTTATTTATTTATTCAGTCTACTTTTCATTTGCAATTTTTTTATGCATTTCGAAATATGAATTTGTAATAAGGCAACTGACTTTGTCGTTTCTTGTTTCAGCAATAAAATGCGATCTCTTCTAGCCAGAGCAGTGATTTTTAAAAATGCGTCATACGACCATCACAACACACAGAGAGCTAAGTTCCACCTATGGTGGGATTTATTTTAATAGGGAGTGAGTGTGATATGACCGGTCACTCGCTAAGTGAAACCCAAGCTGGGGGGCAAGTCGTCACACTGAAGCCTTCAAAGGATTAATACACAACAATCATTTAACTAACTCCAGATACCTAGGGTGTGAACTAGAGTATAAGCTTACAAGTACAATTTCGAAGAGGGTGGATCCGTCCACCTAAAGACTTTGCCTGTACTCAAACCAAGTTCGAGGAGGATGGACCCGTCCATCTAAAGACCTTACTTGTTAACTCAGAGTGGATGTGAATTGACCATCCATGGTCCTGATAATACCATCGTTCCCGGAGTACGAACGAAATTTTGAAACTCAAAACAGATGCGATCGACCATCTGTTTACCAACTCAAGATTCCTAGAGTGTGAACTGGAGTATAAATATCAACTAACTCTAAGTCCCCAGAGTGTAGACTAGATTGTAAACATCAGCTAACTCTAAATCCCTAGAGTGCGGATTGGAGTATAAATACAAACCGGGTAAACCACCACATGTAGGACAAGTCCGAGTCCCTGGAGTGCGGACCGCAGTATAAACAAAAAGTGGGTGTGACTAACCATCCATAAATCAATCTAAGTCCCTAGACTATAGACGTAGTTCTAAATATCAAACGAGTGTGGCTGACCACCTATAAAACAACTTACGTCCCTGGAGCGCGGACATATCTCAAAACCTTAAGCGGACGTGACCGACGGCCGATGTACAAGTACGATCCTTAGAGTGTGGATGCAATCATTGACTGATGAGAAAGTGTTATTCAACCACCGAACTCATCTTGTTTCAGACTCGGTTCAGTGGAGTTGAGCTTGATATATTAAAAGCAAATAATGATGGCCCACCGATATTCTCAATTTTTCCCCGAAACTAGGGGCAAAACTTAAGTACCAGCCACTGATTAAGACAGTGTGGTATTGGAATTCGACTTAACGACTCGATCGTGACACGAAGCCGTGACTCCTAGACTTAGCAACTAAACCTAGTTTCGATTCGAAGGCTAAGACTAAACTAGTACATTGAATGGAAGTTCGAACGCTGAAATACTAAAGCAAAATAAACGCAAATTGTGCTGAAGATGAAATGGAATTTTATTTCAACTATTCTTTGGAAAAGAAGGATAAGTACAAAATTATTCCAAAAATCCTACTATCAGGGGCCAAACCCATATCTATACACGGCCTACAAAAACAAAAGGAAATTCCTATATATCTACCAAAAATGAGCCGAGAAGACATGTATATTCTCTCTTCTTCTTTTGTGTCCGCCTGCTGGAATCTTTGCTTGGATGCCTCTTTGAGCCCTTGCCTTTTGGCGGTTGATCTCTAGTCGGGGGCATTATGGTAACCTACTCCTCCGATCTCACATAGGCTGGAATACCTTTTTAATGTGGAGTCAGAAGGGCAGGATTGATGTTAGAAGGTGGGAGAGGCACATTGGTGCCGACGATCGTGCCTCCAAGAGAAATCTTTCGCAAAGGAGCTAAACCAAGGCCTGCCATCCCGCCTCCAATTCAACTGGCCCACGCAGCTGCTTCCATCTCGATGTTGATCTCAGCTATTATCTCCTCCTCATGGATTGTTTGGGCATCGTTGGGAACGCTAGTAATCGATTCTGAGGAACTGATCGCAGGTGCACATCTACCCATGGCAAAAGGCATATCGACAAAAGGGTCGTTTTGGTGGTCAAGAAGCTCCTCCATCATCTGCTCATCAAAAGTAAACGTGCTTCCAAGTGCTCCGTCCGTCGGTGCAATGGCTGTTATCATGGTCACTTCTATTATGATGACTTCCTACTTGTGATGCGGCTCACGAGTTGCAAGAGGCACGACAGATGTAGCTCCTATCACTAAATGGAGACAAAGAAAAAGAGTTAGTGATTGCTTCAATTAACATTTCTGGCTTTTAATGAGCATAAGAAATGTTCAGAATACCTTCCTCAGATTGAGATCACATGTGGCAGAGCAGCTTCAGAGACATGCTCGTGAGCTGGAGACAACTGTGTTGATCAGGATTATATGCAGGAACAGACTGAGGATCAACCACAGAAGTAAACTCAGGCAATGTTGGCATAAGAGTTTCAGAACCCACATAATGGTGCTCAACGCCAGAACCTTCTCCAGCCTCCGGATGTTGAGTACCAAGTCTCTCCTTTTCATATGTGATCATGATGTCATGGAGAGCTCTTCTCTCATCTTCACTCAGAACCCGGTTTTCTAGTTCAAATTCATCTATAGATTCGGCTTGATGCTCAGCTTTTTCATCTTCCACTAAGTGGCACTAAGCGTTGTATAAGTGTGAAGGGTAATTTTCATGCCAGGTTAGACTTTGATGCTTCAACACATTGGTGTTGTATGTAATAAGAAGATTTCGATATCAGCCTCTAACCTGGTCTCCGCCACTTTCACTTCATTCTCAACCCTGGCCTCGGCTTCCTAAACTTTAAGCGTTGTTGCATCCCACTCATCCCTAAGCACAATAGCCTATTCACGTTATTCTTAGGCAGCTTTATTTGCATCGTCTTTCTCTTTGATGATTTCAGCAAGTTTGGCTTTAAGCTCTTCAAGCTCTTTAAGCGCCCTGTCTCTTTTGGCCATAACTGTGGTGGTCCGATGCCCCATCTCCTAAACCAGGGCTAAGTGCATCCGCCTCAGCTCTTCCATCCTTTGAGTAGCCTCATCAGCCCTTGTGTTGGCCTCTGCCTATGAGTTTACGGAATTGCTCTCATCACGAAGCACCTGAATTATATGGTCTTTTTAAGCCAGATCAGTTTCTAATTTCTCAGTCGTTTTCGCCCGCTCAAAGGCCACCACAGATGCTTTATCCGCGGTCTTCTTCCATTCCCAGTATTGAATGTAAATGTCATGGATATAGTCAAGCACTGTTTATTCTACCTCGACTGGAATTCTCTTTAAATGCGGAGGGAAGATGAAGCCATCAAAACAGATGTTCGGAAAATCTTTTTTCAGCTGGGTGATTTTGATCTCTCCCTTCCCTATGGGCTCAGTGACAACTTGCTTAGTGGCAGTGGGAGTTTTGGTTTCAGTTTTCCGAAACTGTGGATTGGGCCTTGGTACTTGAGTAGGCAGTCTTTGGCATGATGGTTCCGAGGGTTGTTTAACATCGTCGAAAAGTTGTGTTGGGACTCGAGGTGGCGGAGAGCGTGATCGGGAGCGAAGCCTATATTCTCTCTCTCACTCTTTCTTTATCCCTCTCCCTTTCATAACGCTCCTAGCTAGAATAACTGCGATCGCGGTCTCTATCAGCCTTCCTTCTATGGGACTCATAATATGAACTAGATGACTGGCGTGCCGAGAGGAGGCTACCGAGCATTGATTCCTGCCTTGTCATTGTATCTGTAAAATAGAAAGAGAAGCAGAATCAATAATCTCCGGAAATGAATAGCTTATGATTGGAAATTGTGCAGTGCCATGAAAGTGTATGTATTCATGTGCAAAACCCCTCAAGTAACCGGTTGTCTCAGCCATACTCATAGGAAGTGACTCACCTAAATCTAAAGCGCTGTAGAGCCCTTCCAATCCGGTGTCTTGTTGGAACGACATATAGTCCAGAATTGGAATATCAGTAAGTCCTTCTAAGGAATTCTCCATTTGTGGAGGAGCCTCCAAGATAATAACACCGGTGGCCGACAGAGACATGACCGTGGATTTCCATCTTGAAGACTTATGAAGTTTATGAGCAACTGCCTTGCCTTTCCTCTTCCCCTCTGAATGTCGAAGACTATCTGAGGGCCCGACTATGGGTTCATCTTCAGTGGGCGTATCCTCTTCATCACCCTGCTCAACTATTACAATCCTTGGCACCATGTTCTTAGCCCGTCCTACCGGGGATGCCCTAAGGGCTCCTTCAGGTCTTATGCTCTGATCTCGGTCGATTAGCCAACGGCTCTCAAATTTTCATCTGTGAGCATCGAGTCGATCTCCTTGATCTCACTAGGCACCTCTTGAAGAATTCACACTATTTCTTTAAATTGAGCACCTTCAGGTCATGGAATTGCGGCTGTAAAGGAAAGAAAATGTTAGGCTCAACATCGAGTATAACTACCTTATTAGTCACCAAAGAGATTGCAACACATACGTCTAACTAACCACCGTTTGGAAAACCCTAGCGGGAACCGAACATAGAACCATTCAGTCTTGAAGTAGCTAAGTCTGGTCCAGGATCTAGTCATAACTTGACAATTTCTGACCACCTCTGGGAATGTGAATGAGGGATTATCTCCCCGACTCTTGACATTGAACAAGAATCTGACTTCCTCCAGAGTCGGAGGGTGTAAGAGATGTTCCATAAAAACAATGAATAAATTGTTCAATGTGGATATCCATTTGGATGCAACTGTGACGGAGCGATTCCAAAGTAAGATAACACCTCTTAGATGTACTGGTTAAATGGAGGGAGTGTTCTAGCTGTGCACGAATGTCTGTTAAAGGCGGTGAACTCTTCTAGGGGAGTATGTGGCATGTCGTTTGGTCCTGGTAGCAGAATGTCATCTAACGCTGGAACATGTCTTTAGCAAATTCTTCCTAACATATCTTCGAAGATGTTTGACGGCACAGAATCTTGTGGATTCCCGATAAAGACTACTCCCGGTAGCTCGTCCGAAGCAGGACTTATGACTTCGGCCACAATGGCCGGCATCTCTGTTACCAAAGGAAATGAACTTTGAGCCTCCTGCTACTTTGAACTCCCAGGTTCCATCGCTAATCAACTCGGTAAAAACCATCATTAGATGATAATAACCCCATGTGTGCCCCAGTGTGAAGTGCATTAGTGTGTTGTGCAATGCAATATTGTAAAGTACTTAAGAAAGTTCTATAGAGATTAACAAGGTGTTTGAACGAGGAGACTTCAAAATTCAATCGGAATGACCGTCATCGCTGACCGTTACAACCGTGCCATCCTAACTTTCACAATCGGTCCAAATTAAAGTTCGTCAAATTGGTTAAGTTACAGTTCCATCCACAAGCTTCGAAAGGCAATGAAATATGCAGGGAAATGATTAAGTCCAATTACGCAAAGCAAAAGCTCATCGGAGTCATGTGTTCAAGTATGCAAGGAATTTCGTATCGGTCAAAAAACTTAAACTTGAATTAATCACCAGAGTTCGCTTCATATTAAACCAGGAACCATCACTTCGTATCAGTCATAAAGCATCATTTCGTATCTATCATCCGAGGCCATTTTGTATCGGTACAAAATCCCCTACTTCGTGTCGATCATTAACGGCGCCTTCGTATTGATCATCAAGCCCCAGCTTTCATATCGGTCAATCGAACCGAAGGTCAACTAGCCATTGATACGAAGCTAGATTTTCCCATCGATGCAAGATTACATTGTATCCAAGATCGATACGAATTCCTCATCCCAGATCGAAATGAGAGTATTCTTCTCCCTTCGATGCGAGGTCAGACAAGAGTGTATCTTTCGTGAGTACTTTGTATCCCTCCACGCTTCATCTTCCCCAATCAACACGGAGACTACTCTGACCTTCCTCGACCTCGTTCTGACCATCTCCGATCTCCTCTTCACCAGACATGGCCATGAATGTAAGTGGGATGGCACGAGAATTTGAGTCTCATTATACTAAGATTGAATTTGGTCGATTATTTACCTAATTTCAGCAATTATTTCAAGGGAGTGATGTTCGGTTCGGTTCGAAAGCAAGAGTAATTTCTATTTCCTGGTTTCTCAATCGATACGAAGGCACAATAGAAAATGAGAGCAAGTAAAAATTTACTAAGTACAAAACTCTATTTATATGGGTACGAAACCAAAGAAAGAAACGATTCGACTCTCTATAGCCATGACCGGTTAGCACGAGTATTCTCCCCAATCGATGCGAAGAGAGTAGTTCGCATCAATGCGCCCTTTATCAAAAGCAGTAGCTGTTCGTATCCATCAGCTTTCATCGATGTGAACACCACTACCAAATCATATTTGGATTTTTTGACTCCAACAATACGAAGTGACAACTTCGTGTCCATCACTTTGAAGACCACCAAACTTTGTATCCACCAAAACGAGATGTCTTAAAGAGCCAACTGATTCGTATCGATTGCCATCGATACGAAGAAGATTTTTTTTCCAGCTTCTCAAAATTGATCTAGGAGAGGATCAATACAAGGGGACACTCTAAAGCGACAATCAAGCATAGTTACAACTCCATTTTTACATCGATCCAGGAAAGCATCGATACGAAACTTGACAAAAAAAGAACTTGACAATGACTCATGAACGCACAAACATTAATGAGAGTCAAGTTAACATACGTGCATGTATGTCAGATTAACATTCAATTTTCAAAATTTATAGGAGTTAAATGCTCACCTGGTGGCAATTACGACAACGAACAACAGTTTGCTATCATTTGATACTCAGTTACAACAGTGTGCAATACAACAATTGGCAGTCAACCATCTATTATTTATATTACCGAAGATCAATCAAAGGTTGCATCTTTCGACAAGAAGACTACAACCGTTCAACAAGTCAGATAGAACTTTTTAGAATGAAGATTGTAGCTTTTCAAAGCACATCGTATTCTCACAAGATGTATTTTGGAAGGCAAATGTTATCCCGCCTTTTGGCAAGGCCGTGACACCAAGGAATTGATAGGGAACCAAAGATAGTTCATCCCAAAAAACGATTATACACGGGTTCTCTATGTATGCTGGTAAATTTTGCTCAAGTCCGGATCGTGCCACAATTAACATGACATGATAATCAGAGCTACATAAGCCAATGTTCCAAATTCCAAGTTAATCAGAGTTTGTATGCTCAAGGTATGATCAATGCAAACCCAGGAAATCAACTCCTTCGTATCCATCGTTTTGCCTCCTTCATATCGCTTTCATTCGTATCCCTCCAGGGAACCTCGGTCGTATCCACTAAACATACGTTAGTTCAAATCCATCAACTATGTTCCACTTTGTATCCATCCATATACTCATATTACTTTGCATCCATCATCCCCCGTCTTGTTTGTATCGATCCACCTACATCTATTTCGTATCCATCAAAGCCATAAAAACCCATCATTTCATATCGATCCATCGATGCGCCCTATTCGTATCGATCGGCCAGTGATCAATCTGAATAATGCAAGATGGACTGATACGAATGACACCCTCAACGATTGATATGAATAGCGTAGCAATTAATGGATGCGAACCAAGCCATATCAACGGACACGAACGGCCTGGATACGAAGCAACTTAATGAAAGCGATATGAAGAGAAAACGCAAAGATGATTGACTCGGTCGCTTGGCTTGAAAAGAGGATCAATCCTAAAAGTTAGCGCCACGACATTGGTTAGCATATGCCTAGAAGCGATGCGAACAGAAGCGATGCAAACTCGATAGCCTTCAACAAATTCAAACTTGCATCGATCATAAGTCAAAATCTACGAGTACAAATGCTACCAAATTTTCAAAAAAGCTTGTGTGCAACCTCAGGAACGTTCATGATCAATCTCGACTCGATTGGGTTAAATTTTGATCGATACGAATTTCACTCGTATCGATCATGAATCGAGTCCAAACGACCAGGGATCGATCGCGTAGGCCCATCCATATGAGAGAAGAAGTCCTTCGAGATCTAGGAGAGATATTCACTGGGAGAGATATTCGCTGCATACGCCTATAAAATAGTAGCCTAGGACCTACTGAAAAAGGACTTTTTGGCTCTTCTACGTCCAAACTCTACTGAAATTACTATTGTATTTGGATTATACTGTTGTAACTCTTTGTAACCAAGCAAGCAAAAATCAATAAAAGTCGTCCATTTCATAGTGGATGTAGGCCATAATCTGAACCACTCTAAATATGTGTGTTTCTGTGCGTTTTTCCTATTGATCGATTGGTGTGTTTGTTTGATCTTCCACATTTTACATTTATATTCTTCATTTTATCTCTTTAAACACATCCGAAGAGTGTTGTGCCCAATTTTGGCACAGACAGATACCAAAGAACTACTTTAATCTATGATCAGTGTGTAGGAGTATAAACACAACAGCGTCGACCATGACGATGCGACTTATACTTATATCTTTTAATCATTGCTCGAAGATAAGCAAGGTCTAAGACCATATCCCAAAGATTAGAAAGGTATAATTGTAATGCCCAGAGATAGACATCTTACCCATTAGGTCCAGAAGATAGGACCCAATAAGAGGATGGACCTCCTAATCTAGGAATAATTGATGCCAAGAGTTAGGCGAGATCAAGTGCAGACGTTTAGAGATAAACGTCCAAGCCACCACTCATGATGAATACCTACAATCAATGCCCAGAGATAGGCAGGATCTACTATGGATGTTCAGAGATAGATAACCAAAATGTTAAATGATATGAAATTCCAACTGTATACCTAGTCAAATGAAGCCTAAATGGAGATAAGATAAGTAAGCTATGAAGTTAGCCATATAATCAGGATTCTATTCCCCAACCGAGAGATGTTTTAGCAGCAAAAAATAAATGAAACAATAACATGCAGCTAAGCAATGGCGAGAAGTTATTCACATGTATGCAGTTACTATGAATAACATTTCTTTGAATTAAATACAGTCGTGATTAACATAAATAAACTAAGTACATAGGCAAGTGAAAAAGAAATCTGCATGGAAATCTATTTTTAGCAATAAATAAACTTTGCACGTAAAAGCGGGGGCTGTACCTGCATAACAACAGCCTATGGACACAAAACGAAAACTAAATACAAAAAAACTAATGGTGACAACAAAAACTACAACTAGGTGTTCTGCTTCCTTTTGTTCTTTTTCTCCTCAGGAGAAACGTTATGTGCATGTTACTAGACCTACCAGTACTTCTAGATCTTTTTCCCCAAATAAGTATCCTTAGGTTCATTATTCCAATCATAATCACTTCCCAGAGACTCAAGAACATTAGCTGAACACTATTGGGTGCAGAATTAGAAGTAGGGATGACAATGGGTAGTCTAGGCAACGAGACCGAAAGAGGAGGAGGAATGTCATTCATCTTTCCCTTTTTGATTTTTCCATCATTCTTAACATGTAAAACTTTCATATCTTGCATAAAAGGTCCAGATGTATTCTCAATAACCCCTATAATAACTAATTTTCCATCCCTTTATGCCAGGTTAAGATCGCCTATGGCATCTTTCTTTAGAGTGTCAACATTAGGACCGAGAGTAGGACCTACTGAAGAGGCTGGAATATAATTAGGGGTGAACATGATGACCGATTCAGTTACTATAGCTTGAATGCCCAAAGAAATGTCCCTTTTAGGAAAAGGCAACAACATGTGGACCTAAAACTTGAAAAATTGAAAAATAAAGATTAGAGAGATCAATTAGTGTCATGTGAACCATCTCGAACATAAGGGAATTTAATGATATACCTCCAAGAGAGGCGAAGGTCATATGTGAAGGTGTCCTTGTAGTATTTCCCTTCATGATGGGAGACATAATAAGTAGTTTTGGAAAAGATGCTAATTCTGTATAGCCAAGCTCCTCGAGATTATGTGTACATCAACTGAAGATGTCAATGCAGCTAAAGTATTCGGAGTTTCTATAGCAGTGGAAGGTGTAGTATCATCGAAGGAAGAAACAACAGGGTTAATGATGTGTGGCTCTAATGTGGAGGAGGCGACTGCGTCAGATGTAGTTACCGGTAGCTTTGAAGTCTCTAATATGGATTTCTTAGAAATGGAAGTGGAACTCTCACCCAAACCTTTAGAGCTATGTTCGATCTCGACCCTCAGCAGGCGCACCATTTTGAGCGACAACCTCAGACACTAATAAAACTCTACCAACCTCAAGCACATCCAAATCTTCATCCCTTATGAGGTTGAACTTTAACTCCTCCTCATTAACCTCGGCACCATTAGAATGCTCCCATTCCTACCTAACTACTTCCTCCTTGGTTATAGCTCGGTCTCCAGGACACCCTTTGTTAAGCGACCTTAAGTTCCCAGAACAGAATTTTTTTACATAGAATCAAAGTAGAATAGGCTCTATTTTGATTTGACTCAATCATCAACTGCTCCACTTGGAGCTTGGCTTTCTTTTGTGCTTGTCGAGCATCTAACAATTCATTACTATAGTCTTGGACCTAAGTGAGGGCTTCATCTTTTTCTTTCATCTTTGCTTCTGATGCCACTCTCAAGTTCTGAATTTTTGAGGCCTGCTCATCAACGATCTTTTGAAGCTTTGCATTCTCCAATGTAAGGTAATGGCTCTCATGATCCGCAGCTTCAACCTAACTCCACCATATTCTAGGTTATTCTTCGAAACATTTTGTCTTTTCTTCCAACTTCTTTTTATTAGTTGCTAAAGTGGGCTTAAGCTCCACGATTACTTTATTTAGAGTGTCAATAATGCCTTTTTTGATAAAATGAATGATGTTTTATTCTATTACAGAACTCTTTTTAATGTCTTAGGGATCAAACCCATGACCACTATAATCTCTTTTTAAAGGGTCATACCCTTAACCACTTGAGCTATTGGTCCTTGATGCCAATAATGCATTTGTTATGTTTCTTTATTAGCTCTTTTCCTTAGAGAGCACCGTTTTTCTAAGCTATTGTTGGAAAGAGCCTCTACAAGACTTCTCCATATGTAGTATTGATCATATACGTCACTCACATAAGACATGACTTCCTCCCCCCATAGTGCGGAGTGTCTTTTAAGTTGAGAGAAAATTTAACTCCATCGAAGCAAATCTTTGGAAATGCTTTTTGCATAGCGGCGAGATGTAGATTTGAAACAGGCACTCTCAATGCATTAGATGCAGGGGCAATAGCTTGGTATTTGCCAATCCTTCATCTAGAAGGGTCAGAAAACGTAGGTCCAGATGGTTGAGCAGATTGTTTGGGCCCATGATAAAATATTATTGGTTGCATTACATGTAATGCTGAAGCAAGTGAAGTCAAAAGTTGAATTGAAGGGACCAAATCAAGCCTCATTGAATATATCCAAGCTTATTGGCTCTAGATAAGTGAGAGAGAGGCTCTCCTTTTGCTTTAAAAGCATATAAATAGTGAATCTCCTTCATTTTGTGCACCTTATCCAAATGATGAAGAAAAACCATATACATATTTTGTAGTGAGGTATAACTATTCAAGTGAAGCTAGGCAGGGGAAAGCTTCATAAGTTAGGGCACAAAGTGGCCAAAGTGATTGAATGGAGGGACGCATCTAGATAAACACATATAATAATTACATGTAGTGTATCCCTTGAGTGGATTATGGGCCTGATGATAAGGCCTTGGGACAAGTCAAATGGGAAGCCGTTCCATTCGTAGATTCTACGGACGCACACTTTATCTAGCCCGGGCGTCGGAGGGTCAAAAGGGTTATTAATAATTATAGCTTCCCTAAGAACGATGTCAGGGGCGATCCTCGTGAATTCCTCATCCGTTATTACAATGCAGATGATCTTTAGAGTCCGCCTTGTAGAATGATGAGGTGATTGAGGCCAGAAAGATGACGAAGTAAAAGGCGTATATGATGTCAAAGCGGTGTTTGAATCGGACTCTATCATAGGCTGAACTATCTTTGATGCAGATGGACCCCAACCATCTCTAAAATACATGAAGAGCATCTACGATCCCTAATTATTGAAAACTTCGTAGATGAACAAGGTCAGTCAAATTTAACTTTGAATCATGTCCTAAAATAAATCCATGTACTGTTGATGTATAAGATCCAATGGATGTCGACATGTATTGACCAATCGAATCTTATACATTGATGGGTCAATGATATACAATTAAATCTATGTAGTCTGTTTGTCCAGTGCCCGAAGCATCGCAAATGCAAACATTATATGCAGATAGCTCATTCATGTCGACGAACGAGCACTGCCGCATAATGAAACCATGCAAAAGATTTTAAGCGTATAATTTACTATAATGGAACCATTTTCGAAGTGACATGGAATCTCTCTTTTCAAGGACACTGGAGTGAATTATCGAGTTTGAAACAGTAATTAAGAAGATCATCCAAATGCTAGAGCGCGAATGATGCGACCGTTATCTAAAACCATCGTGTCAAAACTCAATCACCAACTCACACTCGACGAAAAATAAGTTGAACAACTCAAATGTTCCATCTCTAACCTTTAATGCTTAAAAAATTTAGGCAACATTTCCAAAAAAATAGCCTTACAAAACTCAAGCACAGCCTAGGTATAACTTGGACTCAACCTGGATCAAGCATTAGGGGTGACAACCTGGATCATGCCATGAAAATCCATCAAAGTACTCCGGGTAAACTTTGAGTTTACTAAGCCAAATCAATAATTGAGTTTTTAAAAGGCCATGGCATGGCCAAAGGAGGAAGATGGAATCCATTCATGGTAAAGTGAAGCAAACTATCGCCAATAGGCACTGGCGATCTTCCTATCACCACGACCACCTATCTAAGCTAAGAGGGATGGATTCAAAAGTGATGAAACCAATAAACTCAAAATTAGTCCTAAGTTGAATTAGAGTGGTTTCAATCAAATTGGCGATTGGCAGCGACGGTGGATGGTTATCGATGGAAAAGGTAGAAAGCTGTGGCGTTGGCTAAGGTCAAAATCCTAAATTATCAATGGTAGATGGCTCAACCTTGAAGTTACTAAAGGCAGATAGAAGTGAAAGTGAAAATGGAAGGGAAGTAAATTCTATTAAGTATTGAGTCGTCCCCGATACTCGGCCCAGAAATAGGCCCCAAACCATCTTCCACAAGCCAGTACCGACTTGTGGATTTACAAAAAAGAGGAAAATATGAGATGCAAAGGAAGAGCATATTCTAGATATTAAAGTTTCACCTGACTAATTTGGAGAAAGAACTTACAGGACTGCCAAAATCCATGTGATGAACTCGAACCATGAACTTCAAATTTCATACCATCCAAAGGATACTAATCTGTACTATTTAAACTGATGTGACAATTTAAAGTTGATGTGCTACTTTAGGAAAATAGTTCAGAATATGAAGATAACTATTAGAATTAGAGTTCGAAGTCAACAGCTTATCTCGATCCAATAAACACCCTGTTGATAACGAACCATATTTGGGCATGTGTTGTCCTGGGTTAGAACCAAACCATATCTGGACAAGTCAGAACCATTGGATCGTTAGATAGTAAATAAGGAATGCAAAACTACAACACCAAGAGTCAGCATTTGGCCAATGCTCAAATATTGATGTAGAATCTTGCTTGTAACTAGAAATAATCTAACCATTTTTCAGAAGAACAAAGTAAAAGAATAAATAGTCACAAAAATAGATATAGTGCTAACTCAGTATCGAGTCAAGCTAGTCAACTTTGTAGTGACCCATGAAGTCAATCTAAATAGTCACTTCATGGAGACTAAAATAAGATCTAACGCCATGCAAAGAACGGAGATGGGAGAAGTGGTCCTAAGCCCATTTCAATCAAGATGATAAAGGAATAAAGTCAAATGACCAAATATTGAACAACTTATTAACTCGACACTGGGTCGTGAAGTACAACTCGATATCAAGTTGTGTACTAAACTATGAACGTGGCCACAATCTCCTCTTGAACATGGAGAACATTGGTAGCAAATATCACAGTCTATTTCGTTTATCTACGTCTATAAATGGGAGGAAAGGGGCATAAAATCGAGATATTTTTTCTGTTTTCAGATTTATTTGATTTTACATTATTATCCTATAGGTTCCACACTGAGTTGTGAGCATCGAATTATAAGAACGTAGTTTGTAGAATCTCTTAAAATCATTAACAAAGTTTAAGTGAATGTAGGATAGAGCTTTGTTGAATCACTATAAATATTTATGTGTTATTTACTTCATTTTTCGTTTACTTTCTTCACCTATTCTTTACTTAAACCTTATCGGGTATTTGTCCAACTTTTTGCACAATCACAGTGTATGTACATTTGAATTTCAAAGTTAAATCAAAATGTTTACCTTTAGATCCATTCAGTTGTTAACACGTTGTATTGATAGTTTTTGCATATGGCTCCTTCTTTGTCCTAGATTGGTTTCCGCGTTCCATTTATACGCTTCAACTTGTGAGCAATGGACTCTACGTTTTTGAATTAGGATTGCCATAATAAAATGGTATAGAGGTGTAGTATTTATAGCAATAAGATATTAAAAATATCTCCTTGTATTTCTCTAGTCTTTATCTTGATCTAATCTCTTCAAAAAGAGATAGTCAAAATCTCATTATCCATTTAACTATTGTTGGTTCTTTAGGCTAGAAATAATTTAAGTATTATGCCTAATCAAAATCCTATAATTTTTTATTCATTTAGGCCCATTTAAATATTAAAAGAAATATAAAACTTTTATATACTTTTTTGATTAAATTTACGATTTGAAATAAATTAAAAAAACCATATAAAATTAATACAACATTTACATTAATTTTCTTTGTTAACTTATAACATTAATAAATTATCTTAATCAAGTTGGACTCAAAAAATTGCTAATAAATATTGCTGTGTTTAATCTTCAGTATGAAATCGATGCTTAGTAATATTTAACAATTTAAGTACCAAAGCTTGCACAGCTTTGTTGAAGTATAGTATCGGGCACATGTTCAGTTGCTTAGAGATCATTTAGGCAAAACCAAATTTCTATTCTTTTTTAAGCAGCATGCTAAGTAATGATATCTTATGCACATTTTTCATTTCCTGATTATTATATCACTTAGATATTTAGAGTTTGATCAATGGTCAAAAACCCTATTAACATCCATAACTAATTGAGTAGTGCCAACTTAAACCCATGGTTTTGTTTGATAATATTTATCGAATAACCGATTTACTCTAGCCAAAGATTTTGATAATAAGTTAACTACCCATTAGGGCGATACTAAACTCGTATAATAAAGAAGATGGATCCTCTCTTGAGTGGTGTTTCACTTAAAGTGGTTTAATATGTACCTAATTATGGTTTTGACATGATTGTGATGTCATGTGATTAATCATAGTTAATGTATAGTTTATATATTTAACATAAAAAATCCTCTCAAGTCTGAATTATATTGCACATCGTTAAATGAGATCTTCTATTTTGGCTTAGCTGTATTAATCTATAGAAGACTCGTTGATTCGTTCAGTGATTGATCCAAACAATCACAAGTACGTAAACCTTTGGTGTCCCAATTGGTCACGAGTAATTCACCATCCATCATATAAAGAGTATCATATACACTATTCTTAATGGATATATCGATATCTATTTTCTAAATACATCTTGACTAGGAATATTTTAAGGATAAGTATTTTAAATATTCTATTCAATACTCATGGTTACGCATTTGCAACTGCAATCCATTAAATACGTTTTTAGGATTTTCTACTTATATATATTTAATGACTTATATCATTAGTTATATCACGATATTAAAAAACATATAGTAGAAAACAAAACCAAAATGCATACTATATTTAGAATAAGATTCTCATATAAGAGTTATGTTATACTAAAATTACGTAACTGCCCCTATGACACACCCTTAACTCTATTAATTTATGGATGTTAACTTCTTTTGCGAGGATACCATTTCTCTGGAATATGCATAAAAGATTAGCTAATGTAAGCCTTGACGGTGGAAACTCCAGAGGGTTGTCCAGCATGAAAACCCCTAGGAGTATCACCTCATAGGAAGGATGGATAACTGGTGTGATGGGAACGATGACCATAGATATACTAGGGGTTTTTGATGGCCCAATAATGGCTATTGAAGAAGAAGATCTCATAAAACTTGAAGCGATTATCAGAGATGTTGAGGTAGAAACAACTGTCATACCAACAAATCTAGTGGAATGTTGCAAGTCCATATCTAGAATCTAAGGTTGGAACTAAACACAGAATGATGGATGTCATATAATGTAAAGTATAAACTTTATGATTTATAATATTTATATGATTATTGTATATAAATTTTTCCAATGCAGTCAATGTACAATGACCAACGAATATTGTTGTGTGTCGATCTATCGAACTGCGTACATCAATTAGGGTTATTAGTGTTCTAAATGCATGTTATATGACTTATATAGTGCATATTGTGTGTTATATGATGTGAATTCTAGCTCATACTTGAAAGCGAGTTGTGTTATCCGGCATTTTGACCCGGCTATATCGTAACTAAGTAGATAAGTTAGACTCGATTGTCATCAGGGCCTGTAGCCCAGAGCTATGATTGTGAGGTCCAGAAATCAACTACGGGCAATGATATGAGGCGATGATCAACCAAGACCAAGAGATAGACTCTCTAGAATAATCTAAGTATGGATTAGTACCACCCCCATGTAGGGGATCGGTGCATATGCCTTCTCCTAAGGGATCGATGCATAACCATAATTTTTGTCCCAAACTGGGTGAGATCGATATGGAGTGACAAGGAAGGCCCCACGAGGCTACATTTCAAATCTCAAGTCGTTCGGAGTATGTATGCTCAAGTTATGGGCGGATTACTTCACCTAAGAAAGGAATCATATAAAAGGGATCGAATCAAAGGGATCGTCTCATATCAAGCCCAACAATGCAACTTAACAAAAAACGATCGATATCTCAAAATCTAGAAGTCCAAAACACTTGAATCTTTAGGAACAGGAAGTGGGTACCTTAGGGAGTCCACCCTAGGGACCGTACCCTAAAAAGCACAAGAAAGAGGGATCAATCCTCTTCCCTCTAGAGGGATCAACCAAAATCAGACACCATCACATATTACAATAACAATTGATCAATAACCCAAGTTTTGCTGATCCAATTGGCATGAAACTTAGGGGCTAAGCATAATACAAAATGGATAAGCTCCCATAGGGATCCTACCCCAAAACTCCTCCAAAATAGGGATCAACCCCGATCACTATTTCTTGGGACTCAAGCCATGCGGTCCCTCCTGTGGGCCCATATGGTTCTGGAGATCCTTCTGTCGAATTTTCAGGGAGATATTTCCCTATCTTACTCTATAAATACAGACTTGATTGTTCAATTTTAGGACTTTTATGCCACTTGTTGCTTCGTCCTATTTTGTAACTAAGGTTTCTAATCCAATCTCGACTGTACTCAGTATTCAAAGCGATTAGTAAAGCTATCTCTTCAAAGTGGATGTAGACAAGCAACGCCGAAACACTATAAATTGTCATTTCTTTGTTATTTTCTTATTTCTTATTGCTTTACTACTATATTCTCTCTGTTTACATTTAATTTTCTTCATTCATTACTCTACATAATCTCTTTTGAGCATTCATGCCAATTTTTTGTGCAAACATTTTGGTGCTTTCGTTGAGAATAGAATTCTCTGCTTAATTGGATCTCATCATCTACTTATGGATTCTAATATTCACATGATAGATCTAGCTTTCTACCGACAAGTTTCCTATTCTACTCAGATTTGAAAGAGGCTTATAAGGATTCTATCAGCCATGGTTGGAGCAACCAGGTCATTGTTGAAGGAAATGATAATGCTAGTGTTTATTTTCAGAGTTGTTCGTGTTCATTTGGTGGGGATCGAGTTCACTTATATACGCAAGTCCACAGGATCAGATGTTGAAGTTCGTGGTCAAGTTAGCAGAGCTAAAAATGGCCAAGTATGCCTAGATGGAGGGATCCCATCTGATCCCTCACTAAGGCAATTTAGCCTTGTGGGGATCCCACCACTTTGTCCCATGTTAATCGATCTGATCCCTCCACCAGCATCATTCGAATGATCCATAAACCTCCGATACCCTACAACCGAAACCTAGTCAATCCCTTTATCTCAACATAGCCACTCCCTTCATATTCCAAAATGATCGATCCCTCCATATTCCATTATGATCGATCCCTCCTACTTGGGGTCTAGAACTAATCCGTTCATTACCGATCCCTCCACACCTTTCAATATCGATCCCATGAATGATCGATCCGTCCATTCCATGTTCTCTTTGAACCGTTCGCTCACTACAACCAATCCCTATACCCATTCAACGATCGATTTCTAAGCTAATACCGATAGGTTTTAGGGGATCGGCGACTAAATAAAAAAGTGAAGAAGGAACCGATCCCTATGCCCATGCTACAACACAGTGCCCCTGCATTCTTGATTTGGAACTCAACTTAAAAATGGTGCATTCTATCCACTTTCCTTACGTCGACTGACCTGGGTATAGGGGATGAAGCAGCTATTGCTGAATTGTAGAAAAGGAATGGAAAATAAACTACTACTCAAACGGTACTCCTAGAGACTAGAGAACCAAGGTGATATGACATGAACTAGGATCGGTTACCGAACCAAGCTTCAAGGGTAGATTATGACTGCTCTCAGCTGACCATTTCCAAACACCAGATTTGGCAGCTATAGTACGACGGCTTGTGTGACGATCACCCTACATCGCTTATTATGCCATCTCGAAATATAGCTATCCTTCATCAAATTCATCACTTACATTATTGAACCTCCATCATTGAGTCACGAGTGGTATTCAACGAAAACCATCATAAATCATCGAAACATTTTTCGAAAAACTCACTTCAAGGCTACCCCGAAGTCGGACCTGAAATAATCACTTATATTGTTCGGAGTAGACTCTCTATATGTTCTGACCCGAGTCGAGCTCAGGCAATCACCCATTCGATCAAAAGCAATCCCAAGAAATTCTGGCCCGAGGTCAAATTTGTGTAAAACTAAGATTTTCCTTGAGAAAACACCAATATGACTCCAAGAAAATAGCAAATTTTCCCGGATCAGACTTGAAGTTAACTATCACTAATCCATCAATACCGGTCCATCTTGTTTTGGTCATAACTCAGGCATACGGACTCCAAATGACTTGAAACTTGGTGTGCAATCCCAAGAGCCCTTCTTTACTGCCTTATAAGGATCGCACTCAAATTGGGTGAAAGTATGGGGATCATCTTTGATCTTCAACCCCATCCTCATCGATTTTCCATTCGATCGGCATTCTTAAGCATCAAACAATTGACAATCGTGCATACAATAGTCATAAGGATTACAAGCAGCCGTAACTTGAAAACGGACCAGATTGACAATGATGTCAGCATCTCCTTTAGTCGAATCTTACTCATCGAGGCCTTTCAGTGTGCAGAATATCCAAGGAGATTCAAGGTGCCGACCATGCTAGCATATTCTATGAACATCAACCATCGATAACATCTTGTGAAGTATGAGTGGCATATGGATCCTGCAACAGCAACGGATGCCATCAAATGCGGATGCTTTTCCCATATTTCTTGAAAGAACAATGATCATGCGGTTTTACGCAGTTACCACCCAGGTCCTTCTCTTCATCCGATCAACCAGATCAGAAGTTTGTCGAGTAATTGAGGATGCATGCAAATCACACCAAGGATGTGATGTCATTATCCAATTTGTTCCAAATGCTAGGTGAGCCGCTCAAATACTTCCTGTAGAGATTCAACATCATTGTCACTAAAGTGAGCAATCCCAGCGAGAATATCATACTGATGGCATTAATAAGGGGAATCAACCTTAAGATAGACTTTAGCAACTGGTAAGCTAAAGAGCCTCATATGACCTTGGATCGTTTCTATTACAAAGTGAACCCAAACATAAGCAAGAAGGAGGTAGAGAAGAATAGGAGAAAGAATGATGTAGGCCCGTTGGCTGGAGGAATTCAAAGCGAGGGCAACATTGAGGCCTTAGATGAGGACTCAGATTCTAGGCGACGATCCAGAATCCTACAATTCGATTCATATAAGTTATCCCACCTTTTGTTCAAGGTCGGAATATCAACAAATTGGCTGGAAAGGGTGGATATCAGGATTGGAGATCGATTGGAAATAAAGCTATGATCGATGTTGTTAAACTTTGGCCGAGCTCTAATTAAGGCGGGATCAGTTGGGAATGACGATCAAGGAAAGGAGAGGCTACGTTTCAAATTTCAGGTCAATCGGAGTTCGTATGCTCGAGATATGGATGGATCAATGTTGAAGGAGGCTGGTTTGGTATCGATATTGTTTGTATCCATATGTTTCGTATCGATGCCGATGGATACGAACCATGCATTTGTATCGATCAGGGAGAAGGATTAGATGGATTTCGACTCGATGGCTGTGGACATGGATCGAATAGGCAGGCGCACGATGGTTTGTTCGACTCGATGATTTCGTGTCGATCAGGATGGGATGTAGCAGCTTATAGACTTCACATCGATGCAGTGCGAATCGATTGGATGGATGCACAGGTGTCCTTCGTATCGATCATTGCTGGATCGATGAAAAGGGGAAGCAATGGTTTTGGGACTCTGATTGTACATTCGTATCGATCGCTTGTGGATCGGTGCGAAGAAGGCGCTTAGGAAGGATATGAAGAAGGTCAGTTTCGTAGATGCGAAGTAACATATACGAACGGGTAGATGTGAAGCCAAACAGTGAATTGGGTACGAACTAGAAATATGCGTGAATTGAAGGAAGAGACGTTCAACGCGGCGTGGAAAATGGATCGAGCCTCGAAGATAGGGCCCCGTCATCAACGAGCATGTGCATGTTGTCGATACGAAATGAATCGATACGAATAAAACACCCCACGAACACTCTAAATCATATCGATCATAACTCGAGATTCACAAGTCCAAAAGCTATGAAATTTCACAAGAGCTTGCGCACAACCTAAAGAATGTTCATGCCAAATATCGACTCGATTGGGTCAAATCTTGATCGATAAGAAATTCATTCGTATCGATCACGGATCGGGTCAAAATCACTTGGGATCAATCGCGTGGGCCCACTCACATGCCAGAAGAAGTCTCCCGAGATTTGTGCAAGATATTGCAGCCTACGCCTATAAATAGCACCTCAGAGCCTACAGAAACGTGATCTTTTAGCTATCCGATGTCTAGACTCTACGTAAAACATCTTTGCACTATAAGGCTGTTGTTGTACTCGAATTTCATCGTTGTAATCCACTGTAATCAGTTGTAACCAACAAGGAAAGTCAATAAAAGATTAACTTTTGAAGTGGACGTAGGTCGAAGATAGTCGAACCACTATAAATCTTGTGTCTCTATCTATTTCTTTCCATTTTAAGTTTGTTATTCTTCATTTTTATTTTCTACATTATCTAGATCTATGATCTGTGATTATATACCGCTAATTTGTGTTCATACACTGGTGCTTTCACGATATTTGGGGTTTGTGACCAAATTTTGCGCAAACACTTCGGTGCTTTCACTGAGAGAAGCTAACTCAAGGGTTCTATCACATGGATATTGAATTTGAAGGCTTAAGGATTCAGATCTGAAAAGCTATGACAAGGCAATCAAGTAAAAGACAAAGAGCGTAGAGAAGTCAGCATGAAAGAAGCCACGAGGCATCATCAGGGGCTAATCAGACTTCGGCTTTCATCACCAGAGACGAGATAGAGATGATGATGGGAGCTATGCATGAAGAGTTTCCGAAAAGGCAGGAGGAAATGATGTAGAACCTCCTCAGACAGTTTGGACAAGCAAGAAGCACTGGAGCTTCAGGAATTCAAATCCACGGAGCTGGAGCAGAAGGACCCAACAGGCAATCGAATGGAGCAGCTCAGCAGGACGTAGCCCCTAATTAGCACACGACTTTTAATCAGGATGGATCCAGGCTCGGGGGCACACCACCCTGCAACGATGGACAAATTCGTAGAGGAACTTTAGGTGATACCACACAACAAGATGCTGGAAGGAATACAGGAGCGCATGATGAAGAGTACGTACCGGAATTCCCTCGGAGACTCGGGGAGGGCAACCGTTGACAGACAACGCTGGATTGGCTGGGATTATCAAGCGAACTATGCGTGGAGGATTGACAAACAGAGATCTGAAAGGAGTAAATAGGAGTCCGTTTACTCATGACATCAGAATGGCTCGGAATCCACCAGAATTCAAGCTACTTACGCTAGAGGTATATAATGGCAAGGCTGACCCTACCGATGACTTGATGAGGTACACGCGACACATGGAAGTGCTGGGGGCGTCGAAGGAAGTTATGGCCCGATGTTTCCCTCTATAATTGACGGATATAACTGCTATATGGTTCAGACAGCTAGAAGAGGGATCTATCAGGACATGGACAGATTTGATGGATAGATTTCTAAAGAAGTTTTAGGTTCATATCAAAAGTTCGAAGAACGTAATGACACTAACCTTGGTAAAGCAAAGGACGGAGGAATCACACAGACTTTCTTAGCTCAGTTCAATGCAGCGGTTGCTACGGTGGATCAGCCGGATCCATCGATGGTTTTAATGGCAGCAGTGTCAGGAGTCAGAGAGAATTCGGATTTCAAAGTGTCTCTAATACGGGACCCACCAATGGATCTCGGGTAATTCTTACAAGAAGCTGAGAGATTCCTTCGGTAGGAAGATGCGTGTTCAGATATAAAATTAAAGGAGGTGAACACGGCAGAGGATGGAGGGCCATCCAGTGGAAGCTTGGATAAAGATAAAGGAAAGAGGAAGTTGGATGATGAAGCAGGAAAAGCTAAAAAGCAGTGGAGAGAGCCAAAATTTTCTACTTACACAGGATTGAACGAGATGTTAGATCGGATATTCATGGAAACTCGAAGTCATCTTCCCTATCGAAGGCCAACAAGGAGAGAACCCTTAGAACGTGAAAGGGCATCCGAGAGGCACTGTCTTTTTCACGATTTGGATGGACATGATACCAATAGCTGTAGGCATCTAAAGGATATAATCGAAGAGCATGTAAGGAATGGACAGTTGCGAAAATACGTCGGGGTTCGGAATGCGACGATGGAATAAGAGCAGCCACCATCTACCTCATATAACAATGGCACAAGGCCCAGGAATGATGGCCGATTGGTTATCAACTGACAGGGATGATATGAAATCAATAATAAACTACAAGCAAACAGCCAACTCATTTACTCATGTACGGGGACGGAGATTGCCCCTAGGCATGCTTTGAATGATGATAAACCGCGACGCTATGGTTTGTGAAATCTTTTTTTTCCTTTTGGTTTGGACATTTGCTTTTTTTGGTTTGGTTTTGGAGTTTGGTTTGAACTCCTGGTTTTATTTGTTTTCGGGTTTGGACTCTTGTTTGGATGATTGTTTTTTGGTTTGGATATTGATTTAGATTTCTGGTATGGATTTTTGGTTTTCTGATTTGATTTCGATTTTGGATTGGCTTTTGATTGGATTTTTATCTACTTCTTGGTAAATGGTCGTCGGGTATGGATTATGCCTGACAAGGGGTAAGTCTCTTCGTCCGAACGCGGCGAATTGGCTTATTTCAGGTCGTTGAGTATGGAATATGCTCAACAAGGGTTCAAAGAGACCAGGATTCGGCCTAGGACTTAGGCCCTATATTATTGGTTACTATTTCAGGTCATCGAGTATGGACTATGCTCGGCAAGGGTCCGGAACGACCAGGATTCAGCTTAGGACTTAAGCTATGACATTAGTCAATGTCCAGGGACACTGGACTACGGATACCAAGGCATTGCTTGGCATAGGTTGCTGAGTGTGGATTACGCTTGGTAAGAACCCGGAGAGGTTACAGATATGAAAATCGGCTATGAAGGGCAAAGGATTTGGATATCGACCCGGAGAGGTCCTCAACCCGGTTATTGGTCATTGGATAAGGACGGATTTGGACTTGGTTTTTGGGTTCGGATGGATATGGAATTGGCTAAGGCTTTGGTTACTGGATTTGGAATCAGACAGCGACTCGGAGCAGTCAAGAATGATGCACTTAGATGGGATGGCTTGGTAATGAATTGGATTATGAATCGGATGGTATGGCTATAGACGGAATATGGACTTCGGATGTCAGATTCAAAACTATTCAAAACACACCTTCTTACCACAAGGCATGTTTTGGGGGGAAAATGTTATCCCACCTTTTTGTCAAGGTCGGAATATCAACAAATTGGCTGGAAAGGATGGATATCAGGATTGGAGATCGATTGGAAACAAGGCTATGATCGATGTTGTCAAAATTTGGCCGAACTCCAATTAAGGTGGGATCGATTGGGAATGACGATCAAGGAAAGAAGAGGCTACGTTTCAAATTTCAGGTCAATCGGAGTTCGTATGCTCGAGATATGGATGGATCAATGTTGCAGGAGGCTGGTTTGCTATCGAAAATGTTCGTATCCATATGTTTTGTATCGATGCACATGGATACGAACAAGGCGTTCGTATTAATCAGGGAGAAGGACTAGATGGATTTCGACTCGATGGCTATAGACTTGGATTGAATAGACGGGCGCATGATGGTTTGTTCGACTCGATGATTTCATGTCGATCAAGATGGGACGCAACAGCTTACTTTGAATTGGTAGACTTCACATCGATGCAGTTGGAATCGATTGGATGGATGCACAGGTGTCCTTCGTATCGATCATTACTAGATTGATTCGAAGGGGAAGCAATGGTTTTAGGACTTTTATTGGACATTCGTATCGATTGCTTGTGGATCGGTGCGAAGAAGGCGCTTAGGAAGGATACGAAGAAGGTCAGTTTCATGGATGCGAAGCCAAACTGCGAATTGGATACGAACTATAAATATGCATGAATCGAAGGAAGAGATGTTCAACGTGGCGTGGAAAATGGATCGAGCCTCGAAGATAGAGCCATGTCATCAACAAGCATGTGCATGTTATTGATACAAGCCAATATCGATACGAAATGAATCGATATGAATAAAACACAACACGAACACTCTAATTCTTATCGATCATAACTCGAGATTCACAAGTCCAAATGCTATGAAATTTTCACAGGAGCTTGCGTACAATCTAAAGAATGTCCATGCCAAATTTCGACTCGATTGGGTCAAATCTTGATCAATACGAAATTCGTTCGTATCGATCACGGATCGAGTCAAAATCACTTGGGATCGATCGCATGGGCCCACTCACGCGCCAAAAGAAGTCTCCCTAGATTTGAGCAAGATATTGCAGCCTACGCCTATAAATAGCACCCTAGAGCCTACAAAAAAGGGATCTTTTGGCTATCCGACGTCCAGACTCTACCGAAAACATATTTGCACTACAAGGCTGCTGTTGTACTTGAATTTCATCACTGTAATTCACTGTAATCAGTTGTAACCAGTAAGGAACGTCAATAAAAGATTAACTTTTGAAGTGGACGTAGGTCGAAGATAGCCGAACCACCATAAATCTTGTGTCTCTGTCTATTTCTTTCCGTTTTAAGTTTGTTATTCTTCATTTTTATTCTCTACATTACCTAGATCTATTATCTGTGATTATATACCGCTGATTTGTGTTCATACACTTGTGCTTTCACGATATTTGGGGTTTGTGACCAATTTTGGTGCAAACAATATACTTCTTTAAACGATTAAATCGAAAACATCTAGTTAGAGACTAACGACTCAAAGAAATACTGGAAACTAGCCTCAAGAGTGTCCACCAGAACCTAGAAGAAATCCGTGAAATGTTGTATATTTCAAGATACACATGGTTATAACACTTGTGATTATAGACACCTCCGAGATGTGATCGAAAAGATGATTCAAAAAGGAAAGTTTCAAAAATATATGCAAGCCCTGCAAAATGGCGGTCAAGGAACATCCGAACCTTATAAATAAGGAACTTTGATTATCGATTGAACCACCTACGGCCGACTTCCAGCTAAGAAAGGCTGGGGACAAGTGGAATAGTGAACATACGATGCTATTCACTTACCAATAAGATTTATTTCAATTTCGATTATGTTGTGAACTACAACCATCTTGAACTAAACTACTTCCAAATGATGTAGGTGATCAAGTACTTAGAGTTGGGCACCAACCAACCTACACGAACCATGATCGGACCTTTGGAGGATCATCAAAATGAGCATGATTCAGCCATTCATCAGCTACCATATGCCCATGACTTGGGGCAAGGGCTCATAATGGAAAGTGAATGAGATTCGACCATCCACTTTCTACTCTGTGCTTCATCTCTGATAGAACATATATGCCTCACTCAAAGCCCGACAAGGTTTGAATCCAATACAAAGTGCACACGACTGACCATCCACTCATCAACCTCTGCGACTGACTTGAAGACCGAAGAAACACTTAGAGTGGATGCAACCCAACCATCCACTCCCCATCTCATACTTGAAGTTCGCCAAAATACTTATGCCTCTCCCGAAGCTCAGCAAGAACGAGGTCCACCTAAAGTGGTTGTGATTTGACTGTCCATACATTAACTCCAACACTAGTCATAGGAGGCAGTCTAGGAGCTCGACTTAAAGCAAGCATGATTGACCGTCTACTCATCAACCGCCGCCCTGGACATGAGGACACGACTGCAGTGTGAGGTGGATGCGACTTGACCGTCCACTCAACAACTCTCTCCCTTGACTTGCCGGGAGGAGTACGAAGCAAATTGGATAACATACGACCATCTAACCTAAGAAAGATAGATGTGGTTCGACCATCCATCGCTTAATCACCAAATAGACATGAATCAACCGTTCACTCGCCAACTTTTGTCCTCGACAATGGGCACAAAATTCCTTCCCATGAATGAACATGACTTGACTGTTCATTTGACAACTTTCACCTTGACCTGACAGTTGGAGTATAAAACAAAAATGATCGTGACTTACCACCCATCATAAAAATCTAGTCCCCGAAGCATGGACCAGAGTATGAACATAAAAAGATGGATGCGGTTCATCCATCCATCGACCAACTCTGGTGCCGAGAGCACGGACTAGAGTATAAATGTCATATGGGTGTAACTGACCACCCAACATAAAACTCTATTCCATGGAGCATGGACCGGAGTATAAACACAAAAGGATGGATGCGATTCGACCATCCATTGATCAACTCTGGTCCCTCGGCATGGTCTGAAGTATAAATACCATAAAAAGTGGACGTATTTCGACCGCCCGCTCCTCAACTCTTGCCCTTGTTTTAGGGGAAAACACACGACTCAAAGTGACCATCTACTCCTCTGCTCAAGCTCAAAGTTCGCCAAACACTCATCTTACTTTGAAGGCTCGGTAGAAGCAGGATCCGGATGGAAGTGGACGTAGTACGACCGTCCATGCAACTCCTACCTTAGATGCAGGGGGCAGTTTAAGAGGCCAAGCTAATATTGGACGTAATTTGACCATCCAATCCAAGGAGGATGTGATGCATCCATCCACGACCTTGCTTATTCCTGAAGTACGATGAGCTATTCTAGCCTAGCCCGGACATCGACAAGCCCAAAATCCAAACCGAGACGTGGACGTGGTTCGACCGTCCAACAAATAAACTCTGGTTCCCAATGCACGGATAAGAGTATAGCTAAAAAATGAACATGGTTCGACCGTTCATCCATTAACTCTCCCCTATACACTAGCAGGCTGAGTATAAAACATAGAATGGATGTAACTTGACCATCCGATAATCAACTCCTTCCCACCATTCAATGTGAAGAACTCTAAGTAAGAGTAAACATGATACGACCGACCACTCTTCGAATTTCGCCCGTAACTTGAAGGCAGAAGAAATGACTAAGGAAAACGTGGTTCGACTATTTTTTGTAACAACTCTATGTCCCCAAAGCATGGACTAGGATATAAACACAAATTGGGTGCGATTCGACCACCCGCCAGCAAACTCTTATCCCTCGAGTGTAGATATAAGTATAAATAAATAGATGAGTGCGGTTTGACCACTCACTATTCCATAGACTCTAACCTAAACTCGATAGGAGGAGTCTAAATCACTATGGATGGAATTCGACCAACGACGAACTAACTTCGTTAACCCAAAACTGGTGGCAAAAGTACAAATTACTGAAAGCTGAATACGACAGCTCACTGTAGCTCCGACTTTGTGTTCTTTACGACTGAAGATAATTACTGCAGGGAGACCTTAATACAAAACCAATTGTAACGACATCCGAAGTTATGAGTAATCGACTTTATCATGCCATCAGATCGACTTGCAATATTGATCCAAACTTTCTATATCACGCCGTTGGATCTATGGTTGGTATTGATCAACACTTACCACAAATGGATGTGACTCAAACATCCATCGAATAGCTCGGTCACCCGAGCATGGATAGGATAATAAACCACGAATGAGTATGACTTAAACATTCATTCTCCATCACCTTCCTTTGATTCATCAGGAAGAGTATGAAACCAGATGCGCATGAATCGACCACTCATATGCTAATTCTATCCCTTGGTCTAACATGAGAAAATAAATTAAAACAGACGTGACTGACTGTCCAGCTCCGAATGAATGCGACACGGCCGTTCATTCGCTAGGTCTGACCATGATTTGACTAGAAGAGCAGTTCGAATATGGACATGACTTGACTGTCCGTACACTCATCCTTGCCCTTTTTTCGACAGGGGAAGCAATAGTCACAGATTAGATGTGACTTAACCATCCATTCTTTGGTCCTTGCCTAGAGTATGGCAACATTTGCACCAAAAGTTGACATAATTGACCATCCAGTACTCATCTCATGCCCAAACTCCGACGAGGCATTGAAGTATTACTCTCGAAGAAAAGCCAAAATACAATCCAGAATAGGCGTGCCTCATCCTTTCATCAACTAACTTCATCCCATGATTCAACGGGAAAGAGTGTAAAACCAAAACGGATGTGACATCTCCATCCACTTATTGACATTTACCCATGACTTAGGGGGCACAAAGGAGAATCAAGATGAATGTGAACTGACTATTCATCGATTAACTCTAAGTCTTTGGAGCTTTGTTGAGAGTATAAGCACAACTAGGACGAGACTCGACCGTCCATGTGGTACATTTATCAACCTGAGACTGGGAGTAGAAGTGTGATGATCATGAATAAGGCAAACCCGAAGGACAACTTTCCACTTCCAAAGATTGACTAGTTAGTAGACTCAACCGTTGGACATGCTTTCATTCACAGACACGCATTCTGATACAACCAAATCCCGATGCACATCCTCGACTAGGAGCACATCAACTTCATTACAGACCTAGGATTATATTGCTATGTTATGATGCCATTTGAACTTAAGAACGCTAGCACTACTTACTGGAGGCCAGTCAACCGAATGTCCGAAGACCGGATCGGGCGATCAATGGAAGTATATGTGGATGATATGCTTATGATGTCATAGAAATCAAACAACCACATCGATGAATTGGTAAGATATATAGTATTCTCCGAAGATGTGGAATAAAGCTCAATCCCTTAAAATGCTCCTTTGGCATTACATCTAGGGAGTCTCTAGGTTTCATACTCAACTCCCGTAGAATTGTAGCCAATCCTATGATAATCAAGCAAGTACATAGCCTAAATGCGCAGATCACAACCCTAAATTGATTCATCTCTATGGCAACCAACAAGTGTACTCGCTTCTTTGATTAGACAAGGAGAGGGAAGAGGAACTTTGAATGGATGTAGGATTGCATGGATGCATTTCAAGCTCTCGTAGATCACTTAGAGAGACCTCCAATCCTATCCAAGCCACTGGATCGTGAAGACTTGTACATCTATTTAACTATATCAGTACAAGCCATAAGAGTTGCACTATTATGCGAAGAGGATCGAATCCAGATGCCAATATATTGTGTTAGCCAGTGATTGATAGGTATGAGAGAAACCACCCAAATCTAGGAAAGATATCATACTACCTATTGATTGCATCATGAAAGCTTTGCCCTTACTTCTAGGCTCACCCCATCAACGTGTACACCGACCAGCTATTATGATGGGTCATATAGCGACCTGAGACGTTTGGAAGGTTGCTCAAATGGAATATTAAGCTAAGCCAATTCGATAACACTTATCCCCCTCGGAGATCCATTTAGGGACAGACATTGGCGGACTTCATGGATGAATTCACAGCACCAGTAGACTCTCCGGAGAGCAGAGGAGAATCGACCAACTGATGGAAAATGCACACAGATGGAGCATCTAACAATCAGTTTTTTGCATCAGAGTCATGTTAGTGACTCTTGAGGAACGATCGATCTTCTATGTCTTGAAACTCAATTTCCCTACGACAAGTAATGAAGCTGAATATGAAGACTTTATTGCCACGCTCAAGTTTGTTAATGAACTAGGAGTGAAAAACTTGCAGATCTTTTATGATCACTATGGGGAAAAACGCATCAGATGACAGATATGCTCCATCGTTTGATTTCCTGTTGTTAAATCTCATTCCATCTTATTTCACATCAGACCATAGATATGCCTTAACACAACAAAAAAACCATATGTTGTCTAATGTTGCAGTATCATTTCTAGAATTTCCTATTACACAACACATATATAGACACACACACGCGTGCGCACGCGCACACACACACACATATATTGACCAATATGCATACATATTACACTTATATTACATTTGCAAAATGAAATAAATGAATCACAATTTTATTTGAACAAATATTTTATTTCAAATCAAAATCAAATGCAATACAAATTTCACTATTACTCTCACATAAACAACTTTTCTCTACACTCTTATATATAACCTTTTTTTACTCGCTCTCACTCACACTTGAGTTTATTTTTGATGTGTTGATCTTGATTTGCTTACTCCATCTTGTATCCAACTATCTTCTATACCTATCAAATAAAAAACGCAACAAAATGAAAAAGGACACAAACCTAAATTACAAAATAAAACTGAATTGGATATTAATATTGCCTCATTTTATGGGTTTGTTTTCTCTTATGTTTTAGACAGGGACAAATATATATGTCCATGGCTAATTTATGATATGCGTAATTGTATCATAGTGAATATCACAAGACCAAGCATCGATTAAATCTCACCGGTTGTTGCAAAGGTCAAGCCTGAAGGCTCAATACAGTGCAAATGTGCACAAGGTCAAGCCCAAGCTTCCTCGGGCTCAACTCAGGTGCACATATCAAATCAATTTTCAACGATTCAAATTCAAAATAAGTTTTAGAAATTCAAGTTAAAAACAAGTGCACCAACAGGTGAAACACCTTAATACTCAAAACAAGAATATATGTAATTCAAATGTGAGATAATACAACCAGAATACTCAAACCAGAAATGCACACTTGCATATTCACACATACATACATATGTATGTAAATACATGAAAATTAACACTTGCACATCAAGGAAATGCAAACAAGACAACTAGGTAAGAATTCAAGGCATAACTGCATGCACATAATGTTCAGAACTACAGTGCACATAAATAAGAATTCAAGTGCACATAAACAACCTCAAGCAAAACTGCAGTGCACATAGGGGCAACCCAAGGCAACTCAAGGAAAGTTTAAAACAAAATTGTTCAGAAACTCAAAATGGTTTATATAAAGGCATGAACAAGGAACATTAGAAAATGCACCCATGAAGCACGTATAATGGTACATGCATGACAACCATTTCATGCTATAGGCAACAAGTATATATCATCAAAGTGAGCATGTATATACGTACATACACATATATATGTATGCATGCATGTATGTATGTATATGTACGTATGTATACATATACATAGGCATCAAGCAACAAGTGCTCAGGAAAAACAAGAAATCACGGTGCCGAAGCTAGTATATACAAGCTCGAGTGTACATAAGTATATACAAGTACATACAATTATATATACAAGAACTGAATTGGAACTTCGCAATTAAAAGTGTAATAAGAAATCACAGTGTACATAAACAAGCTCAGGCAAAACAACAAGTGTTGAAGCAAGCATCAAAGTGCACAAATAAGAAACCAAAGCACATGAAAGGGATTCAACCAATGTCAAGGCAGTGCACTGCCTTGAACAAGGAAGTGTGTAAGTACATGGACAAAGCGAACAATGCAACAAGGTGGTGCCACAAAGAGCAAGTGCCACAAATTAAAACAAGGCAGTGCTACAAACAATCACTATACATACATATGTATGTATATACATGGAAATTCAAATAAAAAGCAAGTTTCAACAATTCAACAACATGGACCAGAAGAATAGAAAGATCAAAAAGTGCTAGTGTACACTGCCTTGAACGGTGCAGTGCCATGCACCATTAAACCAAAGCAAAGCCCCATCAAAGCACTAACAAACAAAGCTTCAAAGTCATAAAACAAAATTAACAACATATAAAAGAGTTAAACTAGACTCGTAGGTTCAAACATGTCTGTAATTGAACATGTGCCAAAAATTGAATAACAATAAGTCCATATCACTAACAATTTCATATCGTTGCCTTCAACAAGTGCCACAAATTAAACAAGGCACAAATTGAACAAGTGCCATAAAATTAAACAAGACACTAACACTTACTAAAATGCGAACCACCAACATTTACATACATACATACATACACACACATACATACATACATACATACGTACGTACGTACATATATGTATATACATGGATGATATTGGAATCAAAGTGCACAACTTTACCTCGATCGATAGTTGAACTTACCGCAAAGTATTAATCCGAGTAAAAAAAGTGTAGACAGTAATGCAACATGTGAACAAGTATCATTTTTAGGCTAAACCACAGAACAAGGCTAAAACATAGAACACACATACATGTACGCATGTCTATACATGGATGAACCAAGATAACATAACTACTATACACATATACACATATGTATATACATGTGTATATGTACATAGTGAGCAACAAGCAGTTCAAACCATCGAATTAGTAAAAAGAACATGAAGTAAAGGCACAAGCACATGAAAATGCATATGAAAATGTATATAAGAAACCAAAGCACATGAAAGTAATCAAACAGAACAACATGAAGTGAAGGCACAAGCATATGAAAGTGCACAAACATGTAAAGACACAAGCACACAAGATCAAGTATAAGCATAGTGAGCAACACACATAAAAACATACACACGCGCGCGCACACACACACACATATATAGATGTGTACATGTATATATGCAACACATGTTCAATGTTGAAGTGCACTGCCTTGAACAAGGCAGTTCCAGTCAACACTGCCTTGGACAACAAGGTCCAACATAGAAATCCGCTACTCAGACATGAAGTCAAGAGCACATGGTCGGGCAACAAAGTGGAAAACAAGGTCTAATATAGCAATCAAATCAGTAAACGAAAACCAAAGTAGAAGTTCAAGAATCAAAATCATCAAGAGCGTTCAAACATAAATCGACAACCGAAAAAAATAATTTGAAAAATTCAAATCGAATCATATTTTTGCATATTTAGGAAATAAATTCCTATATAAGAAACCAAAATCATTATCAGCCATAGATTAGAAGTCGAGAACACTATAAATCGAAAAGGGCATAAATCATACCAATATCAATCAAAGAACAATCGACAATGAGGAGCCGCAACCATCAAACGTCAGTAAATCGAAGTACGCAATCTACAAGGAAGGAAGGGAGCAAGGTGATTTGATGATTAACTTTCAAGCAATGGCTTTTATGAAACCCTACTTTCATAATGAAGATGAAAGAGGCGGCTCTAATTAGGAAACCCTAAGTTTATCGAAGAACATCGACAGAGTGGGAGAAGGCTAGGGTCGGAAGCAGGCGATGGCTAAGAGAAGGTATAGGCAAAGGAAGCAAGGAAAATAATTGAAGGAACGAACACCTTTTTTCTCTAGAAATAAAAGAAAGAGGGGGAAATAGTAGAGAGAGCGTGGCCATGAAATAATCTAGGCAACTTTGAGAGGGAAACCAAAATTTTGATATAGAGCCAAAATGAAGTTTTTAATAATTTCAATCAGACAACGGATAAAATGTTGTCTACATGGCATGGATGAAATCTCAATAGAACAAAGATTTCATGGACTATGACACACAACCGATGGTTTTCCCATGTGTTGTGTGAAAAAGTGGTAAATATTGGGATAACAACAAATCTATCTTATGTGTTGTGATTGTTGTCTGATTTACTTTGTGGCATAGTGGATTCCCAACTAGTAGTATGACAGGTCATGGGAGAATATCAGGCCAAGGGGTAGCGGCTTCGTCCCAAACTATGTCGGCCTCAAGGGCTACCGACCGACTTCAAGTATCAGATCATTACCCATGTCCCTTGAGAAGAAAATGAGAGATTCGACTCACTTGATAAGCTGGCTAGCTCAATGCACATCAAATAGGCTTAGTCCCAGTTGAAGTACTAAATGCCAAGCATCGAACACATGGAGATTGATTGTGTTCTAGAGACGGAGTCGGAAAGGGAGTCGTGGATGACTCATGTCAAAGGTTATTTACAACAAGGGATCCTTCCTAGACGGAGGAATAAAAATTGACAAATCCTCCTCAAAGCTTCACGCTGCATCATTTAAGAAGGAGTCATGTATAGAAAGGGTTTCTCCATTCCCCTGCTTTGGTGTATCTCCCATGGCAAAATTAAACGAATCTTGAGAGAAGTCCATGAAGGGGAATGTGGAGATCACACCAAGAGGAAAACCTTGACCAAGAAAATACCCCACTATGGGTATTATTGGCCAATTATCAATTGAGATGCAGCTGATCACGTTAGACAATGCGACGAGTGCTAGATGTTTGCATAAATTCTAAGAGCCCCATCGACGGAAATTACTCAAATGTCGGTCCATAGCCATTTTCCATATGAGGTATTGACATCATCGGCACCGTGCCGATTTCTAAATGTGGTGTGAAATACGCCATCGTATTAATTGATTACTTCCCCAATGGGCTAAAGCTAATCCTTTAGCTGTGATCACGATGAATAAAGTAATTAACTTCATTATCCAAAACACCATCTGTCATTTTGGCCTTCCATGAACCATTATAACTGATAATGGAACCCAATTCGACAGCACTGAATTCAAAGACTTTTGCCATCGACATCATATTAGAATGAGATTTGCGGTAGTTGATCACCCTTAAGAAAATGAACAAGTTGATGCTGTGAAAAGAAATCATAAAGTCCATTATGTAGAGGCGTTTGGAAAAGCGTAAAGGCAAGTGAGTCAATGAACTCCCATTAGCATTATGGATGTAACGACCCAGAATTTTAGTTATTTGAAACTGGAATATTTAATTAATTTAAAATATTGAAAAGTTAATTTTATAAACTAAATAACTGGAATTTCAAATATAGCGATTTATTGGATAATTTAATTATGGAATTTAATAATTGAAATTGTTTAAATAATTGAATCTTGGATATTTATTCGGATAAAATTGATTTAAAATCTTATTTCATTTCTATTTAATAAGAATGAAGATAATAAAACTTTTAAATTGGATTTAAAATTGAATTACTGAAAATATCTCGTTTTAATTAACAAGTAAAAATAGCCTTTCGAGGCACAGTCTCATATCTTGACGAAACCAGTTTCATTAGATCCGCAATAATAAACTATAATACGCTGTCAAGTTTCATAATGATTGGACATACCATTTTGTCGTGCGGGATAGAAACGCGTATAAATTAATATTGAAAATGTAATATAATAATTGGGTTCAAAAAGCTATCTTCTACATGGGATCAAATCAGGGCTCAAGACTAGTTCCATTGCGTTTGGAATAGCGATATAACATATAATAGCCAGGCGGCATATCTCGATTGGGGTCCGAAATTATATAGCAAGATATTTTGAATTTAAATAATATATATTTACTTAGATTTGACCATACTTATGCCATTTCCCATCAGCCCATACCACCCACGGTTGCCCGTACTCTTCCTCCTTTATATATCGCGTCTGCACTCTTCAGCCTAAGAATATCTCCCATTTCCAAATCTTTACCTCACCAAATCCAAGGGCCACCATTATTTTGGACCACTACGAACCAAATAAAAGGAAGTTGCCAACTAGGAAGTTGTAGACAGCGACGACATGGACATAATCAATGGTTAGATCTCAGTGGATCATGACGAGGTGGCTGTAGTTCACCATGGACAGCGACGTGGGTTTTGGAGCTCGATAGTGAGCTCTGATCATCTAGGGGTGGGGGTACTTGAAGGAAAATATGAGGAAGGTAGAGGGCTAGCTTCTGCCCAAGTGTGATGGCACGACATCGGTCTTGGTGGCAGCAGTTGGGAGAAAAAGCAACCATGTTTGAGGATTTTTCGACCAGCTTGGTCGCAAGGGGAGGGTTAGCATGGGGGGAAAGGTGTCAGCATGGATGGAGCTTTGTGCTGGTGGAGTTTAGTCAGCGCTAGTGGCCGAAGGCGAAGGCAAGGCACGGTCAAAGGGAAGCATGGCGTCGTCAATACAAGAAAGAGGATGGGGGATTACTGGTGGACTTTGATAAGGTTTAAAATGTGTTATTGATGTTTAATATAATAAAATAATATTATTAAGTGAATAAATGTTGTAAACACGGCATCTCTTTCATTTTCGGTCCAAATAAAATGCAGTCAGTCACGTTTGGTTCGTATTGAAAAGCACTATGAAGTGGAATTGATTTGGTGACATTTGGAGCTTGCAGAAATTTCACGTTAAATCGAACGTTGTTCGATTTAGACAGAATCCAGAACGTCCCAGCGACGACTGGAATAATGGTGAGTTCAACTCAACTTTTTGGATAACTTGTATGATATATAGTTGATGAATTTTTTTGAATGATTGTTTGGATAAATTACTATATTTATTTGTTGGTTTGGATATATTCCCGCCTATTGGAGCGGATGAGACCCTATTACATTCCTCTATAAGAGCGGATGACCGTTTATAGACGATCCCGCCTCGAAGCAGTTGATTTATATTTTATGGTTATATAATGTTTGTGATGCAGGAGGAAACAGGTTTGAGGAAGCCAACAGGATTTCTCGCTATTGTTGAATTTTTTCAATAGTATATTTTTATATGGATTATTGAAATTAAACCTGATTGTGGATATTATGGTTATAGCATTGTTATATGTTGAAAACTAAAAAGTAGTAGTGATTAAAAATCAATATTGATATTGGTTAAGTGTTGGGTGGTTATTAGCCTCAAATTAGTATTTAAAAATACTATAAATCGTCGTTTAAGTCGAAATTGGTTTTTGAGACGAGAAATGATTTTTAAATTCGAAATTAGATTATGGAAATATTATGGTCTAAGGGTTATTTATTTAATTGTTGTAATATTATTTAAAAGTTATTTAATTATAATATTATTTAATGTTTTTTATTATAGTAGTATTATTTTAAGGTTATTTAATTATATTAATATTGTTTTAAAAGTTAATTAATTATAGTAATATTATTTTAAAGTTATTTAAATAACATTAGTATTGTTTAAAGTTATTTGTTTATAGTAATAAGGTTTTATAGAATCTATCTAAACATTAAAAGGTTAATTATTACAAGAAAATTATGGTTTGAAGTTAAAAATAAGGATTTATTAATAAGGTTTTGAAATAAATTATTATTGTCTATAAAATCGTAAAGATTAATTATTATTATTTCTTAAACAATATTTTAGAATTATTAATTATTATTTTAAGATGTTTTAAAGTTAATAATTTTCATTTATTTGTAATGTTCATTGTTAATAATTATTATTATATAGTGATGTTTTGAAGTAAATTATTTACTAATGTTTTCGAGACCCGGAAATGGAGTCGAAAGACTTGGAATTTATAAAGTAGTTTATAAAATGGTTTGAAGAACTAAAGGAAGGGGTATTTACAAGGTGGAAGAGTTTGAAAATGGTTAGATATTTATAAAAAAAATTTAGAAACGGGTTTATAGATTCATGAAAGAAGTTTTATAAATGGTTTTGTGGATTTACAAAGGCTTTACAAATGATTTTTGAAATGTACAAAAAGAATTTATGAACGATTGGAACGTATTAAAGAATTTTATAAATGGTCCAAAGTATTTGTAAAATGAGTTGTAAATGTTTTAAGGAGGATTATAAGGAGTTTTATAAATGAATTGAGAATCGAATAAAAGAAAACTTTCTAAATTTTGTGGATATGCTTATACCATTGGGATAAGTATATGGATATTTTGAAGTATTGAAATATAGAGATTTGCGAGTATATCTTTGTAAAGGTGTTTATATACAAGTAATTTACAAAGTGGGCTTTATTTATGAAGATTTATGAAACGAGGCTGGTGATTTCTTATATGCTTAACCAATGTTGGTTTTCCCTATAAAATATATCCCTGATTGAATGTCTGTTATTCAATAATTTAATAATCGACTATCGAAACTGGACCAAAAACGTAACTTTAGAAATATCTAGGAGAAATACGTGAGTTATATGGCATAATCATTTTCGATGATGTTGTACCGTGCGTATAAATTCCATTTCATTCTTCTAGGACAATGATAAGGAAATTCATCCACTAACGGTTAGGAGGTGATCTCTGATCTTATCTTTGACTGTTTATTTCCTAAAGAATCGGGGTTGAGTTTATCGGAAATTGTCGAACGTTGTTTTGAAGAGACTGTGATTGGATATGTTATTTGAAAACCACTTCGATCTAACGAATGCATTTCAAAGTAAAGACATCGTAAAGAGCATGGAGTCGAAGATAAAGATGTGAAGTGCAAGGGCTAATCACTACTAATCCTAAGGGTGATTCCAAAATGGCTGTAGTAGGAATAGTGCCTTCGGTTTCGTTCAGACCCAGAACAGACTTGTATGGATGAATGCTATCAGCACATTGTCATTGGAGGCAATGAACATTCTAAGTGTAAATGTTCTTGAAAGGTGATCGTGGCCTCAAGCCTCATCAATCGGGAATGACTGAAGGGGAGATGCAGAAGGGCTAAGTGGGTCGCTCCCAAGTATGGTATGATCATCTCTATCTAGAGTCGCTATTATATCTCATTTGTATGCTTCGGGGCCCATTAATGGAGGGGTGATCATATTCGGTACGATCCAACAAGGGGTAACCTAGTCCTTTTTTTGCAGGGGATCCAGGCGAGGTCCTCGCTGTTATTCTATCTAGAGATGCACCGTGAAAGGTGATACTCCAATTGCCCAGTCATTGTATGAAATCCATTCTCCAATAAGCGCCATACGGACTTAGTTATGTCCGACTATGCCAAAACGTGAGATGCAAGCATTTCGGCTATATTCATATTTTAATTTGACCCCTGGACATTTTCATAATATAAATGGATTTTCTATGAAAATGTTTTGGTTATCGTAAGGTAAAAACCTATCCATGTTTATGTGCGGCATGGTCTTATGAGATACTTTTGATTTCAAAGATTTTTCTCATAACTTTAAATCCAATTGGGTGTGTTTTCTCATGCTGATTTCCCAGACTAACTTGGGTGTTATCTTTTTTATAATGCTTGGGTCAGACCGAGCATATTACATAATAGTTTGGATGCTTGGAGCTTCAGGAGATGAGTTGGAGGCCCAGAGGCTTATTCACATAAATGGTTATTTTCCCCGTATTCATTGTTGTGTTTATCAAAAATTGTGAGGATAGGTTGTTATAACTTTTCTAACTGAACTAGGTTAGTATACTTTGATTAATGTCCGTATATACAAATATTACAGTTTTTTTTGTATGAATACTTGTTTTATATTATAGATTATTCGTTCCGCTGTGAGATTCTATGTTGTTGAGTTTACTTCTTATCTACTTTCTTCCTTCTTTTTTGCCTAATAATCGGGTTTTCCAGCATTCAATTTCTCGACATGTAATATAATGGACATATTAGTGTCGATTTTTGAGGGTCGAGCCTATGGTTGTTACATTTGGTACCAGAGTTGTAGGTTAAGAGAGAGCCTTGGCTTTGGTGGGGTAACTCATTAAGAGATAAGGCAATGGAATGCCTTATAATTAGTTTGAGTGTATGTATATATATGAGAGCGTATTTGTTAGTGATATAAAAATGTTTTATATTGTGTTGGTTGATTTGTTGAGTTGCTTGTGGATTCTGGTCAATACGAATAACTAACGTCATTGATAAGGATCTCTAAACACTAGAACAGAGAAATTGGACATAGTATTGCTTTGGAATTAGGTAAATGAAATAATTTTACCTTGATTATTTTTATATATAAAGGGATAAATTTTTAGAAAATTATTATGGTATATATGGTGTGCTTGGTTGTTAGAGAATAGTAATATTTGATTATTATCATGTGTTCGTTATTGTTGTGCTCTAATAAAAGTTGTCATTATTATAATGCAAACTAAGATAAACAATTAAGAAATAGTTTTATTTAACCAAGTGGAATTATATAAAGATACGATTTATATATGTGATTTATAAATGGAAAGGAAACGAAATTTCATAAATATATTATAAATATAATATAAAAAATTGGGTTATAAATTAAAAGGATTTAAAAACTGGGAATTTGGAAATATAAATCCCATTGGTTTTGGAAATGGTTTTCCAAAATTTTGGAAAATAATAATAGTATTATTTGGAAAATACTTTTGTATGGAAATACTTTTTAAAAGGGCTTTAAAAGGGATAAAAGCATTGAAACTACTTCAGTCGTTGGGAAATAATTTCAGTGATGGCTGCAGCTTTATCGACATTCATTTTCGGGTTTCCAGGGGAGGAATTGCTACCATTGGGGATTTTGTTTTGGTAAAACTAGTTTTGATTTTAAAAATCTAAAAGAATGATTGAATATACCAAGGGGATTGTGTATATATATGATTTAAAAATGATTTGAAACGAATAAGGTGTTTAAACTCTAGAAATTTTCAATTAAGTGTTTTATGAAAATTTGAGAAAATAAGTTTGATAACTTATAAATTTTGAAAATTAGTAATTTGAAACAATTCTTTAAATTGTTGAAAATGAATTTTAAGAAAAGTAAGTTTGGAACTGAACTTGGGAATGAAATTTGACTTAAGATAAGTTAAACAAAAATGAATTTGAGAAGAAAATATTACCTATGTTAGGCTAAATGCAATAATTTTTGGAAATGGAATTGACTAAGAATTGAAATGGATTAATGAAATGAGCTAATTAAATAAATTAGTGACTTGTAATATGGTTTGGAATGTTGATTGATAGAAATTGAAAGTTGTAATTGGAAAATGGAATCGAATTTGGTTAGAAACGGAAAAGGACTTAAGTCGTGAAATGGAAATAAATACGAGAAGAGTTGTGTAATGTTTATAAACTTAAGCCAAATTTTATGAAATGATTCATAAATGAAATTAGTATAGGGTGAAATGTTGTTAAACATAGAATCTGATGAAATGGTTCTTAAGTGATATCAATTTTTAAAGAATATGCTAAGTAAATAATAAATATGAATAGTGATTGTGGATAATTGAATGTTGATTAATTGAATGGAAGTAAATGGAAATAAATACGTAAGTTCTACGTATATTATTTATTTCGTATAACGGTTTGATCCAAATTCGAGTACATGATTTTGCGATGATTTACATCAATCCGAACAAGGATTTTTCACTCGATTCTTGACGGCGAACACTAGATATGGATTTTTGGTTGATTCTGGGATTCTCTATCATAGTATATGGCTATGTAAGGAAAATTATGATTTCTAATCAAGGAACTAGATCTGAGTCCACAATAAGAGTTATATGAACGATACTAGTTCGGAAGTGAGACTGTGTGGTCGAGCGAGCGATCGGATTCGGCTGTGCATATGATGATATATATACATCATATGGGCTTTAGTAAAATAAATATTGAAAATTGAAATTTGCACATAAATTTGATGATAAACTATATGTATGGGTATCATTGGTAAATAAGATGGAGGTATATAAAAGCAAGAGCCAATTGATGCCTTTGATTTAATAATAAAATTTGGTAGCCCGACTAAAAAGTACATGTACTTATAGTTGTTTGAATTTGATGATTTTATGGTTGAGCCACTTGGATTTTGTTTTCTTTTGCTAGTTTGGGCCCGTAATGGCGATTCGTAGTTGTTCTGATCTAGCCGCACAAAGAAGACACTAGCAAATTTCTTCATAAATTTAAGAGCTAGAAATTTTAAAGAAATTTTTAATAACTAAACGTAATTTTGAATTATAACCTGAAATGATTGAAAGTGATAATATTAGTTGAAATATATGAACGAATTCAAAAATTTAGTAAAAGTAATAACAAGGTTTCAACAAATTGATTTTGAAAAAGTCAAGGGCTTAAAATAATTTGGCGAAATATTTGTCACAACCCGGAATTTTCGATCCCGAAAATCTCAAATAGTTAAGAAAAAGAAGAAAAGAGATAGAAGAAGAAACAAAAATAAAACATAGATTCTCACATTCGCAGTGGATCAAAATATAATATCAAATAATATCATTTATACAAAGAAGCTGTATCAGTAAATTTACATTTTAAACACATCAGAGTTACAACATTTCACAATTACTGGACAGTTAAAATAACTTGTCCTGGATATGCAACAATATATTACAACGGATACATTCCATACGTCCTACCATCCTGCTCGCCTCCTGAGCTCCAGAACGTCCTTATCTGAAAATATGTAATACTCGGTCTGACTCGAGCATTACATCAAAGTAACACCTAGGTCAGGCTGGAAACCAGCGTGAGTAAACCTATCTAACAAGAAATTCTAATGCATAAAACATACTTAAAACCCGGGGTAACTCGTTCATCACTACAAGTTCAGAACTTGCTATAGTCAACACTTATATTCACAATCAATTTCTAATTACTCTTACTTAGTTTTAAATGGTCCGGTCATTTAAATTATTTCATTTTAGCCTATTGATATACCAATCAATAAGGTATCATTGTAGGTTGCAAATCGAAGCGGGTTCAGATTTTTACTGATACCCGACTCCGGTCTCTTCGAATTCAATACCATTTTAACCCAAGTTATTCAGGTGAAATTAAATTCAACTTTAAATACAAGATTTCACTTTTACATAGCAATTCATCGTCGATAAATAAACACATATCATTATTCACTTAAACATATCATATCACAAAACATCTCATATCATAGATATCAATCAATTCAAGGCGTTTAATCATCAATCAAACATTCATAAGCAAGATTGATCACTTCTAAAATTAATTCAACTTGTCTCTTATTAAATTAGTTTCTAATCTTTTATCACTTAAATTACATTTACCCAACACTAATTAATTACAAACCAATTAATTAATCATCTTTTAAATTTTCCATCTAAATTAGTCACCCTTGACTAATTATCCTTTAGTTACAATAAGTAATTAACCCTTAATTAATTACACAAATTAATAAACCTTCACCCATTTACATTAATCGCATAGATCCTTATTAATTACTCAAATTAATTATTCTTTAATCAAAATTATCCTTAAATTAATCACATTTATTAATTTATTAACCCTTACTTTATTTCTTTAATTAATAAATCCTTTAATTAATTACACTAAGTAATTAATCCTTAATTACTTCTCTTAAGTAATTTTCCTTTAATTAATTACATCCATCAAGTAATTATCCATTGGTTGATTATCCTTAATTAATCAACCCCTGGTCATTTATTTATTTGATCTTTAATTGCTAATTAAATTTAGTAACCCTCAACAAATTAATCCTTTATTTACCTATATTAAATAATGATTTTTAATTAATTATATTAATAAATTATTCACTAATAACTACGACCTTACTTAATTTAAGATAAATCATTATCTTAATTAACTACTTAATCATTATTAAATTTTATTTGAAATCGCATAGATATAAAATTAAATAATTTACTTATTATACTTAACTTTGAAACCTTTAACTTCATCGGTATATTAAGAATACTCGGGTCTAATCCCAAACCCCCTAGCTAACCTCAGTTCAAATTTAACCACTAAGTATTTTTCTGAAAACATTTCCATCTCAAACCCTTTACTATCCTATCTAAATTTTACATCTAAAACAATCGGCCCGCTACTCTCTGGCCCAACCAAACTCAGAGCCTACAAAAAACAAACGAATCCCCCTTCTCCCTCATCCTCTTATTTCCTTCAGGAAAAACAAAACAAATCACCAGCTACTGGTTATACACGAAGTCGTGCACGTATCCATGCACGCTTCCTCCGGTGATCGTGCCTCGCCGCCGATCGCTTCCACTAGTCATCCACGACCCTGCTGTCATGCTCATCACACTGAAACACCACAGTAGCTCTCACTCGAAAACTCGAATCCCAAAATTAAATTGGAACAAACTTCATCAACATCAATCCCCACGGCGAGCCACTGCCATGGTCCAACTCCCACCGAACCTCACCAATACACACGCCATCAATCATTCCTTCTCCTCACCTCTGACCGCACTCCTCCCTTTCCCCTTCCACCTCGCCGTTGCCCAGAAATCAAGCCCCACCCAAAACACCCTTAAACCCAAGATTCACCTCAACTGGACAATCCAACAAAAAGAAAAATCATGCAACATTTTTCCTGAACTACTCACCCTTGCAGCCATCTTCTGGTCGAAAATCGACCCTTTTCATTATTAGGTTCGCTTAGATTTTGCGAAAACAATCTTTACGTTCATCTCGCAATATCCTACCCAAATATCCTCCTAAAAATCTTTATACCATTATCAAAAATCATGATTTTCAAGCTCGAATCCAGACATAAAATCAAAACTTACAAATTCAGCAATCGAATTTTTGACTAGAATCATTTTTTACTGTAAATTCAATTTTGATCCAACAATTATTCGATATATACATGGTAAATATATTTTTAAAAACAGTATTTCATCCATGTGAACAATTTTCCTCGATGATCGAAGTCAAAAATCTGTTTGGATAGGGTGATATGCTTTTATTAAGATGGATTCTTGAGTCTGTTAGCATAGCAGAGGCTAATTGTAAATACACAGACATGCATATCAATAAACAGTGTAGTTCAACCATCTTCTAATTAAAATACATGTATGCAAACTTATTTCACAACATAATATCTTCAATCTATCTTATGCACCAGGGTAAAACAAGTTTTAGCATTAAATAGAAATGTTTACTCACTTTTTCTGGAAACGGAGAGAGATCAGAGAACACTGCTTAATTTATTTCCTGGAACAGTATAGCTTGATTTGTTTGTTTAAGTTGAGTTTGAAATCTACAATATTGATCTTAGTTTTGAACTTTGAAAACTTGATGTTGCACACAGCTTTAAATTTCTTTGATTACTGTTTGATAGCTTGTTGTTGATTTTCATATTATGTTGCATGTTCTCAACTTGAAAAATTTAGAACTGCTGTTGTAAATGACTTTTGATTTTTTATTACAGTTTTGATTTCTGGTTTCCAGATTTTTAGAAGAAGAAAAGCAAAATAGAGATGTTTAAAAACTGAATCCAAGTTTCCCTTCACAACAATATATTTGTTATATCATTTTCAAGAGAATTTGCCACTTATTATCTTAATTTGTTCTTAAGCTTACAAATGTATCTTAATCAATCTTAGGTGAATGACAAATGTAAAATTCCCTCTTTAACTTATTTCTTATGTTACAAGTGTTAAGAATTCATTATTAAATTAATTTCTTATTTTTACAAATGATTTAAACCTTTATTTAATATTTTCCTTAATACTTATGTTTTATATAAATTATGAAATGTATTTATATCTTTATTAAGTATAAAATTTTATGTTTTATTTATTTATTTTTAAAATACATTTTTCAAAGTTGAAATTAAAAGAAAGAAAATTAAAAAGAAATGAACATTTATTTAAATCCTATGTTAAAGTTTAAACTAAAGTTATTATACCTAACATTGATATAATATATATACTAAATTTATTTCAAGAACCAATTTAAAAAAAAAATATTCAACTTTTATTATAATATACAATTTTAAACTATCATATTTTTATATAAAAATATATTTAATTTGAGTGTTTTTGAAAATATAAGATAAATTTTTAAATAGCTTTTAAAAAGTCTTTATATTAAATTCAATCAAAATCTTCCAAATCACAATATACTTATATATATATATTATAAATTGGAAAATATTGTTATTAAATTTAAATTGAAACAAAACCTTCTTTTCACAATATATATACATACACACACATTATGAATAGAATATATTTTATTAGCTTAGAAAGATTAATTTTTACCAACTAAATATAATTAACTTTGAAAAGAATAAAATTTGCCAAATTAATTTATTATTAAGTTTTGAAAAGATAAATTCGGTTAATTTAGATTACTAAATCAATATTGCATATTTTAAAATAATTATTAATGGAAATTATCAAATAAGTATTGCCCAAAATTCTGGGACATCACATTCCTCCCCCCTTTGAATCCTTTTGTCCTCGAAAAGGAACGAAGCCAGAATTTATTAAAATACTTAATATCAATTAAATCACTTTTTGATCATTTTTAAAACACTTTAAATCTATATAATATTTTCAAAATAGTTTTATAAAAATATCATTTTATAACTCGATGTTTCAACAAGTCCGTCCTCGTTCTCACAGAATTTCCATCATACATTGATCAGACGTAGGACTGAAAATCTATAAGTACTTGGTAAATCCGTTTTCAACACCCTGTGAGAATTCTTGGAAAATAATTTATTGAAAATATAGAAAACATTTTTGAAAATAGAGGAAATATCTTTGGTGAGAATGCTCTGGAAATCATCATCCCTATCCATGGTCGCAGTTAACCCGATGGTTACGTTGCCTTCCTGGCAAAATCCACCGATAATTGTAGGCACTCCACTCCCCTCGCTTACGCCATGGAACCCACTATAGGTCGCAGATACAACTGGGGTTACGTTGCTGTCATTGCAAAAACCCATATAACTGTAAGCCTCGGCGTCCTTGAATTTCGCTGCCAAAAAAATGAAACTTCTCCACTCCACTCGACCATAGATCGCAGTCTACCGATGTTACGTTGCCTTTCCAGAAAAATCAAACGTAGACTGTTGACACTCACCTCCACACGATTTCCGTTATGGTCCACAGTTGGTCACAGCGACATCCAATGTCTCAAATCTCGGATTTTGGCCAATATCTCGGGCAAATATCTCGGCTGTCTCGGGCAATATTTAAAAGACTTATAACTAACCAAGCTGCCAAATCTCGGATTTTGGCTAATATCTCGGATTTTCATCTCGGCTGATCTCGGGGAGATTTAAAACCTTGGGGACATCGAGTTAAACTGTCGTTATAGCATAACTCAAATGCCTCTGTAGGCATCAGCGCCCTCGACTTTCGCTACCCAATAATCCTCAGGAACTAGTTTGTCCGGACTCCTCACAGGATTAACTTTAAAGCCTCCCCCTCTTTGAGGCTCAAGGCAGTACCAACCTATAGCACTCCTGAGAAGTTCATTTCAAGGCCAAAGCCATTTTTAAAACACTTTATAAATACACATATAGTATCTTCCAAATCATACACCTAGTATGAATCCCATATAAATCTCCTTTTCACAAAATTGATTATCCCAAAATTGATAATTCGCAACTAGGCTTTCCAAATTTCCAAAATTGATTTTTCTCCAAAAATCAAAAGCCTTTCCAAAATCCATAGGTTCAAAAAACCTTTTCTCAAAATCATTCTCATAAGATCCTTTACATATATACATATATATAGATATATATAACTTTAAAAATCTTTGGATCACTTCAAACTTGTATAAATTCCCTTTTCTTCTGGCAAAAGATTCAACAAGGGAAGTTTTATCATATATATAACAAAGATACATAACTTTGTTTATGCCAAATCAAATATTCAAATTTGATTATTCTTTTATAAAGTTATTAACCATATTACTTTCATTTCAAAAACCATTTTACAACTCTTATCCACAAATTTCAATATCAATATCATTCACGCCCGTACGATGTACACATACCATTCGTACACAATTTCAAATTCGATCGCTCACTCGATCACACAATTTCACTTCCAAGCTAGTATCGTCTACCTGACTTCCTAGTGCGGACTCAGATCTGGTTTCTTGATCAGAAACCGTTTTTCTCCTTGCATAGTAACAACTATAATAGAGAATATCCAGAACCAATCAACAATCCATATCCAGGTTCTGAGTCGAAAATCGAGTGAAAAATCCCAACTCGGATCAATATACTATCTCGGAATTCTATGCTCGAATCTACATCAAATCACTATGCGAATAGAATAATATACGTACTTCCTACGTATTTATCCTCATTGATTATTACCCAAATCAATTCTCTTTTCTATTCGCATTAACTTACGATTTCTATACACTTATTCACAGTTGCTTCAATCCTCGTTTGGATTATCACTTCAATTCTTATCTTAACTAGTAATGAATCATAAACAGTTTGAACTATGTCCAGCTTAGATTCAGAAAATAGCTTGAAAAGTTTAAAATAGATAAATAGTAGAAAAATAATTATTAATTATTAATTTGTAAAATAGCTGTTATATAGTTAAGTAATTACAAAATAGTTGGAAAATAGTCAAATAGTTATAGAAATTTTAAATAATTCCAAAATTGTTGTAAAATAGTAATTTGTTATAAGGTAGTTGAAAAATAGTAATTAGTTTATAAAACAGTTGTAAAATAGTTAAATAATTCCAAAAGTAGTTATAAAATAAGTATAAGATAGTTTTGAGCTTAATAAGAAAGGTTGTATACATAGTAAATGCTTGGAAAAACAGGTTTATATTAAAACAATTTATATTGAAAATAGTCCAGAGCCAAACTGTTCAATTCCCAATCTCTATTCTCATCGATTCAATTTAAATTTCCATTTAAATTGACTCAATTCCAATTTAAATAACTTCAATTTCCATTGAAATTGATTTAACCCCATTTCAAATTGAATTAACCTCAATTTCTTTCCAAATTCAAATCAAATTCCATTTGATTTTAAACCTATTCAACCTTAATTGCATTTCCAAATTATTCAAATCAATTTGGACTAATTTCAAATTGAAACCACTTCAATTTCAAATCATTTTTAAAATCATTTTATAAGAAAATAACAAGTACGCTCTCTTATATATGTATACACTCAACTCATTCTAGGGTACCATTGACCCTATCCTTAATGATATCTCCCACCAGAGCCAAGGCTCTTTTGCTTAACCTTCTGCTCTGATACCAAATGTAACGACCCAGTATTTTCGATCCCGAAAATTCCAGATATTTAAGAAAAGGAAGAAAAGAGATAGAAGAAGAAACAAAAACAAAACACGAATTCTCGCATTCACAGCGGATCAAAATATAATATCAAATAATATCATTTATACAAAGAAAGCTGTATCAGTAAATTTACATTTTAAACACATCAGAGTTACAACATTTCACAATTACTGGACAGTTAAAATAACTTGTCCCAGATATGAAACAATATATTTCGACGGATACATTCCATACGTCCTACCATCCTGCTCGCCTCCTGAGCTCTAGAACGTCCTTACCTGAAAATCTGTAATTCTCGATCTGACCCGAGCATTTGATCAAAGTAACACCCGGGTCAGGCTGGAAACCAGCGTGAGTAAACCTATCTAGCAAGAAATTCTAATGCATAAAACATACTTAAAACCTGCGGTAACTCGTTCATCACTACAAGTTCACAACTTGTTATAGTCAACACTTTTATTCACAATCAAATTCTAAGTACTCTTACTTAGTTTTAAATGGCCCGGTCATTTGAATTATTCCATTTCAGCCTATTGATATACTAATCAACAAAGTATCATTGTAGGTTACAAATCGAAGTGGGTTCGGGTATTTACCGATACCGACTCCTGTCTCTTCGAATTCAATACCATTTTAACCCAAGTTATTCAAGTGAAATACAATTCAACTTTAAATACAAGATTTCACTTTTACGCGGCTGTTTATCATCGATAAATAACCACATTATCATTGTTCACCCAAACATATCATATCACAAAACAACTCATATCAGAGATATCAATCAATTCAAGGCTTTTAATCACCAATCAATCATTCATAAGCAAGATTGATCACTTCCAAAATTAATTCAACTTATCTCTAATTAAATTAATTTCTAATCTTTAATCACTAAAATTACCTTTACCCAACATTAATTAATTACAAACCAATTAATTAATCATCTTTTAAATTTTCCATCTAAATTAATCACCCTTGACTAATTATCCTTTAATTACAATAAGTGATTAACCCTTAATTAATTACACAAATTAATAAACCTTCACCCATTTACATTAATCACATAGGTCCTTAATTAATTACTCAAATTAATTATTCTTTAATCAAAATTATCCTTAAATTAATCACATTTATTAATTTATTAACCCTTACTTTATTTCTTCAATTACTAAATCCTTTAATTAATTACACTAAGTAATTAATCATTAATTACTTCTCTTAAGTAATTTTTGTTGAATATGCGATTATATGATTTTTGTTTGATGATAATAAACATATATATATATATATATTCGTTTAAATGTATTTGTTAATGTACTATTTTATTTTTCATAGATTATATAAATATTTGCTGAATAAAATAAATAACACAGAATTTGAATTCAAACAGAAATTTTTATTCAAACAAATAGTTATTACAATTTTTGAATAGTACAAATTTCAAGCTCTTACTATTACAATTTCAATTACAATACAAATTTTGATTACATCACAAATTTCACATTTACATTTCACCTCACTACATATCACTTATTCACTCAACTCGTGCTGATCTTCAACTTCATTCCATTGTAAATCCAGCATCTGAGCAATCTGCAAAAATATACATTGAAGCAGTAAAATTGAAAATAAAATATTTTTGCAGTATAAAATCAAATGTGGATTTTGAAAATAATATTTGTCTCAGTTATTTGGGTTGTTCGTCATCATTTAATTTTGAATTCATCATACACGAACAGCTTGTGACATACACAGTGTATCACTGTATATGCCACAAGGTCGTGCATACCGATATATACACTTGATAGAATTACAGGGACAGGTGAGCACAGGTCAAACCCAAAACGCCGGGTTCAACTCAAGTGCAATAAAAAATAATGTCACAATATTCAACACAAGGTCAAACCCGAGCTACAAGCTGGATTCAACTCAGGTGTAATTCGAAAAACAAATCCAAATGCAATAAAATGGTAGTGAGCTACCTCAATGTACAACAAGTATACATGAAGGCCAGAGTGTGCAATATACTCAGACTTCAAGTGCAAAACAAAGTAAAGCTGCAACCAAGTGAATATGCAAAATGTACATGAGTGAATGCAATTCAGTACTCAATGCAATCAAATAACTCGAGTACAACAAATGGAGATGCAACCCAAATCAAAATGAACCATATGGAACTGCAACAGCAGGAATGGCAACATGCATGCCACAGGTCTGCAACACATGAAATATATGCAACAGCATTTGATAAAACCAAGCACCAAAAATACAACATGCAGTATGCAGTGATGCACAGGAACCAAGGCCAAGACTAGTGAACTGCAAGTGTCGACCAGTGCACATCAAACTAGAAGTATGCTCGAAGCAAAAATCCAAACCATGTTCAAGTTATACAAGTAAAACTCAAACCAAAGGCAACTGGCATCAACTACAACAATGAACCAGAGATTACAAAATCAAAACATTAACTAAGTTCAAATGAATATAGACAGCAAGCTCTAGATGGTACAGAAGTAAAAGACCAACAAAGCAATTGAAATGCAAACCGTCTCGAAGAGTGATACCAGAGACTACAAAGAAATCGAGACTGAACCATAAGCAAGTGACACGGCTAGTTCGATCAAAGTCGGAGGAGATTCCAAACTGAAGTTCTAAGTGATCGAAGTCAAAGTACCCAAAAATTCAAAGCCAAGAAATCGCAACTTCAAAGCCGTTTAAATCAATGTAACAGTTTTGAACATGTCATAAGAAACAAATTCAAATCACTGGCCGAGATAAATCAACATCGTCAAACCAAAATTAATGCCGTGATGATCAAGAAATCAAACGAGTCAAAATCGAAGCCGTGTTAATCAAGCTACCAGAAATTATACAAAATTGACAAAGTCAGAGAAATCATCAACATCAAGAAAAAATGGAATGGCCGAGATGAATAAATTGACAAATTCAAAAAAATGAATACGAACGAAAATCAAGGGTTGCGAACTCTATATAAAAACCCAATCATCATCGGCTTTCAATTAATCGAGTTCAAGCAAGCATAACAGAAAAGCAAAAGGAATAAATCACATACCAAATCACCGAACTCGATCGAGAAGGAGCAGCCTTGTGCAAAGTACAATCGATCGTCAAGCAATCACGAAGAACAATCCACCTGATCGAACTAATTAAAGTCGGCTTCTTCAATTTTATACAAAGCCTTAATTTGCAAGCAAAGGAACGCACCGCTAGATAAAAGAGTAAAAGGAACGGCCGACATTGATAAAAGAAATAAGGCCGCGTTTGTTTAATTAAATTGGGCCGGCCCCTTTTCTTTAGTATTGGATTTAGAAGGAAATATTAGGGTTTTGTTTTTTTATTGTTTTTTAAACTGTTATTTTTGTATTTTCTCTTTTAAACCATTGTAATTACTAGTCGTGTGACTATAGGACAAACTACGTGGCGTAGTTTGAGAATTCGCAACTCAGTGGCTGAGTTGTGGCAGAGTTTTGAGTATAGAGTTAGGTTAGTCAGTAGCGGGTGTCGCGAGTTTACGTGTGTAAGCGTGTGACTACTTAATTTCTAGTAGAAACCTTCGGGGCAGCACGTAGGTAGGGTTTTGCCGAAGCTGGGTAAATTATGCGTCGTTCTATTTCTGCATTTATTATTCTACTATTATCTGTGCTGCTATAATTTTGATTTATCCGTGTTGAAATAATTTTATAAGCTTCCGCAATAATTTTTATAATTAACAGTATCACCCTATTCATCCCCCCCTCTAGGGTGAATTTGATCCTACAAGTGGTATCAGAGCTAGGAATAGAAGTCAACCTTTGTTTTAAAAAATTTGTTTTTCAAAAATCAATTTTTGTTTTAAAAAGTTGAATTTTTAAAATGGCTTCTTTTAATACTGCTTTTGCTGAGGGTCAATCCATAGTTAGACCACAAATGTTCAATGGTGAATATGCTTACTGGAAAAATAGGATGGAAATTTTTCTGAAAACCATTGACGCTTGGGATATTATTGAGACAGGGTATAGAGCACCAACTATAATTGTAAATAATCAGGAAATAAAAAAACTGAAGGATCAGTGGACAGATCTAGAAAATAAGTTACAGATTACTAATGCCAAAGCTATGAATTCGATTATTTGTTCATTAGATCAGGTTGAATTTAATCGTGTCTCACATTGTCTAACTGCACAGGAAATATGGCATACACTCGAAGTGACTCACAAAGGAACATCTCAAGTCAAAGAATCTCGTCTTGCCATGCTAAGTAGCGAATAGGAGAATTTCACAACAACAAAGGAAGAAAATGTCAAAGAAATGTACGGACGACTTTCCAATATCATATACAAATCAAAGGCTCTTGGAAAATCGTACACAGAATTGGAGATAGTTCGAAAAATCCTCAGAGTCCTTCCATGAAGTTTTGAAGCCAAAGTAACTGCCATTCAAGAATCAAAAGGTTTGAAACAAATGAAAGTCGAAGAACTCATCGGAAACCTCACCACTTACGAGCTGGAGATGAAATTCAAGGAAGAGCGTGAAGGAGGAGATACCCGAAAAAAATCAATAGCTCTAAAAGGGACAATTGAAAGTGAAGATGATGATGATGATGATGGTGAAGCAGAACTAGCACTATTAATAAGAAAATTCAAAAGGTGGAATCGCAAATATGGCAGTCCGGTTAAAAATCAACAAGTAAAGAGCAGATTAAACAAAGCACTGGACAACCCAGAAGAACAGAAAATCGTTTGTCACAAATGCAACAAACCCGATCATATGAAGCCAAATTGTCCCCAAAATTGACTCAGTCAAGGAAAGAAACTGAAAAGGAGAAGTTTTGCAGCTACTTGGGATGAAAGCGACGAGGATGGAAGTGATAGCACTGGCAGTGAAAGTGAAAAAGCAAATTTGTGTCTTCATGGTGAAATAACTGACAGTGACGATGATGAGCCAAGTGAGGTATCCAAACTTACTCATTCAGAATTACTTATATATTTTTACGAGGTAAATGGGTGTTTTGAACGACTTAGGGAGAAATATGCTAAACTTAAATCATAAAAAGATACTTTGATAGATTTAAATGAACAACTTGAACAATTAGTTAAAAACTATCAAAATAAGCGCCCTAAGTGTGACAAGTGTCCATTGTTTGAAGAAGAAATTAAAAAATCAGAAAGTAGTATAAAATCACTTGAAAATGAAATTCTGATTTTGAAAGAGGGTGAAAATACTAGGAGAGAGAATTCTTTTAAAAAGCACACACAGTTATTAAACGAAAATGAATCTCTCAAAACACAAGTCCAACAATTGTCAACGACTTTAGATAAATTTTCAAAAAGTGAAAAATCATTGAATATGCTATTAGGGAAGCAAACTGTTCATACAGTTAGACAAGGACTGGGATATAATCAATCTAAAAAAGTTAAAAGCAAAATTAATCAAGTCAATTCCATGTGCACAATTTGTAGAAAATATGGACACAATCACAATAATTATTGGTATAGACCCAAACATGTGAAAACTGTATCAATTTGGGTTCAAAAAGGCACAAATATAAAATCTCTCAAAGTTAAACAAATCTGGGTGCCGAAAGGAACATATATAAATAGTTTTGGGTCTCCACAAAATTATTTTTCAAAATATTCTGCCACTAACAATCATGGACCTATAAAAACAAATAGGTCACTAAACTCTCTTCTCGTGTAGGTATGCTGGCAGGCTAAGGAACAACAGCAATGGTACTTGGATTCTGGCTGTTCCAGGCACATGACAGGCGATAGATCAAAGTTCCTTAGCCTAGAAAAGTACAGAGGTGGCAGAGTCACAATGGGTAACAATGACAAGTGTAAAATTGTCGGTAAAGATAAAGTGGGTAACAATACATTTACCTTGAATGACGTACTATATGTTGAAAATCTACACCATAATTTGATATCAATTAGCCAGCTATGTGATAAAGGTATAAATGTTATTTTTGATTCTGACTTGTGCAAAATTGTTGACAAATCATCAAAAAAAATCTTATTTTCAGGTAAGAGGAAAGGTAATATATATTCTCTATCTTTTGATGATCTCACCCTTTCTAAATGTTTGGTTGCTAAGGATATAGAAGTAAATTTATGGCATAGACGTTTAGGGCATGCTAGCATGAATTTGTTAAACAAATTAAGAAGGAAAAATTTGGTAAGAGGGTTGCCATCACATGATTTTGAAACAGAAAACTTATGTAAAGCATGTACCTTGGAAAAACTTAAAAAATCATCATTTCATGCCAAAAATAATGTAAGCACTTCGAGAGTTCTTGAACTAGTTCATATGGATCTATTTGGACCTAACGACATTGCTAGGTTAGGTGGTAAGAAATATTGCTTTGTGTTAGTTGATGATTATTCAAGATATACATGGGTATATTTCTTGGCTAAAAAATCAGAAACTTTTTCATACTTCACAAAATTCGCAAAATTAGTCCAAAATGAAAAAGGAGTCCCTATTGTTTCGTTAAGAAGTGATCATGGTGGAGAATTTGAAAATTATGAATTTGAAAACTTTTGTGATGAAAATGGCTTTAAGCAAGAATTTTCTGCACCACGTACTCCACAACAAAATGGAGTAGTTGAAAGAAAGAATCGAACATTGCAAGAGTTGGCTAAGTCTATGATAAATGAGTATAAGCTACCTTTGCAATTTTGGGCAGAAGTAGTAAATACAGCTTGTTATGTAATGAATAGAGTTATGATTAGACCGATTCTTAACAAAACACCCTATGAGCTATGGTTCAAAAATAAACCAAACATTGACTACTTCAAAGTATTTGGGTGTCGGTGCTATATTCTCAATACAAGTGATCAATTAGGAAAATTCGAAGCAAAAGCCGATGAAGGCATATTCATGGGATACTCTTCTAGAAGCAAAGATTATAGAGTCTACAACAAAAGGAATAAAACAATCGTGGAGTCAATCAATGTGAAGTTTGATGAAGGCATTAATGAACAGGAAATGGTCAAAAGCAATGTTGAAGAGGAGAACAGAAAAGATGAGAATGAAAAACCATAAGAAGCTGCAACAACAAAAGAAATCCGAAGGAATCTAGATCCAGAGAGATTGAAATTCAAAGCAGATCATCCTCCAGAATTGATAATAGGAAATCACATCACAGGTGTTCAAACTCGTTTCTCCTTTAGAAATTTGTGTGATCTGTGTCTATATAGTGGATTTATTTCATAAATAGAACCCAAAGACATAGATACAGCTCTTAATGATGAAAATTGGTTTATTGCTATGCAAGAAGAGCTAAATCAATTTGACCGAAATGATGTTCGGAATCTAGCACTTAGATCTAAGGATTATCCAGTCGTAGGAACAAAATGGATTTTCAAAAATAAATATGATGAATCAGGAAATGTGATTAGGAATAAAGCTAGATTAGTCGCTAAAGGATATAATCAAATTGAAGGAGTTGACTTCGATGAAACTTTTGCACCAGTAGCTAGACTAGAATCAATTAGGATATTGTTAGCTTTTGCTTGCTACAAAGGATTTAAGTTAAGACAAATGGATATTAAAAGTGCATTTCTTAATGGAATTTTAAAAGAAGATGTATTTGTTGAACAACCAGAAGGTTTTGAAAGTCATGAGCATCCTAACCATGTATATAAGCTTAAAAAGGTATTATATGGATTAAAACAAGCTCCTAGAGCTTGGTATGAATGCCTCAGTACTTATCTTCTTGAAAATGGGTTCAAAAAGTGTAACAACCGTGATTTTATTATCGTCGTAATAAAAATTTAAAATTGAAATTTGAAAAATAAATTTGCAATGCAAAAATGTTGCAAAGTCAGTTGGGAAAATAATCAAACTATGTTGAAATTCATCTTTTGCCTCACGTGTAAGTGAAGATAATCCATTTCAGAGTCTGTTACATACTTTTTAATTGTGTTGTATTGCTTTGCCTTTCACGTGTTATTGGAAATAGGCCATTTTAAACTAAAGGTTAGAACATTTCTTTTGCTGGATACCACTTATTATGTTAAACAAAGATGGAACATATTTTGTTAGGCTGTCATGCGTAAATTGTGTAAACAATAATAGTAAAGCCAATGTGAGAACTTTGCCTTGCTGTGAACAAAGTTTTAAAAAGCAAGTGTTGAACTTGTAGCTATCATCATTTTATATATGCTAGCCGGTCCTTGTTTCTTCACATAGGCACGTTCGCCTTAAATGCTTTTGTACCAAAATATGGCCAGCACATTATTTCATTGACTTATACACCAATTTGAAAATAAAAGTAGCTGCCTCATCATTTTTGTTCATTCATTTCCAATAGCACAGCAAACATTAATGGAGGTTCTAATATTATTGCTTCTTTTGGAATTTTTGATGCTAACTGGTTCGGAGGCGAATAAAAGGCGAGTGCATAACTCATATTTCTAATTTATTCATTTTTCCTTTGCATTTTTGCCGTGAGTGCAAAACATGTTGTATACAAAAAAAAAAATTGTGTCCGTACCTTATTCATTTTATTCATGTGCATGATGACGTACCTGCAAGTCTAAGGGTGAGTGTATGTTGATTAGTTACATATGTGCAAATTGCATTGCACTGGCCACCTCAACTTTTATGAATCTTGGTTGCAAATATGTGTAAACCGAAAGGGAATGGGTTCTAGGTCACATTGAGTAAAAATTAATTGTCCACTAGACTTCATGAATTAACGCTAGTGTATGCGTGTAATAAAGCAGTCATCACCTAGATTTCTTTTCGCGTGTGCATATAAAAGAGTTCTAAGTCCAGACATTTTATCATTATTATTTTTTCTTTTGTGTGCTTATATAGCTTGCCAAGCAAAAATTTTGTAGCACGTATACAAGTTTCAAGTCATTTATATTTAGCCTTAATAGTGACGCGTATGCCCATGTACTTTCAGTTCAATTGTACATGCAAATTTTTATTACATGAAGATTTTTAATACTAGTGCATGAAATGCACTAATCCAGAGCACTTTTTAAAATGTGTACACTTGGTACGTGTATGCAATAGCAAGCCCAGGTCGGTTTTTTTTCATTTATGACGTGACAACCTGTTACATAACTAACCATTACTTATGTTCATTCCATGCATGTAGCAATATTGTCCAAATACACGTTTGTGCAAAAATGTTTGTACGTTACCATTTTTCCAGGTCACTTTCCTTTGCATACTTGATTCGTGTATACGTGTAGTGTGTAGGCATTTTCGGGTAAGCATTAATAAGTGACTAAGTGAAAATAATGCATGCACCAAGAATCGAGTTTCAGGTCATGATATTTCATACAATTCATCACTGTGTATAAATATTTATAGCAAGAAAACCATGTCCAGGCATACTATTTTGTACGTACGTGAAAAATTGCCTTGTCCAGACCACTTTTCATTATAGGCGTGCATTTACAAACTATGCTAGGTCATTCAATTATTTTGTTTATATTATCATTTCAATTGTGTATGTCATAGTATACAAAAGTATTTCCCAGACCACCAATTTCAATATGTACGTGCAAGTTGAATTGCATGAAAATGTTGTAAATACCAGTGTTTAATTTACGTTGAACTGGTGTTTGGTTTAAAACGTATTTTGTTGCCGTATTTTTATAACGGAAATTTTAATCCGATGTTATATTTTTGAAGTGTGTTGTTTTGATGAGATTTTTGACGAATAAAAATTACTGTTGTTTTGACTTCAGTAACCGTCAATTTTTAAGTGAACTTTCAAGCGGTTATCCCGCAACGCTGATTTGATATCCGTTTTTACGATGTTTTGTGAAGCGCAATTTCTTTGTAGAAATTGCTATAGATGTTGCTGTTTTAATTAGTTGTTTTTCAATTCGTTTTAAAATAAAATTGTTTTCTAAAATTTTTACAGTTTACGCTTTCAAAAGAACGAGGAATCGATTTAAACGCTTCGACAAAATTGAGGACTATGAACCCTTACTTTTACTGATTCGCTTAATTCTGGACTTGTCCGTTTGAGAACATAAAATTTTATTCATATAAAATTCATAATTTTGCACTTTCAAGGAATCGATGAAGTGATTTAAACGATTTAGCAAAAGTGCGGAGTATGGAACCACACTTTTACTATTTCGGTTAATTCCGGACTCGTTAATTGAAATATTTGTTGTTTGATGATTTTATTGGGCTTTCGAGCCACTCTGCTGGACCTTCGGGTCATATGATGGACCTTCGGGTCAATTACCAGTACTAGACCTTCGGGTCATCTGTTGGACCTTCGGGTCATTTGTTGGACGCCAAAAATTATAGTACTTGGTAGGCTTCGGCCATATGAGATGCACGTGCGGCGTAGCTAAAACTCGCCATCTGCTGGGATCGATCCATCTTTTATGTTGATTTTCTAGTTATCTTATTTTGATTTCTAGATTCTGCGTATTGCTGTTTTGGATTCAATTGTGAATTTGGAAGTAGATTTTGATGATGTTTAATGGGATTTCTTCCTTTAAACTATGCTGATTTCTATGTTGTATAGTCTCACCCGAGACTATAATTTTGTGTATAGTCTCATCCGAGATAATAATTTTGTGTATAGTCTCATCCGAGATTATAAAATTGCGTATTGCTATTTTGAATTCAATTGGGAATTTAAAAGCTAATTTTGATGGAGTTTAAATTGAAATTTCTTCATTTAAACTATGTTGATTATTATGTTGAATGGACTCAATTCGAGATTATTGATTTTGATGGAGTTTAAATTAAGATTTCTTTATTTGAACTATGTTGATTATTTATGTTGTATAATCTCATTCGAGATTATAATCATTTGCTTAAGTGTTGTTTATCATACACTTATTTCTGAAGTTTAAATTAGACTGATCCATTTATTATTTTCTTTTAAATAATACTCGGGTCAGACAGAGTTATTTCACGATAATCACAATCCCTGATTCTGTTGCCGCTTCAGCTTTTGGGATTTCACATCATCTTTTGTCTAGGCTTCGAGGTGTTACTTTTGGAGTTTTGACTCTAGTCTCGTGTATGTTGATATCTATGTATTTGTACATTTGGTTCATGTGAACTACCGATTGTTGTAGCATGTATCCAGACTTGCCTTCCGCTATATCTGATATTCCTGTTCTGATATGATTATACTAACTATGTTGTTGTTGTTATGAGCTATTCTGGATTTTTCATTAGCCATCGTAGTTTCATTTTAGATTTGGATTGAATATATATCTTTGGGAGTAATTTACACAACTCCTATCGATGTAATCAATGCTCGTCTAAGGCATAACTTACGGATGGCCGCTCCTAACAAGCCTTATTGTTCGCAATAGCAGACGTTATTCCTTATAATAACCTTTGTTATTGTGAGCATAGAGGTGGGGCGTCACAGCTTGGTATCAAAGCTGAGATTCAGAACAAATTATAATAAACATGGAACAGAAGCAGAATGGAACATGTGTTACAACTATTCGAGTGTTTTATTCGTGTCTTTTTAATCTATCCCTTCATTATTCTTAAATCTTTATCCTCTTTAGCATATTGGAGTATATCTAGGGATAAATCTCATATCCCCGTAGTATTCCATTTGTTAAATTCCTTATCAATCTTGCTTGTAGTTTCCATGAGTTAAAATAAGGAAAGTCCTTTGTTTCTGATTGTCCAACTGCTCCTAAGGGGTCTCAAATCTGGGAAGCTTAATGTTGCTAAAGCTTCTAGTGATTCTTCTCATCCAAAGGTATTCTTCCTTCCGTTTTGGAAGGTTTTATTTTATTTCATTGCCGTTCTATTAGAGTACTTTTCGATACGGGTGCATCACATTCATTCGTGTCGAAGGAGCTGGTTAATGTTATTACCATGGATGTTGTTAGGTGACCCTTTGAGGATTGTAAATCCTATTGGTGGATCCGCTACTCTTGGTTTGTTGTGTGTTGATGTTGAGATTATTCTTCGTGGTTGTTCCTTTTATGCAAATCTGCATGTTATGGATCATCTTGGTTTTGATGTGATCTTGGGAATGGATTAGCTCGTCCGTTATGAAGTTCAATCCTATGTCCCGAAAGAACTTTATATCTCAAGCATCACTATGCTATCGAGCAATTATCTATTATATTTCGAAGCGTGGATCATACTTCGAATGCTTTCATTTCTTCCTTCGAATCGGAGGATGTCTTAGCTAATATTCCGGTTGTTTGTGATTTTTCTGATGTCTTCGAGCCTATTTCGTGTTTACCCTCGAAGAGGGTAATTGAGTTCCGTATTGATCTTATCTCTGGTGCTCATCCTGTCAGTCCTCCCACGAGGATGTCTGCTAAGGAAAATGAGGAACTCAAGCAACAATTATCCGAGTTGGAAGCCAAGCAATTTATTCGTTCTAGCTCTTCTCCTTGGGGTGCCGCCGTTGTCTTCGTTAAGAAGCCAGATGGTACTCTTAGGCTTTGCATTGATTATCGCAAGCTTAACGAGCTTACTATCAAAAATAGGTATCCATTATGTAGGATCGACGGCATGTTCGATCAATTAAGTGGCGATAAGCTTTTCTCTCAACTTGATCTTGCTACCGGCTTTCATCAGTTGCGAGCTGCGGAAGATAGCATTCCACTTACCGCATTCCGCACTCGTTATGATTCTTATGAATGACTTATTATGTCATTCAGTTTGCCCAGCTTATTTCACCCATTTTATGAATCGAGTATTCTACGAATATCTCAGTGACTCCATCTGTGTATTTATTGAATTTGGATGAAAACAACGATTTAAAATTTTTGCAAATCTTTTTCATAAGATTTATTTACAAGTATAATTGGAATTGTGTTTATCATATAGAAGATGATTTTGTGATTGTATTGCCCATTGAGTGCTTTAAGAGTTATGGTCGATGCACTTGATCAACGTTATCGATAGGAATCTCCTAAATGTTTTGATGAGACAATTTGACACAATAAATTGACCTATAAAAAATACATTTTTCTAGAAAATGATTTTATAAAGACAATTGTAATTTTGGAACTTTTAGCTTTTTAGGAAAGAAGATTGTTTGTAAGAACTCTTTTTCGATACTCTTATCCTTGTGATCCCCGAAGGGAACCAAGACTTCAATATTGTACCAATACTAGCCATATCGGTTTCGGTGCTGTTCTCATATAAAAAGATAGATTAGTTGCCTATGCTTCTAGACAACTAAAGCCTATACTACCCATGATTTGGAGTTAGCCGCTATAGTCTTTGCTCTAAAGATTTGGCGACATTATTTATTGGACGAGCGTTTTATTCTCTTCACTGATAACAAATCTCTGAAGTATCTATTCACTCAGAAGGAACTTAATATGAGGCAACAGAGCTGGCTCAAAATTTTTGCTTCATATGATTTGTTATTCGGTATACCCCTGATAAGGGTAATCGAGTTGCTGATGCGCTTAGTCGCAAGCAGCAATTTGTTATGTCCATAATGCTAGCCGATTGGGATATATTGGAAGTTTTGTCTCATTGTGATATTAGAAACCGTCCTTCAGTTTCTGATTTTCTCATGCTTTTACTTAGCATGGAAGCTCGTCCTAGTTTGTTGGTTCATGTCGCTGATGCCCAGAAACAAGATCCATATCTCTCTTATCTTATTCAGAGTTGTAAATCGAAATTCCAAAGTGATAATCTAAAGGATTTTGATATTGATATTCATGGTTGTATTCGGAAGAAGGAATGGGTGATCGTGCCTAATGTTTCTAATCTTAGAAATGACATTCTTGAAGACTGTCATCGTTCTAAGTATACTATTCATCCGGGTAGTAGTAAGATGTATGCTGATATGAAACACTTATACTTTTGGGAGGGTATGAAGCGTGATGTTGGAAGTTATGTGAGTCTTTGCATGACTTGTCAACTTATTAAAGCAGAACACCATCGTCCTAGTGGTCTTTTGCATCCTCTTGAGATTCCATTATGGAAATGGGATCAAAATTCTATGGGCTTCATTGATGGTCTACCTCGTTCGAGGTCGGGCCATACTAGTATTTGGGTGATTGTTGACCGATTGACCAAATCAACCTATTTTATTCCTATCAAGTCCAAGCGGACTGCTTCTTGGTTTTGGTGGTGGTTGGGAAGACCAATTATCTCTTGTTGAATTTACTTATTATAATAATTTCCAATCCAGTATCGGTATGGCTTCTTTCGAAACTCTTTACGAAAGACCGCGTCGATCACCATCTTATTGGTTGGAATCCGAGAAAAAGTTAGTTCTCAGCCCCGATTTTATTCGTGAATCTTTTGAGAAGATTGGTATTATTAGACAGGAATGAAAGAGGCTCAGAATAGGCAGAAATCTTATGCCGATCATCGTAGGAAGCCTTTGGAATTTTCTGTTGGTGATCTCGTATTCATTAGTGTTTTTTCGATGAAGGGTGTGGTGCATTTTAGTACCTCCAGGAAATTGGCTCCTCGATATTGGACCATTTCCTATTACGTAACACATTGGCCCTGTTGCTTATCGTGTATCGTTACCTATTCAGTTTTCGAGAATTCATGACGTATTTCATGTTTCACAGCTTCATCGATGCCTTCGAGATTCGGGTTCTATTATTGATCCTCATATGTTGCAAGATCTTGAGATCTCACCCGACTTGTCTAGGGTGCAAAATCATATTCGTGTGCTAACTTTGGAGGTTAAGCGCCTTCGGAATAAAGAAGTCCTGCTTTTAAAAATTCAATGGTCCGCAAACCCCAAGGACTATACTTGGGAAACCAAAGAATTCATCGAGCATTTTTATCCCGGTTTTCTCTCCTCTTCGGGTGGGGGTGAACATTCTAATTCATCTTTTCTATTTTAATCTTTATTGTGATGAATTATTTGTGTTATAAACAACTTCTAGTACGAAAAATGCGAGGACGCAATTTTTATAAGGGGGGAGTTTGTAATAACCACGATTTTATTACCGTCGTAATAAAATTTTAAAATTGAAATTTGAAAAATAAATTTGCAATGCAAAAATGTTGCAAAGTCAGTTGGGAAAATAATCAAACTATGTTGAAATTCATCTTTTGCCTCACGTGTAAGTGAAGATAATCCATTTCAGAGTCTGTTACATACTTTTTAATTGTGTTGTATTGCTTTGCCTTTCACGTGTTATTGGAAATAGGCCATTTTAAGCTAAAGGGTGGAACATTTCTTTTGCTAGATACCACTTATTATATTAAAAAAAGGTGGAACATATTTTGTTAGGCTGTCATGCGCAAATTGTGTAAACAATAATAGTAAAGCCAATGTGAACACTTTGCCTTGCTGTGAACAAAGTTTTAAAAAGCAAGTGTTAATCTTGCAGCTATCATCATTTTATATATGCTAGCCGGTCCTTGTTTCTTCACATAGGCACGTTCGCCTTAAATGCTTTTGCACCAAAATATGGCCAGCACATTGTTTCGTCGAATTATACACCAATTTGAAAAGAAAAGTAGCTGCCTCATCATTTTTATTCATTCATTTCCAGTAGCTCAGCAAACATTAATGGCGGTTCTAATATTATTGCTTCTTTTGGAATTTTTGATGCTAACTGGTTCGGAGGCGAATAAAAGGTGAGTGCATAACTCATATTTCTAATTTATTCATTTTTCCTTTGCATTTTTGCCGTGAGTGCAAAACGTGTTGTATACGGAAAAAAATTTGTGTCCGGACCATATTCATTTTATTCGTGTGCATGATGACGTACCTACAAGTCTAAGGGTGAGTGTATGTTGATTACTTACATATGTGCAAATTGCATTGCACTGGCCATCTCAACTTTTATGAATCTTGGTTGCAAATATGTGTAAACCGAAAGGGAATGGGTTCCAGGTCACATTGAGTAAAAATTAATTGTCCACTAAACTTCATGAATTAACGCTAGTGTATGCATGTAGTAACGCGGTCATCACCTTGATTTCTTTTCGCGTGTGCATATAAAAGAGTTCTAAGTCCAGACATTTTTTTTTCGTGTGCTTATATAGCTTGCCAAGCAAAAATTTTGTAGCACGTATAAAAGTTTGAAGTCATTTATATTTAGCCTTAATAGTGATGCGTATGCACATGTATTTTCAGTTCAATTGTACGTGCAAATTTTTATTACATGAAGAGTTTTAATACTAGTGCATGAAATGCACTAATCCAGAGCACTTTTTAAAATGTGTACACTTGGTACGTGTATGCAAAAGCAAGCCCAAGTAAGTTTTTTTTTCATTTATGACGTGACAGCCTGTTACATAACCAACCATTACTTATATTCATTCCATGCATGTAGCAATATTGTCCAGATACACATTTGTGCAAAAATGTTTGCACGTTACCATTTTTTTAGGTCACTTTCCTTTGCATACTTGATTCGTGTATACGTGTAGTGTGTAGGCATTTTCGGGTAAGCATTAATAAGTGACTAAGTGAAAATAATGCATGCACCAAGAATCGAGTTTCAGGTCATGATATTTCATACAATTCATCACTGTGTATAAATATTTATAGCAAGAAAGCCATGTCTAGGCATACTATTTTGTACGTACGTGAAAAATTGCCTTGTCCAGACCACTTTTCATTATAGGCGTGCATTTACAAACTATGCTAGGTCATTCAATTATTTTGTTTATATTATCATTTCAATTGTGCATGTCATAGTATACAAAAGTACTGCCCAGATCACCAATTTCAATATGTACGTGCAAGTTGAATTGCATGAAAATGTTGTAAATACCAGTGTTTAATTTACGTTGAACCGGTGTTTGGTTTAAAACGTATCTTGTTGCCGTATTTTTATAACGGAAATTTTAATCCGATGTTATATTTTTGAAGTGTGTTGTTTTGATGAGATTTTTGACGAATAAAAATTACAGTTGTTTTGACTTCAGTAACCGTCAATTTTAAAGTGAATTTTCAAGCGGTTATCCCGCAACGCTGATTTGATATCCGTTTTTACGGTGTTTTGTGAAGCGCAATTTCTTTATAGAAATTGCTATAGATGTTGCTGTTTTAATCACGTGTTTTTCAATTCATTTTAAAATAAAATTGTTTTCTAATTTTTTTACAGTTTATGCTTTCAAAAGAACGAGGAATCGATTTAAACACTTCAGCAAAATTAAGGACTATGAACCCTTACTTTTACTGATTCGCTTAATTCCGGACTTGTGCGTTTGAGAACGTAAAATGTTATGTATATAAAATTCACAATTTCGCACTTTCAAGGAAACGATGAAGTGATTTAAACGATTTAGCAAAAGTGCGGAGTATGGAACCACACTTTTACTATTTCGGTTAATTCAGGACTCGTTAATTGAAATATTTGCTGTTTGATGATTTTGATGATTTTATTGGGCTTTCGAGCCACTCTGCTGGACCTTCGGGTCATATGATGGACCTTCGGGTCAATTACCAGTACTAGACCTTCGGGTCATCTGTTGAACCTTCGGTTCATTTGTTGGACCTTCGGGTCATTTGTTGGGCGCCAAAAATTATAGTACTTGGTAGGCTTCGGCCATATGAGATGCACGTGCGGCGTAGCAAAAACTCGCCATCTGCTGGGATCGATCCATCTTTTATGTTGATTTTCTAGTTATCTTATTATGATTTCTACATTCTGCGTATTGCTGTTTTGGATTCAATTGTGAATTTGGAAGTTGATTTTGATGATGTTTAATGGGATTTCTTCCTTTAAACTATGTTGATTTCTATGTCGTATAATCTCACCCGAGACTACAATTTTGTGTATAGTCTCATCCGAGATTATAACTTTGTGTATAGTCTCATCCGAGATTATAATTTTGTGTATATTCTCATCCGAGATTATAAAATTGCGTATTGCTGTTTTGAATTCAATTGGGAATTTAAAAGCTGATTTTGATGGAGTCTAAATTGAAATTTCTTCATTTAAACTATGTTGATTATTATGTTGAATAGTCTCAATTCGAGATTATTGATTTTGATGGAGTTTAAATTGAGATTTCTTTATTTGAACTATGTTGATTATTTATTGTATAATCTCATTCGAGATTATAATCATTTGCTTAAGTGTTGTTTATCATACACTTATTTCTGAAGTTTAAATTAGACTGATCCGTTTATTATTTTCTTTTAAATAATACTCGGGTCAGACCGAGTTATTTCAGGATAATCACTATCTCTGATTCTGTTGTCGCTTCAGCTTTTGAGATTTCACATCATCTTTTGTCTAGGCTTCGAGGTGTTACTTTTGGAGTTTTGACTCTAGTCTCGTGTATGTTGATATCTATGTATTTGTACATTTGGTTCATGTGAACTATCGATTATTGTAGTATGTATCCAGACTTGCCTTTCGCTATATCTGATATTCCTATTCTAATATGATTATACTATCTATGTTGTTGTTGTTCTGAGCTGTTCTGGATTTTTCATTAGCCACCTTAGTTTTGTTTTAGATTTGGATTAAATATATATCTTTGTGAGTAATTTACACAACTCCTATCGATGTAATCAATGCTCGTCTAAGGCATAACTTACGGATGGCCGCTCCTAACAAGCCTTATTCTTTGCAATAGCAGACGTTATTCCTTATAATAACCTTTGTTATTGCGAGCATAGAGGTGAGGCGTCACAGCTTGGTATCAGAGCTGAGATTCAGAACAAATTATAATAAACATGGAACAGAAGCAGAATGGAATATGTGTTACAACAATTCGAGTGTTTTATCGGTGTCTTTTTAATCTATCCCTTCGTTGTTCTTAAATCTTTATCCTCTTTAACATATTGGAGTATATCTAGGGATAAATCTCATATCCCCGTAGTATTCCATTTGTTAAATTCCTTATCAATCTTGCTTGTAGTTTCCTTGAGTTAAAACAAGGAAAGTCCTTTGTTTCTGATTGTCCAACTGCTTCTAAGGGGTCTCAAATCTGGGAAGCTTAATGTTGCTAAAGCTTCTAGTGATTCTTCTCAGCCCACATGTATTCTTCCTTCCATTTTGGAAGGTTTTATTTTATTTCACTACCGTTCTATTAGAGTACTTTTCGATACGGGTGCATCACATTCATTCGTGTCGAAGGAGCTGGTTAATGTTATTCCTTTGAATGTTGTTAGTCTTTGTGACCCTTTGAGGATTGTAAATCCTATTGGTGGATCTGCTACTCTTGGTTTGTTGTGTGTTGATGTTGTGATTATTCTTCGTGGTTGTTCCTTTCATGCAAATCTGCATGTTATGGATCATCTTGGTTTTGATGTGATCTTGGGAATGGATTGGCTCGTCCGTTATGAAGTTCAATACTATGTCCCGAAAGAACTTTATATCTCAAGCATCACTATGCTATCGAGCAATTATCTATTATATTTCGAAGCATTTATATTTCGAAGCATGGATCATACTTCGAATGCTTTCATTTCTTCCTTCGAATCGGAGGATGTCTTAGCTAATATTCCGGTTGTTTGTGATTTTTCTGATGTCTTCGAGCCTATTTCGTGTTTGACGTCGAAGAGGGAAATTGAGTTCCGTATTGATCTTATCTTTAGTGATCATCCTGTCAGTCCTCCCACGAGGATGTCTGCTAAGGAAAATGAGGAATTTAAGCAACAATTATCCGAGTTGAAAGCCAAGCAATTTATTCGTTCAAGCTCTTCTCCTTGGGGCGCCGCCGTTGTCTTCGTTAAGAAGCCAGATGGTACTCTTAGGCTTTGCATTGATTATTGCAAGCTTAACGAGCTTACAATCAAAAATAGGTATCCATTACCTAGGATCGACGACATGTTCGATCAATTAAGTGGTGATAAGCTTTTCTCTCAACTCGATCTTGCTACCGGCTTTCATCAGTTACGAGTTGTGGAAGATAGCATTCCACTTACCGCATTCCGCACTCCTTATGATTCTTATGAATGACTTATTATGTCATTCAGTTTGCCAAGCTTATTTCACCCATTTTACGAATCGAGTATTCTACGAATATCTCGGTGACTCCATCTGTGTATTTATTGATTTTGGATGAAAACAACGATTTAAATTTCTTGCAAATCTTTTTCATAAGATTTATTTACAAGTATAATTGGAATTGTGTTTATCATATATAAGATGATTTTGTGATTGTATTGCCCATTGAGTGCTTTAAGAATTCTGGTCGATGCGCTTGATCAACGTTATCGATAGGAATCTCCTAAACGCTTTGATGAGACAATTTGACACAATAAATTGACCAATAAAAAGTACATTTTTCTAGAAAATGATTTCATAAAGACAATTGTAATTTTGGAAGTTTTAGCTTTTCAAGAAAGAAGATTGTTTGTAAGTACTCTTTTTCGATACTCTTATCCTTGTGATTCCCGAAGGGAACCAAGACTTCAATATTGTACCAATACTAGCCATATTGGTTTCGGTGCTGTTCTCATATAAAAAGGTAGAGTAGTTGCCTATGCTTCTAGACAACTAAATCCTATACTACCCATGATTTGGAGTTAGCCGCTATAGTCTTTGCTCTAAAGTTTTGGCGACATTATTTATTGGACGAGCGTTTTGTTCTCTTCACTGATAACAAATCTCTGAAGTATCTTTTCACTCAGAAGGAACTTAATATGAGGCAACAGAGCTGGCTCAAAATTTTTGCTTCATATGATTTTGATATTCGGTATACCCCTGATAAGGGTAATCGAGTTGCTGATGCGCTTAGTCGCAAGCAGCACGTTGTTATGTCCATGATGCTAGTAGAGTGGAATATATTGGAAGTTTTATCTCATTGTGATATTAGAAACCATCCTTCAGTTTCTGATTTTCCCATGCTTTTACTTAGCATGGAAGCTCGTCCTAGTTTGTTGGATCGTGTTGCCGATGCCCAGAAACAAGATCCAAATCTCTCTTATCTTATTCATAGTTGTAAATCGAAATCCCAAAGTGATAATCTAAAGGATTTTGATATTGATATTCATGGTTGTATTCGGAAGAAGGGAAGGGTGATCGTGCCTAATGTTTCTAATCTTAGAAATGTCATTCTTCAGGTCTGTCATCGTTCTAAGTATACTATTCATCCGGGTAGTAGTAAGATGTATGCAGATATGAAACACTTATACTTTTGGGAGGGTATGAAGCGTGATGTTGCAAGTTATGTGAGTCATTGCATGACTTGTCAACTTATTAAAGCAGAACACCATCGTCCTAGTGGTCTTTTGCATCCTCTTGAGATTTCATTATGGAAATGAGATCAAATTTCTATGTACTTCATTGATGATCTACCTCGTTCGAGGTCGGACCATACTAGTGTTTGGGTGATTGTTGACCGATTGACCAAATCAACCTATTTTATTCCTATCAAGTCCAAGCGGACTGCTTCTTTATTTTGGTGGTGGTTGGGAAGACCAATTATCTATTGTTGAATTTACTTATTATAATAATTTCCAATCCAGTATCGGTATGGCTTCTTTCGAAACTCTTTACGAAAGACCGCGTCGATCACCATCTTATTGGTTAGAATCCGAGAAAAAGTTAGTTCTCAGCCCTGATTTTATTCATGAATCTTTTGAGAAGATTGGTATTATTAGACAGGAATGAAAGAGGCTCAGAATAGGCAGAAATCTTATGCCGATCATCGTAGGAAGCCTTTGGAATTTTCTGTTGGCGATCTCGTATTCATTCGTGTTTTTCCGATGAAGGGTGTGGTGCGTTTTAGTAGCTCCGGGAAATTGGCTCCTCGATATTGGACCATTTCCTATTACGGAACACATTGGCCCTGTTGCTTATCGTGTATCGTTACCTATTCAGTTTTCGAGAATTCATGACGTATTTCATGTTTCACAGCTTCATCGATGCCTTCGAGATTCAGATTCTTTTATTGATCCTCATATGTTGCAAGATCTTGAGATCTCACCCGACTTGTCTAGGGTGCAAAATCCTATTCGTGTGCTAACTTCGGAGGTTAAACGCCTTCGAAATAAAGAAGTCCCGCTTTTAAAAATTCAATGGTCCGCAAACCCCAAGGATTACACTTGGGAAACCAAAGAATTCATCGAGCGTTTTTATCCCGGTTTTCTCTCCTCTTCGGGTGGGGGTGAACATTCTAATTCATCTTTTCTATTTTAATCTTTGTTGTGATGAATTATTTGTGTTATAAACAACTTCTAGTATGAAAACTGCGAGGACGCAATTTTTATAAGGGGGAGTTTGTAGCAACCATGATTTTATTACCGTCGTAATAAAAATTTAAAATAGAAATATTAAATTGAAATTTGAAAAATAAATTTGCAATGCAAAAATGTTGCAAAGTCAGTTGGGAAAATAATCAAACTATGTTGAAATTCATCTTTTGCCTCACGTGTAAGTGAAGATAATCCATTTCAGAGTCTGTTACATACTTTTTAATTGTGTTGTATTGCTTTGCCTTTCACGTGTTATTGGAAATAGGCCATTTTAAACTAAAGGTTGGAACATTTCTTTTGTAAGATACCACTTATTATATTAAACAAAGGTGGAACATACTTCCTTAGGCTGTCACGCGCAAATTGTGTAAACAATGATAGTAAAGCCAATGTGAACACTTTGCCTTGCTGTGAACAAAGTTTTAAAAAGCAAGTGTTCATCTTGCAGCTATCATCATTTTATATATGCTAGCCGGTCCTTGTTTCTTCACATAGGCACGTTCGCCTTAAATGCTTTTGCACCAAAATATGGCCAGCACATTGTTTCGTCGAATTATACACCAATTTGAAAAGAAAAGTAGCTGCCTCGTCATTTTTATTCATTCATTTACAATAGCTCAGCAAACATTAATGGTGGTTCTAATATTATTGCTTCTTTTGGAATTTTTGTTGCTAACTGGTTCGGTGGCAAATAAAAGGTGAGTGCATAACTCATATTTCTAATTTATTCATTTTTCCTTTGCATTTTTGCCATGAGTGCAAAACGTGTTGTATACGAAAAAAAAATTGTGTCCAGACCTTATTCATTTTATTCATGTGCATGATAACGTACCTGCAAGTCTATGGGTGAGTGTATGTTGATTAGTTACATATGTGCAAATTGCATTGCAGTGGCCACCTCAACTTTTATGAATATTGGTTGCAAATATGTGTAAACCGAAAGGGAATGGGTTCCAGGTCACGTTGAGTAAAAAGTAATTGTCCACTAGACTTCATGAATTAACGCTAGTGTATGCGGTGTAGTAACGCAGTCATCACCTTGATTTCTTTTTGCGCGTGCATATAAAAGAGTTCTAAGTCCAGACATTTTTTTTTCGTGTGCTTATATAGCTTGCCAAGCAAAAATTTTGTAGCACGTATACAAGTTTCAAGTCATTTATATTTAGCCTTAATAGTGACGCGTATGCACATGTATTTTCAGTTAAATTGTACGAGCAAATTTTTATTACATGAAGAGTTTTAATACTAGTGCGTGAAATGCACTAATCCAGAGCACTTTTTAAAATGTGTACACTTGGTACGTGTAAGCAAAAGCAAGATCAAGTCATTTTTTTTCATTTATGACGTGACAGCCTGTTACATAACCAACCATTACTTATGTTCATTCCATGCATGTAGCAATATTGTCCAGATACACGTTTGTGCAAAAATGTTTGCATGTTACCATTTTTCCAGGTCACTTTCCTTTGCATACTTGATTCGTGTATACGTGTAGTGTGTAGGCATTTTCGGGTATGCATTAATAAGTGACTAAGTGAAAATAATGCATGCACCAAGAATCGAGTTTCAGGTCATGATATTTCATACAATTCATCACTGTGTATAAATATTCATAGCAAGAAAACCATGTCCAGGCATACTATTTTGTACGTACGTGAAAAATTGCCTTGTCCAGACCACTTTTCATTATAGGCGTGCATTTACAAACTATGCTAGGTCATTCAATTATAATTTATATTATCATTTCAATTATGTATGTCATAGTATACAAAAGTATTGCCCAGACCACCAATTTCAATATGTACGTGCAAGTTGAATTGCATGAAAATGTTGTAAATACCAGTGTTTAATTTACGTTGAACCGGTGTTTGGTTTAAAACGTATTTTGTTGCCGTATTTTTATAACGGAAATTTTAATCCGATGTTATATTTTTGAAGTGTGTTGTTTTGATGAGATTTTTGACGAATAAAGTTACTGTTGTTTTGACTTTAGTAACCGTCAATTTTAGAGTGAATTTTCAAGCGGTTATCCCGCAACGCTGATTTTATATCCGTTTTTATGGTGTTTTGTGGAGCACAATTTCTTTGTAGAAATTGCTTTAAATGTTGCTGTTTTAATCACGTGTTTTTCAATTCGTTTTAAAATAAAAAAAATTCTAAAACTTTTACAGTTTACACTTTCAAAAGAATGAGGAATCGATTTAAACGCTTCAGCAAAATTGAGGACTATGAACCCTTACTTTTACTGATTCGCTTAATTTTGGACTTGTCCGTTTGAGAACGTAAAATGTTATTTATATAAAATACACAATTTGGACCTTTCAAGGAAACGATGAAGAGATTTAAAAGGATTTAGCAAAAGTGCAGAGTATGGAACCACACTTTTACTATTTCGGTTAATTCCGGACTCGTTAATTGAAATATTTGCTGTTTGATGATTTTGATGATTTTATTGGGCTTTCGAGCCACTCTGCTGGACCTTCGGGTCAATTACCAGTACTAGACCTTCGAGTCATCTGTTGGACCTTCGGGTCATTTGTTGGACCTTCGGGTCATTTGTTGGGTGCCAAAAATTATAGTACTTGGTAGGCTTCGGCCATATGAGATGCACGTGCGGCGTAGCTAAAACTCACCATCTGTTGGGATCGATCCATCTTTTATGTTGATTTTCTAGTTATCTTATTTTGATTTCTAGATTCTGCATATTGCTGTTTTGGATTCAATTGTGAATTTGGAAGTTGATTTTGATGATGTTTAATGGGATTTCTTCCTTTAAATTATGTTGATTTCTATGTTGTATAGTCTCACCCGAGACTATAATTTTGTGTATAGTCTCATCCGAGATTATAACTTTGTGTATAGTCTCATCCAAAATTATAATTTTGTGTATAGTCTCATCCGAGATTATAAAATTGCATATTGCTGTTTTGAATTCAATTGGGAATTTAAAAGCTAATTTTGATGGAGTTTAAATTGAAATTTCTTCATTTAAATTATGTTGATTATTATGTTGAATAGTCTCAATTCGAGATTATTGATTTTGATGGAGTTTAAATTGAGATTTCTTTATTTGAACTATGTTGATTATTTATGTTGTATACTCTCATTCGAGATTATAATCATTTGCTTAAGTGTTGTTTATCATACACTTATTTCTGAAGTTTAGATTAGACTTATCCGTTTATTATTTTCTTTTAAATAATACTCGGGTCAGACCAAGTTATTTTAGGATAATCACTATCTCTGATTCTATTGCCGCTTCAGCTTTTAGGATTTCACATCATCTTTTGTCTGGGCTTCGTTGTGTTACTTTTGGAGTTTTGAGTCTAGTCTCATGTATGTTGATATCTATGTATTTGTAAATTTGGTTCATGTGAACTATCGATCGTTGCAGCATGTATCCAGACTTGTCTTCCGCTATATTTGATATTTCTGTTTTGATATGATTATACTATCTATGTTGTTGTTGTTATGAGTTTTTCTGGATTTTTCATTAGCCACCATAGTTTCGTTTTAGATTTGGATTGAATATATATATATATATATATATATATATATATATATATATATCTTTAGGAGTAATTTACACAACTCCTATCGATGTAATCAATGCTCGTCTAAGGCATAACTTACGGATGGTCGCTCCTAACAAGCCTTATTCTTCGCAATAGCAGACGTTATTTCTTATAATAACCTTTGTTATTGTGAGCATAGAGGTGGGGCGTCACAAAAAGGGTTGTGTAGACACCACACTATTTCTATTGCATGAAAATGATGATCTTTTAATTGTTCAAATATACGTTGATGACATTATTTATGGTGCTATTAAAAATTTGTTGTATGAGAAATTTGAAAAAGTTATGCAGGAAAAGTTTGAAATGAGCTTGGTCGCAGAGTTGAAATTCTTTTTAGGATTTCAAGTCAAATAAAGCGATGAACGTACATTCATTTCTCAAACAAAATATATTAGGGAACTAGTCGACAAATTTGGATTAAAAGATGCTAAACCAGCTAGATCCTCCATGAGCACAACAATTAAACTTGACAATGATGAAAAAGGTAAGGCAGTTGATCAAAAGCAATATAGAGGTATGATTGGATCACTCCTTTATCTTACTGCTTCTAGACCTGACATCATGTTTTCTATCTGCTTGTATGCACGATTTCAATCTAACCCAAAAGAATCTCATTTAAAAGCCGTTAAAAGAATTATAAAATATTTGTTGCACACCCCACGATTTGGTCTTTGGTATCCAACAAATGATAATTTTGAACTAAAAGGATTTTCAGATGCGGACTATGCTGGAAGTCTAGTTGATAGAAAAAGTACTATTGGTGCATGCTTTATGTTAGGACATTCATTAGTTGCATGGGCAAGTAGAAAACAAAATTGTATTGCGTTATCTACCACAGAGGCAGAGTATATTGCTCTGAGTGGTTTCTCTGCTCAAATCTTATGGATGATACAAACTTTGCAAGACTACAGTCTAAATTTTAAACGTGTACCACTAATGTGTGATAGCAAAAGCACAATTGATCTCACAAATAATCATGTACATCACTCACGAACAAAACACATAGATGTTAGACATCATTTTATTAGAGATCATATTTCCAAGGAAAACATCTACATAAATTTCATTTCAACCGACTCTCAATTGGCAGATATTTTTACAAAACCCCTACCAGAAAATAGTTTTTGTAAAATACGTCTTAACTTAGGTGTTCTAGAAATTTGATTTTCTAAATATTTAACATTTTTTCCCCCACTAATTATCAAGAAAAAAGATAAATAGTGATTGAAAAAGTGATGAGTGTTGATATTTATCATATATTATGACTCGTGATGGTATAATTAGTAAATTTCTTTAAAAATTTAAACAAGAGTTACAAAAAATTTTGTTGGTAAAAAATTCCATGACCATCTCTATTTCTATCATATTTCTAACGACCATCACTCATCAAAATTCTATATAGTTCGTCAATGTGTGGTACTTTAAACAGGAATCATTCGTTTTTCATTTTACATTTTTAATAAAATAAATAAAAAGGTAAAAAATAAAAAATAATAATAATAAAATAAAATAAAATGAAATCCAAAGTATTTACTCTCATTTAAAAGTCCTCATGGTTATGCATGGATGAATTACTTGAAATTTGTTATATGCTTCCATGCTCATTTAAAAGTCCTTACGGTTATGCATGTGTGGAACGCATATCAAAATTGATTTTTTTTAAATAAACAAGTTGATTATAATCCCATTTTAAAGTCCTCACGGTTATGCATGGTTAGAAGATACTTGAATTCATTTTTAAAATAAAATTGGAATACTACTAATCTCATTTAAAAGTCCTAATGGTTATGCATGGTTGGTAGATATTCAAATTCCTGATATTAATATACCACAAATAGACACAACTGTATGGTTTTAAATGATGACATCATTCCTAACATTCTAAAAGTGGAATATGCACCTAACAAACTATTTATGATTTTTGTTTGATTTTTTATTGGAATTTAATATTTATATTCAATTGAGTTTTTAATGTTGGATTAATATCGATCACTTTATCTCTATTTTTTCTAACACTATTACTCTTTGGCTGATAACAAAAGGGGGAGAGAAAAGTTAAGATTTTATCAAATAAAATCAAATCAAGTAAAGGTCAAATATTTTCTATTTGCATCTAGGCTCATTTGCATATTTTTAATTGTATGCATATATGAAGGGGGAGCTTTGTGTAGAGAGGAAGCATTTAAATAGGGGAGCAAATGGAATCATTAAATACATTTAATATGTTTCAAAATCTTAAATATATGTTTGTTATCATCAAAAGGGGGAGATTATTGAATATGCGATTATATGATTTTTGTTTGATGATAATAAACATATATATATATATATATATATATATATATTCGTTTAAATGTATTTTTTAGTGTACTATTTTATTTTTCATAGATTGCTGAATAAAATAAATAACACAGAATTTGAATTCAAACAGAAATTTTTATTCCACCAAATATTTATTGCAATTTTTGAATAGTACATATTTCAAGCTCTTACTATATACAATTTCAATTACAATACAAATTTTGATTACATCACAAATTTTCACATTTACATTGCACCTCACTACATACCACTCATTCACTCAACTCGTACTGATCTTCAACTTCATTCCAATGTAAATCCAGCATCTGAGCAATCTGCCAAAATATACATTGAAGCGGTAAAATTGAAAATAAAATATTTTTGCAGTATAAAATAAAATATGGATTTTGAAATAATATTTGCCTCGGTTATTTGGGTTGTTCGTCATCATTTAATTTCGAATTCATCATACACTAACAGCTTGTGACATACATAGTGTATCATTGTATATGCCACATGGCCGTGCACACCGATATATACGCTTGATAGAATTACAAGGACAAGTGAGCACAGGTCAAACCCAAAACGCCGAGTTCAACTCAAGTGAAATAAAAAATAATGTCACAATATTTAGCACAAGGTCAAACCCGAGCTACAAGCTAGATTCAACTCAAGTGTAATTCGAAAAACAAATCCAAATGCAATAAAATAGTCAGGAGCAACCTCAATGCACAACAAGTATACATAAAGGCCAAAGTATGCAATATACTCAGACTTCAAGTGCAAAATAAAGTAAAGCTCCAACCAAGTGAATATGCAAAATGTACACGAGTGAATGCAATCAAATAACTCGAGTACAACAAATGGAGATGCAACCCAAATCAAAATGAACCAGATGGAACTGCAACAGCAGGAATGGCAACATGCATGCCACAGGTCTGCAACAAATGAAATATATGCACCAGCATTTCATAAAACCAAGCACCAAAAATACAACATGCAGTATGCCGTGATGCACAGGAACCAAGGCCAAGACTAGTGAACTGCAAGTGTCGACCAGTGCACATCAAACCAGAAGTATGCTCGAAGCAAAAATATAAACCAAATTCAAGTTATACAAGCAAAACTCAAACCAGAGGCAATTGGCATCAACTACAACAATGAAACAGAGATTACAAAACCAAAACATCAACTAAGTTCAAATGAATATAGACAGCAAGCTCTAGATGGTACATAAGTAAAAGACCAACAATGCAATTGAAATGCAAACTGTCTCGAAGAGTGATACCAGAGACTACAAAGAAATCGAGACTGAACCATAAGCAAGTGACATGGCTAGTTCGAACAAAGACAGAGGAGATTTCAAACTACAGTTCTAAGTGACCGAAGTCAAAGTACCAAAAAATTCAAAGCCAAGAAATCGCAACTTCAAAGCCGTTTAAATCAATGTAACAGTTTTGAACAAGTCATAGAAACAAATTCAAATCACTGGCCGAGATAAATCAACATCGTCAAACCAGAATCAATGCCGTGATGATCAAGAAATCAAACGAGTAAGAATCGAAGCCGTGTGAATCAAGCTACCAGAAATTATATGAAATTTACAAAGTCAGAGAAATCATCAACATCAAAACAAAATCGAATGGCCGAGATGAATAAATTGACAAATTCAAAAAAATGAATACGAACGAAAATCAAGGGTTGAGAACTCTATATAAAAACCCAATCATCATCGGCTTTCAATTAATCAAGTTCAAACAAGCATAACAAAAAAGCAAAAGGAATAAATCACATACCAAACCACCGAACTCGATCGAGAAGGAGCAGCCGTGTGCAAAGTAAAATCAATCGTCAAGCAATCACGAAGAACAATCCACCTGATCGAACTAATTAAAGTCGGCTTCTTCAATTTGTTTCACAACATAATATCTTCAATTTATCTTATGCACCTGGGTAAAACAGGTTATAGCATTAAATAGAAATGTTTACTCACTTTTTCTGGAAACAGAGAGAGATCAGAGAACACTGCTTAATTTGTTTCCTGGAACAGTAGAGCTTGATTTGTTTGTTTAATTTGAGTTTGAAATCTACTATCTTGATCTCAGTTTTGAACTTTGAAAACTTGATGTTGTACACAGCTTTAAATTTCTTTGATTACTGTTTGATAGCTTGTTGTTGGTTTTTCATATTGTGTTGCATGTTCTCAACTTGAAAAATTTAGATATGCTGTTGTAAATCACTTCTGATTTTTTATTACAGTTTTGAATTCTAGTTTCCTGATTTTTAGAAGAAGAAAAGCAAAATAGAGATGTTTAAAAACTGAATCCCAGTTTCCCTTCACAACAATATATTTGTTATTTCATTTTCAAGAGAATTTGCCACTTATTATCTTAATTTGTTCTTAAGCTTACAAATGTATCTTAATCAATCTTAGGTGAATGACAAATGTAAAATTCCCTCTTTAACTTATTTCTTATGTTACAAGTGTTAAGAATTCATTATTAAATTAATTTCTTATTTTTACAAATGATTTAAACCTTTATTTAATATTTTCCTTAATACTTATGTTTTATATAAATTATGAAATGTATTTATATCTTTATTAAGTATAAAATTTTATGTTATATTTATTTATTTTTAAAATACATTTTTCAAAGTTAAAATTTAAAGAAAGAAAATTAAAAAGAAATGAACATTCATTTAAATCATATGTTAAAGTTTAAACTTAAGTTATTATAGCTAACATTAATATTATATATAAACTAAATTTATTTCAAGAACAAATAAAAAAAACATATTCAACTTTTATTATAATATATAATTCTAAACTATCATATTTTTATATAAAATAAATATTTAATTTGAGTGTTTATAAAAATATAAGATAAATTTTTAAATAGCTTTTGAAAAGCCTTTATATTAAATTCAATCAAAATCTTCCAAACCACAATACACTTATATATATATATATATATATATATATTATAAATTTGAAAATATTGTTATTAAATTTAAATTGAAACCAAACTTTCTTTTCACAATATGTATACATATATATAGACACACACACACACACACATTATAAATAAAATATATTTTATTAGCTTAGAAAGATTAATTTTTACCAACTAAATATTATTAACTTTGAAAAGAATAAAATTTGCCAAATTAAATTATTATTAAGTTTTGAAAAGATAAATTCGGTTAATTTAGATTACTAAATCAATATTGCACATTTTAAAATAATTATTAATGGAAATTATCAAATAAGTATTGCTCAAAATTTCGGGACATCACATTCCTCCCCCCTTTGAATCTTTTTGTCCTCGAAAAGGAATGAAGCCAGAATTTATTAAAATACTTAATATCAATTAAATCACTTTTTGATCATTTTTAAAACACTTTAAAATCTATATAATATTTCCAAAATAGTTTTATAAAAATATCATTTTATAACTCGATGTTTCAACAAGTCTGTCCTCGTTCTCACAGAAATTCCGTTATACGTTGATCAGGCGTAGGACTGAAAATCTATAAGTACTTGGTAAATCCGTTTTCAACACCCAGTGAGAATACTTGGAAAATAATTTATTGAAAATATAGAAAACATTTTTGAAAATAGAGGAAATATCATTGGTGAGAATGCTCTGGAAATCATCATCCCCATCCATGGTCGCAGTTAACCCGATGGTTACGTTGCCTTCCTGGCAAAATCCACCGATAACTGTACGCACTCCATGCCCTTCGCTTACGCCATGGAACCCGCTACAGATCGTAGCTACAACTGGGGTTACGTTGCTGTCATAGCAAAAACCCACATAATTGTAAGCCTTAGCGTCCTCGAATTTCGCTGCCAAAAAATAAAACTTCTCCACTCCACTCGACCATAGATCGCAGTCTATCGATGTTACGTTGCCTTCTCGGCAAAATCAAATGTAGACCGTTGACACTCACCTCCACAAGATTTCCACTATGGTCCACAGTAGATCACAACGACATCGAGTTAAACTATCGTCACAGCATAACTCAAATGCCTCTGTAGGCATCAGCGCCCTCCACTTACGCTGCCCAATAATCCTCAGGAACTAGTTTGTCTGGACAACTCACAAGACTAACTTTAGAGCCTCCCCCTCTTTGAGGCTCAAGGCAGTATCAGCCTATGGCACTCCTAAGAAGTTCATTTCAAGGGAGCGCCTTTTTCTCCATAGCCATTTTCAAAACACTTTATACCATACACATATAGTATCTTCTAAATCATACACCTAGTATGAATCCCATATAAATCTCCTTTTCACAAAATCGATTATCCCAAAATCGATAATTCTCAACCAGGCTTTCCAAATTTCCAAAATTGATTTTTCTCCAAAAATCAAAAGCCTTTCCAAAATCCATAGGTTCCAAAAATCTTTTCTCAAAATCATTCTCATAAGATCCTTTACATATATACATATATATAGATATATAACTTTAAAAATCTTTGGATTACTTCAAACTTGTATAAATTCCCTTTTCTTCTGGCAAAAGATTCAACAAGGGAAGTTTTATCATATATATAACAAAGATACATAACTTTGCTTATGCCAAATCAAATATTCAAATTTGATTATTTTTTTATGAAGTTATTAACCATATTACTTTCATTTCAAAAACCATTTTACAATTCTTATCCACAAATTTCAATATCAATACCATTCAAGCCCGTACGATGTACACATACCATTCATACACAATTTCAAATTCGATCGCTCACTCGATCACACAATTTCACTTCCGAACTAGTATCATCCACCTGACTTCCTAGTGCGGACTCAGATCTGGTTTCTTGATGAGAAACCGTTTTTCTCCTTGCATAGTCATAACTATGATAGAGAATATTCAGAACCAATCAACAATCCATATCCAAGTTCGCCGTCGAAAATCGAGTGAAAAATCCCAACTCGGATCGATATACTATCTCAGAATTCTGTGCTCGAATCTAGATCAAATCACTATGCTAATAGAATAATATACGTACATCCTACGTATTTAACCTCATTGATTATTACCCAAATCAATTCTCTTTTCTATTCGCATTCACTTATGATTTCTATACACTTATTCACAGTTGCTTCAATCCTCATTTGGATTATCACTTCAATTCTTATCTTAACTAGTAATGAATCATAAACAGTTTGAACTCTGTCCAGCTTAAATTTAGAAAATAGCTTGAAAAGTTTAAAATAGGTAAATAGTAGAAAAATAATTATTAATTATCAATTTGTAAAATAGCTGTTATATAGTTAAGTAATTATAAAATAGTTGGAAAATAGTCAAATAGTTATAGAAATTTTGAATATTTCCAAAATAGTTGTAAAATAGTAATTTGTTATAAGGTAGTTGAAAAATAGTAATTAGTTTATAGAACAGTTGTAAAATAGTTAAATAATTCCAAAAGTAGTTATAAAATAAGTATAAGATAGTTTTGAGTTTAATAAGAAAGGTTGTATATATCGTAAATGCTTGGGAAAATAGGTTTATATTAAAACAATTTAGATTGAAAATAGTCCAGAGCCAAACTGTTCAATTCCCAATCTCTATTCTCATCAATTCAATTTAAATTTCCATTTAAATTGACTCAATTCCAATTTAAATAACTTCAATTTCCATTGAAATTGATTTAACCCCATTTCAAATTGAATTAACCTCAATTTCTTTCCAAATTCAAATCAAATTCCATTTGATTTTGAACCTATTCAACCTTAATTGCATTTCCAAATTATTCAAATCAATTTGGATCAATTTCAAATCGAAACCACTTCAATTTCAAATCATTTTTAAAATCATTTTATAAGAAAATAACAAGTATGCTCTCTTATATATGTATACACTCAACTCATTCTAGGGTACCATTGACCCTATCCTTAATGAGTATCTCCCACCAGAGCCAAGGCTCTTTTGCTTAACCTTTTGCTCTGATACCAAATGTAATGACCCAAAATTTTCGATCCCGAAAATCCCAGATAGTTAAGAAAAAGAAGAAAAGAGATAGAAGAAGAAACAAAAACAAAACACGAATTCTCACATACGCAGCGGATCAAAATATAATATCAAATAATATCATTTATACAAAGAAAGCTGTATCAGTAAATTTACATTTTAAACACATCAGAGTCACAACATTTCACAATTACTGGACAGTTAAAATAACTTGTCCCAGATATGAAACAATATATTTCGACGGATACATTCCATACGTCCTACCATCCTGTTCGCCTCCTGAGCTCTAGAACGTCCTTACCTGAAAATCTGTAATTCTCGGTCTGACCCAAGCATTAGATCAAAGTAACACCTAGGTCACGCTGGAAAGCAGCGTGAGTAAACCTATCTAGCAAGAAATTCTAATGCATAAAACATACTTAAAACCCGGGGTAACTTGTTCATCACTATAAGTTCACAACTTGTTATAGTCAACACTTATATTCACAATCAATTTCTAAGTACTCTTACTTAGTTTTAAATGGTCCGGTCATTTAAATTATTCCATTTCAGCCTATTGATATACCAATCAACAAAGTATCATTGTAGGTTACAAATCGAAGTCGGTTCGGGTATTTACAGATACCGACTCCGGTCTCTTCGAATTCAATACCATTTTAACCCAAGTTATTCAAGTGAAATACAATTCAACTTTAAATACAAGATTTCACTTTTATACAGCAGTTCATCAGCGATAAATAACCACATTTTCATTGTTCACCCAAACATATCATATCACAAAACATGTCTTATCGTAGATATCAATCAATTCAAGGCGTTTAATCATCAATCAATCATTCATAAGCAAGATTGATCACTTCCAAAATTAATTCAACTTATCTCTAATTAAGTTTATTTCTAAACTTTAATCACTTAAATTACCTTTACCCAACATTAATTAATTACAAACCAATTAATTAATCATCTTTTAAATTTTCCATCTAAATTAATCACCCGTGACTAATTATCCTTTAGTTACAATAAATGATTAACCCTTAATTAATTACACAAATTTATAAACCTTCACCCATTTACATTAATCACATAGGTCCTTAATTAATTACTCAAATTTATTATTATTTAATCAAAATTATCCTTACATTAATCACATTTATTAATTTATTAACCCTTACTTTATTTCTTTAATTAATAAATCCTGTAATTAATTAAACTAAGTAATTAATCCTTAATTACTTCTCTTAAGTAATTTTTGTTGAATACGCGATATATGATTTTTGTTTGATGATAATAAACATATATATTCGTTTAAATATATTTGTTAATGTACTATTTTATTTTTCATAGATTAAATAAATATTTGCTGAATAAAATAAATAACACAGAATTTGAATTCAAACAGAAAACTTTATTCAACCAAATATTCATTACAATTTTTGAATAGTACAAATTTCAAGCTCTCACCATATACAATTTCAATTACAATACAAATTTTGATTACATCATAAATTTCACATTTACATTGCACCTCACTACATATCACTCATTCACTCAACTCGTGCTAATCTTCAACTTCATTCCAATGTAAATCCAGCATCTGAGCAATCTGCAAAAATATACGTTGAAGCAGTAAAATTGAAAATAAAATATTTTTGCAGTATAAAATAAAACGTGGATTAAAATAATATTTTCCTCAGTTATTTGGATTGTTCATCATCATTTGATTTTGAATTCATCATACACGAACAGCTTGTGACATACACAGTGTATCACTGTATATGCCACAAGGCCGTGCACACCGATATATACACCAGACAGAACTACAGGGACAGGTGAGCATAGGTCAAACCCAAAACGCCGGGTTTAACTCAAGTGAAATAAAAAATAATGTCACAATATTCACCGCAAGGTCAAACCCGAGATACAAGCTGGATTCAACTCAGGTGTAATTCGAAAAACAAATCCAAATGCAATAAAATGGTCGGGAGTAACCTCAATGCACAACAAGTATACATGAAGGCGAGAGTGTGCAATATACTCAGACTTCAAGTGCAAAACAAAGTAAAGCTCCAACCAAGTGAATATGCAACATGTACACGAGTGAATGTAATTCAGTACTGAATGCAATCAAATAACTCAAGTACAACAAATGGAGATGCAACCCAAATCAAAATGAACCAGATGGAACTACAACAGCAGGAATGGCAACATGCATGCCACAGGTCTGCAACAAATGAAATATATGCACCAGCATTTCATAAAACTAAGCACCAAAAATAAAACACGCAGTATGCAGTGATGCACATGAACCAAGGCCAAGACTAGTGAACTGCAAATATCGACCAGTGCACATCAAACCGGAAGTATGCTCGAAGCAAAATTCCAAACAATGTTCAAGTTATACAAGCAAAACTCAAACCAAAGGCAACTGGCATCAACTACAACAATGAACCAGAGATTACAAAACCAAAACATCAACTAAGTTTAAATGAATATAGACAGCAAGCTCCTGATGGTACACAAGTAAAAGACCAACAATGCAATTGAAATGCAAACTGTCTCAAAGAGTGATACCAGAGACTACAAAGAGATCGAGACTGAACCATAAGCAAGTGACACGGCTAATTCGATCAAAGACAGAGGAGATTTCAAACTGCAGTTCTAAGTGACCGAAGTCAAAGTACCAAAAAATTCAAAGCCAAGAAATCGCAACTTCAAAGCCGTTTAAATCAATGTAACAGTTTTGAACAAGTCATAAGAAACAAATTCAAATCACTGGCTGAGATAAATCAACATCATCAAACCAGAATCAATGCCGTGATGATGAAGAAATCAAATGAGTCAGAATCGAAGCCGTGTGAATCAAGCTACCAGAAATTATATGAAATTGACAAAATCAGAGAAATCATCAACATCAAGGCAAAATCGAATGGCCGAGATGAATAAATTGACAAATTCAAAAAATGAATACGAACGAAAATCAAAGGTTGCGAACTCTATATAAAAACCCAATCATCACCGGCAATTAATCAAGTTCAAGCAAGCATAACAGAAAAGCAAAAGGAATAAATCACATACCAAATCACCGAACTTGATCGAGAAGGAGCAGCCGTGTGCAAAGTACAATCGATCGTCAAGAAATCACGAAGAACAATCCACCTAATCGAACTAATTAAATTCGGCTTCTTCAATTTTATATAAAGCCCTAATTTGCAAGCAAAGGAACAAAGGAACGCGCCGCTAGAACAAAGAGTAAAAGGAACGGCCGACATTGATAAAAGAAATAAGGTCGTGTTTGTTTAATTAAATTAGGCCGGCCCTTTTCTTTAGTATTGGATTAAGAAGGAAATATTAGGGTTTTTTTTAATTGTTTTTTAAACTGTTATTTTTGTATTTTCTCTTTTAAACCATTGTAATTACTAGTCGTGTGATTAGGGGACAAACTACGTGGCGTAGTTTGAGAATTCGCAACTCAGTGGCTGTGGCTGAGTTGTGGCAGGGTTTTGAGCGTAGAGTTAGGTTAGTCAGTAGCGGGTGTCGCGAGTTTACGTGTGTAAGCGTGTGACTACTTAAATTCTAGTAGAAACCTTGGGGGCAGCACGTAGGTAGGGTTTTGCCGAAGCTGAGTAAATTCTGTGTCGTTCTATTTCTGCATTTATTATTCCGCTATTATCTGTGCTGGTATAATTTTGATTTATCTGTGTTGAAATAATTTTATAAGCTTCCGCAATAATTTTTATAATTAACAGTATCACCCTATTCACCCCCCCTCTAGGGTGAATTTGATCCTACAATTTTCCTTTTATTAATTACATCTATCAAGTAATTATTTATTGGTTGATTATCCTTAATTATTCAACCCCTGATCATTTATTTATTTGATCTTTAATTGCTAATTAAATTTATTAACCCTTGGCATATTAATCCTTTATTTACATGTATTAAATAATGATTTTTAATTAATTATATTGATAAATTATTCACTAATAATCAAGACATTACTTAATTTAAGATAAATCATTATCTTAATTAACTACTTAATCATTATTAAATTTTATATGAAATCACATAGATATAAAATAAAATAATTTACTTATTATACTTAACTTTGAAACCTTTAACTTCATCGGTATATTAAGAATACTTGGGTCTAATCCCAAACCCCCAAGCTAACTTCAGTTCAAATTTAACCACTAAGCATTTTTCTGAAAACATTTCCATCTCAAACCCTTTTACTATCCTTTATTTCTTTCTCTAAATTTTACTTCTAAAACAATCGGCCCGCTACTCTCTGGCCCAACCAAACTCAGAGCCCACAAAAAACAAACGAGTCCCCCTTCTCCCTCATCCTCTTATTTCCTTTAGGCAAAACAAAACAAATCACCAGCTACCGGTTGTATACGAAGTCGTGCACGTATCTGTTCATGCTTCCTCCGGTGATCGTGCCTCGCCACCTATCGCTTCCACTAGTCATCCACAACCCTGCTATCACGCTCATCACACTAAAACACCGCAGTAGCTCTCACTTGAAAACTCGAATCCCAAATTAAAACTGGAACAAACTTCATCAACATCAATCCCCTCGGCGAGCCACTACCGTGGTCAAACTCCCACCGAACCTCACCAATACACACGCCATCAATCATTCCTTCTCCTCACCTCTGACCGCACTCCTCCCTATCCCCTTCCACCTCGCAGTTGCCAAGAAATCGAGCCCCACCAAAAAAACCCCTATACCCTTGATTCACCTCAACTGGACAATTCAACAAAAATAAAAATCACGCAACATTTTTCCTGAACTACTCACCCTTGCAACCATCTTCTAGTCAAAAATCGACCCTTTTCATTATTTGGTTCGCTTGGATTTTGCGAAAACAATCTTTACGTTCATCTCACAAAATCCTACCCAAATATCCTCCTAAAAATCTTTATACCATTATCAAAAATCATGATTTTCAAGCTTGAATCTAGACATAAAATCAAAACTTAGAAATTCAGCAATCGAATTTTTGACTAGAATCATTATTTTACTCTAAATTCAATTTGGTCCAACGATTATTCGATATATACCTGGTAATATATTTTAAAAGCAGTATTTCATCCATGTGAACAATTTTCCTTGATGATCAAAGTCAAAAATATATTTGGATAGGGTAATATGCTTTTATTACGGTGGATTCTTGAGTCTGTTACATAACAGAGGCTAATGTATAAATACACAGACATGCATATCAATAAACAGCGTAGTTCAACCATCTTCTAATTAAAATACATCTATGCAAACTTATTTCACAACATAACATCTTCAATCTATCTTATGCACCAGGGTAAAACAGGTTTTAGCATTAAACGGAAATGTTTGCTCGCCTTTTATGGAAACAGAGAGAGATCAGAGAACACTGCTTAATTTGTTTCCTGGAACAGTAGAGTTTGATTTGTTTGTTTAAGTTGAGTTTGAAATATACTATCTTGATATCAGTTTTGAACTTTGAAAACTTGATGTTGTACACAGCTTTAAATTTCTTGGATTACTGTTTGATAACTTGTTGTTGATTCTTCATATTGTGTCGCATGTTCTCAACTTGAAATTTTTGGAACTGCTGTTGTAAATCACTTCTGATTTTTAATTACAGTTTTGATTTCTGGTTTTTAGATTTTAGAAGAAGTAAAGAAAATAGAGATGTTTAAAAACTGAATCCAAGTTTCCCTTCACAACAATATATTTGTTATTTCATTTTCAAGAGAATTTGCCACTTATTATCTTAATTTTTTCTTAAGCTTACAAATGTATCTTAATCAATCTTAGGTGAATGACAAATGTAAAATTCCCTCTTTAACTTATTTCTTATGTTACAAGTGTTAAGAATTCATTATTCAATTAATTTCTTATATTTACAAATGATTTAAACCTCTATTTAATATTTTCCTTAATACTTATGTTTTATATAAATTATGAAATGTATTTATATCTTTATTAAGTATAAAATTTTATGTTTATTTATTTATTTTTAAAATACATTTTTCAAAGTTAAAATTAAAAGAAAGAAAATTAAAAAGAAATGAACATTTATTTAAATCCTATTTTAAAGTTTAAACTTAAGTTATTATACCTAACATTGATATTATATATAAACTAAATTTATTTCAAGAACCAATTTTTTTTAAAAAACATATTCAACTTTTATTATAATATACAATTTTAAACTATCAAGTTTTTATATAAAATAAATATTTAATTTGAGTGTTTTTGAAAATATAAGATAAATTTTTAAACAGCTTTTGAAAAGTCTTTATATTAAATTCAATCAAAATCTTCCAAATCACAATATATTTATATTTATATATGTATATATATATTATAAATTTGAAAATATTATTATTAAATTTAAATTGAAACCAAACTTTCTTTTCACAATATATATACACATTATAAATAGAATATTTTTTATTAGCTTAGAAAGATCAATTTTTACCAATTAAATATTATTAACTTTGAAAAGAATAAAATTTTCCAAATTAAATTATTATTAAGTTTTGAAAAGATAAATTCAGTTAATTTAGATTATTAAATCAATATTGCACATTTTAAAATAATTATTAATGAAAATTATCAAATAAGTAATGCCCAAAATTCCAGGACATCACAATATTTCAACTAATTTGTTTTAAGAAGTAATAGGTTTTGGCATTTTTCTTACCTTGGCAATTTCGTGGACGAAATTCTTTTAAGGCGGAAGAATGTAAAGACCTAGAATTTTAATTATTTGAAATTGGAATATTTAATTAATTTTAAATCTTGAAAAGTTAATTTTATAAACCGAATAACTCGAATTTCAAATATAGCAATTTATTGGATAATTTAATTGTTGAATTTAATAACTGAAATCGTTTAAATAATTGAATCATGGATATTTATTTGGATAAAAATGATTTAAAAGCTTATTTAATTTCTATTTAATAAGAATGAAGATAATAAAACTTTTAAATTATATTTAAAATTGAATTAACTAAGTTTGAAAATATCATGTTTTAATTAACAAGTGAAAATATCCTTCTGAGGCACAACCTTGGATTTTGACGAAATTAGTTTCATTAGATCTGTAATAATGAATTATAACACGCCATCAAATTTCATAACGATTGGACGTATCGTTTGGTCGTGCAGGATAGAAACGTGTAGAAATTAATATTGAGAATTTAGTGTAATAATTGGGTTCAAAAGGTTATCTTCTACATACGATCGAATTAGGGCTCGAGACTAGTTGCATTGCGTTCGAAATAGCGGTATAACATATAAAACGTCAGGTGGTACATCTCGATTGGGGTTCCAAATTATATATATATAAATATTTTGAATTTAAATAATATATATTTACTTAGATTTGACCATACTTATGCCATTTCCCATCAGCCCATACCACCCACGTTCGCCCATACTCTTCCTCCTTTATATTTCGTGTCTGCACTCTTTAGCCTGAGAATATCTCCCATTTTCAAATCTTTACCTAACAAAATCCAACGGCTACCATTATTTTGGACCTCTACGAGCCAAATCAGAGGAAGTTTCCAACTAGGAAGTTGTAGAGGGCAATAATGTGGACATAATCAACGGTCGGATCTCAATGGATCGTGATGAGGTAGCTACAGTTCATTATGAACGGCAACGCGGGTTTTGGAGCTCGATGGCGAGATCTAGTCATTTAGGGGTGAGGGTGCCTGAAGGAAAAATGTGAGGAAGGTGGAGGGCAAGCTTCCACCCAAGTACGGTAGCACGACATCGGTCGTGGTGGCAGTAGTTGGGAGAAAACGCGGCCGCATTTGAGGATTTTTCGGTGAGCTTGGTCACGAGGGGAGGGTGTCCTATAGGGGGGAAGAGCGTCAGCATGGATGGGGCTTTGTGCTGGTGGAGTTTGGTTGGCACTGGTGGCTGGAGGCGAAGGGAAGACGCGGTCAAAGGGGGCACAACATGGTCAATATGAGAAAGAGGAGAATTAGCAGAAGACTTGGATAAGGTTTAAAATGTGTTAATGATGTTTAGTATAATGCAATAATATTATTAAGTGAATAAATGTTGTAAACGCGACATCTCTCTCGTTTTAGGTCCAAATCAAATGCGGTCAGTCATATTTGTTCGTATTGAAAAGCACTATGATTGATTTGATGACATTTGGAGCCTACAGAAATTTCACGTTAGATAGAATCCAAAATGTCCCCACAACGACTGGAATAATGGTGAGTTCAACTCATCTTTTTGGATAACTAGTATGATATATAGTGATAAAAATTATTGAATGATTGTTTGGATGAATTACTATATTTATTTGTCGGTTTTGATATATTCCCACCAATTGGAGTGGATGAGACCCTATTACATTCCCGTGTAAGAGCGGATAACCCTTCGTATACGAGTCCCACCTAAAAGCGGTTGATATATATTTTATGATTATATAATGCTTGTGATGCAGGGTGAAACAGGTTGGAGGGATCCAATAGAATTCCTCGCTATTGTTGAATTGTTTCAATAATATATTTTTATACGGATTATTGAAAAATAAACCTGATTATGGATATTATGGTTATAACATTGTTATATGTTGAAAACTGAAAGTTAGTAGTGATAGAAAATCAATATTAATATTGGTTAAATGTTGGATGGATATTAGCCTCAAATTAGTATTTTAAAAATACTGTAAATTGCTGTTTAAGTCGGAAATCGATTTTGAGACGAGAAATAATTTTTAAATCTGAAATTGGATTTCGAAAATATTGTGTTCTAAGGATTATTTATTTAATTATAGTAATATTGTTTAAAAGTTATTTAATTATAATATTATTTTAAAGTTATTTAATTATAGTAATATTATTTTAAGGTTATTTAATTATATTGATATTGTTTTAAAAGTTAATTAATTACACAATATTATTTTAAAGTTCTTTAAATTATATTAATATTATTTAAAGTTATTTGTTTATAGTAATATGTTCTAAAGAATTTATCTAAACATTAAAAGGTTAATTATTTCAAGAAAATTATGGTTTGATGTTAAAAATAAGGATTTATTAATAAGGTTTTAAAATAAATTATTATTATCTATAAAATGGTAAAGATTAATTATTATTATTTCTTAAATAATATTTTGGAATTATTAGTTACTATTTTATGATGTTTTAAAGTTAATAATTTCCATTTATTTATAATGTTTATTGTTAATAATTATTATTATATAGTGATGTTTTGAAGTAAATGATTTAAATTATTTATGAATGTTTTCGAAACCCAGAAATGGAGTTGAAAGACTTGGAATTTATAAAGGAATTTATAAAATGGTTTGAAAAACTAAAGGAAGGGGTATTTACAAGGTGGACGATTTTATAAATGGTTAGATATTTATAAACCAATTTTAGAAACGGGTTTATAGATTCATGAATGAAGTTTTATAAATGGTTTTATGGATTTATAAAGGCTTTACAAATGATTTTTAAAATGTACAAAAAGAATTTATGAACGATTAGAGCATATAAAAGAATTTTATAAATGGTCCAGAGGATTTATAAAATGAGTTCTAAATGTTTTAAGAAGGATTGTAAGGAGTTTTATAAATGATTGTAGAATTGAATAAAATAAAACTTTCTAAATTTTGTGGATATGCTTATACAATTGGGATAAGTATATGGATATTTCTAAGTATTGAAATATAGAGATTCGCAAGTATATCGTTGTAAAGGTGTTTATATACAAGTAATTTACAAAGTGGGTTTTATTTATGAAGATTTATGAAACGAGGCTAGTGATTACTTATATGCTTAACCAATGTTAGTTTTCCCTATGAAATAAATCCCTGATTGAATGTTTGTTATTTGGTTTTGAAATTGTTTAATAAAAGGGTTTAAATTGTGAAAATGAGATAATGGAATTTAAATAAGTTAAAAATATAAATAAATTTTCTTATAATAGTGATGTATAAATAAGGAATCGCAATCTAATTGCAATTAAACTATAAGAAATTAGCGGCGGATCGTGAGCGTACAAATGCATCCGATAGCCATTACAAAGACATGTACCTGAATGTGCACATGTATATTCTAAAAATTCAATTTTTAAAGTCAATGGCAATTGAATTCTGACCTGAAACTTTCAAAAATGAAAATTGATTAGATAGCCAAATCTTACTAGCCCCATAGAACCGGACACAAATCACAACTAATGGAATATAATCCTGAATTTATACTATTGGAAATCGACCAACCGTCATGACAATCAAAGAGACATAACACACTTTGGGTAAAAATTTCAATAGAAGAATAGCGACTTTTTGGAAAGCTGAACGGATTTCTTTCCAACGACTTTAGCTTGCTTCGATTCAAATCACGTTGCGTTCGAACAAGACATGCTTTGGGGGGCAAGTGTTATCTAGCATTTTGATCCGACTATATCCAAACTAAGTAGACAAGTTATACTCGACTGTCATCAAGGCCAGTAGTTCGGGGCAATGATTGTGACATCCAGAAATCAAATGCAGGCAATGATATGAAGCGACGATCAACCGAGACCAAGAGATAGAATCTCCTGAATATTCTAAGTACGGATTAGTACCTCGCCCTGGAAGGGATCAGTGCCTATCCCTTCCCCATGGGGTTCAGTACATAACCTCAATTTTTGTCCCAAACTGAGTGAGATCGATATCGAGTGACGAGGAAGGCCCCATGATGCTACATTTCAAATCTCAAATCGTTTGGAGTTTATATGCTCAAGTTATGGGCAAATTACTTCACCTAAGGAAGGGATCGTATAAAAGGGATCGTACAAAAGCGATCATATAAAAAGGATCGCATAAAAGGGATCGTATAAAAGGGGCCATATAAAAGGGATCGTATGAAAAGAATTGTATCAAAGGGATCGTAATAAAGGGGTCATATCATATCCAGCCCAACAATGCAACTCAATGGAAAATGATCCATATCTCAAGTCCAATACACTTGAAACTTTGGGAATAAGAAGAGAGGACCCTAAGGAGTCCACCCTAGGGATCATACCCCAAAAAGCACAATAAAGGGTGATCGACCCTCTTCCCTCTAGAGGGATATCCAGAATCAGACAACATCACATATTGCAACAATGATTGATTAATAACTCAATTTCTACAAATCCAATTGGCACGAAACTTGGAGGCTAAGAATAATACAACATGGATAAGCTCCCATAGGGATCACATCCCCAAACTCCTCCAAAATAGGGATCGATCTCGATCCCTATTTCTTGGGATTCGGCCCATGCGATCCCTCTTGTGGTCCCCTATGGTTTAGGAGATCCTTCAATCGAATTTTTAGAGAGACATTTCACCGCCTTCCTCTATAAATACAGACTTGATTATTCATTTCTGGGACTTTTATGCTGCTTATTGCTATGTACTCTTTTGTAACTAAGGATTCTAATCTGATCCCTATTGTACTCAGTTTACTAAGCGATTAATAAAGCAATCTCTTCAAAGTGGACGTAGGCAAACAATGCCGAACCACTATAAACTGAGGTGTCTTTGTTATTTGGTTAGTTCTTATTGCTTTACTGTTATATTCTCTCTATTTACATTTAATATTCTTCATTTATTACTCTACAAAGCAATATGGGATTTTTGTGCTAATTTTTGGTGCAAACAAGTAGGTATATGGACGAACATGCATTCCAGACACACAATGGACCTATGTATGTGGATTTAACTATTAACATAGAAACTACATTAATATCCATCGATTTACCCATGTTATAACATCCCCCACTTTGTGACCCAAAGGTGAACGTTGATGATGCTACAGTCATCATCTGAATTATCTTCTAGGGACGGAGGTAGATTTGGTATACTCAAATACAGACAAAGGAAATAGAGCACTTAAATATTTTTATTACCTAGAAATTTTCTTAATATTCAGTACATATTTTTTTTTCGAAACTAGCCCCAAAGTCATGCTCACACAGTGGTCAAATAACAATAGAAAATAACATAGTAAAGAGTTAAGTCAACATATGATGATGCCGCCTGAACTCTTTAAAATAGAGGAAACAACATCTTTATTTGCTAATAAAGTCACCTACTTCCTCTTCAATCTGTGTACTGCAGCTTCTAATATAAACCTGACTAATCCCATAAACTCAACCTACTCAAATGAGTACCTATGAGTTTATAGGAAAAAACAACAATGAAAACATAGAACAAACATGAAGTCTAGTGTGAATAATACTTACCCAAATTAAGCATACAGTGAGACCACGCCATATAACATGGAACGGGTTTTCCCCTCACTATTTATAACATCATAAATGTAGCAATTATAGTTGTACAGTTCCCATTTACTACTATGCTTTATCTGTTCATATGTGATTTCCTAATACTACTACGCCTTATGCACTCTTATATGGTTTCTTTATTACTATAGCTCCCCTAACGCAGTCCCCTTGTAGATTCCATTTTAGGTTAATCTATAATCTAACACTACCTAGAATCAGCCCCCTATAATAACCTATAGATTCATTCACTAAATTTGTAACTGCAAAGACCCAGCCCCTTTCATTATTCTTTTAAATTCGTTAGTCAAACTTAAACTGCATAGACTCAGCTGCTGCATTATTCTTTAAATTCATTTACTTGTTAGGATCTAGACCGCAAAGAAACAACCACATGCAGCCTCGACCCATGTATTCACTTAAATTCTAGACTACTGTGAAAAACCATCCAAAGTCCTCAAACACTTTTTTGCTTCAAACTTTAAAAAATTAGCCCACCCCAGCCTCTTGGAAGTTGAATGCCTCTTCTTACCTTGCTAAGGTGTACATTCGAGTGTGTGTCCTCATCCGACGTCAATAGTCATTCCAACCCTACATCTAGAGCAGGAGTTGTTTCCCTTAATAGCCTGGGGCTCTCCCTGAGTCCTACCTAATTTTCTCATATTAGCTTTCATTCATACCTTTTCTTAGCACAGTACCATCCTTCCCTAACTTGTTAGCAAAATGCACCCTTTACTTATCAAGTAAATGCTTCCAAATTGTGATGCAGTATGCCTTTTACATTTGGCGGCATAGTTCGGTCTCTTCCAACTTTACATTTTTGCAGCACATGTCTTCTACATATTGTGGCACGTATCTGCTTTCCGTTGTAAGTCCCTGAATCCCCTTGGCAAATCACTACCCAACCCCATATGCACGATTTTTATATAAAACGTTAGGCTACTCCTCAGCTATGTACTAGACAATGTCTGACAACATCCTTACATGTGTCACCCTCTGATACGTTACAACTGCACTTTATGTTATTGATAGTGTCCTTTATTTATCTTTTCTGCTCTTGATATGGATTTTGTTCCATACTTATCTAACACTTATTTCACAGCGAACTATAAATTACAACGACCATCAAGTTCCCTTTTCTCCAACATAGTACCCACCTTACGTTAGCTTATTTTTTCCATAAAAAACCTTAATAAAAATCCTAGAAAATTTATGCAAAGCTATTTTATTGTACTTTACTCTTTATTTAGATTTTTCTACAAGTATTTTCCTTAATTATTTTCTAAGTATTCTCCTTACTTATTTTCTAGTATTTGTAACAACCTTAATTTTAAATAACATTATTTAGATACTTAATTGGATTAACTAAATAAAATAATGTAGAATGATAAGCAGATTGAGATTTGGTAAATAATAGAAGTCATGCCTTAAGGAATGTGTTAATAAGGATGAATTAAAATAAAAATATGAAGGAGGAATATAGGTTAAGGGCAAAATGGAAAAAGACCTAAATATCTAAACATAAATCCTCACTATCTCATTTCCTCTCTAACTTTCATTCACTTCATACCAAACGAATTAAAATAAAGGAATAGGCTGGCCATTAACCAAGTATTCAAGAGGAAGACAAGCTAGAAACAAGATCAATTCTTAGAGGATTCAATGCAGCAATATAAATCTCAACCTTCTTAATCAACACAAGGTGAATACTATATGTACATCTCATGTTTTGATTAATATTTTTGGTTTTAAGGGAAAATCCAAACTTTATAATGATATTATGTCATATGTTTTATGATTGAATGATTAAATGCTTTGTGGTGAATTTATAGAATTGAATTATGAAATTTAGTGATATGTTTGAGTTGGAAAACCTATCATACGACACCTAAATATCTTGAAAATTGGATATGATGTAAGAAACATTATTATAGAAGTGGGTATCAAATTTCATAATTTTCCATGCAAGTATGAACTTGTTATGAATTTTTTTAAGTTTAAAAAATTGTTTATTTCAGGGTTTAATTATTAAAAAATTAAATTGCGGTTTTAGTCCTAATTTTTTTTTATATGTTAAAGAATATAATAAATTCGATTTATTATGATTTTTAGGGATTTTTTCCAAGTGTTTACGAAGGGTTATAAAATTGTTAAGATAGAAGGGTTAATTACTATATGAATATATTGATATAATATTAAGGGTTTGGAAATGTTTTTGAAATTGATAAATCTGCTCTAGTGCAGATTTCTAGTAAAGGGTTTGATATATAAACTAGTTACCAAATTAGATTTTGATAAATAAAGGAGTTTGTGAAAAGAATATACTTTTAATAGTAAAAATTTGGTTTTAACGTTATTTACATCATTGCCACACCGAAGGCATGATACCGCATCTCGTCTCTCAATGCCTATGCTCTCTAAAACTGATCATTGGTGATACATATGATATCAATGATCAATTAGTAAGGAATGGATCGATGTGGTAGAAGAGAAATGTATAGCATCGAAGTCGGTATCATGGTCTTCGACATGGTCATTGCCGAATGGCTTAAGTGCCACATCTTATATAAAATGGCCTACCGTTGCATGTTTTCTATAATGTCACTAACCCTATTCTTTTGAAGTGCTTTATAGCAGCAATAATGAGGCAACATGTTTTCAAAACGTCGTTGACCCTTATGTTTCCGAAGTGCTTTATAGCGACGATAACGATGCCACATGTTTTGTTACTCACTTCGGCCTAATGATGCCAACCTTTTTTATTTTCAAGTGTTATATGTTTCTATTATATAAAGCTTTAAGGATTCCAATTGTATGCGACAACCTATGTATGCAAAGTTGTTTAATTTGACTATAAGGCCTTGAGTTACATAAATGAAAGGCTTTAACATATTTGAGGAGCGAAGACCCTCATCGGCTTTAACCTTGTCGCGTTTATCAATATAAAGGCTATGTACTATTTTAGACCTATGGACTTATGTTTTAAAAGTCAAAGGATTTAACTTATTTACACTAAAGAGGGTCGAAGACCCTTGATAGGAACGAAGTCATCGATCTTTTATCAATACAAAGGTTTTATATTGTTTTGGCCTTATAGCCCATGGTTTCGAGTGGCAATGACCTCAAATGATTTCGACCTTCACCATATTGTTTTATTAAAGCATGTAGCATGGCATAATTATTTTGAGTAAAGTAAAGGGTTATAATTTTCCTTGTTTTGAAAATATGATTTCAAGGGGTAAATCATTTGTAAAGAAGTATGTTTTCAAGGAAATAAATAGGGTATTTAGCCTCGAATTTTACAAAAGAGATTATTGTTCTTATCACTTTTGAATAGATTACGATAAGATAAAGTTGACTTGGCGATTAGAAAATCAATTAGGACCGGTGTAGGGTAGTGCCCTATACTTCATCTATTATTGCCTAGTTGATTTAAGTTCAAAATTTCATTGTATAGGGCTTTGTCAAGGGTAAGACATAAAGTAGGTTTACGTACAGAAACAAATACATAAAGGTAAGATATGTTATAGGTTGGCCTGCAAAACCTTTAGATTCATAGTAAGCCGAGCAAAACCTTGAGATTGACATATAGTCAGGTAAACATTAGGATAAGCGTTTGGATAGACCGTGTAGTTTGCTTCTAGCAGCCAGTTAGAAAATTTAGTATATCTGGTAGGCCCGATTTAGTTACGTAGTTGGTAGTTACCCCATGAAAACTAAACATTGGGATGAATGGTCCACTGATTTGATGGATAGTCTAGGTTATCCAGGTTGCATGTATACCTATTGTTGTTATATTGTATTGCCTATTTAACTAGTTTGGTTATAAGAAATTGATTTGCAAAAGATATACTTTTAAAGGGATATTTGTGAGGGAAAAACCTATTCCGCTCAATAGCGTGGTCTCACTAGAAATCAATTAATCGAGATGGCATATTATTATTCATACCAGGCTTTTTGTCCGTGTCGAAGTTTATGTTTTTCCCTTAAACTCTAGGATGCTCAAAATTTGATTTGAGTAGGTCAGGAGTAAAGATCTTTATATGTTAAGTAGGTTTTAGCGAATAAAGCTTCCAAAAACGTGCAAGAGTCAGAAGATAGCTATGTGGGAATATTTATTATCCGCCGGGTTTTATCAGTAATTATATGAATGTATTGGCAGTAGACGTGTCAGTCTATTTAGTAACTCTGATAATCAAAAGGAGCATCTTCATATGTCTCTCTTGTCATAATTTGTAATAATTATATTTTATTCGAACCTGGACAATGCTATAGGATTATGTAACAAATATGACATGCTGACTTGAAATGTAAAGAGAAAATTATTTTTTGAAATTATGTTTAAATTATTTCATATTTTGGTGCTTCTAATATTATGGATACCATTAACATGACTGCATTTTATTACTAGAAATTAATACTACAGACGACTGCAGTATCTGTTGTACATAATTTCAGGCCTCAAGATGGAGGATGTTACAACTTAGTATCGAAGCATAGATTTATGTAAATCTAAACAATTTTTAACTTAAAAAAGATTTTGAAAAAATAACCCTAATGAATAAAAGAATAAGATTAGATCATGGGATAATGTTATAGTAATGTACTTGTATTTGTTATATATAAGTATACGCTTTATCTCTATTCTCCCACTCTCTTAGACCGTTCTTCTGTATCTCCTAAGGTTCAAATGTAGATTTAAGGGAGTAAAATATGTAGGTAGAAAATGGAAGAGTGAATCTCGTTGGAGGAAGCACCACAACTAATGGAAATGTTAGGCCCAATACTAGGAGAAACCCGGGTCGACAAACAGCTGCTATCGTAGGTGAGGAACACTACCGGTTGATATGGGAGCAATGTATTATTTCTTTGTCAACATGATACAAGCATGAGCTGTTGTTGGGTTAGTTGATGGAAATGCTGAAGGAGCCAATCAGGAAGTTCCAGTTGTCAACAATTATGCTGTTTGAGTAGAAACTATGCAAGAATTAGAGGGAAACCATTTAATGGAATAGAGGATGCAATTGAAGTGGAGAATTGGTTGTTTTATTGTGAAAGGATTTTCACTGATCTTGGATTGAACGATAAGCGAAAGAGGAGACTGGCATCCAGACAACTACAAGGTGTTGTGTCGTACTAGTGGAATAGTAAGGTGGCCAGAGTAGCGGAGGAAACTTTGACTTAGATAGAATTCAGGAGAAGTTTTGATGAGAGGTTTATGTTTGAAATCGCTAAGTCAACTCTTTTGAGGAAGTTTGCTGAATTGGTGCATGGTGATATGACCGTGCTTGAGTATGCAACATGGTTTGAAGAATTGTCAAGATATGGGTATGCTATCGTTTTACCCAGTTTTCAAAGGAATGAGAAGTTCATTCATGGACTAAGACCTAAGCTTGCTAGGACAATTTTGCCACATCTTAGGGATCCGAGCGATGTAGTCGCACAAATGGTTTTGAGAAATGAAGAGATGCTTTCTTTTTTAGTAATAACAAGCCAGTAGAGAGTCGGGATGGTCAAAATCAGAAGAGAAAGTTTTACAAGAAGAAGGGAGCTCGGAAGGGTGGAGCTGCCAAGAAAGAAAAGTCCGAGGTTGTGTGTTACAAGTGTGACAAGAAGGGATATTATGCTTATGAATGCTGAACCGACAAGGGAAAGGAAGTCGTTGGAAATAAGAACAACAAGTGCTTTAACTACGACCAGGTGGGACATTATAAAAACAAATGTTCGAAAGTGGCCAAGGTTGAAAAAGGAAAAGTATTTGCTTTGGAACCGACTACCTCTAGACCAACAGCCGAGGAGAAAGGGAAAGCCATGATGGGAGGTACGCTTTTGATTCATGGTATACCTGTAAGAGTATTATTTGATACCCGTGCATTACATTCTTTTATATATCATTGTTTGGTAGACAAATTTAACCTAGAACCCTCATACCTAGTTACTTCCTTAAGGGTTGCGAATCCGATGGGAGGGTATGCAACTCCTGGGATGAGATGTGACCTTTTGGAGTTTGAATTGTTAGGTCTTCTATTTTCTTGCAGTTTGCATATGTTTGATTTCGAAGGCTTCAGAATTATTTTGGGTACGAATTGGTTAATCAAATATGATGCCATGATATTTTTCCACGATAGGAAAATATCGTTAAGATACCCTAATAGTAGTAACCGAATTATATACTCAGTAGAGAACCCAAGTTTTGATGTTTGTGCTTTGTTGGGTGTAATAGAGGAGGAAGATGAGTTAAGCTAAGTCTTTATGGCTAGAGAATTTGCAGATGTCCTTAAGTCTGCTACAGGACTACTGTTGAAATGAGCTATTAAGTTTCGAATCAATCTTATATCCGAAACTGAACCCGTAAGTAGACCACCTAGCAGGATGACACCTACCGAGATGAAGGAGTTAAAGGTGCAGCTAGTGGACTTAGAAGGAAAGAGTTTGATTAGATTAATTAGTTTGCCTTAGGGAGCGGCCGCGGTGTTCGTGAAGAAACCATACGGTTGTTGAGATTGTGCATCGATTATCTAAAGTTGAATGAGAATACGATAAAAAATCGATATCCATTCCCAAGAATCAATGATTTATTTGATCAGTTGAGTGGAGCCAAAGTATTTTCCTAGTTGGATTTGGCGATTGGGTTCCATCAACGAAAGGTGGAAGAGGATAACATTCCTTTAACAGCATTTCGAACAATGTATGTTCACATAAGTGGTTAGTGATGTCATTCGGGTTGACTAATGCGCCTGCTTTTTTCATGGATTTGATGAATTAGATCTTCTTAGGGTATTTGGAAAAATTCATGTTGGTGTTTATAGATGACATTATGATATATTCTAAGGGTGAAAGAGACTGTGAAGTTCATCTTAGAATAGTGCTTGAGACATTGAGGCAGCATCAACTTAAAGCAAAGTTTTTGAAGACTCATTTCTAGAAGAAAGAAGTGAAGTTTCTTGGTCATGTAGTCTCGAAAAAAGGATTGTCAATAGATCCAGCCAAGATAGAAGCTGTAAATAATTAGAAGAGACCCAAGGCAGTGAGTGAGGTAAAGAGTTTTCTTTGATTAGTTGGCTACTACCAGAAATTCATCAAAGGTTTCTCTCGTATAGTAGCACCGATGACTAAGCTAATAAGGAAAGACGTGAATTATGTTTAGACAGATAAATGTGAGGAGGCATTCCAAAAGTTGAAACATTTATAACCAATGCACCGGTGTTAGTTGTTACAGATGGAAATCAAGATTTGGCGGTGTATACTTATGCGTATGGAATAAGGCTAGGAGCTATGTTAATGTAGAGGGGTAAAGTAATTGCCTATGCCTCGCGACAGCTTAGACCACATGATGTTAGATACCCGACTCATGACTTGGAGTTAGCTGCGCTAATTTTTGCCTTGAAGGTGTGGAGACACTTTCTTTTGGGAGAACAATTCAAGCTGTATATAGATCACGAGTCACTAGGATACTTATTCTCTCAGAAGGAGTTGAATACGAAATGGCAGACATGGTTAGAGTTTTTAGTTGCTTATGATTTTGGAATTGAGTACACACTTAGTAAAGGAAACAAAGTTGTAGATGCACTTAGCAGAAAATATCAAAATGTGGTGTTAGCCATGTTAGTGGAATGGAAGGATTTAAATGCATTGACTACCTATAGTGTGCAATTAAGATCGACCACCACTTTTGGTCAGAGATTGTAATGTTATCTTGTTTGGACGGTTGACTGGTATTGATCGAAAGGATTGTCTAAACAAAGAGATGATTCAGTCCTAGTTGAAAGAATAAGAAGATTAGAAGGTGGAATTGAGATTGATGATTTGAAAGATTTCACCTTGACCAAAATGGATGGTTGAGAAAGAAGGGACAACTGTGTGTTCCAGAGTTAGTGACCTATGGAAATAAGTTCTTAGATAATGTCATCAATCAAAGTTTACTATTCATTCTGGAGGGACTAAGATATATCAAGATATGAAGAGAAGTTTATTCTGGGAAGGTATATATGATGTCCCGGAAATTTGGGCAATATTTATTTAATAATTTCATTAATAATTATTTTAAAATGTGAAATATTGATTTAATAATTTAATTCAAATAGAAATTATCTTTTGAAAATTTAATAATTATTTTATGTGACAAATGATATTCTTTTCAAAATTTATAATAATGATAATTTAATTTGAAATGTTATTGTTTTTAAATGTTAAAAATATTTAAGTAATAAAATTATCTTCTAAGCTTATTTAAAGATATTTTATTTATAATGTATATATGTGTATACATTGTAAATGGAGAATTTGATTTTAATTTAAATTTAAATTTAATAAAGGATATTTTCAAATTTATAATATATATAGATGTATAATTTATGAATTGGTTAATTTGATTTAAATTAGTGTTGAAACTTTTCAAAAGTTAATTTAAAAGTCTACCATATATTTTCATAAGAAGTTGAAGTAAATATTTAATTTGTTTAAAAATAGTATTTTATAATAAAGGTTTAATTTGTTTTATCTTAAAAATTGTTTTTTTCTTTTGAAATAAGATTTAGTTCATTAATATTAGAGTATAGTATTTTGATTTGAAACTCTTGAATAAAATGAATTCAACATTCTTATCCTTTTTAAAATTTTCTCTTTTGAAAATTAGCTTTAAAAATATTATTTTAAAAACATTCAAATAAACATTTAAATTGTGTATAATTTAATAAAGAAGTTTATATGTAAACATGTAATCATTTTAAAGGCTAAATATTGATAATACATTTAAAACATCTTAAATTGAATTACAAATTGTTTTAGATAGATTTAAAACACATTCATAAATTAAAGAAATTTATTTTAATATTAAAATGCATATGTGTTAAGCTCTTAACACAAGAGAAGACACTTGTAAATTTATCAACATCCTAACATAACAAGTGGCATTGTTTTAAAAACATTTTATTCAAAAATATATTAAGAAACTTAGCAATGCATTTTGTTAAAAACCATTTTCTTCAAATTGAAAACTGGAAATCAGATTTAGATAAGAAATTCAAAACCCAAATCTACAACCCAAATTCATATCTGCAAAACCCAAATTCAGTGCATGTTTAAAATCTGCAAATTCAATACAAAATCTACAAAACCCAATTCTGTTTAAAAATAAGCTCCTATCTTCAAGATCAATTTGTTCAATCTTCAAATCTGAGCAATGAAGATAAGGGTCTGCATGCAAGTTCAAAAATTTACTACAACAAGTTAAAATCAACTTCAACTAGCAATTGCAAAAATCCAAATTCAACATGCAGCTTCAAATCAAGTTCCTGGAAATGTGAAAATGCATCTCTGGAATTGTTCTCTACATCTTCTATAATTAGAGTGAGTAATCTTCTTTATTTAAAATAGTTTTTCTTTTAAAATCAAAGCTAAATAAAATTTCCAGAACTTAAGTACTAGTTCACATAAATTAAAAACTGTTAGATGAAAACTGCTCTGTTTCTTTTTTTGTGATTAACCTCAAAATTCTAAAGCTTATGTTATCTGTGCATGTGAATTGATATTAATGAGCAAGCTTGTATTATTGAATTGTGATGATGATCTGGGTATATATGTATAAACATACATATGGGTTGTTATTGTCAGGTATCTGCCTACCTTTATATGTTTTAAACTAAGATTTATAGAAATACTTTATCAACTTGTTTGATTTCTGTTGGAAATTAATATGAAAACAAATATGTTTGTTTAGTATAAATTTAGGTCTGTAAACTATGATTTAGGCAAATTAAGTTAAATTGAAACCTGTAGCCTCTGAAAACACTAACAACAATCTATATTTCAATAAGCAAGATTTCAAAACCGCCTAAATTATTAAATTAGGGTTTTAATTTGAATCCATATATAAAATCATGAATTTTAAAACAGAAATCAAAATTTTTAGTCAACTGTTAAGAGTGCATTTCTAGGTTGATCAAATTTGGGGTTTTTGGGTTTGTTTGATGATCTAGTGGATTTTGGAGGCGGTGGGTCTTTCTGGAGGTAGAATACAGATGGAGGGGTAGGGGAAAAATTGTCAGAAGTTTTGTCAGTGGGTGGTGGCGATGGCAATTGTGATTTCCAGGTTTTAACCCTATTTTTTAAGGGGATCGAAGTTTAGTCACTTCTCTGCCTCTCTTTTGCATTGAGTGATGCAAGACTTTGGAATTGGGTAGAGGAGATGTTGAAGAAGAGATGATCGGAGTTGTGGGTGGCCAGATGGTCGGAGGTGGGTTTCCTCGGTGTTGACAGGTTTGGGTAGTCTGGGTACAGTGGTGTTTCCAGGTTGTTTTAGTTACTTGATTTTTGTTTTCGATCCGCAAAGAGGTTTCTGGTGGTTATGGTCAGGTGTGGGGTTGATCAGCGTCGTGGTGGAGTCGCCTAGGGTGGCGGGTGATGATCTGAGCACCAGTGCATATGCACCGTGCATATGAAAATTCTGGTGAACCATTTGGTGTTGTGTAGGGTATTTGACTCGAAGTATTACTCGGGTTTTCGTGATTCTGTCTCGAAGCAGCTGGGTTGGGAACTCGAAGTAGATATGGGGGGGTTCTCGAGTTAGTGATGTTACAGGTTTAAAACCTGAAATTATGCAGTTTTTTTTTGAAATTTGAATGAAATTCAAATTTTAAAGTAGGAATTTGATCCAAGTTAGGATGAATTTGATTTCAATTGAGCTTTTGAATTCAAAGTTTTAAAAATGAAAATGTTTAAATTTTAAGATAGATTAAATTAAGTTTTAAATCAAGTCAAATGTGGTTTAAGTCTATTATAAAACCAGATTTGAATTCAAAATAGTTTTGTAAATTTTTAAAAAAATGGACAGATTCAAATGTTTTAAAGAAGATTTAAAAATGAATTTGATTTCAAATAAAGTTTAAATTTGAAACAATTCTTCTCTTTAATATTGGAACTAAAGTTATGAAATGTTAACTTAAATTTGAAAGTTAAAATGATCAATTTATTTTTAAAAGCTTGATTTCTTTAATCAAGAAATTTTGGTTTTTAAACTTTTCTTATATATTCAAGTAATGAATGTTCTTTAACATTTATTTTTATTTTAAGGATTATAAGTTTATTTAAGTTTTGGATAATGTTTAAATGGTTAGACATTTTAAAATCTTAATTCTTTTTTAAAATGGAATTTGAATTAAATTTAGAAATGTATCGTTTTAAATACATTTGAAAGTAAATAAAGTCATTAATAAGTAAATGAATTATTTTGGAAATAATTAAGATAAACTAGAATTTCTTATTTATTTGATTTTAAATAATGGTTTAGGTTAATTTTTAATTAGAGATGATTTATAATAATTAATCTAAGATAAATTTTCTTAAGTAAGTAATTAAGAAAATATTGTCAGATAATAATGATAATTATCTAAGGATAATTATGTAACTAATTAACGTAATTAATTTTGATAATTAACTAGATTAATTAATTGAATATAATCTATTGCAAATTGTTAAGTATAATTACTTAATAAAAGTAATTAAGAGATTAATTACTTATTGTAATTAATTGTAATATTGTGATTTGTTTAAATTAATTAATTTAGTTTAACTAATTTAAGATAATCATTTAATGGTTTGATAAGAGTAATTACTTAATGTAGTTAATGGAGCAGGATTACTTAGAGAAGTAAAAAATCATAATTACTAGAATGTAATTAGTGAAGATGAGTAATTTGGATAATTACTTTTGTGATCAATCAAGGGATTAATTAACGATGAAAATAATTAATTATTAAATAATTAATTTATTAATAAGTAATTAAGGACAGTTAATTACTGGATTAAATATTAATCAAAGGTGATTAATTATTGTATTTTAATTTTAGATTAATTACTGAATGTAATTAATTTTAAATTAAGTAATTCATTTAAATATTAATTAGAGATCATTAATTAATATAATTAATGATGTAATTAAGAATGGTTTAGTTAAGGAATAATTAATTAATTAAGTAATTAATTAATTGTAATTAATTAAGGATAAATGTAATTAATTATAGTTAATTAATGAAGTAATTAAATATTAATTACTTATGATTAAGGTTAATTAATTTATGAAATTAATTAAAGACTACTTACTTATTGTAATTAGAGAATGATTAATCGAAGATGTTTAATCAAGTTGGATGAATGATTAATTAACTAGGTTAATTAATTAATGGATGTATAAGCAGAATTTATAGATGAGTAATTAACTTAATTTATTTTAAATTAATTTGAGATAGTAGTAATTAATTTAATTCATTTTAAATTAATTATAGATGGTGGTTAATAAATCTTTTCTTGTGGATGATATTGATTGAATGGATGTGATCTCAGTAATAAGATGAGTAGTATCTGTATGATATGAATGCTTAGTTAAAATATGATAATATGGATTATCTGGTTGTGATGGTTATCTATTTATGATTATGATACAAATTATCTGTTTATAATGAGAATGTGATTATCTATTGTGATATGTGATTATCTATCTGTATGTAATAGATAATAATGAATTGAATTAATTGTTTAAACTAAATTCACTTGGACATTAAGATGGCGTTTGGATTTCGATGAGACCGGGATCGGATTTCCAAATTTGGAATTTCGAAAACCACATCGATCCAAATTAAACGTTAGGTCGTTAATCCAAATGGAGCAAGTGAAGACTCGAGGTGTAAGAACTAAACGTCAGTATAACTCTGTGGGTGATTCCGTAATGAGTTTGACGGAATAGTACTTATAGGTTCGAGATGGTGATTTAGAGTGCAAGGGTTATCATCGTTAACTCTGAGGGTGATTCCAAAATGAGTGTAACGAGATAATGCCTTCAGTTTCGTTCAAACCCGGAACGAACTTGTATGGATTGAATGCTTTCAGAACATCGTCAGGTGGACGATGAGCATTCTAAGATTGATATGTCCTATAAAGTTAATCGTAGCCTCAAACCTAATCAACCGGGAATGGCTAAAACAGGGGAGGTGCAGCAAGGCTTCGTGGGTAGCCCCCACTGGAGAGCAAGATTTACCCCTGTCTAGAGGTCCCTTTATATTTCGGCTGTGTGGCAGTTGGTGACGGCCAATCTGTGGGGTGGTCTTGTTCGGAACTGTTCAGTAAGGAATGGTTTCAGCTTTGTGTTGCAGGGGAGCAGGCGTACTCCTCGGTACGGTGATCTAGGCCACATACTGTGACGGGTGGTATCCCAGTAGTCCTGCCATTGATGGAATCCAAAATCCAATAAGTGCCTGTACGGTTTTGATTGTGCCCAACTATGTTGGAACGTGAGATGTAAGCATTCCAGCTATTTCTGTATTTTATTTTGAAAACCCTAGACACTATTATAATATCACTGGATTTCCTATCAAATGTTTTGGTTAGCATAAGGTAAAAACTTTTTCATGTTTATGTGTGGGAAGTCTTACGTGATACCTTTTGTTTTCAAAGGATTTTCTAAAGTTAAGCAACTTTAACCCCGTTTACTCACACCAGACCCATGTCTGACCCGAGTGTTTATTTTCTGTTTTATTAAACTCTTGGGTACTCATATTACGTATGAGTAGTCAAGTGATTCAGGATTGCTTTGACGAGTTCTGGAGGAGATATGGAGCAGGAAGCTTCAGCATGTAGATATATATAGTGGTTTCGCTGTGTTTGAGTTGTATCTATCTTCTCTGATATACTTGAATTGTAATTACTAGACAGATGTTTATAACTGTCTAGTTTGTGTTGTATTAGCTGTAAAACTCTGATGTATATGATACTATGTAATGTTTTATGTGATATATTATAATTTATTCGATTCCGCTGTGAGATTCCAATGTTATCTGTTCCTTTCTTTTCTTTCTTTTCTCTTTTCTATCCCTTTCTTTCTTCTTAATGATGCGTCTTTCTATGGAATGAAAGGCGGGTCGTTACAGTATAGAAAGGGATATTGACATACGGGTAATCTTGTGTTTGAACTGTCAGCAAGTAAAAGTCGAACATCAAAAGCCAAACGGATTGCTTCAGCCCTTCGATGCTCTATTGTGGCAATGGGTTTCGATATCCATGGATATTATTGATGGGTTTCCAAGGTCAAACAAGGGAAATGAAAGTATATGGGTTATAGTGGACAAACTGACAAAGAGTGCACATTTCATTCCCATTAAATCAACCAGGACGACACCTGTATTAGCTAAGTTATTCATAAAGAATATTGTTAGAATGAATGGAGTTCCTAGTAGTATAGTCAGTGACAGAGATAAGTTATTTACTAGTGAATTTAGGAAGAGTCTACATGAGGTTTTAGGTACCAAGCTCAAGATAGGTACCACTTACCATCCATAGACCGATGGCCAGACAGAAAGAGTTAACAAAGTCTTGGACGATTTGTTAAGAGCTTTTGTGTTAGATTTTGGAGGATCATGTGAAGACCATCTATACTTAGTCGAGTTTAACAATAGTTACCTGATTAGTATAGGGGATAGCACCTTTTGAAGCTTTATATAGAAGGCCATGTAAATCACCCATGTGTTTGTTGGAGATCGAAGATAGATTAATTCTTGTACCGGACATGGTAAGTGAAGTCGTAGAAAAGATTAAGTTGATTTAGGTAAGAATGAAGGAAGCTCAACTTAGGAGAACATTTATGCATAGAAGAGATAGAAAGACTTAGAATTGTCTATTGGAGATTATAGTTTCGCCAAAATATCACCAATGGAAAGATGGGAAAATTGGCATCGAGATTTGTTGGACCATTTTCAATTTTAGAAAGCGTTGGGAAAGTCACTTATAGGATAGAGTTACAGAACAATTTGGCAGGAGTCCACAGTGTTTTCTATATTTCTCATCTATGGAAGTGTGTTCGAGATCCAGAGAGTACTGTAACTCTGATTGCATTGGAAGATTTAGTAGTGGACTCGGATGTGACCATAGTTAGACATCCATTTCGTATTATGGCTAGGAATGAGAAGAAGCTAAGGAATGAGACAATCAGATTAGTAAAAGTCCAGTGGATTGACGACGAGAGAGATTATACTTGGGAAACGGAGAGCAGGATTAGGGGCACTTATCCTGACTTGTTTAATGTTATGTTTTACATCTACGCTTTTTTGGTTGATATATGTACCTTATCGTAACTTCGAGGACGAAATTCATTAAGGAGGGGTGTCTGCAACAACCATAATATTAATTAGCATTATTTAGGATATTTAATTGGATAAATAAAATAAAATAATGTAGAATGATAAGGAGATTGAGATTTTGTAAGTAATAGAGGTCGTTCCTTAAGGAATGAGTCGATAAGGATGAATTAAAATTAAAATGTGAAGGAGGAATATGGGTTAAGAGCAAAATGGGAAAAGACCTAAATTCCTAAACATAAACCCTCACTCTCTCATTTCCTCCCCCACTTTCATTCACTTCATAACAAACAAATTAAAATAGTAGAATAGGCTGCCCATCAGCCAAGTATTCTAGAGGAAGATAAGCTAGAAACAAGATCTAAGTTAGGGGATTCAAATCAACAATACAAATCTCAACCTTCTTAATCAATACAATGGGAATATTTTATGTACATCTCATGTTTTGATTAATGTTTTTGGTTTTAAGGGAAAATCTGAACCTTATAATGATATTATGCCATGCTTTTGATGATTGAATAATTATATGCTTTTTGGTGAATTTATAGAATTTAATTATGAAATTTAGTGATATGCTCGAGTTGAAAAACCTATCATATGATACTCAAATGTCTTGAAATTTGGATATGATGTAGAAAACAATATTTTTGAAGTGGGTTCGAATTTGATTATTTTCCATGCAAGTATGAATTAGTTATGAATTTTCTAAGTGTAGAAAATTATTTATTTCATGTGTAATTATTAAAAATAATTAAATTATGATTCTAGCCTCGAAATTTTTATATGCTAAATAATATAATAAATTCGATTTATTATGATTTTTAGGGATTTTTCCCAAGTGTTTATTAAGGTCAATAAAATTATTAAGCTAGAAGGGCTTAATTACTATATTAATATATTGATATAATATTAAGGGTTTGGAAATGTTTTTGAAATTGATAAATCTACTCTAGTGTAGATTTCTGGTAAAGGATTTGATAAATAAACTTATTATCCAATTAGTTTTTGACAAATAAATGAGTTAGTGAAAAGAATATACTTTTAATAGTAAAAATTAAATTTTAATGTTATTTACAGCATTGCCATGTCGAAGGCATGATGCCGCATCTCATCTCTCTACGACTATGCTTTCAAAACCAATCGTTGGCAATACATATGATATCAATGGTCAATATGTATAGAATAGATTGGTGTGGTAGAAGCGAAGTGTATAGCATCGAAGTCGATATCAAGGTCTTTGACATGGTCATTACCGCATGGCTTAAGCGCCACATCTTATATAAATGGCCTAGTGCCACACGTTTTCTGTTGTGTCATCGACCTTATACTTTTGAAATGCTTTATAGCAGTAATAATGACACCGCATGTTTTCAGAACATCGCTAACCCTTATGTTTTCGAAGAGCATTATAGCGATGACAATGATGCCACATGTTTTGTAATTCACTTCGGCCCTATGATGCTGACCTTATTTATTTTCAAGTGTTGTATCTCTCTATTTTACAAACCATTGGGGACATCGATTGTATGCAACAACTTATGTATGCGAAGTTATTTATTTTGGCCTTATAGCCTTGAGTTTTATAAATGAAAGGCTTTAACAAATTTGAGGGGCGAAGACCCTCATCAGCTTTAACCTTGCTGCGTTTATCAATATAAAGGCTATATACTATTTTGGCCTTATGGACTTGTGTTTTAAAAGTTAACAGTTTTAACTTATTAATACTAAAGAGGGTCGAAGACCCTTAATGGTGACGAAGTAGTCGAGCTTTTATGAATATAAAGATTTAATATTGTTTTGGCCATATAGTCTATGGTTTTGAGAGGCGACGACCTCGAACTATTTCAAACTTCACAATATTGTTTTATTAAAGCATGTATCATGGCATAATTATTTTGTGTAAAGGGCTATAATTTTCCTTCTTTTTAAAATATGATTTCAAGGGGTAAATCATTTGTAAAGAAGTATGTTTTCAAGAAAATGAATAGGGTATTTGTCCCCGAACTTTACTAAAGAGATTATTATTCTTATCACTTTTGGATAGATTGTGATAGGATAAAATTGACTCGAAGATTAGAAAACCAGATGGGATTGGTGTAGGGTAGCGCCCTATACTTCAATTGTTAACCCCTAGCTGATTGAAGTCCAAAATTCCAATGTGTAAGGATTTGTCAAGAGTAAGACATAAAGTAGGTTTACACACAGAATGTAATACATAAACATAAGATATGTTATAGGTTATTAGGTTCATCGTAAACCTAGAAAAACTATGATATTGATAGATAGTCAGGTAAACACTAGGATAAGTATATTTGAACAGACCGTCCAGTTTGCTTCCAATAGCCAGTTGAAAATTTTGGTATACCTGGTACACCTGATTCAGCCATGTAGGTTGGTAGTTATCCTGTGAAAACTAAACAATGGGACGGATAGTCCACTGATTTGATGGGTAGTCAAGATTGCCCAGGTTGCTTGCATGCATATCGTTGTTGTATTGTTTATATTGTCCATTAAACCAGTTTGGTTACAAGAAATTAATTTGCAAAAGATATACTTTAAAAGAATATTATTGAAGGGAAAACTCATTCCTCTTTATGGCATGGTCTTACTAGATATCAATTAAACGAGATGGCATATTATTATTCACACCAAGCTTTGTATCTGACTCGAAGTTTATGTTTTCCGCTTAAACTCTCGAGTGCTCAAAATTTAATTTGAGTAGGTCGGGGGTAAAGTTCTTTATCGGTTAAGTAGGTTTTTGTGAATAAAACTTGTGAAGACGTGGATAAGGCGGAAAATAGCTATGTAGGAGTCTATTTATATTTATTATCCACTTTGTTATATAAGTTACTATATGAATGTATTGACAGTAGATGTGTCCGTCTATTTAATAACTCTAATCATCTAAGTGGCATCTTCATATGTCACTCTTAGTGTAATTTATAATAATTATATTTTAGCTGAACCAGTGCAACGTTATGGGATTAATGTAACTAATATGAGATACTGACTTGAAATATAATGAGAAAAGTTGTTTTTGGAATTATGTTTAAATTATTTCATATTATGTGCTTCTGATATTATAGATACCTTTAACATGATCGTGTTTTGTTACCGAAAATTAATACTGTCTAGTACTTAGTTTCTGCCTCAAGACTGGGGATGTTATCGTATTCTCCTTCAATAATTCATAATATGTTATTATGACATAGGAGATCTCTCAAACCAAAAACCCATTTCTAAAATCATGTTAGAACTTCATATAAAACTTTCGTAGCATTTAGAAATCATTAGAGTAGGGAAACATATCTAAACATCCCATGTTCACATATTTTTCCCAAAACATCCATTAAACATTTTTACTTGTTTAATAAAAGTCCATATGAAATTCCTTCATATATAAAAGTATACAAAATCATATCGAAACCAAATAATTAGGTATGATAAAATATATTTAGTATTACTTACCTAGATCTTTGAAATATCTTGTTTTAATCTTCTTAATCCCCATTTTCTTGCATTTTCTTATCTTCTCTTTATTTGCTCTCCTTAGACTACCACCAATAATATTCAGCATATGCTTTTATTTTACTTTTAGTAAAATGAAATGAATTAATGGAAAGAGTAAAGTTTATCATCCCACAATAATTTGGCTTGGGCCCTCATACACTTTTTCAATAATTCATTACCCTTTTTCCTTTCATTTAGTTTATCTATGCCCTTTAATTAATTAATTAAATTAATCAATAATTATGGGTTGTTACAATCTTCCCTCCTTAAAGTAATTTCTCCCCTGAAATTCAATTAAGGCAAGGTAGTGATTGCCAATCTGTCCCATGCTTACTCTTAAGCATAAACCCATGAATTCTTAATTTAATAAAAAAATGTACAAGTGATATGTACTAAAACGACAATCAACAATAATATTCATACATACACATAGATACACACAGATATATGCGTGTGTGTGCGCGCGCGCGTATGTGTGTCTATATATATGTGTGCGTGTGTGTGGGTGGTCTACAACAATACAATTCAGCGCATAGATCATATTTTAATCTGAAAAGAACAATTCTGGGTAGGTCCTCCTATCCTTATTATATATTTCCCACATGCAGTATTCTCAATCTGTGCTCCACTAGACACAACTAGCTTCACCACCATTTTTCAAAGTCGCTTCTCATCCTGATCCACTATCCGAATTGGTCTATGCACGTAGGTCATATTTGGCAATATTACCAAGTCTTCTACTGCCGTCAGATTAACTACTGCATCCGGGTCTCTAATTCATTTTCGTAGATGTGATATGTGAAACAGTTATACGCCAACTTTCCATTCTTTCTACAATCAAAAATAACCCATATATATTGGTGCTAACTTCTTAGCCTTCCCAAAATGGATCACGCATTCCACCAAATATACCTTCACGAACACCTGATCACCTGCTTTTAACCCTAGTTCCTTGCTCCTTGTGTTGACATAAATCTTTTGCCTAGACTGTGCTGCCTTCATCCTAGTTCGGATCATTACAACTTTCTCAGTAGCATCCATAACTTCATCTAGTCCTAAAACAATGCTATCTCATGCCTCCAACTAACGTGCAGGTGGTTTACATGGTCTTTTAATCAATGCCTTAAAAGGGGCCATCTCAATACTGCTCTGGTAGTTGTTGTTGCATGAAAACTCAACCAAATGTAAATAATCCTGTTAAAATCCACCAAAGTCTAAAATGCAAGCTCTTAGCAATTCTTCTAGGATCTTATTGACCCTCTCGGTCTGCCCATCTATCCATGGATGGTATGCAGTATTCATGTGCAACTTTGTACCTAATACCTCCTATAAGCTATGCCAAAACTCACTGGCGAATAACAGATCTCGATCACTAGTAATAGTGCTACGCACCCCATGTAATCTCACTACTGCCTTCATATACATCTCTGCTAACCTTGGTGTAGTTCTCGTAGTCTTCACTAGAAAGAAAATGGGCATGCTTACTCAGTTTATCAACTATTACCCATATTGTAACAACCTGCCTTGAAACGGACCCAATTTTTAACCTAAAAAAGCCTATTGAACCTTGGCCCCATTCCAAAATTGGCCATTGGTTGGTAAAATTGATACAAATAATGCTAAATAGAGCTACCTATCTACACAATTAGAGTCCCATAACGGAAGGATAAAATATAATATCAGAAACAGTATCCATCTTATTAAAAAATTCAAAATTTTCCACATAATAAGGCCAAATATTCACAGCATAATATTACAATATACATCATCTTGTCTAATTATTTACATCAGATATAAAAACAATATAAGTAGATAAACAACTGCCACAAGTTCCATCTCCGCCACCATCTTCGAAATCTGCATCTTCTTCCGTAACTTGTGTTGTAATGTGGAGAGAGTCAGAACAACAATGTCCGGTGAATAACATCTCGAGCCTTTTTATAATAGTACTTAGGTAGTGTAATTTAAATAATTATATGCCTTACACATCCTAATTATATTATAAGTTTTCCAACTACCAGTCCTATGCTTTTTCCAGTCCAATTCTATAACCCAATAACCCATCTTCAATTATAGGCCAAAGGCTATTCCCAGCCCTACACATCTATCGCCAATAATGTCCTGGCAATGTAAGAGATAGTACCCCAGTCACTTAATGCCTCTTTAATGGGAAATAGAAAGACGCCGATTATTTAAAACCTCATTCTAGGCAGGTCCCCATTATTTAATACATATCACAAGGAAGACTCCTCTTTGGTATTATCTAGCCGACATTACACGTAATCTCATTAGACCACTTAGTACTTCTTTATGGAAGAGGCGAACCCTATAATAGCCACTTGATACCTTAAACTCGAAGTAGACCCTTAACGAGATATCCTCTACCGTGCCTAACCACTGATCCTAACCATTAATACTTCTCAAATAAGGAGGAGGCAGACCCTCAAATTACCACTTACTAAAAGAGGCTAGTGGATCATATAGTGCTGCTGCTAATTTAAATTGAAGTAACAGAAATATAACTAGCAAAGAAATAAGTAAGTAAAAGAACACACCAAAATTTATACTAGGTTAGAGCACCTCTCCTATGTCCAGTCCCTAAGCACCACTTAGGAATTACTAGCACAACCCTCATTTAACCCAGAAGAATAGGTATATTACAAATCATCTGAGCTACCGAATATGACTCCAGGCCTAAAGATCTCCAAACTTCGATTACAAATAGTAATAAGATGTTTGACTTCTTGTGCTCTTGAATAACACTTATGGGTCATATATACAACCTTCCAATAATCTTCTTCATAAGTGGTATAACATGTATATTTGAAGAAATGGAAGTAGATTATCACTAAATAGATTTGATTTGAACGTATAAGTAATCAAGAAATAGCAATTTATGGCTTTGAATGCAAACACTGAATTCAACAAGAAAATAAAATTATAAAGAAAGAAGAATTACTATTGAAATACAAAAACGCTGATTGCTATTTAGAGAGAATGAGTAGTTATAGTCCTTCATGAAGAGTAGCATATGATAGAAGTATTGCAATCATTCATGGAAGGAAGTGATTCTTTGTGAAGAAGAAGATCCCTTTAGAAAATTCAAAAATATGGCTATTACTCGACAACCTGTCGAATGGTAGGAGGAGTTTAGTCGATAGATTATGGTCGAATTTGTCAATTTTAAAACAAAATGGAAATAATGTCTTGTTTTAGTGGACTGAAAGTGTCAATTAGTTGACTGATTATCCCATTTAGTCGACTGAATAGAAGCTTTGGTCGACTGTTTTTCTTTACTAAATAATAGAAATAGATGTGTACCATATCAGTCAACTAAACATGGTGAACCAGTCAACTAATATCATCTTAGTCGAATGGTTAACCTATTTAGTCGACCAAGCCTGTATATTTTCCTTTTCAACAATGGTAATGTTATTTTGATTTTTTTTGTCTACGTTGTACCATTTTGAATAGATTTTAATATTAGTAAACTCTAGAATCAGAGCTCTATGATTAATATTCCTTTTAATGTCATATTTGTCTTGTCTTCATCATGTAGATACCTTTGATGGTTGATATATTTTCCCGCAATAGTCAATTATATATAGAATATATTCTTGTGTAGTTGTCATTATCAATACATTAAACCATGAGGATCTAACATTCTCTCCTTTTTTGATGAGGACAACTATATGAGTAAAATTTAATTGTCCCTAATTTATACTCCCCATTTCGATACAACTCTCTAGTTTTCTACCCATTTTTCATCAACAAAATGGAAATATTGATCAGCAGGAGTTATATAAGACTTATACGTAATCTTGAATGATTTTACATAAAAAAATTCAAACACAAACATAGTACTTTAAACATAACCATTTCATTGCATAACATCATAATTTTTTTAAATGATATCATACCAGAAAATATTCCAACATAACAACCATAACCATATAGAACAAGTTGCAAAATACTATAACTACAAAATATTATACCATTAATTTGACAGGCTATTTATACTTATGGCAATAATATAATATGCTATAAATAGATAAGATTTTGTTATTAGAAATTTTAACAAATATACTTAATATGATTAGTTATAATTATAACTTTTATTAAAGTAGCTCGTATAGTGAAACAGTTCCAAGTTCACGTCGAAGCTTAATAAAAGTATTTTCATTTAATGGTTTTTTTAAAAATATCATCAATTTGATTTTTAGATGTTACAAACTCTACTGAAATTAATTTTTTTAGTGTTGTCTTGTAAAAAATGGTGGTGTATATCTATATGCTTTGTACGTGAATGGTTTATTGGATTTTTTAATAAATTTACAGTGCTTTAATTATCATACAAAATCGATGGTTTTTATAAGTAAATTTTGAAATCTTTAAGTGTCTATTGTGCGTATATGACTTGAGCACATGCTGAAGTAGAAGAAATGTATTCTACTTCACATGTCTATAGCGAAACACAATTTCATTACTTACTAAACCACGATACTAGAGACTGTCCGATGAAGTGATTGGTACCGCTCGTACTTTTCCTATTTGTAGGACATCCTCCAAAGTTAGCTTGTTGTATGACACCAACTCAAAAGGACATGCCAAAGAACATGTATATGACTATCAGTTAAATAAAAATGGTCCTTTTGGATCTTTTAAAATGTTTCCTAAAACGAATATAGACTTTAAAGATTTAAAAATCGAGACTATTAGAAATGATCATGGAGGTGAATCTAGAAAAGAATTTTTTAAATTTTTTTGCGATTATTAGGGATAAGTCACAAATTTTATTTTCCTAGAATGCCACAACAAAACGGTGCTATAAAAAGGATAAATCGTACTCTATAGGAATGCATTAGAACACTTTCAAGCAGTATTAACCTACTATAGAACTTCTGGGCTGAGGCAGTTGCCACACCTTGTTATGTCTTGAATCATGTTTCTTTGAGACCATTAACTAAAAACGTACCTTATGAACTCTTTTTTGAAAGGAAACCTAAAGAATCGTATTTTAAGATTTTTGGCTCAAAATGCTTTATTTTAAAAACTAAATATCCTTTTGGGAAGTTTAATTCGAAAGCCGATTAAGAAATCTTTGTAGGATATTTAGAACAAAGTAAAGAATATAAAGTATTTAATAAAAGATCTAATATAACTGAGTAAACATAACATGTATCTTTCGACGAAAACTTCAATATTATTATTGATGATGATGAAAACACTGAAATTACTAAACCATCAGTACTACCTACTTCTAATGAACAATAGGTTGAATCTATTTGTCTGGATAATAATGATTTAAAATCACCACCTAGATTATTAAAAGATCACCAATTAGATAATGTATTTAGTGATATTAATAAAAAAGTTTCTACGTGAAGGCAATTAACTCAAATGGGACATGTTACTTTCATATCTAATATTGAGCCAAAGAATTATAAAGAAGTTGCTACAGATGATCACTGGATTATGGATTTTGGATTTTGGCAATGCAAGAAGAACTAAATCAATCTGAATGGAATAATGTTTGGGAATTGGTTCACAGGCCAAATGATCAAACAATCATTGGAACAAAATGGATATGAATTTTTTTTTAACGAAAATGAAATATAATCCAAAATAAAGCTAGACTAGTTGCATAGGGTTATAATCAAGAAGAAGAAATAGACTATGAAGACACATTTGCTCTTGTAGCTAACCAGAAGCAATTCGTATCTTATTAGCATTCTCTTGTCATCACAATCAAGTTATATCAAATGGATGTTAATAATGCATTCTTAAATAGTTTTATTAAAGAAAATTTGTTTATAAACTCCTACTATTTTCACATGAAAAGTTCCATGATCATATCTATAAACTTAAGCAAGCTCTATATAGTTTAAAATAAGCACCATGTGCTTGGTATGAATGACTAAAATGCTATCTTATAGCTTCTGGATTTGAAATAGGGAAAGTAAACCAAACATTTTTTTATTAAACGAGAAAACAAAGACATTTTAATTATACAAGTATATGTTGGTGATATTATTTTCAGTTCTAGAAATGAAAATTTATGTAATGAATTTTCAAATGTAATAAAAAGTGAATTAGAGATGTCTTATATGGGTGAACTCTCATATTTCCTTGGTTTACAATTTCAATTAAACAATAGTATTTTCATTAATCAAGAAAAATACTATAATAATTTACTTAAACGTTTGGTATAGAAAATACATTAAGTATTCTGACACCCATTAGTACTACAATACATTTAGATAGAGATGAAAATGCTAAAAGCATAGATCAAAAACTATATAGAAGTATGATACGATCGCTATTATATTTTACCGCAACTCGTCTAGACATATTAATGAGTGTTTCCTTGTGCACATGCTTTCAAGCAAATCCAAAGAATCATATTTGTTAATGGTGAAATGAATTTTTTATTACTTAACAAACATTAGAGACTATGGACTTTTCTACCCAAAAGAATGTCCTTTCGAGTTAGGGTCCAGTAGCGATGTCGACTTTGGAGTATGTAGGAAGACCGGGAAAAGTACAATAGATATCTATCACTTCATTTGACAGTCTCTTTTGTCATAGTTTAGTAAGAAACAAAATTGTGTTTCATTATCGACATGTGAAGCAGAATACAATTCTACTGCTTTAGGACGTACTTTAGTCATATACATGCAACATATTCTTAAAGTTTTCAGTTTACTTACAAAAAGCATTGATTTTCTAATACAAGCGCTATAAACTTATCAAAAAAATCCGATAAACGATTCATGTACAAAGCACATAAATATATGTCATCATCTTTTACGAGACAACATTGAAAAAGAAGTAATTTCATTAGATTTTGTAACATCTGAAAGTCAAAAACTGATATTTTTACAAAACCGTTAATTGAAAATACTTTTATTAAGCTTCGACGTGAACTTGGAATTATCTCACTACAAGAGCTACTTTAATAAACATAATAACTAATCACATCAAGTATATTTTTTTAATTTTATGGGAAAAAGTATTTTCTATTTATAGTATGTCATATTATTATCATAAGTATAGATAGCCTAAGTCAAATTAATGGTATAATATTTTTTAGTTGTAGTATTTTGCAACTTGTCTTATATAGTTATGGTTGTTATGTTGTAATATTTTCTAGTACAATATCCTTTTGAAAAATTTGTAATGTTGTGCAATCAAGTGATTATGTTTGAAGTACTATGTTTGTATTTGAAATTTTTTTACGTTAAATCATTCATGATTATGTATAAGTGTTATATAACTCCTGTTGATCAATATTTCCATTTTGTTGATGATAAAAGGTAAGAAAGCTATAGGGTCGGATCGATAGGGGATGTATAAAATTAGGGAAAATTAACTTCTACTTGTACAATTGTCATCATCAAAAAGAGTGAGAATGTTAGATCCTTGAAGTTTGATGTTTTGATAATGACAACTACATAAGAATATATTCTATATATAATCGACTATTGCAGGAAAACATATCAAACATCAAAGATTTCTGCAGGACGAAGGCAAGACAAAGATGACATTCAAAGGAATATTAGTCATAGAGTTCTGAGTCTAGAGTTTACAAATGTTAAAATATCTTCAAAGTAGTATACACACACAAAAAGTCAAAATAACATTACCATCGACTAAAATAGGTCAACCAGTCGACTAACACGGTATCGATCGACTAGTTCACCACGCTTAGTCGACTGATATAGTATACATCTATTTCTATTATTTTTTAAAGAAAAATAGTCGACCAAAACTTCTATTCGATCGGCTAAATGGGAAAATCAATTGACTAATTGACACTTTTAGTCAACTAAAACAAGACCTTTTTACACTGTTTCCATTCTATTCAAAAATCGACAAATTCGACCATAATCAGTCGACTAAACTCCTCCTACAAGTTGATTGGTTGTCGAGTTACAACCATATTTTTTAATTTTATGAAGGGAAATTCTTCTTCACACAGAGTCACTACCTTCCATGAATAATTGTAGCACTTCTGCTAGATGCTACTCTTCACGAAGGACTGCAATTGCTCATTCTCTATAAGTAGCAATCATCTTTTTGTATTTTAACAATAATTCGTCTTGCTATCTAGTTCTATTTTTTTCATTTGATTAACTATTTGCATTCAAAGCCATAAATTGACATTTCTTTATCACTTATATATTCAAATCAAATCTATTTATTGATCATCTACTTCCATTTCTTCAAATATACATATTATACTACATATGAAGAAATTTATAGAAAGGTTGTACTATATCGACTCATTCGTGTTATTCAAGAGCACAAGAAGTCAAATATCTCACTACTATTTGTCATCGAAGTCCCGTTAGAGATTATTAGGCATGAAATCTGGTTTGGCAACTTAGGCGATTTGTAATATAACTATTCCTTCGGGTGAAGTAAGGGCTTTGCTAGTAATTCCTAAGAGGTGCTTAGGGACTGGACATAGGAGTGGTGTTCCAAACCAATATAAATTTCAGTGTGTTTTTTACTTACATAGTACTTTACTAGTTATATTTTTGTTACTACAAGTTAAGTTAGCCATAGCAAAACTATACAATCCACTGGCCCCTTTCACTTACTACCTTTAACCCTGAAGCAAGTCTTCCTTATTATGTCCCGTAACCCAAACCGTGACGTCTCACATTAGTCTGACTATTTGTAGGTACCGGTGGCAATATTAGCTGGATAGGTTTACCCTACATACTTAAGGGCTAACCTCGCGTCCACCATGGGATCTTATTATAGGTAATGTCATATATAAGCCCCAAAGTCACACTACTGGTATCCATATTAGCTGGGAAAAATTATTTGTGCTTTTGGCTGACCACACATCCTAATAGCCTAGTCATAATCTACTCTTACTTAACATACTATCATACACCTCACCACATTCTCTATTAAGGCCTTATAAGAAGAAAAAAGGGGCATTTCACCAAAAGGACAAACTTTGCAGTCCAATTAGTTTCTAGGACACACATTCAAATAAATTACTTTCAAGGCCAAAGTCGACAGAATAATTAGTTTCAAGGACAAAGTCAGCAGTCCAATTACTTTCAAGGACATAATTTCATAAATTTTTAGGCCATAGAAACTAATTATTTTGTGTTTTGTCCTTGAAAGTAATTATTTCTGTTGTGTGTCCTATAAACTAACTCCATTTGCTAAAGAGGCCCTTATGGCTAATTTCCACAAAAAAATCCCTTATTTCTCCTAAACAATCAATTCCTTTTCTAAAGGGGTTTTAATACTAAATATAACCTATTTACTATGCGATTGATGCGCAATTAATTATACGTTATTTATACATTAATATGTGTATGTGGATGTGTATCTCTTTGTGTACATAAGTGCCTAAAATATTTCCACACGTGCAAAGATTAAGCCCTAAACTAATCGTTTAAATGTTAAATATTTAATTTTGTACAATTCCACATCAATAAATATACCATATATCCAATGTTCTCAATTCAACAATAAACTTGTATAAAATATAACCTATACCAAACTTATTTCATACTAAACTACGAGAATCAACATTAATAGAATTTGCAATTCAAACCCTTTTACGCTCTATTTAACTTCTACATATACAAATGAAAACGGAAACAAAATTCCACAAGAAATATATTAAATCCAAGTTATGCTATATAATTACTAGAATAAGAAAAATTAAGATTTACACTCGCAAAATGTCCTTTGCTTTTCCCTTCAGATTTGTTTACGCCCGCTTTAAATCTCTTTCAGATCTCTCCTTTTAGAAATATGAAATAAGTGAATTGTATAAGAATTAGATTTGAACATTTATGGATTGGAGGAGAATAAAATTAGAAATTGAATAATAAACACCTAAAATATTTTATCTGAAATTCTAGATAATTTTCTAAATCTTTGAAGACAGAGACCGACAGGGTTCACTCGGTTACCAAAATAATTTGTGAGTAAAAGTGAGGGTGAAAGATTCTTATTTATAGTGATTAGAAAGCACTAGAATTTTTGGATTTAAATTGGTTTAAAAAAATGAAATCAAAACCATTCGTCGTGTTAAAAACCCTAGCCGCCACTATGAACACAGGTCTATCGCTCCTACCTAGCAGTTGACCGGTTGCCATATTTTGGGAAGATATTTATTGCCATTTATTTATTTATTTAATTCCTTTTTTAATATTTAACGTTTACTTAACCCCCAATTCAAATTACCATTAATCTTTGAATTTTAAATTTTATCAGTGATTATTTTTTCAAAATTTGAACTCCATTTAAATTAATTTGAATTTGAAAACTTGAAATGTCGATAAAATTTTCATTTGAGCTCCGCTTTCGAAACTTTATATATAGAAATTGATCAAAAAACCCCACGAACGCAGCGACACAACTTTCATGGCCAAATTTCGACATTAACTAAAAATTATTCTTTTCTTATTAATCAATTTCTTATTAATTTTATGGGGTGTTACATTCTCTCCCCTTAAAAAGGATTTCGTCCTCGAAATCCAAAAGGGATGAACATCATAATGTGCACTAAGCGTCATGTTATACAACCAAGTTATCTACACAACCATCCACTCGACCAAAAGTGCAATGTGATTATGTATGCAAATATACTATAGGTAAGCTCAATCCTAGCGTGTATGCAATTATTGTGACATATAGGCATGTATGTAGACTTCCTATATATGCAATAAGTTTTCTATATGAGTGCAAAAGTGATAGTGAAAAGTGTAGTAATCATATCCTACCATCCAGTCTAGTAACCACAATGAAACCAAAACCTAATTTTGAAGAGAGAAAGTTCACCAATGAAAAGCTCGGGATGGGAAGTTCTAATCTTCTCTTCAGTTTCCTATGTTTTTTCCACTGGTTTACCATCCATTAAACTCGAACCAGCCTAATTTCTTTGTTGTGGAGCTTCCTACTTCCATGTTTCATAATGCATGTGATGACATGGGATGCTATCGGCTCCGTCTCATTGTCTCCCAATAGATCAGGCTCTACCATGGTGGTTGTGCTATTAAGGTAATTTCTTAAGTCTGAAACATGAAAAAGGTCATGGACGGCTACCAATCTATCCGGTATCTCCATATGATAAGCAAGATTTCCTATTCTTTCCAAAATCAGGAAAGGCCTAACAAATTTTTGTGCTAACTTTCCAGACTTTCCAAATCTCATGACCTTCCTAAGAGTGAAAACTATAACAAACACCATATCCCTTACCTCGAACTCCAACTTTTTTTTCCGCTTGTCTGCATAGGAGGGGATGCTATAGCAAACACCATAAGAGGGGAAACAATAACAAACACCATATCATGTGTGGCCTTCATTCGCTGCCTAATCAATTCTACCTTCTTCAAAGTATCACAATTAAAATATGGTCCAAGTAATTTTTTCGATGATTTCATACCAACAATTGAGTGATTTGCATGGCCTTCATAAAGTGCATCAAAGGGTGCCATGCCAATGGTCGCTTGGTGACTATGATTATACATAAATTTGACTAAAGGTAAGTGTTGTTTCCAATGTCCTCTAAAGTCCTTGATGTAGGCTCTCAACAGATCTTCCAATTTCCTATTCAACCTTTCAGTTTGACCATCAGTTTGTAGGTGGTAAGCAATTCTAAGATTAAATGAGGTTTCTAAAGCTGTCTGCATACTTCTCCAAAATTTGCTAGTAAAAAATGGGTTCCTATCACCAATAACGCTAACCAAAATTCCATGAATTCGGACCAAGTCTTTGATAAAAATTTGTCCTGAAGACAATGCAGTCATATTGTTTCTAACAGGAATAAAACGAGCGCATTTAGTGAGTCTATCCACAATGACTCATACTGCTTCATTACTTCTTTGGCTCTTAGGCAACCCATTTATGAAGTCCATTAATATTTGCTCCCACTTTCAGTTAGAAATCTCTAGTGGTAATAACAATCCTTCGAGCTTTCTCTGCTCAGCTTTTATCCTTTGGTATGTCATACATTTGGTAACAAATTCAACAACCCTCTTCTTCATCCCTGGTCAATAGAAAATTTATTTCATATCCCTATACATCTTCTCTTTCGGGGTTAATGACCATCCTTGAATGGTGAAATTCGCAAGCACTTCCTCTAACACATTATCAATCCTTGGAACACAAAGGCGTCCCTCTTTCCTCAAACATCCATTTTCGTCAACCACATATCTACTGATGTGGGGAAATGTTCTCCACAACCCAACTTACCTAAAATATCCACAATCTCCTTATCCTTCTTTTGCTTAAGTCCAATGCAGTCCATCAATGCTGGCCTAACCTCCATTGTTGGTAAATAGCCTTAAGTGGGTTCTAATGGTGGTTGAAAGTTGAAATTCAAGAGGAATTCTAACTTCCTCCACTCATATATAGCACCTAAGGTAGCATGCCTCCTGCTAAGGATGTTGGCGACGAAATTCCCTTTTTCTAGGGTATATTGTATCCCAAAGTCATATGATGCTATAAACTCCATCCATCTCTATAGATTTAAATCTTTTTGGGAAATAGGTATTTGAGTGATTTATAGTCGGGAAACAACTCAAACCTTTCTCCGAAAGATAGTGCCTCCATATATGTAAGGCAAAAATAATAGCCGCTAACTCTAAGTCATGAGTTGGGTATATCTCCTCATGATCCTTCAATTGCCTACTAGTATAAGCATCACCCTTCATTTTTGCATAAGAACTTCTCCTAATCCTGTGCCACATGAATCCGTGTAAACTGTAAAGTGCTTCATCCCATCGGGAATGGTAATTACTCAAGCACTTTCTAATAGTTTTCTTAACTTCTCGAATGCTTTTGTGCATCTTTCATACTATGCGAAGACTATATTCTTCTTGGTCAAGCGAGTTAGAAGGAATATTATTTTGTACAGTCCTTTATAAATTTCCTATAATAATCCGATGACCCGAGAAAACTCCTAACCTCTGTGGCGCTCTTCAAAATCTTCCAATCTTGAATAGTTTCTACTTTTGCGAGGTCTATTAATAATCAATGTTCGGAAAAAATGTGTCAAGAAATCTCACCTCCTTCTTCCAAAAGTGGCACTTCGAGAATTTGGCTTCAAGTTGGTGCCTTCTCAAAGTCCATAATATCTCCCTTAAGTGATTTTCATGATCTCCTTCACTCTTGGAGAATTTTAAGACGTCATCAACAAACACTATGACAAATGTATTTTATTGTCCCTTAAATATTCTACTAATCAAATCTACAAGGTCGTAGAGGCATTCGTCAATCCAAAAGTTATCACTTCCCATTCATAAAGTCCATCCAAAGTGCAAAATGCGTCTTCAATTTGCTATCATATGCTATCCTCAACTAATGAATTCCAGGAGCCAAGTCCGATTGGGAAAACATGGCATCCCATAAGATCAAACAAGTCGTTTATTCTAGGTAATGGATACCTATTCTTTTTAGTCAGCTTGTTGAGTTCTCTATAATCAACGCATAGCCTTAATGAGTCGTCTGCCTTAGTGGCAAAGAAAAATTGAGGCTCCCCATTCCGAAATACTTCGAAAAATTTATCCACTCTGTAACAGTTTTGAAAATTTCCTATCTAACTATCTCCTATCTTTAGGGCTCATGTGCCTTAATGGAAGAGTGATCAATCTAGTGTCCTTCTCCAAATCAATCCTAAACTTGTTCTCGCTCAAGTCAGAAGACCGAATACTTCTTCAAAAACATCAAAAAATTCTCGAACTATGGGTACAGATAAGAGCTCATCTTGTGATAGGCTCAACGAATATAAGTAACTTAACTCGACCGAGTTTTGGGGTGTACAATGAACACCTATTTCTTGACCCCTGCAACCTTTTAACCATACAACCCTCCTATAGCAATCTAAGATAGCTCTATAATATAATAGCCAATCCATTCCTATTATAAGTCCATGCCCCTCAAAATTAAGAACATATGCATTACAAATGAAATTGACATTACATATGTCCACAACTAGGTCATTACAAATTAAGGCAAGGTGTGCCGACCTCCTAATAGGAATTAATACTACTATAGGGTTTGGTGACAATTTGGGTTTGAAGACTCAAATAATTGACCACATTTTAGCTACAAATGAATGTGATGCTCTCAAGTCAAATAGAGTGCGGGTAGAATTCCTAGAAATATGGGTTGTGCCTTCCATCGCCGCCTTTCCTTGGTCTTTTAAGGGAGGTCTACTAGATACAGGGACGACTTCAATAGCATGAGCCTGACAATTTTTCCCTTCCATTGCTAGTTTCAGACATTGATTCTTGAAGTGGCCTGCCTCGTGGGAGTGTTAGAAATTTTCCTTTAAACGCCTCCTTCAACATACCAACCCTATAATTTTTAGCAATATTACCTTTCCTTTGGCATCTCTGACATACTATACCATTCTTCTTAAACTTCTCTTTCGACTCATTGTTTGCCCAAAACCTCCCTTCTTATCTCCTCCTTGACTTTGAGCATGTCCCGCCTTTTCTTCTCTTTCCCCTTCTCCTCCGGGCTAACCATCTAAAGCAGAGCCATCTTTACCAACGCCTCATATGTAGCACTAGTGAGTACTTAAGCTAGAAGTAATTCTTTATGTGGGGAGTTCAGCCCTTGACAAATTTCATGGCCATCTTCATGTGGGTATCAATCAAACCCATCCCAAACTTAGCTAGTTCTATGAATTTACCAATATACTCCTTCAAAGTGGAATCTCCCTGCCTAAGCTGTATAAATCTCTCCAACTAAAAATTCACCACAGCCTCTAACATAAATCGTGACTCAAATCGGTTTTTGAACTCATCGCAAGAAATAATTTTATCATCATTCTTCTCAGCCACAATCGTCCACCAATCCAAGGCCTCACCTTTGAGGTGTCAAGCCATCATTTTTCGCTTAATTTTGTCCTCCCAACCGGGCTTCCAAAATATCGTCTCACAATCATTTTCTAAGCCTTTGTCTTTACGAAATGCTTTGCTCCCACATACACCTTTCCACCCATGTTTTGGAAATCCTTGCACATCTTAGGGAAGTTTATGAGGTGGGGTGCTGCTTTAGCAGGCAAGGCAGTGGGTGCCGCTGGTGCAGCTAGTTGAGGGATGGGAACCTACCCTACATGCCTCGGGTATTATCAGGACCATTCAGGCATCCCTTTGATAGTGGGTATCACTTAGGAGGGATTCCCAATCTCAAAAGAATGATTTTCAGCCATATTTTATTATCTGTAGGTTGAACTTTAGATTATAATTTCCTAAGATAGTATTATATGCTAAAATAAAGGTTTGCCTAGTGTGTTTGCATATGTCCAAAAATATGTGTGTGTGTGTGGGTCGGGTTTTTGAAAACTACTTTCAAAAATAATAAGTACGTCACTCATACATACCTATTCCTATTGATCAGGTAACCTAAGTTCTGATACCAGATGCAACACCCATTTGAAACAGATCTAAATTTTGATCCAGAAAATGCCCATCGAACCTTAAGCCCATTCCAAAGTTAGCTGTTTGTAACATCCCCCATTTCAAGACTCGAAACTAAGTGTTGTGGATGTTATTGTCATCCATAGTTATTAAGTTTTGGTGATAAAATGCTGCCATGTTAATGTAACATCCCCCACATGAAGGCCCAAAACTAACGGCTACGGATGCTGCAATCATCCATAGTTATTAATCTTCGGTGACCAAATACAGTAATGTTAGATAATTTGATATAACAGAAACACACAGATATGGAAAAATTTTAAAATCAATAAACAACTTTCACATTCCATTTCAAAGCATTTCAAATTCATTACATAATCCCACAATCGTGAACCACGTTCAAAGAAAGTATAATTATTATGACATACGTCAGGAGCGACATATGAAGATGCCCCGTTGGATGATCAAAGTATATAACTAGGTCAGTACTTTGCCTTTACAACACAAACACGGTGAAATGAAAATAAAAAGAACTCTTACTATCTAGCTTGCCTCGTTCATATCTCCGGAAGCTTATTCGTCTAAAGAGGTACCTGAAAACCTCAACTCTCAAACTACTCAAAATCAATTGGGCACCCGAGTGTTTAAGGGGAAAACATAAACTTCGAGTCAGATGTAAAGCCTGGTATGAATAATAATCTGCTATCTCAAACGATTTAGATATTTAGTGAGAGCATGCCCTTAGCGGAATGAGTTTTTCCCTCACTAGTATCTTATCCTTAACTTTATAAAACCATATACTATGCTCCTGCATCCACAATGATTAAAACATAGCAATTCAAAATATTACGATGATATGCAAACAAGTAAATCAATTTCTAGATTTCCCATCCCCGTTTATTCTGACTATCTATCCTAGTTATAGTTTCTAGAGTCACTATTGACCTATTAGTTTTCATGGGCTAACTAATAACCTGTTTATGTTTATGGACTCTCTGTCCAGTTTCATATTTTCATGGGATCACTAAAAACCTATTGGCCCCTCCCAATAACATCCTTATTCATGGGTTCTACCTAAACCTATTGGTTTCTCCAATAACTTCCCTCTCATCCTAGTTTTCATGGGTTGACTAGGAACCTATTGACCTTTATCAATAACTTAATTCGGATATAGTTTTCATGGGTTCACTACGAACCTATTGGCTCCTACAATAGCTCTTTCTAATCATAGTTTTAATGGGTTTACTATGAACCTATTGGCCCCGCCAATAATATTTTCTAAACATAGTTTTCATGGGTTTACTATGAACCTGTCTATCTGACAACTTCTTTAATTAGTATTTAGGCATCCTACATTCTGGCCTATCTGACCTCCTAGATGCAATTCTACTCATTCAGGAGTTAAATCAATTTATTTTCACTACTGGGTCAACCTGGCAGGTAATTCTTCCTTTTCTTCCCAAATTGTAGTTTTGGGCTCATTATAATGTGAATATATATATTAGAAGAAGCAAACATAATAACATAATAATACCAACACTTTTGGTTTAATACCCTTGAAATCATTTTCATATAAAACATGATTAATTCCTTTAACCTATTATTTTATCAATGAAAGCTTCTTCAAAAACTTCATACTTAAAAGCATTTCAAAACTCCTTTATCTTATCCATGGGTTTTCCTTTAAAATAAGATTGGGTTATTTGTTTCGAAAACTAAGGCTTTCAAATCTTAAAACGTTACTTTCAAAGCTCTTGGATAACCTCCTTCGAAAGCACTTAAATATTCTTCTCAAAACACTAAGCATATGCCTTTCGAAAAACTTTAAAACTTCTCATTTGAAACCATCAAAACATACCTTTCGAAAGTATTAGAGCATTACTTAATACTCTTAGAAGCATAGCTTTGAAACTATTGAAAGTACCCCTTTCAAAACCATTGGCTTTATCTTAAAAAATATCTTTTGGGTCAAAGTGAATATAAATGAAAGTACCCTTTTCGAACCAATTAATCTTTATATAAAATTGTTTGGTGAAAAACTGATTGCTTCAGAACCATCCTTTTGCTCAAATCATTTAAGTAAAACAATCGAAGGTTAGCTTTGAAACCCCCTTTCGAAGCCATTGCCTTCAAAACCATTAACCCCTTTCGAAAACTTTAGAAAGCGGCTTAATATATTTAATAAACAAAAGCTACCTTTCGAAAGCATTAATGACTTCAATCCCTTAGAAAGGCATAGGGTCGGCAGATGGGTTTTGATTGGGTTGAAGCTACCCATTCGAAAGCATGGATTTAAAAACAAAGTAACTCATTCGAAAGCTATATTTTATACAAAGAGGCGGCAATCCCCTTCGAAAGCTTTTTAAAAGACCCTTTCAAAATCATTAGTATCGACTCCTTCGAAAGCATTCATTAAAATTAGGCAAGCGCTTATCTTTTGAAAATAAAACAAAGGTTCCTAGTCAATCGAAAGTTATGTTTCGAAACAATGCCTTCCACCTTTCTCCAATCCACTACGTACCAACCACGTTGATACCTTGTGTATTGGTTTCGACTTGGTTGGTTTCGACTTAGTTGAGGCGAAAGCACAAGGTCGAAAGGTTGCTTCTAAAAGAGGCGGAACACAATTTCTGGGTAAAGACTGATTTAATGCCTTTTAAAGTAATTACTATATAACTAACCTACCTATCTATAAAAATTTAATTCGTTTCCATACACTTTTCAAATTCTTTACCAAAATAACTGCTGCATAATTTTAGATCTAAACAAAGATTAATTTAACAAATAAGCCTTTTCATTAAGCAAAACAATTAAAAAAAATTAAGTCCTTCATCTAAAATAATTTTAATTCCATAGTAAATTACTTAGGAAAAATCCCCAAAATTTACAAAAATTCACTTTCAATATGTTATCTAACATATAAAATTTTTTCACCCAAATTCTTCATAAAATAACCAAAATTAATTTCTAAACCCAATTATTCATATTTTCCTTTAAAAATTCATAATAAATTTTCCATAGCTTGGAAAATTATAAAAATTAAAAATCACCTCCAAAATCATGTTTTTCATAACATATAAATTCCTCATGGCATTCGAAACACTAAATGAATGATTTTAGCCTTAAAAACCGTTTCAAACAATTATCAAACAAACTAGTTGAATATAACATATCATAAAATCCACGCATATCATCATCAAAAATACTTATAATGGATTTAAACATGAACCCGAAAATCAGATGATCATAAAATAAAAATAGAGATTATTTTGATTATTATTAACCTTGATTTTAATAAGGAACTTGAGATTTGATTTAGATTAATCCTCCTTGCTTTAATTCCTTACTCTTGATTAATTTTCTCTTTTTCTTCCCTAGGTAATGGCCGACTTCTCTCTTCTTTTCTTACATTTTTTATGTTTTGTAAAAATGAATGTGAAATGGAAGGAAATGAGAATATTAAGGGTAATGGTGCTGCAATTTCTTAATAAGCCCTTATTTTAATTAAGTAACATATAAAACCATTTATAAGCCCATTTACATAATTGAGCTTGGCCTCTAAGTATTTATTCAAATCTCAATCCCCTTATCTCCCTAATATTTACATTATTTTATTTATCTAATTAAATCTCCTGAATAATGTTATTATAAATTAAGGGTGTTACATGCTCTCCACCTTAAAGAATTTTGTCCTCGAAATTCAGTAAGGACCAAATACTGAAAATAGCAATCATTTGTAACAACTCTAACAACCATTAGTAGCCTAGCTGATTAGCAACTATCAATATAAAGCTAATATAGACATACCCTCAAAGCAGATCAGGATAAGTATCTCTAATCATGTCTTCTGTCTCCCAAGTACAGTCTTTCTCGTTGTCGCTCCACTGAACTTTCACCAATTTGACTATCTTGTTCCTTAATCTTTTCTCATCTCTCGCTACAACCGGAACTGGTTGCCTAAAAAAGTCAAATTAGGCTCTACTATCAAATCTTCCAACCCTATCAAAGGAATAGTAGTCTCTAGATCATGCACAAACTTGCAAAGATGAGACACATGAAACACATTATGGACACCTGTCATTCTGCTGGTCAACTCTACTTTGTATGCGAGCTTTCCGATCGTCTCTATATCTTGGAACGGGCTAACATATCTCGGTGCTAGTTTCCCTGTCTTTCCAAATCGAACCACACCCTTCATCGGTGATACTTTAAAGAAAACTTTATCTCCGACTGAGAATTCTAGGTCTTTACGCCCCTTATTTGCGTAAATCTTCTATCTGGGCTGAGCTTCCTTCATCCTTTCTCGGATCAACTCAATCTTCTAGGTCGCCTTTCTAATCAGAACTGGTCTTAAGATTAATCTGTCTCCAGTCTCCAACCAACATGCTAGTGATTTCCATGGCCTTCCATACAAAGCTTCAAAAGGCACCATTCCTGTACTATTTTGATAACTATTATTATAAGAAAACTCCACTAAGTGTGGGTGATCTTCCCAAGATCCACCAAAGTCCATTACACAAGCTCTTAACAAATCCTCGAGTACCTTATTAACTCTCTCTCTCTCTTTGTGGGTCCATCCGTCTGAGGGTGATATGCAATACTCAACTTAAGCTTGGTACCCAACACCTCCTATAGACTCTTCCAAAATTCGCTAGTGAACAAAACATCTTTGTCACTAATTATACTACTAGGAATCGCATCCAGTCTAATTATGTTCTTCATGAACAACTAAGCTAAAATAGGTGTCGTCCTCGTTGACTTAACTGGAATGAAATGGGCACTCTTTGTCATTCTATCCACTATGACCCATATACTTTCATTTCCTCTATTTGACCTTGGCAACCCATCTATAAAATCCACGAATATCGAATCCTATTTCCAAACTGGAATCTCTAAAGGCTAAAGCAACCTACTCAGCTTTTGATGTTCGGCCTTCACATGTTGACAGTTTGCACACTACCTAACCCACAAGCCAATATCCCTCTTCATAACTTCCCAATAGAAGCTACTCTTCATATGTTGATACATCTTGGTTCCTCCAGGATGAATCGTAAACTGAGACCGATGACATTCTCCAAGAACTTCTTTGCATAAGTCCTCAACATTCAAAACACACAACTATCCCTTCTTTCTCAACCATCCTCTCTGGTCAAGTCTAAAATCCTTTAGATCATCAACCTCAGTTCCAACCATAAGCCTTTTAATCTTTTTGGCTAATACTGGATCCTATTTCTACTTAGAAGCGATCTTTTCGATTAACATTGGTCGAACTTCCAAACAGAGCAACATGGCTGTACTCTGACTAGAACTACAAGTTGACCTTAACTACACATTACAAGTAGTCAAAGCTTCTAAGTTTTTCCATTTTGCAAACGTAGCTAACACCACAGTCTGGTGTCTTCTGCTAAGAGCTTCCACTACTATATTTCCTTTCCCAGGAGTATACTCTATACCAAAATCATAAGCTGCTAAAAAATCTAGTCACCTCTACTGTCTCATATTCAGCTCCTTCTGAGAGAATAAATATCTTAAGGACGCGTGATCTATGTATAGCTCAAATCTCTCTCCTAAGAGATAATATCTCCAAATCTTCAATGCGAAGATCACCGCAGCCAACTCCAAATCATAAGTCTTACTTCATGCGGTCTAAGCTATTGTGAAGCATAGGTAATACTTTACCCATTTGCATCAGCACCGCTCCTAATCTAGTTCCGCATGCATCAGTATACACCACCAACCCTTGGTTTCTGTCTAGAACTACTAACACTAGTGCGTTGGTTAACAAATGCTTTAACTTAAGAAATGATTCCTCACATTTGTCAGACCAGGCAAACTTCACATCCTTCTTGGTTAAATTAGTTAAAGGTGCTGCTATCCACGAAAAATCCTTGATGAATCTCCGGTAAAAGCCAGCAAGTCCAAGAAAACGTCTATTCTCAATCACCATCTTTGGTTTCTTCCAATTATTAACAGCTTCGATCTTTTCTGGATCAACTGAAAAGCCCTTCTAAGAAACCACGTGACCAAGAAACTTAACCTCTTTCTTCCAAAAATGACACTTGAAAAACTTTTCTTTTAGCTGATGCTGCCTCAGCGTCTTAAGCACAAATATAAGATGATCTTCATGCTCCTTTTGATCCTTAGAGTATACTAAAGTGTCATCTATAAATACAAACACAAACCTATCCAAGTAGTCTTGGAAAACTCAGTTCATCAAATCCATGAAGAAAGCAGGTGCATTTGTTAACCCGAGTGGCATTACTAACCACTGATATGAACCATATCTAGTTCGAAATGCTATCAATGGAATATTGTCCTCTGTCACTCTTAACTGATGGAAACCCGTAGCCAAATCCAATTGGGAAAACACTCTAGCTTCACACAACTGATCAAATAGATCGTCTATTCTTGGCAAATTATACTTATTATTAATCGTCCTCTCGTTCATCTTACGATAGTCGATACACAACCTCAGCGACCTATCCGGTTCCTTCTAGATCCGCTAGCTACACCTTCAGATTCCTTCATTTCGGCCGGTGTCATCCTACTAGGTAGTCTACTCACAGATTTATCTCCTGGCACATGATGTATCTGAAACTCAACAGCTTGTTTCGGTGGTAGTCCCGTAACTGGCTCAAAGACAATTGCAAATCTCTCGCTATTCGAACCTAACCTAACTCTTCTATAATTTCCGTAGCATTTAACAAAGCACAACCACTCCGGTCATAATTCTCCATTGAGAATATAATTCGGTTATGACTATCGGGGTGTCTTAGTGATATTTTCTTATCGTGGTAAAACATCCTAGCCTCATACTTACCCAACCAATCCATACCCAAAATGATTCCAAAATCTAAGAAATAAAAAACATACAGACTGCATGTAAACTTATGACCTAACAATTCTAGTTCTAATTGAGCACATCTCATTTCTAGAGTTGTGTATCCTCCTATCGAATTTGCAACCCCCAAGGAAGTAAAAAGGTATCTGGGTTCTAACCATAACCTATCAACAAAATACTAAGACATAAATGAGTGTGATGCACCCATATCAAATAGTGCCCTAACTGGTATACTCTGAATCAAAAGCATACCTTCCATTACAGTCTTCCCTTTCAGCTGTACTTGGCCTAGCAGATGATGGTCTAACAGCAAAAATATTTCCTTTTTGCCCCCTAACTGGTTTCAGACACTGATTCTTATAATGTCCAACCTGGTTACAGTTAAAGCACTTCACATTCTTCTTTTCTACATCCTTCTTCCCCTTGCCTGACCGACACTCATGAGCATAATGACATTTCTTTCACACTTGAAACAAACTAAATCATCCTTTACCTTCTTGGGAGCTTCTCCCTTCTGGGCTCCCTTCTTCTTAAATAACTTTCTCATCTTTCCCCCAAAACCCTAGGTTTTAATCGGCTTTTGTTGAATATGCGAGTATATGATTTTTGTTTGATGATAATAAACATATATATATATTCATTTAAATATATTTATTAATGTACTATTTTATTTTTCACTAAATATTTGGTGAATAATATAAATAACACGGTATTTAAATTCAAACAGATATTTTATTCAAACAAACATTTGTTACAATTTTGAATAGTACAAATTCAAGCTCTCACTATACATATACAACTTTGATTACAATACAAATTCAATTACATCACAATCTATCATTTACAAATACACCTCACTACATATCGCTCATTCACTCATAATTTATCTTCAGCTTTATTCCAAATTGAATCCAACATCTTAGCAATCTACAAAAATAAATACTGACGCAGTAAAGTTGAAAAGGAAATATTTTTGCAGTATAAAATAAAATGTGATTTTGGAAATTTTATTATCCTTAGTTATTTGGGTTGTTCGTCATCATTTAATTCGAATTCATCATACGAACAGCTTGTGACATGCACAGTGTATCACTGTACATGCCACAAAGCAGTGCACACCGATATATACACTTGATAAATTTACACGGACAGGTGAGCATAAGGTCAAACACAATTAAAAGCCGGGTTCAACTCAAGTGAAATACAAATAAAATCACAACACGAGCACAAGGTTAAACCCGAGCTTTAAAGCTGGATTCAACACAGGTGCAATACAAAAATACAAGCCTCGACAGAAATTCAGTGAGAAAATAATGAACTGGTCAGAACAAAGGCTCAAAGGCACAAATGACATGCACATGACAGCAAGTCCAGACCACATACAAGTAGCATAATCAAACTGCAAATGTCAAAAAGGCTCGAGGCTATCAAATACACAGTGTAAAAGAGGAATGCATACACATGTGCTGACACACAATAAAACACGGCAGAATGAAACTGTACAAACAGTGGTGAATGCAGATACAACAGGCACCAAACCAGGTCAAGTAAACCAGATCATCGAATGAAACAAAGACCAGGTACAATACAACAGAGATGAGCAAGTGCACTCATATATATGATATCGATTCAGAGCTAACTTAATGCACATGTCAACAGTGTCAATGCTACATCAACCAGACTATATACAAGAACTAGCTCGAAGACTAATGAACAGCAAGTGAAACAAGACCACATGACAAATATGATCTGGGTCGAATCAGTAAACAACATGCACAGGTAAAGATATCAACTACAACCTGAAACCAGAAGTGTATAAGTCCAACTAAATTGGCCATACACCTCTACATCAAAATGAACAGTGAAACCAAATCTATACTAGACTACATGAAGTGTAACTGCATATACTAAAGTGAACCAAGAAGACTTCAATATGCAGAGGGTCAAGGAAATGTACAAAGGAAGGATATAGCAGCAGTTTCAAATCAGTGCATCATTGTGTGTGTGTGTCTATATATATATATAAAACAAGCATACTGCACAGTCAAGCTTCAACAGAAATGTAGTCATATGAAGACTCCAAACAGACCACTTCTAGTAAGAGTAAACAAAAAGGCAGTGCAATAGGATTTAACTCGAGTACACGTGAAAAAAAATAAACGAAGAGCACATATATACACATGACAGTGAAACAGGCTAGAGGTGAGAAAAAAACCACACACTGACTCAAATCAAATACAACCACACAAGTTTTCAAACACAAACCAAAGTTCAAAATGCAAGTTCAAAACACAAGCTAACATACACATATATACATACATGAATGTATGTATACACATGATGCAAGACCAGTGAACTGCAAAAGTCAACCAGGCTACACAATGAACTCAAGCTCAAGTGAATACAAGTACAGCTAGCAAAACCAAAATGGACAGCAGCTACAACACATCAAATGAAACAGTACCAGCATAAGCAAGTGACGCAGCTAGTTTGAAAAAAGACAGAGGAGATTTCAAACTGCAGTTCAAAGTAATAGCCGAAGTCAATACTGAAAGCAAATGCAAAGTCAAAGTAAATTCTCATCTAAAAATATTTTCACAAAATTAAGTTTGCAGATTTCAAACCAAAGTCAGTGCCATGATGACCAAGGCAACAAGTTCGAACCAAGTTAGAAATCATCAAGCCGTGGTAATCATAAACGAGCAAGTCAAGAAAAAAAATCGAACAGTTTAGAATCAGAGCCGTGAGAAGCAAGAAATCAAAATATACGAAATTGAAGAAGTCAGCAATCATCTCAAGCAATCGAACGAAAATCAATGGCCAAGATAAAACAATTGACGAATTCAAATGATAATATACAAACGAAAATACAAGGGTTCGAACCCTACATAAACACTAACATCATCGGTCATAAATGCATCGAGTTCAAGCAAACTAAAACAATAAAGCAAAAGTAACAAATTACATACCAGATTGTTGAATCGAACTCGATCATCAAAGCAGCGAAAATTGAGCAATGAAGAAACGATCGATCAACAAAGCTACACGCAAATATCCACTTGATTAATCAACAAAGTCGACAGCTTCAAAAATAATCACGAAGCCCTAAATCGGAACGAACGAGAACAAGCAACAGGAAGCCGCCATTTTTCACAAGAAAGAGATACCCAGCCGAAGATATAAAATGGGAAAAAAGGATAATGTTTATCACTTATTTTAATTAGGGCTGGCCTAAATATTTGGGCTTAACTTTTGAATCTAGGGCTTTGTTTTTAGTTTGTTTTTAGTTTGTGTTTTCCTTTTTAAACTTGTGTAATTTCTAGTCGTGTGACTAGGGGACAAACTACGTGGCATAGTTTGAGAATTCGCAACTCAGTGGTTGAGTTGTGGCAGGGTTTTGAGCGTAGAGTTAAGACTAGTCGATAGCGGGTGTCTTGAGTTTACATATGTAAGCGTCTGACTACTTAATTTCTAGTAGAAACCTTGGAGGCAGCACGTAGGCAGGGTTTTGTCGAAGCTGGTTAAATTATGTGTCGTTTTATTTCTGCATTTATTATTCTGCTATTATCTGTGCTGCTATTCTGATATATCTGTGTTGAAATAATTTTATACAAACTTCCAGATTAAATTTTTATAATTAATAGCATCACCATATTCACCCCCACTCTAAGATGAAATCGATCCTACAAGTGGTATTAGAGCTAGGTTTAAAAGCCATTTTTGTTTTAAAAATTTTGATTTTTCAAAAACATTTTTTTTTAAAAAAAAATTGAATTTTTAAAATGGCTACTTTTGCTGAGGGTCGTTCTAATATTATCCCTCCTATTTTTGATGGAATGGATTTTTTAAATTGGAAATTGAAAATGGAATTTTATTTAAAATCTGTTAATATTAAATATTGGGATATTATTGAAAATGGATGCGATAAAACAAACGAGAAAATTATCTCGATTAATGCTCTTGCTATGCATATATTATATTCTCATATTAATCAAGATAATTTTAACTTCATCTCTCATTGTGAAAATGGATAGCAAATCTGGAATGCTTTTGATGCAATATATGGTGCAAAATTCAACAACAATGAGAAATCCTCCTCAATCGACTCAGCTAAAGAAACGAGCTTAATAGGATTGGAAAAAAGCAGTAGTGATGAGGACGATGATGAAGATGGAGCAGCTGAGCTGGCATTACTAATGAAGAGATTCAAAAAGTGGAACCACAAATATAGAAATCCAGCTCTAAATCAAAAATTGAAAAGCAGAATATTCAAAGCATTAGACAACCCAGAAGAACGGGAGATCATCTATCACAAGTGCAACAAACCCGGACACATCAACCCAAATTGTCCTCGACTTCAACACGGCCAAGAAAATAAGTCAAACAGGAAAAGTTTTGCAGCCACATGGAATACAAGTGATAAAAGTACAAGCAGTAAGAGTGAGAAAGTAGATATGTGCCTTCAAGGTAATATAACTGATAGCGACAATGATGAGCCAAGCGAGGTATCAAAGCTCACTCACTCAGAATTACTTATATATTTCCACGAAGTAAATGGCTATTTTGAACGACTTAGGGAGAAGTATAGCAAACTTGAATCACAAAGAGATAGTTTGATAGAAGTAAGTGAACATCTTAAACAATTAGTTAAAAACTATCAAAACAAGTGCCCTAATTGTGATAAGTGTCCAACATTCGAAGAAGAAATTAAAAAATGAGAAATTAAAATTAAATCGCTTGAAAATGAAATTCTGATTTTAAAGGAAAGTGAAAATACTAGAAGAGAGAACTCTATTAAAAAGTGCACACAATTATTGAACGAAAATGAATCTCTCAAAACATAAGTCCAACAACTGTCAACAACTTTAGATAAATTTTCAAAAAGTGAAAGATCGTTGAAATTGCTATTAGGGAAACAAACTGTTAATACAGTTAGACAAGGACTTGGATATAATCAAACTAAACTTGTTAGGAGTGAATTTAATCAAGTCAATTCAATGAGCACAATTTGTAGAAAATTTGGACACAATCAAAATAATTGTTGGTATAGACCCAAACACGTAAAAACCATTCCAATTTGAGTTCCAAAAGGCACAAATATAAAATCTCTCAAAGTTAAACAAATTTAGGTGCCAAAAGGAACATATATAAATAGTTATGGGTCTCCACAAAATTATTTTTCAAAATCAATTGCCATTAACAACCATGGACCTATAAAAACAAATAGGTCACAAAAATCTTTTAACGTGTAGGTGTGATGGAAGGCTAAGGAACAACAACAGTGTTACTTGGATTCTGGCTGTTCCAGAAACACAACGGACGACAAAGCAAAGTTCCTTCTCCTAGTATAAAGGTGACAGAATCACAACAGGCGACAACGAAAAATTATCGTAAAAGTAAAATAGGTAATGGTATATCGAACGATATATTAAATGTAATAATCTGCACCGTAATCTAAATTAAATTAGCCAGTAATGTGATGATGAAATAAACGATGATTTTGATTCCGACTTATTCAAAATTGTTGGCCAATTATATTCTTATGCCATAAAATTCTCTAGAATCTTTGAACTCCTTCATATATATTAGTTTAGATTGATAATAGTGTTTTATTGGTTGATGATAATACATTTGATTATTTTACGGCTGACTCTATATTTACGGTTTTTGATTATTTACTCGGCTTCAATTCAAATTCAAGAGAATTTCATTTAGAAAGTTGTTAAAAATGATTTTGAGACATTTTGTTGCATGCTTCATGATCTGGTCTGTAACATTCAACTAATAATAAGTTTGGATGAAAAGAAATTCAGATGCAGATTATACTGGTAATCTAGTTGGTAGAAAAATTACTAGTGAAACGTGATTTATATTGAGACATTTTAGTAACTGCATCATTTTTCAAAGAAAATATCTGCATATTTTTCATTTCAAATAATTTTCAAAAAGCAGACATGTAACAACCTAATTTTTAAAGATGCTAATTTAGGAATCAATCAATTAATTAATGATTGGAATAGAGTAACCAATTGAAAATTAACAGTTAATTTTAAGTAAATAAATATTTTATTCTTTTTGAAAATAAGAATTAACAATTGATTATGTGTAAAAAGATGAGCAATGGCCGATAAATTGTTCATTTTGGTATAAAATTTATATATGTAAAAATATATATAGTTTTGGAAAGTATTTTTCTTTACTTTATAGTGAAATAAATTGTTAACAAAAAGTGGCAAATAGTTTGGAACTTTAATTAAGAAATTCATATATATAAAGCTAAAAATTATAATGTAATTTCGGCTAGGAATAAAAATTGTTTTTACGAAGTGTTCAAAATGTTAGCCAAATAAGAATGTGAACTTTTTCTGATTTCTATGTTACATTCTAATATGAATGGAAAAAAAGGAAGAAAAATATAATGATCAACAAATAAAATATGTATTTCCTTTGAATATTATGTAGGAGAAGTCTAGAAACAATATAATATGAATAAAATGGGAAAATATCTCCATATAGGACAATAGATGATCACGAGTTTGATAAAATATAAGAATAAAAAAAGTGAATAATGGAGATATTTATGAGGAGAATTCTAGAAGGAAGGTCCGAGGTGAAAAATATACTATCCAGACATGTTTTCTGGACACTACGTACAATTCTCAAAGCAGAAAAAAAGAGGAAAAAATAGAAAACCTAGAAATCCAATTCTCACAACCAAGATTAAAGTAAAATTTTCTGTTTTCAACCAAAATCAAAAGAGAAGAAAGCTAGCTCCATGAAATTACAGTAGGAGAAGAGGAAGATTCTCACAGCAAAGTTAAGAGATAAGAGCTTGTTTGATAATCTATAACCAATTTGGGAATATCAAAGGTGAGTGATATGAAATCCTTATTCTTATGGTTGAACTAGCCTTTTTCTTTGAATGAATATGTATTTTTTTTATTATAATTTTCTTCTTATGCAAATTTGAGTTTTGATCACATATTAGACATATTTGGAGAACTTGATTGTTACAGTGTTGAAAAACACTTGATCCGGAAATTATAATAAATTGAGAAATAAATCATAAATTTTTGAATTTTTGCTATGTTATTTTCTACATATATGCGCATATCCTTGAAAAATTTCGCTGAAAAGTATTGTGTTTTGTTTGGTGAAATCAATTATTTATAATGCTATATTTGCCCAGATTTTATAACAGCAGTGGTCGTCGATACGAAATTCATAACAATTAGAGAAAAAATTGTAAAATTAGGAAATTTAAATATGTTGTTTATAACTCATATTTGAATAGTCTGAAAAAATTTCATTGAAAAATAATAAGATTTGATAGGTGGAATCAAATGTTTACAGAGGTGTGTAAGTGCAGATTTTCGCACTAAGGACTGTCTAAATACACCTGTTGTAATACTATGATTTAACCCATCAAACAAACATATTTTTGTATGAAATTTTTTATTGATGATTTATAAATGAGTTGTGAACAACATACTAAAAATTTAGAATTTTTTTAAATTTATTTTATTTATTATGAATTATAGACTGAGGTGCGTTCAGTATGAAATTCAGTGGTTCTTTTTGAAAGTAATGTTGAATTTGAAAGTGATTATATATTTGTGATTTGGAAATAAGTTTATTTAAAGAAAAGCTTTCAAAGAAGATTATGAAAATTGTGTGTGAAAAGAGAACGTATAAGTTAGTGAAATCATTTTTTGTACATGGTATTGTTAAAGAAGGTTTTGATTTTTTTTATATCTTGGTAATTTTAAATGGAAAATCCCTATTTATTTATTTTTTGTATAAAATCTAAGATGTGTTGGAATGGACGATTTTTGGTTTCATGATGAGGTTTTGTGTAGGTTGTATTGAGTAAATGCAAAAGAGATGCCGTCCTATTGCATTTTGATGTGTATAGTTTATTTATATGCTATGTGTGCATTGTAACATGATTGGGGTTCAATATAATTTGATTTAAGTCACCAAATAAAATTTATATAGACGATTGATGATTTTTGAGAAATTTTTCTATGACTCATATTTCGAAAGTTCGATTGTTTTTCTAGTTTTAAAGATCTATTGAAGGTATTAAAATAAATTGTCTTAAGGTTTTTGAATTTTGAAAGGGAATTTTAGATCATATGTTAAATTTTTAACTAATTTGGCTATTTTCACAAAAATAAAAGATCTATTTTTTTATATGAATATAGTTTTCATTTAATCTCAAACTCTTTACAGTCTCGTATTTTAATTATGCTTCTAAATTTGAGACTGTTTCAATGAATAATATGTTACAAAATATAAAAAGGGATTAATAATATCATTTCTAATAATTCTATTTAAAAAGAATTGGAAAAGAATTTTTGTTTGAAAATAAAGTATTATGTAAACATTGTTTAAATTTTAAAAAGGTATAAATAAATAAATATTCTTTTTAAATATGAATAAATTATGGATAAACTTTTGAAAGATTATTTCACTAAAGAAAAGAGAAGATATAGTTAATAGAAGGATTCAAGGGAATTCAAAAAGGAGTTTTGATCATTTAAATTTATTTTAACAGCTTCCAAATATATTTTCTCCATTTATATATCGTTTGAATCGAATTCGATTTGTGTAAAGGTTTTTCTAAAAATCTATATTATATGGATTTTGAGTAATGGTTAGTAGTACCAAATGGTATAAACATTCAATATTTGGTTGTCTATATTTCATGTAAGTGGAATTTACTGCCTTTTAGTAAATATTCAAGTAATACCATGTGACATGGGATGCGTGGGCATTACTTCAGTAATTGCTATTTGAAAGTACATGAATTTTTTTGCATTGATGTGCTTTTAGGCCATCTTTGAGTCGACAATCTTTTATGCCATCCTTATGATGGTGCCTTTTTTTTTGTTTAATTCTATGTTGCTACTGCTGTGGTTTTATTTTAGTGTAAGTCACCATAATTTCTATATGAGCCTATGATAGGCATGATCTTGTTTATGACTCGGTGTTTTTACTAGCGATGACGCATTAGTTATGTTTTATTTTTGGCATATTTTCTGGATGTGATCCTCATTTTTCTTTATTGAATGTTGGCATATTTATTCCGGCCATAATTATTTCTAGTCATAACATTGTCGAATTTAATGATATTTTTTATATAAAACTAATATTTTTAAAATCTCTTTTTGATCTTGAGTTAGGATAGATTGGACTCTGTTTCACCAATGGGCCAAAACTCCACCTTTGCCGACCTGATTCGGGTTCGCTACCAGAATCGGTGGTATATTGCTTGCCCACTTACCACCAATGGTCAACGGTCTGCTACATTGGGCAAATTTTCTTTTCGGTTAGATTCCCAACCGGCGGGTCACGCACTATGAAGGATGAAGGCGTGGGGGTCCCACGTGTAGTGTCGTGAACGGGTAGCTTACGGCCTTTGCCTTAGACCATCTTGATTATCCTGGGTTGATCACCTGGTGTGTTATGAGCAAGTTACAGTGTTGATGTCTTGATGCGCGCTCGAGCTCTACCACTGCAACTCTACAATACTAACGTCTATTTATTTGGTATTTTATGAGTCGGGTTATATTTATCCCAGAAGCTCTCATTGCCTTGTTGTTACCTTATTACAATTTTTATAATTTTATTATCATATTGTTTTAGATATTGTAATTGTGCTTGGTATCCTACTGACTTGTATACGATACTTTGGTTTGACATATTTTTTATCGTTTTGATTTATATACGATAACTGTCATTGGTATCGTACTGATTAATATACGATATATTAGTTGGATTTATTTATTATCATATTGTTTCACATATGATAATTATAAGTGGTATCGTACTGATTTATATACGTACTTTGGTTAGATTTATTTTATGATATTGTTTTATAAATGGAAATTTTCTTTGGTATTGTATTGACTTATATACGATATTGTGGTTAGATTTATTTATCGTATTATTTTATATACGATAATTGTTGTTAGTTTCGTATTGATTGTTATAAGATACTTAGGCTTGATTTACTTTTATCACGTTTATGTGAATGGTTGTTGATATTATATTGATTTATACACGATACATTGAATTGATTTATTTATTTTATGCCAATTTTTGATGGTATCTTATTGATTTATATACGGTACTTCCGTTGGATTTATTTGTTGCTATTCTATTTTATGTATGATTATTTTAGTTAGTGTCTTATTGATACTTTGGCTTGATTTTTTTATTCTATCAAACTATTTTAAATATGACAATAGTTGTTGTTGGTTGTCCATAGAACTTACTTCACTGGCACTAGAGATAGTCTGACCCATGTAATTTATTTTTATAATCTTTGGGTCAGCCTGAGGATTTTGTTGGCAGGTTAGATTAGCATGGATTGTAGCCCCACTCTTATTCATTTCCATATTTTGGGGTTTGGGACCATGCAGCTTTGGACCTAGTAGTACTTATCAATCTATTATGGTATGTATGCTATTATGTATTTTGGGAGTGGTATCATGTACTATGGCCTATATATTACGGATATTACTATTATGATATGTAATATGTATTCTGTTGTTATTGTTTTGCTGAGTCATATGTTCTATATTATTCTGGATTATGTAACCTGGTAAAAATTTATCTTGTGCTATTGCTTTGAAACGAGACTGAGCACGAATGGTAAGTTTAGAAAAAAGTCATCAAATTTCTTGTGCCAGTGTTAGTTCAAGGGAATAGGTACAGCATTTAGCCCTATCGAGTCCCATTCTCCGTGCTTTCTGACAGTAGTACTTAGTATTGCTCCTGGTTGGCATGCGTATAGGGGCCGGGCATTACACCACATTTTTCTTATAAAACCCCTTCTAGAAAATCATTTTTGACCTTGTTTCAAATGAGCCATTTTTTGGAAAATTCTATAATTATTTTTGAATATGATTTTGAATGACTATATTAACTAATCTGACTCCCTACTAATTTTCGAAAAAGATAAATAGTGATTGAAAAAGTGATGAGTGTTGATATTAATCATATATTATAACTTGAGACGGTATATTTAGTAAATTTCTTTAGAAATTTAAACAAGAGTTATAAACACTTTGTGTTGGTAAAAATTCCATGATCATTTCTATTTCTATCATTTTCTACGACCATCACTCATCATAATCCAATATAGTATGTCAATATGTGGTGATTTAAACAGGAATCGTTCGTTATTCATTTTTTATTTTTTTATAAAAATAAAAAAAACCAAAGTATTCACTCTCATTTAAAAGTCCTCACGGTTATGCATGAGTGAATTACTTGGAATTTGTTATGTGCTTCCATGCTCATTTAAAAGTCCTCATGGTTATGCATGTATGGAACGCATATCAAAATTAATTAATTAAATAAACAAGTTGATTCTAATCCCATTTAAAAGTCCTCACGGTTATGCGTGGTTAGAAGATACTTGAATTCATTTAAAAAAATTAGAATACTACTAATCTCATTTAAAAGTCCTAACAGTTATGCATGGTTAGTAGATATTCAAATTCCTGATATAAATATACCACAAATAGACACAACCATACGGTTTTATACGATGACATCATTCCCATCATTCTAAAAGTGGAATATGCACCTAACACAGTATTTATGAATTTTGTTTGATTTTTTATTGAAATTTAATATTTATATTCGATTGAGTTTTAATGTTGTATTAATATCTATCACTTTATCTCTATTATTATAACACTATTACTCTTTTGCTGATAACAAAATGGGGAGAGAAAAGTTAAGATTTTGTCAAATAAAAGCAAATAAAGGTCAAATATTTTCTATTTGCATCTAGGCTCATTTGCATCTTTTTATTTACATGCATATATGAAGGTGGAGCTTTGTGTAGAGAGGAAGCATTCAAATAGAGGGAGCAAGTTGAATGTTCAAATACATTTAACAAATTCAAAATCTTAAGTATATGTTTGTTATCATCAAAAGGGGGAGATTGTTGAATATGCGAGTATATGATTTTTGTTTGATGATAATAAACATATATATATTTATATATTCATTTAAATGTATTTGTTAATGTACTATTTTATTTTTCACATAATTAAATAAATATTTGGTGAATAAAATAAATAACACAGTATTTAAATTCAAATAGATATTTTATTCAAACAAATATTTATTACATTTTTGAATAGTACAAATTCAAGCTCTCACTATACATATACAACTTTGATTACAATACAAATTCAATTATATCACAATCTATCATTTACAAATACACCTCACTACATATCGCTCATTCACTCATAATTTATCTTCTACTTTATTCCAGATTAAATCCAGCATCTGAGCAATCTGCAAAAAAATATACTGACGTAGTAAAATTGAAAAAGAAATATTTTTTCAGTATAAAATAAAATGTGATTTTGGAAATTTTATTAGCCTAAGTTATTTGGGTTGTTCATCATCAATTAATTCGAATTCATCATACACGAACAGCTTGTGACATGCACAGTGTATCACTGTACATAACATAAGGACGTGCACACCGATATATACACTTGATAAATCTACAGGGATAGGTGAGCACAAGGTCAAACCCAATTAAAAGTCGGGTTCAACTCAAGTGAAATGCAAATAAAATCACAACACAAGCACAAGGTCAAACCCGAGCTTTAAAGCTGGATTCAGCACAGGTGCAGTACAAAAATACAAGCCTTGACAAAAATTCAGTGAGAAAACAATGAACTGGTCAGAACAAAGGCTCAAAGGCACAAATGACATGCACATGTCAGCAAGTCCAGACCACATACAAGTAGCATAATCAAACTACAAATGTCACAAAGGCTCGAGGCTATCAAATACATAGTGCAAAAGATGAATGCATACACATGTGCTGACACACAATAAAACACGGCAGAATGAAAGTGTACAAATAGTGGTGAATGCAGATACAACAGGCACTTGACCAGGTCAAGTAAACCAGATCATCGAATGAAACAAAGACCAGGCACAATACAACAGAGATGAGTAAGTGCACTCATATATATGATATCGATTCAAAGCTAACTTAATGCACATGTCAACAGTGTCAATGGTACATCAACCAGACTATATACATGAACTGGCTTGAAGACTAATGAACAGCAAGTGAAACAAGACCACATGACAAATACGATCTGGGTCGAATCAGTAAACAACATGCACATGTAAAGATATCAACTACAACCTGAAACCAGAAGTGTATAAGTCCAACTAAAAAGGCCATACAGACTCTACATCAAAATGAACAGTGAAGCCAAATCTATACCAGACTACATGAAGTGTAACTACACATACCAAAGTGAAGCAAGAAGACTTCAATATGTAGAAGGTCAAGGAAATGTACAAAGGAAAGATATAGCAGCAGTTTCAAATCAATGCATCGGTACACACACACACACACACACACACACACACACATATAACAAGCATACTGCACAGTCAAACTACAACAGAAGTGTAGTCATATGAAGACTCCAAATAGACCACTTCTGGTAAGAGTAAACAAAAAGGCAGTGCAACAGGATTCAACTCGAGTACACATGAAAACAAATAAACGTAGAGCACATATATACACATGACAGTGAAACAGGCCAAAGGTGAGAACAAAACAACACACTGACTCAAATCAAATACAACCAGACAAGTATTCAAACACAAACCAAAGTTCAAAATGCAAGTTCAAAACACAATCTAACATACACATATATACATACATGAATGTATGTATACACATGATGCAAGACCAGTGAACTGCAAAAGTCAACCAGGCTACACAATGAACTCAAGCTCAAGTGAATACAAGTACAGCTAGCAAAACCAAAATGGACAGCAGCTACAACACATCAAATGAAACAGTACCAGCATAAGCAACTGACACAACTAGTTCGAATAAAGACAGAGGAGATTTCAAACTGCTGTTCAAAGTAATGGCCGAAGTCAATACTGAAAGCAAATGCAAAGTCAAAGTAAATTCTCATCTAAAAATATTTTCACAAAATTAAGTTTGCAGATTTCAAACCAAAGTCAGTGCCATGATGACCAAGGCAACAAGTTCGAACCAAGTCAGAAATCATCAAGCCGTGGTAATCATAAATGAACAAGTCAAGAAAAAAATCGAACAGTTCAGAATTGGAGCCGTGAGAAGCAAGAAATCAAAATATACGAAATTGAAGAAGTCAGCAATCATCTCAAGCAATCAAATGAAAATCAATGGCCAAGATAAAACAATTGACGAATTCAAATGATAATATACGAATGAAAATACAGGGGTTCGAACCTTATATAAACACTAACATCATCGGCCGTAAATGCATCGAGTTCAAGCAAGCTAAAAGAGTAAAGCAAAAGTAACAAATTATATACCAGATTGTTGAATCGAACTCGATCATCGAAGCAGCCAAAATTGAGCAATGAAGAAACGATCGATCAATAAAGCTACACACAAAATATCCACTTAATTTATCAACAAAGTCGGCAGCTTCAAAAATAATCACGAAGCCCTAAATCAGAACGAACGAGAACGAGCAACAGGAAGCCGCCATTTTTCACAAGAAAGAGATATCCGGCCGAAGATATAAAAAGGGAAAAAAGGATAATGTTTATCAATTATTTTAATTAGGGCCGGTTCAAACATTTGGGCTTATCTTTTGAATTTAGGGCTTTGTTTTTAGTTTGTTTTTTAATTTGTATTTTCCTTTTTAAACTTGTGTAATTTCTAGTCGTGCGACTAAGGGACAAACTACGTGGCGTATTTTGAGAATTCGCAACTCAGTGGCTGAGTTGTGGCAGGGTTTTGAGCATAGAGTTAAGGCTAGTCGATAGCGAGTGTCGCAAGTTTACGTGTGTAAACGTCTGATTGCTTAATTCCTAGTAGAAACCTTGAGGGCAACACGTAGGCAGGGTTTTGCCGAAATTGGGTAAATTCTGTGTCGTTCAATTTCTGCATTTATTATTCTGCTATTATCTGTGCTGCTATTCTGATATATCTGAGTTAAAATAATTTTATACAAACTTCCACATTAAATTTTTATAATTAATAGCATCACCCTATTCACCCCCCTCTAGGGTGAATTCGATCCTATAGCTTTTCCCTCGCACAAATAGCAAGCATCACCTCATGTTGTATTGCCATCTCCACAACTACATTACAAGGATCACGGAGATTTAGGGTCGTCCCAGCAATCTTGGGCCTCAATCCTCGAATGAACCTTTCATTCCTCCTGATGACGGTGTCTATAGTAGTATACCCATATCTGGAAAATTCATCAAACGTAGTAGCATACTCGATTACCGACATCTCTTCTTACACCAAATCCATAAAATTTCTCATCAACGCTAAGTTAGCAACTTCAGATAAAAACCTCTGTTCAAATCTCCTTCTAAAATTTGCCCAAGTCAACTCATCCTCCAGAACCCCGAAAATAACACTATTCCACCAATGAAGTTTTGCCCCTTGCAACTGCCTAGAGGCCAGCCTCCTCTTCTTCTCATCATCCAAACCCAAATCAGCAAAGATTCTCTCATAATGCAACAACCAATTTTCCACTCCTATGGCATCCTCCGTTCCCATAAATGGTTTCCCACCAAGACTAGTGTAGTTTCGGCTTAGCTTAACATAATTATTCCTAAATGAAGCCACATGATTAGCTCCTCCTACATTCCCAGCAACTCCAGCAGCAGCTCTTGCTTGCATCAAATTGACGAAGCTGATACATCGCCCCCATATCCACTAGCGGATTTCCTGCACCCACATTGGCATCTGCATTTTGGTTAGCATTAGCCTATCGACCCGGTTTCCTCCTGGTGGGTCGAACATTTCCATTGATATGGTGCTTCCTCTATCAAGATTTCCTCTTCCGTTTCCTGCCTCCATATCATCTTTCTCATAAATTGGCGTACGAGCCTTAGTAAGATACAGAAGAACAGTCTAAAAGAGGGGGAGGAACACTTACTTACTTATATATATATATATATATATATATATATATATATATATATATATATAAAATATAAGTAAGTAACCATAGCGTTATCCCAAACCCCGATCTTATTTTCTAAGTTATTGGATTATGTTTTGAAAAATCTTTTAGGTTTAAATTTCTTTTAAGTTTCATAAACCTATGCTGTGATACCAACTTGTAACATCCCCTACTTGGAGGCCCAAAACTAATGGCTATAGATGCTACAGTCATCCATAATTATTAATTTTTGACAAGTAGATACGGTACTATTAGATACATTGGTATAACATAAACAAACAGATATCGAAAATTTTAAAAATCAATAAACAACTTTCACATTCCATTTCAAAGCATTTCAAATTCGTTACATAATCCCACAGTCGTTAACCACGTTCAGAGAAAGTATAATTATTACAACGTACGCCAAGAGCGACATATGAAGATGCCCCTTTGGATGATCATAGTATATAATTAGGCAAGTAAATAACTTTTCCTTTACAATACAAACACAGCAGAATAGATAAAAGGAACTCTTATTAGCTAGCTTGTCTTCTGCACGTCTTTGAAAGATTGCTCTTCTAAAGAGGTGCCTAAAAACCTCAACTTTCAAACTACTCAAAATCAATTGAGCACCCGAGAGTATAAGGAGAAAACATAAACTTTGAGTTAGAAAAAAGCCTGATATGAATAATAATCTACCATCTTAAACCATTTAGATATCTAGTGAGACCATGTCGCTTAGAGGAATGAGTTTTCCCCTCACTAGTATCTTATCCAATGCTTTATACAACCATACATTATGCTTCTGCATCCACAATGGTTAAAACATAACAATTCCAAATATTACGATGATATGAAAATGAATAAATCAATTTATGGATTTCCCATCCCTATTTATTCTGACTATCTATCACAGTTATAGTTTCTAGGGTCACTATTAACCTATTAATTTTCATAGGCTGACTAATAACATGTTTAATGTTTATGGACTCCCTGTCCAATTTCATAGTTTTCATAGGATTACTAAGAACCTATCGGCCCTTGCAGATAACTTCCTTATTCATGGGTTCTACCTGAACCTATTGGTATCTCCAATAACTTCTTTCTTATCCTAGCTAGGAACCTATTAACTTCTGTCAATAACTTAATTCGAATATAGTTTTCATGGATTCAGTATGAACTTATTGGCCTCAGCCAATACCTCTTTCTAATCATAATTTTAGTGGGTTTACTATGAATCTATTGGCCCCTGTCAATAACATTTCCTAAACATAGTTTTCATGGGTTCACTATGAACCTGTCTATCTGACAACTTCATTAATCGGTATTTAAGGGTAAATACTGATTTAATGCCTTTTAAAGTAATTACTTTATAACTAACATGCCTATTTGTAAACATTTAATTGGTTGCCATACACTTTTCAAATTCTTTACAAAAATAACCGACGCATAATTTCAGATCTAAACAAAGATTAATTTAACAAATAAAATTAGGTAAAATAATTAAAACAATTAAGTCCTTCATCTAAAATAATTTTATTTCTATAGTAAATTACTTAGGAAAAATCCCCAAAAGTCTCATAAATTCACTTTCAATATGTTATCTAACTATAAAAATTTCAGACCCAAATTCTTAATACAATAACCGAAATTAATTTCTAAACTCAATTATGCATATTTTACTTTGAGAATTCATAATAAATTTCCATAGCTTGGAAAATTATAAAAATTAACACCCATCTCCAAATTTTTTTTTTCATAACACGTATATTTCTTATGACATTCGAAACAAAAAGTGAACGATTTTAGCCCTAAAAACCATGTGAAACTTATCAAACAAACTTGTTTGAATATAACATATCATAAAATCCAAGCATATCGTCATAAAAAATAATCATAATGAATTGAAACTTGAACCCGAAAATCAAATGATCATAAAACCAAAAATAGGGATGATTTTTATTATTATTTACCTTGATTAGGATAAGAAACTTGACATTTGATTTAGATTAATCCTCCTTGCTTTAACTCCTTGCTCTTGATTAATTTTCCCCTTTTCTTCCCTAGGTAATGGCCAAATTCTCTCTTCTTTTCTTATGTTTTGTAAAAATGAATGTGAAATGAAAGGAAACGAGGATATTAAGGGTAATGGTGTGACAATTTCCTAATAAGCCCTTGTTTTAATCAAGTAACATATAAAACTATTTATAAACCCATTTATATAATTAAGCTCGGCCTCTAAGTATTCATCCAAATTTCAATCCCCTTATCTCTCTAATATATATTATTCTATTTAATTTATCTAATTAAATCTCCTGAATTATGTTAGTAAAAATTAGGGGTTTTATAGTTAATCATTTTTATAATACAAGAAATGCATGGATATGGAAAATTCAATATAGTCTTTAAAATAAATTTTCTCATTTCATTTCATAATAAGATTTCAATTTCATTACGTAATCCCCATTCGCCAACCACATTCGATGAAAATATAATTATTACAAAATATTTCAAGAGAGACATATTAAGATGCCCCTTGGATGGTCAGAGTCAAATATCAGGCATTTAATACAACTATCCGTTATAGCACAAAAGCAGAATCGAAACACAACAGGAAATGGATATGTAGCTCCTACTAGCTATATTGCCTCCTGCACGTCTCTGGAAGTTTATTTTTATAAAGAGAACCCGAACAACCCTTACTCTCGATTTACTCAACTTAGCACCCAGAGTTTAAGGGGAAAGAAAAAAACTTTGGGTCAGGCAAAAAGTCTGGTGTAAATAATAATCTACCATCTTGGACCAACTAGATATCCAGTGACACCGCGAAATTGAGCGGAAGGGGAAACCCCTTCACTAGTATGCAAACCATAATTATAATAACCATATATTATGCACCTGCATCCATAATGATTAAAACATAACATAATATGATGATATTCAAAACTGCAATATGCCCTGGATTTCCCTTCCCAATTTACCTGATTATATGTCTCAGTTTATAGTTTCTAGGGTTACCATTAACCTATTAGTTTTTATAGGCTGACTAACGACTTTTCCAATCTTACAGACTATCTGTCCAATTTCAAAGTTTTGATGGGATCACTAAGAACCTATTGGTTTCTAATAATAACTTTATCCAATCATAGTTTTCATGGGATTATGAACCTATTGGATTCTCCAACAACATCCTTCAAATCATAGTTTTCATGGGATCACTATGAACCTATTGATCTCCACCAATCACATATTCAAAACATAATTTTCATGAAATCACTAAGAAATATTGGCCTCTCCCAATAACATAACTTATAGCATAGTTTCATGGGTAACTAAGAATCTGTCTAATTCAATCATCTTTTGATCAGTTCGGGCATCCTATATTCTAGTTACCTGACCCCTGGATGTAATTCTGCTCATAAAGAGGTTAAGTAAATTCATATTTATTATTAGATAACCCTAACTGGTTATTCTTCCCTTAATACCCAAAAATGCAATTATGGGTCAACAATGCAGTGAATATGACAACAATGGCATTTATAATGATTGATCAAATCCACACAATAATATAAACATCCATAGTTTAATTCCTTGTAATCATTTTCTTAATGAAATATGGTTAATACCCTTAACCCATAATTTAAACAACAAAATCATCTCTTTGTATTTTCAAAATCTAATGCCATTTGTCAAATCCTTTTTATATTGGCATATACATGATTGAAAATAGTATAAGGTTTATTGCTTTCAAAACACCTTAGTTTGATCAACATCGACATTGTATCATGTTAATGCAAAAGCATAAGGCTTTCTGCCTATTAAAACTTGAAGACTAAACATCCGGCATTATAAGCCTCGATGACAATGAAGTCGTCGATCCTCATGATACATAGGTTATCCACCTATTTAAAACTCGAAGACTAGTTAAAATCGGCATTGACAAGGCTCAATATCAATTTTAAAGTGGCATGGAATAAACTCAATGACTATTTAAAGTGCCATGGTGTAGTCGGCAAGGAAATAATATTGAGTAGAATATGCATCATGCATACTTCTTTGTATAAAATGCGGCACTTATGCGCATCGACATGCCCCCTCGAAGACCATCTCTGTATCTTTCTTAGTATAACCTCGATGAGGTTCTAACCCAATTCGCTTCATACCAAGCTCATTGATATCATGTGTATTGGTTTGTTCCACGTCGATGACAATGATGTGTGGTGATATGTGGCTCGACATGGCCGATGTCGACATGGTAAAGTGTAAATAGCTTAAAAACTATAGTATTACTATAAAAAGTTGTTTCTTTTCACCAAACCTCTATAATTTGTCAAAAGCTTATTGGCCAGTGAAACTTTATCAATTTCTTTTGCAGAAAAATTACCACACTTAATACTTACCATCACAAAATATTTTTGAAATTTAACCGATTTTATAAACATTTTAATTAAACAAATAAGTCCATTGGACTTAAGCAATTTATTTATTATTCCCAAACTCTTAGGAATAATCCCCAAAGATCATAATAATTCAATATATATACACTCTTTGACATAAAAATTTCTAGGCCAAAAACTTATTTTAATTAATTTTAATAATTAATATCCGAAATTCACCAATTTATTCATTTAGAAAATTCATATAAAATCCATACTTTCTTGGAAAATTATGAAATTAAAATCCCATCTCCAAAATAATGTTTTAAATAACATAGTAAAAAATTATAGCACTTGGAAATCATCTACTACAATTTTACTCTTAAAACCATGTTAATTTACTATGTAAAATTCTCATTTTAAATAAAAACAAGGAAAATATTAATCATGGCATATCATCATCTTTCATATGACCCAAATTTAAAATCAATCAAATAAAACAATATGAGATGGTATAGATCATTATTCACCATGGTTTGATAATGGATTCTGAGATTTGATTATTTCTTAGTATTCCTAGCTTTCCTTCTTGAATCTCTACTTGATTTTCGTGACTTAGGTGGTAGTTAATTGCTGGCCTTGCTGGAGCTTTTTGATTATTTTGATTAATGAAAACATGAATAGAATGGAATAAGAGTTTAGGGGTTATGAAGTCTTATTTATTCCTATATTACCCTTTCCTTATTAAACTATATGCTTAAGTTATAAAACAGTCTTATGTATTTATTTGGTTAAGGCACGACCTTAATTGTATTCAAATCTCAATTCCCTTATCAATCTATTCATCGCATTATTCTATTTAATTTCTCTAATTAAATCTCTTAAATAATGTTAATCAAAATTAGGGGTTGTTACATTATTGATTGGTAAAATCGATATAAAGAACAATATATAGAGCCATCTATCTACACATTCAGAATCTTACAACTGAAGGATAAAATATAATACCAAAAATAGTACCCATTTTATTAAAAATTCAAATGTCAAAAACATATAATATAATGCCACATAATAACGCCAAATATCCACAGTACAATATTACATAATACATCATTATGTCTAAATGGGTACATCAAAAAATAAAAACAACATAAGTAGATAGATAAATAACTGCCACAAATTCCATCTCTGCACCATCTTCAAAATCTACGTCTTTTTCTCTACCCTGTGTTGTGAAAAGGATGGAGTCAAAACAACAATGTCTAGTGAATAAAATCCCAAGCCTTTCTATAATAGTACTTAAGTAGTATAATTTAAATAAGAATATGTCTAACGCATCCTAACTATATCATAAGTTTTCCAACTACAAGCCCTAAGGCTTTTCCAATCCAATTCTATAACCATTATTCTTTTAACCCAATAACCCATCTTCAACTATAGGCCAAAGGTTATTCCTATTCCTGAGCATATATACTTAATAGTATCATAATAATGTAGGAGATAGTACACGATTCACTTAATACCACTTTAATGGATACTGGGCAGACTTGGACCATTTAATACCTAATTCTAGGCAGGTCTCTGTCGTTTAATACTATCCCAAGGCGGACTCCTTTCTGGTACTATCTAGTCGATATTGCATGGACTCTCATCAGGAAACTTAATACTTCTTTATGGAAGAGGCGGACCCAATAATAGCCACTTAATTCCTCAAACTCAAAGTGAACCCTTTTCGAGATATCCTCTACTGTGCCTAATAGCTAACCCCGATCATTTAATACTTTTTAAATAGGGAGGAGGTGAGCCCTCAATCAGCCATTTACTACCTTCAACCATGAAGCAGGTCCTACATATTATAACCCATAATCCAAACTGCAGCTCTTACATTAGTTCGAGCGTTCGTAGCGTTTGAACCAAAAATGGCACAAACACTCAAAAGAGTAAGAGAGTATATATTAAATGAAGTAAGTGAATGAAAAATAGAAGAAATCAAATAGAAAACAAACATACACAAATTTATAGTGGTTCGACGATCTTGGACTACGTTCATTTGAATGATTTTATTGCTTTTGCATTAGATTTTGTGATTACATGTAGGAGGGATCGATACAAAGTACAATGAAGTTTATGTGTAGCAACAGTGTAAACGTCCTTAGAGTGAAGCATTGCCTATGTATTTATAGGGGTAAACAATCAAATATCTCGCCAATATTTCGCCTACATATCCTCATGACGAAGACGACCTTAGGATTGGGAATCAGTATCGATCCCCCTAGAGGGATCATCGTAGGGTCTTGAGACTTCTTGTATTGGCTTTTCTTAATGTTGTTTTCATGTTTCCAAGGTCATTTTGTATAATCACCTTGGTGTTTTTTGGTCCAAACAATGGATCTATAGAAGGTTGAATTACTGCTTAGGCTATATATGGAGATTGTTAATACGATGCATAGGAACTCCAAAACAACACTTGAATCGGGGTCAATGTAGATAGAGAAGAGTGTTGTAGGAGTGGGGCGACTTTGGGTGTACCCTTAGGGATCAATACCGATCCCCTATATAGGTGGAAGCACTTAGTGAATTTTAGCATGTTATTTTGCTTAGTTCGTTCGACCATCGTCTCGAGGACTTGTCTTTATTTTGTTTCTGTACCTAGGATCATCTCTTTGGGCTGCTTTCCATGATAATCATCGAGTCAAACTTATCTAGTCAGCCTAAATATAGCCGGGTCAAAAGGCCAAAATGACATTTGTCGTCCAAAGTGCATCTTGTAGCAAACATGATGTGCTTTGAACCGAGACAAGTTATGATTACTGGAATGGATTTCACTCATTACCTCGAAATTTCACTATCCTTTCATCGATTAGCTTTCATGAAGAGTCATTTCTCTAACTGTTTGTTACGATGCTTGGTCGATATCTGACATTGTAAAATCGGAATGTATTTTCGCAGCAATTGTCTATGCTCGATTCCAACTAGTTGATTGAGTTTGTAGGCCTCGATCATTTGAATTGGTTTCTTTTTCAAAAGCTCCATGTAATACTTTAATTTTGGTCATTTCAGGAAATTGTGTGTCGGGTATGCACATGTGCTCATACGTCCATGCATATATTTTTGCCATTGGTTCCTAAGCATGTTCATGTGCCTATAGGTCATTGCCAAATTCCATGGAATTGCAATCACAAGTTGTTTTGTTCGTTTTTTATCCTAAGGCATCCTTTCGATCGTAGCCTTAATCATATCGAACACTAGGCATGGGCCATAGTGTTAAGCTGTCGTATCCATCTTTCAAGTGACTATATTCCTACCTCTACTCTTAGGTTGACAAGGTTAGTGCATGGACGGTTGCGTTTTGTCCTTATGAAGTTATCTTTTTCCCGTTGGTTCTAAGGTCTGAGTTAGCGAATGGGTGGTCATGTCACACCCATCTTGAGCTTGCACTCCCCTTGTCGGATCAAAGGTAGGAATTGGAAAATATCCAGATTGTATAGTGTCACTTGGTAGATGGTCAGATCACATGTATCTCGAGTTGTGCTTCTGCTCCTGTGTCAAGGGCAGATGCCGGTGAGTGAATAGTCAAGTCACATCCACCTTTGTTTGGATTGTCAAAGTTAGCAAATGGACGGTTATGTCACATCCATTCTAATTTCATACTCCTCCCATCGGATCAAGGGAGAGAGTAGGCTGATGGATAGTCGGATCATGTCCATCTAGGATAGGACGGTCAAGTTACGCCTGCTTCATGATTTGGGATTTACTATCAATTCAAGGAAAAGTGCTAGGAGCCAGATGGTCGGGTCACATATGCTCTAAATTCGACGATGGACGATCGGATCACGTCCTTTTGTGTTTAAACTCCCCCTATTAGGTCAAGGGAAAGATTTAGGAGATGGATGGCCAGCCATATCCGCTCATTTATTGTTTAAGCTCCCCCTGTTGGGTCAAGGGATAAAGTTAAGTTGATGGATGATTAGTCACATCCATTTTGGTTTAAACTCTCTTGTTGGGTCAAGGGAAAGAGTTATGTTAATGGATGTCAATCACATCCATTTTGGTTTGAACTCCCTATATCGGGTTAGTGGATAGAGTTAAGTTAATGGACGGTCAGTCATATCCATTTTGGTTTGAACTCCTACGCCAGATTAAGGGATAAAGTAAAGTTGATAGATGGTCAGTCACATCCATTTTGGTTTGAACTCTCCTTTTCGGGTCAAATGATAGAGTTAAGTTGATGGACGGTCAGTCACATCCATTTTGGTTTGAACTCCCACTATTGCGTCAAGAGATAGAGTTAATGAATGGGTGGTCAGATCATACCTATCTTAAGCTTGCACTCCCCTATCAAATCAAAGGTAGGAGTTGGTGAATATCTAAATCGTAGATAGTGTCAGCTAATGGATGGTCAGATAACATCCATCTCGGGTTGTGCTTCTCGTCCTATGTCAAGGGCAAAGGCTAGTGAGTGAATTGTCAAGCCATGTCCACCATTATTTGGATGGTCAAAGTTGGCAAATGGATGGTCATGTCACATCCATTCTAATTTCATACTCCTCCCATCGGATCAAGGGAGAGAGTAGGCTGATGGATGGTCGGATCACGTCCACCTAGGATCGGACGATCAAGTTATGCCCATCTTATGATTTGTGCTCTTCCTATCAAGTCAGGAAAAAGAGCCAGGAGTCGGATAATTGGGTCATATCTGCTCTAAATTTGACAATGGACGGTCATGTCATATCCATGTTAGACTATGTTTTGAGTCATCCGAGCTCCAAGTAAGTGCAAGTGTTCTAAAAAACGCTGGGTATAAGCTTGAGACTAGATGGTCAAGTCACATCCACTTTTGGATTATGGTCTTGCCCTCGAGTCAGGGGCAAGAGTTGGATGATGATCGATCGAGTCACACTCGCCTTGTTAGAGCTCCATAGGTCTAATCATGGGCCATGGAGATTTGGTGGGTACTTAACTCTCGGTACACGCAGACCTGCATTGTTCATATGCAGTTTCATTCGAGTTAGTTGTGGTTCACAACAAAATTGGATAAAGGTAAATTTGCATGGATGGAAAGCCATTTTATTGAGAAGTAACAGAGTCTATATTATGAAATAATTTAAAGAAAACATGAATACATTTTATTCTCAAGATTCATGTTTTCTTCTCAAGCAAAATAGCATTGTAGATGTTCATTATTCCATTCTGCTCCAGCACTTCATAGCTGGAAGATGTCTGTTAGTGATCTAGTTTATAATCAATCTCTTTTAAGTCTGCCTTGGTTGGTCGGCACTAAGAGCAGTCTGTCCTTGGAGGTATGATGTTCCTTGCCTGCCATCCTGCGGATTTTTTACAAACTGCTGGACTGTTTCCTTTTGGATCATTCTTAGATCATATCGCAAAGGTGTTTACACTCATTCGTTTCATGACCAAATGTCTCATAAAATCTACAAAATTTTCAAGACTTTCTCTGGTCTTCAGTTGACTATCTTGTGGCTGGTTTCCTATACGGTTTCGAGTCACGAGTAGCTAAGTAAATATTTTCGTTGAGTAATTCGGTAGAGTGTAGGTGTCAAATCTTGGGATTCTCGATCTGTGATATCCCGGAAATTTTGACAACAACAATTTAATAATTTATGTCAAAATTTAATTGAGTTGACAATATTGTTAATAATGAATTTGAATTAAATTAATAATCTTCTTCAAAATAAATATTTAAACTGATAATCTATTTTTAAAGGATAATAAATTATTTTGTATTTGAATATATACATATCTGTATATATTATAAATAGATAATCTTTGTTTTCAATTTAATATATATATAGGCATGTTTTCTTATTCTAATATTTTTGATAAATTAAAAATTGGATTTAATTTGATATTAAGCTATTAAATAAATAACCATATGATTTTAATACTCAAGCTAAAAACTTAATTATTTAAAATTGATATTAGCTTAAGTTTTAATTTAAATAAAAAGGTTTGTTTTGTTTTTATGTAGCTAATAAAATAAGTAATAAGAAGACAAATGCTTTTATGAATTATTTTAATTTAATAATGAGTTATATTTAAACTATATTGATAATATAATATTTTTACAAATGGATTTTTAATATAAATAAAAATTGTTATCTTAAATTTATATATATTTATTTTGATAGGAAAGCTATGATTGTAAATTTGAAATAATATCTTTCAAATATGTTTAAAATAAAACAAATCTTAAATATATTAAACACAAACATAAATCAAATGTATGGTATTAAAATGAGTATAAATACATAAACATCTATGGTGTAAGCATAAGTATAAAAATAGATAGTAAGTAAATTAAGTGTTAATAGTTAAGTTTAACAATAAAAGTGAAGATAAAAATAAACAAAGAGTAGATAAACAAACCAGGTTGAAGCATCTTGCATATAACCTGTAATTGATTATGCAAAGCAAGCAAAAGAAAAATCTATCAACATCAAAATACATATCTACATAGAGGACAAAAGTATATATACAGGTACAAGTAAAAGATACAAACCTGACATTGTAATATTTGTTGCCTGCAAAATAATATGCAGGCAAGTAAAAGAGCAAAGTATAATAGCATATCAGACAAAAACAAATAAAAATAAAACAACTAGGCCGAGGTAAGATATTATGTTACCTGTAGAGTAGCATGCTAGACAAGAACAAGCAATAATAAAAATGTTAAGTTCAGAAAGTAAAACACAAACCAGGCAAGGAAAGGGGAACATCAGCATACAAAGGAAGATAAGCATAGTACATTTGCATTAAATGTTGTATCATCTCAGCTAAATTTGAGTCAATTCAAAATATATAGGGATCATTTCAGCCGAAATGTATAATATCTTGTCAGCCTACACATGAGAAAAAAATCTTTGAACATTAGAAATAGCCTATACCAGTAAGTACCTAACCAATGCATGCCAGTGAACATCTTTCCCTATAATCTTTTCTTTTATGTATATATATATATATCATCTTATTGTAGCTCATTCTCATGACACATCAAAACTAAAACAAGGAAGTTAAAGGAAATCAAAGCAAGTCATGGTTTTTATGTTAAATCTGTTGCAAGCTTTCATGTTTTCAAATACAAGTCTCTGAAATCAAAAACAAAAGCATGCAAAATTTCATTCTAGTTTAAAAGGGCCTCTGCATTTTTAGGTGAGTAACTCTTTTAAATAACTTAAGTTTTTAAACTTGTTGCATGCTAAAATTTGAATGCTTAAATATATTGTGTAGATATTTATATATTCATTCCTCTGAGTGTTCGTAAGATGAAAATCTCTGCATACTTCAAGCTTGCAAATTCAACCTATTTTCATCATAAATCTGCTCTATTTATTTTCAAATGAGTAACTTAACTTTTAAAACTTAAAGTAAAAGTTGTTGCTAGCTAGTTCGTTAAGGTGATATGTATTGCATGAATGAAACCTGATGAGAATATTATTTTTGAGTGTGTTGTGTATTTTTACTCTGCACTATTCTGTTACACTTTCCAGGCTCAAAATTTCCAAATAAACACATTATCACTTAATCTAGTTTTTGTTATGATTCAACTTACAAATCAAAGATGTTTGATTTAACGTGAATACATGTTTAAAAATTTAAGTAAACCATAAGTGAAGCTTGTTGCCTCTGGAAGTATAATAAACATCTGGACATGTTAAATAAATCAAAACTCAAACCTTTAAAAATGTAATTCCAGTATTATAAATTTAATATTTAAGTCAAAATATGATTTTTAAAACAAAAACTATAAATTTTAGTAAAGGGTTAAGATGTAATTCTGGTTTGAACATAATATGCAAATTCGTGACTTTCTGGTGATCAAATGGACTGGAGAGGCCGGGACTCTTCTGGTTGATGGAGAATTGATCGTAGATGCTAGGAAAAATGTATGAAGGTGATGAAGTTCACCAAGGAAGATGCGGCAGTGGGTTTTCTTCTAGAACCCTAAATTTTGCTGTGATTGAGGAATCGATTGCCATGGCCGAAGTAGGTGATCGAGTGCAGTGAATTTTGGGGTGGTGGTAGTTGGGTCGTAGTCGAAGTCGTAGCCGGAATAGGGGATTTTCTGGAGGCCGAGGCATCGTGGAAGAGGCGGCGACAGGTTTGGATGTGGTGGACCGAGCAGTTCTCAGGTTTGGTTATTATACTCGAATTGGATTTTGGAGTTGAAGTTGTCGTGTTGATGCTTGCGAGGGGGTGTTTGGTGATGGATGGTGTGGAGGGATCATCGAAGATGATCTGCGTCGACCATCGGCACTGTAACGACACGAAATTTCCGAACCCGAAAATTCCAGATAGTTATGAAAAAGAAGAAAACGATAGAAGAAGAAGAACAGAAACATCAACAACTCACATTCACAGCGGATAAAATATAATAATAAATAATAATAGCTTTCAAAAGAATACTATATATGCCGATTACATTTAATATACATCAGAGTTTCACATTATATACAGTCACTGAATATTTACAATTATCATGACTCAGATTAACAATAATATAAATACAGCAGAATACTCTGTACGATATCGCCATCCAGCTCGCCTCTTGAGCTCCAGAACGTACCTACCTGAAAATCTGTAATACTCGGTCTGACCCGAGCATTACATCAAAGTAACACCCGGGTCAGGCTGGAAACCAGCGTGAGTAAACCCAACTAACATGGAATACCAAAGCAAACAACTTAAATAAACCCGGGTAACTTATACTCCACTTCGAGTTCGTTACTCGTTTAGCTCAACACTTATTTTTCAAATCAAAATCTAAGTATTCTTATTTAGTCCAAAAGTTCATGTTATTTCATTTCAATATTCTGATTTCCGACATCAAATCTATATAGAACCACATACATTACAAGTAGAAGGGGTTTCGGGTATCACTTTAACGCAGCAATTAATTTCCAATAGATAGTCACGTTATTACTATACAATCTAATCTTATCATAACACAAAACATTTTATATTGGAGATATCAATCAATTTAAAACTTTTACCAAATCCAATCACCCACAAGCTGGATAAATTACTCACATTTTCTCTAATTATTTTAAAATAAATTAGATTAAGTATTTCCATCACTATAAATCTTGCTTACAACCCATTGATTTATTTCAAACCAATTAATTAATCATACACCAAGTATCCATCTTAATTATTCAACCTTGATTAATTTCTATAATCAACTTAGAAATGATCTTTTTATCAATCACATAAATTAATTAGCCTTACTTAACCATTTACATTGATTTAACTTCCAATGGATTAATTACATTCATTATCGATCCTCACATTGCTTCCAGTAATTAATCAGTTTTATAATTAATTACATTTAACAAGTGAATCTTTAAACTAAAATATATTCATTAATTAAGCTCAATTAATCATATTCAATAATTAATTATCACTTAATCATTAATTAACAAAACTGAGTTACAAATTTATTAGTTCTCAATTACTGGATTATTTAATCCTTAATTACTAATTTGTTAGTCTCTAATTACTAAATTAATTAATTACAACTTAATCACCTAATTAATTAATTATTATTCGATTAATTAAACATATACATTTCCTCTAACTAACCTTTATTTACAAATTAATTAATCTCTAATTAATTTAACTTACACTCCATTATCTGTTTCTATTTTTATATTTATTTGTTTTTTTTACTTCATCACAATCACACAAATACTAATAAAATTAGCTCACTTGTAAAAGATAAGCAGGATAAAATCAAATTCATCCAGTCCAAGCTAAATGTCAAAAGGGTTCAAGCTAAACTTCCAAAACCCCCAAAACACGAAACGACATAGAACTAAACTAACGTTTAAATTATATAACTATCAATTGTGCAAATTGAAACCCAAGGAATCAAGTTCGAACCCCTTTCAGATGAAGATTTGAGCAAATAAACAATCATTGGTGCAACAAATAAGAAAATGAAGCAGAAATTACTCACCGATATACCTAGAACGAAGGGCAGCTCCTATCATCGATCTGGAAATCAAAATTCGAGCTGATCTGAACCCAAATCACGATTGCCGCTATCGCGACCTCACCCTCGATTGCGATCGCCGCTATCGCGACCTCACCCTCGATCGCGATCGCCGTTCCAACCCACGAGCCTCCCACGTCGTCGACTATGATGGCATGCTCGCATGCGCGTAGACATCGCCTTTCCCGTGCCAACTTCGTGACCCTCCCAAATGTTCGAACATCCTCGCGACATCGCCAAGCGCACCCTCGAAACCGCCTCGATCCTCCATCGTGTGTGCGAGCTCCAGGCTAGAGTGAACGGATTTAGTTGCTTTGATTTTTTGGATAAGGAACGGGATACGAAATTTTAATTAGTGGAAGGGGGACGAGATTTCATTCTTTTTTTTCGATTTCGATGCTGTATGAACCTTTAAAGGAGGGGGACGGAGATAACATATAAATTTGAGGGTGTGGCTTCTTGAGTACGAGTGGTAGAAAAATATCTCTGACTGAGGTACCTTTAACTTTAATTATATTATAAAATTTCAAAACGTCATGTTAATCTCCCGATAAAAATTGAAAACCTCTAAAGGAATGCTGCTAGGCGATTATAAGGTTTTACCCGTGTTCCGAACACAATGGAACGTGTTTCGGAGGCTAATACGATCATATGCGCGAGATACGGAAGTAAACGATCAATTTTAAATTAATCGATTAAAATAATTCGAAGCGTTTTGAGCTGCCAGGGTCAAACGACAACTTCGATTGCTACGAAAATTGAAATCCGATAATAACTATTTATTACGTATCCAATGGAATTGATACTGTGCCTCGAAAGGCTATTTTTAAATATCGATTTAAATGGTATATTTTCAAAACGTAACAAAACACTTCCAAATTCGATTTTAACACCTTTACTACGTTCAGTATCATCATTAAAATTTTTATAAGCCTTCATATTATTTTTAGCAGGCTTAAAACTTCAGATTCAACAATTTACCCAATTCCGAATCATATAATTCCATAATTTAAGTATCAAGAAAATATTAATATTCGGGATTCAAGTTTAAAATTAACTTTTAAATGTTTAAAATCAATTTACTATTCCAATTTAAATCGTTAAAATTTCCGGATCGTCACATTCCTCCCCCCTTAAAAGAATTTCGTTCCCGAAATTACTAGTTAGGAAGAATGGACCAATCCCTTTTACCTTCTCTCCAAAACCAACAGGTTTATCAACTTGCCACAATATATTTTATTAAAGGTTCACTATTACTTCAACTAACTTCCAAAACCTTCCATGGTTTCTAACAATCCCTTTTCACCCAATCGTTTAAATTTCAATTTAAAACCAAATTTTGAATTCTCAAAATTTTCTCAAAATTTTTCTAACTCCCTAAATTTTCGAAAATTTTTGCCAGCGTCTCCTTTGCGCGGCTAGCTCGGTACTACTACAAAAGGCCTCTACGGGCTCCTAAAATCCAAAAAGAAAACAAAAGCCAAGTGGCTACATCAAAAACCCAATCCAATTTCATTCAGAAATTTTAAATACATACCTTTTTGTCGGGCAACTCATATTTATCTTCTGATATCAAATCCAATTTTCTTTCCCCTTTAACACATGCATATCTTTCTTAGCAACAATATCCAATCATAACCCTATACAATCATTTCATACATTTCCATACACAAGTTTCATATCTATTTCAAATTAGTTTTCACCGTTTCATATGAATTCAATTTATTTTTGATTTCTAATATTGAGTTTTATTTTTCATTTAAACTGATTCATATTAGTTTCATCTACTAATTTATTTTAATGTCCAATTTGGAATTGTTTTGTCGTTAACCAATTTTTCTCAAAAATTTTCTAACTCCCAAAATTTTTAGAAAATCTTGACAGAGTCTCCTTTGTACGGAGGAGCTTTTGCAATTTGACAATAGATATAAATATTTATACATCGACCCACACGGTCGGAAAAAGAAAAAACAGTTCATATTTCCTATTTTTATTGCGTGGGCGTACCTTATTTAGCATTTTAAGCAAGCTGCTTACTAATTTTAGCAATTAGCATATCCCAAATCCAGCCAAACGGCTTTCCTGTACCTGAACTTACTCAATTTAAATATGTAAGTGTCATATAGAAATTCGATTAGCATTACACTTACTTTTAATAGCTAACCCAGAATTACATAAACAACAAGCATTACGAAAGCAACAAACACTTACTAGAAGTGATTTATATGATTTTTAAAGCTAATTCAAATGCTTTCATCCAATTCATATGTCGTTTCATTTAAGTTTTAATGGTTCACAATTCTATTTCTGACATTCCATTGATTTATAATCCAAACAAGTTCATATTCACTTCAAATGATTTCAAAATCAATTTAATTTAATTTCTATTGACTCATAGCTTTTAATTAATTTTTTATTTACGCCATACGACGATTCATTCTATACCAATTCGTCAATATTCGCTTAATAGAGTATTTATTTAGTTTATAACTATTTCTAATTACTCTTCAACCCATCCTGTAATTAATTCCACTTCATTGTTTTTATTTATTCACCAACCATTCATTGCATTTCATTTTATTTCCGCATTAGATTTATGCAAAACAATTTATTAAGCTCGGCCCATTCCATTCTTATAAATTAATAACTATTTCCCAAACTAATTTAATCCAAGTTTGTATTTCATGGGCTTTCACTCTTGTTCGAAGCTAAGCTTCCATGAATTTTAAACTTAAGTTAATTTACTTTAATTGATTCCAACATCAAACTTAAGTTTACTTCTATTTGATTCTCATTTAATCAAATTTCATTAAATTCAGTTAGCCCATCCATTCAATTTTAATTTTTACTTCACCTTCTCCATTTATTAAAATAACATTCAAGCACATATGCCACCGAATTTAAGTTTAGTCTGATAATCAAATTCCAATTTCAACTTTGAATTAGTTTTTAATCAGACTTCATCTATTTATTTTATTTTATTTTTACTTACTTAATTCATTTTTGAATTTATTTAATTAATACAAGGTCATTCTCAATTTATTTCTATTCACTTGGGTTTTGTTTGCAACTCAAACCATTTCTATTATAATCCACTTTCATTTCATTCGACAACACTTCCATTATATCAAATTTACTTGGAAATTACGTTAAATATTTTTCAAATCTCTTGAATTTTATTTGCAATTTAAACCATCACTTTTTCAATCCAACTCAATTTTAGTTTCACACCATCTCTTCTTATTTAATCCATTATCAAACCCAAGTCGAATTCTATTTATAATTCGAATTCATTTCCAACTCCATTATCAACTTACAATCCACTTTATTTACCCAAGTTAAATTTTATTAACATACTCGATCAAACAATTATTCAGCTAATTAGCTTACTTCCAATTTTATATCAAGATTCGATTTTATTACAAAGAATCGCATCATTTAAATTTTTCCCAAGTCCAATTTTATTTTATAATTCCAGTTTGGATTTTCCCCTTAAATTTTCCCAAAATTTCAACACTTCTATTTTTAACAATTTAGAAATGCTTTTAAATCCACCTTATACTATTAAAATAGCTTTTATAAAAATATTTCTTATAACTCGATGTCTCAACCAGTTCATCCTTGTTCTCATAGAAATTCAGTCATACGTTGATCAGGCGTAAGACTGAAAATCTATAAGTACTTGGTAAACCCGTTTTCAACACCCAGTGGAAATACTTGGAAAACAATGTTATTCAAATTATCGAAAACAGTTTTTTTTTTTTTTTGAAAATAGAGGAAATATCTTTGGTGACAATGCTCTGAAAATCATCACCCCCATTCCATGGTCACAGTTACATCCCAGGGTTACGTTGCCGTCGCAGCAAAAGTCCATGTAACTGCAGGCTCTCCGCGGCCTCTTGATTACGCCCTGGATCCCACACAACGGATCACAGTTACATCCAGGGTTACGTCGCCGTCACAGCAAAAGTCCATGTAACTGCAGGCTCTCAGCGGCCTCTGATTTTCGCTGCCGAAATGAAACTTCTCCACTCCTACCTAGGTCGCAGTCTACCGAGATAAACTCAAACGCAGACTGTTGGCTCTCAGCGGCACACACGACTTTCGCTATGTGGTATACCATAGGTCGCAGTCTACTGATATAAAATCAAACGCAGACTGTTGGCTCTCCGCGGCACACACGATTTTTGCTATGGTACACTACCCATAATCCTCAGGAACTAGTTTCGTCCGGACTCCTCACAGGATCAACTTTAGAACCCCCTTTGGGGCTCAAGGCAGCGCCATCCAGTGGCACTCCTGAGAAGTCCATTCCAAGGGAGCGCCTTTTTCCCCAGAGCTATCATCAAAACACTTTATACTATACACATATAGTATCTTTCAAATCATACACCTGGTATGAATTTTATCAAAGCTCCTTTACAAAAAATCGATTATTCCCAAAATCGATAATTCTCAAACTAGGCTTTCCAAATTCAATATTGATTTTACCCAAAAATCAAAAGCCTTTCCAAATCCAAAGGTTCCTAAAATCTTTTCCAAAATCCTCATAAGATCCTTTATACATATACAGATATATATAATTTTTAAAACCTTGGATCACTTTACACTCGTATAAAATTCCTTTTATACTTCAAACACTTCCAAAATCCTTTTCTTCCAGCAATAGATTCAACAAGGGAAGAATATATAACAAAGATATAACTTTGTTTATCCAAAATCAAATATTCACATTTGATTACTCTTTCCAATATCAATTTCCTTTCTATTCACATTTGCCTTAATCCTCATTTGGATTATTACCGCAATTCTTATCCCAGTTGGGTATTTAATCAATAACAGTTTGAACTCCGACCAGTTTATATTTAGGAAATAGCTTGAAAATTTTGAAAATAGATAAGTAGTTGAAAAATAATCAATAGTTTGCAAAATAGTTGTAGAATAATTGACTAATTGTAAAAGAGTTGGAAAATAGTTAAATAGTTATAGAAATCTTAAATAATTGCGAAATAGTTGTAAAATAGAAATTAATTCGTAACTTAGTTGAAAATTAATAATTAGTTTATAAAACAGTTGTAAAATAGTTAAAGAGTTCCAAAAGTAGTGGCAAAACCAGTATAAAATAGTTTAGGTTTTTAAAAGAAAGTTGTATAGTAAATAGATAAGAAAATAGATTTAAAACTATTTATATTAAATCAATTTACATTGAAAATGGTCTAGAGTCAAAACTGTTCACTTCCCCAACAATTCAATTTAAATTTCCACTCCATTTAAATTAGCCCAATTCCAATTTAATTTACTCCAATTTCCATTGGACTTGATTCATTCCCAATCCAAATTGAATTGATCCTCAACTCCTTTCTAACTTCAAATCAAATTCCATTTGATCTTTAAATTTGTACAACTTTAAGTATAATTTCCATTTTACATCTTCTATTTATAATCAATTACATTCACATTTGCTTTTAGCTCAGAATTATACATTTTATTTTTTTATTACTCCATAAACATTTTAAACAAGATTCCAGAGTTTAAATAATTTCCAAAATTCCGGTATCACCTTAGAATTCAACTATATTCAATATTCTTTGGCAAATTCAATTATCCCTTTGAATCTCAAAACCAAACATAGTTCTCCTACAATTCCAATTTAAAACAATTTGGTAGCAATTTCTCTTCTAGAAACTCGAAAATGAACATCGATGATGCTGCAGTCATCACCGACTTTATTTTCCGGTGACCAAAGAGTTCAATGCTTTTATCTCTCAAAAACACTTCCAAATATTTTTGATTTCAAATCTCCCAAATTTCAAATTCAACACAAAAATATTTTTGAAATAATACTATTCTTTCTTCACAACCCTTGGAAACCACTTTCAAACCCAAAGAAATTTTAATTTTTCCCAAAATTCCAAACCCCCAATCCATCAAATTCATATTTAAACATTACTCTGGAATTTTCATCTTACTCTATTTCAAATATTCTCTGGAATTCTATTTCAAATTATAATCTCATTTATTTATGAAGTTTATTTCAATTTATAAATTACATTTACAGTCTATATTTCAATTTTTTTTTATTATTATTTAAACCAATTCCACTTAAATTACAATTCCAAAATTATTCCAATTACTTTGGACTAATATCCATTTAATTGAACCCACTTCAATTTCAATCATTTCAATTCAACCCAATTCAAATCTTCCATTTAAATTTTTGACATTATACATCTTCAATCCCAAATCCAATTAATTCAAATCGGATTTAATTTGAATGAGTTCAATTCCAACTTCAAATTTAAACCATCTCGATGTATATAATTCGAGCTAAATTCTCAACAATTGGTTTAACCCTATTAAACCAAATTAATTTTGTTCATTTAAAGTTTCAAACAATTCTAATTTCTGAGTTCTAATTCTAGAATTTCATTTTTAATTAATTTAGTTTTAATTTGGTTGTATTATATTACTTCTTAAATTCATTCCACTAATTTAACAACCATCCGCCTTAATATTCATTGCTTTATATATCAAACTTTACTTTTATATAAAATCATTTAAAATCCTTATAAGCAAATAACAAGTACGCTCTCATATATATATATATATATATATATATATATATATATATGCTTAACTCATTTTAGAGTACTACAGACTCTATTTAATGAGTAATCCCCACCAGAGCCAAGGTTCTCGCTTAACCTTCAGCTCTGATACCAAATGTAACGACCCGAAATTTCCAAACCCGAAAATTCCAGATAGTTATGAAAAAGAAGAAAAAGATAGAAGAAGAAGAACAGAAACATCAACAACTCACATTCGCAGCGGATAAAATATAATAATAAATAATAATAGCTTTCAAAAGAATACTATATATGCCGATTACATTTAATATACATCAGAGTTTCACATTATATACAGTCACTGAATATTTACAATTATCATGACTCAGATTAACAATAATATAAATACAGCGGAATACTCTGTACGATATCGCCATCCAGCTCGCCTCTTGAGCTCCAGAACGTACCTACCTGAAAATCTGTAATACTCGGTCTGACCCGAGCATTACATCAAAGTAACACCCGGGTCAGGCTGGAAACCAGCGTGAGTAAACCCAACTAACATGGAATACCAAAGCAAACAACTTAAATAAACCCGGGTAACTTATACTCCACTTCGAGTTCGTTACTCGTTTAGCTCAACACTTATTTTTCAAATCAAAATCTAAGTATTCTTATTTAGTCCAAAAGTTCATGTTATTTCATTTCAATATTCTGATTTCCGACATCAAATCTATATAGAACCACATACATTACAAGTAGAAGGGGTTTCGGGTATCACTTTAACGCAGCAATTAATTTCCAATAGATAGTCACGTTATTACTATACAATCTAATCTTATCATAACACAAAACATTTTATATTGGAGATATCAATCAATTTAAAACTTTTACCAAATCCAATCACCCACAAGCTGGATAAATTACTCACATTTTCTCTAATTATTTTAAAATAAATTAGATTAAGTATTTCCATCACTATAAATCTTGCTTACAACCCATTGATTTATTTCAAACCAATTAATTAATCATACACCAAGTATCCATCTTAATTATTCAACCTTGATTAATTTCTATAATCAACTTAGAAATGATCTTTTTATCAATCACATAAATTAATTAGCCTTACTTAACCATTTACATTGATTTAACTTCCAATGGATTAATTACATTCATTATCGATCCTCACATTGCTTCCAGTAATTAATTAGTTTTATAGTTAATTACATTTAACAAGTGAATCTTTACACTAAAATATATTCATTAATTAAGCTCAATTAATCATATTCAATAATTAATTATCACTTAATCATTAATTAACAAAACTGAGTTACAAATTTATTAGTTCTCAATTACTGGATTATTTAATCCTTAATTACTAATTTGTTAGTCTCTAATTACTAAATTAATTAATTACAACTTAATCACCTAATTAATTAATTATTATTCGATTAATTAAACATATACATTTCCTCTAACTAACCTTTATTTACAAATTAATTAATCTCTAATTAATTTAACTTACACTCCATTATCTGTTTCTATTTTTATATTTATTTGTTTTTTTTACTTCATCACAATCACACAAATACTAATAAAATTAGCTCACTTGTAAAAGATAAGCAGGATAAAATCAAATTCATCCAGTCCAAGCTAAATGTCAAAAGGGTTCAAGCTAAACTTCCAAAACCCCCAAAACACGAAACGACATAGAACTAAACTAACGTTTAAATTATATAACTATCAATTGTGCAAATTGAAACCCAAGGAATCAAGTTCGAACCCCTTTCAGATGAAGATTTGAGCAAATAAACAATCATTGGTGCAGCAAATAAGAAAATGAAGCAGAAATTACTCACCGATATACCTAGAACGAAGAGCAGCTCCTATCATCGATCTGGAAATCAAAATTCAAGTTGATCTGAACCCAAATCGCGATCGCCGCTATCGCGACCTCACCCTCGATCGCGATCGCCGCTATCGCGACCTCACCCTCGATCGCGTTCGTCGTTCCAACCCACGAGCCTCCCACGTCGTCGACTATGATGGCATGCTCACATGCGCGAAGACATCGCCTTTCCCGTGCCAACCTGGTGACCCTCCCAAATGTTCGAACCTCCTCGCGACATCGCCGAGCGCACCCTCGAAACCGCCTCGATCCTCCATCGCGTGTGCGAGCTCCAGGCTAGAGTGAACGAATTTAGTTGCTTTGATTTTTTGGATAAGGAATGGGATACGAAATTTTAATTAGTGGAAGGGGGACGAGATTTCATTCTTTTTTTTGATTTCGATGCTGTATGAACCTTTAAAGGAGGGGGACAGAGATAACATATAAATTTGGGGGTGTGTCTTCTTGAATACGAGTGGTAGAAAAATATCTCTGACTGATGTACCTTTAACTTTAATTATATTATAAAATTTCAAAACATCATGTTAATCGCCAGATAAAAATTGAACACCTCTAAAGGAATGCTGCTAGGCGATTATAAGGTTTTACCCGTGTTCTGAACACAATGGAATGTGTTTCGGAGGCTAATACGATCATATGCGCGAGATACGGAAGTAAACGATCAATTTTAAATTAAATCGATTAAAATAATTCGAAGCGTTTTGAGCTGCCAGGGTCAAACGACAACTTCGATTGCTACGAAAATTGAAATCCGATAATAACTATTTATTACGGATCCAATGGAATTGATTTCGTCGAATTCCGAGACTGTGCCTCGAAAGGCTATTTTTAAATATCGATTTAAACGGTATATTTTCAAAACGTAACAAAACACTTCCAAATTCGATTTTAACACCTTTACTACATTCAGTATCATCATTAAAAAATTTATAAGCCTTCCTATTATTTTTAACAGGCTTAAAACTTCATATTCAACAATTTACCCAATTCCGAATCATATAATTCCATAATTTAAGTATCAAGAAAATATTAATATTCGGGATTCAAGTTTAAAATTAACTTTTAAATGTTTAAAATCAATTTACTATTCCAGTTTAAATCGTTAAAATTTCCGGGTCGTCACAGGCACCGTGCATATGCATGGTGCACTGTGTTATGCCTGGAGTAGTAGTTGAAGCAGGGGGTACTCGGGTTTTTAAGGAATTGACTCGGGGGAAGTATCACGCGAACTCGAAGCATGCTCTTTTTGGCTCGGAGTAATGTAGAGGGGGAACCTGGGTAGGTTGGTAACAGGTTTTAAAAACTTGTAAAGTTTAAATTATCTTTAAACCTGGGTTTTAAAATGAGAAATATATGTTTAACATAGGTATTTAAATCAAAGATGAGTTTGGATTCAAATGAAGTTTGAATCTCAGTTAAAATAAAATAAAGTTTTAAAATTTTAAATTATTTGTAACCACTTTAAAAAGGGGGATTGTTGCTCGAGTTTCACTCGAGTGATTCGAGTGTTGAACTCGAAGAAATTTGGGTTTTGCTCGAAGAAGTTTTTGTTTATCTCGGGTATTTTAGTTACAGGGTTTAGAACCTGTAAGTTTTATAAAAATTTTCAAACCGGGATTTTTAAATGAAAAAAATAGGTATTTAAACAAGGTTTAAATCAAGTTAAGTTTGGTTTCAAAAGTAGTTTGAATCTCAGTTTTTAAGTAAATAAAGTTTTTAAAATTTAAAATTGTTTTAAACAAATTTGAATGATAAAGAGAATTTTTAAATTTGATTTGAATTCAAAATGAAACCGTGTTTAAATTCTTTTAATCTTCTATTTGGAATTGTTAAGATTAATTTGATTTCATTTTAAATCTTAAATTTAAAATGAAAATTTAAAAGTAAATTTAAATTAAATTGTTTTAAAATACCTTATTAATGATAAATTGATCATTAAATAGAAAAAGGTTTTAAAGACTTAAGGATTTGTAATTATTAAGTTAACTAAATGGGTAATTAATGACTAGAATTAATTAACTTAGAAATTAAGAGTTTAAATTTATTTAAAGGAGATATAAGTTAATTAATTTAAGGTAAATCAATTGGTAGTTAAGAATCATTGATTAAATAAGGTTTAATTTTTAATTAATGATTAGTAATCAATTAATGAATTAATTAAGAATTAATTAATGAGTTGTTAATATTAATAAAAATGTAATTAATTACTTTAGGAAAAGTAATTAAAGAATTAAAATTAGTTAATCAAGGTCATTAAATAAGATTATGAAATAGTCAATCAATGGGATTAATTTTAATAATTAATTAAATTATTATTTAAAATAAGCAATTGTGGATTGTCAAGTAATGGAAGTAATTAAGGAATTAATTACTCATTGTAATTAATTCAATTTCATATGAAATTGTTTAGGTTAATTAATTAAGTTTAATTAATTTAAATAATCATATGATGATGAGATAAGTATAATTACTTAGGGAAGTAATTGATGATAATTACTGGATGTAATTAACTGAGGGTGATTTAATAATGAAAGTAATTGGAATATAATTACTGTGTATAATTAATCAGGGGATTAATTAGAGAAAATTAATTAAGGAGAAATTAATTTATTTGGTGAGTAATTAAAGATAGTTAATTACTGAATGGTATTAATCAGAGGTGATTAATAAATGAGGTTTAATTGAAGATTAATTACTTAAGGTAATTAATTTAAAACAGGGAATTAATTAAAATGTAATTAAGGGATGATAAATTTAGATTAATTAATCAATAATAAGTAATTAAAGAGTAATTAATTAGTGTAATTAAGAAATAATGTAATGTTTGTAATTTAAGGTTAATTTCTATATTTGGATAAGATAATTAATTTGTGAAATAATTTAAGGATGATTATTTGAATATAGTTAAATGTTAATTAATCAAATGTGATTAATTGAAGTGAATAATTAGTGAATGATTTATTAATTGATTGGTAATTGATTAATAATTATATAAGCAAGATTTAAAATGGTGAAGTAATTAATTTAATTTAGTTTAAATTAATTAGAGATGATATAATTAATTTAATTCATTTTAAATTAATTATAGCTGACATGATTGCCTATATATGGATTGATGATATTGTTTACTTTGAATGAGTTGAGATCTCAAATATGAGATTAATGAATGCTATGTGATAGGTATGCTCTGATTTAAGAATGATGATAATATGGATTATCTGTTGTGATGATAATATAGATTATCTGTTTATGTTGATGTTGTTTATCTATTACAATATTGTGTATTATCTATCTGTGTGTATATGGATAAATTGAACTGAATTGTTTTAAACTTTAAAACAACTTGGCCTTAAAAGACACGTTTTGGATTTCGATGAGACCGGGATCGGATTTTCCATATTTGGAAGTCCGAAAACCACATCGATTCCAAATTAACGATAGGTCGTGAATCTGAAGTGAAGATGAAGATTCAGAATGCTAGGGTTATCGTCGTTAACTCTGAAGGTGATTCCAAAATGAGTGTAACGAGATAATGCCTTCGGCTTCATTCGAACCCGGAACGAACTTGAATGGATTGAATGCTTTCAGAACATCATCAGGTGGGCGATGAGCATTCTAAGAAATGTGTTCTCTAAAGGTAATCGTAACCTCAAGCCTCATCAACCGGGAATGGCTAAAACAGGGGAGGTGCAGCAAGGTTAGGTAGGTCATGCCCAAGCAAGACAAGATTTTCCCCTGTCTAGATGTCCCTTTTTATTCGGCTGTGTGGACAGTTGTGAGCTCCAACTATCGGGGTTGTCTTGTTCGGGACTGTTTAGTAAGGAATGGTTCCGGCCTTGTGTTGCAGGGAGTCGGGAGTGATCCTCGGTACGTTGATCTAGGCCACGTACTGTGACGGGCGGTACCCCAGTAGCCCTGCCATTGTATGGAATCCACAATCCAATAAGTGCCAACGGTTTTGATTGTATTACCCACTTTTGTGGCTAGTAGCTGGAATTTAATAGATGTAACAATTTCGGCTATTTTCTATTTACTTGAAAACCCTAGACCTATTATAATATCACAGAATTTCCTATCAAATGTTTTGGTTAGCGTAAGGTAAAAACTTACCCATGTTTATTTGTGGGGAGTCTTACGTGATACCTTTTGTTTTCAAATGTTTTTTCAAAGTTAAGCAACTTTAACCTGTTACTCATACCAGACCCATGTCTGACCCGGAGTTTATTTTTGTTTTTTCCATAAACTCTCGGGTACCCAAATTTTTACGGGTAGCCAAGGGATTCAGGTTAGCTTTGACGAATTCTGGAGGAGCAATGGAGCAGGCGGCTTCGGCATTGTAGATATGTATATATAGTTCTGCTGTGTTGATATCTCTGTGTTGTATAGTATATTGACTTGTATAACTAGACAGGTATTTATAACTGTCTAGTATGTGATGTATTATCTGTGTAACTCTGATTGATGTTGTATATTATGTAATACTTATGTGATTAATATAATTTATTCGTTCCGCTGTGAGATTCTGATGTTGTTGTTCTTTCTTCTCTATCTTTTCTATTTTCTCATCCCTTTCTTTCTTCACGATGAAACGGATTTCTGGGTTCAGATATCCGGGTCGTCACACGATCGTCTCCTAGAATCCGGGTTTTCACCTAGGGCCTAGCTACGATTTTTATTCTGAACACCACTTTTATTCTGTGCATTCATAGGTATGTTCCCAGAACTCACTACAGACTGTCTCATACCGTCATTGCTTCACATTGCTTCAGCCTGATGACCTGTATCATTTCCTCTCCTAGTCAGTATAACCTCCTATTTGCGCAAGTACTGGGCAACCATGTTGTAAAAACAATCCAAAGTAGTAGGAGGCTTTCTCAATAACCATTACCAAAATCTATATCGGGTTGGATCTCCCTGATCAAAGCCATCAAGACTATGTTGCCCTGAGGATCACTCACCTTAGTCACAACGGTATTAAATCTTTGCAAAAGGTCCTTAAGTGATTTCCCCAGTCCTTGGAATAAGTTAGACAATGACATGACATCCTTAGGATGAGTTGCGTGCATTTTGAACTACTCGTAAATTTCCTTGCCATCTAATCAAAAGAAAAGATGGACTTTGTTGGTAGTTGATTAAACCACATGATATCCACTCCTTCTAGGAAGATTGGTAACCACTTGCACTTGATTGCATCTGACGCACTGGCTAGGTCCACATGCCACTCGTATTTCATGTGATGTTGTCTAGGATTAGTCTTTCCTGAGTATGAGGGCATCCTAGGCATGTTGAATCTCCATGGGTACTCTTTGCGTAAGACTGCTTCAGCGAAGGGATTGACTAGGGGAAGTTCCCCAATCGTCGTTAGTTTGGCCTTGACTTTCTCTCATAAGTTGCATTACCATCTTAGCCAAGTTCGGCTCTTAGGTACCTATTGAGTTGTGGTAATCATAATCTATTCCTTGTGCTTGGCCCGGTAAATGTTCATGGTTCATGCCTCCTCTCCTAAGTTCTCCTAGCTCTGGAAGAACAATTTGCTCAACAGCTCTGTGTTCATTCCTTAAGGGAAATTCAGCAGCAAACTCTTAATTTTCGATGCGCTGGTTAGTCACAGTGTGTCCAGATCGCGTTCCAATTTCATCTAGAAGTCTTGCTACTTGGTGGATGGGTTTGGTACCGACCCCTATAGGAAGCGATCGGTACCAACCCCTATGCATAGGTGAGGGTTTATTGCATTCATCCACCTAGAGGTTCTTGCTTCATATGCCTCCATCCTTCGTCTTCTGTTTCTCCAGAGGTGGTCAGATAATGAGGAACTGCCTGATTCTGAGTATAGAGGTGATGTCTCTCTCCTAGTCTTCTTATGGTAGGTATTTAGTTGGGTTATTAAGTTTTCATTCTCTTGGATTTGCCAGATCAACTTCGCACGGCTATCCTATAGCTCTTTCATCATACACTCAAAATCAATCCCGATGATAACATCTGAAGGATTCTGGACATTAACAACTTCTTGTTTAGCATTCTCAAAATACGAGTGGCATGAAGGATTCTGGACATCCCGATGATAACATCTGAAGTTTACATTCTCATTTCATCAATAGCTGTTGAGGAGGCAACAACTTTGTCTTTCTTGGGGGCCACTTAAGATGGCTTCTTGTAGACTTTGTTCAAATCTGAGTAGTTCGGAAACTAGCTGAGAAGAAACTGATCTCAAACTTGGATTTTAAGCAATCTAATAGTAGACAAGGATTCAAATAGCCTGAGAATCAAGTCTATGAGTGAAAGCAACAAAACGTTCGAACCAAAAATGGCACAAACACACAAAAGGGTAAGTGAGTAGAGATTAAATGAAGAAAGTAAATGAAAAACAGAAGAAATCAAACAAAAAACAAGCACATACAAATTTATAGTGGTTCGACAATCTTGGCCTACGTCCACTTGAATGATTTTATAGCTTTTGCACTAGATTTTGTGGTTACCAGTAGAAGGGATCGATAGGGATCACAAAGTACAATGGAGTTTCTGTGTAGCAGTAGCGTAAAAATCCTTAAAATGAAGCATTGCCTTTGTATTTATAGGGGTAAACGACCAAATATGTCGCCCGTATTTCGCCTATAGATCCTCACGATGAAGAGGAAGTCCTCCAAAATGTCTCAGCCCCTGATCCCCTAGGTTAGGGATCAGTATTGATCCCTCTAGGGCGGTTGGTACCAATCCCTATGTATGCATCGTAGGGTCTTGCGACTTCTGGTGTTGGCTCATCTTGATGCATAGGTGTTTTTTGGTCCAAGCGATGGATCTACATAAGATTGAATTACTGCTTTAGGTTTTATATAGAGATTGTCAATACGACACATAGGAAATCTGGAACAACATTTGAATCAGGCTCTATGTAGAAAGAGAAGAGTATCATATGAATGGGGGCTACTTAGGGTGTACCCTTAGGGACCAGTACTGATCCCCTACGTAGGGTGAAGCACTTAGTGAATTCTAGCATGTTGTTTTCCTTAGTTCGTTCGACCATCGTCTCGTGGTCTTATCTGTATTTGGTTTCTGAACCCTAGGATCATCTCTCTAGGCTACTTAACTCGATAATCATCGAGTCTAACTTATCCGGCCAGCCTCAATATAGCCGGGTCAAATGGCTAGATAACACATAGGTGCTGGCAGTCCGATTAGCTGGGCAGAGCCCTATTGATTTTGAGACTAATCTCGCGTCCACCGTGGGTACTTAATATAGGTGATGTCTCACATCATCCCTAAGGTCACACTGCTGGTAACTATATTAGCTGGGCTGACTTCCATGTGCTTTTGACTGACCTCGCATCCCTATGACTTAGTCATGATCCGCTCTCACTTAACATACTATCATAAACCTCACCGCATTCCCTGTTGAGGCCTTATAACAAAAAACCCTTATTTCACCTTAACTATCAATTCTTTTCCTAAGGGAGTTTTAATACTATTAATAACCTATTTACTATTGAATTAATATGCTATTAATTATATGTCATTTATATGCTAATACACACACATATGCCTAAAATATTTCTAAGTGTGTGAAGATTATGCCCTAAATTAATCGTTCATGTCAAGTCTTTAAATTTACATAAATCCAATTCCATATCAACAAATATACCATATATCCAATATTCTCAATTCAACAACAGACTTGTATAAAAGTAGAATCCATGCTAAAATTATTTTATACTAAATTAGTAGAATCAACATTAACAGAACTAGCAATTCAAATCCTTTTTTTATCTATTCAATTTCTACATATACAAATGAAAAAGGGAATTTTCACTTAAATTATGGAAATAATAGGCAGTGCAAACTACGAATAGAGTGTATTTGTACCTTAAATACCATTTCCTATATTATTTTCTTTCAAAATCTCTTAATCTGGTCCAAAGAAAAAGACAATAAGTGGAATAGATTGTAAAATATTAAAAATTGCAATACCTACATAGTTCCATTATTTTAATATAGAATAATTGAGATCCTAACATAAGAATCGACATTTCGCTTTGGGGAATTTGGGGATTGTTTTTAATATTTTTGTCAACAAAATTCCACACGGCATATATCAAATCCAAATTATACCATACAATACTTGAATAAGAAAAACTAAGATTTCCACTCATAAAATGTCCTTCTCCTTAGATTTGTTTATGCATGCTTTAATTTAAACCCTTTTAGATATCTCATTTTAGGAATATACAACAAAGAAATTGTATAAAATTAGATTTATAAATTTAGGGATTAAAGGAGAATAAAATTAGAAATTGAATAATAAATACCTAAAATTTCTTACTTAAAACCCTAGAGAAGTTTTAAACCTTTGAAGAAAGAGACCGATAGAGTTTCACTTAGTTCTCAAAATATTTATGAAGAAAAGTAAGGAGGCTAGGCTCTTATTTATAGTGGTTAGAAAATACCAGAACCATTGGATTTAAGTCGGTTTAAAACAACAAAACCGAGACCGTTCACCTGTTGACATGTAAGATATCTTCTTACATACTCTTCCACATCTTTCTTCATCTCTTCCCAAAAGAAGCTTCTCTTCATATCTCGATACATTTTAGTACCTCTTGGGAGAATGGTGAACTTTGAATGATGACATTCATCCAATACTTCCTTCTACGGACCTTTTATACTCAGAATGTACAAACTTTTGCCCTTCTGCAGTCTACCTCCCCTAGCAATACTAAACCTCTTCAGTTCTACTGCCTCAATCGTTGAGTCTAAGCTCCTTGTTATGTTGGCGAAAAACCTATCTTCCTTTTATAGTTCAAGAATCCTTTCAACCAGTGCAGGCCTTACTTCTAGGCATGATAACATCCTCAAAACACCGCTCGAACATGTACTAGACCAAAGTTGCACATTACACACAGACAAGTTTCTAAGACATTCCATTCTTCTATCATAGCCAAAACACAATTATGTTGCATTCAGCTTAAGGAATCCACTACTTTATTGACCTTTTCTGGGGTATACTTTATCCCAAAATCATAAGATGCTAGAAATTCTACCCATGGTTCCTCATATTCGGCTTCCTTTGATAGAACAAATATCTTAAGGACTTGTGGTCAGTAAACAACTCAAATTTATCTCCTAAAAGGTAATGTCTCTAGACCTCTATTGCAAAGACAACAACCGCTAACTCTAAATCATGAGTTGGATATCGAACTTCATGAGGCCGCAACTGCCTAGATGCATATGCAATTACCCTATCCTTCTGCATCAATACTGCTTCTAACCCTAAACCAGATGCATTGATATACACAGTCATATCATCATTCCCTTTAGGTATCACTGACATAGGTGCATTAGTCAGCTGATGCTTCAGTTTTTGGAATGATGTCTCACAATCCTGTGTCCAAATAAACTTCACTCTTCTGGATCAGTTTCTTCATTGGCACCGCAATATGAGAGAAGTCTTTAATGTATCTCCGGTAGTATCTCACCAAGGCTAAGAAACTTCATACCTCAATCATAGTCTCGAGTCTCTTCCACCCATTAACTGCGTCTACCTTTGAAGGATCTATTACCAACCCTTCTTCCAAAACCACATGGCTTAGGAACATCACTTCCTTTCTCTAAAATGGCACTTAGAAAATTTTGCTTTTAACTTGTGTTGTCTCAACGTCTCTAACACAAGCCTCAAGTGAACTCTGTGCTCCTCCTCATTCTTCGAGTGTACTAAGATGTCATCTATGAACACCAAGATATATCTTATAAGCTGGTCTCAAAGAAATATTTCATCAAGTTTGCAAAAAAAGTTGGGGTATTACTTATCCAAATGGAATTACTAGCCTCTCCTATAAACTTATTCTTGTTCTGAATGCACTCAAAGGAATGCTTTCTTTCGCAACTCCCAACTGATGGAACCCTAAAAACAAGTCGAACAGCAAAACCACATTTGCTCTGCTAAACTAATCAAATAGATCATCAATCCTCAGCAAAGGATATGCATTCTTTACCTTTCTTTCATTTAGCTTCTGATAGTTTATGCACAGTCTTAAAGACCCAATCGACTTCTTCATAAATACTACCGCCCCAAGATGAGCTACTTGGCCTTATGAAGATCTTTCCTTCTAACTCTTCCAACTACATCTTTAGTTCCTCCATATGGTTCGAAGACAGTCTACTAGGAGATCAACTGAATGATTCAGTCCCGATTGGCAAATCTATAACTCCTCTCGAAGATAGCAATCTCGAAACTGGTTCAAGTACATCTAGGAACTCCTTCACTTCACACACCACCAAGGTCCTCTTCTTCCGAAGGAAAAGAAAACAGAATGCCTCTACATCTTGCCCTACACTCCCATAAGGCCACATACATTCTATCTTTGTTGTCTGGGTGACTCGAAACAATTATTCTTTCATCATAGTACACCGTAGCACAGTACTTCTCCAATCAAACCATCCATAATATAACTCCAAAGCCTATAAAGTCAAATACGAAGGGGTCACACAGATAGTTACATCTATGTAATCTAAATTAGCGCCTCTCAATCTGAGAATGACATATCCCCCTATCAATTTTTCTACACATATCGAAGTGACTAAATAGGTGACTCCTAACCCAAGTCTATCTACCAAATTCTTAGTTATAAATGAATGTGTAGCCCTGGTATCAAACACTACTCTAATTGAAATACAAAAATCAAAGCCATGCCTTTTAGAATTTTCCCTTTGTCTCTTTCCTCGGTAGATGATCCTTCCCTTGGTCCCTCCAAAGCATAAACCTATGCTTTAAGCTCTGACCAATCCTTTAGATGTTCCATCTATCACACTTAAAGCAATTCACTCTTACAAGATTCTTTAGCTCTTGTACCTGTAAAATTAACCATAAATAAATGAAATAAAAAGTAATCAAATCTAATAAGGTAGAGTATGGAAATTTTATAAAAGTTGGAATTTGGCCATGGAAGTTATTCCGTTGCAGTTTGGGTGAAATTCTAATCTTTTTCCATATATTATATGCTGAAAATGGAGCATAAACGAAGAAGTTATGGGCGTTTGAAGTTTTTAGATTTAAATTAACTGAGTTTGGATTAAAATAAGGACTTAAATTTTGGATTTGAATTTTAAAAATTATCTTGGGAGTTAAGTAAACGTTAATTAACATTTAGAATTAAAGTGGATAAGGGAAAGAAATTAATTAACAAAGCAATGGAATCAATTATTACCCAAAATAACCAACCGGGCGACACCCTTACTGCAATTGGTCGGCCCCTAGCAGTCGACCGGTAGGAGAGGGGTGGTCGACCGATCGAAGCCAATTTTTGGCAGTGGCGGCTAGGGTTTGAAGGGGCGTGTTATTATTTAACGCTCCAGATTTATTCGTTTCTCACCTACTTCCATTATACGGTACCTATGTGTATCCGCCCCTATAAATAGAACCGTATCCTCTCCACTTTTTTTCATATTATTTTGAGGAATATAATCAAATTCTACCATTACTATCTCCCTAATAAGATTCAGGAACTCCATAGAGAATTCAAGTAAGAATTCAATTTATTTCTTATTCGTTTCCTCTTCCTCCAATCTATTCTTATCCAATTCTTCTCCAATTATTCTGAATCTAATGAATTTATACCTCTTCCCTATTATGTGTTTGTGTTTCAAAAGAGAGAGATTCTGGAAGATATTGAAAGGCTGCAAATCCATTTATGTGAAGCTAAAGCTAATCTGTGAGTGGAAACCTTAGTATTTCTTTTTTTTAGTAGTTGTTTAGTTTATTTCTTTTTGGATTTGAATATGCCTTGGGGATTTTGAGATTTTGAAAATGTGAAAGATAAAATCCCCCTTTTTCTTTCAAAGTGTCAATTCTATGTGAAGAATCTTGATTATTTACATTAATTTGATGGGATTTGTTCTGTTATACAATTTTTAATGATCTCATATTCTATTCTGCTTCTCCTCCCTCTACGATTCAAACTTATGATTCTCCAATAAAATAAGAGTTTAGATTATGAATATTATTCGTTGTAAACACTACTAATTCCACACAAATTTCCTTCTTATCAATTTCTTTATAAAGAGGAGTCAAATATAATATGAGATTTATATTGCAATTCCTATTATATAATATTCCATTTTATTGATGTAATAAATTAAGTTTCTAATTTATTTACAAGCCTGTTATCATAGTTTTGTTTATGAATATTTAATCTCTATTAGGATATTGCAATCCCCTATTTTGATATGTTGGAATATTGAGAATTTGAAGAGAATGGACTTATAATAGTATTTGGTTAGGGAATTTGACATTTAACGCTAGTTTATGGCATAAAATCTGTGTGTTTAGACCTTATTAAGCGTAAATATTTATTTATCTCTATTTGCATAATTAACATATAATTATTGGTATATAGCATTGTTAATTAGGCATTTTCTTTCATTTATTTTACACCATCAGGAAGGTAATTGATTGATAGGTGAAAATTAGAGGAAACTTTTATATAGCTTGATTATTATTTTAAGGCGTAATAAGGAAGATTCCTTTTAAGGCCTCATTTATGAAATTATTAGATGAGTATGTATGCATACACACACACACACACACACACATATATATGGAGAGTAATTGATGTATGGCTAAGTCATAGGGATGCGAGGCCAATAGAGTTACATGACGGAAGTCTGCCCTTCACTTTTAGGCTAACATCAGTTGTGTAAGCTTTGATTTATGTGAGATATCCTTATGATAAATTTTGTAATGATGTGACGTTAGTCCCAAATTCTGTAAGGGAAATCTACCTAGCTAGTCTGGCTACCAATTTCTACGAATAGTCAAACAAATGTGGGACGTCGTTATGAGTATGAGCCACAAGGCGAAGGGCCTGCTTCGGGGTCTTGAGATATTAAGTGGTTGTCTGAGGGCCCGCCTCTTTTTTCTAGATAAAGCATTAAATGGTCAAGGGATTATGTTAGGTGGTATCTCAATGAGGGGGTCGGCTTTTGAAAATAGGTATTAAATGATGGGGTCTGGCTTAATTTAAGCGTTAAATGACCAAAGTCTGCCTATTTTTTATAAGGAAGTATTAGGTGACCTGAGAGATTCCATATGATGTCAACTAGATGGTACCATTGAGGAGAACGTCTTGGAAATAGGTATTAAATAATGGGTCTACCTTAGTTAAGGCATTAAATGACCAAGTCTACCTATTTTCCAATAAAAGGTATGAAGTGGCTTGGGTACTGTCTCTCACATTATTAGTTGTTTATGACATATGATTATGATATGGGATTTTAGAAACGTGCTTCTAGAATGAAAGGTATTATGTGTTTAGACCCGCTTCCTTTCTATATAAAGAAGTATTAAATGGTTTCATGTTTGTAGACATATTCTTATTTTAAAATATACTTCCCAAGTACTGAAAAGGTATGACTCGAAGTTTTTATTCATCGGACACTTATTGTTCTGACTCCTTCCTCATTATAGTACAGGTTAAGGATAGAGTAACGACGGTGACGATGCTTATAAATGAAGAAGCTTGGCTTGTGGTGGCATTTTTTATTATTACTTCCTTTTATGTGTACCCATGTATTTAGACTATTATTATAATGGATATTATGTTATGGTTTTTATGGAATTTAGTATTGTGACATTTTTATGGTTTTGAAATAAATAGGTACACTTTGCTATTATATTTTGTCCATCCATTGTGAGCTTTGAAAGTTTAGTTATGGCTTATACTATTATTTTCTTAGTTCTACCGATAGCTCACTTTTGAGTGGATCTAAGTTTCGATGGGCCTTTTCTGGTTCGAAATGTAGGCCTGTTCTGGGTTGGGTTGTTGCATTTGGTATCAGAACCTAGGTTATACTATCAACAGGGAAATACTCTATGTATGACAAATGTAATTGTTATTTTGAAAAAGGTTTTTCAAAAGGAATTTCCAAAAACTCTTACTATATACACACACGCTCCCTATCTTCTTGAACATATTCATATACACTAGGCAATCCTTTTCTTTTAGCATGTAAAGACTATCTTAGGAAATCATCGCTAAAGGTTTAATCTATAGACAGTTGATATGGCTAATAACCAATCTTCTTTCGAATAAGGGAACCTACCAGTGGAAGACCACACATTTGTGGAATACCTGAATGGCGTAGACAACATCTTAGGACTATAATGGAAGCACTCATTCTTACCTTGATTAAATAATGCAAGAATGCACAAATTGAGTTACACCCTAAATGTCATGATCCTATGATTATCAGAATTTTCTTTCCTGGCGATCTTCTTGTATTCACTAAACCCATTACTACATCATTAACCAATATTGAAGCTTCCCTAACCTCCTTCTACAATGCTACTGGTCTAAATGTCAACTATAACAAATCTACGATTATGATAGCTAGCATGAGTGAGGATCAGCTGACTTTGTTTACCTCCTCCCACGGTCTGAAGCTATTGAACCAAGGAACCCCTTATCTTGGTATTCCTTTAACTACTACTAGAATTTCTAAAACACATTGTCAACCTCTTTTTGAGAAGATTACTTAGAAACTTGGTCAATGGCATAATAGATTCCTCACTACTGCTAAAAGGATTACTATTGTTAAGTATATTACTTTTTCTATGCAAGTATATTACTCCATAATCTTTGTTCCTCCTAGAATGCTTCTTTGCACGATAGAGAGAGGCTGCTGTCACTTCATATGGCATGATAGTCCTTTTTCTGCCAAACCTATCCCCATTGCTTATCATAAACTCAAAAAAATCTTGAATGAAGGTGGAATGTCCATCAAGTGCCTTGTTTGATGGAATATAGCTGCCACCTCCAAGCATATAGACACTCTTTTTTCATCCAACACCAGCCTTTGAAAGGCTTGGACATAGAAGTACTTAATCCGTTCCAAAGATTTTTGGGCGATGGGTAAGCCACTTTCTTTTGGTTGGTTATGGAATTCGATAATTAAATGTAGGAGCATTTTCATTCACCTGGTCACCATGAAACTCTGTAATAACTCTACTATCAGCTTTTGGCATAATCCTTGGTCTGGACCTGGCATTATCCTTAGCAACATATTTATGTACCAACAATTGATGCAATATGGAATTCCTATCAAGTGCAAACTAGGTGGTTACAACATTGATGGTGTGGTTAGCCTACCACACAATAGCAATCCTTCGATAAACTGTATATGGAATAAGCTAATATCCATCAAGTTTGTCATGAATGAAGAGATTGGCATGTCAGGGGATTGAAGAAGGAAAAAACACTTCATCGGACTTGTTTATGAATATTTAGCTAATACCGGGGTGCGTTGTCCTTGGTATTCTAGGATTTGGAATAAGAAGCAACACCACAATGACAACTTCATGCTTTGGCATGTGATAAAGAATGCAATACTAACAAAGAAATCACCTGCGTCACATGGGTTTTGTTAATTCTCCTCTTTGCATATTTTATGAGTCAGGTGAGGAAACCAGTTACATCTATTCTTCTAGTGTCCTTTCATCTCAAAGATCTTGAACGAGTTGCTCCTTGCTACTGGTCTTCATGGTAGTTGCATGATTAACAAGCTGGAATGACATAGATTGTATCTCAACACCTTGCACAATGACATAAAAGAACATGTTTATCATTCTTTGATACGGAAATTTATAATGGTCATATGGAAAGAAAGAAATGAAAGATTGTTCTTTGCCAAATTTAGACCTGCAACTAATCTCCTTAGTGAGGTCATTTGTGCATCTCGTTATTCCATTCGCTTGCATTCTCAGCGATTTCCTTTCGATCCTGGTGATAATGATGTTCTTTAAATAAAGAGAGAAATAAGTCCTTTATAAAAACCTAGTTTGATTTACTAAAAAAACATCTTAGGACTATCGAGCAGATTCCAATTCCTCCAGCTGCATCGGTTGCACCCACTGCCTTATTCGCTGATGCACACCCTATGCTTTCAAATTTCATAAGTTGTGCAAAGACTTTCTCAATATAGGAGAGAAGACATACCCTGGAACTGAAGGATATTCGAAAACTAAAGCTTGGGTCAGTAACTGTGAGAAGATATTTAAAGAGCTTGGTTGGGATGATCAGCTAAGAAAAAGAATAGCATCTTGGCACCTCAAGGAAGAAGCGTTGAATTGGTGGAACTTTGTGACTTATGAGCACCCTGGAAGGATATTCTCTTAGGATGAATTCAGGGATGGATTTGAGATGAGACTCATGTCTAGAGCAGAGGTTAGCTTGCAATTGGAAAAGTTCATTCAGCTAAGACAAGTAGATTCTACCCATAAGGAGTACATAGCTAAGTTTACTAAATTGTCTAAATTCGGGATGAACCTAATAGATACGCCTATGAAAAAGGCCATGAAGTTCGTGAAGGGCTTAAATTTCCTGCTAAGAGAAATGTTGTTGACCCAAGTACCTATTGGGGCCACATATGAGATGTTGGTAGAAAGGGCAATGCTGCATGTGGCCAATGAGGAAGATAAGGGAAGGCAGAAGGAGAAGTCTACACCGACCCAAAAGCAAGGAGGGCCCAAGAAGGGAAGCTTTTGGGAAAATAAGAAGTTGAAGGGGAAGTTTAAGAAGGATGGGGAGGTGTGTAAGGAATGCAAAAAGAAGGGACATGAAGTTAAAGATTGTGGTGTGAGTTTGATGAAGGAAACCTTTAAAAGGAATGCTTTACTGCCACGAGGAAGGAAATTACAAGAATCGGTGTTCCAAAATGGATAAGGAAGGATCAAGTGGACAGGTCTACATTATTGAAGCCGTCCCTATTGCTAGTAAGCCACCAAGAGACCAAGGAAAAGCCGCTCTTAAAGGTATATCTCTTATTTTTAGGATTAATATATCCTATTAGATTTAGGGTCATCAAATTCCATTATAGCTAGTAATGTAGTAAATTTCTTAAACCTTGAAACCTAGATGGTCAACCACCCAATAGAGGTTTCCAATCCTATAGGGGGTTCGATCCATCCTTCTCTTACTTGCAAAGACCTAGTGTTAGACATATGCGACGTTGATTTCATATGTACTGTGTACATTCTAAATTTGGAGGGATATGAGCTTATCTTGGGTATGGTTTGGTTGTCATATTATAGAGCCATTCTTGATTATGATAAGAGGTTAGCACGATTAAGGAATTATGGAGGTTGTGACCTAGAAGTTCTTTGTATACCCAAAGCTTTAGTTGAGTTAAGCCATTTATACTCACTAAGTCTATCTGTTGTTAGAGAGCCATCATCTATACCCGTAGTTTGTGAATTTCTTGATGTATTCAAGGGGGTCTCGGGTCTCCCACCCCATAAGGAGATTTATTTTCGAATCGATTTAGAGAAAGACGCAAGGCCCATCGCTCTGCCTTTGAGATATATGTCCCCAAAAGAAAGAAGGAACTGGATAAGCAAATCTCAAGGCTATTAAAGAAAGGATTCATCCATTGGAGTACTTCTGAATAGGGTGACCATGTTGTTTTTTCTATTAAGATGGACGGTTCTTTGAGACTTTGAATCGATTATAGAGAGTTGAACAAGTTGACAAGGAAGAATAGGTACCCTTTACCTAGAATAGATGACTTGTTAGACCAACTTGTAGGAACTAAAGTCTTTTCCCAATTAGACTTAGCAATGAGATTCCATAAGTTGAGGATTGTAGAGGAAGAAAGTTAGCATAAGACCGCATTCTATACTCCAAATGGGCTCTATAACTGGGAAGTAATTCCTTTTGGACCGACGAACGCCCCAGCATACTTTATGTATTTGATGAGTGTATAGAGGGCAACTAATAAATTTGTCATGGTGTTTGTTGATGATATCTTGGTTTTCTCCAAAGGCAAGAAGGAGCATGAGGACCATCTTAGGGAGGTATTGGACACGTTGAGAAGAAACCAACTCAAAGCCAAGTTTTCTAAATGTCATATTTGGAAAATGAAGTTAGGTTCCTTGGGCATATTGTTTCGAAAGAAGGATTGGCAATGGACCCTGCTAAAGTGCAAGCTGTCTAAGGATGGAAGACTCCTTGTAATGCATCAAAGGTTTGGAGTCTTCTAGGCGGACAGGCTACTATAGGAAGTTCATCAAGAACTTTGCAAAAGTAGAAGCCCCTTTAACCCAATTGAATAAGAAGAATCTAATTTTTGTTTAGAATGATAGATGAACAAAGGCATTTGAGAAACTTAAGAAGTCATTGACTAGTGTGTGTGCTTACTATTCCAGATGGAATAAAGACGTTTATAGTTTTCACAGATGCATATGGCATAGGATTATGGGCAGTTCTTATGCAAGAAGGGAAAGAATTTGCCTATGCTAGTAGACAACTGAAGGACCATGAGAAGATGTATCTAGTGCATGATTTGGAATTGGCAAACATTGTCTTTGCCTTAAAGATGTGGAGGAATTATCTCTTGGGGGAAAGTTTTTGAGTTATTCAATGTCATAAATCACTCAACTACCTATTTTCCCAAAAAAATTCGAATCTTAGGCACCAAAGGTGGATGGAGTATATAACATCCTCTGACTTTAGTATTCAATATACCCTTGGAAAAGGGAACGTGGTCGCCGACGCCCTTAGTCGGAGACAGGCAACCCTTGGTGCTATATATGAATGAAGACAGTTGGAGTTTGTCTTGAATTTTAACTTCCAACCGTTAACAAAACCCATCCAAGGTTTTTTAGCATTAATGAAGATTATACTAGCCTTGGTGGATCATATAGGCATGAGCAAGTGAAGGATGAGTTGTTAGTAGAGATTTTTGAGAATCGAGAAAAGGAGAGCATTTTCTCCATGCTAGGAGTATTTAGTTGATGAGAAGCGATGTTTGAGAAGAGATGGACGTCTTTGTGTTTTGATGATTGGTGATTTGATGAGAGATGTGCTTATGGAGTGTCTCCACTTAAGGATGACCATTCATCCCAGAGGTGTTAAGATGTATAAGGACATGAAGAGGATCTTCTTTTGGAATGGAATGAAGAAGAGCATGTATGAGTTTGTTGCTAGGTGTTTGACATGTCATAAAATAAAATCCAAGCAAGGGAAGCGTGGTGGATTATTATTACCTTTGACAATTCTGACTTGGAAGTGGAAACATATTTCAATGGATTTTGTGGAAGGATTTCCTAGAAGTTAAAAGGGCAATGAAGCTATTTGAGTTGTTGTGGACAGACTCACTAAGGGATCTCAATTTGTTCCGATTAGGAGAAATAGGACTAGCGCCTCTCTCACAAAAATTTATATCAAGGAGGTGGTTCGTCTGTCTGGAATCCCTGTAAGCATAGTTAGTATAGGGACCTCTTATTTACAAGTGAGTTTTGGAGGAGTCTACAGACAGCTTTGGGAACTTCTTTAAAGCTTAGCAAGGCATATCACCCACAGACTGATGGACAAACAGAGAGGGTGAATATGATTTTGAAGGACTTGTTGAGAACCTGTGTATTGGACTTCGGAGGACATTGGGAGCAACATCTACCTTTGGTTGAGTCTACATATAATAATAGCTATCAAGCAACGATAGGTATGGCTCCTTTTGAAGCACTTTATGAGCGGCCATGCAAATTGCCTAGTTGTTTGTGGAAAACCACAAACAAAGTATTGCTATGACCCAATTTGATACCTGATACTACGGAAAAAGTAGAGTTGATCAGGAAAAAAATGAAGGTAGCACAATACTATCAGAAAACTTATACGGATAAAAGGAGGAAAGAGCTTGAATTCGAGATTGGAGATATGGTGTTTGTTAAAGTATCCCCTTTAAAAAAAATTTAGGTTTGGCATGTATGGAAAATTAGTGCCTAGATTTGTTGGGCCATTCAGAATTCTGGAAAGAATAGGAAAATTGGCATACCATATGGAGCTTCCCGACAAGTTGGTAGGAGTCCATAATGTTTTCCATGTTTCTCACCTTAGGAAATGCCTTCATGACACCACTAACAGGGTAAAACCTAATCAGTTGGGGGATTATAAGATGGAGCGGATAGTTCCCCACGCCACCGCATGCATTGTGGAAAATGGTACTAGGATACTCCGCAATAAATTCCAAGGCTGGTTCAAGTACAATAGGGGACAATTTGGTGGAAAGCACATGGGAGACTAAGGAGAAGATGAAGAGCACTCACCAAGAGCTTTACGCTGGTACTTCCGCTCTTCAAATTTTTGGATTTTGATTGCATCGTGTTTGCTAGATTAGATGGTAGGAGATGGTTGTTACATTTTTGACAATCACTTTGCACTCGTGTAGAAATTCTATGCATGTTTTGGGTTTTGCAAACATACTTGCATAACATAATTACACCTTCACGCGAGGATTGAGCTCATTTTAGCATGTCTGCGGTACATAATCATATTGCACTATTGGTTAAGTTAATGGTTTTATAGATAATTTGGTTTATAACATGGATGTTACTGCGCATTACGTTGTTCGCCCCTTGAAAGATTTCGGGACGAACTCCTTTTTAAAGGCGGGCAATGTAACATCCCTTAATATGAACCATAAATAAATGAGATAAAATAATAATTAAATCTAATAAGGTAGAATACGGAAATTTTATTTGACCACGGAAGATATTTTGTTGCATTCATAGCAAAATTCAAATCTATAACCGTATATAATATGCAAAAAACTGAGCTCAAACAAAGAAGTTATAGGCATTTAAAGTTTTTAGATTTAAATTAAATTAGTTTGAATTTAAATTAAAATAAGGATTTGAATTTAGGATTTGAATTTAAATTAAAATAAGGATTTGAATTTAGGATTTGAATTTTAATGATTAGCTTAGGGGCTAAGTAAACGTTAATTAACATTTAACGTTAAATTTGGATAGAGGAAAGAAATTAATTAATAAAGAAAAGGAATCAATTGTTACCCAAAATAATCAACCGATCGACACCCTTACCATGACCTGTCGACCCTAGCAGTTGACCGATAGGAGAGAGGTGTTCGACCGGTCGAAGCTAATTTCTGGCAGTGGCAGCTAGGGTGTGAACGGATGTGTTATTATTTTAACGCTTCAGATTTATTCGGTCTCATCTACTTCCATCATACGGTTCTTATGCATATCAAACCCTATCATATCCACTTTTTATTTATATTATTTTAGGTAATTTAACAAAATTACGCCATTGCTATCTCTCTAATAAAATTTAGAAACTCCATAGAGAAATCAGGAAAAAATTCAACTTATTTCTTATTTGTTTCTTCTTCCACCACTCTATTCTTATCCTTCTCTTCTCTAGTTATTCTGAATCTAATGAATATATATACATCTTCCCTATTTTGTGTTTGTATATATCAAAAGAGAGAGATTATGGAATAGATTGGAATGCTATAAATCCATTTAAGTGAAGCTAAGACTAATTAGTGAGTGGAAACGTTAGTGTTTCTTTTTCGGTAATTGTTTAGTGTATTTCTTTTGGATTTGAATATGCCTTAGGTTGTTTGATATTTCAAAAATATGATATATAAAATCCCATAAAATCCCTTTTTCTTTCAAAATGTCGATTCTATGTGATGATTCTCGATTATTTACATTAATTTAAGGGATTTGTTCTGTTATGCAATTTTTAATGATCTCATATTCTATTCCACTTCTCCTCCCCCTACGATTCATTTTTGTGATTCTCCAATAAAATAAGAGTATAGATTACAAATTTTATTTGTACTCTACACCACTTATTTCGCACAAATTTTCTTCTTATCAATTTCTTTGTAAAAGAGGAGTCGAATAAAATATGGCATTTAGATTGCAATTCCTATTATTTAGTATATTCCATTTTAGTATTGTAATAAATTGAGTTACTTATTTATTTACAACTATGTTATTATAGTTTTGGTTATGAATAATTATTCCTTGTTTGGATATTGCAATCCCTTACTTTGATATGTTTGGAATCTTGGGAATTTAAACGCAAAGGACTTGTAATAGTATTGGTTAGGAAATTGACATTTAACGCTATTTAAGGACGTAAAATCTATGCGTTTAGAACTTATTAGGTGCGAATATTTATTTATCTCTATTTTCATAATTAACATATATTTATTGCATATTTGGCGTAGTTAATTAGACATATATTTTCCCATATTAGGAAGGTAACTGCTTGGTAGACGAAAACAATAGGAAACTCTTATATAGCCCAATTATTATTTTATGACATAATAAGGAAGATTCCTTATAAGGCCTTAGATATGAAATGGTGAGATGAGTGTGTGTGTGTGTGTATGTATGTATGTATATGTATGTATACATATGTATGTATACATATGTATGTATGTATGTATGTGTGTGTGTGTGGAGAGTAATTGATATATGGCTAAGTCATTGGGATGTGAGGTCAATAGAGTTACATGGTGGAAGTCTGCCCTTCGCTTTGAGGCCACTAGTAGTTCTGTATGTTTTGATTTATGTGAGATATCCTTATGATAATTGTTTTTAATGATGCAAGGTTAGTCCAAAATTCTATAGGGGAAATCTTCCTAGCTAGTCTGGCTACCAGTTCATACGAATAGTCGGACTAATATGGGATGTCATTATGAGTATGGGCCATAAGATAAAGAGCATGCTTCGGAGTCTTGAGGTATTAAGTGATTTTTTTAGGGCCCGCCTCTTTTCCCTAGATGAAGTATTAAATGGTCAAGGGGTTAAGGTGGTATCTAAATGATGTTAGAAAATCAAATCTACGGTTTCGATGACAACAACTATATAATGGAAATTGAATATGCATATATATTTCTATTTGCAGCTACTTGCTAGAGTAACCTCACTAGAGAGACAAGAACAAGGCTCAAAGAACGTTGCAAGAGACTACAAATCGATAGGATCAATGGAGCAATGAAACAGATGCATAAAAGTAAACATGCACAAATTTCAGACGTCTGGGTGCACTAACCAGACGTCTGAAGAAATCCTATGGAATTCAAAACAGAAAGAATCAGACGTCTGTTAATGCATTCAGATGTCTGAAAGGCTACTGTATATAAAAAAAATATATAGCCAGACGTTTGAAACAAATACCAGACGTCTGGTGCTGAACTCGGATTTTAAAATTCAAATAACAACTACCGCATTTGAAAAGACATCTTCGCTTCTCTTCGCTGCAGCTTTTCATCACCATCAAAAGCAACTATAGAGCACTTGTTAATGGATGCAACTACTCAAGGAATCTCTCTACCACTATAAATAACATCAAGAATCAAAGAGAAGAACTCACATACTTACTTGCGCTCTTTACTCACATACTCTATTATATTCTTGATCACTAGCAATCTATATTGTATTTCACTCTTCCATATATATTCAGATCTCCTCAATCAATACTCTCTAGATATGTATATTGGAAGCATTTGTACTTAATAGTCAATATCCGTGTTATAAAACACATACTTGATAAGAACAAACTATTGTAACCAAGCCTATTCCTCCGGACGAAGTGAGAGTGTTTGATAGTCGAGTTCCGAAGGGGAGATTCGAGACTGGACGTAGGACGGGAGGTCCGAACCAGTATAAAATCCTAGTGTTCTTATTCTATATTTACCTAGATAATAGTTGCATTATATAGTTAGTCACATATACTTGCATATACACTACACGATCCACACTATAGAATTCCAATTTGTATCAAATCAAGGTTTGATCAAAGTACAGTAACACGTTTTTGAATCACTTTAATATGGCAAGTATTTTTCAAGAAGGACAATCCACAGCACGATCCCCACTTTTTAGTGGCTCTAACTATGCATATTGGTCAATACGTATGAGAATTTTTATGGAAGCTAATGGTCTAGAAATTTGGTCAGCCACTCAAGATAAATATGAAGCACCTACTATGCCATGAACACATGGACCGATGCCTAAAAACGATGGCTTCTAATAATGCTAAAACTATGAATGTTTTATTTTTCTCACTAGATAAAAATGAATTTTCATGTGCCATGTTATGTTACACTGCATTTGATATTTGGCGTACCTTACAAGTTACACATGAAGGCACAAACAAAGTTAAACAAACTAAGATGTCAATTTTATAAAATCAATTCTCTTCATTTAAAATAAAACAAAATGAATCTATAGTAGATATCTACTCTAGATTCCATACCATTCAACATGAATTAATGGCACTTGAGTCAAATTCACAAATTTTGATTTAGTATCTAGAATACTCAGTTCTTTAACTCCAGAGTGGGAAAGAAAAGTATTAGCTATCGAAGAAGCTAATGATCTCTTAGCACTCTTAGTTGAAGAGTTGATAGGAAATTTAATGTCCTATGAAGCTAATTTGCAGGCATGAAAAGAACTAAATTTGGAAAAGAAGAACATAAAATTCCCAGCAACAAATGAAGACTCTGAATTTCTGATAGCAGCTTGATTAATTAACTCAATACGAATTAAATGGGAATTAGTACTCGACTTAGACGAAAAAGAAATTGTATTTATTGCCAAAATTACAACAAATTCAAGAAGTTTAGGAAAATGACTAAATTTCAGAAAGGAGGAAAATCAAACTCAACAAATCAAACATCAATTAAATGCTATGAATGTTATCAATTTGGACATATGAAGAAAGACTGTCCCAAGCTCAATAATGATAAAAAAAGATCAAAAAGAAGAAAGCTTTCAAGTTAACATGGGATGACTCAGATTCTTCATCATCTGATTGTGATAGTGATAGCGACGGAGAACAAGCTAATGTATGTTTTATGGCACAAACTGATGAGGTATGTCCCAAACTTAGCTATGACGAATTATTAGAACTTAGCATGGAATTAGATAATAAATTTAGACAAATTAAAAAATTGAACAAAGAATATATAGCCAAAATAAATAGACTAGAGCTTGAAGTAGGAATGTTAAAAGATGGAAAAAATATCGTAGAAGAGGAACTAGAATTATCTTAAGAAAAAATTAAAAATAATTTGATCGAAAATAAGGCTATTGCTATTGATGTTGATAAAACTAAAATAATAAAGGATAATTTGTTAAAAGAAAATATCAATTTGAAGAGTAATATTGAAATATTGTAAATTGAAAATTTAGAAAGAAAAATTAGATAAAATTACAAATAATGTTTCATAATTTAATAAAGGAAAACAAGATTTGAATAATCTTATCAAAACTTCAAAACCATTAGGTAACAGAAATGGAATAGGATTTAAAAATACTCCTAAACAAAGAGGAAATGATATTAAGAATTATAGCTATAAAAAGACTAAAAGTTCACCTAAGTCTAATATGAATACCAAAAATATGAAAATTTGGATTTCTAAGACAAATAATAATTTGATTAGAGAAAAACATATTAATAATTTCTTAGAGAATATAGTCTATAAAAAAATTATATTCATAAAGGTACCAAAGTATCTTGGGTATGGCTACCTACTTCTCCTAACATCTAGGACCCTAACAAAGTATATAGGTACCAATTAAAACAACTTTTCTTTTGCAGGTACCCAAAATAAAAAAATAAGAAGAAATGGATACTAGATAGCAGATGCTCCAAGCATATGACCGAAAACTCAAAAATGTTATCAAATATAACATACATCGATGGTGGAATGGTAACCTTTGGAGATAACTCAAAAGGATATGTCGTGGGCATTGGAGAAGTCATCAACTCTGGTATTTCTAACTCTCCTGTTATTACAAATGTTTTATTAGTAGAAAATCTAAAAAAAAACTACTAAGTATTAGTCAATTATGCGATAAAGGTTTGCAAATCAATTTCGAAAAAGATAGATGTAATATTTTCGATAATAACAAACAACTTATATTTGAAGGTTTTAGAAGCAAAAATATTTATGTCTTAAACACGAATAAAAATAAAAATAAAAATTTATGTTTGACCGTCAAACATGACAATCCACGGTTATGGCATAAACGATTTTGTCATATAAAATGTAAATATATTAATAAATTAGCAAAATATGAGCTAGTTAGAGGTTTACCTAAAATAAACTACAAAGTAGAAAATTTATGTGATGATTGTCAAATTGGAAAAATAAAGAAACGTTCTTTTAAATCTAAAAATAATATTTCTACAAAACAACCATTAGAATTGTTACATTTAGACTTATTTGGTCCAACACAAGTATGATCTATAAATCACAACAAATAGATTTTTAATTGATGATTTTTCGAGATATACATGGACATTATTTTCAAAACATAAAAGCGATACCTTTGGTATGTTTAAAATATTTTCTAAAATAATTAAAACACAAATGGATTTGAAAATTAAAAATATTCGAAGTGATCACGGTGGAGAATTCAGAAATGATCTTTTTACTATTTTTTGTAATAAGAAAGGAATAAATCATGATTTTTATTTTCCTCCCACACCTCAACAGAATGGTGTAGTAGAAGAAAAAATCGTACGTTACAAGAATGTGCACGAACACTACCAAATTGTAGTGGTCTTCCAAAACATTTTTGGACTGAAACTATTGCCACATCTTGTTATGTGTTGAATCGAGTAACCATACGTCCTATGACTAAAGAAACTTGTTTTGAAATATTTTTTGAAAGAAAACCTAAAGTATCATACTATAAATGATACGACCCGACTTTTTCACCACAGAAAATCGCATCATCTTGAAGAAAGAAAGGGATAGAAAAGAGAAAAGAAAGAAGAGAAGAATAAACAACATCAGAATCTAAACAGCGGAACTAATAAATTATATTAATAACATAAATATTACATAGTTTACAACAACTATTAGAGTTACACAGATAAACAACACATACTAGACAGTTATAAACACCTGTCTAGTTATACAACTCAATATAATACAAGGAACTACTAGAGAAACCAGCACAGCGAAATACTATTTATCTACACGCAGAAGCCTCCTGCTCCATTGCTCCTCCATAATTCGTCAAAGCTAACCTGAATCCCTTGGCTACTCGTAAAAATTTGAGTACCCAAGAGTTTAAGAAAACAGAAGATAAACTCCGGGTCAGACATGGGTCTGGTGTGAGTAACAGGGTAAGGTTGCTTAATTTCAAAACCTTTTGAAAAGAAAGGTATCACGTAAGACTTCCCACACATAAACATGGAAAAGTTTTTACCTTACGCTAACCAAAATATTTGATATGAAATCCAGTGATATTATAATAGGTCTAGGGTTTTCAAATAAATATGAAATAACCGAAATTGTTACATTTATTAAAGTCCAGCTACTAGCCACAAAAGTGGGTAATACATTCAAATCCGATGGCACTTATTGGATTTTGGATTCCATACAATGGCAGGTCTACCAGGGTACCGCCCGTTACAGTACGTGGCCTAGATCAACGTACCGAGGATCACTCCCAATCCCCTGCAACACAAAGCCGGAACCATTCTTTACTGGACAGTCCCAAACAAGACAACCCCGACAGTTGGAGCTCACAACCGTCCACACAGCCGAAATAAAAGGTACCTCTAGATAGGGGAAAATCTCGTCCTACTTGGGCATGACCCACTTAGCCTTACTGCACCTCCCCTGTTTTAGCCATTCCCGGTTGATGAGGCTTGAGGTTACGATTACCTTTAGTGAACACATCACTTAGAATGCTCATCATCCACCTTACGATGTTCTGAAAGCATTCAATCCATACAAGTTCGTTTCGGGTTCGAATGAAACCGAAGGCATTATCTCATTACACTCATTTTGGAATCACCCTCAGAGTTAACGACAATAACCCTTGCACTCTGAATCTTCATCTTTACTTGAGATTCACGACCGATCGTAAATTTGGATCGATGTGGTTTTCGGATATCCAAATATGGAAACGCAATCCCGGTCTCATTCAAATCCAAACGTGTCTTTTAGGTCCAAGTTGTTTAAGGTTAAACAATTCAATTATCTATATATACACAGATAGATAACTCACAAATCACAATTGATAATCAACATTATCATAATAAACAGATGATCCATATTATCATCAAAATAGGTAATCCATAGCATCATCACAATAGATAATCTATATTATCATCACAATGCAACCAAATCATTAATACCACACAACATAACTTATCTCATTTCTGAGATCACATCCATTCAAGGCAATCAATATCTCCCATTCATACATAAGCAATGATTTGCCTAAACACATCATCTATAATTAATTTAAAATGAATTAGATTAACTACCTCCATCTCTAATTAATTTAAAGTGAATTAAATTAATTACTTCATCTTTAATTAATTTAAATTAAATTAATTAATTCATCAATATAAATCTTGCTTGCTCAACCATTTAATTGATTACAATCAATTAATTAATCATTCAAAATAATCACCTCAATTAATCACCCTTGATTAATTATCCTTAATTACATTCAAGTAATTATCCTTAATTAATTTCACAAATTAATTATTCTTAACCAAAAACAGTAATCAACCTTTAATTACTCCAATTAATTAATTAACCATAATTAATAACATTAATCCTTAATTAATTACATTAATTAATTACCTTTAATCACTTGTCATTGATTAATTAATCATAATTTATCAACTTTATTTACATCATTAATTGTATTAATTAATGATTCTCAATCATATTTAATTAATTATCCTCTTAAATTAATTACCTTGAGTAATTAATCCATAATTATTAATCCCCTCTGATTAACCATATTCAGTAATTAACTATCTTAATTACCTCATTAAAACAAATTAATTATTCCTTAATTAATTTCTTAATTAATCCCTTGATTAATTGCTAAGTAATTTAATCCAAATTACTTATATTATCAAAACATCTTCCATTAATTACATCTTGTAATTACCAATCAATTACTTCACTAAGTAATTTCCAAGCCATTAATTACATTAAGTAATCATCATTATAACATCCAGTGTTTAAAATTAATTAAACTTAATTAATTTAAACTAATCCCAATAAACTCAATTAATTACATTATGTAATTAATTCCTTTATTACTTCCATAAAGTAATTACACTTAAATAATTCACAAATGATTATTATTAAATTAATTAATCTAATTAATTATTACAATTAACCACATTAATTAATTATTAAATAATCCTGGTTAACGACCTTCATTAACCATTCTCTAATTATTTTCATTAAGTAATTAACTTAGATTAACCATTGTTAATCACAAATTAAATTATCTTTAATTATTAATTAATTAATCTTAAATTATTTAAATAAATTAAGTGATAACTGTAACTTAATTAATCCTTAATTATTTAATTACTTAACCATGATTATATCCTAATTACTTAATTAATAATTCTTTAATCATTAATTTAATAATCTAATTAATGATCTTTAATTACACATTGATTAGCCCTTAATCAAATATTTATTAATCCATAATCAATTAATTAATTAAATTAATTAATTACTTCTTAATTACCTTATTAATTAAATTAATTTCAAAACATTAATCTTAATTAAATGCTAAGATAAAAACATTTCTTAAATATGATTAATTTGTCATTAACAAATACATTTGAAATCAATATACTTTAAACTTTTCTTCAAATTTCATTTAAATTTAAGATTTAAAAATGAATGCAAATTGACTTTAAACAAAGCTTAAAGACAATTCAAAACCTTAATTCACATGTTAAAGTAGTATTCATTTCATAAAGAAGATCAAAAATAAATTTAAGACCAAGTTTATGTTTAAATTCAAATCATAGTTAGAAATTCACTTTAATATTTAAATTTGAAAACTTCTTTTTATTTCAAAATAGAAATGCATATTAAATTTGGATTCCAGATAAATCTTTAGATTTAAAAACCTATTTACAATTTAAAACCTCATTTTTAAAATACAAACTACTTATCTTTTTTTTTAAAGTAGTTAATTCAATTCGAATTTAAAACTTGACATTATTTAAAAACTGAGATTTAAATTTTAACTTGGATTCTAGATTTCAAACTGGAATTTAAACTTAGTTCAAATTCTTGCTTTCCATAAAAAAAACTCTGTTTAAAAAAAATTAAAACCTGATATTACAGGTTTTCTGAAAAACCTGAAATCAAAAAATTCAACCGGAGGCAAATTTTTGTTTGCTTCAAGTCAAAAACCCATCTTCCCCGAGCTATCTACCCAACTGCTTCGAGAAATTCTAGCAACTCTCACCTGTTCCAAAACTTAACCAACACCATCAGACACATCTCATCACTGTGCATATACACGGTGACTACGGCCACCATAGATCATCAGCGTTGATCTCTACAAACCAAAAGATGACTCAGCAACCCACCACAATCATTGATTCAAGCTTCAATTCTCGAATTTGAGTTCGAGGTCCTCAAACCCAAACCTGGAAAACCACAATCAGGTCCTCCTTCAAACCTGTCAACACAAAAATCTCGCCGCTCCGACCACCTGTAGGTCAGCCACTCCATCCTCGCCTTCAACTACGACCATGCTATCAATCCCCAAAACATCCTAACATTCGATCATATCTACAATCCGTAATGATCGACTCTTCAAAACCCCTTAAAAACTAGGGTTTAAAATGAATTTTCAAAACTGCACCTTCCACAATGATATCCATCACCATTAATGATTTTTCCCACCTTTCTCTAACCCTTCTCCATCACCCAGAAGAACCCCGAGCCTCCTCAAGTCAAGGATCACCAGAAAATGCTTAAAAATCATTTTCATTTCAAAACCCAACTGCAACTTCAACTTATACCTAAAAATCCTAATTCTTGATTTAAAAATTATGTTTCAGTTAATAATTTTGATTTATGATACTGAATTACTAAATTAACATGTTTGGATTTTGGTAAAAATCAACATGCACTGATGTTTTTCTATGTTTCCAGAGACCACAACCTATATCTTAACTTGCTTAAAATTTTAGATATTAACTTAAGATAATCAACAACTTTCTTTTATAAATTTCATTTTATCAGAAACTTAATTAATGATAGGGATTTGAATCAAAGTTTTGCTTGGAAAACGGAACAGAACAAAGGGATTTACAGCATGCACACAATTACATTTCACATAAAATTTTTATCAATACACAAGCCATACTTATTTATATCAAACATGCTAGCATGCAACCTAATTAATAATTTAAGATTTAAAAGTTACTCATAGATTTTAGAAGAAGGCAGAGCCTTAGTTGATATGCTTTTTGAATTTGCAGATAACATCAAAGTTCCAGATTCAACTTGATTGAATTCAAAGCTTCTTTTAATTTCAAGTTGGAAGAATGAATGCAGATGCTTTTTGCTTCCAGATTGCATGCAGAGCCCATTTTTTCCAGATCGTAGAAATATATGATAATGCAGATTTTGAAGCTGCAGTTGCTTTATTTCCAGGTTGCATGCAGATTTGAAATTTTTCAGAGAAAAAGAATGATGCAGATTTGTTTAAAGATGGTAAGTGTAGGGTTTTGAAGATGCAAGTTTGATTTGAATATGCAGACTTGCTTTAGATTTGTACAGGTATTTTTTGAATATGCAGGCTTGATTTTGAAGAGGACTTACTGTTTTTTTGATAATGAGGAGTTTACTGATTTTTGATATGAAGATGTCTAAATTTGGGTTTATATGTTCAGATTTGTTTTGAGCTCAAACCTTAAATTCCATAACTTTGATTAGAAAATGAAAAAAACAAGTAAGAGTGAAAAATGCATGTTTATATAGGTTAATTTCTGATTTTATTAAATAAAAGAAAATTTTAAAACAAAATGACACTTGTATAAAATTCCAACATTTGTCAACTTAAATCCTCATCTTCTAACATTTGTTTAATGAGGCTTTAAGAATACAACACTTGTCTTTATAAAGTAATTTGTATACTAATTTACATGTTAACATATATTAAGCCTAATTTAATTTGTTAGTTAATATTTAATATGAATATAAATTTACAAAAAAAATAAAAACAAATTATACTAAAAATAAAGCTTATGTATATAAAAATTAAAACAATTAAAAATCTATACTTTGGATTTTAAATTCAAATTAAATTCAAAATCTAATTTTACAAATCAAGTGATGAATACAAATTAAATTTGAAATAACAGTTGCCATTTTATTCAAAATCTATTTATAAAGATAATACACTATTAACATTGTTTTTATAAATGACTCATTATTAAATTAAAATAATTATAAAAGAAATTTTGTCTTTAATAAATAAATTACCTATTTTATTAAGCTATAAAACTTTTTGTTAATTCATTTTAAATTTAAAACTCAAGCCAAAATTATTTTAAACATTTAAATATTTTTCTTAACAATTTAAAATCATATATTTATTTATTAAATAGTTTTGAAAAATTAATATTAAATTAAAATCAAAATTTCCAAATTATTAATATATATATTAGAATTTTGAATCATGATTCATTCATTAAATTTAAACCTAGATTATTTATTTAATAACTTTGAAAAGCTTATATTAAATAAAAACAAATTTCCAAATTACTAAAAATATTGAATTTAGAAAAATATGCTTTATTTATTATATTTAAAACAAAGTTAATCTATTTACAACATGAACTATATATTTATAATATAAATAGAAACCAATTTATTATTTTTAAAGATAAAATAACCAATTAAATAATTATTGAAGAAGATTATTAAATCAATTTGAATTGTTATTAACAAAAATATCAATATCAATTAAATTTTAATACAGATTATTAAATTGATATTGTTAAAAATTCCAAGATGTTACAATCTTCCCCCTTAAAAGAATTTCGTCCCCGAAATTTAAAACAAAAGTAATTTAATAATCGCATTAAAGATTTTAAATTTTAAAACACAAGCATATATCAAACATATGCTAACAACCATACCAGCCAATTCATCCAATCAAACAAATCTAATTATCCAGACAAAATTCTGGATAAAATTTTCTCGAGTTTCCCCAAGTATAAATACCGAGATACTCGCTCTATAGAATCCAAACGATCAATACTACTAAGCTACAGAGCTCTTATTCATCTAGATCTACAACACTAGATAGGATATCAGACTACAGACGAGTCTGACTCAACAACCAAAACTCCAGAACCGCTGGTTCCACAACCAAAGATAGATCATACACGTACTCCCTCAGAGATACGTGACTCTCATCGAATTCCAGTTATCCAAACTGGCATTTCAATCCTGTAGATCAATCACTTAATCTTACAAGAACACAGAAAAGATCCAAAACACTTCAGAGCTAGCTTCCCAGCCTTATCCAATCTTATAGCTCCTTTTTGATCAGAGAAAACTTATCTAAATCAAACCTCCGACTTCGGAATCCAAATTCCTTCGTCTCTTATCCTCAAAAATCTTCGGACGACCCTGGGTTGCCTACAACCTTACTGATCAGCTCAACCTTCGCCGATGCTTCTAGAAACAAACCAGACCAATCAACTCAATAAAATGATCTCCTCAAGATCAACCCAGATCAAGAAACACAAATTCTACTCTTCGAACATCAGAAGACTAAACTCACTTCTCCTGTCCAGAAAAGAAAAGAAGATGCACTTCCAAACTGCTTTCGCTGCACAACTCTGATCCGAAGTAGAAAAGAATGCTGAAGAAGAAAACGAGCACAAACTGGACAACACATTCCAGAAATATGGTTTATCAGATCCATAAATAAAACTCAGAAACTCCACTAAAACCTGAGCTGCTTCATCAAACTCTATCTCTAGGAATCATCCTTCTACTAAGCTGAACCACTGGTACTACTCCTAGAATCCCAGTCGATAAGGAAACTCAATCTGCAGATGTGGACAAACCTCTGACTTCCCTAAAGACATCCATAAAAACTCTGATAACTCAAGAGAACACTCAACTATCGCAAGTCACTTTTGCGATCAATCCTGGCCTAATCCAAGGAAAAGTGTTCTCCCTTTACCAAATAGAACAGTTTACTCTTAACTAGCCAATCCATCGAAGAAATGGGTCCACTCTGCTACTTCTGAACTCCACTTCAGAAAAACTGCTAAGCCAGAAGACTTCCTACCGACACAGATTACTTTGAGTTGCACTGCTGTCACAGATGCCAAAAATCTCCTAATCCAAAGCTCTTCGAGAAACTCAGACTTCAAATCAAACAGAAACACCAGCTGAACACAGTCACAACACCGAAGCAGACTCACTTCCTTAAACTTGTTCCAAAGAAAACTTCTTCGGAAACATCCATTGTCATTGCATCTCATCACGCAGCTACTATTTCCTGAGGTATCTAAAATACCATTACTCACTTCTCCAACTAACAGATCCAAACTTTACTCATCCAAACTTCAAAAATAGACTCCGAACCTTAACAGGTTTATTTCAGAGATCGATGAAATCCTTCATCACAGCAAAGCTTACTCGAGATGGTATTAGGTCTACAGTCTCGACAAATACACTTCCAACCTCAAACATTCAAACTCCAACCAATGGTAGTTGTGTTACACACACTACTACCCCATCTACCTTTATAACTTATATTAGAAAACCCGAATAGGTAACCCAATAGATAGGTAGAAATATATATATATATAACACTACAAGAAAATCCTTCTTTAATTGCAGGAAGGCATGGCGTTGGAAGCAAATTGCTATTTGTTATTGTTCGCATGTTACATAAACACACGGTAGACACGCTATCAGATTATACCCTAACCTTGACAAAATGAAAATGAGACACCTAAGCGGCAAATTATTTTCATTCCCCCCATTTGATACATTCCACGTTTAACGTTAAAACCCCTTTTTCCCACGAACTTCGCTCTATGAACCCTAGTTTTCTCGCTTCTTCACCGATCCAACCTCTAAATTATTTGGATTGAACTATCTTCGTCGAAGTGATTCCCTTGTAGGTAACTGTTCTTTATTTTACATGATTTATTTTGTTCAAATTTTGGGTTTTTGTGTGATTTATTATCATCGGTAATCCCATAATTCTAGAAAGTAGTGACCGCTACGCTTTTGTTACTGCTTTATTAACATAAGTTTGGATCTGTAGTTTTGATTTATTCATCTATGTCTCAATAGTTCATGATTCCTCTAGGATATGTGTGGTTAACTCTGTAAATTGAGGTGTTTTTCATGTTGTTAAGTGAAATATTGCTTATATCTCATCTAATTATATTTTTATATAAATAATTAGGTTTTCTGAAATAGAAGATTATGCTTGTTCATGTGACTTTGGTGCGTGGAATTTCTCTAACTTACGTTTGTTGTTGATTTTTACTATAATCTGAAGCATTTTGTAAACTAACAAGTAACATATAAATTTGTTTTACATATTGTTTTGTCAATTTTAACTTGGTACACAATCAATGAACGTGAGATCCTACAACTGTATATGGTTTTTGATGATGTCTTGTATCTCAGACATATGCATTTTAGTTTCAGTCATCTATTTTTTGTTTTTAGGCCTTAAGTATTTGTATCAGTTAAGTTAAAATGTAATGGCATTTCATTATTCTTTTAATGAAAAGCTTGTTTTGTAGGTAATAGAACACGTCGTACATCTCGCGACTACGGTCATGGTTCAATGGGTACATTTAGAGACGTGCCTATTCAAATATGCTTGATGTGTATTATTTACTAGGTGGACACAAGTATAAGTTCCCTCACAGAAACATTAAGGCGTACAAAACTATAATTTAACTTGAACATAATCCCTAAACATAACAAATATGTTCTTTAGCCAAATAAATAAATATATTGTTGCTAGTAATACATTTCTTAATATGAAATAATTAATAATAATATTTAAGTATGATGCATTATAGTTAAAAAAAAATTTAAAAATAAAGTCGACTGACCAGGGGGAAAATCATCACTTGTGATCATATGTTGGGAAACCCACATGCCGTATCACTTATTTTATTAATAATTAAAAAAATATTTACATAGAGATACGTAGTCATATAGACCATGGTTCAACATTCCGGACGGAATCTCGGACGTTCCGTCCCGGTTCCGGTCGACACCGGGCTTGAATTTGTGTTAAATTCCGCATTTGGAACCGGATAATAAAACATACAAAAGAATCATAAGGCAGAAAAACAAAAATAAGCAAACAAAATCAAACCCGATTCGCAAAGCAGACAAGAATGATTTTTGATTTCATCAAAGCAAACAAAAAGAAATTTGGGTTCAATCAAAATACACAAAATGAAAACCTGATTTGAATTTTGAGATTTAGATTTCAAAATGCTTTAGAGTGAAAGATCCATGAAGACCAAATAAGCCGTCGACGTTCTTTTTTCTCCTATATGTCGATTAAGGGTTTCTGTACGATGGAACTGAGGTGGTGGGATAGCTTCTCACACTAGGTTATATTCGTTTGGGCTGGATTCTTTTTTTTTAAGGAATATTAGTTTTGGGCTTGTTTATTAATTGCAAAATTCATTTCTTTTTGTTGCTGCACCACTCCAAGCACGCAAGATCTATTTAAATGTGGTTAAAATACATTCTTATAATTTTAATATAATGGAATTCGGAACCGAAATTAAAACGGAACTCCTGAAATTTTCGAAATGGAATGCCAACATGCGTTTGTCTATTCTCTAATTCACCTGACCCGATAGTACCCATTTTGGAAACGTCCAGTGCCAAAGTCACTGAATGGGTAAGTCGCCAATCCCTAAAATGTAAGAAAAAAAAAGTAGCTAACATTCCTTTTTTCGACGAATGGCGTAATTCAATGATTTCGTGAACTGATAGAATCATCAAATGAATCGCAATCACAATTGAAACGATCGAAAAAGAGAGATGAGTTTGTGTGACCGGAACGGAATCAAAAACTGGAATTTTGAACCTTGATACGGACACTCTCATACAAGCATGCATTATTCAATTAAATACGAAATATTAATAGTTAATGGACTGAATGCCTGAAAACAGAAGTTGAGCCACCAAATGAAGTAGGTGATAGGAAATATCTTTAATGGGTGGGAATGCATAACTGGACTTAAAAAACAATTCCTGTAAACCATTAATATACAACATTCAGCTGGTAAATAGTCTTTGAGCAGCTTTGATTTGATGAGAATGGTTGAAATCAAAGTGATGCTGCAAAGTTTTATACAATAACTAACAAGTTTGGGCGCATGCCCTATACATAGCAGGCCTATATATACTTGCCTTTCTCACTGAAGATAGTTCACATAGGTTATTAGGTTATTATGTGCAAACAATCAATAATTGCATATCTAAGGAAAAAGGAAAAAAAATGAAATAAATTCATCTATTACTTTTCTGTATGACATAATACACCCAAAAAATACATTTTAAGCCACAAATGCAACTTTACGGTGTTTAATTACTAGCATGCATCAGTCTATTAAAAAATTAACTACTACTCATTCATTCTCGCATCTGTTGAATAAAGCAGTAAGGTACATGGCTAACTTCAAGCATAAACATATTATTCAAGGGAATAGTATAAGTATTTCATATAGCAAACTTCAAGCATAATTTAATACATTTTTATTTCTACCGATTTAAAAGTATATCATAAAGTTCAATGTAGCAAATATATGATATTCTATACATTTTCAAATACGCCCCCCTTACATTACATAGAGATATTATCCCAATGGAAAATAACATTTAATTATTACATATATGCTACATATACCTATTATCCAGCAAAAACACATGCACAGCTAAAGAAAAATAATCCAAACCATCACTCTCTTGTGAAATTGTGAACACTAACTAACTTTGAAGGGTTTTAGCCACACCACCGAGTTATTAGGAAGTGGGAAGATTGTCATATAATCTAATTCTTTTACATGCATATTGATGCTAACAGGATGGCTCATGTGAGTCTTAAAAAACATGCATAGTAAATGTAAATACCTTTCAGTTTCTATAGGCATTGACTAAAATCTAAAGAAAATCTAGATTTTCTCTACATACAATAATCAATGTATAAGGGTAACAAAAGCTATATTACATCTGTGTTACATTTACAAGTTAGGATTTCTATTTGCTTAAATATGAATACTAGGCGAAAACACATCCAGTGGTGCCAATCTAAACACATTTGAGCAAACTTCATTTAGTTTTTTTAAGGACAAATAAATGAAGTATGTTTAACATAATGAATTTTAAGCAATTTTTGAATATGGGTTCAAATTTAAGGTTTGAAACTATGACTACTTGATTCAGAATTAAGTGTATTGAACTTTGGACGTATACACTTGACATATAATATTAGCATATGGATGAAGATGGTTTTCTTTATTAACATTCAAGCTCTTTACTACATAACGTATTTGTTGTACCAATATAAACACTTAGTTTTATAGTTCAACTTCAAGTGCAACAATACTTCTCCTGTATAGCAATAAATATTATTTTCTTTTTGCAAATATATAGTGTATATTTTTTCATATGCAGATGGGGATAGGTAAAAAAATTCATGTTAGCTGCATTGCTTTTAGGGATCCCGTTTGTGAAGATGTTGATGAAGCTTATTGGATTCCAGCAAACTCTTATACTGGAAAATGTATCTGTCTTGTTTCATGGTCACCCAATTTTGGTGTTTTAAGAGAGGCACTTGAAGAGATCTTTGTTCTCTGCTTTTCACCTGTTGGCAGCAGGCAACACATAGGTCTTTTCTATAATTTTGGCAATGGCTGTATTTGTGTACCCATAACATATATGAATATCGATGTCTATAAGAGCAGAAGCAGTCATGCATTAAAAAAAAATTCTGGTTACTCTTCATTAATATGTTGTTCATCTCAGTTAGCAATGGTTCAAGTTTACAGTGCCACAGTAAGATCAATATGCTTCTCGTATAGTTGATAGACAAAAAGGTAATATATAATTAAATGAAATAATAATTGATGTCTTTTAGTAGAGCAAGTTAATAACTTGTTTTTGTTTCTCAAATTGACCGACGGAAGGGGAACATTGATCGATAGATAAAAGGCTTCTTGTTACATTAAATGAACTAATAGTTGAATTGTTTTCGTTGAACCATTGGGACATTTGCTCTAGATAAGCAAATGAAATGTATAATATTGTAAAATTTATTATATTCACGACAAGACGACTTTTGAATAATTAAATCAATTGATATTTCCTACTGCACCAGCTATTCATTTTCCTTTTCAGTGTTCCATCACAATTTCTGTTTATCCTTATTTCTGGTAACAGATATATTTCCAAGATTAAACTAGTTTCCTCTATAGCTCATTTCTCACCTACTTAGATTTAATCTACTTAAAAAGAAGTTTTGGCAATTTTTAAATCTTTTAAATAGCGAGATGTAATTTAACTATCACATTAAAGTTAGTTTATTTCGGTGATTGGCTAACATGGCTTGTAAATAATAAACGAGTAACAACTACATAATCGAACCTATGTAAAAGTACAGTAAATATCAATTAGCGACAGTTTGCTTTTAGTCGTTTAAAATAACAATTCTATTTTAGTAATTTTTGGGTTAAATTTACTAACGAAATTCTAACATAATTTATAAGTGGCAAACAATTGTTACTTCGACTTTTGACTTGTAAGATATATTTATGCTAATTTCTTAAAGCATCCCAACAGGTGTATCATTACCCAAATAGAGGTTGCTTTTGGGGTTTATACCCAAAAAGCAGCTACTGGATAGCTGCAGTAAACTACCATATTTAGTCTCTCAATCAAGAATTATTTTTAACATATCACTTCTATATGTGTTGTATCTTCAATCAAATACATTTACATTTGCATTATATGATGCAAAATGCAGGTTAAGCTCGCATGCATAGAATCTCTAATGCTATGGTAGATTTAAGAACCATTTTGTTTAAGAAATAAACAAAATTTTGGCAAAATGTTGCTTTTAGTATTTATATATGAGATTTACTGTTTTAACTTCAGATGTCGAATTGTTTCAATATATATTCCTTTTTAATTTGGGTGACACAAGCACCATTGTTTCCATTTATGTTTTTCCTGTCAAACTTAGGTAATTAATAACTTCTAATTAGTAGTAGATGTTAACCATACACATTCATGACATAACACACTTCATTTAGCATAGATATATCAGGCTAGTTGGATGATGTGGTGCATAACTTCTTCATAAAACCTGCCCAGTGATTTTTTTCATGACATGGTGCAAGTGATGGGCTTAAATTCACCTGCCCGGTGAAGTTTTAACAATTTGATGATAATATCGTGTTTTGTATGCTGCTAACAGGGAAATGGAGCTGGATGGCGGTACTTTTACTCATCTCTTGAATGTTGGTATAGGTTACTTGGATTTTGTTTGTTCCATTTCAGTGGAATTATATTCTTATATCAAATTGCTTGTATTTGGGTGACTTTGTATGGCAGAGGCATATGTCTCTGACATGAATTCACTTGGTCGGTTGGATGTAATTGTTCCAAGCAATACTAATCTCTCAAATGCTGGTATATGTTACTTGAGTGTATTTGTCTTTATTATCATCCCTTTTATTCTTTGTCAGTTAAATCACTATATCAGATTACTTTAATTTTGGTGTTAATTCTGAGGCAGAAGCAAATGTGGCCAAGGTGAATTCAGATGGTCAGTTGGATCTGAATGTTTCATCAATAAGAGTGTAAGTGTTATCTTTCTTTTTTCATGGTTCCATGTCATATATACTAGACGTTGATCAGAATAACATTTTTCTATCATAATTAATATCATATCAGTTTAACATTAAGCAGTACTCATCAGTTATATAGTTTACATATGTAATATATATTTTCAAGAAAGAAGGCGAAGTGTTTTATTTTCACAAACATTATTATGTGGAATAATTTTTGATATGGAAACAGTAATGCTTCATAGACTTTTATTGTTTAAATGCTGGCAACCTGAATTCGCCTGGTCAATCTCGGTTGGATCTGAATGTTCCAATCAGAGATGAGTGTAAGTGTTTTCTTGTTCCTTTTATGGTCTCACGTTATGTATACTTAGTTTCTTAGTTTGCATTGCATGTACTTAAGTAATAGATTGGTTGATTGATACATTGTTTCATTATCGTAAATATCATCTATCTGAAGTTGGTTGTTGGTGTCAAAAAATCACAATTTTATGTGGGTAACCATTCGATGTGGTTAGATTTTGGTCCTCTTTTTCCCGAACAGAAGCTTGTTTTGGAGATGCAGTTCAAAGAAAAAAATAAGAACACTGAGAATAAGAAGAGGTTAAGGAAGGCTTATATGGACTCCAAGAATGATCTGACAATCATTATGTAAGGACCACACAAAAACCTGCAAATTGGAATAATTGGATTCTACATGTGAGCCTTTAATTATCGTTGCCCTTAACAATATCATTAGCTTATGTGTATCACGTTCGAGGGATATATTCGAAATTGCAGATATTATCTCCCCCATTTATAATTATTTTGTTTTGAATTCAAATACAGTAAATTTAACATGTGTGCATAAACTACCACTGTTTTGAAAGTATTTGTACAATAGTATATAACATATTTGAGCTTTAAATTTATAGTATAAAATAAAGTTAAATATAACTCTCTATCCCGGTATGTTAATTGCAGTATTTTTTCTAGGTCCAACTGATTTTTTTTCTTTTCTTTTCTTTTCTAGGTACTATGATATGTTAATTAAAGTATTTTTTTTATTTTTGGTTAAATTCATCTAGTGACTCTGCTGCTGGAGAGAAGATGAACCCATTTGCCGGACAAGAAGCATGGGAAGGACATCAAATCGATACAATATTATCGCTTTTAACATCATATGTTTTTCCTACATTACAGTGCTGAAATATTATGGCAATTTTGTTTGATTTTATTCTGAATGTAGGAAAGGCCACTATGAAGTTTGTTTCAAATAAAAAGCAAGAAGCTGATGATTTTCAGTAAATAAAAGCTTCCTTTCTTAACTCAATGCCATGAAACTTTGTTTAATGACATTGTACATGTATTAGTAAACTTTTAAACATATTAATTATTGCTCTTCATCCAGTAGACTGCACCCTTAAGTTGTATCATCATCAGACGCCATATATATCATCTATCATATTTTAGCAATCAAAATAACATGCCATTGATTTTCATATGTAACCTAAGCTTATTCTATGCTTTCTATTTGTAATCTTAGGTACGTATTCGATGATGGTATTGATTTTATTAAGGCATCGGCGATGGACGGCACCAAGGCAAGTTGAACAATGACTTGTCTTCAGTTGTAGTTTTATATGTATATGATACTAATATGCATATTGGAAACTCACTTGCCCTACTTTCACTGTAGCAGAATAAAGATGAGATGATGACCACTGAGAGCCGTGAAAGATTCTATTCAAAAATCTAAATTACAGAAAATACAAGTAAGATAAACTTGCTGGTTTTGGTAATAAATTCCCATATTTTAGATGTTTTCAGTTCTATATATATCTTCTAGTTATCTATTTGTTGATGATCAAACAAAGACCCCTGACAATTTTTGGATGTTTATTCAAGATGATAGAAAAACTTTACCTTTTTAGTGTGATGAATATTTAGTGTTTGCATTGAATCCGATTTAACTTTGTGTACACTTTTTTGATGAATTGATTATCAAACATTACTTTTGCTTTACAGGTGGATAGATGACTGTGATGCAAAAAAAGGTTGCAACGAGTTATGGATCAAAGTTATTTTTGCTGCTAGAACTACTTTTTGGTTTTAACGTATGTATTGCTTGCTTTTGTTTTGCTATTGCTACTTCTAATGTAATGTTCATTAAATATTACGATATGTTATGCATCATTCTATGTGAATGTTGAACGGTTAGTTATTTTTCGTTTAATGTGATATATATGATTATGTGAAATGATACATTGTGTTTATGTAAATTTATCGATTGTAATGTGATAATGGATATATACGTATTGCAAAAATGATTTTTAAAACGCTGTTAAGAACACCATTAATAAGACTTTTTATTTCATGTTCAAAACGCTATAAAAAACATGTTTTTTATAGCGTTTCATCTGTTGCAATAATAGGTCATTGATTTATTACAATATGTTGATTTATAGCGTTTATAAAAAACTGTAAAAGCCTTTTATAGCATATTAAGAATGCCATTAATAAGATTTTTTAGCATGGAAAACACGCTATAAAAATACATGTTTTTTATAGCGTTTCTTCTGTTGCAATAGTAGGTCACTGATTTATTACAACATGTTGATATACGGCATTTATAAAAACGCTGTAAAAGCCTTTTATAGCGTTTTTTAAACGCTATTAAAGGGTATTTTTGTAGTAGTGTAAGTATATTGAAAATTACAAATACGCTCTCTCAAGATAGACACCACTCCAGATCCTAGGTATTCACTCAACCTAATGCTCTGATGCCAAATGAGACGACTCGACTTTCTCACCATAGAAAATCGCATCATCTTGAAGGAAGAAAGGGATAGAAAAGAGAAAAGAAAGAAGAGAAAAAGAAACAACATCAGAATCTAAACAGCGGAACGAATAAATTATATTAATAACATAAATATTACATAGTTTACAACTACTATCAAAGTTACACAGATAAACAACACATACTAGATAGTTATAAACACCTGTCTAGTTATACAACTCGATATAATACAAGGAACTACTCAGACAAACCAACACAGCGAAATACTATATATCTACATGCAGAAGCCTCCTGCTCCATTGCTCCTCCATAATTCGTCAAAGCTAACCTAAATCCCTTGGCTACTCGTAAAAATTTGAGTACCCAAGAGTTTAAGAAAACAGAAGATAAACCTAGGTCAGACATGGGTCTGTGTGAGCAACAGGTTAAGGTTGCTTAATTTCAAAACCTTTTGAAAAGAAAGGTATCACGTAAGACTTCCCACACATAAACATGGAAAAGTTTTTACCTTACGCTAACCAAAACATTTGATAGGAAATCCAGTGATATTATAATAGGTCTAGGGTTTTCAAATAAAAATGAAATAACCGAAATTGTTACATTTATTAAATTCCAGCTACTAGCCACAAAAGTGGATAATACAATCAAATCCGATGGCACTTATTGGATTTTGGATTCCATACAATGGCAGGGCTACCGGGGTACCGCCCGTCACAGTACGTGGCCTAGACCAACGTACCGAGGATCACTCCCAATCCCCTGCAACACAAAGCCGGAACCATCCCTTACTGGACAGTCCCCAATAAGACAACCCCGATAGTTGGAGCTCACAACCGTCCATACAGCCGAAATAAAAGGGACCTCTAGACAGGAGAAAATCTCGTCCTACTTAGGCATGACCCACTTAGCCTTGCTACACCTCCCTGTTTTAGCCATTTCCGGTTGATGAGGCTTGAGGCTACGATTACCTTTAGTGAACACATCACTTAGAATGCTCATCGTCCACCTGACGATGTTTTGAAAGCATTCAATCCATACAAGTTCGTTCCGGGTTCGAACGAAACCGAAGGCATTATCTCGTTACACTCATTTTGGAACCACCTTCAGAGTTAACGACAATAATCCTTGCACTCTGAATCTTCATCTTTACTTGAGATTCACGACCTATCGTAAATTTGGATCGATGTGGTTTTCGGATATCCAAATATGAAAACCCGATCCTGGTCTCATCGAAATCCAAACGTGTCTTTTAGGTCCAAGTTGTTTAAGGTTAATCAATTCAATTATCTATATATACACAGATAGATAACTCACAAATCACAATTGATAATCAACATTATCATAATAAACAGATGATCCATATTATCATCAAAATAGGTAATCTATATCATCATCACAATAGATAATCTATATTATCATCACAATGCAACCAAAGCATTAATACCACACAACATTACTTATCTCATTTCTGAGAACACATCCATTCAAGGCAATCAATATCTCCCATTCATACATAAGCAAAGATTTACCTAAACACATCATCTATAATTAATTTAAAATGAATTAAATTAACTACCTCCATCTCTAATTAATTTAAAGTGAATTAAATTAATTACTTCTTCTTTAATTAATTTAAATTAAATTAAATTAATTAATTCATCAATATAAATCTTGCTTACTCAACCATTTAATTGATTACAATCAATTAATTAATCATTCAAAATAATCACCTCAATTAATCAACCTTGATTAATTATCCTTAATTACATTCTAGTAGTAATCCTTAATTAATTTCACAAATTAATTATTCTTAACCAAAAACAGTAATCAACCTTTAATTACTCCAATTAATTAATTAACCATAATTAATAACATTAATCCTTAATTAATTACATTAATCCTTAATTAATTACATTAATTAATTACCTTTAATCACTTGTCATTGATTAATTAATCATAATTAGTCAACTTTAATTACATCATTAATTGTATTAATTAATGATTCTTAATCATATTTAATTAATTATCCTCTTAAATTAATTACCTTAAGTAATTAATCCATAATTATTAATCCATCTGATTAACCATATATAGTAATTAACTATCTTAATTACCTCATTAAAACAAATTAATTATTCCTTAATTAATTTCTTAATTAATCCCTTGATTAATTACTAAGTGATTTAATCCAAATTAGTTATATTATCAAAACATCTTCCATTAATTACATCCTGTAATTACCAATCAATTACTTCACTAAGTAATTTCCAAGCCATTAATTACATTAAGTAATTATCATTAAAACATCCAGTGTTTAAAATTGATTAAACTTAATTAATTTGAACTAATACAAATAAACTCAATTAATTACATTATGTAATTAATTCCTTTATTACTTCCATAAAGTAATTACACTTAAATAATTCACAAATGATTATTATTAAATTAATTAATCTAATTAATTATTAAAATTAACCACATTAATTAATTATTAAATAATCCTGGTTAATGATCTTCATCAACCATTCTCTAATTACTTTCATTAAGTAATTAACTTAGATTAACCATTGTTAATCACAAATTAAATTATCTTTAATTATGCATTAATTAATCTTAAATTATTTAAATAAATTAAGTGATAATTGTAACTTAATTAATCCTTAATTATTTAATTACTTGACCATGATTATAACCTAATTACTTAATTAATAATTCTTTAATCATTAATTTAATAATCTAAATAATAATCTTTAATTACACATTGATTAGCCCTTAATCAAATATTTATTAATCCATAATCAATTAATTAAATTAACTAATTACTTCTTAATTACCTTATTAATTAAATTAATTTCAAAACATTAATCTTAATTAAATGTTAAGATAAAGACATCTCTCAAATATGATTAATTTGTCATTAACAAATACATTTGAAATCAATCTACTTTAAACTTTTCTTCAAATTTCATTTAAATTTAAGATTTAGAAATGAATGCAAATTGACCTTAAACAAAGCTTAAGGACAATTCAAAACCTTAATTCACATGTTAAAGTAGTATTCATTTCATAAAGAAGATCAAAAAGAAATTTAAAACCAAGTTTATGTTTAAATTCAAATCATAGTTAGAAATCCACTTCAATATTTAAATTGAAAACTTCTTTTTATTTCAAAATAGAAATGCATATTAAATTTTTATTCCAGATAAATATTTAGATTTAAAAACCTATTTACAATTTAAAACCTCATTTTTAAAATACAAACTACTTATCTTTTTTTAAAGTAATTAATTCAATTCGAATTTAAAACTTGATATTATTTAAAAACTGAGATTTAAATTTTAACTTGGATTCTATATTTCAAACTGGAATTTAACTTAGTTCAAATTCTTGCTTTACATTAAAAAAAAACTCTGTTTTAAAAAAATTAAAACCTGATATAACAGGTTTTCTGAAAAACCTGAAATCAAAAAAATCAACCCGAGGCAAATTTTTGTTTGCTTCGAGTCAAAAACCCATCTTCCCCGAGCTATCTACCCAACTGCTTCGACAAATTCTAGCAACTCTCACCTGTTCCAAAACTTAACCAACACCATTAGACACATCTCATCACCGCGCATATGCACGGTGACTATGGCCACCATAGATCATCAGCAAGGATCTCTACAAACCAGAAAATGACTCAGCAACCCACCACAATCATTGATTCATGCTTCAATTCTCGAATTCGAGTTCGACATCCTCAAACCCAAACCTGGAAAACTATAATCAGGTCCTCCTTCAAACCTGTCAACACAAAAATCTCGCCGCTCCGACCACCCGTAGGTCAGCCACTCCGGCCTCGCCTTCAACTACGGCCATGCTATCGATCCCTAAAATATCCTAACACTCGATTATCTCTACAAGCCGTAATGATCGACTCTCCAAAACCCCTTAAAAACTAGGGTTTAAAATGAGTTTTCAAAATTGCACCTTCCACAATGATATCCATCACCATTAATGATTTTTCCCACCTTTCTCTAACCCTTCTCCATCACCCAGAAGAACCCCGAGCCTCCTCAAGTCAAGGATCACCAGAAAATGCTTAAAAATCATTTTCAGTTCAAAACCCAACTGCAACTTCAACTTATACCTAAAAATCCTAATTCTTGATTTAAAAATTATGTTTCAGTTAATAATTTTGATTTATGATACTGAATTACTAAATTAACATGTTTGGATTTTGGTAAAAATCAACATGCACTGATGTTTTTCTGTGTTTCCAGAGACCACAACTTGTATCTTAACTTGCTTAAAATTTTAGATATTAACTTAAGATAATCAACAACTTTCTTTATAAATTTCATTTTATCAGAAACTTAATTAATGATAAGGATTTGAATCAAAGTTTTGCTTGGAAAACAGAATAGAACAAAGTGATTTACAGCATGCACACAATTACATTTCACATCAGATTTTTATCAATACACAAACAATACATATTTATATCAAACATACTAGCATGCAACCTAATTAATAATTTAAGATTTAAAAGTTACTCACAGATTTTAGAAGAAGGCAGAGCCTTAGTTGATATGGTTTTTGAATTTGCAGATAACATCAAAGTTCCAGATTCAACTTGATTGAATTCAAAGCTTCTTTTAATTTCAAGTTAGAAGAATGAATGCAGATGATTTTTGCTTCCAGATTGCATGCAGAGCCCATTTTTTCCTGATCGTAGAAATATATGATAATGCAGTTTTTAAAGCTGCAGTTGCTTTATTTCCAGGTTGCATGCAAATTTGAAATTTTTCAGAGAAAAAGAATGATGCAGATTTGTTTGAAGATAGCAAGTGCAGGGTTTTGAAGATGCAAGTTTGATTTGAATATGCAGACTTGCTTTAGATTTGTACAGGTATTTTTTGAATATGCAGGTTTGATTTTGAAGAGGACTTACTGATTTTTTGATAATGAGGAGTTTACTGATTTTTGATATGAAGATGTCTAAATATGGGTTTATATGTTCAGATTTGTTTTGAGCTCAAACCTTAAATTCCATAACTTGATTAGAAAATGAAAAAAAACAAGTAAGAGTGAAAAATGCATGTTTATATAGGTTAATTTCCGATTTTATTAAATAAAAGAAAAATTTAAAACAAAATGACACTTGTATAAAATTCCAACATTTGTCAACTTAAATGCTTATCTTCTAGCATTTGTTTAATGAGGCTTTAAGAATACAACACTTGTCTTTGTAAAGTAATTTGTATATTAATTTACATGTTAATATATATTAAGCCTAATTTAATTTGTTAGTTAATATTTAATATGAATATAAATTTATAAAATAAATAAAAACAAATTATACTAAAAATAAAGCTTATGTACATAAAAATTAAAACAATTAAAAATCTATACTTTGGATTTTAAATTCATGTTAAATTCAAAATCTAATATTTACAAATCAAGTTATGAATACAAATTAAATTTTGAAATAACAATTGCCGTTTTATTCAAAATCTATTTATAAAGACAATACACTATTAATATTGTTTTTGTAAATGACTCATTATTAAATTAAAGTAATTATAAAAGAAATCTTGTCTTTAATAAATAAATTACCTATTTTATTAAGCTATAAAACTTTTTGTTAATTCATTTTAAATTTAGAACTCAAGCCAAAATTATTTTAAACGTTTAAATATTTTTCTTAACAATTTAAAATCATATATTTATTTATTAAATAGTTTTGAAAACTTAATATTAAATTAAAATCAAAATTTCCAAATTATTAATATATATATTAGAATTTTAAATCATGATTCATTCATTAAATTTAAACCTAGATTATTTGTTTAATAACTTTGAAAAGCTTATATTAAATAAAAACAAATTTCCAAATTACTAAAAATATTGAATTTAGAAAAATATGCTTTATTTATTATATTTAAAACAAAGTTAATCTATTTACAACATGAACTATATATTTATATTATAAATAGAAACCAATTTATTATTTTTAAAAGATAAAATAACCAATTAAATAATTATTGAAGAAGATTATTAAATCAATCTGAATTATTATTAACAAAAATATCAATATCAATTAAATTTTAATATAGATTATTAAATTGTATTGTAAAAAATTCCATGATGTTACAATAAAACTTTTGGATCAAAATGTTTTATATTAAAATACAAAAGATAGTTTAGGAAATTTTTGACCTGAAGGCCGATGAAGAAATCTTTTCTGGATAGTCGCATCGCAGCAAAGCATATAGGATTTTTAATAAACGAAATAATGCTATTGAAGAAAGTTTACATGTTTCGTTCAACGAAAATTTTCTTAACCATCATACTAATGATGATGAAGAAATAATTCCAATAACAAATACAACAAACTCTACTAATAATGAGACAAATGTGCAAAATAATACTTTGATATCATCCCCTAAAATTCTTAAGAAACATCCAAAAGATAATATCATTGGAGATCTTAATTCTAGAGTAACTAGAAATTAACTTAATCAAATAAGCCATATAGCATTTGTGTCAAATTTTGAACCAAAAAACTATAAAGAAGCTTCAAATGATAATTTTTGGACAATCTCTATGCAAGAAGAATTAAATCAATTTGAACATAATAATGTTTGGTAATTAGTTCCAAGACCAGAAGATCAGTCGATTATAGGAACAAAATGGGTATTTAAAAACAAAGCTGATGAAAACAGAAATATTGTCGGAAATAAAGCACGTTTAGTTGTTGAAGGATATAATCAAGAAGAAGGTATCGAATATGACGAAACCTTTGCTCCAGTAGCGAGATTAGAGGCCATGCGTACATTACTCGCTTTTGCAAATCATCACAATTTTAAACTATTTCAAATGCATGTCAAAAGTGCCTTTTTAAATGGTTTTATTAAAGAAAACGTATATGTTGAACAAACATCATTATTTGTTCCCGAAAAATATCCCGACCATGTTTTTAAATTACAAAAAGCATTATATGGATTAAAGCAAGCTCCTCGTGCATGGTACAAACATCTTAAAAATCTCTTAATTACATCTGGTTTTCAAATAAGCAAAATCGATACAACTTTGTTCATTAAACGAGAAAATAACGATATTTTAGTTGTACAAATTTACATTGACGATATTATTTTTGGTTCAACCAACGAAAATCTATGTAATCAATTTTTAAATATTATGAAAATGAATTTGAAATGTCTCACATGGGAGAATTAAATTTCTTCTTAGGTTTACAAATAAAACAACTTGAAAATGGTATTTTTATTTATTAAGAAAAATAATGCAACGATCTATTACGTCATTTTGAAATGGATAAAACTTCAAGCAAACCAACACCAATGAGTACTACTGTTCACATAGAATAGGATGATAACGGAAAATATTTTTCGATGAAAAATTATATCGTAGCATGATTGGTTCTTTACTTTATTTGATGGCTAGTCGACCCGATATCATGATGAATGTATGTCTCTATGCTCGACTTCAAGCAAAACCAAAAGAATCTCACCTAAGAGCTGTTAAACGTATCTTACAATATCCATCTAGTAATAGAGATTACGGTTTGTTTTACCCTAAAGGAACATCGTTTGAACTAGTCTCATATAGTGATGCGGATTTCGGTGGATGTAGAACAGATCGTAAGAGTACTAGTGGAACATGTCACTTTATCTGACAATCATTAGTTTCATGGTTTAGCAAAAAGCAAAATTATGTTTCCTTATCTACTTGCAAAGCCGAGTATATTTTAGCAGCTCTAGCATGTGCACAAGTGATATACATGCAACAAACACTTACAGATTTTGACAAAATTATCAATAAATCTTCAATATATTATGATAACACGAGTGCAATAAATTTATCAAAAAACCCTTTAAATCACTCACGAACTAACCATGTAGATATACGACATCATTTTTTACGTGACAAGTTGAAAAAGGAATTATTTCATTAGAATACGCAAATACCGAAAATCAAATAGCAGATATTTTCACAAAACCACTAAATGAACAAACTTTTATTAAACCTCAATGCTATTTAGGGATATGCTCTCTTAATGATCTTCTACATTAATACCCACTCCTTCATTTAGGCTATGATTAGCTAATAAATTCCCATCCACAAAATTGCAACTGATAAATTCTTCACATTTACTTTTTTTAGTTAGTTAGTTTCTGAAATTTATCTATAAATAATTTTTGAACTTAAATATAAATATTCTTACAACAAGAAAGAAAAAATATATACACAATTCATATTTTTTTCAACAAAATATAGTCATGGCTTCTGAAAATTATTATATATCCATCTCGACACCTGCAACTGATAGCTCGGCGGATACACCACAACGGCTTCCTACACCCACACCAAATCAGGAACCAACATATAGGTGGTCTCATATCACATGGGATTCACTCCCGATAGCAAGAAGTCCAAACGATCCTTATTTGTTTCTCCTAACACAAAGGAGAAGATTGACGAGATACATCAATATCAAAAACAACAAATAGATCTACATTGAGAATTATATTTTGAACAAAAAGTCACAGCACGTCTACTAAGCTTTTTGGAGCAAGTAGCGATGAAGTTTTGTACTTCACGGAAGAAAGATGTCCATGAACCACCTCCATTGCCTTACAGTTCCTTGGATCCCTCTTCCTCGTATCGTACACCATTGGACCCTTCACCAAGGCGATTCTTCGGTTCCCCGAGAACCCGCGAACGAGGAAATATATGGTTTCCACTCAAACCATGGAGGGATAACAAGTCAGATGATCGCAAAACTCCATTGCCATCTAAATAGATTATATTTTTACTGTATGTGTATCTACGTATATTTGTACTTTTGTCTTACCAAAATAAAACTACATTTATTTTCAAACAATAGAGAATTGAGAAATAAGCAACACCATTAAAATTTAGGCTATTATTAGAAACATTGGCTATTTCAAACGTCTGGATATGGACCTCAGACGTCTGACACTCTGATATCCTAGGAATTTTTCATCACTGTTCATATATCTGACGTCTGTTATCACTCTCCAGGCGTCTCAAAATTTGCTCTGCCACCTTGAAATAGAAACCAGACTATTTTAGACGTCTGAACTTTGATCTAGACGTCTGAGTTATGTCTCTGCCACCAAGTTTTAAAAAACTCGACCTATTTCAGACGTCCGATATTTTAACCAGACGTCTAAAAAAATCTCTCTGGCTATCAAATTTTTAAAACTCGACCAAACCAGACATCTACCAACTAAATCATATGTCTTAAATTATCTACTGTGTTCGAATTATGGTAAATTAGACGTCTGAATTTGCTTCTAGACGTTTGAAATTCAATCGACACTTTAAAAACACCCAGATAACGTCATTTTTTTTTAATTTCATTTCTATTTTCAACTGCGCATTCTCCATTGACGATTTTCTTCTCAAAACCATCTTTTCTTTTTACACTTGCTCGATTACAATGCGTCCTAGAACTAAAAACCCTAAGATATCCAAAAGAAAATAAGACTAACCAACATCCTCAAATCCGCAAGTTTGCTCTGATGATCAAATAGAAAGATGGATTAATCGAGCACCACACATAATCAAGAGATATGAGGATATACAGAAGAAGAAGCTTCATACAGGTCCATTTGATAACTTACTTAAATATCCAATGTATGATTTGGATGAAATGTGTGAGAATGCCAGTTTAGAAACATTGATATCGTTCACTCCCAATGACAACCAAATCGATCAATTGGCTATATTTCTCTTTTACGCAAATTTGGATAGCACGACAGTATGGAACACTGAAAATGAAGACAATTAGTTATGGTCTAGCGTGTACGGCAACACGATTAGACTCACTCCAGGAATAATAGGTAGAACTCTCGAATGTTCCGATACAGGCGAAGATCTATATAATATTCCCGATATGCGCTTCAAACCAAGGAACAGTATAGCACATCAAATATGGGAGGATGAAATGCCTAAATTTGCATCCAAATATATATGACCAAAAGCAAGACTTCTTACTCGAATGATCATCAATACCATCGTTCCACGTATGGAAAGTCATGAGCAGATAACTAAGTTAGAGCACAAAGCTTTATATACTCTATTTAGCGGAACAAGGGTGAATTGGGCCAAATTTATTTTTGACGAGCTCAAACAAGACTCGATTACGACCATCAATTATCTACCCCACATACATCATGAGACTTCTACGTGCTCACAACATCCCCTCCTACTTATCAACTTTTGAAGAAATATCTCCAAAGTATGCTTCCACAAAGTTTTTCTCCCTAATGCATCTACTGGATTCCTCTGGAATTTATCACTTTTGAAGATTGGACGTACAGATGTCAAATCAGACAAGTTGAGTCTCCACCTCAACCACACAATGAACCATCATAAGAGGAGGAACAACATCGTGAAGCAACTCCACCTCCTCCTGCACCACTTGATTATACAAGCCAGGATGAGATTTTGGAAGCCCGAACAGAAACGAATCCAAATGAAAGCATTCGAGATCTCACTCTTAAAAATCAACATATATTGTCCCAAAATCAAAAAGTTTTGGCTAAGCCAATTGACAGCTTTGAAACATCTTTTGCCACACGCCTAACAACAGTTGAAGAATCACTTTCAACTGTATTATTGGTTCTCAAAGAGGTACTTCAAAGGGTTCGCGGTCCGACACCTCCTTTTGAAGATTGGGCAACCCCAGTGCTTTCTCCTCCCGTGAAATATTCCAAACTTTTTAAAGACGAACCTCTAAAACAAGCTTCGACATCTCCTACAAAGCAACCTAGCACTTCCCAACAAGAAGACAAAGGAGACGATCAAGAAAAAGCTTCTCCGAAAGATTCATAGATTTTAGGACTTTAACTTCTGTACACTTGAAACAATCTATGAATGTACTCAATTTCAAGTTATTAATGAAATTCTCTTTTTGTGTGTTATCTTTGACGATTGACTATAATTTTAGAATATTTTTGATAATGCCAAAGGGGGAGAAATATAAGTATATATATAAACTATAAATAAGCATATACTCAGGGGGAGATTTATAAATTATATATAAGTACATTGTATAGTTGTCATCATCAAAACGGGGGAGATTGTTAGGAAATCAAATCTATGGTTTCGATGAAAACAACTATATAATGGAAATCAAATATGCATATATATTTCTATTTGCAGATACTTGCTAGAGTAATGTCACTAGAGAGACAAGAACAAGGCTCAAAGAACAATACAAGAGACTACAAGTCGACAGGATCAATGGAGCAATGACACAGATGCACAAAAGTAAACATGCATAGATTTCATACCTCTGGGTGCACTAGCCAGACGTCTAAAGAAATCCTTTAGAATTCAAAACAGAAAGGATCAGACTCTGGTTAATGCATTCAGATGTCTGAAAGGCTACTGTATACAAAAAATATATATAGCCAGACGTCTGAAACAAATACCAGACGTCTGGTGTTGAACTCGGATTTTAAAATTCAAATTACAACTACCGCATTTGAAAAGACATCTTCGCTTCTCTTCGCCGCAACTCTTCATCACCATCAGAAGCAACTATAGAGCACTTGTTAATGGATGCAACTACTCAAGGAATCTCTCTACCACTATAAATAACATCAAGAATCAAAGAGAAGAACCCACCTTACTTGCTTACGCTCTTTACTCACATACTCTATTATATTCTTGATCACTAGCAATCCATACTTGTATTTCACACTTCCAAATATATCCAGATCTTCTCAATCAATACTCTCTAGATATATATAATGGAAGCATTTGTACTTAATTGTCAATATCCATGTTATAAAACACATACTTGACAAGAACAAACTATTGTAACAAAGCTTATTCCTCCGGACGAAGTTAGGGTGTTTGATAGTCGAATTCCGAAGGGGAGCTTCAGGACAGAACGTAGGATGGGAGGTCCAAACCAGTATAAAATCCTGCTGTGTTTAACCTATATTTACCTAGATAATAGTTGCATCATATAGTTAGTCACATATACTTGCATATACACTACACGATCCACACTATAGACTTTCAAATGAGAGGGTCCGCTTCTGGAAATAGGTATTAAATGACGCGGTCTGCCTTAATTAAATTATTAAATGACCAGACTCTGCCTATTTTCCACAATAAAGTATTAAGTGGCCTAAGAGATTCCATATGATGTAAGCTGGATGGAACCATTGAGGAGAACACCTTGGAAATATGTATTAAATGATGGGGTTTGCCTTAATTAAGGTATTAAATGACCATAATCTACCAATTTTCAAATAAAGGTATTAAGTGGCTTGGGTATCATCTCTCACATTATTAGTCGTTTATGACGTATGATTGAGAAATGTGATTCTAGAAACATGCTTCTGGAATGAAAGGTATTAAGTGGTTGGATCCACTAAATATTAAATGGTTTTAATCGTTTTATGTTTCTGGACACATTCTTATTTTGAAATATGTTGCCTAAGTACTAAAAGGTTAGACTCTAGGTTTTTATTCACCGGACACTTGTTGTTCTGACTCCCTCCTCATTACAATATATGTTAAGGATGGAGTAATGGCGGTGACGATGCTTAGAGATAGAGAGCTTGGCTTGTGGCGATATTTATTATTATTACTTGCTTTTATGTGTACGAATGTATTTAGACAATTATTGCAACAGATATTATGTTATTTTTTTATGGAATTTAGTATTATGACATCTTTATGTTTTTATGGGTACTCTTTTCTATTATATTTTGTTTCATTCGCTGTGAGCTTTGAAATTTTAGTTATGGCTCTATACTGTTATTTTCTTAGTTCTACTAACAACTTAATTTAGAATGGATCTAAGTTTTGATGAGCTTTTTTGGGTCAAAATTTAGGCTTGTTTCGTCATGGATTGTTACAGCGCTGGACACTTTGTTGCATAGGTCCCTTCTATCCATAATTAAAACCAATAATCTATAAAATAGCAACCGCGCCGCGTTTTCCCTTTGGCGCTTCCATCTTCTTTTTGGTATATGGGGTAAATTTCTTCTTCTACTCTACTTTGGGCCTCAATTGCACTCTTCTCAACACCTGGTACATCCCATCATACGCTATGTCAACTATAAACTCAACAGGAGATGTTAGATGAGCCATCACCTTATGGTCAAGACCCTGCTTCAAACCTCTAATGAACTTCTCGTTTTTCTTCATTGGAGTATTAATGATCACCCTGCCATAATTAGCCAAAGAGTTATACTTCTAAATGTACTCCTCCATTGTAAGGTCATCCCTTTTCCAATCAATGAACTCCCATAGTAGTACACTCCGATGAGATTCTAATATGAACTGAGCCTTAAATCTCTCTTTAAACTAGTCCCAAGTAATCTTTTCCTTTGTGGTCTCGGCAATTACTACCTCCCACCAGTCCAACGTATTCTTATGCAACTGCCTTGAAGAAAACATCCTTTTCGGCATCATTTAGCCCTAAGTCTTCAAATATGTGTTTACAAGCTTTATGCCAATTCAGCACTTCAACTGCGGTCTCCTTCCCCGTAAATATCTTCCCTTCCAAGTTTCTATAGTCTTTGTTCATCCTTGAGAAGGTCCGTCTCACTGCCATAGGTCTAGGTCCAACCGCCTCCAGCATATTCTCCTTCGTCATGTGAAACATAAACTCCTTAAACAAAGCATTCGCATCCATGCTAGCAACAATAGCAGGATGCATAGCTTCCTTACCTACTGCTTTAGGAACTTCCCCCATATTCCTTTCATTGGTCTGCATACTTTCAGTCTTCCTCCTTACACTTGCCTCTTCTATTATAACTCGCCCACCTCTCAAATCCATATTGTTTTTCTATTAGTCATTGGAAATGAGGAGAAAGAGAGCTAAACAATAATAGAAGGGTAGATATGTATATATATTCCTACATCTATTCTAAAAAAATACAAGCATGTTCTAGCTCTTTTTTTACTTAAGTGTCCCAAACCTATGCTTTAATACCAACTATAACCTCCCCCACTTCGTGACTCGAAGATGAACGTTGATGTTGTTGCAGCCATCACAAGAATTATCTTATAGCGACAGAAGTGAGTTCATTATTTTCAAATATAGATAAAGTAAACAGAGCGGCTAAATATTTTCATTACATAGAAATTTTCATGACATCCGTCACATTCTTTTTTTTTCAAAATTAACCCGAAAGTCATGACCATATAGGGGTCAAATAAAAATAGAAAATAACATCGTAAAAAGTCATATCAGCATATGATGATGCCACCTGAACTCCTTAAAATACAAAAACAACATCTTTAATTGCCAACAGAGCCTTCTGATATGTCTTCGATATATATACTGCGGCTTCTAATGCAAACCTAATTAATCCCATAAACTCAACCTACTGAAATGAGTAACCGTGAGTTTATGAGGAAAAATAATAATAAATATACGGGTTAGACAGGAAGTCTGCTGTGAATAATACTTACTCAAAATAAGCATATAGTGAGAGCATGTCGTACAACACGAAACATCTTTTTTCCCTCACTATACATAACATTGTAGTGACCCAACTTTTTGATCTCTAAATGTTACCACTAATACATCCACAACATTTGTGTGCCGAGAAACCAAGTGCCAAAAAGATGAATAGTTATGGAAAAAAGAAAAAAAAGAATAGAACAAGAAAAGAAGAACACAATACCAAAATCTCACAACGGAATGGTAATATATAATATCAAAGAAAAAGTACAAAATGTTACTCTGAATACAGAAATATCAGAGATGTCAAAACCTAAGAACCATCATCGGCCTGGACAGTTATAACAACATGTCCTCACATATGTCGATATACAAAAATGGAGCAAAAATTAGAATACTATGGTTGGTAACCCTTTAGCTCTTCTCCATAAGCTCCAAAGTGACAAAATCAAAATCTAAAAATATACATAGGGCTGACCCGAGCATTATAAGAAAATAACACCCGGATTAGTCTGGTAAACCAACGTGAGAAACTAAAATTATATGTGATAAGTAACAATAATCCTTGAGACCATACAGATTTCTAGAATAGTTTTCCCTTCAAAGAAACCAACCATTCATTAAGTTTAATATATATTGATATGATAGATAATATCTAGAGTATAACAAAAAATCATATCAAATAGTTTCCATGTAAACGCCACAACAATAATAGTTATACAATCAATACCTAAGGCACATTTGCATAAAGGATTTTCCCGTAGAGATCTCCTCGGGTCTAGCCAAATCTAAACTCCATGATAAGGATCTGAAACTACCTTCCGAGCAATGTATATCTCTATATGGAGAATACTCTAAGATAAACATAACCGGACCACCCTCGGTGTGTGACCTGAACCATACCAACTACCAGTACCAACATATCGATAAGCATCTCTAGACATGGAGTGGATACACCCTTGGGGTTGCTAAGCCCCCTAGCCATGTCCCTTCTTTGTTTTTTATCATTTCCCAGTGTCGAGGCCATGTTCGGCATCTCTCATCCGAGCCTTCATCACTCATTGAAAACATGAATCGCTAAATGGATTCCATCATTTTGAACAAATCACAAATCACTATAAGGATTTGAGCATCTCGAACAGATCTCTAACCTCCATATAGGTTCCCCAAATAATTCCTCTAACGAACGATAATACTGTCCTCTCTCGTGGAGTACTCCTCAAGATAAACAGTCCTACATGATATCATTGTTTGAAATGTTAACGCTGACCTTTCGCTTGGACTTAACCTTAGGATAGTCTGTTCAACTCTGTAACATTCCTCTTCACACCCGCTTCCAGAACATAGATCACGTATATAGTTTTGAAGTGGTTTTGGGATTGAGTCATCTTATATAAGTACACTCTTCCCACTTACCGGATTCTCCAAAACCATTCGATGAATTTTTGATTAACTCAATTTCAGTTCTCTTAAAAGTTAAAGAAAGCTAGAGATGTTTCATACCAATACCCCTCCCCGGGGATTCCTATTGATATGAAATTGTAAAGCCTTTTGAGAACTTCTTAAGTCAATATTTGGTCAAGTTCAATAATCGACTAATCGATTATCTAATCAAAAAATTTGCTTCTACATATAAAAATTCGTATGCTTAACTCATTTCTGACATTCCAACTTAACTATTCCTCACCCAAGAGTAAAGCTAGGTAAGTTTATGCATTGGTTGCACTAAGCCTTGCCTAGACACTCTATTGCGAATCTCACAAATAGATAAGTCAATTTGGTCGGCTTTTAGTGTTAAGTATAGTATTAATGATTTCCATAACAATAAGGAATCAACTCGATTAACATGTTTCCAAACATTATCCACTTACCATTTCCTCCGTTGAGAGGGAAGCCCCGTAAGTTAGAGCGTTATTGCTTCATCCCTATTCGACATCAATCTTAACTCTCACAATTAGATAAGATTACTTCATCGGCTTATTAGTGTTAAACATAGTTAATTCTAAATTTTTTTGAATATACATTTAAAATACTTGAAAATACTTATAATAGGTTTTAAAACATTTGTTCAAAATATTACATAAAAATAACAAATTTGAAAAATCAACAAAACTTGGAAAAACGACATGTTTTATTCTAAAATTTCTTTCTTTGAAAATTCATAACTAATTCTTAAAAATTCATAAATACTATAAACTATTTTTAAACTCTAAAAATAGTTAGTAAATAATTTTAAAAAGAATGAAACCAATCGCTCGAACTAAAAGTCTGTTTTGAGACAATTGAAGTCCAAAAATCAAGGTTAAACGAGGCAGTTTTGCACTACTGATGTTTTGACCATTTTGGAGATGTTACTTAACGTTTTACTGTTCAAAATTTTAATAATAATAAAATACATATAGAACAATGAAAATATGGTGAGAAATCTTTACGAATCTCTCTATAAAGTTCCATAACAATTGTCAAAAACAAGACAATTCCAAACTGCATCCATAACGATTATCGCTATAAGTGCACTTTCAAATCCGAGTCATATATCTCAACCTATGTTCAACTACAACCTTTGTGCTTTTTTCAAGGTCTAGTTACATGCCATATAAGTCCATTAAAGTCCATTCAAAGTTTATTGAAGTCCATATACATGGATCGTATATGTCACTTGTTTTCAAAATAAAAATTCAAATCAATGTTTTAACATATGTCACTTAACAATTCAAATAACATTGACACAATCAAATACAACATATATATACACACACATATATATATTATCATTCAAAGTGGGTTGTTATCTCATGTTTAATCCAACAATAAACAAGATCCATGCTAACTAAAGTCCAACCCAAGCTAGCAACCACCTTTCCTTTCTTGCTTTCTTTCTCTTTTTCCTTGCCTTGCATCCAATACACCTAAGGTGCTCATGGCATAGGGTGATTATGAGATTTTGGCTTTCCTTCTTCCACTTTTGACTTGGTAGAAGGTTTTCTAATGTATTACTAAGCCTTGTGGCAAAGTTTGAAGTGATTTGGGAATAGTTTCCAAAAAATTTGCTTTAGGAATTTAGAGGTAAAGAAGAAGAGAAGGCATTGAAATTTTAACTCAAAGATTAGGAATATTTGTGATATATTGCCTAAGGCTGTACCCCTCTAAATATAGGCATAGGAATGGTGCTCCTTAAGCTTGCCTTCACCCCCCATCATGCCATGGAAGACTTACCTCCCATCACTTCTCATTTATGTCTCTTCTTCTTTATGTCACTTCTCTTTTATGGCTAATTACTCTTATACCCTTCTCATAATATCATCTCTTATCCTAATAGAACATTCTAGAAAATTCCATGCTTTATAAAGAGGAGAGTGTGTTAATTAGTTGCCGCTAATATGTTCATTTGATCATTAGTTAAGTGCACGATAGTTCGAACAACTTACGTTGATCGAAAAGCTATGTATCGATAAACCAATTTTTGGTCACATTACCAATTATTCTTCGAAGAATATATTTTTGTAAACACTTTTAGAAACAAGTTCTTAACATAATTTACTAAGTAAATGATGTTAAACAAGGTTATAAATTCATATTTATAACACTTAAACATATCTCAAAATGTATCGATATTCGAAGACGAAGTGTTCGAATTTTCGGGTCGCTACATTCTCCCCCCACTTAGAACATTTCGTCCACGAAATTCAAACAAGAACGATAATCAAAGAAGATAGAAGAACAAGATATATATATAGCACTATTGAAACTATATACAAACTAAACTGCAAACAGAAATGAGACGACCCGACTTCCTAACTCCGGGTAATTGCATCATCTTGAAGAAAGAAAAGGGATAGAAGAAGAAAAGAAAGAGAAAGAAGAAACAGAACAACATCAGAGAACTCACAGCGGAATGAATAAAATATAATATATCACATAAAATATTGCACAGTATCATATTACATCAGAGTACACAACTTAAACAACACATATTAGACAGTTATAAACATCTGTCTAATTATACAACTTAAGAACAACAGATACCAAACAAACACAGCGGAACCATAATATATCTACACGTCGAAGCCTCCTGCTCCATATCTCCTCCAGAATTCGTCAAGCAAACCTAAACCGCTTGACTACTCATACATAATATGAGTAACCAAGAGTTTAATAAAACAGAAAATAAACACTCGGGTCAGACAGGGGTCTGGTGTGAGTAAACGGGTTAAAATTGCTTAACTTTAGAAAAACCTTTGAAAAGAAAAGGTATCATGTAAGACTTCCCACACATAAACATGGAAAAGTTTTTACCTTATGCTAACCAAAACATTTGATAGGAAATCCAATGATATTATAATAGTGTCTAGGGTTTTCAAAATAAAATACAGAAATAGCTGGAATGCTTACATCTCACGTTCCAACATAGTTGGGCACAATCAAAACCGTACAGGCACTTATTGGATTTTGGATTCCATTATGGCAGGGCTATTGGGGTACCGCCCGTCACAGTACGTAGCCTAGATCAACGTACCGAGTAGTACGCCCACTCCCCTGCAACACAAGGCCGGAACCATCCCTTACTGGACAGTCCCGAACAAGACCACCCCGTAGTTGGCGCGACCAACCACACACTAAGCCGAAATAGAAAGGGACCTCTAGACAGGGGTAAATCTCACTCTCAAGTGGGGGCTACCCACGAAGCCTTGCTGCACCTCCCCTGTTTTAGCCATTCCCGGTTGATGAGGCTTGAGGCTGCGATTACCTTTATAGAACACATCTATCTTAGAATGCTCATCGTCCACCTGACGATGTTCTGAAAGCATTCAATCCATACAAGTTCGTTCCGGGTTCGAATGAAACCGAAGGCACTATCTCGTTGCACTCATTTTGGAATCACCCTCAGAGTCAACGACCATAGCCCTTGCACTCTAAATCACCGTCTCGAATCTATAAGTACTATTCCGTCAAACTCATTACGGAATCACCCACAGAGTTATACTGACGTATAAACCTTACACCTCGAGTCTTCACTTGCTCCACTTGGATTCACGACCTAATGTTTAATTGGAATCGATGTGGTTTTCGGATTCCAAATATGGAAACCCGATCCCGGTCTCACCGAAACCAAACGCCATTTTAATGTCCAAGTTGTACTTAAGGGTTTAACAATTTAAACTCATATTCAAGGTGATATAACAGATAGATGAATAACATTATCATAATAGATAATTCACATCAAACATTCATCTCCACAAGCAGCATATCACATATCATAGATATCCAGATCATGCAGTATCAACCAATATCAAACACCCAATATCAATCACTCAATGTTGATCACCCAATATCAATCATCCAATATAAACCAATCATCCATAATCAGAATTGATTAATTCGTAATCAATTGGATTACTTAAATCCTTCTTCATTTATTTATTTCAAATAAATAGATTAATCATCTCTAATGATCTTCTTTAATTAATCTTCATTGATTAATTATACTTTAATTACACTTAAGTAATTATCCTTAACCATATTCAGTAATTAACCTTTAATTACAATAATTAATGATCCTTTATTTAATTACATTAATTAATTAATTATAATTAATTCCATTAAACCTTAATTAATTACAATTAATTAATCACTCTTAAATAAATCACTTATATTAATCAACCTTGATTAATATTATTAATTACGTTAATTAATGATCCTTATTAATTAATAATTACTTTAAATTAATTAAATAATTAACTTGTGATTAATCATTCTATTAATCATAATTAGTAATTAACAATTTGTAATTACTTATCTTAATTAATTAAATTCTTAATAATTAACTTCTAAATTAATTATATTAATCCTTGATTAATAAATCCAATTAATTAATTCTTAATTACTTCATTAAGTAATTATTAAATAATTAATTTAATAAATAAATCCCTGAATTAATTACTTTATTAATTAATTACAATTTTAATTAGCTACATTTAGTAATTAATCTTAAGTTAAACTCATTAATTAATTAATTAATTACATGAATTAATTAACTAAAATAATTAAGTAATTAACTCTTAATTACTTAACAAGTAATTATCTCTAATTACTTCATTAATAACTCTTGATTACTTTCTTAATTAATTACCTTAACAAATAATTAATTCCATTATTAAACAATTCCTAATCCGTTAATTAATTAATTACTCAATAATTAATTAATTTTAAACAATTATATTAATCAATTCTTTAATAGATATCATCAACTGATTAACCAATAATCACTTCAACTAATTACTCTACGAGTAATTACCATTAATTACTTCCATAAGTAATTAACCTCCTTAATTACATTCAACAATTAATCATTAATTACTTTATTAAGTAATTACACTTAATTAATCCATAATTAAGTGGTTATTTAAAATTAAATAAATAATTAACTAATTATTTAAAATTAATTAAACAATTAATTAATTAACTTCTATTATTAAAGAAAATCTTTAATAAATTAAGAAAACCATAATTCTTAATCAAACTTAACTTATTAACAAATAAGTATTCTTAGATTAATTATTCAAATAATTTAACCTTGTTTATTTCCATAAATAGATTATTTGAATTCTATAAATCTTATTAATTCAAAGACAAATTATTAAACTTGATTTACAAAATCATAATGATAATCTTACTTAGAGATAAAGCATTTACAAATCATTTCCAATTTAAAACATTTTAAATTATCAAATTTTAAAATTATTTAATTCAATATAAATTGAAAATGCTGTTATTAAAACATTGCTTCAAAACGTTAACTTAAATCTTTGATTTAATAATTAAATTCAAATTCTCTTTTAAATTTGAATTTTAAACTTAATTAAGATAATTATTTTTAAAATCAAACATCTTAAAACATTTTTAAAATTAAATATAAATTAAATTTTTACTTTCTAACGTTTGATTTACTTTCGTTTTTTAAAATAACAAGTTTAACTTTATATTTTATTACCTTCATAAACTTGTTCTTATAGGTTTTAACTTGATTTATACTAATTTACATATAAATCTAATCTGCATATATAATACACAGAGTAAATCAACAAACTCGAGTACGAACTCGGCCACTTCATGCGTCATCCCCGAAGCCAACACAACCTCATCCTTCTTCGAGTTGCACACGAGCATAACACGAGAGTTCCCCCGAGTTTCATTCGTCTTCCCCAAAGCTTCGAATACCCAGTGTACACGACCCCACGCGTGCACGTTGCACAGCAATTCCAATGTCGGCAAGCTTGCCTCCGGCCATCACCAAGTCAGCGGCGACCCCAACGTGCCATTCCTCAACCCAGATCGAAGAAATAGCGAACGAATCAAATTCGAGTATCGAGCTCGATCAATCTGTAGACACTCAAGCACAAACCAACCCATCCTCGACCATTCTCGCCGCCGTTGAACTCCGCCAGTCTCACCATCGAACCCCACATCCAAGCTCAACATCCACCCCAAAAACGAACAAGCTCGATCAAAAATTCAAGATGCAAAAGCTCCTACAGTTCGGCCGAAACCAAACTACTCTAAAACCCTAATCGTGCCAATTCCCATCGATTCAACAAATATAAAAATTCTTTTGCATTTTTCCCATGATCTATAGCTTACATTCAAGCTACGATCCAAGAATCAAATCAAATTATTATATATTCAACCCGCAGTTCATAAAAATCCCCAAATCATTCAAACCAAAAATTCAACCTAAATACACAATTAAAAATTATGATTCCAACTCTAAAAATCATAACTTTCCTATAGAAATCCAGATATACGTTCAAAACTAAAGTTTGAAACCATAGATTTTGCCCAAGTTTTGATTTTTACTGTAAATTTGAAAAAATATGAGTGATTAATTCATTTAAAATCCTACAACTATTTTTAGATGATAAATCACTTGCTTACAAACAATTTTCATCTACAAATCAATGTGCAATTTGCATTCAAAATCAAGTTATTGATTTTAAAAAGAAAGAAAACAAACCTGTATACAACAGTATACATATACAGCATTCACCATATTTTTTTTATCCTTTTATTTTATAACTTGCATGTAGGTAAACAAATATGCATCATCTAAATCAAATACATTTGCATGCAACATTCAATTAAAAATTAAATCAAAACTGTTTTTGAAATATAATTTACTCACTATTTTTAAAACATGCTGAGCAGTTTCAATCTTTTTCCAGGCAATTGAATCTTAGATCTGAAAACTTTGATTGTATGCTTCAATTGAGGCTCTAAAATGTTAAAATGCAGATCTTCATGTATCTCAAATTTGAAAGTTGCAGATTGAACATTAATTGAATTGCAGGATTTGAAAAACTACATATTTGATTTACTTTTGGTTGCAGGTTTTAGAACTTTGAAATGCAGTTTGAATTGTTGATTAAAACTTGCTGAAGGTCATTCCTTTGATTACAGGTTGAAATTTTGAAGTTGCAGCTCTAATCAATGCAGAATTTAAATTTGCTTTTTCTTTTTGGTTTTAAACTTTAGATTTGAGAAATAGTTCAGGTTTTGAAAAAGATTTCTGTTTTGCCATTAATGTTTGAAAGAATGAAGAAAGGAAAATAGAATTGAAGAAAGTATGGAAAATGAGAGAGAGAAAACAAATTTTCTCTTATATGTTTAAATTTGTAAATGAAAAGAAATAAAGGCCACTTGTTTTAATGCATGCCATATTAATTGCAAGTGTAATTTGCATGACTTCATTTGTTAACAAGTGTCTAAAATCCTTGCATAATTGTTTTTAAAACCTTATTACAAAGATTAATTATATTTATATTTATGTAATATGGACATTTATGTTTATATAAATATGAATCTAGTAATTTATTCACATATTACTTATGTTTATAAACAATTTTAATTCAAGAAATTAACTAAAAAGAAAGTTTAATAATAACTTTATATATTTGTAACCATTTTATAACAAGCATTTTTAAAACAAAACAAAGCTTTAAAACTTATTTAAACTATCATATTTAAAATAAAAAACAATCTCTTTATTTTAAATACTTTAAAAAGAAAGACAACACAAAACTTTGTTTAAAACCCTTTTTAAACTATCTTATTTAAAAACCAACTGTTTATATTTTAAAACAAATGAATTAATCTTTAAATTAACTTTTTGAAAACATTGATTTTAAAACAGAGCTTCAATCTACAATATTCATACATTATAAATTAATAGATTAAATTAAATTTCCAAAAAAATATCGAATTATAACATATACATACATATATATTACAATTTGAAAAAATTTATTGTTTTATTTAAAACACAAGATCTTCTATTCACAATATATATATCAGATGTATATATTATAAACAGAATAAAATTTGATTAGCTTTGAAAAATAAATCTTATCAATTTAATTTGTCAGAAAGATATTAATCACAATTATCAGATTAAATATTTGTTATCCATAAAAAGAATAAATTTATCAGTTTAAATTAATATTATAAAGAAAAATTATCTAGCCAGTTAAATTATTTATACAGATTATTAAATTTATACTGCCCAAAATTCCGGGTCGTTACAATCCTTCCCCCTTAAAAGAATTTCGTCCCCGAAATTTAAAAGCAAAGGTAATTTAATAATCCAGTACAGATTTTAATTTCAAATAGCAAAGCATTCCTATCAACCAGTAACTAACAACCAAAGCAATCAATCAAACCAACAAACCTAACTAATTATTCTAACAGAAATCAGAATAAATTTCTAATACTATCTCGAGTTTCCCAAGTATAAAACACCGGAAGACTCGCTCTATAGAATCTAACAAACAACACCAAAAACCAGAGCTCCTCTCGTCACTAGATCCATCAATCAGAACAGAACACCAGACTATACTCAAGTCTAACACAACTTCCAAATCTAACTGAACTACAGATTCAACAACCAATCGATGAATCATACACGTACTCCCTCAGAGATACGTGAAATATAATGAATTCCAGTTATCCAAACTGGCAATTCAATATTATCTTATCAAAACACAGATAAGAAATCCCAAATACCTCAGAATTAGCCATCCAGTCTTACCCAATTACTGCTCTCTTAACCAGAGAAATCTGAACAACAAATGAAGTCCTCAACTTCAAATTCCAAACTCCTTATCTCATATCTGCATAACTCAACAGACAATCCTGGGCTGCCAACCTTCTTTCTGATCAGCTCAACCTATGCTGATGTTTTCAGAAATAACTAAACCAAGCAAACCAGTTCCTGGATCCTATCCAATAGAAAAGTCTTCCAAAATCCGTCGAAATCCAGAATACAAACTCTACTACTCAAGCAATAGAAAACTGAACTTGCTTCCTTCCTTGCACAGCTGCTATCTTGCTTCCGCTGCACAACTCTGATTCTGAAATAGATAAGAATACTGTTGATGAACACGAATACAAACTTACCGAATATATCCGAAAAACTTGTTCATCATATCCATAAAATCTGAGTGACACAGCTGACTTGGTCACACAACCTTAACAGAATTCAACTCAAAACTAGGTCTAACCAAATCCAAATTCCAAAGATATCTGAGTTGCTACATCAACTCTACTACTAGGCTAACCACCAAAATCACTTCTGGAACCAAAACAATATGGAACACAAATCCAGATGCAGACAAACTTCTGATCACCTCAGTAGCTCCTACTTCCACATGAGAATCCTCAATCTCGAACAAAAGATTTCCAAGAAAAATCCCCAAATTAATCGCAAGTCACTTTTGCGATCCAACCTAATTCGAATTCCAAAGAAACTGCCACTCTTTACCAATTAGAACAGCTTTAAGCTTTTCCAAACAAGGTTAACCCTCTAGAAAACTTCACCAACGACCCGGCTGCTGAAAGAGAACCACAAGATTTCTGAACCATCGGAGAAACGGCACACTGCTGCTTCCAAACTCTACCTCAATGATACTGCGAAGCTAAAAGACCTTCTCGTTAGCACACCGAACACTTCGAGCTGAACTGCTCCCACAGCTAACCAAACACTTCTAATCCAAAGGCTTCTCAAAACCAAAACCATCAATAAACCACACAACGGAGCTCTGAGATGGCAGACATCCTCTCAAGAAATCGTACTCCAAATCGAGCATCAACATCACGTTCTCCTTAAGGAATGAAAAATGAGACCATGCCGAAGCGAAGCAACTTATAGACCTTAGTCTCATATTCCAAAACAGCCAATCTCCATGCTAAAGATCCAAACAACTTCTACACAGACGGATCTTCCCTGCGGCAGGTAAAGACTGCTCCTCAACCTCTTCTAAGACTGCTTCAAAAGAAAACATCCTCAGAAAATATCTGTGGATACTGCATCTCATCACGCAGTTATCAAGATATCATTACTTACTTCTGTACTACCAACACAACCAACTCTCACTTCAAAGATAAACTCTGAATCTTTAAAAAGATTTCCTTTGGATATCAGAGAAACCCTCACTCCAAACTACCACTACACCACAAAAGGCTTTTAACAGCGTTTGATAAACGCTGTAATATGATACAACAGCGTTATTTCAAACGCTGTATAACGACATGCTGTCGTATATACATAACTTACAACAGCTTTTCTTTAAACGCTGTTGAAACATCTCTGTGACAGCGTTTATTACGAGCTGTCAATAATGTTTTTACAGCGTTTTCAGACGTGCTGTATTATGTTTCAACAGCTTTTATAATTTAGTTGTCGAAGATGTTCAAATTCTACTTTAACTGTTTACAACAGCTTTTTCTAAACGCTGTTATTGAATCATCAACAATTTCGACAACATGTTGAAAACGCTGTTATTGAATCATCAACTATTTCGACAGCATGTAAAAAACGCTGTTATTGACAATTTCAAGATAATTACAGCACGAATTAAACGCTGTTGTTTCTTCATTGACAGCATTAATCAAACGCTGTCTTCTATTTATATAACAGCTTTAATATTCCACTCTATTTTTGAATATTCCAAAACTATATTTTAAGCATATTCAAGCAACTAGTATATATAACAGGTTCTAATAACTATTAATTGGTTACATAAACTAGTTAAGACAATATTAATAAACAAAAGACATCCATAAACCAAGTTTCAATAATATCCATAAAAAAAAACAAAGTAAACCAAGTTGCCACAAATTCTGTTAAACAAAGACACGTTATATGTTAAGTAAAAGTATAATATCAATACAAATACTGCCTCACTTCATTACATACACAATCATCCTCTTGCACCTCACTTCATGCACACCATCTCCAACATCATCTACAAACCATCTTCCTCTGCTCCATCATCCCCTATGTCTACACACTTTTTTCCTCAATCACCACTGCACTTCTCTACATACAACTGTCCATCACCATCATTAATGCTTCACTCTGCTTTATTCATATCTGCCTTGTTCATATCTACACACATCCAACTTGTTGCCTTGCAATATAACAGTGCATCCTCAGTGCCACCACAGTGCACACACTTCATTCGCCAACAATTCAAACCCCTAACCACTGTTCAACTATGCATCAATCACCATTCCATACAATACTTACTTCCATCACACATCATTCCATACAATCACTAACATTCATTCTCAGCAACAGTCAAATTGCCAACTCCACATCCAACTCTATCACCATACAATATAACCATACATCACCAAAAAAACTGCAATTCACTAATAACCTGCAATCAACTACTGCCCTCCTACAATCACAACTGCTCTTCTACAACTCCACAAGCATCAAACCCCTGCATACAAGTTCCATTCACCCAAACCAAACCAACACACACTGGTACAACATATCCCACCCCTTTGCATTGCCTGAAACAACATATCACAAACCAGTTTTTTTTTTTGGTTCCATCTCTGAAATCTTTATTAATGTCCATAAGAGTTATGCTATTTAACTTGGGTATTTTTGTGAAAGTGGTGGCAAAAACTGTACATGCTTTTAAATAAAGCTGCTACATCATGAAATCCCTCATCATAAGATGGTCTCTACAGACAAAAATTACCCAAATGATTTATGATTTAGACAGAGACTATATCATCCTATAAACAATTGCTAATACAAAAAATATCATATATTAACTGTAAAATTTGTAATGGAAACAATGAATAGCAGTATTACCTAACAACACCAAAATGAATCGAACTGTGTTCCCCATCCATGCTTATTGCGAGCCTTGGACATTCCAGGTCCTTATAGAAGCATGTAAATCATATTACCAGGCGCACCTCCTCTTTGGATGTTAAAAATACTATTAATAATAGCTTGCTCATAATGATCAGCATAACCCATTCCTTTACTCCATTTGAACAAGTTATGAGATACATGTGTAAATTAACATGGACACTAGTTAATCAAACAAGGATTTGTATTGCCAAGTTAGTACCAAATGAATGTGGAAGCTTGCTTTTTTATATGTTTGGGTTGAAAGTTTTTTTGAACTAATTTAACAAGGTAATGAATGAATGTCTCTTAATACTATGATGCTGTTCCTATATATATTTCAGATTGACAATAGGTTTGCCAAATATATGTTGAAAACCATGAATGCCTTAACATGAACAAAGCCCAATTGGTTCATTGTTGGCATCATGAAATAAAAGTGAATTACCTTAAGCATGTTATAGGTGGTGCATGGTTCCTGATCTTCAACATTAAGAGTGTCTGCAAGTCGCTTTGGATCTGACCTGCAAATGATGAAATAGATTTGCATGTATGAATAATACAATCATCAATTAAGTACACTATCAGATATCATCAATTAAACAATTAGCACATGGTTTATTTTGTTTCTTTAAGAAAATGTGTCATAACATTTCCGCACTTTACAATAACACAGTAACAAAATTAATATCAACTCGGTTAATAAAAAAAATTTGTACTATCAACGGTCAAGGGTACAAAAGGTACCTTCCCTCCAATTGGAAAGTGTTCGGCAGATCATGTCCATGAACATCATCGCAAACTATAACTGCATTTCTAACAGGCTATAACATAGACAGGATTTCAATTCCAAGGCAAGTAACAATATAATTAAAAATGAAAACAATATTAACAAATTGAACTTTAAATTAAATCAAGTCATTGGAGTTTAAACATCTCCACCGTTTATAGGTATAATATATCCAAATTACACAATAATAGGATCTTTAAATATACGTGTACCGATGAATGTAAGTAGTATTACCAAGATATAAATAAAAGAGAAATAAACCTGCAAGCAAACAAACATGTCCATATTGAAGCCTCAAGCATTTGATTTGGAAACATATGCAAACCTGACACAAACCAAGAGTAATAATTTATTCCAATGAAGTCAAATAAACCTTCCACTTGATGGGCCTGTTCTTGGGTAAAAGATGGTAGCTTTTTGCCTGCATTCTTTTTCATGACTTAAGGATACTCACCATGCATAAGTGGATTCATTAATCCTAGAAAAAAATAATTTGGATTATGTCAATTGGTGGAGAAGTAATAAAATCACAGCCATATGGATTTCTGTTACGACATGAGGAGTTTTCTGAGTTATATTTCATATATTTACTATTATGCCTCAGTCCATAATTGGAATTCAGTGGCCTTAACACAAACAACTATAATGGTAAAGAAAAATCTTGTATAGAAAACAGATTTCATAAGCCCTCCATACTATTGCATTTACCAGCCTATCATGAAGTCAAATGTTCTTTGTGTAGCTTCATCATTTGCCTAAAAAAGTTTGAAATTTCAGGTTACTTAACAGCATTTGTTTATAATTTAATTAAAAAGGAATTTCAGGTTCCATTTAACAACATACAAATTGTATAATACCAATGGTACCTGTCATGTGATGTGTCAATTCCATTCAACAAAAAAGTATTATGAAAGGATATAAATGTTAGCATATGATTAAGAAATGGCAGTAACAAAGAACTGCTTTCAATATGGTACCGGAGTGCCATTTAGTACAGTATTGATGAGCACATGTAGTAATTCTATTTTCAGAACTTAATTTCATTAACTATCTCAATCAAGCAATTTCACACAAATCAATTTCATGACACAATCCATGCTATGCTCAAATATGCTTTCATCTACAACTCACACAAAGTTACAGGGACTATATGCTGTCTCGTATGAAATAAGGGAATATCTCTTGATTATCTTCCAACCAAATCCTACTAGCTTGAATTATTCAGGCTAATAAACAAAGGAAACATTAGTGCACATAATTTTCAATGGTTATTAAATATAATATAATTCATGAGTCCCTAATAAACCCAAATATAAGAAACTGTTAACTCTGTATACATAAAAATAGTACCTTTATTTTCTTAATAGGAAAGTGGGAGATTTGATTCAAATTAAAGAAAGGAACTAAACTCGCCACTGAGCCAAATTTTATTGAAATATGACGAAAGGGAAATAAGGGTGAGGGTTTCTAGATTATGAAGCAATTTATGATAATTTGGCTGGGACGAAGGATTATTTAGAGTTAGGGTGTGTGCATGAGGCAGAAGTTGCTGTGAAACTAGGGTAGGGTTTGGGAATAAGGCCAGGTGATGTCCCCGTAGAGTTCACCGTTGGAATTTGTAGCGGTGAATTTAGAGAGTAGAGCAGAGAAAGGAAAATTTGGGTTTTTTTTCTGTTGCTCGGAGTACGACAAAGAAAATGCAACATGCAGAGGAAAAATAAGTAGAAACCGCTAAAATTTTCCAATCCCGCCTTAAAATTTTTGTCTAACAGCGTTCGTCTACTTTATTTAATCGTTACTTGAAGAAACCACTGCAAGTAACCTATAAACGCTGAGTTGTATTGCTGTTGCTAGCAATATTTCTTGTAGTGAATAATAATCATGATGGTATGTTTCCTACCTCAATCAAGCTTCTGATCCTTGCAAACACCACATATGTATTAGGAAAAGAAAAAGATCATTCTGATTATACATAAAAACCAAAGGAGGACGAGAATAATTAGGAAATTCTATTAAGAGCCCATTTGAGGAAAACTTATGCTTAAACTGCTTAACTAAAACAGCTATTGACTAGTTTAAAGTGAATAGTAAGATGTAAAAGTGTTGTAGTTAAAAAATTGAAATTTTTATAAAATTTATTTTTAAAAATGAAATAAGTCCATTAAATGTTTTGGAATAAAATATTTTGATACTTTGAGAAACATTAGAGTTGTTTCAAATTAACCGCTATGTGAAGAGTGATATCTTTGATATTTATGGAGAGCCAATTATACTATTTAAAGAGTGATCTTTTTAATATTTATGGAGAACCGATTATATTATTTAGAAGACGAATAACTATTCTCAACAATTTATTACTCATGAATATAAAAAACTTAGCTTGCCTCTTTGTATAAGTAGCGTTGATGGCTTAACAGAGACCTGTATAAGGAACTAATAAGTCCATTTTAGCTATTACATGCAAAACATGCTCTAACATAAATTCTTATAACAAAATATTTCAAGCTATGCATAATATTACCTTTCTGGTGCTAAAATTATTCAATTGGCACTTGTATAATCCATATCATATGAACAGAGAATATGCTTTTTATTACTGAACACACATACAAGTGGTTAGAAACTACAATGCAAAAATGACAACTAAAAAGAGTAACTCAACTGCGAGAATTTGAAAGGTATGTAGAATCATTGTAATTTTATGGTAATTTCAAACAAACATATGAAAAGTAATAAAAAAATCAGTGACATTACAAGTTGGACCTAGTTTGATAAATTATTAAAGTTTGTATAGTAATTAAAAGTTCAACCCAGGATATAGTAAAAAGATAATTAAACTTACATAGAATGCAACAACAACACCAGTAACATAATCGAAAGGCACCTTAATAGAGGCATTGAAGAACCCATGAAGATACAAGTCTTGTGAAGCAAATCCAGCACCTTTTCATTTTCAAAAATCATAACATTTTCGATATGTGTGTTGCAAGAAAAACCATACACAATCAGGGAATTTCGAGACTACCTTTTCTTGAGTTTATCAATCATATCCTTCATCAGGTTTTCCTACATAAAGAAGAGATTAATTTGTCAGTATTAATACAACAATATGTATGGATGCATCACATTGATTTTTATTATATAGGAGCTTTATATATATGGTTATTGATCAAAGATAGGAAATTATTATATAATGAAGACATACTCGAAAGATAGGAAATTATTATATAATGAAGACATACTCAAAAAAAACAATACTATATTTTCATTGTTATTGTAATGATATTTCCAATATGTTTACACCTAAAGTGCCTAAGCACGACCTTAAACTGAAGTGTATACTGTATTTTACGGTGACAAGATTATGGAGTGTCTGTGATGTACTACAGTTCAATCGAATTAGTTGATATTAACCAAGATTCAAAAGGAAAGAGAGCACTGAAAATGGATACCATTGACAAGGGTAGCGCAAAATAGCTCGACGCTGATGTGCTCAAATTCAATTCTTGGCATTGATGGAATCATAATGACACAAAACGACCATAAATTACTATTATTATTATTCATTAATTAATTACAAGTTTATAAATGTAGGAGACAATAACGAACTATGAAATAATTTAACTATTAATTATTATTATTATTATTTTAAGGTATCTGAGATGATTAGATCACCACTGGCATCCACATCCACCAAGCATTCGGCTAGACCACCAAGCACTCTGAGCAATCAGATTTGTTCATGTACAGAACTTGCATTACTCCAAGCATTTATCATTTCCTGCAATGGCTCTTAGCAATATGTTCATGTTGTTCATGCAGTCATCATCCAGCAATTTGTTCTGCATTCAGCAACTTCAGCTACAACGTCAAAAACGAATAACAATGGAGTCAACGTTTTCATTTGCTAGGCCTGCATCACCAAGAATCTATTCATTTATTGGGCCTATTATCCTCTTTATTCAAGTACCACTCCAAGCAAATGTTCTCTTGTTAGCTTGTCATCTTCACCATGCAATAACCACTCTAACATCCTATTCATTTGTTGGGCCTGTCATATACATCTCAGTGCATTCATTTAATGGGCCTGTTGTGCACCTAATAAGAAATCAAATGTAAATAGGGTTAGAGAAAAACTTACCGGGTTTCTGTCGAGTTTCCGAATTCTGGCAAAATGAGTGAACAAAGTTCGATTTCACCTAAAGTAGGATGAAAGTTGAGATCGATGAATCAATAAACCTAAAATTGGGCTTCTAAAGAGAATGATCAACAATTTTGAAGCAAATGGCGCTTCTAGTTATTAAGTAAACTCAAAATTAGATTCACATTCTATGTATTTCAAGGATGGATTCAAGGGGGTTAGGGCTTGGCATACTGGATGTTACTAGCGGAATTAGAGGACGAACGAAATTTCATGGGAGATTTCATGTATAATTGGGATTTTAATTAGGTTTAAAATAATCATGGGAAAGATTGGAAGTTTACTGCTTTCTTACTTTATGTGGAAGAGAAGTTAAAAGGAAAAAAGGAAGGCGGCTAGGTACCCACGTAATGAAAAGAATCTGAAAATGAAGCGGGTTAACTTAAACAGCGTTTAGGTCTCCAATTTTTATTTGAGTAAATGCTTTGTCAGCATTTATAAGGAAAACGCTGTCCAATATTGCCGTAAAAACCAAATTTTCTTGTAGTGTACAAATCTCACTCGAGACAGTATTAGGTTTACAGTCTCGGCAAAAACTTCCAACCTCAAACATATGGACCTCTTCCATCAGTGGTAGTCGTGTTGCACACACACCACTACTCTATCTATCTCTAAAACTTATGTTGGAAAATCTGAACAGATAGCCCAACAGATTAGGTAGATATAGATATATATATATAGTTATATATAAAAATTAAAAGTACGCTCTCTCAAGAAAGACGCTACTACAGAGCCTAGGTATTCACTCAACCTCGCTCTGATACCAACTGAGACGACCCGACTTCCTAACTTCGGGAATTCGCATCAACTTGAAGAAAGAAAAGGGATAGAAGAAGAAAAGAAAGAGAAAGAAGAAACAAAACAACATCAGAGAACTCACAACGGAATGAATAAAATATAATATATCACATAAAATATTGCACGGTATCATATTACATCAGAGTACACAACTTAAACAACACATATTAGACAGTTATAAACAACTGTCTAACTATACAACTTAAGAACAATAGATACAGATACCAAACAAACACAGCGGAACCATAATATATCTACACGTCGAAGCCTCCTGCTCCATATCTCCTCCAGAATTCGTCAAGCAAACCTGAATCACTTGACTACTCATACATAATATGAGTACCCAAGAGTTTAATAAAATAGAAAAAAAACACTCGGGTCAGACAGGGGTCTGGTGTGAGTAAACGGGTTAAAATTGCTAAACTTTAGAAAAACTTTAGAAAAGGAAAGGTATCATGTAAGACTTCCCACACATAAACATGGAAAAGTTTTTACCTTACGCTAACCAAAACATTTGATAGGAAATCCGGTGATATTATAGTAGTGTCTAGGGTTTTCAAAATAAAATACAGAAATAGCTGGAATGCTTACATCTCACGTTCCAACATAGTTGGGCACAATCAAAACCGTACAGGCACTTATTGGATGTTGGATTCCATCAATGGCAGGGCTACTGGGGTACCGCCCGTCACAGTAAGTGAACTAGATCAACGTACCGAGGAGTACGCCCACTCCCCTGCAACACAAGGCCGGAACCATCCCTTACTGGACAGTCCCGAATAAGACCACCCCGTAGTTGGCGCGACCAACCACACACTAAGCCGAAATAGAAAGGGACCTCTAGACAGGGGTAAATCTCACTCTCAAGTGGGGGCTACCCACGAAGTCTTGTTGCACCTCCCTTGTTTTAGCCATTCCCGGTTGATGAGGCTTGAGGCTGCGATTTCCTTTACAGAACACATCTATCTTAGAATGCTCATCGTCCACCTGACGATGTTCTGAAAGCATTCAATCCATACAAGTTCGTTCCAGGTTCGAACGAAATCGAAGGCACTATCTCGTTGCACTCATTTTAGAATCACTCTCACAGTCAACGACCATAACCCTTGCACTCTAAATCACCATCTCGAATCTATAAGTACTATTCCGTCAAACTCATTACGGAATCACCCACAGAGTTATACTGACGTATAGCCCTTACACCTCGAGTCTTCACTTGCTCCACTTGGATTCACGACCCAACGTTTAATTAGAATCGATGTGGTTTTCGGATTCCAAATATGGAAACCCGATCCCGGTCTCACCGAAACCAAATGCCATTTTAATGTCCAAGTTGTACTTAAGGGTTTAACAATTTAAACTCATATTCAAGGTGATATAACAGATAGATGAATAACATTATCATAATAGATAATTCACATCAAACATTCATCTCCATAAGCAGCATATCACATATCATAGATATCCAGATCATGCAGTATCAACCAATATCAAACACCCAATATCAATCACTCAGTGTTGATCATCCAATATCAATCATCCAATATAAACCAATCATCCATAATCAGAATTGATTAATTCTTAATCAATTGGATTACTTAAATCCTTCTTCATTTATTTATTTCAAATAAATAGATTAATCATCTCTAATGATCTTCTTTAATTAATCTTCATTGATTAATTATACTTTAATTACATTCAATTAATTATCCTTAACCATATTCAGTAATTAACCTTTAATTACTATCATTAATTACAATAATTAATGATCCTTTATTTAATTACATTAATTAATTATAATTAATTACATTAAACCTTAATTAATTAAAATTAATTAATCACCCTTAAATTAATCACTTATATTAATCAATCTTGATTAATATTATTAATTACGTTAATTAATGATCCTTATTAATTAATAATTACTTTAAATTAATTAAATAATTAACTTGTGATTAATCATTCTATTGATCATAATTAGTAATTAACAATTTGTAATTACTTATCTTAACTAATTAACTTCTTAATTAATTAACTTCTAAAGTAATTATATTAATCCTTGGTTAACAAATCCAATTAATTAATCCTTAATTACTTCATTAAGTAATTACTAAACAATTAATTTAATAAATAAATCCCTAAATTAATTACGTTATTAATTAATTACAATTTTAATTAATTACATTTAGTAATTAATCTTAAGTTAAACTCATTCATTCATTAATTAATTACATTAATTAATTAACTAAAATAATTAAGTAATTAACTCTTAATTACTTAACAAGTAATTATCTCTAATTACTTCATTAACAACTCTTGATTACTTTCTTAATTAATTACCTTAACAAATAATTAATTCCATTATTAAACAATTCCTAATTCATTAATTAATTACTCCATAATTAATTAATTTTAAAACAATTATATTAATCAATTCTTTAATAGATATCATCAAGTGATTAACCAATAATCACTTCAACTAATTACTCTACGAGTAATTACCATTAATTACTTCCATAAGTAATTAACCTCCTTAATTACATTCAACAATTAATCATTAATTACTTTATTAAGTAATTACACTTAATTAATCCATAATTAAGTGGTTATTTCAAATTAAATAAATAATTAACTAATTATTTAAAATTAATTAAACAGTTAATTAATTAACTTCTATTATTAAAGAAAATCTTTAATAAATTAAGAAAACCATAATTCTCAAACTTAACTTATTAACAAATAAGTATTCTTAGATTAATTATTCAAATAATTTAACCTTGTTTATTTCCATAAATAGATTATTTGAATTCTTTAAATCTTATTAATTCAAAGATAAATTATTAAACTTGATTTACAAAATCATAATGATAATCTTACTTAGAGATAAAGCATTTACAAATCATTTCCAATTTAAAACATTTTAAATTATCAAATTTTAAACTTATTTAATTTAATATAAATTGAAAATCCTGTTATTAAAACATTGCTTCAAAACTTTAACTTAAATCTTTGATTTAATAATTAAATTCAAATTCTCTTTTAAATTTGAATTTTAAACTTAATTAAGATAATTATTTTTAAAATAAAACATCTTAAAACATTTTAAAATTAAATATAAATTAAATTTTTACTTTTAAACGTTTTATTTACTTTCGTTTTTTAAAATAACAAGTTTAACTTTATATTTTATTACCTTCATAAACTTGTTCTTATAGGTTTTAACTTGATTTATACTAATTTACATATAAATCTAATCTGCATATATAATACACAGAGCAAATCAACAAACTCGAGTACGAACTCGGCCACTTCACGCGTCATCCCCGGAGCCAACACAACCCCATCCTTCTTCGAGTCGCACACGAGCATATCACGAGAGTTCCCCTGAGTTTCATTCGCCTTCCCCAAAGCTTCGAATACCCAGTGTACACGACCCTACGCGTGCATGTTGCACAGCAATTCCGACGTCGGCAAGCTTGCCTCCGGCCATCACCAAGTCGGCGGCGACCCCAACGTGCCATCCCTCAACCCAGATCAAAGAAATAGCGAACGAATCAAATTCGAGTATCGAGCTCGATCAATCTGCAGACACTCAAGCACAAACCAACCCATCGCCGACCACTCTCGCCGCCGTTGAACTCCACCAGTCTCACCATCGAACCCCACATCCAAGCTCAACATCCACCCCAAAAACGAACAAGCTCTATCCAAAATTCAAGATGCAAAAGCTCCTACAGTTCGGTCGAAACCAAACTACTCTAAAACCCTAATCGTGCCAATTCCCATCGAATCAACAAATATAAAAATTCTTTTGCATTTTTCCCATGATCTATAGCTTACATTCAAGCTACGATCCAAGAATCAAATCAAATTATTATATATTCAACCCGCAGTTCATAAAAATCCCCAAATCATTCAAACCAAAAATTCAACCTAAATACACAATTAAAAATTATGATTCCAACTCTAAAAATCATAACTTTCCTATAGAAATCCAGATATACATTCAAAACTAAAGTTTGAAACCATAAATTTTGCCCAAGTTTTGATTTTTACTGTAAATTTGAAAAAATAAGAGTAATTAATTCATTTAAAATCCTACAACTATTTTTAGATGATAAATCACTTGCTTACAAACAATTTTCATCTACAAATCAATGTCCAATTTGCATTCAAAATCAAGTTATTGATTTTAAAAAGAAAGAAAACAAACCTGTATACAACAGTATATATATACAGCATTCACCATTTTTTTATCCTTTTATTTTATAACTTGCATGCAGGTAAACAAATATGCATCATCTAAATCAAATACATTTGCATGCAACATTCAATTAAAAATTAAATCAAAACTGTTTTTAAAATATAATTTACTCACCATTTTTAAAACATGCAGAGCAGTTTAAATCTTTTTCCAGGCAATTGAATATTAGATCTGAAAACTTTGATTGCCTGTTTCAATTGAGGCTCTAAAATGTTAAATTTCAGATCTTCATGTATCTCAAATTTGAAAGTTGCAGATTGAACATTAATTGAATTGCAGGATTTGAAAAATTACAGATTTGATTTACTTTTGGTTGCAGGTTTTAGAACTTTGAAATGCAGTTTGAATTGTTGATTAAAACTTGCTGAAGATCATTCCTTTGATTGCAGGTTGAAATTTTGAAGTTGCAGCTCTGATCAATGCATATTTTAAATTTGCTTTTGCGTTTTGGTTTTAAACTTTAGATTTGAGAAATAGTTCAGGTTTTGAAAAAGATTTCTGTTTTGCCATTAATGTTTGAAAGAATGAAGAAAGGAAAATAGAATTGAATAAAATATCGAAAATGAGAGAGAGAAAACAAATTTTCTCTTATATGTTTAAATTTGTAAATGAAAAGAAATAAAGGCCACTTATTTTAATGCATGCCATATTAATTACAAGTGTAATTTGCATGAGTTCATTCGTTAACAAGTGTCTAAAATCCTTGCATAATTGTTTTTAAAACCTTATTACAAAGATTAATTATATTTATATTTATGTAATATGGACCTTTATGTTTATATAAATATGAATCTAGTAATTTATTCACATATTACTTATGTTCATAAACAATTTTAATTCAAGAAATTAATTAAAAAGAAAGTTTATTTATAACTTTATATATTTACAACCATTTTATAATAAGCATTTTTAAAACAAAACAAAGCTTTAAAACTTATTTAAACTATCATATTTAAACTAAATAAAAATCTCTTATTTTAAATACTTTTAAAAGAAAGACAACACAAAACTTTGTTTAAAACCCTTTTTAAACTATCTTATTTAAAAACAAACTGTTCATATTTTAAAACAAATGAATTAATCTGTAAATTAACTTTTTGAAAACATTGATTTTAAAACAGGGCTTCAATCTACAATATTCATACATTATAAATTAATAGATTAAATTAAATTTCCAAAACAATATCAAATTATAACATATACATACATATATATTACAATTTGAAAATTTTATTGTTTTATTTAAAACACAAGATCTTCTATTCACAATATATATCAGATGTATATATTATAAACAGAATAAAATTTGATTAGCTTTGAAAAATAAATCTTATCAATTTAAATTGTCAGAAAGATATTGATCACAATTATCAGATTAAATATTTATTATCCATAAAAAGAATAAATTTATCAGTCTAAATTAACATTATAAAGAAAAATTATCTAGCCAGTTAAATTATTTATACAGATTATTAAATTTATATTGCCCAAAATTCCGGGTTGTTGCAAGAAATGCATACTAAGCGACTCGCCTCAAGCGGTGAGTGTACCATAAAAAGTTACATAATACTGGGATAAGAAGGAAACCCTAGTCTATAAGAACTCTAGGTAGAACTCGTACAAAATGTCCTTCGTCTTCCATGGTACCACCAAGAGCATCCTTTCTCCATAGCACTTCTAACCTTAACAAATGAATAAGCACACAATACCCAAAATTGCATTCACAATCACTAGCAAACAAAGATCATGTTTGTTCAGGTCTAAAACGCACCCATCACCTAAGGACAACAAATAATCTACCAAGCATACCTTACGCTCGATAGCCTTAGGTTGTTAATTAAATGGTTATTCATACTACCTCATAATAAATGGAGGAGTCGTTCACCTTCATTTGCCAACATAACATATCTTATAAATGCACTAAGACCGTACGATGCACATGTACCAAACGTACGCAATACCGGATCTAATCACTTGCTCGATCACATAGATTTCTCTTCCTAACTAGTATAGATCACCGGACCTCTCTAGTGCGGACTCTGATTTGTTCCATGATTAGAAACTGCTATTCTCCTTGCATAGCCATATACTATGATAGAAAACATTAGGATTATATCATAAATCCTTATCAAGAGTTCGCCGTCAAAAATCGAGTGAAAAATTATTGTTCAGACCAGTGTAAACACCTTGAAACATGTATTCGAATACTGGATGAAGAACAGTCATGCAAATAAAATGATCTACATTCAACTTACGTATTTATCCTATTGGTTTCTTAAATACATCGATTCCTTTTTAATCACATTCGTTTACACAAATAGTATGTCCTTCAATACTAAATTATTTATACATCATTTCATAAATCATAACTTCAAGTTTATAATCTTTTAATAAATTTAGTATATGGTTTTGAAGTGTTTTCGGGTTTGAGTCATCTTATATAAATATACTCTTCCCACTTACCGGACTCTTCAAAACCAATCGTTAAATTTCCAGTTAACTCACTTCCGGTTCTCTCAGAAGTAAGTGAAGGCTGGAGATGTTTCATACCAATACTCCTCTCCGAGGGTTCTTATTGGTATGAAATCGTGAAGCCTTTCAATAACTTCTTAAGTCAATATTTGGTCAAGTTCGATAATTGAATAATCGATTATCTAGTCAAAACAATTTCTTATACAAATCACAATTCGTATGCTTAACTCATTTTCAACATTCCAACTTAACTTTTCCTTGCCCATGAGTGAAGCCACGTAAGTTTGGGCACTGGTTGCTTCAAGCCTTGCCTAGACATTCCATTCTTAAATCTCACAAATAGATAAGTCAACTTCATCTGCTTTTAGTGTTAAGTATAGTATTAATGATTCCATAAACAGTAAGGAATCAACTTGATTAACACGTTTCCAACATTTTCCACTTACCTATTCCTTGGTTAAGAGGGAAGCCCAATAGGTTAGAACGCTATTACTCCGTCCCTACTCGACATCAATCTTAACTCTCACAAATAGATAAGATTACTTCATTGGCTTATTAGTGTTAAACATAGTTAATTATTTTTCAAATAAGTAATTAAACAATGATCTATTTAGCCATAAGAAATTACTAAACCATTTTTATATACATTTAAAATACTTGAAAATATGTATAATAGATTTTAAAATATTTTTCTAAAATACCGCATAAAATAAAAATTTGGAAAAATGAACAAAACTTGGAAAAAGGACATGTTTCATTCTAAAAAATTTTCTTTAAAAATTCATAAATATCTCAAACTAATTTTAAAATAATCTAAATATAGTTAAGAAATACTTTAAGCTTTCCTTCACCCCCCACTATGTCATGGAAGACTCGCCTCCTATTACTTTTCCTTTATGTATCTTCTTCTTTATGTCACTTCTCATTTATGGTTAATTACTCCTATAATCTTCTCATAATACCATCTCTTATCCTAGTAGAACTTTCTAGAACATTCCATGCTTTATGAAGAGGAGAGTGTGTTAATTAGTTGTTAATATGTTCATTAATTAAGTGCACGATAGTTCAAACAACTTATATCGAATGAGAAGCTGTTTATCGATAAACAGATTTTCAATCACATTATCGATTTTTCTTTGAAGAACATATTTTTGTAAACACTTTTCAAAAACAAGTTTCTTAACGTTATTTATTAATTAAATGATGTTAAACAAGGTTATAAAATCATAATTATAACACTTAAACATTACTCAAAATGTATCGATATTCGAAGATGAAGTGTTTGAATTTCCGGGTCGCTACAAACATCATAAATGAAAGAGTCATAGTTTGCATAATCCCATTTACTACTATGCCTTATGCACTCTTATGCGATATCCTGATACTACTGTGCCTTATGGGCTCTTATGTCATTTCCTTATTACTACTACTCTCCTAGCACAACAGTTCCCTCGCAGTTTCCATTTTAGATTAATCTTTAATTCAATACTGCCTTGAATCAGCCTCATGCAATAATCTTTGTATTCATTCATTAAAGTTAAAACTGTAAAGATCCCTTCCCCTGTTGTACTCTTTTAAATTCATTTTTTAAGCTCAACCTACATAGACTTAGCCCTTTGTAGTATTCTTTAAATCCATTTATTATTAAGCTGTGGATCATTAAGAAACCGCCACGTGTAGTCCATATGCATTTATTTATTTAAACTATGGACTATTATGAAACAACCACTCGATGTCCCAAAACATTTGTTCTGTGTGGGACTGCATAGAATCGGCCCACTGTAGTCTCTTGGAAGTTGAATGACTCTCCTCATCTTCCCATGGCGTGCATTCGAGTATGCATCCCTACTTGGCATCAATAGCCCTTTCAACCCTACCTTTAGCATATGAGTTCATTCCCTTAATAGCCCTGAGCTCTCCATGAGCCCTATCTAATTGTCTTATATTAGGTTTCATTCACACCTTTTCTTGGTGCATTACCACCCTGCGCCAACCGTTAGCACAGTACACCGTTTATTTTTTAAGTGAATACTTCCAAATTGTGGTGCAGTATGCCTTTTACATATGGCAGTGCTGTTTAGTCTCTTTTAACTTCACATTTTTGCAACTCAACATGTCTACATATTCGACACATATCTGCTTTCCCTTGAAATTTCTTAGATCCCTTTGGCAAATCGCTGCTTCATCCCCATATGCGTAGTTTTCTTATAAAACATTAAGCCCTCTTCAGCTCTATACTAGAAAAATTCTGACATGTCTAAAAATGTCTTTACACGTATCACCCTCTAATATGAAATAGCTCCACTTTCTGTTATTCACATTGTCCTTTATTTCTCTTTTCAGCTTTTCATGTGGACCTTGTTCCCTATTTATCTAACACTTTTTTCACCGTGAATTATAAAATTACCGGCAACCGTTTTGTTCCCTTTTCCACAAAGTAATACCCTTCTTATAATGGCCTATTTTTTTCCATAGAAAATCTTAATGAAAATCCAAAAAAAATCGTGGACAACCATTCCAATATACTTTATTTTTTATTTAGATTTCTTAAAGGTATTTTCCTTACTTATTTTCTAGGTATTCTCCTTTAGTAATTAATAATATATTATTTTGACATGAGAGAACACTCTAACCAAAAACCCATTTCTAAAATCATTGTTAGAACTTCATATAAAACTTTTGTAGCATCTAGAAATCATTAGAGTAAGGAAACATATCTAAACATCCTATTTTCATATATTTTTCCTAAAACAATCATTAAATTTTTTACTTGTTTTATAAAAATCCACATAAAACTCCATCACATTTAAAAGTATACAAAATCATACCAAAACAAAATAATTAGATATGGTAAAATAGGTTTAGTTTTACTCATCTAGATCTTTGAGATATCATGTTTTAATCTTCTTAATCTCCTTTTTTCTTGCGCTTCGTATCTCCTCTTTTTTGCTCTCTTTAGGCTACCATCATTAATATTCCTCTCAAGCTTTTATTTTATTTTTAGTAGAATGAAATGAATGAATGGAATGAGTAATTCTTATTGTCTAACAATAATTTAGGCTTGGACCCTTACTCATTTTCATTAATTCATTATCCCTTTTCCTTTAATTTAGCATATCTTCCCCCTTTAATTAATTAACTAAATTAATCAATAATTACAGGTTGTTACACATGTAGTCAGGGACTCTTCTTCTTGAGTACTCTTTGCTTGAAAATTGATTAGTTAGGGTTTTAGCAATCAATCAAAATGTATTGAAATTGATAGAGAGGTCGAATTCAAATGATGGTGTAAGGATTTTCAATGTCGAATCAGAAAGGAGCCATTACCAAATCATGAAGTTGGAGGAATAATCATTAATCAACCATAGAATAGAAGTCGATGAATTTATGGGGAATTGATGTGAATTTAGTATTAACATGCATGAATTATAGTCCACCTAATAAGCAATGGAATTATCGTTGGAAAAGACAAAATCTGTTAGTAATGTTTTGGAAATTATATTGATTGTAGCTTAAAATGGTCCAAACCATGAGTATTGAATTGATCCAGTAAAGTAATATACCACTTTAAATGTTCCTAGTTAAGAGGCATCGAAAAGGGGATATTAATGCACCTGTGAAGACTAGTTTACATAATGCTCTCTAAATGTTGGATGATGAACTACTCATGATCATGGAGGCATTAGGAGGTTACGTACTTGTAATTATAAGATAATTATAGAAACTCATACGAGAGTCTAATGTATGTTAAATATATCTAAGTCAAAACATAAAATCTCAACATAATGCCGTGAGGTTTTTTTTGACTTACTGTGATTTTCCTTGGACTTGAGAATATTGTATTGCTTAAATGAAGAGGTCGTATGTTGATTTTAGTAAAGCCATGGCACCTCAATGAGGCTTTAGTTTTTTTAGGTGTATGCTAAATCATTTAGAGTGAAATATTATTCAATAGAGAATTCATCTTCTCCAATATAGGACATTATTATCGCTGTAATTCGAAGTCAAATCAAAGTCAAAATATCCAGCCAGAGTAGATCATCGTTATCATTTGAGCCAATGTTGTTGGTCTTCGAAATTAAGTATAGATATTGTTAGAGTTTCTGAACAAGACCAAACTCTGTATATCAATGATGATAATTTTTCATACACAGTCTCTTCAGCAAAGAAGGATCTTGGGGCAATTAGGGCGAGCTGAAGTGCTTGGTGCATAGAGAAGCAGACTAGGTCCACTTGAGACTATAATGGATGCTGCAGTACCCAATGAATCATCTCAAAGTCCTCAATTCAGTTCTCAAATTAATACTAATTAGAAACTAAGACAAAACTTACCATACCAATTGATCTCATCGAGAGGTTTGTAAGGATCAAAAATGCAAATGTTGTAGCAGATGCAAAGGAGTGCGATATGAAGAAAGCTATGAAACAATATTGTATTTTGATAAAAGCATATCCAAGAAGATCTATGTAGTGCTTAGATGTATCTTAATCTTAGGTGTGTGCTAGGGTAAGTGAGATAATGTGCATCTATATTGTATTTTGATAAAAGCAATACTGCAGATGTGAATTGATAGTTGATGTTTTTGAATATACTAAAACATTGTTTGTTCAGATCTATTTGCCGATGGCTCTTTCTAATTATATTGTTATTTTTATTCTATTATTTATGCTTATCATTGCTTGTTTGTTGAGATGTAATAGTATTTATATATTTTTTCTCATTTAAATTTTTTTTAACAATTGGAAAAAATACTTGTGAAAACCCTATTGCAATGAGCATGAACAATTTTAAAAGATCATATTGCTACATCTTTGGAACATTGTAAAAAATGCTTACTATAACGGGCTTTTGCAATGATTTTAAAATGCTATAAAATCTTTCGGGTCTATTACTACATTGCATAAGATGATGGGCGCATGCCCATTGCGAAACCCCTACTACAACAGGAATTGCCAGTTGTGAAAAGGTTATTTTGTTGCAGTGACTCGAGATCTACTAAATTGTAGTCGAAATCGACTTTAATTTGTTGTTATCTAGAAAGAATTCATTAAGTAAAAGATTAAGTGGACATAGGCTGGAGATTTGTTCGAACCACTTCAAAAACTTTGTATTTTGTTCTCTTTTACTTCGTTGTCATCGTTTTAATATTTGTTTGATTCAAATTCTATTGATATTGTGGTGTTATGTCAATTTTTAGCGCAATACTTTTGCTTTCATTGAGAAATACTAAGGATTCGATTTGGAGAAGATGAAGGGGCCAACTATAAGAGTTATTACTAAAAAAGGTCGGAGCATTGGGTCGGTTAGGAGGTGTCTTCAAGCTCTAATCAGCCTTCTGTCTATGTTATCAAAGAGGAGATAGAGGGGACGATTGCAAGGATGAAAAAGAGATTGATGGCTTGACAAGAGAAGATAAAGAACAGATTTTTCCAAAAAATGGAGCAACAAGGGAAATCAAAGTTGTTGGAAATCAGAATTGGAGGCCAAAAGGTAATGTCGGTGCACCAAGAGATGGGGTAGAGCAAGTTGGACCAAACCCCCCTTCTAGAAACACAATAAGTCGCTACTGACTTGTTCGAACAAGTCAGTACCAACCATAATGGTAAATGGGGATGGTTATAACACCCTATAATTTTACAAAATTAAATAATTAAATTAAAAGGATAAAATCATAATTTTACATAAAGGGGGGAAATACTGAATATAGGATTTGGAATCAGGAATCAAGACCTTCTCCATTGCATCTGGAATGTAGTTTATAATCAGAAAACATATATAACTAGCTGAATTTGGTTTAATGAGCTAGAAATTATAAGAAGTCAAACCTATTTGTTTTCTCGTAATATATTAATATCGAGATCTAAACATGAGTTATTTCAGCCTATAAATAGAAATGTGAACCATATCCTCTAATTCTACTTTAGCCTTAACATCTTATCACTAATCTCCTTCTTCTTTTTAATCTAATCTCTAGACAAAATTAATTCCAAATCCACCAAATCAAATCCAACTTAAACGAATTAATATATGAAAGCGATGTACTACATACTTAAATTGAAGCTATCAAGAAATTCAGCAATTTCAAGGTAAGGAATTTCTGGACAGCGAAGGAGGAGGAGGGTTCACCACGGATCAAAAAGGTGTGTGGCTAATCGATGAGTGAAATTCATTATATACATATATATATATATATATATATATGTATATATTAGTAAGACATAGCAATTAAACCCTTATGGTCATAAATCACATTAAAAATGATGTAATTGAAAATTAAAAAGTGATTTTTTATATAAACATGATTAGAGTGTAGTTTGACATGGCTAGATGATTAAAAATTCTAATTTTATTGATTGTAATTAGCCAGAGTTAATCACTCTCTAATTAAAAAAGTGTGAAATACAAAAGTATTCCAAACTAGACATATTGTAAATCAAAATTATAGTTCTCGGTGATGCAAATTCCCTAGTGGTGTTTTCTCGTCGATCAGGTCTATGGAATGATTATTAAATGCCCCAAAAGTTTGGTAGACATGGACTGTCCTTTTTGATTCAATGGAAAAACGATGTCGGTATGGCAATTGAAGAGTATAGAGTTATAGAGAAGATTAAGTAGTTACCATAGTAGGTTTTGATCGACCATACGGAGTAAGAGATCACTGGAACGATGAATCCTATTTCCCACTAGGGTGTGACGGTATAGTCATTTTGGACGGTCAGAGGGGCATGGAAAGATGCAGCTTGTCGAGGGCGACTCTTGATCAGTGGACGAATATAAGGGTTGGCGTAGGTGAGAAAAACAGGTAGTGATTGAAACGTGGTCGAAGTTAAGGAGTTACTATAGCGTGAAAGGAAGATATGCATATATGGAAAATAAATAAACAAACAAACAAATAAGTATAATAATGCCCCTAAATTTTAAATGGTTATAACTATTGCATACGACCTTCATTTCATGCATGGTTCGTGGAACCGAGATCGTGGTGAGAAAAGGAACATTTTGGTATATTGTTCATTGTGTTTTGGAACACTTTCAAAAAGTTTCTTGTTTTAGTAGATTCGTTATATGTTGTTAGATATGACGATGGTGGGCTGAGACATTTTGTTCCCCGGTGTGTGAGTTACTTACGATTGGGCGATGGTAGGCTCAAACATTTTTCTCCTCGGTAACAAGTCACTTACGATTTGACGATGGTGGGCTTGGACATGTAGTTCTCCAGTAGCGAGTTGCTTATGATTTGATGACAGCGGATTGAGACATATAGTTCCTCTGCAGCAAATCATTTACAATATGGAAATAGTGGGCTAAGACATGTAGTTCCACTATAGCGAGTCTCATACGATTTGACGATAGTGGACTGAGACATATAGTTCCTCAGTAGTAAGTCGCTTATGATTTGACAATAGTAGGCTGAGACATATAGTTCCCAAGCAGCGAGTTGCATACATTTTCGATGATAACAAGTTGAGACTTTAGGCTCAATCATGCCATGATCAGTCTTTGGCATGCGCGTTGGGTCTTTGGGTTTGATCGAGTGCATATGATTAGATACAAGTTAGATTTTAGCGAGACCTTAGTATATGATGTCACTATAGTGCTATATTGTGTTTAGCTGGCTTGTTCGGTGCAGATGACCCCGGTTAACGTATGATTTTCGAGCATAAGTGTTGTTTTACTAGTTTATTAGCATTACATACTTATATGATGTGTTTCACTTCTAGACGTATGCCTGACCCCTTTAACATTTTCTTCTTTTTATTTATCTGACAGATCGATGGAGAGGACTGGTGGTGACTTAAGGGCATGATGGTTGATGGAGATCCATAATTTTCTATTTTCTATCTACTTTTTTTATTCCCAAACAATTTTCTGTTACAATATAAAGAGATGTTGAGGTGGAATTCATTTGATATTATTTTATTTGTCTCGGATTGTATTATTGATTATTATGTCTTATATCTTATTCCTTCCACTATGAGTTCAGAAAGTATAAAATGTTGTAGATAGCTCTATGTTATGATTTATATATTTTACCTCAAGTTGATCCACCGTCAAAGGCATTTACGATGCCAGTTCCATTTTTAGATGTTGATCAGGATGTCGAAAGTAGCTATTGTTTCATTTGGTATTAGAGCATAGGTTAGGCAATTTATACTTAATTTGGGGTATGAGAAAGTGTATTTTTAATTTTCTATTTATATAATGTATATAGACATAAATATATGTACACGTATATATATATATATACATACATACATATATACATATGCATTTTTGGCAAGGCCAGCGGGGTTTAAAAATGGACCCTTACCATTTTATTGATATACCTAGAAAGATGTACAAAGATGTAAGTAGCAATGCCACCTAAATACTTAGGAAAGCAAGAAACAAAGCAACAAGAAAACTAAGGAAAAACAGGCATACCAAAAGCAAATTGAAAAAAACAACACAAGAACACAAGAGGAACCGAGACAAGCATGAATCAGGAGAGTGCAGTCAGAAATTCAGGATCAAAAAAATGCCTGGAAGAAACAATTCCAAACCTTAATTCCTCCACTATACTTTCTTTCATTTGCAAGTTTTCCTTTTTGCACTAAAGATAGTTGCATTTCTTTCATCCCAGATGATCGAGATGAAAACTTTAAGGGTGAACAGTAGAACATAAGAAGATTCACATTTCCACCTCGTAACCTTGAATATTAGATCCCATTCTACTTCACTAACTAAAGCAACGCTCCTTCCAGTGGTGAGGATATTCGTAGAGCATGATAACATGTAGATATATGGACAATTAAAGAACAAGTGAAGAGAATCATCCTCGGCAGCTTGGCAAAAACTGCAAGTGGTATTAATATTGGCTCCTCTCTGTCTCAACATAATTTTCGTTTTCAAAGCATTCCTGAATATCTTCCAAAGAAATAGGTTTTGCCTCTTCGAGTTATGATTTAGCCAAATACGCTTATGCCAGCTGAAAGTCACGCAATTACTCTGGCAAACAAGGTGCTTGTACATGCCACTAATCATATACTTGTCTTGATAGAAGGACCAAGATATTCCATCATGCGGAGTAAAGGGAACATGATAACCTCGCAAAAGATTCTAGTGTTGTCTGACGTACTAATTACTAGAGTAAGGGAGGACAACACACCATCATCAATAAAATTATATGCCAAAGCATTCTTGCTAATACCAGATTGCATTTGCTAGTTGAAAGAAAGAAGGTGACTCAGGATAGTGCCTTCCTTCACCCACGGGTCATGCCAAAAGGACATTCGACCATTAAATCTAGTCTTACTTTTAGCACATGGAAGAACATCAGTCCTAAGTTTCAGAATACAACGCCATGTCCAACTGCAAGATTGAGGAATAGCCATGGTCCAGAAATTTTTATTTCCAATAAAATACTTGTAAGACCACTTCACCCAAATGTTGTCTTTATAATTCAGGAAGTTGTCAATGTGATAAACCATGGCAGCTCGATTCCATAGAAGCATATTTTTGATACCTAGGCCACCTCTGGACTTCGGCAGTTCAAATTTGAAGAAAGCACAAGGAGATAGCTTATTAGAGTTAACAGATCCAAGCCAGAAATTTTTTGACATTGCACTCCTAATCATATTGATCAGCTTGATACGTAGGATGAAAGATCTTGACCAGTACACTGTCATGGAGAAGATAATTGATTTAATGAGTGTAAGCCTACCTGCCTGACTAAGCAGCCTATTAGTCCACATGGCAAGTCTAGCAGTGATCCTCTCGTACAGTGGAATACATTGGGAATACGAAATTCTTGATGTAGCCAAGGGAATTCCTAAGTACATGGAAGTATCAGCTCTTTGCGTGATGGAAGTAAAGTTAGAAATTTGATGTCATTACCCACACTGGCTATCATCAAATCAGACTTAGATAAGTTAATGGATAGGCCAGTAATTTTGAAAATTTTGTCAAGACCATCCATAATAGAGCTAACTGTCATCATGGTAGGCTTGAAGAAAATCACCAGGTCATCGGCAAACATTAAAGAAGTAATGAGGGGATTTTTGCATTTTGGGTGAACAGAGAAACTACCATCATAAACATGTTGGATAAGAATTTGAGTTGAAACTTCCATCACTAGAATGAATAAATAGGCAGACATAGGGTCACCCTACCTAATACCTTGTTTACTTTGAAAATATCCCACATTACAGTTATTAACCATAATGGAAAACCTAGCAGTCGAGATGCAAGCTTCAATCCAAGCCACAAAATGTTTGGGGAAATTCATCAGACCCATAATTCTAACAACAGAGTCCCATTGCAATGAGTCAAAAGCTTTAGAGATATCAAGCTTGAACATGGCTCTCGGAGATACATGAGAGGTGTTGTACCCCTTCAGCAATTCGTGAGACAACAGAACATTATCGAGGATACTTATGCCATTAAGAAAAGCAGCTTGATTGGAAGAAATGATGTTAGGCATAACCATCTTGAGTCTATTAGCTATGATCTTAGAAATGCACTTCTATATGGTGTTACAGCATGAGATAGGCCTAAATTCAGAGACAAGACATGCATTATTCACTTTAGGGATGAGGGCTATGTTTGTAACATTGATAGAATCAATCATTTTGCATTTGTTAAAGAAATTATGAATAGCCTTCGTGAAGATAGGACCAACAGTTTCCCAGCATGACATGAAAAAACAGGCATTGAAGCCATCAGGTCCTCCAGTGGAATTTGCATTGAGAGAGAAAAGGGCAATTTTAATCTCAGAGTCAGAAATAGGAGAAGAGAGCAAGTCATTATCTTCAGAAGTAATTCCGGGAATGTTAATCGAATCAAGAAGCTCAAGCGAAGGAGTGAATTCATTACTGTTACCAAGCAACTTGCTGAAATAGTCAAGAAACATATTAGAAATAAGGGGATGATCAGAGATAAACTCACCATTATCATCTTTAAGAACACTAATTAACTCTCTTGACTGTTTAGCTTTAAGAGGTGAATGGTAGAAGGAAGCGTTCCTGTCACCATCCTTGAACCACTCCATTATGGTTTTTTGTTTAACTATGAGGCATTCATGCTTTAAAGCCACATAAAGTTGGGAAGACAAGGTAGCTTCTTGGGCTGCCAACTCACTGTTAGAGGTGTCAAACAGCATGGACTCTTGAACCTGTTGTAATTTGTGTGAGAGGCAGGTAGATGCCAAGTTGCCTTTGCCAAATTTACTCAATGACCACACTTTTAATTCAGTTTTGATTGGTTTAAGCTTACACTGCAAGACAAACATTGGGTTACCAAAAAAATGAATGGACCAAGCTTTGTTAACAATAGGTAAAAATTCAGGGTGAAGAACCCAAGTATTAAAAAATTTAAAATTAGATTTTCTTATCCTCATAGCAGCACCAAAAGATATAATTTGGGGTAAGTGATCAGATAGGCCGGGCATAGGTAGGAGATTAAACATATTAGGCCATTTGGTGAGAGAATAAAGATTAGAAAAGGAGAAATCAATTTTGGAGAAAGATCGAGGAGAGGATCCTCTTGAGTTGTTCCAAGAGAAAGGGGCACCCACAGTAGTAATCTTAATAAGGTTAGATTAAGAGATGGAACAGTTAAGAGGCCTGATTTCTCGAAGAGATAAGGGATTGCCACCATGTCTATGTGATAAAAGAAAGGAGCAGTTAAAGTCTCCAATTACTATCCAGGGATGAGATTCTTGTCTAAATGATGGGAGGAGATTAAGAAAGGATTGTCTGGCAGTTACAGAGTTAAGACCATAAATAACAGTAAGGTAAAAGGAAGTGGTGGAAGATACATGGATACAGTGCAAGTGGATAAGCTAATAAGTTGAAATGATAGGAGATAATAAATAGATAGAGGGGTTAAATAAAACAAGATTTCTGCCATAAGGAGCATCAGATAGATTATTAATCATCTTCCAGGACGGGTTAATGAAATTAGCAGCTTTGGAAGAAAGAGATGCATTAAGTTTAGTTTCTAATATAGCAAGAAGACTTAGAGAGTGTATGGCAATAATGTTTTTACATTGGTTTAATTTAATATCCGAGTGGGCACCTCTAATATTCCACGCACCGATATTGTTCAACATTGATCAACAAATTGATTATAAAGGAGTTTCTTTTTGTTACTCCTATTCAAAGGAGTGGTTTGAACATTAATTCCTGGAAAGGTAGAAGATGATGTGGTACCAGCACTTGGGTTGAGGTCCAAGATAGATTGTTGTTTTGATGTTTTGGATGACTTGCAGTTATGAGCCGGAGTATGACCAGCTTGTTGCACCACAAACTGATTTGTAATGCTAGAGGGAGGGTTAGACGTGGGGATGGATAGAGAAGGAGGAGGTGGTTTCCAAGCACGGGGAGCATGAATATGATTATATGGATGGTTAGATTTTCGGGAGATCGCAGAATCATTTGTTGGTGGAGATTTTAAACATGTGCTACTTTTTTGGTTGTGCACGTGCACAGAGGATACATGCACAGACTTAACTTGAGAAGTTGATGGGTTTGATTTAGCGGCGAAAGAGATTTCCTTGCTAATTTTTATTGGATGCGAAGTTAATGAGCAAACCTGTTCACTGATAGCAGGAAGAAAGAGAGATGGGGAAGATTCTGGATTAGAGGGGGGTGGGATAGCAGCAAATTTGCTTTTGCTAAGAGGAACAGAAATATCATTGTTTTCATTATTTTTGCATGCATCTGAGAGGGAATCAGTATTAAGTTTACATTCAATAACTTGTTTCTCAGTGGCACACTTTTCCTTGACATTAGTTGGTCCTTGATTACCACTAATGTTTACATCACTCATATCATTCCTAGCACTATTAAAAATGCGAGCATCCTCTTCAGTATCTATCTCACCCAATTCAGCAAGTACATGAAAACCATTTTCTTTTAGCATAATTGAATTATCAATAACACTAAACATTTCTCCATCATCCACTGTCTTAATAGGCAAAACATTTTCTATTTCCCCTTCCTCAAGCTCATCACTTCGTGCCTCCTTATTTTTATCAGATTTGTTAACTTCATGAACAACCTCCAGATTGACTTTCGTAAAAGAAGATTTAATCCTCTGTCTTATAGCTTTGTCCACGACTTGCCATTTTTGTTTCCTCTGACTCAAAATTTTACCAGCTTCTTTCGTGTTTTCCTTGAAATCATTAACATTGGCTTCATAAGATATATTTTTCTTTTCATTCTTCTCTATAACCACACTTGAATTTATTCTTATCTTTTCGCAGTTAGATTCAGAATGACCAAATACACAACAACGTGAGCATATATCTGGCTTCCAATGGTATTCAATATGAATAATTTGCGTTCCTCCATCTAGGAGCTGAACCGGAAAGGAATCAATCAGACCCCGATCAGGTTTAATTTCCACCAAGAACTTAGCAAAAGATATCCACTCCAACCTCTCCGTTGATTCATCCATACAAACAAGTTTACCCAATCTGCTAGCTAACCAGTTAATTCCAATATGGGTCCACGAAAACATTGGAATATTTGAGAATTTCACCCATAATGGCATAGATGTAATACTCTCACAAGCATTTCCCACGTTAGGATCCCATTGCTTTACAATAAAGAGTTTGTTTCGCATAACAATGGGGTCACCATGCAGAATTTTGTTCCTGTCTTCACCACAGGTCAACAGGAATAAGAAAAGGAAACCATTAGATCTAACTTTGATCGATCCTTTAAGTTTCCAATATTTTTTCAGGAAGTTAATAACTGTTAAGTAAGATAGAGGCTTATCAAGGAAGAAACCGACCAGGTAGTTGTTCCATTCTTGAGTGCCTGCTTCAATAACGTTGGGAGGTGGAATCATAATCTCATTATTGAACTCGAAGGACATCTCAACTGGTATGTACTTCCCTGCGTTACTCGGTTTACGCTTGAAAAGGGTAGTCCATATCAGTTGAGAAGGCTGAGGCAGAAGTGGTGGCAGAGGAGCAGAGGGGGCAATGGAAAAGATGATGAAGATGGGACGCAGTGAGTTGGCACCGAAGGCAGCAGCGGAGGGGGGGGGGTCAGGAGCAGGACGATGTTGACATGTAGGGGAAGACGTATGAGGTGAGGAGATGGAAGCAGGAAAAACGAGAGAAGACGAAAGAAGTACAAGAGGGATGGAGTTTGCTGCCATGAGAAAAAAGAAAAAGACATATACATACATATATGCCACACCCTATATATTTTGACATATAGATGTAGTTGTCGGTTTATCCCTTATAAAAGTAAACAACTATGAGTTAAGTAAATGTTATGATTGGGGTGGAAGATATATAAATCCATACCATTTATTGTAATTTTGTAACAACCCTGCTTTGGAGATTACATGTATATATTAAATTATAACGGAAGTTATACTTTAATATTGTAAATTAAAATATAATTAAAAAATTTAAATTGTTTGTTTGAAATAAACAATGAATTTTGCAAATAAAATAGGAAAAATTGGTAATAAATATGGGATTAAATATTGATTGGATAAGTATTTGATTTAAATAAAATGAAATATTGGGTATTTATTAGTTTGGAGCTAATTCAGTAATTAAGTGATGTATCTCAACGTTAAATTGTTGAAATAAATCTAGAGTAATGGAAATAAGTTTTAAAAACTTTATGTTGAGAATTTAGAGTGAAAATAGTCAATTTGTAATTTTATTTGGGTAAATGCAATAATATTGGAAATAAATGTATTGATGCCAATATTAGCCATTTATTGATTTTAAAAAGGGAAATATGAAGTCAATATGTATTTTATTAAAATAAAAGATGAAATATTGTTTGAACATAATGTTTTGATGACTAAAAAGAGTTAGAATGTTTTATTATAATTTATTTGACAAGAAAATAAATTTTATTGAGCTTGTTATGCTAAAAATAAGTGTTTTTACACTAAAATAGTGCAAATTGTGAAATATTGTCAAAAAATAGGGTTTTACTTATAAATATAACTTTTTATTATTGAAATAAATTTTATTTTATTATAATAACAATTTTGTTTCATTCACAAATAGATATATACATTTTATTTGACCCTAAAATAATGAAATATGTGCATTTACTGTTAAATAAGGTTAAAAGATAAACATAACTCAATTTTCTCTAAGTAAAAATGGTTCTGGGCTTTTTGGGTTAGGTTTAAAACCCAAACTCCATTATCTGGATGTTTTTGGAGATAAATAAACTATTGTATGTAGTTTCTTCTTCCTCCCCAAACAAAAGTATAGTAAAAGAAAACAAAAGAAGGTAATGGCCTCCTTCATCAAAAATTAAATTCCCACCAAATTGTTCTAATTCGAGAAGAAAATCAACCAAAATAAGATTATACACGGTAATTTAAACCAATATTAGAATTATTTCACCAAAAATCTTTCAGTTAGGTATGAATTGTCTATAATTTGCTTTTGTTTGTTCTGCATGTCTATTTTCAAGCTTCTACAGGTTATTAGAGCTCCATTTCTCCTCAAAAGCTTGCTGCTTGATATCAAAAACTTTGCTAAATCATCGGGTGAGTTTAGTACTCACCCATGCTAGATAGAAAGGTTGAACGCTGTGTAAATCTTTCATAGAATTGCTTACTGTAAATATAAAAGTCTTTGTTCTTTGTTATATAAACTTCTTGTTCCACGTTGCTACTTTGAGCACCAATAACTCTTTGATTTTCACTCGAATTGCTGCCAGATCATTTTCAGATTGAATAGTTGTTAAACTCTACGCACGTCAATTTTCACTGCATAATTCAATCGTTAGCTAGGTCAAAATCTTTCTCAAAGTTTGAATCGCACATGAGAAACGAATTGGAATAGATCGAAGTGAAATTCCGTATACCAGGTCGAGCTTGAGGTCGACCTACTCTTTCCCAGGTCGATTGCACGGTCGACCTGAGCCTCCTCTAGGTCGACCTATCGGTCGACTTGAGGAAAAGTGTGGTCGACCTGATATTGGCCTTTATACTTTTGTTTTCGCACCTTTGTTTCGTAGTTTTAGACTTCAAATTGCTATGGATTTGTCACTTGGTTTGCTACAAATTTTGAGATGATTTTGATGTTTCTTATGGGCTATGATATCCATCAATGGATTAGCCAAGTTTTGGAGGAATTTGAAATTCAAAATTTTGAATTGAATTCGATTTAAATTTGAACATCGATTTAGATTATTTTCTTCGTATTTCTTTAATTTCAAGCACTATTTCATCACAATAAATTTTGAGAAAATTTGTAAATAACTTGGCTTTTGAAATTATTAATATAGGGTATTTTCAAATTATTTTCAACTTATTTCTGAATTATTTCTAAATTATTTAAATATAATTTTTCCTATAATAAGGTGAATTTTCCAATAAATGCCTTCAAAATGATTTCAGAAAATTATTTTAAAATCCAATTTTCTCAAGTAAATTATTTTATAAATAATATAGTATTTTTACAATTTTTGGACGTACGAGAAAGAGAACTAAATGATTTTGTAAAATACGTGGTATGGGACACGTAAGTTTACTTTCTCAGTTAATTCCGGACGTGTATGATCGAAACCTCTTGAGTATATTGTCTTGAGTGGATAATTGAGATTTTTAATTCCTATTATAGGAATTATCTGAGTTAGCCAATATTTGGCGAGTAGGGAGGTTCGAGATCTCCTATTATAAGAGTAATAGTTAATGAGAACCACTTATATATGTTGTTTTACTCATCGATGAGACGAGGCGGGTCTTGAGATGAGATTTCCCTTTTCGAGAATTATGGTTCATGAGAAACCACTATGAGATTTATTTGCACTTACCGATGATACGAGGCAAGATATGTGAGATATGTGAGATTTCTGAGATTTATGATTTGTTTTTATGATGTGGAGTTAACTATTGGTGAGTAAACCGTTTAGTGCAAGCGTGTGGTACGGGATGCACATTGACACTTTTTAGGTTCCTTTTCGAGAGTTTGTGACACATCCACGGGTACGCCGGTGCTATAGACCTTCGGGTCATCACGAGTTATGTGACTTCGGTCACCACGAGTTGTGTGACTTCGGTCACCATGAGTATGACCTTCGAGTCCACGAGATAGGTACCTAATGTATAAATAGCACTGGACAAGAGTTTAGCACATGCAGCATTACTTTGGCTTTGCAATCGGGGATCTGGCCAATTCGGGTTTTTTGAGTTTCTGAGTTTCACTGCGATTTAATCATACTAAGATGTCTTTGTTACATCGGTAGCCTAATGATACATGAGACGTTATATATATATATATATATATATATATATATATATATATATATATATATAAATGGTGATTTCATTTTTATGAGTTTTGAACTCCTTTTGAGAGTTCCATGAGATTTGAGTTTGTAAATTTTGACGAGTTTCTCTTACGGCTTTTATATGGTTACTTATATTTATATTAAATGCCCTTGAGTTTGGATTTCTTATGTTGAACTAAACCTATTCATGCGACAACCTTTGTGAATCTATACCTTGGCATTGTAATTGAGCTATACTTGTACCTTACCTTCGTAAATAAAGGAATAATTCCCTTATACACTTATATTCCTCTTATCATGTACTAATATCAAGTTCTAGCTAGCCTAACCGTGTATTTATTATTCGAGTCAGACCGAGTTGCAGGTTAGGTAGTTGGACTCTTGGCTTGCTTTACCTTTTGGACTCTACCATCGACTTTGGATATGGCATAGTTTTTGTGTAGTAGCCTTTTGTTGGGAACCTTATGATGTATATATTCTTTTGTGGGGGATGTATGTATATGTATATGGTGGTCGAATAACCACTTGTGATATGTTGTATGATATTTGATGTATATGTATGTATATATTATCTATGTTGCTGTTCTATGACTTACGATTGTTGTAGTTATTATATTTTGTTTATGAATCGATCCTGTAGCCACCATAGTAGTGTATTAGATAGGAGTTAAGTATGTCAAATACTTGAGATGAAATGAGAAAAAAAAGAGTACAAATACCGACATACTTAGCTCTTATCTAATGTAAGACTACGATGATCGCCCTTAGCCACCCCTATTCTCTGCATTAGTAGATAGAATTACTAAGTAATTCTCTTTGTTAATGTGGGTCTCGGGGTAGGGCGTTAAAAAATTTCTCTACGGAGAATTACTAATAAATTGTCTTTATACCAGTTAGTAGTAGAGTAGATTGTGGGACTAAGAATGAATGAAAAGAAGAAGACTAATACCCTCAAGTCCAAAAAAAGTGTGGTATTAATAAGTCATAATGGAGGCACGTTAAGGCTTATTAGATTTCATGACCTAGTTGGGCTTGTGTAAGTTACGATTCTACTCCAATTTAAGTGTTTAAATAAATTGAAATACTTTTGTCAAAAAATTTATAAATCACAACATTTGAGATTTCTAGGAAAAATTTAGAAGTTAAAGCTTGTTTAATTCCTGAAATAACAACCCCTTAATTTAAGTTTTGAAAATGAGGAAAAATTTTAGGAGTAATATTCCACTAATATTTAAAAACTTATATTTTTGAAATTTTTTATCCAAAGTACATTGTTGCACTTATATTTTGTTGTGTAATTTTCTTTTGATATGGTAACATTTTCTAAAGTAAATTGATAAGTAAATATACAACTTTTTGAATGCATTTTACTCAATAAATATTGTTGTCACATTTTGAAAAAAAATAAAACACCACATTTTCTTTACACTTTTGTAAACATGTCTTATATAAAAAAGTAAAATTCAAAAGGATATATTTTACATGCCTATTTTTCTAAGTTAAATTGAACCATCTTAAATAGAGATTAAATTTAAAAAAGACCTAAAATAATTATTTTAAAATTGTATAATTTTTCGACTTTAATATATATCTACTATTGAATGGAAATTGAAGGATTTATGATATAAACTCTTGAAAATATGCATTAATAAACGATTTAAAATTTCACGGAAATAATTTTAGATTCGATATGAAATTAGCTAGTAGCCAAAACCGAACCTTAAAAATATATTTTTGTATATATATGATGTATGTTTAAAGGCGTTAGAAATTGGCTAATTATGAAATAAAATGATATATACTTACATATGATAAAATGGTTATAAATTATATGAAATAATGTTTTTAAATTGAAGCATGAGTATCTCAGAAAATAATTAAAGTTAATTCAAATGTGATTATATTTTGAGTAATTAATTAAATCGATCAAATTCTAAAGGATTGAATTTTGGAGGTTAAATACTTTTAAGAATTGTTAGAAATAAATTGCCTTGGAAAAATAAAATGAACTTTGGTTATGATTTCCTACAAAATGATTTAACATGAAATGTCTAAAGTAAAGCATTTTAAAAACTTACTTAAGTAGAATTTAAATAAATTATTTTGAAAAAAAAAGTGGGTTGATTGAAATTAAAAGTTGGTTAAAGTCAATAATGAATTTTATGGTTTTCAAATCTTACTAGTTTTTGTGAAGAATAAGATGTGAGATCAACGATCTTGATTTAAAAACAAAATTGAAAAGTTGTTGATATTTTCAACTTAAATTTGATTGGAGCTAGAAAAGAATTACATAGCCTGCAAAGTTTGAATTGTTTATTGTGAACTAGCTAGAATAGTTTATGCATGTTTGCAAAGGACTTGTTAGAAAAGAACGTTAGGATTAGTGATTTAGGATTTGTACTCAAAATTAATAAAGGTGTTATTTATGATTTTGAAAAAATAAATTTCTATAAAAAATGGAAAAATCTATTTTGAATCGAGAATTTAATATTCTTTATAAAGTAAGGTGGAATTTAAATAAACAATAACGTGATTTTTGATAGATTGTCTAAGTTTTGAGCATATAATATGACAGTTTACAGAGTTTATGAAAAAATAATCATTACCATTTAAGAAATAAAAATAAGAGGTGTTGTGAGAATAATAGTAATAATACTAATAATAAAGAGATACTTTCCATGACTATTTTTGGTATAAATTACTACTATTTTGATATAAGTAACAATAAAAAAAATATTTTTGGGATTTAATACAGAATGTTATTATTATTGAATTATATAATAATAAACTGGTTGTGAAAAAAATGATTTAAATAGATATTATTATTCTGATGTAAAGTGATAATAATGTTATTGTTTTGAAGGAAATTTGATGAAATTTTTTATTTCTAAATTAAATAATGAAGTTCGAAGTATTTAAAGTAATGTTTTGAGTGGAAAAATTATTTTTATAATAAACAATACTGATATGATTCATACATACTTAAGAGGAAATAACAAGTTTAAATTTATTATTTGAATTACTGAGACATATGTGGTTAAATGTTGTTTAAAATCAACGTATATGTTTACGTTTAGGGCCTTGGCTACACTTACATAAGACATTGAGAATTTTGAGAGAGTAATTGGTTGACAGTTTCTTAAATGGTTAAATAATAGAAGATTGGTTGTTGCATCAGTCGCTGATGGAGGATGACTACACTTGTCTACGTAAATTGTTTTTGGAGTACAGCGACATGCGAAAACGTACTATAGCCTTATGATAGTTTATAGGACTGCTCAAGCATGTAGAGTTAATATTATTTTTGAAGTATCTTCTATTGTATGGCTTCAATAAATGAAGTAAGTGCCTTTACTTGCATGTAATATGAGGGACAAAAGAAATTTTAAGAAAGGCAAGATTTAATGATTTGAAAGAAAATTGACTAAGGGGCAAGAGTAGTTATTTTCCATCATCACTTGGATTGAAGGAACTATCTTATGAAGTCAATTTTACGAAATAGTGAACTTTTTTGCATAACTTATTTTCAGTGCCTGATGCACGGGGAAAATAAGTGAAAAGTCCATAATCTAGTCTATGAATTCATTATAGTAATATTGCGTTCACTGAAAATAAGCTATCATCCACTTGTGATACCTATAAATTAAATGGTAATGGAGTATATGGTTCGCTTGAGAATCCTAACTGTTGGTCTGCATAGAAGGAAGACACCATCTGGTATCGTGTTGTCATGCTTATGTACTTGAAGAAAGATTTTAGTGGGGTATCTCAAATGAAACAAAGAGAGTTTTCTACTGGTCGAGGATGAAGAAGCAAGTTACGAAGTATGTTGCAAGTTATTTGAAAATGGAGATATACTAGTATGTAGTCTATGAAAATAAAAGCTATAATTGGACATTATATGATTAGAAACACCTCAGTGATATGCTAGGGAATGGAAATTGCATAGCATAGGCATGCATAAATAGTTCACGGTGGGTAACTGGGTAGGTGGAGAATTAGTTATCGAGATATATTATATAGGAAAGCTAATACCATAAGTTGTTGGGCTTTTAACCAGTACATGGAGATTAGGGGAATTAACACGTTTGAGTGGGCTTCTTGAAAAGATTGCATGTGTTCACAAGTTTTTTGTTTATTCCATCTGTAAATGTACATTGATGATTTAACGATTATGGTAGATCCTAGTTACCTTATGAGGTGAATGTAGAGAAGAAGTCTAGAATACACCATAGGTGTATTTGTAACATCTCCTATGTAAAGGCTCAAAACTAAGCACTACAGATGTTATAGTCATCTATAGTATTAGCTTCCAGTGACTAAATACGGCTATGTTAGTGGTATCTATAATATTAGGAACACTTGAATATGAAACAAAACACAAATTTCAAGAAACTTTTACTTCACTACATTTAAAACAGATGTTCCATATTCAACTTACATAATCCAGAATATGTTCTAAGCACAGATAAATTATAATTATTACAAATTATGCCAAGAGTAGTATATGAAGATACCCCATTGGATGTTCAGAGTCATATGGTCATAATAGACCTAATATAAACACAGCGGAAATTCATTAAAACATAAAACAAGAATTGCAATTCCTAGATAGCTACCTGTTTGCCTCCTACATGCCTCTAGTAGCTTTATTTGTCATCCTACTAAATCTGAAAAAGACGTTAACCCTTCAGCCTGCTCGAATTAATTTTGAGCACCTAAGAGTTTAAGGGGAAAACATAAACTTCGAGTCAGACATAAAGCTTGATATGAATAACACTATACATCCCGGTTTAGTATGTTAAGTGAGACCACGCCGCTTAGCGGAATGGATTTCCCCTCACTAACATCCCTTTTAAAATATATCTTTGCAAAACCTTTACCTGTAATCAAAACTGATTAAACACTGTAAAGCATCATTATGAAAACATACATAAGTATCAGGTAATAATGAACTATCTATTGAAACACATAAGTTTTGTTTGGATAACTTTTAACCTATGGTTGATTTGGGCCTACCAGACAATATAATCAAAATTAATCTAACACATGTTAGCTATTCTTCTTCTAGATTGTCTATCCTTAACTATCTTTTAAATACTTCATTTCTGGATGGTCTATCCCTAACTATCTGTTAAATACTTCACTTTTGGATGGTCTGTCCCAAACTTAATCATCTCTCAGGTCTTCTTGATCCTAATGGTTTTTCAGGCTCACCAATAACCTATCTGTATACAAACATATATTCCTTTCGGTGTGAATCATAATTTTAGGCTACCTGTGGCAAATCCCTACACAATAGAATTTCAGATAATAATTTGTTAGGGCTAATAGCTAATGTATAGGGGGTGACCCCATACTAGTCCTATCTGCTATTCTAATATCTGATTCATATTCATTTAAGGATCCCCTTCCATAATTTTACTTGAAAACATTTTAAAAATGGTTTAAAACCTTTAAATTAACTTATATAAGGAAAAAATATATAATCTTTATGCTTTACTCAAAATCGTATTACCATGTTATAATATATATACACTTTACTCAAACCTTAGTTGATGAAAACATTTAAATATTTGAAAGTTCTTCTTTCTAAATCTTTGAAAGTACTTCTTTCCAAAACCAAGTGAAAACCTTTTAATTATCTAGGCCAATATGCCAAAACCTTACCTTTCGAAACCACTCATCAAACCTTTCAAAACTTTTGAAAAGCAAACCTTTCCAAAGCAATAAATTTTTGGACATCCTTCTTTAATAATCACTTTAAAACATTGCCGTAGAAAAACCTTGGAAAACCTTTTGAAAAAATTGAACTAAAACCTTTCGAAATCATTGAACTCTAACCTTTCGAAACCATTCAATAACCAAACCTTTCAAAAGCATTGAACTAAAACCTTTCAAAACCATTGAATAACCAAACCATTCAAAAGCTTTGAAATAAAACCTTTAGAATTACTTCAGTAAACAAACCTTTCGAAGACATTAAATCTTTTAAAACATAGACCTTTCGAAGACTTACAGGGTACAATTTAAAACAAGTGCAGAATCCTCTTTAAAACCTTTCGACTTTATTGGAAGCAGCCTTTCGACTTTGTCGAAAGCTCTGCTTTGAAACCTTAACTTTTAAACAATAGGCTTCGGCCTTTAAAACAACTTCTTTGAAAGCTTGGGTTATACTTTGCTTAGAAAATCAAGAATAAATCACCTAAGTCAAAAGCTTTCTTTCAAAAGTATGGAGAAGCGGTTGATTTTAAAATAGGCAAACCTTTCGAGTTTGTCGGAAGGTTCAAAACATAACAAAGCAGCAGTAACCTTTCGACTTAGTCGAAAGGTTTAAGAACCTTTATTTTAAACATTTGACTTAGTCGAAAACAACTAAGTCGAATGCTCTTACTCAAAAGCAAAGCAAGTGAAAGCTTTTTATTTATATAACAAACATACCCCAACCTCTTTGGCCATCAACCTTTCGACCAAGAACTCTTTGACCTTGTCCAATTCATTACGTACCAAGTAAATTGATACCATATGCATTAGCTTGACCTTGTCGAGAGCTTTATACCTTTCGACTTTGTTGGAAGGTCTGAGTTGGAAGGTTTTACGCCGTAAAAAGCTGAAATATGCTAAAAGTATGATTTCTTTGTTTATAACTTAAAAGGATATCTTTTCAACCAACTTGCTTTTATTTGTCAAATTCTCATTGGTTAAAAAATATTTTTCAGAAAAGTGCTGCCACTATTTGTAGAATTAAATAATCATTTTATTTTATAAATTGCCCCTTCTCCTTAATTAAATATATAAAACATATAAGTCCCATGCCTTAATTAATCTTATATATTCATCAAAACACTTAGGACAAATTCTAGAAAATCTATTTTAATATGTTTTCCAACCTATAAAAATTCAAAACCCAAAATAATTATTTATTTAGCCGTAAATAATTTAAAACCCAATAAATCATTTTCTTCGCTAGAAAATTATTATAAAATCCATATTAACACGAAAAATTATGAAAAATGAAACCATCTCTAAAATATCATTTCTGACCTATATTTACATTTTCAAGGCACTTAGATGTCATTTAATAGGGTTTTTTTTTTTTTTTTGAAAAGCAATGGGCTAAGGGAGCCCTGCCCATTTATTAACAAACAAAAAGTACATTCATGTCAGCAATACAAATACAACAAATACATTCTGCAATACAAACAAATTCAATTAATACAATCTGCAATACAAATACAACAACAAACCAAAACAAAAATTAACAAATAGCAAATCAAATTCATGTCAGTCTAGTTATCCTTTGACGAATCTTCTTATGCATCTTACTAAAAAGCACATCTTCATTCTCAAATTTCTGATCAAAAATTCTACCATTTCTTTCTCTCCAAATATCATAAACAAAGATCTTAAGAACAATCAACAGTATTTCAGATTTAGCACACTTCCATCTTGTAGCCTTAAAGATATTGAACCATTCAATTCTAGAATTTTTCTTTGGCCTATGAAAATTACCATTGGCAAGCAATCTATTCCACACATTGTAAGTAAAATTACACTCAAAGAATAAGTGTACATTTGATTCAGAACAGCTATGACAGAACACACATTCATCTTCATTAAGCAATCCAAGTTTCAGCAGCTTCTGTTTAGTATTAATTGCATTGGCCAAAATTTTCCAAAGTAAAAGATTTTCCTTTGCTGATGACTTATTAGACCAAACTCTTGCTGCCCATGGAAAAGAATTCTCATTTTCAAAGTTCAACAATGCCCTGTAAACAATACTTATAGTATGCTTTTTTCCTTTAACAGTCCAAAGAACTTTTTCATTTTCATTATTCAAAGGCAAGGATTCTAAATACTACCATAGATCTCTAACTTGTTTAGAACTGCAATAAGGAAGATTAATAAAACCATCACTAATAAAAGATTTGACTGTTGCATTCATAGGAATACCAGTGAGCATTTGCAGAGAATAAGGTAAGATATCCTGAATTCTCAATCCTGTCTTAGCCCAAGGAGTTGTCCAGAAATTAAGCTCATTATCAACCATAGGATTACATTGTATAATAGGTAAAAACTTTGATCTCAACTTCAATAGATTTCTCCAACTCCAACTGCACAATTGAGGTATACTGATTGACCAAAAATCTCTGCCCTTTAATAGATTTTTCATAACCCACTGAGTCCAGAGATCTTGATTGTTAGATAAAATCTTGTCATAGTAAATGGACATAGCAGCAACATTCCATAATCTAATATTTATTATCCCCAAACCACCTTTAATCTTTGGTAGTTGTATATTCTTAAAGGAAATTAGGATTAATTTCTTAGAAAAGGGATCTCCATGCCAAAAAAATCTATTCAAAGCACTATTTATAATTGAAACAAGTTTACATGGTAGGATATAGTGTCTCATCCAATAATTGACCATGGCAGTTGCAATACTTTGAACAATAATTAATCTTCTAGCTTGAGAAAGTTTTGTATTAGGCCAGACTAATAATTTTTCAATTATTCTCTCATAAAGTGGCATACAATCAGTTGTTGTTATCCTTGCTTTGATGATAGGAAGACCAAGATACTTTTCATTATGTTGCATTTCACTAAGCCCAGAGAAAGAGATGATATCTCTCTTAATCTCATCAGTTGTACCAGAAATAAGAATATGAGATTTCTTAATATTAATTTTCAACCCAGTGATAGTGTAGAATTTATCCAAAACCTCAATTACAGTGGAAATATTAGACATAGTAGGTTTAGTAAAAATGATTAAATCATCAGCAAATAAGAGATGAGTTATCAGAGACTCTTTACATTTTGGATGCAACTCGAACTTACCATTTTTTACTTGCTCAATAATCAAAGCATTTAAAACCTCCATTACAGTAATAAACAAATATGCAGAAATAGGATCACCTTGCCTAATTCCTTGCGTACCTTTGAAATAACCTTCAGAACATCCATTCCTAACAATTGAGTAATGAGGAGTAGAAATACAAGTATAAATCCAAGCAAGCATTGGCTTTGGAAAGTTCATTCGTGAAAGAATAGCTATAATGGAGCACCATGAAACTGAGTCAAAAGCCTTTTGTATATCAAGTTTGATCAAACATCTTGGAGAGATACTTCCAATATTATAACCTCTTGTAAGTTCCTGAGTAAGAAGAATATTATCACTTATATTCCTGTTAGGAAGATAAGCAACTTGATTATTGGATATAATAGAAGATAGAATATTCTGAATTCTATTTGCAATGATTTTTGAGATAATTTTATATAGAACATTGCAACAAGAGATTGGTCTAAAGTCAGAAACATTACTAGCTTTAGTACATTTTGGCACAAGGGCTATGTTTGTTGCATTAATTCCAAAAGGCAATTTGTTATGAGAAAAGAAAAATAGTATAGCCCTGTAGACATCTTCCTTTATAATATTCCAAGAATGTTGATAGAAGAAAGAACTAAAACCATCTGGACCACCACTACTGTCAGGCTTTAGAGAAAAGACTGCCAATTTAATCTCTTCAGGTAGTACTTCTTTAATTAATTCACTTGCTTGGTCAGGTTTCAAAAAAGGTAACTTCATAGAAAATAAAGGAGAAAGGTTTGGAGTCATTGGCAAAGGATTGGCAAGTATAGATGAGAAGTAATCAATAAAAGCAGCATTGATAGAGTCATCATTTTCTATAAGAACTCCATTCCTATCAAAAATACTTATAATTCTTTCTTTACATTGCTTAATTTTGATAGAGTTATGATAAAATCTTGTATTCCTGTCACCATGTTTAACCAAAGTTTCATGAAGTTGTTCCTTTTTCATCAAAGCTTCAAATTCTAATGCTTCAAGAAGATCATTTGATAAATCAGCTTCCTTTCTAGCTAAAGAAACATTCAGATGATCATCTTGCAATTGCTTCTGAATATCATACAATTTCTCTCTAATACCATCAGATATATTAGAACCCATTCCAAAATTTTGTTTTGCCCAGACTCACATATTAGCCTTCAATTTCTGCAGCTTTGACTTTAGAATAAAAAGAGGGTTGCCAAAAAATTTCACCTGCCAAACCTGCAACACAATGCTTGAAAAATCTTTATGATTAGTCCAAGTTTTATAAAATTTAAATGATGGATTTCTACTAATTGCCTTCTCCCCCCATGATAAAATGATAGGTGAATGGTCGGAAATAGAAGGATTAAGGAATTTGCAAATGAGGTTAGGCCAAAGATTTAAAGAGTGAATATTATAAAACGCATGATCAAGTTTGCAATAAGTTCTGTGACCACATTTACTTTTATTGTTCCAAGTAAACACAGAACCAGAGGAAGGAATATGAACAAGGGATGAATTCAGTAAGGCTTGATTCAAGGGGGAAATGTCTTTTATGGAGAGAGGGTTACCACCCATTTTTTGATCAATAGAGTACATACAATTAATAGGGTTTTCATATCAAACATATCATAAAAACTAATATGAACATGCATAATTCACTAAGAAGCATATATATAACTTTAATCATCAATAATATGGCATAAACTTGCAAAATCATTTCGGATCTAATTTGAAAACCAAAAACCATAAGAAAATGGGATGAAGTAATTATTCACCTTAGCTTTGAGATTAAAAGATGTGATATTTGATGTTGATTATGTTGATTATCTTCCTTTACTTGAATCCTAGCTATAATCTTCTCTTGAGAACAATAATGGTGGCTAGCCTTAGATGTTTTAGTTTGCTAAAATGAAAATGAATGTGAGTTCTATTTCCTAAGGGTTTAGGGTATAAGCCTTCCCTATTTCTCATTTTGCCCTTACTCATTCCTAACACCTTTTTTATGTTATCTTATTTTAATTAACACACTAACATGGCACGACTACCCTTAGTCTAATCAAATCTTAACCTATTAATCTTCATATTATATTATTTTATTTACCCGATTAATTATTCTAAATGATGTTACGAAAATATGGGGTGTTACAATATTCACCCCTTTGGACTTCATGTGATGCGATATAAAAATGAGAAAAGGAAGTTCTTCAAATAAAACGAGGAAAAGGTTTAGATAGGAGTATGACAGAGCTTGAGGAGAGAATCTGACTTTGCTATCATTAGCTCTCTTCCAATAAGTTCCTCTTTTAGTTAGTTTGCAGGTTAGTTTGCTTATTAGGTCATTGTTTGTTTGAATGGTTGCCTTTAGCTAGCTAATTGACATAGCCATGGATCTAAGAATGCTAGAATTGGTTGTATACACATCCTTACGATGTGTTTTGGTCGTTATAGTTACTTTGTTTGGTCATACCAGTTTAGTTTATACTGTGTTGGCTTATATGTAAATACTTTCCAACACAAGATAGATACTTGTAGTTAGGTGCTCTAATTTATGTTAGATAACTCTATATATGTTATTTACTATTTCTTTATAATTGCATTTATTGATTGTGTTTATGGACATAGTTGTTTACTTGCATACATATTGCTTACATTGCATGTGCATTTATATAAAAGGCCGATTTAGTAGCATTTCCGTTCATCTTATATTATATTATCATATTTTATCTATTATATATATTATATACTCTTGGTTGGGTTTTTTTTGTGTTGTATAATGGACGCTAAATGGATGTATATATTTTTATATTTTTATTTCTATATTATAAAGTGAGTCACATTGTCCGTCTCTTGGATTTTTGGGAACGAAATTATTTTAAAGGGGGGATATTACACCTTGTAATTTTACAAAATTAAATAACTAAATTAAAAGGGTAGAATCACAATTTTACATAAAGAGCAAAATATTAAATTTTACAAGAGTTGGAATTAGACTTCGGGACCCATTCCACTATATCCATAATGTCGTTTACAATCAAAAATCATATATAACTTACTGAATTTGATTTAAATCAGAAGAAGTCAAACCTAGTGGTATTTTTGTAATATATTAATTTAGAGATTTTAGCTAAAAATGAGTTATTTCAGCCTATGAATAGAAATTTAAACCTTATTCCCTAATCTTACTTTAGCCTAAACATCTTACCACCATCGCCATTTTCTTTTTTATCTAATCTTAAATAAAATAAATTCCAAATCTGCCAAATCAAATCCAAATTAACATGTGGAACCTAGTCACCAATCGCCGTGAAGAGAGCAATGCAAATAAATTGAAGTTATCAAGAAATTTGGTATTTTCAAGGCGAGGAATATCGTACAGTGAAGAAGGAAGAGGATTCACCTCGAATCGAAAAAGATTGACGTCTAATCCGTGTGTGGGTCATCCTACTTATGTATATATTAGTAACATATAGTAATTCATTCCTTTTGGTTTTAAATCACATTATAAATGACGTAACTGAAAATTGAAAAAGGTTTTTCTTGTACAAAGATGATTAAGGTGTAGAATGCCATAGCCAGAAGATTAAAAATTCTAATTTTGTCAATTGTAATTAGCAAAAGTTAATCACTCTCTAATTAAAAAAGTGTGAAATACAAAAGTGTTCCAATGTAAACATATTATATATCAAAATTATAGTTCTCGATGATGCGAATTCACTGGTGATGTTCATTCATCGATTGATTCTATGGTTTGATCAGAAAAAGTACCAAAAGTTCTGTAAAATATGGACTGTCTGTTTCGATCCAATGGTAAAATGATGATGATACAATAATTAGAGAGAATATGGATGCAGAGAAGGTTGAGTATGTTACCGCAGTAGGGCTGATCAGCTCTACATAATTAGATATCATTCAAATAGTGAACCATAGTCCCAACTCGGGTGTGGTGACGTAACCATTTTGGATGGTCGAAGGGGAATGGATGGATGCGACTTGGCGAGGGAAACTCTATGGTGGCGGTGGATCAATGGACGAAAGTTGGGGTATGCAACGTCTAGCAAAAACATGTAGCAGTTGAAAGGTGGTCGAATTTGAGGAGTCACTATAGCATAAAAGGAAGAGCATACAGTAAAAAAAATTACAATAATGCCAATGAATTTTGAAATGCTTATTACTCTTGCATACGACCTTCGTTCATGCATGGTACATGGCAGTGGGATTATGGTAATATGAGGAACGTTTTAGTATATTTTTTTGCTATGTTATGGTACACTTCCAAAAAGTGCCTTGTTTTAATAGATTCGTCATACATTGTTTAATATGGTGATAATGGACTGAGATATTTTATTCCTCGGTAGCGAGTTCCTTTTGATTGGGCTATGGTGAGATGATACATTTTGTTCCTAGGTTGCGAATCGCTTATGATTTAGCGATAATGGGCTAGGACATGTATTTCACCAGTATTGAGTTGCTTTCGATTGACATTAGCAGGATGAGACATGTAGTTCCTCAGAGTCATTTACTATATGAAGATAGCAGATGAGACATTTAGTTCCTCATTAGCTAGTCACTTATGATTTGGCGATAGTGGGCTAAGGCATAAAATTCCTCGATAGCAAATCGCTTATGATTTGGCAATAATGGCCAGAGACATATAGTTCCTTAACAGCGATCGCATATATTTTCAACGATAACGGGTTGGGACTTTGGGTTCAACCGTGTCATAGTCGGTCTTTGGCATCCGAGTTGGAACTTTGGGTTCGATCAAATGCATATGACTAGACATAAGTTAGATTTTAGTGAGACCTTAGCATATGATGGTCACTATAGTGTTATATTGTATTTAGCTAACTTGCTAGGTGCAAAAGACACGGGTTAAGGTATAATTTTCAAGTATAAATGTTGCATTTCTAGCTTATTAATAATACACTTATATAATGCATTTCATCACCAGATGTATGTCGGACCCCATCTACCATATTCTTCCTTTCGGTTATACTCTGATAGATCAATAGAGAGTAATGATGGTGACGTGGAGGCGTGATGTTACGATGGAGATGAACATTTTTCTATTAGCTATATATTATTTTATTCCCTAAAATTATAAAAAAAAAATCATCAATATAAAGAGAGGTTGTACTTGGAATTTATTTGACATTCCACTGTTTTATTTGCTAAGGATTGTAATTTTGATTATTGTCCTTCCGTTATGAGTTTCATAAATTATAGAATATTGTAGATAGATATGTGCTATGTTTTATATACTTTACCTCAAAATGTTCCATCGTCAATGGCATCAACGATGCCAGTGCCATTTTTAGACGTGGATCGGCATATCGTCGATGGCAGGTTATTTCAATGATCAACTTGGTTTTTGAGCGAGCTAGGATACTAGGAATGGGCAATGCTGAAGTCAGTGATGGAGATCAAAATGCAAACTTATAACATCAAGGATTAGGACCAGAAATTCCTAACAGGAACATGGGGGGATGAAGACTTGAATCAAAAGCGCATGAAGCCTCAGAGATTTCAGTTGAATGATAATAATATAAAAGCTAGGATGATAAGACATGTGCTTTAATATAGAGCTCTAAATCTGAGTTTGGAGGATGTATACATAAATCCATTTAACCCAAACATCTAATACAGTAGGAATCAGCCTAATTTCAAGCTATCGATTTTGGAGTTGTATGTTGGAATGATGGAGCCTCCAGTTCATTTAATGAGGTATATCCAACATATGGGTGTGTTGGGTGCTTCCAAGGAAGTGATTGGGTAGTGCTTCCCACTATACTTGACTGATTTGTATACTATGTAGTCTTGCCGATTAGATAACGGGTTCATTAGCATGTAGATCTAGTGGAAAGATTTGCGAACAGTTAGGGTTTATATAGTACGACTAAGAAATGTGATGATGCTCTTGAGTGTGAAACAAGGGAAAGGTTAAAACTAGCAAAGTTATCTAACTCGATTTAACACAACAGCTGCTATAGTATAGAAGCTAGACTCGTTAATAGTTCTAATGGCAATGGTTTCTAGAGTTGCTAATAAAATTGATTTTAAGATAGCATTGGAAAGGAATCCTCTAGTGAATCTCTTGTAAACATTTATAATCAAATTGAGAGATACCCATGTCATGAGGATGTAGAAGTCAAGAACAGTGAAGTCGAGGCCATGAAGGATGGAGGCCATCTAAGGCAGGGTATAGAAAAGATAAAGGAAAGAAAAAAGTCGATGATGGCTTTAGAGGGTCAAAGCGAATGAAGATGGAAACAAAGTTTTCCTCTTACACTAAATTAATAAAAATCGTGTAGAGGATCTACCTTGATACAAGAGGGAAAATTCACCATAGAAAACTTTCTAAAAGAGAACCTACATATTGGGAGTGGAAATCCAAAAATTATGGTTATTCCATGAGCTAGACGGGCAAGAGACAAATGAATGTATGCACCTATGAGATTTGATCGAAGAACAGGTTCGGAGTAGCCATTATCAGCAATACTCGGGAATAAGATTACAAAATCACAAAACACAGTAGTGCCATAGAAGTAGCCACTATTTGTGGCTGATACACTTGGTCGCAGCAAAGCATTTGGATCGGGTATAGTAATCCCATGGCCGGGATGGACTGAAATAAGTTTTGCTTTCTACATTTTGTTTTTTCTTTAAATAAACTATAAATATTGCTACTGAGCTAGTTTCACACATATGAGATCTCGATTGGTTCCGTAAGCTGCTTTGAGTTAAAGTTTGAAAGTAATCCTTGATTGAACTGGATGTCCTAATTTTTGCTTGATGGATTTTTATTTGAACTATATAATTTATCTGACAATGAATATAGATTGATATTTTATTTTGATGTTACCGATGGATGCTATTAAAATATAGTTATCCTTTATTTTTGGTAGATAAACATATAATCCTTTACACGACCGAAGAGACAGGTCGACGTATCAGAAAATGAAAGTCCCCTTGTCAAAGAGCAAGCAGATGGACTCGTATAGGATAGCAAGTCCCCTCACCAGAGAGTGAGCAAATGGACTCGCTATGGACATTGATTCCTCTCATCAGGGAGCAAGCGGATGGGTTTAACCTTAATTTATGATTATATGATCCAACGAGTACTAATGTTTAGGATTTAATTAAACGCCTTTTTACTTGAAGTGATTGATAATGATTACCGAATTCTCTCTGTTCCATTGGATTTACTAATGATGGGATGCTAAGTGATACTAGACATTTTGTATGTTGTGTTCCAATTATGAGTATTACACTATATCATTAATGACGCATGATGGTATGATAAATGATTTATCTAAGATAGTTAAATCCTAAGAGAACGTTAGACGATTATGATTAACATTTAGGTAATGAGTTGGGTGCTCATCCATGATGGGTCTAAACCAACTGTTGATTTACAGGTGAATCCAAAGGAGCCGAAGGATTCACCGTGATTGATGTAGTAGATAGCCAAAGAGCACAACTGTTAATTAGTTGCCACTGATACATGTTCTTGATCAAAGCACGCTTTGTTTCCACAAAAGCATGCTTTAAGGGATAAGTGATTCTGAAAAATTTACCACGGTCTTGGAATTAACTTAGATCAGAAAAGCTATACTACATAATGATGAAGGAATGAGTTAAGAAGCTTAAAAGATAACGAGATTAAAGAAATCAACGGTTTGGTTGAGTTTCGAAAATGCATGATTTGGTTGGTGCCGACATGATTTGTACAACATGATTTGGTTGGAACTGACATGATTTGGTTGGTACTAACATGATTTGGAAACCATCAAAAATAACAAAATGGAGAAGTGTAAGAGAATTTACCAAGATCTAGCCTAGAAAATAGGTCGGTACTAACCATGTTTTTCTATCTTGGAATGCACACAAGATAAGGTAGGAACCCACCATGGAGCAAAACTTAGAGATCTATCATGCAAAAATAAGTCGGTACCGACCATATTATGGTTAGTACCGACTTGTTTGATTTTTTTAGGATTTGTGCATGATGACTTGTTCTTCATGCTGGAACTTTGGATTTGGAGGAAAATACACGTTCAAGCTAGGAATCATGAGATTTACGGTAGGATTCGTTTATAAATAGCAAGGAAACTTAAAGTGAGGATTGACACTCTTGACTCTTGGAATGGTCTTCTTTACCTTTCCCTCTTAAACTTTCTAGGCAATCCCGAGATCTACTAAATTGTAATCTGAAATCAATTGTAATTTGTTGTATTCTAGAGAGAATTCATCAAATAAAAAGATTAAGTGGATGTTTGCTGGAGATTTTTCTAAACCCCTATAAAAACTTTGTTTTTTATTCTCACTTACTTCGCTCTCATCATTTTATTATATGTCTGATTCAGATGCTATTGATATTGGGGTATTGTGTCAGTTTTTAGTGCAATGTATCTCAAATTAGTATACGTCATCTCTTAACTAAATTATTCATGTTTTTCATATATGTATTCAGCTTTCAAATTAACATATTGCAATTTGATTTAATCTTGAACTTAAATTCATAACGTATATACATATTGATATTTATAATAATACTATACATATTTGATCAATTTTCATTCTATACAAAAAGAAAAAAAATTGGTTTCAGAAATCATTGTATATAAAAATCTTTTATTCGAGTTACTTGAATATATATGTGTGTGTGTGTGTGTGTGTGTGTATGATTTATGATTTTATAAATTAAAGTGTGTGTGTTTATATAACTTCGGACGTTAACATATATGCTATTTTATATAAATGTATAACATTTAATACATATTATGTAAAAATATAAACCGATTGATGGTATTTATTTTATATGTTAAAAACTAAAAAGTTACCGCAAAAAAGGAAAGAAAGTTAGGGCCTTGAGCAAATTTAAAATTCAGTATTAGATTTGATTCACTTCTTAAAAGTTTGGATCTAATGTGTTGTTAACTGGAGAATAATATCCATTACATATTTTCAGTCATAACCAATTAGTTATAATAGGCGATTGAGTGTTTTTTAACACATATCTGTGTAATCATATTTGATCAAATTTAATTAGATATCTTATTTAGATGATCAGTTGTGACAGACAATTGAGATATTTTAACATATTATACATGATTACAATCAACTTATATATATATATATATATATATATATATATAAACTTTTTAATATAAACTAGTAGCACTTAACTTAACTAATACGTCGACTTTAACATTATTAAATTACATGCTATAAAACATAAATTATACAAGTTTAATCATTTAATAATACAATGTACTTGACATATTATGGTCAAACTAATAATTTATATGAATACACACATATATAGTGTAAATTTTTGTGGTGTATGACACAAGCACGCGCGTGTACACACCTACACATATAAGGAAAAAAAATTATGGTGTATGACACACGCACGCGCACACACACACACATATATGTATATATATAGTTAGAAAACCAAATAACTATATGCGTATATTTATATTTATACATTTTACATGGAGATATAATTATATCACATTATACAAGTTATATTCATTCAATTCATATATGTATATATTTATGTAATATTCTTATATGTTTATATGTCCCATACCTATTATATTAGGTCATTTATATTACATACATATATATATATCAATGATATTTGATATCCATTTATGTATATTGTCACAATTACCGAAATATTAATTTTAAATAAAACAAAATTTTAAAATGTTATTGCATATAACGATACCTTCCTAAAATATTGAATATGACTTGATAAATGTTTTACTTACATAACACATGATACAATCGCATGCTTTAATTAAATTGGAGAATTTTTTTGAATTTTGCCCCTAATTGTCTACTACCCTACGCACTCGAACCAAAAATAGTATCAAAACCCCTATCATGTTAATGTAAAAGTAACCAACATCAGGGTCCAATTAGATAAACAATCACAAAATATGGGTGTCAATGAAGGGTGGTTAAACGAAATTGGAGGGCCGCATTGATCGTCCAACCATCTAACCCGGTCTGGCTCATTGAGTGATTAAGTATTGAACTATGTTGTGTATGTGAACCTTAAAATCAACTTTAGATCTCGGGCATAGTTCAAATATATGTATTTGAGATTATATAATATTTTAAAGTTGAAAAGGGTTTTGAATTTTAAATATTTAAGTTTAAATTTGAATAGGGTTTTAATTTTGAGTTTTTAAAATCGAATTTGAAACTAAAATTTTGAATTTAACATGTTATAATTATAAAATTAACAAAAATTATTTAATATTAATTAAAATGTTAATAAATAATCAAAAGTTAATTAATGAAAATACATATAATATATAAGAATTAATTAAATTATAAATTTATAAAGAACATAAACTTATATATGTAGATAAGTATAAAACCCAATTGATGATTTAAAAATAAGTACATGTGTATATATATTATACACATATGTATAATATTATATACCATATAGATATTAAGTATAATGTTTAAATGACATTTATATCATTTGAACAATTAATAAATGCATCATTTTTGAATCGATAAGTTATTTTGAAATTATGAATTTTAAAATATAGTTGTTCTCTATTATTTACCTTTTAAGAATACTTGCATGTGTATAGTTGTTGGCACTCCCTAAGTTATATAATATGCATGGCAATGTTTTTAAATGCTAACTAGACTAGTAAGTATGTTATGTGCCTTTGTTAGTACTCCACTGTAACAACCCACATATTTAACGATTATATATTTAAATGTTTTATTTAAATATAGCGTTGTTAGTCGGATTTAGGTCCGAAATGTTACTTTTTGCAAATTGCCGAATTGGGACTCGAAACCACCTCCATTGGTTCCAAAATGACGTTTGCGATCTTTTTGAGTATAATCCTTGATATGTTTGGAGTTTGTGAAATTTTGACCCTTTTTCTACTTGGGCTTGAGTTTGGGTTCAGCCCAATCCCCTCTTAACCCCCTAGCTCATTAACACTTCATCCATTCACCATCATTTCATTCCTTTAACTTAAGAAAACTGAAAATGGGGGAAGGGAAGAAGAATTAGAAACTCCAAGCCCTAGTTCCATTTGCAAACTCCAAATTCTTGCTTGAAATTCAAAGAGATGGATAGGTAGGCCTCCTCTTCATCTTCTCTAACTCTTTCTTCTTCAATTTCAAAAAATTTCCTAAACCTAAATTGGGAAATATGTGTTTTGATCTTAGATTGAAGCTTGTTGGGTTGAAGTAGAGATTGGTTGGTCTTCTCCTTGTGATTGAGCTCTTTCTCTTTTTGTTTTCGGGAAAAGGTGAGTTTTGAACTCACATCTACTTCTCTTGATATCATGAGTGATAAGTATGAACTCCTATTACTTATTCATATGTATTTGATTTTTTTTTTGGATTGGTTTGATGAATATTCCAATTTTTGAGTTTCAAAGTCAATTTTTATGAACATTCTCTTATGGATGTTTTGATCTTATTTTTGTGATGGATCGAAGTGCTTATAGAGCCCGGTAGCCGCTAGGCGTAAACCCCTAGCATCCGTGCTCGTCCAATCGAAAGTTGGGAGAGTTTGCACTTCATTGGCCATGAGTAGGAAATGTAGGAAATTGGGTTCAGTCGACTGGATCCTCTGTTCAGTCGACTGTGCTGAAGCCCGAAATTTTTCTGGACAATTTTCAGTCGACTGAGCAGGGATTTCAGTCGACTGACTTGCTCTTGTTTTCCTGTTTTGCCTATTTATGCTCATTTTGATTGGTTTTCTTAATTTTATCGATTTATGTTGGTTCTTAGTGGTTGTTATTGCCTCTTTGGCTTTGACAACTTATCCTTGACTTCATTTACGGGGTTTTTATAAAAATAATCTTTCGAATCATATTAAAAGCTCGTTTCTCCAATTTATAAATTCTATTTAAAACACACACAATTTCGCACTACGAGCGAAGGGGAAGGGTGATTAAATGGTTGGGCAAAACACGGACCATGAATCTGTGCGTTTATCCTTCCGATTAATCCCCGACCTATTCGATTGATTGTTTTGACCTTTGGTTTGGTTTACCGATGATATGAGGTAAACTTTGTACTGCTTTGAGTGTGAAAGTGAATGACGGATAGTAAACCGTTTAGTGCGAACAAGTGGTTATGGGACTCGCGTTAACACTTTTCGGATTCCTTTTCGAGAGTTGTGACACATTCTGCCAGTTAGTGGTGTCCAGTACTGGGTCTTCGACCTTTACCACTACGGTTTGTGCCTTCGGGTTTGTCGCCCTATAGTATCGCTTACGATGTTGGTCTTTATGAGCCGCATGGGTGATATTGGGTTTGTGCCTTCGGGTTTATCGCCCTATAGTATCGCTTTCTATGTAGGTCGTTATGAGCCGCAAGGGTGATATTGGGTTTGGAGTCTTCGGGCTCATGAATCCTTGTTTATACAGTACCGAGCTCGAGCAATTTTCTGGTGTTTCATTTGATATGTATATTCCCTTGGTATCGCCCTTCGGTGTTGGTCTTTTTGAACCGCATGATGTGTAGCGTTTACCTTGTGGGACTTGTATACCTTATTGGTATTTGTTATTTGCCTTTATGGATTGTTTTGGGATATTCATATCCATTGTTTATTGTGTTGCTGATGATATGAGGCTTGTTCTTATTATGATTCATCTTTTGTTAGATGATTGTGTTATCTCTTTTAGAGATATATGTTATACTTTGTAACCTTGCAGGTTATTGTTGTTCAGTTTATCTAACTGGTTTGTTTAGCTAGACTGACTCGTGTATTCATACTCGGGTCAGACCGAGTTGTTTCAGGTTAGGTGCATTTGGACTTAGCCTATTTTGCTTCCGCATGGACTATTCAGCTTGTTCCTTTTTGTGTAGTCCTTTTTGTTGTAACTCTGATATATGTATTCTTTTTGACTCGTCTGTATATTGTGGTTTGCAATACCACTTGACATGTATTATTGTGTATACTCTGTTATGTATCAGTATATGTGTATATGATGATCTACTGTTCTATGATGTATATTACATTTGAGATGTTTATTCTATTCTGATAGATCCAACCACCTATGGTTTTGTTTTAAGTATTCATTGGGTATGTTGACCTTATTGGTATGTCTTTTGTCAATGTATTCAATAGATAGTTAGAGCAAGGCTATAGATGGTCGCTCTCAACCAGCCTTATTTTCCGTGTTAGTTGACGGCATTACCCTGTAGTGTCATTGGCTAGCGTGGGTATAGAGGTAGGGCGTCACAGCGTGGTATCAGAGCTGAGTTCAGAACAAAGTATGATAAACACAGAATAGAGCACATATTACGATACATCAAAGGGTATAAGTGATACAAATCTTTGAATCATCATGTCTCTCTATTCCTTCTGCCATCAAAGGTTAGATAGAATTTGGGGAATACGTCTAGGAATGCATTTTATTCCGTAGTATTTCGTATTGAAGTATCTACCTTGTGATTAATCTTGTTCTTATCTTACTTTCAGCGTATGGCTGGAAGAGGCAGGGGACGATGTTCGGATGCTGGGCAATCCAGTGGCTCACATCCGGATGGCGTTTATATTTCTGCCGATCAATTTTTGGAGTTATTTAGGAGCACTCAGCCTCCAGTTCCTCCTCGAGTGTCTCCACCTCGCAAGTCAGCCTTTGCACGTCAGTGCAGTGATTTTGCTCATCTTGGAGGAAAGCCGTTTAAAGGCTCCGAATCCGTTCTTGAAGTCCAAGCTTGGTTTCGCATGTGTGAGCGTATCTTTTCTCGCGTGGATCTTTCTGACCATGATAGAGTTCTTGTAACTTCTAGCTTATTACAAGAGCGTGCTCTTGATTGGTATGAGCTTCTTATAGCCGAAATTGATGAGTCTACTCTTTCTTGGACTCAGTTTCGGGAGCGATTTGAACTCAAGTTCGTTCCTGAATCTGAAAAAGTTTTATTGACCCGTCGCTTCCTTGAGTTGAAGCAAAGGAAATCTTCTGTTTCTGAGTATGTTGCATCATTCGGGGCTTTATCTAAGTATGGTCTTGAATTCATTAGCACTTCTTATAAGAAGAATTTGAAGTTTGTTTCTGGTCTTAAGAAATATCTTAAGAAGTCTTTGTTGCTCCAGCTTAAGCTTTCTTTTGAGGAGTTGGTTGATTCTGCGCTTCATCTCGAGACCGTCGAGAAGGAGTGTGATAGTGATGTTGATGTTGAGGTTTCTAAGAACCCCAACAAGAAGCCGTTTCCATTTTAGAAGAGGTATTTTCCTTCTAAGAAGAAGAAGACTAGTAGCTCTAGCTCTCGGCCTCAGTCTTCTGGAACACCTTTCGTTCGGAAGTGTTTCAATTGTGGTTCTCCTGGTCATATTATTCGAGCTTGTCCTAAACCTTTCTTCTGTCGCTATTGCAAGAAGGAAGGTCATCATGTTTTAGCTTGCCCTACTGTTCCGGCTGGTGCCAAGTCTAGCAAGCTTTATGCTGCTAAGGCTTCTAAAGGTCCATCTCAGCCCAAAGGTATATCTCCACCTATTTTGGAAGGTTCTATTTTATTTCATGATCATACGATTCGAGTTCTTTTCGATACGGGTGCATCACATTCTTTCATATCGAAAAAGCTCATTGATGATTTATCTTTGGATGTTTCTTGTTTGGCTACTTCTTTAAGGATTGCGAATCCTATTGGAGGATCCACGACCCTTAGCATGCTTTGTAATGATGTTGAGATTGTTTTATGTGGCTTTTCCTTTCGTGCGAATCTGCACGTTATTTCTTGTCTGGGTTTTGATATGATTTTGGGAATGGACTGGCTAGTGAGATATGATGCCAGGATTATTTGTTCGGAGAGAATTTTGCATCTTCGACATCGGGATTCGCCTACTCAGCTATCTCTTATTCTTCGGGATGTGGACAATTCCGAAATGGCTTTATATTCTCTTGACTTGCGGGATGATGATGAAGATATATCTCGTATTCCTGTTGCTTGTGACTTTTATGATGTTTTTGAACCTGTTTCGGGTTTGTCACCCAAGCGAAAAATTGAGTTCCGCATTGATCTCATTCCAGGTGCGCAGCCAGTTTGTCGTCCTCCCATGAGGATGTCTACAAGGGAAAATGAGGAACTCAAGAAGCAGCTTTTACAGCTTGAGTCCAAGCAGTTGATTCAGTCTAGTTTTTCTCCGTGGGGATCCGCAGTCGTCTTCGTGAAGAAGTCTGATGGAACTCTTAGGCTTTGCATTGACTATCGCAAGCTTAACGAGTTAACCATCAAATATAGGTATCCATTGCCTAGGATCGATGATATGTTCGATCTATTGTGTGGTGCTAAGGTCTTTTCTCAGCTAGACCTTGCCACAGGATTTCACCAGTTACGAGTCGCGGAGGATAGCATACCTCTTACAGCTTTCCGCACTCGATATGGTTCTTTTGAGTGGCTCGTTATGCCGTTCGGTTTGACGAACGCTCCTGCTTTCTTTGTTGATCTCATGAATCGAGTATTCCGGGAATATCTCGATAAGTTCGTCCTTGTCTTCATTGATGATATCCTTATTTACTCTAAGTCTGAAGCCGAGCATGCTAATCACTTGAGAATTGTCTTGAGTACCCTCCGTCACCATCAGCTTAGAGCCAAATTCTCCAAGTGCCATTTTTCGGAGAATAAGGTTAAGTTCTTAGGCCATGTTGTGTCTTCCGATGGCATTTCTGTCGATCCCTCAAAGATCGAAGCCATCCAGAATTGGAAGAGGCCAGAGAATGTTTATGAGATTCGTAGTTTCCTTGGATTAGCGGGTTATTACCGTCGGTTCATTAAGGATTTTTCCCGTGTTGTGCTTCCTCTCACCTGCCTTACTCGGAAAGGCATTCGTTTTATTTGGTCTGACAAGTGTGAAGCTTCCTTTCTGACATTGAAGGAACTTCTCACTAATGCTCCTATTTTGGTGGTTCCCGAGGGGAATCATGATCTTGTTGTCTACACCGATGCTTGTGGTAGTGGTCTCGGTGCTGTTCTTATGCAGAAGGATTAGGTAGTTGCTTATGCTTCTAGGAAACTGCGTCCGAATGAAGTTCGCTATGCCACTCATGATCTTGAGCTTGCCGCCATTGTCTTTGCTTTGAAGATTTGGCGACACTATTTATTGGGCGAGCGCTTCATTCTTTATACCGATCATAAATCGTTGAAGTATTTGTTCACTCAGAAGGAACTCAATATGAGACAACAACGTTGGCTCGAGTTTCTTGCCTCCTATGACTTTGATATCCAGTATACCCCTGGAAAGGGTAATCGTGTTGCTGATGCGCTTAGTCGCAAACATTCAGCTGTTGTTTCTATGATGCTTGCCGAATGGGATATTCTTGAGACTCTATTTTTTGTGAAATTCGTGATCGAGGTTCATTTTCTGATCCTCCTATTCTATTATTTAGTTTGGGAGCTCGACCTGTTTTATTGGATCGTATTGCCGATGCCCAGCGGCGTGATCCTGATTTGTTGCATCTTATTCAGCTTTGTGGGTTTGGATCCTGTGATGAGGCGTTGCGGGATTTCAACATTGATTCTCATGGGTGTCTTCGCAAGAAGAACCGTCTTTTTGTGCCTTCTGATTTTGCGCTTAGGCATGACATTCTTGATGACTGTCATCGTTCTAAGTATACCATTCATCCTGGTAGTAGTAAGATGTATGCCGATATGCGTCGTCTTTATTATTGGGAAGGCATGAAGCACGATGTGGCGAGTTATGTGAGTAATTGCATAACCTGTCAGCCGAACATCAGCGTCCTTCTGGTCTTCTTCAGCCTCTAGAGATTCCATTGTGGAAATGGGATCAGATTTCTATGGATTTCATTGACGGCCTATCTCGTTCGAGATCAGGCCATTCTAGCATTTGGGTTATTGTTGATCGCCTCACTAAGTCTGCTCATTTTGTTCCTATTAAATCTAATAGGACTGCTTCGCATTTGGCTAAGTTGTATGTCAAGGAAATCGTGAGACTTCACGGTGTTCCTAGTTCTATTGTGAGTGACCGTGATCCTTTATTCACGAGTCATTTTTGGCAGAGTCTCCAGCAAGCTTTGGGAACAAAGCTTAATTTTAGTACATCTTATCATCCGCGGTCTGACGGACAGACTGAATGGGTGAATCGTATCTTGGAAGATCTTCTCCGTATTTGTATTTTTGATTTCGGTGGTTGTTGGGAGGATCACCTACCTCTTGTAGAGTTCTCCTACAACAATAGTTTTCAGTCTAGCTAGTATCGGTATGGCTCCTTTCGAAGCCTTATACGGAAGGCCATGTCGATCACCTTCTTGTTGGTTGGAATCTGGGGAGAAGCTTATTCTTGGCCCAGATTTTGTTCATGATTCTTCCGAGAAGATTGATCTTACCCGGTTGAGAATGAAAGAGGCACAGATTCGCCCGAAATCCTACGCGGACATCCGTAGGAAGCCTCTCGAGTTCTCGATTGGTGATCTTGTTTTTATTCGTGTTTCTCCTTTGAAAGGGGTTATGCGTTTCAGTACGACTGGGAAATTGGCTCCTCGCTTTATAGGACCATTTTCTATTACTGAATGTATTGGCCCTGTGGCTTATAGAGTTTCGCTTCCTGCTCATTTATCTGGCATTCATGACGTGTTTCACGTCTCTCAACTTCGGAAGTGTCTTCAGGAGTCGGATTTTGTTATTGATTCTCCTGATTTGCAAGAGCTTGAGGTCTCACCGGATTTATCTATTGTACAGCAGCCTATTCGCGTGCTTGACACGGAGGTGCGACACCTTCGAAACAAGGACGTGCCGCTCGTTAAAGTTCAATGGTCCGCTAACCCCAATGACTGTACTTGGGAAACCAGAGAGTATATCGAGCGATCTTATCCGGGTTTTCTATCTTGGCTTGGCAATGGTGAGAATATATTTTCATATCAAGCTTATTTCCATTTCTGTTGAATGATGTATGTATGTAGTTGTTACAAATATCGTCTCTAGGAATTGCGGGGACGCAATTTTGTTAGGAGGGGAGATCTGTAACAACCCGCATATTTAACGATTATGTATTTAAATGTTTTATTTAAATATAGCATCGTTAGTCGGATTTAGGTCTGAAATGTTACTTTTTGCAAATTGCCGAATTGGGACTCGAAACCACCTCCATTGGTTCCAAAATGACGTTTGCAATCTTTTTGAGTATAATCTTTGATACTTTTGGAGTTTGTGAAATTTGACCCTTTTTCTACTTGGGCTTGAGTTTGGGTTCATCCCAATCTCCTCTTAACCCCCTAGCTCATTAACTCTTCATCCATTCACCCGCATTTCATTCCTTTAACTTAAGAAAACAGAAAATGGGGGAAGGGAAGAAGAATAAGAAACTCCAAGCCCTAGTTCCATTTGCAAACTCCAAATTCTTGCTTGAAATTCAAAGAGAAGGATAGGTAGGCCTCCTCTTCATCTTCTCCAACTCTTTCTATGACATCCTAGAATTTTGACCCTATTATTATGATAAGTTTTTAATCAAATGTAAATAAAATATAAAACAAAACCATTGTACAAATATACACTAGACAAAAACAAGGTTCTGCAAATATCTTTAAACAAAATTAACTTGTCTGCAAACATTATTTATATGTTAACATAAGTATAAAGACAATATGTAAACCTGCAAGAAAATTTTATATGCATAAGTAAGCCAAATATTCACATCTTAGTTCAAATATAAGGAGCTGCAAATATCTTTGTAAAATATATGTGTCAGCAACACATAATAAGTGCACACCTATATGAAAACATTTTAGTACAAACACAAACCTGCAAATATCTTTGTACAAATATATGTGTCAGCCAATACTAGTTAGTGTATACAAATATAAAGACATGAACATTTAATTAGCCACCTTTATATCTGGAAAAAATATCTTCCAGCTGAAATACTCAAATCATCTCAGGTTTTAGTACATAAAAAAATAATATAATAAAGCAAGATATTATGCCAAGTTAAAGCTTGTTCCAGAAGATAGCTTGTTCAAAGTTATATATATAGATATATTTATCATTCCATTTAGTTCATTCCATAACTTAAATAAAACCTGATAAAGAAAAAGAAAAATAAACAAAACTTCATATTCTCAAGCTCAAGCAAAATTCAGAACGCAAAATAAGTTTACTGGAATTCAAAACTTCAACTGCAGTTTTCTTTCACCATCAACAAACATCCTCTCAGTTTCAACAGTAGAGTGGTGAGTAAACTTATTCAAAATACAACTTTAAATAAGTGATTCATGATAAATTGATATGCTGATGCTTAATGTTCTGGAATGCTTTACTATTTACTGTAAGTCCTGCATATTATGTTCTTACAGGTTTTAAATTTTTGCTGAGGCAAAGAAAAACAGAGAATACATCCTACTTTTTATATAAAATCATTTCCTTTAATTAGTAACTTAACTAAATAAATTTTTTTCAGTTTAGGATTAAGATTTGGATATTTTTTTGTAAGCTGTAAGATATAAGAACTGTAAACACATATTTACAGTAAAAATAAAATAACGATCAAAATTCGAATATCTCGAATTGTAAACTTGAACTTATAAATTGAAACAACATGCAAAGCTATGATTTTTGAGACAAGAATCATAATTTTTAATTAACAATTCTGAGAGCAGTTTGATAGTAAGCCAGATATGCTTTTATATGAAATTCTGATGATTTCTTCAATTATAATTGTTGTAATTTGGCATGGAGCTTGAGTATTGATGCATGAACAACAGAAAAATGTTAGAAAAAATTTCAAATGCAAGATTTGTTGGGATTGATCGAGAATAGGGTTTACGGGTTCATTGTTTTCGAGTTCTGTTCGTTGATGCTCACGTCGACATGGCGCAACCGAGTGCTATGAAATTTTGGGAGGTGCTCGAGTGTGTTGTCGGCAAGGTACGGCCGAAGCCACGTCGTCTCAGGTGATCGAGATAGTGAGTACGAGGTGGTTTTGTCCACCGTGTTCGTGGAGCAGTTCGTCTTTACAGGCATATTTCGATTGAGTACTTATGGCATTGATTTGAGTTTAGATTTCGAACGCGAGGTGAGTTTATGGTTTGCTGGAGGAGTCGAGTGGCGTTGGCACGGTGGTGGACCGCCGTGCACGTGCACGGCGGCGGGGAAGGTTTTGGTTAATGTCGACTCGGGGAAATCTCGAGTTTGATTGCCAGCTACTTCGAGTTTTGATCTGGGTCGTAAGTGAATTTGCTTACTGTAGTTTAGCACTTAAATGCTTTAAAAATAACAGAAGAAGTAAGAACAGAGAAGAAGAAAAGGAACACAGGGAGGAACGCGAGAGAAGCTCAGGGAAATATCGAGTTCGACCCGAGTTAGATGCAATGTTTACTTCGGGTTTTAATTCCAGAAGTTTGTCAACTATATTAAGTTAAAGTTATATAAGCTAAGTATTAATCAAGTTGATAATGTTTACAAACTGTTTTAAGCCAAGAAGAACTTTAAAATTTTACAGAAAACGAAGAAGAGTACTTAATTTAAAATCAAAGTTAATTATGAATGTAATAAATATTATAATTGTAATTTAATAACTAGTTCAAAAATGTAATTCAGTTAGTAAATAAAGATTTTAATGATAATCTTGTGTAAAATCATTTGTAATTAATAATTTAATTAATCATTTGAAGTTGATTAATTAACGAATCATAGTTAACGAATTAATTAACTAATTATTGATTAAACGATTAAGTTAATTAATGATTAAGGGTTAATTAAATAATTAATAATAATTAAATGTTTAATTGAGTTTTATAAATCAATAATTAAGTTATTGATTAATAATTAAGAATTAATTAATTAATTAAGTAAATAATTAATAGGTAATTAATGAATTGAAATAAGTTAATTAATTAGAAATTGATTAAGCAAGTAATTAAGTTTAAAATAAATCAAACTAAATGTTGATATGAATCGATGATTCTATTTGATTGATTTTGATATGAATTTATATCCTGTGATGTTCTGTGATATTCTGGATATATCTGTGATGATTGTGTATGATTTATCTGTGTTGAATTGCTATGTGAATTCAATTGTTAAATTTAAACTGTTAAGTTAATTAGACAACTTGGCCTTTAAAATGGCGTTTGGATTTCGATGAGACCGGGATCGGGTATCCAATTGATATTCCGAAAACCACATCGATCCAAATTAAACGATAGGTCGTGTAATCTGAAGTGAAGATCGAGATGGTGTTTTCAGAATGAAAGGGTTATCGTAGTTAACTCTGAGGGTGATTCCAAAACGAGTGTAACGAGATAATACCTTCGGTTTCATTCGAACCCGGAACGAACTTGTATGGATTGAATGCTTTCAGCACATCGTCAGGCGGACAATGAGCATTCTAAGATATATGTTCTATAAAGGTAAACGCAGCCTCAAGCCTCATCAATCGGGAATAGCTAAAACAGGGGATGTGTAGCAAGGTTAGGTGGGTCATGCCCAAGCAGGACGAGGTATACCCCTGTCTAGATGTCCCTTTTATTCAGCTGTGTGGGCGGTTGGTCTGCAGCCAACTGCGGGGTTATCTTGTTCGGGACTGTTCGGTAAGGAATGGTTCCGGCCTTGTATTGCAGGGGAGTTAGGGTGGATCCTAGGTACGGTGACCTAGGCCACGTACTGTGACGGGCGGTACCCCAGTAGCCCTGCCATTGTATGGGATCCAATTTCCAATAAACGCCGTACGTTTTGATTGTGCCCAACTATGTTGGAATGTGAGATGTAAGCATTTCAGCTATTTCTTTATTTTATTTGAAAACCCTATACACTATTATAATATCACTGAATTTCCTATAAAATGTTTTGGTTAGCGTAAGGTAAAAACTTACCCGTATTTATGTGTGGGAAGTCTTACGTGATACCTTTATTTCAAATGATTTTCAAAGTTAAACAACTTTAACCTGTTTACTCATACCAGACCCATGTCTGACCCGGATTTTATATTTTGTTTTTCATAAACTCTTGGGTACTCAAATTTTTATGGGTAGCCAAGTGATAGGTATTCGGAGTATATCTATCAATATAGTTCCGCTGTGTTAGTTAGTATATGATGTATTTGGGATGTATGTTATGACAGATATGTATATGACACTCATGTTGTATGATATTGTATAACTCTGATGTATATATAACTATGTAATAGTTATGTTGATATATTATATTTTGTTCCATTCCGCTGTGAGATGCTGATGTTGTTATTCTTTCTATTCTTTTCTATTTCTATCCCTTTCTTTCTTATTGATGACACGACTTTCTGGAGTTAGAAAGCCGGGTCGTCACAGCTGGTATCAGAGCACATTAGGTTGAGCGAGTACCTAGGCTCTGGAGTAATATTTATCTCGAGAGTGTGTATTTGTATTTTCATATAATTATATACCTATCTAAATTTGTTGGCCACCTGAACAGGTAACCCAACATGAGTTCTAGAAGAAGAGGAAGAGTTAGGGCCAATACTTCGATTGATAATGTTCGAAGTCAAATTGCTAGAGAGGCTGTAAATCCAGAACCGCCTTAAGTTAGTTTTGCAGCCTTATGTAAAGATTTCATCGATCTTGGAGGCCAACCATTTAAAGGTTCAAAATCGATAATTGAAGTTCAAGCCTGGCTACGCTCTTGTGAGCGCATTTTTAAGAGTATGAGATTGTCGGATGATCGGAAGAGGGAAATGGCATCGTGGCAATTGCAGGGAGGCGCAGCAGCATGGCGGGATGCAACAATTGCAGATATTCATGAAGAAGACATTTCATGGGAAAGATTTAAGGAGTTATTTGGGGAAAAGTTTATGCCGACAGCAAGGAAAACTCAATTGTACCAAGATTTTCTGAATTTGAAGTAGGAAAGCATGACTATCTCTGAATATGAGACCAAATTCAACGAACTTTTGTGTTATGGATCAGGACTCATTGATACTCCCCTCAAGAAGAATGAAAAGTTTGTGCAAGGATTGAGGTCCGAATTTCACAATAAAATGATGGTGCTCTTGAAAGGATCATTTGTTGATTTAGTTGATATGGCGTTGAGGTATGAAAATTTGATGAGCAAGAAATTGGAGGCAACAGCAGCAGTTTTGAGAGGGAATTTTGTTAACCCAAATAAAAGGAAGTTTAATCCACTTTGGAAAAGGCAAGCTAAGGGAAAGAAATCGGGAGGAAGCAATAATGGGCACCGTAAGTGTTATAATTGTCAGCAAATTGGACATTTGGCAGATCAGTGTTCTCAAGGAGGATCTCAGCAACAACAATGACAGAGTGGTCTAGGATTGGCAGTAGTTCAGAGATCGTTGTGTTTTAATTGTCGTCAGCCCGGTCATATGATTAAGAATTGTCCACTTTTGCAGAGGACACTGCAGGATAAAGTTTTTGCTTTGGAAGTCGGTCCATCTTCTTCTTCTCAAAGCAAAGGAGTTTTAGAGGGTACCTTACTCTTGGATGGCAAATATATTAAAGTTTTATTTGATTCGGGTGCATCTTTGAGTTTCATATCTTTGGAATCAGTAGAAAAGTTTTCTCTCAACCCTAGTACGGTGGATCGTCCCATTATTGTATCTAATCCTATAGGTGGAGCAACCAAATTGGATACAATCTGTAAGGACTTGAAGATTTCTTATTTGTCCCATAGTTTCTCTTGTGACCCGTATGTATTAAATTTTAAAGGATTTGATCTTATTTTGGGAATGGATTGGCTCGATAAGTATAAAGCAGTCCTGAATTATGATGAGAGGACAGTTTCTTTGGAGACTGATTTGGGAAGGATTGCCAAAGTGTCGTGCGATAGTTCTGGATTTCACTTAAGTAGTCTTTTGCTAGGAGTTGACACTTCTCAAGAGAAAGTTGAGGAAATCAATGTGGATCAAGATTTTCCTGATGTTTTTGAAGAAGTTAAGTGTCTTCCTCCACATCGAGAGATTGAGTTTCGTATTGATTTGATTCCAGGAGCAGTGCCGGTGATTCAGCCCAGTAGGAGAATGTCTCCTAGAGAGAGAGAAGAGTTGATTAAGTAGACACAGGATCTTTTGGAGAAGGTTTTGATTAGACCTAGTTTTTCTTGTTGGGGATTTGCTGCGGTGTTTGTCACCAAATCAGATGGTTCGCTAAGGTTCTGTGTTGATTATAGAGAATTGAACAAAGTGACCATTCGAAATAAATATCCTTTTCCTCACATTGATGATCTTTTTGACCAATTGCGTGGAGCTTCTATCTTTTCTCAACTAGATCTAGCTTTAGGATTCCATCAATTGAGAGTAGCTGAAGATAGTATTCCCTTGACAGCATTTAGGGGACCGAATTGTTTTTATGAGTGGTTGGTTATGCCTTTCGGGTTAACCAATGCTCCTGCCTATTTTATTGACCACATGAACCGAGTCTTTCGGGATGTGTTGAATAAGTTTGTGCTGGTATTCATTGATGATATCTTGGTCTACTCCAAATCGGAAGAGGAGCACAGGCATCATTTAAGGATTGTATTGGAAACTCTGAGGAAGCATGTATTAAAGACAAAGTTTTCAAAGTGCCATTTCCGGAAATCAAAAGTTAAATTTTTAGGACACATTGTTTCTGGTGAAGGCATTTCTGTAGATCCAGCGAAGGTTGAAACTATTTTAAAATGGAAACAGCCGGAGACACCGACTGAAGTTCGCAGTTTTCTGGGTTTGACTGGCTATTACAGAAAATTTATTAAGGATTATTCCAAAATTTCTTCGCATCTGACCAAGCTGACTAGGAAAGGAACCAAAATCAAATGGATACCTCAGTGTGAAGAAGCTTTTCAGGAATTGAAGACAAGGCTAACCAGTGCACCAGTACTTGCTATTCCGGATGGGAAGAGCAAATTTGAAGTATATACGGATGCATGTTTAGTTGGACTAGGAGCAGTTCTGATGTAGAATGGCAGAGTAATTGCGTATGCTAGTAGACAATTGAAGTCACATGAGAAGAACTATGCTACGCATGATTTAGAACTGTTAGTTATTGTTTTTGCTTTGAAGATCTGGAGGCATTATCTTTTGGGAGAAAAGTTTGAGTTATTCACAGATCACAAACCGTTGAAATATATTTTCTCTCAAAAAGATCTTAACTTGAGACAGCAGAGATGGGTCGAATTTTTGGCATCTTATGATTTGGATATTTTGTATACTCCGGGGAAAGCGAATGTTGTGGTTGATGCTCTTAGTAGAAATGCGGTTTTATCTCATTTGGAAGTCGTTCCATCTCTCCAAGAAAGAATCATTAGTAAGCAAATGGAGGATAAATCTTTTGAGGAAATAATTCTTGGGATTAAAGACGGGCGATATTCGGATTTCAAGGTGGACGATCAAGGTGCTTTAGGGATTAATGGTCGTTTGTGTGTGCCTAATATTGATGGACTGAGGCAAGAAGTCTTAGCTGAGTGTCATCGCTCCAAATTGAATATTCACCTGGGAATCTCGAAGATGTATAAAGATATGAGGAGAGTTTTCTGGTGGCCGAATATGAAGAAGGATGTAGCTGCTTTGGTAAATAGTTGTGTCATTTGCCAGCAAGTGAAGGGAGATCAACAAAAGTCTGCAGGACTATTGCAACCTTTGGAAATTTCAGATTGGAAGTGGGAGATGATCTCGATGGACTTCATCGACGGTTTGCCTAGAACCAGGAAAGGACATGAAGGAATATGGGTTATTGTGGATTGTTTAACGAATAGTGCCCATTTTATACCGGTTAAGGCAACTCGTACTGCAGTTTCTATGGCAGAAATTTTCTTGAAGGAGATAGTCAGATCGCATGGTGTTCCTGTCAGTATAGTAAGTGACCGTGATCCTATTTTCACCAGCAAATTCTGGGAAGCTCTGCAATCAGCGATGGGAACAAGTTTGAGATTAAGTACAGCCTATCATCCTCAGACGGACGGACAAACGGAAAGGCTTAATCGAATTTTGGAAGATATGCTGCGAGCTTGTGTATTGGATTTTGGTGGATCATGGGAAGACCATCTTCATCTAGTGGAATTTTCTTATAATAATTGTTACCAAGCGAGTATTAAGATGGCTCCTTATGAAGCTCTGTATGGAAGACCGTGTAGATCCCCATCATGTTGGATTGAATCGAATGATCGACGTGTACTCGGACCCGATCTTATTCGTGAAGCTTCTGCGAAGGTTGAGCTTATCAAGAAAAGGATGAAAGCTGCTCAAGATCGTCAGAAGAAATATGCAGACAAGAGACGAAGACCATTGGAATTTGAGATCGGAGATTTAGTTTTTATTAAAGTTTCCCCGATCAAAGGTGCTATAAGATTCGGAAAAACAGGAAAACTTGCTCCAAGATATATTGGTCCATTCCAAGTGCTGGGAAGAATTGGAACTGTAGCCTACAGGATTGAATTGCCAGAACGAATGTCTGGGATTCACAATGTATTCCATGTGTTTCATTTAAGGAAATTTGTTCATGACCCATCATTGGTGGTAGAACCAGTTGTTCAAGAAGATTTAGAAGTCGAACCCAACCTGACTGTGGTTAGAGATCCTGTTCAGATTGTAGATCAAGACGAGAAGCAACTCAGGAACAAAGGGGTGAAACTCGTCAAGGTGCAATGGAGTGAGGATCCCAGAGATTGTACCTTGGAAACTCTTGATAGTTTTAGAAAAGCTTATCCAAATTTATGTCTGGATAACTAGAAATGTTGTTGGAATTGACTGTTTGATTGTTTATTATTGTATGGATGATATGTATGTTTAGATTGTTAATATTAAGCTTTTGAATTAACTGTAGTTTAAATTTCGGGGACGAAATTCTTTTAAGGGGGGAATGTGACATCCTGCAATTTTGACCCTATTATTATGATAAGTTTTTAATAAAATGTAAATAAAGTATAAAACAAAACCATTGTACAAATATACACTAGACAAAAACAAGGTTCTGCAAATATCTTTAAACAAAATTAACTTGCCTGCAAACATTATTTATATGTTAACATAAGTATAAAGACAATATGTAAACCTGCAAGCAAATTTTATACGCATAAGTAAGCCAAATATTCACATCTTAGTTCAAATATAAGGAGCTGCAAATATCTTTGTAAAATATATGTGTCAGCAACACATAATAAGTGCACACCTATATAAAAACATTTTAGTACAAACACAAACCTGCAAATATCTTTGTACAAATATATGTGTCAGCCAATACTAGTTAGTGTATACAAATATAAAGACATGAACATTTAATTAGCCACCTTTATATCTGGAAAAAATATCTTCCAGCCGAAATACTCAAATCATCTCAGGTTTTAGTACATAAAAAAATAATATAATAAAGCAAGATATTATGCCAAGTTAGAGCTTGTTCCAGAAGACAGCTTGTTCAAAGTTATATATATAGATATATTTATCATTCCATTTAGTTCATTCCATAACTTAAACAAAACCTGATAAAGCAAAAGAAAAATAAACAAAACTTCATATTCTCAAGCTCAAGCAAAATTCAGAAAGCAAAAGAAGTTTACTGGAATTCAAAACTTCAACTGCAATTTTCTTTCACCATCAACAAACATCCTCTCAGTTTCAACGGTAGAGTGGTGAGTAAAATTATTCAAAATATAACTTTAAATAAGTGATTCATGATAAATTGATATGCTGATGCTTAATGTTCTGGAATGCTTTACTATTTACTGTAAGTCCTGCATATTATGTTCTTACAGGTTTTAAATTTTTGCTGAGGCAAAGAAAAACAGAGAATACATCCTACTTTTTATATAAAATCATTTCCTCTAATTAGTAACTCAACTAAATAAATTTGTTTCAGCTTAGGATTAAGATTTGGATATTTTTTTTTGTAAGATGTGAGATATAAGAACTGTAAACACATATTTACAGTAAAAATAAAATAAAGATCAAAATTCGAATATCTCGAATTGTAAACTTGAACTTATAAATTGAATCAACATGCAAAGCAATGATTGAATCATAATTTTTAATTAACAATTCTGAGAGCAGTTTGATAGTAAGCCAGATATGCTTTTATATGAAATTCTGATGATTTCTTCAATTATAATTGTTGTAATTTGGCATAGAGCTTGAGTATTGATGCATGAACAAAAGAAAATTGTTAGAAAAATTTTTAAATGCAAGATTTGTGGGGATTGATCGAGAATAGGGTTTACGGGTTCATTGTTTTCGAGTTCTGTTCGTTGATGCTCACGTCGACATGGCGCAACCGAGTGCTATGAAATTTTGGGAGGTGCTCGAGTGTGTTGTCGGCAAGGTACGGCCGAAGCCACGTCGTCTCAGGTGATCGAGATAGTGAGTACGAGGTGGTTTTGTCCACCGTGTTCGTGGAGCAGTTCGTCTTTACAGGCATATTTCGATTGAGTACTTATGGCATTGATTTGAGTTTAGATTTCGAACGCGAGGTGAGTTTATGGTTTTCTTTAGGAGTTGAGTGGCGTTGGCGCTGTGGTGGACCGCCGTGCACGTGCACGGCGGCGGGGAAGGTTTTGGTTAGTGTCGACTCGGGGAAATCTCGAGTTTGATTGCCAGCTACTTTGAGTTTTGATCTGGGTCGTAAGTGAATTTGCTTACTGTAGTATAGCACTTAAACGCTTTAAAAATAACAGAAGAAGTAAGAATAGAGAAGAAGAAAAGGAACACAGGGAGGAACGCGAGAGAAACTCAGGGAAATATCGAGTTCGACCCGAGTTAGATGCGATGTTTACTTCGGGTTTTAATTCCAGAAGTTTGTCAACTATATTAAGTTAAAGTTATATAAGCTAAGTATTAATCAAGTTGATAATGTTTACAAACTGTTTTAAGCCAAGAAGAACTTTAAAGTTTTACAGAAAACGAAGAAGAGTACTTAACTTAAAATCAAAGTTAATTATGAATGTAATAAATTTTATAATTGTAATTTAATAACTAGTTCAAAAATGTAATTCAGTTAGTAATTAAAGATTTTAATGATAATCTTGTGTAAAATCATTTGTAATTAAGAATTTAATTAATCATTTGAAGTTGATTAATTAACGAATCATAGTTAACGAATTAATTAACTAATTATTGATTAAACGATTAAGTTAATTAATGATTAAGGGTTAATTAAATAATTAATAATAATTAAATGTGTAATTGAGTTTTATAAATCAATAATTAAGTTATTGATTAATAATTAAGAATTAATTAATTAAGTAAGTAAATAATTAATAGGTAATTAATGAATTGAAATAAGTTAATTAATTAGAAATTGATTAAGCAAGTAATTAAGTTTAAAATAAATCAAACTAAATGTTGATATGAATCGATGATTCTATTTGATTGATTCTGATATGAATTTATATCCTGTGATGTTATGTGATATTTTGGATATATCTGTGGTGATTGTGTATAATTTATCTGTGTTGAATTGCTATGTGAATTCAATTGTTAAATTTAAACTGTTAAGTTAATTAGACAACTTGGCCTTTAAAATGGCGTTTGGATTTCGATGAGACCAGGATCGGGTATCCAATTGATATTCCGAAAACCACATCGATCCAAATTAAACGATAGGTCGTGTAATCTGAAGTAAAGATCGAGATGGTGTTTTCATAATGCAAGGGTTATCGTCGTTAACTCTGAGGGTGATTCCAAAACGAGTGTAACGAGATAATGCCTTCGGTTTCGTTCGAACCCGGAAGGAACTTGTATGGATTGAATGCATTCAGCACATCGTCAGGCGGACAATGAGCATTCTAAGATATATGTTCTATAAAGGTAAACGCAGCATCAAGCCTCATCAACAGGGAATGGCTAAAACAGGGGATGTGCAGCAAGGTTAGGTGGGTCATGCCCAAGCAGGACGAGGTATATCCCTGTCTAGATGTCCCTTTTATTCGGCTGTGTGGGCGGTTGGTCTGCAGCCAACTGCGGGGTTATCTTGTTCGGGACTGTTCAGTAAGGAATGGTTCCGGCCTTGTATTGCAGGGGAGTTAGGGTGGCTCCTCGGTACGGTGATCTAGGCCACGTACTGTGACGGGCGGTACCCCAGTAGCCCTGCCATTGTATGGGATCCAATTTCCAATAAGCGCCGTACGTTTTGATTGTGCCCAACTATGTTGGAATGTGAGATGTAAGCATTTCAGCTATTTCTATATTTTACTTGAAAACCCTAGACACTGTTATAATATCACTGAATTTCCTATAAAATGTTTTGGTTAGCGTAAGGTAAAAACTTACCCGTATTTATGTGTGGGAAGTCTTACGTGATACCTTTATTTCAAATGATTTTCAAAGTTAAACAACTTTAACCCGTTTACTCATACCAGACCCATGTCTGACCCGGAGTTTATATTTTGTTTTTCATAAACTCTTGGGTACTCAAATTTTTATGAGTAGCCAAGTGATAGGTATTCGGAGTATAGAGTTTTCTGGAGGAGTTGGAGCAGAAGACCAGATGTATGTATATATCAATATAGTTCCGCTGTGTTAGTTAGTATATGATGTATTTGGGATGTATGTTCTAACATATATGTATATGACAGTCATGTTGTATGATATTGTATAACTCTGATGTATATATAACTATGTAATAGTTATGTTGATATATTATATTTTCTTCCATTCCGCTATGAGATTCTGATGTTGCTATTCTTTCTTTCTATTCTTTTCTATTTCTATCCCTTTCTTTCTTATTGATGACACGACTTTATGGAGTTAGAAAGCCGGGTCGTCACACTTTCTTCTTCAATTTTAGAAAATTTCCTAAACCTAAATTGGGAAATATGTGTTTTGAACTTAGATTTTAGCTTGTTGGGTTGAAGTAGAGATTGGTTGGTCTTCTCCTTGTGATTGAGCTCTTTCTCTTTTTGTTTTCGAGAAAAGGTGAGTTTTGAGCTCACATCTACTTCTCTTGATATCATGAGTGATGGGTATGAACTCCTATTACTTATTCATATGTATTTGATTTTTGTTTTGGATTGGTTTGATGAATATTCCAATTCTTGAGTTTCAAAGTCAATTTTTATGAACATTCTCTTATGGATGTTTTGATCTTATTTTGGTGATGAATCGAAGTGCTTATAGCATCCGTGCTCGTCCGATCGAAAGTTGGGAGAGTTTGCAGTTCATTGGCCATGAGTAAGAAATGCAGGAAATTGGGTTCAGTCGACTGGATCCTCTGTTCAGTCGACTGAGCTGAAGCCCGAAATTTTTCTGGACAATTTTCAGTCGACTGAGCAGGGATTTCAGTCGAATGACCTGCTCTTGTTTTCCTGTTTTGCCTACTTATGCTCATTTTGATTGGTTTTCTGAATTTTATCGATTTATGTTGGTTCTTAGTGGTTGTTATTGCCTCTTTGGCTTTGACAACTTATCCTTGACTTCATTCATGGGGTTTTTATAAAAATAATCTTTCGAATCATATTCAAAGCTCGTTTCTCAATTTATAAATTCTATTTAAAACACACTCAATTTCGCACTTCGAGCGAAGGGGAAGGGTGATTAAATGGTTGGGCAAAACACGGACCATGAATCTGTGCGTTTATCCTTCCGATTAATCCCCGACCTATTCGATTGATTGTTTTGACCTTTGGTTTGGCTTACCGATGATATGAGGTAAACTTTGTACTGCTTTGAGTGTGAAAGTGACTGACGGATAGTAAACCGTTTAGTGCGAACGAGTGGTTATGGGACTCACGTTAACACTTTTCGAATTCCTTTTCGAGAGTTGTGACACGTTCCGCCAGTTAGTGGTGTCCAGTACTGGATCTTCGACCTTCACCACTACGGTTTGTGCCTTCGGGTTTGTCGCCCTATAGTATCGCTTACGATGTTGGTCTTTATGAGCCGCATGGGTGATATTGGGTTTGTGCCTTCGGGTTTGTCGCCCTATAGTATCGCTTTCTATGTAGGTCGTTATGAGCCGCATGGTGATATTGGGTTTGGAGTCTTCGGGCTCATGGATGCTTGTTTATATAGTACTGAGCTCGAGCAATTTTCTGATGTGTCATTTGATATGTATATTCCCTTGGTATCGCCCTTCGGTTTTGGTCTTTTTGAGCCGCATGATGTGTAGCGTTTACCTTGTGGAACTTGTATACCTTATTGGTATTTGTTATTTGCCTTTATGGATTGTTTTGGGATATTCATATCCTTTGTTTATTGTGTTGCCGATGATATGAGGCTTGTTCTTATTATGATTCATCTTTTGTTAGATGATTGTGTTATCTCTTTTAGAGATATATGTTATACTTTGTAACCTTGCAGGTTATTGTTGTTCAGTTTATCTAACTGATTTGTTTAGCTAGACTGACCCGTGTATTCATACTCGGGTCAGACCGAGTTGTTTCAGGTTAGGTGCATTTGGACTTAGCCTATTTTGCTTCCGCATGGACTATTCAGCTTGTTTCTTTTTGTGTGGTCCTTTTTGTTGTAACTCTGATATATGTGTTCTTTTTGACTCGTCTGTATATTGTGGTTTGCAATACCACTTGACATGTATTATTGTGTATACTCTGTTACGTATCAGTATATGTGTATATGATGATCTACTGTTCTGTGATGTATATTACATTTGAGTTGTTATATTCTGTTCTGATATATCCAACCACCTATGGTTTTGTTTTAAGTATTCATTGGGTATGTTGTCCTTATTGGTATGTCTTTTGTCGATGTATTCAATAGATAGTTAGAGCAAGGCTATAGATGATCGCTCCCAACCAGCCTTATTCTCCGTGTTAGTTGACGGCATTACCCTGTAGTGTCCTTGGCTAGCGTGGGTATAGAGGTGGGGCGTCACATCCAAATGGGCCCATAATTCATACTTTGGTTGTCACGAAACAATGGTTGGAATGAATGAGGTACTAAAAGGTTTTTTGGTACTTCCCAAGGTCATGTAGCAGTCGAGGCAATGATAACAGTTGGTGGTTATGTATGATATAATTGGTATTGTGTTACCTATCATTTGTGGATGCTGCTACTTATTGGTACTTACCAAGGTCATATGCATCATGATAAATGAATCCTATCACCTACTAGAGACATCAAAATATTTCGATATCTCTTTTGGGTTTAAAGAGATATATAAAATCTAGGGAGAGCCTTCTTAGAAAAATGACATGAAAGATACATTAAACCATTCTAATAAGTAGTAAAACATATGTTAAGTTACCAGTCTACTAAATAAATTTGTGCACAAAATGTCAGCTTAGAAATTGTTCGGTAATCAGAACATTATGCTCGGACAAACTATAACAACTAGCTAAGGAACATTAAGAATGAACTGATATACGAAAAACTCTGGCATGTTATTGTTGACCCACCTAGGAAAAAGTCATTGAAATCACTTCCTAAGATGAGCTTAATGCTTATCGAACTAATTTTTAAGGCCGCGACCTTGCTCAAGCTTTCATGCTCTCAACTTTGGGCACTCTTCTCCAAAGGTAGCACAAAAATGGTAAAGATTCATCAAATCTTAACTCACCTTCGCTGATTGTTTGGTGAGCATTCTCGTTCTACTAAGTATGAGAACCCAAAGAAATTGTTTCACATGAGAATGATCGATGGTACCCTAGTTCATGACCATGTCATCATGATGATAGGGAATATAAAAAAGATAGCAGAGCTTGGAACAATTATTAATGAAGAATTACAAGTGGATTTGATCCTTAAATCATTGATTAGTCAGGTTAATTCATTCATATAGAATTACACAATGAATTTGCTCAAAGTGAACGACCTTGATCCCCTCAATATGTTGAGGACCGTGGAGAGTTCATGAGCGAAAGAATCAAATGTTATGCTTATTGTGAAATCCTTCACTTCAAAAAGTTTGATGAAGAAGAAGAAGAGAGGGAAGGGTAAAAAAAGGTTTTATCAAAAAGTGCTTTAGAGAAGGGTGAACGTCACCGCTATCACAAGAAAGGTCACCAAAGGAACCATTTACAATATTGGAAGAAATTTACGAAAAATAAGGAATCTTATTACGCTCCTAAGGGTATTCATGAAAGAAAATTGTTTTTCTATTAATGCTACTTCTTAGGGTTTATATACTAGATATGAAACACACATCTTTAATTTGTTACAGATACCTAGGAATAAAAGGCCCCTCTCAAGTGGAGCAGTGGAACTTCAAGTTGTTAATGGAGCTAGAGTAACTCCTATAGTATCGGTAGAGTACCATATGTGCCTTGAAAACAAACATAGTTTAATTCTAAATAATTGTTGTATATGTTGAATCTAATTTATGGAATAATTTTTATCGGTCGATTAGTGGAAGATGGATACAATTTTGTTTGCAATAATGATATTACAAATATTATTTGATAGAATAAGATTGTACGTAATGGTTCATTAAGAAATGGCATTTATTTTATATTATAATTATGTTTTATCTATTATAAATTCTATTTTGATATTAATGATGGCTATCTTTGGCACTACAGGTTAGGCCATATTAAAGTGAAATGACTTAACAAGTTTAGAAATGAAGGATTTCTCACATCATTTGATTTAGAATCTTTGATACTTGTGAGTCATGTCTCAAAGGTAAAATTGAAAAGTACCCATTTAGTGGGAGCAAAGGAAGAATTATTGAACTCTTAGAACTTGTACATACTGATATATGTGGTCCAGTACCTATAGCTACCAAAGGTGGAGCTTTATACTTTATTACATTCATTGATGATTTATCATGTTATGGATATGTATATCTTATGAAACACAAATCGAACGCCATTGAGAAACTCACAGAATATAAGAACGAAGTTAAAAATCAAACACGTAAGAAAATTAAATTGCTTTATCCAATCGAGGAGGTGAGTACATTGGAAAAGAGCTTCAAAAGGTAGGAATCGAACTCTATTAAACATGGTTATCCATGATGAGTAGCTTTGCATTACCTCTTCCCTTCTAGGGATATGCACTTGAAACACCAGCGTAGTGCTGAATATTATACCATCTAAGTGTGTGCTTAGTACGATTATGGATGGAGAAGGAATCCCATCTGAATTATCTTAAAGCATGGGGTTATCTCGTCCATGATAAGAACATAAGCCCTGATAAACTTAAGGCAAGATCGATTTTATGTAAGGTTACAGGGTATCAATAAATGCTTTAAGATATTTATCCTATCATACCGAGGAAAAAAGATCATTATTTTAGGATGCCCACCATTTTAAAGAAGGAGTTTCTTTATATGGAAACTGGTGGTAGTATAATAAACTTGGATGAGTCCAAGGCACTAACATGGAAATTAAAAACATAGATGATACTGATTTGACCTTACAAGAAACACATCACGCATTATAAGGTCCATTGAGGAGTCTTTTATGCTGAAGAGATGCTATGATTTTCTCATGGATGGCTAGAATGAGTATTGCAACATATTGCATGAGATCCCCTCACTTATCAATAATCATTAGAGTATAATGACTTATCTTTATGGCTACAAGTGATGAAGTCCGAGTTGGATTCCATGTATCCAACAAAGTATGGACATTAGTGGATTACCCGAAGGGATTTGTCAAAATATTTTCAAGAAAAAGTAAAATGCAGATGATAAGGTCAGAATACATAAAGCATGGTTGGTAGCAAAAGAGTTTCATCAAATTCAAGATGTTAATTATGACATATGACGAGACATTCTCACCGATCGCCATGTTGAAATCCATTCGGATTTAATGTGACCACTCATTATAACTACAACATATGGAAAATGAAAGTGAAAAAGCTTTATAAATGGTAACTTAGAAGAGACCATTTAGATGAGACAATCCAAAGGTTTTGTAATCATTTGAAGTAGCAGAAATGCATGTGAGCTCTTAAGATCGGTATATGGTCTTAAGAAAGCATCACATGGTTGGAATAAGTGTTTTGATAAAGCTATCAAGTAGTTTAGTTTTATCCAAAACCTGGAGGAAGTGTGTATGTATAAAAAGAAGAAAATCATGCTACGATGTTCCAAATATTATACGTTAACGATTCATTGCTGACTGGTAATGATGTACTATTGTTGCAATCAACGAAAGCTTGACTGTCCAAGAATTTCTCGATAAAGGATTAGATGATGATGCCTATATTTTAGGCATCAAGATCTATTAAGGTACTTTTAGGACTTTCCCAATCGATGTACATAGACAACACTATACCAAAATATTTTAGTGTGGGGAATTTCAAGTGCAAAAATCTTCTAACGCGATATGATATTGTTCTTTCTAAGAAGGATTCCCTACTACGGATGAGGAATGGAAACACATGTGGAATATTCCCTATCTTCACATAGGGTCTATAATGTATGTCGTGCTATGTATGAGGCCAGATATTGCATTTGCGGTAGGTGCGGTTTGCAGATATCAATTGAATCTCAGGAAAACCATTGGATAGTAAGAAAGTGGATCCTCGTGTATTTATGAAATACTAAGGATTCATTTTTAGAAATGATGAACTCCTTATGAAGGGGTATACGGACTTAAGTTTTCAACATGATGTCAACGATAGCAAGGCAGTGTGGCTTTGCATTCACCTTAAATATGGCGTCGTGAGCTGGAAGAGTAATAAGCAAGAAGTTGTCATAGATTCAACGATGGAGGCTAAGTATATTACTCTAAATGAAGCAGCTAAAGAAGTAGTCTAGATGTGTAACTTTATTAAAGAGCTAGGAGTCATCCTGAGCATTGAATAACCAACGCACATGCATTGTGGCAACAATGCGGTAATACTAGCTGACAAGAACCATAAGCTCTTAAGAAATTGAGGCCCATTCTTCGCAAATACCACACAACAAGATAGTTTATCAGTGGTGGAGAAATAATACTTAAGAGAGTAAACACAAAATACCACAAAGAAGATCCTTGCACGAAGGCGCTTCCTCAATTTGTTCTAGGATGATTAATCAAAGAATAGGAATGAAGTATCATGGTTGGCCTCAAGTGCAAGTGGGAGATTAAGAAAGTTAAGGGTATACCCTAGAGGTAATTATGAAATTTGTTATATAAACTTAACTTGGTAATAAATCTTATTTGAAATAAAAGTATTCTTTTTTTTTTTGTTTTATGTATGTTTGTTTGTTATATTCGATATAATTAATGATTACGAACATTAGACAATAATAAAGAGAAAATCCCTACGTAGAAAATTATATCAAGTATTGTTACCAATAGGTCATAACCATGAGTATTAAATCGATCTAATAAAATAATATTCCACTTTAAATGTTCCGGTCAAGACATATCAAGAAAGGCATATTGATGCATCAGTGGAGACTATTGTACATAACACTCTCCAAATGTTGAATGATGATTTACTCGTGATTGTTGGGGATATATAGGTTACATACTGTAATTATGAGAAAATTAAAGAACAACTCAAACGAGAGTCCTATGTAGGTTAAATATATCTAAGTCAAAACAGAGGATCTCGACGTAATGACGTATGGGTTTCTTTGGACTTGAGGACACCGTGTAGCTTAAATGAAAAGGCCATACTTTAAGTCAAATTATGGCATCGCAACCATGCCATAGCTTCTTTTGGGTACGCATTAAACCGTTTAGAGTGAAACGGTATTCAATAGAGAATTCGACTTCTCCAATATAGATGGTCAGTATCATCGTAATTGGAAGTCAACTCAAAGTAAAACCAAATTTCTAGAGTATTTCACTTATTCGATATTTGTTATCGTTCAAACCAAGGATTTTGGTGTTGGTCTTCCCAATCAACTACATATATCATAAGAGATTTTTACCGAGACTAAATTGTTGACAGCTTAGTGATAAAGTGTTGAAAAGAGAAAACATGCACACATATCATTGCTTAAGGGTGAAGCTCAATTAAAGATTGAGATAACATATAAATTTATAAGTAAAGGAACTTGGCTTATTATACCACCTAAAGATACGAAAACTATTGTGGACCTTTTTATTGAACTATTGAACATTAGGTGTTGACGAAGTTCAAACCTATGAGTAACACAAACATAAATAGATTGAGGAATTTTCGAAGGAAAATAATTTACAAATATTGTAAATTAAAACCAGTGAAATTAATATAAATCAACATATTAATTTTGATTGGAAGGATTAACTTATTTAAAAGATGTAAGTGATTAATATATGTGTATAAGTATTATATGCATATTTAATTAATAAAATTTCTTAAAATTTTTATTTAATCAAATAATAAATGGGAATCACCGTTTAGTTATGGTCGCATTTAATTAATGAATTTTATGGTCGGCCATATTTAAACTTAAGCGTAATTAGTTACATTTGAATTATTATTTAATAGCGTGAGTTAGATAAAGGAAGGGCAATGCCCATTAGATGGGCACTCCTTTCTATAAATAGAAGATGCCTCTCATAAGCCTAGCCAATAGATATAAGATATCTAAAACTGAACACCCCACCCTCTACCATTGCATTTTCTAGTCTATAAGAGAAGCCGCACTTCACTTCAGGAAAGAAGATGGTCTTCAAAGAGCCTAAATCATTGTTAGCCTTAAAATTGGTATAACACCCATGATGCCAAGTACGGTGAGCCAAAGTTTAATTTTAACATGCTTGATGACACGACTAAGCATGAATTAATTGGTGTTGACCAAATGGTGTTAAGAGATCAAGAGTAGGCTTAGCATTCATGGTCTAGTACAAGATAATGTCAATGAGGAATGGCTCTATGGTGCCCATGGACTTTTGGAATGAGGAATTTGAAAGCCTATGTAGTCTTTTGGAATAATTTGTTCGAAAGCCTATACGTTCATTGGGAGTAAAACATTTGAAAATCCATGCCACATGATTAAAGGAGATAAAAGAATAGGTCGTAAATATGTGCGATAGCCCATTAAACACGTTAGTGGATGAGATAGGCAATCCTCTTAGTTTACAGTCCTATGTCCATACGTAAATGACAAGATAGTGATTTTGCATATAAACGCTAGTTTAGACCGAAGACCATAAGGTTTATGTAAAAGCACGACAAGCTTTGCTCCACCGAGCTTTATCATGTGCATGTCCATGTTCAATAATGTCCAAAGTGCACAATCAAGGTAATATGCATATTTAAGTCTTTGTTCATATAAATTCATCATAATTAGAATCAAGTTTTTTGCCAGTTCAATTTAGGATCACAACTATTTAATTTTGAGAGAAGAGAAAATAAATGATCACCCCTTACTCCTTGCTCCTAGATTCATATTTTTAGGGGTAAAGGGGTTTGGCATGGCTGCTTCATGCCGCCTTCGACATGCGTTAATCTTCATATCAATGGCAATCTTAATGGCTCTAGGCCGCATACTTCATCTTCATTGATCTTCAATGTTGATAAACTTGTGGCATCATTTCTATCTCGATACTTTTCATAGAGACTGATGACATTTGTTATCAATATCCTATTGAAGGCATGCAGCGTCATTTAATGATTGATGAAGAACGATATCACCAGGGCACAACATTAATAATTGACAATTATGAAGAGAAAAAGCATTACTAAGAGGCGACATTAACAGAAGGCGACATTGGTAATGAGAGACATTTAAAAGAGGTGGTAATAACAGGAGGCAGTATTGGTGATGAGTGATTGATAAAAGACAACATTAACATGAGCTGGCATTGATAGGAAGCGATATTGAGAAGGGACGATATTGATAAAACGTAGCATTGGTAGGATGTAGCATTGATAAGGTGCAACATTGATTAGGTGCGGCATTGAATCTATGCGGCATTGACAAGGTGTGGCGTTGAATCTATGCGGCATTGATTAAGTGTGGCATTGAATCTATGTGGCATTGATTAGGAGCGATATTAAATTTATGTGGCATTGACTATATGATGCTTTAAAGGAATACGACATTTCTTGAAAGGTGGCATTCAAAAGAAACAACATTGAAGTGAGGCGGCATTAATGTGAGGCGGCATCAATCTTTGCATTAATGGAGTGTAGTACATGCAATATTCCTTTGTCCTCCGGCAGTCTAAGAGGCCTATGCTTTTAACCTAACTTCCTTATTAACTATCAAATGCAATATTGTCTTTAGATTCAACATTATTCCAAGTTCAACTCTATATGCCTATGCTTCTATCCTTTAGAAAATATGTGGATAACATTTGTCCCCCTTCTTGTATAAAAGCAGCTTTTACATTTTAGTGTAAAATCAAGAATTTCCTTGATTTCTTACCCCTTTGCACATCCAGTCCTGTTTTCCTGTGAAACATAAAGTGAATGATAATTTTTGTTATTAAATTTAAATTCATCTTTGACTTTAAGCAATCCTTCCTGGATGTGATCAAGCTATAAATAGTCTTGGATTTCTCATACTATCCATGTTAGTCAAGATTATAAATTTGCTAACACTAATTTCTCAAACAGAAGCTCAAAAAATTATCTGGTAATTTCATAGGAGGAAGGATTGGAAATTTCTCTGGCAAAATCATGAATCAGAAATTCCGCCTGAGAATATAAATTTTCTGATTCATAAGGCTAGAAAATCCTTTCTCCATATGAATAATGTTTCAAATACAAGACTAAAGAACAATCTGGTAATAACAGAAACCTTTAGATAGAAGGCTAGAAAATATTTTGGTAATATAGAAGACTAGAACATCCATCTGGCAATAATAATAGAAGACCAGAAACCCATCTAATAATAATAGAAGACCGAAAAATCCTTCTAGAAATAATAATAGAAGACCAAAAAATCTATCAGATAATAATAAAAGACTAGAAAATCTTTTTGGCAATCGTAGTAGAAGACCAGAAAATCTTTAAAAAAATTATATATATAATAACTATGTAGTAAGTAAATTGGAAATTTTAAAGGAAATTTTGGAAAAAGAGTAATAAAAAGAAGAAGTGTGTTGGAACTTTGAAAGAAAATTGAAATCTTATTAAAAAGGGATTTATTTTAGCGAATATAGATTTGAATTAAACTTAAAATTATAGATGCTCTTGTAGCTTTTATTATTAAATTCCTTTGTAGGGCATTGAATTTGATGAACCTGTAATCTTCAAGAATTGGATAAAAATTTAACATCTTTAGACTGAATTCTTATTACTCTATGCTAAGGATTTTTTAGATAAGGTGTCAGTTGGAAGGAAATTAAAATTTCAAACTTAATTTGAAGGAAAGAAAATTTTGAAATCTTGATTCACCTATAACTTTAAAAGGTTAGTGGTAAATTGGATATTTAAAATTCTTAGAGGTAAATAAAAGATTTTGGAATTTTAAATGTTATAGTGTTTATTGATAATAAAGGAATAAAATATTCATAATAATATTTAAGTTAAGTTATAGGCTTCATTCCTAGATGAAATTGCAGGAATGCAATTTCCTTAAAGGGGAAGTCTATAACGACCCTGGTTTTTAGTCCTTTTTATAAAATAAATAATGATTTAAAATTTAATAATAAAGGAGTTGGTACAATTGGATTTTTGCGATTTTTCTAATAAGTTAGAAAATTGGATCAATAATGGTGTTTGTGTAAAATAACATGCTAAAATCTTTTTAAGAGGTTGAGCTAATTAAAAATGTATATTCTCTGTTAATGGAGAATTTAAGGAAGTATTGTATGAATGGAATCAAGGAAATTTACCAACGTTATAATTTATTTTGTTAAGATTTGAATGTGGATCAACTTCATTTATTACAAATGAAATGTTAATATGGAAACAGGGGTTTGTATATACTTCTTATAGAAATAAAAGGGAATTTGAATTTATTTACCAAGGAAAATTTATATACGAGTTTTCCAAAAAAATAACCTTTGGAAATTCATTAGAGAAATATTAATAGGCAATGGTTTAATCCTCTTATTAAATAATAATAGGAAGAATTGAATTTTTGTAATAAATAAGGATAATGGGAAAATTCGAAAATAAAACAAAATAAGTATATAAGTTTGTGAATCTGTTTATGTTGCTTAATTTGTAATTTTATAACCTAACACTTGATGAAATCAAATTATTGCTATTGTTAATTTTGGACTTTGGGGAGACTTATTGATAATAAAAGTTATTTGCTGCTATCAAAATAAAATTAATAAGTAAGAATCTTTTTGGATAATTAGATTTCAAAATGTATACATATCCATTCATTGCAATTAATTAAGATTAGCAATGTATAAATTAATTTACATTAGCGTGTTTTAGTGATCAATTAATATTTCTTCATTTGTATTTATAAGAAGAAAATTTAGGCCTTTATCGTTTAAAATTGTGTAGAACCCTTAATTAAGCCATGGTTAGTTAATAAGAAATTCAATATGGGCCTAACCCATTTTGTAAGAAAAATATCTTAGAAATGAACTATGCATTCATTTTTATTCCCCAACTTTAGAAACGAATCTTTCACTTCTTTCCTCTTACAAACCCTAGGCTGATATCCAAAAACCCAAAAGATTGGCAAATAAAACCGCTGAAACTAAGTAAGAAATCATTTTAGGTATATATCCTCAACTGTAATCTCATATATGATCAATTTCAATTCAATAATTTGGGTATTGAGTCTGTGTTGTCTACTCTCTCTTTGCATGCAAGATGAAATCTATGAAGTAAAAACTCCAATCTACTTCCATTCAGTTGTAATTCGTGTTATTCAGGTGAGTTAACCTCATATTTCATGCTATGTTTGATTTCGGTTGCTTGATGATTCCTAATTTCATATTTTGATGGTTATATGATAGTAATTGCAAGAATTGAAAACTACTACTCAATGCTCATAGAACTGCTTACTGCTCTTGAATGAAATCCTCTTTAATTGCTATAGTTTGCTTATATACGATTGTTTTGATATTGCATGTAAGTATTTAGCTGCTATTCGTCATATATATATTTTTCCGAATTGAATATCCTCACCTGAGAAGTTACCATGGTCCGTTGGAAACGCGACCTAGAGCTATATATCTCAAGGAAGTCGCGACTAATCTACTAAACCAGGGGTTCAGTTGACTGGCTGAACCACCTGGAGTGTATGCTCAAGGTTGTGTTCAGTCGACAGAACCAAGTGGTTTGATCAACTAAATGAGTGCCTAGAGCTTGCTCCAGGTACTTGCTGATCATCCCAACCTTGCTCATGTTTGCTTATTCCTTTAGCTCTATTTCGTTGCATTATTTTGATGATTTAATTGCTTCCAAATGCTTTCTCAGTTGTGATATTTTGATACTCTAATTTTGGGATATTGTTATGATATATATGTATGTATGTTGAAATTTGGTTAATATTATTTCGTCTCAAACGAGCTTTGCGGCCCAATATGTGAACGATCGAAAGTTACAACTCAAATAAATACGAATGAACACTTTTATACTAGAGACAAGCTTTAAACTCAAACATTCCTATGTTAGGGTTCAGAAATCGACTATGGAAGCTCCTAGTTCCTTAGTTAATCTTCTCTGCTCGCTACCTTTTAGCTCGTCCTCTCCGGTGCTTATTCTTCTTGTGCCTTTATGATAGTAAATTTTCATGTAGCAATTCTTCCAATTATGATACTAATATCTTGATTAATTTGAGCAGTCAATGATAGAACTACTTCTTTTTTTTGTCGAAAACTCGGTCATTTCGCTCTCTACATAGGTGCCAAACGGTGGTTGTGAGGCTAATTTTGATCAGTTCTTGCATCAAGTTCGACATGTGGATCCGCTCGCTCAGGTACTTCACCTCCTCCTTTAAAGAATTGACCTTGTCAGTTTGAATACATCTAAGTTTTTGGATGCTCCAGACTCTCTTACTAAAAGGGCAGTCAAAAAATAGGTGTTCATGACTTTCTACTGCAGTATTGCATAAATTACAAGTTATGTCTTCTAGAATCCCTCAATTATAAAGTCGATCTTTAGTAGGTAGTTTATTCAACAATGCTTTGTATAAAGTATGAGACATTTTAGGATTATTTTATCTGCTCCATACTAGTTGGTGCCAAGGTACAATAGGTAATTTTCCCCCGGTGTCTTCCCATGAATTATAGAGCTTAAACTGACCAATTGTTGTACTTTTCCAAGCCCATGAGTCTTCTGTCTTATCCCTATGTATAGGGATTTCTTGTATTTCCTACTTGAAATTCCTTGTAATAATCTAATTGTCACAGTTCCATTCTGTATTATTACTAATACTTGCCACTCTGCATGTTGGGGTACCATAAGAAGATAACCCTCCCCACCCAATCTGTCTACGTAGTTTTTATTTTTTGCATCATAGGTCTTTCCATAGAACGATGCTTTCACCATTAGCAAAGTGTCCTTCAATTAAAGGTTTTGTATCATCCCTAAGTTTCAAAATATTCTTCCAAGTTAAGAAAGCATTATTATCTATTTTAATGGTCCAGCAGAGACCGGTATTTTCCAAGCTAATTTGATTCCAAAATCCGGTTCGAATAAATTTTTGAGGCCCACACCTTCTTTTTTTGGTTTGCACAAGTATTTATAGCTGACATTATGTAATCTTCCCCTCCAAATGAAATTTGCACAAATTGCATTTATTTTTATAACAGAGCAGACTGGAATTTGAAATATTTGTAGCCAAAATCTAACCTTTGAAGAAATAATTGTGTGAACTAATTCAACCCTTCCAACAAATGAAAAAAATTTCGATCCCCATCCCTATAGTTTCTCTCTTAAATTATCTACCAGTTTCCCACATTCAGCATCTATAATAATATTGTTTGATAAAGGAACGCCCAAATATTTGACAGGGAGAGAACCCTCTGCAACACCAATTCTTCTTAGCAGATTTTGTTTATCTTTACAAAGCCTGTTGATATAACATTTAGTTTTAAATTCATACATATATATATAAGCACATATATGTTTACATTGATTTTACAAAATATTTCTGAAAATCTCCATTCTCAAATTATATTTCCACACTGAATTGATATCGAATATAATTTTAAACAACTATTGTAATATCCCAGAATTTCCAGAAGTTTAAAATGTGATAATCTCTTATTTAAATTATTTGAAACTGATAAAATTGTTATTTTCAAAGATAATTAACCAAGTAATAAAAATATAATGTTTTAATTATGGTTATAAATTGGTTTTATAATAAGATTTATTATTTTATTGTACAAATCAATTCTATATTGGCTTATTGTTTTCAAAATTGATAAGTGTGTTTAAATACATTTCTATTTGTGTATTTTAAATTGATTTTTAAAATAGGATAGATTATTTGTAAATAACAATGTGCTTATTTAAAAATTGATATTTATTTATTTAAATTGATTTTAGACTTGGGTTTTTAAATTGACTTTGAACTAAATATAAATTTGAATTCAAGGATATACATACATATTAAAATAAAATAATAATATAGTTTGGTTTTAAAATATATAGATAATGTTTATAATTAAAAATAAGATTTTGTTTTATTATTCTTTTTATAGAAATTTATATACAGAAATTGGGGTTGTATTTATTTAATAAGAATAAATGCAAGGATTTTGAAATAGCATTTAAAATAAGTTTGAAATATTGTATATAAATTTTATTTAAATTATAATTAATTTTATTTTATGTTCTTTTTAAAGATTGTATTTTATATAAATTTAGCATACATTTATAAATGTAAAAATGTATTTGTTTATTATAAATTTAATTTGAAAGTATTTTTAAAATTAAGAAAACATATTAGAAATTAGGAGAATAATTTAAAAAGGCTTTTAAATTTCTTTTAGAATAAAATTAGATAAACTAGGACATGTGTTAAGTTCTTAATCACTATGTTAACAAGTGTTATAATATTTATGACTTATAAGACAAATGTCCATATGTTTTTCTATTTTCTTTTTAATTTATTAAATCTGAAACTTGCTTATATAAACACCATTTCCTCCATCTTTCTTTTTCATTAAAACTTTGTTTCATTTCTAAAAAGAAACTTGAATCATCAGCAAATACTCAACCACAAAAAAGAAAATCAGAAGCTCCTCAATTCAAACCATGTTCAAATCAAAATCCTCCACAAAACAAATCTGCAAATTTTGTTACCTGTACAACTTTTTTTCCCAAGCCTGCATCTACTCCTCAATTCAAGCAAATGCTCAAACAAGGCCTGAAAACTAAACTCAAACCTATTTGCATACAAGTGTAATGATACTCTCTGTTTACAAAGCCTGTAACCCTTTTCTAGTGCAAATCAAACTGCATGCCTGCAGTTTATTCTAAAAACAAAATCACAGTTGTTTTCAAAAAATTCAAGAATCTGCAAAATGATTTTAAAAGCTTGATGAAAATTTCAACTCAGTTCTGCATTTCAAAATCTGCATATGGTTTCAAAGTCTGATGCAAGCTTTCAATCCATTGTCTGCCCCTCTTCAAATGCATGCAAGTTATCAATTTAGATCTGCAATTTTCCATGTCTACATCAACTTTCATATGCATGCAAATGGGTCAAGGCAATCTGAAGCAAATTTGTTGAAGCAATTTCAGTGTGAAGCCTCCCTGTTCTTTTTCAAAACCCCTGCACTGTCTTTCTTTTAAAGAGTAAACACTTTTCAAAAATTAAAGTAGTACTTATCTATTGCAAATAAGTCAGTAATAATGTTTATATAAGTTGCCTCTGTGAAAATAAATATGCAATAGAGTTTATTATGTTTTAAACCTATGCATTATTCCCTGTTTACAGGTTTTAAGTGTTTATAAATGTATAAAATTTAATATATGTTTATTCAATTCATTTTAACACTTGGATTAAAAGCAAATTAGCTAAGTATTAGTATAAACTAGGTACTGAACATATAAACAAGTATTTATGCATTAAGGATATGTTCGTATTTGTGAAAAACAGTAGTTATCTGTTAACTTGCAAAAATCAAATGTAAATTTATATTGATTCTAAGATGATCTGAGATATATACTTAAATCAATATAAATTTACATTTGATTTTTGCAAGTTAACAGATAACTACTGTATTTCACAGATATAAAATTTAATATCTGTTTATTTAATTCACTTTAACACTTGGATTAAAAGCAAATTAGCTAGGTATTAGTATAAACTAGGTACTGAACATATAAATAAGTATTTATGCATTAAGGATATGTTTGTATCTGTGAAAAACAGTAGTTATCTGTTAACTTGCAAAAATCAAATGTAAATTTATATTGATTTAAGCATATATCTCAGATCATCTTAGAATGTTAGGATTTTTAAGACAGGAATCACAATTTTAAAAACTATATTGAGTGTGTAATTGGTATTTACTGGAAGTTGGGTTTTTGCAAAATTCTGATGCTCCGTGCATCTGGATTTCTCGGGGTTCATCATGGAGTTAGGGTTTGGATTAGAGAGTGTTGCAAAAATGGTTGATGAATTTGTAAATCTCTGTGATAATTGGAATTGCTTGATTTTGATTTTAACCCTAGTTCTGTTTGAACTTGGGAATGTTGGCTACTATACATTCATCTTTGTATCGAGTTGTAAGGGATTTTGGGAGAAGGAGGAGTGGTGGGTCAGCAAGCACTAGCCGTGATCGTGGCGGTTAACGTGGATCAGTGGCGTGGGTTCAGGAGAATTTTCTGATGGTATTTGGGTTCAGTTTCACCTGAAGAGCTCGATTTTGAATCGAGGCAAGAATAAATGTTTGGTTGATCGTGGATGCTAGTAGGGAGGATGGGTAATGTGTCGGTGAAGTCGACGTTGGCCGGAGGTGGTTCTGGCCCTGGTGCAGGTGCACAATTCGATGGTGTCAGCGGGATTGGGTTTTGTTTGGGTTTCCTTGTTTTTCTCGAAGTAGGACTCGGGTAGTAAGGGAGATGGTTCGGGAAGGAACTCGTGTGGGTTCTGGGGTTTTTGCATGTGGGTTATACTGTTATGTTTTAACAGTTTTTAGTTTTAAATTGAAATAGTTTTTTTAAAAAACTTTAAAGTCAGGTTGTTTTTAAAAAAAGGAAAAGAAGATGTGCTTTATTTTCTTAGATTCATGTATATATGGGTTGAATCCAAATAGAAATGCTTAAACAGATTTTCAATTTAAAATAAGGTAAGTTTTAAACTTTAAATAGCTTAAGTTAAATTAAAATTCTTGTTTTTGAATTGAATTGTTTTTATAAATGAATTTGTATGATTTGTTTAAATGTTTTAAGTTAATGTTATTTTCAAACTTATTTTGGAAATATAAAAGGACATTTATAAGGAAATGTTTTTAAATTAGTTAATTAATAATTAAAAGAAAGTAATTAAAGATTACTTTATTTATTAAACTAATTAATGATTAAGTTAAGTAAAGTTTTTTTCAAGGTTAATTTAAGATAATGTTTATCTTAAATAATAATAAAGTGTTAATGAATAATAATTAATTAGTTAATGAAGAAATTTTAAGTTTAATTAATTTATTTAATTATTATTTTGAAGGATTAATTAAGTAATTAATTAAGTATAATTATTTATTTAAATTAACTATTAATTAAGATGATGATTTAATAAATGACTAATGATTAATTAAATTATAATTACTTATTAATTAAGTAATTAAGGGTTAATTAAAATAGTAATTAATTAATACTTAATAAAGGTTTCATTAAGTAATAATTAGGGTTTTCTTAAATAATAATTAAAAAGGTTATTGATCTATAATGTAAGATAATTATGAATTAATTACCTATTTTTATTAAGGTTAATTAATTGTAATTAAGAATTAATTAATTTTAATTGTATATTAATTAATTTGTAATTAAGGTTATTAATTAATAATTAAGTTTATTAATTAATGATTAAGAGATGATTAATTAGTTAATTAAGGTTAATTAATTAATTATAAAAGTAATTAGTGATTAATTATTTTGTATTAAAGGATTGATTAATAATTAAAGTTTATTAATTAATAGTTGAAGATAATTAATCTGTTAATTGAAGATTAATTTGGTTAATGAGTAATTAAGGAATAAATTACTCCATTATAAATTATGGGGTGTTTGTGATCAAGTAAGCTAATTAATTTGTTAATTAATTAAATATAGTCACTTGATAAAGGATTAAGTATGTTTATTTAATAAAGTTTTAATAAGGCTAATTACTTAAGACAAGTAATTGATGATAAATTACAAGGGAAATTGAGATAAATAAAATTACTGATTGGAAAGCAATTTTAAATGAATAATTACATGGAAAAGTAATTAAGGGTTTATTACTTGGTGTAATAAATCAAAGAATTTATAAAAATAATTAAAAGTAATTAAGAAGTAATGAAGAATAATTAATTAATGTTTATGTTTGATAAATTGAAAGTAATTAATTTAAGCATGATTAATTTATGTAATTAAGAAATAATGTAATTAATTATAATTAATTAATTAATGGAAGTAATTAATTAAAGTTCATTAATTAATATGATTAATGAGAATAATTAAGGATTAATTACTTGATTAAGAGTTAATTAATCAAGGTTGATTAATTAAGATGATGATTAATTAATTGGTTTAATTAATGAATAAGTAAGCAAGATTTATTCTGATGAAAGTAATTAATTTTAAATTAATTAAGAGATGAAGTAATTTATTTAATTCATTTTAAATTAATTAGAAATAGAGATAGTTAATTTAATTCATTTTAAATTAATTATGTTGTGATTAAGTAAATCATTGCTTATATATGGATGGATGACATTGATTGTTTTGAATGGATGTAATCTCAGAAATGAGATAAGTAATGTTGTGTAGTATAAATGCTTGGTTGCATTGAGATGGTAATATAGATTATCTATTGTGATAATGATGTGGATTACCTGTTTTATTATGGATCATCTGTTTATTTGATAATGTGATTATCAATTGTGACTTGTGAATTATCTATTATATGTGTATATCGATAGTTGAATTTAATTGTTTAACCTTAAAACAACTTGGACCTAAAAGACACACTTTGGATTTCGATGAGATCGGGATCGGGTTTCCATATTTGGATATCCGAAAACCACATCGATTCCAATTAAACGTTAGGTCGTGAATCAAAGTGGAGCTTTGTGAAGACTCGAGGTGTAAGGACTATACGTCAGTATAACTCTGTGGGTGATTCCGTAATGAGTTTGACAGAATAGTTCTTATAGGTTCGAGATGGTGGTTCAGAGTGCAAGGGTTATTGTCGTTAACTCTTAGGGTGATTCCAAAATGAGTGTAAAGAGATAAAGCCTTCGGTTTCGTTCGAACCCGGAACGAACTTGTATGGTTGGAATGCTTTCAGAACATCGTCAGGTGGACGATGAGCATTCTAAGTGATGTGTTCACTAAAGGTAATCGTAGCCTCAAGCCTCATCAATCAGGAATGGCTAAAACAAGGGAGGTGCAGCAAGGCTTCGTGGGTAGCCCCCACTTGAGAGTAAGATTTACCCCTGTCTAGAGGTCCCTTTATTTCGGCTGTGTGGGCGGTTGAATAGCTACATCCGCCGGGGTTGTCTTATTCGGAACTGTTCAGTAAGGAATGGGTCCGGCTTTGTGTTGCAGGAGAGCGGGCGTACTCCTCGGTACGTTGATCTAGGCCATGTACTGTGACGGACGGTACCCCAGTAACCCTGCCATTGTATGAAATCCAAAATCCAATAAGTGCCATCGGATTTGATTGTATTACCCATTTTTGTGGCTAGTAGCTGGAATTTAATAGATGTAACAATTTCACCTATTTCTTATTTATTTGAAAACCCTAGACACTATTATAATATCATTGGATTTCCTATCAACTGTTTTGGTTAGCGTAAGGTAAAAACTTTTCCATGTTTATGTGTGGGAAGTCTTACGTGATACCTTTTCTTTCAAAAGGATTTTTTAAGTTAAGCAACTTTAACCGTTTACTCACACCAGACCCATGTCTGACCCGGAGTTTATTTTGTTTTTCTTAAACTCTTGGGTACTCAAATTTTTATGAGTAGACAAGGGAATTTAGGTTGGCTTGACGAATTCTGGAGGTGCAATGGAGCAGGAGGCTTCTGCGTTTAGCTTTATAGTTTTTCGTTGTGTGTTCTCTGAGTTGTTGTCTTGGAGTTGTATTGAGTTGTATAATTAGACAGGTGTTTATAACTGTCTAGTATGTGTTGTTTAGTTGTGTGTCTCTGATGTATATGATACTATGTAATGTATTATATGATTAATATAATTTATTCGTTCCGCTATTTAGATTCTGATGTTGTTTCTTTCTTCTTCTCTGTCTTTTCTCTTTTCTATCCCTTTCTTTCTTAAAAATGATGTGATTTTCTGTGGTAAGAAAGTCGGGTCGCTTCAGCTGGTATCAAAGCATTAGGTTGAGTGAATACCTAGGCTCTGTAGTAGTGTCTTTCTTGAGAGAGCGTACTTGTAATTTTTATATATAACTATATATATATATATATATTTCTACCTATCTGTTGGGTTACCTGTTTAGATTTTCCAATATAAGTTATAAAGGTAGATAGGGTAGTGGTGTGTGTAACACAACTACCAATGGTTTTAGTTTGAATGTTTGAGATTGGAAGTGTATTTGTCGAGACTGTAGACCTAATACCATCTCGAGTAATCTTTGTAGTTTGGTGAAAGGATTTCATTGATCTCCGAAGGAAACCTGTTAAGGTTCGGAGTTCATCTTTGAAGTGTGAGTTTGGTTGTGCTCGTGAGAACGGATTTTTGAGAATTTGGATATGTCGGTTAGGCAGAAGTAAGTGATGGTATCTTGGCAACCTCAGTAAGTAGTAGCTGCGTGATGAGATGCAGTGACTATGGATGTCTCGAAGATGTTTTCTTTCGGAACAAGTTTAAAGAAGTGTGTCTGCTTCGGTGTTGTAGCTGAGTTCAGCAGGATGATGTGTTTAGTTGGAGGTCCGAGTTTCCCAAAGAACTGTGGATAAGAAGTCTTTGGCATATGTGTTAGCGGTGCAGCTCGGGAGAGTTCTGTGTTTCAGCAGGAAGATCTTTTTGGCTTATACATTTCCTAGAGGTGGAATTCAGAAGCAGCAGTGAGGATCTGTTTCTTCGATGGATTCGTTGGTCAAGGATAAACTGTTCTGATTAGTGGAGAGAGAGCAGTATCTTGGATATTGGATTGGTTGATCGCAAAAGTGACTTACGATGGTTTGGTGATTATCTTAGATAGTCTTTGCTTGGATTTGTGGCATTTTTAAAGGATATAGAAGTTATGGAGTTGCTGAAGATTTTCTGGATATATCTTCAGGAAAGTTGAAAATTTGCCTGCATTGGAGATTGAGTTCTGAATCGACTTGATGTCGGGAGTGATACCAGTGATTCAGCTGGGTAGAAGGATGTCTCCTAGGTTGATTGTTTGGTGTAGCAGCTCTGTATTTCTTGGAATTTCTATTGAACCTTATTTCCGAGATGTGATGTTTAGTATGTGCATGTGTTCATTCTACGGCATTTTCATCTGCTCCAGATCAGAGTTGTGCAGCGGAAGCAAGATGGCTGTTGTTCTTGAGTAGAAGCAAATTGGAAGTTGCAGTGTTTTGGATTAGAGAGTTTCTTCTGTATTTATTTTTCAGGATCTGAGGAAAGTTGGCGAGTGATTCTGTTCTGTCTTTTCCAGATGGGAGAAGTTGTTTTCTACTGTTGATAGTAAAGTTTGGTTTTGATTTTGGATTGACCTTGTGAGAATCAGTTTGTTGAGTTGATCCAGTTTTTTGTAGGAGTATCAGCGAAGGTTGAGCTGATCAGGAAGGATCTGTAGGCAGTCCGGATCATCCGGAAAGTTTTGATGTTAAGTAACGGAAGAATTTGGAATTCGAAGTTGGAGGCTTTGATGTTGTTGAGGTTTTCTCTGGTAAAGGGAGCAATGAGATTTTGAAGTGATCTCCGAAGTATATTGAATTCTTCTGAGTTTTTGTAGGGATCGGTGCTTTGGTTTGAAGAGTTGAATTTCCACTTTGGAAGACGGGAATTCAAAAAATTTCACGTGTCTCTGAGGGAGTATATCTTTGATCCATCACTGGTTTTGAGACCAGCAGTTCTGTGAAGGTTTTTGTTATTGATCAGTCTTTTCTGTGGTCAGGTATCTTGTGTAGATTTTAGATCTAGCTGAGTGGGAGCTCAGTAGCTTAGCAGTATAGCTAGTTTGGATTTAGTAGAGCGAGTATCCCTGTGTCTATACCTGGGAAACTCGAGATAATTTTAGGAAGTTTATCTGGATCTGTATTCGGATAGCTAGTGTTAATTATTTGATTAAATTGGTTGTTTGGATGAAATTGTTTGTTTGATTGATAGTGTATGGCTGTTATGAATATTTGAACTGGTTAAAATAAAACTGTGGATTATCTTTGTTTTAAATTTCGAGGACGAAATTCTTTTAAGGGGGGAGGATTGTAATATCCCAGAATTTCCAGAAGTTTAAAATGCGATAATCTCTTATTTAAATTATTTGAAACTGATAAAATTGTTATTTTCAAAGATAATTAACCAAGTAATAAAAATATAATGTTTTAATTATGGTTATAAATTGGTTTTATAATAAGATTTATTATTTTATTGTATAAATCAATTCTATATTGGCTAATTGTTTTCAAAATTGATAAGTGTGTTTAAATACATTTATATCTACGTATTTTAAATTGATTTTTAAAATAGGATAGATTATTTGTAAATAATAATGTGCTTATTTAAAAATTAATATTTATTTATTTAAATTGATTTTAGATTTGGGTTTATAAATTGACTTTGAATTAAATATAAATTTGAATTCAAGGATATACATACATATTAAAAAAAATATAGTTTGGTTTTAAAATATATAGATAATGTTTTTAATTAAAAATAAGATTTTGTTTTATTATTATTTTTATAGAAATTTATATATAGAAATTGGGATTGTATTTATTTAATAAGAATAAATGCAAGGCTTTTGAAATAGCATTTAAAATAAGTTTGAAATATTGTATATAAATTTTATTTAAATTATAATTAATTTTATCCTATGTTCTTTTTAAAGATTGTATTTTATATAAATTTAACATACATTTATAAATGTAAAAATGTATTTGTTTATTATAAATTTAATTTGAAAGTATTTTTAAAATTAAGAAAACATATTAGAAATTAGGAGAATAATTTAAAAAGGATTTTAAATTTCTTCTAGAATAAAATTAAATAAACTAGGACATGTGTTAAGTTCTTAATCACTATGTTAACAAGCGTTAAAATATTTATAATTTATAATACAAGTGTCCATATGTTTTTCTATTTTCTTTTTAATTTATTAAATCTGAAACTTGCTTATATAAACTCCATTTCCTCCATCTTTCTTTTTCTTTAAAACTTTGTTTCATTTCTAAAAAGAAACTTGAATCATCAGCAAACACTCAACCACAAAAAAGAAAATCAGAAGCTCCTCAATTCAAACCATGTTCAAATCAAAATCCTCCACAAAACAAATCTGCAAATTTTGTTACCTGTACAACTTTTTTTCCCAAGCCTGCATCTACTCCTCAATTCAAACAAATGCTCAAACAAAGCCTAAAAACTAAACTCAAACCTATTTGAATACAAGTGTAATGATACTCTCTGTTTACAAAGCCTGTAACCCTTTTCTAGTGCAAATCAAACTGCATTCCTGCAGTTTATTCTAAAAACAAAATCACAGTTGTTTTTAAAAAATTCAAGAATCTGCAAAATGTTTTTAAAAGCTTGATGAAAATTTCAACTCAGTTCTGCATTTCAAAATCTGCATATGGTTTCAAAGTCTGATGCAAACTTTCAATCCATTGTCTGCTCCTCTTCAAATGCATGCAAGTTATCAATTTAGATCTGTAATTTTCCATATCTACATCAACTTTCATATGCATGCAAATGGGTCAAGGCAATCTGAAGCAAATTTGTTGAAGCAATTTCAGTTTGAAGCCTCCCTGTTCTTTTTCAAAACCCCTGCACTGTCTTTCTTTTAAATTGAGGTGATTAAACACTTTTCAAAAATTAAAGTAGTACTTATCTATTGCAAATAAGTCAGTAATAATGTTTATATAAGTTGCCTCTGTGAAAATAAATATGCAATAGAGTTTATTATGTTTTAAACCTGTGCATTATTCCCTGTTTACAGGTTTTAAGCGTTTACAAATGTATAAAATTTAATATCTGTTTATTTAATTCATTTTAACACTTGGAAAAAAGCAAATTAGCTAAGTATTAGTATAAACTAGGTATTGTACATATAAACAAGTATTTATGCATTAAGGATATGTTTGTATCTGTAAAATTAGTAGTTATTTGTTAACTTGCAAAAATCAAATGTAAATTTATATTGATTAAAGAATATATCTCAGATCATCTTAGAATGTTAGGATTTTTAAGACAGGAATCACAATTTTAAAAATTATACAGAGTGTGTAATTGGGTATTTACTGGAAGTTGGGTTTTTGCAAAATTCTGATGATCCCTGCATCTGGATTTCTCGGGGTTCATCATGGAGTTAGGGTTTGGATTATAGAGTGCTGCAAAAATGGTTGATGAATTTGCAAATCTCTGTGATAATTGGAATTGCTTGATTTTGATTTTAACCCTAGTTCTGTTTGAACTTGGGAATGTTGGCTACTGTACCTTCTCTTTGTATCGAGTTGTAAGGGATTTTGGGAGAAGGAGGAGTGGTGGGTCAGCAAGCACTAGCCGTGATCGTGGCGGTTAACGTGGATCGGTGGCATGGGTTTAGGAGAATTTTCTGATGGTATTTGGGTTCAGTTTCACCTGAAGAGCTCGATTTTGAATCGAGGCAAGAATAAATGTTTGGTTGATCGTGGATGCTAGTAGGGAGGATAGGTGATGTGTCGGTGAAGTCGACGTTGGCCGGAGGTGGTTCTGGCCCTGGTGCAGGTGCATAATTCGATGGTGTCAGCGGGATTGGGTTTTGTTTGGATTTCCTTGTTTTACTCGAAGTAGGGCTCGGGTAGTAAGGGAGATGGCTCGGGGAGGAACTCCTGTGGGTTCTGGGTTTTTTGCATGTGGGTTATATTGTTATGTTTTAACAGTTTTTAGTTTTAAATTGAAACAGTTTTTTTTAAAACTTTAAAGTCAGATTGTTTTTTAAAAAAAAGGAAAAGAAGATGTGCTTTGTTTTCTTAGATTCATGTATATATGGGTTGAGTCCAAATAAATATGCTTAAACAGATTTTCAATTTAAAAAAAGGTAAGTTTTAAACTTTAAATAGTTTAAGTTAAATTAAAATTCTTATTTTTGAATTGAATTGTTTTTATAAATGAATTTGTATGATTTGTTTAAATGTTTTAAGTTAATGTTATTTTCAAACTTATTTTGGAAATATAAAAGGAAATTTATAAGGAAATGTTTTTAAATTAGTTAATTAATAATTAAAAGAAAGTAATTAAAGATTACTTTATATATTAAACTAATTAATGATTAAGTAAAGTTTTTTCAAGGTTAATTTAAGATAATATTTATCTTAAATAACAATAAAGTGTTAATGAATAATAATTAATTAGTTAATTAAGAAATTTTAAGTTTAATTAATTTATTTAATTATTATTTTGACGGATTAATTAAGTAATTAATTAAGTATAATTATTTATTTAAATTAACTATTAATTAAGATGATGATTTAATTAATGACTAATGATTAATTAAATTATAATTACTTATTAATTAAGTAATTAAGGGTTAATTAAAATAGTAATTAATTAATGCTTAATAAAGGTTTTATTAAGTAATAATTAGGGTTTTCTTAATTAATAATTAAAAAGGTTATTGATCTATAATGTAAGATAATTATGAATTAATTAACTATTTTTATTAAGGTTAATTAATTGTAATTAAGAATTAATTAATTGTAATTATGTATTAATTAATTTGTAATTAAGGTTATTAATTAATAATTAAGTTTATTAATTAATGATTAAGAGACGATTAATTAGTTAATTAAGGTTAATTAATTAAATATAAAAGTAATTAGTGATTAATTACTTTGTATTAAAGGATTGATTAATAATTAAGGTTTATTAATTAATAGTTGAAGATAATTAATCTGTTAATTGAAGATTAATTTGGTTAATGAGTAATTAAGGAATAAATTACTCGATTATAATTTATGGGGTGTTTGTGATCAAGTAAGCTAATTAATTTGTTAATTAATTAAATATAGTCACTTAATAAAGGATTAAGTATGTTTACTTTATAAAGTTTTGATAAGGCTAATTACTTAAGACAAGTAATTGATGATAAATTACAAGGGAAATTGAGATAAATAAAATTACTGATTGGAAAGCAATTTTAAATGATAATTACTTGGAAAAGTAATTAATGGTTTATTACTTGGTGTAATAAATCAAAGAATTTATAAAAATAATTAAAAGTAATTAAGAAGTAATTAAGAATAATTAATTACTGTTTATGTTTGATAAATTGAAAGTAATTAATTTAAGCATGATTAATTTATGTAATTAATAATTATAATTAATTAATTAATGGAAGTAATTAATTGAAGTTCATTAATTAATATGATTAATGAGAATAATTAAGGATTCATTACTTGATTAAGAGTTAATTAATCAAGGTTGATTAATTAAGATGATGATTAATTAATTGGTTTAATTAATGAATAAGTAAGCAAGATTTATTTTAATGAAAGTAATTTTAATTAATTTTAAATTAATTAAGAGATGAAGTAATTAATTTAATTCATTTTAAATTAATTAGAAATAGGGATAGTTAATTTAATTCATTTTAAATTAATTATGTTGTTATTAATTAAATCATTGCTTATATATGGATGGATGACATTGATTGTTTTGAATGGATGTAATCTCAGAAATGATATAAGTAATGTTGTGTGGTATAAATGCTTGGTTGCATTGAGATGGTAATATAGATTATCTATTGTGATAATGATGTGGATTACCTGTTTTATTATGGATCATCTATTTATTTGATAATGTGATTATCAATTGTGACTTGTAAATTATCTATTCTGTGTGTACATGATGGTTGAATTTAATTGTTTAACGTTAAAACAACTTGGACCTAAAAGACACGCTTTGGATTTCGATGAGACCGGGATCGGGTTTCCATATTTGGATATTCGAAAACCACATCGATTCCAATTAAACGTTAGGTTGTGAATCAAAGTGGAGCTTTGTGAAGACTCGAGGTGTAAGGACTATACGTCAGTTTAACTCTGTGGGTGATTCCGTAATGAGTATGATGGAATAGTTCTTATAGGTTCGAGATGGTGGTTCAGAGTGCAAGGGTTATTGTCGTTAAATCTGAGGGTGATTCCAAAATGAGTGTAACGAGATAATGCCTTCGGTTTCGTTCAAACCCGGAATGAACTTGTATGGATGGAATGCTTTCAGAACATCGTCAGGTGGACGATGAGCATTCTAAGTAATGTGTTCACTAAAGGTAATCGTAGCCTCAAGCCTCATCAACCGGGAATGGCTAAAACAGGGGAGGTGCAGCAAGGCTTCGTGGGTAGCCCCCACTTGAGAGTAAGATTTACCCCTGTCTAGAGGTCCCTTTATTTCGGCTGTGTGGGCGGTTGAATAGCTACATCCGTCGAGGTTGTCTTATTCGGAACTGTTCAGTAAGGAATGGGTCCGGCTTTGTGTTGCAAGGGAGCGGGCTACTCCTCGGTACGTTGATCTAGGCCACGTACTGTGACGGACGGTACCCCAGTAGCCATGCCATTGTATGGAATCCAAAATCCAATAAGTGCCATCGGATTTGATTGTATTACCCACTTTTGTGGCTAGTAGCTGGAATTTAATAGATGTAACAATTTCGGCTATTTCTTATTTATTTGAAAACCCTAGACACTATTATAGTATCACTGGATTTTCCATCAACTGTTTTGGTTAGCGTAAGGTAAAAACTTTTCCATGTTTATGTGTGGGAAGTCTTACGTGATACCTTTTCTTTCAAAAGGATTTTTTAAGTTAAGCGGCTTTAACCGTTTACTCACACATGACCCATGTCTGACCCAGAGTTTATTTTGTTTTTCTTAAACTCTTGGGTACTCAAATTTTTATGAGTAGCCAAGGGAATTTAGGTTGGCTTGACGAATTCTGGAGGAGCAATGGAGCAGGAGGCTTCTGCGTTTAGCTATATAGTTTTCCGTTGTGTGTTCTCTGAGTTGTGGTCTTGGAGTTGTATTGAGTTGTATAACTAGATAGGTGTTTATAACTGTCTAGTATGTGTTGTTTAGTTGTGTGTCTCTGATGTATATGATACTATGTAATGTATTATGTGATTAATATAATTTATTCATTCCGCTGTTTAGATTCTGATGTTGTTTCTTTCTTATTCTTTATCTTTTCTCATTTCTATCCCTTTCTTTCTTAAAAATGATGTGAATTTCTGTGGTAAGAAAGTCGGGTCGTTTCAATTCTCTGAGTTGTTTCTTGTACTGTATTGAGTTGTATAACTAGACAGGTGTTTATAACTGTCTAGTATGTGTTGTATTATCTGTGTAGCTCTGATATTGTTGTAAACTATGTAATGTATATGTTAATAATATAATTTATTCGTTCTGCTATTTAGATTTTGTGTTGTTTCTTCTTCCCTTCGTTCTTTTCTCTTTTCTATTCCTTTCTTTCTTAAAAATGATCGAATCATCTCTGGTAAGAAAGTCGGGTCGTTTCAGCTGGTTATTTTGAATTATTGATTATTATATATAGTATAATGTTTTTAAAATATCAGTTCTCTTTTCCAAACAAATATTTGAAAAGGATTTCTAAAATCTATTTTCAACAATAAAACTTTTATTTCAATCGAATAATCAATCTAATTAAACAGATTAGTAAAACAATGGTATGGAATGCTTGCGGTTATTTTTCTGGTTAATTACCGGACTCACCCGAATGAATATTTAGTTGCTATTTATTTATTTATTTACAATTCATTTATTTCAGTGGAGCTTACTATCTCTAGTAAACACTCGAATTTCGCTAAGTGGTTTCAGACACTTAGGCGAAATTTGTTTAATTACTAACTGAGCATAAACAACACTTTTGGGGAGGCGATCCTTCGGGGTCATCAAGCATAGCCTTCAGGCTCATCTTTGGGAAGGCGACCTTTCGTGGTTGTCAGACGTAGTCTTTGCACTCATCTTAGGGAAAGGTGATCCTTCTTGGTCGTCAAGTGTAGCTTTCTAGCTCTCCTTTGGGGAGGCGATCTTTATGGTCATCCAATGTAGACTTGTGCTTGTCTTGGGGGGTAGATCGATCGTTAAGTGCAGCCTTGTGCTTGCCTTTTTGTGTGGCTCCATTTTGTTATTGATTTCGAACTTTTAATTTAAGTTACATATTTGGGATTTAGCGTATTTTTGCTTTTGCCTATGATAGGAAATTTTTGAGCATTTCGGTTTAGTGAGTCGATTTGAGGATGCTATTCGTACCTATTATGGGATTTAAATGATTTGAGTTTGGGGATCTCGATTTATGGATGCTATTCATCCCTATTATGGTATTTAAATGATTTAGGTTTGGGGATCATTCCTTCTATTAAGTTTTATTAATTTGGATTTGGTACTTCCAATTTGAGAACGTTATTCATTTCCACTATGAGAATTTATTGATTTATGGAACCAATTTAATGGTTATCAAAGTGTGTTATATGAATCTTATGAATATATGTCATTTGCCTATGTTAGGCAATAGGTATCTTACACTATACCATCTAACTGTTTAGAACTAGCACGACTAACCCGTTTATTATTTGGTAATAATACTCGGATCAGACCGAGTAGTTTTAGGTACCTGTTGATCTTAAAGCCAGCTTAGCCTGAAGTCCATCGTTCATGCTTATACCTCTTCTTTCGTTGTATCATTTTGTTATACCTTGGTTATGTGTTTTATATGCATATATTGGGATTTAGACCTTGTTTATGTATATTCATTTTTGGGAGTTCCATTGTATATATTATCTCGTATCTGCATTAATATCTTTTGTAGACATCTCCTTATATATATATATATATGTATGTATGTATGTATATGTTTAATCTTTTCGATGGTATAATATGTATTTCTCTACTTTGTACTCTATGATTCTGTGTCTGGGATATTATACGTTATTCTGATTAATTAATATGAGCCACTATGGATTTGGTTTTAAGCCATGATCAGATACATCGAATCCACATTAAAAAAAAATCTAACACATATTTCAACATATCGATAATCACTTAAATTTTTTTTATAGGTGGTCACTCCTACCAACCTTATTCTCTACAGTATTAGATGATATTACATAGTAATATCCTTTGTTAGTATTGATCTCGATGTAGGGGAATTACTTGAATTAAATAGACCTTTGCAACACGATCTAGGTTTACTGCCACCTTTAGACATAGGCGGGTCGAACGCCCAATTACCCGGGTTGACCATCTTTGGTTGGTCGTGCATGTGTCATGGTCGACCTGACCTGTTTACTTTTGAGCGCTTTGATTTCGTTTGATTTTGGTTGATTTGTTTCCTTCATTATTTGCTTAACATTAATTACTGTTATCTTCTGCCTCAATTAACCTTTCTTAACTGCTAAGAAACCATTAAGTTTAACGGTGTTAACCCATGATTAATTAATTTCAAATTATTTCCTTAATAACATATATCATTATTTCCAACTATGAAAATTCAAATGCTAATAACTTTTTGTTTGAAATCCCTATACATGGAAATTGATCGGAAAATCACCATGAATGCAATGGTGTAAGTTTCCTAGCCGAATTCCAACATTTGTGAAAATTCCATTTCTACTATTAATTATTTATTTATTAATTACTTTTAATTAATTATTATAAAAATGCGGGGTATTACATTCTCCCTCCTTAAAAGAATTTCTTCCCCGAAATTCTACAAGGGCTCGATCATGTAAACCATCGCACATCCATTCTACACTAACAATCAACTAATATACGATCAATTTTGCAACAATTCGTGTACATGTGCACAGTGCATCACAATACATATGATATGCATGAACAATAGTTTCTAATTAGCGCCTCCTACATAAATGATTTCATTTTAAATTAGTTTCAAAAATATGATGCTAGCATCCAAAAATAATGGCGGTTCTACATGAATGCAACTTTTTTGAAAAACTAAAACGGTTTTTCATCTAAAATTTTCCCATACACCTATATACAAAAGCGTCATTCAACCAATTTTTGATTCAATCCTTACCATCCAAATTCCTAGCACACCATTTCTAACATCCAAATTTAGAAAAGTTCAGTTTTCTAAATCTATCTTCTTATGCTTGGAAAGTGTCTAGACGGAAAATGCCATATTTCCACCATTCTCTTACAGAAACGATGTTTCCACTACACCATGAGATCTACTCCTTTGCCCTCAATCCTTTTTCCTACCTTCCCAAATATAGTTTGCATAAGTAACTTTTATTTTTAAAGTTCAAAAATATTAATGTTTCAAAAACCACATTTTTAAATTTTCCACTCATCGACAAGGTATCATAGAAAACTTTCCATAGACAAAACAGCTTTCTTGTTGATCACCGTATCCATTTTACTACAAATACAGTATGTAGTAAAATCTACACTTATGAACTTACCAATTATTCCCTAATATCATCATGCGGTATTTTTAAATTTCTAAAACTCAAAATCTTTAGCTTTAAAAATCTTTCCAAAGATATGTGCATATTTTTTCAAAGTTATACTACTTATAATGAAGGTTTTCATAAATAAATTTTACATCAAATTTTTCTTTTTCAAAATATATGCATAATGACATTTTATAAATAATTTTCCACATTTGTGACATTAGCGTTTAGCTGGCCATCTATCGGCCATAACGAACTCCACTTAATTGCATGGTAAATTTCTTAGTTCTTAAAAACATTTTTTCGTATTAATATCAACCAACAAACATGTTGAATTTTAAATTTCAGTCTTCGAGGAACAGGAACCTTCACCTATGGCTTACCTCTCTGTACTCCCGTCCTTTGTCTTCTGAAATTTACCATCCGACAATTTTCTATTTTTTGGAACTTACATTTTCATTTTACTTTTATTTATTAGTTAGTTAAATAAATCTTCTTAATTTATTAGTTAACTTCAAGTTTCAACTATTTTCTTTTCCCTTACATTTGTGAAGCAACTTCATGAAATTTCCTTTTTACTATTTCCTCAAATCATTGCAGTCTACCTAGAAGATGCAAAAAATGGAACATTTCCCTAAACGCAATCCATTGCAACAATATCCTTACAACCTACGAAAAGAAAAACTAACATTGGAAGAAAACACAATACTACTAAATACTACCAAAATTAGAAAGGACCTTCCTAACATGTCGTCCCTAAGAAAAAATCTTCAAATTTTATCCTTTCATTATTATTTATGATGGATAAGTCTTTTCATCTCTTCCATTCCATACCTAAGTATGGAATAACCATGCCTCCACTCACTGCCGGGGTAATAAATACAATCTATGTGGTCTTTATACTAAATTGCAAATAAGCTTGGGGAAGTAAGCTTTCCCATTTCCTCTTTTGCTTTCCCAACTTAAGTCTACCAATACCTTCCATGTGTGTTTACCATCTCATTACCATCTATTACTATCTTCTCTTAATTCCATTCTTTTGATAGTATTATCAATCCTTGGTATGTTCTTTAATAAGCCTCCTATAACCATATTCCAAAGCTTATGGAAGTGGCATTTAACATCTTCTTTATGGCTTACACGCACAGTATAATATTCCTAGGCTTTTCTTGATTTCTTCACATCTTATGGAGATTTTGGTTACTTTTCCAAAAGTAGTCATCACTATCTCCTTCATAACCTTATTCATTTTCCTCGTCTCACCTAAGCAGTAATTCTTGTATACTCCATTGAAATTTTGGTTTGATCTTTATCAATTTTCTTTAAAAATGAAAACTTCATAAAAAAAATTGAAGTATCTAATTCCACAACTCTTGTTTCTAAAAGTGTTACTAAGAAACTTTTATTAAATTCAAAAATACTTGGTGTTTTTAACTCTTTTCAAAACTTACATTTTAAGATTTTTGAATTTAACTTCTCTAAACTTAAAAGGGAATGTTAGTAATTCCAAGTTTAAAAAACAAATTAGCATTTTCTTTTAAAAACTTTTATTTCATAAAAATATGGGATTTTTAATTCAGTCATTTATTAAGTTCTTCATTCAAAAACATATTCATTATACTAAACCACTTCTTCCAAAAACATACTTTACATGTTTCTAAAACACCTTCCATAATTTTTAAATTGTAAAAACTGGAGTAGATAAGAACAATCCCCATCTTATCAATTCCTTTATATGTCATTACTCTCCCATACATCTAATATTAGGTAGAGTCTCAATTATCATAAAGGGAGGGGATGGGGCTTTTTAGAAGACACCTAAATTAAATGCGCATAATAATGGAAAATGTGTATTTTCCTTTGTTTTGCTTCTCTAATTAGACTACTAGCATTATTTTTAATAAAATTTACTAACACTATTTCTACTCACTGCGCATTTTTATTACACTTAAGAATCATATATTTTAATGCATTAGAACTACTTCTCCCTTAAGGGGAATCTTTAACGCTATAATTCTCTATGAATCGCTTAAAAGTGGGTTAATGTTTATGTGAAATTATAAGAAATTATGTTTATTTTCTTTATTGAAATAGATAGTATGAAATACGGGTTTTCATATTTTGTACGTCTCTTCCTTTGCATTTACATTCTTTATTATTTCAAACAAAACACCTGTATTTTTAACTTGATTGATTCATAGAAACTTATTTTATTATCCTTTTTCATTTCAATAAATTAAAATATGTCAAATTCCAACCTAATTAAAATAAATTAAACCTCTCTTTTATTTAATTTCAAAACTTCCTACTAATCAACCCTTCAGCCTAAACTGCACTAACTCCAATTGTTTATCTTAATTTACCATCTCTTTATTACTGTAGTGCAGCCATATACAACTCAATTTATCTTTTTATCTAAACCAATTACTATGTTCCAAATCCATAGCACTTACATTGTCCACCCATACAGACCATTTTATAACTTAAAAAATTCCCTTACATAAAAAGATTCATGAGCTATATTGCTCAATCATTTCTTTTCGAAAGAAAATAACATCAAATAAAAAATTTCCTTTACTAAAATCTAAATAAATAAATAAATATATATATATATATATATATATATATATATATTCTTACAAAACCTTTAATATATATTCTCAAAATCTAATACTTAATTTTTCAATAAAAATCCTTTTAAAGTATACAATTTATACTTTTCTTCAATTTCCACAAATTTCTTATTATTGGGTTGGACACAAAGTGGATTTCGGACTATTATCTTAAGAAATTTTTTGTTCCATTTTTAAAGATCCAAAAACTCAATCATAAATAGAGGGTGACTATTCCACACCTTCTTCGGGAACTTCTCTAAATTCCAATTTCTCTAACATATGGACCCTTATTTTTACTTTACCTGGACCTATTATACATCATCAATCGATAATCAAAATGGGGATCAACAATAATTAGGCTAACAAAGCCCGACTAGTGAGTCAAGTACCATCCAGTTCTAGGAATATTCCATATGCAACTACTCTATAGATGAAAGTATTAGGATTTTAGCATATATTATATTTATATTTATAGTTAGAATATAAATACATTCACTCATCGTTTCCTAATTTTTCAAGAATTGACTAACCTAAGCTCTAATACCAAATGCAATAACTCTCACTTCAGTGGGTCCGTTTTTGCTAAACCGAAAACCTAAGTCCACCAAAATACGTATCATTGGTTTGGTATCCTACAGAAAGGAAAATATATCTTAGCACTAATGGTAATAACTCACAGCGAAATTAAGAAAATATAATAGATTAATATAAGTACTGACCAAAATAGATATCTCAAATGTCAAGAGCCTTAGCTAGACTACTACTCCAAATCAACACCACTAATTGTCCTCCTAAATCCTATAGGTTGTAATGTGGAGGGGTCAAAACTATACATAACACTAGCTTATGTTCACTATTGCACGCTATGTTAGATTTCACTATTAGTCGCTACGACTCTATTGCTACGTACGAACTGTACCCATCTACACCAGGTGGATCTATGTCTACATAAGTAAATATATATAGGCACACACACATCCCCCCAAGTCCACTACTGGACCTAGATACCATCCCTACTAGTATCAATCACTAAGCACCTTGTAAAGATCCATCACCATCATATCAATAAAGGAAATCATGTCGTGCGTATAGATAACCTCCAGTCCATAACAAATGCTTCAAGGATTTTTCATCACATATGCCAGCCTTTTATGTACCCTTGTCTGCTTATTATCGTGGATTTTAGGCTCCGCATAACACTGCCCAATCTATGTTTTGAAGGAACTTTTGTATGGGTTAACGAGCCTTTCCCTATTAAACAAACCAACAAACAACTGTGGCATTCCATAATCCAACGGAACCAATCCTAGTAGGCGTAAGAGATCAATTAGGTGTAACCCTGACATTCCTATTGGCAGCAAAGAGACCGATGACGAGCTCATGAATATGCAACTCCTACCCAATAGGTACCCAGTACGACAACCTTTTACGTACACTGTTGCAACTCATTTTGGTACCTAAGAACACCGGATTTTTTGTGCCATGTTGCATAAGTTCGATCTCACTTACCATTCATTTAGATTGCCTAGTTAAATAAAGGCAATACCTCTACTTAAAAACTTTGAAATAGAACTATTTGACTGCGCACTTGACATAAGTATAACAGAAAATTTATAATCAAGGCGATAAGCACAATTTAGACTTGGGGGTAACTCACTAGTACGAAATTGTACACTCACCGTAGGTTCTATGATTTGGATATGTTTCTTAGCATTCTAACCTAGTCTAAGGACCTTTAGACATTGGTCCATTGTAATTATAAAAGAAAGTTTATAATTATTCACACTCGTCATAAATTTATATATGAAGCTACTTATACACATATTTCAGACTTAAGTATACTTATTCTTCTTTTATTTTCTTTATTACCTCAACATCTTTTATGTCCAACTTTAAGTCTGCAGCCTTACTATGCGTTTATCTTTCATTTCATTAATTCATTTACCGCTTCTCAATTTCAGACATCAACATCGTTGTGCAAAATTTATTGGTTCAACTTTGATTCCTATTCCATTTCATTTAATTATCAGACTTAATCCATTTCACTAGATTACATTATCAGACTTAATCCATTTTATTAGATTACAGGACGGTCCATTTCATCATATTATTAGACTTAGTCCATTTCATTTCCCGAGCTTCTTACTCTTGCCTATTACCCAAACTTCCTTTTTAATCAGTTTCTATTTTATTAACTTTTTAGTTACATTCCAATTTCAATATTCAGTCTTTGTGATTTACTATATTTCAATAAATTGGAATTAAACTTCATCAATTAATTTTTATACAACAAATTTCCATGTCTTATATAAAAGAGGGGGTTTGCGCGGTGTTTGCAATTAGAATGAATTTTCTTTTTATTTATTGAAATAGCTAGTACAAAATATGACAATCATACCTATTTTGTGCACCCCTTTCTTTTATAGGTACATATTTACTCCTTGTTATTTCAAATATTGCACTTTTGTTAATTTAAACTTGATAATATATGAAAATATACTTGCAACAATACAAATTCCAGTAAGCTAATAATTACAAAAATCCCAAAAGTCAGATTAACTTTATTCGTCAATATTGAATAAAATGAAATCCTAATTCACTACGTTTTAGGTAACTAATATCTGACATAGAAACTAACAATTCTAATCATTACGTAATTACAGAAATAAAATTAATCATTACACGATTTTAAAATTAAAACTATCCATTACATAATTACATAGGAAAGTTCATATCTTAACTTTTCACATTTACGAATTCATAACAACTTAAATTCAGTTCTCAGACATATAAGAATAGATTTGTAATGATATAATCTAGTATTATATAGAATTATATAATATTCTCACTCGTCTTTAGTTTGTGCTCATAAATCTCTAGATATAAACCAGATCTGACCCTTTGATCTGTATTCTTCACTTTTTGACTCTCAATTTGGATCCATAGACAATATTTATATAGACCTCGCTAGAAATTAGATTATAGGAAAAGGATTTAGATTTAGATATATTAAGTAGAACCAGATCTAAAAGTTTACTTTGATGTAGCAACTTGATTTGAATCCATTTTCTATCTTCTATCCATTTCTTTTCTTCTCCAAAGTGTGTACGTGTAATCTATTCTATTTTTTTATATTTAGATTCTAGAGGAAAAAGGGAAATGGAAGAGCTTTCGAACTAATTATAAAAAATGAATTAGAAGTAAAGCTCTAGGTCCTAATTTATAGAGGTTCAAATCAGCGCTAATCATCGGATTAAACTAAATCGGATATGGGCCGCATGACCTGTTTTATTATTTCCTTCAAACATAGATGGGTTGAGCGGCCCATGACCCAAGTCAACCGCCTATGGTCAACTGTGCATGGGTCATAGTCGACCTGGCTTATTTATTTTTGTGCGCTTTGATTTCATTTGATTTTTAGTTTATTTGTTTTCTTCATTATTTGCTTAATGTTAATTGCCATTATCTTCTGCCTCAGTTAACCTTTCTTAACTGTCAAGCAACCGTTAAGTTTAACAACACTAACCCATCGTTAATTAATTTCAAATTACTTTATTAATCACATATATATTTATTTCCAACTATGAAATTTCAAACGCTAATAAACTTTTTTCTTTGAACTCCGATTGAAAAAGTTTATGCTTGAAAATTGATTAGAAAATCATCACGAATCCAATGGTGTAAGTTTCATAAAATTACAACATTTTTAAAAATTTTAGCTCTACTATTAATTATTTATCAATTATTTCCCTTTAATTAATTATCGCAAAAACAGGGGCTGTTATAAGCATATTATGTTATCATGTGCTAACTCTTTGGTTATAGGGACAGGTCGAGTATAATTCGTATACTTTTGTCCCTTACTATATTGACTTGTATAGTATTTTGAGATTTATTTACCGCTCACACTAGATAGTTTTCTGAATCGAGGTTTTATGCTCTACTTCTTATTATCTTAGGTTCTCTTAAATGAGTAGACTATATGGTAGGCCAGGGTGTGATGCAGTTGCTGTGCGAAAAACGAGCTAGAGAGAGGTATCTCATATTATATATGAATTTTTATGCTTATTCCATTGTGCAACACTATAGAGCCTTAGCAGTGCTTGCTTATTATTATTTGTATGGGACAGTTAATAAAGTTTACTTTCGTTGTACAAACTCTATTTTATGATGTATAAATTTGTGTATCTATACTCTTATATTTGGATCACTTAATTATTAAGTCTCTTTTGATTTATATCTATGATATTATATTTTATTCCATGCGCTGTGAGACATATTAAAAATTATATGATGTTTTATTTCATTTTAAACCTTGATGATTGCTCTATATCGATCAACACAACAACAACGCGATATCTTATGTATATTGGGTATCGATGGTGTAGGGTGGTCGTCACAATTGGTATCAGAGCTTAGGTTGCGTTGTTTAACCTAAGGGATACCATGATTCAGAAGAGATAAGTAAGTTCTCTCCTTAACTGAACCAAGAGAGAGAGCGCGCGCGCGTGTGTGTGTGTGTACGAGAGCATGTATTTGTTATATATTTTGATTTTCAAAGCTATACAGTAGTGTATATATAGTATATAAGTTGCATGCACACACGGAGTACCATTAACACGGTTTTTTTGAGAGACTTTACATTCTTATTTCAGATTGAGAATGAACCGGTAAATAAGAAACAATGTTAGGAAATCCATCTTTGGAGTTGAGGAAGAAGCGGGTTCGGGGGCTGCAAATCCTAACTTGCAAGCTATGTTCAATGCGATGATGGCGAACATGCTCCAAAAAGCCCAGGCGATTGCTCGGAATGTTACTGTTGGTGGTGGTGGTGCAAGCGTTGAGGGCTAACTTCACCAACGTATGCAAAGATTACTCTACTTTGGGAGGTAAGTCATTTCTTAGAACAGAGTCTGCCATCGAAGTGCAGGATTGGGTGGACACATGCGAACGTATCTTTGGTGATATGGAGACTAATGATCCCATGAAGAGAAAGTTGGCCTCTAGACAGCTTCAAAGGCAGGCTATAAACTAATGGAATGCCATCATGATTGCTACACCAAAGGATCGGTTTACTTGGGACCAGCTCAAGGCCAGGTTTAAGGAAAACTTCATTCCGACTACTCAAAATTCAGTGCTATCAGGATATTTGTTGATTTAAAGTAGGGAGATAAGTTTGTTTCTAAATACATTGCTGAGTTCGATGCTTTGTCGAAGTATTAGATGTCTTTAATCGACATTCCATTAAGGAAGAACATGAAGTTTACTATGGTTTTGGATGACTATTTAAGGGAGAAGCTAGTGAGTCATATAGATAAGCCATTTCAGAGGCTCGTCGAGAAAGCACTTCGTCAGGAGAGTTTATACCCTAAGTGCAAATCAGTTGTTGTTAAGGAAGAACCAAAATTGCAACAAAACAGTGGAGGTAAGAAGAAGCGGTTTGGAAAGAGGAAGCAATCTCGAGGAAAGGATAGGGAGAAGAATGCTCAGAAGAAGATTAGGTGTGATCCTATTTGCTATGATTGCGGAGATAAGGGTCACTTGATCAAAGATTGTAAAATCAATGGGAAAAAGAAGTGTTACAACTGCGGAAAGCATAGGCATATACTGAAGAATTGTCCAAAATCGTTGCAGCAAAAACAAGTTGTGAAGGCAAAAACATTAGACGTTGTTCTGACTACATCAAGTACTCCCTTGGTAAAAGAGAAGGGGAAGGTCGTTGTTACTCAAGGTATGCTTTCCATTTATGATATTCCCATACGTGCTTTATTCAACACTGGGGCTTCACATTCCATTATATCTAGGGACCTAGTAGATAGACTAGGATTGAAACTCGAAATAGTTGACTAACCGTTGGTTATGACGAACCCCATTGGAGGCTCCATTAGCCTGTGTATGGTTTGTCGTGGTTCGGTCTTATTAAGTTATAGATGCTCTTTTGTTTATGATTGTTTCATTCTAAATTTTATTTTGGGATTATCTTGGGAATGGACCAGCTAAGGAAATATGTAGCAGTAGTGAATTGCGAGAAGCTATTGGTTACAACTGGGGTTATGGAAGGGCGAACGGTAGTGACTGGCTGCCTACCAGAGGATGGGGTTATGGCAAGCTTTCTATATTCGCTTGAAATTCCATGGGATGAGTTGTCATCTGTGTCTATCATTAAAGAGTATCCGAACGTATTTGACGAAGTGTCCGGATTACCACCGCATAAATAGATCGAGTTTCGTATAGACCCGACGAAGGATGTCAGGCCTATAGTGATGTTGAGGCATATGGCACCTAAAGATTAGAAGGAGTTGGAGGTGCAAATATGTGACATGTTGAAAAGAGGGTTCATTCGTAGTATCTAAGTGGGGTGCACTGGTAGTATTTGCCACTAAAGCGGATGGCTCTCTAAAGTTGTGTGTGGATTGTCGTGAGTTGAATAAGGTGATGAAGAAGAAAAAGTATCCACCCCCATGTATTGATGACTTGTCCGATCAGCTCCACGGTGCGAAGGTGTTCTCCCAATTTGATTTGGCTACGGGATTTTACCGATTGATGGTTCTGGCTTCTACGAGTGGTTGGTTGTGCCACTCGGGCTAACCAATGCTTCAACATACTTTGTTAATCTCATGAACCGTGTCTTCAAAGATCAGGTGAATAAGTTTGTCTTGTGTTCATGGATGATATTCTGATTTATTCCAGTACAGACATGGCACACAAGGCGCACTTGAGGATTGTACTCGAAGTGTTATAGAAGCACAAGTTAGAAGTAGAGTTTTCAAAATGTCACTTTTGGAGAAGAGTAGTGAGATTGTTGGGACATGTCATCTTCGAGTAGGGCATTACAGCAGATCCTGCCATAGTGGTAGAAATTCAAGATTGGAGCCAAACCAAGAATGCTACTGACTGAGGAGTTTCTTAGAATTAATAAGATATTGTAAATGTTTTATCGAGGACTTCTCAAAGATAGCTGCGCCGTTAACTAACTTGACAAAGAAAAATCAGACTTTTACTTGGGATATGAGATGTGAGTAGGCATTTGTGAGTCTGAAGGAGAGGTTGACGAGCGCACCTATATTGACCAATCTAAGAGGAAATAAGGAGCTAATAGTATACGCAGACACCTATGGTACTAGATTAGGTGCAGTATGGATGTAGAAGGGAAATGTTGTAGCCTATGCTAGTCGACGACTAAATCCGCATGAGAAGAAGTATCCAACTTATGATTGGAGTTAGTGGCGATAGTGTTTGCTTTGAAAATTTGGAGGTGCTATTTACTAGGGAAAAGGCTCAAGCTTTTCATGGACAACAAATCCTTAAAGTACCTTTTCTCCCAAAAGGATTTCGACCTTCAACAGCAGCGATGGTTAGAATTCTTAGCCTCTTACGACTTTGCCATTTTCTATATGCCTCGTAAGGAGAATTCGGTCGTTGATGCATTGAGTAGAAGGCATGCCAGTTTGGGGAAAATGTTCCTAGAGTGGAAACAGCTAAAGCATATTGCTAGTTATGACTTTAGACCTCATTGCGCGTTAGAGTCGATGATGTTGGCAAGTTTGACAATCAGGCCTACTTTGATTGAGCGGATCGGTGTCAGTCAAAAGTGAGATGCTAGATGGCTGAGATCATGGTGAAAATAGGAAGAGTAGAGTTTGAGGATATGAAGCAATATGGGCTTGACCGAGAAGGTTGGTTCCACAAGAATGGGAGATTATTTGTTCTCAATGTTAACGGATTGCAAAACGAGGTGCTACGAGAATGCCACCATTCCAGGTTAACCATACATCCCGAAGCTAATAAGATGTACTTTGATACGAGGCAGACCTATGATTGGGAAGGGATGAAGAAGGATGTTAGGACATTCATCTTGAAGTGTATGAACTTCCAGTTCATGAAGGCGGAGTAAAAGAAACCCAAGTGTCCTATTACAATGGCTGGAAGTTCCCAAGTGGAAGTGGGAGCAGATATCGATTGATTTCATTGATGGACTGCCAAGGACTCAAGAAGGTATGATAGCATCTGGATCATAATCAATTATTTGACAAAGAGTGCCACATTTATATCCATCAATTCAAGCAGAATGGCAGCTAAATTGGATGAGTCGTATGTGAAATGGATTGTACAATTTCCTGAAGTGCTAAAGAGCATTGTGAGCGATCTAGACCCATTGTTCACTAGTGGCTTTTGAAAGAGCTTATAGGAGGCATTGGGTACCAAGCTGCATCTTAGTACAACTTATCATTGACAAACGGATAGGCAGACCGAGAGAGTAAATCATATACTAGAGGATCTCTTGCAAGCTTGCATTGTCGATTTCAGAGGCTTGTGGGATGATTACTTGCATTTAGTAGAGTTCGTATACAATAATAGCTATCAAACTATTATCAGTATGACACCATATAAAGCATTATATGACTGATCGTGTAATTCCCCTTCATGTTGGTGGGAAACATACAAGAAACCGATACTTGGGCTATATATGAATAGAGAAACCTCAGAAAAGATAGAGGTCATTCGACAACGGACGAAAGCTGCACAACATAGGTAGAAGAGTTACGTTGAAAGAAGGTGTAGAGAATGAGAATTTTCTATGAATATATGGTATTCATGAAAAAAATTCCTTTGAAAGATGTTATTTGATTCGATGGCAAGGGGAGGTTAGTACCAAGATTCGTAGGTCCATTTCCGAGAGCAGAGAGGAATAGGAACCAAGCATATAGGGTCAACTCGTCTCTGAAGATGGCAGACGTGCACAATGTTTCTATGTTTTTCATCTACGGAAGTTTGTGCATGACTCAGGCATGACGATTACACCGAATCAGCTGGATGATATCGAGATTAAACAAGAAGCTTCAAGGCCTTGTATGCCAGTTCGTATTGTCGAAAGTGATATGAAATACTTTAGGAGGAAGACGGTGGAGCTAGTGAAGGTTCAATGGGGCAAAACTGAAGGCGATTGCACATTGAAAACCGAGGAGAGTATGTGTGCCACATATCCGGAGCTCTTCACATGTTAAGGCCTAGTGTTTATGATATTTACTTTCACTTTAGACATCATATAGGGTAGTTTAATATCCTACATGCTAGGCTAGGTTTACCTATATTATGATTGCATGGTTGCGTGTTTGACATGACTGATGATATACATAACCATTAGGCATGCGGGGTAACTATACTTGATTTTCTGTGTTTCTATAGGGATTTCGGGGGCTAAATTCTTAAAGGATGAGAGTGTAACAATCTATTTTTTATGTATTAAAGGATCATAAAATATTTTTGTTTCATTCATATGAGGTTGTATGACTCTAAGATTTTTGGAATGTGACTCTTAGGGACATTTTCCACACCTATGATTTTTTTTGAATCTCTATGTGATAATTTTGACCTTGAGAATCTTGTTTGGACTATATAACTTTTTATGGGATCCTAATTAGGGACTTAAACCAGTACCAATGCTTTAGGATGATGGTTCACATTCCACAGAGTGGTTATAATAGAAAAACGGACTCGTTGTTTGAAAGTTATTGTAGTTTGAAGTTTTGGTTGATGTTGGTCAGTTTTAGTGGGTTATTAACCAAGCCCGTGCTTAAAGCCCACTAACCCGCTTTGAAATTTGTGATAATACGAGGATGTAGGAACTAACCTAAGTCATTTCCTCCTTCCCCAAAACAGATCCAAAACTCTATTAGCTCTAATTTCATCACAAATCTCATCTTTTCCTTTCTAATCTTAGCCAAATCATTGATTAGAGAGGGGATTAGCATATAGAAGCTAGAAATCATCATTTTTTTTTATTGATTTAGTCCTTATTCCTTGTTGTCCACTTCAAATCTAAGGAAGTTCGGTATTTTAATTATTTGGTGAGTGGTTCTTGGCATCTCACTCGTCTATATTTGTTTATATAGTTAAAAAGCTTGTTTTAACATGACTTTGATCTGAAAAGGGTTTTCTAACTTTAACCACTTATCTATATATGCTTGTGACCAAAAATTGGATATTTTGAACTGGTTTTTAAAATGGATTTTGTAATCTATTAACACATGTCCACATGCTAGTGTAATTTCCATCATTCATATGCATATGCTAATGTAAAACTTAGATTTAGAGTAAAACTAGTTTAATTATCACATTATCTTATATTGGTTGTATGAATGGATGTATACGCGTTATGATTGTATGTTGTGCTTTGATATTGTTTGCTAGTGTTTTGGATGTTAGGTAGAAAGGTTGGGAAATTGGACAAATCGAAGGCAAAACTAGTCGACAATACTAGGAAGGCAGATTCTAGAGCATGGGAAGCGCTCATGGTCTAATGTGATGGATTGGAGATTGGTTAAGTGTTTGAGGCTATGACAACTTGCTTTTAGAATTCGAAGTAGGGTGATTTGAAGAAATGATGAATTGTTTTGGAGCAGAGAGGTCGGGGTCCAAGCATATGCGCAAGAAGCACTAGAAGCATGAAATGAGATGGAAAGAGACTTGGCCACTAGTTGGCCAAGTACAGAGGTCGGTATCGAATTCAAAGGTCGGTATCGAGCTCTTCTGCTTGGTCCTATGGGGATGGAACTTCTGGGGGTTGGTGCAGGGGTTCGAGAGGTTGTGTTGGAAATGTTGGCTCATTTTAATAATAACTAATGGCGACGTAATAGCATGATAGAAGTTAGAGTCTTCGAATGGTAACTTGATGTTGAATGGAGTTTGGTTCCAAAGAAGACGACTTGATGTGGAAAGGAGTCATAAAATGAGGAATGTGAAATGGTTCCTCGAAGGTGATGGCTCGATGTTAAAAGGAGCCGTTGAGTGGAGGAATGTAGAATGGTTCCTCCAGGATAATGGAAGCTAGTTGGAGCAAAGGAAAGGGCTTGGGTACGCGTACTAAGGGATCGTTGATAATCATAGTGTTTTTTGTTGCACTCAAAGCAAGGTATCATGAGGACGCGCATGGTGTTGAAAGTTACCCCGGATCGGTTGAATGGATCAGTGAACGCTAGACCGGTTGAATGGGTCTAGTATCAACTTCAAGCTAAAGAGAGTACACTGAAAACCAGGATTTCCATTAGTCCCTGGTAGTAGAATAGTCATACGAGTTATCATATATCCAGAGTATATATTGAGTGATAATGAGGATTGTTTGATGGATACTATGGTTGCTTTGATTTCTCTCCCCACAATCTATCACTCTAAGGTAGTCATTGAAGATTGGCATTGGAGATAGGGATACTTGGACACCAGTTATCATACTTAGTTGTGTTGCACCTTTACAACACATAGAGTAGAATATTATGTTATCATGTGCTAACTTTTGGTTGCAAAGACATGTCAGGGATGATTCGTATACCTTTGTTCCTTATTATATTAACTTGTATAGTATTGTGAGATTCATTTGCCGCTCATACCAGACTGTTATCTGAATCGAGGTTTTATGCTCTGCTTCTTATTATCTCAAATGCTCTTAAATGAGTAGACTAGATAGCAGAGCTAGGTGCAACGCTGTTGTTGTGTAGAAGAACGAGTTGTAGAGGGCTATCTCATATTATATATAGTTTCTAAGCTTATCCTGCTATGCAACATTGTGCAGCCTTGGCAGTGCTTGCCTATTATTATTTGTATGAAACAGTTAAATGAGTTTACTTTCATTGTATAAACTCGATTTCATGATGTATAACTTTGTATATCTATACTCTGATATTTGGATCACTTGCGTATTATCGTCTCTTCTGTTTTATATCAATGATATTATATTTTATTCCACGTGCTGTGAGATATACTACATATTCTGTGATGTTTTGTTTCATTTTAAATCTTGATGATTGCTCTACTTCGATTAGCACGACAACAGTGCACTATCTTATGTATATTGGATGTCGGTGGTGTAGGGTGGTCGTCACAACTAATATACATCATCTCTTAAATAAATTATTCATGATGTTCATGTATGTTTTCAGCCTTAAAAATTCAACATTTTGTAATTTTATTTTAATTCTAAAATTAAGCTCATATTGTATATACATATTGACTTATATAATAATATTGTGTATAATTTATTAATCAATTTTCATTTTACTCAAAAAAACTAATTTTGTTTCAGAAATTTATGTGTATAAATTCTTCTATTTGAATTTTATTTGAATACCTTTGTACACACACAAACTTTGATTTATAAAATCGACAATCACACATGTATGCATGGGCGTGCGGGCACACATTATATATACAACTTCGATCTTTGATATATATGTTATTTTATACAAACTCATAATATATAGTACATACTAAGTATGCATATAAACTTATTTAGGGTTTTTTTTAGGTTGACAAATAATGAGTGCAGAAACAAAAGGGAAAGAAAGTTAGGGTTTTGACTAAAGTTATGAAAGTTGCTATACTGAAGGATCATGTAATATGTAATATAATAAATATCTAGTGCGGAAGTAATAATAGCAGTAAAGAAAATGGCACAAGAGTTTTTTATACTGGTTCGAACTCCCATTCTAATAGAACAAGACTTTGACCGCCTGAGCAACCGAACAGGACTTTGACCGCTTGAGCAACCAAACAAGACTTTCTTAAAAATAGGATTTTAACTTGATTTTGTGTGGTTTGAATAACACGGATTTGTCACGTGTAGTACACCTTTCCTATAATCTTATCTCAAAGTAGATGTGTATATTTATGTGTTTATGAAGAATAGGAAGTATAATATTGCTTGAAAAGTATGTAAAGGAATACGCAAGCAATGATTGTTTGAAAGCTTGTATATATTGAACTCCAGAATGCTAAGTGCTATAGATCAAAAGTGAATAGAGAATTAGATGATTGGATTTATGAATCTTAAGTGTATATATAGTGTGTGATGAGATATGACTTGTGGAAATCGGCATCTATTAGAATCTAAGAGTTGTGACCTTCTACGAAGAAGAAACATATTGATCAAAAGAAGTGTCTGCTAGAGAAAAATGACAGTTACAGATTCAGTCGACTGAACTTGCTTGGGCAGTCGACTGAATTTCAAACGTGCATAAAAACATGTACAGTGTCACTCGATTGACTTAAGTAGCTCAGTCAACGACTGCTTTTTTAAAAAAAAAATTACAAGCAGGATCAGTCGACTTATATATAGTATTCAGTCGACTGAATACTGTTTTTCAGTGCATATAAAAACTTTGAGTATATATGAAACTTTTATAAACAATATGCAAGTTTCATAAAGTGATGAGTTTTGAGGATAGATTTTAACAAAATTCTATACTAAATTGATTACTTAAAGACTCAATCAATACGAACCATATTTGAGTTGATGTGCTCGGATTTGCTATAGTCGTAGATTTGCGAAGATCATTCGCCTCTTGTCAGCATTCAAAGTCATATGATCTAACATTCTCCCCCTTTTTGATGATGGCAACACCATTTGCTACGTGTGAATCTTTGATATGATTTTGTTAAAATATTTCTTCCCCTGAGTAATAAGCTTATAACTTAAATTGTATTCTCCCCCTGAATCTATGCTATATTTCCTGTAAAGAACAAATTATGTGTTCTCCCCCTTTGTCATCGACAAAAAGGAGAGTACTCAAGGTGTAGGGTAGTGAAAATATGAGTAATATTGTAAAAGAACTCACATACATATGAAACTGAAACTTAGTACAGAATATAGAAATAGAATAGTCATATCCCCTGAGAACAACAAAACAACATGACATACATAAGGGAAAACATAGAGTTTTAGACAATTACATAATTTCACAAGAACTTAAAAAACAAAGACTAACAATAAAAGAGATTAAAAAGCTTATTCACCACCTTGACTTTCTCCATTTGAACTTTGTTCGTCACCTTCAGTTTCTTCATCATCTAAATCATCATCTACCTCTTCAGCTGCTTCCTATTGCTCCTTATTTGATGTAGACCGAGTAAATGTTCTACCGGTATTTTCCTTTAGATGTTGGGATGTGGGCGGAAGTAGAAGATTGTTGAGTGCACATGATAGCATCCTAGATATTGTTGAGGAAGGAATTTATATAATTAAGCTTCATATTGACTTTTGAAATATTTTTATCAACTCTAGAGACAGTTGATTATACTCGAGATAGATGATTATCGAGAAGTCTTTGATTACGAGCAATTGTAGTCATGGCTTCGTGAGACCAAGCTTGAGGGTCTATTTCTTGAATCTCGTAGAATTCTCAAGTAGATCGAGAAGGTCGGGATGAAGAAGAGGCTTGCACACATGGAGTTTGTTGATGAGCTTGTTGGGAGAAGGCTGAGCTTGACCTGTGGCTTGGTTTTCAAGCCAATGTTCACAAGTAATTATAGTATGGTCAAGATATTGCTTTAGTAGGTTCATGAGCCTAAGGGTTTTAGAATTTAAGGAACATATGTTTGAACATTCGGAATCAACGAAAGGAACATCAAAATGTTTGAGAATGCGCATGATCTAAGCGGCATAGTACATCATCCTCATTCGTCCTTGGTTAAAAGTTTGAAATTCATCTATAATGACCTTTGCCCAGTTTACTCGTCTATTTCCCTAAATGGCTTATAAGGATTGGAAATCACACCGATAGACTTTCTCATAGCTTCTGGTGCAGAGATTGATGGTATGGATAAGCACTCTATGCATAATACAAGCTTTTGTCCTTAGTGCTACCGCTTTTAACTCCATTAAGTCATCCGAGAGGAACAAATGACTAACCCGATCACGAGTATCCATGTTTACAACAACATCAAATAGCTCGTCACCCTCATCGGGACATTGCAAAATCTGTGCAAGTCGCTGTAATGGAAGAAAAATCTTTTTACCGCATACTACCGTCCAAATGCAGTCATCCGAATTTGTAATTGTGTGGTTATCTAGATTTAAGTTGGCGTAGAAAAGTTTAACAAGAAGGTGATTAATCTTGTTATTATTTGCCGCAAAATCAATGAGATGCTCCAATCTGTTACAGCGAGCTAAGTCTTGAATAGCATAAGAAGAAAAATAAGGGAATATTATAAAAGAGCCTTCGAAAATTCTGGCATTTTGCATCTTTTCAAAGCGTTGCACTACCTTGCCATTGTGAAGCCATGCTCTTATTTGTGAATCCGAAGAAGTTGCTGAAGATTGAGTGTCGAGGTCTTTTAGGAGCCATTTGAATAGTTAGGGTTTTGGTGATGAAGTAGGAGTTTGAAATGATAAGAATTGGACAAATTTAGGAGAAAGTTGATGAAATTCTAGGTGAATTTTGAAGTTGAAAAGAGTTTAATGGCAGTAAGTTGAAAGGGTTGAAGGTAAAAAACGATTTTGGTAAAGGCAAAATGTAAATATGTAGAGGCTGAAAGAGCATTAAAAGTCGGGTACCCAATATCAATCGGCTGAATATTCATAGGTTGTCGATTGGTACTGTTTTTGAAAACATATTTTTCTGAGTTTAGTCGACTTAAAAGCTAGGGTCAGTCGAATAATTCTGTCCCGAGATTTTATAACAGGAAAATGCTGAATTGAGTCGACGGTTTTGGACATTCAGTCGACTGACTGTAAAGAAAAATATATATTTGAAAGACAGTTTCAATCGATTGATTATTTGATTCAGTCGACTGGCATTGTTGAATTTTTAGAGTGAACCCCTTATTTTAAAAAAATGAATAAAACAACATATAATCGAAAAAATTATAATAACATGAATCAATGTACATAATTTATATACCAGTACAATATATATATAATATATATATAAATTAAGATGATTTGGATAAAGAAGAAGGAGCGTGGTGGTCTTCTGGTTACATTTTTGTATTCTCATGCAGATGTCGTAATGGTGACCAACCCTGTCCATGTTCCTAAGAATTTGGAGATAACGGTGGACGTTTAGGTGATGGTTCTCATGGATTACGACGTGAAGGAGTTGTTGGTTGATGAACCGTGTTGTGTGAAGACGAACCATAGAATTTAAGAGCCACTTGTTCAAAGAAGCTCAGCCACTTCGCATTCACCTTCTGCTCGTAGTATAGTTCTCGTTGTAACTCGAGAGTCTCCCATTGATAGTGATTAATGTCGTCTATTTTTTCTTTTATAAACGGCGAGCCAAAAAATAGAGAGCGTTTAGCTCTTATGATAGGAGGGGTATAACCAGTATGGATCTTAGATGGTGGAACAATAGGAATTGGTTAATAAATCGGTGTTGGATTAGGTAAATTTACCGATCTTGAACTGGAGGGAGGATATGATAGGGCAGCGGATTCAGAATTGATCTGGGAAGATATTTTGATTAAATGAAATGAAACTATATAATTTTTTATTTCATTGAAAAAAAATGTATTTATATGAAAGAGTTTTATATAAATAGAAACAGAATTGATGGTTAGGTTGATGAGAACCAGAGAAAAAATTGGTTATAAAGTAGTTAAAAAATGTAAGGTAAACAATGAAAATAGAAAGAAAACCAAGTTCAATTGTAAAGAGAAGAGTAGTGAAGTGGTAGAGTACTAGGTTTCCAAGTAAGAGATCCTGAATTCGAGTCTTTGAAGAAAAAAATTATTATTGAAAATTATAAATCCTGTATGGATATAATTCCTAATTCTCTTCTTAATTTTATGAAGATATTTTCATTTAGAGGTTTTGTAAATATATCTGCCAATTGATTTTTAGAGGATATAAATTCTAGTCTGACTAGATCCTTTTTAATATTATCACGAAGAAAATGACGATGTATGTTAATATGTTTAGTTCATGAGTGATTGACAGGATTTTGGATAAGTTTATAGCACTAGTATTATCATAAAAAATTGTAGATTTAGATAAATTAACGCTAAATTGTTGTGTTTGTTGCATATAAATGACTTGTGCACAAGCTAAGGCAGCAGAAATATATTCTGCCTCACAAGTTGATAGTGAAACACAAGTTTCTTGATAAACCAAGAGACTAAGGATTGTCCGATGAAGTGACAAGTCCCACTAGTACTTTTTCAATCCACCTGACATCCTCCAAACTCAGCGCCACTATAAGAAACTAACTCGAAAGGACATTCTTTCGGATAGAAAAGTCCAAAATCTCTGGTTTTTCTTAGATACCGCAATATGCGTTTTACTGCTCGCATATGTGATTCTTTAGGATTTGCTTGAAATCTAGCATATAAACAAACACTCATCATTATGTCCGTCTTCTAGCAGTAAGATAAAGTAATGATCCAATTATGCTTCGATATAGTTTTTGGTCAACACTTTTGCCATCTTCATCTCTATCAAGATGAAATGTTGTACTCATTGGAGTTGGTTTAGCAGAAGTACTTTCCATATTAAAACATTTAGTTAGATTATTGCAATATTTTTCTTGATTAATAAAAATTTCATTTTCTATTTATTTATTCCGTAATCCAAGAAAATAAGATAATTCTTCCATATGTGACCTTTCAAATTCTTTGGTCATTATTTTTAAGAATTCCTGACATAATTTTTCATTTGTAGAACCAAAAATAATATCATCTACATAAATTTTAATGATTAAAATATCCTTTTTAGATCTTTTAATAAAAAGATTTTAATCAACCTTCCCAATTTCAAAACCAGAATCTATTAGATAGCTCTTAAGACGTTCATACCAAGCATGGGGTGCTTGTTTTAGACCGTATAAGGCTTTCTTAAGTTTATGGACGTGGTCGGGAAAATTTTCATGTGTGAATAGAGGAGGTTGTTCAACATAAACATTTTATTTTATATAACCATTTAAAAAGGCACTTTTAACATCCATTTGATAAAGTTTGAAATTATGAAAACATGCAAAGGCCAATAAGATTCCTATTGCTTCAAGAAGTGCAACTGGAGCAAACGTTTCTTCATAGTCAATTCCTTCTTCTTGATTATATCCTTGTGCAACAAATCTAGCTTTATTCCTAGTTATATTACCTTTTTCATCTGCTTTATTTTTGAAAACCCATTTAGTACCGATGACTGTTTGATCACTTGGTCTAGGAACTAGTTCCCAAACTTCGTTTCGTTCGAATTGGTTTAGCTCGTTTGCATAGCTATAATCCAATAGTCATCAGTAGAGGCTTCTATATTTTTAGGTTCAAAATTCGAAAGAAATGCTACATGGCCCATTTGATTTAGTTGATTTCTAGTTCTAACATGTGAACCAATTTCCCCTATGATATTTTCTAGTGGATGATCTCGTAAAATTCTAGAATGAGATCATAATTCATTTTCAATATGAACAATGTTTTCATTTTCTTCAAAATTATAAACAATGTTTTCATCTTCTTCAAAATTATTTTGAGTAACTGTATTTATAACCTTCTTAGGTATAATTTCATCATCCTCAAAATTATTATTAAGTTTGAAATTTTTGTCGAATGAAACATGAAGTGTTTCTTCGATTGTTTTTGTTCTTTTATTGAAAATTCGATAAGCGTTGCTTCATTCTGAATATCCTACGAAGATTCCTTCATCGGATTTTGGATCAAATTTTCTAAGCTGATCCTTTGTGTTTAAGATATAACATTTTGACCCAAAAGTTTTAAAATATGAAATGTTTGGTTTTCTTTGATGAAAAAGTTTATATAGAGTGTGTTTTGTTAAGGGTCGGATGGTAACACGATTTAGAACATAGCAAGCAGTTGCTACAACTTCTGCCCAAAACTGTTTTGTTAGTGTGCTTCCATTTTGTAAAGTTCTTGCACATTCTTGTAACGTTCTATTTTTCCTTTCTACAACTCAATTTTGTTGGGGTGTTCTAAGAACAGAAAAATTATGATAAATTTCCTTTTTGTTACAGAAATGTTCAAAAGCTTCATTTTCAAATTCACCTCCATGATCATTTCTAATATTTTAAATTTTAAAATTGTAAGATTTTGAATTCTCTTTGCAAAAATTTTGAAATTTTCAAATGTTTTACTCTTATTTTTTAAGAAAATAGTCCAAGTATATCTTGAGAAATCATCTGCTATAACAAACACATATTTACTATGATTCATAGATTGAATTTGAGTTGGACCAAAGAGATCCAAATGTAATAGTTCTAGTGGTTGTACAGTAGAAATATTTTTCTTAGATTTAAAGGATGATTTTGATAATTTTCTTAATTGACAAGCTTCACATAAATTATTTACTTTAAAGTTCATTTTTGGTAAACCGTTTACTAAATTATTTTTAGATTTGAAATTAATATGACCAACTCTTTTGTACCATAACCAAGGATTATTTTCTTTGTCTATTAAACACATATTTATATTATAATTTATATTCATATTTAAAACATAAATATTTTTATCTCTAAACCTTCAAAAATAAGATTTTTATTTTGATCAAAAATGATACATTTGTTTTCAGAAAAGGAATTATCAAATCCTTTGTCACACAATTTGCTAATACTAAGTAGATTATGCTTCAAATTTTTAACTAATAAAATATATGTAATAAGAGGTAAATTAGATGTACCGTTATTGCTCACATCAACTTTGGCGATGACATATCCTTTGGAATTATCTCCAAATGTGACAGAACCTCCATCTGAGTAATTAGTGTTTGTTAGCATCCTTTTATTTCCTGTCATGTGTTTTGAGCAACCACTGTCTAGTATCCATTTTCCTCTCTTTTTGGATGGTACCTGCAAAATATAGAGAAAACATTGGTACCCACTATAACGATCCGTAAATTTTTCGATAACTAAAATCAGTTAATTTAATTAGGTTAGCGATTTGATATTGGGGGAAATAAAAATTTGTAATTTAATAATGAAATAATAACTAAAATGAAATGTAGCAATGCTAATTAAAGTTAATCATTAACAACTTGAATGAAATTCCAACTAATTAAAATAATTTAAATGTTATACTTGGCTATAAATTTAATATAAGGAAACAAGTGTAGATACTGAATTAATTTGTGAATTAGTATATAATTAATGATAATTGGATAAAATCAGTGTTATGTAAGCAATTGTAACATTTGTTTGTTAATAATAACTTATAAGTGTAATTAAAAGTTAATGGTAACAATTATTGTATGTTACCTATTTGTTTAGTCTGTTAAGTTAAATTGGAAATCAAATATAATTGAATGGAATTATAAGTTACATTAATGCAAGTTAATATAATAACTGCCAAATTGTGAATGTAATAAAATGGATAGAAATGTCAATTATATGCATAAGGTGATAATTGATTTAATAAAAGATTTGAATCAAGATAAATAAATCCATTGGGGTCTTAAATTTTATTAATGTATAAATTTGACAAAATTTCAATATAAATGGGAATATAACAGTTAATACAAATAAAGACGGAAATTGGAGAATATTAACGTACTAAGATATAAACTAATGGTAATTATACTAATCAGATGATAATTGACTGAATAACAAGATGGGAATCAAATTAAATGGAATTATTGGAAATTAAATTTATAATCTTTGAAGTTGTTGAAATTGAAATTAAACACTGTAAATTGTGAAGTATTCAATAATAAATTGATATAGAAATTTGTTTTAAAGGATTATAAATTACTAAGTACTCTAAAGTGACAGAAATTGTGAATTATTAAAATGGTATTGAAAATTTGGTTTAATTAAATTAATATTAATTTATTTAATTAAATTAATATTAATTTATTTAAATAATGTGAAAATAGCCATTTTGACCACTTTCTCGGATTTCGACGAAATTAGTTTCATCGGATCCGTAATAGTGAGTTATTGTAGTATTTCAAGTTTCGTAGCGATCGGACTTGTCGTTTGATCGTACGGGCTCGAAACGCCTAGAAATTAATTTAATTGAAATCAATTTGAAATAAGCTGATTTTAACATAACTTCTTCATACAATGGAATTAGGACTTGAAAACTATTCCATTGAGTTTAAAAATATCCAAAACATCTACTTTGCTATATGGGATGACCCATTTTCGTCACGGAATCGAAACGGGCTTTTCGAGTCATATATCGTTCAATTTTCAAATCAAATCTTGTACGTTCTTTCTATTTTCAGCTAATCCTATAAATAGCCTATTATAAACCCTAATCGTGCCTCATTTCTCATTTACAGTACGTATAATTCTTTTTGCTCCTTTCCTTCTCAACGGCAGAAACAGATTCAAACTTCAAACCCACAATCAAATTCAAATCAAAAATTAAAACTCCTCAAACCCAATCGAATTATATATCAATTCAAAGCTCTCGACGAGCGCAATTCACTGGTGGTATTCGTTTTTCAATTCAGATCGTCATTTGACCAAAAATTAAAGTTGAATCTCGGCCGTTCGTTTTAGGATTTTGACGATCCAACGGTGGATCATCGCCCGATCAATGATCGGGAAGTGGCATTGAGAAGTAGGGGTCAAGCTCGTCGTACTGTTGTCGTTTGTTTGCATCGCATGTTCACGGATTCGCTAGATCTTGGCCTTGTTGGTGGCGGCGGCGTGAAGCCCTAGGAGGAGGCGGAATGGACGGCCTTCTGGTCGAAGGTGGTGCGGGGGGTGGCAAGTTCATTGGCGGCATCGGATCATGACGATGGCGTAGGGATGTGCGGCCGTGGTTAGTAAAAGCATGGGTGTTGGTGCATGCGTTTGCCTAGACGTTCGGCTCGTATTAGGTTTTGGCTGTGTTAAACGAAGGTGGCATGGCATATTAAATTTCCTTTATTTTTTTATAATTCGAGTTTTAATCTTCTAATGCGTATAACTCTCACATATGTGGTTCAATTTACGCGCGGTTTGATCCGCTAGGATAGTATCGAAATTCTGGACATTTTGACACTGGTTTGGATGAATTCTGAGACAGTTGAATTTTGAGCCCTAATTTGGATTTAAATTCGATTTAAATTCAAAGGTGAGTGTTTTAACCCACTAACAACTTCTAAAAATTTTTATGTTAGATAAATTAAAATTTTGATGTGATTATAAATTTATTTATGGCCGTTTGGTATATTTAAACCGTCATTCCAGTTAATTTGAATTTATTTTGAATTTATTGTTATTTAATGTATTATTGGATTTAAATTGCCAGTTTAATACCTATTATTGATATTTAGATAATTGCTAATATTTATTGATTGAATTGAATAGTGATTATGATGGATGTTTGATTGTTAATATTGGATGATATGTTTGATTTGTATACTGTTATCACTCTGCAAGTTCCCTATGGGTTGAAAAGACACATACCCGAATGATCTATAGATTAGAGAAAAATTGTTATGGGTTGAAATGATAAACTCGAGCGATTTTATGGATTTTTATATTAATTCAGGATTGTGGTTTGAAATGATATATCATCGTAAAATTTTAAATTGGGAATTGAAATGATAAATATCTGTATCACTCAACCCTAGGGTAGAGAATTATATACGGACACCGGATTGGTTAAATTAAATGATTTTAAAATTCTTTATTTTTGAATTTAATTAAATGAAATTTGATTTATATAAATTGAATTATTATTGAAAAACTAAGTTTTATGTTGAAATGTGAATTTGTTTAAAGGAATTTGTTTAAGAAATTAAATTGAAATTTTAATGTCGAATTTGAGAGATAAGCGAAATTTGTCATAATTGAGTTATTTGAGTTGTTTGGAATATAACTTTGAATGTATTGAAATTGAAATGATTTAAATGGATATTTCGAACACGATTTGAAATCGATATAAATGTAATATTTTATTGAGAATGTGAATGGAGACTTGAATTGGATTTTGTTGATTTAGAATTTAAATGGTTGTATTGTGTTGAATTGAAATAAATAGTGAATTGATGTTAATTTCAAAATTCATATTTTCAATATAAACTGTTTTAAACATATCATTTTAAAGACTTTAATTATTAAAATTTTCAAACTATTAAACTATTTTAATCTATATTAAATCGTTTAACCTATTTTTAAACCTTTAAATTTATTTTAAACTAATTAACCTATTTTAAATTATTTTAAATCTAATTAATCTATTTTAAAGCTAATTAATCTATTTTTATTATATTTAATCTATTTCAAATTTATTTAACTATCTTAAATTAATTAAACAGTATTTTAATCTATAATTTAACTACTTAGAGTATTTTAACTATTTATAAATATTTTAACTATTTATAACAATTTTAAACTATTTTCTAAAATTTCAGACTAAGTAAAGTGGAAGTGGTTATATCCAATTCATTGGTTTAAAGTGAATATGGTTAAGTGATATTACCACCTAAGTTGGGATTTAAATAACATATTTGATTTGAATATGAACTTTTGAAATGTGGGATTTAAATTATTTTAAAAATATGTTTTCAAAGCGAATATTATTTTAAAAGTGTTATGGTTTTGAGAATATGATATTTTATATAAATTGTGAATTGACATTCGAAATGTAAAAAAACCATCCAGTGTGTAACAAGCGATTGGTTGTTAAAGAGACCGGGATCGAATATTGTCATACTCTCTGCCAATACCGAAAATCACTTTAACAACTGTGTACATGGTGGAAATTTCAAAAATGAAGTAGGATGGTTTGGCGAACGAGTTCTTTATGTGGTATGACATGACCCTGACTCCCGTGAGTCAGCTTAGATGTGACTAATATGAGAAATGCGGATTATGGATCTTAAGGCTAGAATTAACACTAGAGGGGGGTGAATAGTGTTTTAAGGAATTACTACATCTTTTTGAGTTTCTGTTAATTTGAACACAAATGTATGCAATATTCAGAAACACAGATATGATCACAGAATCAAACACAAATGCAGAAATAATGTAAAAGCAATAAAGGAAAGAACATACCGGATTTTATACTGGGTCGGAGTTACCTTACATCCAGTCCCGCACACAAGTACGGATTTCCTTTCAAAAGCAATTGTACAATTACACCCTCGATTTCAAGGCCATGAGGTATACCACTCCAGATTTACAATCCTCTGGGTAGAGATACTTGATTTTACGGGCAACAAGTTCACCCAGTTGATTTCACAGGCTACAATCACACCTTTTCTCGCTTGATTGATTTCACAGGCTACAATCACACCTTTTCTCGTTTAGTTTATTACAAAGAAGCCTATAACTCTGAATAGCACTGAGACCTTGTTGAGATAGTGATAGAGAATCAAACCAGAGAAGATCTAGTTAGATTCAATGTTGATTTCGACAGAGTAGTGGTAAAAATGTATATAAAGAAATGTGGAAGGAGAAGAGGAGTGAAATCAGAGAAAATATGAATATAAATTCGTTTAAAACTGCCCCTATTTATAGTAGAACAACAGCCATGTCCATTCGTGAAGGGATATGACGAATAGACACTTCTTTTGAAATTCAAATTTTTGAGATCAACTGCCACCTTGTCGACAAGGAGTACTTGAGGTTGTCGACATGCCTAAGGTATTTTTGGTGATTTGTTTTTCTTTGAAAATATCTTCTATCTTGTATAAAACTATTTTTAAACTTTATAAATATACTTAACTATATACATAAATAAATATCGAGAATAATATTTTGATATATATAAGATTTTACTATAATTTTATATTTAAATCTAAGTATAAATATTAAAAGTTTAATATATTATTTTTAAAAGATAGTTTAAAACCAAGGACAATTTGAATTTGAAGATAAAGATTATTTCGAGGCTAAAAGTATTTTAAAACTAGGATAAATGTTTTTGATTCTTTTAAAAGGAAGGTTTTGAAATCATTTTGAAAATAAGATATAATTTTGTAAAAACATTTTGAATAAAAGTTAGTGGATACAAAACAATGTTCCACTAGATTTTTTGTAGGTTTCATCCTAGTTAGGGTTCCATCCCTTTAACATGCTCGAAGTGGATTCCATTCCACGAATAAATTGGATTTTAAGATGCCAATGCTTTTCTAGGAGTTTTAATTCCTAACTGAATTACAATCTTGAAAGCTTGATAATCTTGATACTCATGAGTCTTCAATCTTGATATCTTGAATCTCTATATTGTACAGTCTTCATTCTTGATACCTGCATGGTTAAATCCTGCATATACGTATATATCTAAACTATAATGTTAGTATTTATATTTTATAATCTTATTCTAAGTTTGTTGTCATCAAAACCATCTCCTCAGGGACTAACAATCTCCCCCTTTTTGATGATGACAACCTTTGTTTATAAAATATTACTTCTATCCTAATAACTCCCCCTTAATCTATGCCTAACTATCCTATTTTATACTTCTCCCCCTTTGTCATCAACAAAAACTAATTCCAAACTATATAACTCCCCCTTAATATAATACAATATGACATGTGATTATAATGATGGTGTTATCATAAATAACCATCACTTAATTCTAAAACTAAAACTTAGTCCTAAATTACTAACTATCCTAACTAAGAGTCTATATATGATAATTCAAATAATAGTGATAATTGTGAGAATTCAAATGTAAGAACACAAATTATTTACTAATTATATATTGTTATATTTACATTTTTGTAGAGAACGTAAGAAAGAACATACGACAAAAGGAAAGAGAGAAAAGAAACTAATGTGTATCCTTGAAAATGGGAGATCTATGAACCGAACAATTTGGGTAGTGGAAACGGAAATTTCCACGCTGTTCGACTAGATTTTTATCCTTGTCAAAGCACACTTCGCCAAGCAAACGAATTTGTCGTCATCTTCAGCGTGCTTTCCTTCCATGAGGGCTTTTTCTTCTTCTTCTTCTTCTTCTTCTTCTTCCTCGTTGTCCTCTTGCGCTTGATCTCCTGAAGTCACTTCATCAATCAAGATCGGATTAGCGTGCTTATCCATTAGAAACTTTTGTAAATTTCTAAGGCTTTTGCCTTGCCGTTCTTGTTCTATGGACATTCTAAGTTGCACTACTTGAATTTCAATCATAAGTTGCAGCGCATCCTTCAACGAATCTTCCATTTTCATTACTCATGAAAGCGTAGTTCGTTGAAATGGTCCAGTAGAAGGAGAAAGGAACAAAAAAGTTGAATTTTTGTTTGATTTGGAAGAGGTGGCCATAGTTTGAATGTTTTCAGAAGTTAGAACAGAGAAAGACTAGAGAGAATGATCAAATTTAGAAATAAGAAGAATGTATAACCACTTATTTGAATTTTGGTGGGAAAATTTCAAATAAAAAATCATTACATGTCGACATGGGTAGGAGGGGGTTGTCGACATGGTATCTATATTTTTACTATTTTATTTATTTTAATTTAAGTTTTAATTATACTCTGTTATTTATATTCTATATTTTAGTTATTGAACAAATACCTAATTCTTTCTTAATTTAGTAAATATAGATTCATTTAAGGGTTTTTTTAAGATATCAGCAATTTGTTTCTTGGAATTGATATAATCGAGAGTAATTACTTCCTTACTTATATTATCTCTGAGAAAATGATGTCTGATATCAATATGTTTAGTTCGAGCATGATAAGTAGTATTTTTGGATAAATTTATTGCACTAGTATTGTCACAATAAATTGGTAATTTTGAGATGTTTAAACCAAAATCTTTTAAAGTTTGTTGCATATATATTACTTGAGAACAAGCTAAAGCAGCAGAAATATAATTTGCTTTGGTTTTTGATAAAGAAACTGTGTTTTGCTTTTTACCAAACCAGGAAATCAGAGAATGCCCCAAAAAGTGACAAGTTCCACTTGTACTTTTTCCGTCTGATTTACAACCAGTATAATCAGCATTGCGGTAAGATATTAAGTCAAAAGAATCATTTTTAGGATAAAATAATTCATTATCAAAGGTGTATTTAGCATATCTTATGATACGTTTTACGGCTTTTAAGTGGGTCTCTTTAGGTTGGGATTGATATCTTTCAAGAGACAAACACTATGCATGATATCAGGTCTACTAGCAGTGATATAGAGTAGTGATGCAATCATTCCTCTATATAATTTTTGATCTACATCTTTCGAGAGATCTTCTTTACTTAGGTACTCATTGGTTGCCATAGGAGTGGGTTTTCCACTTGCAGTAGTCAAACCAAATTTACTAACCAGGTCTTTAGCATATTTTTCTTGACTAATAAAGATACCATTATCTAATTGTTTTATTTGTAATCCTAGAAAGAAGTTTAATTCACCCATATGACTCATCTCAAAATCTTTTGTCATTATTTCAGAAAATTCTTTGTTCATTTCAAAATTAGTTGATCCAAAAATGATATCATCTACATAAACTTGTACTAGTTGAATATCATTTTTATTTCTTTTAATAAAAAGAGTGTTATCTACTTTACCAATTTCAAAATTTTATTGTAATAAGTAAGATCTTAGTCTATCATACCAGGCTCTAGGAGTTTGTTTTAGACCATATAGAGCTTTCTTAAGTTTGTAATCATGATTTGGTAATTTTCAAAAAGTGGTGGATGTTCAACATATACTTCCTCTTTTACAAATCCATTTAAAAAGGCACTTTTAACATCCATTTGATATAATTTGAAATTATTATGATTTGCGAAAGCAAGTAGTGTAACATCCCCGCCCTTTTGACCGCCCCAGTCCGTAATTAAACCAACTTGAAACGTTCAAAATGACGGATTGTTATTTAGTTTATAGAGTTTAAACAGAATCAGCCACACAATCACAGAATAATAATATTTCGCAAAAATGAATTTTTTTCTTTTCTTTTACAAATATCAGAGTTTATACAATGTATTGAATTTATACAACGGAATGTTTCTTTAAGTACATAATCCCCGAACTAAAGTGAGCGTTTTTCCCCTCTCTCTCTAACTTCGCAGCCCAGAAACCTTCAAGCTGTAAAACACTCGGTCTGACCCGAGTATCACATTCAAAAGAAAATAATACACGGGTCAGTCTAATTCAAACTCAGATTTTTAGTGCATAGAGGCAATAATAATCAAATAGACGACAGTCACAATAATTCTCGTCTATCCGACCCTTTTAATAAAGAAATCGGATAACGATAAGTATAACACTTAACAGTGTTAAACAACAAATCAGCGGAATCAAATCATCAACAGGATAAATGAAAAGATTATCAATGAAGATAATTTAGAAAACATCAGAATTGTCTAAACGGCAATTAACACAAAATCTAATTATTAAATAAATAATTAGAAACTCATAATCTAATTATCAAATCGATAATTAGACAACAATAAAATCATCAAATTAGCCCAATCAAAATACAATACAAAACATATTGAATTGAATAAACGAAACAGTTCAAACAATTGAAATATCAATTAAAATGCCAATTCGAGCAGGGCTGCAGTACACGCACGCGTGTACTGCCTCGCCGCTACAGCATATGGAATACGCAAAAGATCAATAAATCAAAAGAAATAAAATATCAATAAAAAAAAGCAATACTGTGAGGCTGCAGTACACGCTTGCGTGCACCGCCTTGCCACTACGGTGATGATGTACACAAAAGTACAATGGAAGTTCACAAACGAGCACAAGGTCAAACCCGAGCGTTTAAGCTGGATTCAACTCAATGTATAAATCAATGTATAAGTCACAATACAACAATGTCTAGACCAAACACTATTAATATGGTCGAACAGAGACTCCAAGTATATAAGAAGATATGCACAGACCTGACCAAATAATGCAATGCAAATGAAATCATCAAAGACCAAGTCACAGCCGAGATGATCCATCACAGTGCAATGAAATAAATGCATCAGTGCACATGAGAATTGACTCTGTGCAATACAAATAAAATCACAACAATAGCACAAAGTCAAACCCGAGCGTTTAAGCTGGATTCAACTCAAGTGTAGTCAGAAAACAATCCATTTGCATCAATGCAATGCAAAACAACAACGGCAACTGCAAACATAAACTACAGCCACCACAAGTATGCAAGGGCAACTGCAAACATAAACTACAGCCACCACAAGTATGCAAGGGCAACTGCAAACATAAACTACAGCCACCACAAGTATGCAAGGGCAACTGCAAACATACAACTACAATGCTGGGTCAAGCAAGTGCAACACAGTGACAAGCTACCCAGATTCAAAGATGTAATCATGTACAACAAGTCTGCAAGATTCAAGAAGGCACCAAACCATAACAAAATGCAAGGAACGCTGCGGATACAAATGCATCCCTGAGACACGAGAAGACCAATAATGCAACTGAATGCAACTGTCTCAAAGCAAGTAGCATGTTTAGAAGTATGCAATTTCACTACTGGAAACATGAATAAAGATATAACATGTATGCACTGTGAAACTGGTTAGTATAAATATCATACTCAAGACCAAAGGCCAGAGGAGCAAATGAAGTTCACATGTGTATCCAGGCCTCAAACTTAAACAACAATAAAGTATGCATCAAAAGAAAGTACACAAGTGCACACAGGCTAGCTTGAACATTAATTGTTCAAAAACCCAAAACAGTGACATTGTAAAAACAAGTGCAACATAAGGCACTAGTACAAACCAAGTATACCACTGCCAAACCCAAAGAGGCAAATCCAAACCAAGCAAGAGTAAAACTTCAATCAAAGCCAACACTAATACAAAAACTTCGAAGATCAAGTACAGAGACCAGAATGCATGTAGTATCATTGCCACTGGAACCAGATAGCAAGCATACATGTAAAGTGCCAACTGTCATCGAATGGATGATCATAACTCAATACATATCCCAAAATTTTCGACCAGACTATACAATGAACTAGCAGGAATAGGCTAGCATGAATAGTATGGCAAAAGATGAACAAAATCAACATAAAAAAAAATCAAGTTTGCAGCCGAAAACAACTGCAGGTCGAGTCAAACTATGCCACAACTACAGATACCAACAATTATTCAAATCCGTGGTGGTCAGGAGCTAAAACAGTAAGGAAAATCTAACAAGGTCGAAAGTCGAACAATCTCGACATCGCCAAAAATATCAAGTCAAAGCCGAGTTTGACAGTGTCAAACATCAAAGTGAAAAACCTAAAACTCGTGCCACTTCAAGTTCATAGAGGACATGATCAAAACAGTGGCCAAGGTAATCAATCAAGTCCGAGTGTAATACTTCCAGAATTCAAAGTTGATATGGAATAAATCAATACCGAACCGTGGTGGCCACAGTTCAAATCGATGCCGTGAAAATCAAACAAACAAAATATACGAAATTGACGAAGTCAAAGATCAATCACCATCAGCAAAACGAAATCAAATGGCCAAAATAATCATCAATTTCAAAACATAATCGAACGACCGAGCAATTAAATTGACAAATTCAAACAATTATATATTCGAACGCGAATAAAGGAGATCGCACACATATAAACGAAAACAAGGCCTGGAATGAAATTAGATGTGAGTAAACAAAATTACTCACCTTTGCCTGACGCGAATTGGAGCAGCGTGTTCGAAGATTTTCACAAGCCCTAGCTATGATGACGAGCGAACGAAGAAAACTTTGAGGCCGCCATTTTTTTTCTTTAATTCGAAATTGAAGGAGAGGAATCGAACTGAAGGTCGAATGAGGGAGGGATTTCGTTCTCGTTTTTTTTAAAGTGCTCAAGATTTTACTATTCTTTCGAACGAGACTTCGACCATGCTTTGCACGATTTGTTTTGTAATTTTAGGCGTGATTTAAGGATGACAGCAGTATGGGAGGAACAAGGCTACTGTGTCGTGATGGGAAGGGAAGTAGTTGACGTTGACCAATTTCAAATTTTAATTGAATTCGATTTAATTTCAACGCGTTTATATGTCGTACGCTCACACAACAACTCCAAACGCTATGAAATTTGAAATCCGATAATAATACAATATTCCGGATCCAATGGAACTGGTTTCGTCGAATTTCGAGACTGTTCCTCAGGAGGCTATTTTTTAAATATTGACTCAAACGATATAATTTCAAAACTGATCAAATCACTTTCAAATTCAATTCTGAAGCTTCCATTATCTCCAGCATTGTCAATATATATTTTACAAGCCTTTGAAATATTTTTAATCAGCTTAAAACTGAAGATTCAAATTATTATTCAACTTTCAATAGATTAAATTTTAAAATTTAATTGCCAATTCCATTCTGATAATTTGAAATTCAAGTCAAACCATCATTCAAATATTTAAAATTAATTAAATATTTTCAATTAAATTGTTCAAAATTCTGGGTCGTTACAACCTTCCCCCTTAAAAGAATTTCGTCCCGAAATTACAAGTTAGGAAAAATGGTCCTTAACTCGTCTACTATTTTCCACAATCCAAATAGTTTTATCAACTTACTAACCTAAATCTTTTTATTAAAGATCCATTATCATTTCAATTAACTTTCCAACTTCAATTATAAGTTTCAGACAACATTGTTTCCTTCTCAATTCAAATTTAAATTTAAATTCAAATTTTAAACTTTCAAAAAATTTCTAACACTTTAAATTTTCGAAAAAATTTGCCAGCGTCTCCTTTGCACGGCTAACTCGGTACGACTACAAAATGCCACATCGGGCCCCCAATTTCAAAAAAAAAAAAGCCAAGCGGCTAGACAAGAAAATCATCAAATTTCATATTGAAATTGAAATACGTACCTTTTTGTCGAGCAATTTAATTTTTATCTTCAAATCAAAAATTTCCAATTCCTTTTATACACCTGTATATCCTGCTAGTAGTAGTATCTAATTCCAACATTCAAATCATTTTGCCAATTCCATTACAAAAATTTTCAATATATGCTTCTTATACACTTTTACTTCCCCACTGAAGTTATATGTTCATTTTCATTCAATTTTACATTTCAAATTTGATTTGAATTCAATTCACAATTTCAATTCTATTTGATTTCAATTTATCTTCCGAATATTGAATTTTATCGAATAACTTCCATTTACTACTGCACTATTTTAAATTAGTTCCAATTACTAATTCATTACAAATTCCAATTCATTTTATTCAAATTTGTTTTCAATTCACTATTTTGGTTTATAACCATTCATATTTAAACTTGAAATTCTTCATGTTAGAGATTTGCATATTACATCTTTTCCAAAGCTGTGGACTTTCAAGACATTTTAAAGATCTTCTTCCTTAGTTTATTAGGTTGGAATTATGTAATTTTAATTTCAGACTATTGATTTGCTATTTAAAGTTTTGAAAATACTTACTAACTCGAAGTTTAACAAGTCTATCGTCGTTCTTACAGACATTAGGCATATGCTGGCTAGGCGCAGGACTAAAAATCTCCAAGTACTAAATATACTTGCTTCAACTCCCAGTGAAAATACTTAAAAATCCTTTTAAAAATGGATATGGAAAGCACGTTCCCCCATGGATCACAGTTACCCGGCGGTTGCGCTACTGTCCCAGTAGAATTGCTTGTAATCTGTAGATTTCACATCCCTTGAATTTCGCCATGGTTGTTGCCATTGATCGCAGTTCACCCGGCGGTTACGCCACTATCCCAGTAGAATAGCTTGTAACCATAGGCATCTCGCCCCTCGAATTTCGCTATGGCATCTAGATCGCAGTTTACACAGTGGTTGCGCCACTATCCCAGTGGAATCGCTTGTAACTGTAGGCATCACACCCCTCGAATTACGCTAGTATACATCATCATCAATCAACATGTTCCCATCAACATGATCCCATCACGAGGGATTCCAATTAAAATGGACACTCCAACTTATGGAAATTCTACGTAGCTACGAATTTCAAATGGACACTCATACCGAGTTCCAACACCTTCACAAATTTTCAATGGAAGGTACTTTTCCATATCCTCAGTTTAGAAAACATAATGTCATATATATAGTACTTCATTTCACATTTCGTACATATCATACCTATGTAAACTTACATAAGATTTCCATAACAATTACTTTCCAAACTGATGGTTTTCGAATTTACTGCATTCTCATATATAAGTTCCGAAAACCTCCATATCCCATACCCATACAAATAGAGGATTCCTGAATTTTCCATCTCGTTACCAATTTAAAATTTTCCTCTAAATCGATTTGGAAGTTTAAGGTTATCTCAAACCCAATTCATATTCATAATTCAATTTATTATCGACTTCACACTCGATTTGGATTTTACGTTACATCATCAATTCTCAACACATAATTGATGTCTACCGATATATAACCTCTGAGCTCGTACGTCTCAGAGAAGGGTGTATATAGCTAAGAGAATAAATTCTCCGCCACCAAACAGATATATATTTAATAGAGATCAATTACTATCTCATCAATTCACAATGTTAGACATACAATCCAAACCGACCATCCGAAATTCAAAACTCAACTTATATTGTTTTTGGTGTCGAAGTTAAACTCAATTTAACTCAAGATTCAATCTTTTTGAAAAATTTCAAGTTGAACTAATTGTTCAAATTTCCCATTTAACTTTTTCAACTTCGACTTAGTTCATAGTTTGAATTCCGCATACTTTTCACAATATTGGTTTTAAACCGACTTCAAACTTTCCAATATTAAGTTTTTCACTTAACTTAATTCTCTGCACATTTAAATTCAAATTCATCACTGAATCTATTAAACCTATTATGGATCATCATGTTGACAAACTTCAAATTTTAATCTAAATCCCATTTGAACCTTGCATTTGCTTTCTATTTCCAAAATAATCATCAATTTCAAAACAATTATTACTTTGGAGAGATATTCAAAATATTTGATTTAAACCAATTCGTTAATTCACTTAACTTATATTTTATTTTTTATAAATCTCAGCAATTCGATAATGGATTTTCGAATGATCGGGACTCAAATCTAAGGTGACCTTACCGAAGAGAAACTATCGTAAACCTAAATTTAGAGAGGGGGATTTCCGAAAAGGATTTGAATTTTCAAAATACCTTTTATTTATCAAAAAAAAATTCATACTTCTTTAGATTTGAAAAACGCTTTCTTTAAAGTGATCCTAGTGACTATTCATATTAAACATCATAAGCTAAGCTTTGTATAAACCAAAGCTCTGATACCACTTTTGTAACATCCCCGCCCTTTTGACCGCCCCCAGTCGGTAATTAAACCAACTTGAAACGTTCAAAATGATGGATTGTTATTTAGTTTATAGAGTTTAAACAGAATCAGCCAAACAATCACAGAATAATAATATTTTGCAAAAATGAATTTTTTTCTTTTCTTTTACAAATATCAGAGTTTATACAATGTATTGAATTTATACAACGGAATGTTTCTTTAAGTACAAAATCCCCGAACTAAAGTGAGTGTTTTCCCCCTCTCTCTCTAACTTCGCTGCCCGGAAACCTTCAAGCTGTAAAACACTCGGTCTGACCCGAGTATCACATTCAAAAGAAAATAATACACGGGTCAGTCTAATTCAAACTCAGATTTTTAGTGCATAGAGGCAATAATAATCAAATAGACGACAGTCACAATAATTCTCGTCTATCCGACCCTTTTAATAAAGAAATCAGATAACGGTAAATATAACACTTAACAGTGTTAAACAACAAATCAGCAGAATCAAATCATCAACAGGATAAATGAAAAGATTATCAATGAATATAATTTAGAAAACATCAGAATTGCCTAAATGGCAATTAACACAAAATCTAATTATTAAGTAAATAATTAGAAACTCATAATCTAATTATCAAATCGATAATTAGACAACAATAAAATCATCGAATTAGCCCAATCAAAATATAATTCAAAACATATTGAATTGAATAAACGAAATAGTTCAAACAATTGAAATATCAATTAAAATGCCAATTCGAGCAGGGCTGCAGTACACGCACGCGTGTACTGCCTCGCCACTACAGCATATGGAATACGCAAAAGATCAATAAATCAAAAGAAATAAAATATCAATAAAAAAAAGCAATACCGTGTGGCTGCAGTACACGCTTGCGTGCACTGCCTTACCACTACAGTGATGATTTACACTAAAGTTCAATGGAAGTTCACAAACGAGCACAAGGTCAAACCTGAGCGTTTAAGCTGGATTCAACTCAATGTACAAATCAATGTATAAGTCACAATACAACAATGTCTAGACCAAATACTATTAATATAGTCGAACAGAGACTCCAAGTATATAAGAAGATATGCACAGACCTGACCAAATAACGCAATGCAAATGAAATCATCAAAGACCAAGTCACAGCCGAGATGATCCATCACAGTGCAATGAAATAAATGCATCTGTGCACATGAGAATTGACTCTGTGCAATACAAATAAAATCATAACAATAGCACAAGGTCAAACCCGAGCGTTTAAGCTGGATTCAACTCAAGTGTAGTCAGAAAACAATCCATTTGCATCAATGCAATGCAAAACAACAAGGGCAACTACAAACATAGACTACAGCCACCACAAGTATGCAAGGGCAACTGCAAACATAAACTACAGCCACCACAAGTATGCAAGGGCAATTGCAAACATAAACTACAGCCACCACAAGTATGCAAGGGCCACTGCAAACATAAACTACAGCCACCACAAGTATGCAAGGGCAACTGCAAACATACAACTACCATATTGGGTCAAGTAAGTGCAACACAGTGACAAGCTACCCAGATTCAAAGATGTAATCATGTACAACAAGTCTGCAAGATTCAAGAAGGCACCAAACCATAACAAAATGCAAGGAACAGATGCGGATACAAATGCATCCCTGAGACACGAGAAGACCAATAATGCAACTGAATGCAACTGTCTCAAAGCAAGTAGCATGTTTAGAAGTATGCAATTTCACTACTGGAAACATGAATAAAGATATAACATGTATGCACTGTGAAACTGGTTAGTATAAATATCATACTCAAGACCAAAGGCCAGAGGAGCAAATGAAGTTCACATGTGTATCCAGGCCTCAAACTTAAACAACAATAAAGTATGCATCAAAAGAAAGTACACAAGTGCACACAGGCTAGCTTGAACATTTATTGTTCAAAAACCCAAAACAGTGACATTTAAAAACAAGTGCAACATAAGGCACTAGTACAAATCAAGTATACCACTGCTAAACCCAAAGAGGCAAATCCAAACCAAGCAAGAGTAAAACTTCAAACAAAGCCAACACTACTACAAAAACTCCGAAGATCAAGTACAGAGACCAGAATGCATGTAGTATCACTGCCACTGGAACCAGACAGCAAGCATACATGTAAAGTGCCAACTGTCATCGAATGGATGATCATAACTCAATACATATCCCAAAATTTTTGACCAGACTATATAATGAACTAGCAGGAATAGGCTAACATGAATAGTATGGCAAAAGATGAACAAAATCAACATAAAAAAAAAAAATCAATTTTGCAGTCGAAAACAACTACAGGTCGAGTCAAACTATGCCATAGCTACAGATACCGACAATTATTCAAAGCCGTGGTGGTCAGGAGCTAAAACAGTAAGGAAAATCTAACAAGGTCGAAAGTCGAACAATCTCGACATCACCAAAAATATCAAGTCAAAGCCGAGTTCGACAGTGTCAAACATCGAAGTGAAAAACCTAAAACTCGTGCCACTTCAAGTTCATAGAGGACATGATCAAAACAGTGGCCAAGGTAATCAATCAAGTCCGAGTGTAATACTTCCAGAATTCAAAGTTGATATAGAACAAATCAATACCGAAATTGAATATAAATTTAACACCGTGGTGGCCACAGTTCAAATCGATGCCGTGAAAATCAAACAAACAAAATATACGAAATTGACGAAGTCAAAGATCAATCACCATCATCAAAACGAAATCAAATGGCCAAAATAATCATCAATTTCAAAACATAATCGAACGACCGAGCAATTAAATTGACAAATTCAAACAATTATATATTCGAACGCGAATAAAGGAGATCGCACACATATAAACGAAAACAAGGTCTGGAATGAAATTAGATGTGAGTAAACAAAATTACTCACCATTGCCTGACGCGAATTGGAGCAGCGTGTTCGAAGATTTTCGCAAGCCCTAGCTTTGAAGACGAGCGAAAGAAGAAAACTTTGACGCCGCCATTTTTTTTCTTTGATTCGAAATTGAAGGAGAGAAATCGAACTGAAGGTCGAATGAGGGAGGGATTTCGTTCTCGTTTTTTTTGAAAGTGCTCAAGATTTTACTATTCTTTCGAACGAGACTTCGGCCATGCTTTGCACGATTTGTTTTGTAATTTTAGGCGTGATTTAAGGATGACAGCAGTACGGGAGGAACAAGGCTACTGTGTCGTGATGGGAAGGGAAGTAGCTGACGTTGACCAATTTCAAATTTTAATTTTAATTGAATTCGATTTAATTTCAACGCGTTTATATGTCGTACGCTCACACAACAACTCCAAACGCTACGAAATTTGAAATCCGATAATAATACAATATTTCGGATCCAATGGAACTGGTTTCGCGAATTCCGAGACTGTGCCACAGGAGGCTATTTTTTAAATATCGACTCAAACGATATAATTTCAAAACTGATCAAATCACTTTCAAATTCAATTCTAAAGCTTCCATTATCTCCAGCATTGTAAACATATATTTTACAAGCCTTTGAAATATTTTAATCAGCTTAAAACTGAAGATTCAAATTATTATTCAACTTTCAATAGATTAAATTTTAAAATTTAATTGCCAATTCAATTCTGATAATTTGAAATTCAAGTCAAACCATCATTCAAATATTTAAAATTAATTAAATATTTTCAATTAAATTGTTCAAAATTCTGGGTCGTTACAAGTAGAATCCTAATGGCTTCTAATCTTGCTACGGGAGCAAAGGTTTCATCAAAATCTATTCTTTCTTCTTGACAACAACCTTGAGTAACTAACCGAGCTTTATTTCTAACAACCTCTCCTTGTTCATTCATTTTATTTTTATAAACCCATTTAGTTCCAATTATAGTTTTATTTTCAGGTCTAGGAACAAGTTCTCAAACATCATTTCTAGTGAATTGATTTGTTCTTCTTGCATAGCCAAATTCCATGAATCATCAGTTGATGCTTCTTTTATATTTTTGGGTTCAATAGTTGATATAAAGGCTACGTTGCTTATTTTACTTAGTTGATTTCTAGTTTTAACAACAGATTGCATATCTCCAAGTACGTTTTCTATAGGATGATCTTTTAAAAGTTTAATCTTTTTATTAGGATGATTAATTTCATTATTAGTTTCAGTTGACTCTTGAATTTGAGTGATTAAATCCTCTTCATCATTTGTATCTTCAAAATTTTTGAAATTTTCATCGAACGAAACATGCATTGTTTCTTCGATGGTGTTAGTTCTTAAATTAAACACTTTGTACGCTTTACATCTATTATAATATCCGATAAAGATACCTTTATCAGATTTAGGGTCAAATTTATCTAGATTATCTTTTGTATTTAAAATAAAACATTTACTTTCAAAAATTCTGAAATAAGATACCTTAGGTTACTTTCTGTGAAGAAGTTCATAAGATGTCTTATCAGTTAAAGGTCTAATTAAAATTCTATTTAAAATATAACAGGTTGTATCAACTGCTTCTGTCCAAAAATATTTTGGTAATTTACTATCTGAAAGCATAGTTCTCCCACAATGTTGAATCGTCCTATTTTTACATTCTACTACTCCGTTTTGTTGTGGAGTTCTTGAAAATGAAAAATTGTGAGTTATTCCCTTTTTATTGCAGAATTCCTCAAACTTTTCATTTTCAAATTCACCACCGTGATCACTACGGATGGTTATAATTTTTAGAGAAAGTTGATTTTGAATCCTTTTTGTAAAGTTCGTAAAGCATTCAAAAGTATCACTTTTATGTTTCAAAAATATTGTCCATGTTAATCTAGAATAATCATCTACAATTACAAAAACATATTTACTATGATTTATTGATTGAATTTGAGATGGACCAAATAAATCAAGATGAAATAATTTAAGAGGCTTTGAGGTTGAAATCATATCTTTTAATTTAAAGGAACTTTTTCTAAGTTTTTCTAATTGACATGCATCACATAGACTATTTACTTTAAAATTCATTTTAGGGAGACCTCTTACTAGATCATGTTTTGACAGTCTAGATAAGAGTTTGAAATTCAAATGTCCAAATCTCTTATGCCAAATCCAAGGGTCATTTGTATTTGCCAAAAGACACAAGTTATCATTTGAAACTTTCATACTAAGAATATAAATATTCTTTTTCCTAATTCCTTCAAATATTATGGTTGAATTATTATCTTCAATGTGACACTTATCTTTATCAAATTTAATTTTATATCCTTTATCGCAAAGTTGACTAATACTTAGCAGATTATGTTTCAGATTCTTAACTAGCAAAACATAAGTAATAATAGGAGTTTCAGAGTTACTAACTTTGCTGATGCCAATCGCGTATCCTTTTGAGTTGTCTCCAAATTTAACCAGTCCTCCGTCTTTGTATATTATATCATTTGGCATCTATGGATTGCCAGTCATGTGTCTAGAGCATCCATTATTGAGTATCCATTTATTCTTTTTGATCTGCATAATTTTTCCATTGTGGATTGATTCCTCAACACCCATAAAGCATGTTTCCTGCACATCATACAATTTTGGTAGACAACTTGAATTTGAATATTGATTGTATGCAGACTCAAGAGACAATAATGATATGAATATTTCTAAACTAGTATTAACAAGTTTTTTAAACATAGCCATTTTAAAAACTTTTTCAAAAATCATATTATGAAACTTTGAAAACCTTGCTTCGATACCAAATGTGAGAAATGTGGATTATGGATCTTAAGGCTAGAATTAATACTATAGGAGGGGTGAATAGTGTTTTAAGGAATTACTAAATCTTTTGAGTTTATGTTAATTTGAACACAAATGTACGCAATATTCAGACACAGATATGATATGATCACAGAATCAAACACAGATGCAGAAATAAAGTAAAAGCAATAAAGGAAAGAACACACCGGATTTTATACTGATTCGGAGTTAACCTACATCCAGTCCCGCACACAAGTATGGATTTCCTTTTAAAAGAAATTTTACAATTACACCCTCTATTTCGAGGCCACGAGGTACACCACTCCAGATTCACAATCCTCTGGGTAGAGATACTTGATTTTATGGGCAATAAGTTCACCCATTTGATTTCACAGGCTACAATCACACCTTTTCTCGCTTGATTGATTTCACAGGCTACAATCACACCTTTTCTCGTTTATATTACAAAGAAGCCTATAACTCTGAATAGCACTGAGATCTTGTTGAGATAGTGATAGAGAATCAAACTAGAGATGATCTAGTTAGATTCAATGTTGATTTCGGCAGAGTAATGGTAAAAATGTATATAAAAAAATGTGGAAGAAGAAGAGGAGTGAAATCAGAGAAAATATGAACATAAATTTGTTTAAAACTGCCCCTATTTATAGTAGAACAACAGCCATATCCATTCGTGAAAGGATATGACGAATAGACACTTCTTTTGGAATTCAAATTTTTGAAATCAACTGCCACCTTGTCGACAAGAGGTACTTGAGGTTGTTGACATGCCTAAGGTATTTTTGGTGATTTGTTTTTCTTTGAAAATAACTTCTATCTTGTATTAAAACTATTTTTAAACTTTATAAATATAATTAATTATAGTTAAAATTCATAAATAAATATTGAGAATAATATTTTGATATATATATATAAGATTTTACTGTAATTTTATATTTAAATCTAAGTATAAATATTAAAAGTTAAATATATTATTTTAAAAGAGAGTTTAAAACCAAGGATAATTTGAATTTTAAGATAAAGATTATTTTGAGGCTAAAAGTATTTTAAAACCAGGATAGATGTTTTTGATTCTTTTAAAAGGAAGGTTTTGAAATTTTTTTGAAAACAAGATATAATTTTGTAAAAACATTTTGAATAAAAGTTAGTGGATACAAAACAATGTTCACTAGATTTTTTTGTAGGTTCCATCCTACTCAGGGTTCCATCCCTTTAACAGGCTCGAAATGGATTCCATTCCACGAATAAATTGGATTTTAAGATGCCAGTGCTTTTCTAGGAGTTTTAACAAAATTCCTAACTAAATTACAAACTTGAAATCTTGAACTCTTGATAATCTTGATACTCATGAGTCTTCAATCTTGATATCTTGAATCTCTATACTGTACAGTCTTCATTTTTGATACATGCATGGTTAAATCCTGCATATACATATATATCTAAACTATAATGTTAGTATTTATGTTTTATAACCTTATTCTGAGGTTGTTGTCATCAAAACCATCTCCCCGGGGACTAGCAACTAAAATAGGAGCTACGCCGGGCCAAGTGAGTTTGCACCTCCGATCGGGCACATTTCTTCAATACCATTCTATTACATTGTGATTGATTTGGTGGCCACCCTTGATTTGATTTGGAAGTGTGTCCGAGGTGGGTGGTAGTAGCTGCTATGTGTTACCACCAGTCCAGATCCGCAATTGGTATATCTGCATTGGCATTACCTCAAGTACTGTGTTCACATGCCCTAGAGTGCTTTCTACTAGTTTTTTTTGTACCATACCTATAGAGTGCCCTCTAATAGCCCTCTAGTTTACGGAGGAATTACGGTACTGTATAGACTATGGGAATATATAAAAATGTGTTAAGGGGGATATGGGTAACGCCTTAACGCTATTTTAATAATTTTACTTTACTGTAGACATATTATAATAGCGTATTGTACTACATAGTAGATAGTTTAACGGATCCTTAGAAGATGTGAATCCTGAACATCTCTTAAGTTACTGCACCCACGTTAGACACTGGATAAGAGATGTCAAACCCCGTAAACATCTCTGACACCGTTACACTCATATTTACCATTGATTTAACTTACATAAGATCTTTTAGTTCTGAATCGAGTGTTTTGTCTTTTCAATTCACTCGGGTCAGCCTGAGCATTTTAGGGTTGAAGATCTTATTCTAGGAGGATGAAGATGAAGATTTTTATTACTATTATTTATTCATTCCGCTGCATCATGTTGTTCCACTGCATTTATTATTTATTTCTTCCTGTTTCTATAACTTTGACTCTGTGTTTGTATTAGTATAATCAAATTTATTTGTAAACATCTTCATGAACTGTTATTTGATTATTATATTTTATCATTCCGCTGCGAGATTCTGTATTTGTTTTATTTATTTCTCTTTTTCTTATTTATCCCATAACAATCTGCCTTTTTGAATGGTTTGAGTCCGACGTGTGTGTCTGCTTAAAATGTCCAAAAAGGTAGGTCGTTACACCCACCCTTTCATTTTGGGTCCTAATAGTTAGGTCTTAGGAAGCCAAACCCAAGAGGGTTCACTATTCCTTTTGAAAACAAAATCTTTGTTTTTATGAACAGTTTTTATAAAAGATTCTATATACTTATTTCTAATTAAAGAATTATTTGTCTTAGGAACCCAAATTTTAATTGCTTTAGAAAATTTTGAAACTTTTGAACTAGGTTTTTCAATTTTAATATTATTCTGTTTATATGAAAAATTCTTTTTCTTTGGAATAAATTTAGATGATTGCTTATATCCTAATCTTCTTTTATTTGAAGTATTTTGAGAATTTTCTATGATTTTGGAAAGATTTTCCCTGCCTTTATTAAAATTAGAGGCATTTTTAGTAATATCATCTAACTTTGTTTTAAGGCTAGAGTTATCTAATTCTAAAATCTTGATATTAGCTTTAAGATCATGATTCTTAATTAGTAGAACATCATTTTTTTTCTTTTTGAGTTTCTATCTATTGACTTAACATAGAGAGTTGAGATGTCATATTAGAACAAGATTCTTGAGTAACTTCAAGTTCTTCTTCTAAGATTTGTTTCTCGTCTCTTAGCATATCTATTTCGATTTCAGTTCTATTCAGTTTTTAAGAGATTCTTTGTATTTTCTTTTGATGTCTTTTAGCTTATCAAGTAATTCTAAGTTTATTTCTAATAGATCATTAAAAGTTAGATCACTCACCTCATCTTTTGTGTCCATAAAAGATACATTTTCTTATTCTACATCACTATCTAAGTCACTATCTGATGATGAAGATGATTCTATATCGTCCCATATGACAGAGAATGCTTTCTTCTTGAATCTTTCCTTTTTGTGCTTATATTTATCCTTCTTTTCAGGACAGACTTTCTTGAGGTGACCTTTCTTGTGACATTCATAACATTCTCGAGAAGATGACAATGGTTTGTTGGTGTTATTATTATTGCCAAAGTTGTTCTTGTTATTTCTAAATTTGTTATTCTTTCTAAATTTCAAAAACTTTTTGAAATTTTTATCAATAAACGCCATATCTTCTTCATCTGAATCTGATTCATCTTTTTCTGCCTGGAATGATATGTTCTTCTTATCTTGACCTTTACTTGTTTTTCCTAGAGATTGACTTTATAAGATATTCGATTTCTAATCAACTCTTCTGGTTTTGTGGTCGAAATGTCGTTAGCTTCTTCTATTGCGAAGACTTTTCATTCCCACTCATCCATAAGTAAGTTGAGGATTTTTGAAACAATATCAAAATCTATATAAGTTTCTCCTAATGCTATCAAAGAATGATATATATATCTTGAAATTTTGAGTATATTTCATTTATAGTCCCATCTTGCTTCATTTTAAAATTCTGGAACTGATTTTTGAGCATAGAAATTTTACTTTGTTTGACTTTCTTAGTACCTTCATGTGTAACTTTAAGTGTATTCCAAATTTCATGAGCAGTTTCACACATGCTTATTCTATTAATTCATTTTTGTCTAATGCACAATATAACATATTCATAGCATTAGCATTTGCAGTAGCATCTAATTTTTATGTGTTAGACCATGTTGAATAATCAATAGTAGGAATAATATATTCAGATTTCATAATGTTCCAGGTTTCATAACTACTCGCTTGTATATAGATTCTCATTCTAGTAGCCTAATAGTTATAGTTCATTCCATTAAATAGAGGTGATCGTGCAGTAGATTGACCTTCAAGAAAGGTATTGTTAATTATAGTGCTTGTGTTGTTTTCCATATTAAAAATATATATCAGATAACTATGTTACAGTTAAATGATGGCATTGTTCTGATACCAAATGAAAGTTACTATACCGAAGGATCGTTTAATATGGAATATAATAAATAAATAGTGCGGAAAGTAATAATAGCAGTAAATAAAATGACATCAGAGATTTTTATACTGGTTCGAACTCCCGTTCTACGTCCAGTCCCAGACTCATTCTGGATTTAGCTATCAACCCTTACTTAACCCGGAGGAACATGTATTACACCGCCTGAGCAACCGAACAGGACTTTGACCGCCTAAGCAACAGAACAGGACTTTGACCGCCTGAGCAACCGAACATGACTTTGACCGCCTGAGCAACCGAACAAGACTTTCTTACAAACTGGATTTTAACTTGACTTTGTGTGTTCTGAATAACACGGATTTTTCACTTGTAGTACACCCTTCCTAAAATCTTATCCTCAAAATAGATGTGTATATTTATGTATTTATAAAGAATAGGAAGTATAATATTGCTTGAAAAGTATGAAAATGAATACGTAAGCAATGATTGTATGAAAGCTTGTATATATTGAACTCAAGAATGGTAAGTAATATAGATCAAAAGAGAATAGAGAATTAGATGATTGGATCTATGAACTTTGAGTGTATATATAGTGTGTGATGAGATATGACTTCTGGAAATCGACATCTATTAGGATCTAAGAGTTGTGACCTTCCAGGAAGAAGAAACCTTTTGGTCAAAAGAAGTGTATGTTGAAGAAAAATGGCAGTTACAGATTCGGTCGACTGAACTTGCTTGGGCAGTCGACTGAATTTTAAACGTGCACAAAAACATGTACAGTGTCAGTCGACTGACTTAAGCAGTTCAGTCGACTGACTGCCGTTTCTTTTTTTAAAATTTACAGGCAACATCAGCCGACTTATATATAGTATTCAGTCGATTGAATATTGTTTTTCAGTGCACATAAAAACTTTGGGTATATATGAAAGTTTTATAAACAATATGCAAGTTTCGTAAAGTGATGAGCTTTCAGGATAGATTTTAACAAAATTCTATACTAGACTGATTACTTAAAGACTCTATCAATACGAACCATATTTGAGTTGATGTGCTCGGATTTGCCACAGTCGTAGATTTGTGAAGATCATTCACCTTTTATCAGCATTCAAAACCTTATGATCCAATAAGTTAAAATCCAATATTGATTCAATTTACTTCTTAAAAGTTTGGATTTAATATTTTGTCAACTTAACGATAATATCTATTAAATATTTTCGATTATATCCAATTAAATAGAGCGTAAGCCTAAGTTTTTTGTTAAACCTATATGTACGTGATCATATTCGGTCAACTCCAATTTGATGTTCTATTTCAGATGATTAGTTAAAAAAGGTAATCGAGATATTGTATATATTATATGATCACAATCAATCAAATCCAATTATATATTCTATTTCAAAATTTTGAATATAAAATAGTTACATATCTAAACTAATATGTCAATCTTAACTTGATTAAATTACATGTTATAAAACATAAATTACATAAGTTTTAATTGTTCAATAGTACGATGTTTTGAGCGTAATATATTAAGGCCGAACCAATAATATACATATGTAAAACCACATATGCATATCGTCATACAGTGCAAATTTTAGCAGTGTATAACACACACATAAACACGTACATACATACACATACATGTAATGACCCATTTTTTCGTACCCTTTGAATCAAAAATAAACCACATATGTCTAACTCAAATTGCACGAAAAGACAGATCATTAAGGGTAGAAAGAAAATAAAGACAGAACAGAATCTCACATGAATGGAATAACATATATTATTTCAATAGTAATCTTTATAGTGGAAAATTTTAAATAGAATATCAGAGTCCAACCTGGACAGTTATAACACCTGCCCTTACAAATGCTGACAAACAACAAAACAAATGCAATAGATGTTGCGGATAATAGAATACGTCCATACGATGATGAAGATCTCCAGCTCTTCTCTGGAAACTCCAGTCGTCTTCAACTAAACCTGATACTACTCGGATCTGACCCGAGTAATAAAAATATCCGGATCAGGCTTGATAAACCAACGTGAGATACTCGAAATTTAAAATGACTATGTTATCAAAATCTTTGAAAAGAAGGGTATCTCATAAGACCATGCCCACACATAAACACGGACAAGTTTTTTACCTTATGGTAACCAAAACACTTTTATATCAAAATACACTTGATATTATTTTTAATGACATTCTTTTGAAAACACTTTTCAAATAAACTTATTCAAATAAGGTATCAATATCCGGACTAAGTCTAAGGTAATATACCGGACTGGGTCAACGGAATATACCAAACAGAATATATGATACCAAAAAAAGGTAGCTGAAATGTTTACAAGTCATTACAACTATTTTGAGAATGCTATCAAAACCGTGAATCTCGTATTGCGATTGGATATCCAACATGATAGGGCACTAGTGGCATTTTCTCTGATCCACGCATAATAAACATAGTTTCCATGGCGCCTTAATCGCTTTTCTTAAACTAGTCACTTTGAACTATACTTGCTACACTACTACTGATAACCGATAGTTCCCTGCTTTTCTCAAGCTAACCACTTTATCCAAATGGGGCAATAAATGCCTTGAGGGACGTATCCTCCAAAGGGCCAAACGTATTTGACACCACCATACATACTCACTTATTCTGAATTTGCGTCTGTTAGACCATATAGTATCCCATCATAACGGGGGTGTGAGGCTTGCGAGGCTAGCTCAATTCCTTTAAAGCCATATTTTTCATACAAAATCACGCTTTGATCCTAACAAGTTTCACTTTAAATGTCACATTATCATTCCACGTCACATGACTGATTTCTAGAAAAGTATAACTTCCTGAGCTCATATGTCTCGGGAAAGGGTGTTAAGCTAAAAGAAGTTGACTTCTCCACCACCAACTGATATACATTTATAGAAACCACTCAAATGTGATTTAGAATATAATGTCAGACAAACATCCATACAAGTTCGTTCTGGGACTGAACGAAACCCAAGGCACTCTCCTATTACTACTAGTAGCGAGTAATCCTTGCAATTCGAAAAATTTCCATAATAGGAAGACCACTGCTATAGATAACACTATAATGGAAGCAACCCAGAGCATGTTCAACAAGCAGTCCTCACGCTATGAAGATCCACAGTCTTTAGTAATCATCATCTTCAACATGTCTTCACTTTCGAACGTATATATTGGTTCGAAGTGGTTTTTGGATAGGAATTACCCAAATCCAACTCTGGTTCCTTCGAAGCCAATTATCGATTTAAAAAGATGTTAAGTTCATACGTGGATATCAATCATCAATCAATTAATTCATCTTCTATTTAAATCAAATATCTTTCTTAGATATATATTCTTTTCAATTTATTACATTTTCTTTTCAAATGTATATAAAATCATTAAGCCTTATTTATCAAATCATTTGGTTTATTTAAACATTTCTTAAATCCTGGAATAATTCCAAATCATTTTCTCTTTTACTTAGAATTTTTTTTTCAAATCATTCATTAAATCTTAATCAAAGATTTATTATATTGAAGTTATAACGTTTAACTTACGGATAATATTTCCAAATCGTTCATTAAATATTAATCAAAGATTTCTTTCTTAACTTCAAATCGTATTCTTGCAAATTGAAGATTTTCATAACATAGCACTACTACCACTTTAAATATGGTAAATTTCTACTCCAGGGACTAATGGCAAGTTTCACCTTCAGGGACTAATGGAAAGTAATCCTACATTATGAATATCTTTGTCTTTAATGATCTTTGTCTTCAACATATTTTATTTCGAAAATTAGTTTGAATGGATTTTCGGATAGGAATCACCCAAATCCGATCTCGGTTCCTTTGTACAAACCATCGAATAAAAGATGTTAAGTGGTTATTTGACATTCAAAGAATTTGTTTCTTTTCTTTTATCTTGGAAAAACTTAAATATGATCTTTCGGAGCATCTCGGCTTTCCTTTCGATCTATTTCACCCCTCGTCTAAAAAGAGAAAACGTAGGCCAGGTAAGCTCAGGGCACTGGTTGCTCCATCCCTAACCTTAGTTAAACAAAAAAATTTATCTTCCCAGATCTCACAGACGGGACAAATGTACTAGTTGTTTCCACATACTCAGTTTGTTATTACGTTCAATAATCTTCACTTTTTGTTTAAGTGTTACAAACAATTTCTCTTAATCGTTTATTCAAACTCTTATTAAAACTTCCAAACCATCCTTACATTACTTAATTAATCCTTTAAAATCATTCACAAAGGATTTAGGAAAGTATTGTTAAGTTTAAAACTCGTATTCAAAAGGTTATAGAATTCGCAGCATAAAAGTGCCGCGGAAAGTGTTATATAAGCTTATTTGATTTAAACAACTTTTTAATATTTGAAAATTCATATTTTCCACTCCAAATATCTTTTAAGCCATTTTAATAGATTTATCAAATTTATTTCATATTTTTAGTCATTTAAAAATATCATGTATAAAGAAATCCATTTTTGGATTCCGAACAGCAAAACCGCGATGCTTTTAGAAAATTGTTTTATACATATTTCAAATTCTACTTGATAAAATCTTGATTTTATTTCTTCGTTGGAAAACTATTGTCTTGTGAACCAAAGAATTTTTATTTCGAAGAAATCCGACTTATAAATCATTCTCTACATTAGTTTGAAGTTACGGGTCAAAATTTACGAATTGCCGCTACGTGACAAGCTCAATTTTGACCAATTTTGTGAATTGCTTCGGAACTTATCCGAAACACATCAAATTTGTGTTAAACCATATTTAAAGTATTTTAACTTGTTTAAAATCATTAAGAAGCTAAATAACTTCCATACACACATTTGTACGGATTTAACTCCAATTTAATTAACTACGGTTAATAACTAATCTTTTCTCTTATCATTTATCAAACAAGTTATCAATCACATAATCAACCAATTTGCAACTAATTTATCAAACATTCATTCAACATATTTAAACTTTCAAATCATTATACCTGAAATAATTTATAGATTTATTAATAAATAAGAGTACTCACCTTTAACCAAATTGTTCATTTTCTACCAACATTCATATCAACCAACACTTCGCTATTTTCTTTAACTTTAACCAACTTCAAAAAATCCGGTAGACCTTCCGCAGCGCCTTGAATTTGCTCCTTTCTCCTTGGAATGAAATCGGAGGCACTTCCGTCTCTTTTTCTTGCTCCGGAGCTTCACGACTTACTCATTCTCTTACATATGTTTGGCCTCCATCTATTTCCCCCTTCCTCCATCATTTCTTCACTTCTTAGGTGCTAAACCATATTTTAATGGTATTCTAAGGTCTTTGGCAAAGTTGGTGGTGTTTGGAGTTGATTTGATATGGTTTTGAAAAAGTTAGTAAGGATTTGGAAGAGAAGAAAAAGCCATTAAAGAGAGCTTTAAGGAAGAAGAAGAAGAAGGTAGAAAATGGTGTGAAAAAAAAGAAAGTGGTTAGTATTTATGGAAAAAGTTTTGGATTAAAATAATATTTTGAAAAAAGACCAAATACTCTTTACTTACCTTTTAAGTAACCTTATTTTTTCAACACTTAACATCACGTTTCAAATCATTACTTTATGTCATTTTCACTTAGATATTAATTAAAATAAGTAATAATTATGTTCCTTTGATTTGATGTTTTACTTTTGCTTTGAAATGACATTTTTGTCTTTTTGTGCTTACTTTTTCTTAATTTATTTCTAGAAGTTTTTAACCTTGTTTAGTAAAAGTAAACTTGATTAGTGAATTAATTAATACTTACTCTATTTGAATATATGTTCCCATATAAGAAAATAAAGATGAAAAGACGTTGCGACAACTTTTAATCGACAAAACATTGTTTTTCGACAAAAATTTTACGGTCACATTTTGACGTTTTAGTTAAACTATTTATTTATGTAAACCAAATTTAAAAATGAAATTTTTACTTCTTCAAATAAATTAAAACATGTCTCTTTATATTTTAAAATCATATTTAAATAATATCAATTTTTCTAATTTTACGGTGTATGTAAAACTGACAAAATACGACAAAATTTGGTTATTTTTGTAAAATGATTATTAACATGCTTATAAATATTTTAATATACATTTATTATCTTTAAGAGATTTTTCAATAAGTTTTATCTTGTTAAATAAATATTTAAACCTATTTATTTAATCATTTATTTATTTTTAACAAAACTCAACTTTTGTTGATTTGTTCTAAAATCCAAATGTATACTTTTTATATTATCAACTATAAGAATAAATAATTTCTCTATTATTATCTATAATATATAACTTGTTTATTTAAGTTTTAAACCTTTTTAAACGAAATCTCTCATTTTCGAACTAGCGAAATTACGGGTCGTTACATTCTCACCTACTTAAAAGAATTTCGTCCTCGAAATTACCCAAACAAAAGTTTGCCCAAAACGTTTATCTTCAAACTTAATTCCAATATACAAAGATCATCTGTACGAAATTTCTTATTCGATCTACTATTCGAATACAAAACTTTACTTTCGAACTAGTATCAATCTTGATCCTCTAGAGCGGACCTTAATCAGGATCTTTGCTTAGAAACCTTTGCTTTCCTTGCATAGTGTTCAACTATGATAGAAAACTTAAGTACCCAACCAAAATTCCTTATCAATGTTTGTTGTCAAGAATCGAGTGATAAATCCTTTCTCGGGCCAATGTAAACACTTCAAAGTTTCATACTCGGATATTAGATCAACATTTGTGTGACAAAATGATCTACATATGTATTTATTAACTTTCAAGAAACTTTCTTAAAAACTTTATCTTAAGCTTAAACATTTATAAAGGTACTTTTTATATAATCCCATTAATTATTTATTTCCAAATATTTTTATCAAAGGAAAATATTCTAAAGAAACCATTTTTCACTTCAAAAGATAATTTATCTTTAAAAATCTTTTACGAAACCATTTCATAAATTTCCAATATTTATTCTTTCAAAAGGGAACATTTCACTACAATTTTTTTTCAAAACCATCATTTAGTATAACACATTTTTTTAAATATTTATGCAAAATAGTTATATCTTCTTTTCTAAAAAAATCAATTATCTTTATTTGGAAAATATCATTAAAATTTTATTGAAGCTCTCCATTTTTTTCCTTTGCTAATACATCTTATTATAGATTTTATTTCCAAAATTATCTTAAGTTTAAATAACTTTCCTTTATTTTATACAATATATTCTTACAAGATATATTTTTAAATAACTTTCTAAACTTTAAACACTTTTTTTATAAAGCTATTCCTTCATAATATTCCTTTGAACTTTTGATTTCTAAATATCTTATTAGATTTGATCGGATATAAGATTGAAGAAGTGCATCGAGAGGATAATCAAAAGGAAGTTTATTAATTAACATCATATTCATACATCTATTCCTAACCTTAGATGGCATTACAAAGTTTCAGAGATAACTTTCCTAGGAAATTATCTTAAGTGTTTTATCTTGGGGATCTAAGTTAACCACTTTCATTCTTGAACAGTCCTTCATTAAGTGTTTCCCTTGAAAGCACCAAATATAAGTTCGTTGGGGGCAATATTTGACCTCATGTCTTAGGTTCTTGCATCGGTAGCAGCCCATTTTCTTCCTTTTAATTCTTGGTTTCTTCTTGGTTTTAGGAAATTTATGTAGAAAATGTCCCTTCTCTGTACACTTGAAACAGATTATATCATCCCGATCAGAATTTTTGTTTCTCCTCCTCTGCTTCTTACTTCTCTTTGTTTCACACATAACTGCATAATGCCCTTTCTTACCGCAATAGTAACAGTCAATGTCAGCAAAGGGTCCTAGTTTTGCTTTTTCTTCTGCTTCTTTTTGTGCACGCTCTACGAGCTTGCTTTGGAATCATCCAAAACTCAGGACTCGACATATAAGCCATTCTGCCCCTAAGTGATATTCCAAATTAGAATTTTTTATACCATTTCCATTTCATTTTATTCAAACATCTTCTATCCAAATACTTAATTCAACTTTTTTGGATTTGAACTTGCCTTCATCCTCCAATAATAAGAAGAATAATTTACTAAGTGCTCAATACCGTTTGCCCAAGCCAACATATGACTGATACTTAGAAGAATATTTTAATCTCACAAGATGAATTAAGACCTTATCCATGGGACTTCCTTAAGGAAATGTATCTTATAAATTTCTCAAATCACACAAAATTTTATATCTTTTAAAGACATTCCTTTATATGCAAAATATAATCTTCTTAAAACAGTGTTTCGATATGCCTTGTTAAGAGTTTAGAAATACCTATCGATACAGTTGTACTTCCCATATCGACCAGAATTTATAAACCGCTCAACTGATAAAGCAAAACAAAATATATTTTTCTTATCAAATAACAAATACGCACTCATATATATAATACACTCAAACTCATTCTAGGATGTTATTAACCCTATCTCTAATGAGTTACTCATCCTAGGGTATTACTAACCCTATCTCCGATGAGACTTACCCCAACAAAGCCTAGGTGTTCGCTCAACCTAAGCTCTGATACCAAATGTAATGGCTCGTTTTTCGTACCCTTTGAATCAATAATAAACCACACATGTCTAACTCAAATTGCATGAAAAGACAGATCATTAAGGGTAGAAAGAAAATAAAGACAGAATAGAATCTCACACGAATGGAATAACATATATTATTTCAATAATAATCTTTACAGCGGAAAATTTTAAATAGAATATCAAAGTCTAACCTAGATTCAGTCTGGACAGTTATAACACCTGCCCTTACAAATGCTGACAAACAATAAAATAAATGCAATAGATGTAGCTGATAATAGAATACGTCCATACGATGATGAAGATCTCCAACTCTCCTTTGGAAACTCCAACTGTCTTCAACTAAACCTAAAACTACTCGAATCTGACCCAAGTATTAAAAATACCCGGATCAGGCTTGATAAACCAGCGTGGGATACTCGAAATTTAAAATGACTATGTTATTAAAACCTTCGAAAAGAAGGGTAACTCATAAGACCATGCCCACACATAAACACGGATAGGTTTTTACCTTATGATAAGCAAAACACTTTTATACCAAAATACACTTGATATTATTTTTAATTACATTCTTTTGAAAACACTATTCAAATAAACTTATTCAAATAAGGTATCAATACCCGGACTAAGTCTAAGGTAATATCCCGGACTGGGTCAACGGAATATACCGAACAGAATATATGATACCAAAAAGGGGTAGCTGAAATGTTTGCAAGTGATTACAGCTATTTTGGGAATACAATCAAAACCGTAAATATCATATTGGGATTGGATTTCCAACATGATCGGCCACAAGTGGCCTTTTCTCCGATCTACGCATAACAAACATAGTTCCCACGGTGCCTTAATCGTTTTTCTCAAACTAGTCACTTGGAACAATACTTGCTACACTACTACTGATAACCCATAGTTCCCTGCTTTTCTCAAGCTAACCACTTTATCCAAATGGGACAATAAATGCCTTGAGGGACGTATCCTCCAAAGTGCCAAACGTATTTGACACCACCATACATACTCACTTATTCCGAATTTGCGTCTGTTAGACCACATAGTATCCAATCATAACTAGGGTGTGAGGCTGGCGAGGCTACGGTCAATTCCTTCAAAGCCACGTTTTTCATATAAAATCACGCTTTGATCATAACAGGTTCCACTTTGAATGTCACATTGTCATTCCACGTCATAAGACTGATTTCTAGAAAAATATAACTTCTTGAGCTCATATGTCTCGGAAAAGGGTGTTAAGCTAAAAGAAGTTGCCTTCTCCGCCACCAACTGATATACATTAATAGAAACCACTCAAATGTGATTTAAAATACAATGTCTGACAAACATCCATACAAGTTCGTTCTAGGACTGCACGAAATCGTAGGCACTCTTCTACTACCACTAGTAGCGAGTAGTCTTTGCAATTCGAAAAATTACCACAGTGGGCAGACCACAGCTATAAATAACTCTATAATGGGAGTGACCCAGAGCATGTACAACAAGCAGTCCTCATGCTGTGAAGATCCATGGTCTTCAATAATCATCATCTTCAACATGTCTACACTTTCAAACTTATACATTGGTTCGAAGTGGTCTTCGGATAGAAATTACACAAATCCGACTCTGGTTCCTTCGAAGCCAATCATCGATTTAAAAGGGTATTAAGTTCATACGTGGATATCAATCATCAATCAATTAATTCATCTTCTATTTAAATCAAATAACTTTCTTAGATATATATTCTTTTCAATTTATTCCATTTTTTTCAAATGTATATGAAATCATTAAGCCTTATTTATCAAATCATTTGGTTTATTTAAACCTTTCTTAAATCCTAGAATAATTCCAAATCATTTTCTCTTTTACTTAGGAAAACTTTTCCAAATCATTCATTAAATCTTAATCAAATTTTTTTTATTGAAGTTATAACTTTTAACTTAGGGACAATATTTCCAAATCATTCATTAAATATTAATCAAAGATTTTTTTTTCTTAACTTCAAATCGTATTCTTGCAAATTGAAGATTTTCATAACAGAGCACTACTTCCACTTTAAATATGGTAAATTTCACCTCTAGGGACTAATATCAAGTTTCACCTCCAGTAACTAATGGCAAGTTTCACCTTTAGGGACTAATGGCAAGTAATCCTACATTATGAATATCTTTGTCTTTAATGATCTATGTCTTCAATATATTTTATTTCGAAAACTAGTTTGAAGGGATTTTCGGATAGGAATCACCCAAATCCGATCTCAGTTCCTTTGTACAAACCATCGAATAAAAGATGTTAAGTGGTTATTTGACATTCAAAGAATTTGTTTCTTTTCTTTTATCTTGATGAAACTTAAATATGATCTTTTAGAGCATCTGGGATTTCTTTTCGATCTATTCCACCCCTCGCCTACAAAGAGAAAACATAGGTCAGGTAAGTTCAGGGCATTGGTTGCTTCATCCCTAACCTTAGTTAAACACCTTGTTTTATCTTTCCAGATCTCACAGGTGGGACAAATGTACTAGTCGTTTCTGCATACTTAGTTTGTTATTACATTCAATATTCTTCACTTTTTGTTTAAGTGTTACAAACAATTTCTCTTAACCGTTTATTCATACTCTTCTTAAAAATTCCAAACCATCTTTACATTACTTAATTAATCTTTTAAAATCATTCACGAAAGTTTTATGAAAGAATTGTTAAGTTTAAAACTCATATTCAAAAGGTTATAGAATTCGCAACATAAAAGTGCTGCGGAAAGTGTTACATAAGCTTATTTGATTTAAACAACTTTTTAATATTTGAAAATTCATATTTTCCATTTCAATTCTCTTTTAAACCATTTTAATAGATTTATCAAATTTATTTCATATTTTTAATCATTTAAAAATATCATTTATAAAGAAATCCCTTTTTGGATTCCGAACTGCAAAACCGCGATGCTTTTAGAAAATTGTTTTGGATATATTTCAAAATATACTTGATAAAATCTCGATTTTGACCAATTTTGTGAATTGCTTCGGAACTTATCCGAAACACTTTAAATTTGTTTTAAACAATATTTAAACTATTTTAACTTATTTAAAATCATTAAGAGACTAAATAACTTACATACACACATTTGTACAGATTTAATTTCATTTAATTAACTACGGTTAATTACTAATCTTTTCTCTTATCATTTATTAAACAAGATATCAACCACATAATCAACCAATTTGCAACCAAATTACCAAACATTCATTCAACATATTTAAACTTTAAAATCATTACACTTGAAATAATTTATAGATTTATTAATAAATAAGAGTACTCACATTTAACCAAATTGTTCACTTCCTACCTACATTCATATCATCCAATACTTCACTATTTTCTTTAACTTTAATCAACTTCGAAAAATCCGGCAGAGCTTCCGCGGCACCTTGAATTTGCTTCTATCTTCTTGGAATGAAATCGATAGCACTTCCTTCTCTTTTTCTTGCTCTGGAGCTTCACGACTTACTCCTTCTCTTACATATGTTTGGCCTCCATCTATTGTCTCCCTTCCTTCATCATTTCTTCACTTCTTAGGTGCTAAACCATGTTTTAATACACTACACCAAAACAGGCAAATTCTAACATTTATAAGTGTTACAAATAATTTCAGTAACACTTTTTAAGTGTTACTAATGGACTGTGAGGAATGGGGCGGCCAAATTTGTAACACTTATAAGTGTTACAAACATACGTATTACTAACACTTATAAGTGTTGGTACCTAAATATACTGTAACGCTTATAAGTGTTGGTAATGAAATATACGGTAACACTTATAAGTGTTGGTACAGAAATATACGGTAACACTTATAAGTGTTGGTAACGAAATATACGGTAACACTTATAAGTGTTGGTACAGAAATATACGGTAATACTTATAAGTGTTGAAAAATGATTATTTAGTAACACACATATATATACCAAAACTTAAACGCAAAGTTCAAATATAAACACTGCAAATAATGGTTTCCATATCACAAATAATTCATCATACATATTCAATGCAAAGTTTAAACGCTCTGCAAATGTAGTATAATATATCATACATAATTATTTACATATTTCAAATACCACAATGTCATATATTCAGATATTATTACAACATAAGCTTCAAATTTTTTTTCAAAATACACTTAAAGTTTAACTTACGGTTAACCTAACCATTCCTGATCATTCACTCCAAACTCTAGTGGTTTTGAATATTCTTCAACGTCCAATACAACAATCCAAAACGTCCTTCTTCAAGTTCCTGCATTTAATATAAACAATCGATAAAAACTTATACCTTCAAAATCAAAAGGTTAAAGACTGAGTTACAACTCAGGTTCTAATTTTTTTTGTATTTATGAATTCGCAAACTTAGTATGCAAAATACATGTTAATCAAACTCAATTAGCATTTGCGAATTGAGTTTGCAAACCCAATTTGCATCGATTTTGCTACATGCTCAGTTTGTGCGTTCAGTTTGCAGGCCGGTTTGTGTGCTCATTTTTGCAAACTAAGTTTGCATGCTAAGATTTGCAAATTGGTTGCATGCTTGGTTTTGCTCAGCTTCTCATACTGCTGCTACATAGATTTGCAAAATGTATTTTCGCTAACATGGAGCGCATACCTACTACATTTTAGGGGTTAAAAAAACTAAAACCAAATTGAAATATAATGTGCAGCAAAATAATGATTTGGATTCTATTGATAAGCGAGTTAGTGGTTCAAAGTCTGTGTACAGAAAACTACAACTCACGTCCAACGTGGAAGCACAAATTTGTTTTCACACCAAACAAATAGTCAGATATCATAAACATTTCAAAGTAGTTAAAATCTTCACTTTAAATTATTATAATAAGATGGCTAACCAACTTTCTTTTTATTTATCTTTCATGCAGCAGAATTCAGTACAAGATGCCTATGTTTGAATCTTGAACACCCCTTGTTTCGTTAATTTAAAGCAATTCAAAGCAGTGGCAAAAAAATTTACCGTACAAGGTTTATCTTGCTAACCAACCTGATATTGTGTGTTTCGGCATCGGTGTAACTGTGATCTTCAATCACTTTTTTATTCGTTGTGTATCTTGGGAACTAAATAAGTGATACACTTAATTCATTTGAATGGATTAACTATTATAAACTTCAAAATTAAGTAATGAACTCAATCGTATTATACCTGCATATCACATGGGCAGAGCAATTATTGTACATGGCACATGACATACCAATCGAGATACGCAATTTGGCATCCCAAGTTAGATCTCCTATCAAACAGTAATTTAATTAAGTACTGATCATGTATTATGCTGAAATAAGTTTGAATATGATGCTGACCTTACAGGTTGGATGAAAAGTTCAGGCATTAACTAAATTTTCATAACCTGTTAGATAATATATTGTTTTGTACGAAAAGTTATATACACTTCAGTTCACCATTTCATTACCTGCCTCTGACGAACATTCACAAACATCCGCACTTACAATTCAGCTGCTGTCCCCTCCACCACTGTCACACAACTATCACACAACCCCCTTGCTTCATCAGTGCAACGCTGCACATAGAAACTCATATGACAAATTATTGTGCTGACATTGTTATACCAGTTCAATCACGCAACCATATACTCCACATACCACTCAACATAACCATCCATACACCCCTGAAACCAACTTCACTGACCCTCACAATACCATTCCCTCCTCACTGCTTCCTCCTATCAACCTACCTTACCACAAAACAAACCACCTCTCTAACAAATTACATCTTTCACCACAAACTCTCTGTTCTGCCTGCACATATTAGCACATAACCTCTTCAACCTCTGTACAAACTTCTGCAGCAACAACATATCATCACTGACTGATACAACAATAGCAAGCATTCTATCACACCACTACCGCCATTCCTTCCTCCAGCTCCTCCCATCTCCACACATCAGTGAACCACCTCAACCTGGTTGCATGTCATGCTGCATTTAATCTTCACTTCATCAACTCCATACTCTTCATTGCTTCACCCATACATATCAACTACTCCTCCACCAAAACTTGTCAAACCATCTATCTTCACCATACACATTTGCACAATGCCATTACTTCAACCAAAACATTCCCTTGTCACCACTTCTTCAACCAAAACATCACAGCACCTCTACTACAATATCTATCCACTGCTGCTACCTTGCTGTTGCAACAACTTCAACTCACCAGCCTTCACAAACCTTCACCACTGAAACACTATCATTCCTCCCTGACCACCCTTCCCCCCGACTGCCTAATCACATACATCAACTCAAACACTGCTGCACCAATACCATTATCCAAACCACCCTCTGTATCAAACAACTCCAACCTTTTATAACCCCTCTCTGGTAACAAACATCACAACCAGAACGAACAGCAGTCATCAACAATCGGCCACAAATCACCTCGCCAATCCCAATCAACAAACAATCACCGCTCTTCAGTCAAACGCCTTGAACCAAATCAACTTCCCACCGAACTCTAGCCGCGAACATCTCGACCAACCAAAATTGCCTGCCTACACCTCCACTTGCCTCTACACAATCGCAAAACCCGCAACCTAATCGCTTGCAGCTGATCACGCTTCGAAACCAAACCCACTTCATCAACTCCAACCTCGCGTATTAAGAATTGGGAATTAAAATTTTGATTTCAAAAAGGAGTTCAGTTTGGTTTGCGAAGTCATTTGGGAATTTGAAATCATGAAGTCGTTTCATTTGGGATTTCGCGTAGAAGAAGAAGAAGCCTGAAACCCTGTATCGATTTCGCGTGGTAGCCTGAAACCCTAAAATGAAATTCAATTTTTTGTGCGGCCTGGAGATGCTAAGCGTGAGAAATCAGATGGGATACGAAAATTACCAGATACTCCCTATGTAAATGAATTACTTACCAATATACTGACTATTATAACCCTTATTTGTGTTGCAAATAATAAACAATATTTTGCAAAGTTTATACCAACGCTTTTTTTAGTTGCCAACGCTTTTTGATTGTTGGCAGTTTATAACATTTATAAGTGTTGGCAGTTGATAAATATAAAATGTAGGGAAATCAAAGATTTGGTGTAGTGATAGTATTCTAAGGTCTTTGGTAAAGTTTGGTGGTGTTTGGAGTTGATTTGATATGGTTTTGAAAAAGTTAGTAAGGATTTGGAAGAGAAGAAGAAGCCATTAAAGAGAGCTTCAAGGAAAAAGAAGAAGGTAGAAAATGGTGTGAAAAAAAATGAGAAAGTTGTTGTATTTATAGAAAAAGTTTCGGATTAAAATAATATTTTGAAAAAAAATCAAAATACCCTTTACTTACCTTTTAAGTAACCTTATTTTTTCAACACTTAACATCACATTTCAAATCATTAATTTATGTCATTTTCACTTAGATATTAAGTAAAGTAAGTAATAATTATGTTTCTTTGATTTGATCTTTTACTTTTTTCTTTGAAATGACATTTTTGTCTTTTTGTGCTTTCTTTTTCTTAATTATTTTCTATAAGTTTCTAACCTTATTTGGTAAAAATAAACTTGATTAGTAAATTAATTAATACTTACCATATTTGAATATATGTTCCTATATAAGAAAATAAAAGTGCAAAGATGTTGCGACAACTTTTAATCGACAAAACGTTGTTTTCGACAAAATGTTTTACGGTCACATTTTGACGTTTTAGTTAAACTATTTATTTATGTAAACCAAATTTAAAAATGAACTTTTTTCTTCTTCAAATAAATTAAAACATGTTTCTTTATATTTTAAAATCATATTTAAATAATATCAAAATCTCTAATTTTACGGTGTATGTAAAACTGACAAAATGCGACAAAATTTGGTTATTTTTGTAAAATGATTGTTAACATACTTATAAATATTTTAATATACTTTTATTATCTTTATTAGATGTTTTTAATAAGTTTTATCTTTTCAAATAAATATTTAAATCTATTTATTTAAGCATTTATTTATTTTTAACAAAACTCAACTTTTGTTGATTTGTTCTAAAATCCAAATTTATACTTTTTATATTATCAACTATAAGAATAAATAATTTCTCTATTATTATCTATAATATATAGCTTCTTTATTTAAGTTTTAAACTTTTTTAAACAAAATCTCTCATTTTCGAAGTAGCGAAATTACGAATCGTTATAATACACATACACATATAACACACATACACGAATGTGTATGTTATATGGGTATGTATACGTGTGTGTATGTATGTATATGTTTTTTTGTGTGTGTCTATACACACACACACACATATATTGAAACAAACACATGCCTCAATGATTATAGTACATCATACAAGTTATATTCATTCAGTTCACATATGTATACTTATATTTCATTTATGTGCTCACTATGTCACACGCCCATTAGATCATGTCATTTACTGCGCACACACATACACACACACAAAATGTCGCACGCCCATTAGATTATGTCATTTACTTTACATGTACATACATATACATATACATATACATATACATATACATACACATATACATATACATACACATATACATATACATACACACACACACACACACATATACATACATATATGATATTTGATATCCATTTATGTACATTGTCACAATTACCAAAATCTTATTTTATAATTCTACCTCATATAACAACACCTTCCCAATATACTAAGTATGGTTTGATTTAATGCTTTGTTTACATCAACACTCAATACGTTCGTGTGCTTTAATTAAATTAAAGATTTTTTTTCTTTCGAATTTTGCCTCTAACTGTTCGCTCCCTAGCTCACTCGAACCAAAAGAGACAAGTGTTATCCGTGATTTTTTACACATGCTAATTCAGTGATGTTGACTTTAGAATGATGAAGAAATGACTGTAAATCTCATGAATGATCGGGTACCTAATGACAAGAGAGAAAAGTTAGAAAAATAGCTAAGTACTATTGATCGGCCAATCGATGACATTGATCAGTGCCGATCGACGATATCGATGGCGATTAATATATAGCGATTGATATCGGTTGGAATCGATTGATATGGCTGAGTCAAACAAATCCCTTAATATTTATGCTCGATATGTTTTCCAAGTTAACTTTCTAGATGAAGGATGATTTCAGAATCCTAACTCTTTCCTAAACGCAAAGGAACAGCGTAAATAAATCAAAATATTTTTCATTAAAAGAGAGACTTAACCGATTTTTTAGCTTAAGTCTGGTCTAGATTTCGAGTTATTAATTGTGATTCTCTTTGAAAATAGTGAAAACGAAAAATAAATACGGAGCATTAAGGTCAACATAGATAACTCCGAATCACTACAAAACCCTATGTGAGTTTATTTTGCTTTCCATTTTATTTTTCTATATTTATGCTATATTTTGATGTAAGATCAATAGCCTGAACTCATAACATCCATCGCTCTCTCTTTCTGTGGAGGCGCGCTTTTTTAACCCACGTTTCAAAACCCTAATTTAAAATTCTTCCCTTAAATACCCTAATGCAATCACGAAATCCTACATCCCAGATTTACGATCTTCCCCAATGGTTGGATCATTTTTCTATGGTAACTCTAATTTAATTATTGTTTTCTAAACCATGGCGACCTTGCAATTGTATATTTTCTATAATACTTTGATCAGCTATATTTTTGTATCTGCAATTTTTTACTATTATGGTGGCATAAACTTTGGTTTATGCTGAGACCTATACAATTATACTCAAAGAAGATGATCGCAATAAATTTTTTTTTTAAATGCTATGTTAATTAATTAGGGAACTTTTATTATTGAATGGAAAAGCTGTGCTGTAACTTCGTATTGATCTCTAAGTACCCAAGTCCCAAAACCAAATTTATAGCATTTAATTATTCAGATTCAGTTGAACTCAAATTATTTGTGAGATTTCCACAATATCATCATCGGTGTGAGAATGTTACAAAAGCTTTATTCAATATGTCCAAACTTAATTTTGACTTATCCCTTTTTTCATGTTGAAAACCCGTTTGAAATGTTTATGGTCGGCTATTGACTGGCCAAACGGCCTAAAATCAACTGTATTATTAGGTTAAAAAAAAAGACATATCATTGCCTTTTGGATTTCAATTACTTAAACTTATCATGTTTTTTGGCTTGGGGGGGGGGGGGGGGGGGGGGGGGCGCGGGGTGGGAATCATTGGATGAAACACCTGGTAATATATGTTGTAGGTTGCATAATTTGCATTTCTTTTTGGTTTTGTAGTTCCTTAACTAAATGTCAACACAATATTCCACTTTATTCCACACTACATTATGCCGGCTGCCACTAGTGTTAGTTGGTTTTATCGTGAACCTAAAAGCCACCATTTATAAATATACCCTGGTTGCAAAATTTATGAGATTGAATGTTTTATCTCTCTTGTTTTTTGGAGGGACGAGCTGGCAGTATAATCTTGTAAAAATAGCTAACAAAGAATCCATCAATTTGTCATTTTGCGTGGACTTTTACTTCAACTACAGTCCGGATTTGCTTCTCCTGGCTCTCAAGAAAAAGGCAAACATGTAATGCCTTTTGAGTGCTAGAAATATACTGCTTATGCCCCCCCCCCCCCCCCCCCCCCTCTCTCTTTCTTATATTGTTGTTTCATTAGTATTATCATTTAATATCCATGAGCATTTTTGGAGCAAATATTTCATTATCCCCGGTCGTTTGTTTGATTAGATCTAAACCGTACGTCATTTAATTACAAACTGAATTAATTAACATTAAATAAATAAACAATGTTTTTATTTGGGATAGGAAAGACATCCAATTGGCGATAGGTGAACCATTCTTTGCATAATCACAAGTTTTGATGGTTTATCTAAGTTTACTTAATGTTACAAGCAGATTTTAAAAGCTATATCAATTATTTAAGTTAACTTATTTGATATGCTTGCATATTTGGCATGATAAGATAGATCCAAATTATTTAAAGTTTAATATTAATAACTGAAAAACTCAGTGTACTGTGTTAAATATAGCTTTGACTGTATAACTTAATCGATGATTGCAAATTTGTACTTGTCAATTTATAAGAACTCATGTACTTGATGTTAACAAACATTGAGCTTTTTGTTTGTGAATGCATTCAGCTGCTCAAAGCAGAGAAAATGCTCAAGGAATGCAAATACAATTTCGATGTTTCATCATAAAACTTTTTTTTTAATGTTCAGTGCATTTTTATGGAATGCAGACTTTTTTTATTGAATCCAGAACTCATACAGTTAATTGATATTTTTAGACCACATCAAATATTATGAGGATAGCGGTTTATTCCCCGGTTCAACATAATATGATTGATGAATTTCTCAGGAGGGAGAATGAGAATATCTCATGAGCTTCAACATTTCAGCACATGCATATTAACTTATTAAATCATAATCAAGGCAATTGATATGAAAAAAATATCAAACATGTTACATTATAATGTGAATGAGGTTTCCTTCTCTCTCTCTAACTATGGAGATCAACTATACAAAATTTGTATTGTTTCGAAACTTCTAACTTATTCAGAATTAAAATTCAATATGAGCAATCACATACGTGTATTTTAACCACCGATTTGAAATGTAGAGATGTTGCGAAACAATCTAAATTTTTGTGTAGATAATCTCGATAGATAGTAAACATATCTAAAAAATATTATTTTGGAAAATTTTTACACAAATAGATGGATGAGAGCTAAAGGTGTTACATAAGGATGAGGCTATGTATTTTTCACCTTGTGTATATCGGCTATGTATTTTTCACCTTGTGTATATCTCTACATATAATGCAAATCCTTTACTTTTGTGAAGTTTTTTTGAAGTATCCAAATTACTCTTAGTATTAATTATTTATAACAATTAAATCATTTTTATTTAAAAAACTAAGTAGATCCTATTCCACATTGAATTCATCTCCACTATTTTAAGTTCTATATCCTTTCTTAGAAGAGATTTTTAATATTTAGCTGGACATATTAATACGAATTTTTTATGCACATATCAAAGTACTTGTTTACGAACGTTTGTGTGGGGGCAGTGTGTGCATGTACTATGCATGTATGTGTGTTTGGGTAAGGAATGTATATAACTGATATTGCCACATAGGAGCTTTGTGTAAATACCACGGTAGTTTGTGTCTTGCGCAGAGATTTACCTCTCTTTAATTTAGCAATGAGATGTGTACTCCTGCGCAAAGAAAGTTTGGTATAAATTTTTTGAATCATACTAATTATTTGTCACACTTGGTATGATGAGCGTTAATTAGAGTTTCTTTTGTTGAGTGGGACCACTGAGAATGAGATATAAACAGTTCCATTTTTTCCCAATAAGCGAAAAAAATGTATATACTATATACAATATTCCCCATGTAAGCAGTATTGTCACTAAAAAACAACATTGTATTAACAAAAAAAGTAAATGAAGACAATATTTTGAGATAATGCTAGATAGCACTTCTATTTAAATGTGCAAATTGTGCCATTTTCTCACATTTTCTTGTAGGAAAAAAAGAAGAAGATTAGTTGCACCAATGATATATTAGTCATGAATTGGTGAGTATTGAGTTTACATTTGATTAGATATTAATTTCTTGTTATTTGCCACCTTGATGTACTTGATCTAAATCTGTCTTTTTTTTCTCTTCAAGGACGTTGAAAAGCAATGAATTGGCTGATATTTAAAATAAAAAAAAAGTAGGAAAAAAGTTGCATATTTTGACAAAACAATTCCAAAAGGAGGAGTATCTTTTTTTTTTTTTTTTTTTTAATTTGGGTTAGAATGAGATGGGAAGGGAAAAAAGATGATGCATGCCTATATGGTGAAAGTAACTAAATTTCCAAGTTCCACTTCGGATCCATGAAATATCTTTTTCAGTTTACCAAGATTAATTTTAGTGAACCGGTAGTTCAAAAGGCCACAGGGACCAAGCTTTTTAAAATGAGATTGAAATTGAAAATCATAATGTTCAAACTTTAAATCGTAAACCATAGATTCAAAATGATCCATAGTTTAAGGTTTATAACTTTATAAACATTTTGACGTTAATTATGATATTTGAACTTCTAAATCTGAACCTAAAACTCGATTTTATCACTTATTCTAGTTTGCTTTATTAAAAAAATGTACACTAGAATTGAAATTATGGATCCAAGCAAGCATATTGAATATATAAGTATGAATCGATTGATTGTCCTTAGCTGTGATTTTAATTGAGTTTGGTTCGGAATGCAAATCAAATCAAAACGTGAGAGATTCGATCCAAAATGAGATTTAAATCGTAAAATTTTTAGATTATTGTAACAATGCCAAGGACTATGGTTTTGTTTTGAACGTGAGTTTTGAATTATTTATGGTTGCCTGCACTACATTTTATTTCTAGCTTATTAAGTAATCTAGTCTAGTCTAGCTTATAATAATATTTAAATTCACGTAAACTCAACCAAACCCAATAGTGTATCACTGTTAGCTTTTGGCGGAAACGAACCCAATTGTTTTTGGCTAAATAGTGCTCACGAGAAAGCATTTAAACATTGTTAACAATCTAGTTCACCGAAGGATGGATGAAATATTTGCAAACCTGATTGGACCAGGCAGGTATTATGATTGAGATCTTAAGGTCAGTTGCTTGATATCAGTAAAAGTATAATTTTTTCAAAAAGATTACATCAAAATGATTAGGTATGTATCATTCTTACAAAGATATATTTTGTATATATTATTTTTCAAGCAAGCATGGTTCGAGTACAGTTTACCATTTTATATATATGAAAGAGAGTGATGATACCAAAATGGAGTTGGAAAATTCCAACTTCAAAGACTTCCATATAAGAAAACGATAACAATGTGTTCAATATAGCATCTCTCCAGTAAGTCCATCCATAATAGTATAAACTTCATTGATCTTGTGATAGAACCACCTAACAAGTTCATTGATCAATATTCAAAGTTACAGGTTGATATCACCTAACTGAGTCGAATTGCAAAGATTATAATTGAGTATGATAAACACCGGCTGTTTGGGATGCTAACGGAATAAACTTTGTTAGATTCAAATAATATGCGAACTAAACATGTGTTATATTATCTAGCACATATTGACGGTGTGTCTAACTATCGGTTTGAAGTGTCTAAATTGTCACCGCTACCCTCTAAGCAGCGTGGTTAACTGCACGCTAAAAGTTAACCTTTACGATTCAACTCTTTTATATAATAATGAATAGTTACTTGGATAGATGATTGAAATTGGCAAACCACAACAGTCCTGTCCCGGTAACACACTCTCTCATAAAACCTACAACATCTTTTCATTTCTTTTCTTTCATGCTCAAATATTTAGTAAATTATCATTGTAGAAATTCACCTTCGAACAAGAACCATGGTATAGTCAAATTTATACCTCAAGTCTTTCAATACTTTTTGTCACTATGCATGTCTTGTTGTTATATGGACTTTTCCAACTATATCAACAGCATTTAGGGCGGCGCACTAGTAGAAAAAACGAGCCCAGATATCTCAAGGTTTTCAAATTTGTCCAAATGTAAAAAACAAAAACAAATCGTGACTGGCCCACAAGCCCACATTTTTGCGTTTAGATCCCACAATGAAGTTTGGCCCCACAACCTTTTTTACTGATTGATGTAGAAGCCAACAATACACATTGAAAGATCGCATAGGACATTGCTGACATGATGCAAATCTTTAAGAGCAATCATTTTTCTTTTACAGTTTTCAATTTTCATTCAAATATTTATTTCAATTCTGCACATTTTGCTCTACCTTTCCTTTGGTTTTTTTTTTTTTTTTTTGAACTTTCAAAGCGAGAAATTGTATGTACATGTGTATGTACAGTCCAAGTCTAAAAGCTGCATGGAGCAGCAGCATAATTTCATTCCCTAGGCTTAGAAAGTTCCTTTCTTTTGAATTCTTTTAGGCACTGCGCTAGCTATTCGAAAATTAGTTTACTGTTTGTGAACTTGTACTTCAACTCTCACTAGTTAGATGATGAAAAGATTCTTTAATCTTGAGTTTATAAACAAAGATGAATTCTTTTTTATTTCTAGCATCAAAGGTACAAGATTGTGTAGGTTACAAATCTGCATATAGGTTAAATAAATAATCAAGAAGACTCACGCAAAAGGCTGAAGCAATTGAAAGAGTTTTCTCAGGAAATATTATTCAACGTCCAGTCATAATTATAACATTAAATGTATATGAAATGAAAATACAAAATTCAGAAAATGAATATATAATTCTGATTATTAATTACTTTTATTTTTCTTGATTTTCAAATATGGGGGCGTACCTTTGATCGGCAAATTGACCTTTATTCAGTGATTAATCATTATTTAAACTTTTCATACCTCCCCTTCCATAAAAATAGTGCTTTATCAAATATAAGCAAGTCATCATTGGAGAAAAATATGCTTGGAACACGATATATGATTAAGGATGATATTCAAGGTCATTAAATTACTTCTAGGTAGATTGAAATTAAATACAGGCAATGAACTGATGCCCATATTGCATCAATTTGTAATACTTATGGTTCATTGGGATCGATTTAAATAAGTTGATTTTTTTATTTTTTGAAAGCTTAAATATATTGATTTAACTTCAAAAAAAAAATCAGCTTATTTAACTCGATACATACGGATTTTTAACGAAGTTAACCTTGCATTGATCAATAAATACCTTACTAAATATTTTTAAGCTGAATCACTTGTCATAAGCATATACATGTATGTATGTTGCTATTATTTTGCCGATTAGGATATCTCTTCAATTTTGAAAGTTATGATCAGATTGATTCAGTAGGTTTGAGTACTTTAGAGAGCAAATCCAATTTAGGGTTATTTGTAACTCAGTAATCCACTTAGAACATAGCGGAGTGCGAATAGGAGGACCACAATTAAAAGTTGAGGAATTCCAACCAACCCACTAGCGTGGTGAAATTCTTCAATATGATATTTATATTTACAAATGGTTTTTTATTTAAAAAAAATGGTTATACTTGTTAGTATAATTCAGGATACACAAAACCACATTTATACTGTCTTAATTTATTATTTTTCTCTTGAGTCATTCGTTTCATTTTTTTAATCCAATTCAAATCCTAATATTCTTACCATTGCTCCTCCACATTTACACAGACATATGTATATACATCTACACACACAGATATATATATAGCAAGGATCAGCTACATCTCATACATACATATATGTATATGTGTGTGAGTATCTTTGTGTGTGTATATGTACATAGTAAAGATCGGCTCTCATTTTTGCTAGGTCTCAAATCCTCTTTCATCTCAACCATAATTTAAAATGATTATAGTTTCTCTCTCCTATCACTTTATTGAATTATTTAAATCAGGAGAATGTGGTTGAAATAAAGGGCTTTGAGATAGCAAAAAGATCCTGACCATGTGTATGTGTGTGTCATTTTCGCTACATCTCAAATCTCTCTAATTTCAACCATATGTTCCGAATTAAGTAGTTATACTTTCTCTCTTTTGCCACTTCAATCTGTTATTTAATTTCGAACTAGTGATTGAAATTAATGGAGATTTGAGATGTAGCAAAAATGAGGTGTAGTCGATCCTATCATATATACACATATGACAATAGAAATGTGTCCAACATTCTATCGCTTGGCCTATTTACACAAAAAAAATGCTATGCTGATCCAACTCTCCGACATAATCGTTCTCATGATTCAAAATTGGTTGTTCTCTGAAGAACAAATCAAAAGCCTTACCATTTGAGATAATACCTACGTTGATGGATAGTGGTGTATAAATAGAGATAAGACTGCTTGATCTCACTCAATCAACGCTTCTTCTTTTTCTCTATCAAAATCCGTTTGTGTCAGAGATCAGAAGTTCTTCAAGTAATCAAGTGGTCCTGCTCATTTCCTTGAAATGGAAGCTTGAAGTTATGTCTAAAGGTTAGCTTTCCTTTGCAATTATGAATTCTGTTCGCTTACACGCTCGTGTTGCGCACAAAAGGGATTGACTGTACCTTATTTTTGCTGCAGCTCTATTTCTGATGATCTCAACATTTTGATTTAAATAATATTTTTTTATATTATTTAAATTGGAATGTGTAGTTGAAAACAGGAAGCAATAGAGGTATAGCAAGAGAGATGTGGCCGATCCTTTACACACGTATACACATACATGTGTGCGTGCACATATACATAGACACACATATAAAATGGTGGATTTGTTGCTGGGAAAGTAGAGGTTGCAAAGAATGAAATTGCACAATCTTATTCAGGCTTATCTACCCGACCACCCTTTTGATTAATGCAAATGTTGTGGAAAACAAACGGTCATAAAACCTATTTTCTATAACCTTTTTTTTTGTGGCCATTTAGTGCTTACGATTTTAATAAAAACATTTTACAATCCACGCTATTAAAAATTGAGTCGTCCCAACTATCTTTCTCTTGCTACACTCAAACTCCAGCTTCTTGAGGGAGGCATGGGAGAAAAAAGTTGGGAAAACTACAAATTTCCCCTGAGCCCCTATGGTTGAAGATGATCTTAGGCCAACTAGAGGATAGGTGGGCGAATTCACTGTCCACAGATCCCTCAAACTATAAACTTAGTTTATGTAAGTGATTTATCAGGCATTACTGTTATTGCCATGTAAAATTTAAAGTCACACGTACAAAAGCAAACACATGACTTTATTATTGGATCAGACAATTTATTTGAAGTACTAATTGTGTTGTAGCTATATATGTATTAAAATGCTGCCATCATGTTTTCTGTCCCTTATATACAGTAAGCAAACATTTTAAAACCCTTCTAAAATTTCTTTTATTTATTTATTTTGATTAATTTCAATTATTGAGTCTGTTGATTTTTTGTTGTTGTTCAGGACGTGTGAATTGATTTGTTTTAGATTTGTTGTAAGTTTTGTTGATATTTTTCCACATTAAATAAAAAAAAAGAACATGGCCTATCATTATTACGTAGGACTCAAATTTTCAATTCCCTATTTGAACTTCTGGTAGCTAGCAAGGACTAATACTAGCTAGAATGCATTGACGAGATTTCAGTATCATCCTACAACTGTACGAGTTATAAGAAGCGTACTAGAGATATAAGTTCACCATATCTAAGCGCAGTACATAACATACCATAACATACATATGATTAATAAAAAAACATCATCGGTTGACAATTAATAACAACAGAACTCTAGCTGTAAACAAAGTAACAAACATTAATAGTTAATAAGTACACTGGAACTTAGTTCACATAGAACCGGGAGGTGCATAATGGAAAGAATTAAGGGTAAGCTCCAGAGATGCAGCACCATTATGATGACTATTGTGATAGTTTGGGAGATAACCATTTGGCTGTGTACAGTGACTGCCATTGTGGGCAGGGAATGAAAATTTGTGTGCCTCGTTCTCACATTGCTCTTCATGTTCTTCCTCTTTTGAGCGAGTTGGAAAAAGCGGGAGAGTTTCTATTTCTCGGGTTGGTTCAGACATGAATTGTGGCTCTTCTTGATCCTTAACATATTGGTACATATTCCATGGCATCGTCGGATGCTCTATAGGCAAGCATGACTCCTGCACTCCAGGCATGTAAATGTTTACACCTTAAATAGTATGTAATGGTCTAGTAATCATATTTATTTTCAAGATGAAGGTAAATTCCTCTTATCCACGTAACGTTGCACCAACTTAAGGAGTGTCAAAAAAATAATATTACTCTCTACACCTTGCTATTTACATATCTAGACCATTAATTTGGCTCCTTAATTAGTGAGGGTAGACTTCTATATTATGAGTGATTAAGTTCAAGGGAAAAAAAAAATTATCTTGTAAAAATTCATGAAAGAAAGATTTCATACAAGGTCTGGTTAATTCAGTGATTAGAACCGAACTCTATAACCTTCTTCACAAAATGTTACAACTTTATAATATGTTTTATGTATACATTTAAACCATTTATGTTGCAAGTGCACAAATTCTAGTATTGATGCACTGTAGAGATTTTTTTCCCCACCGATAATTTTAAATTTTCCTGCCAGTAAAACTTGTGTTGATTTTTTACACCGAATTATGAATGCATATATAAACTTTGATCAACGTAAATTTTCCAACAAACCCTACAGTCCTCAAATACACATAATTTTTTCTTTGTAAACTCATAACTTCTAGTTAAATGTTAAGTAGAGCTTACTCTCAAGTTTCTTTCCATGAACATTTGCTCACCACCATATCCATTGTTTCCAACATCATAAAACCCTAGACCGAAAAAGTAATTGAGCCAGAGGTTACAAAAGAAAATGAAAACCCACATAATAAAAGAGCGAAAAAAGAAACCAAGCTTAAAATAGACTTACCATGATAAGGAACATTAATTTCAGTGTTATAAAGTTTGTTTTCACTGCATGAGCTATCATTGCAGTTCATAGTGAGCTTTTTCTTTTGTCTCTCCCTAGCCTTGTGATTCTGAAACCAATAAAACACATTCTTTCCTTCAATCTTTCCATATTGCCTTAACCTAGCTGAAATCCTTTGAATTTGATCAGCAGTTGGTGATCGAACGCCATTGTTGTAGTAAAGCTCTCTCAGTATTCTTATTTGATCAGCTGTTGGTATCCACCTGGTGCTTGATTGCCTGCAAAGAAAACTGTTTCTGCCATTGTTGTCCATTTTTTAAGAAATAGTTCAAGTGAAATGCAGTGTAGTGTGTTACAGTGAAGAAGATTTGTTTATTTAGATGGATATATAATAGATAGAAAAGGAAAGAGAGAGGTAGAGAATCAAGAAGAAATCTTTGAGAGAGGGACTGAAGTGGACAGGTATATATAGAGATTGCAAAATGTAAAGGGACAGAAAAGAGTGTAGAAAGAAAGCTAGGGTTTAAGAAAAAGGAGATAGCATATATTTGCTTGGATGAAGGCATGGAATCCCATAATCATTATACCTCTGAATAGTACCCAGTTTTTTTTGTTTAATGTGTGACTGTGACAGACCACATTTTTTTTAACTTTATTATTATTGAAATGAAAGAAGCGAACTGATCGGTTTCAAATTCTGAACTTTGCCCAACTGTTGGAGCGTTCACTGATACGAGTGTCTTTTTTTACCAGCCACAGTTACATGCCGTATGGCTAAACCTTAATTTTGCTGCATTTACTGTGAGTTTTGACGTTTTCTTCCAATGCACTTGTTTTAATAGCATGTTTTGTTATATCATTGAAAATAATCATTAGGATTTTCACAACTGGATTCAGATTGTAAATCGTAATCATAATCTTTTTTTTAAAAGGAAAATGGGTTTAAATAGTGAATCTTAGATCCAAAGAATCCATATTCTAAATTTATGTATATACGCAAACTCTTTTACTCTATGTTTGTCAAACAATTCCTTTTCCCATGGTCAAGAGTTGTATTTTATTAATTGTTTTTGATGTTTAACTTCTATATCTGAGTCTAAAGTGAATTAATTTTTTCCTTCTATCCCATCATTATTTTGTTTTATAAAACTGGTTCTGAATTGTTTACTCAAATAAGTACCATCATAATTTTATTTTATCTCAGCATGAACTGAATGATAATCCACAGAAAGTCTTCGGGTGAACTTGCAACCCCTTATGAGCCAATACAATGCCTTAACCACTCGGTTGCGATAACGGATAGTATTTTATCTCTTATTCGCGCATGGTGCCCTATTCTGATTCGGGTATTATATTCGTTTTGAGTTTTTTTTCGTAATTATTGACGATCGTATATTATCAACGCTTGCAAGACACACACACTAAAATCTAATATCCAATAAATTCATCAATGTATTTTCAGTTGTTCACCAAACTTTTATATTTTATCTCTAAATGTAAGTACATATACACTTCGAACTATGAAATTGTGTTTGCTACAGAGTTGAGTTGTTTGTTTTAATATGTTGATTTACCTCCATATTTTATTTTAATGTATGAGAAAAGGCTGCTTATCCGTTTTTACATTAATAGTCTAAGTTGATTTTTGTATAAATGGATGATTCCTTTTTGTAGTGTATATAGTCAGTCTATTTAGTATTTGATAAACATAATTATCAACTCGTCATGCCTTTTAGGTCGTTTATTCGCACTTAAGTGAGCGCGTTAACTAACGTTTGTCTATAAAAAACATGAAATTGGTAACATCTGCATCTGGATAGCTCAAGTAAGTTATCTTTCTTTCAAAATACATATAGAACTTCTAAAGAAAATTGTGTGGCATGTTAAATTTAAAAGTGTTAAATAATAATAAAAGTAGTTCGTTAAGAATTGGCCAAATTCTAGAATATGTGAAACTAATGCAATATTAAACAAAGATGGGAAAATCATTAAATCATTTAATGTGACAAGTGTAAGATGATTGATAGAAAAGGCAGATGGATGGCTAATCGCATTGGTGTACTGAATCTTGTTATCTGCTCAGTTTTCATCTCGGGAACTATTGATATTATCATTGTTTCAATGCTCCACTAGCTATTATATGGAGTATACTTACATATGCCGTACAATTTTTATATTTTCACTGTATTTTATAAGTTTAGCGTTAATTACTGTACTGTTTTGTTTTTAGTTGTCTTATTCTAGTCTTAGATTTTGTTTCTGGCTTTGTACTTGAATGCTGGATTTCATAACAGAGATATTTTTGTTGCAGTATTATAGCTTTTTCTGATTTGATATTGCCACGAATTAGGCCACTTGCATGCAGCCTCTAAATATCGCCTAAAATTGAAACAGGTACAACTTCCATCACTAAAGAAATGATTTGCATTGGTTTACTTCATGTGTTAAGAGATTAATTATCGTACAGATAAATGTTTGAACGTGCATATGTTTACTAGTCAAATAAAAGTGGTTAAAATATTATTCGAAACCTTTACTAGAAAACATTTAATACCTCCGTTTCTTTAAAAAAATAAAAATAAAACGGGTATGATGTATATTATCTGATCATCTTTAATGAAGAGTACCACTGTACAAGAAAAGTGGAATAATTTAAGTTGTGCAAAAAACGCAGAACATTCAACTCACACAGAGTGAATGTTAGAATATCCTTTATTTTACACTAGAGATATTCCTTTTAAATCGATGTACATGGGTAACAGTTAATTGCAGTATCACTTAATTACTCAAGTGCCACGCAGGATTAATGTAATTCTAGTTTTTATTCAACAAATATACATTTTGTGTTTCTAGAAAAACCATATATTCATAAGAGAGCTATAGGCTTTCTCCTTTTCCTGATACACTGATTGAAAATCAAGTTTTAGAAACTTAAAGTACATTCTGCATAAACTTTGATATTTAGGTAAGTTAGTAGGTGCTGAAAATATTTAGTTTTAGTTCCAAATCGAAAGGCAAGAAACTTGTTTGTCTGCATAATAATATCTTCATCCTAACATCAAAATTTCGTTTACAAAAAACAAGAGCAGTAAACCTACATATTGGCTTTGGTTATCTAAGAGACTTATGCTGTTTCTAACTAATGCCTTCAGTTTAACATTGATTTTTTGTATGCAACTTTATTGCTTTGTAAATGGTAGGCGTTGCATCTAAATTCAGTCCATGGATGTGCAAGTGATCCTAAAATTGATTTATCACCTGACATCAAATGAACTACTTAGTTCTAAATATTCACCAGACGTAGACTGTAATCTTTGACTATCTATCTTCAGAATCATTATCATTTAGTTTCTTGCAACTTCCAGTTACTATTTTTTTTTTATCTTTTTTTTTTTCTTTTTTTTTTTTTAAGAAAAAGTTTCTTGCCGAAGATCTTTTTACAATAAATTTATGTCACCAAGTTTAGAACTTTATAAGATGTGATGTATATGCAAATATATTTCCTATTTTGTTGCAGTCTGTGCTCATAATTGCAGAATCAAAATGCAGATACCAAAATAAGTTCATTTTTAAGCTGTAAATATTTGGAAGGGCATGCTTGTTTGAAAGGAGGCAAGAAGAAAATAGAAACCCTCTCTATATGGCGAGGTACTTCTGCAAGTTCTGCCACCCATAAATATATTCATCAAAATGAATTTCATTTTATGAGATTGCTCTCTCTATTTTCTTTTTCTCTCCCTGCAATTTACGCATATCTGATTGCATAATAGACAACTGCCGTACCATATCAAAGCATTGTTGCTAGTCTAAATGTGGATAGGTTGCTATCTCTTATGTCAAATATTCAGTCACACTTCATCATGAGATTTTCTATCTCTTTCATGCAATCTTTTCCTTCCTATATTTCTCAGTATGTGTTTACGTTGTTCCCTCAGGTACAAATATGATAGGAATTTAGCTACACAACCCACACAAAGCATGATAAACTTACTTTCCCCGCATTTTGGAGAATCATGGGTCCCGCATGTGGATCAATAATGTTGTATCATTTAAAGTTAGGGTGTACAATCAATACATTTAGCTGTGTTCACAGCCATTTTAGACCTTTTGGGTGTACAATTAACACATTTTGGGCTCATTCACAGCAAATTGTATGTCAATTCCTGCATCCGAGGCGTAAGACATTGAAATGGTTGTTCCCACCAAATTATTTCGACCTTACATGGAAAATGATACATTAACATTGGAAGCGTCAGATGCTAACAATTACAATTTGCTTATTGTTCATAAATTTTATCCAGTATAAATTAAATTCCTTCATATCCCATCAACATACCATAATCTATGTATCCCTTTCTTAAGTATAATCACCACGCGCATTTACCAAACATTAAAATGTTTCAAATCACATAAAAGTTCCCAATGATCTATGCAAGCATCCAAATTCCTATAATGCATGATGTTTAGCATGCTTCTAAAACGAATAAGAAAGGAGCACACTAATAAATAACATTGATGCTCAATCATGCTTTGGAGAGAATTCCAGGTGATAGTAGACTTTGAAAACAAAAGTAAAATGGAAAAGCTTATGCAACAAAACTACAGTTGGTTGAGTTCTTATGAAAAGAACAGTTTGCAATGGCGAGGAATGGTGGATCGTTCGTGTGAAGGTAAATAGTTGTTCCGCATTTCAATTTTGCTTCTTACTCCCTCTCTCTTTCGAGTAATTGTTGTCACCACTCTTAGGTTTAGGTTTTGTTTTTTTATTTAGGATGAAGACAATATAAGTGGCTTAAGAATTATAAAGGCTAATACCATGGGCTTTGATCTCTCTCCCCAATCTATTAATTCCTTAAACGTCATATGATACACTAATACACATACCATTCTAACATAATAAAATAAACAAATATTGGCCAAATTAAATATATTTTTTTATTTTTCACCTTATTATCTATCTTACATTGATTATTTATTAATTACCCAATATTTAATTTTATTTCTATTCAACTGTCCCACACTTTGTTAATCAAATATTAATTAAGCGATCAAGTCCTACTTTTAAATCAATTTAATTAATTTATGTAATATATAATCCCTATAAATTAATCCTCCAAAATATGAGATGTTATAGTCTCCTCGTCTTATAGGAATATCGTCCTTGAAATTCGAGCACGGCACACAAATGCAGGCACAAGTGCATATAATACATTAGCCAATTACAAATGTAAAATCAACATAATGTATTAGTACAACCAATAAAACATACAAAATATATTGGTGCCACTACTAGTCAACATAATGAATCAAAATATCACATTGCCAAATGGAAATCAAATATCAAATAATTCGGGATAGCTATTCCTAACCTTGTCACCTACTTTCGAAGTAGCATTATCTCAGTTGTCATTCCACGGGATCCTAATAAGTTTGTAACATGTTCCTTGACTCTTTCATATCGCGATGTTCTATTCCTTTCAGTCTTCACACAAAAGTCATATATGTACGTATCGGCATACGATATTAATGAAATTTAAATTTGATTTAAAATAATTATTTACTAAATGAGCTTGGAACTTTTGAAGCTCCATCTAGGCCGTATACATGGCCGTCCTATGGTGTATGGGAGAGGGGTTAGGAGTTCAAAAGTTATTTTGAAAAGGTGAACAAAGAATGAGTAAAAGAAGGAGATCATTGCTCTATTTTTACCTTTTTTATCCTTATTAAACACTCACTACCCATTGATTTTTGCTCGGTCCTTTACATCGCTTGATCATGAGTTTTATGAAGGCATAGCTGATAATTTTAGAGCATTAAATCCAATCAAAAATCAAATAATCAAAAGGCGGTGTTCATCTTCAGGCCGAAGCAAAATCCAAAGGTTGATTCAATCCAATTTCAGAGTTATTCATTCATTTAAGGTGTGACTGCTAGGTCACTTATTCGGTTTATAATCTAATCCTATTTTATTACATATTATATCATGATAGCATAGACTAGATCTTATATACTTTATAACAAATTTATATATGCATGTGTTGTCCGATTTGATTCATGCAAACCATCATAGAAATACATAGTTTTAAAAAATATCATTATAATAATATTTTCGGCCATGATTTTTAAATAAACATATTATATTTTCGAATTTATAAAACTATTTTGTTAGTTAAAATGATTTTATAATATTTTATATATATATATATATTAATTTGTTTAAAATTAATTTTATTACATACATGCTCTCGACTTCAAAAAATTGATTTTTTATTTTTGTATGTTATTAATATTAAAAGGAATTTTCACATCATTTTAAATATATATAAATTTATATCTATATGTTTTTGAATTAAAAAAATATTTTTTCAAACACCTTAAGGCCAAAAAAACATTTTAATATATATTATTAATACATTTTCATATATACATCTTAATAATTATTTATTGTATTTATATGTAAAATCAATTTTATAAAGTGTAATATATTTTTTAAGTTTAAAGTAAATTATATATACATATATAATATTTTAATTGTAAAGGGAAGGAACACTGATCTATGGAAAGATCTTTGGATCCAAGGAAAATCACTGATAAATTGGGGCTGAATACATACTCTGCATATGGTTGTCCGGATAAGTTGGTTCAGGAATTGATTCAGAATGATAACTGGGATTGCTACACCATCCCAATTTCAAGAACAGAAACAGCATATTCAAATTATATCAATGTTTAGTGGTAGAGAGAATGACATTTGGACTTGAAAGCCTACCGGTCACGATTTCACTACTAAGGTTGCTTGGAGTGAAATAAGAATGAACGACCAAAAACTAAAGTGCAGCAAAATTATATAGGATTAGGCGAATAGTCTAAAGATGGCATTAACGGCTTATAAAGCGGTGATGAAGAGATTGCCTACACGTGACACATTACACAAATGGGGATCTCTGACGAAGTCATTTGTGTTTTGTGCAACCATGAGGCCGAATCTCACACACCTATTCTTTGAATGTGTATATTTAACCAAAGTTTGGGAAACATGTAAGTGCATGGCTAAATTAGACATTCAATCGAATAATCTGGTGGTAATCATAGATTACCAGTCTAATGCTGGCCACCACATTGACCTAAAATCCAAACCGTGCTGAATCATCCACTCCATTGTTGTTTGGAATTTCGAAAGGAACGGAACCATCGAGTGTTCCAACACAAGAACAAAAGCCCATTAGAAGTCAATAAGCTAGCTTTTGGTGACATGCGGTTAGTGATGAAAAGAATTGGGGAAAAGATGCTTACCAAGCACGTATGAGGAATAACTGATAGTGGAGGAGTGGATCTGTGTTCTCCGTTGGTAAAAAACCAAATACAATTTTCCATTCCAACCGCCATGAATCTTGAAAGTGGAGCTCGAACTTTCTAGAGTAGAAGATAATGTTTTTTAGGAATGTTTTGAGTTTAATTATTCTCTGTATGTATAGTTTAAAGTAGTACTTTGTTTGTATCCTTTATACGTGGTTATGAGCCAATCATTGTGGGCTTTCATGCCTAATAAAAGCTTTTACCAATTCCCATGAAAAAATATATATTATATTTTAATTCAAAATTTACAAATAGATATTTTGTTTAAAATCATAGATTTAATTTTGATTTTGTCTAAGTCAAAACTAGATTTTGAAATATTAATTTTTTAATTTAAATACATGTTGACTTAGTCAAATAAGTTTTACTTTATACACACACACACGCAATTTCAATATATATATATATATATATAGAATTTCAAATAATAACCATGGACAACAAAAGGCATATATAAAGTGCCAATATGTTCGCTGTGGTGTAATTCTATGACCTATAAACATACACATTGACTATGTACACCATTTACATGTTGCATATGTAGTAGTCATATATGATTGTATTTGATATGCTCATAATAATGTAATTTATTTAAATTCAATAAAATTCTTTTAAATAAACTAAATAAAATAAGGTTTTATTTTAAAAAAAAATTAGATTGGATCTAAAATCAATTAGATTTCATGGGTCCAACAAAGGTCCAAAATGGATAAGAATTCGATATTCATCCATTTAACTAGTGTGAACAGGCCAAATTCCTTAGCATACGCAGTTTAAATTAGCGATATTAGTGCTAACTTATTGAAGTCTGCCCATTTAGTAGGATGCCTGAAAGGTAGTGACTAAAATTGGGTTTGGTTAATCAAGTACTCTATCATACTTCGATACTGACTTGGCCCAAAGGATGAAGTAAGCCCAACGGTTATCTCAAATATAAAGGATTGAATTGATTTTATGCCCTGGCTAATTTAAAAAATCATTTTGAAAAATTATATAAAATTATATTTTGAATTTAAAATTTAAATTTATAATATAAAATAAATTTTATAAAAAAGTTGTAAATTTTTTTGAGAATAAATTAAAATTCTTGAAAACTATTTAATATTAATTTTTTGGATTAGTTAAATGAATAATTAATTAAAATTAATATGTATATATGTGTGTGCATGTATCAAAATGTTTCAGGCAAATAATAAATTAATTTTCAAAAATTATGAGGAAATTATTCAATTAAAAATGTTTTAACTAATTGAATATTTATTTGATAAATATATGTTGATTAAATGTTAATTAATAAAATAAAATATACACATATATATAATGATAGGTGTATATATAAACTATAAATTTTATAGTTAATATTCATCTTAAATGGTTTTGGATGAATAAAATAAATTTAAAAATAATTAATTAGTTAGTTAAAAAATTAATTAAATACAATTTAATTAATAATGTATATACGAATATTATATAAGTTAATTAATTATAAGGAGTGGTAAATAAATTAAACTTATATAATATGAATGTATAAAATTTAAGTGGAACGATAATAAACCAATGGGTTTAAGAAAGAATTACATATGTATTTTGCGTATACCGTGATATCATATGTGTCCGGCACTTCAATAATGACAATATTTCATAAAAAGTACATTGTTCCCTAAATCGATATCACTCAATATAAAAATATATACTAAAAATCATGAATCCTTAATATATAAGTTGTCTTTTATCATTTTATATTAATAGATTACTTGCATACTCTTTAGTTGTTGATATTCCTCAATCCTCAAGCTAGAGATGTTATGTGTACTACTATTAATATATTGAATATACAAGGTAAGATGCTTGAATGTATTAGTTGATATTCCTCAAGGTATGTGCATTTATACTTAGGCTATCATAGAATTGTAGATGAAAGTGAATAATCTCTTTCGATTTATTGATATTCCTAGGCATTGAGATGAGATTAGGGTAAAGACCATAGGTTAGGAATTGTAATTAATATAACCGATAAGTGCTATCTATCGCTTGTGGGCCTATATTTATTAATATTCCTCAAGGACAGAACTTTAAGGCAAGCAAATCTTAACCCTACTAGAGAAATTGAAATATTTCTATGTTTCTTTTTTAGGGTTTCGAAAAACATAAAAGTTTAGTGGGAGCTTATTAATACTGTGAAATAAATATATTTAATAAGAATATCTACTATAAATAAATTAATTAATCTACTTCAATAAATTTGAATAAAATTAATAAATTTTTTATCAATTAAGATATACAAATAGACTGAATTAAAATTGACACACAGAAATATAAATATGCTTACCAATAAATTTTTGCATGTTGTGAATTCAAGACTCGTGCAAGCGCCTAATTATACAACTTGTAAATACATTCATAACTTGGTCACTTATGTAGTTATTTGCGTAAGACTGTGTATTGTCTTCAATGAGTTTCGAACTTTGAAGCAATACAAGAATATGAATATTTGATCCATATCTGATTACATATAAATATTATATGGTGAACGGTCGCTATTCGTAATGTATGATGCTTCAATAAAATTAGTTCATTCAAAATATGCAAGTAAACATAGTGCGAGATCATGTATTCAATACGATTGATTACAATAATGATCTTGTAGCACTAGTCCAAGAGCTATAAGATGTACCTAGGATTTCGATCACTGAAATTTCAATGTGATCAGTTTATGTAGCATTCAACTTATTCAATATTCTTAGACGTCGGCGATGACTAAATGCACTTTTATAAAGAGTTCTTTACGGTCTTATGGCAAGGGTTACCTTTTGAATGGTTCGACAATTTAGAAATGAAAAAAAAAATGTACGAGCGTGGATGTAGGGCACAGTTGGGATTAAGAAAGTAAATGTTTACATCTCTTTTATAAAGAAACATTGAAAACAAAAATTGTATAAAATACTAAAAGATGCTTAATATGGAGTGAGAAATATGATTTTTATTCATAATGTATTTTCGTATATTTTTCTATAAAAGATATTTCTTTGAGTTTAAAATATTTGATCTAAAACTCACGATAGTAAACCAGTTTTAGTGAATGAAATAAAATCTCATAATAACTGGTTAAATGGAGCCTCGTATTTCGTACACTATTTAGTAACGATGGAAATAGTGGTAGCATGCCATATAACACCTCTTAGTGGTCGCATCAAGTTATGAAAAATTATTTTCCTAAATATATCAAATATTATTTATGAAATTATTACTATTTTCAGTATTGATCCAATATGAATATTATGAATACTCGTTATAAGATAAAAATATAATAATGGTATTTATTTTCAAACAAAATGATGCATTAGTAAATACAGAAGTATTTGAAATTTTACAATTATTTGGAATTATGGATTAAGCCATGGTTTTGAGAAATAATGTTTAATCATAGGATTATGAATCATATAGTATTGGTTAATTGTATCTCAAATGATTAAGGGCAAAGAACCCAATGAGTGGGAGTAACATAAGAGCTGGTTAACTCTTTGGATTGATACATACGGGTGTATGCAGCCATAAGTCTAATGATATCAAACCGATTATACATACATCATTAAAATTCACCGATGAGTTATCATAGAAATGAACATGTGTATTTGATACACATGTGCTATGTCTATAATAAGTTCATAGAATATACAACGGAAGTGAGTGATGTAACGTGCAAAAGGAAATGAAACAATTTGATATTATTGAATATGTAAGCATATTGGAAAAGAGTTCCAAGTATACCTAAAAATGGATTCTATCTCAAAAGCCAAGCCTCTATATGTACAACATCCCTCATTCTAAAACCCAAAGATGGAACCCCAATATGCTTGAAGATATCTTTCAGCGACAGAGATAATATCAGTTATATTAAATAGTCTTAAGTAAACAGAGCAGAAATACAAAATGAAACACGTCATCATAGATTTGATAATTATTTTTACACCTAAAGTCATGCTCACACAGGGTCAAAAATATAGTACATATCCTCCATATGACGATATGACTAATAACATTAGGCATAATGGAAATAAACATAAATATAACCCACAAGCCTCCTGCTTCGTCTTCGACTTACATTATTCGGCTATACCCAAAAGCAACCCGTCTAAACCCATAAACTCGGCCTACTCGAATGAGTACCCATGAGTTGAAGGGGAAAATAAGAATAAAAACACGGGTTAGACATAATGTTCGATATGGATATCCCAAAGCATAAAAGAGAGTAAGACTGTGTCCCCAACATGTGGAAAAAAAATTATCTCCTCACTTTCCAAAGCAATAACATCAGGAGATATAACGAGTATAAATAGTAAGATCATTACAAATGTCAACATTACCGTGATACCATAACCGAAAGTGTCCCTATTGTTTATGTCATGGAGAAAACTTCAATTTTTCCATTATACTAAAATACCCTACCCTTGCTACTTCTAGGGCTATATACATACCATTTTGGCTACCGTTCTACTACCACTAAGGACTTATGCCTATGTACCATATACATTAATTACACTATTTCTCAACAGCCACTAAGGCCTTACGCCTCATTGTTCTTGGTTGCTGCCCAAGCCTTTCACCAATGCTTTTGTACTTAGGTTGCCACATAGGACTTATACTTACTTCGCTTTCGATTTTGATTGCCACACAGGTCTTACACCTTCGCTTTCATCTTTTAGCTTACCACCTAAGGCCTTACATTATTCACCGTTCTCTTAGTTTCCAATTTTGGCCTTATATCAATCGCTTTCGTACTTTGATGGCACAAAATCTTTGCTCCTTCGTTTTCGAATGTGGATCCACACAGGCCTTACTCCTTCGCTTTCGATTTCTAATGCCACGTAGGACTTACCCTTCGCTTTTGGTTTCAGATACCACACATACCTTACTCCAACTACTGCATAACCATTCATCGGTAGACTTTTCATTTAGCTATTTATTAAGTTTACGTTCAACTAATCATGTTGTGATTATTAATATTGCTTATATCACTATCATCAATGTCTCGAGTTACCTGTTTTGATTTACACATTTTTCAAGATTTACACTACTCAAGGCTCACGAAGTTCTCGTCTCATCTACGGAAGCTTATTATAGTTTAGTTTCAATGATTTGTAAAATTAACTCTTTAATTTATGTAAAATCACCTCCTCTACTCATAATTCTTTATTAAGCGTCAACCGCCTTCAGTCCTCAATTAATACCTTCAGTTTGCCAACCCTAGCCTCAAACCTTACTTATCATAGTATCTATATTTAAGTCGTAATTAAGATTTTGGTTCTAATAAATTTCATTGGTTCTACCTCCTTTGACATTGCCTTTCAGTGCGCGTTGGAAACTGCTCCTGCACCTCTACCACTAACTTTCCACATGTTGAATTCCTATTCATTTGACTTTGCCTTTTCTGACAGTTATCTGAAAGGTTCGGCATAAAATGTGAATCTGGTCAACAATCCATTAATCAATTAACCTCTTTAATTAAATAACCTTCTGATCATCACATATTACCCTTTAGTTCCCTATCATAACCCTTTGACTATACTTAATTTTGCCTCGAAAACTGTTTAATTTGCTTCCTATTTTTGTATTAGATTAACTATCTATTGTATTCCTTATAACTAACTAATTTTCCTCGATTATGGTTAGAAATATGTAACAACCGTCCTTTATAATACCTTGAAATCCATGTCAAATGGCAACATCTGACTTGCAAATACCACATAGGATAGTTTGTTAGGGATTGAAATAAAATATTAAACCAAGGAATATCGATAGAATCTCACTATAGAAATATATAACATATAATGTACTGCATAAGCATGAGATGAACTAGATGAAAAAAATAAGAGACTACACTAGCGGAAGTAATTGATAAATGTCAATACAGAAAGTCAAAATAGGATACTTGATATAACAAGTCTCATATATAATTAACGTGTTTGTCATGTGCGACTACAATATCAAGTAATATCCAAGAGTATCCAAGAGTACCCAACTAATAATGGCCACCTTGATAGCATATTCTAAAAGCAAACGACTCCCGAACTACTCAACCGAGTACCTAAGAGTTGTTATGACATAAAAAGACAAAAACAAAATGCGGGTCAGACATAAAATCTGGCATGAGGGGATGTATAACTATATACATATATAAAATAATAAACTACTAAGGCACATTCAGTCCTATCCATAAATATGGATCAGGGGTAACTCGGAATGCCTAGAAACAAGTAAAGTAAACCCATCACAAAAGTAGAAAATTATACCATAATCGACTCTTCTATAATCAACAGGTCAGCACAACTAATATAATGTGACTGATATGTAACAATATGTCATAATAAGGTAACCTAATACATAAATGTAGGGGTAATATAAATATCATAAGATAAGTCTGTCCTAATATGCACAATAATAATATCAACCAACTAACTTAATACGCGTTATCTACTATATAATGATATACGTCAAATAAAGAATACAAATTGATACTCATCATTGTTGATGGGTGGAGTCTGCAGTAGACATTAATTATGATTCAGTAATCCCTATCAAGGATCTAAAATAATTAGAGTTAGTACTAAATTGTAGTATAGACATCAATTGCAATCCAATGATTCCCTTTGATGGTCTCAAATAAATCGGTACTAAATGTACCGTAGACCCTAAACCGCATCCATCTTTGATCGAATTCATAAAGGTCTCATCGTACCTCTATATCGAGCACAAGTTATATATGACATACTCTATATATTTGAACCTATGTGAATCTCATCGTACCCCTATATCGAGCATAAGTGATATATGATCCACTCATAGATGATCATCATAAAAACGTCATCTCTCCCTTCCTAGTTGTCAAGGATTTCTCAACAAACCGCATAAATGTCTCTATAAACGAGAACGATGGACATGTCCTATATAAAATGCTATCGGGGCCATAAATGAGCACCGATACCACACAGATACACACACATACACGCATCAAAATACACGTTATATACGCCTATTACATGCGAAGACCACTATATCGTCATCGTCTATATATACATATGGTCACTACAAAACATCAATAACATGTATGCCCACTAATATAAGGCCAATACTGGGCACGTCGTAAAAATAAGACAGGTACCACTCATCAAAATATATCTACCCCAAGGTCGCAACCAAGAGGCATGGACTAACTCCACTAGATCATATACACTCGTCGAACGTGACTGAGCAAACAATCACTATAGCGACCACATGTCTGATCATTATTAATCACATAAGCATCAATTAAATTAGTATCCGGATCTCGAGCTTCTAGTTGCATTCCAGTATCCAAGGTAGCACAAAGTCTTCTTGAAGTCATGTCAAATCCTCACGTCGAACCACATCCGGAACCGAGGAGAAGTCTCATCTCCTTACACACTTCCTGGGCTGACTGCCCAAGCCTCCACCCACCGATGCACTAGTGGTATAAGCAAAAATGGTAGTACCGGGCAGTAAGCCTGGATAGGTGCCAATCATGCCACTTCAGTTGTTGATTCAAGCTCCGTTTCCTTCATTAATTTTCCTGATGAGTCGACTAGCTTCTCCAAAATGCCTTCGCCACAATAGACCTCTCCCGAAGTGTTTTCGATTGATATTTATGAAGTGGTTTCTTATGTATTCAAAAATCGATTGGATACGTAATACACTCCTTTACACGTAGAGTTCCACACAATTATTTCAACGACCCGACTTCCTGTAATATGCCAAAATGAACTCAACCGACCATCTTGCCTCACATGATGCTCACATGTGTGTCAATGCACCTACTCATGCATGCATACACATACATACAAACGTGTTAAAATTTCACAAATTACATTTCGAGATTCACCAAAACAATTATTCGGCCCAGTATTCTCTCATGCAACGTAGTGTATCCGATAGTCGCAATGGCTACATGAGTTACTCATAATGTGTTTATATACACATATGGATATTTCCATAAACATATAATTATTTACACAAATAAACAATCAGTATCAACAATCCAAACCATTCAACAATTCTAATTACTTACATAAATCGTATTGATTATTATATAACTTCAAATACACGTATATGTATAGCTATCCATAAACATATACATGCATGTATATTCGAATAAATATTTCAATTATTACTTAGATCAAATTTTACTTTTATTTACTAAATCTTTTCAATAAAAATCCAACCTCCAATTTCTATTATTTCATAAAACCTCATACTTTTATAAAATATCTCTTTTATACTATTTTATAAAATATCACATACTATTTTATAAAATATATCATTTATACCATATTATTAAATATCTCATACTATTTTATAAAATATATCATTTAACTATTTTATATAATCTCTTACTTTTATAAAAAATCACATTTAAACAATTTTAAAATTTATCTCATACTATTTTACAAAATATATTATTTAACTATTTTGTAAAACATATCATTTAATTATAAAATTATTCCTTTACTTCAATAATATTTATAAGTACTAGTTAAGTTTCATTAAGTCTCTAATCACTTTAATAACAAGTGTATAGTACAAAACTACACTTAATTAGCCTCCTAAATTTTTCGAAATCAATTCAAATAACTTAATTATTACTTACTAATGACATGCATATCATTATATCGCCTAATTGACTGCAAATCAAACCATAACATCACACAAAATAATTCAACTAAACCCAAGTCGATTTCATATCTTACCAATTTTTCTAAAATTAGTAATTAAGGTTTCTAATTAATAATGGATGATTTTATCATGCTTACTACATGAAAATAAACCAATATCATCACTAAACAATCTCTCGTTCACTTAACATAATCATCAATAAGTGTATTAATTAAGTATAACATGGAAATAAAGTAGGAGAAACATCCAACTTAGCTTTTCTTCTCCAAACCAAGCTCTAAAGCAATGAAACCCAATTTTCCTTTTCTCAAAATTTGTGATTGAACTCCAAACACAACTTCAAGCTAGTTCCTTGATGAGTCATGCGAGGGATGAGTAGAGAGAAATTATAGTGATTTTAGTTTGAATTTAGGAATTTTATCTAAGCTTGGATTAGTGATTTAGGGCTTAGGGGATTAAGAGAGGATTAGAGAAAAGATTAGGGAAGAAGAAGAAGAAAATGTTATGTGAAATGAAAAGTGGGAAAGGAGTTAGCCAGCTTATAGGTCGGCTAATGGGCCTTAACCAAATCCATTTCATTTTCATAAAAAAACTATTAACCACTAAAATTCATTGTGTCCAGACATAGCCAAGTTTATACTCATTCTTCTTGCGATGGAATTGCGGTTTAAAAAATTGGATGCTTTGAGTTACAATTCAGTAGTCTTCAAAAAATCAAGTATAATGGTTGTTTTGTTAATTAATGATTAAACATTAAAATTAATTATTTAAATATCCTATGGTTAATACATTCTTCCCTCCTGAAAGAATTTCATCTCTAGAATTCCTATGAGTACAAGGAAGTAACATGGCTAACCAAAATTCCTGAATCTTAACTTTAGAAAATTTCAGCAATACTTCCCTTACACTGCTACCATTACAAAAATTTCAAAATTAGAATATAAATGGTGACATACATTATCCATATTTCCCAAAAATAACATACCCTATTTTAAGAAAACTTCTTACTATTTAAATGCAAGTCTAAACAAAGAAACATTTAAATAGCTATATTTCAGCTCTTAAGTACCTAATTGTACAATTTAAAGGAGATATGCACCCGCACAAAACAATATAGAAGTTAAACATGTATAATCTTAGCGTTGTAACCGATACTATCACAATCATACATGAGTATCTATTGGAGAATATGCTAAAATAAGTCAGTATCTAAGTATATCATAGACTCCAAGTCCAATCAAAATGCAATAGACTCATATAGATCCCCCTCAACCTTTATAATAGACATGGGTAATATGTGATCTATTTTAGATAGCCATTGATATCTCTCTCCAAACTTGTAATAAACGGGTAGTTACAACTATCATAGAAGCAACCAAGTACACAATCAAGCGAAAACAACCAACAACAAGCAATAACAATCAACATTATCAATAACAAGCAATAAAAAGCAACAACAATCAATAACATGCAGCAACAATCAACAACAATCAATAACAAGCAACAACAATTAATAACAATAAATAACAAGCAACAACGGTCAATAATAAGCAACAACAATCAGTAACAATCAATAACAAGCAACAATAATAAATAACAGTTAATAACAATCAACAACAAGCAACGATCAATAACAATCAGCATACAAACAACCAATCATACAAAAAGAGTTTAAAGCTACACATACGGTAACTAATAAAAGTCATAGTGTGCATGTCAAGCTATAAACTCCCATGAGTTTGTTCTCCCCCCAAGATGAACCAAATGATTAGTGGTGTAACTCCTTGCTTGAATATAATATATGAAAGACTATTACACCTCCCGCTATGAAACTTATATGATATGTTGGGTCATCGATCTATAAAACTTTCAAATAAGTCCGACAATCTAAGTTTAGTGTTTCATTTCCTTACGAATAGAACTCATTCTCTAAAGGAGAATTTTTTTATTGAATCATTATTAAATAACAGTCTACAAATGTTTGTGCTTGCTTAGGTTCAAACTTATCTCAACTGCACCATGTTAACTAGGATAATATACTAATGTACTACGATGCTCTCCTAGGCAAGTATCATACTGCTACTTGGGAGATTATCCAAATCCTTGCGAAATTAATTAAGAAATCCTTCCCTGAACTATCACAAGCTACCTTAAATAACTATACTATAAATAATTTGACAATGAATAAAGGTCATCCAAAATAATATATGATGTCTTTTCCAATCCTTTGTTCACTTGCATGATTTCTTTGTTAAACTTAGGTCGACCACTTGACTCCTTGCATGCAAACTTGATCTGGTTCCTTGGTCCGGCCATTAAAATCTCTTCGCATGACTAGAATCGTGCTTTGAAAATTTCTCAGTCACCTCAAGAATCTGACTTAAATGCTTATCTTTAAGAATCAAGTGAAAAACCCTTGCCTAACTAGTGCAAGAAACCTAGAAACCTACGCTCGAACTAGGAATTGGAAACTAATACATGAATGGACCGATCCTTAGAAAATACCTCTTCAACAGATAGGATTAACCCCACTACATGAGGATTACAACCACAAGGACAAACACTTCTAACAAGAATGACTCTATGCAAAATGTATAAGTCACCCGTTGGGTCTTTGCTCATTATTGGGCACCCACCGAATCCTACTGGATGCAAATCCATGTCACACTTCGTCGCCCAATTACACCCAACTTGAAAGCTCATGCGTCGAGTTTGAATGGCAGTACTCTCGATCGCTATGCCTTAGCTCCATAACTAAGATCACTCATCTAAGGTTTAACTTTACAAAATAATTTACCTACTGTGAAAGGTGTCAAGTTTATTCTACAACCATGTAACTAGCAATAAATGAATATATGGCTCAAGTGTCAGAAAGAACATAAGAAAGTTACTCACAATTAGAGCACATCTTGCTAGATGTACTTCTTCCCTTAGTCTTGAGCAGTAGGCTTGCTAAGACCCGATAATTCATGTAAGGCACAATTCATCATCACTTACTCACCCCTTAAAATTTAGGACAATCCTTCTTTAACACCCTATAAAATCAGTAAGAATTAAATAAATTAATTAAATTAAGTAGCGGTTAAAACGAAAAAATTTGTAAAAGTTGAAATTTGGTCATGGAAGTTGAACCGTTGTGTTCATTGTAAATTTTTAATCTATTTCCATACATAATATTCCAAAAACGGAGCTAAAACGAAAAGTTATGGGCGTTTGAAGTTTTTAGGTTTAAAATAATTTAATTCTAATTCAAATTCATATAAATAATTAAATTTGAAATTTGAAAATTAGTCGAGATTAGACTTGAGGTTAAGGAATCATTAACGTTAACAATTATTGTTAAAGGAATAATAAAGGGATTAAGTAAAATAAGCTGTACAAAAAATTAATACGTTCCCATAATAGATGGAGGAATCGACCATCGACCCAAACCTATCGACCGCTAGACCAGTGCATATATAGTGATTGACTGCTCCTATTGGTGGCGGCTAGGCTATCAACGAACATTTCAAATTAATCCGTTTTTAACCTATGTCCATCTTATGGTTCTATTATGTTTCAACCTCTATAACTAAGACTCTACCCTCTCCGCTTTTATTCACAAACATATTTCAGAATTCAGTGAAACTTTTCAATTTTCTCTCTTCAGTTAGATTCATAAATTCAATTAGGAATTCATGTAAGGATTCTATTTCATTTCTAATTATTCTTTTAATCTATTCTCTTCTCTTCCAATCTCTCTGATTCTAACAAAATTATATATACCAAGCCCTTATTGTGTATATATCAAAAGAAGAGATCTAGAAAAGAGTGCATTGGTGTTGCAACTCCATGCAAGAAAGGCTAAGGATAATCCATGAGACCTTAGTGTTTTTATTTTGGTAATTATTTAGTATATTATGGATTTGAATATACCTTAGGGGTTCTGGATTTACGAAAATAAACAAAATGAAACCCTCAAAACTCTTATAATTCCATATGTCAATTCTTGTTGGAATTCTTAATCATTTAGATTAAATTGTTGGGATACATAGTTTTTGCAGTTTTTGGTGATTTCAATTTCTATTCCACTCTTCTTTAAATTCTAATTTGATTATAAAGTTTCAATTAAGGGATATGGTGTAAAAATATGAATTTATTTGTAGTTTACACTATTTATGCCAAATGAAAATAAAAGAAATCCCATAGCTTAAATTCTTTGTCAAAAGGGGTTGAATAGAGATTGGAAACTAGAATTGCAATTTCTATTTTTGAGATTATTCCCTGATTTGATGTGATAGATTGAGTTGAGATTTTTACTATGCATGTAACGACCCAGAATTTCCGCCATTCGATATTTGTATATTTAATTGATTTTAAATATGCAAAAATTAATTTTATAAGCTGAATAACTTAAATTTCAAATATCTAGATTTAATTGGATAATTAAATGGTTGATTTAATATTTGAAATTCCAGAAATAATTGAAAATTGGATTTAATATGAATAAAATTGATTTATAACGTTGAATTAAATCATATTTGAATTAGAATGATGTTAGAACACTTTTAAAATTGAATTATAAGTTAAATTACAGAATTGAATATTTTAATATTTAATTGACGTGTTAAAATAGTCATTTTTCAAACTATCTTGCATTTCGATGAAACCAGTTTCGTTGGATCCGTAACGTTAAATTATTATAAGATTTCAAATTTCGTGTCAATCGGACTTACAGTTTGTCCGGGGCAAGCTAAAACTTGTAGAAATCGGTTAAAGTGAATTTTAAATTTAAAAAAGTCGATTTGAAAACTTATCTTCCAAATATGATCGAATTGGCCCCCGATATATTCCATTGTGTTCGGAATAGGGTTAAAACATTATAAACGCCAGACGGCACGCTTCGTTTCGAGTTCGAAAATTTTTCTATAAAAGGACATTAGAATTTCACATTTTCTAAAACCCTAGAGAACCTAGGTCAGCCACCACCCTATCAATTAATGACCAGAAAATGGCCTCCTTCCTCCTCATTTTTCTTTAAATCTACGCATTAATTCGAAAAACTTCCAACTAGTAAATTCTAGAGATCGTTGAGAACTATAAATTCAACGGCTACGATGTGATATGGAGTGCTGGATCGACGACAATTGGCGTTCAAAGCCGTGCGTTTCATTCGCGTTCTTCAAGGTCAAGAGGCGACCGAGCTTCGCATAGTTCTGGCCGATGGTGGCTCGCGTGAGGGGCTTCGAAGTGGCGCTGCTCGATCGAATTACGATCAAATATTGGTTGCTCGAGAATTAGGGTTTTGCGGCGGCTAATGGGTTTGGTTCGAACGTGAAAACTGGTAGGGGAGAAGAAGAAGTGTGAGGCCCAGAATTCTCTCAAGCTAATCGAACGGCAGATGATAGAAAGGTTGAAAAATTATAAATAAAAGTTGAAATTATTATAATATTAAATCATATAAACTTTAAAACTACGTAACTTTTTCATACGAGGTCTGTTTCGCACGAAACGACTTGCGTTGGATTCGTATTGTCGAATACTACGCGATGGAACTAGTTTGGAGTGGATTGGAGCTAGTGTGAATTTTGAGTAAAATTAAACGCAAGTTTAATTTATTCGGAATAAAACACTGAAACTGCTATTTGACGCAATGTGGGTACAACTCACTCTTTCCGACTCACTGATATTTTTATATAAGTGAGAAATAATTTATTATATGATGATTGATGATTGTTTGGATGATATATGATATATTGATTGGTATTTGGATATACATACCTGCTTAGTGGAGCAGATGACCCTATACGTTCCCGTGTATGAGCGGATGACCCTTTGTACGCGCTTCTGCCTTGAAGCGGACATTGTACACATATTCTAATATGTATATTTGTTGTAGATGACAGGTTGGAGGGATCCAACTGGATACCTCACCCGTATTGATTTATTTACAGATATTGTGATATATTCTGTTATCATATTGATATATGATGTTTGGATGTCGTGATTGTTGTATTTAGTGCTGTTGCAGCATTGGGCCTATTTTGGAATTTTAAAAATGTTAAAGTAACGATTTCGAATTTAAAAGAATTTTAAAAGTGATTTTGAAATAAATGTTTTATTGAATTTTTCAATCGTTAAGTATTGATTTATTTTGAATAAATAAATGTGATAATTTTTATGTTATAAAAATTATGATGTTTTGGGAAATATAACTGAAATGTGATTTTTGTGAAATATGGAGTTAATGATTTTGTGAAATGGTTTAAATTGAGATTTTTGGCTAATATAAATGGTTTATAAAGAAGATTCATAAAATTGAATTTTTATACATCAGAATAATTCAATTATAAAGGAGTTTTTATAATTTTTAAAATGATTTTATAAATGGGTTTTATAAGTAAATAAGATTTACAGATTTATAATTGATGATGTTATAAAACGAATGATTTTTGTAAATAGATGAATTATAAGTATTAACTTATAATTTGGGTTTTTGGGTATAAAATTGAGTTATAAATGGAACTGGCTAATAAAGGGATTTTGTATATAGTAGTTTTTGTAAAATATATATGGAATTTATAAACATTGTTTTATAAATCTGAAATCAATTGAATTTGATAACTTAAATATAGAAGTTTATTTAAAGGAATTTTATTCACGATTTTTGACAGGGAATTATCCTTTAAATTAAATGTTGAAATAATATTAAATTTGGTAAACGATTTATATTCACGATTTTGGATGGTGAATAATATAGTAAAGAATGTTTTGGAAAGTGATATTTTAAAATAGAGTTAAATGGTTTAAAGATGTTTTAAAATGTGTTAAGTATCGAAACCGTAGATTTCAACATTCATTGCTGAAATAGACGTTTGAGAAATAAGAAAATGATGGACTATAACACTGTTGTTATAGTAAATGATTTTCGAAAGGAAATATTTTTTATAATATTGGGATTTATATTTCTATCTTATTTTCGAATCCCTATACTTGTGATTTTGGGTTGTCGTAACGATGTTTTACGCAACATTCGTTTTGACCCAAATAAAGATGTTTAAAAGAATCTTTCCCTTAAAGAATAATATGTATACGTAATCGTGATTTAAGTATATGTAATATTTTCTAAGTGTTGAGAATAAATAGAATAGTGAATTACTTATTATTAAATAAGTATTTAGAAATGTTTTCCAACATAGAAGTTGAAATGGTTTTGAAAATATAACTTTTTAGAAGATAATGTGAAGTGAATATTTGGCAAATGGTTTAATTAATAAAAGATTAATTAAAAGGGCCTAGTGATTGTTACGGTGTTGAATAATTGTTTGTTTGTTTTGATAGTTAAATAACGACTATCAAACTTGGCCAAAATTTTAGTTCCTCAACTTGTGTGGGAACTATTTAGTCGTACACTTAGTACGTAGCCTTCTATGTAGGCTTGATTATCATTTGTGTTGAGGATGTTGATTCGTATAGTGCGGAATATTACTCCAATCTATCGAACTTCCTTCTTGGCCCGAAGGATAGCAAGTTGAAAGTTTGTGACGTGATAAGTCTATGAGACTTAGCTTCTGTGTAAGCTTGAGAAACGCTTTTGCGTTGTTGGTGCGAAGAGACCGGAACGGTTTATCCAAAAACCACTTCGGACCAACGTATATGCGACGATTATGCAGGTTTCTTTATGATGATATTGTTATTACGAATTTTCTTGGGGTTAAAATCCCAATATACATCCAGTAGTAGTGGTCTTTTCATTATGAAATATCCGATGCGAGGACTATTCGCTACTAATCCTAGGGATTTTTCGACAGGATGTGGTAGGAAAGTACCTTCGGTTTGTCCTGTTCCTGGAAAACTTGTATGGATGTTTGTCTGACATTGCATTTCTATAGATTACGTACATTGGTTTTTACAAACGTACATCAGCGGTGGCGGAGAAGGCAACTTTTCTTAGCTTAACACCATCCTTGAGACGTATAAGCTTAAGGGTTGTATTTTTGTGGAAGGTAATTAGTAGTCAACGGAAATGGCAGTGTGGCATTCTAAGTGATGTGATTGTGCTTTGTGAAAGGTAATCGTTACCTCTAGTCTCATCAACCGAAAATGACCAAAACAGGTTTAGATGCAGCAGGGCTAAGTGGGTCGTTCCCAAGTAGGATATGATCATCCTCTTCTAGATATATCCTTGCACGCTAGACGTCGTGTATCTGATTATTGTGGTTTGTATGCTAGAGGGCCCTCGGTAAAGGTCGGTAACACCCGAAGGATGACATATTCGGTACTATCTACTTATAGAGGTGGGCCGGTCTTGTGTTGGTAGAGAAACTTTGTGATGGTTTCTCGATACATTCTTCTAGAGATACTGCCGGAAGGTAGTCCCTTCACCTGCTCATTTGTATGGAAATCCAAACTCCACTATGTACCTGCCATTTTGATTGCATTACCCAATTGGGTTATATGCTGGAATTTAATCAATGTAACAATTTTGGCTATGATTAATATTATTTGTATATAGTAGACACTACTACAATATAAGAGGATTTGGTATGATATGTTTTAGTTATTGTAAGGTAAAAACATATCCGTGTTTATGTGTGGACTTGTCTTACGAGATACTTTTGTTTTGAAAACTAAGGAAAAGTTTAGTAATTTAATAAATTCAGTCGAGTGTGTTTCTCACGCTGGTTTACCACACTGATCCAGGCGTTCTTCCCTTTCAATGTTTGGGTCAGACCGAGTATATTTACAGGTTTAGATTGGTGCTTTTGGAGCTTCAGCAGGAGAGCTGAAGATCTTCATTTACGTATACGTGTATCTGTTTTGATTATCCGTTGTGCTTAGTTGTTTTATATTATCGGCATTTGTAAGGACAGATTATTATAACTGTTCAAGCTGATAACTATTGATCGATTGTTGAACTCTGATTGATGTGTATATATGTACAGTTTCTGTTTTGTAAATATCATTGATATGATATTATATATTTTCTGCTGCGATGTGAGATTCTGTATTGTTCTGTTTGGTTCTATCTTCTCTCTTTCTTCTCTTCTCTTCTTCTCTCTTCTTTTCTTTCCCTTGACTTTCCGTCAGTTTGTGCTTTTTGGATCGGACATGTGTGGATTATTGTCGATTCAAAGGGTATGGATTTGCGGGTCGTCACATCTGGTATCAGAGCTTAGATTTCGTATATTCCTGAGCTTTGATGTGTACTCATTATAGATAGGGACAGTAGCATCCTAGATTGAGTTTGAGTGTGTATATATGAGCGCGTATTTGTTAGTGAATATAAAATGCTTTATATTGTGCTTGCTTATCCGTTGAGCTGTTTGTGAATTCTGGTCGGTATGTGAGACGCCATGTTATCGATAGGGATTTCCAAACACTTAAACGAGGCAAGTCGACATAGTATTATTTTAAATTGGGCAAATGAAATAATTTTGTCTCGATTATATTTTATATATAAAGGAATAATAGTTTTTCAGACATTATTAAAGTGTATATAAATTGATTGTTTGGTTGTTTGAAAATGTAAATATATATAAGTTAATGAAAGATGTTTGAATAATCTAAATAAAAGCAACAATTGTCAAAGAATAAATTATATAAGCAAATGAATTATAAAGTTTGGAATTATAGTTAATATGATTTACAATTGTGAAATAATCTTATATACAAGAAATGGAACAACCTGGGTATATTTATAAATATGAGTTATAAATAAAAATGAATTCAAACCAATTATTCGAAAATATGAATCCTGTTGATTTTGAAAGTTGTTTTTCAAAAGTTAAAGAGATTATATTGTTATAACTCTAAACAAGACAAATAAATTTGGAATAGATCTTATATATGTAAAGTGAAATAAGTGAAATTATATATAAGTAAGATTTGTAAATGTGATTTATAAATAATTTTTTTTTTAAAAAAGAATATAAAGCACTTAATTCACTACTGTTGCTGGGAAATAATAAGGGTGATGACTGCAACATCATCGGTATCATTTTCGAGTTTCTATGTGATGGATTTGCTACCAATAGTAAATTGAAATTGAAGTTTTGTTTTGTAAACAAATTTGAATTTAAAATCCAATTTGAAATTGATAAATATAAGTGAAATGAGTTTTGGATTTATAATATGAAGTATAAATTTAAATTTGGTAAAGTTGAAAGAAATTTGAGTTAGCATATTAGATATATGATTTGAAATTTAATTAAAGGAAAGTTAAATGAATTGAATTGAATTTTAACTGGATTAGATAAGTTAATGAAGTGTGAATATAAGTTTAAGTGGTAAGTGATTATATAATATGCATTTGGAAGTTTAGATAAATAAGTTATATAACTTATAAAGTGGGAAAATGTAAGTAAAACCAATTGTTAAAATGGTTAAATACTTTTGGTTAGGCAATTTTTTTTATTTTGAATATTGATATGAATTTGACTTAAGTAAAAGTTAAATAAAATAGAATTTGAAATGAATTAAAGATGAACTTAAGCTGTATAGTGAAAGTGAAGGTAAATGAAATTGAAATGAAACATAACTTAAGTAAGGTCAAATGAAGTTGATTTTAGTATCGAAGTAAATTAATAAAGTGAATTAATAAAATAAAGTAATGAATGTGAACTTGAGTTATATAAAAATTCAACTTTAGTTGTAAGAATGAATTAGCAATTGAATTAATGAATGAATTGAATGTTAATCAATCGAATGTAAGTAAATTGATATGGAATAGTGGATGCAAGTGTTAATTCATTAAAAGCTAACCAAATTGGAAATTGAATAATTGAGTGGAAGTCAATTAGATGTTGAACCAAATTGAATGAATGTAAAGTAAATAAATTTGGTTATGATTGGGTATGCATTGGTTGATAGATGGTCGTTAGTTGATTGTAAATAGAAATTCATTAAGTATTAATGAAATTGAATTAGTGAAATTGAATGTTAAATAATTGAATTCAAATTGAAAGTGAAGTAAGAATAAATAGAATTGAATTTGATTTGAATTGAAAGTGAACAATCTTGAATATGAATTGGTGAATGTAAACTAATTGAATTTGAATATGAATGAATGTTAGAAAAATCTAATGTAAATAAATCAAATGTGATTAAATTGAAAATCAATTCAATGAATATTAATGAGAAGTGAATTCATATCGATATGGTTATGGATAGATTGGATAGATATGGATTAATTGGATGATAGTTGTTTGATGGTTGAATTTGTTACCTTTTGTTGCATTTGCTATATTGACATATATAGTTGTTGGTATATGTTATATATAGATATTACTTTCATATATACATGTTTTCATTGTTTGTTGAGTGTTTAGTAGGTGCGGATGGCGCTTGCTTCGTATTTGGAGCTCGCTTTCGCGCTATGTTAGCCGTATATGCTCACTAATAATATATAAGGTACATATCTCGGATTACATACCGTACTTTTACACTTTTTTCCCTTCGGGATGCCTCATCCTTGATGATGAGATGTATATTTGTGATATATATATTGTTATTTTTTTTCCGGGTCAAACTGCGCAAAGGAGACGCTGGCGAAATTTTTTGAAAATTTAAGAAGTTAGAAAATTTGTAACAACCCCCAATTTCGTACCATTCAAATCGATAATAATCCACACATGTCAGACTTGAATGATGCGAAATAACAGATTGTAAATAAATTTGGAGCAAATGAAATCAAATATACAAAATCACATACACAGAACAATCAGAATAACTCGCAGCGGAATATAAAATAGCATAGTAGTTCATGAAGCTACTATAACAGAGTCTCAAACCAAATACATAATATAGTCTGAAAATAACAGAATAGAAATCCCAATACATAGAAGTTCACTAATACATGAGACAAACTAATGCAGCTGAAACAGTAATAGAGATATATGTAGATAAGCAGAAACTCCAGTGAAAGACCAGCTCCAGGAAGAGAATCCAAAACTATGAATACTCAGGCTGACCCGAGCGTAAAGCAAAACACAAAACACTCGAGTCGGGATAATATATACTTATATAATGTAAACCAACTCAAGTGAACTGTAATAAAGATACAAGTAACTTAAAGGATGCCTGGGACCGCCCATCCTCTAAGGATCCGTTAAACTATTTACTATATAGTAATATTTCGCTATTATAATAATGACTATAGTAAAATAAACATACTTTTAAATAGCGTTCCGGGCTACCCATATCACCCTTCACACATAATAGTCCCAATAGTCCATCCAATATCATGCCATCTCCACTCCGGGTGACTGTCAGAGGATACCACACGGGCTACGGGAGAAAAACAAACTCGTAGTAAAGGCTCGGTATGGTAGGTGACACGGCACACAAGGCAATGCCAGGGTAGATATACCAATTACGCACACGGGCTGGTGGTAATGCAGCAGCCACATACGCCCACCCTGAACAACACTCCAAAATCAAGGGGTGCGCCCAATCGATCACAACATTAATAGAATGGTATCGAAGAAGTGTGTTCAGCCAGAGGTGCTACCTCCTTTGGCCCGAGATCGCTCCTGTTTCAGCCACCTTATGCTAACTCACGGGAGTTAGGTCCACGAAATGTACCTTAGGAACGTCGTCACCATCCTACTTCATTCTGGAATCTCCACCGCGTACACAGTTGTTAAAGTGGTTTTCGGTATCGACAGAGAGTATGTCCATATCCGATCCCGGACTCTTTAACAACCAATCGTTATTATAACCCATAGTTATAATTTAAAAATGGTATTTATTTTCCAAAATTCAAATATCATTTTAAATCCATTTCAAAATATCGAACTTATCATTTCATTTGAAAACATATTCATTTTATTCAATTTAAAAATACCATTTTAATTCACATTTCAAAATAGTTCAATTCCAAACAAATTACTTCATTTAAATCATTTAAAATGAAGTTATTACATAAAAAAATTAAATTATTAAATTTCCAAAATTTTCAACTTTCAAGGTTCATTTATTCACTTAAATTTTATCAAAACAGTGAAAATTCAACTTTCGCAGCATTTGGAAAATGCTACAAAAAGTTATATTCAAAACAGTTCAATTTAACAAAAAGACAGCCTTTAAAATGCTGTAATAGAGTTACATTAGTTTCAAAGAAAATTTAGTTTAATCCAACAATTATAGCATTTATAAGATGCTATAATAGCCATTAATTCAATTTAGCTATTTAGTTCACTTATCAACTACAACATTTACAAATGCTGTATTATCATTTACATTATAAATAATAGCATTTCAAAAATGCAGTTAATTAACTTCAAATTTTCCATATAATTTCACAACAATTATACTTTTCTTTAAATCACTTTTAACTTATAAAATCACTCACTTTTACTTTTATAAACACCATGTAATTTTCCTTAATTTCATGATATCATAAAGTTAAATTTCCATTTAAAAATTCATATTTAACACTAATTCACTTGTTAAATTGCAATGTTCAATTTTAAATTCCTTACATTAAATTTCAACCTAACACTTAAGTTCAAATTCTCAAATATAACTTAGTTTTATTTTTATTTTCTTAACTAAAAATTCACTTTTAAGTCAATTCCATGAATTTCCAATTTTAGTTATATTTCAAAATTTCAACTTAAATATTCATTCATTTCACATTTTAACTTTATTAAAAATCATTAATATGATATAAAATCACTTTAAATTCATTTAAATTCAAATTACCATAAATTTATCATGATTTCATATTCAACTTAATTTCCAATTATAATTAAATCAAATTTTCCAAAATAACTTACATTCAGAATTTTCTAACTTTTTCATTAATTTATTTCACTTATAATTATTCAGAAAATCCATAATATTTTACAAAAATCGTTTTTAATTAGATTTAAATCAAAATATTTTAATATTTACATTCCTAAAATAATTTTAAAATTTTATAAAAACATATATTAACTACGAGTCTGTATATAATTTTCTACACTAGGAAAAGTGATACGTGAAATATATCATTTCAACCCGTAATTTACAAAGAAAATCCGGGTTTTATCATTTCAAACCCGCAGTCCCAAGTGAATGAAATAAATTTTAAAATCATTCAGGCCTATCATTTCAGCCCATAACGATTTTCCCTTATTCTAAAGTCCGTTCGGGTATGTATCATTTCAACCCATAGTGATTCTAATCTAAATGGAACTTGCAGTGTGATATACTGATAAAATAACAAAACAGCAATAATATAACAGTAACATATGATATAACTGGTGTTTAATCATGTGTGAACATCATATAATAGTGACATAGCAAATAAAATATGGTGATGCAGTTTACATATTCACAAGCGATCAATTTACTATTCATATAAGTGTAAGACTGTCTGGTGAGAATAACTCACTGTTTTGAGCTGATGACACAACGACGAATTGCACAAATGGGATCTACACAAGCAAAAAAGCACGACACAGATACGAAATGGAGGAGCCAAGGATTAATTCCCTTGAATACAAATCAAACAAAACAATATAACAATTATAAAGTTTCAGACCAAAAATACGATAAACTATGCTAGAAATAATTTCATAAAACAAAGCTGAAATGCTTTGCACTTGCTTCCGACATCTCATAGGCTCGGCCAGAGGAAGAGTACAGGTCTAAGAAAATGATTTAGGGTCAGGTCTGGGGTGCTAAGGTCGGCCTAACATGAGTTTGAGTGATGGTGTAAAGGTGGGTGAAGGCAAGAACACAAAATCATGCATACAAATGGGTTTTGGGCCATGAATTAGGCTCGGCCAAGGCCTTAGGTGTCACGGCCAGAGGAGTGGGGTCCACTATGGTGGTGTGGCCATGGGTGTTGGAGGTGCTGGAGCAGGTGGTGGTGGACTAGGGGGCGACCATGGTTGGTGGAAGTGGTGGATGTGGAAGCTAGTGCTCGGCTAGGTCAATATGAAGGGTGTTTTGAAACTTTTGCGGATATGCATCACCAAGGGGGTTCATGGCTTGGGTGGCTAGTGAGGAGGAGGTGATGGTGGTGTGTCATCAGGTGGTGTAGGAGGCTAGGCAGCAAGGTGGCATGGTTGAACCTACATGAGGTGAAGCAAGTGCAAAATCAAACTAGAAAAATCAACATAAGTGAACAAAAGAAGATAAAAGGAAATAGAATTTTACCAAACTTCTCAATCAAGAGGAGGCCGAATTTTTTTTTAGGAAGGAGGAAAAAGATGTATGTGAATGAAGAATGGAGGCAGGCAGCTGAATTATGTGAGTAGTTATGGCTAATTGATGGCAAAAGTAAGTTAAAATGTGAAAATGTGGGAAAATCAAAAGCCATAGGAAACAAAAGGTTACAAACCCTTTCAATTTACCTTTTATTATTTATATAAATTTATGTAGCTGAAATAATAATAATATAAGATAATATTTTGAAATTTTTAACAAATAAACAAATATATATCATATTTATCAATTATGTAAAGTAAAATTAAGGAAAATAGTTAAAACAGTGAACTAGACTAGCAAAATTTGAAGTTAAATGAAATAATTTTTAGAAAATTCATATAACCTTGTAAAGTATTTTTAAACATAAATAATAACATAAAATACAAATATATTCACAAAATAAATATTTAAAATTTAATTTAAATATGAAATTTTAATGCAGAAAATTGCAGAAAATGGAAAAACAGCCCTTAAAAATAGGAAATCAACACAGTAATTTTTGGAAAAATTCTATTATTATTTTAAAAATATTTAGAGATGAATTTTCATAAATAAAACATATTTAAAATAAAATAAAGAAATTTAAAATGAAGAAAATGGCAGAAAATTAGAAAACAGCCTTTAGAAATAGGAAATAAATACAGTAAATTTTGAAAAAATTATATTATCATTTTAAAAATGTTTAGAAATGATATCACACAAATAAAACAAATTTAAAATAATTTCAAAATGAAATAAAGTCAAATTTAAATATATAGTCAAAATCTAGGGTTGTTAAACTCTCCCCCACTCAAATCTTTTCATCATCGAAAAGAACGGAAAGGAAAAATAAATAAAGAGAAACAAGATATAGAAAAAAAATAGTACCTGAAACGAATAGTTCCGAATTCGAAGCACCAATGCTCTCCTCCGTTTCCCAAGTACAATCTCGATCATCAGTACTCCACTGTACTTTGACCAAATTAACAGATTTTCTTCTGAGCTGCTTCATATCTCTATCAACAATACGAAGTGGCTTCCTCTGAACAGTCAGGTTAGGCTCAATATCCAAACTATCAAGAGCAGAAGGCTGGACAATAAGAGATGGATCATGAAGATGACGACGAAGATGTGAGACATGGAATACATCATGCACTCCAGAAAGCTTCTCGGGCAAATCCAAACGATAAGCCAAAGAACCAACTCTTTCCACAATGCGGAAAGGACCAATGAACCTAGAAGAAAGCTTCCCTCTACGACCAAAGCGAATGACATTCCTCAAGGGAGAAACCTTAAGGAACACCTGATCACCAACAGCAAATTTCAAATTCCGCCTACGCCTATCGGCATACTTCTTCTGTCTATCCTGAGCGACTCTCAACCTCTTCTTAATCTCCTCAACTTTCTCAGAAGCTTCCAAAATCACTTCAGGACCAAGAACCAAACGATTACCGGATTCAATCCAGCAGGATGGAGATCTACAAGGTCGCCCATATAAAGCAGCAAACAGAGACATTTTGAGACTGGCCTGAATGCAAAGATGGAATGAGATAGATAAAAAGATCAAGAATAGATTGAAAACAGAAGATAAGATTATACCTGATAGCTATTATTGTAGGTAAATTCGGCAAGATGGAGATAATCTTCCCAAGATCCTCCATAATCAAGCACACAAGCACGAAGAAGATCCTCGAGAATCTAATTTACTCTTTCCGTTTGACCGTCGGTCTGAGGATGATAAGCAGTGCTCAGATTCAAACGAGTACCCAAAGATTCCTGAAAAGCCTTCCAGAACTGACTAGTAAAAATAGGGTCGCAATCACAAACAATACTGAGAGGAACACCATGGAGACGAACGATCTCTCTCATGTAAATCTTAGATAAACTAGAAGCAGAACGTGCAGACTTGACCGGAATAAAATGAGCGGACTTGGTCAGTCTATCCACAATAACCCAGATACTCTCATTGCCCTTCCGAGTCCTCGGTAAACCATCGATGAAATCCATGGAAACCTGTTCCAACTTCCAATTAGGAATCTCAAAGGGCTGCAACAAACCAGGGGTCTTCTGGTGATCGGCTTTGACTTGCTGACAATGATAGAAATATCCCTCTCCATCCCCTTCCACCAATAAAGCCTCTTCATATCCTGATACATCTTCGACACACCAGGATGAATAGAAAGTCTGGATCGATGATTCTCCTGAAGCAACTCCTGCCTCAAACTATCAACCTTCGGAACACAAATCTTGCCATTAATCCTCAATATCCCTCTATCATCAATCTGAGCTCCACTACTACCACTACTACCACCGACTCTGCTACGAACACTCTCCTTCATCAATCTAAGCATCTCATCCTCATCCTGCTTAGCCATAATCCGATCCAGAAGAGGAGAAGAAGAAACAACAAGCTGACACAACAAAGCTTTCTTCCGACTCAGAGCATCGGCCACAACATTAGCTTTACCGGGAATATAGTTAATGTCGAGGTCGTAAGAAACCAGAAACTCAAGCCAACGAACTTGCCTCTGATTCAGATCCTTCTGGGAGAAGATATATCTCAGAGACTGATGATCTGTGAAAAGTTCAAACTTAGTTCCAAGAAGATGATGCCTCCAAAGTTTCAAAGCAAAGACAACAGCAACTAACTCTAAATCATGAGCAGCGTAATTTGCTTCGTGGGTTTTCAACTGACGGCTGGCATAGGCAATGACCCTACCATCCTGCATGAGAACAGCACCCAAACCCTCATGACTAGCATCAGTATAAACTATAAATCCCTCACTTCCATTCGGAACAGTAAGAACTGGTGCGGAAGTTAGCTTGCTCTTCAACTCACTGAATGCAGACTTACACTGATCACTCCATACAAATCTGACATTCTTCCGATTCAAAGCTATGAGAGGTGCAGCAATCCGAGCAAAATTCTCAATGAATCTCCGGTAATAACCGGCAAGGCCCAGAAAACTACGAATATCAGAAGGAGTCTTTGGAGTTTCCCAATCCTGGAATAAAATCAGGAGAAAATAAGGACAACAGGAAAAAATAGAGTTATTAAAATGATAGAGAAAGAGAAGAAAGAAAGACTTACATTGATCGCAGCGATCTTGACTGGATCAACAGAAACTCCATTAGTAGAAACAATATGCCCGAGATAACGGACTTCATCCTTCCAGAAATGGCATTTAGAAAATTTAGCTTTTAACTGATGATTTCTGAGAGTCTCAAGAACATATTTCAAATGCGACTTATGCTCATCCTTAGTCTTAGAGAAGACAAGGATATCATCAACAAAGACTAGAACAAATTTATTAAGCACATCACGAAAAACATGATCCATCAAATCAACGAAGAAAGCAGGAGCATTAGTCAAACCAAAAGGCATGACTAACCATTCAAAAAATCCATTCTCAGTGCGGAAAGCAGTCTTGGGAATGCTATCCTCAGCAACCCTGAGCTGATGAAAACCTGCGGCAAGGTCAAACTGAGAGAAAATAGTGGCACCATGAAGCTGATCAAACATATCATTGATACGAGGCATAGGATATCTGTTTTTCATAGTGAGCTTGTTCAGCTCCCTATAATCAACACACATCCGAAGAGAACCATCAGATTTGGTGACAAAAACCACCGCAGCTCCCCATTCAGAAAAACTAGGCCTAATCAGACCTTTGGAAGATAAGTCTTCAATTTGCTTTCCCATCTCAACCTTCTCACAGGGTGCCATTCTTCTAGGAGGAAGAACAATAGGTCGAGCACCAGGTATAAGATCAATCCGAAAGTCAATTTCCCGCTTAGGAGGTAAAGAAGTGACTTCACCAAATACATCGGGATATAGTCTAACCACAGGAGTAGAATCAAGATCACTGGGAGAAGAATCCAAAGAATAAATAAAGTTGCCAGCAAAATCCTGTGGCATGCGGCACTGAATAATCAAGGCATTCCCATGATCATCAAAGAGACAAACAGACCGGGCTTTACAAGAGATATGAGCATTATGATTCACTAACCAATCCTAACCAAGCAATAAATCAAAGGCATCGAAGCCCAGAATATAAAAATCACCATTAAAGCGATGATCAGAATGGAGAAGTTTCACCTCTCGACAAATCCGGTTAAGATTAGCAGGACCCCCAATAGGATTTGAAACACATAATGGAACAGAAGTATACTCAGGAGAAAGGAGATGTTCAAACTTATCACACAAATCAACAGAAATAAAACTGTCTGAAGCACCAATATCAAACAACACACGAACAGGATGATGAAATAAAGTAAATGAACCCTGGAGTGTACCTTGGTCATCACTAGGAGCAGGGGCAGGTGGAGGAACTGGAGATGAGGCAGAAGTGACAACAAATATACCAGAAGGAGTACCCTTCTGCTGGGTAGGGAAATCCTTCTTAAAATGACCGGGCTGGAGACAGATATGGCATAGATCACGTCTAGCCGACTGAGCAGGTGGAGGAACAGCAGCACTAGATAATGTGGGACAGCTATTGGCATAGTGCCCTCTCTGATCACACCTAAAGCAAGTGATGGATGAGAGATCAACTGGTTGCCTCTGAGCAGGAGCAGATGATGAAGATCCCAAACCAGGACGCTTCTGCCAATTCGTCTTCTGCTGCTAGAAATTAGGCCTACGCTTCTTGGAAACTACAGAGGAAGACTGAGCACCAGAAACAGCAGGACCTTTGGATATGGGATTCTCATAGCGAATAGCTATATCCATAAGCTGGGTGAAAGAACCATGAACATGAGAAATAAGGTGACTATAATACTCTGGACGAGCACCAGCAATGAATTTCTCATTCTTCTTGAGAGGAGTGTCAATAAGGCTAGGACCGAATTTGGAAAGTTCATTGAACTTCCTCTCATACTCAGCAAAAGACATGGTACCCTGCTTCAAATCCATAAACTCGCGATAAAGCTGAGATTTCCCGGCTTCTGGCATCCATTTTGCCACAAAAGCCTCCTTGGAAAAGAGATACAACAAACAAGCTTAAGATAGATTCAAAAGAAAAGGAACACAAATAGGAACAAAATTGAGATAACACAAAGGATACCTAAACTGCTCCCAAGTGAGATAAGCCTCAACGGTGTTAACCGTAACGGACTCCCACCAATCTAAAGCAGAATCATGCAACTGCCAGGCTGCTAGCTGACGCTTCTGAGCATCAGTAATGTCAAGACCAGTAAATATCCTTTCAAGACTCCGCAACCACTGCTGAGCCTCAATAATAGTCTTTGAACCGGTGAATGGGGTTCCACCAAGTTGAGAGAATTCCTTACAAAGAACAGTGAACCTGACTGGAGCAACAGGTTGAGGAGCTGGGCAATACCACGACCCCTACCTCTAGCATTTCCTCGATTCATCCTGACAAATATCAAGAATGAATTTAGGACAAGAATAAAGACAAGCCAAAGATAAATTAAGATAAGGCAAGATAATACACTTGGATGAATATCTTAAAGAAAGAAAAATCCTTTGAAAACATTTTGAAAAAAAAATCATTTTATACTTTGAAAATACGTCTCTCACAAAGATATGATTCTGAGATTGATTTCACTCATTCTAGGGTAGAAATACCCTATTTCTCATGAGTTTTTGCTCCGCAGAGGCAATGGTTGCCAAAACCAAAGCTCTGATATCAACTGTAACAACCCCCAATTCGTACCATTCAAATCGATAATAATCCACACATGTCAGACTTGAATGATGCGAAATAACAGATTGTAAATAAATTTGGAGCAAATGAAATCAAATATACAGAATCACAGACACAGAACAATCAGAATAACTTGTAGCGGAATATAAAATAACATAGTAGTTCATGAAGCTACTATAACAGAGTCTCAAACCAAATACATAATATAGTCTGAAAACAACAGAATAGAAATCCCAAATACATAGAAGTTCACTAATACATGAGATAAACTAATACAACTGAAACAGTAATAGAGATATATGTAGATAAGCAGAAACTCCAGTGAAAGACCAGTTCCAGGAAGAGAATCCAAAGCTGTGAATACTCAGGCTGACCCGAGCGTAAAGCAAAACACAAAACACTCGAGTCAGGACACTATATACTTATATAATGTAAACCAACTCAAGTGAACTGTAATAAAGACACAAGTAACTTAAAGGATGCCTGGGATCGCCCATCCTCTAAGGATCCGTTAAACTATTTACTATATAGTAATATTTCGCTATTATAATAATGACTATAGTAAAATAAACATACTTTTAAATAGCGTTCCAGGCTACCCATATCACCCTTCACACGTAATAGTCCCAGTAGTCCATCCAATATCACGCCATCTCCACTCCGGGTGACTGTCAGAGGATACCACACGGGCTACGGGAGAAAAACAAACTCGTAGTAAAGGCTCGGTATGGTAGGTGACACGGCACACAAGGCAATGCCAGGGTAGATATACCAATTACGCACACGGGCTGGTGGTAATGCAGCAGCCACATACGCCCACCCTGAACAACACTCCAAAATCAAGGGGTGCGCCCAATCGATCACAACAGTAATAGAATGGTATCGAAGAAGTGTGTTCAGCCAGAGGTGCTACCTCCTTTGGCCCGAGATCGCTCCTGTTTCAGCCACCTTATGCTAACTCACGGGAGTTAGGTCCACGAAATGTACCTTAGGAACGTCGTCACCATCCTACTTCATTCTGAAATCTCCACCGCGTACACAGTTGTTAAAGTGGTTTTCGGTATCGACAGAGAGTATGTCCATATCCAATCTCGGACTCTTTAACAACCAATCGTTATTATAACCCATAGTTATAATTTAAAAATGGTATTTATTTTCCAAAAATCAAATATCATTTCAAATCCATTTCAAAATATCGAACTTATCATTTCATTTGAAAACATATTCATTTTATTCAATTTAAAAATACCATTTAATTCACATTTCAAAATAGTTCAATTCCAAACAAATTACTTCATTTAAATCATTTAAAATAAAGTTATTACATAAAAAAATTAAATCATTAAATTTCCAAAATTTTCAACTTCCAAGGTTCATTTATTCACTTAAATTTATCAAAACAGTGAAAATTCAACTTTCGCAGCATTTGGAAAATGCTACAGAAAGTTATATTCAAAACAGTTCAATTTAACAAAAAGACAGCCTTTAAAATGCTGTAATAGAGTTACATTAGTTTCAAAGAAAATTTAGTTTAATCCAACAATTATAGCATTTATAAGATGCTATAATAGCCATTAATTCAATTTAGCTATTTAGTTCACTTATCAACTACAACATTTACAAATGCTGTATTATCATTTACATTATAAATAATAGCATTTCAAAAATGCAGTTAATTAACTTCAAATTTTCCATATAATTTCACAACAATTATATTTTTCTTTAAATCACTTTTAACTTATAAAATCACTCACTTTTACTTTTATAAACACCATGTAATTTTCCTTAATTTCATGATATCATAAAGTTAAATTTCCATTTAAAAATTCATATTCAACACTAATTCACTTATTAAATTGCAATGTTCAATTTTAAATTCCTTACATTAAATTTCAACCTAACACTTAAGTTCAAATTCTCAAATATAACTTAGTTTTATTTTTATTTTCTTAACTAAAAATTCACTTTTAAGTCAATTCCATGAATTTCCAATTTTAGTTATATTTCAAAATTTCAACTTAAATATTCATTCATTTCACATTTTAACTTTATTAAAAATCATTAATATGATATAAAATCACTTTAAATTCATTTAAATTCAAACTACCATAAATTTATCATGATTTCATATTCAACTTAATTTCCAGTTATAATTAAATCAAATTTTCCAAAATAACTTACATTCAGAATTTTCTAACTTTTTCATTAATTTATTTCACTTATAATTATTCAGAAAATCCATAATATTTTACAAAAATCGTTTTTAATTAGATTTAAATCAAAATATTTTAATATTTACATTCCTAAAATAATTTTAAAATTTAAAAAAAACATATATTAACTACGGGTCTATATATAATTTTCTACACTAGGAAAAGTGATATGGGTAATATATCATTTCAACCCGTAATTTACAAAGAAAATCCGGGTTTTATCATTTCAAACCAGCGGTCCCAAGTAAATGAAATAAATTTGAAAATCATCCAGGCCTATCATTTCAGCCCATAACGATTTTCCCTTATTCTAAAGTCCGTTCGGGTATGTATCATTTCAACCCATAGTGATTCTAATCTAAAGGGAACTTGCAGTGTGATATACTGATAAAATAACAAAACAGCAATAATATAATAGTAACAAATGATATAACTGGTGTTTAGTCATGTGTGAACATCATATAATAGTGACATAGCAAATAAAATATGGTGATGCAGTTTACATATTCACAAGCGATCAATTTACTATTCATATAAGTATAAGACTGTCTGGTGAGAATAACTCACTGTTTTGTGCTGATGACACAACGACGAATTGCACAAACGGGATCTACACAAGCACAAAAGCATGACACAGATACGAAATGGAGGAGCCAAGGATTAATTCCCTTGAATATAAATCAAACAAAACAATATAACAATTATAAGGTTTCAGACTAAAAATACGATAAACTATGCTAGAAATAACTTCATAAAACAAAGCTGAAATGCTTTGCACTTGCTTCCGACATCTCATAGGCTCGGCCAAAGGTAGAGTACAGGTCTAAGACAATGATTTAGGGTCAGGTATGGGTTGCTAAGGTCGGCCTAACATGAGTTTGAATGATGGTGTAAAGGTGGGTGAAGGCAAGAACACAAAATCATGCATACACATGGGTTTTGGGCCATGAATTGGGCTCGGCCAAGGCCCTAGGTTTCATGGCCAGGGGAGTGGGGTCCACTGTGGTGGTGTGGCCGTGGGTGCTGGAGGTGGTGGTGGTGGAGTAGGAGGCGGCCATGGTTGGTGGAAGTGGTGGATGTGGAAGCTAGTGCTCGGCTAGGTCAATATGAAGGGTGTTTTGAAACTTTTGCGGATATGCATCAAACAAGGGGGTTCATGGCTTAGGTGGCTGGTGAGGAGGAGGTGTTAGTGGTGTGTCATCAGGTGGTGGAGGCGGCTAGGCAGCAAGGTGGCACGGTTGAACCTACATGAGGTGAAGCAAGTGCAAAATCAAACTAGAAAAATCAACATAAGTGAACAAAAGAAGATAAAAGGAAATAGAATTTTACCAAACTTCTCAATCAAGAGGAGGCCGAAATTTTTTTCAGGAAGGAGGAAAAAGATGTACCTGAATGAAGAATGGAGGTAAGCAGCTGAATTATGTGAGTAGTTATGGCTAATTGATGGCAAAAGTAAGTTAAAATGTGAAAAGGTGGGAAAATCAAAAGCCATAGGAAACAAAAGGTCACAAACCCTTTCAATTTACCTTTTGTTATTTATATAAATTTATGTAGCTGAAATAATAATAATATCAGATAAGATTTCGAAATTTTTAAAAAATATACAAATATATATAATATTTATCAATTATGTAAAGTAAAATTAAGGAAAATAGTTAAAACAGTGAACTAAACTAGCAAAATTTAAAGTTAAATGAAATTATTTTTAGAAAATTCATATAAGCTTGTAAAGTATTTTTAAACATAAATAATAACATAAAATACAAATATATTCACAAAATAAATATTTAAAATTTAATTTAAATATAAAATTTTAATGTAGAAAATAGCAGAAAATGGGAAAACAACCCTTAAAAATAGGAAATCAACACAGTAATTTTTGGAAAAATTCTATTATTATTTTAAAAATATTTAGAGATGAATTTTCACAAATAAAACAAATTTAAAATAAAATAAAGAAATTTAAAATGAAGAAAATGGCAGAAAATTAGAAAACAGCCTTTAAAAATAGGAAATAAATACAGTAAATTTTGGAAAAAATTATATTATCATTTTAAAAATGTTTAGAAATGATATCACACAAATAAAACAAATTTAAAATAATTTCAAAATGAAATAAAGTCAAATTTAAATATATAGTCAAAATCTAGGGTTGTTACAAAATTTTAGGAAAATTGGAATTTTTTTTTGATAACTAAAATTTTGATTTGAAGAGTTAAAGGTTATAGTTGGTTTTGAAAAGATAACTATATATGGATTTGAAAACTTAGTAAAGTTTTACAAGAAGTTTAACTAATGATTTTCTAGAAAAAGTTATAAGGTAAAATATATTTGATAAATCTAATCGGAACGATTTATTTCGAAAAGCTAATGGATTTTGTGACTTTTTCCTACTTGGTAATTTCGAGGACGAAATTCTTTTAAGTAGGGAAGAATGTAACGACCCAGAATTTCCATCATTCGATATTCGTATATTTAGTTGATTTTAAATATGCAAAAGTTAAGTTTATAAGCTGAATAACTTATATTTCAAATATTTAGATTTAATTGGATAATTAAATGGTTGATTTAATATTTGAAATTGCAGAAATAATTGGAAATTTGATTTAATATGAATAAAAATGATTTATAAAGTTGAATTAAATCATATTTGAATTAGAATGATGTTAGAGAACTTTTAAAATTGAATTATAAGTTAAATTACAGAAATTGAATATTTTAATATTTAATTGACGAGTTAAAATAGCCATTTTTCAACCTCTCTCGTATTTCGACGAAACTAGTTTCATTGGATCCGTAATGTTAAATTATTGTAAGATTTCAAATTTTGTGACAATCGGACTTACGGTTTGTCCGGGGCAAGCTAAAACATGTAGAAATCGGTTAAAGTGAATTTTAAATTTAAAAAAGTCGATTTGAAAACCTATCTTCCAGATACGATCGAATTGGCTCCCGATATATATTCCATTGCATTCGAAATAGGGTTAAAACATCATAAACGCCAAGCGGCACGCTTTGTTTCGAGTTCGAAAAATTTTCTGGACGAATAGTGTCGTCAAATTTTCTATAAAAGGACATTAGAATTTCACATTTTCTTAAACCCTAGAGAACCTAGGTCAGCACCCAGCCTATCAATTAGTGGCCAGAAAATCGCCTCCTTCCTCCTTGTTTTTCTTCAAATCTACGCATTACTTCGAAAAACTTCCAATTAGTAAATTGTTGAGATCGTTGAGAACTATAAATTCAACGGCTACGATGTGATATGGAGTGGTGGATCAAGGGGCTATTCGCGTTCAAAGCCGTGCGTTTCATTTGCATTTTTCAAGGTCAAGAGGCGACCGAGCTTCGCATAGTTCTGGCCGATGGTGGCTCGCGTGATTGGCTTCGAAGTGGCGTTGCTCGATCGAATTACGATCAACTATTGGTGGCTCGAGAATTAGGGTTTTGCGGCGGCTAATGGGTTTGGTTCGAACGTGAAAACTGGTCGGGGAGAAGAAGAAGTGTGCGGCCCAGAATTCTCTCAAGCTAATCGAACGGCAGATGATAGAAAGTTTGAAAAATTATAAGTAAAAGTTGAAATTATTATAATATTTAATCGTATAAATTTTAAAACCGCATAACTTTTTCATACGAGGTCCGTTTCGCACGAAACGACTTGCGTTGGATTCGTATTGTCGAATACTAGGTGATGGAGCTAGTTTAGACTGGATTGGAGCTAGTGTGAATTTTGGGTAAAATTAAACGCGCGTTTAATTTTATTCGGAATAAAACACTGAAACTGTTATTGGATGCAATTTGAGTACAACTCACTCTTTCTGACTTGCTGATATTTTTATATAAGTGAGAAATAATTTATTATATGATGATTAATGATTGTTTGGATGATATATGATATATTGTTTGGTATTTGGACATACATACCTGCCTAGTGGAGCAGATGACCCTATACGTTCCCGTGTATGAGCGGATGACCCTTTGTACGCGCTTCTGCCTTGTAGTGGACATTGTACACATATTCTAATATGTATATTTGTTGCAGGTGATAGGTTAGAGGGATCCAACTGGATTCCTCACCCGTATTGATTTATTTACAGATATTGTGATATATTCTGTTACATATTTATATATGATGTTTGGATGCCGTGATTGTTGTATTTAATGTTGTTGCAGCATTGGGCCTATTTTGGAATTTAAAAATGTTAAAGTAAAGATTTCGAATTTAAAAAAAATTTAAAAGTGATTTTGAAAATAATTTTTTTGTTCAAATTTTGAATCGTTAAGAATTGATTTATTTTGAACAAATAAATGTGATAATTTTTATGTTATAAAAATTATGATGTTTTGGGAAATATAATTGAAATGTGATTTTTGTGAAATATGGAGTTAATGATTTTGTGAAATGGTTTAAATTGAGATTTTTGGCTAATATAAATGGTTATAAAGAAGATTTATAAAATTGAATTTTTATAAATCAGAATAATTGAATTATAAAGGAGTTTTTATAATTGTTAAAATGATGTTATAAACGCATTTTATAAGTAAATAAGATTTACAGATTTATAATTGATGACGTTATAAAAAGTATGATTTTTGTAAATAAATGAATTATAAGTAATTAACTTATAATTTGGGTTTTTGGTTATAAAATTGAGTTATAAATGGAATTGGTTAATAAAGGGATTTTATATATAGTAGTTTTTATAAAATATATATGGAATTTATAAACATTGTTTTATAAATCTGAAATCAAATGAATTTGATAAATTAAATAAAGAAGTTTATTTAAAGGAATTTTATTCATGATTTTTGACAGTGAATTATCCTTTAAATTAAATGTTGAAATAATTTTAAATTTGGTAAACGATTTATGTTCACGATTTCGGACAGTGAATAATATATTAAAGAAATGTTTTGGAAAGTAATATTTTAAAATGGAGTTAAATGGTTTAAAGATGTTTTAAAACGTGTTAAGTATCGAAACCGTAGATTTCAACATTCATTGTTGAAATAGACATTTTCGAGAAAAAAGGAAATGATGGACTGTAACACTGTTGTTATAGTAAATGATTTTCGATAGGAAATATTTTGTATAATATTGGGATTTATATAACTATCTTATTTTCGAATCTCTATACTTGTGATTTTGAGTTGTCGTAACGATGTTTTACGCAACATTCGTTTTGACCCAAATAAAGATGTTTAAAAGAATCTTTTCCTTAAAGAATAATATGTATACTTAATCGTGATTTAAGTATATGTAATATTTTCTAAGCGTTGAGAATAAATAGAATAGTGAATTACTTATTATTAAATAAGTATTTGGAAATGTTTTCCAACATAGAAGTTGAAATGGTTTTGAAAATATATCTTTTTAAAAGATAATTTGAAGTGAATATTTGGCAAATGGTTTAATTAATAAAAGATTAATTAAAAGGGCTTAGTGATTGTTATGGTGCTGAATAATTGTTTGTTTGTTTTGATAGTTGAATAACCGACTATCAAACTTGGCCAAAATTTTAGTTCCTCAACTTGATGTGGAGACTATTTAGTCGTACACTTAGCACGTAGCCTTCTGTGTAGGCTTGATTATCGTTTGTGTTGAGGATGTTGATTCGTATAGTGCGGAATATTACTCCAATCTATCGAGCTTTCTACTTGGCCCGAAGGATAGCAACTTGAAAGTTGGAAACGTGATAAGTCTATGAGACTTAGTTTCCGTGTGAGCTTGAGAAACGCTTTTGCGTTGTTGGTGCGAAGAGACCGGATCGGTTTATCCAAAAACCACTTTGGGCCAACGTATATGCGACGATTATGCAGGTTGCTTTGTGATGATATTGTTATTCCGGATTTTCATAGTGGGGGACTGCTTGTTGATTGTTTGAGGTTAAAATCCCTATATACATCCAGAAGCAGTGGTCTCTTCATTATGAAATATCCAATGCGAGGACTATTCGCTACTAATCCTAGGGATTACCCGACAGGATGTGGTAGGAAAGTACCTTCGGTTTGTCCTATTCCTGGACAATTTGTATGGACGTTTGTCTGACATTGCATTTCTATAGATTACGTACATCGGTTTTTACAAACGTACATCAGTGGTGGTGGAGAAGGCAACTTCTCTTAGCTTAACACCCTCCTTGAGACGTATGAGCTTAAGGGTTGTATTTTTGTGGAAGGCAATTAGTAGTCAACGGAAATGGCAGTGTGGCATTCTAAGTGATGTTATTATGCTTTGTGAAAGGTAATCATTACCTCTAGCCTCATCAAACGGAAATGACCAAAACAGGGTTAGATGCAACAAGGCTAAGTTGGTCATTCCCAAGTAGGATATGATCATCCTCTTCTAGATATATCCTTGCACGCTATGACGTCGTGTATCTGATTATTGTGGTTTATATGCTAGAGGGCCCTCGGTAAAGGTCGGTAACGACCGGAGGATGACATATTCGGTACCATCTAGTTATAGAGGTGGGTCGGTCTTGTGTTGGTAGAGAAACTTTATGATGGTTTCTCGGTACATTCTTCTAGAGATGTAACGCTGGAAGGTAGTCCCTTCACCTGGTCATTTGTATGGAAATCCAAACTCCACTACGTACTTGCCATTTTGATTGTATTACCCAATTAGACTATATGCTGGAATTCAATCAATGTAACAATTTCGGCTATGATTAATATTATTTGTATGTAGTACACACTACTATAATATAAGAGGATTTGATATGATATGTTTTAGTTATCCTAAGGTAAAAACATGTCCGTGTTTATGTGTGAACTTGTCTTACGAGGTACTTTTTTTTTGAAAACTAAGGAAAAGTTTAGTAATTTAATAAATTCAAGTGAGTGTGTTTCTCACGCTGGTTTACCAGACTGATCCGGGCGTTCTTCCCTATCAATGCTCGGGGCAGACCGAGTATATTTACAGGTTTAGATTAGTGCTTTTGGAGCTTCAGCAGGAGAGCTGAAGATCTTCATTTACGTATACGCGTATCTGTTTTGATTATCCGTTGTTCTTAGTTGTTTTATATTATCGGCATTTGTTAGGAAAGGTTATTATAACTGTTCAAGCTGATAACTATTGATTGATTATTGAACTCTGATTGATGTGTACATATATACAGTTTCTATTTTGTAAAGATTATTGATATGATATTATATATTTTATGCTGCGATGTGAGATTCTGTATTGTTCTGTTTGGTTTTATCTTCTCTCTTTCTTCTCTTCTATTCTTCTCTCTTCTTTTCTTTCTCTTGACTTTCCGTCAGTTTATGCTTTTTTGGTCGGACATGTGTGGATTATCGTCGATTCAAAAGGTATGGATTTGTGGGTCTTCATAATGCACATGTCTGCTTATTACAGTTTTTGGATATGAATGTTGAATCTTTTATTAAGGATATTGAAATCTCTTGTTATAAATATTAGAAATTTGGCACCATTGATAATATGGAAATGTCATAATCCACCTTTCATCTCACAGAAAGACGCATCATGAGTAAGAAAGAAAGGCATAGAGAAGAGAAAATATAGTGGAAAAAGAACAAAACAACATCAAAATTTCAACAGCGAAACGAATAAATTATATTAATCACATAAGTATTACATATTATACAACATCTATCAGAGTTACACAGCTTATACATCACATACTAGACAGTTATAAACACCCGTCTAGTCATTACAATGCAGCAATACAACACAGAGATACCAATACAGCGGAAACACTGTATCTCTACAAACGATGAAGCCTCTTGCTCCATATCTCCTCTAAAATTCGTCAAGCTAACCTGAATCCCTTGGCTACTCGTAAAAATTTGAGTACCCAAGAGTTTAATAAAACAGAAAATAAACTCCGGGTCAGACATGGATCTGGTGTGAGTAAACGGGTTAAAGTTGCTTAACTTTGAAAATTCTTTGAAAACAAAAGGTATCTCGTAAGACTTCCCACACATAAACACGGAAAAGTTTTTACCTTACGATAACCAAAACATTTGATAGGAAATCCATTGATATTATAATAGGGTCTAGGGTTTTCAAATAAAATACAAAAATAGCTGGAATGCTTGCATCTCACGTTCCAACATAGTTGGGCACGACTAAAATAGATGGCATTTATTAGAGTTTGGAATCCATACAATGGTAGGGCTGCTGGGGTACCGTCCGTCACAGTACATTGCCTAGATCATTGTATCGAGGATCCACCCTAAATCTCCTGCAACACAAGGCCGGAACCATCCCTTACCGGATAGTCCCGAACAAGACAACTTCACAGTTGGTGCATGTTTCCAACTTCCCACACAGCCGAATAAAAAGGGACCTCTAGACAAGGAAAATCTTGTCCTACTTAAGCGCGACTCACTTAGCCTTGCTGCACCTCCCCTATTTTAGCCATTCCCGGTTAATAAGGCTTGAGGCTACGATTACCTTTATAGAACACATCTATCTTAGAATTCTCATTGTCCACCTGATGATGTTCTGAAAGCATTCAATCCATACAAGTTTGTTCTGGGTTCGAACGAAGCCGAAGGCATTATCTCGTTACACTTATTTTGGAATCACCCTCAGAGTTAACGATAATAACCCTTGCACTATAAATCTTCATCTTCACTTGAGATTCACAACCTATCGTTTAATTTGAATCAATGTGGTTTTCGGATACCAAATCTGGAAACCCGATCCCGGTCTCACCGAAATCCAAAACGCCATCATTTAAAGCCAAGTTGTTTTAAAGTTAAAACAATTTAATTCTATTTTCTATATTCACACAGATAGATAATTCACAATCTCACAAATAGATAATCGATACATCACAATTCAACCAAAGCACCCAATATCACAGATTAACACATATCTCTTATCAGAGATATCCAACCATCCAAGGTATTCAATATAAATCAGCCATCCATAAGCAAAGATCTATTAATCACACCATCTCTAATTAATTTAAAATAAATTAAATTAATTACTTTAATCTCTAATTAATTTAAAATAAAATAAATTAATTACTTCATTATTATAAATCCCACTTACTTAACCATTTATTCATTACAAACCAGATAATTAATCACCCTTTAATTATCAATCTTAATTAATCATCTTGATTAATTATTCTTTAATTACATTAAGTAATTATCCTTTAATTAATTACATAAATTAATTATTCTTAACCATCTGCAGTAATTAACTCTTAATTACTTTCATTAATTAATTAACTATAATTAATTACATTAATCTTTAATTAATTATAATTAATTAATCATTCTATAATCACTTCATTGATTAATTATCCCTGATTAATCAATCTTAATTACTTCATTAATTATATTAATCAATGATCTTTTAATTACTTCTTTAATTAATTATATTCTAATTAATCACATTTAATAATTATTCCTTAATTAATCTTTATTAATCAACCTTGATTAATCACAATCAGTAATTAATTATCCTTAATTAATTACATTACTTAATTAACTTCAAAATAAATTTATTAATTAATTCTTAATTAATTACACTAAGTAATTAATTCTTAATTACTACCTTCTTATTAATTTCACAAGGTAATTAAACCAAAAACTACTTTCATTCTTCAACCCAGTAATTACCCATTAATTACTTCACTAAGTAATTACACTTTAAAAATTACATCAAGTAACTATACTTAACAAATCACCAGGTGATTATCTTAAATAAATTTAACTAGTTAATTAACTTAAACTAATCACATTTATTTAATTAATTACATTGAGTAATTAATCCCTTTAATTACTTTCATTAAGTGATCATACTTTACCAATTCCGCAATTGATTATCCTTAATTACACATTAATTAACCTCTAATCAATTAACTAATAATCCTTTAATTATTAATTTATTTATTCTTAATCATTAATTAATTAAATTAATTAATTACTCTTTAGTTACCTTATCCATTAAATGAATCATAAATCATTAAATCTTAATTAATTAAGATAAAATATTTTACTAATTAATGACTAAATTGTCCTTAATATGTTTATTTAAAACATTACACTTTAAAACTTACTTTTAAATTTCATTCTGAATTAAGTTTTAAAATATTTAATTAAAACAATTTTACCAACCTCTTAAGCTAATGTTAATGAAACACTTATCTTATATAAAGGAAATTTATATAAGATTTTAAAATCAAATTCCTTTAAAAATTTCAAAACCTTTTTCTTAAATTTTTTTTATTTAAAACATGTTTTGAATCCAGCTTCCATTTCAACCCGAATAATACTCGAGTCTGGACTCGAGAAACCCTTTTTTTCTTTCTTTTCAAAATTTGATTAAGTTTTAAAACTTAAAACTGGAAACAAAAACACTCAATTACTCGAGCCACCCGTACCCTCACTCTTCGAGTAAAACACGCGAACGTCTTCGAGAATAACCCGATCTTCCCCGAAGTCTCAAACACCTGTAACAGATGTACGTGTGTGCACGGTGCAAGGCGAACCACGCGACGCCAATCAACCGCGATGGCCCCAACACATCACCGATGACTTCGATCAGCCCTCCCATTGTCCAGATCCCACTGTTCTATCTCGAATCGAAAACGAGTGCTTCGATCCCAAGTGGAACCCCAAACTCGAAACGAAGAACCACCCATCACCGACGATTATGATAACCGTAGCCCACGACCTCCCATCCATAGTTGCTCCACGTCACCACGTAGCGACAACGACCCTCGCGGTCGAGTCCGATGAACCGTAGACGCCGTGAGCACATCAACAACACACCCGACAGAAAAGTACACACAATCCCTAGATCGCCCTTGCCCTGACGACTCGATCACCAGAAAATCCACCATCCATTTTTCTAATGATCATCACCGCTAAAGCTACCATCAACCCAAAAATCGTTGAACCTCTATACGCTGATCATCTGAATCGGTGATATTCCCAGAATCATTCATCCTAGCATATCTCGATTAATACAACATTAAAAATCATGATTTGAATCCTAAAATTCATCATTTAGCTCAACATATCAGATTTTGAAATCAAAATATGAAATTACGATGATTGATTTTTAACTATTTTTAGCTCTTCACTGTATTTTTTTATTTTTTTGTGAAAATCACTAAATATAAAATCTTAAAACTATTTTTAAAATTAGTATCACACAGCAATAATCATTTTCCATTCAAGGATTAAAGCCTGAATCTGATTGTTGAGTGAGATATGAAATTTTTCATATGATAGACAACCCTATATAAAAGAACAGAGACCAACATTTGAAACTGCACAGACATTTCTATAGGCCCACTTTATATATGCATACATCCATATTCATATAATATTTAAACTATATTACTGCTATATTTTACTCTGATAACAATTATATGATCATGTAAAAAAACTGTTTAAAAAAAGATTTACTCACTGTAAAGGATGAACAGAGCACTTCGAAAAAGCTTTTGAAATTTTTTAAAACTTGAGTTGCTAAAATAAGATGCTTATCTGATTTGTAAACTTGAATGTTGAAAATGCTTGAATGCTGAAGAAAATTGTTTGAACTTGCTTTGTTTAAATCTCAAGATGAAGAAATACAGGCTTTGGTTCCAGTTTTTAAGAATTGTACAGGTTAATGGCTTTGATAATCATCTTGCAAATGATTTGCAGTTTATTGATTTTTTTTCAGGTTTCTGCTTTGAAGAAGGATTGATTTTCAAGCTGTTTTTGAGTAATGGTTTGATTTTCACTTAGCTTTCGATTTTAGAAAGAAAGGAAGATAAGAAAAAAATGTTTATATAGGCTGAAAATATGATTTAATAAAAATAAAAGAAAAAAATGAAAATTAAATGACACTTGTATAAAACATCTTAACATTTGTCATATAGTATTATTAATTACTTAACACATGTCACTAATGTCTCAATGTGTTAACACTTGTTATTTAAGTAATTTTATTTATTTTAAAATGTTAATAAAAGCTTCTATACCTACTTTATTGTTTTATAAATACTTGTTTATACATATAAATTACATTAAAGAAAATAAAACCAATTATATATATAAATAAAAGCTTATACATATATTTTAAAATCCAAAACTTCTTAAAATATCTATCTTTTAAATTTCAATTTTAAATTCAAATTCAAATTCAAATTAAATTTGAAAATCAAAATTAAAGTCAATTTATATATACATGAATAAAATACATTAAATTGAAAATAACAATTCCATTTTCTTAAAGATCTATTTGTATCTAAAACATTATTAATATTGTTTAAAATAATAATTTGCCAATACTAAAATAATTTATAACAGAGATTATAAATTATTTATCTTACTAAATGAATGAACATATCATATGTTAATTGTATTTTAAACTTATATATATATATATATATATATATATATATATTTAAATCACATTTATCAAGCAAAAATTAAAAATAAAATAAAACAAACCTTTTTATTAATTTTATTTAAATTTAAACTTAAGCTGAAGGATATTTTAAACAATTAAATAATTAAACATTTACCTTAATATTATAAAACTATATCGTTATTTAAATAATCTTTGAAATATTTTTATATTAAATTTAATTTTGATTTCCAATTTACCAATATATATTAGAATTTGAAATCATGATTTTATTTATTCATTAAATACAAACCAAAGCTTTTCTATTTAAAATATATACAAATATATATACATTATAAATAGAAAATATTTTATTAGCTTTTAAAAGATAAAATTTACCAATTAAATATTTATTTTCTTTTAAAAGAAATTTTTTGCTAATTTAAATTACAATTATAAAAGAAAATTATCAAATCAATTTAATTATTAATACAGATTATTAAATTGATATTGCTTAAAATTTCGGGTCATCACGGGAAAAGTACTTATATTATTGTTATTAAAAAGGAATTGACATTTAAACATTAGTTAGGGTGAAAGCTCCTCACACATAGAATATAAATTAAGTGCATAATTATTTATATATTAATTACCATAAATAGCATATAATTAAAACATATAATTGCGTGATTAATGAGGTAATAATTGTTTTTAAATCCTCCTTAGGAATGTAATTGATTTTTTAAGGCAAAATAAGATGGAATTCTTATATAGCCTAAGTCTTATGACAAACTGAGGTATGCGATAATATATTAAGAGTGTTGTAACGTATGACTTAGTCATAAGTGGTGCGTGGTCAGTCAAAAGACACACGGAAGACTGCCCAAATAATCTGGCTACCAGTAGTGTGACTTTGGGGCTGTTGTGAGACATCTCCTATGATAAATAACTGCGATGACATGATGTTAGTCCGAATTCTATAGGGTAAATCTGCCAATCAATTTGGTTATTAGTACCTATGAATAGTCTGGCTAATATGAGACGTTACTATGGGGTACATGATGAAGGTTCTACTTCGGGGTTTTGGAAGGTATTAGACGGTTGTTTGAGGGCCCCCTTTCTCCCCAAATGAAGTGTCAAATGGTCGGGATTGGATTTAGGCCGCACGGCTAAGGATATCTCGAAAAGTTCCGCTTCAATGTATTAAGTGACGATGCCGTGAAATGTGAGCTAGATAGATTGCAACGACCCATATTTTTAGCGATGAGATATTTAAATAATTGATTTAAATATTAAATCGTTACTTTAATTGAAGGTCCAAAAATATGAATTTTCGCATATGATTGAATCAGTACTCGGGACTACTTCCATTGAGTTCGTATTGACAATGCCAATTAAAATGAGTATAAGCATCGCTATATTTGAAGATCAAATGATCTGACGGTCGAAACAATCTCGAAAAGCAGGAAATTATCATCCCGGAGTGCTATCTCGGATAGCAATGAAATTTATACTATTGGGACAGGAAAAATGAAGTGATGTATGTAGACGAGTTTCGTTATGATCGGACGTGTTGTGTGATCGTGCGAGCTCGAAATGTACAACCGTTTAATTTTGAATTTAAATAAATAAATAATATTATATTATATAACTAAATCCTCTCCCTTTCAAAACATTTCACTGTTCATTGCAAACTAGAAAAACATGGTTGCCTCCCCTCATCTATTTTCAAAAATTAAAATTTGGCGATTTAGCTCACTAAAATTCATGAGATCAGATTCGTTGGACTCGAGGTAAAATGGACTTCGAACCTGTTTAGAGATTTGCATGTCCGATCAAACTTGGTCATGTTCGACCTTGTTATGTCATGCATAGGGTTTATATTACCAGAGATTGGCGCGACGATAGGCGAACTCAAGAGTGGCATTGCAGTTCTCGTGCGAAGAAGAGTGGATGATGACATGGGGACGTTTAATGGCTCAAGGCAAAACATGACTTTTCTTTGTCACTCGCGACATCACCAGGTCGCATCTCCAAAGAAGCAGTCGTCCTACATTTCATCGGGTCAATGGCGAGGAGTTCGAGTAATGGAATGATTTTGCCAAGATGGCTTGCGATTTCATCAAGTATAGGTAGAGAAAGAAATCGGGGAAGAATGCATGGTGAAAATAGTTCATGTGCACTTCATGGAAACAAGAATTGAGGAACAAGGATTAATCCTCATGAAGGTGATTAAGTTAAGTCAATTAATCATTCAATAAAGTTATTTGAGAATATACTTAGTCTTAAATCATATATAAAATATCTTTTGCAAACGAGATCCAATTTTAGACGTCGTTTCTTGCATTGTGCTCGTGATGGAGAGCCCTACGACTTGACATTAGTTTGGACAACTTTTGTTAAGGTGAGTGATATTGTCTATTACAATATTATGATTGTTAGTATAGTATTAAAGCGACGTTCTGAGATGATTTCTAACTTCAAATTATGATTTCTAAAAGATTTAAACCTATATCTTGTTTGATAAAAAAAATTAAAAGTGGTTTAAAATGTTTTTAAATTAAATATCACATTTTTTCCCATTATCGCGACGATATTGCTAGACTAAGGCTATTATTGACATTATTCCCACATTGGTTGCTTGGATGTATTATTTTTGTGTTATTATACATGTAAGTAGGTTATTATAGATGTTAGTATGCTTGTTAGATGGATGCATGCTTGTTTTCTATTTGGTTGAAAACGGCAATCAAAGGCGATATATTATTAGAAAATATCATATAGGATAAGATTTTGTGCATAGAGTCTCGTGCACGTCGATTAATTTGAAGACGAAGGATGAACTTGGGACGTGCTTTGGATTTCAGGATAGATATCGAACATTTTCATTTGGTTTGTACTTAGCCGTATTTGGTTAAGTACACCACCAAAGTGGTCGTCATCGACTACTCTAGGGTGATCGATATCTACCGTTATTAATGATGGTTGATTTGGCAATTTTGAAATGGACAATGGAGAGGCTTCAAAGGGCATGATGTGATGGTTCGTTCGTTCTTTTGACATTTGACATGCTACTATAGTTCCTCGATAAACGGCTTCGACGTTGAAGCAAGGACAATGCTTCGATGTGATGGCTTCGTGATTCGATGATGATGACTCCGAAATGGGAAGTAATGGCTACAATGATGGACAACTATACTTCGAATACAAATTAGTCAGAGTGAAGGAAATATTGGAGGAAGGCTACTAGATGAATGATGATATTTTACGACTAATAATGGCTGTCTAGAAGAATTTCCAACCACGACGACTTCAGTTAGGAGCCGTAAGGACAGTTCTGGGATGAACTCTGCTATGAATAACGTGTGGGTTTGATGTGTGCTCATGAAGCAAGGGTATGTGTGATGATATCCGCTGGGTTATGGAGTATGCCTTGGATCACACTTTCGATCCATTTACCCTGGACTGTTATGGAGCATGCAATTTTGTTCTTGGCCCACCGAGTGGTATGGATTCGATTATAAAGAAACCGATACGTTGAGTAGTCTCTGACGAGGTCATATAGGTATCATATATCCAATGCACTAAGCTAGTGATGTGAGGATAGATGGTGGATACTATGTTTGCCTGACTTTCTATCATCTTAGGGGGTGTCACATGATGTAGATATTATCGATGTAGATATCTTGACACCCTTAGTACTTTGATGTATAGTACACCCATAACGACTATGATGTGGAGTAGCATGTATCCTATGTTATTTGCTAACTCTTTAGATGCAGGAACATGTCAGGTATGATTCTCCATACCCTTTGTTCCATATACTATACCGACTTTTATAGTGCTTTGAGATTATTTATCACTCATGCCAAACTATTATCTGACTTGAGGTTTTATGCTTTGCTTCTTATTACCTTGGGTACTATTAAATGAATAGACTAGAAAGAATGTATAAATGGTATATAGAGCTCTGTAGATGGACTAGCAGGAGGCGACACTTTCCTATACTTATATTTGGGCTTATTATTGTTATTTCGCTGTGTGACACTGTGGAGTCTTGGTAGTGTTGACTTACTATTATTAGAGATAGTTTACCGGTTGAGTTTATTGTTAGCTGTATAAACTCTATTATTTTTTATATAACTGTTTGAGCTTATGTACTCTGATTTTGCAGTTTATGTAGTTATTACTCTCTAGCATGTTTTATATCTATGATGATTATTATATTTTATCCGATATGCTGTGAGATATACGATAGGTTATGTGATTATATGATGTTTTCTTTTTCTGCTCTTATATTTCTTCTCTTCTATTTCTTGTCTTTTCTTCTATTTCTTTCCCTTGGCAGTCGCCCCACATCGGCCAGATGCTCCAACAGCGCCTTATTTGGTTATATGAGCAACGGTGGTGTAGGTCGGTCATCAAATTTAGCATCGAAGCTTAGGTTGCATGATTAACCTAAGTTGATACCGTGATCCTATAGAGATAGGGTAGGAGCTGCCACTTTAAACTGGATCGAGAGCGTGTGTGTGTATGTGAGTATATATATGAGAGAGCGCGTATTTGTTATATATTTTGGTTCTCAAAACTATATAGTAGTATATATAGTATATAAGTTGTATTGCACACCCAAGTAACAGTGATGTAGTTTCCTTATGAGAGACTAATCGTCCTCATTATAGATTAAGAATGATCAGCATACAAGAAATGCTATTATTGACTCCATCTCGGGAGTTGAGGAGTGTGTAGGACCGGGGACCACAAATCCTGATTTATGGAATATGTTCGCTAATATAGTGCACAACATTATCTAGTATTCTCAAGTTGCTCCAAATGATTATGGTGCTCAAATGCAAATTCCTCTACTCAAATTTTCCGGGTTGTACAAAGCCTACAAGAGTCTATGTGGCAAACTATTACTTGGAATGGAGTCGGCTGTCGAGGTGTAAGGCGGGATGCACATTTGCAAAAGGATCTTCAATGACTAGGAGTTAGATGATGCAATGAGGTAGAAGTTGTTCTCTCGATCACTCCAGGGATGAACAATTAATTAATTGGTGTCCTTATAGCTTCGATTTCCGAGGCCTGTATTACTTAGGATTGGTTCATAGTTCGTTTCTAAGAAATTTTTCTCGACTTTTCAGAAGCGGTGTTGTTCAAGAAGTTCGCCGGTTTGAAGTAAGGCAATATATTTATAGTAGAGTGTGTGGCCAAATTCGATGTGCTATCTAAGTACGATCTATCTCCCATTTATACTCCACTCAAAAAGAATGAAGAATTCATCATTGGGTTGAGTGATCATCTTGGGAATGACTAGTTATATTGACCAGAGCTTTGAGAAGTTGATTGAGATGGCTTTACAATGTGGGAGTCAGTAGAAGAATTGTCCCAAACCAGCTAAGAGAGACTTGGAGAAGGTCATAGTGGAGCGAGGCTTCGAAAATGATCGAATTGCGCAAGATCTAGGTGATGGTTGGGATAAAGAAGCATTTTGGTGATAATGTGATACCTTGATGAGGGTAAGGGCGAAGTGAGACTTCTGTTTATTGCATTTATTTTCTCTTTCGATATCATATAAGGTAGTTTAGTATCCTGCATGTTAGGACAGACTTAGATATTATTATTTTTACCTATTGCTATGTATGCGTGTTTGATGTGTAATGATTGCTTATGTTTACGTCGTTGTTAGGCATGCGGGATAGTTATGGTCTGATATGGAATATTTGTTTGAGATGATTGCTATATACATGATTTAGTATGCCCAAATATATAATGATGTCACATTTGTGTTTAATCCTCTTTGTTGAGTACATATTAGGTACAAGGAAGCAAGTGTTGGCTATTTGGATGCTTACTCACCTTTATTCTCATCTAAATGGTATGCTCTTCCTATAAAAGAGGAATGAAACATCTGTGTGTTGATTTGGCAATATATGCTTGGTTGTCCTTGGAAATGAGATATCTCAAATATGAGATGTATATATATCATTATTGTGTTGGAATTTTTTCCCTACCTTGCTGCGCAAAAGAGGCGCTGTCAAAATTTTGAGTGATATACGCTAAAATTAAAAGAAAAGTCAATGTATAGGATATTAGATATTGCCATTAGTGAAGAGAGTCGGTAACGTATGAAATTTAGTTGATTTTCCTTTCGATAGTGAGTTGGTGATTTTTTGTTTTCCATTGTCCGTTTCTTTGCAAATAAGTGTGTAGTTTAGACATTTGATTTAGCCACATCGATTTCGGATTTGATGATAATTGTACTTAGGGATGAGGATGATGGCTCTAAGCTGATTCCAAATCTATTTCCTCTGCTACAATTGCTTTTAGTGATTGTTGTCATGAGTTGATAAGTGATGATTTTTCTTATGTCGTTGCTTATGTAAGGGTGTTGGGTTGTATTGCTTCATCCTTGAGATTTCGAGGATGAAATCCTTTTAAGGAGGAAAGAATGTAACGATCTATATTTTTAACAATAACATATTTAAATAATTGATTTAAATATTGAATCGTTAATTTAATTGAAGCTCCCAGAAATATGATTTTTCGCATAGATCGAATCAGGACTCGAGACCACTTCTATAGAGTTCTATCGACAATGGAATCAAAATGAGTATAAGCGTCGCTATATTTGAAGATCGGACCATCCAATAGCCGAAACGTCTCGAAAAACATGAAATTATCATCTTATAGCGCTATCTCGGACAGCGGTGATTATACTATTGTGACCGGAAAAATAAAGTCATGTACGCCGACGTGTTTCGTTTTGATCAAACATGCTGTGTAAACATGCGAGCTCGAAACGTAGGACCATTTATTTAGAATTTAGATAAATAAATAATACTATATTATATAACTAAATCATCTCTCTCTCAAAACATTTCACTATTCTATTGCAAACCAGAAATACATGGCCACCTCCCCTCATCTGTTTTCAAAAATTAAAATCCAACGGTCCTGGCCACTAAAAATCATGAGGTTAGATCCATTGGACTCAGGGCGAGATGGACTTCGAATCTGTATAGAGGTTCGTATATGCAATTGTACTTTTCATGTTCGACCTTGTTATGCCGTGCCTAGGGTTTGATATTGCCATTGTGGTGACGATAGTCAGATTTGAGAGTGGCATTGTGATTCTCGTATAAAGAGGAGTGGACGATGAAGAAATGGGGACATGTGATGGCTCGAGGAGAAACATGACTTTTCTTTATCGCTTTTGACATCACTAGGTTGCATCTCCATAGAATCAGTCGAGGTTCATTTCATTGGGTCAAGGGCGAGGAGATCGAGTAATGGGACAATTTGGCAAAAATGGCTTGTGATTTCCTCGACTATAGGTGGAGAAATTGAGGATGAATGCACGGTGCAAATAGTTCATGTGCACGACCTAAAAAGAGAATTAGGGAAGACAGATTCATCCTAATAATTGTGATTAAGTTAAGTTAATTATTCATTTAATTAATTTATTTAATACTTTACTTAACATTAAAATTCATATCTTTTGCATACGAGGTCCATTTTGGATGTCGTTTCTTGCTTTGCGCTCATGATGGAGGGCTCTATGACTTGACGTTGGTTTATACAGCTTTTGTTAAGGTGGGTGATATTGTCTCTTGCCGTACTATGATTATTGGTATAGTAGTAAAACGATGTTCTAAGATGATTCCTAAATTTAAAATGTAATTTCTAAAATACATAAACCTATATCTTATTTTATAAAAGAATTTAAAAGTGTTTTAAAATGGTTTTAAATTAACTACCACATTTTCCCTATTATCGCATTATTTTAATGATATTGCTAGACTTAGGCTATTTTTGATATTATTCCCACATTGGTTGCTTAGATGTATTGTTTGTGCGTTATTATATACGTAAGTAGGTTATTATAGATGTTAGTATGCTTGTTAGTTGCATATATGCTTGTTTTCTAGTTTGGTTGAAAACGCTGATCGAAGGCGATATATTATTAGAAAATATCCCATAAGACGGGATTTCATTCATAGAATTTCATGCTCGTCGATTGATCTAAAGACGAAGGATGGACTTAGGGTCGTGATTCGGATTTCAACATAGATGTTAGACTTTTTTTATTTGGTCACCTTTTCATAGACCTTGTTCAAGGTGAATCTTCCGTGACAGACTATGCCGCATCATTCGAGTCACTTTCTAAATACGGGGTCGAGTACATAAACACCCCATTGAAGAAAAACCAAAGATTTATCTATGGCTTGAATAAAAATCTAAAGAAGCCATTACTTCTAAAGTAGAAGTTTCTTTTGATCAACTCGTTGATATCGCTCTTCGACTTGAAGAGGCAGATAAAGAAAGTGATGTTGAAGTTATGGGTGCCAAACCAAAATTCAACAACAAGAAAAGGCCTAATAAGTTCAAAGGTCCTTATCCCAACAATAAGAAAGGGAAGCAAGCCCCTCCGACAACTAAGACTTCTACCTCAAGTAGTGGGCAATGCTACAACTGTGGTTCTAAGGACCATTATGCGAACAAGTGTTCAAAACCTCGTGCTTGTCGCTACTGCAAAAGCCTGGATCATTATTTATCTTCTTGTCCCAAACTTCAAAACAAGAAGGAGGGAAAGCTTAATGTTGCTCAAGCCCCTAGCAGCACATCTCGTGGTAAAGGTATTTCTTATTCTATCGTTGATGGCATTATTTTATTTCGTGATCACCCTGTTCGAGTTCTTTTTGATACGGGTGCGTCCCACTCTTTTGTATCAAAAGAACCTATTGATACTTTTTCTTTGGATGTTTTGTGTTTAATGACTTCTTTGAGAATTGCGAATCCGGTTGGTGGATCCGCAACAATCAGTTTATTGTGTAAAGATGTCGAGATTATTTTGTGTGATTTTTCTTTCTGAGCCGATTTGCATGTCATGCGCTACTTAAGCTTAAGAATGATTTTGGGAATGGATTGGCTTAACCGCTATGAAGCCCAAATGCTATGTCCTGTGCGGACTATTCATCTTCGACATCCTCAATCTATTAAGCAGATTTCCATTGACCTTACATATTCGGATTCTAGCTTGGTTGCATCTTTATATTCTTTAAATCCTCATGATGACGATAATGATGATGAGGAAGATATTATTTCTCTTATTCACGTTGTTTGTGAATTTTCTGACATACTTGAGCCCGTTTTAGGATTACCACCTAAGCGAGCAATTGAGTCCAGAATTAATCTCGTCCCTGGAGCTCAACCTATTACTCGTCCTCCTTATCATATGTCCAATAAAGAAAATGAGGAGATGCACAAACAATTATCCGAATTGGAGACGAAGCAATATATTCGCTCTAGTTCCTCGCCTTGGGGAGCTTCGACTATTTTGGTAAAGAAATCCGATGGTACACTTAGGCTTTGTGTTGACTACCACAAGCTTAATGATCTTATTATCAAGAATAAATATCCTTTACCTCGGATTGATGATCTATTCGATCAACTTAGTGGTGCTAGAGTCTTTTCACAATTAGACTTAGCTACCGGTTTTCATCAGCTTCGTATTGCAGAGGATAGCATTCCTTTGACATCTTTCCGTACTCGTTATGGATCGTATGAATGGCTTGTTATGCCATTTGGTTTAACGAATGCTCCGACTTATTTTGTTGACCTAATGAATAGAGTTTTCAAAGACTTCCTCGATCGTTTGTTCTCATCTTTATTGATGATATTATTGTGTATTCAAAAACCGAGGAGGAGCACGAAAAGGATTTTCGGATTGTGTTGGAAACTCTTAGGAGTAATCAATTAAAAGAAAAAATTTCTAAATGCCACTTTTGGAAATCTCGTGTGAAGTTTCTCGGTCATATCATTTCTGAATTCGGAATTTCCGTGGATCCTTCAAAGATTGAAGCGATCCAAAATTGGAAGAGACCGGAGAGTGTGACGGAGATTCGTAGTTTTTTCGGATTGGCAGGTTATTACCGTCGTTTTATCAAAGACTTTTCTAAAATTGACGGAGATATATTGGTCCATTTCCCATCACCGAACGTATTGGTTCCGTGGCTTATCGCCTTTTATTACCGGTTCGGTTTTCTGCTATTCATGACGTGTTTCACGTTTCTCAATTACGGAAATGCCTTCGAGATTCCGATTCTATTCTTGAGCCCGGTGTTGTGGAAGAAATTGAAGTTTCGCCTAATTTAACCTATGAGCAACATCCTATTCGTATTATTGCTTCGGAGGTCAAACGCTTCGAAATAAAGATGTTCCGCTTGTTAAAGTTCAATGGTCCTTAAATCCTAAGGATTGCTCTTGGGAATCTAGAGAGTTCATCTAGCGAACACATCCGGACTTACTTTCCCATGCTCTTTGAGGTGAATTTCTTATTTCAAATTTCTTTTGTGTCGATATGCTTTCATGGTTGTTACCTTGTATTTTCTTCTTAAATATTGAGAGGACGCAATTTCTTTAAGGAGGGAAGTCTGTAACAACCCGCATATTTTACGATTGAATATTTAAATATTTTATTTTAATATTTTATCGTTAGTCGGATTTTAGTCCGAAAAGTTACTTTTTGCATACGGTCGAATTAGGACTCGGGACCACTTCCATTGAGTTCAAAACACCCTTTGCGATCTTTTTGAGTATAAACTTTGCTATGTTTGGAGTTAGTGGAATTTTGCTACTTTTTCACTTTGGGCTTTGGGTTTGGTTTAGCCCATTAGCCTAAACTATTAACTCTAGCTCAACCCCCTTCCCTTCATAGCTTCACTTTCATTTCCTAACACTAAAGCTTCATCAAAAATGGAGGGAGGAATGTGAAATTAAAACTCCAAGCCCTAGTTCATTTGCAAATCCAACATCTAACTCCAAATTCAAAGAGAAGCTATTGATTTTTCCTTTGCTTTCAAGCTTCTTCTTCATTGATTTTGTGTAAAGGTGAGATTTTTATCCCACATCTTTGTCTATAACTACCTTTGATTTGTTGGGTATGAATTCCTAACACTTATTCATATGCATTTGCTCTTGGTTTGGATTGAATTGGTGAAAATCCCAATTTTTAGTGTTACGGGTTCAAATCTTTAAAAATCCTAACTTTGAGGATTGAACACGTTTTTGGTGATGCATCGAGGAGCCAATAGGACTGGGTAGCCGATAGGCGTAATCCCCTAGCGTCCGTGCTCGATCGGTTGCAAATTGAGAGAGTTTTGAACTTCAATGCCTTAGGTCGCTCGACCTGCATAATTCGAATTGCTCGGCCTGCATATAGGTCGTGCCTTGCTTAGGTCACGCCAAACTTAGGTCGTTCCATTTTAGGTCGCTCGGCTAGGTCGCACCTGCTATATCTCGCAACCAACTTAGGTCGCGCCATGTTAGGTCGTTCCATCTTAAGTCGTTCGGCTTGTCCCTATGCCTTAGGTCGCGCTTTACTTAAGTCGCTCGGCCTATTCCAACCCCTTAGGTCGCGACAAGTTAGGTCGTTCCCCACTTAAATCGCTCGGCTTGGTCGCACCCTTTAGGCTGCAACCTATAGGTCGCTCGCCTTGTAGTTGAGTCGGCCTGTCTTAGGTCGTAACTCCCTAGGTCGCTCGGCCTGCTTGCTCTGTTAGGTCGCGCGCTCGGCCATTAGGTCGTTCCACCCTATAGGTCGCTCAACCATGTTAAGTCGCACCTGCTATCTCGCAACCATGTTAGGTCGCTTGCTCTCTTAAGTCGCGCCATGGGTCTCTTAAGTCGCTCGGCCTTCTTCACAACATAGTCACGCCATACTTAGGCCGTTCCACTCCTTAGATCGCTTGCTCACTTAGGTCACAACCATATAGGTCGCTCGCCCTGCTTTAAGTCGCACCAACTTAGGTCGCACCATGTTAAGTTGCTCTGTTAGGCCGTACGCTATTTCTTGAGCCGCTGATATCTCGTGTTGACTTATGTTAAGTTGTAAGATGTGGCTGTTAAGTCGCAAGAGTATTTTCACTTTAATGGATTTGGAATCGAATACCTTAGATTTTTTATTCACGTATTCGAATGTGAATTTTTGTGATTTATTGTTTCTTCAATCATTTTTGTGATTTTTCACTTTATCTCACTCGTACGAGAAAACTAATTAAACGGATTAGTAAAACAAATGGTATGAAACGCTTGCATTTACTTCGCCGGTTAATTCTTGGACTTGTTCGATTGAACCTCTTGTGACAATTTTCGAGTGGAGATCTACAATTTGTTCGTAAATGTTTAAGTTAAGCTAGTGGTTATTGGACATGAAGCTAAGCTTATATGTTTACTAGCTTGACACTTCTTGATGATCGTTGATGATCATTTTTGTGATTTAGACTAGCAAATGCGCGATGTCTCTTTGTCTACGAGGAAGACTAAACCCCGTTCCTGTGGAGCTTCGGCTCAATTTGGTAGGGTAGCGACCCATGGTTTTCGGGCCATTTTGTGGAGGTACGGCTCAAAATTAATGGTTAGCAACCATGGAATAGCGTTCCATTTTGTGACACACGTGTTGATGAGTTTTCATGCTCCCGTTTTGTGATAGGCCACACCCTTTTTGTGATTTCTGGATTTCCATTAATGATTTCTAGAACTTGTGTTTTCACCAATTTCGTGATTTACATTGATATGTTTTATCCATATTTGTGCATTGGTGAATTTGTGTGTCATCAACTTTTGTGATTGGCATTGATATTATTGTCAATATTTATGGTTTGGTGAATAAAAATAAAGAGTATGACATTCCTTTTGATCTTTGAGAAGATTCTTGTGATATTGATTAATCCCTAGTTGATTTTCGATTGCATACTTATCACACTACGGCTTTATGGTTATCATATGTTTATGTCATATCTTTTATTCTATATCATTTTATCTGATATTTATTGCTAAACTGATCCGTTTATTATTTTCTTATTAAATAATACTCGGGTCAGACCGAGATGTTACGGGTGCTTCTGCTTGACTTCACATCTGGGATTATCACCCTGACTTTTGGCTAACTACTTATATTAGTAGTTTTTGTTGTATACATTTGAGATATAGACTCATTGATGTATCCATATTCTTTTGTCTAGCACTTGTAGCTATTCTTTTGTGATATTGTGGATCTTGTTTGACCAATACTCTGATGTACACTTTCATGTGTTATATATTCATGTCTATTTCCGCCTTTGTGATATGGATGTTTGTGACTGATTTGTATTATGTTTATCTCTATACTTGTTTTCGAAGAATATATATAGCCGTCGGGTAGTAGCTTTGAGTTTGTATTGGTATGTCGGATTTCCTCCTGAAACCAGATGCATGTTGTACTATCTGACATATCGGTGCTCACACAAAGCAATTACACGGATGGTCGCTCCTCAATAGCCTTATTCTCCGTGCTAGTAGACGGCATTACCCCGTAGTGTCCTTGGCTAGAGTGGGTATAGAGGTGGGGCGTCACAGCTAGATTCCTTGGATATATTATTTCTAAGCAAGGATCTACGATGGACCTAGCCAAAGTGGTGGTTGTTCAGAAATGGAAAGTTCCTAAGAATGCATCAGAAGTTAAAATTTTATTAGAGTTGGTAGGATAGTATAGGAAGTTCATATAGAACCGCGCAAGAACAATAACCCCTGTAACTCATTTGACTAAGAAGAACCTAGTCTTTTCTTAGGATATTAGGTGCACCGAGGCATTCAAGAAGCTTAAAGAGTTGTTGGAAAGTGCACCCGTGCTCATAATTCCCAACATGACCAAACCATTTGTGGGTTTCACATATGCTTATGGCATGAGATTAGGAGCAGTTCTAATGCAAGAAGGGAAGGTAGTAGCTTATGTTAATAGGCACTTGAAGGATCATGTGAAAAGATATCCAGTTCATGACTTGGATTTGGTATCTATTATCTTTGCCTTGAAGATGTGGAGGCGTTATCTTTTGGGGAAAGTTTTGAGTTGTTCATTGATCATAAATCATTTAAGTACTTATTTTTCCAAAAACGTTTTAATCTTAGGCAACAGAGATGGATGAAGTATATAGCATCATTTGATTTTTGTATAAATATACCCTTGGAAAAGGAAACGTTGTCTTCGACGCTCTTAATCAGAGGCACCCTAGTCTAAGCGTATATCTGAATGGAAGCAGTTGAAGTATCTTTTAAAGTTTAACTTCCAACTGCCAAAAGAACCCATCCAAGGCTTTTTTGCTGTAATGGAGGTTAGACCAGCTCTAATGGACCATATTAGGCTTGAGCAGATGGCAGATGAGAAGTTAGTAGAGATTTTAGAGAAGTGGAGGAGAGGAGAATATTTTCCACATGGCAGTAGATATTCTGTTGATGAAAAGGGATGGTTAAGAAGGGATGGATGCCCTTGTGCCCTAATGATTGATGGCAAATTGTAAGTAATTATGGAATTTTACCATGCTAAGATAATTATTTACCTAGGAGGAAATAAAATGTATAAGGATATGAAAAAAAAATTCTTTTGGCCTGGAATAAAGAGAAAAGTTATTGAGTTTGTTGCTAAGTGCTTGACATGTCAAAAAATAAAGGCTGAGTAAGGAAAGCCTGAAGGGTTACTATTACCTTTAGAGGTTCCGACATGTAAATGAGACCACGTTTCGATGGACTTCGTGGAAGGATTACCTAGGAGTCATAAGAGTAAAGAAGCCATTTGGGTTGTTGTAGATAGATACGCTGGGAGTGCCCATTTTATTCTTGTAAGGAATAATAGGACTATGCATCTCTTGCATGGATTTACATTTATGAGATAGTCTGATTACATGGCATTCCAGCGAGAATTGTTAGTGATAGAGACCCCTTATTCACTAGCGAGTTTAAGAGGAGTTTGCAAGAAGCTTTGAGAACTTTGTTGAATCTTAGCATGGCTTACCACCCATGGGCAGATGGTCGGACGGAATGGGAAAATATGATTTTGGAGGACTTGTTGAGAGCTTGCACCTTAGAATTCGGAGCGCGTTAGGAGCAGCACTAATAATTGGTTGAGTTCGGTATAATAACAACTACCAAGCGACGACTGGTATGGCTTCTATTGAAGCACTTTACGGAAGGCCATGCAAATCGTCGAGATGGTGGTGGGAAACCACCGAAATATTTCTGCTTGAACCCGATTTGATTCGTGATACCAGAGAAAAAAGTAAAATTGATTAAAAACGAATGAATGCGGCGTAAAATCGCAAAAATCTTATGTGGATAAAAGTACGAAAGAGCTAGAATTCGAGGTAGGAGATATGGTATTTGTTAAATTTTCCCTTTTTAGAAAAGTAGTTAGGTTTGGTAAAGTCAGGAAAATTGTTACTAGATTTGTTGGGCCATTTTGAGTTTTGGAAAGGATAGGAAGGCTCGTTTACCGCATGGAGCTTCCAGACTGATTGGCAGGAGTCTATGACGTTTTTCATGTTTCTCACTTGATGAAATTCATGCATGACACGACCATTGTAGTAGAGCCTAATCAGTTGTGGGATATAGAGACAGGGACAATATCATCTCTTGTCACCGCACACATTGTGGAGTATGGAACTAAGAGGCTCCGCAACAAAGAAATTAGACTAGTCCGAGTGCAATGAGGAGATAACCCAACTGAAAGCACATGAAAAACTGAAGAGATGATAAAGATCTCTCAACTAGAGATTTTTGCTAGTAAATTTTCTCTCCAAAAATTAGGATTTTTTGGTCGCACTATGGTTTCTAGATTGGATGGTATGAGATGGTTGCTACACTTTTTCACTATCACTTTACACTCATATAGAAATTTTGATGCATGTTTAGGGTATATGCGTACATACTTGCATTACACGATTACACACTCATGCTAGGTTTGAGCTCACTTTAGTATTTCTACAGTACATAATCACATTGCACATTGGTTGAGTAGATGGATGTGTAAATAAATTGGTTGTATAATATGGATGTTGTTATATATAATGTTGTTCGCCTCTTGGAGAGATTTCGGGGACGAAATCCGTTTTAGGGGGGGAGAATGCAACACCCCGTAAAATCAGTAAGAATTAAATAAGCAAATTAAATTAATTAGGGGTAAAAATGGAAATTTAATCAAATTTAGAACTTGGCCATGGGAAGTGGATCTCATGGGAAGTGCATTCATGGCGAAATTCTAATCTGTTTCTATATATAATATGCTGAAAGTGGATTTCAAATGAAGAAGTTATGGGCATTTGAAGTTTTCAAATTTAAAATTATTCAATTCGAATTCAAATAAATAATTAAATTTGAAATTCGAAAATTAACTAAGATTGGACTTGTGAGTTAAGGAATCATTAACATTAAGAATTAACGTTAAAATAATAATAATAATAAATGAATTAAGTAAAACAAATGGTACCAGAAATTAATACGTTCCCAAAATAGGTGGAGGAATCGACCGCTGACCCCAACCGGTCGACCACTCCTATTGGTGGCGGCTAGGGTTTTCCTATCAACGAACATTCCAGATTTATTCATTTTTAACATATTTTCATCATATAGTTCTGGTACATTTCATCCTCTATAAATAGGACCCTACCCTCTTCACTTCTATTCGCAAAAATAATTGGGAATTCAACGAAACTCTACCATTTTCTCTATTCAGAAATTCCATTAGGAATTTAGGTAAGGATTCTATTTCAATTCTAATTATTCTTTTAATTTATTCTCTTCTCTTCCAACCTCTATGAATCTAACAAAATTATATACACCAATCCCTTGCTATGTTTATATCAAAAGAAGAGATCGAGAAAAGAGTGCTTTGGCATTGCAAATCCATACAAGAAGTGCTAAAGATAATCTGTAAGTGGAAACCTTTGTATTTTTATTCCAGTAACTGTTCAGCATATTTTTGATTTGAATATGCCTTAGTGTTTTTTATTTTACGAAAATAAAACAAAATAAAACAACCAAAACTCCTATAATTAGAAATGCCAATTCTTGTTGGAATTCTCAATTGTTCACATTAAATTGTTGTGATATGCAGTTTTTGGTGGTTTCAATTTCTATTCGACTTCTCTTTGAATTCTAATTTTATCATGAATTTTCAATTAAGGTATAGGGTGTAAAAGTATGTATTTATTTGTACTTTACACCACTTATTCCATATGAGAAAAATCTCATTGTTTAAATTCTTTGTAAAGAGGGGTTGAATAGAGATTGGAAACTAGAATTGTAATTTCTATTTTTGAGATAGTTCCCTAATTTGATGTGATAGATTGAGTTGAGATTTTTACTATGTACAAGTTTGTTTATTATAGTTTTGGATATGAATGTTGAATTCTTTGTTAAGCATATTGAAATCCCTTGTTATGAATTTTGGAAATTTACTGCCGTTGATACTATGGAAAAGGAATTGTATTATTATTATTGGAATGAAATTGACATTTAAGCATTAGTTAGGGCAAAATCTTTGCACGCATAGAAAATAGATGGTGTGTAATAATTTATATATTAATTACCATAAATAGCATACAATTACAACGCATCATTGTTTAGTTAACTAGGTAATAATTGTCATTAAATTCCTCTTAGGAAGATAATTAATTTGTTAAGGAAAAATAAGAGGGAATTATTATATAGCCTAATTAATGGACACGTTGAGGCGTGCAATAATATATTAAGAGTTTTGTAAAATATGACTAAGTCATAAGTGGTACGAGGTCAGCCAAAAGACACATAAAAGTCTGCCGAGCTAATTTGACTACCAGCAATGTAACTTTGGAGATGATGTAAGACATCACCTATGATAAATAACCGCAATGAATCAAGGTTAGTCCCAATTCTATAGGGTAAATCTACCAGTTAATCTGACTACCAGTATCTACAAATAATCGGGCTAATATGAGACGCCACCTTAGGTATGGATCATAAGAAGAAGGACCTGCTTGGGGTTTTGGATGGTGTTAAGTGGTTGTTTAAGGACCCATCTATCTCCCTAAATGAAGTATTAAATTGTCAGGATTGAGTTTAGGCATGATTAAGGATATCTTGGAAAGGTCCGCTTCAATCGAAAGTACTGTCCGAAGATATTTTCGTGCAATGTCAGCTAGATAGACACCTATATGGAGTCCACCTTAGGAATATGTATTAAATGATAAGGGTCTACCTCAATCGAGGTCTTAAATAGTCAGAGTCTTCCTATTTTACATTAAAAGGTATTAAGTGACTTTGGCTCTATCTCTCACATTATTAGACATTTGTGACGTTGGTTATAGGTTATAGGATTGGGAAACCTGCTTCGAAAATGGAAGGTGTTAATTAATTGTTTGAGGGCCCTCTTCCTTTCCTTATATGAAGTATTGAATGGTTTTATAACACATAGTCATATTCCTATTTTAGACATATACTACCCAAGTACTAAAATAATAAGGCTCGAGATTTTTATTCACCAGACACTTATTGTTCCAACTCCCTCCACATTAAAACATAGGTTAAAGAAGGAGTGATGACGACGGTGATGCTTGAAGATGGCATGAGCAAAATTTGTGGCAGTCGTTGTTACTTATTTATAATGCTTTTTATTGTACCCATTAAAGAATATTTTTGAACAAATGATGTAACGGTTATTGTAAGGACTATGATTTGATTCGTGTTATGACATTTGAATTTATTTTGTAATAAATGTGTACAATTTGCTATTATACTTTGCTCCTTCCTCTATGATTTCTGAAAGAATAGTTATAGCTCTGCATTGTTATTACTGTTACAAAAAATTAGCCAGCTTTAGAATGGGTCTTTGTTTCGATGAGCCATTTTGGGTCATAATTTATGCCTATTTCTGGGTGGATTGTTATGCCTTCTTTAAGTGACTAAGCTGATCACAATCAAAGCACTCATGCTTCGCTTTAGCTGTGTGACATCCCATAGTGGAATGCCTCTTTATGCCGTATGAGGCATACTATATTGCTCTCTTATCTACATAAGCTTGATCTTTCCGTGCATCTTAGTTTTCGCGCTTTGATTTTCTTTCCACCTTGACTACCGCTGATAGTACCTCATAGATGCTCTCATAGGGAAGATTCGTTGCCAAGAGACTCTCAAAAGTTGTCCTCTAAGGGAAAACGACTAATCAATGAACCTCCAACCGATGCGTTAAGACCCCTCAGAAAACTCCCTTGCCTTACACAATAGAGTAAAGATCACCTACAAACTGAATTTAGCCCATAGATTAAATCAGCTAACATACCCTACTATTGACAAGCTACCCTGCTGCAATTGGATGAAACACTCAAACCACATGCCCACTAGGTTTTACAATAGACCGAGGCTCAAAGTGATGTTTAGAATCAATGCAAGTTAAGGCCTGGTCTTCATCCCCCTCAACTATTATATCCCACTAAGCCAAAGCCTACCCCTCGATGCTAGGAAGCAATCATCCATGTCTATATGGGTGGAAACCCTTGCACATAAATGGGCCCAAGCCCGTGTCTCAACAACTATCTTAGAACTCAAATATGGTTTCCCGCTAAGGCTACGGAGATCCCGACATCAGTTCGAAAAGTCTAAAGCTGGTGGATCAAGAAATACTGGTTCCCCAAGGGCTACACCACCTCTCTGCAATTGATTATATACTCCATCTTCTCATACTAATAACCCGAAGAAGACATCTTAGCAACTAGAGACACAAAAAATCAAATTCCTGAAGACAAGTGGTGTATGCAATATCATATAATAGAAAAATTTAAGTATGCTTTCTTGATGTATCTCTTTCAACCAAATTGCTTAACTCAAACTAGTCTACTTGGTCCTGATTGTTGAACCTCGCTTGATTTCCAAATGTAACAACCTACCTTAAAATCAATGTCGAATGACAACATTTGACTTCCAAATACCACAAAGACAGTTTGTCCGAGTAAAATAAAAACACTACCAAGGACATCAATAGAATCTTACGGTAGAGAGATAAATTATACTATACCAAATATACATGAACAAAACTGATGAACAATATATAAGAGACCGCATTGGTGGAAGTAACTATTATCAATACCAAAAGTCAGAATAGAATATCTGATACAATAAGTCTCATATATAAATAACATGTCTACCATGTTCTACTATAATATTAAGTAACATCCAAGGTATCGATATAATGCCTCCAACATGCTCCAGCTGTGCCACTCCGACAGCATATCCTAAAAGCACTTGAGCTCCAAACTACTAAATTGAGTATTCGAGAGTTGTCATGGTATAAACAGACAAAGACAAAAGGTAGGTCAGATACAAAGCCTAGTTTAAGGGGAACTATCTAAAAATATTGTATATAAAAACTATATACATATATAAAGTAGGAAACTACTTAGGCATATCTGATCCTCTCCACAAACGTGGCTAGTGTTTAAGCTGGACTGCTCAGAAATTAGTAAAACAAACCATCACAAAAGTATGGAATCATAGCATAACCTGCTCTTCTCTTGTAACCAATGAGTCAACACAACTAATATAATGTGATTGATGCGGAATAGTATATCATGATAAGATAACCCTATACACAAATATATGGGTAATATAAATATCATAATATAAGCCTATCCTAGAGTAAACAATAATAATTTCAATTAATTGCTATATTATGTATCATCTACCACATAATGATATATGTCAAATAGAGAATACAAATTGATACACATCATTGTTGATGGATAGAGCTCGCAATAGACATCAATCGTGGTTCAATAATCCTTATAAAGGATCCGCATAATTAGAGTTGGTACCAAATTGTACTATAGAGATCTGTTGCAATCCAACGATTCCCTTCAAGGGTCCAAAATAAATAGAGTCAATACTTAAATGTGACATAGACCCTAAGCCACATCCATTTTTGATGGAACTCGCGTAGGTCTGATCGTACCCCTATACTGAGCATCAATGATATATGACCTTATAGATATTTGGTACCTATGTGAATATCACCGTACCCCTATTTCAAGCATAAGTGATATATGATCCACTTATAGATAATCATTGTAATGACCCTTTTGGATGGTTTAAATCGACGATAAACCACACACGTTAGATTCGAACCATTCAAAAAGGCAGATTGTTATGTGGTAGATAAAAAAACCTGAGTACGAAAGAAAACAAAACATAGAATCTCATAGCGGAATGAAAAAAATATAATAATCAAATAAACAGATCATGAAGCTGTTTTATAAATAACATTTGATTACACTTTTACAATACAAAATCAGAGTACCTACAGCAGTAATAAATAAAGTAATGCAGCGGAACAACATGATGCAGTGGAATAAATATAATAAATAGTAACAGTATTTAATCTTCGTCTTTGTCCTCTAGAAAGCAGTCTTCGGTAAATTGAAAAGCTCAGACTGACCCGTGAATTGAAAAGATAAAATACTCGAGTCAGAACTAAAAGATCTTATGTAAGGTAAATCAGTAGTAAATAAATATGCATGTAACGGTGTCAGAATGTTTACGGGTTTGACATCTCATATCTAGTGTCTAACGTGAGTGCAATAACTTAAGAGATGTTCGGGATTTCCATCTCCTAAGGATCCGTTGAATTGTCTACATACATAATACAATATGTTATTATAATAGTTTCTACAGTAAAGTATTAAAATAGCGTTAAGGCATTACCTATATCTCCCTTAACACATTTTATATATTTCCATAGTCTATACAGTACCATAAGCTCCTCCGTGAGGTTTACTCAGAGGGCACTCCAAAGATATGGTACAAACCAAACTCGTAGAAGGCGCGATACGGTATGTGAGCATGGCACTCGAAGCAATGCCAGGGTAGGATTCTACCATTTGCACTTCCAAACTGGTGGTAATGCATAGCAGCTTGTAACGATCTCGAATTTTTTTTGATAATTAATTTCATTTTTGAATAAAAATTTGTGAAATTAATTTGTAGGTTGATTTGGAGTTTCTTCAAATTCAAGTAAAATACGTATTGAATCTCAAAACATTGTCTTTTAAATATTATGTATTTGATACAAAAAAATTGTACATACAAAATAAAGTATAAAAATATGTATGTGTAGATATACAAGACAATTAGTATGTGAGTTAAATAAATGTTAAATTTAACCAATAAATAAATTAAATACACATAGAGAAATTTAAACAACATGTTAGTGAACTTTGTAAGATATCTATGGATAAAAATGAGATAAGTATGTAAGTATGAAACCATATAACCAAATATAAATATCTTTGGCTTGCAAAATAAGATAAAGTAAGATGACAAAAGATAATAAACAAAGTGTTATGTATAAAATAAAATAATAATAAATAGCTAAACCTATTACCATCAACATGCAAGAACACAAAATATCACCAAACAAAACTGCATTGTCAACAAGTAAAACTAAATATAAGATATATAACTAAGCTTACTAAACAAGACAGAGGAGTTAATGCCAATATCTTAGCATGCACAGTACAAATCATATCAGCCGAGATTTATCTCAGCATAATTAAAGCAAGAAGATAAACAAAGTAAATGTAATATCTATGAAAGTACTTGCAATAGGAAGTGAAAAAAAAGTATAGTATAAGCTTACAAAAAAGGACTTAAAGCATTTAATACAAGAAATATATAACAGCCACCATTTGAAGAAAAAAAATCTCTGATATAATTTTACAAAACATTATAATATCACCCTATTGTACAAACAAATAAAGAAATAAAGCATATTACCTTATACAACACATAATAACACCCTGTAAACACTTCTTCTTTTCTATATATTTACCTCCTTCCAGTTTCGTTCATTCCAAGCTAAGCCAACCTGAAGTAATATCAACTGAAACTTAAACAAAATTCAACTTTAAAACAATAATACAAATCCATACAACTAGAAAATCAAAGGAAAAGGGAGTTTCACCTTGCAAGAATTCACAGCCTGATTCAACAAAAGGAAGGCTCTGTTTTTTTGGGATATTACGGTGAGTAAACAATTTTAAATTAAACTGAGTATTTTTTTCATAGTCATTTGTTAAAATCTGAGGTCTGGAATTTCTTCACCATGCATATATATATATATATATATATATATATATGAATCTCCTCCTTGTTTAATTATCTGGAGGAGTGAATACTTGCTATGCTGAAACCGCCTCTATCTTCTTGTCCCAAAGTATCAAGTTCGAGAGAAAAAACCCAGATATCAAATCTTATGATCTCTGTTAAGCTGAAAGATTTAAACTTGACATGTTTGTTTGACTATAAATTGGAGTTAGCAATTTATTCCCAGCAAAATACGTTAAGATAGTTCCGAATATCATAACACAGACGAATTTATTTATATACGATAAAAATCAAATATAATAGATTGTTGAATCAAGTATATATTTGGAATCACCATGGAAAAATATGATTTTTAAAACAATAATTTTGATTTTTCATTAAGTTAGTAAAGAGCAGTTCTGAGTTGATCATAAATTGGGTTTCGACCCGGTTCAAGCGGTCGGAGAAGTTTTGGCGACCGAGCCCTCGCGTGGAGGTAGGGGGTGATCGGCGCTACTGGTAAAAATAATGGGATGGTGGTCAGATGACGGCGGCGGCGGCGGCAAGCATTTTAAATGTGAAAACCTAGCTTTGGCTGTGGTTTAGTGTTTGGTGTCATTCATCATCTGAAGGTTATCGAGCGTCGCGAGTCTCTGGGAGATGGAAGGAGGAGCATGGACGATGCTTTGACCAGAAGCACGAGACCTCTGATGGTCGGGGAAGTAGGAGCGAAGTAACTTTCATGGATGTGTTTCTGGGTTCCTGGGTGTCAGGTTTCTCGATTTTGATCTGTCGTTGAATTTGTCAAATTGGATGATCAGAGCATTCGATGAGATGGTCGTCGACTTGGGAAGGCTAGTAGCGTTGATCGAAGGCGATCGTCTCAGGCGTGCATGTGCACGAGATATGGTTCGTGCATATATTTGGGGATGCAGGAGGTAGTGTGGGTTGTTGCTTGAGTTTAGCCCAGGTAATTTGAGTGTCGAACCCGAAGTGGTGAAGTGTTTTACTCGAAGCAATATACTGTTGGCTCGGGTCAATATTTGTCAGGTTTATAAACAGAACCTGTTCTGTTTTCTAAGTTTTAGAATTTAATTTTTAAAACAAAGCTTAAACAAGTTTAAAACATAGAAGTTTAAATATAAATTTAAGTTAGTTTGCAACATAGCTTGGGCATAACTAAGTTTTTAAGTTTAAATTGTTTTAATAACAATTAAGTATATTTAAAAAAAAGGAATTTAATTTAAGATTAGAATTTGATTTGTAAAGAAAAGTTTAAGCAAAGTTGAAACACAATCTGAAACCTGGACTTGAGCATATCTTTGAATTTCAGATTTTGAAATAAAAGAAAGTGATAAATGTAAATATTTTAAATAAGTTTAAATATTTTAGGATTTGATTTCAACTCTTTAAAATTTCTTCTAAAACCAAAGTATTTGAAATAAATGTTTTCAAACATAAGAAAGTGATAAATAAAATCATTAATAAGAATGGGTTTTCTTTAAAATTAATGAAATTTATTGATTTGTAAATTATTAAGTTAATTAGAATGGTTAATTAATGTTTGTATTAATTAATGAGTATTAATGGTTAATCAATTTTAATTAATAATGATAAATGCAAGTAATTTCTTTAGAAAAGTAATTAAAGAATGATTTATTAATTTATAAATAAATAATTTAGATTAATTTATAATTAGAAATGATTAATAATGAATTAATCTAAGATAATTTCATAGGAAAGTAATTAAAGAAATGTTATTAGTTAATGAAGATAATTAACTAGGAATTATTAAGTAATTACATTAATGTGATTAATTTTGATAATTAATTAGATTAATTAACTAAGATAATCAATCGTAAATTGTTAATTTCTTAATGAAAGCAGTTAAGGGGTTAATCACTAACTGTAATTAAAATGTGGATATTTTGATTTGTTTGATGGTAAGGATTAATTAGTAATTAATGATTTATTATATGAGATGATTGTTTAATGGTAAGAAATTAAAGGTTTAATTTCTCAAAATGATTAATTAAGGAAGTTAATTAATTAAGTAATTAGTTTAAAGGTTGGTTTAATTAATATGATTAATTAAGAATAATTTAATTTATTAAAGTGTTTGATAAATTGATTGATATCAAATGATTTGTAACTAATGAATCAAGATTGGATAATTAATTCATAAGTAATTTATTTAATTGGAAATAAATTAAATTAATTAGGATTAAACGATTAATTAATCCTACTTATAAAATCACTATTGAATACTTGACCTTACTTATGAATAATCGTATGATATGAGTTGCCTTGAATTGATTGTCTTATCTTATCTGTGATACTGTGTTCTGTGGATTGAGATGTGTATAATGTATTCATTTATTTACATTTGTACATTATCTGTGAATTTGTGAATAGACGATAAGCGTTATAGCTCATATCGCTTATCGACTATATTTCTATGTTTTGATCTGTGGTGATGATGTTGTTGCACTATTGTGTTTAACCCCTGGACCACACCATACACACACAAATATGGATTTCACGAGGAAATCGATTAAGCCACAGATTTTTGAAAATAGTTTTGAATTTGAATTTTTAAATTCAAATGGTTGGGAAATAGAATTGGGTTAAATGTGGAAAGCTTTTGAAATGAAATTTCAAGATAAAATTTATTTTTGAATAACTTGATTACACCTTTAATTTAAATAATTTGATTTAAATTTGAATTCATTATTTGAATCTGAATTCTTTGATTTGAAACTAGGGATTAAAAGATGTTATACAAGTCATCTATGGGTTAAGCCATTTTAAAGGCATTAATTTGGGAATAGGAATTTACACTCAAAGGTTTTAACTTGTGCAAATATAATTGGATTTTTTTGAAACGAAAACTATTTATTTTCAGATAATAAAAGCTTTCATATAAGAAATGAACGTCCAGTTTGGGTTAAAAGGATTTCAAGTCTGAAATGGAAATAGATTTCCGAGTTAAGAAAACGGTTTGAAAGCTATAAATTAGATCTTTAATTTAAGGATTTAATGAGTGAATACAATTGAAATCTGGATTGTTTTGAAACCCATATATAGATCTTTGTGAAACTGTGTGAACTTTGTGAAATAAATCTTTTTGTTTAAAAGATTTAAAATGGTAATTTGTTTAACCATTTGAAAGAAAGTTTTGGATTTTATCAGTTGCGTTCGGTTTAGCCGGGAGAGGACCTTTGTGTCATATAGCCCATTCCGAATATGTGATACGACGTTATGGATAGCATTTGAAGACGGGGTGGTGAAGGCTGGGTATTTGCGAGAACGATAGGATGACCTATCGATTGTCTCTGCGCTGAGTTGTTCCGGGATAGAGATTCCCTAAGTGATGGGAAGTCCGATCGGGATTGTGAATACCCGGATTGCAAGGGCTTCTTCGGAAGTGCCTTCGATTCTATTCGAACCCGGAACAGACTTGTATGGTTGCATGTCTAACACTACACCTTGAGATATAAAGCAGATTTCTTTCAAATACATATCTGTTAGTGGCGGAGAATTTATTCTCTTAGCTTAACACCTTTCTCTGAGACGTATGAGCTCAGAGGTTATGTAGTTGAAGGTTATCAGTGATATATTCCCAATTTGGTAGTGTGGCATGCGTAGTGCTGTTGTGTGTTGATGATCATTTGTTGATCATTTGTGATCAGGGCATGGCTTTTGTATAAAGAATAACTTTGTGGATGAGACTGCATCAGGACCTCACAACCCGAAAATGGTCGAAACAGGAAAGATGCGGCAAGGTTGTGAGGGCCGCGCCCTTTAGGGTGTGTCATTCCCTTCTGGTAAAGGGTGGTATCATGGTATGGAGCCCAGATATTTACCTATGTGGTGGGCTTCAATCTCATTTTCTGTGTGGTTGTTGCTTTGTGGTTTAGAGGCGCCTCGGATAAAGGTCCCAAAGGACCGAGGAGTGGCATGCTCGTGTCGTAGTTACCTAGTTACAGAGGTAACCCGGCCTTGTGTTGGCAGAGAGCTGGTTAAGTTCTCGGGAGGTCCCACCAGAGGCGTACCCATGGACAGTGGGAAGTTCCTTAGCCCGACCATTTGTTGGAAATCCATTCATCCAATATGTGCCTTGTACAGTTTTAGTTGTAGAACCTGCCATTTATTTATGGTGGTCACCACTGTTTAGATGGTAGCTATAGTAGCCATAGTTCGAAATGTCTATGCTGGCTAAGATTTATATTCTACTTTCGAAATGTTTTCTACACTGTGCACTTATAATAATAATATCAGAAATTTTCTCGTATCAAGCGTGTTTGACTGTCATAAGGAGAAATCTCCTCCAATTATGCGTTTGCATGGTGTGTGCGGCGGGAGGCCTTATGATAGTTTCATTTTCTGAAAAGCATTGCGAATTTATTTTAAATTCTTTTGTTGTCTATTTTAAAAGACCAACTGTTTTGTTACTCATACCAGTCCCATGACTGACTCGGAGTTTATTGTTCCTTTCCTAAACTCTGGGTGCCCACTAATTTCCACACGGGCAGTCAAGAGTTGGGTTTTTCATATAGTCAGGTTTAGTAGATTATCTTGAGTTGGTCCAGTCTTTGGATCAGGACGAGGCTTGCTTATCTTGGTGACTCATGATGTTGGGGTTCGAGCTGCTGCTGGAGTTCTTCCTTGAAGACTATCTTAGAGTTATTTGTTTCGCTGTTGTTATCTATTTTCTTTCCGCTGTGTCTTGTATCTCTGATAGGATTGATATCTGTTGTATCATATTATACCAGATTTTGTATCTGTCATTGTATCAATGTTATATATGTTGATATTCATTTCTTTGTCTTCCGCTGTATTGTTATACTTAATGGTGTTATAAGCTCCGGCGACTCGGATTTGAACGGTCGAATCTGCGACATTCGAGTATAAGGTAAAGTATAGATGTCGATTTTCGAAAGCGAAAAATCCGTATCGTTACATCTGGTATCCCACAGGTCCCTGGATCGTTATACAGCTACTACCGCCCACCATGGAACAAACTCCCATAATCAAATCGAGGGGTGGCCATCAAATCAATCACAAAGTAATAGTATGGTTCCGAAGAAATGTACCCGATCGGAGGTGCGACCTCACGTGGCCTGGTATAGCTCCTGTTTTAGTCACATCTAAGCTGAGTCACGAGAGTCAGTGTGCGTAAATACCGCATATAGAATCATTCGCCAAACCATCCTACTTTATTCTAAAACCTCCACCACGTACACAGTTGTTAAAGTGGTTTTCGTTATTGGCAGAGAGTATGACAATATCCGATCCCAGTCTCTTTAACAACCAAACGCTTATTACACACCGGATGGTTCATTTATATTTCCAAAACCGTTTCATACTTGATATCAAAATATCATATTCAATTCAAACCATATCATTTTTGAAACCATATTCACTTTTGAAATCATATTCACATTCGAAATCATATTCACTTTTGAAATTATCGTTAAGATAGATTAATTAAATCCTCATTTCAATATCATCATTTTTACTCAAATATGTCATTTCATTAGCAACTATCATTTCAAATCTCAACTTGGGTTATAACATCATTTTACCATATTTGCTTTTAAAACGGGGATTTAAATATAACCATTTCCACTTTACAATTTAGAATTTAGAAAATAGTATAGATAGTTACAAATAGTATAAATAGTTTAGTATAGTCTGAAAATATAATTTAAATGGTTTGAAATACTTTAAAATAATTTAAACAAGTGGATTAAAATAGTTTTAGTAGATTTAAAATAGTTTTAATAGAATTAAAATAGATTAAATAGATTTAAAATAGAATAAATAGGTTAATTAGTTTAAAATAGAGTAAATTAGGTTAAATAGATTAAAATAGATTAAAATAGTTTAAATTGATTAAAAATAGTTTAAAATAGTTCAAAATAGATTTCAATTAGTTTAGTAGTTTGAAAACCTTAAAAATAAGGATTTTAATATAATAAATCTTTAAACAACTTTCAATTCCAAAAATAAGGATTAAAATAATTAATTTGGAATTAATATTAAAATTAAATCATTTCTTCCATTTTAACACATCTGGACCTTGTCCAGCTTTCAATTCAACTAACTAAAACTGGTTTTTAAATTCAGATTCTCATTAAACCATTTAATCAATATCGATTTCAAATCCATGTTTAAATTATCAATTTTAAACCACTTCAAATTAAATATATTTCAAAGTTATATTCAAACATTTTCAATAATTAATTTTCGATAAATTTCATTTATGCTTCAAAATTCAACTTTGAAATTTCAATTTTAATTCTTTAAACGGTTCAGTAAATCAATTACAATTCCAACATTTCAACTCATAACGATTTCCCCTAATCTATCAAATCATTCGGGTATGTTTGGATTTCGAAGATAATTCAGTTTATACAAATCAAATTTTATTTCGAAAATATCATTTAACTGAATTCAAATTTAAGGATTTAAAATCGTTTAGTTTAACCAATCCAGTGTTCGTATATAATTCTCTATCCTATGGTCAAGTGATACAGATATTTATCATTTCAATCTGTAATTATTTTATATTTACAGATATATCATTTCAACCCGCAATCTCAAATTTAATTACAAATCCATGAAATCGCTTGAGTCTGTCATTTCAACTCATAACGATTTCCCCTAATCTATCAAATCATTCGGGTATATTTCATTTCAACCCATAGGAAACTTGTAGTGTTATTACAGTATATAAAAATAAAACATCCTGTCATCTAATATCAACAATCAAATATCCAGCACAATTATCATCATAATCAATAGTAAATAACAACAATCCACTGATTATCAATGACATGTATTAACTGGAAATTTAAAAATTCAATGTTAAATTAAATGATGATTAAATTCAATAAAAGTCTGATTTAACTAGAATGACAATTTAAATGTTCCAAACATCAACCAATCAATTTCTAACCACATCATAAATTCAATTTAACCAATATAAGATAATCTAGTAGTTGTGAGTGGGTTAAATCACTCACCTTTAATTTCAAATCGATTTGAAATCCAAAAAAGGCTCAAATTTGAACAGTCTCAGAATTCATCCAAACCAGCTCCATAAAGTCCGTAATTCCAATACGATCGCAGTGGAATAAACCGCGCGTGAATCTGAGCTTGAATGGAAAATTTATGATGATTAGAACAACTGAATTTTAAAGTTTAAATAAATAAAAAATAAAAAAGAAACGTACTCAACTCCTGGCCATGCCACGCGAACCCCAACAGAGCATCCCGTTCGAACCTCGCCATCAGCCGCCGGTCTTTGGCCAATTTTCGTCGCCTCCACACATAGCTACACCTCGGTCTAGTTACACCGCTGCATTACCCAGCCCACGACGCCCCTCGGGCCAAGTCGTGGCCACCCACAACGGCTACGCTTGGCTAGCACCGCCTCCTTCATAGGCATTTTTTGGCGAACCACGAACCCCTGAGCACAAGCGAACATCATCTTCGTGAACTGCTCGACCTCCTCTTCCCAATGCCGCCTCTCGATCATCAAACGGTCAACGATCCACTGTTGGATCGTAAACACTAGAAATGGATGGCCGATGTTCTTTGTCAATTTCTGATCGTAGGATGCATCCAGTTGAAAAACAAATCACTGCAGTGGGTTACTCTCTTCGAGAGCTTTCCAACAATATATAATTCAGTATGACTTCGAGGAGTTTGATTTTCGATTTGAATTTGAAATTGAAATAGGGTTTTTAGATTGGATTTGTTTCTGCCATTGAAAAGAAAGAGATAACAGAAGGAATTGTACATACATAGATAAGAATAAAAAGGCTGCTAGGGTTTAGAAAGATCTATTTATATAAACAAAGCCCGATAAGAAAATGAACACGTATCGAATTGGTACGAATGACAAATAGTGACCCAAAAAGCCTGTTTCGCTTCCGAAACGAAAGTGGGTCATCCCATAACAAATTAGACGTTTTCGATATTTTTAAACTTAATGAAACAGGTTTCCAAGTCCTAATTCCATCGTATGAAGAAGTTAGCTTTAAAATCAGCATATTTCAAATTGATTTCAATTAAATTGATTTCTACGCGTTTCGAGTCCATACGATCAAAGGACAAGGCCGATCGCAACGAAACTTGAAATCCTATAACATTTCACCGTTATGTATCCGATGAAATTGGTTTTGTCGAAATCCGAGAAAGTGGCCAAAAGGCTTTTTTCACGTTAATTAAATAAATTATTATTAAATTAATTAAATTATTTTTTTAATTTCAGATTTAATGACCAACAATTTTTATCATTTTTGATCACTTGGACATTTACAATAATTCAAAACAAATTTACATGTCAATTCAGTGTTAAATATTACACTAATTACAATGTTCAATTTTAATTGTTATTAAATCCAATTAATTATAATTTAATTCCAATAAATTGATTTAATTTGATTTCAATCTTTTTATTCAATCAATCATTACTTTACGGTCATGGTTAACATTGGTTTATATTTTATTAATTAATATTCTCCCATTTCATCTTAATTTCCATTGACGTAATAATTAATTACATTTAATTGCAATTGATTTCAAATTTAATTCAACAGATTAAATAAATAGGTAACATATAATAATTGTCATCTTTTGCTTAATTTAATCACATTATAAGTTTATTATCTACAAACAATTGTTACAGTTACATACACAACACTGATTTTATCCAATTACAACTTATTGCACATTATTTCGCAAATTAATACAACATTAAATTTATTTCCTCATTTACAATGTATAACCAATTATACTCTCAATTATTGCAATTAATTGGAATTATATTTAAAGTAGTTACCAATTAACTTGAATTAATACTATTCCATTCCATTTTAGTCGTTTTCTTATTATTAAATCTTAAATTTTCAATTTTTCTCACATTAACAAATCACAAATTATAATTTTTTTCAATATTAAATCATAAAATCTTATTAAATTAACTAATTTTTAATTGGGTAATTTTAGCACAAGTCCTTATTAAGTTTCAAAATTCACGAAAAGCCCTTCACTAAATTTCAGTGTAAGTTAGGTCCCTGTTTTTTATTCACGATTATTGCAGAGCATGATGCAACTTTTCATAAAAGTTGTTGACATTTCCACAACTTTTCTGTACACTGTGAACATAGTGTATAAAAGGTGTTGAAATATCAGCACTTATTTATAAAAGTTGCTGAAATATCAGCACTTATTTATAAAAGTTGCTGACATTTCAGCAATAATTTTCTTCGTTTCTAGAAAATAGGGACCCGATTTACAATGAAACTTTGACAGGAAAAGTTGCTGAAATATCAGCACTTATTTATAAAAGTTGCTGACATTTAAGCAATAATTTTCTTCGTTTTCAGAAAATAGGGACCCGATTTACAATGACACTTTGACAGGGACCTGCTTTACAATATGAAAGTATGATAGGGATGCCTCCCTAATTTCCACTTTTTAATTGTCGAATATTATGGGTCGTTACACGCTCCCACGCTCAAAACTTTTCGTCCTCGAAAAGGGAAAAGAATGGATAAAAAATTAATATATCTTATTCAAAATATTAGATTTTTAAACAATCAATTTACATATTTAAATAATTCAAATAAAATATATCAATTTATAAACAATTAAATCCTTTTATATTCAAGTTAACAAAAGTTTGAAAATACTTCTATTTTCACAAAAAAAATCTAAGTCCAAATTTCAAGGAAAATTTCAGTAGAGTCTCTTTTGTACGAAGAAGTCTGGGAGAAATAATAATATCAAAAATAACAATATATATCACATATTTCAAAATAATATATCCCAAACCATGAGAGAAAAATATAATATCGTTAAAAAACCATAATCCAAAAAGACCAATTTGTCAGGTAAGCAATGCTTAATTTATAAAACCTAAAGAAGTAGCTATTGCTTTCATAAACCTGTAGTTCTTATATAATCCAATGAAGTTAATAATTATGTAAAAGAGAATTGATTTAGTTGTTTCAACCAATAGCAACAAACCAACACAATATAACAACAAGCACTTGCAAACAAAACCATACAATCATCCATGCCAATTCAAGAAATCGACCATCCATCCATGCAACCAAAACAAATGGTTTATTCGGGTTTAGAAACTTTTAATCGTATGGAATGATAAATAACTACTATGTTACCATACACTCAACAGTCTTAAATAAAACTTAGTAGATTATTCATACAATCTTAACAATTAGAAATATCCTTTCCCAAACATCCATGAGCCAAAACAAACAAGAATTCCAAATAATATTTAAGTTTATTCTTTTCAATCTCCTTTCACATCTTTACTGTTTATTTATTTTCTTATAATGGTTATTTTCTTTAATTAACATTTATTACTTACAAAACTTCATTTCCCATTAATTTACATTCATTACTTACAAAATTTCATTTCTCACTTATTCATACACTGCCATCTTCGTTACTTTACATCCAATTACTTACTAAATTATTTCATTTCAATTATACAGACCATCCATAATTAATTCTTAAATATTATGTAAGACCCTTTACAATTTATTTCACCATTAATAGATTATTTCTTTATTTTCACGTTCATTTCTTTCATATGTAATATTATTGAACATTTAATCTATTTCTGAATCATTTCACATTTTCTAAAGTCATAATCATTCAATCAATATAGTATTCACTTTAATTATAAATGGCTTCAACATTAACTTAAGTTTATAGTCATTTACTAACTGTATTCATTCTTTGTATAAATTTAATTAATAACATCCAAATTATTAGCTTAAGTTTATAATATTCTTATACATCCTAATTTTTCATTTAAAGATGATTTCTTCGAACACTTTCATTATTTAAGTTTTACTTGTATGATATTCTATTACATATTTATGTTTAACATGTCAACCTTTAAATATTTTAGTAAGTTATATATGTCTTTTAGAATGTAATTGAATGTTACACAAGTTTATTTTATTCATTTTAGTCAACAAATGTTCAATAATTCATCTTTTAGATTCCAGTTTCTTATATATTTCTTCAATTACTTAGCCCCAAATTCTTATTTTTCTTATTTCAGTAGTTTCCAATTATCAATATAGTCAAGATTTTATCATTATAGTATTTAAAATTTCTGATTTACAGAACTTAAGAACTGAATACCGAGTTTCCTTTCAAATCAAATATATATACGTATCTTTCATATATGACAAATCGTACATAGAAAATAAAATTAAAATTTATTTATCAAAACAAATGTGCAGAAGACTACTACAATAGTCTTCCCACTTAAAAACTCGAAAATGAACATCGATCATGTATGCACTCATCACCGGTATTATTTTCCAGTGACAGAGAGGGGAGTACAAAACTTATTTCCTTCCAAAATTTCTTTAGACATTTCTTTCAAATCATATTGAAATATTTTATCAGAAAATACATCCAAATAGTACTAATATTATATTCCAAAATCTTTTGAAAGCAATTTTTTTTCAAAAACCCAAAATTTAAGTTCTCAAATTCCAATTTAAATTTACTTTACATGTAAATCCCATTTTGCAATAAATATTTATAAATTTCACTACCTAACAAATAATATATTACATCCAACTATACTATTTATAAAAATTAACCCTCTATATACAAAATATAATACTAGGTAGAATTATTTCATTTACCTATATTTCAAAACAATACTGTGTCAGTCTGCCTTATTAAGTGTTTAAAAATCCCTATCAATACCATAGCATCTTATGTACTGACTGCAATTTATAAATACTATATAGAACAAATTAACACAATACAAAACCTGTTATAACACTAACAAATACACTCTCTCATATACACTCAACGACTCTTTCTACGTTATTACTACCCTTTTTCTAATGAGTCAAAGCTAAGGTTATCACTAACCCAAAGCTTCGATACCAAATGTAGTGACCCACCTTTTTGGATGGTTTAAATTGATGATAAACCACACACGTCAGACTCGAACCATTTAAAAGGGCAGATTGTTATGGGGTAAATAAGAAAAAGCAGGGAAAGAAAGAAAACAAAACACAGAATCTCACAGCCGAATGAAAAAATATAATAATCAAATAAACAGTTCATGAAGCTTTTTGCAAATAATATTTTATTACACTTTTACAATACAAAATCAGAGTACCTACAGTAGTAATAAATAAAATATGCATCGAAATAACATGATATGGTGGAATAAATATAATAAATAGTAATAGTATTTATTCTTCGTCTTCGTCCTCCCGAAAGCAGTCTTTGATAAACTAAAAAGCTCAGACTAACCCGAGAGAATTGAAAAGATAAAACACTCAGAGTCATAACTAAAAGATCTTATATAAGTTAAATCAAAGTAAATAAATATGAGTGTAACGGCGCCAGAGATGTTTATGGGTTTGACATCTTCTATCCAGTGTCTAACGTGAGTGCAATAATTTAAAAGATGTTTAGGACTTCCATCTCCAAGGATCCGTTAAACTATCTACATATATAGAACAATACGCTATGATAATAGTGTCTACAGCAAATTATTAAAATAGCATTAAGGCATTACCCATATCCCCTTTAACACACTTTATATATTCCCATAATTTATATAGTGCCGTAAGCTCCTCCGTGAGGTTTACTCAAAGGGCACTCCATAGGTATGGTACAAACCAAACTCGTAGAAGGCATGATATGGCATGTAAACACGACAATCGAGGCAATGCCATGGTAAGATTCTACCATTTGCACTCCCAGACTAGTGGTAACGCATATCAGCTACTACCGCCTACCTCGAAACACACTCTCGTAATCAAATTGAGGGGTGGTCACCAAATCAATCACAAAGTGATAGTATAAAATCAAAGAAATGAGCCCGATCAGAGGTACGACCTTACTTGGCCCGGTATAGCTCCATTTTTAGTCACACTAAGTTCACTCGCGAGAGTCAGGGCTACGTAAATACCTTATACAGAATCGTTCGCCAAATCATCCTACTTCATTCTGGAATCTCCACCACGTACATAGTTGTTAAAGTGGTTTTCGATATTGGCAGAGAGTATGACAATATCCAATCCCGATCTCTTTAATAACCAAACGCTTATGACACACTAGATGGTTCTTTTAAATTTCAAAAACCGTTTCATAGTTTATATCAAAATATCATATTCAATTCAAACCATATCACTTTCGAAACCATATTCACTTTTGAAATCATATTCACTTTTGATATTATTGATAAGACAGATTAATTAAATCCTTATTTCAATATCATCATTTTTACTCAAATATGTCATTTCATTAGCAACTATCATTTCAAATCCCAACTTGGGTTATAACATCATTTAACCATATTTGCTTTTAAAAAAGGGAATTAAATATAACCACTTCCACTTTACAATTTAGAAAATAGTATAAATAGTATAAATAGTTTAGTATAGTTTGAAAATAAAATTTAAATGGTTTGAAATACTTTAAACTAATTTTAAAAAGTGGGTTAAAATAGTTTAAATAGATTTAAAATAGTTTTAATAGAATTAAAATAGATTAAATAGATTTAAAATAGATTAAATAGGTTAATTAGTTTAAAATAGGTTAAATTAGGTTAAATAGATTGAAATAAATTAAAATAGTTTAAATTGATTAAAAATAGTTTAAAATAATTGAAAATAGATTTAAATTAGTTTAATAGTTTGAAAACCTTAAAAATTAGGATTTTAAAATAATAAATCTTTAAAAAGTTATATTGAAATAATTAATTTGGAATTAATATCAAAATTAAACCATTTCTTCCATTTTAGCACATCTGGACCTTGTCCAACTTTCAATTCAACTAATTAAAACTGATTTTTAAATTCAAATTCTCATTAGACCATTTAATCAATATCGATTTCAAATCCATATTTGAATTTTCAATTTTAAACCACTTCAAATTAAATATATTTCAAAATTATATTCAAACATTTTCAATAATTAAATTTCGATAAATTTCATTTATTATTCAAAATTCAACTTAGAAATTTATTTTAATTCTTTAAATAATTCATTTAATCGATTACAATTTCAACATTAAAGCTTGGATTTCGAAGATAATTCGGTTTGTACAGATCAAAATTTATTTCAAAACTATCATTTAACTGAATTCAAATTTAAGGATTTCAAATTTTTTGTTTCTGCCATTGAAAAGAAAGAGACATATAGAAGTAATTATACATATAGAGATAAGAAATAAAAATGCTGTTAGGGTTTAGAAAGATCTATTTATATAAACAGAGCCCGATAAGAAGATGAACACATATCGAATTGGTACGAACGACGAATAGCGACCCAAAAAGCCCGTTTCGCTTTTGAAACAGAAGTGGGTCATCCCATATCAAAATAGATGTCTTTGACATTTTTAAACTTAATGGAGTTGGTTTCAAGTCCTATTCCATTGTTTGAAGAAGCTAGCTTTAAAATCGGCTTATTTCAAATTGATTTCTACGCGTTTCGGGTTCTTACGAGCAAACGACAAGTCCGATCGCTACGAAACTTGAAATCCTATAATAATTCACCGTTATGGATCCGATGAGACTAGTTTCATTGAAACCCGAGACAGTGGCCGAAATGACTATTTTCACATTAATTAAATAAATTATTATTCAATTAATGAAGTCAATTTTTTAATTTCAAATTTAATGACCAATAATTTTCATCATTTTTGATTACTTGGATATTTACAATAATTTTAAAAAAATTCATATATCATTTCAGTATTAAATATTACACTAATTACAGTGTTCAATTTCAATTGTAATTAAATCTAATTAATTATAATTTAATTCCAACAAATTGGTTTAATTTGATTTCAATCATTTTATTTAATTACTCGTTATTCTATAGGCATAATTAACATTGATTTATTTTTTATTACATTAATATTCTCAAATTTCATCTTAATTTCTATTGACGTAATATTTAGTTACATTTAATTGCAACTGATTTCAAATTTAATCACCAGATTAAATAAATAGGTAACATATGACGATTGTCATCTTTTGCTTAGTTTAATCACTTTATAAGTTTATTATCTACAAACAATTGTTATAATTACATAAACAACACTGATTTTATCCAATTACAACTTATTACACATTATTTCACAAATTAATACAACATTAAATTTATTTCCTCATTTACAATTTATAACCAATTATACTCTCAATTATTGCAATTAATTGGAATTACATTTAAAGTAGTTATCAATTAACTCGAATTAATACTATTCCATTTCATTTTAGTCGTTCTCTTGCTATTAAATCTTAAATTTTCAATTTTTCTCACATTAGCAAATGACAAATTATAATTTCTTTCAATATTAAATCTTAAAATCTTACTAAATTAACTAATTTTTAATTATTGAAAATTACAGGTCATTACAATCGTCCCTCTTCTTAGTCATCATGGATTACTTAACAAATTTGCATAATGTCTCTACAAATGAGAATAACGGGCGTGCTCCATATAATACGCTATCGCGGCCATAAAAGAGCATTGATACCATATAGAATATATACAATAAAATAGATGTCACGTAATCATATATGCCTACTACGAGCGAAGACCACTGTATCGTCATCTCCAATCCATATGTTCGATCACTACTAAAAGACCAATAACATGTATGGCAGTAATATAAGGCCAACACTGGGCATGATCACAAATATAAGATCGATACCACTCATCAAGTAATAATATACCCCAAGGTCACAACTAAGAGGCAAGGACTAACTCCGTTTAATCCTGCACACTCGTCGGATGTGACCAGGCAACCAATCACTTTACCGACCATGTCACGTCAAAGCCTTACGTCGAACTACATCTTGAACTAGGAGAAATCCCCATTTCCTTGCATGCTGTTGGGCATACTTCCCATATCTATGCCCCACTAGTGCACCAGTGGTGTAGCCATTGGTGGACATATGGTGGCCTACACCTGGCAGTAAGCTTGGGCAAGTGCCAAACATGCCATTTAAGTCGTCGATTCAAGCTTCATTTCCTCTATCACTTTGCCCAATGAGTCAGCTAGCTTCTGTAGTCTTCTTTTGCAAAACCAGACCTCCCTCGGAGTCCATTGGTTGATATACTGGAAGTGGTTTCCTATGTATTCTAAACTGATTTCGAAAGAAACCCACTCTTTTGGGCATAAAGTTCGCAGGATGATTTCAGTGACCCGGCTTCATCTAAAATGCCAAAATGAACTCAACCGTCCATCTCACTTCACGTAATACTCACATGTGGGTCGGTGCAACTTTTGTGCATGCATATACATATACATATGCGCAAACACGTAAAAACTTCACAAATAATATTTCAAGCTCCACTAATGTGATTATTTGACCCGATATTCTCCCACGCAACATAGCGCACCCGATAGTTACTATGGCTATATGATATTTGTAATACCCGGTGTAATTTTGATGCTATTTTAATATTAGGGCAAAAATGGTAATTTTTAGAATTATACGCCGAAACTGGTATCATTGCGCAGAGCTCATTTTTTTGGTCAGAATGATATATTGGTTTGTCCTGTTTGTAGTCCATATGAATAATTTATGAAGGTTTTAAATTTTGAATTTTGATTTGGGTTGAATGGGCCTAAGCCTTTAGGCTGAAAATGATGGTTTAGAATTTTGTATAACTGGCTGGGTGTAACATCCCGCCTTTTTGTACGTTTTAGGCAGACAAACATGTCGACTCAACCCATGTAGAAGGGTGGATTATTATTGGGGTGAATAAGAAAAAGCAGAGAAAGAAGAAAAACAAAATAGAATCTTGTAGCGGAATAACAAAATATAATAATCAAATAAATAGTTCATGAAGCTGTTTTACAAAACATTTGATTATGCTTGTACAACACTGATCAGAGTTACACATACCAGAGAATAATAAATAATGCAGCGGGATACATCATGCAGTGAAATAAATAGATAATAATGATACAATCTTCGTCTTCGTACTCCAGAAATAAGGTCTTCAAATCCTGAAATGCTCAGGCTGACCCGAGCGAATTGAAAAGATAAAACACTCGAGTCCGAACTAAAAGATCTTATGTAGGTTAAATCAACGGAAATAATATGAGTGGAACGGCGTCAGAGTTGTTTACGGGTTTTGACATCTCCTATCTAGTGTCTAACTTTGAGTGCAGTAACTTAAGAGATGCTCGAGATTCACATCTCCTAAGGATCCATTAAACTATCTACTATGTAGTAATATACTATATTATAATAATGTCTACAGTAAAGTAAAAGTATTAAAATAGTGTTAAGGAGTTATCCATATCCCCCTTAACACATTTTTATATATTCCCATAGTCTATACAGTACCGTAACTCCCCCCGTAAACTGGAGGGCTATCAGAGGGCACTCCGTAGGTATGGTACAAAACAAACTCGTAGAAGGCACGCTAGGGGATGTGAACACGGCACACGAGGAAATGCCATGATAGATATACCATTTGCATATCCGGACTGGTGGCAACACATAGCAATTACTACCGCCCAACTTGAAATACACTACCAAATCAAAATCGAAGGGTGGCCACCAAAACAATCACAAATAAGAATATAATATCGAAGAAGTGTACCCGATTGAAGGAATGACCTCACTTGTCCCGACGTGGCTCCTAATTTTAGTCACATCTAAGCTGACTCACGGGAGTCAGGGTCACATCATACCCCATACATAAATCATTCACCAAACCATCCTACTTCATTTATGGAATCTCCACCACGTACACAGTTGTTAAAATGGTTTTTGGTATTCGCAGATAGTATGACAATATCTGATCCCGGTCTCTTTAACAAGCAAACGCTTATTTTACACTGGATGGTTCTTTTACATTTCAAAAGTCAATTCATAATTGATATCAAAATATCATATTCTCAAAATCATAATACTTTCAAATCGTATTCACTTTCAAATCAAATTCACTTTAAAATCCATATTCACTTTCAAAAGTCATAATTCCTTCCAAAACCATATTTTCAAAATAGGTTAAATTCTTACTTTAAATCATCATTTTCAATTTATTATACATTTGATCATTTCATCATTACATCATATTTGCTTTTAAACCAAAGAATTTTGAATATAAACACTTCCCTTTTTCTAAGTTTGAAAATCTTGAAAATGGTTTAAATAGTTATAAATGGTTAAAATTGTTATAAATAGTTTAAATAAATTTTCAATAGTAAAATACTCTAGAATAGTTAATATAGATTTAAATTAGTTAAATAGATTTAAAATAGATTAAATAGCTTTAAAATAGACTATTTACATTTAATATAAGTTAAAATGGTTTAATTAGTTAAAATAAATTAAATGGTTTTATATAGGTTAAATAGATTTAATATAATTAATATATGTTAAAATAGTTTATAAATCTGAAAATCTTAAAATTTAGAATCTTAAAAATAATATAATTTAAAACAGTTTATATTTGAAAACATGAATTTGGAATTTATATCAATTTAAAACTATTTATTTCATTTTAACAAAATCAGAACAATTTCCATTTCCAAATCAGCAAAACAATTTCAAACCATTCAATTTATAAGTTTCGATAAACTTGATTTCCAATAATAATTCAGTTTATATAAATCAAATTTATTTCAAAATTTCATTTAATTAAATTCGAATATTAAGGTTCTTAAAATCTTGAATTTAACCAATCCGGTGTCCGCATATAATTCTCTACCTTAGAGTTAAGTGATACGGATATTTATAATTTCAATCCACAATTTAATATCTTACGGTTATATATCATTTTAAACCGTAGTCCCGAATGAAATAAAAATCAATAACAAACTTGCAGTTTATAACAATATAAAATACAACATACATTCGTTCAATATCAATAGCCAAACATCCATCATAATCATCATCCAAATCAATCGAAAAATATCAGTATAGAACAAATAATCAATCACAAGTATTTAACCGGCAATATATATGCCATAATAAATTAAATAAAAATTTAATTTAATAAATTCAAATTAACTGAGATGATGATTCAAAATATAACAATCAGCCATAAATAAATTTCTAATCACAGCATAAATCAAATTTAACAAACAAAAGAAATTATAGAAGTTGTGAGTGGGTTAAAACACTCACCTTTGGATTTAAAATGAATTTAAATCCAAAATAAGCCCCAAATTTCAATAGTCTCGGAATTCATTCAAACCTGCATCAAAATGTCCCGAATTTCGATACAAGCCTATCAAAACAAACCGCGTGTAAATCCGAGCTCGTATGCAAAAGATATTGCGATTAGAACATTTAAAAACAAAATTGAAAATTAAATTTAAACATATAAAGCAAAACACTAGTTCTCCGAAAGGGCCACATCATCACGCAAGTATTACCGAAACCCTAAGCCCAATTCGAACGCGAATAGCACGCTGCCGCCTCCCCCATCGCGCCGCCCATAGGTGATCGGACAAGCCTCGAGTCCCAGACGAGCTCGCCTCCATCCCTTCGACACACTAGCGACCACCACGGCGCCACTTCCATCCTCCACACTCGTGAAAAGGAACAATTGCCACCGATACACTCTGAACCCTAATGAATTATACAGCATTATCCAACCATCGCTTCGCAAAACAAAACACCTAGATGTTATCACCTCAACCTCCTCTACAATACTGCACTTTCGAATCAACGATCCATTACAATTGAATCAATGCGCAATAGATGGCCGCGAATTGATCATAGAGTTCTGGCCACACAGAAATCCAAATAGAAAAAAAATCACATATTTGACTTGCGCCCGTCAATAGCTTCGTGTTCATACATAATTTGATATAGTTCATGGAGTTTGATTTTCAATTTGATTTTTGATTAGGATTTGAAATTTGGAAATTTGGTTTTGTCTACCATTGGAATGAGGAGCTGAGAAGGAGGTGTATGTACATACAAATGAGAATAAGGAGTGGCTAGGGTTTATAATGAGGTATTTATAGTCAAGCTGAAAATAGAAAGAGTGGACCAGATTGATTGAATGATAAACGACCCGAAAAGCCCGTTTCGACTCCGGAACAAAAATGAGTCAATCCATATATCAAAATAGATATTTTTGATGATTTTAAACTCAATGGAATAGGTTTTAGGTCCTAATTCCATCATATGAAGAAGTTATGATAAAATCTGCTTATTTCAAATTGATTTCAATTAAATTGATTTCTAGGCATTTCGACCCCGTACGATCAAAGGACAAGTCCGTTCGTTACGAAACAAGAAATCTAACAAAAATTCACCGTTGCGGATCCGATGAAACTGATTTTGTCGAAATCTGAGTCGGTGACCAAAACGGCTATTTTCACATTAATTAAATAAATTAATAATTGATTAGTTAAATTACTTTTCATTCAAATTTTATATATTTCGGTTTCTATAAATTTGAATTACTTAGTAATTTATAATCCTTTATAACAAAATTCCATATAGATTTAATGTTATATATTCCACCAATTTCAAAGTTTAAATTTCAATTTCAATATATTTTGAGATTACGAATTAAATTTTCAATGATTCAATGTAATTAGCTTTCCATTATTATTCAATAAATTTCATCTTATGGTATAATTATTATGATTCATATCTATTACATTAATATTTCCTAATTTCATCTTAATTCCGATTAATGTAGTATTAAATTTCATTTTCTTACAATAAATCCATTTATCATAAATTGAATCTCAATCAACTATAATTACTTTCAAATAAACTGATTTGATTCAATTCCAATCTTTTTTTATTAAGTCTATTATTACTCTATAAACCTAGTTAATATTTGTTTATCTTCCATTCCATTAATACATGTTCAAATTTCCAACTTCCTTTGTATTAACTATTATTTTCAATTATATTGAATTTATCAAAATTTTAGACATTAATTATAACTAAAATCTAAATTAATTTATTGAACTTGGTTTCATACTTTTATTTTATCTTATGAATAAAATATACATTTCCATTCATTTTATTACATCTATTATTACTTTATGAAATAAATTTACGTTTATACTTATTTTATTACATTCACACCTTCAGTTATTGCATTAATTCTAAATAATATAACATTAAAGTTCATTAATTGATTTCCCATTTTAAATTTAGTAGACCAATTAAACAGGTAACTTATACAATCGTTGCCATACTTTTAATTACACTTATGAATTCATTAATCACAACCAAATGTTACAATTCTTATATAATACTGATTTTACTTAATTACCATTTACTCTCTATTATCTCATTAATTAATTCATATTTACATTCACTTCCTTATATTAATTTTGTAATCAAGTTATAACATTTACATTGTTTCATTCACTGGGATTACATCCAAGTTATTAACAATTAACTTACATTTGTATTGTTGCAATCCATTCTAGTTATTATTTCCATTAATATTTACAAATTTTTATTTCCTTTAATATTAAATTACCAAAATCTTATTAAATTAACAAATTTAATTATCGAAAATTTACTGGTCGTTACATTGGAAAGTTTTTGAAATCATTTCACAGACATTTCAGTTTCATCTTCTTCCTTTGTCTCTCTACCAACCCTCTTTCTCTGTCTCTTCACAACTTTACCAATCCTAGACCAAATTCAACAATTAAGTATACTAAATCGATCAGCGCAAGAAGAGGAATCCGATTATACCATCTATTAGGCGATTTGGAATCTTTTGAGTGTTTATGTTACTGATCAGTTAGGAATCAGAGAGCAATTAAGCGAATTCTTAGGCTTGGAGGGGTAGATTGGTTAGTCCTAATTGTTATTGGGTTATATAGTGTTCATATGAAAGTGGTCTGTGTTATTTGATTGCTAAATTAGATTAGTGGATATTAAATTTATGTAAGACAAATTAGAAGATTAGTGCCAAAGTGATTATGAAATTAGATGTTAATGGTGATTGAACTAGGATTTAATAAGTATTAGGTTGTGTACAAAATGAAGTTAGTATAATATGGTTAGGTTATGTTGATTTAGGTCTTGAATTTGTATGTGTGATTACCGTATAATATACGAGATGATTGTAACAGTAAGGAATGATGTTTATGAGAAGTAGAAACATGCCCAAACAGTAAATAATGAAATAAAAATCAAACTAAGGAAGAAAAGGAAGTTTCAATAATCGTTTATCTAAAAATTATTATAGCGACCGGTCGAACGATACATGTCTAAAACGGCAAGTTGAACCTAGACTGGGGATGGACCAATTTTACTCCTGCCAGGCCTTGCCTCATGCCAAATCCTTGCATCATGCCAAGTCTTCCTGAAGCCATGCCAAATCCTTGCGTCGAACCACATCCGAAACCAAGGAGAAATCCCCATCTCCTTGCACATTGCCTGGGCTGACTGCCCAAGTTTATATCCCATCGGTGCGCTGGTGGTATAAGCATAGATGGTAGTACCAGGCAGTAAGCCTGGGCAAGTGCCAACCATGCCTCTGATTCAAGCTTCGTTTCCTTCGTCAATTCACGCAATGAGTCAGCTTGCTTCTCTAAAGTGTCTTCACTACAACATACCCCTCCAAAAGCCTATTAATTGATATTTTAGAAGTGATTTCTTATGTATTCAAAAATCAAATTGATAAGAAATTCAATCCTTTGCACATGAAGTTCCGCAGCTTCCGCAGGATGATTTCAATGACCCGACCTCCTCTAACACGCCAAAATGAACTCAGTAACCATCTTTCCTCACATGATGCTCACATGTGTGTCGATGGCACCTACTTGTGCATGCATATGCATATATGTCAACACAAATATGTTTAAAATTCACAAATTACATTTTGAGATTCAATAGAACAATTATCTGCCCCAGTATTCTCGCGTACAATGCAGTGTGTCTGATAGTCGCTATGGCTAAATGAGATTGCTTGTAATGTGTTTATTTACACATAAGGATATTTCCATAAACAAATATATTTATTTACACAAATAAACAATCATTATCAACAATCCAAACCATTCAACAATTCTAATTAAAATACATGAATGTTATCAATTATTATATAACCTCCAATACATATATATATACACCATATATATATACTTGCACATACATTTAAATAAATATTTCAAATTATTACTTAGATCAATTCTTACTTTTATTTAATAAATCTTCTGAAGAAAGGTCCAATCTCATTTTTTATTATTTTGTAAAATCTCGTACTTTTATAAAATATCTCTTTACTATTTTATAAAATATCACATACCATTTTATAATATACATCATTTATACTATTTTATAAAATATCTCATACTACTTTACAAAATATATCATATAACTCTTTTATAAAATACCATAATTATCAAATTTAAACTATTATATAAAATATCTCATTCTATTTTATAAAATATGTCATTTACCTATTTTATAAAATCCCATATTTTTATAAAATTTCACTTTTAAAATATTTTACAAAATATATCATACTATTTTATAAAATATATCATTTAACTAATTTATAAAAAATATCATTTACTTATAAATTTGTTTCGTTTCTTAAATAATATTTTAAGTACTATTTAAGCTTTATTCAGCCTCAAATCATTTTAATAATAAGTGTAGAGTACAAAACAACATTTAAATATCTTATTAACTTTTCCAAAATTAATTCAAATAGCATAAGTATTACTTGCTAATGACATGTACATCATTATATCACCTAGTTAGTCTTAAATCAAACAATAAAATCACACTAAATCATCCAATTAAACCCAAGTCAATTTCATAGCCGACCAACTTTTCTAAAATTAATAGTTAAGGTTTGAATGAATAATGTGATGGTATAATCATGCTTACTACATGGATATAAGCCTAAATCATCTGTAAACAATCTCTAAATCACTTTACATAACTACGTAATCATTAATAAATAAACTAATCAAATATAACATACAAATAAAGTAGGATAAACATCTCTTTCCTCTTCTTCTCCAAACCGAACTCTAAAGCAAGAAAACCAAACCATTCTTTCTCTTGAAATTTGAGATTGAGCACCAAATACAACTTCAAGCTAATTCCTTGATGGGCCATGTAAGGAATGATCAGAGAGAAATTACGGTGATTTTATTTTGAGTTTAGGAATTTTATTTAAGCTGGATTAAGGGTTTAGGACTTATGGTATTAAGAGAAGATAAGAGAAAAGATTAGGGGATAAGAAGAAGATGTTATGTGAAATGAAATGTGGGAGAAATGTTGGCCAACTTAAGGCTGGCTAAAGGACCTTATCCCAAATCCATTTCATTTTCATTAAAACACTATTCATCCCTAAAATTGATCGACCCCATACGTAGCCAAGTTTAGACTCATCCTTGTCATGATGGAATTGTGGTTCCAACGACGAGTGACATAAGTTTCAATTCATCCATCTTCGAAAAATTGAATATAATGGGTACTCCACTAACCACTAAAAATGCAAGTTGTTACAAATTACTTTGTAACCATTTATCTACTCAAGGATGAATTCTATTAATAAAAGTCGTTTTCTAACAAAATATTAATGTCCCACAACCAAGTCGTCCATTCGCACTGCGCATTCGACTCTCCACACAACCATGTCGTCCATTCGCCGATCAAACGAAGTTCATCGTCGAGCGATGAATGGTCAAAAACAGATCAACAATTTCTGGACAAATAGTGGTTTAAATTGAAAAATGAATTACAGATCTGAGATGCGCTTGTCGAGAGCTTCAAATCAATATATAATTAGATATATATTGAACAGTTTGAATTTTTGGATTTGGTGTTTGAATTGAAATTGGATTGAGAAATTTATTTGTCTGTCATTGGAATGAGGAGTTGAGACGAAATGTACGTATAGACAACTAAAAATAAGAAGTAGCTTGGGTTTATAATAGGTTATTTATAGATAATCAAAAATAGAGATGAATGGACACGATTTGATTGAACGATAAACGATCCGAAAAGCCTGTTCTGCCTTCGGAATGAAAATCGATCATCCCATATATCAAAATAGATGTTTCAAATATTTTAAACTCAATGGAACAGGTTTCAAATCCAAGTTCCATCATATGAAGAAGTTATGCTAAAATCAACTTATTTCAAATTGATTTCAATTAAATTGATTTTTAGGCGTTTCGAGTCCGTACGATCAAACGAAAAGTCCGATCACTACGAAACTTGAAATCCTACAATAATTCACTGTTACGAATCCGATGAAACCGGTTTCGTCAAATTCCAAGAGAGTGGCCAAAATGGCTATATTTCAGTTAATTAAATAAATTAATGTTAAATTAATTAAGTCCCTTTTTAATTCAAATTTAATAATTTTGCCATATCTATCACCTTGGATTTACTTGGTAATTTATAACTCTTTATAACAAATTTCCATATAAATTTAATGTTCCATATTTCACCAATTCCAAAGTTTTAAATTTCAATTTCAATATAATTAGCAATTATAAATTAAATTTCCAATAGTCCAATTTAATTTGCTTTCCATTTATTATTCAATTAATTTCATCTTATGATATAATTAACATTGGTTTATATTTATTGCATTAATATTTCCCATTTCATCCCAACTTAAATTAGCGTAGTATTCAATTTCATTTACTTACAGTAAACCCATTTATTATAGATTGAATTCCAATTAATTATAATTGATTTCAAATAAATTGATTTGATTCAGTTCCAATCTTTTTATTAAGTCCATAATTACTCTATAACCTAGTTAACCATTGTTTACCTTTCATTATCTTAACATACTCCAATTCTCTTCTTTTATTTGTATTAATTATTATACTTCAATTATTTTGAATTTTGTCCGTTTTTCACATTAATTTAAATTTATACTCCCAATTTATTTATTATAGTTACATCCTTTTATTAATTAACTTAATTATTAACACACGAATAAATTTACATTCCTACTCATTCTATTACATTCCCATTTTGCAACTATTGTTTAAATCTCACTAATGTAACATTGAAGTTCATTTAATTTTAATTTATTTTCCATTTCAATTAAATAGACCAAATAAACAGGTAACTTATAACAATCATTACCATAACTTTTAATTACCTTTATGAATTCATTATTTACACACAAATGTTACAATTCCTTACATAATGCAAATTTTATTCAATGGTCATCTATTTCATTTATTAATTCAAGGTTTACATTTGCTTTCTTATATCAATTTTATAACCAAGTATAACAATTTTACATCATTTAATTATTGGAATTTCATTTCAATTGTTAATAATTAGTTTTAATTACCATTGTTACATTTCGTTTTAACATTCGTTTCATTATTAAATTACAAAGTTTTTATTTCTTTCCATATTAAATTACCAAAACTTATTAATTTAACAAATTTAATTATCGAAAATTTATGGGTCATTACAACAAATGTGTCTTTAAAAAGAAGATCAATGCAGTTTGGAATATAGTAAGCAACATTGATAATATTAATATCGTAAGTTTGAGTTGTTGAAATTAACATGATAGATTTGTTTTTTCGATGTGTTTAAGTTAATTTAGATTTTACTTGCAAAATTATCTCTAACAACATTTTGATTTTGATAGTTATATATTGGAACAGAAAATTCAAAATAACGATTTAGAACAAATTGCTGTATATAACAACTAAAGTTCTCGAAGTTGGTTAGAGCGATACGATGCTTATGGGTTTCGGATAAGATCCAAGAACTGATACAAAATTATCGTTCGATAAGCATCAAAGTTGAATAAGTATTTTGACAATAATATCAAGTAGTTTGATTTTATATCAAAATGCAGAGCAAACATATTTCTGTAAGAAAGAATATTAAAAGGTACTTAGATATTTCTAAACTATAAGTAAACATTTGTTGATTACTAATAGTGTACCTATGTTATAATCAGTTCTAGTTTGGTTGTTTAACTCTTAATATAGATTTGAAAAGACATCTTTGATAATCAATATAAAAGAATGGTAGGATGTATTAAACAATATACACAGACACTATATTAAATGATATGAAGCACATAAGATGGATCCCTTATCCATTGGCAACAGGAATTATCATACATGCTATATTGTTTGCACTATCTTATTTGCTTATGTCTTTGATACAAAAAGCAATTATCAAATCTAATAAAGATCACTAATTGATATTTAAGAGTATTCTCGATTATTTGTAAAATACTTGAGAATTATTGATATAATACAGCGAGCTTTTTACGAAGAAATATTCTAACTCAAACTTTATAAGTGATATCGAGTATTATATGTCAACCTTAAATTCATAACCAACCGTAGTTATGGAGTTTTAAATTGGAAATGATCCAAAAAAAATGGTTGTAGCTGATGCAACCAAAAGGCTAAGGACATTGCACTGAGTACCGTAGTAACAAAAGCAATATATAAATATATAAATTCCAAAATTTATAACCAAGCTAGGAACAATTCCAAATATTGAGAATTCTATGTCATTGTTGTATAATAATAACGTCATGATATAGATCATGAAAGAACCTAGAGTTCACTAGAAGTTGAGGTACATACTTTGAAAAGTTTGACATGCGGCTTATCATCATCAAAGAAAGTTGATTGATTTAGTATGTAACTAAAATAATATAGCATACCCATTAACGAAGTGACTAACTCAACCTGTTCTAAGCAAACCGATCGAAGGGATGAGATTGAGATTACATAATTGGCCTTAATTGTATGCGAGAGATCGATAGAGTTAGGGGTATGCCCTAAGCAAATTTTGCAATTTATTGTAAATTATTAACTTCGCAATAAAATCTCAGTTTGAAATAAAGTTATTTTCCTTTGTATTATAAACTTGTCATATCATGATATGTTGATTAATTATTAATATAAGTATATTAAATAGAATCCTTAAATCATATGTCATGTGATAGTAATTACAATGTGTTGCAATCATGAGAAATTTATCACATTAAAATTGACATATAATTTTAAGTATTCCTACTTAAGACGTTTCGGGGCAATATTTTGAGAAAATTTATGACCAGGTACTATTAAATGTTGTAAAATTATATTTCATAAAAAAGATGGGTAAGTGATAAATACGACCAAATTGTTACACCACTAGCTAAGATGATGTGCGAACGTTATTATCTGAATCGTCCGATATTAATCACCAACTGAATTTATACTTACGAGTTGCACAAATGTAATGATGGATTGTAATGACCTAAAAAGTTAACGTTGTTAATATTAAAGTAATTAAAAAGAAATTTTTAATAGAAGAGTGAAACAGGTGTTGTGTTTATAATGGTTATGAAGGCCTCTGTGAGCAGAATAATTTGATATATAATTTTGATATTTTTGGAGTTACGGTTTATAAATAAAGACGATATAACATTTAAATAACATATATGGTTGTTTTAAATCAAACTAGACACAAAACCCGTAATCCAGCCTAATAACTATATAAGTGAGGCTATAAATGTAATGACCTGCCTTTTCAACCCTCGAAAGTCGGCACTTTATATATCTATTGTATTAGAATGTCGGGCATCTAAGTGACGGAAAGGTAGATTGATAAGGTAAAATGAAAAGAAAAAATGAAACAGGGAGAAATAGAATCTCACAGCAGAAAGATCACATTTAATATAACAAATACATCAAAAGTTGTCACTCTAAGATACAAATTATATCAAAAGTTAAAAACAAACCTCATTAGTCCAGATAGTTATAACTTCTTGTCCTTACAATTACTTATGGGTATACATAAATAATATAGTGGAAAATTAAAATACCACGACATGTGAACATCTATCTATACTCCATGAGCTCCACGCCCCACCAATGATAACCTAGAAGAACTCAGTATGACGTGAGTATTATAACAAAATAACACCCGGATCAGTCTGAAAACCAACGTGAGAAAACTCAAGAAATATGGTAAACATATAATAATTCTATGAGACCGTGCTACTAAACACGGAACGTGTTTAGCCTTATAAGAACAACTTCCATACATGAAATAATGAAAAAAAAATTAGAACAAAACCCAAACTTGAAAGAATGGTCATAAACAAGGTCAAAATCCAAACTTAAATAATGGACATAAATAATTATACATCGAGAAGAGCTCCAGGCACTTCTTGATGCAATTGAGAAAACTATTTAAAGATTTGAATCAAATAAGGAAAAGGAATTTTTCAAACGATGACTAGAAGGGTGTGGCGCCCTTACCAAAAATATACATCTAGAATATATACTTAAGAACTACGATGGCTCTCGAAAAATATACAAGCTGGACCCCACCAACCTTATCAAGAATCCTAGTATTTCACATCTCCATGCGCATACCGTAGGATCGATTTTACCCTAGAGGGGGTGAATAGGGTGATAGTATAAATTATAAAAATTAATTGCGGAAGCTTATACAATAATTTCAACATAGATCACAGAAAAATAGCAGCACAGATAATAGCAGAATAATAAATGCAGAAATAGAACGACACAGAAATTACCAAGCTTCGGCAAAACCCTGCCTATGTGCTGCCCCCAAGGTTTCTACTAGAAATTAGATAATCAGACGCTTACACACGTAAACTCGCGACACCCGCTATCGACAAAACCTAACTCTACGCTCAAAACCCTGCCACAACTCAACCACTGAGTTGCGAATTCTCAAACTACGCCACGTAGTTTGTGCCCTAGTTATACGACTAGAAAATATAACGGTTAAAGGGGTTTTAAAATCAAAAACAAAATTTAAATATAAATTAAAGCCCTTAAACTTTAAACCCTTGTTTAATAATTTAAGCCTTTATTAATATTATCCAAGCCTCTTCTATTTAATAATTTAAGCCTTTATTAATATTATCCAAGCCCCTCTTCTTTGTTTTATGTGTCCTGATCCTCTTCTATTAGCTTGATCCTCTTCAATTTTTGTGAGAAGAAAATATGGCGGCTTCAATTCGAATCTTAGATGTGGAATAATAGGGCTTTTTCGAAGTGTCATTACTACTTCGATCGAATCTGTGGTTGTTCGAGAGTTGCCTTGCTCGATCGATTACCCGTTGCTCTCTCTAGCTACTTCGATGAGTTCGATTCTTGCTTCCGGTAAGAATTTATGCATTTTTTTTGCTTTTATGATCTTCGTATTCGAAATTTTATGTCATTTGCCAATGATGGTTGAATCGTTATATAGGGTTCATAACCTTAGATTTTCGTTCGCACAAAATATATTTGATTTTGTCAATTCTGTTTAATCGGCCACTCGTATTTACTTGGATGCTCGTGATTTTTCTTAACTTGTTCATAAACGTATATTTAATAATGCTTGGTTGACTTGGTTTAAAATACTCGGCTTTGAATTTGTTACGTGGTCACCACGGTGTTGAATTCATTTGACTTCGGCCATTTTTGATTTCATGAATTTCTGGCTTTGGCTTGAATTTGTTTCGAACTTGCATCCTTCTTGCGGCCTGATATTTGAGATTGATACATTTGTCTTTGGTCTTTATGGTTCATGATTCATCTATGCATACATTTATCTATCTTTGAGTCTGGGGTTGTTTGTATGTGATACTCTGGAGTTAGTCTTGACATTTGCATATTAATTGAGTTGTACCGTTCCGGCCTGTTGTGCATTTGACATTGCTCTTGACTTTTGTTTCTGGTATTTCATCTTGGCCATGTTGGTTTCATATGCATTATGGTCTGGATGTTGTTTCTCGGCCATGTGTTCATCTGAGTCATCTGAAGTTGTAGCCTAGGTCATTTGTTCGCTGTCATGTTCGCTGTCATGTCATATCTTTGGCGCACTCACTTGAACTTCTGGCCTTGATGTCATGGTGTACATGTAAGTTGCATTGCATATGTCTTTACCTTGTACTGTCCACTGCCCTTTTTCATATTGCTGGTTCATTGCGATGAATTCTGTCTCATTGATCATTTTTGGCTTCATCTGTGTTCATCCCTGAATTGTTGTATTTTCTGGTTGGTGTTGCTGTTATGTTGGTGGCTAGCCTTTGCTAGTTCATTCATGACATGTTGTCCATGTGAGTTCATTGCTGAGTTGAATTTACTTTGTCTCTGATCTTTTGGTCATGTTACCTTCAGTTTCTTGTATATATGTACTTGCTTGGTCTGTAGCTCAAAGTTGCTACCTCTGATCAATTTGTTGAGCTTGTACACTTTTATTGCACCTGAGTTGAATCCAGTTTTAAAAACTCGGGTTTGACCTTGTGCTGAGAGTTGTGACATTTATTTTATTGCACCTGAGTTGAACCCGTCCTTTTATTTTGGGTTTGACCTTGTGCTCACCTGTCCCTGTAACATTATCAAGTGTCATATATGGAAATTTAAACTTCTTATACTTATCACAACTCGTTGATCCTGAACTAACACCACCCTTGGAAAAACATTGAAGTCGGATGAGTAAGGGCGGTGTTGCTTTCCACCTTATCATGACAGCATTCTTAGCTTCAAAAATAGTAAGAGTTCCTTCAATATTTAGTGCTAAGTGTAAGACTAGATATTTCGTATAAATGAATAAAACTTTTAAAACATTTGACTCACACTTGTGCTTAACTGTTACATCACAAATATTTGTAAAAAACTCTTTAAAGTAATCTTTTAAAGAGAAAATTATATTTCCAATTATATAAAAAAAGAAGGGTAAAAAATAAATGTCATTAAATCATCAATACTATAAACCCAAAACAATTTACACAGCTTCATATTTAAACATTCCTTTTTAAAGATTTCTTATTTATAAACTATCACTTATTACTTTAAAACAAAATTTATTATCCTGGAAGATAATAAATCAATTTAGAATACTTCTACAAATTTAAAATGATATTATATATTTGAAACAACATTAATTATCCCGAAAGATAACTAATCAAACTCATAATCATTTTATAAATTTAAAAACATTAATTATCCCTAACGTAATTAATCAAATTTATAACCTTTTTATAAATTTAAAATAATATTAATCATTCTGAAAGATAATTAATCAAATTTATAATCTTCTTATGAATTTAAAATAACAATAATTATCCCGATAGACGATTGACAGAATTTATAACTTCCTTTATAATTTTAAACAATACTTATCTTTTATTTTAAAGTTCTCAAAAATACTTGAAAATATAGTTTAAATAACTTTCAAATTGAAAAAATATGACCAAACATTTAATCTACGAAATACAAGCGCAAGTTCAACACACAAAGAGGTTTAAGGAGATGATATTTCATAAGTGATGGTATAGCGAAAATTGTTATAACGATACATACACAAATTAAATAGTATGTCACAAATATTTCAACCAAACATCAACATAAGCAACATAATAATATAAGTAAATCAATATTAGCGAAAAACACCATTGGGTCTCTCTACAAAAGTCCCACGTAAATCACATATGTATGCGTATTTCAGTATGTTCGATTGCAACCTATACACTACGTTTACACTTCAACTTTCTACTTGCTTTTTTTCCCTACAAAACAATGGTTATTTATGACATTTTCTTCCAAGTGAGAACTAAATCCAAAGAAATAATCAAACAATGGTAGATAAAATATCATTTAAGCATACAATAATAATCTATAGCAACATATATATTATATAGTTCACACTTTCGTGTTCCAATTCGATCTAAAGTCGAATTGTGTTCAATTTTAGCTCAAAATTACACTATCTCCAAACTTGACGAACCCAGCTCCAACGCGATGATCACATTGATACGAGTTTGACGCGAAAGTCCGTGTCCAAATCTGACCTCGTATGGAAAAGTTATTGAGTTTACAAGATTAATTTAATTAATTAATTTACATCATTAACACTAACTACCAAATTAATTTTTAAATACCTTCTCCCACAAATTGAACTCGTGCCTATACAAGATATGCACGTACCCAGACGTGCATGCCAACCACTTTCCTCACCACCTTGAACCATAGAATATCGCCAAACCACTTCTAAACAACTCCACTTTGCCAAAGCTTCACCATGGACTCGAAATCAATGAGCTCGATCACATAGAGGACAATGTGACCTGCTGCTTATCGCACGCAAACCCTAAAATTTCATTTCACTAGATGTGATCAGCCCTCCTCTAACGGATGCCAAATTGTAACGACCCGTAATTTTTCAATAATTAAATTTGTTTATTAATTAGATTTTTGAAATTTAATATTGAAGAAAATAAAATTTTGTGAACTATTAATAAAAGTTGTGATGTAATAATGAAAATAACTAAGAGGAAACGTAACAGGGTTAATTAAAGTTAATAATTAATGAATTTGATTGAAATTCCAATTAAATAAAATAATTTACATGTTATGACTTAGTTATAATGGGAATATGAGAAAAACAAGTGTAATTATTGAATTAAAATGTGAAATATTATAATAGATAGTAGTTGTTTGTGAAGAATAAACATACAAGTATTATAAAGGGTATAATGGTAACAAATAGTTGTCGTTATCAGTAATTTACAAATTTAAAAATAAAAGTAATTAAATGTTACTTCAATGATAATTAATATAATAACGGAAAGGGTGATTGTAAATTGAGTAGAAACGTAAATTTATTTATAAGGCAGTAATTGCTGAAATAAAAAACATGAAACCAGGTAAATAAATTAATTAAAAATATCTAATCGTAATTAATGTATATATTTGGCAAAGATATAATAAATGGAAATAGGATAGTTAATAACAAAGGATTAGAAATTTGAATATATTAATGTAACATTTATACAAATGTAAGATGTAAATAGGCGTATATTAGTGTAATAGATAAGTACCCATGTTGACATCACTTTTAAGATGATAAGTTTATAATTGATTCATAATAAGAAAAAAATCGAGTGAATGGATTTATTGGAATGGCAATTGACAATTAATGAATTTATTAAAATTGTAAAGTTATAATTGATTGGAATTAGCAAATTGGGGAGTGAATTCAAAGTTATATTAATTGATGAAGTAATACGTAATAAATTGTAAATTGATACAATCAAGGGTAGATAAGTAATTACAGTATTTTTTATTGACAATAAAGTAAGAATGGGACTGAATTAGGCAAAATGGTGATAATCATTAATTGTTTACCCATTTATTTCATCCATTGAATTAGATTTAAATCCACTGAAATAAAACGTAATTAAAAACTATGTTAATATGAATTTAGTTGATGATTGTAAAGATATTAGGGTAATGGGTTATATACTAATATTAAATTTATCTATAAGATGATGATTGATTGAATAAAAGCATTGAAAACGAATTGTATTAATTTATTTGGAATTAAAAATATAATTTATTGAATTTACTTAAATTGAAGGTAAACAATATAAACTTTGCAAAATCCTTATTTGATTGATATGGAAATTTTGGTTAATGCATTAGAAATTTAATTTTAATAAAAAATGATAGAAACGGTAAATAATTAAATTTGAATTGAAGAAGTGATTAGTTAAATTAATATTAATTTATTTAATTAATAGGAAAGTAGCCATTTTAGACACTGACTCGGATTTCGACGAAACCAGTTTCATCGGATCCGTATCACTGAATTATTGTAGGATTTCAAGTTCTGTAGCGATCGTACTTGTCGTTTGATCATACTGGCTCGAAACGCCTAGAAATCAATGAAATCGAAATCAGTTGAAATCAATTTGAAATAATTTTATTTTAGCATAACTTCTTCATGCGATGGAATTTGGTCTCAAAACCTATTCCATGGCGTTTAAAATATTTTAAAACAACTATTTTGATATATGGGTTGATCCACTCCGAAGTCAGAACGGGCTTTTGGGCCATTTTTCGTTCAACGCGTATATCCAATCGATCTGGTCCATCCTAATTTCGTCTTGCCTATGTATATCCTGTTATAAACCCTAATTGTTTCTCATTGTCATTTATCTGTACGTACAATTCATTCTATTCCTCCTCTTCCTCAATGGAAAACAAACAAAAATTCCAATTGCAATTCCAAATCAAATTCAAAGCCAAAATTTCAAAATCCATAAACTATATTATATTTTATATCGTCGGAAAGCTCTCGAAGAGCATAAGATAATTCTACTGTTTGTTTTCTGATCTGGGTTTCTGGGTAGCCAAAGTTGGTCGATTTAAACTCGAATTTTCGTCGCCTTGTGATGAACGTCGACGGATCATCGAACAAATGGTCTAGAGGGATGGAGATCGTCGAGGGGATGACATCTAGGTGGTTTGTCGGGATGTTAACGGCTTGATCGTCGAAAATAATTCGAATAGGGTTTGGTTATAGGCGGTGGCTATGGGGATTTTTGGACCGATCTGTAACAACCCGCATAATTAACGATTTTATATTTAAATGTTTAATTTAAATATAGCGTCGTTAGTCGGATTTAGGTCCGAAAAACTACTTTTTGCAAACGGCCGAATTGGAGCTCGAAACCACTTCCATTGGTTCCAAAATGGCGTTTGCGGTCTTTTTGAGTATAATCTTTGATATGTTTGGAGTTTGTGAATTTTTGCAACTTTTCTATTTGGGTTTTGGGTTTGGGTTCAGCCCATTTGTTAGTTTAAACCCCTAACTCAAGCCTCTCTTCATCCATTCACCCTCATTTCATTTCTTAGCTTAAGAAAACTGAAAATGGTGGAAGGGAAAGAGAAATAGAAATTTGCAAGCCCTAGTTTCCTCTTGCAACTTGATTTCTTGCTCCAAAAATCAAAGAGAAGACATAGGTAATCTCCTCTTCATCTTCTCTATCTCTTTCTCTCTTCAATCTCAGAAATTCCTAAACCTAAACTTAGGAAAATACTTGTTTTGATCTTAGATTGAAGCTAGTAGAGTAGAAGTGGAGATAAGTTGGTCTTCTCCTTGCAAATTGAACTCCTTCTTGTGTTTGTGCTCTCATCTTTGTTTGTGTGCAAAAAGGTGAGATTTTTTTTATCTCACATCTATGACTATAAGTATCTTTGGTTGTTGGGTATGAATTCCTAACACCTTGTTCATATGCACTTGCTTTTGGTTTGGATTGAATTGGCGAATATCCAAATTTTTAGTGTTTGGGTTCAATTCTTTAAAAATCATAACTTTGATGTTTTAATCATGTTTTTGGAGGTGTATAAAAGAGCCAATAGTGATGGGTTGTCGTATGGCATAAACCCATAGCATCCATCGCTCGTTCGTTTGCAATTCATTGGATTTTTGCCTCTATGGGCTTGGCTGTTTTTGCCTACAGGGGGATTTCAGACGTCTGAACTCTAATTTCAGACGTCTGGTTTCAAAATTCAGACGTCTGCTTTGGAAATTCAGACATCTGGAATTGGTCCCTGGAAGACACAAAAAGGCAGAGACAAAATCCAGACGTCTGGAAATCCATTCAGACGTCTGGTAGTGGTTCAGACGTCTGGAAGGTAATGCAGACGTCTGAAATGCGCAGTTTTGCCTATTTTGGCTAATTTTGAGTTAATTTCAAACTTTTATCGATTCATGTTGATTCCAATTTGTTGTTATTGCATATTTGACTTTGATGACTTGTTTTTGACTTCATTCACGGGTTTTATAAATAATCTCTCTAAATCGTATTAAAAGCTCCCTTCTCCAAATTATAAATTCTATTTATAATGCACACACACAATTTCGCACTTCGAGCGAAGTGGAAGGAAGATTAAATGGTTAGGTAAAACAGGACCATGAATCCATGCATTTGTCTTTCCGATTAGTCCCCAACCTATTCGATTGATCGTTTTGACCTTCGGGTTTGGTTTACCGATGATGTGAGGGAAACTTTGTACTGAGGGAAACTTTGTACTGCTTTGAGTGTGAAAATGACTGACGGATAGTAAACCGTTTAGTGCGAACGAGTGGTTATGGGACATACGTTAACACTATTCGGATTCCTTTTCGAGAGTTGTAACACATTCCGCCAGTTAGTGGTGTCCAGTACTGGGCCTCCGGACCTTCACCACTACGATTTGTTGCCTTCGGGTATGTTGCCTTCGGGTTTGTACCTTCGGGTTTGTTGCCCTTTAGTATCGCTTTCGATGTTGGTCGTCATGAGCCGCATGGGTGATATTGGGTTGCCCTTTAGTATCGCTTCCGATGTTGGTCGTTATGAGCCGCATGGGTGATATTGGGTTTGGAGTCTTCGGGCTCATGGATCCTTGTTTATACAGTACTGAGCACGAGCAATTTTATGATGTTTCATTGATATGTATATTCCCTTGGTATCGCCCTTCGATGTTGGTCATTTTGAGCCGCATGAAGTATAGCGATTACCTTATGGAACTTGTATACCATATGGGTATTTGTTATTTGCCTTTTGGCTTGATTTAGGATAATTGTATCCTTTGTTTATCTATGTCGCCGATGACATAAGGCTTGTTCTATATGATTCATCTTTTGTTGATGATTGTGTTATCTCTTTTAGAGATATTTGTTATACTTTGTAACCTTGTAGGTTTATTGTTGTTCAGTTTATCTAACTGATTTGTTTAGCTAGACTGACCCGTGTATTTATACTCGGGTCAGACCGAGATGTTTCAGGTTAGGTACTTTGGACTTAGCCTATTTTGCTTCCGCATGGACTAATTCGCTAGCTTCTTTTTGTCATAGCTTTTGTGTAGTCCTATTATGTTGAAATTGTGATATTTATTCTTCTGGATTTGTCTGTATATTGTGGTTGGCTATGCCACTTGACATGTATTTTTTATACTCTGCTATGTATCGGTATATATGTATATGATGGTTTACTGTTCTGCGATGTTTCCTACATTTGAGTTGTTATATTCTGTTCTGATAGATCCTCCAGCCACCTATGGTTTTGTTTTAAGTATTCATTGGATATGTCGATCGGTTTGGTGTGATTATTGTCGACGTATTTAATAGATAGTTAAAGCAAGACTATAGATGGTCGCTCCTATCCAGCCTTATTCTCCGTGTTAGCAGACGGTATTATCTATTAATACTCTTTTCTAGCGTGGGTATAGAGGTGGGGCGTCACACGATCGAACCTCGCAAGGGGGGCTGGGCCTGGAGGAGGTGACTCGGCCTAGGGAGGCCATGGCTGGCCATCGCGCGGCGATCGTTCGTGGCGGCTTCGGTTGTTCTACATTAATAAAGTTGCATGCGTTCGAGATTTTTGGATAGGGTTGATGCTCTATAGAGTTGCGTGTATGCTGAGGCAAAGAGGGAATGACGTGGCATTTTGATTTAGGCAACGTGTATTCTTTGTTTATTTATTTTATTGTTTAATTTAAATCGTGTAATCTTTTAACGATGATAACTTCCTCATACGGACTCAGATTCACGCGTGGTTTTCTTCGCTAGGTTCGTATTGGAATTCCAAACAGCACTGATTGGATGGATTCTGAGACTGTGAAAATTTTGGGTTTAAATTGGATTTAAATTCAAAAGGTGAGTGTTTTAACCCACTCACAACTTCTAAAATTTCATATGTGTGTTAAATTAATTTCTGATGTGATTAGAAATTTAGTTGTTGCTGTTTGGTCTATTTTTATCATCATTCCAGCTAAATTGATTTTATTGAATTAAATTGTTATTCAATTTATTATTGCACATAAATTGCCAGTTAAATTAATTTATTATTGAATATAAACTGCCAGTAATTACATGTTATTTATTACATGTTCTATATTGATGTTATTGTTTGAATTGGATGATGATTGTGATAAATGGTTGACGATTGATATTGGGTGAACGGATGTTGTATTTTATATTGTTATAAACTGCAAGTTGTTATATTTTTATTTCATTCAGGATTGCGGTTTGAAATGATATATAACCATATTTTTATTTTAAATTACGGATTGAAATGATAAATATCCGTATCATTGACCATAGGGTAGAAAATTTTATACAGACACCGTGGTCTATATATATAAATATTTTGAAATGATTTTCTATGGTTTTTTAAAGAAATATATGGTTTTATGAGATATTGATTTGGATATTTTATAAATATTATTTTATATATAGTTAAATTCTTGGTTCTAAGCTTTGTATAAAATTGGTTTAAAGAATAAAAGAAGTTATAATAAAGTTTGATGTTATTAAGATATAATATAGTTAAGTATTTATTTAAAATTATATTTCTGGAGTTTATAATAATTTAAATGAGAATAAGGTGGGAAGATAAATATGAAACTGATTGGAAATTTGATAAAATTGAGATTTTAAAGGTATGATTTTTATAACTGGTTTCAGTTTAAGATGAATTAAACGAATATTTCAAGTATAAATAAATTGAAGGAAATATTTAGTTATTTGCAATTTGAGTTTTATTTAAACGATAATGGATTTATTATGCAAATATTGCAAAACTAAATAATAAAACATTGAATTATTGAATCGTAATTATCAACCTTAGTTTTGAAATTGTTTAATACTCAGAGATTGAAATATATTGAAATTGAGATGGTTTATTGAAACTGAAAGTGAGTTGAAAGTTATGAATTGGGACTTAATTTAAAGTGAATAAAATTGTGACGTCGAGGAAATTATTTTACTTTATAAAGTAAATTTAAAATTCAAACTATTTTATTTTATATACTGTTTGAATATCCAAACCATTTAAGTTTTGGAAGTTATGGTTTAGAAGCTATGAAATTCGAAGTATTTTTTTTGGCAAAGCCAACGGGGTTAAATGGCCCCTACCATATATTTATAATCAATAATATGAAATCTTACAATCATAAAAGGAAGAACAGAGACAATTAGAACAAAGGATAAAAAACACAGAGGAAAAACACTGAGAGGAAGTAAGCAGTCAAGAATGCTCAAGACCATAAGTCAACCACAAGAGGGTCAAAGTGGTAAGGAGACAATAACATGACTTGTTTTATTTCACTGCATAAGCAGTGGTACAGTTCCATTCTTTGGCGTCGCTTGTTGTTAAAAATAATTTCATTTCTTTCCCTCCATATCACCATGACAGTTACCTTTAAGTAAACCAACAATTCATAAGTGGAAGCAGTTTTCCACTTAGTAGCCTTGAGAATGTTCAACCATTCAATTTAACTGTTAATCACCGGTTGCAGACAGCCACCTCTTCCCTTAATCTTACACCAGACAAAGTTGGTAAATGGGCATGCAAAGAAGAGGTGGAAAGTGTCTTCAACAGCAGTATGACAAAAGCAGCAAGAGGAGTTTACATTATGCCTTTCCTTCTCATATTTGCTTCAGTGTGCAGGGCATTATTTAAAGTTTTCCACAGCATGAAATTGAGCTTTTCACTGTTATGAGTTATCCATATTCTTTTATTCCAAGCAAATCTATCACACGAGACTAGAGGAGATAGGAGATTATATAAAGTGGCTATAGAGTGCTCCTTGCTATGATCCATCCAGGTATATTCATCTTGTGCAGCATGTACATAGAGAGATAAGTTATAAGGAGACCATTGTCTGTTGATGTTTTGGTAGCGGGAAAGGGGCAGAGAAATGTCACCATTCCTAATATAAGAGACAGCAACAGCGCTCGTTAGAATGCCAGATAGTTGAACTGCATCATAAGACATGGTGTTGCATAATATTAGGCCTCTGGCAAGCCCGGGAATAGACCAGAATTTTTCTTGACTAAATTGACTGAGAGTAATCATAGCATGGGGCATAACCTTGTCTCTTATTTACATCATTGTTTTCCAAACCCACCCGCTAGCTTGTTTTGCCTTGACCAACAATATGTCCTCATTCTTGAGATTGTGTTTGAGGCACCAAGCAACCCATAAAATATCTCTTTTGTTGATAAGATTATCTAAGTGTTTAGAAAGGGAAGCTATGTTCCATCTCTTGAGGTTTTTAATGCCAAGACCACCATTCTTTTTTAGTATCTCAAGTTTAGCAAAAGCTATTGGGATTATCTTTCTGTTGTGTGTGCCAGTCCATAGAAATCTTAGCATAGCACATCTTATCATAACAATGAGTTTATTTGGTAGGAGAAACGTTCTACACCAGTAGACAGTCATAGAGAAGAGTGGGGAGTTAACTATGACTAGTCTACCTGGCTGAGAGAGGAACCTATTATGCCATTAACTTAGAACATAAGTTATTTTTTTCATATAGAGGATAACATTGAGAAACTGATATTCTTTTGCTAGCAAGAGGAATGCCAAGATAAGACATATCAGACTCAATAGTAGACATTTTTGTTATTCTCAAGCAGGAAGAGACTTTAGCAGTATTCAGACCTGCAAGAAGAATGTGAGACTTACCATGGTTAATCTCCAGACCAGAGAATCTAAAGAAGGATTCAAGAGTGCACATAATAGCAATGAGGGATTGAGGAGTTGGTTTAGTGAAGATCATTATGTCATCAGCAAAGGCCAGAGAGGTGGTCATAGGAGAAGAACACTTTGGGTAAGGTATAAATTGTTTAAGCGCAACTTGTTTTTGGAAGGCAAGAGTTAGAGTTTCAATGAGGATGATGAAGAGGTATGCAGAGATAGGATCTCCTTGCCGAAGGCCATTAGTGCCTTTAAAAAAACCAACAGAGTGGGCATTAAATACCAAGGAGTACCTGACAGTGGATATGCACTGGAAATCCAGTTACAAAAGATTGGAGGAAATTTCATCATATTTAGAGTGTGCATTAGGGATGCCCAGTTGACGGTGTCAAAAGCTTTTCGAATATCAATTTTATGCATGGCTCTCTTGGAGATATTAGGGGAAGAGTAGCCATTGAGAAGCTCATGAGTGAGAAGAACATTACCAAGAATAGATCTCTTAGGTAGGAAGGCAGCCTGATTCGATGATATTATGTGAGATAGAACTTCTTTTAGCCTAGAAGCTAGGATTCTTGATATGCTTTTGTATATTGCGTTGCAGCAAGCTATAGGCCTAAAGTGAGAAACACTGGTTGGATTGTCAAGCTTAGGAATCAGAGCAAGGTTAGTGCAGTTAATAGAGCTAAGCATTCTGGATTTATTGAAAAAGTTATGAACTGCTTTAAGAACATCAGAGGAGATAATGTGCCAACAAGTGACATAAAACACTGCATTAAAGCCGTTAGGACCACCAGCTGCAGATTTCCGCATAGTAAAGATAGAGTTTTTGATGTCCTCATCAGTTATAGGAGAAGTTAGAGAGTTTTGCAATTCAGGAGATAGGGAGGGGAGGGCTAGATCATCAAGGAAGGAGAATTCAGGAGGGGAGTTGGGGGATCCAAGCAGTGAGGTGAAGCAGTTCAGAAAAGCATTATCCACACTGTCAGAAGAAGTGTGAGTGATATCCTATAGGTCATCAATTTGATGAATGTATGATCTGGTTTGCTTTATCTTAAGAGATGCATGGAAGTGCTTGGTGTTTCTATCTCCATTCATAGTCCAGTTCTCCCTGTATTTTTGTCTTGCCATTCCAGCTTCAATAGATAAAGCTGAAATAAGCTGATCAGTCGGGTCTTGTTCAATCTGGATGTGTGATATGTCATCAGAGTTGCTCATGAGAAGAGCTTGAACCTGCTCAAGTTTAAGTTGAATATCAGAAGATAATTTCTTACCATCACCATAAATTGTTGCAGACCAAATTCTTAATGCATTTTTTGTGTTCTTTAGTTTTCTCTGCAGCTTTAACATAGTATTACCAAAAGCGTGCATGTTCCAAGCCTCAGATACCATCTGCATGAAAGCATTGTTATGAATCCAGGCATCAAAAATCTAAAATTTGTATGTTTCTTAATGGCAGCAGCACCAAAAGACAGGATCAATTGGCAATGATCAGATAGAAGGGGCATAGGAATTCGAATTAGTATTGAAGGCCACATACTCAAAGCTTTTTGGTTGATAAAACCATGATCAATTTTAGTGAGAACTCTTTGACCATGATGGCTTTTATTGGTCCAAGTATAGGGAGAGCCAGTGGTAGGTATATCAATCAGAGCAGCATTGTGTATGGTTTCATTGAGAGGGGATAGATCTCTAGAGAGAAGAGGATTGCCTCCATGTTGATGGGAAGATTGGAAAGAGCAGTTGAAGTCACCTATAAGAATCCAAGGATGGGAGTTTTGTCTTAGGTGAGGAATATAGTCATGTAGTGCTTGCCTCTTAGAGGGGGAATTATCTGCATATATGAAAGTGAAGTATAAAGAGGAGGAGGAGGGGATGTGGATAACATGGGTATGTATAAACTGCCTATTAAGAAGGATGGGCTGAATCTTGAATATAGAAGGATCATATAGCATAAGAAGTCTCCCATAAGGAGCCTGAGAGTGGCTAGTGATGAATTGCCACGAGGGATTGATGTTTTTGCAAGCTTGCATGGACTGGGAAGGGTTAAGTTTTGATTCAGAAATTGAGAGAATGGATAGTTTATGTTCATGAATAATAGATTTAGCGAGTTCAATTTTAGATACCATGTGTGCTCGTCTTATGTTCCACGCTCCAACTTTGTGTATCATTGGGTATACCTTTGTATTTTTTTTCAAGATTCTCTTACCTCTATGAGAGGTTTTTGGAGCTTCTGGAATGACAGAATTGGAATAGTCAGTATCTTCATCAGAATCTATTGGAGTAGGGTTTACCAAATAGAAATTTTTATTTCTTTTTGAGGAATTTGTCATAGGGAAGTTTTGTTCAGAGTTGGTTTCAACAGTTTTTGGAATGTTTTATTTAGATTTGATATTCTTAAGAGGGAGGGATGGGTTTGAAGAAAGTATGGTTTCGAAGTATTATGTTTTGAAAGATTATATTTCAAGCATTTGGTTTCGAAATATTAAAATTTTGAAAGTGTTATGATTTTGGAAAGTATATATTCGAAATAAAAATGATATTATATTGATTTAGGTTTTGTAAAAATGATATCATATTTATTTGGTTTTTGAAAGGGAAATGATATCATATTTATATGGTTTTGAAATGGATAGTATATTTTGGTTTTGAAGTATAATTATTTTAAAATGACCACGGTGTTATAATAACGTTTGGTTGTTGAAGAGACTGGGATCGGAAGTTGTCATACTCTCTGCCAACTCCGAAACCACCTTAACAACTGTGTACGCGGTGGAGATTTCAGAATAAAGTAGGATGGTGGCGGCGTTTCCTTTGAGGTAAATACGTGGAGCCGACTCCCGTGAGTTGGCATAAGATGGCTAAAACAGGAGCGATCGACAGGCTAACGAGGTAGCACCTTTGATCGGGCACATCCCTTCGATATTATACTCTGACGTTTGGACTGATTTGGTGGCCACTTTTTTTTGATTTAGGGGTGTGGCTCGAGGTGGGCGGTAGCGTAACGCTACACGTTACCATCGGCCCTAGCGCGCCTTGTACGAGTTTGTTTTTCTCCCGTAGCCCGTGGAGTATTTAGGGTAGTCTCTCGATCTGGAAATGCGCTAATACTGGATGGACTACTGGGACTATTACGTGTTAAAGGCTATATGGGTAACCCCTTAATGCTACTAAAAATTAAGTTTATTTTACTATTAGACATTATTATAATAGCGAAATATTACTACATAGTAAATAGTTTAATGGATCCTTAGGAGATGTGAATCCCGAGCATCTCTTAAGTTACTACACTCACGTTAGACACTGGATAGGAGATGTCAAATCCCTTAGACATCTCTGACGCCGTTCCACTCATATTTTACCGTTGATTTAACTTACATAAGATCTTTTCGTTCCGACTCGAGTGTTTTTTCTTTTCAATTCGCTCGGCTCAGCCAGAGCGTTTCAGGATTTGAAGACCTTATTTTTGGAGGACGAAGATAAAGATTGTGTTATTATTATTTATTATATCATTCCACTACATTCATACTATTCTGCTGCATTGTTATTTATTATTCTCTGGTATGTGTAACTCTGATATGTATTGTATAAGTAAAATCAAATGTTTTGTAAAACAGCTTCATGAACTATTTATTTGATTATTATATTTTATCTTTCCACTGCAAGATTCTATTTTGTTTTTCTTTCTCTGCTTTTTCTTATTTACCCATAACAATCCGCCCTTCTGTATGGTTTAAGTCTGATGTGTGTGGTTTATCGTCGATTTAAAGCATACAAAAAGGCGGGACATTACATCTGGTATCAGAGCTTTGGTTTAGCGATAAACCTTAGCTTTGTGGGGTCCGACTCTTTATTAATAGGGTAGTAATGCCCTATGATGAGTCGCTGAGCGTATATATGAGAGAGCATATTTGTTATGCCATAAAAAGGTTTTGATATTGTGTTAATTTGTTCCGTTTTGTATTTATAAATTCTGGTTGATGCATAGGATGCGATGACATCAATAGGGATTTCTAAACACTTAATAGGAAAGACCGACACAATATTTGTTTTGAATATAGGTGAATGAAATAATTTTGCCTATTATATTTTCTATATATAAAATTAAATTTTATACATGATATATATTTGGTTGCAATATATTGGTTGTTAGGTAAAGAAATTTATAAATAATAGTTGAAATAAGATTGAAAATAAAATAAATGAAAACTGAAAATTTAGAACTTAAGTCCCGGGGTTTTGAAAATTTCTTTCAATGATTTTGGAATATAATAACATTATTTTTAGAAGTATTTTTTGATATAAACATTTCAAAATGATTTGAAAGAGTTGTTTTAAAGAAATTTTGGAAAGTAATAAGTCCTACTCCCCTCTTTGTCGCTGGAAAATAATTTCGGTGATGAGTGCACGCATCATTGACATTCATTTTCGAGTTTCGAAGTGGGAAGGCCACTGTAGCAGCTTTACTGCAGATTTCTTTTGATAAACAAATATAGATTTCAAATTGTTTAAATATAATTGAATATATAAATTGTAAGTATATACATTTATCTATTATTTTAAAATGATTTGAAAATAAACCCGGTATTTAGTTCTTAAATTTCTGATGATCAATAGTTCAATAGTTGCAGTGAAATGGGTTGTAACTAATTTATAATTAAACCTTTAATTAAAATATGAGATTTAATGCTAAGTTATAAATAAAATAAAATGAAATTTGAAATTGTAACTTATAAAACAAAAGATATAATTATTGAACATTAAATTAACTCAAAAGAAATGAGGTAAACTTATATAATTTTCAATTGCATTCTTTAACATATATATAACTTACCAACTATAAAAGGTTAAAATGTTAAAAGAAAATGTAATGGGAAATTTTACAAGTAAAATTTAAAATAATGAAAGTATTTAATGAAATTCTTTAATAAATAAGAATTGGATGTTGTAGTTGGTATAAACATAAGTAATATTGAAATGTTACTGTAATAAGGGTAATAGAAAGTAAGTATTATAAGTAAATAAATATAAACTTAAGTAAATGAATTAATATGCAAAGAAATTGAATTAAAAATGAATACTATAAAAAAATGAATGAAAACGAATATTTGTAAGTAATAAATGGAAATAAATGAAATAAACATTTAAATCAATGAATAAAAGTAAAAAGTTGTAAGAAGTATATGAAAATTTAAAGGATGAATCGTTATGTAAATAAAAGGGGGAATGAAATAATAAATGTATGAAATGAAATTAATAAGAGTGAACTTGATCTATTGGTTGAAATTGTTGTTTGTTTGACTTATAGCTGTTTGGGCAAAGATACTTTAAATTTGTTTGGGTGAATGAATAATCTATTTAGTTTCATCTAAGGATGTTGAGTAAATGGTGCACTTAGCGATTATTTTTCATCCTGTACAATTTAAAGTTTTGAACCCGAACAACTATTTGTTTTGATTGTTTGATATAAATGGATAATTGATGTGTGTTGATTCTATATGATGATTGTATGGTGGTTGCAATTAATTGTCATTGTTTTATATTGACTTGTCTGTTAGAAGTTGAGAACAACCTTAAATATTTCATTTTATATAATTGTTAACCCTTTTTGGATTATATAATTGAAATACAGGTTATGGAAGAAATTGTTACTGCCTTTGGTTTCATAATTAAGCGTTAATTACCCGACAAATAGGTACGTTTTCGGATTACGGTTTATAGCGTTATTATATTATTTTCCCGTGTTGGGATATATTATTTTGGAAATTATATGTGATATTTTGTTATATTTGATATTATAATTTCTCCCGAGCCACTCCGTACAAAGGAGACTCTGCCGAAATTTTCTGTAAATTTTGGACTTATAAATTTTTGAAAAATGTTTTCTAAATTTTATTAATTTGGGTATAAAAAAAATTTATGGTTATAAATTTGCATATTTTATTTAAATTGATTAATTTTGTAAATTTGTTGTTTACAAAGTTAATATTTTCGGATAAAATGCATTGTTTATTTAATTCTTTCTTTTCCCTTCTTTTACCTTTTCGGGGACGAAAAGTTTTGAGTGGGGGAGAGTGTAACGACCCGTAATTTTTCAATAATTAAAATTGTTAATTTAATAAGATTTTTGAAATTTAATATTGAAGAAAATAAAATTTTGTGAATTATTAATAAAAGTTGTGATGTAAATGAAAATAACTAAGAGGAAACGTAGCATGGTTAATTAAAGTTAATAATTAATGAATGTGAATGAAATTCCAATTAATAAAATAATTTAATTGTTATGACTTAGTTATAACGGGAATATGAGAAAAACAAGTGTAATTATTGAATTAATATGTGAAATATTATAATAGATAGTAGTTGTTTGTGAAGAATAAACATACAAGTATTATAAAGGGTATAATGGTGACAAATAGTTGTCGTTGCCAGTAATTTACCAATTTAAAAATAAAAGTAATTAAATGTTACTTTAATGATAATTAATATAATAACGGAAAGGGTGAGTGTAAACTGAGTAGAAATGTAAATTTACTTATAAGGCAGTAATTGATGTAATAAAAAACATGAAACCAAGTAAATAAATTTACTGAGAATATCTAATCGTAATTAATGTATATATTGGCAAAGATATAATAAATGGAAATAGGATAGTTAATAACAAAGGGGTTAAAAAATTTGAATATATTAATGTAACATTTATAGAAATGTAAGATGTAAATAGGCGTATATTAGTGTAATAGATAAGTACCCATGTTGACATCACATTTAAGTTGGTAAGTTTATAATTGATTCATAATAAGAAAACAATCGAATGAATGGATTTATTGGAATGGCAATTGACAACTAATGAATTTATTAAAATTGTAAAGTTATAATTGATTGGAATTAGTAAATTAGGTAGTGAATTCAAAGTTATATTAACTGATGAAGTAATACGTAATAAATTGTAAACTTATACAATCAAGGTTAGATAAGTAATTATAATATTTTTTATTGATAATAAAGTAAGAATGGGACTGAATTAGGCAAAATGGTGATAATCATTAATTGTTTACCCATTTATTTCATCTATCGAATTAGATTTAAATCCATTGAAATAAAACATAATTAAAAACTACGTTAATATGAATTTAGTTGATGATTGTAAAGATATTAGGGTAATTGGTTATATACTTTAAATTTATCCATAAGATGATGATTGATTGAATAAAAGGATTGAAAACGAATTGTATTAATTTATGGAATTAAAAATATAATTTATTTGAATTTACTTAAATTGAAGGTAAACACTATAAATTTTGCAAAATCCTTATTTGATTGATATGGCAATTTTGGTTAATGCATTAGAAGTTTAATTGTAATCAGAAATGATAGAAATGATAAATAATTAAATTTGAATTGAAGAAGTAATTAGTTAATTTAATATTAATTTATTTAATTAATAGGAAAATAGCCATTTTGGATACTGACTCGGGTTTCAACGAAACTAGTTTAATCGGATCTGTAACGGTGAATTATTGTAGGATTTCAAGTTTCGTAGCGATCGGACTTGTCGTTTGATCGTACGGGCTCGAAACGCCTAGAAATCAATGAAATTGAAATCAATTTGAAATAATTTGATTTTAGCATAACTTCTTCATACGATGTAATTTGGTCTTGAAACATATTCCATTGCTTTTAAAATATTTTAAAACACCTATTTTGATATATGCGTTGATCCAATTTCGTTCTGAAGTCAGAACGGGCTTTTCGGGCCATTTTTCGTTCAACGCGTACATCTGATCGATCTGGTCGATCCTAATTTCATCTTGCCTATATATATAACCTGTTATAAACCCTAATTATTCCTCACTGTCATTTGTCTGTACGTACAATTCATTCTTTTCCTCCGCTTCCTCAATGGCAGACAAACAAAAATTCCAATTGCAATTCCAAATCAAATTCAAAGCCAAATTTCAAACTCCACAAACTATATCATATTTTATATCATCGAAAGCTCTCGAAGAGTGCAAGCCAATTCTACAATTCATTTTCTGATCTGGGTTTTTGGGTAGCCAAAATTGGTCGATTTAACCTCGACCGTTCATCGCCTTGTGATGAACGTCGACGGATCATCGAACAAATGGTCTGGAGGGGTGGAGATCGTCGAGGGGATGACATCTAGGTGGTTTATAGGGGATGTTAACGGCTTGATCGTCGAAAATAATTCGAATAGGGTTTGGTTATAGGTGGTGGCTATGGGGGTTTTCGGCCCGATCGAACGTCGCAAGGGGGGACTGCGCCTGGAGGAGGCGACTCGGCCTGGGGAGGCCGCGGATGGCCATCGCACAGCGATCGTTCGTGGCAGCTTCGGTCGTCCTATGTCGATAAAATTGCATGCGTTTGAGATTTTTGGATAGGGTTGATGCTCTGTAGAGTTGTGTGTGTGCTGAGGCATAGACGGAATGACGTGGCATTTTGATTTAGGTAACGTGTATTCTTTGTTTATTTATTTTATTGTTTAATTTAAATCGTGTAATCTTTTAACGAAGATAACTTCCTCATACGGACTCGGATTCACACACGGTTTTCTTTACTAGGTTCGTATCGGAATTCCGGACATTTTGGCATGTGTTTTGATGGATTCTGAGACTGTGAAAATTTTAGGTTTAAATTGGATTTAAAATCAATTTAAATTCAAAAGGTGAGTGTTTTAACTCACTCACAACTTCTAAAAAATTTATGGGTGTTAAACTAATTTCTGATATGATTAGTAATTTAGTTGTTGTTGTTTGGTCTATTTTTATCATCATTCCAGTTAAATTGAGTTTATTGAATTAAATTGTTATTTAATTTATTATTGCATATAAACTGCCAGTTAAATTAATTTATTACTGAATATAAACTGCCAGTAATTACTTGTTATATATTATCTATTCTATATTGATGTTATTGTTTGAATTGGATGATGATTGTGATAAATGGTTGATGATTGATACTGGGTGAATGGATGTTGTATTTTATATTGTTATAAACTGCAAGTTGTTATATTTTTATTTAATTCGGGATTGCGGTTTGAAATGATATACAATCGTATTTTTATTTTAAATTACGGATTGAAATGATAAATATCCGTATCACTTGACCATAGGGTAGAAAATTTTATACAGACAGCGCGGTCTATATATATAAAAATATTTTGAAATGATTTTCTATGGTTTTGTAAAGAAATATATGGTTTTATGAGATATTGATTTGGATATTTTATAAATTTTATTTTATATATAGTTAAATTGTTGGTTTTAAGCTATGTATAAAATTGATTTAAAGTATAAAAGAAGTTAAATAATAAAGTTTGATGTTATTAAGATATAATATAGTTAAGTATTTATTTAAAATTATATTTCAGGATTTTATAATAATTTATATGAGAATAAGGTGGGAAGATAAATATGAAATTGATTGAAAATTTGATAAAATTGAGATTTTAAAGGTATGATTTTTATAACTGGATTTTGGTTTAAGATGAATTAAACGAATATTTCAAGTATAAATAAGTTGAAGGAAATATTTAGTTATTTGCAATTTGAGTTTTACTTAAATGATAATTGATTTATTATGCAAATATTTCAAAACTAAATAATAGAACATTGAAATGTTGAATCGTAATTGTCAACCTTAGTTTTGAAATTGTTTAATACTCAAAGTTTGAAATATATTGAAATTGAGATGGTTTATTGAAACTGAAAGTGAGTTGAAAGTTATGAATTAAGACTTAATCTAAAGTGAATAAAATTGTGAAGTCGAGGAAATTATTTTACTTTATAAAGTAAATTTAAAATTCAAACAATTTTATTTTATATATTGTTTGAATATCCAAACCATTTAAGTTTTGGAAGTTATAGTTTAGAAGCTATGAAATTCGGAGTATTATGTTTTGAAAGATTATATTTCAAGCGTTTGGTTTCGAAATATTAAAATTTTGAAAGTGTTATGATTTTGGAAAGGATATATTCGAAATAAAAATGAATATTGATTTAGGTTTTATAAAAATGATATCATATTAATTTGGTTTTTGAAAGGGAAATGATATCTTATTTATATGGTTTTGAAACGGATAGTATATTTTGGTTTTGAGGTATAATTATTTTAAAATGACCATGGTGTTATAATAACGTTTGGTTTTGAAGAGACCGGGATCGGAAGTTGTCATACTCTCTGCCAACTCCGAAACCACTTTAGTAACCGTGTACGCAGTGGAGATTACAGAATGAAGTAGGATGGTGGCGGCGTTTCCTTTGAGGTAAATACGTGGAGCCGACTCCCATGAGTTGGCATAAGGTGGCTAAAACAGGAGCGATCATGGGCTGATGAGGTAGCACCTTTGATCGGACACATCCCTTCGATATTACACTCTAACTTTTGGATTGATTCGGTGTCCACTTTTGAATTTTTTGATTTGGGGGTGTGGCTCGAGGTGGGTGGTAGCTGCGCGCTACACGTTACCACCAGCCCGGAAGCGTAACTGGTATATCTACCCTGGCATTGCCCAGTTGTGCCATGTCACCTACACTTGCGTGCCTTGTACGAGTTTGTTTTTCTCTCGTAGCCCGTGGAGTATTTAGGGTAGTCTCACAATCTTGAGATGCGCTGATACTGGATGGACTACTGGGACTATTACGTGTTGAGGGATATATGGGTAACCACTTAATGCTATTAAAAAGTAAGTTTATTTTACTATTAGACATTATTATAATAGCGAAATATTACTACATAGTAAATTGTTTAACGGTTCTTAGGAGATGTGAATCCCAAGCATCTCTTAAGTTACTACACACACGTTAGCACTGGATAGGAGATGTCAAATCCCATAAACATCTCTGACGCCGTTCCACTCATATTTTACCGTTGATTTAACTTACATAAGATCTTTTAGTTCTGACTCGAGTGTTTTGTCTTTTCAAATCGCTCGGGTCAGCCTGAGCATTTCAGGATTTGAAGACCTTATTTCAGGAGGACAAAGACGAAGATTGTGTTACTATTATTTATTATATCATTCCACTACATCTATACTGTTCCACTGCATTGTAATTTATTATTCTCTGGTATGTGTAACTCTGATATGTATTGTATAAGTAAAATCAAATATTTTGTAAAATAGCTTCATGAACTGTTTATTTGATTATTATATTTTATCGTTCCGCTGCAAGATTCTATTTTGTTTTTCTTCCTCTGTTTTTCTTATTTACCCCATAACAATCCGCTCTTCGGTATGTTTTAAGTCTGACGTGTGTGGTTTATTGTCGATTTAAAGCGTACAAAAAGGCAAAACGTTACACAAATGACTTCTCTTCGATCAAATTTAGCCACCGTACACTCTGCTCGACCAGCCGTGGTCCCAACCTCCGACCAAACTAAACCCTAGGCATGGGAAGAAAAGTCAAGCATCCTTAACCTCAGCAGCACCCAACAAACAACATATGGATTCGAAGCCCACATGCCGTAAGTTCAATGGATCTGAAGGTTTTTGATTTCATTGATTATAGCTCAAGATTTCAATATTATTAATGGTGGCTCAATTTTTTCTTTTTACAAGTAAATAAAATAAGAGAATGAAAGAAAGAAGTGAGGTAGTGAATTTAGGTCAAGTGTTAGGTTATTTGATTTTATAATTTCCAACACATTACTGTACAATATTTCGTTCGTCTAAAGTCAGAAATAAAAATACGATCGTGCACAACAATGCGACATGATCCTAAAACAACAATAAAATACACCTATTATCTTATTCTGTAAAATTTTAAAAAATACCAATGTTTTCCGTAAAATACATCAAACGATAATTTACATATTTTCCATATTAAAAATTATGGAAAATCCTATAAATTCATTAAAAATTATGTCAATAAAAATCAAGTCGTTTTATTAAGAACTGATTTTCTTGTTATTTATTCGAACTATTTATTATTGCAAATAAATCTACAAAATGTGTTCACCATTATTGTTTATTAATTAAAATGAGTTAAATAAAACTATTAAATCCATTTAATCAATATTTAATTCATAATTCAAATATTTAAATAATCCCTATCATTAAGTATAAGTTAATTTAGATTTTTTGGGTGTTACATTCTCCCCCTTAGAACTTCGTCCCCAAAATTCCCAAAGGAAGAAAATGCCCTTTCATCCTAACGTTTTTAAAGTTCCTTATGTTAGGAAAATCTTGGCAGCGCCTCCAATGTGTGGGTAGGTCTAAAAAAACTACGATTTGCCATGGTTAGCTCAAACTAACAAAGAAAACAAAACCCCAAAAGTGGCCTCCCATATCTATGGCATAAAATCATCAATCAATCACCAATCTCCAAATCTACTACGCACCTCTTTTGTGTTCGATTTGTGGCAAGAAAGTTACCATCTTAATGCGAATGCAGTGTGCATGAAATCAAAAAGAAATCTCTTGCTTCCTTATATCTATCTTATACTAACTGTAACGACCCAAAATTTTCGACCTCGAAAATTCGACACTAATACGTTCACTGTAGAAGTGCCGAGCAATCGAATGTCGAAAATTCCAGATTGTTAGGGTAAAGAAGAAAAGAGGTAGAAGAAGAACAAAAATAAAATACAGAATCTCACATTCGCAGCGGATTAAAATATAATATCAAATAATAGCTTTTACACAAAGAAAGCTGTATCTGTCAATTTATATATAATACATCAGAGTTCAATCAATCACAAATAAACCGGACAGTTGTAACAACTGGTCCCAGACTACTATCAAAAAAACTCTATTGCACAACGGAATATACTCCGTACGTTCCTGCCATCCAGCTTTCCTCCTGAGCTCCAGAACGTCCTAACCTGAAAATCTGTAATACTCGGTCTGACCCGAGCATTACATTAAAGTAACACCCGGGTCAAGCTAGAAACCAGCATGAGTAAACCCAAATAATTTGAAATACTAAGTTATGAAACTTCTTTGAAACCAGAGTAACTCGTACCTTACTACGAGTTCTTAACTAGTTATAGTCCATCTCTAATTCCAAAACTATGTCTAAGAACTGTTATTCAGTTAAATGGCTGTATTACTTAATTTATTCCATTCCAACCTATTTGATTCTAAACTCACATCTATAAAGAATTATTGCAGATTACAAATCGAAGTGGTTTTGGGTAGTTGCTCATATCCGACCCCGGTCTCTTCGAATCCAGTATCATTTTTAATCAAAGATGTTTAAGTGAAACAAATCAATTTTAAATATATGGTATCATATTTGTACAACAATTCATCATCAATAGATAACCCACATTATTACAGTTCAATCAAAACATTTCATATCACAGAGCATCACAAATCATATATCAGAGATATCAACAATCCAAGGCATTCAATTTAACTTAATCATCCATAAGCAAGATTGATTAGTTATGCAATTCCTCATTGAATTAATTACTTTAATTACTTTTAAAATCTGCTTAATTTATCCTTAACCATTTATTATTACTTTAGTTAGTCATCCTTAATTATTCACATTTATTAATTATCCTCTAATTAATCATGTTAATTAATTACCCTTTAATTAAACACATTAATTAATGATCTTGTAATTAATCATATTAAGTAATTATCATTTAATCAACCACTTTAATTAATTATCTTTTAATTACTTGCATTAATTAACTAATCCTTAATTACTTCCATTAAGTAATTATCCTTAATTAATCTAAGATAAACCATTATCTTAATTAATTACTTAATTAAATAATTATTAAATTTCATTTGAAATCATATAGGAATATAATTAAATAATTAACTTATTATATAATTAAATTAAACCAAATAGTTTAAATTCAAAAACATTTGATTTATAATTTATACTTGAAACTTTTTTAATATTTAACTTTGAAACCTTGCTAACATTCTCTTTTACTTTGAAAACCTTTCATTTCTTTATTTTTTAACTTGTCACAATTTTTACATTTGCTTGGAGCTTTGTTAATATTCACTTTGGAAACTAATTTACTTCCACTTTAAAACCTGATCAAACATCCGTTTTTAGTTTAAAACCTGGTACATGTTCCTTTTAAATTTTAAAACCAGATATAAAAATTAACTTTCAAATTTTAAAAACCTGGTAACATAAAGCCGGTAACTTAAACAAAACAAGCTCGAGCCTACACAAACTTCCCCAAAAAAATACTCGAGCCAAATCCTCCATTCCTCGTGCACGAACCCAAGTCCTCACCCATCTCTTCTTCTCAACACAACAACCACCTCAAAATCTAGACATACACACCGATACACGTGCACATGCATCGTCGTTTTGTCCACCTTCGACCTTCGCCGAGATCACCCGCAAGTTCCTGACGGCCATCTCGAATCAAGCGACCACCCAAAACCACTAACCACCTTGTAAAACAAAATCGAACCAATTCGAAACCATCAGGAAGAAACCCGATCCAAAGATATGCCTTGTGCCACCACCTCCGACCATCTTACGCCTCAACGTAAAGTCCAGACATTCGCCAGAGTCCCACGCTACGTTTTCCCCCACTTCGACTGAGACCGATGTCGCCACTCCGGAGAAATCGACTCGAAAACATCGGCGAACCCATCAGGGCTTTAAACCCTACAACGTCGTCATTCATCCTCCATGGTGATTGATAAATCCTATCACCATTTTTCCTAAGAGCCCCGACCTCCAAGCATGCTCCAGCCAAAACCTCGACCCTCCACCCTTCGTCGATCACCGGAAATCGAGCAATCTCTTGATTCAGTTCAACTCAAAAACCCACTCGATTTTCAAACCTAAAAATTTTGATTTTACTTTTAAAAAACTTAATTTTTTGATAAAATCGAATGATTTAAGCAAGAATCCAGATTTAAACAACCAATTTCCTGACTTAATATGATTATCACTGTAATTTCTTCTTCCCAGATCATCCTTTTGCTAATTATACTTTTTAAACATTTTAAAAATAAGATTAAGTAAATTCAAACATAATTCCCTTAAACATCCTATCCTATAATTGTTTATTTAAAGAGGAATCAAATTTTGATAGAGCTTTTGGTCTGTTGAAATAAACCGAGATATTCATATATACACAGAGGCATGCATATAGTAGTTCAACCCATATGCCCAAACAATATTCTTTAAATCCATGCGAATCATATTTAAGTCATTACTACATCAATGGCAACGTGCATAATCTATACAGATGATTAAACTTGGGAAGGTTCAAGTTTACTTACAGTATTTGAGCAGAGAAGCCTGGGTATTGTTAGTTGATCTCGTATTTGAACTGGAAATTATTTCTTGATTGATCTTTGCTTGATATTGATCTGCTATTTTGAATTTGATTTTCACTTGATTGTTGTTTGAACTGAGTTGAAATCTTGCTTTTGTTTCCAGGTTTGATTTTTTGAACTTTTCTCATGTTTTACAACTTCCAGGTTTTAGAAATTGAAAGAGAAGTTGTTGTTTGATTTGAATCTTGGCTTGATTTTAATTCCGTTCCTGGTTTTCCTTTTGTTTTGATCTTTATCTCTGGTGTGTATTTCAGTTTCCGGGTTTGTAATTTTGCTCAGTTTTGTATTTTGAGACAATATGAAAGAAAAATGAAGTGTAGGGGTTAGATGTGTTTATATAACTTTGTTCAACTTTTTTTATTATATTTAAAATGAAAAGAAAATTTAAAAGTATGTGACACTTGTTATATTTGCATGATATTAGTCTTTACAAATGTTAAAATAGTTTACACTTGTTAATTTTCATATTAAAATGCTTACACATGTAATTTGCATTATTAAAGGTTTTAAGTATATTTTATATTATATTTTAAACTTTTATTAATGCATTTATTATTATAAATGTTACACATGTATCTTTATATGTTTTAATATATTTCTTTTTTTATATTAACATATGTTTTATTTTTACATATGTTTTATATTTTTATTAATTCATTTTCTATTATTTATACTTATATAACTTTTTAAAAAAATGATTTTAAAATCTAATTATACTTTAATAGATAAACACATATATATTATATATAATTTTTTTAAATATGAAATTTAACCTTAAATAGCTTTTCAAAATTATTATGTTAAATTCAAAACATAACTTCCATAATATATATACATATACATATATATATATATTATAATTATAAAACAAATTTTATTAGTTTTAAAATATAGAGTATTTAAAATTTATTTTTAAAATATAGAGTATTTTAAAATATATATTAGTTAACTTACTATAAGATTTATCATTTTCAGATATTTAAAATTCAATATTTATTATAGTTTCAAATCTATTTATATACATCCAGATAATTTAGTTATCAGAATACGAATCGGTATTTTAATAAATTTAATCCTGTTAATTATCAATTAACAGATGTCCAAAAATTCAGGTTATCGCACTGACATAATTCAAAAGAGAATCATGTTGGCAAAAGAGCAATGCACTAGCTATTTCTATCATAAGCACAGGCAACCAAAGTAGTATGACAACCATGCACAACAAAAATACAGAGAATACTATGCAAAAAAATATTAAGCACCCAATCTTTCCAAAAGATAAATTTAGAACTAAATGTCAGGGTTTTTATATTCAAAATATATTTTTAAATTCCTTCAAAGGGAAATATATCAAAACCAAAGTTAATTATGACAAGGAGGGGCTCCTATCGAAGCATGGTATAACTCTAGATCAAAACAACATGGAGCATCCAATGTACTCCAGTTCCTCCTAAAACAATAACTAGAGTAAATAAATATACCCGGTGACTCTTACAAATCCGAAAAACCTAAATCGCCAAAATTTAGTCTCTTTTCAAATATCCTGAGAGAATAATACTTCACCAAATTTTTCAAAATTATAATATATTATTTCTTTCATAAATTCTTTCAAAATCACTTTTTCAAAAGCACCAAGATTTAAATCCTTAATAAAAAACAACTTTAAATCCTTTCATATACAATCGTACTTTTTAAACTATAGTATATAAAATCGCACTGTCAACCAACTCAAATTCCATATAGGAGTAAACTAAATTTAACATTATTTAAAATGTTAAATGACTAACAAGCATGATTTAAAATTCAGCTTAAGTTCATAACTTTCTCGATCGTCCAAAGATATAAATAATTTTCCAAGAGTATCATTACGCTCATTAGCCTTTGTTTATTGCTTAGAAGATTATCTAAGCTCCTTCAAACAAAAAGTCACTCCCCCAACTTTCCTAGGTCACACAACAAAGCATACAAATATACTTTAATCCCACATGATGTACATAAATCATCCGTACACAATGTCTGATCCGACTTCTTGCTCGGATCATAGACATTACTTCCGAACTAGTTTCGCTTACTCGATCTCCCTAGCGTGGATTCTGAGCAAGGTTCCTTGATTAGAAACCCTCGTTCTCCTTGCATAGTCATATACTATGATAGAAAACCTTAGTATCGTATCAAGAATATGAATCAATTGTTCCCTGTCAAGAATCAAATAAGAAATTCTTTTTTGGACTGGTGTGAATAAAATAATCTATGTATAACTTACGTACATAATCTTATCTATTTCTTAATTACACCAATATTTTTCTAAATCACTTTAATTTTTATTTATATTATATCAGTCAATAAATTATTTACGAATTACTTCATAAATTTTCACGTACGTCTATAAACATTTTATAAAGTCACATCTTTATAAAACATTAAATTAAATACTTACTCCATTTTAATTTACCTATATGATATTCTTCTTCATCCTAAGAGTACATACACATAATGTTAATTTTTTATTTTACTTTTAAAAATTCAAATGAAGGCCAAACAAAATATCGGTCTTAAAATCGAGTCAACTACTCCAACCTATTTATCTGTCCGGTTCGATAAGTAGCTCAGGAGAGTATGATGCGGGTATCCAAACTCAGTCTCAGAGTCTAGTTTCCTTAGACATCCCTAAGGTAAAGATATTTATTAATCAGCCCAATAACATCAAATAGTTGAGGAGACTTAGATGTTTAAACAGAAACTGTGGTTTTAATAAAACAATGCTGATTAGAACCTCCCTATCCAATTTAACCCATTTAAAAACTTGTGTTAAATAATCTCTTTTCTATCCAAGAGTTTAAATTTTCATTTATCAAAACTTTTATCTTAATCATTTTCCTTTGAGGAAACTTAAGAAGTAAATACGTATTTTTTAGATCAAAACCCTTTTTGAAATCATACTACATATATTTTTGTATATAAAATAACTTTAATAACTTATTCACTAACACTCAATTTGGGGTCGTTTGGATTCAAACTCATTTCGAAAGCACAATAATAAAAAGAATAATTTACTTAGTGCATTACAATGTTCGCCTAAGCAATATTCGATCGTCTCTTAGAAGATTATTCAGGTTACCACAAAAATAATTGAGATATTTTCCCCGCAATACTAAAGAAAATGTATCTTTCATAAAAATTCTCTTCGAAATATTTATACTTATGAATACTTCCAAGTAATACCACTATAGCTTTTCTCAAAATCATTTTGAAATCAATTCAAGCAATATCGAGATTTAAATTCTCAAAAACTCTTTTTACTTTCAAGACACCTTTTATAAATCATATAAATCATTTTATATACCATACTCATATAAAATGTACCTTTAAAATCATCTTATATCATAATAACTTTGCTTTATTATAATAAACATTTCAAAAATATTTATCATCTAAATGTTCTATCTTCCTATTCAGATTATATTAAACAACTTTATGAAAGATGACTTTTAACTTAACAATTTCAACGAATCCCTTATAGTCACACTATGAAACTTAATTCATAAGGGGTTGATTCTCGTGTACTCACAATTGTCAAAACAACAAATGCTCATAAATTGGCCGAGCACAAGTCAATAATCAACAAACAAGAGCCAATGCTCCTAAGCTACTCAAACGTGACAAATTAAACCATAATGACAATAAAGAAATATTACATTAGAAAACAAGCACACTATGAATAATTATATAAAATTGAAAAATATTTCTTACATATATAAAATTTATAATCCTATGCAAAATATGTCATTACCAAATTTTCTAAAATCAATGTCGTGTTCGTTTACCTTGTTTGAGTGTATAGAAATCCTATCGATGCCGCTGCATCCCATGCCTTGACAAGAATTCATAAACAACGCAACAACCCAATTAACCCAATACGTTTTTATAGCAATAACAAATATGCTCTCGTATATATAATACTCTTAACTCATTCTAGGGTGTCACTTACCCAATCTCAAATGATTTTTCCCCACCAAAGCCATGGTTCTCGCTTAACCTTTATCTCTGATACCAAATGCAATGTTCCTTCTTTTCGACCCTTAAAAGTCGACACTTACTACATCCACGATATTAGGATGCCAAATATCCAAGTGTCGGAAAGATAGATGGTTAAAGTAAAATAAGAAGAAAAAAAGAACAAGGGAAATAGAATCTCACAGCAAAACGATCACATATAATATTACAAAGACAGCAAAAGATGCCACTATAAGACATAAGGTATATCGGAGTTCAAAACAAACCTCATCAGTGTGGAAAGTAATATCTTCATATCCTTACAATTGCTGGTAGTATACATAATAATACAGTGGAAAATAAAAATAGTATAGTAGGTGAACATCCAACTCTACTCCATGAGCTCCATGTTCCACCAACGACAACCTGGAAGAACTTGACCTGACCCAAGCATTATAATAAAATAACACCCGGACAGTATGGAAATCATCATGAGAAAACTTAAGCAATATGGTAAACATATAGTAATTCTATGAGACCAATTTGCTAAACACAGAATGGATTTTTCCTTTCAAGAACAACTTCCATACGTGAAAGGATGGAAATAAATTAGAACAAAACCTTAACCTGAAAGTACATGCATAAACAAGACCAAAATGAAAACTTAAAGAATGAACACAAATAACTAAACATCTAGAAGAGCTCCAAGCACTTCTCAATGCAATTAAGAAAACAGTTCAAAGATTTAAATAAAATAAGGAAAAGAAAATTTTCCAAAAATGACAAGGTGAGTGCACCCTCTTACCAATAGTATACCTCTAGAAAATATACTGGAGAACTACAGTGGCTCTTGAAAAATGTATAAGTCAGACCCCACCAACCTTACCAAGAACCGAGTATTCCATGTCTTCATGCGTATACAACCGGATCTAATCTAGAGTAGATGTTAGATACCTTAATGGGAGCAACCCTACATGGCTTGTCATCCACTTGCTCTTTGGTTTTAGTCATTTTCGACAAATGATATCAATGCTCGAATGAACAAAAAATCATCTTAAATTTATGATACACAAAGTAGGGTATTGAAATCGATAGTCAAGAAATCAACTATCGGGGATAATAATAATGATCATATATGGAAATTTAAATTTCTTATACTTATCACAACTTGTCGATCCCGAACTAGTAATACCCTACGGAAAACAATAAAGCCAGGCAAGTAAGGCATTGTTGCGTGCCACCTTATCACAACAACATTCTTAACTTTAAGAATAGCGAGAGTTCCTTCAACATTTATCACCAAGTGAAAGACTAAATATTTTCTATAAATAAATCAAACTTTTGATATATTTGACTCACACATTTATTTGATTGTCACATCAAAAATATTTGTAAAACACTTTATAAACGCTTTATAAAATATTCTTTTAAAGAGCAAACTATATTTATAAGTGTATAAAAAGGTGGGGTAAAAAACAAATGTCATTAAAACATCGTTTACTATAAACCCAAAACAATTTAGATGTAGCTTTATTTTTAAACATTCATTTTAAAATATTTTATTATTTATAAACTATTGTTATAACTTTAAAACAACATTTATAATTTTGAAAGACAATAAATCAATTTAAAATACATTTATAAACTATAATAATGTTTCATTCTGAAAGGTAATTGATATATGCCTTTTATAAATTTAAAACCACATTAATTATCCCAGAAGAAAATTAATCAAATCTATAATCTTTTTATATATTTAAAACAACATTAGTTATCCCAAGAAATAATTCATCAAATTTATACCTTTTTATAAGTTTAAAACAATATTAATCAAACTCATAATCTTTTTATAAATTTTAAAATAACATTAATTATCCTGAAAGATAATTAATTAAATTTATAATCCTTTTATAAATTTAAAATAACATTAATTATCCTAGAAGATAGCTAATCAAATCTATAATATTTTCATAAATTTAAAAATAACATTAATTATCTCGAAAGATTTTTATAAATTTAAAAACAACATTAACCCAAAATATAATTAATCAAATTTATAATCTTTTTAGAAATTTAAAACAACATTAATTATGTCGAAAGATAATTAATCACATTTATAACTCCTTTTATAAATCTTACACAATACTTATCATATGTTTTAAAATTCTCAAAAATACTTGAAAATATAGTTTAAAAAACTTCCAGTGCAAAAATGCGACCAAACATTTATTTTGTAAATATACAAGCTCAAGTTCAACATTCACAGAGAATTAAGGAGATGTTATTTCATAAGTGATGGTATAGGAATAATTACTATAATGACACTTACACAAATCAGATAGCATGTCATAAATATTTCAACCAAACACCAATATAAACAACAAAATAATATAAGTAAATCAATATTGGCAAGAAACCCCATAGGGTCTCTCTGCAAAAGTCCCTTATAAATCACATATATGTATGTGCAATTCGAAGTGTTACATGGTGACCTATTTGCTACGTATACACTCTGACTTTCCTCTTTCTTTTGTTCCATGCAAAACATTTATTATTTATGACAACCGCTTCCAAGCGAGAATCAAATACAAACAACAATCAAACTATGATGTATAAACTATCGTCCAGGCATTTAATAATTATCTATAACAACACAGACATTGTATATTTTATATAAAGGTGGGTAAACTCACAAAAATTCCATTTTATACTTTTGCATTTGGTTCGATCGAAATTCGAATAGCATTTTGATTTTAGCTCAAAATTCTACTATCTCCAAACTTGATGAATCCAACTCTAATGCAACGATAACGTCAATACGAGTCTAATGCAAAAGGCTGCGTCCAAATCTGACCAAGTACGGAAAATTTATTGTGTTGACAAGATTTGAGATTAACTAAATTAATTAATTGACATCATTAACGCTTATTACCAAATTAATTTAAAACCCTTTCCTCCCCAAATTGAAATCGTGCCAGTACAAGATATGCATGCACCCAGCCATGCGCACTAACCACTCTCCCCAGTTCCTCGAACCACAGAATCTTGCAAAACCACTTCCACACAACTCCACTTCACCAAAGATTTGATATGGACCCAAAATCTATGAGCTTGATCACCTGGAGGAGAATGTGACATGCTGCTTATCGCACGCAAACCCTAGAATTGCATTTTCAAATAGACGATTGGCCCTCCTCTAACCGGTGCCAAATGACTTCTCTTCGATCAAATTTAGCAACCGTACACTCCGCTCGACAACCGTCGTCCCAATCTCCGACCAAGCTGAACCCTAGGCATGGCAAGAAACATCGATCATCCTCAACCTCAATCGCACTGAATAAACAACACATGCATTTGAAGCCCATCATGCATGAGTTTAATGGATCAAACTATTTTTGATTTTGTTGATTATAATTCAAGATTTCAATATTTATTAATGGCGGCTCATTTTTTTTCCTATATGGAAATAAAAGAAGAGAGCAAAAGAAAGAGGGAAAGGTAGTGAATTTAGGTCAACTATAAGGTTATTAAATTTTATAATTTTTGGCACTTCGCTGCATATATTTCATTCGCGTACGAACCATGGCTGATGGAAATAAAAATATGATTGCGCACAACAATGCGACACGATCTCAAAGTAATAATAAAATGCATTCATTATCTTATCATGTGAAATTTCAAAAATACCAACATTTGCCACAAAATACGTCAAACGATAATTTAAATATTTTCCAAATTGAAAATTATAGAAGAATCCTATAAATTCATTTAAAAATACGTTAATAAAAACCAATTTTATTAATAATTATTTTCTTTTTATTTATTCGAAATATTTATTATTGCAAATAAATCTATGGAATGGTTCACCATTATATATACTATACTATTATTAGTGATTTGTATTTCTAAAACGTAGAGGCCCCCTTAAATTTTTTCGAAACCCAACCGTCGCGCAATTTATTTCCTCCTCTATCTACCCAGCTCTACCCTTTCTCACTTATTATCCAACCTAAATAATAATGTCCTCCGAATTTCTATAGCTATTGTACTCGCTTCTTACCATCGTCGCCGTCCCTTTCGACTTGAACTCCCTGCCAGATCGACTTTTGCCACAACTGATTAGCCTGATTTCGTCTTCAGACTTCACTAGAAGTCATGCCCTTGATTTGTATTTCTTCCAGGTTCGATTATCATCTCTCTCTTAGTTATAGTCAATACTCTTTTTAGTTTGCACTTATTTAATGCCGAAACCACTTCCACACAACTCAACTTCACCAAAGATTTGATATGGACCTGAAATCTATGAGCTTGATCACCTGGAGGAGAATGTGACATGCTGCTTATCGTACGCAAACCCTAGAATTGCATTTTCAAATAGACGATTGGCCCTCCTCTAACCGGTGCCAAACGACTTCTCTTCGATCAAATTTAGCAACCGTACACTCCGCTCGACAACCTTCGTCCCAATCTCTGACCAAGCTAAACCCTAGGCATGGCAAGAAACATCGATCATCCTCAACCTCAATCGCACCGAATAAACAACACATGAATTTGAAGCCCATCATGCATGAGTTTAATGGATCCATCTATTTTTGATTTTGTTGATTATAATTCAAGATTTCAATATTTATTGATGGGGGCTCATTTTTTTTCCTATATGTAAATAAAAGAAGAGAGCAAAAGAAAGAGGGAAAGGTAGTGAATTTAGGTCAACTGTAAGGTTATTAAATTTTATAATTTCTGGCACTTCGCTGCATATATTTCATTTGCGTACGAACCATGGCTGATGGAAATAAAAATATGATTGCGCACAACAATGCGACACGATCTCAAAACAACAATAAAATACATTCATTATCTTATTATGTGAAATTTCAAAAATACCAACATTTGCCACAAAATACGTCAAACGATAATTTAAATATTTTCCAAATTGAAAATTATAAAAGAATCCTTTAAATTCATTTAAAAATACGTTAATAAAAAACAATTTTATTAATAATTATTTGCTTTTTATTCATTTGAAATATTTATTATTGCAAATAAATCTATGGAATGGTTCACCATTACCTATACTATACTATTATTAGTGATTTGTATTTCTAAAACGTAGACGCCCCCTTAAATTTTTTCGAAACCCAACCGTCGCGCAATTTATTTCCTACTCTATCTGCCCAGCTCTACCCCTTAAATTTTTTCGTTACACTCGTTTTGGAATCACCCTCAGAGTTAACGACGATAACCCTTGCATTCTGAATCTTCATCTTCACTTCAGATTCACGACCTATCGTAAATTTGGAATCGATGTGGTTTTCGGATGTTCCAAATAAGGAAAACCGATCCCGGTCTCATCGAAATCCAAAACGTGCCTTTTAAGGCCAAGTTGTCTATTTAGTCTTAACAGTGAATTCAATATTATCAATACACGGGTAGATAATTCACATCTCATAATAGATAATCACATTATCATCGTAAACAGATAATTAATATCATCATCTAAACAGATAATTAAATATTATCATACTTAAACCATACATCCATATCACAGATATTATCCATCTCATTACTGAGATCACAATCAATCAATGAAATATCAATATCATCCATAAGCAATGATTTATGAATCACAAGCTATAATTAATTTAAAATGAATTAAATTAACTACTTTCATCTTTAATTAAATTAAAATAAATTAAATTAATTACTCATTCCATAAATCCTGCTCTCACAACCATTAATTAATTATAAATCAAATTAATTAATCATTCTCTAATTACAAGAAGTAATTTAGTCTTTAATTAATTTCTTAAATGAATTATTCAAAATCATCTATAGCAGTTAACATTTAATTACTTCCCTATTAATTATTCCTTAATTAAACAATTCTTAATTACAACATTAATTATATTAAGTAATGATCTCCAATTTATATTAAAATGCTTTATTTAAATTAATTACATTAAGTGATAAATCTCTATTTAAACACAATTATTAATCGCCTTTGATTAATAACAAACCAGTAATTAACTACCATTAATTACTTATTAATCATCCCATGATTCATTATTTCCATAAATTAATCCTTTGATTAATTACAAAAGAAATTACCCAAATTACTTCACTTACAAATCATCTTGTATTAATTTCATCAAGTAATTATCATCTAATTACTTTCCTAAATACTTATACTCCATTAATTACACTAAGTAATTACACATACCAAATCATCAAGTGATTTCTCAAATTAATTAACATTAATTAACTTAATTTGAATCTTATCATCAATTGCTTATATATTCCAATTAATCGACTTTGATTTAAATATCTTTTGCTACATTCCAGTAGTTTCCTTAATTTATTTACAAAAATTAATCTTGAATAAATCCATTAATTTATTACATTTATATCGATTTATTACCATTTAGTTATCTTGTTGATTTATTATTCCCAAATAAATCAATTTCTAACCCCATCATTAATTATATTAATTAATGATTTCTAGTTACATTTTCATTTGTTAATTATATTAATTATATTAGGAATACAAATCTTCAAATCACAAATATTAACCCTCTTGATTAATACATACAGTAATTAACCGTCCTTAATTAATTACTTCTCAATAACAAGCTTAATTAATCCCTTAATTAATTTCAAGTAATTATATTCCAATTACTTCCATTTCCCATCATCCAATGATTTCATCAATTACTTCACTAAGTAATTTACTTCCAAAATATCAGTTAATTAAACTAAATTAATTAACTCAAATTAAATCAATTTACATAATTAATAAGTAATTAATTTCTTAATTACTTTCCAAATAAATAATTACAACTAAACTATTACAATGATTATTATTGAATTAATTAATCCAATTAATTTATTAAAAATCAATTACATTAATTAATTATAAAGTAATCTAGTTAATGATCTTCATTAACACTTATTTAATTATTTTCTTCTATTTATCATTATTAATTATAAGTTTGATTAACCATTAAAATTTATTAATGTAAATAAAAATCTAATCTATGGTTCTTAATCACATATTAATTACTTAATTTATTGTTCAACTTTGATTAATACATTTAAATTCATATTTACTAATTTAAATAATATCAATCATTAATTATTCATACTTATTTAACTTAAAGTTTAGTGAATATAAATTCTGAGTCTTCATTACTTAAAGTAAACTGTCTTATTATTGATTAAATTTTCACTTCCAATATGTTTTAAACATTTATTTCAAATTACTTTCTAAATAAATCCCAATTTATCCTTAATAAAGTTTTAAAACTAAATTTTTCCAAAACCCCTTCAAACTTACATATTCGATAGCATTAAAACTTATTTGAATCAATTTAAATTATAAAACTTTATGTTAGTTCCAAATCTAGAATTTCATATTTAAGTCCTGATTTCAATTTTGGAGTTAACTTGTTTCAATCTTTCCTTAATAGTTTAAATTTTCATTTAAACCCAACTCTAGTTTGAAAATACTTTAAATATTAAACACTTTTAAGTTATTTAAATAATTTAAATTATGGAACTTTATTATTTCCAATCTCTATTTCAAAACTAACTTAAATTCACTGTTAAACTTTGATTTAGTACTAGTTTTAACTTTGATTTTAAATTTAAAACAAAAGTCTCAAAACTGCTGAAAACTGTTACAGGTTTTTAAAACCTGAATCACAACACCTCGAGTACCCCCTTGTTTACTTCGAGTAAACATACGAAGTTTCCCGAGAGAAACAGCAACTTTGCTTCGAGTTTTTCCCAGGCGCGCACGAAATCAAACATGAGAAAATAAAACCTGGAAACACAACTCCACTACACCTCAAACCTGACAACGCCACGCGCGCGGTGCTCCGACCACCAGAGGCCACCAAACTCCGGCCGTGACATCGTTCATCTCCCCTCTACCTCCCCTCAAAACGACGAGTCACTCGAACCCTTGTACAGGCCGCGGTAATCGAAATTCAAAACACGGTAAAAGTTAGGTTTAAAAAAATTTAAACCCATGCCGCCGCTTCCACGACCCATTGCACCGCCACCTACCATTTTTCCTTGATCCACGGTAGCCTCCTCCACCCCCTGATAGAAGCTCGACCCTCCAGATCAACTTGATTGCCCACGGCGACTCGAAATGTCCCAAACAGTAAAACACGAGATGCTCTCAAAACATACCACTAAAAATCATGCTTTAACCCTTAAAAATCATGTTATGGTTCACTGATTCATTTTGTATACCTGAATTCCAAAATTTAAAAGATTCAAATTTTGATTTATCTGGAGTTGTGCTTATGCATTTGGCTTTCCAGAGTTGCTACTGAGTTATTTTAGTTTGAACATATTTTTAAAATTCAGTTCAATGTCAAACAAACAGTATTTGTTTAAACTCTAGTTCCAAATTTCAAGTAGATTGGGTAGGAATGAGTTTTGAAAGCAAAGTTTGTTTAAGAATTCAAAATGGTGAATACGTAACACTGAGATCCTTTTGAACAGGCTTGAATACAAGATGAAACTAGATTTAAGTTTTAAACAGATTTATTTTATTTGAAATCCCATGATTCATATTGAACAGATAAATTGGTTTGGAATTTTGATTAAACACCTGTAAGCTTGGAACAAAAGAAACAGAGGTTGTCAATGCCCAAATATACAGTCCAGACATGCATGTTTACAAATATTCATAACACTGAGTTATCACTATATATGCATAAACAAGTATCATCCATCATAGAACTTTACAAGCAACAGAAATCTATTTATTTAGTTTTGATTTAAAAAGTTACTCACCTGAAATGTAAAAGAACAGAGCCTAGTTTGCTTAGCAACAGGTTTGAAAAAAAAACATCAGGTTGAACTCTCCCTTTTGATTTCCAGTTGTATTAAATCTTGGTTGTTTTTTAAGTAGAAGCTTTATTTTAGTTTGACATAGTTTTACTTCAGATTCTAGTTTGTATGAACGAATTAGAAAGGGTAAGACTGAGGTATAAATAAAAGAAAGAAGAGAGGGATATTAAGCAAAGAATTGTACAGGGTATATGCAGACATGTTTATACATATAGGGTATGTTATTATTATGTTTCATACACTTGTGACAATATAGCATACAAATCTTTGTTTGTACAGATTTTAATCAGAGATATTTGTTTAGGGTGGAGGCTAATATGCAGTGTACTGTGCTAGAAAGATTTTACATTAATTACTTTTGTTTGTTTGCTTAAGAATACATTACACTGTCTTCCTTAGCAAGCCTTCATATATATATATATATTTTTTTTTCTTTGTTACTGTCATTTTCTTCATGTTCATGCCTATCACCCTACAGTTTATTACTTATGCAGGCCTACAAATACTCTTATTTTTATTTGGTGGCTGAGAAAAGGACATTGAGGCAAGCATTAAATGTTATTGTCTTAAATATATGTATATCGTCTTCTTGAAATCTCAGCCTGCACACATATTTGATTTTGTTTGTACAATCATATATTGGTCTTGATGCTTTACACTTATATATATATATATATATATATATATATATATATATATATATATATATATATATATATACTGCAGTTTTCTTATGTTAGTTTACAAACTTGAAAATTATTTGTTTCTAGTTTAATTGTTGTCTTGTTATTATATTTTTGAAATGTATGTGAATGTTATCATTTTTGTTTTGTTGTTTGAAAACTAAATGAACTTTATAGTTCTTATGTTATTATAATTTAACCAATGTACTTACTTTACATTTTTCCCAATTTATCTTATAGTCTTGTATTTTTATTTATTAACATTATTTAAAAGTAACTCATTTATCAATTTGAAATGATAAATAAATAAATAAATTATCTTTTTATTATAAACTACATATTTTATTAATGTACCACTTGACAAAAATTTACATTAAAACTCATATATAATTTTAAATCCATATTTTTTTATCAAGCTATACTAAAAAGAAAATAAAACAAATCTTTTTATTAATAAAATTTAAATTTTAAACTTAAGTTAAAACAAGTTTCAAACTATTTAAGCATTTATCTTATGTATTTAAAATCACATATTTATTTATTAATTAGCTTTGAAAAAAAACTTATATTCAATAAATCATAATTTCCAATTCACTAAAATGTATATTTGCACTTGAAACATAATTTATTAGTTAAACTTTAAAACAAATCTCATATATTTACAATGTATACAAATATATACATATATAAATAGAAAACAATGGATTTATTTTAACAGATAAGATTTACCAATTAGATATTTATTAAAAGAAAAGTATCGGTTCAGATTTAATTAACAAAGATATATCAAATCAATTTAATATTTAATGCAGATTATTAAATTGATATTGCTCGAAAATTTCGGGTTGTCACATTCCTCCCCCCTTAAAAGAATTTCGTCCCTGAAATTTAAAAGCAAAGGTAATTTATTAATCTATTCAAGATTTTAAATAAATTTTAAATCATACTCATATATCAATCATATTTTAACAATCATCACAACCAATCTACTCAATCAACAAAGTTAACCGTCCAGACAAAATTCTGGATAGAGCTCCTTAGAGTTTCCCAGTATAATACCGGAATATTCGATCTATAGAATTTAAACAGTCTATACTACTAATCTATAGAACTCCTTTAAATCATAGAAAATTCATCCACATCAAATCTACGACTCCGAAATCCAAATTCCTCCGTCTCTTATTCACCAAATTCCTTTGATGATCCAGAGCTGCTTTCATCCTACTGATCAGCTCAACCTTTGCAGATGACTCCTAAAACAATCTGAATCCAAAAACAATCCAGTAGAATGATTTTCTCAAAACCAACCAAAACCAAGAACACAACCTTTACTATCCTCAGTAGAAAACAACTTCTCTTTTCCAGAAAAGAAAAAAAATACACTCCCAACTGCTTCCGCTGCACAACTCTGATCTGGGGTAGATAAAAATGCTGATGATGCACATAAGCACAAACGGGACATCACATTATAAAAATATGGTTCAACAGATCCAAAATAAAATTCAGAAGTTCCTCCAAAACTTGAGCCGCTTTACCAATTCCTCTCTTTAGAAACCATTCTATTACTAAGCTGAACCATCGGCACTACTTCTGAAATCCAGTCGATACCAAACTCAACTCCTCAGATGCTAAGGCAAACCACTGACTTCTTCAAAGATATTCAGAAAACTTTCTGCCATCCCAGAGAGTACTTAACTATCGCAAGTCTCTTTTGCGATCAACCCAGGCTACTATCCAAAGTAAACTGTACCCTCCTTACCAATTTGAACAGCTTAAGCTTATCTAGCCAATCCATTGAAGAAATGGATCCACAAAACTACCTCTTAACTTCACCTCTGAAGAACTGCTGACAGATGACCTCCTCGCGTGCCGGCAGAACAATCTAAGCTGCAACACTGCTACTGATGTCAAAAAATTTCTTAATCCAAAACTCCTCGAAAGCTCAGGCCTCAAAGCCAAACACAACATTCAGCTGAACTCAACCTCAAAACTAATGCAGACACACTTCCTTATCCAAAGATCTTTGAGAACTTCTTCGGAAACAATCCATCGCTACTGCATCTCAAACTTAACTATTACTTCTTGAGGTTCCAAAATAATATTCTAGCTTCTGCTCAATTGACAAAAATCCAAATTTTACTCATCCATACTTGTACAACAAAAATGGACTCCAAATCTTAACAGGTTTCCTCCAGAGATTTGGTGAAATCCTTACATCACAAATTTACTCGAGACGGTATTTGGTCTACAGTCTCGTCAGATATGCTTCTAACCACAGGTAGTCGTGTTACACACACCACTACCCAATCTACCCTTATACTTATATTGGAAAACCCGAACAGGTAATCCGACAAATAGATGAAATAAATATATAAATATATATATATATATATATCGAAATTACAAATACGCTCTCTCAGGAAAGAAATTACTCAAGAGCCTAGGTATTCACTCAACCTAGCGCTCTAATACCAACTGTAACGACCCGACTTCCTACGCCCAGGAAGACGTATCGTTTTTAAGAAAGAAAAGGGTGAGAAAATAGAAAAGATAGAGAAGAAAGAACAACAACATCAGAATCTCACAGCGGAACGGATAAATTATATTAATCACATAAGTATTTACATAACATATAACATCAATCAGAGTTATACAGATAATACATCACATACTAGACAGTTCTAAACACCTGTCTAGTTAATACATCTCAATACAATTCGGCTCAAACAATATGCCTCAGAGATACCAACACAGCGGAACTATATATATATATATATATATATCTACAACGCTGAAGCCTCCTGCTCCATTGCTCCTCCAGAATTCGTCAAAGCTAACCTGAATCCCTTGGCTACCCGTAAAAATTTGGGTACCCGAGAGTTTATGAAAAACAAAAATAAACTCTGGGTCAGACATGGGTCTGGTGTGAGTAACAGGTTAAAGTTGCTTAATTTTGAAAAAAAAAAATCCTTTGAAAGGAAAGGTATCACGTGAGACTTCCCACAAATAAACATGGAAAAGTTTTTACCTTACGCTAACCAAAACATTTGATAGGAAATCCAGTGATATTATAATAGGTCTAGGGTTTTCAAGTAAATAGAAAATAGCCGAAATTGTTACATTCATTAAATTGCAGCTACTAGCCACAAAAGTGGGTAATACAATCAAAACCGTTGGCACTTATTGGATTTTGGATTCCATACAATGGCAGGGCTACTGGGGTACCGTCCATCACAGTACGTGGCCTAGATCAACGTACCGAGGATCACTCCCGACCCCCTACAACACAAGGCTGGAACCATTCCTTACTGAACAGTCCCGAACAAGATAACCCCGCAGTTGGCTGCAGACCAACTGCCCACACAGCCGAATAAAAAGGGACATCTAGACAGGGGAATATCCTTGTCCTTCTTGGGCATGACCCACCTAACCTTGCTGCACCTCCCCTGTTTTAGCCATTCCCGGTTGATGAGGCTTGAGGTTACGATTACCTTTATAGAACATATTTCTTAGAATGCTCATCGCCCGCCTGACAATGTGTTGAAAGCATTCAATCCATACAAGTTCGTTCCGGGTTCGAACGAAACCGAAGGAATCATCTCGTTACACTCGTTTTGGAATCACCCTCAGAGTTAACGACGATAACCCTTGCATTCTGAATCTTCATCTTCACTTCAGATTCACGACCTACCGTAAATTTGGAATCGATGTGGTTTTCGGATGTTCCAAATGAGGAAAACCGATTCCGGTCTCATCGAAATCCAAAACGTGTCTTTTAAGGCCAAGTTGTTTATTTAGTCTCAACAGTGAATTCAATATTATCAATACACAGGTAGATAATTCACATCTCATAATAGATAATCACATTATCATCATAAACAGAAAATTAATATCATCATCTAAACAGATAATTAAATATTATCATACTTAAACCATACATCCATATCACAGATATTATCCATCTCATTACTGAGACCACAATCAATCAATGAAATATCAATATCATCCATAAGCAATGATTTATGAACCACAAGCTATAATTAATTTAAAATGAATTAAATTAACTACTTTCATCTTTAATTAATTTAAAATAAATTAAATTAATTACTCATTCCATAAATCCTGCTCTCACAACCATTAATTAATTATAAATCAAATTAATTAATCATTCTCTAATTACAAGAAGTAATTTAGTCTTTAATTAATTTCTTAAATGAATTATTCTAAATCATTTATAGCAGTTAACATTTAATTACTTCCCTATTAATTATTCCTTAATTAAACAATTTTTAATTACATCATTAATTATATTAATTAATGATCTCCAATTTATATTAAATTGCTTTATTTAAATTAATTACATTAAGTGATAAATCTCTATTTAAACACAATTATTAATCACCTTTGATTAATAACAAACCATTAATTACTTATTAATCATCCCATGATTCATTATTTCCATAAATTAATCCTTTGATTAATTACAAAAGAAATTACCCATCTAATTACTTTCCTAAGTACTTATACTCCATTAATTACACTAAGTAATTACACATACCAAATCATCAAGTGATTTCTCAAATTAGTTAACATTAATTAACTTAATTTGAATCTTATCATCAATTGCTTATATATTCCAATTAATCGACTTTGATTTAAATATCTTTTGCTACATTCCAGTAGTTTCCTTAATTTATTTACAAAAATTAATCTTGAATAAATCCATTAATTTATTACATTTATATCGATTTATTACCATTTAATTATCTTGTTGATTTATTATTCCCAAATAAATCAATTTCTAATCCCATCATTAATTATATTAATTAATGATTTCTAGTTACATTTTCATTTGTTAATTATATTAATTATATTAGGAATACAAATCTTCAAATCACAAATATTAACCCTCTTGATTAATACATACAGTAATTAACCGTCCTTAATTAATTACTTCTCAATAACAAGCGTAATTAATCCCTTAATTAATTTCAAGTAATTATATTCCAATTACTTCCATTTCCCATCATCTAATGATTTCATCAATTTCTTCACTAAGTAATTTACTTCCAAAATATCAGTTAATTAAACTAAATTAATTAACTCAAATTAAATCAATTTACACAATTAATAAGTAATTAATTTCTTAATTACTTTCCAAATAAATAATTACAATTAAACTATTACAATGATTATTACTGAACTAATTAATCCAATTAATTTATTAAAAATCAATTACATTAATTAATTATAAAGTAATCTAGTTAATGATCTTCATTAACACTTATTTAATTATTTTCTTCTATTTATCATTGTTAATTATAAGCTTGATTAACCATTAAAATTTATTAATGTAAATAAAAATCTAATCTATGGTTCTTAATCACATATTAATTACTTAATTTATTGTTCAACTTTGATTAATACATTTAAATTCATATTTGCTAATTTAAATAATATCAATCATTAATTATTCATACTTAATTAACTTAAAGGTTAATGAATATAAATTCTGAGTCTTCATTACTTAAAGTAAACTGTCTTATTATTGATTAAATTTTCACTTCCAATATGTTTTAAACATTTATTTCAAATTACTTTCTAAATAAATCCCAATTTATCCTTAATAAAGTTTTAAAACTAAATTTTTCCAAAACCCCTTCAAACTTACATATTTAATAGCATTAAAACTTATTTGAATCAATTTAAATTATAAAATTTTATTTTAGTTCCAAATCTAGAATTTCATATTTAAGTCCTGATTTCAATTTTGGAGTTAACTTGTTTCAATCTTTCTTAATAGTTTAAATTTTCATTTAAACTCAACTCTAGTTTGAAAATACTTTAAATATTAAACACTTTCAAGTTATTTAAATAATTTAAATTATGGAACTTTATTATTTCCAATCTCTATTTCAAAACTAACTTAAATTCACTGTTAAACTTTGATTTAGTACTAGTTTTAACTTTGATTTTAAATTTAAAACAAAAGTCTCAAAACTGTTGAAAACTGTTACAGGTTTTTAAAACCTGAATCACAACACCCCGAGTACCCCCTTGTTTACTTCGAGTAAACATACGAAGTTTCCCAAGAGAAACAGCAACTTTGCTTCGAATTTTTCCAGGCGCGCGCGAAATCAAACATGAGAAAATAAAACCTGGAAACACAACTCCACTACCCCTCAAACCTGACAACGCCACGCGCGCGGTGCTCCGACCACCAGAGGCCACCAAACTCCGGCCGTGACATCGTTTATCTCCCCTCTACCTCCCCTCAAAACGATGAGTCACTCGAACCCTTGTACAGGCCGCGGTAATAGAAATTCAAAACACAGTAAAAGTTAGGTTTAAAAAAATTTAAACCCACGTCGCCGCTTCCACGACCCATTGCACCGCCACCTACCATTTTTCCTTGATCCACGGTAGCCTCCTCCACCCCTTGACAGAAGCTCGACCCTCTAGATCAACTTGATCGTCCACGGCGACTCGAAATGTCCCAAACAGTAAAACACGAGCTGCTCTCAAAACATACCACTAAAAATCATGCTTTAACCCTTAAAAATCATGTTATGGTTCACTGATTCATTTTGTATACCTGAATTCCAAATTTTAAAAGATTCAAATTTTGATTTATCTGAAGTTGTGCTTATGCATTTGGCTTTCCAGAGTTGCTACTGAGTTATTTTAGTTTGAACATATTTTTAAAATTCGGTTCAATGTCAAATAAACAGTATTTGTTTAAACTCTAGTTCCAAATTTCAAGTAGATTGGGTAGGAATGAGTTTTGAAAGCAAAGTTTGTTTAAGAATTCAAAATAGTGAATACGTAACGCTGAGATCCTTTTGAACAGGCTTGAATACAAGCTGAAACTAGATTTATGTTTTAAACAGATTTATTTTATTTGAAATCCCATGATTCATATTGAACAGATAAATTGGTTTGGAATTTTGATTAAACACCTGTAACCTTGGAATAAAAGAAACAGAGGTTGTCAATGCCCAAATATACAGTTCAGCCATGCATGTTTACAAATATTCATAACACTGAGTTATCACTATATATACATAAACAAGTATCATCCGTCACAGAACTTTACAAGCAACAGAAATCTATTTATTTAGTTTTGATTTAAAAAGTTACTCACCTGAAATGTAAAAGAACAGAGCCTAGTTTGCTTAGCAACAGGTTTGAAAAAAAAACATCAGGTTGAACTCTCCCTTTTGATTTCCAGTTGTATTAAATCTTGGTTGTTGTTTAAGTAGAAGCTTTATTTTAGTTTGACATAGTTTTACTTCGGATTCTAGTTTGTATGAATGAATTAGAAAGGGTAAGACTGAGGTATAAATAAAAGAAAGAAGAGAGGGATATTAAGCAAAGAATTGTACAGGGTATATGCAGACAGGTTTATACATACAGGGTATATTATTATTATGTTTCATACACTTGTGACAATATAGCATACAAATCTTTGTTTGTACAGATTTAATCAGAGATATTTGTTTAGGGTGGAGGCTAATATGCAGTGTACTGTGCTAGAAAGATTTTACATTAATTACTTTTGTTTGTTTGCTTAAGAATACATTACACTGTCTTCCTTAGCAAGCCTTCATACATACATATATATATATATATATATATATATATATATATATATTTCTTTGTTACTGTCATTTTCTTCATGTTCATGCCTATCACCCTACAGTTTATTACTTATGCAGGCCTACAAATACTCTTATTTTTATTTGGTGGCTGAGACAAGAACATTGAGGCAAGCATTAAACGTTATTTTCTTAAATATATGTATATTGTCTTTTTGAAATCTCAGCATGCGCACATATTTGATTTTGTTTGTACAATCATATTTTGGTCTTGATGCTTTACACTTCTATATATATATATATATATATATATATATATATATATATATACACACACCGCAGTTTTCTTATGCTAGTTTACAAACTAGAAAATTATTTGTAGTTTAACTGTTATCTTGTTATTATATTTTTGAAATGTATGTGAATGTTATCATTTTTGTTTTGTTGTTTGAAAACTAAATGAACTTTATAGTTGTTATGTTATTATAATTTAACCAATGTACTTACTTTACATTTTTCCCAATTTATCTTATAGTCTTGTACTTTTATTTATTAACATTATTTAAAAGTAACTCATTTATCAATTTGAAATGATAAATAAATAAATAAATTATCTTTTTATTATAAACTACATATTTTATTAATGTACCACTTGACAAAAATTTACATTAAAACTCATATATAATTTTAATTCCATATTTTTTTATCAAGCTATACTAAAAAGAAAACAAAACAAATCTTTTTATTGATAAAATTTAAATTTTAAACTTAAGTTAAAATAAGTTTCAAACTATTTAAGCATTTATCTTATGTATTTAAAATCACATATTTATTTATTAATTAGCTTTGGAAAAAAAACTTATATTCAATAAATCATAATTTCCAATTCACTAAAATGTATATTAGCACTTGAAACATAATTTATTAGTTAAACTTTAAAACAAATCTCATCTATTTACAATGTATACAAATATATACATATATAAATAGAAAACAATGGATTTATTTTAACAGATAAGATTTACCAATTAGATATTTATTAAAAGAAAAGTATCAATTCAGATTTAATTAACAAAGTTATATCAAATCAATTTAATATTTAATGCAGATTATTAAATTGATATTGCTCGAAAATTTCGGGTTGTCACAATATTCCCATTACATTGTCCAATGTATATGCCTCTATATTGGATGTATACATATGCTGTGACGGCGCGAAAATTCTTAACATTTAAAATGAAATATTTAATTAATTTTTAAAAGTTTGGAAGTTATTTTAACTTGAATTTTAATTACAACTACGAATTTGGCACTTTAAATTATTGAGTTTAATTTATTAATGATGGGGAAAATTTTGAATTTTTAATTTTAAGCTAGTTAAAAATAATTTGATGGCTTAGAAAATTTATATTGATAATACTGGGGATAATAGACGCTTCAGGATTGAATTTGGGAATGATTTCTTCAGTTTTGAAATTTTATCGTTTAAATCGACATTTAAAAATAGCCTTCCGAGGCACATTCTCGGAATTCGACGAAACCAGTTCCACTGGATTCGTAATAGTTAGTTATTATCAGATTCCAATTTTCATAGCAATCGGTGTTGTCGTTTGACCCTGGCAGCTCAAAACGCATAGAAACTATTTTAATCAAATTAATTTAGAATTTATCGTTTACTTCCGTAACTTGCGCATATTATCGAATTAGCCTCCAAAACACGTTCCATTGTATTCGTAATACGGGGATAACATTATAGACGCCTAGCGGCATGCCTCAATAGGAGGTCAAGTTTTTAAGTTGTATTTATCGGACGTTTTGAATTTGAATTTAAATTAAATAAATATATATTTATTCTCCTACAACCTAACATTCAGCTGCCTTTCCTTCAAATCACTGTCTCCACTCATACACGCAACGTCGTCGTGTTTCTCCTTTTCTTTTATTGTCAAAAATCAAATCGAAATGCCAGAGAAAAATGAAAACAAAATCGAAGAGCAGAACGAAAATAATTTAATGGTCGCGTTCCTCTATTTATTCGAAATCAACGAAATCCCCTTTCCTCTTTCATTTTTCAACGGTGCTTCAGGAAAAAAATGGCCAAAAGAAAAAAAGAAAGGAGGAAACGCGAACAAATCGAGCATACGAAGGAGTGGTGACATTCTCGAGTGGAGTAGAGGCAGAACTCTCGAATTGGAAGCTACGAGCTAGGGTTGTGGTCGCGAGTTCTTGGCGAGGATTTTCATGGCGAAGGCGGGGTGCGTGGGTGGCTGTGGTCGGGGTCGCGACAGTAGAGGTTTTCGATGGCATTCGAAGTTTGGGCTGCAGATCTAGGGTTTTGGGCGAGGCGAGGCGACTTAGAGGAAAGGCGAGCACTCGTGATTTGGAATTCGGTTTCGTCTTAATTTGCGAGGCCGTGGATTGGAAGTGGAGGAGTTCTAGAGAAGTTAAGGTATATGGGGTTTATTTTAAATTTAATTTAATGTATATGTGTATATGTTAGGAAATAGATTTCTACTTATAAAATTTTATGAATACATATTTCAATCTGCTAAGCTTATTTAAATAATGGAGTGGTGATAAATTTGTTCAATTAGCTTAGCTACTTTATTTTAGTTACTAAAAGATTCTTTAAAAAGGAATTTTTAAATATGGAAGGAATTTGTGTAAGTCAAATTTTTGAAATCTATTTTGTAAGTGTATATGTATTTTTAAAAGGAAAATTTATTAGAAACAAATCATTAGTTAGTTTAAACTATCAAATAGAAATTTAATTATTCGATTGGTTCGAATATTAATAAATTGTATAAATTGTTTATACAAGGTCAATATCTGAAAGAAACAAATTGGAATGAAAATGGATTGCATGCAAAGCAAAGGTGAGATCTTCTCACTCAAATTTAAAATGGAATTTCAGTTATTGATTGACTGTTTGAATGTGGTAGTATATATAGTAGTGTATATAGTATATAGTGTGTATAGTATATATTGGGTGATTGATTTCCCGCATTATATAGCGGACGAGACTCTATTGCGCCACATAATAGTGGATGATATTTTATAAATCACATATACCGCGATATTCCACCTCGAAGTGGAATTGGTGTTTAATTGTTGTGCTAACGTCTGTGGATGCAGGGAAACAGGTTGGAGGGATCCAACTGGATTCCTCAAACATTTGAATTTGTTTCATATGTTGTGTGTTAATTTATTTATAATATGTGTGTGGTTATACTTGTGATTGGAATTGTGGAAGGCTATGATTTAGCCGAATATATTTTTGGTATCGTAGGATACCAGAAATATGAAATTGGATTTTTGGAAATTAAAGTACAAAAGCCTAGACCGTTACAATTAAAGTATTAAAGTTGATTTTTTATAATCCGATCGAATTAATTCTGAAATATGAGAAAAGATTTTTATAAATGGATTTTGAGAAATGTTGTTGAGAAGTTGAAGGATTTATTTGAAAATTCGGATTTTAAATAGTTTAGAAAAAATAAAGGGATTTATTTTAAAAAGATGATAAATTTGGGAATCCATTTAGAAATTGATTTGGTACTTGAAAATAAATCTTTGGGAATCGAATTGAAATTTGATTCGATGTTTGAAATAAAATTTAGAAATCAATTTGGAAATACATTTTGGTGACTGAAAATAAATATTTGGGAATCGATTTGAAAATCGTATATCAATGGATATTTGGAAATTTGAATTCACAATGGAAATTCGTAAAGGAAAGGGAATTTTGTTTAAAAATAAACATTGAGTTATTTTTAAAAGCATGTAAAGGAGTTTACGGATTTGGTAAATTTATTGTAAATCTAGAAGGATTTATAAATTGATTTGAATGAACCATTTTAGCATGGAAGGTGTACTTTCCCTGAAAAGCCGAGTATGTTTTCAATATAGTTTATAAATATAGATTGAAGTCGTAAAGATAGAATGTTTGCAAAAAAAATTGTTTACTTGGGTTATTTTGAAAATCTTTAAAGTAAAGATTTAATTCATTAATTATAGAAGTGATTATTTAAAGATTTAATTGATATTTGTTTTAGAAAATGGTTATTTAAATAATTGTACTCTATCTACTAATTTTATTTGAAAATTAGTTTAGACTTAAAAGTTTATATGTAATATTAGTATAATGTTTTTATAACTAATATTTTAAGTAAAATATTTTGAAATAGTTTTATCTAAATATTTCCAAGTATATATGTTTGGATAAGTAATTTAAATTATTTTTAAAGTATTTTACTCGGCAGACTTTCAATGGAAATAAATAATATCGGGAATTTTATTCCACGAGTGAAAAGTGATTTGAAATTTGTTTTCAAATGGTTGAAGTGTGAAAATATATCTTGCAAAGATATTTGGAAATAAATGATTCATAAAATTATTTGAATCTGGCAATTGTTGTGAATGTTGAATTGTTCTGAATGAACACTTATTTTTAAAAATAAGCGCTCATTATTCGGATTAGCCGGGAGAGGACCTTATGTCATAAAACCCATTTCGAATAATGATACGACGAAATAGGATTGCATTTAAATACGGTGTTGAAGACCGGATATTTTTGAAAGCAAAAGGATTACCTATCGATTGTCTCTGCACCGGGTTGCTCCGGTATAGAGATTCTATCACCCTTTGCGATGGGGATTCCGGACGTGATTAGTGAATATCTGGATTTGCAAGGGCTTCTTTGGAAGTGCCTTCCGTTCCGTTCGATCCCGGAATGGACTTGTATGGATGTGTGGCTGACGTTATACTTGAGATGTAAAGCTGGTTTCTATCGAATACATTTATGTTGGTGGCGGAGAATTTGTTCTCTTAGCTTAACGCCCTTCTCTGAGACGTATGAGCTCAGAGGTTATGCAGTTGATGGTTACTAGTGATACCTTCCCAATTTGGTAATGTGGCACACGAAGTGCTGCTGATCATTTGTTGATCAAAGCATGACTTTGTGAAAAGTGTAGCTTTGTGGACGAGACTTCGTCGGACCTCACACCCAGGAAATGGTCAAAACAGGAAAGATGCGGCAAGGTTATGAGGGTCGCTCCCTTTAGAGTATGTCATTTCCTTCTGGAAAAGGGTGGTGTCAGGTATGGAGCCCTGATATTTAACCTTTGTGGTTACTGCAAATACTTTTCTTTGTGGTTTTTGCTTTGTAGTTGAGGATCCTCGGATAAAGGTCTCAAAGGACAGGGGGATGGCATACTCTTGTAGTAGTTACCTAGTTACAGAGGTAACCCGGCCTTGTGTTGGCAGAGAGCTGGTTAAGTTCTCGGGACGTCCCTCCAGAGGCGTACCCCTATGGCAGTAGGAATTTCCTTAGCCCGACCATTTGTTGGAAATCCAATTCCCAATATGAACCCAGTACGGTTTTAGTTGTATAACTTGCCGTTTACATATGGTGGTCACCACTGTTTAGTTGGTAGCTATAGTAGGCATAGTTCGGAATGTCTATGCTGGCTAAGATTAATATTATACTTTCAAAATATTTTCTGCACTATGCACTAATAATAATATCGAAAGGATTTTGCGTATTAAGCATGTTTGACTATCATAAGGAGAAATCTCCTCCAATTCTGCGTTTGCATTGTGTGTGGCGGGAAGCCTTATGGTAGTTTCATTTTTCAAAAGCATAGAGAATTTCTTTTATTTTCTTTGTGAAAATAAGATCTCACACCAGTCCCAAGACTGACCTGGAGTTTGTTGTTCCCTTTCTAAACTCTGGGTGCCCATAATTTTCCACACGGGCAGCCTAGAGTCAGGATATCATTATTCGGGAGCAAAGTCGAGAAGTTGCTGTGGAGCTCAAGAGGCAAGCTGGATGGCAAGACGTATTATTTATACTATGTAGTATCTGTTGTGTTCGGGTTTGTGTGAGACAAATTCCTATGTAGGCAAGTCATTTATAACTGCCAGTGTTGTGTATTGTTGTTGTACTCTAATGTTGTATTATAATAATATATACAGGCCCTTTTGTTTTAAAGATTACTTATCTACTGTATATTGTTCCGCTGCGAAATGTGAGATTCTGTTTATTGTTTCTGTTTCTTCTTCTACCTCTTCTTCTTTAAACCTAACGGTTCGATTTTGGGCATTCGACTGTGTGGCATTTGATATAATGGACGTATCGATGTCGACTTTCGGGCGTCGAAAAATTGGGTCGTTACATTGGCCTAGCCAAGAGAGACTATGGACATAAAAAGTTAAATTTAGGGAGCATGTTGGTATAATTTAAAGAAAAGTTAACTTTAATTTTTCGACACATCTCTAACGGATTTGTCTTAGTATTGGTTTAAATTAAATTTTTATGTGACTTTACAAGTGTAAAAATATTTGTTAATGTAAATTTTTTTTGTTCTGAGTGGATACCACACAAATGATTGATGCAGGTATTCAGTCCCAAGGTAGTGTAAGTTTGAGTTAGGAATTTAGTCTTCAGGTATGAGATTGTTTCAATTATTAAGTTAATTTCAACTTGCTACATGCACAACAAGTGATAAATAGGATAGTACTGTCCCGCAATTGGGATGGTGGCTGAGTAAAAGTTCAATAAAGAGAATTGAGTTAACACTCAAAATATTCACTTATTTCGCTATGAGGTTAGATTTGATTTTTCGTTCATCTTTTACCAGTTCATTTTTTTATTTTTTATCATATAAATTATTTTTTATCATATGTTTACATTGGGTTTTGGATCTTTTAGTATTCACAGAAGATTTTTATTGATATGAAAATATCAGATTTAAATTGTTATTGCAATAAATTATCATATCAAGTTTTAAACTTTTACCAACTTAGTGAATTTCACAAGGTAAATTTTGTATTCATTCAGATATTATCATTTAGTTGACATTGATCGTAAATACAACCTCAGAAGGTTGTAACATGCATATTTGTTTAATTTGGAAATGCATTATAAAGAAATATGCATAAATTTAGCATCCTTATACTCTAATTTGTGCTCTTTTGCTTCTGTTTCCAGCAACTTTAGAGCGACTTTAAAAGAGTAGGGATCAATCTTGAGCTTTAACTGTAAGTTATAAACTCCATTCTTTACCAGCAACATTGCTTATTTATTTTTGGTTCATATGATCATGTCACTATTGTTCATGTTGGTTATAGCTAAAAACTATTATCCACTTCAAGGTTATTGTACGTTTTGAAAATTATATAACGTTCTAGCTCTACAACCTATAATAGTGAACATAATAACATCAACCTATATTATTACAGCCATTTCACTTTTGAAGCATAAGCTCTTAGAATTACAATTTATCAATGTATATTAATCATACCTTATGTTTGACCATATAAACTTAGTTGCAAGGTTATAGCATAATAATGTACATCTAATTAAACTAATAAAAAATGTTTCTCATTTATAATCTATTATGTCATATGAAAGATGAGTTTAAACTTACGTGTCACTTAACTTATAGTTTCTCGAAATTCTATAATGGTCCACGTATATTTATCCCAAATTTCCCAACCTTCCCATCTTCCTAAATGTATATTTCCGCTTTCCAATTCCACTTTGTAATGCATAAATTGTTTTATATGTTTACAATAAAGAGATCTCAGATTTCGATTAAAGTCATGTTTAAATCGATTTCCAATCTATTAAGTTATGAATATTGTTGATTCGATCTTCAATTTCTAGCATCAAATGAAAGAATGTTTAGCCAAAAAGGAGCAATTTCAAGTCCCATTCTCAAACATGAACTCTAGCTGTTCTATTCTTTACCCATTTTGATTAAAAATTGTTCATTCTCAAATATTTAGAGCTAAGATGTGGCTCCAAGGGTATCATTAAAAAAAAATTCCTTTTGAGTGTACGATTGTTCACTTTTATTCAACTAATGAAAGTCTTGAAAAGAAGAGAAACTTATAATAAGATCATAGAAAAATTTTATTTCGGGCAGCACCAATAGAGTTCATTTTCTTAGCAAATTCTCTATAGTATTTAATCTTTTGGTTTACATTATTTTTAATTCTTCTAGTGCTTGAATTTATTTAAATTTTCAATTATTCTCTACCCATAAAAATTTGATGGATCTCCCTTTATTAATCAATTTACAATCGTTATTTCACAGATGAGTTCATCTTTGAATTAATTTTTGACCACTTGTGAAGCTTCAGTGTTCCCTCACATGATATTTTGTGGATTTCAATTCTGAATTGCTAATTGTTACTGTAGTAATTCATTATTATATGAAAAAGTTAATTATAAGCTTATTTCATTAAATTATGAGGTGCGGTTAAAATAACATGTCCATTTAGAATTCATATGCTTCTTTATTCTTCAGTCAATAATTAATTCTAAATATAATTTATACTCAACGATATAACCTATATAAAATATCTTATTTTCTACAAATTCTAAATCATGTGGTTTTGGATTATGTTCCTATTAATAGTTATCACTTAATATGGATTGACGGTGAATTGACAGGCTTTAAATTATGTTGATGTATATATTTCACTTTATATACTCTGTTAAATCACAAGGTATCACGTGGATTTGGATATAGTTTTCTTATATAAAATATATATCTTACTTTATATACTCTTCTAAAATATCATTGATACAAATATTATACTTTAAAACATAATAGAAAATGGTATCCATCAACCATCATAATGAATTGATAAGCTTTTATGAACTAGGTAGTTATAGAACATATATTTCTTACAGCATTATACGTAAAGGTTCTTAGAAAGTATAAACTATTCTGGATTGATAGTGTTAACTATGTTTTTGTCTCAAGCTCTTCTCCCCTATTGAGTCGGCTGCAACAATTTTTGTATTGGATATCGACAACATGAAATTAAAAATAAAAGGAACATGTCCTAGGCAAGTTGATTATTCGTATTTTATGTCTGCTATTAGTGCATATTAATGTAGATAGATGCTTAGAACACAAAAATAATATGGTACCAGAAGCTGAAGGTTTTGATTTTAACAATATAATGTGATTAAGATCGCATCTATTAATGGATAGAGCCAATTATTTCTTTATTACTTCTTAATGAGATTTAATGTAATAAACAGCTCATTTCTAGTAATTACAGCTATAGGACCATGCAAAGGTGATCGGTTTAAGCATATAATGCACTAGAAGTAGTATAAAATGTATTTTCCTTCCATATTTCCTACGTGTAAAGGTCATATGAAATTAAGTACCAGATAAAAAGTCATAAGTCATTATTAGTTGTCCCAAAGAAAATCGACTTCATCTTGCAAAACTAAGATGAAACTATTACATGACCAAGTCTGTGCCTCGAATGCATTTCAAGGTGCAAAACTATGTTGACGTTTTTTGCACTTACCTATCACTATTTTTTTCTTTATAAGATGAAAAATTATGCATATATAAACGTGACATGTGCATGCATAGAAGTAGTAAAAGCTTTACTCAAACAAGTTTTGTTGCCAAATGCTCAAATGTCCCTTTGTGCTGCTAGCTAATTTTCTTGCAAATGGATATAACGACAAAGTAGAAACGTGTTAACAACTTAAATCCACTTTTCTTCTTCTCTTTATTAGTTTCTTGATAATATGTGTAAGATATTGATTAGTAACACCAAAACATCCTTCAAGTTCTATTTTTCAGAAAATAAAAGGTGCACTTGATTGGTTTAATGTATAAAATAAGAACCATGTACTATATTATGACTTCATCGCATTTCTAAAGTTCATCTTCTTTCCGATATTTTGGAATTTCTTTTGATAAATAAATTAGTTCTAATTCAAATACATATAATTATGAAATAATAATTGATACCGGTATAAGTATTTTCAAACAAAAAATCTTTCGTACAAAAATGCTTGATTATCCCAAAAAATTTGAAATATATCTTACATGAAACAGTATCTTTAAACAAAAAAATATTGTAAAAAAAATTCAATTCTATAATAGACTTCTCTAAAAATTTGTTTATCCTAAAATTTATAGCTTTATGATTTTTTTAACTTCTTCTAGAACAATTAGATAATAGTATTTTTTTTGAATTTTATAACAAATACAGAAAAATTGGAAAGAAAATTAGTTTAGAAAAATAAATTGAATATTTTTCAAAATTTTTCAGAGTTTTTAATATGCTAAAATATTAAAAAAAAAGAATACAAATAGATCAAAAAAATATTTTCAAAAGAGTTTGACTTTTATAAGAAAATGGCAATATTTTAAAAGGAAGTCTAATGTTATTGAACACTTGATTTTTTTTCTTGGGAAAGCAAAAATTTCACTATTTTTCCTTTGAAAATTAACTTTGTTAGAAATTAAATTCAATTATTTTCTAAAGAGTTCAATTATTCAAAGATTTTAGTTTTTTTCAAAGAAAACGATGGTAAGGATGATTTTATCCATTTGAGAGCAGCTTTATGTATATCGTAAGATTTTAACATTTTATTAAAACAAAAAATGGCCATTAATTCATTAGATTGGTCAGTTTTCCTAATCATTTTAATAAAAAACCTCTAATTTTGACTATAAAATGAAAATATAAATACACTATCATCTTAGGTAGATTTTTCAATATTATTTATTTCTCAATAAGTTAACTTTCCTATAATGGGTTCATTGGTTAACTGATCTTGACATACTTTAATCATTTTTAATTTATGTTGTGGCAAAAAAATGAAAGTTATAGGTGTATTCAGCCAACAACACAAAATGGTAGTGGTTTGATATGTTTATGGTAGTGGTTTTGATAGGTTCATAGTTGTTGGTTGCATGGTTTCTCCTTTTTCATAATTATTTGCTGTCGTTCATTTTTTAGCATCGTTAGTTGGCAGGTTATGTCAATTGTATTGTGAACATTCGAATATACCACTTCGCGATATGGTTGTTAATAATTTGGTCTTCATCATTGTATTAATGATGATATATTCGAAAAATACATCATTTCCACTCACTTCATGGAATTTTACAGAGCATTACAATGGTTTTTAGGCACAAGTGAATTATCAATTTTGAATATTGTAGGTATAAATCTGAACTTTTTGCCTTCAATCTTTTTGAATGGCTTTATTTTTGATATTTTTCTTATATTATATTGGTATGACTAACTACACTAGGAATTAGGCATTGGTGTTGATTTATGTCTACTTTTAGGTGCAGGTTATCCAAACTCAAAGCAAACCATTATATATATTGCAAATAAGAGAAGCTAAGTGTTTTATAGAGTGTTAGTTGTACATTATGTATGCATGTTGTATTACTTTTACTAGAGAAATTATGAGTTATGCATAATGTATTATATTTACCAAAACATGTCTATGCACCGTTGTTAGTTTTATACTAATCAAACTCTAATGAGCTATTCATGGAAGTGGCTGGTTCTAGCTTATCCAATTTAATGGAATGCTTGATGTTTTACTAGAAAATCTGCATTAGGTTTTCTTTTGTTTTCAATAACAATTTTATTCAAATGAAACTAAGTGTTATCTATGTAAGAAAGTAATTTTATTATTATTGTTTTGGAAACTTGAAAACTATTATTATAATATGTTCGATATTGTCTTAAAAACTTACTTTTGTCTGCTATTACTCTTTTTTGGTATGCTGTTAAGAATATTAGTTGTTACTTTAATTCCAAAACGGTAATGCTGCTTAACTTGGTAGTTTTTGAATTTTATTTGACTTTCAAATAAGGCATACAGATTTTTTGGAAAGTAAAAAAGAGAGCGATTTTGATATTTCGTAAATATGTAGAAATTTAAACATTGTAATAACATAGAGAGTCTAACAAATTGTTAAGTCGAAAATCATGTGCGTAGCACGAGTTCACACTAGTTAATTAGTAATTAAAAGGGGATAAATAAGGCTATTTAATACATTTAATTAATATTTAATTTACAAATCAAATATTTAAATAATTCCTATATTTGAATATAGGTTATTTTATATTTTTCTAGGATGTTACGATGTGACCTTAATCGGCGCCTCTACCTGCAGTTTTCTAATAATTATCTACTAAAGGTGGATAGTTATCTCCGATTACAATTTGATTCAAAATTCAAAGTATCCAACCATATCGAATTATAAATCACTATATAAAGCCCTCATCAAATGAAGTTGACAGAAAATGTCCATTTGTCGAAAAAGCAAACGAGTCGTAGGAAATCATAGTCAAAGATCTTAGTCCACAGGTGCGGCGTAGTGGAAAGGAGGCTTGGGTTCTGGTAAAAAGACCCAGGTTCGATTCCTACCATGCGCTTCCCTAACCTATATAAATTTACCCGGGGGTATGGGGGCTTGGATCAGCGGACGGCTTTACTATACCCTCTCCAGGAGTTTACCGGCCCGTCGGGTTCTCCTGGGTTTTCCAAAAAAAAAAGATCTTAGGTGACGAAATCCTAGGCTAGAATTGGGGTTCTAATTTGACCGATTATTAGCCAAATTGAAGGTGTAGGGTTTTTGAGCTTTATGATTGGAGTCAAACAAGAGTGGTTGAAGGTCCTAGTGCTCAATGTGGCACCGAAATTTGATCATGGAAGGTCGTGGAGGCATATCGGCCATGGTAGTGACAGGTGACCAGACTATTCGGTTAGGTAAAGAGCAACAAGCTTTAGTGAATAGAGTTGGACGGCAGCGCCAATTCTAGCCAAGACGGTTGTTGGAGCATGGTCAAAGTGGTGGTGAATAGGTTATGGGTTGGATTTGAGAATGGTAGGGGAGAGGTTTGGTAATCATATTTACATATTCAATCCTGTTATTTAATAGTTGCATTTAAATCCATTCTATCTCTAAATTTTAATAACTTTTGAACACAAATTCTGATTCATGCATGGTTTCTTCCATTGAACTCTTGATGGAGTTCTAGATGTTTCATTACTAGTATTGCTGAGTTTGAAGACTGTTGAAAAAAAAATGCATTTGTACGGATTATTTGCTCATTTAATTGAATTTTTAATTTATAAAATCCATAATTATTAATGAAAATCATATTTATTAATATTCTCTGTGTTCTACGAATTACAATATTTGTGTCTAGTACCTTAGTTGCGTAATTATTATTGATTGACGTATTTTTAGGCAATCAATTAAAATTAATTTTCTATTTGGATTAGAAAGTAATTAATTGAAATTAAAAGAATAATAATGAGAAATTTATATAAATAAATGACAGGTAAGGCTATTTACAGCTTGGATGGTTCCTGTAAATAACATTGATTTAACAAATTTTATAGAAATCGAAGTATGGGATTAAATAAGATTAATATTTATGAATTTTTGAGGAAATTAATAAATAATAACTGAAACTATATTTTAAATAAAGTTTATTATTTATAAAAACAAAATGAGACTTTAAATAATAATAATGTGAATTTCGATTAAATTAGTTTTGTTTTGTGTAATTAGTGAAATGATTCATTTTATAGTGTTTATAAAGTAAATAACACAAAATACTGGTTAAAACAATGATTGATTGTAAGACGGGGTAAAATATTGCTTATAAATTAGCAATGAAGTAAGACGATGGTATGATTGATTGTAATGAAATGATTGATTAGTGAAATGAAATGATTGATTGTAAGACGGGGTAAAGGATACGGCTATGAAGTAAATAACAATGATTGCTTATAAAGTAGCAATAAGGAATCCACGTAGTGTTTAAAAAATACTGGTTAGAACCTAGGAATCTTCTGATAGGCATGTGTGAAAATCATAAGAAGAACCTGCAAAGGAATAATAAATGATATTAAATTATACTTCTACAGTTCTATGGTATGTTCGTATGAAGGATCAATGATAAAGAAAGTAAATACCAAATTTTCATGTGCTATCAGGAGATTTGGATTAAAAGATGATGGTAACAGAAGGTAATGAGATGGCAAACACAAAAAGAGGACATTGGTAGACTCAAAGTTAAAGAAGGCAAGATAGTGGGTGGAAACATTATTCCACCATGCCAACTTACCCGTGGTTATTCAAAGTGTGCAGAGTTTGTATTTCTTACCCACTACAGCGTGAGAATGCATAGTTATTTCATAATTGGGTATGGTAATGGAAGTAGCGAATGGACCTTATTGATTCGAAGCTGTAAAGGAAATTTAAGGTATGTGGGTTGCTGAAGGATGACACGTTAGAAAAGGCTTATCTAATTTAAGAAAGAAGTGATAGGGTCACAATGTCGTTAAGGTTAGTTGATGTTGAAGCGCAGCCTCCAGCAATTGTTTCTTTGAGGTTTGGTTGTAAGCATTAGTTATTTCTATAAACCCGTACAGTATCATGACATATGTTTTTTTTTGAAAATTGGTTTTCCAAGGGGATTGCTATATTAAATGAAAAACTGTGCAAGTATATGAGATCTCATGTAAACACTTAACTAACACTAAATAAATAAATAAATAAATAAATAAATGGCCGAAAGTTTATAAAATAAATTAGGGAATTTATTAAATTAGCTACTAAAATAAAAATAAAGTTAAGTCCCAAAAGCCTTAAAGTTTTTGAAAGATAAATTTTGGCGAGTGAAGGACGTAGAAAGTTTGTTGCGAAACCATAGGTCAGTATCCCTGTGCCTTAAAAGCTGAAATTTATGAATGAACTTGTGTGCTGGTTGTTATTTAAAAATTTAAATTGACATTTACCACGTAATAGAATAGAGCCCATTATGGACATCAATCTATAGACTAACCTCAACTGCATAGGATGTAGCATGAATTGTTTTGAATATACACACATGCACAATTTTGGAGGTTTTGTTCAAAATACAAAATTTTAGAGATAAACTAATTTAATGATTTGAAAAATGATGGTGAAATTATAAATTTTTAAGGTTTTTCCAAGTATTTCCAAATTAATTCTAAAATGATTTTGTGCAGAGAAAGAGAAATTTTTTGATTATGGAAATGGCACATGTTTAGTGGGGGAAGAAGTCGACGGATTCGCAAATAGGAATTTACTATGGAGCTGAAATGACAGTAAAATAAAATTTAGTTAGTGACAAGGGAAAAATTATCTTGGATATAAAATTTGTTTCTCCATACCTTGACGGTAGGTGAACAAAAACTAACTTTTAAAATAATTCTAATTCAAAATTTTACATATTTAAAATAAAATTTACTTATGTGGATTGTACTTGAAAAAATTGAAAGAGGATTGGAAGCAAAAGAGAAGGCTACAAGGTACAATGGAAAAATGGTACATAAGATAAGGATGGAAATATGGAATTTTCCATCTAAACCCTTTTTCCGGCATAAGAATATAAATTTAGAAAATTGACTTTTTCTAGAACTTTGTTGTTAGCTATGGTTCTCTAGGATTTTGGATGGTAGGGATTAGATCAATTATTGGTTGAACTATACTTCCATTCGTGGAAGTATGAGAAAATTTTGATGCGAAAACAAAGTTTTTGGTTTTCAAAATTTTCGTACATATTGAACTGTCTGTTTATTTAGGTCGTTTGCACCATATTTTCAAAGCTGTTTTAAAAGAATGCATTCATATAGGAGGCTTCAATTTAGAATTGCTCAATACGCATATCATATATGTCGTGATACACCGTGCACTTATACACTATTGGTTGTAAAATTGGTTGTATACTAATTAATTGGTTAGTTTAGAATGGTTGTACGTAATGTTACATTGTTCGGCCCTTGAAAAATTTTGAGGACGAAATTCTTTTTAGGAGGGGGGAATGTAACACCCTCTGATTTTATGACAATTTATTTAAAGGAAATTAATTAATAAACAATTGAACGACAGGTTTCCTTGTGCATGCACAACGCTGTCAAGGACACTTAATCACAGAAGTGTCAACTTTGATCAGTAACTATATGTTTTGTTATACTTTACTATTCCGCTATGAGTTTATATCGATAGTTCTTTGATATGCATTTATTTATTTATGGGATACCAAACCAACGATCCACTCTTTGGTGGACTTAGGTTTTCGATTTAGTGAAAATTCAGGCCCACTGAGGTGAGGGTTGTTACATTTTTTATTTGAAAAGAAAATGATTGAAAAAGTAAAATATTTTACTAAATAACAAACTTTAGCGATGTTTGTTAAAAAGGTATTTTATTAAGAAGGTGTTTTATTTGAAGTTTTTAGCTGAGAACTATAAAACTAGACTATGTAACATGAGGTGTAAAATGTTAAGATGAGTTTTGAGTTTGTCTGATGCCCATTGTAACAATATTACCCTTGTGGTTGTTGTGTGATATTTTCCCTAATGAACTATAGGGATGTCTAGATATTTCCTTCTGTGAAGAGAGTTGAGATATGAAGAAGGGATTGTCCATTTTGATGTTTGGGATTGTCACTTTGTTGGTTGTATTCATTAAATTTGAATGAATTGTTTGTATTGAACTTTTTCTTGTTAAATAATTGCAATTAAGAAATTATAGCTACTTATTTACCAATGTCAACTTTTAGTTTATGTTGGGCTCGTTTGAATTAATTTCTTTTGATTATATCATATTGTTGATGGTCTATTTTACTATGATTAGTTTTAATTGTTACTTGTTGAATGTATATTTAATCAATCCATGTCATGTTTGTCTTAATTATTTTTCTTAGCCACATTATATGTTAATTATTTGTTATATTATAATTGATTTTCCGAATTGATTATTTTCTTGCTTGTTTGCTTGATGTTCACCTATTACTTTATGTCATGCTTGTTTGGGTTAATTTCTTTTGCTTGTATTGGTTGTCATTTACTTATTACTTTGTTTATTTTGATTGGTTGTTGTTTGTTTGCTTGTTTAGTTATTCACTTGGTTGCTTGTTCTTTAATGCATCGTAATTGAATATACCTTGACCAAGAAATGTGAAGAGGTTCCATGAAAATGAGTAATAGCGGTTAGAGGATTATAGTGACTAAATGCTTAATAAATATTATTGAGGAATCAAGGATAGGAGAAAGATCCATTATATGAAATTTAAAAATATGTATTTCGAAAACTATTTTGGCTTTCTATAAATATTTTAAAACAAAGAGTTTTTGGGTAATGATTTGATTCCTTATATAAAATGATGTTTTCGCAAAAATTACTTTAATTGGTTTAAAATGATGGTAAATATTTTGAGAAATTGCTTTACAAACTGTTGATGTATTATTAGGAAGAAAAAGATCTTTTGTTTTAAAGGAAGATGAAAGCTTTGATTTGGAAAAAATGTTTTGATTTTAAGATGTATTGAAACTCCCATTTCTAGTAGGTCCCTTTTTGGTATATCGGGTGAGTTATCCTAATCATTAGATGAAGAATTCACTATGAAAGATGGATTAAGGACGAGTTCGAGGAAGAGAGCTCGTGAGTTGAACGAGTTAGGGTCTACTATGAAAATGGAGTGAGGATGTCTAAAAGTGTTTTGAAGATGGCGACTCGACTGATAGAGTCATGAGGATGATTATCCACAAGGGTGGGTTTTAGGAAGGGTGACTCGTGGATAGAATGTTAAAAGGTTCTATCGTGGAAAGAAAGGAATGTGAAATTGTTTCTTAAGGGTGAATGGAAACTAGATGGAGCAAGGAAATGGCTCAAATACGCATGTTAAGGGGTCATTGATACTTAGAGTGTTTTTTGATGTACTCATAAGCATGGGTATTATGAGGAAACTCACTGGCTACTTAGAATAGCTACCTCGGATCTGAGGAATGGATCTATATGCCCTAGATCAGTCCAATGGATATGTTTGTTTTGTTTGTATTAGCTATGCTTTTTAATAATTTATATTGATTCATTTATGGGCATATGCATGTTTTAGATTAATCTACGTTTTTGTGGACTTTAATTAAAGTCAATTATGGTTGAATTAGTGAAATGCATGATATGAATTAATCTATGGTTGATATTGTTTTACGCTTATTAATGAATTTTTTTTTACATACTATAGTTTGGATTCTATACTTGAGTAAGTATGTGTTACTATAGTTTGTATAGGTGAAAGTCTAAACCCGGTTTATGAATGAATTTGACTGTAGCATAATTAATGTTATATGGTCGTTACATACTACTTTATAAGTAATAAACTTTTGATTGATATATTTTCCTTTATTCCGTGATTAGAGGAATATTTATTGATTTTGAATTGAAGAATGTATTTTAGGAATTGTCAGGATGTAATTATTTTAAGGGGAGAGCTTGTAATGGCCCGAAAATTTAACGTTATTAATGTTAAGATAATTAAAAATAAATTTTTAATAGAAGTGTGAATTGGGTGTTGTATTTATAACCATTTCAAAAGTTTTTTCGAGCTGATCAATTTAATATATAATTTTGACATATTTGAAGTTACGACTTGCGAAATAGGGACGTTAGTTTTTAAATAGCGTACATAGCTATTTTGGGTCAAATTGGATACATAGCCCATAATCACCTAAAAACTATATAAATGAGGCTACGAAATCCTACCCACTACTCTATCTTTAGTCTTCTTCCCTAATCCTAAAATTTTCTTAATTATCTGATAATGGTAATTATCTCTAATTACAATTTGGTTCAAAATTCATGGTACCCAAACCCTATTGAATTATATATCATTATGAAGCCTTCGAAAAATGGAGTTAATTGATGGTGTCCATTTGTTAAAAAGGCGAACAAGTAAATAGGAAATCATAGTCAAAGATCTCAAGTGGCGAAACCCTAGGCTAGACAGAGGTTTTTTTGATTCGATCGATTATTGGCCAAATTGAACATATAGGATTGTGGAAGTTGATGATAAAAGTCAACCCAAGGTGTTTTGAGGTCCTATTTTACATTACGACATCAGAATTTGATTGTGTAAGGCCATAGAACCTAGTCTGTGGTGGAGATAGGTGGCCAGATCACTATGGTCAGGTAGAGGACGACGAGCTCTGGTGAATGGAGGGGCTCGGCGGCACTAATTCTGCCCGAGGCAGTGACAAAAGATGGTCATTGTGGTTGTGAATGGGTTAGGGGTTGGATTTCAGAACAATGGGGAGAGATTTGGTAATCATATTTAAATATTTACCCCTGTTATTTAATAATTACATTTAAACCCTTTATCTTCTAACCTTAATAACTCTCGCATCCATACTCTGATTCATGCACGGTTTCTTACTTGGACTTATGTGGAATTCTGGACAGTTGGGCGCTAGTTTTGTTAAGTTTAAAGACAACCGAGAAAACCTTGTTGGAATGGATTGTCTGTTTGTTTATTTAGTTTAATTTTTAATTTACAAAATTCGTAATTATTGATGAAAAATCATACTTATTATTATTTGTTGTGTTCTATAACTATTTATTTGGTTATTACAATATTTTGAATGTGTGGTGCGTTGGTTGAATTATTATTATTGATAGTTGTATTTTTGGGTGTTTAATTATAATAGTTGTTGATTTGGACTGGAAAATAATCAGTTGAAATTAAATGGATAATAGTGAGAAAATTAGTTAAATAGATGATAAGGTTATTTGCAGATTCTAGATGGTTTATTAAATAAGACGATTTTAAATTTTTTACTGAAATTAAAGTATGAAATTAAATAAGATTATTATTTATGAACTATTGAGGAAAATCATCAATAATAATTGAAATTATATTTTAAATAAATACTTTAGAAGTTTATTATTTATAAAAATAGAATGGGATTTTAAATAATAATCATGTGAATTTCAGTGAAATTAGTCTTGTTTTGTGTAAACGATGAAATGATAGATTTTACAGTGTTGATAATAAAAAGTACTTCTGTTATTGCTTTTGGAATGCATAAATAGAATGGATTTTATAATAAATAGTAACAAAACAATTTTTATACTTAAGAGAATAATGGATGCAAATATTATTTTGATGGTTGTTGAATGTGTGATTGATTATTAATTGATGTTTGATGATGGTATCACACTTTGATGAGCGTGTGATATTTTTCGTTATTACTACTAGCTGATGGGTGGCTAATTATGGTTATTTGATGATAGACTTTGTGTCACCAATGTTGGCTGGATTAGTACATATTTGATGGTTGATTTGTGTCACTTTATGGGATGTTTAGCACACATATGATGGTTTATAATTACATTAGTGTTGTGTTACTAAAATGGATGATTAATATATATATATATATATATATATATATATATATATTAGTATATTTGTGTTGCTATCTTCTTGTTTGATGATTGTGATTGTATTGAATGTTGTTGATGACTAATGGTTGTGTGTTGTTGTTGTTGTTTTTAACTCCATATGATGATTTGTTAAGATAGATGAGTAGGAATACTATTTTCTGCATTACTCTTTGCATTGATTGCATTGGTTGTGATGGTTGTAATAGTTGCACTGGTTGCATTGATTACATTATCTGTGATGGTTGCAGTGGTTGCATGAAAGCTATGGTTTCAATGTACTATCAAGTATTTGGATGTAGGATGAGAGCATGAAATAGAACTACGTAGGCTTGATCCCCGAAAGGGACACTTAGGTAATTTTTCCCTATGCAATTGCTATTGAGCCTACGGTCGTAGTGTATAGAGTTAGGCGTAGTCCAAACATAGTTGAAATCCTTTTCCTTTTCATTTAATATATATTTATACAGGCATGTAGTTGCATGTAGAGGCAAAAGAGGGTATTTAAAGATGGACTAAAGCTATATCACGGATTGCTGATTTGGTATATTCTTTTATACCATTTTTATATTATCCATGAGTTATTAATAATTAAAGTATTGAAATAAGAAATAATGTAATAAATGTTATAAATTGTATTTTGGAGTCAATGTTCAGTTGTTATAAGTTAAATTTTCTTACCAAATCTTCAACCAATCGAGCCGTTCGTCTATGGCTACATGTGTGTGACATCTGATTGCATCAAATAGCTTTGAATTTATCGCTTACAATCTGAAATATTATGCATAAAAGATACTTTAAAGAATTTAACATCATAATTCACAGTAGATAAGCACAAACCATTATTTTGTAAATGTGAGCATTTGTTTATATTGGTAGCTAAATCTTAATTGGAAGTGGATCATGCATGCTCTTTAGAAAACTAAAAAAGGTTAATAAAATCAAAGAGAGATAAATACTGTTTGAATATTTGAGTTTGTTTATAAAAATATGAAGAGATAAATGTATTATGTTTAGTTTACCTTAAAGTCCGAAGTTATTTAACTTAACATAGAGAGATAAATGTAAAAATCGCTAGGGGGACATTCGATGGAGCAATACAGAGTTTGGTCAACGTCTTTTAATATAAAAAATTCCTTGTTGTTAAATGCAACCAAACTTATATATATACCACTCCACTTTCATTATTTTTCACAACGTGGGACCATTCTTCTTTCCAATATGCACAATTACCTACACACAATGCGAGACACCTCAACAGTATAGAATATGGGCTAATTGTCTGGCAGGAATTAGCCGGAGTTAGGCATTTTTGATAACTTATGTATTTTGAATAAAATTTCGGTATTTTATTTAGTATCATGTGATATAAATTAAATTTTTGGGGTTTTCTATGTGCTTAAGGGTAGCCTAGGAGGAAAAACCGTCTAAAACTAGCATATTAAGTGGTAAGCCTCACCTAGCGTCTAGGCGGGGCCTAGGTGGAAGCCTAAAAGAATTTTTATGACAGTGCTAAAAATACACTCCTTTTGTAGAAATATGAGAACTTTTTACCATGCCTCGTCCAATTTAAATCTAGCCCGCAATTTTTATTAAAATAACTGAGAAATTCTATCTAAATATGCTGAAATATAATGCCGAATTGTTCATAATTTTAAAATGTCTTGGTCATGTTAGTTAGTTTGCAGGTATTTAAGTTGCACTGTAACAAAGTTGCGGTCTACTGCCAATGCAACTAGTGCCACTGCAACAGAGTGTAGCTCAGTTGAAGTGTATCTGAGTTTGTGTTCAGTTACAATCAAGTTCAACTCATTTGTCGTCGAGTGGAATTTGGTTACAGTTGCCACTGAGTTCAACTTTGTTGTAGTGCAACTAATTTTGGGCTCAGCAGGAGTGACAAATGGTTACAACGCATTTTCACTGTGTATTTGTGTTGGCTTTAGTATTCAATTTTAAGATGTAAGGACATTGAAGAATAGTGTAAATCTGATAAATTGTTGAAATTCCTTGGCTACCGCATAACAAAATTTTGACTGACACGGTCATAAATATTTCACTCAACTATTTCAGTAACATCTTTTACCTTCATTTTTGAAGGTTAAGCAATTTTTGTACCATACAGATCCATATTATACAACTTATTGGCAAATTAGGCTCTCATGATGCATTCACATGATATACTAAATGAAATATAACTAAATCTACACTGTAGGATTACTATAGCATTACCTGAGAATGAACTGTTGTAAATTTTCAGAATAAATTGGATGTTGTGGACAAACATCATTATCCAAGTGGTTAATTGATTCGGTTTTGGTGCAAGAAGTCACAAGTTCGAAACTTGATTTCGAACGTTTATTGACATGGGATATGTTGTTCCAATGATTTGTTGTATATAAAATACCATTTCAAAAAAAAAAAAAATTGGATGTTGAGGTTTATTTTGAAGAAGAAGTGATATTGAGAACGGTCCCACAACCTGGAAATTATAGGAACTATCTTTTTTCAAATATAGCTTCCTCAAGAGAAGATTAAACCCTTTGGGCATCCAAATGTTTACTCTATTATGATGAAAAAAGTCATGCATAACTAACTTACGCGCGCCGCAATCCATTCGTCCGGTTGACCGAACCGGGCGGGTGTTGGGTCCGACTAATATTTTTGGACGAAATTCTATGGACTTAATGGGTCCAAATTTTGGCCAGTTAATATCCCAGAATCGAATTCAAAATAAGGCGGGAGATGCGGCAACGGTTTTAGACCATTAAGGAGCAACGTTTTGAACAAACGCAACCCTTGACGGAAAAGCACCTCTCTACAACTGTAAATAGGAACACTCAGACAATGTTGCAAAATTACTCATTTCTCATGAAATTTTGCAACGTTTGAAAGTGTTTCGGAGTGCTTTTTCTTCCTGAAATCAGTAACGCTTGATAGGGGTTGGATCAGAAATGACTGAAAGGTGTTGTGAATCTCTCTTCTTCTTCACTCCTCTCTTCTCTAAATTGCATCATCATACGTTATCAAAGTAGTGTTTTTGGCCGGATCAAAGTCGTACAAACTTTGAATCTAATTACGTTATTTCAAACTTCATTGAATCCTAAAGTCGATAGTTCTGCAACCCGTTTATACATATTGGGTTGAACTATCGTCTAAAAGAATCTATATAGTAAATTTTTGAAGTCACAAGTACAACAATCTCATTATCACAATACTCGAGTCATCGATAATTTTCCAACATGAATCATCTATTTCTACAATATTAAGTTTAATAGTTTCATTACTGATGGTTCTAACTTACTAATTTTCAGATCTAACATTGTCTACTCATTTTACATGTGTTACAGGGATGTCTCTGTGAATAACTAATCATGTGGATTCGATAAAAAGAAAGAACATGGCGGCCTGACTTTGGCAATAGGAGTTCGGCCATTTGATAAGGTGAATCCTTTCATTTTCATTAACTATCTATTGCTTATTTCTATAACCATATTGATCAAACAGTCCACATATATGGTTTTATCTACTAATTCGTACTACTGTTAATCAAACTATCCAGTACGATTGGTACATGATGTATTTGCATGCAACTATGAATGAACAGAACTCAACTATTGCCCTTGCTCCTATACATTTCCTTTCTTCCCCATCCTTTTACGCTTCTCACACTCCATTTATTCCATTTCTGATGCTGGTATTTGCTTCGCAATTAGTAATTGGTGCTTAATTTATTCTTGTTTTACCTCAATTTGCAAACTCTTTCTTTTTTCTTACATTATATTTCGTTCTGATTTCATCATGGGTTTTCTTAGCTCCAGCTTGCTGCTTTCATGTCTTAAAATCTATGTTATTGTCTTCTTTTCTATGATTTAAATTGTTTATTGAGTAATAAATATAGAGTACTTCTTTAATCCTATGTTGTAGTTTGTTTTTGCATTTTAGACTTTTTAATATTTTCTTTCATTTATGTTAATATTGATTTGAACAATAGTTCTGAGGAATATTCAAATCAAGAAGATAACAAATAGCACTTGATAACAATTTTTGTTAGACCTATTACCAACAATCCTATTTGCTCACTTCTCTCTCTCTCCTTCTTTTCATCTGAATGAACGAGATGCGCATCCAGGTAACCGCGAAACTAGCTGCGGACCAGTGGGGTTGAATAATTGATAAGCTTTATAAGGTTATAACGGTGAATGCTTCGTCGTTATAAACTTATGCCCTAAACCCTTCCCAGCCGCCATCAAAAAATTATTCTTCTCTCCTTCGGCATTTCAGTCCGAAGCGCAAACCTTCACTCCTCATTTTCACCAATTTACACTTTCAAACATACAAATTCGTACATTTATACACAAATTAAAGCCTGTTTTGGGATCTATACATGTAGAAATGTCTAGATTACTGAAAAAATCGCGAAAAAGTTCATGCACGGAGGAAGTAGTGGTACCGATAGCGGCAACCTCGACGACAAAGGTCAGATTATTATGCAGTATGGTCATGAGCAGGGAATAGAAGATCTACTCTAGACCGTCGAAATCTCGAGAATCAGGGCAGAGTTGAAGACAAAGGCGGTCGGCGGGGTCGCGGAGGCTGCGGGGGTGGTCGAATGGGCAGGATGTGTAGGGAAGTGGGACAGACTTCCATCAGAGTTGCTGAGCTTAATGGTTTTTAGGATCTGAGCCTTAGCACGGAGAAGTTGCATGCGCCTACTAACTTTCGGGCACTTCCAAAAAGGAAAGTGCATGTCAGTATATAGACGAGCTTGGTTGTAAGTATTTTTCAATTTCAAAATAGTTAAAGTAAATTATCACTTTAAATTTATAATTACAAATTCTTTTAACTTAAAAAGTCTGGAAGATATGTTCGTAGGGTTCTTTTGTGAACACCTTACAATATTTTCATAAGAATTTGACAAGAATTCCTAGAGTCGGAGCACTTCTACAAGAGCTTGGATTTTATTATCACCAATTCTCACTTCAACCTTGTCGAAACAAAAATGAATAGAAAGAAAAAAGGAATGAGAAATGACAGCGCCAACAAAGCCTTTCGAAGGAGTTGAAGGGATGCAACATCCAAAAGGCAGAAATGTTACAAGCTTTCGAAGGGGTCAAAGTGATCGAAAGCTCCATTTCGCTTCAATGTCTTCTTTTCGAAATAGACGCTTTCGTCTATATGAGTACATTTTGAATAAGAGGAAGAATACCTTTTGAAGGCAGCGGATGACAACCCCTCACATGCGCGTCAAACCGTTCGAAACCAAAGGTTTTGCCTTCATTCAAACTACTCAGAGAGATGCCTTGATCAGAATAACCATTCGAAAGCATAATCGAGTCTTTCGAATCGATCGAAGCCTTTAACGACCAGCAAAAGTGCCGCATCAATTCGCAAGCATGTCTTCGACATCTACCTACTGCGTCGAAACCTAGAGTATTTCAATACCTTCGAAACCTAAGGTTGTATCTACTGACAAAGTCGAAAGCTCATGCTACTTCCCACTAGCAACACAAGGGGAAAAGGGGCTTCCACCCCTTTCGACGAAGACGGACGCATTCAAACCCATTCAAATGCAATACAAGAGATGAGCAAGTGTCAAAGGTGACAAAAGGTCTATAAAGCCATCTTTCGATCATGTCAAAAGCTCTAAGTCGAAAGGTGCCGACCCGCACGTTTAAATAAGAACCTAGTGGTCTTGTTTCGAGGATCAGACTTCAGTCACTCTCTTTTTTATACTTTCTTAGACTTGTAAATTTGTAACCTTAATTCTAAAATTAGATTAGGGATTTGATCAAATTGTACCACTTAGATTATAGTACTTTTGAATATGTTGTAAGTCTCGACACTTAGTCTCTAGATACCTAAAAGTCATATTTCGAGTGAGACAAAACCTTAAACTTAACCTGTTTACCTTAGATTTCAGGATTGAACCCAAGCCATTTAAAAGACCAACTTTCGACGAAGTCGAAACCTATCAAGTCAAACCATATTCTTGAATTCTTAGTGTCAACCCTTAGTGCTTCGCAACCGTTTCGAAAGGTTAATCAAACAACTTCATCAAGCTCGAAAGACCTAAAAGATGGAGATATAAGGGTGTCGACTGAGTTATAAGGTTGAATAAAGAGTTAGTATCTATCATAGCTTGAAAAACTAAACTTGCATGCATATTTTAATCAAAAGAAAGAGTTGAAAGGGTGCTGACCTAGTTTAGTGCTTTGTTAAAATCTTTCCTCAAGAATCACCATTCACATTCAAATAAACTTGCATGCATATTTTAATCAAAATCAAGTTTTCAAAAAATGCATGGAGCGGGGATCGAACACAAGTCACTAGTTTAAAAGGCAAGCGCTCTAACTAAATGAGCTATGATGATTTTTAATTATTAATAGAATTCAGTCGATTGAACAAAGTCATTCAGTCGACTGAATATCTATAAGCAGCCTACTGAATTTGTGCACATATGTATGCACGTTTATATTTTCAAATTCAGTCGACTGAAGTTCATAGACCAGTTGACCGACCTGGCTCCAACTGCAATTTTTTTTAAAAGACACTTCCTTTTTGGATAACCTTCTTCCTCGCGAAGAGTTACAATCATTGTTATTCGTTGAGAACTCTTCGTCCGCAGTTGCAACTCCTTAACTACTATATATATGCATGAATTTCAAGATCAAATCACTTCACTTACTTACTTATACTTGAATCATATTTTCTAAATTAACTACTCTCTTGAATTCATACATTCATTGCTTACAGTCAGAATTCTATATTTCTGAAAACAATTTGAAACTTCCTAATCTTCATATACACACATCATACTTGAGGAAAAGATTATAGGAAGGGTGTACTACAAGTGACAAATCCGTGTTATTAGAACACAAAATGTCAAACAATCTTTTGTATTTGTTGAAGTCATGTTCTGCTGATTAGACGTATGAAGTCCTCTTCGGCTGCTGAGGCGAAATCTTGTTCCACTGCTCAGGTCTCTGTCCGGCTGCTCAGGGGTCGTATAGACATGTTCCTCCGGGTTAAGTGAGGGTTGTTGTTTTAGTGAAATTCCAAAAGGAGTCCGGGAGAGGAATTAGGATGGAGCTTCGAACTAGTATAAAACTCTCTAGTGTTATTTTTAATATACTGCTTTTATATTTCGTACTATTTACTGTATAGCTATCATTACTACACTCTGTATTATTGTATATCCATATTATACGATCCATAGTGCACATTCATTAATGTGGAACTTGTTTGCTAGAATGTTGTACGACATTGGTTCAAAATACAAAATGATACGATAATATAATAACACATACAACAAACACCAAATGCACATCAAAAACTATAGAAACAAAGCAACACTAAACAAGTACAATACAAATACACACTCATCCCTAAACGTGCCACATTCACTTCTACTTCCACTGTCTCTCACTTTCTTATAAGTTTTCAATTGCTTGGTTACAAGTTCTTGCTGTAAAGGAGAAAGCTTACTAAAATCACATGTCATCAGTCTAATATAGTTCTTCTCTCGCATCAAAGCTTCCTTCTGCACTTAGGCTTGTCTCTTGAACTCTTGATCTTCCATAATAGCCTTCTGAAACTCCATTTCGATGCGACTTCTTTATGTTGAAAAGTTGGGACTATGCTCTTTTGTTTCTCTAGCAGACGTCTATAAATTTCCTAGAAATCTTGAAAAAAATTCACTCCGCTGCTCCAACTGAAGTGACTTGTTTCTACTAAAAGGATATTCGTTAATGTTTCCAAATAGTGGCGATCTTTCCTGAGAACCAGGTCCACTCCCTGGACTTGAATCTTAATAGTTCTTTTTCCAGTCCTTATTTTCCAGCTTGAACACAAGGTTGTTAAGGTTCTTTCATTTTGGTAGAGAGGAGAGAAGCTTAAAGCACTCTTGAAACTTGAATGGATGGTCATATTTTGGTTGATTAGACTTATGCGCATCTTCTATTTGTAGAACAAAGCCAAAAGTATATGAATATACATAAAATTCAAAAACTATACCATTTAAAAAAAATATGTAATAAAACACCATTTCACATACAACGTCATAAGGAGCTGCACTGCTTGCTATCTATTCTTTAACCTGGTAAGTATTACCAAATAGTTTTCGCATGCCAAGTTCATAACTTGATATCCTCCTCTAAGCTAGCTTCGGTTTCTCTTCAACGGCTCAAAGGTGTTATAAAAATCAGCAACTCTTTCCTAAAATTTTTGGCCTTTCATATTATTGTCGGTAATACTATCTTAGGAAATTTGTATCCATGGTTTAACAGTTGAAATATATTGTTGAGAAGTAAACTTAACTTGCTTGTTTCCGTCATCGGCTGCTAAAGCTTCCTCTTCAGCATTTTCTATGTCAATATCTTCTATGCCAACATCCAATTCAACTGCAATTGATTCCCTACGTCGATTGCTGAACATGCCACTTAAGGATTTCCACTTCTTCTTGTTATATTCTAGGCTCTAAGGCACAGGCATCCCTTCAACGGCTTCGTCGTTGTCGTCTTTCGTATTTTCTGCATTGCCTTCTTAATCTTCGTCTTCCTCCTCCTCTTCCTCCGAACCGCTAATGATTTTTTTATTAGTAGGACCCTTGTATACATACGAATATTGACTTGAGAGATTCTGTATTGCTTCACGATCACAAGTCTCTAACTGTTTCGCACTAAAATGATTGTGTTGTAGTTGGTTATTTTGCATCATCAAAGGCATATACAAAGAAAAATCTTCATACGTACCAAAAGGAGAAAGTTGTTAGTAATATGGTTATGGAGTGGTAGAATGGAAATAAGTTGGTTGTTTGGAAAGAAATCTAGAAGGAATGTACGGTTGGTAAGGTTGGCTACAAAGAACGCTTGAATATGGCGTATAGCCATATTTGTGCAACGGACGAAGTGTTTATTATTGGTTTGGTGGACGTTGGTTGGAAATGCCGATGGAAGGGTGTGTGGATATGAGTTTGGACTTTTTGCTCACGACTTTTTTTTGCGCTTTGTTTGGTAAGAAAGACATTTGAAAAATTGGTACGATTAGAGGAGAAAGAAGTGATGAAGAGGTGGTGTGGAAGGAGGAGTAGGGGAGGGGTTTATAAAGGGAAGAGGAGTGGCCATTGAGACTAGCCACTGTTGGTTCAACGACTAGTTATTTTAACGGCGAAGCTTTCGCCGGTATAACTTTATAATGGAAAAAGCTTTGTCGTTATAAAAACTAGCCACGCCGCTATAAACTTATAATGATGAAAGTTTCACTGTCTGGTGAACTAGCCACGATAAAATGAACAAGTCACACCTGACATTGCTCTGTGGCTAGTTTTTCAATTGAACAAGTCATTGTTAATTGTGCCCTTATATGCTACTTGATATTTTATTTTTTACTCTGGTCTAAATAGTTACATGTCTTTGTAAATAGCCATGGTAGTAGTATTTATGGTTTTATGGCCATCATAACAGTCAGCAACTCCAAGTATTCATAGTATACAAAAGTAGATTTTATTGTTTTATGGTAGTACACAGTAGATGAAATAAGTCTTGTGTAGTTGAGTGAACTATAAAGCAAATCTAATGTGCGAAAAACAGAAGAAAATTTTATCGCTATAAAGCAAGTTTACTCAAATAAATGTTCATGTAGAAAACTTACTAATATAAGTCATCTAATTAATCATCATTATGAAGCAAGGTTACTCAAATCTAATATGCCCAATGGAGTAACGGTATAATTTTCTTAGAACTTAGATCCTGTAAACAATGCGTAAATCAGTTGTAAATGTTTACATGGTATACAAATGTCTATAATACTCACTGATATTTTGTGTTTTTCAATTATTTCATTCAGTGTTTATTGGAATACAATTTGTAAGCCTATAGTAATTTAATAAAATATAATTGCTTAACTAGAGTGACATTTATTTAAAAGCACATACTACATATACAAATATAATTTTGATCAAGAACACATTATGCATTCATGGAAAACAAATCAAAATAGAAAAATAACTAATAGAGTTAGAAGTATGTGCTAGGTACAATTCTGTAATTTATTACAAATTAATTAAATCTATAATAAATTCTCGTTTGTAATAAAGATGTTTTTCTTAAATTTTATATATTTGTTATGACATGTTATAAATAACTAAATGCTTAATTAAAATATATTTAACAGAAAATCCATAAATGAGGTGTTTGTCATAGTAATTACAAATAGTTGTAATCATGAGTATTATATCACGATATTACAAAATACATCATTTTAAATGTTCCTAGTCAAGATGAACCGAGACTGGATATCGATGTATCCATTGAGACTGGAGTACAGAACACTCTTCAAATATTGGACATTGTATTACTCATGACTGCTGGGGACACTTAGATGGTACATACTAATAGTTATTGGATAGTTATGAATGATTCACTCGATAATTTTTCATTGGTTAATATAACTAAGGTCCAACAGAAAATATCAATGTTACTGATTTACACAGTTCTTTCGACTTGAGAATACTATCGATCCTCGATATGAAAGCTCCATTTGATTATAGTCAAATCATAGCATCGAGTGATTATAGTTGGGTTGAGTGGAAGTATTGGAAGTGAAACACTATTTAAAAGAGGATTCATATCCTTAGTTATATGGGGTTAGTATCATGGTCAACTCAAGTCAAAGTCAAAATCTCTTGCCAGATTAGTACGGTTAATAATAATTGTTGTTACTGAACCAAAAGTTTTGTGTTTGGATTGTAGAATTGAATATTGATGTTATTGGAATTTTAACTATTATCAAATGCCATAAGTCCAAAGTGATATAATTTTGATGAAGAGAATTGGTGTAAATAAAAATCTCAACCGGGTAATGTTTAGTAAAGTGAAATTGGATTTCACCGAAACCAAGTAAGTGATAAATTAAGCTAAAATGTCACACCACCTTCTAAGTGACGTGTGAACGTTAATGTTCGAATAGTTCGATGTTAATTGCCGACCAATTTACACCTGACGGGTCACACACGCGAAATAATAAATTCTCTTTTGACCAAACGATTTAATTAGTTTATAATTATTATAAACTAATTAAATTAATTAATCTTTATGAAATATTAATTATAAAATTATGTTTATGATTTGAGGAATAAACATTATTAAAGATATTATAATAGTTATAAATATATCAATCGATATACGATATCAATAAGCGATTAAATTAGATTTAATTAAATAATATTTTCTATGGGCTTAAATGAGATCTTGGCTCATGACGATGCGTGACAATTTTCAACTGAAATACGGACTAAAGGGGTGGCTCAAATAGGCTAGGGTTTTAGGTTTTGGATGGCTCAAATTGAGAGGGAACTGTATGAAATGAGAGTGATTATTCTCTCTCTTTCATCCACTATTTAAACACCTCTAACACTAATTGAAAACAACCTTTTTGTTGCTATTCCTACCTCTGTTGCTGGCCGACTTCAATACCTAAGAGACCCAATATATCAAGCCCAAATCAATTCAAGATCAATTACTATCTAATAGTTAAAGATCAATGGTTCAAGGATTAACAGTCCATTGAATAGAAAAGCTTATAAAAGGAGAGAATTCATCATTACAGGGTGTGCTATAGGCATTGGTTCTCAGGTATATTATTCATTGTATTATAGCATGTACTTTATGATTAATATTTCTATATGTTTGCGTGTATGTTGTTATTATTATATTGTTAGTTATGTGAGATTCTTATATCTATCGTTGTTGTCACAATTTAGATAGATAATATGTATGTATTCACTTAAAAAACAATTTTTTTTTATTTCAGATATGTACTGCCAAAATTTTATAATAATATTATTTTAGTATTTTTATATGTACATATATCTTTTAGTTATATATATAGTTCATATTTAATTATAATATCATTCTATAGTAATAATTGATCCTATAATTTCATACATGTATATTTACAATAATAATAATTTTGGAAAGCTATAAAATATTTTTTATAATTAAATATACTACCTAAATAAATCATGTCAAAACAAAATATGTTTCAACGGTTACTTTTAAATTTATAAAATTATTTTATCATAAGAAAAGCACTCAGTCGGAATAAGAAAATTAAAAAAAAAACAAGTTTGCTATTTTTAAAAATTGGTACAATTTACGGTCGAAAAATAAATAATTAATAAAAAATAGATTTTGACTAAAAAATTATGAATTTTTTTTCAAACTTCAAAGTATCATATAAGATTTTCTAAAAATTTAGAATTTGATTAAACTATTCTATAAATATTTTTTATTACTATCTATGTTCAAGTAAAAAATCAAGTAATATATATTTGGAACAATAAAATTTTATAATAAAATTTTATAATGTTGTACGTATAATCTGAAATTATAAAAAATTATTGTTTAACTAATACATATATATATATATATATTATAAATATGTTTGTGTATATATAATAAAATAATAAAAATATTATTTGGTCGTTATAGATACATACATACATACATACATACATACATACATATATATATATATATATATATATATATATATTTGATTCATAATTTATAAAAAATTATGTTATATAAATATTAAATGAATACATATTAGAGTAATATGCTCATATATATGTGTGTGCGCGTATTGGTTAGGTTAACCAATTTTTATAGTGGACCATAAACTTTTATTACTAACAAATCATCGGTTAATACAGGAGTAGGCAGCATGCCTAAACTAAGAAGAGGAAAATAAAAAATAGGAGATAGGCAAAAGGTTGCTACTATAAATGACCTAAAGATGGTCCTCCTCAAAAGAGAAGGAACAACTACCAGCATCCGTAGAGACTGGGCCAGTCACATGCAAGAAACCCACGAAATGTGATACAATATTTGAGATAAAAATAGAGTAATCATGGCAGTAGGTAAATTTCCTATCCTAACTATTATCTTCAAGAACAACCTTATTCCTAGTACCATGATCATCATATACCGAAAGAACAAGTCCTTTCCCATCAACAAAGTAATAAAGATGTCTGGATTCACCTTCAAATTCACTAACAAACATAAAGAATTCATCTTGAACTAGGGCATATCTTATCTCAGACGACTCATGAATACAAGCGTTCTCAAAAGACTTCCACTCAGTTACAAAAATCAGGGGATGGCAGAAGACACATGATCAGCAGTAGCATCAGAAAGAGAAATCATAAAGGAAACAAAACCTTCGGTTGTAGGGATGGTAAGCTGAGTCACAGGAGGACCAGTAGCAACTTTTTAAATTATTGTAAAAGAGCCTTTAGAAGGGCATACAGTCTAGACCGTAACCTCAGAAGAGCAGTTCCTAGCCTTAGGAACCCATCTCCGTACGGAGGGACGAGGAAGCGGCACCTTGGACGGAGAAGGAGCCACAAACGAGCTCAGGAGCTTGCAAGTCTCAGCATTACGACCAAAAGAATGATAAGTCGTACATATGTCTGATGCCTAGCCATATCTAACACGAACTTCCACTACTTGGCCAACAACAAGCTGAACACTAATCGAAGATGGAAAGGATTTTCATGGATTATTTCAATAAAGGCCTTAGCATATACCAATCCATCGCATGCCATCGTATTAGAATTAAAACATTTCAATTTACCAATAGAGCATCCTAACCAATTCAAACCCACCAACGGCTAAAATACAAACAGAATGTGCAAAAAGTTCGCTTAAACAATAATAGACATAACCCGGTCCCTATCACTAGCTACAGTAGGAGAGCAGTTGGATTTTATGAAAGGTTTCCCTTTAGTAAAAATGCATCGACTTCAAGGACACACTAATGCTCATCAATGTTAGAAAATTTGAAAATGAACATTGAGTCGATATAGATTACATAGAGACCCTATGAAGTTTCCATAAATGATAACACAGAGTTCTAGCATCTTGGATTACATGGATGGTATTCAAGAAAAAACCAACCAAAAATCCAAACTAATAATCAGCCCCAGCTTGCATTACAATAGGTGGGGGCAGCATAACTCCATTAGCTTTCTCAATCTCAAAGTTAACAGGGGTGTAGACACTCGCACTTTGGGGCAGGGAACTAAAAAGGGATGGCCAAGTCTTTGGAATAGAATTGGGAATAGATTGACTAGCCACTTCACATGGAGCTGTGAAAATGGGGATACTTGACTGATCATGGGACAAGGTTGCACTGGGAAAGACAGCAGGATTGCACGTTTCCAAAGGGGCAATCAATCGAACAACAACAATGCACGATCCGAAAACTACCACTTTTGGGTTACGAACTGAGATTCATCATCTAATGACATACACTAACCGTTGATTGATAACCAAGGTAGTCATCCTTGCTACCAAGCAACGGAGACACACTCACAGTGGATGGATTCTCAAGAAAATATCGCTCAACAAGAGAAGCCATAGTTAGTGCTTCAAATGGGTTTTTTAAGGCAACCTGAGAACGAACAGCATCAGAAAGCGGATAAAAATCAACAGCCGAACTTAACATCGGCCTAGGCGGAGAGAGATCTGGAAGGTTGGAATGAGACCTTGTAAGCACAGCCAAGTCTAGTCAAGCTCGAAAGGCCGAAGTCAGGAAGGAGAGGGGAATAGTTGCGCTGCTTCTTAGGCATGGAGAGGCCGAAGTGGGAGAAGGAGGATGCGGAGGAATTAGAGCGAGGAGAAGGGAGCGGAAGCGAAGAAGAGAAGCGGATAACGTAAAGCAGTTATATATATATATATATATATATATATATATATATATATATATATATATATATATATATATATTTATATAGATAAATATAAATATAAATTTTATATGTACACACATACATCTATGTATATGATATTTGAGTGTGTATTTATATGTATTAAAATATAAATTAAATAAAAATATATAATTTATATATTTAAATAAAATAAGAGATTTTATTTAAATAAAATTTAAAAATGTGCTAAATTAATAAGACTTTATAAGCCAAATATAGATCCAATAAGAGAATTGATTTTAAATTCATCCAAAACTTATGCTTCTGGTTGGACCGGTCCTACAATAACACCTTTAGGCTCACCAATTTCTCGGGAAATACTCTAATATGCTCTAATATGTAGATATATTAGGGTTGATTTTCATTCCTACCAAGAAGAGGTAGAACATGATCCCTAATCCGACTATGGAGAGCATGATTTAGTAATCTCGAATTGGGTACGAGAAATGGATGAATACAAGTTGTAACATGAGAATCAGAAATGGGAATACAAATGGATTCTCTCTAGAGAAGTAGTCAAATGAGTGTACCCTGAATTCATTATTTTCTAAATCAATGCACATATTGTGGCCATCTACACTTTCCATAGTGCGGACATCGTACCCACTATTGGCATCCATTGTTTCCTTCCTCCTCCTTTTCCAAAAGATGGAAAGAAACAAATTTACGAGGAGGAGGTGCGATTAAATAATGCTTTCTAATTATTAAAAATAGGTAGACCATTATACCTTTTTTTACTATGAATGACAGGTAAACAAAACATTCAAAATATTATACGGTCAATCCACGAGAATATTCAACTTATTTGAAAAATCTAGAGGATTAGAAAAAATTCATTAAGATTACTTACCTCGATTTTAAATGCATAGGAAACAATGTGTGCAAGATTATGTGTTCACAACTAAACTTTTGAAACTACTCAAGTATGCCTTCAGAATCCTCTTTAACATATCTAGCATCCTCTACAAAATCAACATCCATATTGTTTTCTTTATATTCTTCTTTAATATAACTTACATCCTTAATAGACTCATTTTTATCTAATTCATGAAAGTCTCGCGGTGGTGCCTTCAAATCAACATACCAGTTCGAAAGAATCATTTTCTCTTGAATGATTGATTTGTTTCCTTAAGATACAAGGATATACGGATCTCTTGAAAATGAAGCTTGACTTTGATGTAAATTAACAGAAGTAATTCCATCTTCAACTTTCACTTTATTTACTTTGTTCGCCTAATTGCACTTAAAATGGGAATATTAAAGATATTATAGTCTAACAAAATTTTATCAGCTAAAATACCATAGTATGTAACCACATCAACCATTTGAGAGGTATCTTTTGCACTTTCTCTACACATAGTAGTCGCATCATAGGTCACCCACAATTTTGAGTTTCTCTCCCAACATCTTCTGTGTGAAAATGCTACTAATTGATAATATATCCTTTAAAAGATAAGGCGTTACTATTAGGACCACTGGCAATCCATTTTAACAATCTGTCATGACCTTTGATTCAATAAATATCTAAAAATAATAAGTGTATTTAACATAGATTTCAAAAATAATATTATAAAGCCAATGAAAGAGTATTTAAAATAACCTTCTTTTTAATCCAATCGGCAAAGTTTTTTGTATGATTATTCCAAACCAATGTCGCATTTTTTCCATACGTAGGTTTGAATTTTCTAACTCCTCCCAATGTGAACTAGAACAAAAAAATGATGTTAAGTTATTGCAACACCTCTAATTTTATTTTAACATTATTCAGAAGATTTAATTAGATAGATTAAATAGAATAATGTAGCGGGATAAGGAGATTGAGATTTGACAATTAGTTGGGTCAAGTCTTAACTAATCTTTTAATAAGATTGTTTTAAAACTTATAAAAAAAGGAATGAATGAGAGAGGAAAATTAGAAATAGAACCTTATTTCATCTCTTAAGCCCTCCCTCTCTCGTTCATTCTCATTTTACATTCACAACCAATCAAAAGCAGACACTTAGTGGAAGGCCATTCCTAAAAGTTAAGGGAGAAGGAAATCAAAGGGGATTCAAAGGGCAAAGCTTAAGGGAGCTAAACTTCATCAAATCTCAATATCATCATCAAATCTAAGGAGAATAACAATTAAGCACATCTATAATTTTTGCCTGAATTCGGTTATAGCTAATTTCTAAATTGTTCTCGATTTTTTTGCCATATTATGGATGTTTGATCATTGTTTTGATAAAATAATGATTTATGGAAATTTTATGGAATTATTATGATAAATTTTAAAGGTAAACTAAGTTTTTAATCTCCAATTGATTTGATTTTAGGTATGTGGTGTAAAATATTATTTTGGCAATGGGTTTTTAATTTCATTATTTTCCAAGTGAATATGAATATTTAATAAATTTCCTAAGGAGGAAGTAATGTTTATTTTGGGTTTTAATTATTAAAAACAATTAAACAATTATTTTGGTCTTGAAATTTTTATAGAAGAAGGAATATATAAATTCTGATTTTCGATGAATTTTTGAGAATTTTGCCAAAAGGTTATAATTTTCTATGAAATTAATAAGCTAGAAAAGCTTTTAATTAATATTAGGTAATAATATTAATTGATGGGTTGCCAAATGAATTTGGAAAGATAAAACTGACTTGCAGCAGTCTTTCTGCATAGAAATTAATAAAGTTTGTTTTTAACTTATACAAAATTGACAAGGTACTAGAATTGGTGAAAATAAATTTCTTTATATGGAAATAAAATAGTTTCCATATTAATAACGATACTGCCATGTCGTATGTTAGAATGTCGGAAGCCTGATGATGGCCGATGTCCATGTCCCTACTATAAAGTTCGACATTAACGTGGAAAGATCGTATGATATCAACTTGTGTTGGTATGGCATCTATCTAGTCAGGTTGAAGTTATATATATAAGGACTTCAGCATACCATTATTTCAACATTAGTGATTTCATATCTCACTAGGACCATTTAGACATCCCTCATCCTTTTGTTTTTGAAACTCATATCATACGGCGTTGATGTCATAAGCCTTTAACCTTGAAACATATTCTTCAAAGGCTTTGATGCCGCATGTTTGTAAATTCGACGACCTTCAAGTAGCGGCATAGTTAATGCAGTTTTATGAAGCCGATATCAAATGTTTTAAGGCTTTAATACTGCAAGTTGAGTCACAAGTTGAGAAAGACTATACATGAGAAACAAATGACAGGATTGGGGATACTTATCCTGAGTTGTTATGAGGGAATGTTTTATACTTGTTATAAAGACTTTATAGCTGATAGGATATATCGGCATTATTTGTTATAGTTGTTTGCATGTTTGATATGCTTAATTATTATGTGGTCCTTATTGAATTTCGAGGAAGAAATTCTTTAAGGATAGGGGCCTATAACAACCCTTATTTAGTTTAACATTATTTAGCAGATTTAATTGGATAGATCAAATAGAATAATGTAATGAGATAAGGAGGATGAGATTTGATAATTAATTGGGTCAGCTAATTTATTAATAAGATTGTTATAATATTTATAAAAGATGGGAATAAATGAAAGGGGTAGATTAGGAATAGAATCTTATTTCATTCCTTAAGCCCTCGCCCTCTCATTCATTCTCATTTTACACTCAGAAATAATCAAAAGCAAACACTTAAAAACCATCCATTCCTAAATGGTAGGAGAGAACGAAACTAGCCTCCATCGAATCTCAATCTTATTATCCAATCTAAGATGAATAATAATTAACAATCTCTTTTATTTGTGTTTGAATTAGGTCATGGCTAAATTTTGAATTATCTTGATTGCTTTGTCATATTATGGATGTTCGATCATTGTTTGGATAGAATAATGATTTATGAAAATTCCATGCAATTATTATGATAAATTTTAAAGATAAAACCTAAATTTTTAATCTCCAATTGACTTCATTTTGTAATATGTTGTGTAAACATTATTTTGGAGACTGTTTTTTAATTTCATATTTTCAAGTTAATATGAATATTTTGTAACTTTCCTAAGGAGAAAATAGTGGTTATTTCGGATTTTAGTTATTAAAAATAGCTAAGTAATTATTTTAGTTCCAAAATTTTTACAGAAGAAAGAATATATAGATACTGATTATCGGCGATATATGATTTTCTATGAATTAATAAGCTAGAAAAGTTTATAATTAAAATTAAGTAATAATATTAATTGATGGGTTCCGAAATGGACTTGGAAAGATAAAACTGAGTTGTCGTAGTCTTTCTACCAAGACATTGATAAAGTTTGTTTTTAATCAATAGAAAATCGACAAGGGATTAGAGATGGTAAAAAGAAATTTCTTTTTATAGAAATAAAATAGTGTTAGAACCTTTATTCCATGGTTTGGATGACAACAACTATACAATCATACACATACAATATATTCCATTTATTTGCAGGCAAACGCTTTCAGAACTTACATTATCACGACTTGAAGACGGCCAATTGAAGAGGAGAATCATTAGTATTAAAGAAGCTATTACAGTGTGTTATGATCATAGATAGATGGTTTGTAAATCTCCTTTAGTAGTTTTCACACAACATTGCACATTATAGTCTTTATAAAACTTTCACTATTTTAAATAAGTTAACCGCAGAAGTTAACAGGCATCAGAAGTCTATCCATATATGCCAGACGTCTGACTCTGTTCGCTGTTTAAAAAATATTAACAGGCATCAGATGTCTATCCATATATGCTAGATGTCTGAATCTGTTCTCTGTTTGAAAATATATATTTAAACGGACGACTGAAATTTATAGGCAGACGTTTGTGTTGGGTAACGGAATTAAACTATGAATAGAAACTTCTTTCATTCTAATGATTGCATACATATCTCTTCAACGCATCTCTTCTTCCACATGGATTGCAACTCTTAGACTGAAATAGAACATACTAAAGGATGTCACTCTTCAAGAAAACTCTTCAATACCTATAAATATGTAAAGATTTTGAGAAACAAATCACTTGAATTTTTTGAATCTCATATTTATACTCTTTGCATACTCTGATTCCTAAAAGCAATCAATGTATCAGTTTTATCACTTCCTAAAAGCAAAGCTTCAAATACACATACTACTCAAAGGAGATTACAAGAAGATTTGTACTGTGCGGTCAAAATCAGTGTTACTAAGAACACAACTTGTCCAGAAAAGGTTTTTATATCAAGCCTATTCCTCTGGGCAAAGCGAGGGTTGTTTACTAGTTAAGACCGAAGGAGGCTTCGGGACTAGACATAGGACGGGAGGTTCGAACTAGTATAAAAACTCTGGTGTGATTGTTTCTTTACTTTTATTTACTATACTCTGCCAGTTATAAATTAGCTATTTATTACACTTGCATATTAGATATAAATACACGATCCATATACACTTTCAATTGGTATCAGAGCGTGGTTATTTCAAGTTATAGTAACACGTAATTGAAACATATTTAATATGGCAAGTACATTCTAAGAAGGTCAATTCACTGCACATCCTCCACTATTCACTGGATCCAATTATGCTTATTGGTCTACATGAATACGTATTTTTATGGAAGCTAATGATCTAGAAATTTGATTAAAAACTCAAAATAAATATGAAGCAACAAACACAGACATAAGCACTTGGACAGATGCTCAAAAGAACACGGCAAAAAATAATGCTAAAGCCATGAACGTTCTATTCTATTCACTTGACAAAAATGAATTTTCACGTGTCATGTTGTGCACTACTGCATATGATATATGGAATACACTACAAATCACTCATGAAGGCACAAAGAAAGTAAAAAAACAAAGATTTCCATTTTACGAAATCAATTTTCTTCATTTGAAATGAAAGCATATGAATCTATTAGTGATATATATGCTAGATTTCAAACCATTCAACATGATTTTATGGCACTTGGAGTGAAATTTATAGACTTTGATTTAGTAACACGTATTCTAATTTCCTTAACTTATGAATTGGAATGAAAAGTGTTGGCTATAGAAGAGGCCAATGATCTATCTCAACTAAAAGGTGAAGAATTGATAGGAAATTAGATGTCATATGAAGCAAATTTGCAGGCAAGAAAAGAATAAAATAATAGAAAGAAAAATATAGCTTTTCAAGCCAACGATAATAATTCATACTTAGATGTCGTATTTATTGCCAAAAACTACAACAAGTTCAAGAAATTCAAAAAGATGACGAGATCCCAAAATGAAGGAAATTCAAATTAATCCAACCAAACTTCAATCAAATGCTTTGGATGTGACAAGTTCGAAGACAAGAAAAAACAATGCCCTGAGCTCAATAATGACAAAAAGAAAAGGAAGTTCGAGAAATTCAACAAAAGAAAATGGGCTTTTTGAGTAACTTTGGATGACTCGAATTCATCTTCATTATCAAATAATGATAGCAGTAGTGATTCTGAGTAAGCAAATGTATGCTTCATGGAAAACATTGAGGAGGTATGTCCTGATCTTACTTACAATGAAATTTTAGAACTCATCATAGAACTAGATGACAAATATAGAGAAATTAAGAAATTAAATAAAGAATATGTCTCTAAAATTAATCGTATGGAGCTTGAATAGGATTATTAAAATATGTGAAAACCATTCTAGAAGAAGAATTAGAAATCTCACAAGAAAAATATAAAAATCTATCTAGTCAAAATGATTCCTTATTATGTGAAATAGGAGAAGTTAAACTAGAAAATGATGATAATATAAAAGAAAACATTGTATCAAAGGATAATCTAGAAGCATCAAAATCCGAAATTTTCAATCTTAAAAATTAGTTAGATAAGGTTACAAATAATATTTCAAAATTCAATAAAGGAAAGCGGACTTTGGACAATTTGTTCAAAAATTCTAAATCGTCTACAAATTGAATGGATTAGGTTTCAAGAAAATTTAAAAACATAAAAACTATAGCTCACTATATAAAAAGTTCAAGAAGTGTCATACTGGAGAAAAGGCTTCTAACTCTAAAATAATAAAAATATTGATTTCAAAACCTGGTAACAAATTAATTAGACAAAAACACATAGATAACTATTTGAAAAGTGTTGTTCATAATAATAATTACTCTTTTTGTGACGACCCACAAATCTGTACCCTTTGAGTCGACAATGAACCACAATGTCCGACCTAAAAAGCACAGACTGACGAAAAGTCAAGAGAAAGAAAGAAGTGAGAAGAAGAGAAGAGAAGAAAGAGAGAAGAGAAAACAAAACAGAACAATACAGAATCTCACATCGCAGTAGAAAACATATAATATTATATCAATGATCTTTACAAAACAGAAACTGTATATACATACATCAATTAGAGTACAACAATCAATCACTAACCAATAGTCTGTGCAGTTATACTAACATATCCTTACAACTGCTGATAATATAAACAATAAACAATGCAACAGATAATAAATAGATATGTGTATACGAAAAAGAAGATCTCCAGCTCGCCTACCGAAGCTCCAAAAGCACCAAATCCGAACTTGTAAATATACTCAGTCCGATCCGAGCATTGAATGGGAAGAACATTCGGATCAGTCTGATAAAGCAGCGTGAGAAACAAACTCAACTGAATTTATTAGATTACCAAACTTTTCCTTTCAAAACAAAAGTATATCGTAAGACACGCCCACACATAAACACAGACATTACCTTACGATAACCAAAACATTTCATATCAAATCATCTTATATTATAATAGCGTCTAGTATAGAAATAATATTCAAATAGCTAAAATTGTTACCATTATTAAATTCCAACATATTAGGCTCTACAAACAAAATAGCAGGCACGTAGTGGAGTTTGGATTTCCATACAAATGACCAGGTGAAGGGACTACTTTCCGATGGGTACACGTCTAGATTGCTGTCCCGAGGCACAAAACATCTGCCCTCTACCAACAGAAGACCGGCATATCTCTGTAACTAGGTAGTACCGAATATGTCATCCTCCAGTCGTTACCGACCTTTTTCTAGGGCCCTCATAACATACAAACCACATTCATTTACATCCCAAACGTCATAGCGGGAAGAAATATATCTAGAAGAGGATGATCATATCCTAATTGGGAATGAACCACTTAACCTTGGTGCATCTAACCCTTTTCGGTCATTTTCGGTTGATGAGGCCTAAGGTAACGATTACCTTTCACACATCACATCACTTCGATTGCCACACGACCATTTCTGTTGACTACTAATTGCCTTCCACAAAATTACAACCCTTGAGCTCGTATGTCTCAAGGAGGGTCTAATGCTAAGAGAAGTTGCCCTCTCTACCACCACTGATGTACGTTTGTAAAATCCAATGTATGTAATCTTTAGAAATGCAATGTCAGACAAACATCCATACAAGTTGTCCAGGAACAGGATAAACCGAAGGTACTTTCCTACCATATCCTGTCGGGAAATCTCTAGGATTAGTAGCGAATAGTCCTTGCATTGGATATTTCATAACGAAGAGACTACTGCTACTGGATGTATATTGGGATTTTAACCCCAAACGATCAACAAGCAGTCCTCTACTATGAAAATCCTGAATATCAATATCATCATAACGAATCTGCACAATCGTTGCATAAATGTTGGTTCGTAGTGGTTTTTGGATAAATCGATCTCGGTCTCTTCCTACCAACAACGCAAAAGCGTTTCTCAACCTCACATAGAAACTAAGTCTCATAGAGTTACCACGTCTTCCACTTTCAACATGCTATCCTTCGGCCAAGAATGAAGCTCGATAGATTGAAGTAATACTCTGCACTGCACGAATCAACATCCTCAACACAAATGACAATCAAGCCTACACAGAAGGCTACGTGCTAAAACTAAATAGTTCCTACATCAAGTCGAGGAACTAAAATGGCCAAATTCAATAGTCTGCTATTTAACTATCAAAGAAACAACAAACAAATATTTAACACCATAAGCAATCGCTGGGCCCTTTTAATAAATCTTTTATTAATTAAATCACTTTCCAAATATTCACTTCAAATTATCTTTAAAAATATATAATTCCAAAACCATTTCAATATTCCACTATTGGAAAACATTTCCATATACTTATTTAAAAATAAGTAATTCGCAAATCAATTTATTTTCAACACTTCAAAAATATTACATTTACTTCAATCAGGATTAAGTATATATTTTATTCTTTAAGGAAGACATTCTCTTAAACATACTTATTTGGGTCAAAATGAATGTTGCGTAAAACATCATTACGGCTGCCCAAAATCACTAGTATAGAGATTCGATAATTAGATAGATATATAAATCTCATATACTATACAAAACATCTCCTTTTGAAAATCATTTACTATAACAACAGTGTTATAGTCCATCATTTCCAACTTCTCGAAAACGTGTATTTCAATAATGAATGTTGAAATCTATGTATTCGATACTTAACACATTTTAAAACATCTTTAAATATTTTAACTTCATTTAAAAGATCACTTTCCAAAAGTATCCATTTTATTTAAAAGATTATTCGCTGTCCAAAACCATGAATATAATTCTCTAACCAAGTCCATTACTTCTATACATTTAATTAAAAGATTATCCACTATCCAAAATCGTGAATATAATTCCTTTAATAAGCTTCCATATTTAACTTATCAAAATAAGTTGATTTTGGACTTATAAAACAATGTTTATAAATTTACATTTCTATTTTATAAAACTTTCACTTATAAAATTCCTTTATTAACCAATTCTATTTATATCTCATTTACATGCCAAAATCCAAATTATAAGTTAATTTACTTGCAAATCATTTATTTACAAATTCATTCTTTTATAACTTCATCAATTATAAATCTTATTCACTTATAAAATCCAATTATAACTTCATTTTAACACTTATAAAAACTCCTTTATAATTCCATTATTTTGATTTATAAAATATCAATTTTATAAATCATATATCTAACCATTTGTAATAAATTCAAAAATCTCAATTTAAACTATTTACAAAGTAGTTAACTCCTATTTCAAAAATCAAATTCTGATTATATTTCACAAAAATCATACTTTTTATAACATAAAAATTATAACTTTTATTTATTTAAAATGAATTCATTTCCTTAACAATTTAAAAATTAATAAAACATATATTTTCAAAATCACTTGAACATCATTTTTAATTTAAAATCATCTTTTTAGTCTATTAAAAATTCCAAAATATGGCTTAATGCTATAATAGCAGTAAATAAGGTGATTCGTATCAATCATATCAATCTTGGCATCCAAAACATCATATACCACAATATCTGTAAATAAAATCAACATTGGTGAGGAATCCAGTTGGATCCCTCCAACCTGTCACCTGCAACGAATATACATATTAGACTATGTGTACAATGTCTTCTTCGAGGCAGACATGCGTACAAAAGGTCATCCGCTCATACACGGGAACGTATAGGGTCTCATCTGCTCTAATAGTTAGGAATATATTCAAATACCAATCAATATACATAATATATCATCTATCACCCAAACAATCATTAATCAATATAAAATAAATTTATTCTCACTTGTATAAAAATATCAGTGAGTCAGAAAGAGTGAGTTGTACTACTTTAGTTCCAATAGAAATTGTAGTGTTTTATTCCGAATAAAATTAAAAGAGCGTTTAATTTTATCCAAATTTTCACTAGCTCCAATCAACCCCAAACCAGCTTTAAACTTGTGATGACTCGGAATTTTTAAGCAATTTAAATTGGAATATTTAATTGATTTGAAATATTTAAAAGTAAATTTTTAACTTGAATTCAAATATCACCATTTATTTGATAATTAAATTATTGAATTAAATAATTTGAAGTTGGGTAAAATGTTGAATATGGAGTTTTAGGCCTGTTAAAAATAATTTGAAGGCTTATAAAATTTATATTGATAATAATGAGGATAATAGAAGTTGTAAAATTTAATTTAACACTGATTTGTTTAGTTTTAAAATTTTATAGTTTAAATTGAATTTAAAAATAGCTTTCCGAGGCACGGTCTCGGAATTCGACGAAACCAGTTCTATTTGATCCGTAATATTGTATTATTATCGGATTTCAATTTTCGTAGTGTTTGGACTTGTTATGTGAGCATACAATATATAAGCGCGCTGAAATTTACATCGAAAATTCAATATAATAACTGGTCCAAAAAGGCTATATTCTCCATACGATCGAATTAGGACTTGAAACATTTTCCTTTGAATTCGGAATAGGGGTATAACATTATAAACGCCTAGCGGCACGTTTCGATAGAGGTTCATGATTTTAAGCTTCGTAAATTGAGACAATTTGAATTCAATTTACAATATATATTTATATACTCCTTTCAGCCGTAATACCTCTCACATCACACCTTTTTGCTTTCATCTCATGGCCGCTGTTGTCGGCTTGTTCGGTCATGCATACATCTAATCTTGTCCCCCTTTCTCTTTTAAAATGCAAACAAGTTTAATTTCCTTTCTGAAAAAATGGCAGGTGATTAAAAGTTGCGAATCCATGTCTCCCCCTCAAATCAAAAACTGCGTACCTCCTTTCCTTTTCTGCCTTCAATCAAAAAGCGAAATCGATCTCGTTCCTTTAAAAGAATTTTTTTTCAATTCGAAATCGATAAATAAATGGTCGATCCTCTCAGTTTTCAATCAATCTACCCTTATCCATCGAAATTAGGGCCTCGCGTGGATTTTCGCAGGGCTCGAGAGGACCGCGATGTCGTTCATGCAATCTTCGATCGAAGGGAGGGGTTGTTTGATTGTATCAGCGGCGACGTGGAGCGGCAGGCGACAGGGCGGCGTCGGCATCACGATGTGTAGCAGGGCTCGACGTTGACACGAGAGGGTAGGGTTTCTGTTGGCTTGAGTTTCGAGATGGTGTCGTGGTACTTCAATAGGTGTCGCGTTCTCGTTCAGGCGTTAGGCCGACTCTGATGGGGCTGAGATATATTAACCTATTTACTTTTAATTTTTATGTATATAAAATTTATACAGTAAGAAAAAAATGAATAAATAAATATATTTATATATATTTACAGTAAAGTAGTTTTGTTTTAACATATATACAGAAATAGAGAAAAATTATATTAACAGAAATTTTCACTCCATTTAAGTCAATACATATATGCAGAAATCAAGTATATAACAGTGAAGTTTATAACAGAAATAGTTTTGTATAGAGAGAAATTTCTAGATGAAATTTTATATTGTTTTTATAGTATTAAACTAAAAGGTATATAAGATTTATGTAAGCAGAAATTTTAAATTTTTGAATGAGAAAGATATATAAAATAATAGATTTGGTGGATAAATTGTTAAATTAACGTATTTAATAAACTTATTCGATTTATATTAGTTACTAAAGATTTCAAGGGAAAATTGGTTAAATAAAATTTTAAGTTAAAGTCAAATGTGTAAATGGTGATTAATTGTTTGATAAATTCAAATATTAATAAATCGTAAATTGGTTTGCACAAGGTTAAAAAAAATCGCGGAAACAAAACGAGTTTGAGGTGAATGGCAATATTAGGCCAAATGTGAGTTAATCTCACTCGGTTAATTTAAATTTAAATTTAAATTTAAATGGTTAAATTTAAATAATTGTTTGAATAGTTAAATTGATTGATGTGCTATAGTACGGTATATTGTGGAATTGGTATTTTATGTTGTGCAAACGTCTGTGGATGCAGGGAAAATAGGTTGGAGTGATCCAATAGGATTCCTCAAAATTATTTAGAATTGTTCGATATTTTGTGTTATGGATATTTGATATTCTGTGATGAATATTATTGTTAATTGAAAATATTGATTGTTGTGATTTGCTTTAATATATTTTGGTGCACTAAGTTATCGAAATATATAGAATTTGATTTTTGAAAAGAAAATAAAAGAGTAAATTTTAAGTAAAATAATTATAGTGAATTTGAATAAATTAAGAATGAATTGGAAGGAATGGAAATGAAATTAAGATACTAATAAATAATTTCAAGTATGGAGGAAAAAGGATTTGAATAAGCAGAAATTAATAAATAGTAAACTTAAGTGATATCAATTAAAGGAATAAAGAATTATTTTAAATTTATTTAAAAGGATTAAGAAGTAATTTGAGAAATCTAAAATTGGAATTTTCAGTTAAAAGTATTTTAAATCATAATTAAGGAATAAAATCTGAAATTAAAGGATTTTGGAAGTAATGAAGTAAATTAGAAATCAATTTGGGAATTTGATTTAAGTATTTGAAATTGGATATTTGGAAGAATAAATTCAAGGTGGGAATTTATTAAAGGAATGAGAAAAATTATTTAAAAATAAATTATGATTTATTTTTTTAAAGGATGTGAAAAGAAGTATATTTCCCTGGATGGCCAAGTACGTTTTCAAGGTAAATTTTAAAATGTAAGATAAAAGTTTAATGTTGTTTAAAAAGCACGTTTTAGAAAATTTATTATTTCTGAATGTTTAAAATTTAAAGTAAATATTTTTCAAATCTATTATTGTAATAATTATTTAAAGGTGACTTAGTGTTTTGTTTTAAAAAGTGGAAACCTAGTTTTATATTTATATAGTAACCCTATTTTCAAATATTCATATAGTATATATTTTAGCCAATTATTGAAGTTGGTATCAGAGCTTAGTCTAGCGATAACCTTGGCTCTGGTGGGAATTACTCATTGAAACAGAGTTAATAGTACTCTAGACTGAGTTTGAGCGTATTAATAGATATAAGCGCGTATTTGTTAGTGAATATAAAATGATTTTATATTGTGTTGATTGGTTTATTGAGTAGTTTATAGATTCTGGTCAATACGAGTAATTAGCGTTATTGATAGGGATCTCTAAACACTTGAATAGAACAATTCGACACAGTATTGTTTTAAAGTAGGGTAAATGAAATAATTTTACCCAAATTATTTTTGTATATAAAAAGATATAATTTTTGTAAAGTATTATAGTATTTGGATGTTTGATTGTTAAGGAATGATAATATTAAATTATTAACACTATTGTGTAGAAATTGAATAAGAAATTGAAACTTATAACCAAAGTTAAAGAATAAATTTATATAACAAAATGGAATTTGAAATATAGATTATAAATGCAATTTATAAATTGAAATGAACTTCATATACAAATGAGATTTGTTAATGTAAACTGAAAGGTGATTATAATTTTGAAATAGAATTCCAAAGAAACATTTGAAATTGAAATGAGATAAAATTCCAGAGAATGTTTGAATATAGATTTAAAGGAATTGCAATTTGGAATTTTTGAGAAAAAATTAAATTCCTTTGGGTTTGAAAATGGTTTTCAAAAGGTTTGGAGGAATGATAGTATTATTTTGGAAATATTTTTGTGTTGAACTTGAAATCTTGTGAGATTTGGAAATTAAAAATATTTGAAATGTTGTTAAAGAGATAAAAGCATTAAACTCTTTCGGTCGCTGGAAAATAATTCCGATGATGATCGCGACATCATCGGTGTTCATTTTCGAGTTTTCAAGAGAGGAATTGCTACCTGAATATTTTAAATTGGAATTGTTTGCGAACTGGGTATGGTTTTGAAATTCAAAAGGATAATTGAATTAGCCAAAGGATTTTGAATGTAGTTGATTTCAAAAGTGATTTTGAAATTTTGGGTAATTGTTTGAACTCTGGAATTTTATTTTAAATGTTTATGGAATAATAAAAATATATTGGCTAAATAAAATGTACAATTCCGAGTTAAAAGTAAAACGTGAATGGGATTGGTTGTCCATTGATGAAAGTATGAAAATAAATAAGTTTGTGACTTATAAAATTTAGAAGTGAAATAAATAAGCCAAAATAAAATTTATTTGAATATTGGGAAGTGAATGGAAAATTCAAAACTTAAATTATAAAATAAATTGACCTCCAGTAAAATAGTTAAAGTGGTTTGAGATAAAAATAAAATATTAGGAATAAACCTTGAATAAACAAATCAATAATTAATTGGTAATGAAATATGGAGATGAAACTTGAATTGGTTAAATGAAAGTCGAATACCAATTTAATGTGGCAAATGTTTAGTTTGCAAATAAATTATGAAATGAGTATTTGATGTAACCAATATGAAATGTTCCAAGATTAATAAACGGATTTAAATAAATTGAATGTGGATATGGAATGCGAAATAAATTGAACGGAATCAATTAAAATGAAATCAAATTAAGTATAGACTGAATTGGTATTAATTTAAAATAGTTATATACAGGAATGGATATTCTTTTAAGTAAATATCACTGAATTTGCATAAAAATAATTGTCGTTTGACGTAAACGAGATTATATAAATTCTATAGGTTAACAAAAGCCAATAAAATTGGTTTTTGAATCAATTGTAATAAATATGGGCTTGTTTGGATGAAAAATAAATTGAATGTAAACAATGAAGTGTAAATGAATTCAGCTTGGATTGTCGGTGAATTGAATATAATTGGAAGTATAAAATTCAAAATGGTTGACTGAATAAACTAATTTAAATTAGTTAGTAGATGAAATTGGTTGGTAATTGAAATCAAATTAAGGATTTAAATTGGAAAGTGCTTATAAAATATATATATATGTAACTTGAGTTTTGAAGTTGAAATAACTTGACGAAAAATAAATAACTTAAGTAATATTTGAATAAAAGCTTGACTTAAGTAAATTTGAAATATGGTGGTGTCGAGTTTTATGAAATGATTTTAAATAAAACTTGTTTGGTAAATGAAATGAAATTAGTAATTGAGTTAATTAACGTAAGTTATATTAATGAGAATTTGACTTCGGAAAAATAGGAGTTGGATTGCTTTTGGGATTAATTCATTTTAAATGAGTTTGTTTGGACTAAGAATGAAATTGAGTTAAGTAGAGAGTGGTGTAATCATTTGAATTGAATAGGATGCTTTGAATATGGATTGAAAGCATTTAAATTGTGTGGAGCCTAATAAATTTGCTTATGGTAGGTGTTTAGTGGATATTGCTTATGTATGTATGTGTTTAGCTATTGAAATTAAGTGGAATGTTAATAAGCTTTGCATATTTGTCACTTACATATGTTTAAATTGAGTAAGTACAGGTTTTTGGAAGCCGTTGACTGGTTTTTCCCACGCTAACAGCTAAAATAAATAAGCCGTTTGCTTAAATGCTAAATAAGGTACGCCTACGCAATACAAATAGGAAATATAAACTGTTTTTCTGTTTTCCGACCGTGTGGGTCGATGTATATATATTTATATCTCTTGTCAAATTGCAAAAGCTCCTCCGTACAAAGGAGACTCTGTCAAAAAATTTCAAAAATTTTGGGAGTTAGAATTTTTTTGAATCTTTTGAAAATTTTCACTAACGACAAATGAATTAAAATTTGTAAGCAAATAGAATTGAAACTGAATATTGAAATCTAATTTAAATTGTATGAATAAAGTAAGATGAACTAAAGATATTGTTCAAAGAAATTAAAGATAGAAAAAGCTTACAAACAACTTTTAATTGAGATATGAAAACAAATTGGTAAGTGAAATTAAAGCTGGAAGTTGTGGCAAGGGAAAGTGTGAATAAGTGAATAACAATCAAAATAAATGAGAATAAAAAGGAAATTGATGTAGTTGATAATCAATTGGAGCAAATAAGTAGGATGTACGTATATTATTTTATTCGCATAGCTATATTGATCCAGAATTCGAGCAAAGAATTTCGAGGTAGTTATATCGATCCGAGTTAGGATTTTTCACTCGATTTTCAATGGCGAACCTGGATATGGAATTTTGATTGATTCTATAAATTCTCTATCATAGTTTACAGCTATGCAAGGAGAATGACGATTTCTGATCAAGAAACCAAATCTGAGTCCGCACTAGGAAGTCGGATGGACGATACTAGTTCGGAAGTGAAATTGTGTGATCGAGTAAGCAATCGGATTCAGTATTGCGTACAGATGATGTATGTGCATCGCACAGGCTTAAGTAAAACAAATATTGAAAATGTGTAAAAGAAGTCAATAAAATGTTTTTGAATGTTGTGATTGGATATTATTGTTAAACAAGACATGCAGGTATGAAAAACGGAAAGGAAAATTGGTTTTGATTTTAGATAATAAATTAGAATCGCCCGATCAAAAAAGGTATGTGTTTAAATTTCCGTATGGAATTTGATTGGGTTTTTAGATCTAGCCACCTGGCCTTTTGTTTTCTTTTTGAGATTTGGGGGCCATAGAGCCATTTTGTAGTTGTACCGAGCTAGCCGCGCAAAGGAAACGCTGGCGAAATTTTTCGAAAATTTAGAGAGTTAGAAAATTTTTGAGAAAATTAAGATAATTTGAATTTGAATTTAAATTTGAATGGATGAACAGGTAAAGTTGTTTGGAAACTATGTAAGGTTTGGGGAGTTGGTTGGAGTAATAGTGGGTCTTTAATAAAAGATATGTTATGGCAAGTTGATAAAACTGTTTGGTTTTGGAAAATAGTAATGGGTATTGGATCATTCTTCCTAACTAGTAATTTCGGGGACGAAATTCTTTTAAGGGGGGAGGAATGTGACGATCCGGAATTTTTAAGCAATTTAAATTGGAATATTTAATTGATTTGAAATATTTAAAAGTAAATTTTTAACTTGAATTCAAATATCACCATTTATTTGATAATTAAATTATAGAATTAAATAATTTGAAGTTGGGTAAAATGTTGAATATGGAGTTTTAGGCCTGTTAAAAATAATTTGAAGGCTTATAAAATTTATATTGATAATAATGAGGATAATAGAAGTTGTAAAATTTAATTTAACACTGATTTGTTTAGTTTTAAAATTTTATAGTTTAAATTGAATTTAAAAATAGCCTTCCGAGGCACGGTCTCGGAATTCGACAAAACCAGTTCCATTTGATCCGTAATATTGTATTATTATCGGATTTCAATTTTCATAGTGTTTGGACTTGTTATGTGAGCATACGATATATAAGCGCGCTGAAATTTATATCGAAAATTCAATATAATAACTGGTCCAAAAAGGCTATATTCTCCATACGATCGAATTAGGACTTGAAACATTTTCCTTTGAATTCGGAATAGGGGTATAACATTATAAATGCCTAGCGGCACGTTTCGATAGAGGTTCATGACTTTAAGCTTCGTAAATTGAGACAATTTGAATTCAATTTACAATATATATTTATATACTCCTTTCAGCCGTAATACCTCTCACATCACACCTTTTTGCTTTCATCTCATGGTCGCTGTTGTCGGCTTGTTCAGTCATGCATACATCTAATCTTGTCCCCCTTTCTCTTTTAAAATGCAAACAAGTTTAATTTCCTTTCTGAAAAAATGGCAGGTGATTAAAAGTTGCGAATCCATGTCTCCCCCTCAAATCAAAAACTGCGTACCTCCTTTCCTTTTCTGCCTTCAATCAAAAAGAGAAATCGATCTCGTTCCTTTAAAAGAATTTTTTTTCCATTCGAAATCGATAAATAAATGGTCGATCCTCTCAGTTTTCAATCAATCTACCCTTATCCATCGAAATTAGTGCCTCGCGTGGATTTTCACAGGGCTCGAGAGGATCGCGATGTCGTTCATGCAATCTTCGATCGAAGGGAGGGGTTGTTTGATTGTATCAGCGGCGACGTGGAGCGGCAGGCGACAGGGCGGCGTCGGCATCACGATGTGTAGCAGGGCTCGACGTTGACACGAGAGGGTAGGGTTTCTGTTGGCTTGAGTTTCGAGATGGTGTCGTGGTACTTCAATAGGTGTCGCGTTCTCGTTCAGGCGTTAGGCCGACTCTGATGGGGCTGAGATATATTAACCTATTTACTTTTAATTTTTATGTATATAAAATTTATACAGTAAGAAAAAAAATGAATAAATAAATATATTTATATATATTTACAGTAAAGTAGTTTTGTTTTAACATATATACAGAAATAGAGAAAAATTATATTAACAGAAATTTTCACTCCATTTAAGTCAATACGTATATGCAGAAATCAAGTATATAACAGTGAAGTTTATAACAGAAATAGTTTTGTATAGAGAGAAATTTCTAGATGAAATTTTATACTGTTTTTATAGTATTAAACTAAAAGGTATATAAGATTTATGTAAGCAAAAATTTTAAATTTTTGAATGAGAAAGATATATAAAATAATAGATTTGGTGGATAAATTGTTAAATTAACATATTTAATAAACTTATTCGATTTATATTAGGTACTAAAGATTACAAGGGAAAATTAGTTAAATCAAATTTTAAGTTAAAGTCAAATGTGTAAATGGTGATTAATTGTTTGATAAATTCAAATATTAATAAATCGTAAATTGGTTTGTACAAGGTTAAAAAAAATCGCGGAAACAAGACGAGTTTGAGGTGAATGGCAATCTTAGGCCAAAGTTGAGTTATTCTCACTCGGTTAATTTAAATTTAAATAATTGTTTGAATGGTTAAATTGATTGATGTGCTATAGTATGGTATATTGTGGAATTGGTATTTTATGTTGTGCTAACGTCTGTGGATGCAGGGAAAACATGTTGGAGGGATCCAACAGGATTCCTCAAAATTATTTAGAATTGTTCGATATTCTGTGTTATGATATTTGATATTCTGTGATGAATATTATTGTTAATTGGAAATATTGATTGCTATGATTTGCTTGAATATATTTCGGTGCACTGAGTTATCGAAATATATAGAATTGGATTTTTGAAAAGAAAATAAAAGAGTAAATTTTAAGTAAAATAATTATAGTGAATTTGAATAAATTAAGAATGAATTGGAAGGAATGGAAATGAAATTAAGATACTAATAAATAATTTCGAGTATGGAGGAAAAAGGATTTGAATAAGCAGAAATTAATAAATAGTAAACTTAAGTGATATCAATTAAAAGAATAAAGAATTATTTAAAATTTAAAATTTTAAATTTATTTAAAAGGATTAAGAAGTAATTTGAGAAATCTAAAATTGGAATTTTCAGTTAAAAGTATTTTAAATCATAATTAAGGAATAAAATCTGAAATTAAAGGATTTTGGAATTAATGAAGTAAACTGGAAATCAATTTGGAAATTTGATTTAAGTGTTTGAAATTGGATATTTGAAAGAATAAATTCAAGGTGGGAATTTATTAAAGGAATGAGAAAAACTGTTTAAAAATAAATAGTGATTTATTTTTTTAAAGGATGTGAAGAGAAGTATATTTCCTTGGATGGCCAAGTACGTTTTAAAGGTAAATTTTAAAATGTAAGATAAAAGTTTAATGTTGTTTAAAAAGCATGTTTTAGAAAATTTATTATTTTTGAATGTTTAAAATTTTAAAGTAAATATTTTTCAAATCTATTGTTGTAATAATTATTTAAATGTGACTTAGTGTTTTGTTTTAAAAATTGGAAACCTAGTTTTATATTTATAAAGTAACCTTATTTTCAAATACTCATATAATATGTATTTTTAATAAATAAAGTAGTTTTTAATTTAAATGTTTTAAAGTATATTTTATAATAAAGAGTTTTTAAATTATTTTTAAAAATCTAAAGTTTTGTGCTTGGTGATTCCAGTGGAAATAGAAATACTTGGAATTTATTCTGAGAAAGGAAGATAGTTTTGAAAACTGTTTTTCAAAGGGTTTTGAAAAGTAAAAATTTATCTTGTGAAGATATTTTTAAGGTTGATAAATAATTTGGAAAATTATTTATTGTTGAATGGTTGTTTGTGAATATTAATTGATAGTTAAACCACCGACTATCAATATTAGACAAATACGTTGATCGTTTCGAAGAGACCAGGATCGAGATTTATTTCTCGAAAACCACTTCGATCCGGTTTGTACGTTTTCGTGGAAAATGAGTTTGGATTCGAAGATGGAGCAGTGAAGTGCAAGGGCTAGTCGCTACTAATCCTGAGGATATTTCTAAAATGGATGTGGTAGGAATAGTGCCTTCGGTTCCGTTCGAACCCGGGACGGACTTGTATGGATGAGTGCTTGCGAAACATCGTCAGGTGGACGATGGGCATTCTAAGGGATATGTTCTAAAAAGGTAACGCTAGCCTCAAGCCTCATCAAATGGGAATGACTGAAAATCAGGGGTTATGCAGCAAGGCTAGGTGGGTAGCACCCAAGCAGGGTGAGGTCATCCCTGCCTAGATGTCCCTTTTTATTTCGGCTTAGTGGGCGGTTGCTGATCCCAATCGCGGGGTGATCTCACTCGGGATTATCCAGTAAGGGGTAGTCCCGGTCTTATGTTGCAGGGGAGCGGGCGTACTCCTCGGTACTATGATCTAGGCCACATACTGTGACAGGTGGTACTCCGGTGCCTAGTCATTAGTTGGAAATCCATTCTCCCAACGAGCCTTGTACGAGTTTTGTTTGTATTACCCACTCTGTGGCTAGTAGATGGAATTTAATAATGTAACGATTTCGGCTATTTTATAAGTATTTGTATATAAACCCTATTATAATATCAGAGGATTTCTATAAAAATTGTTTTAGCTATCGTAAGGTAAAAACCCGACATGTTTATTTATGGCGTGGTCTTACGAGATGCTTTTGTTTCCAAAAGAATTTTTGAAACTTTAATAATCAATTGAGTGTGATTTTCTCACGCTGGTATTCCAGACTGACTCGGGTGTTATTTAACTGTAATGCTCGGGTCAGACCGAGTATTATAGGATACAGGATATGATGCTGTGGAGCTCAAGAGACGAGCTGGACGATGATACGTACTTCCGTACTTGTTTTATATATATTCTGCTGTATAGAGTAGCTGTGTATCCAGATGTATGTTATTGATATTGAGCTGTGATTGATGTACTTTGATGATGTAATATATAAAATGATATATTTGATCTTTGAGTAAAGATTATTTATTATCTATTATATTTTATTCCGCTGCGATGGTTAGATTCTGATGTTGATTTCTATTTTCTTCTTTTATCTCTTCTTCTTTAACCCAAATGGTTCGTATTTTTGTACAACTTGAGTTGATTTAGGTAGAATAGTGCTGACTCAAGGGGTACGGATTTGCGGGTTGTTACAAAACTATAGTGCTCATCAATACGGACCCAACGCAACTTGTTTCGTTAAAAACAGATCATGTATGAAGAAGTTATGGTATTTTAAACATCACACGATTTAAATTATAATTTAATTCACAAATTTTATTTTATTTTAACCTTCAAATTATCAGGGCCGCACTTTTTGCCATTAAGAGATCTAGGCTCCGATTCATTTTTCTTCCCCCATCATGCGATCGAGTATACAAGCCGAACCAAAACCCATCACCACCACCGTTATTCAAATTGCCGCGACCTCATCTTTGATCGTGACGACGATCAGAAGCTATCAAATCGAAGCCCATCCCTTATATCACCACTGCCCAAAGGCACATTGAACTCGGTCACGTATTCACCTTGGTAAACGTGCTCGAACGCATAGCATTTGAACCCAATTTGCCATTGATCCTCTTCACAAAATCCAATCATCACCGTTGAAAATATAGATCTCGCCGCCCTCTTCAATGTTGCAGTTCAACGTTTTTCGTAGTTATGCGTGGAAGTGGAGATAATTGAGGAAGAACGAGGATGTTTTTTGTCCATTGGAAATAGAGCGGTGGCTAGCCCTATATAGATTAGGGTTTGTGAAAAATTAAAGAAATGAAGTCCTTTTATAGAAAATTTCGCGACACTGTTTATCTGAAAAAAATTAAACTCCAAAAAAAGCGTGCCGCCCGACATTTATAATTTTTTACCCCTATTCTGAATACAATGGAATATATTTCGGGATCTAGTTCGATTATATTTGGAAGATAGATTTTCGAATTGACTTATTTTAATTAAAATTCACTTAAACAAATTTTTACACGTTTCAGCTTACCCCGAACAAACCGTTAGTCCGATTGACACAAAATTTAGAATCCTATAATAATATAATACGGATCCAACGAAACTTGTTTCGTTGAAATCCGAGACTGTATGAAAAATGACTCTTTTTACACATTAATTAAATACTAAAATATTCAATTTCTATAAATTAACTTTTAAATCAATTTTAAAAGTTCACTAACATCATTCTAATTTACATAGAATTTAATTCATCTTTATAAATCATTTTTATTCACATTAAATTCAAATATCAATTATTTACACAATTTCAAATATCAAATTAACAATTTAATTATCCAGTTAAACATTATATTAGAAATATAAGCTATTCAACTTATAAGATTAACTTTTGAATATTTGAAATCAATTAAATATACGAATTTCGAATGACTAAAATTCTAGGTCGTTACACTTTTAAAGGTCCCAAACCCTCTTGGGTATAACAATCTTCACTCTTTAACACTTAGGACCTTAACAAAGGAAGTTGGTACCGATTAAACTGTTTTTATCTTGCACGTACCCAAAAGAAATCTAATAACAAGGAGAAATGGATACTTGATAGCGGATGCTCCAAACATATGACGGAAAATGCACAAATGTTATCGAATATAACATACAATGATGGTGGTACTATAACCTTCAAAAATAATTCAAAAGGATTTGTCACTGGAATTGAAAATGTCATAAATGTTGAAGAAAGTCATGAGAAAGGTACGGAGTCGATCATCATCACGGTCTTCATCTTCTGCATCCCCGACACCACCACCGCTGACACAGGTATTTCAACCAGGACGTTCTTTAGGCGCAGGTCCGTCATGTGAACCGGTACACAATCTCGTTCTAATAAGGCACCAATCAACGTTGACACTAAAGAAAGCAAAGATATATCTTAGCTTCACAAAACCCTCCATACTATAGTCGTTATGCATCACTTTAAGGTCTCTCTATTCGAGAGGATGAGGAGTACAATGATCAGTCTTAGTGGCAATAAGGAGGATATGATGAAGATACATCTAATTACTAGGGTTACTTCAACTATCAATGAGTTCTCTTCTATTTTTATCATTTAGGTTTTATGTATCTCTGTTTGATTTCTAGGAAAAAAATTGTATAACTCTGACAAATATTTTCTGTGGCTCTGTGCACACTGATGGTTTTTTTATTACTTCCAAATTTCGGTTATTGTTGTATCTCTTTTTAATAATGCCAAAGGGGAGAGATATCATATTACATGTATGTAGGGGGAGGAATCACATTCAGGAGTGTTATATGCTTATTTTAACAAGTGATTGTATAGTTGTCATCATTAAAAAGGAGGAGAATGCTAGAACCTCTATTCTATTGTTTCGATGACAACAACTATACAATCAATACACATACAATATATTCCATTTATTTGCAAATAAAAGCTTTCAGAATTCACACTATCACGACTTGAAGACAACCAGCAGAAGAGAAGAACCATTTGTACTAAAGAAGCTATAATAGTGTGTTATGATCATAGATAGATGGTTTGTAAAATAACCTTTAGTAGTTTTCACACAAGATTGCATATCACGGTTTTTATAAACCTTTCACTATTTCAAATAAGTTAACTACAAAGGTTAACAAGCATCAGACGTCTGTCCATATATGCTAGACGTCTGATTCTATTTACTATTTAAATAATTAATATGCATTAAACGTCTAAATCTGTTCTCCGTTTAAAACATATATTTAAATAGACATCTAAAATTTATGGGCAGACGTCTGTGCTGGGTAACGGAACTAAACTATAAACAGGTGCTTCTTTCATTCTAATAGTTGCATCTGTATCTCTTCAATGCATCTCTTCTTCCTCAAAGATTGCAATGCTTAGACTAAAATAGAACATAATAGAATATGTTACTCTTCAAGAGAACTCTTCAACACCTATAAATATGTAAAGATTTTGAGAAATAAATCACTTGAATTTTCTGAATCCCTTATCTATACTCTTTGCATACTCTGATTCCAAAAAGCAGTCAATATATCAGTTTTATCGCTTCCTAAAAGCAAATCTTCACATACACATACTACTCAAAGGAGATTATAGGAAGGTTTGTACCGTGCAGTCAAAATCAGTGTTACTAAGAATACATACTTGTCAAGGAAAGATTTTTGTATCAAGCCTGTTCCTCCAGGCAAAGTGAGGGTTGTTTACTACTTAAGGCCGAAGGAGAGCTTCAGGATTGAACGTAAGACGGGAGGTCCGAACCAGTAGTATGCTTGTTTCTTTACTATTATTTACTTTACTCTGCCAGTTATAGGTTAGCAATTTATTACACTTGTATATTAGATATAAATACATGATCGATACACACTTTCAAATAGTTTTCATACTAAATACGTTACTGCCATGTCGTATGTTAGAATGCCAGATGCCTAATTATGGCCAATGTCCATGTCGCCACTATAAAGCTCGACATCAACATGGATAGATGCATTTGATATGAACTTGTGTTGATATGGAATGAATCCAGTTAGGTTGAAGTCATACGTATAAGGATTTCGGCATACCATCATTTCGACATTGGTGATTTCATATCTCGCCTGGACCATTTATACATCCCTTGTCCTTTTGTTTTTGGAAACCCATATCACATGGCATTGATGTCGTAAGTCTTTAACCCTAAAACCTATGCATTAAAGGTTTTGATGTCGCATGTCTTTATATTCGATGACTGTCAAGTAGTGGCGTAGTTACCATAGTTTTATGTAGAGGATATAAAATGTTTTAAGGCTTTGATGCCATAAGTCGCTATTTCTGATATCAACTATTTTCGGCATAGTAGCCAAAGTACCATATTCTTGACATTATAGTTTTTTTAGTGTATTGGAGCTACAAGAAATTGATTTCGACTTGAGTAATTGATACGGTAGCTTGTCAGCTCCAACATCAAAATGTTTTCCCTTATTTCGACAACCAGGTTAAGCGCATTTAATGCCTTAACTCTTTTATTTTGAAATTAATGCTTTATGGGCGGAGAAGCCTTGTTTTAATACAAACTAAAAGTTATGTTTTAAAGGCGAGATAGCCTATGTTTTATGAAAATCAATAACTTTATGATTTCGAAGGTGTTTGTACCAAAATTGGGCACAACACTCTTCGGAAGTATTTGAAGAGATAAAAATGAAGAATAGAAATGTAAAAAGAGGATTATCTAACAAACACTTAAAAAACAAATAATGAAAACACGCAGAAACACAATGATTTAGAATGGTTCGACATATGGCCTACGTCCACTATGAAGTTGATGATTTTATTAATATTCACTTGCTGGTTACAACTGACTATAGCAGATTATAGTGATGAAATTCGAGTACGACAGCAGCCTTGAAGTGTAAAAATTGTTCCGGTAGAGTCTGGACGTCAAAGAGCAAAAGATCCTCTTTCTGTAGGCTCTGGGGTGCTATTTATAGGCGTAGAATGCAAATATCTTGCTCAGATCTCGAGAGACCTCTTATGGCACGTGGGTGGGCCCACGCGATCGATCCCATGTGATTTCGACTCGATCCGTGATCGATACGAACGAATTTCGTATCGATCAAAATTTGATCCAATTGAGTTAAAATTTGGCAGGATCATTCTTTAGATTGTACGTAAGCTCCTGTGAAAATTTCGTAGCATTTGGACCTGTGGATTGCAAGTTATGATCGATGCGAACCAAAGCGATCGCCTCAATCGCATCCATCAAAATGCATTAGTTCGTATCCATCGAAAGATTATGCTTGTTCATATCAATTTATTCAACTCCACCATCGAACAAGCTCCACTTCATATCGATCGGCAGTTTTCTAGTGCATATCCATCGAGGACGGTCTACTTCGTATCCATCCTAGAAGAACCTTGTTCGAAATCCATCAAGATTCATTATTTCGTATCCATCAGGTGACCTTGGTTCGTATCCATCAGGTAATCATTACTTCGTATCCATTAAGGCCAAGCAGAGCCACCATCTATTCATATCCATCACATTGTCATTTGTTCGTATCCATCAAGTTCGAGCAACTTCGATCGATATGAACAAGGCCACAAAATCGATACTAGCTGAGCAACTTGGATCGATACGAACATAGCCACTTTTATTGATACGAACTATGCCACCTTCATCGATACGAACAAGGCAACATTCTTCGATGCGAACAAGGTGAAAACCTTGGGATGACTCGGTCAACTCGGCATCAAAAGTGGAGCATTCCAAAAATCTAGCGCCATGTCAACTCGAAGGCACGTACTCAACATTGAGTCGAAACGATCGATATGAACGTATCGATTTGAACTAAGCATCCTACCGAGAACTCGAATTTGCATCGATCATAACTCGTAATCCATAGGTCCAAATGCTATAAAATTTTCACAGGAGCTTACATACAACCTAAAGAATGTTCCTGCCAAATTTTGATTCGATTGGATCAAATCTTGATCAATACGAAATTCGTTCGTATCGACACGAATTGAGTCGAAACCGCATGAGATCGATCGCGTGGGCCCACCCACGTGCCAAAAGAGGTCTCTCGAGATCTGGGCGAGATATTTGCATCCTACACCTATAAATACCACCTCCGAACCTACAAAAAGAGGATCTTTTGGCTCTTTGACGTCCAGACTCTACCGGAACCATTTTTACACTTCAAGGCTACTGTTGTACTCGAATTTCATCACTGTAATCCGCTGTAATCAGTTGTAACAGCAAGTGAATATCAATAAAATTATCAACTTCATAGTGGACGTAGGACATACGCCGAACCATACAAAATCATTGTGTTTATACAAGTTTTCATTATTTGTTTTTAAAGTGTTTGTTAGATAATCCTCTTTTTACATTTCTATTCTTCATTTTTATCTCTTCAAATACTTTTGAAGGGTGTTGTGTCCAATTTTAGTACAAACACTTTGGTGCTTACACTGAGAAAACATAGTTTTTCTCCTGCTCTTTGGATCCACTGTCAATACCGGATTGCATAAATCTAAAAAGAAGATGCAGATCTCAAGTTCATAATCCTTCCAACCAATTCAGATTTGCATCAAATCTAGGAAAGTACTTCATCATCTGCCATGGTTAGCACAAGGACCGCCTCTACAGCTGCAGACCAAGAAGGACGGGGCAGACAGAATCCCGTACAGCTGCCTCCATCCAACCAGAATGCTACCAAGCCGTCAGATCTGTCGGGCCCTGTCACCCGATAAGAGTTTCAAATGCTTATGCAAGAGTGACTCAGAGTCGTCAGCAGCTTACTGAATAATTACGCGCCAACGCAGAATTAATTAATCAGCTAAATCACCAAAGGCGTAGGAGATCTAGGAGGGATCATGCCTCCTATTCGTCCACAGAGAGTTCAGCCTCATCCGACTACCATCAGAGATCTACACGCCCATGACTAGACGTAAGCTACACTCAAGCTACCAGACTTCAACCTGCACTGAACATTGGGCAACCCAGAGTTGGCTCGTCAACCAGCTACCAGACCGACCCTCCTCTCGAGGAGGTACAGTTCCTCACTACACCATAGACAACCGTGCTACCACCGCTGCTATTGAACTAGGGGTTGATGTTCGAAATCAGTCAGATCCAAACCATCATCAGCATGGACATACTCCCGAACCTTATGTACCCGAAGACTTGGAACCAAGGAGGCGAGACATGGACCGTCGACCACGTCTGGTCCAGCCTCGCATTGTGGAACTTGACCACACCTTGGCTCAACGTGCACAGAATGTCCATATGCCGGATATACTGACGATGATTCATCAGATGATTCGAGAAAGTCAATGCCTCACAAATGACGACCGGGGAATCTCCCAGAGTCATACCCTTTTATAGATGAAATACTCTATGTTGAAACCCCTAGGAGATTCGGATGCCAGCTTTACCAGTCTATGAAGGAATTTCTGATCCCAATCAATACATCCTGAATTATGAATGGTTGATGAACGCTACACGATCTGATGATGCAGTTAAATGCCGAAGCTTTCCAATCTCTTTGGGAGGCATTGCTACTATGTGGTTCACTCGTTTGCCGCCTCGATGCATTTCTTGTTTCAACCAATTGGCCACTAAGTTCGTTGAACGATTCCGCATGCATGTTGCAAGGCTAAAGGATGTTAACACTCTGTCTAGTGTCAGTCAAGCTCCTGGAGAGACACTCCGACGTTATTTAGAAGGATTCCATGCTGCATGTGCTGAGATCAGTAACTATAATGATAACTCCACTCTTATGGCATTGACTAAGGGGATTGACCCCGATTCTGAATTTGGCAACTGGCTAGCCGGAAAACCACCTGCGTCGTTGGACCGTTTCTATTCCAAGGCAGCCCAGTTCTTGAGAAGGGAGGATGCAAAACAGTCTTGGAAGTAGGATGACACAGGGCCGAGCATGGAAGGGATCCAAAGTAATGTTGCACTTAAACAGTCCGAGGAGAGCTTTGGGAAAGTTCAGTCAAATATTCAGAATAAAAAAAATCAATAGGAAGACAGTGGGAATCAGAATAGAAAGTGGATCAGAACCGTGGTCCGCAACGTAGAGCTCCAACGTTTGATAATTGCACTCCTTTGAATACGTTGCTAGAGAATGTATATCTATAAACCTACAATACTATGCAGTATAAGAAGCCTACTCCGAAGCCATTATCGGAGAGGCAGCCAAACAGGGAAATTTTATAGGTTTCACGAGAGTTATGGCTACAATATAAATGAGTGATGTCATTTGCAAGATCTCATTGAGAAGTTGATTAGAGAGAGGAAGTTGGAACAGTTTTTGGGGGCACCGTAGTCTGGAGATGCGGGCCCATCAATTCAGAATAATATACCCAATCAGGAAAGACAGAAGGAACCCGCTCGTACCGGTGGGAGGTTGGTCATAAACACTATGAGTGGTGGTCCTCATCCGGCAGATCGAAGCTGGAGGGAAATGGAGTCGTATGCCAGCTCTATTAGGCATGCAGACTTCGATTTTTGTAGTAGTTGTGATGATGGGGCTCCGGCCAAGCAACAGAAGACGATGACCGATGACTTCGTGTTTCGAAATAGAGACGCTGATAAGGTCGAAGCCCCCACTATTGATCCACTTGTCATATCTGCTCAGGTAGGTTCTGCTTGGATGAAGAGGATCTTGGTTGACAGTGGAAGCTCCATGAATATTTTGTTTAAGCGGACATATGATCAAATGAAGATGGAAGCCAAAGATTTGAAACCTTGTCAGTCTCAAATCCATGACTTTAATAGGAGCGCTACTATTCCTACTGGAGTAGTGAAACTACCAGTGCAATTGGGAGTTGGAGAACGCTGGAGAGTTTGGATATTTCAGTTTGTTGTATTGGACATAGACTCTCCTTACAATGCTTTCTTGGGCCGATAGACCCTTGCTGAATTCAGGGCAGCCATTGCCCCATGGTGCTTGTCTCTAAAATTCCCCACCGATCGTGGGGTTGGAGTCGTTTAGGGAGATCAAGCTACTGGACAAACCTGTTATATTGCTGAGCTGCGTGGGGCGCAGCGAAAGGAGAAAGGAATTGGTGTAGAGGAATCTCTTTTCGTCCGTTTTGCTGATAATTGACAATTGACGCCTGGGCCCAGGCTCGGGCACCCCAACCGATTCCAAAGGGATCTTGACCTGAGAGATACTGAAAGTGAAGATGAAACTAAAAACAGTTAAGCTTACCCGGCCGAACTGACAATCGATGTCCCGATCGACGATGATGATGATTCAAAGATGGTAAAGATTAGATCTCAGTTAAGCCAACAGACACAAAAGGAATAGGTTGAATTTCTCCGGACGAACCTTGACTTATTCATGTGGATGCAATCTGACATGTATGGGATCTCACCGGACATTGTGAGCCTATTAGATTTTGAGAAGAAAGTAACAGATAATTGAAGAAGTAAAAAATGTATTATTATATCGCACACAGTTGTTTTGTACAATGCTGTATTTATACAGATAATGATAAATGAGATTGGGCTTTTATTACCCGCAACCACTTATTACACAATATACTCATATCTTTTACAAACAGCGAATACTTCATTACTCCCCCGCAAACCCTAGCTAGGGTTTGAAGCAAAATGAGAAAGTCGGCGATCTAAGAATTGCCTCTGAAATCAAGTGGGAAATTTGAGAGAGATACTACTAGAGTGATGCTGGCATCATCCATATGCAGTGGAAGACATGAGGAGTCAGTAGATCTCTTGCAGAGGCTCGATCTTTCATCTGGCATCAGAGGTGAGTAAGTCAGGCTGCTATAATGGTGCTGGTATCATCCTTTGCAGTAGAATTCAGGAGGAATCAACAGATCTTTTGAAAAGACTCGACCTTTCATATGTTGTCGGCAGTAGGTAAGTCAGGTATGACTTTTATTGATGCTACTGTCATTCACTTGTAGTTGCTCTCTGAATCTGATGAAATTTGATTTGGAGAGTGGTTTAGTGAGAATGTCAGCTATTTGATATGTAGATGGTAAATGATTGACATTCAACTTTCGACGATTGACTTGATCACGAACAAAATATAAATCCAATTCCATATGTTTGGTACGAGAGTGTAGAATAGGGATTGCAGATAGATGCACTGTACTCAAGTTGTCACACCACATAGTTGGTTTGTTTTCTGGTTTAACTTGTAGTTCAGATAACAGTGATTCAATCCACATAATTTCTGACACAGCATTGGCTACACTTCTGTACTCAGCCTCGCTACTAGATCTAGCAACAGTAGTTTGTTTTTTTGAAAACTAGGAAACATGATTTTTTCCAAGAAATATACAGTAACCACTTGTAGACCTTCTGTCATCTGGGTCGTTAGCCCAATCTGAATCACCATAACCAGTTATATTCAGTGTTTTACTTGCTTGCATGGTTAATCCGAAGTCTATTGTACCCTTCAGATATCTCAATATTCTTTTGACCAGTTTCCAATGATCAGTGGTAGGGTTTTTCATGAATTGACTTGCTTTGTTGACACTGAATGTTATTTCTGGTGTGGTGATTGTTGCATACTGCAGTGAGCCAACTATACTTCTATACTGTTTTTCATTGAATATTGCTTCTCCTTGATGTTTAGATATTTGGATATTGCTGACCATGGCAGTTGATATTGAGTTTGCTTTATCCATTTTTGCTTTGCATAGAATTTCAGTGATATATTTCCTTTGACTTAATTGAATGGAATTGTCTGGAAGCCTTTTAACCTCTATACCCAGAAAGTAGTTTAGATAGCCAAGGTCTTTGATAGAAAACTCTTGACCAAGTTGCTCAATTAACTTGTTGACTTCAGTCTCACTGTTTCCTGTAACAATGAAATCGTCAACATAAATCAGTACAGATATTGTGATATTGTGATTGAATTTAGTAAATAGTGATATGTCAGATTTTGTTGAGTTGTATCCCAGTTTGATGAGTGTGGCTTTTAGCTTTACAAACCACACTCTTGGTGCTTGTTTCAGGCCATACAGTGCTTTATTTAATCTGCACACCAGTCCTTTGTTTTCTTCTTTAATAAAACCATGTGGTTGTTCCATGAAGACTTCTTCCTGTAAAATGCCATTTAAAAAAGCATTAGTAACATCAAGTTGCTTGATGGTCCAATTCTTGTATAAGGTAGTAGTAATGACTACTCTAATAGTTGTAGGTTTCACAATAGGTGAAAATGTCTCTTTAAAATCAAATCCTCCTTGTTGTGAATAGCCCTTTGCAACTAATCTTGCCTTATACTTAGAAATTGTACCATCTGCATTCTTTTTTAATCTAAAAGTCCATTTGCACCCAACAACATTTTTGTCTTTAGGCGCTGGAACTAATTTCCATGTATTATTCTTGATTAATGCATCATATTCATCTGCCATGGCTGATTTCCAGTTTGCATTTTCTAAAGCATGAAGATAGTTGTATGGTTCTTCAGTGTTCAAGTTAGCATTGTAGATTTTTGGTTTGAAAATTCCACTTTTTGATCTTGTCACCATGTGGTGTCTTATAACAATATTTTCCTGCTGTTGGTTCATAGTTTCATCATGTTGTTGTTTGCTTTGACTTTCTGATCTTTGAGATGATTCACCATATTGCATGCTAACTCTTTGCTGAGATGGATGATCAGGTGTATAAACTGTGTCATCCTGTTCTTGACCTGGTCTGGTACTGGATTGACTGGTGCCAGGCATAGTGAGTTGAGGACCAGTGTTGTCATTATTGGCTTGATCTGTATTGGACTTGGCTGGTTGTTCTGATATAACTGGTCTAGCAGGTATTGAATCTTTCGTATTGTATATCTTTGTAGTTGTTTTCACCACTGCTTCTTTAAATGGGAATATTTTTTCATTGAAAACAACATACCTTGATATGAAGATTCTTCCATTTTTGTCTAGGCATTTGTATCCTTTTTGGTTTATAGCATATCCCATAAATGTACATGGGGATGATCTATAGTTCAATTTGTGCTTATTGTAAGGTCTAAGATAGGGAAAACATAAACAGCCAAAAACTTTTAAATGTAGATAGTCTGGCTTGACATTGAACAGTGTTTCCAGAGGACTTTTCATCTTCAGTACTTTAGTGGGTAGTCTATTTATTAGAAATACTGAAGTTGAAAAAGAATCTGGCCAAAAATTTTGTGGCATTGATGATTGAGCTAATAAGGTCAAGCCAGTTTCTACAATTTGTCTGTGCCTTCTTTCAATTATCCCATTTTGTTCAGAAGTGTATGGACATGTGATTCTGTGTTCTATCCCTTTATTTTTAAAATAATTTTTTTAGCGGTAGAAATTCTATTCCACCATCAGACTGTAACACTCTAACAGTATGATTTGTTTGCTTTTCAGCAGTATTTATAAATTGTATAACAACATTATATGTTTCAGACTTGGCTTTCAAAAAATATATCCACACATATTTAGAATAAGCATCAATAAAGGATATATAGTACTTGTAACCATAGTCTGTACATATTGGTGCTGGTCCCCACAAATCAGTGGCAACCATTTCCAGTGGACTATTATATATAGTTTTAGAGTCTGAAAAAGGTAGCTTGTGACTTTTACCCATTTGACAATATGTACAGATGTATGGTAAAGTACAGTTAACAGAAGAGATAGCATTGTCATTCAGCACATGTTTCACAATTTTTACATTGAGATGACCAAGCTTTCTATGCCATAAGTCAAATGTATTACAGTTTTCAATCTGTCTGTTTTCAGCACTATTACACCACATTCTTTCATTTTCACAATATCTTGACTTGGCCAAACAGAATTTGTATAGCCCTTTATGATTTTTACCCTGTAGAAGACTTTCTTTGGTTAGAATATCTTTGACAACACAGTGTTCAGGATAAAATTCAAAATACACTTTATTGTCTTTAGCAAATTGTGACACACTTAGCAAATTTCTTTTGATTAAAGGAGCTCTAAGTAGGTTGTTCAAATATAATTTTCTTTTTCCTGATATAACAGACCTACCAGTGTGTGTAATAGAGATAGGGTTACCATTACCCATATGAATAGAGTTTGTACCTTTGTATTCCTTTCCACCAAGATTTAGATTATTCATGTTGTTTGTGATGTGATTGGTTGCTCCTGAGTCTGGGTACCAGCTGTCTTCATTTGCAGATTCAGTATTTCCTAATTCATTATTGTTTGTTGTTTGATTGTCTGAATCTTGTTGAATCCGAGCCATATTTGCACTTGAGTTTGAATTCCTTTGATGCTAGAGCCTTGACCTGGTACATAGTTTAAGTTTAATCTGAAGTAACATTTGACAGTAGTGTGACTAATTTTTTCGCAAATTTGACATTTTGGCTTGTAGATATTGTTGAATTTTCCTCTGCCTCTTCCTCTGTTATAGGTTCCACCTCTTTGTATGTTATGACCACCTCTTACCTTGACCTCTGCCTCTGTAATTAGCAGCACAGTTTGCAGTGATATTTGATTCTGATAATTTCTATATGTATAATCTTGTTTCATGAGATAATAGGATAGAATGAATTTCTTCAATGGATCGTAAATCCTTTTGTGATGTGAGAACAGCAACCACAGCTTCATATTCTTCATTTAATCCATTAAGAATTGTCATAACATGCTCAGAGATAGACACCTTGTGGTTGGCTGCTTCCAAGCAGTCACATATTGACTTGATCTTGGATAGGTATTCCCTCATGGTCATGTTGTCCTTTTTTATTAAATGTAGCTGCCTTTTATATGATAAAATCTTGGCAGCAGATTGAGAGTTGAAGACTCTTTCTACAGTTGACCAAATTTCAAATGAACTCTTACACCCTGTAATGTGAGACAATAGATTGGCAGTAATAGAGGAAATTAGCCATGAGCAAATTAGTCTATCTTATCTGTGGTATTTTGTATATTCATCATTACTTATGACTTTTCCTTCTTGATTTGTGATGCAAATAGGTGGAATTTGAATGGTGCCAAGAATATATCCTTCCAGAGCAGTTTCAACTTGTAGTTTCCATAATAGATAGTTATCTTCAGTGAGATGAATATTGACCAATTGACTTTGTGGGCTAATTCCAAATTTGAGGAGATTTTCAGCAGCAGTGGTGGTATGTTGAGGGTTGATGGCACTGGTTGCAGTGGCTGAGGTATCTTCTTCAGTCATGATGGAAAGAATGAAGAAGAACAGGGGAAAACACAAAAGAAAGTCTTCAAGAAATGAGGAATCTTACCGAAAATTTGATTTGCTGCACTTCCCAGGTGATGTGCAACCAAGAATGCTTATATGATGAGCTTTTTCTGATAAGCTTTCTTTGGATGGCAGTTTCTTGAGATTTGATTGTGCACATTTTGAATTTTCTTGATGAGATTTCAATGATTTGATGCTTTTCTTTACTGCTTGAATATAAATTTGAGAAGTTGCAGCCGAACTGGAGTTCTTGGCAAGGCACTCTCAATTTGATTCAGGTATTATCCTTAAATGAGATTGGGATTTGGGCTTTTATTACCCACAACCACTTATTACACAATATACTCATATCTTTTACAAACAGCGAATACTTCATTAGAGCCACACTTTGAATATTGACCAGCGGTGTATCTCGGTCAAACAGAAAAGGCGTGGTATGATCCCGAGAGATCTGTCTCCCTTAGAGAAGAGGTCGATAAGTTGAAATCAAATGGGTTTATTCGAGATGCCTTATACTCGGAGTAGGCATCCAATCCCGTACTTGTCCGAAAGCCAAATGAGAAATGGAGGACGTGTGTTGATTTCTCAGACCTGAACATAGCTTGCCCAGAAGACAGTTTTCCACTTCCCCGAATTGATCAGCTCGTAGATTCAACGACTGGGCACGAATTATTATCTTTTATGGATGTTTATTCCGGTTACAACCAGATACCCATGCACTTACCCGACCAAGAACATACCAGCTTCATAATCGATCTGGGACTCTACTGCTACAAAGTCATGCCTTTCGGACTCAAGAACGTCGGGGAAACATAACAACGACTAGTCAATCGAATGTTTGCCAACCAGATCGGGAGGACCATGGAAGTATATGTAGATGACATGCTGGTAAAGTCACGATTCTCCGCTGATCATATTAAAAACTTGGAATCAATGTTTAGCATCCTTCGAGAATATAAGATGAAGCTCAATCCACTGAAATGTCTGGTTAGGGTCGCATCTAGAAAATTCCTTGGGTTTATCGTCAGTGCTTGAGAAATCGAAGCAAATCTCGAAAAGATCTGGGCAATCAGATATCTTGGAACTCCAAGACCCATAAAGCAAATCCAGAGCCTTAATAGGAAAGTAGCAGCATTAAGCAGGTTCATTTCAAAGTCCACCGACAAGTGCATTCCCTTTTTCGATCAGATCCGAAAAGGGAAACAAAACTTTGAATGGACCATGGAGTGTGAAGGCGCATTACGAGCACTGATCCAGCATCTCTTCACATCGCCGATTTTTTCAAAACCTATCGATCATAAGCAATTGTACCTTTACTTGGCGGTATCAAAAAACGCAATCAGTGCTGCCTTAGTTTGGGAGGAAAATCGAGTGCAGAACCAGTCTACTATGTTAGTAAACGACTAATCGAAGCTGAGGGAAATTATCTGAAACTAGAGAAGTTGGCTTATTGTCTCATTATTGCCTCAAGGAAGCTCCGTTCGTATTTCTTGGCTCATCTTATCACTGTTTACACCAATCAGCCGTTACGACAGGTCCTTACGCAGCCTGAGACATCTGGTAGGTTACTCAAATGGAATATTGAACTGAGCCAGTTTGATATTACTTACACACCGAGGCGAGCTATTCAAGGACAAGTCCTTGCGTATTTCATAGCCGAATTTACCATCCCAAAGGACATGTCTGAACCAGTGGATCTTCTGAGTATATCTAGAAGCTGCATATTGATGGTGCATCAAACGACCAATGCTCGGGTGCTGGAGTAGTACTTAAAACCCCCAAAGGTCGGTCCATATGTTATGCTCTAAAGTTTGATTTTTGCACGATCAATAATGAAGCTGAATATGAAGCCTTGCTTGCCGGATTGAAACTCTCCCAAGATTTGAGAATAACTGCTGTGGAAATTTATTATAATTCACAATTAGTTGCATGTCAAGTTCGGGGTGAATATCAGGCAAAAGATCGAAGACCGGTTGCTTATCTAGATCGAGTCCAAAAGATACTTAATCAGTTTGATTATTATGCCATCTTCTACATACCCCGTGAGTGTAATCAAAAGGCTGATTCGTTGGCAAAGTTAGCAAGCACCGGCGAAGCACAACAAATGGGACTCGTTCCCGTAGAAACACTATCTTTCCCAAGCATTGATCAGATGGAAATAGATTGGATACTTGAAATCGCTCCCGATAAGAAGTCGTGGATGACTCCGTTCTGAAACTACCTCGAGCATGGAATGCTGCCCGGGCGAAGGAGTGAGAAGAGACAAATTCTTCGTAAAGCTGCACGGTTCACTATTCAGAATGGAGTCATGTATAGAAGAGGGTACTCCGTTCCTCTACTTCGGTGTATCACCCACGATGAAATTAAGCGAGTGTTACATGATGTTCACGAAGGAAAATGTGGCGATCACACTGGGAGGCAAGCCCTCGCTAAGAAAGTACTCCGATACAGATATTATTGGCCAACTGTAAACCACAATGCTGCAGACTACGTCAAGAAATGTGACAAATGTCAAAAGTATGCTCAAATTCCTAGAGCCCCACCTACTAAGATAACCAAAAGGTCAGCCCATGGCCATTTGCAATATAGGGCATCGATATCATTGGCACCCTACCTCTGGCCAAAGGTGGTGCGAAGTACGCCATCGTCGCAGTTGATTACTTTACCAAGTGGACCAAAGCTGAACCCCTTGCTACAGTCACGATGAAGAAGGTGATCAACTTTGTAGTCCGTATCATTATCTACTGATTTGGTCTCCCACATACCATCATCACTGATAACGGGACCCAATTCGACGGTATTGAGTTCAAGCATTTCCGCCAACGGTTCCACATTCAGAAGAAATTCTCTATAGTTGCACACCCTTAAGCGAATGGCCAGGTTGAAGCTGTTAATAAGGTTATCAAGTCTATTCTGAAGAAGAGACTGGAAAAGGTCGGGGGCAAGTGGGTTGATGAACTTCCTATGGCTTTATGGGCTTACCGGACAACCCACAAGTCAGCGACCGGACAAACTACATTCTCTCTATCCAATGGTTCAGAAGCCATTATTCCAGTCAAGATGGAAGTACCTTCTCATTGTGTGACTTATTATGATCCAAAGACAAATGCCATACTACTTGCTGAATCCTTGGATTTGTTGAACGAGAAGCGCGAAGAGGCTGATTTGAGGGTAGCCGCATACCTAAGTCGAGTCGCCCGATTATACAATGCCAAGGTCTGACCCCGAACCTTTGAACTCGATGACCTCATCCTTAAAAGAATCTATCCAGTTCCTACGCACATGTAACCAACGTGGGAAGGACCGTATGTGATTGAACGAAAGTTCAGAGATGGAACATTTAAGTTATCGATCATATGCAGTCTTACTTTGCCGAGAGCCTGGAACAGCCAGAGTCTCCGTCGCTACTACACATGAAAGGCTTTATTTACTTTAGTCTATTTTTCATCTGCAATTTGTTTATGCATTTCGAAATTTCAGTTTGTAATAAAGCAACTGACTTTGTCGTATTTTCCCATTTTAGCAATAAAATGTCATCTCTTTGAGCCATAGCTGTGATTTATTGAATGTGATATACAACCATCATGACGCACGAAGAGCTAAGTTCCATCATAAGGTGGAATTTATTTAGATAGGGAGTGACTGGGATACGACCAGCTACTCTCTAAGTGAAACCCGAGCTCGAGGGCAAGTCACTACACTAAAGCCAAAAAGGATTGATACACGACAATCCTTTAAATGACTCCAGTCTCCCAGAGTGTGAGCTGGAGTATAAACTTATAAATGTGATTTCGAAGAGGGTGGACCCATCCACCTAACGACTTCAAACGTACCCTAACCAAGTTCGAGGAGGATGGATCCGTCCATCTAATGACCTCACTTGTTAACTCAGGGTGGATGTGAATCGACCACCACGATCTTGATAAATCCATCGTTCCCCGAGTGCGGACGAAATCCTAAAAGCCTAAATAGATGTGACTGACCATCTGTCGGCCAACTCCAAATTCCCAGAGTGCGAATTGGAGTATAAATGTCAACTCTATATTCCAGAGTGCGAACTAGAGTATAAACACCAACTCTGAATTCCCAAAGTGTGAGTCGGAGTATAAACATCGATTTAAAACTCCCAGAGTGTGAGTTGGAGCATAAACATCAACCAACTTTGAGTTCCCGGAGTGCGAAGGTCAGCTATCTCCAGTTTCCTAAAGTGCGAACCAAGGAATCGACCGCAAATAACTCTAAGTCTCCAGAATGTGGTCAGAGTATAAACATAACTCGGGTGTGAATGACATCTCGCAAACTAACTTAAGTCCCCAAAGCGTGGACATATACTTAAAACTTAAACATGCATGACCAACTTTCGACATACAAATGTAGGTCCCCGGAGTGTGGACGCGGTCACTGATAAGTGGGCGAGTGTGATTCGATCACTCGACTCTCATTTGTTTTAGCATCGATTCAACGATGTTAAGCTCGAAGAAATGAAGGCGAAATGCAATTGCTGGCCAATATTTGCAACTCATCCCCAAAGTTGGGGGCAGAGCTTAAGTGTCAACCATTGACTGAAGTAGTGCAACATCAAAGTTCAACTTAATCCCTGGTCATGACTCGTGTCTGTGATTTTCGAACTTGACAAATATAAAAAACTCGACTCAAAGGTTGGAACTTCGCAAGTGAAATGGACTACAATTCAAATACTGGAACACTTAAGCATAAATTAACAATAATAGAGTTTCAACCAAAAAAGAGTTTCATTTCAAATATCTATGGAAGAAATTCATGTACAAGTTATTTCCAAAGTTCCTACTAGAAGGGGCCGAACCCGCATCTATACACGACCTACAAAAAGCTAAAAGAAAATTCCTATCTACTCAAAAATGTGCCAAGGAGGCCTATCTGCTCTTTCTTCTTCCTCGTGTTCTTCTTCGGCGTGGACCCGCTAGAGCTGCTAGTGATTTTCCGCTTCGAGCCTTTACCTTTCGGCGGCTGGTCTCCAACAAGTGGCATTATATCTACCTCCTCCTCCGAGCTCAAATGAATTGGAATGCTTCCAGCAGTTGGAGTCGGAGGGGTTGGATCCACTATGGGAGGCGGGATAGACACGCTGGTATCGATAACTGTACCACCAGGTGATTTCATTCTCAGCGGAGCCAGGCCAGGTGCCGCATTCTACCTCTAGAACTGCTGCCATGAGCCGCTGCCTCCATTTCAGCGTCAATTTTGGCCAATATCTCTTCTTCACGAATTGCTTGGGCCTCGCTGGGAACATTGATGGTCAGCATCGAAGAACCAGTAGCACGTACAATTCCACTCATAACAAATGGTAGGTCCGCAAAAGGGTCACTGTGGCGACTGAAGAGCTCCTCCATCATTTGCTCGTTAAAAGAGAGTGTGCACCCCTATGTTCCATCAATTGGTGCAGACGTTATTGTGACGGTTGCCTCTGTAATGATGGCCTCCTACATGTAATGCGATTCTTGAGTTGTTGGAGGCGCTACCGGTGTAACTCCAGTCGCTGGATAGAGAAAAAACAAACTGTTAGTAAACGCTTCGAATCAAGCCTCTTACTTTGGACACATATGAAGAATGTTCAGAGTCCCTTCCTCGGTTAGGCTGGTGGACGGCTGAATTAGCTTCAGAAATGTGCTCTTTAGCAGGAGATAACTGCAGCTATTTCGGATTGTAAGCAGGGACAGATTGGGGTTCAACCACTAGTGTAGGTTTAGGTTGGTTGGTGCAGGAATCTCAAGACTTGTATCATGATGCTCAACACCTGAACCTTTTCCAACCTTCGAGTGTTAGGTGTCGAGCTTCTCCTTTTCATGTGAAATCATCGACTCATGGAGAATCTTTCTTTTATCTTTGGTCAGCATACGATTCTCAAGCTCAACTCGTCAACTGATTCACTCAGATGCACCGCCTTCTCCTCCTCAACCAATCGGCCCCAGGCATAGTGAAGATGTATCGAATAATTTTCGAGCCAGGCTAAGTTCCTGTGCTTAAGTAATTAGCATTATAAGTGTGAGGAGATCTTCGATATCAGTCTATAGCCTGGACTCCTTCGTTCGAATCCTCTCCTCGACCTCGGTCTCCACAACACGGACTTTCTCCACTGCCGCATCCCATTCACCTTGAAGCACTGCGGCCTTATCACATGCCTCATGTGCTGTGGTATTGGCGTCATCCCTTTCTTTAATGATTTTAGAAAATTTGGCTTTAAGCTCATTGAGTTTTTTAGAGTCGCATCCCGTTCGGCAGTAACGGTGGTGTTCCGATGGCCCGTCTCCTCCACCGGGGCATAGTGTGTCTGCCTCATCCTCTCCATGGCCAAGTTCACCTCATCGGCCTTTTTAATGGCCTCTATTTCTGACTTTCGGGAGGATTCAGCTTCATCATGAAGCACTTGGATGATTCGATCCTTCTGAGCAAGGTCATTCTCTAACTTCTCTATGGTGGCCGTCCGCTCAAAGGCCAGCATTGATGCTTTCTCTGCGTCTTTTGACCACTCCTTATACTGAGCATAGATGTCGTGAATATAATCATATATCATATTCTCCACTTTCGCTAGGATTCTCTTTAAGTGCGAAGGAAAGATGTAGCCATCAAAGCAGATGTTCGGGAAATCCTTCTTCAACTGTGCAATTCTAATAGCCCCTTCTTCGGAGCGCTCAATGGTAGCTTGTTCAATGGCAACGGGAGTTTCGATCTCATGTCTACGGCGGTAAGGATCAGGCCTCTGACCATGGGAAGACAGTTTGTGACGTGAAGGCTCCGGAGGATGTGTGACATAAGCAGAAGGTTGCGTAGGGGTTCGAGGAGATGGAGAGCGCAATCGAGATCGATACCTCTATTCTAGGTTCCTATCCCTATTCCTATCCCAATCGTAGTATTCCTGACTGGAATAACCACGATCGTGGTTTCTATCATCTTCCCTCCTGTGGGACTCATAGTATGAACTCGATGACTGACGCGCTGAATGGAAGCTTCCAAGCCTAGAATATCATCGAGTCATTGTTCCTGCAAAGTAAGTGAAGCAATATTAGTAATCTCTTAAAGTAAACATCTTGCGATCGGAAATCGTGTAGTGCCGTGAACTGTGTATGTATGTCCAACCCCCGGACCAACCAGAAATATCGGCCAAACTTGTGGGAAGAGACTCGCTTAAGTCTAAGGCACTCTGAAGCTTCGCCAATCCGATGTTGTGTTGGAGTGACACATAATCCGAAATTGGGACATCGACAAGCCCTTCGAAAAGATTCTCCACTTGCGCAGGAGGAGCCTCTGAAATTCTAATACTAAAAGCAGGATGGGACACGATCACTAATTTCCATCTCCCAGACTTAGAACGCTTATGGGCTGCGGCCTTGACTATTCTCCTTCCCTCATAATCTTGAAAGGCGTAGGAAAGCCCGATAATGGGTTCATCGTCAGCGGATGTATCTTCATCACCATCTTCTTCAGCTATAACAACCTAGGGTGTTTTACGCTTCACCCTTCCAGTCGGGACTGCCCTCAATGTTCCTTCGAGCCTTATACTTTGATTTCGCTCGATCAGCCCAACTATCTTCAAGTTTCGGCCTATTTGCACCGACTCTATTTCCCTCATTTCAATTGGAACTTCTTGGAGAACTCATACTATCTCTTTGAATGCGCACCTTTGGGTCGTGGAATTACAGTTGTAAAGAAAAAGAGATATTAGTTTGACATCAGTCATGATCACCTTGTTAACTACTTGAAAAGACTATGTACCTACGTCTGAATAACCATCGGATGGTGAATCCTGAGGGGGCATCGGACATAAAACCACTTCGTTTTAAAATAACTCAGCTAGGTCCAGGAGATAATGACAACTTGACAATTTCTGACCGCTTCCAAAAACGTAAAAGAAGGGCTATCTCCCCATCTCTTGACATTGAATAAGTACCTAATTTCGAGCGGGGTCGGTGGCTGGAAAAGATGCTCCATAAATACAACGAATTGGCTACTCAGCGGAGCATATCCGTTAGGGTGTAATTGAGATGGAGCGATTCCGAAGAAAGACAGCACTTCCCTAATATATTGCTTAAATGGAGGAAATGTTCCAGCTGTGCATGCATGGCGATTGAAAGCAGTAAACCCCTTTGGTGGAAAATGCGGTCTACGATTTGGTCCTTGTAATAGCACATCGCCCAATGACAAACCATGCCTTAAGCATTTCTGTCCCAGCACGTCTTCGAAAACATTGGATGGTACAGAGTCTTACGAATTACTGATTAAAGTAGCGCCCCGTAGCTCATCCGGAGCTAGATCTATAACTTCGGTCGTAATGGCCGGTGTCTCGATTGTTAAAGGAAGCGAACTCTGAATTTCCTACAGTTGTGAGCTTGCAGACTCCATAACTAACTAACTTATAAAGAATCATCATTAGACGATAATAAGCCCATGTATCCCCAGTGTGAAGTGTGTGAATGTGTCATGCAGTGCAGTGCTACATCTTATTTGAGAAATTCAATAGATTATGATAACATATGCAAACGACAAGACTTCGAAATTCAATCGGAGTGACCGTCATTGCTGACCGTCACAACCCTGCCATCCAGGCTTTAAAGATCGGCTCGAGTTAAAGTTCGTTAAAATTTCGTTAAGTTACGATTCCATCGACGAGCTTTGGAAGGAAGTCAAGTGTACAATGAAAAAGTTTAAGTCCAGATATGCAGGGCAGAAGCTCGTCGGAATTAGGTATTCAAATGTGCAAGGGTGTTCAGATTCATCAAAGTTCAACTCGTAGTCAATCACCTAAATTCAAATTCGTATTGGTCAGAAGAACGTGGATTTCGTACCGATCATGGTCGAATGCCCATCTGATGAACAATTACAACAACAAATATCTAATCAGTATCATAAAGCAATTAGTTACAACAACATACAGTACAACAGTTGGCAGTCCACATTTCATAATTTATGTCTCTATGAATCAAAAAAATACAACTTTCAACGAAAAAACAACAACCGTTCAACGAGTCGGATAGAACAATTCAAAGTGAAAGATTGACTATGTTTTATGAAAATCAATAACTTTATGATTTCGACGGTATAGCCTTATATTTTATAAAATTAGAGTTTTGTTTTTGAATCTCGGATAGAGGTTCGATATCATTTTAACCGCATGGATGTCTTGAGTTACTATTTCAATATTTATATTAATGGCTTGACAAGCCATATATTTTATGATTTCACCAACTTTATTGGGGATACTAATGTATATTATTTTCGATGTGCAATAAGTTTAAGGGTTTGGCAACCTAAGTGGGGACACCAGTAGACATAGGTTGGGCCCAAAGTTAGTCGGACTTACCCATGTTACATGCCTGTAGATGATTATTTTACTATGTTCTAACCATTGTGGTTGCAGGTGGATGAATTTTGATTAACATAATTGGTTAGGATCTAGTTATGGGAAAACTCCTTCTACTCTACGACGTGGTCTCGCTAGATATATATTTTGGTTTGATATCGTAGGTTATTATTCACATCAGAATTTTTGTCCGACCCAAATTTTATGTTTTCCCCTTAAACACTTGGGTTCTCATTTGAGTAGGCTAGGAGTAAGGATTTTTAAGTTCCCAAGTTGGAAGAATAAGCTTTTGGAGACATGCAAGAGGCAAGCTAGCTATTAATAGAAGCTTTTGTTTTTTGTTATGTTGTTTTGTGTCTAAATAGATGTAATGATAGAAGTTATAACTATCAAGTATTAGACTCTTATCAACCAAGGGAGGATCTTCATATGTCGCTCTTGAATATTTTGTAAATGTTATACTTCTCAGAACGTGGGATCGAATGGGATTATGTAATGAACAAGAACTTTTATTTATTAAACGAAATGAAAAAGTTTGCTACTAAAATGAGTTTGAAAAAATCGCATATTCTTATATTTATCATGTTATCGATTTAATTAACTTGATAATATTTTATCATCGAAAATTCTTTGTAGATGACTATAGCATCAGTAGCGCTTAGTTTCGGGCCTCATAATGGGGGATGCTATAGTTTGGTATCAGAGCATAGGTTTATATATAAATTTAAAAGATTAGATTTTTTGAAAACATAATCTAGTGAATCAAAGAATATGATCGGGGTATGGGATAACGCTATAGTAACTTACTTGTATTTGCTATATGTATGTATTCTCCCTCTCTCTTAGACTATTTTTCTGTATCTTATTAAGGCTTGTATGCAAATTACGAGAAATCAATATATGGAAACAGGAAATGAAAGAGTGAATTTATGTGGAGGAATCACCACAACTAATAGAAATGCTCGGTTCAATAATAGAAAGAACCAAGATAGATTAGCACGTTCTAATCAAAATGCAAATTCTAATTTGGGTATTGGAATTCCACCGTAGACATGGGGGCTATATATCAGTTCTTTATCAACATGATGCATGTGGGGGCTATTGTTGATTTGGCTATAAGGAATGCTACTAATGCATGAGGAGCTAATCCTGTGGAGCCAGTTGGCAATAACTATGCCAAGCTAAACCAAAATCACACCAGTTTTGGATGAAAGTATTTTCTAGAAACTGAGGATGTTATTGAAGTGGAGAAATGGCTATTGTACCACAAGAGAATCTTTGCTAATTTAGATCTAAATAATGAGCAGAAGAGGAGGTTGACATCGAGGCAGTTGCAAAGAGCTGCTTTTTACCGGTGGAACGATGTAACCGTAGGAGTCCTAGAGGAGGAATTGACTAATTAGGATGAGTTTATAAGGAGGTTTGATTAGAGGTTCTTGTCTAAGATAGTAAAATCAACTTTGCTCAAGAAATTTATGGAATTGGAGCAAGGAGAAATGTATATTCTGGAGTATGTTTGTTGAGTTATCCAGATACGGACATCCCACCATAAATATTGTGATTATGAGATAAGTTTATCCGAGGTTTAAAGGCGAAGATTGCTAGGGCAACAATGTCGCATCTTAGGGATTCAAGTAATGTAGTGGTGGAGAAGGCTATAAGGAATGAGGAGATGGTTTTGATTTTGGAAAGGAGCGGCAGGTGGAAACCTAGAGTTCTTAAAGTATGAGGAGGAGAAAGCTCTTCAAGGGGAAGGGACCTAAGTAGGGTAGAGCGGCCAAGAAAGGAAAAACTGATATAGTTTACTACAAGGGTGACAAGAAGGGGCATTATGGTAATGTGTGTCGATCTGGTGATGATAAGATAGTTGTGGGAAAGAAGAATGTAAAGTGCTATAACTGCAACCAGGTGGGGAATTATAAGAATAAATTTCCATAAGCGGCCAAGGAGGGAAAAGGAAAAATCTTTGCTTTGGAGCCATTATCTTTTAGACCAACAAAAGAGGAGAAGGGAAAGGCTGTAATGGAAGACACACTTTTGATTCATGGCATACCTGTTAAAGTATTGTTTGACACTGATGCATTATATTCGTTTATCTCTTGGTGTTTGGTAGATAAGTTAGATTTAGAACCATCATACCTTGTTACTTCCTTAAGGGTCGCGAATCTAATACGAGGGTATGCAACTCTTGGGATGAGATGCGACCATTTAGAATTTGAGTTGTTGGGTCATCTTTTTGGCTGCAGTTTGTTAATGTTTGATTTTGTAGTCTTGGGGATTATTTTGGGTATGGATTGGTTGAGAAAATATGAGGATATTTTGCCAAGATAGGAAAATATCATTAAGACATCCTAATAGTGGTGATTGAATTATATACTTAATTGGGAATTTGAGTTTAGATACTTGTGCTTTATAGGGTGCAACAGAGGTGGAAGATGAGTAGAGTCGGGTTTTAATTATAAGAGATTTTGCATATGTTTTTGAACCAGTTATAGGATTACCATCAAGGAGAACTATTGAGTTCAGAGTTAATCTTGTACCTAGAGCTAAACCCGTTAGTAGATTGTCTAACAGAACGACACCTACTGAGATGAAAGAGTTAAAGGTGCAGCTAGTGAACTTAGAAGGAAAGAGTTTTATTAGACCAAGCAGTTTACCTTGGGATGTGGCTGCAGTGTTCGTGAAGAAACCAGACAAACCATTGAGGATGTGTATTGATTATCGTAAGCTCAATGAGAAAAGATAAACAATATACATCTTTTGCCGAGAATCGATGATTTATTTGATCAGTTGAGTGGAGTCAAAATGTTTTCCCAGTTGGTTTTGACGACTAGGTTCCATCAACTGAGGGTGGTGGAGAACAATATCCCTTTGACGGCGTTTCGAATGAGGTATGGTTCGTATAAGTGGTTAGTCATGCCATTCAGTTTGACTAATGTGCCTACTTCCTTTATGGACTTGATGGACCCGATTTTTCTAGAGTACTTAGATAGGTTCATGTTGGCATTCATTGATGACATTTTGATATATTGTAAGGATGAAGAGATCATGAGATTTATCTTAGAATAGTGCTTGAGCTGTTGAGGCAGCATAAACTAAAAACCAAGTTTTCAAAGTGTCATTTTTGGAATAGATAAGTGAAGTTGCTTGGTCATGTAGTTTCGTAAGAAGGGTTGTCTGTGGATCCACCTAAGATTGAAGCTATAAATAATTGAAAGAGACTCAAGATAGTAATCGAGATAAAGAGTTTTCTTGGATTAGCTGGCTATTACTGGAGATTAATTAAGGATTTCTCTCAGATAGCAACACCCCTGACTAAACTAACCAGAAAGGATGTAAAGTTTATTTGGTCTAGCAAATGTGAGGCCAGAAGCTAAAACACTTACTGACCAATGCACCCATGTTAATTATGCTAGAAGGTAATCAAGATCTGATGGTGTACATAGATGCATGTGGAATATGATTAGGAGCTGTGTTGATGCAAAGAGGTAAAGTGATTGTATGTGCTTCTCGACAGTCTAGACCACATGAAGTTAGGTATCCAACTCATGATTTGGAGTTGGCAGCAGTGGTATTTTCTTTGCAGGTATATGGAGACACTACCTCCTAGGAGAAAGATTCAAGTTGTTTATAGACATAAGTCTTTGAGGAATTTATTCTCTCAGAAGGAGTTGAATATGAGATAATAGAGATAGATAGAGTTTTTAGCAACTTATGATTTTGGTATTAAGGTATACACCAGGAAAAGAAAATAAAGTTGCTAATGCACTTAGCTGAAAACATCAGAATATGGTGTTAACTATGATAGCTGAGTGAAAGGATTTAGAAGCATTGACTACTTGTGGTGTGCAGTTAAGATGAATGGCTAGTTCTACTTAAGAAACTGCCATGTTGTTATGTTTATATGTTCGACCAGTGATGATCGTTCTAAGCAAAGAGATGATCCATTACTAGCAGAAAGGATTAGAAGGATTGAAGGTGGAACTGAGATTGATGATTTAAAGGATTTTATTCTTGACAAGAATGGATGGTTAAGAAAGAAGGGACGATTGTGTGTTCCAGATGTTGATGACCTGAGAAAGGAAGTTCTTAAGTAATTTCATCGATCGAAGTTTATTATTGATCTTGGAGGAACTAAGACGTATTAGGATATGAAGTGGAGTTTCTTCTAGGAAGGTATGAAAATGTATGTAGGCTTATGGGTAAAACAATATTTGAATTGCCAGCAAGTGAAAGCCAAGCATCAAAAGCCAAGTGAATTGCTTCAGCCTTATATATATACCAGTTTAGAAATTAAAATCTTTATCCATGGATTTTATTGACAGGTTGCCAAGGTCGAATAGGGGAAATGATAGTATTTGGGTTATATTGGATAGACTGACCAAGAGTGCACATTTCATTCCCGTTAAGATCAACCAGGACGGTACATGCATTGTCTAAGTTGTTTACGAGGAACATAGTCAGAATGTATGGGATTCCTAATAGCATAGTCAGTGACAAAGATATTTTATTGAGTAATGAGTTCTGGAAGAGTCTACAGGAAGTGTTAGGTACCAAGATTAACATAAGCCCGCTAATCAACCATAGATAGACGGGCAGACGGAGAGAGTCAATAAAGTACTTAAATATTTGCTAAGAGCTTGCGTACTAGATTTTGGTGGGTCATGGGAAGACCATTTGCACTTAGTTGAATTTTCTTATAATAATAGTTATCAGACTTGTATAGGAATAATGCCTTTCGAAGCTTTGTGCAAAGGCACGCGATCACCAGTATATTGGTTGGAGACCGGAGATAGATTGGTTTGTGGTCAAGTTATGGTGAGAAAAGTCACGGAAAAAATAGAGTTGATCTGAGCAAGAATGAAGGAGGCTTGGTCCAAACAGAAAAGTTACACAGATATGCGGCGTATGGATTTAGAGTTCTTAATGGAAGATCAAGTTTTTATTAAAGTATCATTGATGAAGGGTGTGGTACGATTTGGAAAATGAGGTAATTGGCACCTAAATATTCCCTGTTATAGACACAATCGGAAAGCTCAAGTACCGGCTAGCATTACCGAGTAGTTTGATAGGAGTCCATAATATTTTTTATGTTTTTCATCTAAGAAAGTATGTGCATAATCCAGAGACTACTATTGCTCTGTTTACATTGGAAGATTTAGTGGTGGAATCAGATCTGGCTTTTGTGAGACAACCAGTTCGTGTTATGGCCGGAGATGAGAAGGTTAAGGAATAAGACAGATATATTAGTGAAAGTCCAGTGAAATGATAAGTTGAGAAAGACTGTACTTGAGAAACAGAGGACATGATTATGGATACTTATCCTGAGTTGTTATGAGGGAATGTTATGTACTTGTTATAAAGACTTTATAGCTAGTAGGATATACTATCATTGTTTGTTATAGTTGTTTGCATGTTTCATATGCTTATTGTGTGGTCCTTACTGAATTTTGAGGAAGAAATTCTTTAAGTATAGGAGCCTGTAGCACCCCTAATTTTAGTTTAACATTATTTACGAAATTTAATTGGATAGATTAAATAGAATAATATAGTGAGATATGGAGGATGGGATTTAATAATTAATTAGGTCAGACCTTAACTAATCTATTAATAAGATTTTTTATAAAAGTTATAAAAGAGGGGTTAAATGAGAGGGTAAATTAGGAATAAAACCTTATTTCATTCCTTAAGCCCTCTCTCTCATTCATTCTCATTTTACACTCGCAAACAATCAAAACAAACATTTAAAGAATTGCCATTCCTAAAGGGTAGGAGAGAAGGAAACTAGCCTCCATCAACTCTCAATCTTGTTATCCAACCTAAGGTGAATAATAATCGACCATCTCTATTATTTTTGTTTGAATTCAATTATGGCTAATTTTTGAATTGATCTTGATTGCTTTGTCATGTTATGGATGTTTGATCATTGCTTGGATAGAATAATGATTTACAGAAGTTCCTTGCAATTATTATGATTGGTTTTAAAGGTAAAAACTAAATTTTTAATCTCCAACTGATTTGCTTTTCTGGTATGTTGTGTAAACATTATTTTTGAGACGGTTTTTTAATTTCATAATTTTTCAAGTTAATATGAATATTTTGCAAATTTCCTAAGGAGAAAATAGTAGTTATTTCGAATTTTAATTATTAAAAATAATTAAATAATTATTTTAGTTTTGAAATTTTTACAGGAGAAAGAATATATAAATTCCGGTTTTCGATGATATTTGGGGATTTTTCTTAAAATGTTATGATTTTCTATGAATTTATAAGCTAGAAAAGCTTATAATTATTATTAAGTAATAATATTAATTGATGGGTTTCGAAACAGATTTGAAAAGATAAAACTAACTTGTGGCAATCTTTCTACAAAGAAATTGAAAAAAGTTTGTTTTTAATCAATCGAAAATTGACTAGGGATTAGAGTTAGTAAAAAGAAATTTCTTTATGTAGAAATGAAATATTTTTTATATTAACTATGATACTGCTATGTTGTGTGTTAGAATGTTTAATGCCTGATGATGACCAACGTCCATGTCGCCACTATAAATTTCAACATCAACATGAATAGATGCATTCAATGTCAACTTGTGTTGGTATGGAATAAATCTAATCAGGTTGAAGTGATGCATATTAGGATTTTAGCATACCATCATTTGACGTTGGTGATTTCGTATCTCGCCAAAACTATTTAGACATCTCTTGTCCTTTTGTTTTTTAAATCCATATCACACGGCATTGATGTCGTAAGTCTCTAACCCTAAAACTTATGCATTAAAGGCTTTGATGCTGCATGTCTTCATATTCGACGACCTTCGAGTAGTGGCGTAGTTACCATAGTTTCATATAAACGATATCAAATGTTTTAAGGCTTTGATACTACAAGTCACCATTTCTGATATCAACTATTTGTGGCATAGTATCCGAAGTACCATATTCTTGACATCATTGGTTTTTTTTAGCGTATTGATGCTGTAAGAAATTGATTACAACTTGAGTAATTGACGTTGTAGCTTGTCGGCTCCAACTTCACATGTTTTCCCTGTTTTCGGCAACTAGGTTAAGCGCATTTAGTGCCTTAACTCTTTTATTTTGAAATTAATGCTTTGTGGGAAATTAAATTTAAACAGTTAGTTACTTAAGTTTTACAAATAGTCAATTACATTGGGATGGGTAATCCGTTATATGATTTTGGGTAGGGTAAGGGAGTGTATAACACTATGAAGATAGATTAGTCAGATTTACCCATGGTGCATGCCTGCGTATGATTATTTTATTATGTTCTAATAATTGGGGTTATAGGTGCATGAATTTGATTAACATAATTGGTTAACATACTATTAAAGGGAAAACCCATTCCGCTCTACGGCACGGTCTCACTAAATATCTATTTTGGTTCAAGATGGTAAATTATTATTTACACCAGACTTTTTGTCTGAGCCGAGTTTTTGTTTTTACCTTAAACTGTTGAGTGCTTATTTGAATAGGCCACGAGTATGGGTTTTCTGGTTTCCAGCTTAGACGAATAAGCTTCCAGAGGCATGTAGGAGGTAAGCTAGCTATTAGTAGGAGCATTTATTTTCTACTGTGTTGTTTTATGTTTAAATGGATGTAATGACAGAAGTTATAATTGTCAAGTATTAAACTCTGATAAACCAAGGAGGCATCTACATATGTCGCTCTTAGAGTATTTTGTAAATATTTACTTCTCAGAGCGTGGGATCGAGTGAGATTTTGTAATGAATATGAAATTTTATTTATGAAACAAAATGAAAAGGTTTACTATTGAAATGAGTTTGAAAATTTTCATATTCTTGTGCTTTTGATGTTATTGATACAATTAACATAACATCATTTTATAACCGAAAATTTGCACCGTGGATGACTACAACATCCGTATCGCTTAGTTTCGAGCCTCAAAATAGGGGATTTTACAATTATACATGCACTTGCACACATCAAAACAATAAAAATAGAATGTAATATCTACTTACTCTAAAAACAGTTCCACTCTGTCCATATTCATTAGGACAACCAAATGAGCACTTCCTTTCTCATTAGATGAGAATGTAATTGTCTCAAGCTTTGAAATTGGATGTCATTTGAGTATTGCATTGTTTACATAATCTTTATTTTGACCTTGTTTCTCCCTATTTATAATGATATTTTTAAAAATTCACCAAAAAATCTCATGGACTTTTCTATAAGATAATACTTTACAATAAGCCTTCAGCTCCCTCATAGTTCCTTACATATTCTTTAAGAATCTTCATATACCTTTCAAAGTGATACATCCAAAGAAAATTGATCGTCCATGTAATCAAGTTTCTCTTCCATGATGATTTGTTAAATGAATCATTATACAAAAGAAGGTCCAAAATATTTTTCAAGATCGCACAAGATTATAACAATCTCATTATAGAGTCGTTGCAACTTTTCTTTACAAAGAACACGTTGACATAGTTTATTGAAAGATGAACATAAACGGAATATTGTTTTCCTCGGCTTCTTCTGGCCACAATTCTCTTATTGTAACTGACAATGTTTTTTGCATTAAAACATGAAAATCATGAGACTTATAGCCACTAAATTTACAGTTCTCCAATGACATACATCTTTTGAAATTTGAGCAATAACCATCAAACCCCTTGTAATCATATAATCTTTTGCAAAATATTTTTTTGATAACTTGCCAATGTATAAAGAGCCGAAGGAAGATATGTTTTCATTCCATGAAGTTATGCAAGAAGACTATGTCAAATTGCCCAATACTTTAAATCCTCTCTGGAATTAGTTCCATCCTTTGATTTGCTATCATGCAATATTATGCCTAAGACGCTTTCTCCTATATTTTTCTCGACATGTGTTACATCTAAATTGCGTCATAATGGAAGTTCCCATAAACATCAATATTATAACATTTTAGCATTATAATTTTTTATTGTTAAATCGATGTAGGAAAACTTTTTGAACACTAACCTCCCAATATGGTAAATCAAAGAAAATTGACTGTTTTTCCACTCTGATAACTCTATTTTTATAAGGTCATTATCCTCATCATATTCATCTTCTTTTTCATGGACACACTTTCTTTTTTTACCCACTCTCCTTTTCCTCTGCTCCTAATTTGGTCTCTTCTTATTCTTTACTTTCTTTTTTTTCTTCTTTCTTATCATTTCCAAAATCATTGGAATTTTTTTTCAAAATAACAGAAATGTTTATGCATATTAGATTTCTAGATACGTTTCCATGGTATTATCAAACCAAGTCCTTTGTTTACTCCATAAATATAAAGGAGGTAAAAATCTTCTATGACCTATATACACATTCTTTCGACTATGATTCAATCATCGACGATGAGTGTTAACACCGCATAATGGATAAGCTTTTTTTACCTTTTACACAACATCCAACAAGATTTCCATAAGCGGAAAAGTCATTTATAGTCTATGATAAAATTGCTTTTTAATTAAAAAGTGTTTTAATGCACAAATATAAACACCATTACTCCACAAGTGACGTAAATCTTCTTGCACTAGAGCTATAATATACACACATATACCTACATACATACACGCACGCATGCATGCATACATACATACACATACACATATACATATATATACATACATACATACATACATATATATATATATATATATAATTTCTCAGTTACTTTAGACCAGGAATCACCAATATTAACATAATATTTTCTTTTTTCATGCACAACATATGTGGAAGATTATATGTCACGAGCATTACCGGCTAGCAAATATATTTTGAACTCTTAACGGCAAATGGATTGAAACCATCCATAGCAAGATCTTGTCTGAGATTATGTGGATCGATTGAAAACAATTTCTATTTCTTATCCACCACATTCCAAGTTATAGAATCCATGGGATGACATATTTTTCCATCATTGCTTTTATTACTATAATGTCATCTTAGATCTTTCGTCATGTTTTGGGATCTAAACAATTTTTAAATCTTAGAACGATTGGAAAATATCTCAATATTTTAAGATGCCTTGCATGATCTCTTTTACTCTCACTTATCTTCCATTTTGAAGAACCACATTTTGGACAACTATTCAAATTTTTGTACTCTTTCCAAAAAAGGCAAAAATCATTTCTACAAGCATGAATCTTCTCAAAACTCATATCAGATATTTTAAGAATTTTTTTACTTCATATAAAGTGTTGGGAAGTACATTATTCTTTAGCAATAACACTTGTTGCATATTTAATAACCTATTGAAACAATACCAGATAATCCAATCTCACATTTAAGATCATATAAAGCAGTGATAATTGATTATTTTGTCCGGCCTTCATAATCAAGGTATAATCGACTTTCTATGTCTTCCAAATTCTAAAGTAAATCAACTTCTTGTCTTTACGGACCATCATTATCTTTTTTGTCGGCAAAAAAGTATGATTAACAAAATCTTCATCTTCATAGTGAACGGTTGGAATAAGTCATATGTGTCACTCAACTTCGTTTCTTAGATGATATTTATTTGTCCACCATAATTATACTACCTATTGCAATTGTAATTAGGTTCCATTCCTTTTATAATCAAATGCTCAAAGGCAATCTTGTCATAATGATGACAAAGATTTCAATAGTTTATTCAAGGACATAATTTTTTTTCTATACTTACTAAATTTTTCCTTCGCAATCTGCACAAAATTTCATGCTCCTTGCTGGTATTCTATAATAGTTCTACGACGAAAAATCGACAATATCAATATTGACTTTAATATCATATCTTATTTAATTCTCAAATTAAGTTTTGAGTAGTACTATCCTATTATCTGTGTAAATGCACCCAGTGTTTTTCCATCATCGATATAATATGAAAACAAGCAAATATCCAAAAATCATAGTAACAATTAGTTATTAATTCCAAGTAAAGAAGTGATTATTTATAATATATTACTAGTGTAAATGCATTAGACATGAGCGGTTATATTGTATTATCTATACACACCAAATTACAATGAGAATTCAATGAATGGAATTTCCATTGTATCTTTTTGAAATTTCGAAAATACCTCCATTAATGGAATTCCACAGTGACTACCAAAGGTTTTTCACTTATAGCACACATCCATCAATTATTGATTTTACTAAATAAAATTAAATATATTTATCTATTAGATGCACAATTAAAGTATTTTCTAAAATAATTGTGAAAAATATTGACAAATTAACCAAAGTACAGTTAATTTCTGACCCTATCGACATGTCAATACCAGTAATATATATTATGTCATCTATCATGGCGTGGTCCTATCAGTTTTTCATTCCTAAAACTGTACACAAATACATAATGACTACCACATATTTTTAACATGATTCTGATATTCTGTTATTATAGTCAAGCATCCAAAGCTACAAAATTCATAAAATATAAGTTCTTGCAACCTGATTCAACTAACTAAAAGTTTTCATTGCATTGTATTTTTATACGGTTTAATTGTAACTAACATAACACATTAGAGCCACCTTCATATCCTTAAATATGATAGAATATCGTATAAACTGTAGCAATCATCTATCTTTTATAACTTAATGGAGTCAAGTGCACAACTGTCCAAAACAAATAAAATATATACTCAAAACTATATTGCCATCATGTACACAATATTAAATTTGTACAAACAAATTATTTTATTATTTTTTGTAGATTCAGGAAAAACTGTCATTTACACTATGGCCCAATGGTGAAAAAGTAGTAAGTTGGTGGTTAGCATAAAGATGTATTGGAATTTTAATAATAACACTACAAGGAAAATGGGTATTTGCATTGGCAGAAAACCGACGCCGGCCGATTCTAGTCGACGCAAGCCGATTCGAAAAACCGATACAAAAATAGACGTCACCACCAAAGCATTTGAGTCGGGTTTTGCGTCGGCTTCGTCACCACTTTAGTGTCAGTAAGTGACGGCTATATCCACGTGGCTATTTTTTTCTAAAATTCTATTGGCCGTAAGTAGCCGATTCTAGCCAATGCAATCCTGTAACCAAATAGCCGATTCTAGCCGATGCAATCCTGTAACCAAACCGCCGATGCAAGCCGACGCAAGCCTGTGTTCTGCTGTTTATGCCCTCAAACCACAATATAAACAATTTTCGTCGAACTATAACAACATTCAATCTTCCAACACAAGTATAACACTAACCTCTCATCAATCAAACATAACATTCATAATTTTCCATCAAACAAAAACTATATATCCAAAAACTCATCAATCAAACACAACGTTCACTAGTGTACATCATACTCAACAATACATATAAGTAATATCAAAAAAATCATACATCATTGTCCTACTCATCATCATACATCAAACAACAATAAGTTCAACACAAAACGACGCAAAAAATGTGACAATCACAACCTTACCTACTCATCATCTCCAGACGCATCCTCTCCAGGCATTCTTCCATGCTCTGCCAGGTATGCCGCGATATGCGCATCAAGCTGCTGTGCAAAAGCATTTCTCTTCCGCCAGTCATTGATCTCCGCAACCTGCTGACGCAACAAAGCTATCTCCTCCTCTGCCTGGGATCTCCTGTAAGCCCTTTGGGATGATATCGCTTGTGAAATAGTTAATAGCTAGTTATAATTTATGCTTCATATCATATTAAATGTATATATTAGTTAATGAAGCAGTTTGCCTCCATATTTCCATAACTATATCGCCTATTTCACGCAGGCGGATCTACAACGGCATCCCAAATATGGTTTGACTCCTCAACGGCCAACTCCTCACATCCGGTGGTCTGCGCCACACGTGTCCGCTCCGCCTCATATGACTCCTGCGATTATAAATAAAAGTTTGACACGAAAAAAAAATTAATTTGCGATTTTTTAGCTGTGAAATAAAGTATTGATAATACTATCATTACGGATAAGCATGTTTACCATTACAGATTGAGATTTGGCGTCTGTCCATCTATACGAAACATTTCCTTCCTCGTCTGTCTCCTCCACAGCATGTGTGGCAGTAAAAAACTCAGCCATCGTAGGCTCGCGATTGTAGTTCTTAGACTAAAATATACATATGAATAAACAATGTTACCAATATGATTAAATAATGTTACAGATATTTATAAACACAATTTATAATTTACCAACTCATTTTTATGTTGTTGAAAAGATTTCGAGCCATCACGATGTACAACAGGATTCTTATTCCTGTTTTTGCGATTCTGCACTGATATTTCCTATACATTTAAACACAAGGTTACTATATTAATGCAACTAATATACGAATCTTAAAAATTTTAAATTACAATTCGAAAGTGGATAGCTTACTTTGAATTCAGGAGTATCGCAGAGCCGAAGAAACTCACTATATACGTCAGTGCTCATCCAACTCGGCTTTTTCCCGCACTCTTTGCTTTAGTTATCGTGTTTATATAATTTTTTCTCATTCTTTGATTCCAATGATTTCTAAACACATCCAAATCCTGGGGCTCAACACGTACGGCAACCTGCATATTGGAATTAACTTGAATTATAAACATTCTATTGACATTCAAATCAAATAAAAATTTATACTTAATTACCATCAAATCTGCGCATATTGCGTTCTTTACAGGCACTGGGATGTCATCCCACCGTGGCCAACAGCCGGACATCCTACTCATAAACGCCTGTCTCGACGTTTGTAAAATGAAATCTGAAGGCTCCACCTCAAAGCCCCTGTATAAATTTTGATGTACATATTTAATATATTTTAAATAACATACTTGAAATACATTTGATATTTACCCTGCCGTCTTTCGAACTAACTCAACAATGGGGAGTAAATTCGGCACACAGCCACTGGCACCTGTGTCGGGAGAAGAAGAAGGCTCAAACCTATTGTCGTGTCTCCTGTAAGACATATCTGCCACAAACATATCATATCATATAACATATATCATATCAGAACATACCATATCTTATCAGAACATATCATATCATATCAGAAATCATATCATATATCGTATATCATATCAGAACATATCATATCATCGCATAAAATATTCCACTTGATTCAGACTTTAAGTATTACATATGTCATAAAAATACTTATACAACATGCAGTTCAAATATTTACATATGTCATATTCAGACTCTAAATATTACATATGTCATAAAAATACATTATACAAATGCAATTCAAATATTTAAAATTATCAGTCTTCGTCGTTCTCTGATTCAGACTCGGTCTCGTACTTTATATCGTTTTCTTCAACACTTTCAAATGCATCTACCAAAACATTTGATTCATCATCCAACAACCCTACATCAATATCATCGGTTATTATTACTTCAGTATTTGGCTCAAGATCTGCTTGATACGCTGTTTCGTCTGGAATATTATTTCCGTCAAATGTAAATTTTGCCTTTGTTTTAAAAACAGCCGACCAATCCACTTTATCTCTTTTCAAGGATCGATACGGAGCAAAATAAACCTGTAACGCTGGCTTGGCCAATACGAAAGGATCATACTTACAGTAATGTGAGGTATGTTTTATATCAGTAAGTTTATAATCTTTGTGCATGTTGATTCCAGTACCAGGAACATTGCTAAACCAGTTGCATTTGAATAAAAAAAACTTTTTCTGCAGGTTGTATGTAATATGTCAACTCTAAAACATGTGTTAATGCGTCGTAAAAACTATATATACACTCATCTGGATCGTCACTACCTTTGACAAATACACCGCTTTTATATGTCAAATTTTTGGCACCGTAATCTTTGGTGTTGAATTTAAATCCTTTGACGAAGAATATTGGATACATCTTGACATTTCTTTTTGGTCTGATTGCAAGATGTTGTAATCCTTTGTCAACGACACAATTTATTAGATCATAAACGTAATTTGAAAACCATTTAACAAATTCTTTACTGAGATCGCCAGATGGATGCAGTGATTCGTATATACTGCAAATACATAATATGTTTTAATATAATTAATATGTAAGTATAATTGAATTATATATGAATTTATTATTACCTGACAAATGGTGCAACTTCTGGACAAGTTAGAAGAACATATGTGTGTGCTACATGGTGATCTCTATCGTCTAACCATATTTCCACACATTTTCCAGCATGTTGGCCATGTTGTCTAAAAATAGATAACATTGCTTGAGAAGAATCATGTTCAACGCCTTCTTCATTACGAGGAACACTTACAAACTATAAGTTCACATGATCACTAAAATAATGAGAGAGAAAGAATGAAGCTTCTTCTTCAAGATATAATTTGCAAATAGAACCTTCAACTCGTGCTTTTTGCCTAATTTTTTTCTTCAAATGATTCAAGTACCTATTACAAATTTATTTTAAATTTAGGCATATAAAACTGAATTTTAAACTAACATAAATATTGCTGATATTCAATATTACCTCTCAAATGGATACATCCAACCATATTGAACAGGACCTCTAAAAAGTGCTTCGGATGAAAGATGAACAGGTAGATGCTCCATTACATTAAAGGAACCTAGAAGAAATATTCTTTTCAGTTTGCAGAGCAGTATAGGAATTTCTACTTCAAGTCTACGTATACGGTCGACTTTTAACGTTGTCGAACAAAGTTGTTTATAAAATAAACTTAATTCTGTTATAACGCTCCATACTTATACGGGCAATAGTTCTTTGAGAATCACGGATAATAGATATTCCATCATGATATGACAATCGTGACTTTTCATCCCACTCAATTTATTGTTTTTAAAGTCAACACATATACGAAGATTAGAAGAAATCCCATCAGGACATCTTAGTGCTTTCACTCACTTTAGCACGAGTTTTACTTGCTTACTGTCTAGCTCATAGAATGCTTTGGGTTTTTTTATTGTCATTTCATATGAAGTTCGGGATGTTTACAAAAGTTTGCTATATGAAGTCTTGAATTCAAATTGTCCTTTGTTTTCCCCTTTACATTCATAACTGTATTAAACACATTATCAAACACTTTTTTTCGTTGTGCATCACGTCAATATTATGTCGGAGTAGGAGATCTTTCGAGTAGGTTAACTCCCAAAATATACTTTGTTTGCACCAATTGTGAATGTCTGATTTACCTGGAATTTCAGTCTGCACTCCAGTTTCATGTATCTTCGGATACTCCTTTACAATTTCATATATTTCTTCAATTGACCAATTCTTTGGTGGTTGCATACTCTCTTCTCTGTTAGCTATAAAGCTTTTTCTATCTCTTCTAAAAGTATGATTGAGATGGAGAAAACACCGATGACAATCAAACCAAGAAATTTTCTTTCCATACCGTAGCGAAAACGCCCATGTTTCTTCCATGCATAAAGGACAAGCTAGACGACCAACCGTACTCCAACCTGAAAGCATCCCGTATGCAGGAAAATCACTAATAGTCCACAACAAAAAAGCGAACATACGAAAATTCATTTTTCTCGAAATATCGTACGTTTCAACTCCTTCATTCCATAGCGTTTTCAACTCTTCGATCAATGGTTGTAAATAAACATCGATTCCTTGTGTCGGATCATCAAGCCCAGGGACGACAGTAGTGAGAAACATATATGGAGTTTTCATACACATCCATGGAGGTAAATTATAAGGAGTTACGATAATAGGCCATGATGAATATTTGCTACCAAACTGAAAATGGTGCAAATCCATCCGTACATAAACTGAGTCTGACATTACGGCTTTCTGCAGCAAATGCGGGATGAGTCCTATCGAAATGTTTACATGCTTCTCCATCAGATGGATGTATCAAAGTTCCTTCTTCCGGTGTTCTCACATTGTGTCATCGCATATGGCACGCCGTAGCAGAAGATGCATATAACCTTTGAAGTCTGTGAGTGATGGGTAAATAATGCATCCTCTTGTATGGAACTTCTTTTCCTTTTTTTCTTGGTTTGTATCTTTCTTCGTTGCATATTCTGCATTTTCTAAGCTCAACGTCGTCTTTCCAATACAACATGCAAACTTTTACACATGTATCTATCTTTTGGTATGGCAGACCGAAAGCAGACATAAGTTTTTTCACTTTATAATGACTATCGCACATCAGATTATTGGTGGCATGTGTCGTTTTGCTGCTTGTACAACTACTGTAAATCCAGCTTATGTAAGGTTGAATTTTGATTTCATAGTAATGTATTCGGCAGTTACTGATAATTCGGTTCCACTTTTACAACCATCCCACAACGGCCTTTTAGCAGAGTCCAATAAATCATATGTATTTTTAGCTCCCACGGTCGGTTCTTCTTCGACATTAACATCTTCATCGTCATCTTGATCAAACATTGGAAACATTGATCGTGCTGCATCTTCCACCATATTTTCTATTGGATTCGTCATAACATTATTGTCATCTAACGCTACAGGATTAGGTGTGGGTGCAAGAAGTTCTCCATGAGGATCCCACAAGTAATAATTCGGCACAAAACCATTTTTATACAAATGTGCTTCAACCATATCTGCTTTCCAATGCTTCAAATGTTTGCACTTACTACACGGGTAACGAAGTTCTTCGTTATTACGATTATTAGATTTAGCGAATCTAATAAATTCGTGTACACCGTTACAGAAATGTTTTTCTATTGAACCCTTCATACCAGTTCTGACTTCATACATCCAACTACGGTCGAGAAAATAATCGAACATCTTTCTTGATTTGAAAATTTATGTTAGAAACACAATAAAGTTTATCGTTTATTAATCCAAATAATCAATTCGATTTATTTTTTGCTTTTTTCTTTATTGTTTTAACTTTGATGGTCGACCATCCTACTTCCCATTACAAATACAATAAAATAATTACATTTCGTAAATCATATCATTTTAAACGGTTCATAAAATTTCGGCAGCACTTCCCCTTTGTTCCCTGTATCGTACACAAATACGTGTACACGGAGAACAAAACGGAAGTGTTATCGAAATTCTGTGAACCGTTTAAAATGGTATGATTTACAAAATGTAATTATACTTTGTTGTATTCGTAACTTGTCTAATACAGGGACAAATCCGACAAACATTGTATCAGATGAATATATATATCCGTTCTGTGAAAATCGAACAGCTATATAACGATCATATACAACACTTGTCAAACGCGGCCAAAAATTCTCTAAGGGATTTAAAAAATAAAACTTTTATAATTAACAATATTCATTCAACTATTTAAATATTTATTAACTAAATTTGAAATTTTACAGCGTAATTTAACTTTCGTTTAACTATTTTAATTTTAATTTTGACGATTATGTAAACTAAAATAAGTTGTTCACACATATAATTAGTAAAAATAGATTTTTTTTATACTAAATCAACTAATACCTTTTATCATCAACTAATGTACACCATTAACATCAACCCATACGTAATAATAAACAATTACAAATTGATAATCAACTCTTTTCCCTAATTTCCCTAATTTCAAGCCGACAATGTCAAAATTATATTTCCAAACCAATCTAAAACAGTAATATCGTTGAATAATACCAACCAATCATCAATTTTTAATCTACCATCAACTAATTTCAAAATTAAAGGTTTAAATCATACCTCAAATAAACTGAAATCGGGAAGAAAGGAGATACCGGAGAGCTTTGGAGAGCGTCGGGGGCTAAATGTTGACTTGAGACGGCGGTGACGGCAGGCGGCTGCGGCGGGTGACTAGGAGGAGTGTTTTGACGAGAAAATGGAAGGGAAGAAAAGTGAGAAACTGCTCGTGAGTTTTTGCTATTGTAATGCGATATTGCGTCGGATAGAATCGGCTGCGTTTTTTAGCCGATTCTCGCCGACGCAAAGCCTGGACACTATGCAGGCTGATTCTAGTAATGTAAATACTGAAACTTATTTCATGGGGTTTACGAAAATGTATATCAGAATTAGGAAATATGAAACCGTAATCGATTTTCGACTCCTCGATTACATAGGTAGATGAAAGGAACTTATGCTACTAACAAATGTTTATGACAGCGCCATCCAATAACAAAATTTAAATCCCTAAACGAAACTATTAAAGAGCATTCTTTGATTTTTGACTCCTAAATTACATAAGTAAATAAAAGGAACTTATGTAGCGAAAAACGTTTGTGAAAGCACCTTCAAATAACAAAGTTTCCTTCATTATTGATGCATAGGAGCTTATGTAACTACGGGATGGAAATAGCGACGGATCTTTGAGCTCTGATGAGTTTGCTCTGCTTCAAAGTTAGTTAATCATTGTCTGGGTGATTTACTTGATATTTATTCCTATAGCACTGGCAATTTATTTGTTTTCTTTTAGGTTGAATTTATAAGAAATATGGAGAATACAAACAGCGAATATAGGACAATAATGGATTAAAAAACAACAGATGAGTGACAGTATTGGTTTGATCCAGGTTTATCGTAAGGAATTGGGTGATAAACTTGCATTAAGCTAATATTGATGTAAATATTTCCAAAAGAGAATAAATCTTAAAATAATTACAGTTTGTTGTATAATGTACCATTACGCAACCAATTATAGTGAATGATATAGTTAAATTACAATTTTATTTACAATTTGCACTAACATACACAAAATTACGCAATTCATTACTCATTGGGTTACTAGCTTATTCAATATCCTTCTTCAATAACTTTATGTGTTAGTACAGATATACATAGTCAATTTATGGCTCAACGGTATATTTATTCGGTTGAACAATAGTATCGCTACTTACTTTTACTATGTTCTCAATCTTCCTTCTTTTTGCACCATGACTATTTCACCATGGTTGTACACTAGGGTATTTATTCATCAACTACGTGTGTTTGCATGTTCTAATTTACACTAAACAAAGTTAACATTAGGATAGTAAATACACTTCAGATAAGCATATTGCTTGGGTTGAAAACTTTTCTAACCAAAATATTTTTAATTTCTTGTAGTGCATCGTCTATTCCTATTCATCAACTTAGACTACCTATTGTTCATACTACCTAAAGAATCAAGCTTTTAAACTATCAGATAAGGCATGATATATCACATCATGATATATCAAAAACATTAATCATTTACACAAACCATACACCTATGGATAATAAACTACAGTATAAAATGTTTAAACCTTATTTTCACTATAAAAAAGATTACTGCATCATCAAATTTATTGACAAAATAACTATTTTCTTGCTTTGAATTATGAAGGATCATTTTAAAGAATATTTGTTGACATATTCTCATACATTGCTTTGATCTTTTGCACAAACAAGGTGGAAATTTGCATATACATCACCCACATATGTAGGATGTATTACTGCATAGAAAAGAGCAAAGTTGAAGAACAAATTATTGTGAGTTTATAACTTATAGTTTAATATAAAAATTCATCTATGTATAATGAGTTAAATTATTGTATATTGGATAATAGATTTTTGGTAATTTTTATGAGTAACTATTAACACATAAGGAACATAATTAAAAGATACAAGTTTGATAACAAGGGCAGATAATTAAAAGGTATAAGTTTGGTAATAAAGGTAGATAATAAGAACATTAAAGGCATGCATGTTTCGATTATTGATAATAACAGTGGTTATATTCAGAGACTTCACAAGGTATGGTGCCCCATGAGTAAAAATTCTCCATTTCCATTAATTTTATAGCATAGACAAAATTTCCTATCATCTAAATGTTGGATATTAATTTTAATTTTAATTTATTTATTATAAAAAAGGAATATAGGTGAAAAATGTATTTTAAAATTTGTTTAAGGTTAAAATTGGGTAAGTTTAATGTCTATTTAGTGAAACAATGTTTTAATTCAAAAACAAGTTTCAAAATATCATTAGAACTTAAACGGATTGTTAGAAACCAAGTTAACTCTATATGTTAACCAACTAATACAAGAAACCCAAATTAAGTAAAATTAAAAAAGTGATTCCAAAAATAACCTGAAACAAAAATGTACATATGAAATTGAAAAGATGTTAAACTTCAAAATCAAAACACAACTCCAGTATTGAAATCCATGTATGTAAAGAACACTTCAGGGTCAATATTGAGAAGTAAAAATAAAGTAAGAAATCAAACCAGAAAATTCTAAATGATTACATTTCAAATTTTGAAAGATAAGATTTAAGAGTTAGTTTAAAAAATGTATTTTTTTAATAAATTCGATATTTTTATAGGAAGAACATATAAATTATGTACCTATAAAGGATGAATACATTATATTTTATCGTAAATCAATTTAAAAGCTATACATTATAAAGCATTGTGAAAATGAACTTGCAATATGTATAATAGAATATGTATTTTTCATCCTTTGATTGTTTAGTAGTACCTTAACTTAACTTGTCTGCTTTATAACATAAATGTTGTTTGTAAGAACCTGCCATCTACGACACCCCGACCCATGTATAAAAGTGGAACTAGTATCGCAGACCTTGTAGACTTGGATCGTTTTGAGGAAAAATATAAAATGAACCATAAGGCTATCTACAATATTCTACATTTTTTGAAACTCCTAGCGAAAGGAATAAAATATAATAATCAATATTAAAATCCTAGACAAATATAACAATACAAATCAAATAAATTCCAACTACAAATCTCTCTTTATACTGGAAATGGAAATAGTGTAATGTTTGGGAATAATAATAGAAGATAGGTAATGAATGAATATGCGCATCCATCGCACCATCATGTCTCCAAGTCACCACCGGTTATCTCTATCGACATACCGGAATATAACTAAAAAAAGAATAAAATTATAGAGAGAGAGTCAGACATACATCTAGTGAGTGAAACACATCATATAAATATATAGTACTAATAAGTTAGTAAAAACATACTCTCTCGAAACTATACCTTATCCCGAGTCACCTGCACCAACAAGCAAGTTAAACATACTACAATACTTTAGTGACATCATATACCAAGGTCCTACTAAAATTTAGCTCATGCCTAATCATACATCTATGATTTGACCCTAGAGTCTCAACCCGCTATTATCAAATCAATAATAAGATTTGTCTCCTCTAAACATGTTGTAACGCCAAATCGAATATTAAAGGACTCAACCACTTGGACTATTGCCATCAAGCGACTCGCTACTGAGGAACTACATGTCCCAGTCCAATATCGCTAAAATTATGAAGGACTCGCTATTGGGAAAATCTATTTCTCGACACGCTATTGTCGAACCGTAAGCAGCTCGCTGCTGAGGAATGTAACGTCTTAGCCCACTATCATCAAATCATAAGTGAATCGTTATCAAGGAATGCAATTTCCCAGCCCACTATCACTAAATCGTAAGTGACTCACTACTGGAAAACTCAACTACCCATCCCACCATTACCAAATCATAAGCGGTCTCTATCGGGGAACTCAATGTCCTAACCTAATATCGCCAAAGCAACTCGCTGCTTAGGAATAAGATGTCTTAGTCTACTATCGTCTAATCATAAGCGGCTCGCTAATTTGGAACAAATTGTTTCAGCCCACTATCGCATTATCGAATAACATATAACAAATTTATTAAAACTTGGCACTTTTCAGAAGTGTGTCAAAACACAACAAATAATATACTAAAATGTTCTTCATCTCGTTACGATTGCATGCCATGAACCGCGTGTGGAATAAAGGTCACATGTGAGAGTTATAAGCGTTTGAAGGTCAACGGCAGTATCATAATTATAAAATATATTCATTTTAATATTATTATCTCCACCGTGTTAGCTATAGGATTCTACCCTCCTCGACATCGTTCAAAACTCTTCAGCAGCCGTAAATCTCGCCTTGCCGCCATCCCCAAAACATTCTAGCACCAAATACAACTCATCAGTGAACTCTCCGTTTCGTGCTCCATCCATCCCCTACTCCGAAGCAAATATTATAATCTGCTTCGGTTGTCAGTAACAAATGAATAGAATGCACTGAAGCAAATAGTTTTATTGCATCAGTTCCAAAGGAACCGAAGAAAATGCACTGAGCAAATAGTGTTATTTGCTTTGGTTGTCCTTAACCGAAGCAAATATTGTTAGTTGCATCTGTTCCTTAGGAACTGAAGCAAATGCACCTACGTAGGTAGTGTTATTCGTTTCAGTTATCCTTATAACTGAAGCAAATTGCGTTGTTGGCATTGATTCCTTAAGAACCGATGCAATTACATTTTTTCAATCGCAGCAAATGCACATATCAATAATCATAACGACATCATATATATATATATATATTATTTATAATTTATTATAATTAATGATCATCAATAAATAATTTATAATTATTAATTATTATAAATAATCAATAATTATTTTTTATATTTAATTGATAATTATTATAGTTAATTATTAATAATCAGTTAATCAATAATTATTATGGGTAATTATTAACAATTAGTAAATTATAATTAATATTTATTAATTACATTTAAAAATTAATAAATATAATTAATAATTAATATTGAATAATTAATAATCAATATTTAATAATTAATGTTTAACATTTAATATTTGATCAATAATTATAATAGTTAATTATTAATAACTGGTATTATATTCAATATTCATTAATTACATTTAATAATTAATAAATATAATTAATACTTAATATTGTATAATTAAAAATCAATATATAATAATTAATGTTTAACATTTAATATTATAATTATTATAGTTAATTATTAATTATTAACAAATTATAGTTAATATTATTAATTACATTAATAATTAATAAATATAATCAATGAATAATATTAAACAATTAATATTAAATAACTAATATAGAATAATTAATAATTAATATTTTTTAATTAATGTGTAGCATTTAATAATTAATTAATAAGTTATATTTAGCACTTAAGAAGTAGTATTAAATATTTAATTATTAATTATTAATAATTATTTATTAATACTTCTAGTTAAATAATTAATCATCAATAATTATCAAATAACAGATACTAATATTTATATAATAATAAAATTTAATACTTATGAATTGATATTTAGTATTTAATAATTAAGTTTTAATAATCACTAATTAATAATGGTTATTAAAAAATTAAAAATTAATAAATAATCAATAATTAAGAGAAATATTAATAATTGAGAATTAACATTTAGCATTTAATATATTTTATAATAATATTTAATATTTAAATAAAAATGAATTTTTTTGAAATAAATTAAAAATAATCAATGTTCATTCTTACTGATCATACAACGATTGAAGAAACATAAAAAATGAAACTTCCTAAAATTTGACTAGTATTTAAAATATGGAAATAATTTAAAATTAATGATTTGTGAATATTAATTTAAAATTAATAATTATATTTAAATTTTAATATTTCATAATATTTGAAATTTTGAAATATTCTAAAATAAAATTCAAAGTATTCACAAAATTTGGATTTTTTCTGAAACTTTCGCAGTAAATTAATTTTTTATAGTATATTCAACATTTATAAAATATTTAAAAATTTATAAAATAAAAAATAATGTAACTCTCAAATATACATGTTTATATTCCAATAATTTGGTATAAATATTTTGGCTCCAAAAGCAATTCCTTTTGTTCCATGGACAAATTTTTGGCTCCATAGCAAATATTTTTCTCCTCGCTTGCTCCGCTATTTTCTCTCTTCTGATATTTGAAATTTCATATCTCTGAATCCATTTTCTTTTTACTACTGTATGGCCCGTGCAACGCACATGGACAATGTTAGTAGTCAAATTGGTATTAAAAGCTATTTTAGACTACAATGTGTCAATGTAAAGCGATTTTATATAGTAGAGGAATGTGGATTTCAAGTATATTTTGATGTATAGGAGTAATTGTAATATGCATGCATACTGATGTGTGTATGTATGCATTGAACAGTGTGCGTAAGCGGTAAAGGCTTGTAAACCGCTAAATTTCATGGAAAAGTAGTAGAGTTAAGTGATGAGCGCTTAAGCATGCGTATTTGGTGCATATATATGAGGGGTTTAAATTTAATCAACCAATAACTACGGTTGATTAGTAAGATATTTTATTTAAAATAGGAAGAAATTGGTTCATAGAGAAAAAGCTATATTTAGTAACAAAATTTGCTCATTTTACAATTTATGGGTTGATGGATGGTGAATAGTTTTTCACTTTAAGATAAGAGTATATTATTTTCCAAATGTGATTGGTTTATACTCAACTGGACCATACTTAATGTAATGAATAATGAAATTGATTTCTAGCTTTTGCAATCTATAAAGTTATAAGTTGAACTGTACTTCATTATTATCGGTTTGTGAAGACATAGATGATGCACTTACTACACTCTTTTTAAATAAAGTTAGGTTGATATGAATAACTAATGCTAAGAAATTAAGTAGCAGTTACATGATGAGTAAGCAGTAGTTAAGCGACATTAAGTGCAGTAAGACTTATATCGCCTTGCTTACCGCTTATATACATATCTATGTATGTATGTATGTGTAATACATATGTATGTATGTGTACAAATATGTGTGTGTATAAATATGTGTGTGTATGTATATATACACATACGTATATACATATACATATACATTTACATATACCGGTGCATATAAGTAGTTGATGACACCCCAATTTAGGAGCATCCAAATTGCACGTAAATTTCAGTCAGAAGTTTCTGTTTAATTAATGGAAAGAGTGGAGTGAGAGTCTATGGGAAAAAAGAAAAACAGAAACATGGGGTTGGTATCTGAGAGTTATAGGGCCGATGCACTATTTGGGGTGTAGTTGAACGGTTTTCACACACACGTAGACATATATACATATATGTGTGTATATATATGTGTCTGTATGTATGTATATGTATGTACATATCTATATATGTATATTGAGGTTTGTTGTTTAATATAGTTGAATATGTATATAAATTGACGTATTCAATTTTCAACTGAAAACCCATGTTTATTGTACTGTAATAAACATGTAGAATAGTAAGGGTTGAAAATATGGAAATCATAAATGCATGCTTCAGTTTAAACCTAGTAAAGGCAAGTTTTATATTGCATTTAGTATACAACAACATGCCACTGATTGGAATAACATCACACTTGTCTGTTTAGTTCTATGATACTCAATTTGCAATTTGATTAGAAATAGACTGCACATATATGTCGGTAATTGACATTAAACCATTGCACTATTTTCATGATCTTCCTTCATTGCCATATGAGATGCAAACAATTTTGTGGTGAAGATCGAATCAGACACAGTGTTAGAAATGCAATGGTTCAAATTACCAAAATCAGAAATCATCACAGTAGGGGAATTCTAGAAAATTATCAATTGCATGATAAACTAATGCTTCTTGCTATGCAGACGTCAGTTAGTAGCAGCCCTCATTTAGTCGTTATTTTACATAAGATTATTGAAGATACCGCATCTATTGAACCCAGCAGTATAACTGACTACATTGAACTTTGATTCCTTCATTTGTTCAGTTGATGAATATGCAATATAAAACCTAAAAGTGAGACACTGTTCAAGCAATTTCCTATAGTAGTGAAAAACTACTTCAATTTCGTATAAACAACTTGAACCGAGAATGAATCATAAAAAGTTAACATATCTATCAAATTCGAAAGCCGCCTTTCACGTTCAAAGGAATAAATTACAAAAATACCTGTTATATCGTCATTATATACCCTCCTATCTTAACTTTCCAAGTTTATAATATAAAACATATTATATCAGTAAGCCTCCATGGCAATATTTTGTGCATGTTTCTGGTTGACCCAAAGGAAGAAAGGAGGATATTAGCCAAAGAGAAGCAAGCGTCAAAAGAGTATTTCTCGGCCACATTAAAATGACACACTCTTGTTTTGAAGAAAAGGGATTTGATGCGAAAGAAAAAAGCAGAAGATGAGAAAAATAAAGTCATTGCACAACTTTTAGGTGCAGAAGGCCTGGAGCTTGATACCGAAAACGAAGATGAATCGGTTTGAAATTGTCTGTCTATGTAATCTCCACTTTCTTAATATAAACATTGCTTTGATTGTACATAGATGTATATGGTTCGTTACTTATTTTGTGTTCTCTTGCATAGACAGCAAATGGGAAATTCATATGTAAAGTTTGTTTTCTTAAATATGATTGTGGATATTAGTATTATTATGTATGTAGTCGACTGGCATAGGATTTGGTGGGGATTGTTATTTAATGCGTATGAATAAATGTATAATTAGTCCCACATCGTCCAAATATATTAATTGTTGTTGTATATAAGCTAAGGGGTGGAGAATGTATTTGTTCCAATTGCATCTAATTGAGTTGAGATGTTGCCTAACATGGTCTATTGATGAATGACATGCAAATTGAAAAATAATTGAAACAATTTTAACCTACTACTTCAGCAACGATCCAACAGTTGCCACCTACATCGCTCTTTAGATATATAAAGGGTATTTTGGGTATTTCAAAAAGACACGGTTGAATTTTATTCGTTGAATTCTCATTATTAAAAATAAAGATAAAGATGTCTACTTTACTCCAGATCTCGATTTTTAAAATAGCGACTAATCATTTTAGCATGTTGATGATATCATACATACATACATACATACATATGTATGTATGTATGTATGTATGCATGTATGTATATAACATATTGTGCATATTAATTTTATTGAGCAATATAAATAAATTCATATACCTACATTGTTCTCTCCAGTATTCAACGCATCTTGTAGACCCACATAAAGTTCCGATCTTATGCGATGTTGTTTTTTGCGAAACCATCTCATTCTACTACATTCAATTTTTACGTAATTATCCACAATATATTATTGTAATAAACGTCCACCGAGTAGTAAAAGAGATGCGATTTCTTGTCAAATCTATAATTATAAGATTCATTAATTATATATAAGTATTTTACTAAGATAAATAAAAGTTTGGTAATATATTTGGTTAATACTAAGATTATAAAGATATATAAAGTAATCATGATCTATGTCCGTACCTATAAGAGATATGCATAATACTCTTGGCATGTAACATGGGTACCATTCTAGTTACGACAATTTAGGTCCCAACCATTATTTCCATAAGGTAGTAGAAGAAGATATTGTAAAGGATCATAACAACCATGCGTCTCTGGTACTCTCATAAGTTGTCCTGATACAGTTTGTACAATGATATCCCTACCATTTATGATACTTTTCTCATCGCCTACCACTATTCCTGCAACTTGTGAAGTTGTCGGAAGTGCATATTGTCATTGTAATGGTTGTTCCTTGATTATAAATCTACAGTAATGAATGTTAGGAAGCTGTGAAACTCGACGAAAATTTTGTGCAAAATTATTATTTTCATTTAATATATGTCATATCTTTTCTAGTATTCTTCTATCCAACTCTTCATTTTCCACCATACAATTTTCGATTTCATGGTCAGTGTCATATATATAAAATTGCAAAAACCTTGGTTTATATCCTTCTTAGGGTAGTAAGCCGCCAATATTGTGATATATACATCCTTGAGCACGAAAAGCATAGACTCCAACTTTTCCATTTGCCAAATTTTCATTAATATGAACTCCTATTGAAGTGAAAGAAAATGCATGATTATATGACCGAATATTTGTTCTAAAGTGTACGCCATCATTACTTGCGTTAATGTAAAGGTTGAAGAGCTCAGTTGGTGACTGTAATGGGGATAGTATAGTTCGTCCATTCTCACAACATAGAGAATATGTTTCATGTTCAAATAATTTTGCTGAGCAACGCGGACAAAATTTTGGTCGTTGTAATGAATGTCTTCGAAAGTCAATGTGGTCTTTGAAATTTTTTGCAACGTTATAAGTTCGTACATGTATGCGTACTCCTTGATGTCTTTGCATGTCATTATCATTTTCCATAATTTGTCGTCTTTGATGGTAAGAAATTCGACGGTGAGCTAGATAGTGTTCTCTTTGTTCTGTAGATATAGTTTCTCTTTGTTCTCTTTGATGATTTCTTTCTTGGCGGTAATGATGACACTCTTCATTGATATGCTCATTTGTCGCATTTGAGTTAATTGTCTCTATAACCATCATTTCAGTTTCTTCAGATTGATTCAAATTTGTTTGGTCGTTGTTTACTTGCGATATTGTAAATAATTCTTCGTTTGATTGATACATGTCATCCAAATTTTCATTGGTTATCCCATTTAAGTTTCTACTTAAAGACGTATCTTGAAGCCTTTCTCGGCGTAGTCCATATTATTCCATAAGCCTGACAACGTCGAGCAAGATATGCTTCTCTTTCCTTCGGAGTCATGGCTTGTCTTCGTTCTCTTGCTCTTACTCGGTTAATTTCTCTTTGTTCATCGGTTGAAACATTTATTTTTCTATTTCGCCTTCATTGATTATTCATTTTTGGTACGCAACTGTATTAAAATATAAATATTCATGGATGATTAATAAGGCTTTAAATTTGTTAATCATGCACAATAATTTCTGTAGTACTAAAAAAATGGCAAGATAATATAACTAACAAACATAAATGTTAAACAAAAATCTAATAATGAAGCATTTAATACGATAATACTAAATGATATACATTTGTCCTAATTAACTGTTATTAAAGATACGACCATAAATAATTTCATTTTAGTTGTCTTCATTGACACCATCCATTTTTCTCCAAATAATTTATCTGCAAAAATAAACGAAGAAAAATAAGATTAGATAATGAGTACTTATTATTATATATGTGTATGTGTATGTATATATGTGTGTGTGTGTATAGTAATATATTATTAGTATATAACTTACCAACTCAGAAGTAAAATTTGGATCCCAGCTATAGTCGCCTATCAAGAGGGTGTGTTGATCATTGTATGGTTGTTCTTGTACTTCTTTTTTATTTTCTCCTGTTGTAGCTTTGGTAGGTGGTGCCTTATCATGTGTCCATTTTTGTTTATCGGATTGTTTGACGTCCATTGTTTGTTTTATGATTTTAATGCGCTAAAAATGCTGGATTATAATGAGATGATAATGGTTTCATTTATGAGATATAAATGAATGAGCACTAAATTTTGTTGAATATGCGAGTATATGATTTTTGTTTGATGATAATAAACATATATATATTCATTTAAATTTATATGTTAATGTACTATTATATTTTTTACATAATTAAATAAATATTTGCTGAATAAAATAAATAACACTGATTCTGAATTCAAACGGATATTTTATTCAAATAAATATTTATTACAATTTGAATAGTACAAGTTCAAGCTCTCACTATATATACCAATTTAATGACAACACAATTTCGATTACATCACAATTTCTAATTTACAAATACACCTCACTACATATCGCTCATTCACTCATATTTATCTTCAACTTTATTCCAAATTGAATCCAGCATTTGAGCAATCTGCAAAAATAAATACTGAAGCAGTAAAACTGAAAAGAAAATATTTTTGCAGTACAAAATAAAATGTGATTTTGAAAATTTTATTTTCCTCGGTTATTTGGGTTGTTTGTCATCATTTAATTTTGAATTCATCATACAAAAACACCTTGTGACATGCACAGTGTATTACTATACATGCTATAAGGCCGTGCACACCGATATATACACTTGATAAAATTACAGGGACAGGTGAGCATAGATCAAACCCAAATGAAAAGCCGGGTTCAACTCAAGTGCAATATAAATAAAGTCACGACAAGAGCACAAGATCAACCCAAGCTATTAGCTGGACTCAACACAGGTGCAAATTCAAATAAAATGGTCACGACAACTAAAATAAGCCTTGACCAAAAAAAGTTCAATGATATACATATGAAGCAGAGACTAGACAGTCCAAACCAGAGTCAAAGAAACGAGCTGACATCAAGCAAATAGAGACAGCAGCTCGAGGCTACAACTCAAAAAGAAAATACCAAATCAATACAACATGAATGTACTCAGTTGCAAACAAGCTCAAAGACATTAGAGAGTGCAAACATACATCATGAAACCAGAGTGCACCGCACCTATCCAAAGCCTCGACCAAAACATATGTACCAGTGAAATGTCGAAGACAATACAATATACAGTGACAATGTGGTTGCAGTGAAGACTACAAGTACAAAGCATGCACCAGTTCATATGCACTGGCTCGAAGTAACAACACAATGCAAACCATAAAGGAGTACCAGTCTACACACAACACAAGACTCGACCAAGGCTACAATGTGCACAGTGCAGACTTGAATGTACAGATCAAGTGAAGTATACAAGAGAAGCCTGCAGACTACCATGAGCAACCGAGACATCACATACATATGTGTGTACAAATAAAGACACAGAGCAAGTTAATTTCAAACCAGATAATGATGCAGGAAACTCGAATAAACATATCAAGTTTAAGTGTCAAGTGAATGAGCTGTAGCAGTTTCAAATCAAGTAAATGCTACAGACTAGTTCAACAGCCGAACTAAGATAGATTCCAAACACAGTGAAGTACAACATCAAGACACAAATATACAAGTTCATTGACTCGACGCATAATGAAACTGCACCATGTAGGATCTAGATTAACCCTAGAGGGTGGGTGAATAGGGTTATAGAAAATTTTCTCGAATTAAAAACAAACTGCAGAAATAAATATGCTGAAAAGTAAATCACACACAAAATTTACCCAGCTTCGGCAACCCCTGCCTACTGTTTCATTCCCAGATTTCTATTAGAATTAAACAGTCTCCCGCTTACAAACACTCTAACAGACTCGCACATCCTCCTACCGCCTATAGAGTTTTGCAAACTCGCACACCCTGCTCACTAAACTAATTCTAACTAGACAATCTGACACTACCTAAAACCTAGGTGGTGATTTACCAAGACTTGATTCGAAAAGAAAAAAAACTAAAAACAAATAAACACCCTTAATAAAAATAAATAATAAATTCTTAAAAAAAATTCCCCTTTAACAAGGCCGGCCCTTTTATTCTTTCACCCGATCCTCTTCTATTTTCTTTGACAAAAAATGGCGACGTTGAATTCTTGGATTTCTTTGTCAAATTGGGGTTTTGATCGAGGCTCTTGATTGTCTCTGAAGAAGATATTGATCATTCTCGACCTTCTCTTTGCTTGCGACTAGGGTTTACGAAGTTTTAGGGCTTCAGGAATTTTTCGATCTGATTTATCTCTGGTTGATGATCTTTGCTTCTCTGGCGATCGTCTGAGAAAATTTCTTGGTATGTTGTTCGTACTTTTTGATTTCTCAATTGATTGCTTGAGTTCGATTTTCTGATCGCTTTCTTATGAAGATGAACTTGGGTGATGTATTTATATGAATTCGTCACTTTCCTAATTCTCTATTGCCTGATATTTGTGACTTGATACACACGGTCTCGATTTTGAAACGTGCGATTTACCTTGAGTCATACGGCAGAAACTTTCCTTTTTACTTGGATTTGAATTTTGACTTTTTCAATTTACACACACTTGATTTCTTACTTGGTCATCTCTGCACTGTTGAATTTCGTTCATCCACTATTTCGAACTGTACCATCTGTTCCATGATGATGAATTTTATTACTTGACTTCGAGTTGTTTATCATTTTGATCTCGGTTACTTAGAAGTGTTAAGAACAGTGCGACTTCAAATTGGTCTTTGAGTTGCTTCAGTCTTGTTGTCTGCTGTTGTTGTTTGCCGAGATTGTTGTTTCACCACTGAGCCTTATTCATGTATACTGATCTGGTTCATCTTGTAATCTTTACTTTTTCACTGTACTGTCTGGTTGAAGTTCTAATCATTTGTATACATACATTCATGTATGTATATATGTGTATGTCTACACTCATATTGCCTCGAGCTCTTTGCATACTGATGCACTTCATACATGCACTGTGTTGATCATGTATCAATGTGCACAGTGTTGTTCAGTCTTCATGTGTATTGGTTTGTTGAATTCACTACTGGTCTCTGTTCATGTTGGCACTGGATTTTGCTGTAATCTTCATTATTGTTTACATCCATTCTGGTTGTTACTGTATTCATGTTGTTGTGCACTGATTTGAACTTCTGGCTTGTTTCATGATGTACTTGATTCTGCTGCTTTGTATAAGTTCTTGGTCATTGCTTTTGGTCTGCACTTGCATACTCTCCATTTTGCATACTGTTTCATTGTGTATCCTGTTCATTGTTTCATTTGGTATCTTTGCATCCATTCTGGTTGATTGATCTTCATGTGCCCAGATGATGTTCTGTTGCTCCCAGTTGATGTTCTGTTGCACTTGTGTTCCTCACCATGTTGCATTGCATTGAGTAACTGATTTTGGTCGAGACTTGATTCTTTGATGTTGTTTATGTCTGCATCCATTACTGCAATACTCATTGTCACTGCTTCTTTTGTTGGTTGCTGTTCTTTGAATGCATCTGTGCATGTCACTGTTGCATTACTGCTGGAGTTTCACTTGAGTTGTAGCTTGAAGACTTGGAGTCTTTGTGCTTCATGGACTTGGTTCGAATTTATTTGCATTATGCAGTTGGTCTTGATGTTTGATCTGACCATCTTGCACTGTTTCATGTGTGCTTAATATCACTGGTGCATTTTGTTAGTCTGACTTGAAATTGATTGTTACAGTATTTACACCATTTTCTGTTGCATTCATGTACACTGCATAGTGATCTTGAGATGTTTGCATTGCCTTACTGTTCATATGAACATGGTCTCTGTCTGGTTCTTGATCATTTCATGTTGATTTTTGAAATTTCACTTGAGTTGAATCCAGTTTCAAAACTCGGGTTTGACCTTGTGCTCGTGTCATGATTTTAAATATATTGCACGTGAGTTGAACCCGGCTTTTCATTGGGTTTGACCTGTGCTCACCTGTCCCTGTAGCATTATCAAGTGTATATTGATGTGCACGGCCTTGTGGCATGTACAGTGATACACTGTGCATGTCACATTGTTCGTGTATGATGAATTCAAATGTGAATGATGACGAACAACCCAAATAACTGAGGCAAATAGTATTTTCAAAAATCCATATTTTATTTTATATTGCAAAAATATTTCTTTTTCAATTTTACTGCGTTAGTGAACATTTTTGCAGATTGCTCAGATGCTGGATTCTAACTGGAATGAACTTGAAGATAAACTACGAGTGTGAGTGATATGTAGTGAGGCATTTATGTAAATTGAATTGTGATGTAATTACAATCAAAATTGTATATGTATAGTGAGAGCTTGAATTTGTACTATTCAAAATTGTAATAAATATTTGTTTGCATAAAATTTCTGTTTGAATTCAAATTCTATGTAATTTATTTTATTCAACAAATATTTATTTAATCTATGAAAAATAAAATAGTACATTAACAAATACCTTTAAACGAATGTATATATGTTTATTATCATCAAACAAAAATCATATAAGCGCATATTCAACAATCTCCCCCTTTTGATGATAACAAACATATATTTAAGATTTTGACTGTGTTAAATGTATTTGGTCAATGATATACTTTAATTGCTCCCCCTATTTAAATGCTTCCTCTCTACACGATGCTCCCCCTACATATATGCATACAAATAGAAATATACAAATGAGCCTAGATGCAAATGGAAAATTATTTGACCTTTGCTTGATTTTATTTGACAAAATCTTAACTTTTCTCTCCCCCTTTTGTTATCAGCAAAAGAATAATAGTATTAGAGAAAAATAGAGATAAATTGTTCGATATTAATCGAACATTAAAACTCAATTGAATATAAATATTAAACTTCATTAAAAAGATCAAACAAAAATCATAACTACCCTCGTTAGGTGCATAATCCACTTTTAGAATGATGGAAATGATGTTCTCATATAAAATCATACAGTTGTATCTACTTGTGGTACATTTATATCAGGAATTTGAATATCTACTAATCATGCATAACCGTTAGAACTTTTAAATGAGATTAGTAGTATTCCAATTTAATTTTAAAAATGAATTCAAGTATCTTCTAACCACGTATAACCGTAAGGACTTTTAAATGGGATTAGAATCAACTTGTCTATTTAATCAATTAATTTTGATATGCGTTCCATACATGCATAACCGTGAGGACTTTTAAATGAGCATGAAAGCACATAATCAAAAATCCAAGTAATTCACCCATGCATAACTGTGAGGACTTTTAAATGAGAGTGAATACTTTGGATATTTATTTATTTTTACAAAAAAATGTGAAATGAAAAACAAATGATCCCTGATTATAGTACCACATATCGACAAACTATATTTAAGATTTGATAAACAATGGTCGATAGAAATATGATAGATATAGAAATGGTCATGGAATCTTTACCCAACAAAAAGTTTTATAACTCTTGTTTGAATTCCTAAAGAAATTTCCAAATATACTGTCTTGAGTAATGTATGTTAAATATCAACACTTATCACCTTTTCGAACATTATTTATCTTTTTGATAATTACTAGGGAGTCGGATTAGTCAAAATTTGTCATTTAAAATCAAATAAAAATGACCAATCTGAAAATATGGTCAAAAAAATGATTTTCTCAAAGGGGTTATATGAGAAAAAATTTCTGCTATTTGAAAATTATTTGTAATGAAAAATATGTAGATATTTTCTTTGAAAAACGATGCAGTTACTAAATGTCTCACCATAAATCACATTCAACTAGTAAGTTTTCTGTCAACTAGATTACCAGTATGATCTGCATCTGAATTTCTCTTTCACTTCAAAATATCACTAATTAAATTGATAAACCAGACCATGAAGTGTGCATAAAAAACTCAAACTCAATTTTTAACAGCATTCTTGAACTTGAATTGAAGACGTGTAACTAATCAGAAACTGTGAATATAGAATTAGCCATATTATAACCCAATGTATCCAACAAAACACTATGTTTAATCCAAACGTATATGTATGAAGTAATTCAGGGAATAGTGTTTTTGGCATAAATATAATTGGCCAACTATGTTGAACAAGTCAGAATCAAAAATCATCTTCTTTATAACATCTCAATATTGGCTGATTTCATTCAGAATATGGTGCACATTATCACATTTAATATATCAAATCAAATAAATATACCTTCGCCTGTTTTACCTTTACGATAATTTTTCGTGGTTGCCCATTGTGATTCTGTCACCTTTGTACTAGGCTAAGGAACTTTGCTTTGCTGCCCGTTGTGTTTCTGGAAGAGCCAAAATCCAGCGAACACTGTTGTTGTTCCTTAGCCCGCCACCATACCTACACGATGAAAGATTTTTGTGACCTATTTGTTTTTATAGGTCCATGATTGTTAATGGCTGAAGCATTGTGAATAAACAAACCCTTTGGAACCCAAACTTGCTTTGTCATTTCATTCTTGTTCCAATAGACATGAAATTTGTTTGTAGAATTCTTAGGAACCCAAATTTGTATAAATTTTGTGTTCTTGTTCCTATGACTACAATTTTCAACATGATGTCCAATTATTTCACATCTATCAAAGACACTCTTACCTTTTGCATTATCATCAACTTGTGTTTTCCCAAAACCTAGTCCTTTTCTGTTGTTAGCAAAAATTTGATTTCCCAATAACATGTTGAATGATTTTTCTCCTCTTGAAAAGTTATTCAGAGATTTCTCAAGATTTTGGACTTTGGTTTTGAGTGTTATGTTTTCAGTTATAAGTGAGGTGCATCTATTTATAAAATCCTTTTTCCTAGTGTCAATGGTTTCCTTAAGACTCAAGTTTTCTTTTTCAAGATTCTCAAAGCTATTCTTAAGTCTTGATAATTCTGAATCTAAAATTTTACATTTTTTACAGTCTAGGTTTTGAATATTTTCAAGTTCAGTTTCTAACCTAAAATTTTCACGAGCAAGTTCTCTCCTATCAAATTTCAGTTTTTCAATTTTAGATTCAAGAGTATCAACTTCTTTAGTAAGATAAAGACACATAAAAACAAGTTCTTTTTAAGAATAGTCACCTCCCTTACTAGATTCCTCTGAGCTTGCTTCTGAATCTGATTTCGCCACAAGACACAAGTTAGTCTCATCTGAGCTATTATTCGAAACTTCCTCTCCTTCTTCATCATCCCAAGTCGCTGCAAATTCCTTCTTCTTCTTTTTTCTTTCCTTTGTTGTTTTTGAGAAGTGGGCATTGTTGTTTGAAGTAGCCAGGCTTCTTGCAGTTAAGGCACGTCAATTCATTATCGGAATTGTTTGAATCTTTTAACCTATTACCACTTATTTTCTTCTTGCATGGCCTGAATCTTGACAATTTTCTAAGATTATTGACAGCCATTGCAAGCTCTTCAATTGGATCTTCTTCTTCTTCATCGCTCTCTTCTTTGCTCTTTAAGGCAATCGTCTTCTTCTTTGGTTCGGAGTTGTTGCGTTTCTCTTTTGCTTTTAGCTCAAGCTCATATGTCATCAAGTTGCCGATTAACTTCTCCATGCTTAGTTTACTCAGATCTTTCGATTCTTGTATTGTCGTGACTTTTGCCTCAAAGCTCATCGGTAAGACTCGTAGCACCTTCCTCACAAGCTCTACCTCGGTGAATACCTTCCCAAGCGCTCTAGCGTTGTACACCAAAGTTGAAAAGCATCCAAACATGTCTTTTATGCTCTTGCCTTTGTCCATCACAAAGTTCTCGTATTCATTGCTGAATAGGGCTAGACGAGACTCCTTAACTTGAGAAGTTCCTTCATGTGTCACCTCCAAAGTATGCCAAATTTCCTGTGCAGTTTTACAATGAGAAATTCTATTAAATTCAGTCTTATCAAGAGCATAGATCAAAGCATTCATGGCTTTAGCATTTGTAGTTTTTAATTTCTTATCGTTAGCATCCCACCTATCCTTAGGTTTAGGAATTTCAGTATCACGAACGGTTATAGTGGGAGATTTATAGCCAGTTTCAATAATGTCCCAAACATCATAATCAACAGAACTAAGATAAATGCCCATCCTAACTTTCCAATAAGCATAATCATTTCCATTAAACATGGGTGGCCTAACAATAGATTGCCCCTCAGAAAAAGCATTATTTGGTGGATTCATGACTCTAGAGTTAAAGAAAAATACCGTGCTCTGATACCACTTGTAGGATCTAGATTAACCCTAGGGGGGTGAATAGGATTATAGCAAATTTTCTTGAATTAAAAACAAACTGCAGAAATAAATATGCTGAAAAGTAAATCACACACAAAATTTACCCAGCTTCGGCAACCCTTGCCTACTGCTGCATTCCCAGATTTCTATTAGAATTAAACAGCCTCCCGCTTACAAACACTCTAACAGACTCGCACACCCTCCTACCGCCTATAGAGTTTTGCAAACTCGCACACCCTGCTCACTGAACTAATTCTAACTAGACAATCTGACACTACCTAAAACCTAGGTGGTGATTTACCAAGACTTGATTCGAAAAGAAAAAAACTAAAAACAAATAAACACCCTTAATAAAAATAAAGAATTAATTCTTAAAAAAAATTCCCCTTTAACAATGCCGGCCCTTTTATTCTTTCACCCGATCCTCTTCTATTTTTTTGACAAAAAATGGCGACGTTGAATTCTAGGATTTCTTTGTCAAATTGGGGTTTTGATCGAGGCTCTTGATTGTCTCTGAAGAAGATATTGATCGTTCTCGACCTTCTCTTTGCTTGCGACTAGGGTTTACGAAGTTTTAGGGCTTCAGGAATTTTTCGATCTGATTTATCTCTGGTTGATGATCTTTGCTTCTCTGGCGATCGTCTGAGAAAATTTCTTGGTATGTTGTTCGTACTTTTTGATTTCTCAATTGATTGCTTGAGTTCGATTTTCTGATAGCTTTCTTATGATGATGAACTTGGGTGATGTATTTATATGAATTCGTCACTTTCCTAATTCTCTATTGCCTGATATTTGTGACTTGATACACACGGTCTCGATTTTGAAACGTTCGATTTACCTTGAGTCATACGGCAGAAACTTTCCTCTTTTACTTGGATTTGAATTTTGACTTTTTCAATTTACACACACTTGATTTCTTACTTGGTCATCTCTGCACTGTTGAATTTCATTCATCCACTGTTTCGAACTGTACCATCTGTTCCATGATGATGAATTTTATTACTTGACTTCGAGTTGTTTATCATTTTGATCTCGGTTACTTAGAACTGTTAAGAACAGTGCGACTTCAACTTGGTCTTTGAGTTGCTTCAGTCTTGTTGTCTGCTGTTGTTGTTTGCCGAGGTTGTTGTTTCACCACTGAGCCTTATTCATGTATACTGATCTGGTTCATCTTGTAATCTTCACTTTTTCACTGTACTGTCTGGTTGAAGTTCTAATCATTTGTATACATACATTCATGTATGTATATATGTGTATGTCTGCACTCATATTGCCTCGAGCTCTTTGCATACTGATGCACATCATACATGCACTGTGTTGATCATGTATCAATGTGCACAGTGTTGTTCAGTCTTCATGTGTATTGGTTTGTTGAATTCACTACTGGTCTCTGTTCATGTTGGCACTGGATTTTGCTGTAATCTTCATTATTGTTTACATCCATTCTGGTTGTTACTGCATTCATGTTGTTGTGCACTGATTTGAACTTCTGGCTTGTTTCATGATGTACTTGATTCTGCTGCTTTGTATAAGTTCTTGGTCATTGCTTTTGGTCTGCACTTACATACTCTCCATTTTGCATACTGTTTCATTGTGTATCCTGTTCATTGTTTCATTTGGTATCTTTGCATCCATTCTGGTTGATTGATCTTCATGTGCCCAGATGATGTTCTGTTGCTCCCAGTTGATGTTCTGTTGCACTTGTGTTGCTCACCATGTTGCATGCATTGAGTAACTGATTTTGTTCGAGACTTGATTCTTTGATGTTGTTTATGTCTGCATCCATTACTGCAATACTCATTGTCATTGCTTCTTTTGTTGGTTGCTGTTCTTTGAATGCATCTGTGCATGTCACTGTTGCATTACTACTGGAGTTTCACTTGAGTTGTAGCTTGAAGACTTGGAGTCTTTGTGCTTCATGGACTTGGTTCGAATTTATTTGCATTATGCAGTTGGTCTTGATGTTTGGTCTGACCATCTTGCACTGTTTCATGTGTGCTTAATATCACTGGTGCATTTTGTTGGTCTGACTTGAAATTGATTGTTACAGTATTTACACCATTTTCTGTTGCATTCATGTACACTGCATAGTGATCTTGAGATGTTTGCATTGCCTTACTGTTCATATGAACTTGGTCTCTGTTTGGTTCTTGATCATTTCATGTTGATTTTTGAAATTTCACTTGAGTTGAATCCAGTTTCAAAACTCGGGTTTGACCTTGTGCTCGTGTCATGATTTTAAATATATTGCACGTGAGTTGAACCCGGCTTTTCGTTTGGGTTTGACCTGTGCTCACCTGTCCCTGTAGCATTATCAAGTGTATATCGATGTGCACGGCCTTGTGGCATGTACAGTGATACACTGTGCATGTCACATTGTTCGTGTATGATGAATTCAAATGTGAATGATGACGATCAATCCAAATAACTGAGGCAAATAATATTTTCAAAAATCCATATTTTATTTTATATTGCAAAAATATTTCTTTTTCAATTTTACTGCGTTAGTGAACATTTTTGCAGATTGCTCAGATGCTGGATTCTAACTGGAATGAACTTGAAGATAAACTACGAGTGTGAGTGATATGTAGTGAGGCATTTATGTAAATTGAATTGTGATGTAATTACAATCAAAATTGTATATGTATAGTGAGAGCTTGAATTTGTACTATTCAAAATTGTAATAAATATTTGTTTGAATAAAATTTCTGTTTGAATTCAAATTCTGTGTAATTTATTTTATTCAACAAATATTTATTTAATCTATGAAAAATAAAATAGTACATTAACAAATACATTTAAACGAATGTATATATGTTTATTATCATCAAACAAAAATCATATAAGCGCATATTCAACACCCCAGACCAGATCACAATGTGCACAGATATGTAAACAAAGTATGCAGTGGTAACACAAGTGTAGATCCAACAATACATGCATACACACATACAAATGTATATATGCACATATATGAAGACACATAGAAATATTCAAGCAGTGAATTTCAAAATGGTCGAAGTCCTGTAACAAGTTCAATATAGCAGTGAGCAGTGCATATGTCATGGAAGCAGTCAGTGCCGAAGTCATAGCATAAAGTTCGAACCAAAAATAAGGTCGTAGGGGATCACAAACAAGAATCAAATAATGTCAATAACAATTTCAAAATAGCCAAGTCATTTTCATTTCAATGTTAAAGCCGTGTGTGACAAAGCAAGTAAAAATCGAACAAGTTCGGTCTAACACAAATGGCCAAAATCGAGCACAAAAACGAAATCAACATCATCAAGTCAAAGCCGAAGTCAACGAGAACGAGATCGAACATTTTAAAGTCGGAGCCATAATGACCAAGGAGTTCGAACAGTTCAAAATCAAAGTCTTGAGAATAAAGCACTGAAATTATACGAAATTGAAAAAGCCAGTAATTTTCTCAAGCATTCAAACGAAAATCAATGGCCAAAACAAAATAATCGACGAATTCAACTAAATTTAAACGAACGAAAATATAGGAATTCAAACCCTATAAAACCCGTAATCATCACTGGCAGCAAAATCATTTGAGTTCGAGCTTAACAGAGCATAATCATTCAACTCGAATCATCAATCGAGTTCAAGCGAGCAAATCAGAAGAAGCATAAGAAATAAATTACATAGCGAAGTAAAAAATCGAACTCGATCAATATTGGGAGCAGCCGTAAGCGAAAAGGAACTGAGCTTATCATTGTCATCGATTCATTACACGAAGGAACCAGAGGGAAATTCAATTCGAACATAGCGGCGCCTCAGATATCAGCGAATCCCTAATTATCAAAGAAAGAGGAACGAGCCATTTTTTTCACAGAGCAATACAGGCCGACAGAATATAAAAGGAAAAGGGAATATCTTTTAATATTTAATTTGGGTCGTCTTATTCATTGGGCTATGTTTTTAAATTAGGGTTTTGTTTTGTTTAAATTGTATTTTTCTTTTTAAACTCTTGTAATTTCTAGTCGTGTGATTAAGGGACGAGCTACGGTGGTGTAGTTCGAGAATTCGCAACTCAGTGGCTGAGTTGTGGTAGAGTTTTGAGCGTAGAGTTAAGGCTAGTCGATAGCGGATGTCGCGAGTTTACGTGTGTAAGTGTCTGACTGCTTAATTTCTAGTAGAAACCTTGGGGGCAGCACGTAGACAGGGTTTTGTCGAAGCTGGGTAAATTCCGTGTCGTTCTATTTCTGCATCTATTATTCTGCTATTATCTGTGCTACTATAATTCAGATATATCCGTGTTGAGATTATTTTATATAAACTTCCGCAATAAATTTTTATAATTAATAGTATCACCCTATCCACCCCCCTCTCTAGGGTGAAATCGATCCTACAATTTTAAAATATTATGCACATCAAATTTAAGAGCAAAAAAAATGAACGCATATAGTAATTTTTTGTTGTTTTATTCAGTGGTATCTCGCCTTAGAAAGCGCAGTGACTGATTTTGTTCTTATCATACTTACTGAAGTTTTGAAATTATGTGTGATATTTCGCATGCAATGTATCGAAGCTTTAATGAGCAAATTTGCCAATATAAGCACAGGCTGCATGCATGTGGACTATATCCAATCTTAGTGTCACAAATAAAAGTATGACCCACGGTTGTTAGTATCCGTGCAAGCAAGAAGGTCAAGTTACTAAATCCCTGACTTTTTGCTCTCTGTATATACTAGTGTGTAACCTGTGCGTTGCACACGGTAGTGTTGTAAAAGAAACTGTCAAATATAAATTGTTAAATAGTCGACGTACAATGTAATATGCTAACGTTAAACATATATTTTTTGATTTTAGCATGTTAAAATGTTATGTTTTCATAGTAAAATATATTCAACAATTATTTTCGATTAGTTAAAAGTAATCATATATTCATTATTTTCATATTCTAACTATTTAAAATGATAGATTTTGTTTCAAATTAGTTTTACGATAATGTTTCTAAAGTTTAAGGAAATTATATGTTAAACATATTATTTTATTGATTTATACATTTGAAAAATATGTGTGTATATATATATGTACTATTGTTATTTCCAAAATTTTATATTTTAAAATATTTTATGTAATTTTAAAATAAATGTAATTTATATTTTGAAATTAAGAAATTATACGTTAAATATGACCAATATACCGATGCATGTGATATAATTTTTAGTGCTTATGCATACGATAAATTTGACATATCTGGTAGAATCGTAACCATAGAATATGACCCTAATCGAAATGCATACATTTGTCTCATACATTATGGGGATGGCGAGAAAAGATATAAACGAAAGAAGACTTCAATATCCAAGCTTAGCTCAGACGTAGCTCGCTTCTTTTTGGGTGTGAAGCAGTGTCAAACCAAAATACCCAACAAGCATAAGCATCTCCCTGAAAAGGAGGTGATCCAGCCGCACCTTCCAGTACGGCTACCTTGTTACGACTTCACTCCAGTCACTAGCCCCGCCTTCGGCATCCCCCTCCTTGCGGTTAAGGTAACGACTTTCCAACTTGAATACATTTTTCTTTTTTATTTCAAAATGAATGTTTTTGTCTTGCCTTGAACGGTGAAAGAAAAATATAGATGTAATATGTTCCTTTTTGAAGTAATATTTAGTAAATTCATGATCCTGCGTGTTTCGACGCGCATGCGCACCCATACATGTGCATGATGATTAGTTTTAGATGTCAAATTGCAAATCTGTATTGATAAGAATTTTAAATGTAACATGAGATATTAAGTGAAAAACTATTTTTTTTAATTTACTAAAATTGTGGATAATAATAATAATAATAAAGTAATAGAACGTATCTCATGCATTGCACGCGCTAATTTTGTAAAAACATGGTACTCATACTTTGAATGCTGTTAAAATAAAATTTTGTTATGCAATGTTCGATATATCAATCATAAATTAAAATTTTTACTATTGTTTATGCCTATAATTTTTGTCAAGTGATTTAGATATTTTTATATTTGAAAGAAATATCTACCATGTGTTACTGCTAATGCGGTATATAAATTGAAATTGTCATTTTGTTTGTAAATTACCAAAGAATTTAATGTGTATTAATTACATGAATTTATTTATATAGTATAGATTTATAGCGTTTGGTTAATTTAAATACATAAATTTGAATGTAAAATAATAAAAGAAAATTGATGAAAACTTTGTAAATGACCGTAGAAATTATAAAATCTCGGTATATATGAATATAAAATCATGGAAAATTAACATAATATTTTGGATAACTATAAAATGATAATTCATATGGATTCAAAAAAAAAAACACAAAGAGAATTGATGAGTAGGGGTGAAAATTTTGTAATTATTGTGATGATTTGTGATCTTTAAACTTCAATCATTTAACTAATAGTTTATTAAAATTAATAATTATACATTAAAGTTGTTCATATTACTTTTTATGTGATCCATATTTATACGGTTTTGTTACAATGAGCGTGATATTTTATTGACATGGTTATCTATATTATTTATTAGACAAATTAATAAATAATGGTTAATTAATTTTTTTAAATAATTTATAATGAAATTATTTAATTAATTTAAATATACGGACTTAATTGTAAATTGTACATAAAAATTGAGGACTTTGAAAATAATTGTAGAAAGCAGAAAGTGTAGATTTTTGAATGTAAAACAACAGTGTAAAATTAATAAAATCTTATAAACAATTCAAAACTAATGCATTGTATTAGGTCTTTAAAATAAAATTTAAAGAAATATCTAGAGAAAATTAAGGAGAGGTGAGAGAAATGCTAGAATTAATGTGAGAGCTAGAATTTCTTCTGCTTTACTATTATTTAATATATATATATATATATATATATATATATATATATATAACATAATCCAGCTAGATATGATGACTTGTACCTAAAGAAAGGTATGACTCACGCATGTAACTGGACTTATCACTCCATGCAAGCAAGAAGCTTTAACTGGACTTAGAGTTACTAAATCACCAATAACTGGACTTGATACTAAATAAAGGTCATACCCACGCCTGTAACTGCGTTTAACTGGAGTTGTTCACGCAAATATGCGCCTATCGGGTAGCTACATGCTTCTGGTAATGCACATGCATGTAATAAAATAGGTATCCAACTCATTCAAGACATACATATACACTGGTATTATATTTCACGTCATACCTGCAGATGGGTGAGTGATTAAATGGTAATATGTTATAGACAATGGATTTTACCACTTAACAACCCAATACTTAGCGGTACCGCAAGAACAAATATAAGAAGAGTTAAGAAAAGCAAAGATAACAATCAAATAAACTGATAGAAGAAAATGCCTCCAACGATTAATAAAACAAAATGGAAGACGTATAAATATTTGCACGCTAGATCAAGTTATACAACCTAATGTAGCAAGGAAAAAAAAACACTTGTAAGTTATAGCATATAAACTGAATAAAATTGTATGTTAAAATAAAGTAGTTTTTTTTTATACATGGGGATACGGAAAATTTTTGAGAAAAAGATTTTGATGCTCCGAGTAAAGCATCAAAAGCTAATTTTTCTATAATCGAAATCGGGAAGTTGATAGCATTCCTTGAACAAAGTTTCGTCAGCACTTTTTAGGTCAATATACGATTAAATTTAATCTCAGCTGACGACATTTGTAATAAAAGTGAGACTTGGAGATGTTAGCATGCACATTATTTGTTTCACAAACGAAAAGAATCTCCAGAGAAGGTTTGTAATAAAAGCATGCAAAACTGACATAACTTTCACACTGCCACCTAAAGATGTAAGGATAGATAACTATTAAAATGATACCTTTCCCACTGCCACCTGGAGATGTTGAGTTTTTTCCCACTGCCACCCGGAGATGTTGAGTTCTTTCCCACTGCCACCTAGGGATGTTGGGTTCTGATGTAGAAGAAGTAATTGATGTTTGCGTGGTGGAAAACGAATTAATATGGCATCGTATTTATAGAGTGGGAAGAATTACTCACGTCATTACCTTACCGCAGCAATAGGCATATGACTTGCTCAATCAGCTTGCAGCTGTATAAATATTATTTTGTGATGAGTACGTATGACTTGCTCAATTTATAATTCATTTACTCAATAAACGTATGCTTCGGTGGGCGGCACTTTATTTATTATTGGATGATGAGTACGTATAACTTGCTCAATTTATAATTCATTTACTCAATAAACGAATGCTTCGGTGGGCCGTACTTTATTTATTCACCGAATTGTGCTATGATGCTATTTTTTTCCGGATGCTATTTTGTTGGATTGAAGGAGATATTTTTGAATTGTTTATAGGGCATTTTTAACAGTAAGTGTAAATCAAATAAGCGTGACCCAAGGTTATTTCAACTGTTATTAAAGATAAAACATAAAATATAGCTACTTTACTCCAGATCATCTCAATTTTTAAATATCCATAGCGACTAAGTCTCCCAACTTCCTCTGTCCTCCCAAAGCCCACCGCTGCCTCTCCAAAGCACTAGCAATCTCCTTCCCTTCCTCGTTGTAAACCTTGCTGTTAATCGTCGATGCCAGCTCCGCACCATTTGCTCTAGCGATCTCATCAATGGAAATATACATCAATAATGGCTACTCAGGATATGAAAAACCCAAAATTGGGGAATTCAGTTATCAGCCCTCGATTCAAATCAGCTGCTTGTTAGTCTTGTTGTAGAAGACACCCAATAAGAGAATCAAGTTATAGCAAAAGACCAAAGTCTAGATCCTCATCTAATTCTAAAAGGTATGTTAGTATAAAAGAAACACTTGTTTAAACATTTTTGCTTGATTTGCTATGACTTAAAAGTGCTGGCTAAGGAAGCAATCAACTGATCTGATACCAGCAGTAATTCTTTATTTAGATGAAGAAGAAGATGATGATGCTAAAAAGGGTACACTTTTGAATAATTTGTATTTATTTGTAAGTGTTAAATCTTTTTCTTCATGTGGTTATTACAGGCTATCTAATGAAAAATCATAAAATAAAACTTATTTAGCTTTCTAATTAACATAAGCATTTGTACTTTGGATTCTATAGATAATATCCTCGAAAACAAAGAAAAGAAGGATATTATTGTTGGAGAAGATGATCAGAAGAAAAACAAAGAAGCAGATTCTAATGAGGAATGTTCTTCTAATAAAGGAATAACATGTGTGCATAAATTGAGAGAGGAGCTTTCATGGGCGGTTAGTTGTTTTATAAATAGATGCATTCACTTACATCATTTACGTTATTTGCAAAGGTGACTTATATATGTTTCTTCTTTCTTACGTTGATTATTTTGATCTTATAGATTTGTTAGGAGATATGCTATGAACCAAGCACTACTCCGTGTGGACACAAATAATTAAACTTGATACTTTGAAGGTGTATACTTAGTAAGAATTAAGAAATTGCATTTATTCAAAAAGAATGCTTCAATATTATGATAAACTTTCCAGGGTTAAGAAAAATGTATGTTTGTAGTGGTTAGAATGTTACGAGTTAGAGAATGGAATTAAATCAATTAAATTGCCATCCCTTTTTAAAATCAAAGTTATCATTAAAAATATGAACTTCAAAACAACTCATGGTACTCATCGCATACATAATTGTACATATTGAATTTTAAATCATATGAAAATAGTTTTCTGCGTAGTCCAGTGGTCAAAAGTGTATCCTTTCTTTTTATTCCGTATTTATATATCAGATACTGAAAGATATTTATCATGACTGTTCCACAGTTTCTACCTGAAATGATTGAAACAGGTGGCTTCCAAATGTGGGAAGAAGTGTCCAAAATGCAGGCAACTGATCAGGATAATACGTTGTTATAGAAGTGGAGCTAAAGGAGAACGGGTTCAGATCAACGCAGAGAACGAACTTGGGGTGCACCATTGGGCCTAACACTTGCAAGGCGAAGTAGCTAGAGGCACTGGCGGTAGGAGGGATGAACTTTGCGAGGTTGGACATGTGTCACGGTACTCATAAATGGCATAGATAGGTGATTAAAATTGTGAGGAGATTGAACGAGAAGAATGGGTTTGTAGTTGCTGTTACGATGGATGCTGAAGGCAGCGAAATTCATATAGGGGATCTTGGTGGCGCACCTTCGGCTAAAGCTGAGGTATTGGCCTTTTAAATTTCCGATTTGATGTATTTTGTGTATTTATTTGTTGATTGGATTTAGATACAATGCATCATCATCATGTAAAATAGAGCACATTATACCTATACATAATTTGAATGGGCATTTGACTATCTTATTCTCTGTGCATTGTGCCTCTTTTGTCAAACTCATTTTGCTGTTTTCTTTCAGTTGATGTGAAATTTCTGACCTTTGCATTGGCATATTTGAAATCTAACTTGCAGGTATCCATGCTTCTTTCTTGTGATTTTATTTTGTTCTCTCCATTTTAACATTTTTACTTGTTTATTATGTAGGTAAATTTTAAAGAATAGTTGATTATTGGGATATATTTGGTTAGAATTTGGTAATGGATTTGATTTTTTGGTTTTGCTTAGCTATCCAAGAAGCAGCACGTACAGTTTCAGAATAATGTATGCTTTAACTTTGCTGGTATCACTTGATTTTCATACGCTTTTATTATAGTTTGCTATATGTTCGCGTCAATTTGAAGGGTTCTTTGGAGACAGTCTACATGACTCATATTAAAGCAATTATACTACCTGAATGCACATATATGTGTTCTTATGTTGTATTTCGTGGGTATGAAAGCATGACACAAACTAATTTGACATAGGATATATGATCCAACGCTTATTAAAGAAAGGAAAGGTCAGCTATCTGAAAGCCAAGGATGCTGTGATAAGTGGATAATAAATTTCATATTTCATAATGTTCTTTTATTTTTTTATTTATCGTACTTTTGGGATTTTGGATAACAAATTGACATTCCACAATAGTTCTATGCAAATATTTATGGTTAACTTTGCTTTTCTAGCAAATATGTTTTCTAAAAATCAAATCATCTTACATTAATAACTATCACAAAACACATTGAATATTTTGATTATCTAGGCAAACTTATCCTATGATAAAAAAAGAAACTACTTGCTTTGCAAATCCAGTAAACAATGGGAACATGGATCTACATGCATGCACATGGGTAGTTTGCTTGATTATTTCTTATTAATATCGATGTATATGAATTCCTGAGTTCTTTATGCTTCAATACTAGTTGGTTTGAAAAAGTATTTTTTGATATATGTTTTTATGGTATTCGCTTATTAGGATTCACCGGTTCATGGCGTTTCAGGAAGATGAAGGTTAAAATTTCTCATTCCAAGTTTCTAGTGCTGCTGCTAATGACACCGTCTATTAAAAACTAGTTATTGATTATGCTTGTTATTTTTTCTTGTATTGTCTGTTCTATTCTATATGCATCCACATCTAAGTATACTATTTGTGCTTTTTTTGTCTGTGTAGTAAACATGAACTATGTTGATAAATAATATAATAATACTATTTGTTCGACAAGGTTCTTAGTAATAATGTATTTACGAATTTCTTAAATACAAGAAAACCCTAAACGGTATCATTTTTTTCTGCGGCTAACATTTGCTTCAGTTGTTTAACTCCTGTTACTTTGGTTCAATGATCAAAGCAAATGAAGACAATGCAAAAGATCAATGTCTGCTGCTTCGGTTGTTAAACTAAAAGCAAATGACGTCTTTTGCTTTGGTTCAATAATCGAAGCAACATACGTTGGTCTTTTGCATCATCTTTATTTGCTTCGGTCATTGAACCGAAGCAACAAAGGTTAAACAACCAAAGAAAATAATCTATTTTGTATTAGTGAAATATGATAAATCGCACTCACCAATTAGCCGTATGACTTCTCCAAGTCGAGGTAAATCCTTCTTCTTCTTTGCTGTTTGGAGATTTCCCGCCTTGACAATTTCAAATCTCTCGATAGCTTTGACTTAATTGTGTAGCCCTCATCACGATGTCAGTTTTAAAATGTCGTTTAAAAGTTCTCAAATTATTTTATACAGTCTAATCATAGATTTTAATAAAAGCTTATAGAGTATCATTCTCATAGTTAAATACTCACAACCATTTCAAACAATTTCAAAACAACAACTAATCGAGTTAGTGATTAGATAAAACGCATATTCATATGACTTTATTAACAAGCAACTCAGTCCATATCACTTGTTAGATTAAATACAATCATTAGACTAAATAACTAACATTTCAAAATAGTATATTTTCTCCAAACCCGACAATATACCTCAAAATCCCTTTGTTTTTGACTTATTACTTTTAATATTTCAAACATTCTTATTTAACTTAAAAAAAATTTCACAAATTTTCCTTAAAAAATAGTACTATTGTCACTTAAAAAAATAATAATTTATTTTAATTCTTTTGACAAACATTTTATTATTAATTAATTCAATAAAAATAACAACATTTTGCATTAAATCTCAAAAACTCTTTTTAATGTTATTTGCATCAAAAATAGTAATAATTTATTTCAAAAATATTCATGGAAAATACCCTTTTATTATAATTATAATTCTCAAAATACCTCTTATTTTTTTACCTAAATAATAATAATAAAATTTTCATAAACTTCGTAAACAGTTATATTATTATTTGCTCAAAATTTAGATAATCCTCCAAAATCATATTACTATTTACTTAAATTCCTCCATACTTTATAAATAATAGTAAATTCCTAATTTAAAATATATTTTTCGTTATTGTTTCCAAATCTTATTTTTTTCCCCAGAATTTTTAATTAAATAATATTCTTATAAATTTTTAGTATATATCCCAATGTCTCAAATCCATAACGTCTATTTGTAGCTAGTCCTAAGCACACATGCATATTGGCTGGTCCTAGCTAGTTCACCTAATCAATTCAAGCTCTATAGGTTGTGTAATTATTCTCTGACTCCAAGCAAATTTCCAATTGATAATATCAATAAACTTTTAGTTCAGTTTTTAATCAAAATCGCCGATCTCAAAACTTATTTTTTACAAAATTAGTGGGATTTGAAAACCATGAATTCACTATTAATTTTAACCAACTTTAATATCGATCGTTACATTTCTCCAAAATAAATGCCTTAAATTCTACTTTAGCAAATTTTCAAAATTTTTTACTTTAAACATTTCATATTAAATTATCAGATAATAAATCATAACTTATATTTATTTCAATTCAATTACATTATATATATGCATGTCCTTAAATTACCAATATTATACTTCCAATTTCAAGTTAATTTTAATTTTAATCCTAAGAATGTCATTACCTAAAAACATATAACTTTCAAAACTCAATTCGTTATGGTTTCCCCAAATGCAATATTAGTTGCTCAAAATTAGTTTCGGAATAACTTTGGTTATTTTTCAAAAATACTCATACTTCAATTTTAAAACATCATTTCATATAATTTTTTTCGGTCATATAATTTATAACCAATTTATCATATATAAGCATATTTCGCTATATTTAATAATTAGCCAATCTTAATCATTATTAAACAATACCTAATGTCAATTCAATGACTATAATTTTTAAGTTCATTTTTTTTATAATTAATTAATTTCTAGTATCTTTTAACTTGTATATCATACGTAAAAAAATATTTCCGAATTTTTTTTTCTAATAGCTATACTCAAATCGGGTTTGAAAATAATTTTCAAATTTTAAACCATTTATTAATGCATATTTTCAAAAGTTTATATCAAAAATCCTTTAATTTCCACTCAAATATATATATATATATATATATATATATATAGCAATTAAAAAATTCCTACAAGTTTTTTTTTCAATTTAGATTCTTTCCAAAATGGTTCAAATTTAAATTAGAAAAATAAACATATAAATCACACCTTTTAAAACTTTGTAAACTAGAAATGTTCACAAAAGTGTCATGTAAGTGTAATATTTAAATTAATTTTCTATGGTGTGCATTTTTTTAAAATGAAAGATGTTCTGAAAGGAATGTCTTTTCTAGTTATTTTACGCTAAAAACGTTTCTTTATCAAAAAGAAAATAAAATATAAAGGCAACAACATGCCTTACACGATTTTTCAAAAACAAAGACTTTAATATATTCATGGAAACTTAAATTTTCTAACGTTTAAAACTTAAAATAAGAGGTTAACCTTTCAAACAAACTTAAAATTTTCTATTTTCCTAGAAATCTTAAACATTATTATTTATAACTTTTTAGGAATTTTTTTTTTCTTTTTGGGCAAAGATACTTTTATTGATCGATAAGAAATCGTATACTTCCATAATATGCTTCTCGAAACCTTGCAACTCCCTTAAACTAGATGGATGCTTTGCAAGAAAAAAGAGTATATATCATTTTCATATATTAACTTACAACCGCAGAAAAAAGCTTGAGAGCAAACAAAGAAAAGAGCCAGCTTATCAAATAGATGCTGGATCAAGGATACTGAGTACTCAAAAACATCTATACGAAAGTGACTGGTCCCAAAAATTAAAAAACAAAAACTACAAAAATAAAAAATAAGTGCTCTCCAACTACCAACCATAACATAAAATGGCTACAACTACGAAGGCCGGCTGTCAGTTCGAACAACATCTTCCAACGCAGCTTGATCTTTGGGACTAAGAAGCCGAACCATAAGAATCCGAGGCCATGTCTTGAATCGTTATCTAGAGCAGGTTGATGGGTTAATCTTTAGGAGGTTGCCGATCTGGGTTCATCAACAAGGTTTGAGTCAGTCTTGATGCCAAACTCTGCAAAGATAATCTCTCTACCCTTTATCTCTGTATTTTTGATTTTACGCTGAGATATGCGGCTTTTACAGTCTTGTATGATCAAAACATTTTTGATTTCTGTAGTGTTTGAATGTTATTGAAATTTCTAGCGCTTCTTTCACACCAGGAATGCCAAATTAAGGTAGTAATTGTGACATTAATCTGTTGGAAGCAACAAGTGATCCAAGTTTTAGGTTATCTATATGATCAAGAAGATGCGTGATGTCCCTAATGTTCGAACCATTGATTTGCAGTTTTCTGCATATGTTGTCCACTAGAGTCAAGGAATAGCGGTAGTCAAAGAATAGATGGTCTCTATTTTCAGTTTGTTGAAGACATAGACAGCAAGTTAGGTCAATGTTACTATTCCATTTGCTGATTCTCTCCTTAGTGTCGAGTTTGTTCAGTCTTGCTAGTAGCGAACATAAAGACATTATAGGTGCACATGCATTGTCCCATATTAGTTTGCATCAGCTATATTCAGTGTTTTTGTTTCTGATCTGGTCCCAGGTAGAATGGAAATCAAATTTCCCATTACTATTAGACAACCAGAACCAGAAATCATTGTCCATTTGTCGCTGAACTTTAATCTTAGAGAGTATATGTTTAACAGTAGTAAGTAGACAATTAAAGCCCTGTTTGGTTTGTCCTTTTTAATTTTGGGTTCTCATCCAAACAAATGTACACACGATACATGTATTTTTTTTAAAACAATCAATTTGAAAAATGAAGCTATCAGACGAAGTAGAAAACACATTTATTTTGTTTTTCTATGTTTTGGAAAAATAACAAGAGCATGGAAAACAATCCACTCCACCGTCGTCCCTTCATCTCCTCCATGATCTCTCTATTCCCTCTGCTGCCTCTCATTGTCGTTATGATGACTTAAAGTTTTAAATTTTCCCCTCCACCATCCTCCTATTTTGTAATAAATGTTGAAAAATCAAAACTCAAAATGAAACCAAATGGATGTTAAAAGTTCCCTTCCATTGAAAATCATTAAGGAGGTAGGAGACTGCGTTGTTGGCACTGTCTACTAAAGACATGTGTTGTAATCCAAGAAGGTCAATCAATGATGTGCCATTCACCCAAGGATCAAACAACAACTAGTATCTTCTCCATTACTAATCTTTTTGTCTGTCAGTCTGCAAAGTTCTGCATTTAAGAAGAGTTTTCCAAGTATGTGATGCATTGTTATCTGTCTGTACAGTCCAAATGTTTATTTTTATGTTTTTGTAGTAGTTGTTCTTCATTCATTGGACCCAAAGACTATTACCCTGTTGGAAGCGCCAAAGTAATTTGATGTTAATTTCCGTAGTCATATCATCAAGCCTTCTAAGACCAAGATGTTATGGGAATTCTAACTCGAGACCACTCAAATCAAAACCCCAAAGCATAATGGAAAAAATGAGATCATGGTAAGAAGTACAAAAACAACCAATCAATATCTAAATTCAATTCTCAAACCAATCCAAATCCAATCACAATCACTAAACAAGCAATAGAAATCCAAAGCAATAACGATAAAATAAATCACACCGATTTATAGTAGTTACACTAAAGTCTTATTAGCACACATCCATTTTGAGAGAGAGCCTTTATTAATATCATAAGAAGAGGACAAGAGATTGATTACAATGATCAAAATTCTAGTAGAATTTATTTGTGGAGAAGAGAATTAAAAAAAAAAAGTTTAGATAAAACCATAACTAGGGTAGGATAAATCCTAGATTAAACCCTTAATCTCCTCTCTTCTTCCAGTCTCGAATTCTGAAAATGGCTTATATAGTGAATCATCCTTCATCGACAAATACCTGATTTTGCCCCTTGAAGCCCTACAAGCGAATACACAAATTATGGGTCAATTAAACAAAACTGCACCGCAATGGACGTTTGTCACAACCTCTTAGACGTCTGTCTCAACTTTTGGGCTGTAGTAAGCCTATTGACAGACGTCTGTCACAAGATAACATGCGTCTGTCATAACTCTCGGGTTATCGAACCCCATCACATGTTGTTCCAGCAGCACTCCACTTTTTTCGCCATATCCTCCTCCTCCGAGCTCCGATTTGCAAACCGTTTTCACCGTTATAAAGCTACTTTCGATCTCTTCAATTCTCCATATAGTGTCGTCAAAATTCAACACTCCACATCGACACTATATTCCTCTCTAACTCCAATGGTACCATACTATCATCAACAACCGATAGCACCAACTATCACCACTTCTACCTTCAACCAAACATGAATGCTTTCCCAATGAGCTCTGACAAAACCACCGCCCATTGTACTCCATCAACGAGCTTAAGCAAAGCCGCCGCCCGCTAACGAAGTGTTGAAAGCACCCAAGTCCAACTCACCAAAAAAAAAGCACTATGGAGTGTAAACTAGTACTCACTAAGAAGATAGAAGCACAATCTCTCACCGATACTCTTCCTCGTCCATAACGAAACTCCTCCTTCAACCGTGCCACCCCGTGGCACCTAGCACTTGAACAAACGAATCATGTTCGAGCAATGCTTGAACTTCTCAATCGGTAATGCCTTAGTAAATATATCCGCCTCGTTATTCATTGTGTGCACTTTCGAAGATATACTTGCTTATCTTTATCAATGTCTAGTCAAAATGACTCTCTCACTTCAATATGCTTAGTCCGTGAGCTAAATGCCAATTTCTCCGCCAAGTGAATAAAATTCTAGCTATCACATCGAACATCGACACTATCATGCTCGTATCCTATGTCATACAATAATCACCTCAAGTAAAGTGTCTCCTTTGCCGCCTCCACGGCGGCTATCAACTCCGCCTCCTTAGTGGACAAAGGAACTACGGTTTGCAATCTCGATCTCCAACTTATGACCGTACCTCTAAGTGTGAAGACATATCCGAAAGTTTATTTTCTTCAATCCCTATTACCGGCATAGTCTGAATCACAATAACCAACCAACTTGCAGTTCATTTCCGTACTACCGCCAAAAGCAAGACCATGAGATAATGTACCTCAAAGGTATCTCAATATAAGCTTCACAGCTTTTCAATGTGATTTCCCTGGTTTAGCCATATACCGACTAACCATCCTGACGATATTTGCAATAGCAGACTTTGTATACACCATGACATACATAAGACTCCCAACCGCACTAGTATATGGCTCCTTTGCCATATAAGCCTTGCCTTTCTCCAAGATAAGTGATCCCTTACTTGAAAGCTTCATATGCAAAGGCAAATGTATATTTGACGCCTTTGCATTCTCCATGCTAAACTGGCAAAGAACTTTCTCAGTGTATTTCTTTTGAGACAATTTCAACTCAAAACGCTTTCGATCCCTTTCAATTTCTATGCCTAATATCTCGTTTGCTTCTTCAAGATCCTTCATTTCGAATTTCGGTTTTAGACTCAATTTTAACTTGTTGATTTCATTCTTATCCTTAGGAGAAATGGGCATATTGTTCACATACAAGAGTAAACACACCCAACAATCATTTTTCAACTTCTTGAAGTATACATAAGCATCCTTGATGCTTCTGTCAAAACCATATTCAAACATAAAATGATCAAATCTCTTGTACCACCGTCTAGGTAATTGCTTTAAATCATGTAGTGATTTCTTTAACTTGCAAATCAAATTTGACTTATCATCTACTACAAACCCTTTCGGTTGCTCCATGTAAATGTCTTCATCCAAGTCACTATACAAGACGGCAGTTTTCACATCAAGTTGCTCCAACTCCAAGTGGTGAATATCAACTATGGCAAGTAATATCCGGATAGAAGTATGGCGCACAACCGGTGAGAATATCTCATCATACTCCTTTCTCTTCCTTTGTGCAAACCCCTTAGCCACTAGCCTAGCTTTGTATCTTCCATCATCATTCATTTTGTATAACCATTTGCATCTAATAGCACGGTTTTTTAGAAAGTGGAATCAAATCTCAAGTTTGATTCTTCATCAACGATTGAATCTCTTCCTCCATGGCACAAATCCACTTCGAGCTATCACTTGACTTCATGACGTCATCAAGGTCCATCGGCTCATCTTGGACCACATGAATAACATATTCCAAATTATCACAAAAGCTAAGACAGTTTCAATCACCATATCAATTGGGTGGCCTTATAGCACGACGACCCTTCCGATTAGCAATACCATCACCCAAATTCCTTTCGGCTCCACCTTGAATGGAATCCTCTCTAAAATCATGTACATCACCAACACTACTAGAGGAACCCTAGGGACTATGTGATGTTACATCAACCTTTTTCTTCTCACAAGCATCTTCAACTGCTCTACTCTCTCTACTTCTTAGACAAAATATAGGAATAACTTCCTTCTCCTTTGATTCACCATAAATCAAATCCGGAACATCCGATGAGCTCTCATTCTTCTTGAATAAAGCCGACTCATCAAAAGTAATACGACGAGAATTCACAACCTTCTTCATTTTCGGATTCCAATTTCGATAGCCTTTTACACCGTCCGTATAGCCAAGCAAGACCCCTTTGAAAGTTATAGGCTCAAGCTTTTCATTTTTTGGATCATGCACATAAACCGGACTGCCAAACACATGAAGATAACTCAAGTCAATGCTTTTTCCCTTCCACAAGTCCTCTTGAATTTTGTTACCAATATCCAAGTACGGAATTCGATTAATATATGCACCGCGGTTGAAAAAGCTTCTGCCGAAAATCCCTTAGACAAACCTGATGTCAATCTTAAGTGTCGAGCTTTCTCAAGTAGAGTGTGGTTCATCCGCCCCGCAACTGTGATGCCCCAACTCTATACTCACGCTAGCCAAAGACACTACAAGGTAATGCCGTCAACTAATACGGAGAATAAGACTGGTTAGGAGCGGCCATCTATAGTCTTGCTCTAACTATCTATTGAATACATCGACAATAGACATACCAAACAGGTCGACATACCCAAATATTTAGAACAAAACCATAGGTGGTTGGAGGATCTATCAGAATAAAATATAACAACTCAAATGTAATATACATCACAGAACAGTAGATCATCATATACACATATATTGATACATAACAGAGTTTACAAACTGATACACGTCAAGTGGTATAGCAAACCACAATATACAGACAAATCAAAAGAATACATATATCAGAGTTACAATAAAAGGACTACACAAAAAGCTTTAACAAAAAGGAACAAGCTGGATAGTCCATTGCGGAAGCAAAATAAGCTAAGTCCAAAAGCACCTAACCTGAAACATCTCGGTCTGACCCGAGTATAAAATACACGGGTCAGTCTAGCTAAACAAATCAGTTAGATAAACTGAACAACAATAACCTGCAAGGTCATAAAGTATAACACATATCTCTAAAAGAGATAACACAATCATCTAACAAAAGATGAATCATATCATAACAAGCCTCATATCATCGGCAACTCAGAGAAACAAAGGATAGGAATATCCCAAAACAAGCCATAAAGGAAAATAACAAATACCAATGAAGGTAACACAAGTTTCATAAGGTAATCGCTATACATCATGCGGCTCAAAAAGACCAACACCGAAGGGCGATACCTAGGGAATATACATATCAATGAAACATCATAAAAGTTGCACGTGCTCAGTACTGTATAAACAAGGATCCATGAGCCCGAAAACTCCAAACCCAAATATCACTCGAGCGGCTCATAAAGACCTAACTCCGAAAAGCGATACAATAGGGCAACAAACCCGAAGGCACAAACCCGAAGGCAACATACCCGAAGGCAACAAACCTGAAGGTGCAAACCCGAAGGCAACACACCCGAAGGCAACAAACCGTAGTGGTGAAGGTCCGGAGGCCCAGTACTGGACACCACTAACTGGCGGAATGTTGTCATAACTCTCAAAAAGGAATCCGAAAAGTGGTAACGTGAGTCCCATAAGCACTCGTTCGCACTAAACGGTTTACCATCCGTTAGTTAATTTCACACTCAAAGCAGTACAAAGTCTACCTCATCTCATCGGTAAACCAGACCAAAAGGCCAAAACGATCAATCGAATAGGTCGGGGATTAATCGGCAAGACAAACGCATGGATTCATGGTCCGTGTTTTACCTAACCATTTAATCTCCCTTCCACTCCGCTCGAAGTGCGAATTGTGTATGTGCGTTTTAAATAGAATTTATAAATTAGAGAAACGAGCTTTTAATGTAATTTTAGAAGATTATTTATAAAAACCCGTGGATGAAGTCAAAAATAAGTTATCAAAGCTAAAGATGCAATGACAACCACTAAGAACCAACTTGAATCGATAAAATTTGAAAAACCAATCAAAATGAGCAAAAATAGGCAAAACAGCAAAATAGGAGCAGGTCGGTCGACCGGCTACAGGGCTCGGTCGGCTGGGCAGAAGCAGAAAAAAGTTCGGGGTAGCAGGTCGGTCGGCCGGCTCCAGGGCTCGGTCGGCTGAACTGCAAGTTTCTGCAGTTCCTGCCCTTTCTCATCGAAATGCAAACTCTTCCAAAACGCAACCGGTCGAGCAATGGATCTAAGGAGCCTTAGCCAGTAGATACCCCAGCTCCATTAGCTCTCCGATTCGCCACCAAAAACATGTTCAAATATCAAAGTTAGGATCTTTAGAGAATTGAACCCAAACACTAAAAATTTGGATATTCACCAATTCAATCCAAACCAAAAGCAAGTGCATATGAACAAGTGTGAGGAATCCATACCCAACATTAATGAAATCAAGAGAAGCAGATGTGAGTTCAAAACTCACCTTTAACCCAAAAACTAAGAAGAAAGAGCTCAATCACAAGGAGAAGACCAACCAATCACTACTTCAACCCAACAAGCTTCAATCTAAGATCAAAACAAGTATTTCCTAAGTTAGGTTTAGGAAAACTTTCAGAAATTGAAGAGGAGAAGAGTTGAAGAAGATGAAGAGGAGGCTTACCAATAGCTTCACTTTGATTTTGGAGCAAAAATTCAAGTTGCAAGAAGAAACCAGGGCTTGGAATTTCTAATTCCCATTCTCTTCCCCCATTTTCAGTTTTAGCTTAAGTTTAGAAGAGATGAAATAAGAGAATGGAGAGGAGAGGGCCGAGCTAGGGTATTAAACTAGCAAATGGGCTCAACCCAAACCCAAAACCCAATTAGAAAAGGTTGCAAAATTCAACTTACTCCAAACATATCAAAACTTATACTTAAAATGATCGCAAACGCCATTTTGGAACCAATGAAGGTGGTTTCGAGTCCCAATTCGGCCATTTGCAAAAAGTAACATTTCGGATCCAAAAATCCGACTAACGACGCTATATTTAAATAAAACATTTAAATATAAAATCGTTAAATATGCGGGTTGTTACAGATCTCCCCTCCTTACAAAATTGCGTCCCCGCAATTACTAGAGAAGATACTTGTAACAACTACATACATACAACATTCAAAAGAAAAGGAAATAAGCTTGAGACGAAAAGATATTCTCACCATTCCCAAGCAAAGATAGAAAATCCGGATAAGATCGCTCGATATACTCTCTGGTTTTCCAAGTACAGTCATTGGGGTTAGCGGACCATTGAACTTTAACGAGCGGCACGTTCTTGTTTCGAAGGTGTCGCACCTCCGTGTCAAGTACGCGAATAGGTTGCTGTACAATAGATAAGTCCGGTGAGACCTCAAGCTCTTGCAAATCAGGAGAATCAATAACAGAATCCGACTCCCGAAGACACTTACGAAGTTGAGAGACGTGAAACACATCATGAATACCAGATAAATGAGCAGGAAGTGAAACTCTATAAGCCACAGGGCCAATACGTTCAGTAATAGAAAATGGTCTTATAAAGCGAGGAGCCAATTTCTCAGTCGTACTGAAACGCATAACCCCCTTCAAAGGAGAAACACGAATAAAGACAAGATCACCAATCGAGAACTCGAGAGGCTTCCTACGGTTGTCCGTGTAGGATTTCTGGCGGCTTTGTGCCTCTTTCATTCTCAACCGAATAAGATCAATCTTCTCGGAAGAATCACGAACAAAATCTGGACCAAGAATAAGCTTCTCCCCAGATTCCAACCAACAAGAAAGTGATCGACATGGCCTTCCATATAAAGCTTCGAAAGGAGTCATACCGATACTAGACTGAAAACTATTGTTGTAGGAGAACTCTACAAGAGGTAGGTGATCCTCCCAACTTCCACCAAAATCAAAAATACAAATACGGAGAAGATCTTCCAAGATACGATTCACCCGTTCAGTTTGTCCGTCAGACTGCGGATGATAAGCTGTGCTAAAACTAAGCTTTGTCCCCAAAGCTTGTTGAAGACTTTGCCAAAAATGACTCGTGAACAAAGGATCGCGGTCACTCACAATAGAACTAGGAACACCGTGAAGTCTCACGATTTCCTTGATATATAACTTAGCCAAATGCGAAGCAGTCCTATTAGACTTAATAGGGACAAAACGAGCAGACTTGGTGATGCGATCAACAATAACCCAGATGCTAGAATGGCCCGATCTCGAACGAGATAGGTCGTCAATGAAATCCATAGAAATCTGATCTCATTTCCACAATGGAATCTCAAGAGGCTGAAGAAGACCCGAAGGACGCTGATGTTCGGCCTTAAAACGCTGACAAGTTATGCAATTACTCATATAACTCGCCACATCGCGCTTCATGCCTTCCCAGCAATAAAGACGACGCATATCCGCATACATCTTACTACTACCAGAATGAATGGTATGCTTAGAACGGTGACAGTCATCCAGAATGTCATGCCTAAGTGCAAAATCAGAAGGCACAAAAAGACGGTTCTTCTTGCGAAGACACCCATGAGAATCAATGCTAAAATCCCACAACGCCTCATCACAGGATCCAGACTCACAAAGTTGAATAAGATGCAACAAATCAGGATCACACCGTTGAGCATCGGCAATACGATCCAATAAAACGGGTCGAGCTCCCAAACTAAATAATAGAATAGGAGAATCAGAAGATGAAGCTCAATCACGGATTTCACACAAAGATAGAGTATCAAGAACATCCCATTCGACAAGCATCATAGAAACAACAGCCGAACGTTTGCGACTAAACGCATCTGCAACACGATTACCCTTTCTAGGGGTATACTGGATATCAAAGTCATAGGAAGCAAGAAACTCGAGCCAACGTTGTTGTCTCATATTGAGTTCCTTCTGAGTGAACAAATACTTCAAAGATTTATGATCGGTATAGAGAATGAAGCGCTCGCCCAATAAATAGTGTCGCCAAATCTTCAAGGCAAAGACAATGGCGGCTAACTCAAGATCATGAGTGGCATAGCGAACTTCATTCGGACGCAGTTGCCTAGAAGCATAAGCAACTACCCGATCCTTCTGCATAAGAACAGCACCGAGACCACTACCACAAGCATCGGTGTAGACAACAAGATCATGATTCCCCTCGAGAACCAGCAAAATAGGAGCATTAGTGAGAAGTTCCTTTAATGTCCGAAAGAAAGCTTCACACCTATCGGACCAAATAAAACGAATGCCTTTCCGAGTAAGGCTGGTGAGAAGAAGCACAACACGGGAAAAATCCTTAATGAACCGACGGTAATAACCCGCCAATCTAAGTAAACTACGAATCTCATGCACATTCTCGGGCCTCTTCCAATTCTGGATGGCTTCGATCTTTGAGGGATCGACAGAAATGCCATCGGAAGATACAACATGGCCTAAGAACTTAACCTTATTCTCCCAAAAGTGGCACTTGGAGAATTTGGCTCTAAGCTGATGATGACGGAGGGTACTCAAGACAATTTTCAAGTGATTAGCATGCTCAGCTTCAGACTTAGAATAAACAAGGATATCATCAATGAAGACAAGGACGAACTTATCGAGATATTTCCGGAATACTCGATTCATGAGATCAACAAAGAAAGCAGGAGCGTTCGTTAACCCGAACGGCATAACGAGCCACTCAAAAGAACTATAACGAGTGCGGAAAGCGATAAGAGATATGATATCCTTTACGACTCGCAACTGATGAAAACTCGTGGCAAGGTCGAGCTGAGAAAAGACCTTAGCACCACTCAATAGATCGAACATATCATCGATCCTAGGCAATGGATACCTATTCCTGATGGTTAACTCGTTAAGCTTGCGATAGTCAATGCAAAGCCTAAGAGTTCCATTAGACTTCTTCACGAAGACGACCGTGGATCCCCATGGAGAAAAACTGGACTGAATCAACTGCCTGGACTCAAGCTCTAAAAGCTGCTTCTTGAGTTCCTCATTTTCCTTTGTAGACATCCTCGTGGGAGGACGGCTAACTGGCTGCGCGCCTGCAATGAGATCAATGCGAAACTCAATTGCCCGCTTGGTGGCAAACCTGAAACAGGTTCAAAAACATCAGAAAAGTCAAAAGCAACAGGAATACGAGATATATCATCATCATCTCGCGAATCAAGAGAACATAAAGCCATTTCGGAATTATGCACATCCCCAAGAACAAGAGATAACTGAGTAGGCGAATCCGGATGTCGAAGATACAAAATTCTCTCCGAGCAAATAATCCTGGCATCATATCTCACTAGCCAGTCCATTCCCAAAATCATATCAAATCTCAGACGAGAAATAACGTGCAGATTCGCACGAAAAGAAAAGCTACATAAAACAATCTCAACATCATCACAAAGCATGCTGAGGGTCGCGGGTCCCCCAATAGGATTCGCAATCCTTAAAGAAGTAACCAAACAAGAAACATCCAAAGATAAATCATCAACGAGCTTTTTCGATACGAAAAAATGTGATGCACCCGTATCGAAAAGAACTCGAATACTATGATCATGAAATAAATAGAACCTTTCAAAATAGATGGAGATATACCTTTGGGCTGAGAAGGACATTCAGAAGCCTTGGCAGCATTAAGCTTGCCTGACTTAGCACCACCAGGAACAGTAGAGCAAGCAGAAACATGATGACCTTCCTTCTTGCAATAGCGGCAGAAGAGAGGCTTGGAACAAACTCGAATCATATGATCAGGAGAAGCACAATTGAAACACTTCCGAACGAAAGGTGTTCCAGCAGACTGAGACTGAGGATCAGCACCACCAGTCTTCTTCTTCTTAAGAGGAAAGGACCTGGACTTCTGAAATGGAAACGGCTTCTTGTTGGGGTTCTTGGAAACCTCAACATCAACATCACTATCACACTCCTTCTCGACGGTCTCGAGATGAAGCGCATAATCTACCAACTCCTCAAAAGAGAGCTTAAGCTGGAGCAACAAAGACTTCTCAAGATATTTCTTAAGACCAGAAACAAACTTCAGATTCTTCTTATAAGAAGTGCTAATGAATTCAAGACCATACTTAGATAAAGCCTCGAATGATGCAACATACTCAGAAACAGAAGATTTCCCTTGCTTCAACTCAAGGAAGCGACGGGTCAATAAAACTTTTTCAGATTCAGGAACGAACTTGAGTTCAAATCGTCCCCGAAACTGAGTCCAAGAAAGAGTAAACTCATCAATTTCGGCTACAAGAAGCTCATACCAATCAAGAGCACGCTCTTGTAATAAGCTAGAAGTTACAAGAACTCTATCATGGTCAGAAAGATCCATGCGAAAAAAAATACGCTCGCACGTGCGAAACCAAGCTTGGACTTCAAGAACAGATTCGGGGCCTTTAAACGGCTTTCCTCCTAGATGAGAAAAATCACTGCACTGACATGCAAAGGCTGACTTGCAAGGTGGAGACACTCGAGGAGGAAATGGAGGCTGAGTGCTCCTAAATAACTCCATAAATTGATCGGCAGACATATAAACGCCATCCGGATGTGAGCCACTGGATTGCCCAGCATCCGAACGTCGTCCCCTACCTCTTCCAGCCATACGCTGAAAGTCAAGATAAGAACAAGATTATTCACAAGGTAGATATCAATAACACAATTGTGGAATACTACGGAGCAAAATGCATTCCAAGACGTATTCTCAATTTCTGTCTAACCTTTGATGGTAGAAGGAATAGAGAGACACGACGATTCAAAGATTTGCATCACTTATAACACTTTGATGTACCGTAATATGTGCTTCTATTCTGCGTTTATCATACTTTGTTCTGAACCTCAGCTCAGATACCACGCTGTGACACCCCACCTCTATACCCACGCTAGCCAATGACACTACAAGGTAATGCCGTCAACTAACACGGAGAATAAGGCTGGTTAGGAGCGACCATCTATAGCCTTGCTCTAACTATCTATTGAATACATCGACAATAGACATACCAAGCAGGTCGACATACCCAATGAATATTTAGAACAAAACCATAGGTGGTTGGAGGATCTATCAGAACAAAATATAACAACTCAAATGTAATATATATCACAGAACAATAGATCATCATATACACATATATTGATACATAACAGAGTTTACAAACTGATACACGTCAAGTGGTATAGCAAACCACAATATACAGACAAATCAAAAGAATACATATATCAGAGTTACAATAAAAAGACTACACAAAAAGCTTTAACAAAAAGGAACAAGCTGGATAGTCCATTGCGGAAGCAAAATAGGCTAAGTCCAAAAGCACCTAACCTGAAACATCTCGGTCTGACCCGAGTATAAAATACACGGGTCAGTCTAGCTAAACAAATCAGTTAGATAAACTGAACAACAATAACCTGCAAGGTCACAAAGTATAACACATATCTCTAAAAGAGATAACACAATCATCTAACAAAAGATGAATCATATCATAACAAGCCTCATATCATCGGCAACTCAGAGAAACAAAGGATAGGAATATCCCCAAACAAGCCATAAAGGCAAATAACAAATACCAATGAAGGTAACACAAGTTTCACAAGGTAATCGCTATACATCATGCAGCTCAAAAAGACCAACACCGAAGGGCGATACCTAGGGAATATACATATCAATGAAACATCATAAAAGTTGCACGTGCTCAGTACTGTATAAACAAGGATCCATGAGCCCGAAGACTCCAAACCCAAATATCACTCGAGCGGCTCATAAAGACCTAACTCCGAAAGCGATACAATAGGGCAACAAACCCGAAGGCACAAACCCGAAGGCAACATACCCGAAGGCAACAAATCTGAAGGTGCAAACCCGAAGGCAACACACCCGAAGGCAACAAACCGTAGTGGTGAAGGTCCGGAGGCCCAGTACTGGACACCACTAACTAGAGGAATGTGTCATAACTCTCAAAAAGGAATCCGAAAAGTGGTAACGTGAGTCCCATAACCACTCGTTCGCACTAAACGGTTTACTATCCGTTAGTTAATTTCACACTCAAAGCAGTACAAAGTCTACCTCATCTCATCGATAAACCAGACCAAAAGGCCAAAACGATCAATCGAATAGGTCGGGGATTAATCGGCAAGACAAACGCATGGATTCATGGTCCGTGTTTTACCTAACCATTTAATCTCCCTTCCACTCCGCTCGAAGTGCGAAATTGTGTATGTGCGTTTTAAATAGAATTTATAAATTAGAGAAACGAGCTTTTAATGTAATTTTAGAAGATTATTTATAAAAACCCGTAGATGAAGTCAAAAATAAGTTATCAAAGCTAAAGATGCAATGACAACCACTAAGAACCAACTTGAATCGATAAAATTTGGAAAACCAATCAAAATGAGCAAAAATAGGCAAAACAGCAAAATAGGAGCAGGTCGATCGACCGGCTACAGGGCTCGGTCGGCTGGCCAGAAGCAGAAAAAAGTTCGGGGTAGCAGGTCGGTCGATCGGCTACAGGGCTCGGTCGGCCGAACTGCAAGTTTCTGCAGTTCCTGCCCTTTCTCATCGAAATGCAAACTCTTCCAAAACGCAACCGGTCGAGTAATGGATCTAAGGTGCCTTAGCCAATAGATACCCCAGCTCCATTAGCTCTCCGATTCGCCACCAAAAACATGTTCAAATATCAAAGTTAGGATCTTTAGAGAATTGAACCCAAACACTAAAAATTTGAATATTCACCAATTCAATCCAAACCAAAAGCAAGTGCATATGAACAAGTGTTAAGAATCCATACCCAACATTAATGAAATCAAGAGAAGTAGATGTGAGTTCAAAACTCACCTTTAACCCAAAAACTAAGAAGAAAGAGCTCAATCACAAGGAGAAGACCAACCAATCACTACTTCAACCCAACAAGCTTCAATCTAAGATCAAAACAAGTATTTTCTAAGTTAGGTTTAGGAAAACTTTCAGAAATTGAAGAGGAGAAGAGTTGAAGAAGATGAAGAGCAGGCTTACCAATAGCTTCACTTTGATTTTGGAGCAAGAATTCAAGTTGCAAGAAGAAACTAGGGCTTGGAATTTCTACTTACCATTCTCTTCCCCCATTTTCAGTTTTAGCTTAAGTTTAGAAGAGATGAAATAAGAGAATGGAGAGGAGAGGGCTGAGCTAGGGTATTAAACTAGCAAATGGGCTGAACCCAAACCCAAAACCCAATTAGAAAAAGTTGCAAAATTCAACTTACTTCAAACATATCAAAGCTTATACTTAAAAAGATCGCAAACACCATTTTGGAACCAATGGAGGTGGTTTCGAGTCCCAATTCGTCCATTTGCAAAAAGTAACATTTCGGATCCAAAAATCCGACTAACGACGCTATATTTAAATAAAACATTTAAATATAAAATCGTTAAATATGCGGGTTGTTACAGAAACACTATTCGACCGTGGATCTTCCGATGTAGTAAAATGCCTCTGGATACCATGATACTTGCAAAACTCGAAGAATTCTCTAGAAACACACTCTCCGCCATTGTTGGACTTTAAAATATTCAAAGATTTGCCACTCTCATTCTCAACAAGAGATTTTTATGATTTGAACTTTGCAAATGTCTTCGACTTGGCCTTCATTACATTTCCATACCTTTCGAGAAAAATCATCAATGAAAGAAATATAGCCGCGAGTTTTTTCCAAAGAAGCTACCGATGCCGGTTCCTAAACATTCGTGTGAACATACTTAAGAACCCTTCTCGAATTGTGTTTTCCCTCACCGAATGAAACTTTAGTTTGCTTCTCCATGACACATTCCTCGCAAAACTCTAGTTTGTTGAAACTCTCCCCATGGATCATCTCCCTCTTTCGAAGAATATCCAAATTCCTCTTTGAGACATGACCTAACCTCAAATGCCACAACCTAGTCGCATCCAAGCCATGAGAATTATCAACTCCCACACAAGTTTCACCTTCTATAGTCACTCCTTAAAGCAAATAAACACCATGAGTCTAACACCCTTCATCACCATAAGCGCACCCTTTGAAACCTGCAAGCTACCACTTTCAATAGTGATCTTACAACCTAAAGAATCCAGCTGCTCTAAAGAGATAAAAGACTTCCGAAGTCCCGGAGCATAGCCTACATTAGTGAAAGTATGAACTACTCCGTCAAATATTCGAATTCGCACGGAACCAATGTCTTTTGACTTACAAATATCACCATTACACATAACAATTGAATTTTCTTCTTTGCTGATGTAAAAAGAAAAACAATTTCTATTCCGCGCCATATGATAAGACGCCTCCGAATCGAGCACCCATTCGCTACCCAGAACATCTGATGCTACTACCGTCAACACATCTACGTCTCCCTCACTAACTCTACTCTTCACCACTATGCATGAAGATGCTACTTCCTTCTTTACTTTTTCCTTGTTCGGACACTCATTCTTCCATTGACCGGCTTCTTACAAAGATAGCACTTGCTATTTCCTTCATTTGACTTTCTTCTCCAATCGGGGTTCCTTGCTTTAGAACGCCCTCGGTTCTTCTTTGCATATCTAGCCTTTTCTACAAATAAACCATGACCACTACTAGCACCACTACTTCCATCATCCAAATCCTTCATTTGATTTTGCAACTTCTCGCTAAGAAGATTCGTTTTGACATCATCTAGAGTCAAAATATCTCGGCTATAGATCAAACTATTTGAGAAACCCTGACCTGGAAATGAACACAACAATATCATCGCCCTTTGCTTTTTCTCAATCTTCAAATTTACTGCCTTCATCTTCATTAGCAAATCATCAAAGGTATTCAAGTACACCTTTAGCGAAGTAACTTCCGTCATCTTATAGGTGAAGAACGTTCGCAACAAGATCAAACAATTAGTTACCGAATTCTTTATGTACAACTCCTCCAACTTATCCTAAATACCCTTAACGGTAGTCTGCCAGCAACATTCAAGATGTCTGCCAGCAACAAAATTGTATCAAACACTACCCGATGCACCCGATTCCTTTTTAAAACCGCTTTCATCTTCCATTGCCACTTTTCAAAATCATTATCGTCATTTCATTTGTCTATAATCAATTATGATTTTGAAGTCGCGTACGATCCAAGTACATATGGCGCTACACTACTTGGACTAACCATTGAGGAAATGCTTGAGGAATTATCTGATACCGATATTTCTACAACCATCTACCAACACCAAAGCTCTGATACCAAATGTTGTCGGAATTCTAACTCGAGACCACTCAAATCAAAACTCCAAAGCAAAGCGGAAAAACGCGATGTGGTAAGTGCAAAATCAACCAATCAATATCTCAATTCAATTTTCAACCCAATCCAAATCCAATCACAATCACCAAACAAGCAATAGCAAACCAAAGCAATAACGATAAAATAAATCATACATCAATTTATAGTGGTTCCACTAACGTCTTGTCAGTATACATCCACTTTGAGAGAGCCTTTAATAATTTCGATAAGAAGAGTACAAGAGATTGATTACAATGATTAAAATTCTAATAGAAATGATTTGTGAAGAAGAGAATTGAAGAAAATTAGGTTTAGATAAAACCCTAATTAATAGAGGATAAATCCTAAATTAAACCCCTGATCTCCTCCTGTCTTCCAGTCTCGAATCCTGAAAATAGCTTATATAGTGAACCATCCTTCATTGACGAATACCCGATTTGCCCCTTGAAGCCCTCTAAGCGAATTCTGGGCTGAAAAAACAAAACTGCACCGTGACAAACGTCTATCACAACCTCTTAAACGTCCGTCACAACTTTCGGGCTGCAGTAAACCTGCTGATAGACGTCTGTCATAACTCTTGGGTTACCAAAACCCAGAGCTCAGACGTCTATCACCGGTTGTTCCAGCAGCACTACAACTTTTTCACCATATCTTCCTCCTTCGAGCTCCGATTTGCGAACCGTTTTCACTGTTATAAAGCTATTTTCGACCTCTTCAATTCTTCATGTAGTGTCGCCAAAGTTCAACACAAGACCACCTTCATCCTTAGTTTTGCAGACATCATCCCATGCCATTTGTGAGATTTGGATTTCCAAATAAAACTAGCACAGAAGGAGTTAATTTTGCGTAGGATGTTTGTTGGGACTTGACTAAACTGCATCCAAAAACTAATCGTGGGGTAAATTACAGTTTTTCTTAGTTCGATCCTCCCACTAATATTCAAATGTTTGTTACTCCAATGAGAGAGTTTTTTTGTTTATTTTGTCAATCAAAAGACCAAAGTCCCTCGCCTTAAGCTTACTTTGTGACAGAGGAATACCAAGATATACGATAGGTAGATTAGCAGGCTTAACCTTGATAATATCAGAGATATCTTGTCTATATCTGGCTCCCTTGCTAAAAACTATATTAGATTTATTGTCACTCAACATTAAGCTAGCTACTTGTTGCATCATTTGCATGGTTCTATTTATAGCATGAGCACTTTCTTTTGTAGCTTTTGACCTAATTAATATATTGTCCGCATGCAAAAGGTGAGTGATGATTGGCTCGACTTGATAGATAGGAGTCAATTTGTCTTTCAATTGTCCCATATCTAGCATGATTGTTAGACATTACATTAATATGGAAAAAAGGTAAGGGGAGAGGGGGTCCCCTTGCCTTTATCCCCTATTACTCTCAAAGAAATCGTATGGAGACCCATTAATGAGTAAGGAAAAAGATGGAATTGACATACATTCATAGATCAAATTGGCAAATTTGTATGGAAAGCCCGTGCAAATTAGCATATGATGGATAAACTCTCTGCTCACTCTATTATAGTCTTTGTGCAAGTCAATTTTAACGCATAAATTATTAGCATTTTTCCTATTGAAGCCTCTGACCATTTCGTATGCCAACAAGGAGTTTTCACTAATCACTCTTCCAGGGATGAATGCATTCTGATTTAGGGAAATGTGGTCATCCATGTAAACTTTCATTCTGTTACATAAAAAATTTGCTAATTTTTTTTATGTAAAATTACAAAGGGAAATAGGTCTGTAATCAGTAATGCTATCTGGATTGGGTTTTTTGGCTATTAGACAAATGAAGGTATGATTAATTTCCTTGATTATGTTACCTGATTCTTTAATGCCCTGCATTGCTTCCCACAACTACATTTTTATTTGCTCCCAGTGTATTTTGTAAAATTTGGAACTCAGTCCATCTGGACCCGGTGAACTATTATCCTCAATATGAAATAGAGCTTCTTTGATTTCCTCAAGTAGGAATGGTTTGGTCAAAGAGTCTTTAGCACTTGCTGATAGAATCTTTTTGCACGTAATGCCTGAGTACTGATGTGTGTGAGTATGAGCATTAAATGAGTCTGAGAAATATTTTATGCCTTCATTAGCTAATTTTTCTGATGCTGTTTGAAGATTGCTATTAGCATCAAGAATGTATTTCCTTCTATTGTTAGATTTAGGAATTGACATTGTGTTGTGGAAGTATTTTAATGTCTTATCTCCTTGAGTTAGCCAGTTGAGTTTCATTCTTTGAGTGTTAAAGCAATTTTCTGCATTAAATTAGAGAGGTGGTCATTCTTTAGAGCATATTGATTGGCTATATTAACATCAAAAGGATTATGGACTGTGTATAGAGATCATCTCCCTTTTATTTTTATTTTATCTTTTTTTTGAGCTGCTATGAAAGTTTTTGGCATTTACCAATATTTTTCTGCCATGCTTTTAGGGCTGCTTTTGTAGTCTTTAATTTGTTGACAAGAACAGAGTGGATTGCCTTGGGAATTGGTATTAAGGGACTGCTGCACTATGTTCATGTATTACTCATTCAGGTGCCATGAGTTGTTGTACCTGACTGGAATTCTAGCATTGGCCGCATCATTGTAATTGAATTTGATGAGAATACGAGTGTGGTCACTCAATGAATGAGGAGCAAAATGAATTCCAAACTCAGTAAATTTGCTATTCCAAAATTCATTAATGAAAACTCTATCAATTTTGCTATGTATGGAAAAAATTTCTCCACCCGTCCATGTAAAGAAGTTACCTGAAATCTCAGGTTCAATTAATTTGGAATTGTTAGTGTAGTTCATGAAGTCAGCATCCCCTGATGAAGAGTAAATGCCTTGATTTATTCTTTCTTGACTAGATAGGATAGTATCGAAGTCACCAAGAATAATCCAGGGTAGATTAAAAAGACTAGCTTGATGAATGAGATAGTGCAAGAGATTAACTGTTTATTCTGGGATATTATATGCGTACATCACTGTACATATTTTGCACAGCCCAGTTGCATTGTGAAGAATGCAAGTGATACACTGTTCATTTGTGTGCATGACAATAGTTGACCAAACCGATGTGTCCCAAACTAGGAGAATTCGACTCTTTTGATTTTCATTGCAATTGTGAGCATTTCTATTTGCCGTTTAGTTTATACGTGAATTGTTCGATACTACAATTACTTAACTTATTTTCCAGTATTCCGGTAAAAGAGAACTTGTTATTATTAATGAGATTTTTAGGATTCCTAATTGTTTAGAAGGGGAGTTCATACCCCTAAATTCCATACAAGGAACTCCATTAATCTGTTGAGTTGGACTTACTGCTTTTAGCCAGGGTAGCAGATTCCCCATTAATCTTTAGTTTCTTTGCTTTTTTCTTTTTTGACTTTAGCTGATTAACCAAACTGTTCCATGCAGGGTTGTCTATCACAGTAGGAGGTAGATAAGCTTCGAATTCGATGGGCATTTCCTCTGATCTGATTTTTCTGGAAGCTTCTGATCCGGTGGCATAATTTGAGACAGAAGTGCTTTCAGATGTCCAGTTGATGCCGTTACCAGGCGAGTCATCCATGGCATCCGGGTCAACTGGTTCCTTGTCCGCTTCAACCGGGTTAGATACATCATCAGTGATGTTCTCTGTGCGTAAAATATTAGGAGTGGAATTGTGTTGTATGTTATTTGCATTATCAATTTGTTGACTGGGTTGTTTGATTCGGGACTATGATCTGTTCATGTTATTGTTTTCAACCCCTGCCTGATGCTTTGCACTATCATTTGCTCTGTGATTATTTGCTGGATTGTCCATTTGTACATAGCCAGAGTTCTTTTTTGGGAACTGGTTGGTACCATCTGATAAATTGAATGTCGTTTACCTATGTTTTCATTCATTTGATGGAGAGTATGAACAAAGTTTTGCTGATTATTTTCAATTTCTAGATCTATATTTTCACAAGTTTCTCGCTTATCAGACTTTTGGACCCAAATTTTAGTGAATTGACATATATTTTCCGTGTGACTGCTTTCACAATTATTGCATTCTTTTATGTTATCAAAATATCACTAGTTAAAACAGGAATTTGTTTAGGAAAATTAAACGAGCTAGAGATTTCTATGAGCACTCTCGTGTAAGAAATTTTAACGATACCTTCTATGAATTTATCCATTTTAATAGGGGTATTTAACACGAAGGCGATACGACGTATACCTTTTTCTATCCAATAATTTAATGATAGATCATGGAGACAGATCCAAATAGGAATAGTATGAAGCAATTTCTTATTTAAATGCACTCCTAACGTACATCTTTTTATCATCGTTAATTTTTTATTTTAAAAATAGGGATCACCTTCTAATAATTTATCACAATCATCTTTTCTATCAAATTTTATGACATACAATCCATTCTCTTTGGAGAAAATCGAGAACTCAACAGTGGGTTTTCAGATTTTGTGAATATAGGTTTTAAAAATATGGATAGTGATGTCTAGAATCTACCACATAGATGATTATAGCATTATCACATTATTTTCTAGCTTATTGAACAACTTTCGTAGTCATTTTAGTACATTTAAGAGCGTTTAAATCCCGTGGATGGAAATTTTTTTGAGAGGAATAGAAATAGGATCCGTGTTACCTTTGATGATATCATTCCAAGCACGACTAGCATTGGTAGGATTTGCCCAAATATTAGGTATTGAGGATTTATCACTATGGGTTCGGGTATGAGGCCATGATGGAGGAGTCGAGGGTTGAATGTAAGGTGGGGCGGTGGGAGGTTGTTTGGAGGATGGATTGGATCTTCTATTTGTGTGTGTGTGTGTGGGGGTTACGTTTAGGCACTCTTTTTCATTTCCTAGTCAGTACAGTGTTGTAAATCCTTCATCATCCATTATCGTTGGAGGAGGGTCTGTAGAGACATGGTTGGAGCGAATTTGGTGGTTGGGGGGGGGGGGGTGTGGGTGGGCAGAGGAGAAAGGCGACTTGTAGAAGGGAAAGCAGACATGGTAGGGTACGTGAGAAGCAAGCTAGGGTTTCCCGTGTTACCTTGTATTTCATAAGCGATCTAAATTTAAGGAAAACATTTTAATTAATTTAAATACTTTAATTGAAGTAGATCATAACTTACACTAGCCCAACTATAATAAAAATGTTTAAGTACCCTCATTAGGCCATATATACATCACATTAAATGCTATAGACTTAAGGATACTGCTCTCTTTCTTATTCATCCATGGTCCCACAATTTATTCCATTATTACTTGGAATATAATCCCTCTTTTTGTAATAATCTATGGAGTGAACTAGAACAAGTTTGATGGATTTATCTACTACCCCCAAACTATTTAAATATCAACGTTTATTTAACTCGTAGTTGTTTACTTCTATAAGGGATAAATCAACAACTATCTTTCTAATTCAAAGTATAAGGTGTGGTGTAATAATATATATAATACATAAAAAAATCAAAAATCAAAAATACGTTCTCTCGTGCATTCTAATTTAGCAAGAATCACCTAACCTAAGCTCTGATACCACATATAACAATTCGCCATCTATGATGCCTCGACCCATATATAAAAGTGGAATTAGTATCGCAGACCTCATAGACGATGGATCATTTTGAGGAAAAATATAAAACAAAACATAGAGCTATCTACAATATTCTATATTTTCTAAAACTCACAGGAGAAGAAATAAAATATAATAATCAATAATACAATCTCAGATAAATATAAAATATAAAATAAAATAAACTCCAATTACAACATCTCTCTCTATACTGGAAATGAAGACAATACAATGTTTGGGAATAAAAATAGTAAATAACTAAGTGAATGAATATGCATCATCATCGCACTATCGCGCCTCCAAGTCATCGCCAGTCTTCTCATTGACCTATCAGACTATAACTAAGAAGAAGAAAATGATAGAAGGATGCATCTGGTGAGTGAAACGCATCATATAAGTATATCATACTAATAAGCTTTGTGTTATCTGCACCCAACAAGTCAACTAAACATAATACAATGCTATAGTGAAATCATATGCTAAGGTCCAACTAAAATCTAGCGCATGCCTAATCACATTTCTACAATTTGACCAGAAAGTCTCAACATGCTATTGTCGAATCGTATACCAAGGACTCAGCTCCTCTAAACGTGTCATGATACCAAATCAAATATTGATGACTCGGCCACTTGAACTATCGCCTAATCCTCACTATTGAGGAACTATATGTCCCAGTCCAATATCGCTAAAATGTGGATGACTTACTACTGAGGAACTTTATGTCTCAACCCACTATTTTCAAGAAACTCCTACCAAGGAACACAATGTCTCCGCCCACTATCCCATAATCGTAAGTGACTCGCTACTTGGGAACGTAATGTCCCAGCCCGCCATCACCAAATTGTAAGTTGTTAGAACCTCTCTTTTGGAATTTTAATTACAATAACTATATAATCACGTATACAAGAAATGCCTTATCTATTTACAGGTATATGATAGAAGAAATCACTCCACTCATGGATATCATGGCGAAAGACAATCTTGAAGAATGATGGATCATACTATTGAAGTAAGGTCATATATTAATACCATTGGTCTTAGAATATCCCATACAACCCCCTTGAGTTATCATAAGCACACACAAAAGCATATCATCAAAACACTTAGTGAATTTTAGACAAAGTACTCAGGTTTTACAAACAAAACAGTCTTAGACGTCTGGAACATAATGCCAGTAACTCCCGGAACTTCTTCGTAGTGGCTCCGTTCCATGCCTCATTTCATAGGGAACCTCAAAGTGGCTCTATTTTATTATATTCCATCTATATCCCAATTCCATTCATTTAATATTTCTTTGATGTGATTGACATAAGAGATGTCATTCGATCGAAGAAGATGGCATCATTGATATAAGAGATGTCATTTCTAGTCTATCTCTTTCTATGTATGGAAAGAACTTCGGGTTGAAGAGTTACTTGGAATGCTGCTAAGATATCATTATATTTGGTTGCGTAATCAGGAGTATAATAAGTCAATCTGTAATCTTTAACATCAGCTTTAAATCCAACACTTGCTTTAGTTTTTGTTTGTGGTGACATAAGTCCCTCCCTACAACTTATGAATTAAGAATTTTTACAACAACAAGGTCTACTCGATATAGATTAGGCATGAATGATAACTTTGACAGAAACCTTTCAAAAAATATTCGACTAATATCATCGATGAATTAAGTTTCTTATTAGACCATGCATTTGATTCCATCGGGGAGTGAAATAGAACATGAAACCGTGAGCTCCCAAGCAGTGGGAGGAGAATGTGATCTTTGACCGCGTGCCTGTAGAAGAATGAGCTGGTGACTCATAGGCAGTGGCTTGGTTAAGGGAACCCACCGGAGCTGTAGCTAAAGCGAGTCTTCATATGGCGATTGTCACTGCTTATGGACCCTAACCTGGGTGAAGAATTTATTCTCATAGAATCTAGTATCATATAATCAAAGAAGAAATTTCTATTGCAGCATGAAAAGAAACATACAATATAAAGGGTGTGAGTAGGAGGAGCCCCCCTTGGCTCGATCTACGGCCTATCAGTAACTAGTGATTTTAGATTTTATTATTAAATAAAAATAATCAATCTTTCAATGAGATGGAAAAAAAAGATAGAGAAAATTTCTTTATTTTTCTACGAAGCAGGCATTAACCTTTCTTTTCTATAGGATAAATTAATTCGGGTCGATAACCATGGGTTCTAATGCATGAAATCTTGTAGCACTTATCAATGAGGCCCTATCAATTAGTATTACACAGAAGAAATCAATTATAGAAACTAATACAATTAGATTCACTCTTCATAGCCAAACTTGGGATATGCGATCACATGTAAGATCGGTTCAAGATCATGGATTTTTAGTTCTAGAAAAGAGGGACAATAATAATGTTCTGCCCAATCACACATAGAGATATTGATAACACACATAGAGTTAATGGTATTTCATAACCGATAGATTGAGCAGTAGCCCGTAGACCACCTGAAAAGAATATTTATTATTCAACCCATATCCTGACATAAGAAGTCCAATAGGCGCAATACTTGAAATGGACGTCTGACATATAGTTCGGGTTAAAACTGATAGAGTTAGTGGTATGCCATAGGGGAAATTGTGTATTTGTTACATATATCTAACTTGTTGATCAATCTTGTTCGAAATAAAAGGTATTTTCTTCCTATTATATACTTGATATAATATGATTATATTAATTAGTTAAGTTAATTAAAAGTATATTTAATAGAAAAATCCATAAATGGTATATTTTGTGGTAGTTGTTACAAAGTGTTGTAACCGTGAATAATTTGTCACAACGAAACAAATATACCATTTTAAATGTTCATAGTCAAGATGCATTGAGACTGGATATCGATGTATCCGTTGAGACTGAAGTATGTAAGCATTCAAATGTTGGACAGTGTATTACTCATGGTTGCTGGGGGAACTGTGATGACCCGGAATTTTGGGTAATATCAATTTAATAATCTGCATAAATAATTAAATTGATTTGATAATTGTCTTTTATAATTATAATTTAAATTGGAGAATTTATTCTTTTATAAGCAAATAATTATTTAATTGATGGATTTTTTTTAGATTTATTAAAATATTTTCTATTTATAATGTATATATATATAATCTGTAAATAGAAAAGCTTAGTTTGAAGTTGAATAAATAAATAAAATCATGTTTTCAAATTCTAATATATATTTGTTAATTTGGAAATTTTGGTTAATATAAATAAAACTTTTCAAAGCTATTTAAAAAGATAATCATATTGTTTTAAAGTACTTAAGATAAATGTTAATTGTTTAAAATATATTTTTAAAGCTTAAATTCTAAATTTAGATTTAAATAAAAATTAATAAAAAGGTTTTTAAATTGTTTTAAATTTAATAAAACATATGTTGTCTAATTTTAATATATATATATATATATATATCATATTGGAAAAATATTTGTTTTAAAATTCAAGTTAATAATTTTCAAAGCTATTTAAAATTTATTTTTAATCAAAATATATTAATCAAAGATATTTTTAGCTTGAGTTAAAATAAGACTTAAATTTTGTTTCTTTGTTTTTAAATTTCTTTCTTTAAATAACACATGAATATGGTTTATAAATATACATATAAGCTTAAACCTTAAATATAAATTAATATAAGCATAACATATTCATATGAATACTTAATTTAAAGATGTTTAAACATTTGTAAATACATAAGTTAAGAGTTTGACAATTGTTATTAAATGGAATCATGTAAAAACATTTGTCACTTAGGTATCATTTAAAATCAACAAGTGGCAACATTGTTTTGTTTCAATTTAATAAATGTTTAAAGAAGAAACTAAGTTTTTTTTTTTTGAAATAAAACATCTTCATTTTGCAGTTCAAAATCCTTTTCTTTCCCAAACTCTTTCATTTCTTTCTTAACTAAAACCTGAATTTCTAATTAAAAGAAAAACTGAGATAAATCAAAGCTTCAAGCAACCACTAATAGAAGAGAATAAGGCTAGCAACAACTCAAACTGTTCAACCAGATCAAATAACAAATGCAAATCCAGTTTCAACATCAAATAATTCAAATTATATGCAAAGATCCAGGATTAATTTCAAATGACAGTTTTAAGCAAGATCCAGGAAATCAAAACAGGGTTCTGAAGCTTAATCTCTATGTTTAAACTTGGTGAGTAAACTTCATTTAAAAACAGTTTAAAACCTATGATTTTAACCCGACGATGCTTATGATGAATTGTGTGAAGATATGGTTGCTGATGTTATGTGTATGAATGCATAAATGTTTATATATGATGTGCTGATATATCTGATGCATGCCTGGAAATGAATGATCACCACTCTATTTAAACTTTGTTGAGGAATTATTTTACTTAAAAACAGATTTGAAAATCTGTGAATATGTTTAAAAGTTGATGATGAATTTTTGAAAGAATATTATGGTTTGTATATGTTCATACATGAGAATGTATGTGGTATTTGCCTGTTTTAAACTGTGTGTATCAAAATAACATCTGTTAATATACACACTTCTAAATTTATAGAATAAAATTCATATCTCTCCAGATATCTGATGATAGGCTAAAATTTGTAAATAGAAAATGTTTGTACGTATATAAACTTAATTTTAAAAATAAAATCCATAGATATGTATGAACTTTATTTATAAAATGTGAAATATCCAGGTCTGATCAAAATTGGTCAAAATTTAATTGTTAAGAAAGTATGAATCAAGTCTAAAATCTTATTCTGGATTGAAATTCATGAATTTAGAGATAGGAATTATGATTTTCAGATTAGAAATAGATGAGGAATGATGGGTTGATTGTTTTCGTCATTTTTGTCAATTTCCGATGATCTATGTCAAGATGAAGCTCGGGATTGTGATAAGTGGTAGTTTAAGTGATGACGATCATTAGAAAAATATAGTTGGATTTTTCTGGTGATTGGGGTGGTCTGGGATCAGCGTAGTAGGGTTTTGTGGGTTTTTTTTTGTGGAGTTAGGGATCGTGGTGATCTCGGCGTCAATGGAGCTTCAGGCTCAATCGCGATGGTGGTGATTGCAACTTGATGATGTGAGGCTGCTATGGAAGGGAGGCCGAGGGTTCCGGTCACCTAGATCGTCGATGATGGGTGGTTCTTCGTTCGAGTTTGGGTTTCCAGTTTGGATTGAAGCAATCGATTTCGATTCGAGGAAGAACAGATGAATCTGGATGATGGAAAGGCTTGGCGAAGTCATGATTGATGTGTGGGAGGGTTCACAGTTGGTCGGCGTCGAGTGGTTCGCCGTGCACCGTGCACACATGTATCTGTATTCTGATGATTGAGATTTTGGGAAGAAGCTTGTATTTGGGGTTTCATCTCGAAGATATGATTGGGTTAAACTAGGTTTTGCTCCAAGCAAATAAGGATGGGCTCGGGTAGTTGTAGGTACAGGTTTTAAACCTGTAGTGTTTTTTTTTTTTTAAAAATGAAGTTTAAAATGTAAAGTAAAGATTTAATTAAGTTTTAAATCAAATTTTAAATCAAGATTCAAGTTTAGTTTGAATCTTAGTTTAAAAATAAAATAAAGTTTTTAAATTTAAATTATTTTAACAACCTTAAAATGTTTAAATAGTTGAAATTTAAAAATGAAGTTTTAAAATGTAAGTAGGTTTTAAATATAAGTTTAATCTGGATTCAAATCCAAATCTATATTCTAGTTTTGAAATAAAAGAAAGTTTTTAAATTTAAAATGTTTTAAACAACTTTAAATGTTTAAAATGTATTTTAAAATGATTTGAATCTAAAAATGGATTTGGTTTTAAAATCCTTTTAAATTTCTTTATAAGATAAGAATTTCCTTAACATGAGATTTTAAAAGGTTGTTAAATTGTTTTAAACTTTTGTTTAAGTTAATTTGTATTCATTTTAAATCTTAATTTAAAATGAAATTTAAAAGTAAATTAAAGTAAATTGTTTCTAAATGTTTTGTTAATGATAATTTAATCATTAATAAGAATAAAGTTTTATCTTAAAGTTAATTAGGATTTAATGATTTGGATTCATTAAATTGTTAAGATAATTAAAATAGATAATTAATTTAATTAATTAATGATTTGGATTAATTAATTTAGTAATTAAGGGTTTTTAAATTAATTAATTAAGGTTTAAGATTAATTAATTAGGAATAATTAATTTGTAATTAAGCATTATTAATTAGATAAAATTAGATTTTAATTAATTATTAAAGATTAATTAATCAAGTAATTAAAGATTAATTAAGTTATAGTTAAAAACTTAATTAATTAAATAATTAGGATTAATTAATGGATTATTAAAGATTAATCAATTTGTAATTAATATTGATTAATGTAAGTTTAATTACTTTAGAAAAGTAATTGAAGAATTGTTAATAGTTAATGAAGGTCATTAACTATGATTATTAAACAATTAATTAATGTGATTAATTTTAATAATTAATTAGAATAATTAATTAAAGATAATCATTTGCGAAATTGTTTAACTGTAATTACTTAATAGAAGTAATTAAGGAATTAATTACTCAATGAAATTAATTGAGTTTAATTTGATTAGTTTAAGTTAATTAATTATGTTTAATTAATTTAAGATAATCACTGGATGATTTGGTAAGTATAATTACTTAATGTAATTAATGAAGTGTAATTACTTAGTGAAGTAATTAATGGATAATTACTAGATGTAATTAATTGGAGATGATTTAATAATGGAAGTAATTTGGATTAAATTACTTTGTGTAATTAATCAAGGGAATTAATTAAAATAATTAATTAAGGAGTAATTAATTTATTTAATGAAGTAATTAAGGATAATTAATTACTGAATATGATTAATCAAGATTTATTAATGAATAATTAATTTGAGATCAAATGTAATTAATTTAAATAGAATAATTAATTAAGAAGTAATTAATGGATCATTAATTAATGTAATTAATGATGTAATTAAATATTAATTAAAGGTTAATTAATCAATAATTGCTTAAAGAGTAATTAATTAATTGTAATTAATTAAGGATTAATGTAAGTGATTATAATTAATTAATGAATGAAGTAACTAAAGGTTAATTACTGAAATTGGTTAAGGGTAATTAATTTGTGTGATTAATTAAAGGCTAATTATTTAATGTAATTAAAGAATGATTAATCAAGGGTGATTAATCAAGATAAATACTTTGAATATAATTAGTTAATTGATTTGTAATCAGTTAATGATTATGTAAGCAGTATTTATAGAATGAAGTAATTAATTCAATTTATTTTAAATTAATTAGAAAGGAAGTAATTAATTTAATTCACTTTAAATTAATTAGAGATGGAATAGATCCTTGCTTATGTATGGATGGATGATATTGATTGCCTTGATTGGTTTGAGATCTCAGATATGAGATGAGTGATGCTGTGTGATATGGATGCTTTGGTTGAAGTGTGATGATAATGTGAATTAGCTGTTTATGATGATAATGTGAATTATCTATTTATGATGATAATATGGATTATCTACTTGTGTGATGATGTAAATTATCTATCAGTGTGTATATAGATAATGAATTGAATTGTTTGAACTTTAAAACAACTTGGACCTAAAAGACGGCATTTTGGATTTCGATGAGACCGGGATCGGGTTTCCAGATTTGAATATCCGAAAACCAAATTGATCCAAATTGATGATAGGTCGTGAATTTCAAGTGAAGATGAAGATTCATAGTGCAAGGGTTATCGTCGTTAACTCTGAGGGTGATTCCAAAATGAATGTAACGAGATAATGCGTTCGGTTTCGTTCGAACCCGGAACGAACTTGTATGGATTGAATGCTTTCAGAACATCGTCAGGTGGACGATGAACATTTTAAGAGATGTGTTCTCTAAAAGTAATCGTAGCCTCAAGCCTCATCAACTGGGAATGGCTAAAACAGGGGAGATGTAGCAAGGTTAAGTGGGTAGCACCCAAGTAGGACAAGATTTTCCCCTATCTAGAAGTCCCTTTTTATTCGGCTGTGTCGGCAGTTGGAACGCGCGCTAACTGCGGGGTTGTCTTGTTCAGGAACTATCCAGTAAGGGATGGTTCCGGCCTTGTATTGTAGGGGATTTAGGGTGGATCCTCAGTACGTTGATCTAGGCCACGTACTGTGATGGGCAGTATCCCAGTAGCTCTGCCATTGTATGAAATCTAAACTCCAATAAGTGCCGTACGTTTTTAGTTGTACCCAACTATGTTGGAACGTGAGATGTAAGCATTCCAGCTATTTCTGTATTTTATTTGAAAACCCTAGACCCTATTATAATATCACTCGATTTCCTATCAAATGTTTTGGTTAGCGTAAGGTAAAAACTTTTCCATGTTTATGTGTGGGAAGTCTTATGTGATACCTTTCTTTTCAAAGGTTTTTCAAAAGTTAAGCAACTTTAACTCGTTTACTCACACCAGACCCATGTCTAACCCAAGTATTTATTTTCTGTTTTATTAAACTCTTGGGTACTCATATTGTGTATGAGTAGTCGAGAGATTCATGTTACCTTTGACGAATTCTGGAGGAGCAATGGAGCAGGAGGCTTCAGTTTTTGTAGATATTTATAGTGTTCCGTTGTGTGTTCTCTAAGTCGTATGTTTGTGTTGTATTGAGTTATAATAACTAGACAGGTGTTTATAACTGTCTAGTATGTGATGTATGAGCCGTGTAACTCTGATAGATGTTATATACTATGTAATATCTTATGTGATTAATATAATTTGTTCGTTCTGCTATTGAGATTTTGATATTATTTCTTTCTTTCTTCTTTATCTTTTCTCTTTTATATCCCTTTCTTTCTTATTAATGATGCGTCATTCTGTGGAGAGAATAGCGGGTCGTTACAAGAACCTAGGGGTAATGTACTAACAGTTATTAGATAACTATGGAACAACTCACTTGATAGTTTTCTGTTGGTTAATATAAGTAAGGTCAAGCAGAAAATATCGACATGACTGATTTACTCAGTTCTCTCAACTTGAGAATACTGTGGATCTTCAATATGAAAGCTCGGCTTTGACTATAGACAAATCATGGCATGGCGTCTACTGCGATACTATAGTTCAGTCGAGTGAAAGTATTGGAAGCGAAGCATTATTCAAGAGAGGATTCATCTCCTCAGTTATATGCGGTTAGTATCACAATCAACTCAAGTCAACTCAAAGTCAAAGTCTCTGGTTAGAGCATTTCGGTTAACAATAATTGTTATTATTGAACCAAGGACTTTGTATTTGGACTATAAGTTGAATGTGGATGAGGTTGGAATTTTGACCATTACCAAATTCCATAAGTCCAAAGTGATATGGTTTTGACGAAAAGAATTGAGTGTAAACAAATGTCACAACCGAGTAACGCTTATTAAACTAAAATTAGATTTTTACTGAAAACGAATAAGCAATAATTTGACCATAATGTTACACCACATGCCAAGTGACGTGTGAACGTTAACATTATGATAGTTGGATGTTAATTGCTGACCAAATTTACACCAAAGAGTTACACAGCCGAAATGATGAATTCCCTTAAGACCGAATGATTTAATTAGTTTATAATTGTTATTAATTAATTAAATTAATTAATATTTATGAAATATTAATTATAAAATTTGAATATGATTTGAGAAATAAATAATGTTATATATATTTATGACAGTTACAAATATATCGATCGATATAAAATATCGACAAGCGATTAAATTAGATATAATTGCATAGTATTTTGGTTGGGTTTAGAAGGGTTTAAGGCCCATCATTAGGGCTGCAAAATTTCGGTTTTGGGAAGGTCTAGGGGTGGCTAGAACATAAGGAATTGGCTTGGAGATAGTGGGTTGAGATCAAGTGAGAACGGGTAAATGGTCGTTTCTCTCTAATACAACCATATATATATATATATATATATATATATATATGTATATGTATATATATATATATATAATGACTAACCTTTTTTTGGCCGTCATTACCTTCTACAACATTGCTGGTTAAAACATAGCTCTCAATCCACTTCAAATTCTCAAATATATTTCAAATTAAATTAATACTATTCGATGGTTAGAGGTCGGTGATTCCGAACTTGCAATCCGACGAATCAAGAATAGTAAAAGGAAGGGAAGTCATTGCTTCAACGTGGATTCAAAGTCATCATTAAATTGGTCATTTTAATTCATATTACAGTAATTAAATTATATTCTATGATCCTATAATGAGAAATTTCATATCTGTTTAAATATATTGCTAATATATATTTAGTTAGGTGAGATTTTGTAAGTAGATGTAGTTGTCGCAAATCAGTTTGGTCATGTGCATAATTTGTTTATTATACCATTCGATTTATGTATTGATAAATGCCTTTTACTGTACAAAATCAATTTTTGTAATTAATAATTATTCTATATATATTTATTAATAAATTCATATATATGTATATATTAGTGTATATTTCTCTCTCAAATAACATATATGCATATATAAGATATATATGATTAATATTTTAGTACACTTATTTATATATACTATGAATTTACAAATTTGAAAATTAATTATCATACATATATTCATATTTTTAAATTAACATTTATTGAATTTTGAATTGTTTATTATATATAAAATAATTATTACATTAAAAATTCAATTATATATTTTTCAAAAAAATAATATATCATTCTAGAAACGTACAGAATTTTTTTATGATTTTTTAAATAAATTTTGTTATTTTTAATAAATAACATTATTTCTAAAAAACTGTTTATGATATAATCCTAGGATTTTTGAAATTTTAAAATTTTAGTTTTTAATAATATTTTTTTTATATTAAATAATCATTGTTGAAATAAATGTATTTGTTTTTAAAAATAATATTTCAACTTTCAAAATCATTAGATTTTTTCTAAGCTCTATTTTATGATCCTAGATTTTCAAAAATTGTAAAATTTGAATTTTCATCAATAGATTATTTTATGTTAATTATTTATGGATGAAAACATTATTTTATTCATAATATGTACAGATCAAATACTAAGATTATTATGTTTGCAAAACTAAGTTAATTTTGAATTATAAATAATTTTTAATAATTGTTCTCTCTCTTTATATATATATATATATATTTATATATAAATGTTTTATGTTCGTATATTATATATAATATATTTATATATACATACATATGTATGTGTGTGTGTGTATATATATTGTAACACATATAATGCACATTTTTGAACAACATACATGACATACAAAATGAGCTAATATGTCTGTTGTGATTTAATCCTAACATCTTCATATGTGCATATTATACCTTTCATGGATTATTATGTTACACATGCACACACACACACACATATATGTATATGATACATTTATGTATAAACTAAATCAGATAAAATTAATTTCATATCTTAATATATTTGAATAAAATAAAATAAATGATTTTATTTAAATGAAATTTAGAAATGTTCTAATTTAGTTAGACTTCATAGGCCCAATAAAGATCCAATAGGGTAAATTTTTGAAAATTCACCCATAACTTCCGCTGCGGGCTGGTCCAGTTCCAACAATGGTTTCGGAGCCCAATAGCCTATGCGGTCTAAATTAGTCATATTAGGGCTAACTAATTAAGCTTGCCCACTCAGTACGATGTCTGAAAAGATATTGTCTAGGATTGGAATTGGGTAACCAAGTATCCTGTCCTACCTGATTACCGACCTGATCCGAAATGTGAAGTAAGCTCAAAGGTTGCCCCTAATAGAAAAGGCCCAACTTAATTTGGGCCTTGGGCTAACTTTCGAAATCGTTTTAAGAATTAATGTTAAAGATTTTAAATTTAATAGTTAAGTTTAAAACAAAATATGTTTATTATAAAATTATAATACTACATAAGTTTTCAAAATTTTTGATAGGATAACGAGATTTTCAAAATGTTTGAAAATATTTATATAGTAATTTCAAATTCTAAATTTATTTATAAGATTAACAAAATAAATTAATTAAATATGTTAATTAATTAATGCATATATGCATGTATTATATATGTGATATATGTTATGCTATTTTAAAATATTTAAGATAACATAAGTAATGGCAAATAATTCAAAACTAAAAATCAATGGCGACAGCCGATATTGATACATGGCGATTTTCTCTTGCCTTCTTCTTCTGACTTCCACTAATCCTTCATTTGTTCGCCTCCTTTCTCTCCACCCCCACCTCCACCTACCATCTTCTTGCTATCTCACTCCCTCTCTCGACAATGGCGAAAAATCGCAAGGGCAACTATCGTTTTGCTTCTTCTATTGCAAACAGATCTCGAAATAGATCTGGGTGCGCATATGAACCATCACCGAATTCTGATTTTCATTTGCTTCCTGGATCCAATTTTGTTGCTCTTCCTTCTATTGCAGTTCCCCCTTTGGCCGAATCAACTTCTGGAGACAAATCACCATCAACGGCAATTGTTGCTGATTGTGCTGACCTCGTTGAGGCCAATGCTATAGCGGCTTTAGTGTTCGCCTCTGATGCTCTATCTCCTACGGATGGACCAGTTTCAGGTATTATCCTCCCTTCCTACACCTCAGACATAACCCCAATTCTTCAGTCAACAAAACATAGTTGGAACTGTGCTGTAATGGATACTCACAATGTGAATATGTCAATTGTGAACGATTTGGGAATGCCGATGTGTTTGTGAATGGTAACTCTGCTGTTATACTGAATACTGATGCGTTTGTAGACAAGGTCGTTGCTTCTCCTTCTATTCAGACTACTTCTACTTGAATTAATATCCTAACCTGTGTTGATTCTCCTTGTAATCGGATATTGGTGGATGGTGCAACTTCAGTTCCAACTGCTCTTGTGCCTATAAAAAAATGCAGCCTATCCTAGTGGTTTATCTAAGCCCCTTGAATCAAATGCGCCGAATAAAGAAGTAAAGTGGTATCCTTATTCTCTACACTGCCACGAAATGCGGGTGCCTTTGTTTCCCTATCTTTTGAAATGGTTAATATTGATGGAATCTTGGTTCCCCCCTCGGAAGTAATTCAAGCAAGAATTGATTATTGTTCGGAGTGTCTTGTTGGGTTCTTTCTGGACTCTAACCTACCTTATTTAGTTTCTAGACTCTAACCCGCCTTATATAGTTTCTGGACTCTAACCCGCCTTATTTAGTGGTTAAGGAACATTATTTCAGAGCTTGGCAGCCTAAGAGCAGTCTCCTTGTCCACATGGCCAATTCCATGTTTTCTTCAAGTTCTCGAGGCCAGAAGAGCGCCTTCGTATTCTTAGTAAAGAACACATTTTTATAAGAGGCAAACCTTTTATTGTCACTTTTTGGAGTCCGTCTATTGTCTATGCTCATCATCAGGTACTGTCTATATCTGTTTGGGCTCATTTCTCTTTTATTCCATCTATTTTGCAACCTATGATAGGTTTAAACTGGTTAGCCAATGCGATAGGAAAAGTAAAATGCTTTGATGCTAATAATGTTGATAGGGATAAACTAGTTTATCCTAAAACTCTAATAGAAATATCTCCTGATAAGCCTTTACCGGATACAATCAAAGTTAGTGTCCGAGAATCATGTAGCAGAGATTGTTGTTCGATATGGTTGGAAACTAGACATATGTGCATCCTGTCAATCATTTGGTCACCTGTCTTCAGCATGCACTCGTTTGTCTCCTATTGGCCCTCCCCTTGATCGGTCCACTCTTCCCTTTCCCTGGTCATGAAATGGATCTTTAAACAGCGTATTCTTCCTCCACCTACCGTCCTTCTTGCAGACTGTCCTGATCGTCCTACTATTTCGATGATCTCTGGTGTAGTTTTGGAGTCCTCTTTTGTCCCTGATATTTCTATTCCTGTATGGTCTCCGACCGCTATGGCTTATGATGTTGAATGGATTTCTGAGGGGAAAGCATGGATCCGTATTCAGACCGACGTAAGATACAACCCTTCTAGACATGATTTCCATTTGTATGTTCGTGATGTTGTTGGTGAAACTAGGCGCCTTCATTATGCCTCTGATGGTGGTAGCCTAGTTCTTTCGGTGGGTGGTTCCAGAGGAGTGCGTAATAGATCTCTACCTCTTAATGATAGCTGGGATACGAGCTTTATCTACTGCACAGATTTCCCTGGATTTGCTCCAGATATTGCGACCCATTTTGCAGATTATTTGCACGTGTTAGGCCCCGTTGGGAGTGTCTCTTCTTCCTCTTGGGAGGAGGAGCCTTTGTTTCCTTAGGTCATTTCTTTTGTAGCCGTAGAAGCGTATTGCTTCTCACTTGTTTCATAGCCTATCTGGTGTGCCCACTATAAAACCACATACAACTATTTATGTGCATGTGTAGAACACCTTTTCCTATTTATGTACAGTGGCATGACCTACTATAATGTCGGTTGGCCTTGCCAAAAGAAAAACAAACATAAAAGATAACATAAGTATACATGTATGTATACAAGATAAATTTTGAAATAAATTTTAATAAAAATTGTTTAATTGAATAAATTAATCAAAGAATTAATTAAATAAAAACACACATATATATGATATATTTGTGTTACATTATAAAGGTTATATCATACACTATAAATGTTATAGTAGATATGTCCAATATAAAAGTTATATTGGAATAATAATTTAAAATTAATTAAAGATTTAATTGATTAAAATTAATTAAATAAGATATAATTAATGATATATTGTACGTAAGACTATCATATAAGTAATATGAAATTTAAAAGTTATATAACAATAAAACTTATATGATATTTGTATAAACTAAATGTGGAACATTAAAGAAACCCAAATAGACTTGAGAAATAAATATATATGTAAACATGCATATACTGTTATTTTTGATGTGCCACACTTGAATCGCCGGGGTATTTCATAAGAAATATATTATTCTATAAGTCGATATCACTCAATATATATATTGAAGATTATGAATCTTCAATATAATGTTGTCCTCTACCATATATATATATATATTAATAAATAACTTACATACTCCTTAGTTGTTGAGCAAACTCAAGCTGTGTATGTTATGCGTAGTATTATTAATATACTGAACAAATGAGCTAAAATAACTATATGTATTTATTGAGAAAACTCAATGTACATATACTATACTTAGGCCATCACGATATGGTAGGTATGAGTGAATAATATCTTTTGATTTGGTGAGCAAACTCAAGGTCGAAATGAGATTAGAACAAGGAAAAACAGGTTTGGAGTTATATGTAATACGACTGATAAGGACCATTGTTTGTGGGGGTGTGATTTGTTGAGCAAACTCAAGGTCAAAATACCAAAACAAACGAGTCCTAACACCCACTAATGAAGTTGTAAGACTTCTGTGTTTCATCTTAGGGTTTGGAGAAACATAAAAGACTAGTGGGAGCCTTATTAGAAAAATGAAATGGTAACATTTAACCTTTCTAATATTGTAAGAACATATGCTATATAATGTTATAATTATCTACAATGATAAATTTGAACTTTTAATATGATTGATAAAATGTTTGTCAGTTAACATATATATGAAAACTGAATTGAAAGTGGAAAAATAGAAATATAATATATACTTACTAATAATTCTAATTGCATGTTATGTAATGTTTCTATATCCATGCAAATGCCTAATTTCAACTACTTAATACATTCGTAAGTTGGTCACTTATATATTTATTTGGTTTAGACCGTGTATTGCATTTCATGAGTTTTTGAACTCTAAATGTGATTCAAGGCTATAGATATTTGATCCATGTACTTTCATATATAAATATTATGTGGTGAACAGTCATAGTTTGTGGGGTACAATATTTCGATGAAGTTAGTTCATTCGAAGTAAGCCAATAAACAGTATTTTAAGATCATGTATTCAACTTGAATGATTTCGAAAGGATCATATTGTGTTAATGTAACACATGACCATAAACTACGAGATACACGTAAGAACTCGATCGTTGAAATGTCATCTTGATCAACATATTTGATGTCTTAAATGTTAAGAATAATCGAATGCGCTTTTGTAAAAGTTTTGTTATGATATTGTAGTAAGGTTTTATTTTGAATAGTTTGACCATTTGAAAGAAAAATGAATGTATAAGAATAGATGTAATTTAAGGTAAAGTTGGAATAAAGAGAATGAATAGTCACTTCTGCTTCATAGAGAAACATTGGAAATAAGAATTGTAATATTAATTGATACTTAATATTGGAACATGAAATACGATTTTTATTCTAAAATGTATTTTCATATAGAACATTGTTTTCTATAACATTTATTTTTTTTAGTTAAAGATATTTGATCAAAGAACTCTCCATTGTAAACTAGTTGCAGTAAATAAGTAAACAATATTAACAATATTAAGCGAATGGTGGGCCTTTAATAGTATGCTATTATAGTAGTGGTGGAAATAGTAGAAGCATGCCATATAGTACCTAATGATTGCATCAAATTACCAAAATTGTTTTCGTAAATTGTATCTAACATTATTTATGAAATAACGTATATTTTTGGTATTAAATGAAAAATAGATATAACTATATTTGAATATGAGTATTATGAATATTCATCTTGGAAAAGTACTATATTATGGAATTTGTTTTCATAGTAAAAGTGATGCAACAAAAATACATATATGTCTAGTATTATTTACAGTTGTTTTGAAATCATAGACTAAGCCATAGTTTTGAGAAATAATTTTACTATATGATTATGAATCATATAATACAGATTAATTATATCTCAAATAATTAATGGATATGCACCCATTCAGTGGGAGCATCATAAGAGTTGAAGAACTCTTTGAATTAATACATATTGATGTATGCAATCACAAGTCTATTAATACCAAAAGGGTTCCACGTACTTTGTTATATTCATCGATGATTTATTACCAACATATACATATGTATTGAAAACACATCTAGTAAGTTTATGATAAAATAATATAATATAAAAGAAAAGTAAATAAAATAACATGCAATAGAATAAAATGATTTGATTTGGTCGAATAAGCGAGTATATTGGAAATAGTTCCAAATGTACCTAAAAATGAATATAGATTCAACCTCAAAAGTCAATCCTCCATGTGATACATAATGATGCATCGATAAGGAGTAGTCAGACATTATTGGATAATTTACGATTAATTGTGAGTGAAGTTGAGTTAGTTTCTTTCTATAAGGTTATGTACTTAAGAGTAGTACACAAGGTTGATATTATTTCATCTGAACAACAGTTTACAAAGTCGTACAAGTCAAGGGGTTGTAAGAAATTCTAGTACATCCTAGGCCAAGGGGTTGGTAGATTGTGCGAGTCAAAAGATTGCATGTAATAATTGTTCATGAGGGATCTTGTATGAATCTCCAAAAGGTTTTTTGGAAAATTCTGTCATCAATGACATATTTATATTTTGAACATAGTTTTTGTAAACTAAATTTAGTTTTATAAATAAAAAGGTTCACAAAGCGTTTACGAATCTCTATACTATTTGCACTAAGAAACAATTGTTGTTTCAAGATATATTAACTTCATTGTGAAACAATTTCTTTGAGAAATTTTTGGTAGTTAAATGGAATTAGTTGTGATCCATAGATTGAACTGATTATATGAGATGAAGTGAAATTAACTAACCTAAATGAACACAAAGCATTAAAATGTCTAATAAGTATTCTCATACATTGAAGAGAAACTACGAGTTTTTTAGTAATGTCGAAAACATACATTAGCCTTGGTAGTTCAATTAAACCATTAAGATTGTAGACTCTGTATGGTATGATGCGCAAATCTGAAAGAATTCCAAGTACACTATCAAATATGATTTTGGTGGTCGTAACCAAAGAGATGTTATCCATTAGCCGAGATTGTGTCTTTATTGGAAAGACTAATGTGGTTGGAATTAAACGAGCAATGTTTATAAGAATAACATCGCAAATTTCAATTATTGAAATTAGCATAACAAATTCGGTATTCAACATGCTCAAGTTAATTCTGATTTACTCACAAAATTATCGCTCAATAAGACTTAGTGTTTGGTACTTGTGTATTGAAACATAAAACTCTAAATAATGATTTAGAGTAAGCTGTTTATACATATTAACCAAAAATGCCTCAAAGTCAGTGGGAGCGATATTGGGTTTGTGAGTCTTTGGATATGATCCAATAAATGATATGAATGTATCATTTTATAAGCATCAAGATAGAATAAGTATTTTGATAGAAATATCTAATAGTTTGATTTTCAATCAACGTGCGCAGGAAGCGTGTGTTCATAAGAAAGAACGTTAAAATGTACATTGATATTTCTAAACTATAAGTAAACAACATGTTATTGATTGTAACAATATGCTTGTATTAGAATCAACTTTAATTGTTTTAATACTCAATTTTCGATTGAAAATAATGTCTTTTATGGCGAGTATAAAAGATATATGGATTGTCCCAAAGTGATATACAAGAGCACATTATCAAAAAGAGAACATGTAAGTCAGATTCCTTATGCATTAGCAATATGAATTATCATACAGGTTATGTTGTGTATGATATTGTGTTTTGTTTATGTATTTGATACATGGAGAAAATATAAAATCCAAATTGATATCACTAAATGGTTGTTTGAGGTGTTCTCACGTATGTATGAAATACTAGAGAATTGTTTATAGAAACAACGAACTCGTTATGATGGAACGTTTGGACACAAACTTTTATAAGTGATATTGAGTATAACATGTCAATGATAAAATTCAAGTTAAAATCTTTAATTTGAAAATGTTTTAAAATAAAGGCGATTGTGGTCGATTCAATTAAATGTTGAGAACGTCAACTTGAATAGCGCTACACTAAATCAATGTATATAGATATAAATGAACAATTCATAATTGACCCAAAGGTGATTCCAAATGTTGAGAATCCCATAATATTGTCATAAGATAACAATGTCATGAAATTGGTCATGATAGAACTCAAAGCTCACTGGAAGTTGAAAGACATACTTCGAAGTGTTCCACATGATATAGGCAGTTTATCAGTGTCAGAGAGAGTTAATCAACAAGGTAGATGATTAAAACATAATAGCATACCCATTCATTAAGGACTGACCTAATCGGTTTTGAGAAAACTGACTGGAGAAGTTGGAATTAGATTCCACATTTGACCCCAAGTGCAAGTGGAATATTGATAGAGTTAGGGTATGTCTTAGGGGAAATTATGTAATTTTTCACATATATCTAAATCGTTGACCAATCTTATTTGACGCAGCGTAGGAAGCGAAATCGACGATGTAAATCGAATCCGTCCAGGATCTCACATGATTAGCGGAAATAATCGGTGAATCGATGATAAATCGATGGATTTAAGAATACCCAAATGCCCAAATCCGTTGATCACGAAGATACCGGATTCTAGCAATCTTCGACACGTTGATCGCGCACGATACCGTGAAAGAAGATCTACAATTCTTCGAACGTTGATCAAGCGCACTTGATTCTGTGAATTGGCTTCAACAATCGTTGATTCGAGCGCACTCGAATGCCGAAAGTGGAGATAGGAGATAACACTCAACTACCAATTTTAATGGGGGCACAAAGCACAAACCAATTTTATTCCAAAAATCAACTACCTTCTACAAATGACATCACACCCCTATTTATAGGTAAAGTACAACACACTCACGACTTAACAAGTTACAACATCATATGACTTAACACTAGTACGTCATAAATAGTACAAACGACTTTACAAAATACCAACATTCAATGACACAGCGACTTAAGAAATATAGACGACTTAACAAACTTGGGCAAAGCGACTTAAGAATTTCAGCGACCTAAGGAAGCTCACTACTTACTGGGACTTGGCTCGCGACCTACTGGAAGCGACTTAAGTGAAATGTCGTTCGCGACCTTCTGGAAATTGCTCGTTCACGATTCAAAAGAAGCACGACAACAACCTAGAGAGGAGCGGCATGGGTTATTCGCGACTTACCGGTGCTTCGCGACCTAGGGTTTTGCGATTCAAGGAAGCGGCTCGCGACCTATTGCTTCGCGACCTAGGGCTTCGCGATTCAAGGAAGCGGCCGTGACCTAAGGTAATTTGTTGAGTTCTTATCTCGCGCTGCATCATCCTCCCCTGGTTGAAAAGAATTCGTCTCGAATTCACATTTTCCCCTTCTTCGATAAGCTTCTCCCCATAATATGGAATTAAGAGTTTGACATTGAAAACATTAGAAGTATGACTACTTTCTGGCAACCTTAACTGATACGCATTATCATTGATCTTCTTTATGATTTCTAAAGGACCAATCTTCCTAGCAGCTAGTTTATTGTAAGTACCAACATGAAAACGATCCTTGGTCAATACTGCATATACAAAATCTCCTTCTTTGAAGTTAACATGTCGTCGTTTAATATCTGCGGATTGTTTATATTTCTCATTCGTCTTCTCCAATCGTTCCTGAACGATTCTATGGTATTCTGTCAACCCATCAACAAAATTGACAGCCCGCTTAACTGACCCCTTCGGTTGTGGCACTATCGTTAAATCCAATGGCCCCTTTTGCAAACTTGAATATACAATCTGAAATGGACTGAAACCCGTACTACGGTTGATAGCATGATTATGAGCAAACTCCGCTTGACATAACTTCACATCCCAGCTCTTCAGATTATCCTTCACAAGACACCGCAATGAATTTCCCAACGATCTATTCACCACTTCCGTTTGTCCATCTGTTTGCGGATGATAAGCGCTACTAAAACTCAGTTTTGTTCCAACCAACTTCCACAAACTCAACCAAAAATGGCTTAGAAATCTGGTATCCCCGTCTGAAACTATAGATTCTGGTAAACCATGCAAGCGATAGATCTCTCTAAAGAATAACTGTGCCACATGGACTGCATCTGCCATCTTCTTACAAGCAACAAAATGTACCATCTTTGAGAAACGGTCCACCACAACATAGATAGAGTCATTTCCCCGTTGAGTCCTCGGCAAGCCCAACACAAAATCCATACTTACATCCACCCACGGTTTTGTAGGAACAGGTAAAGGCATATACAAACCTGCATTTGTAGCTGTCCCCTTCGAAACTTGACAAACATGACATTTCTGAACAAACTTTTCAACTTCTTTTCTCATTGACGGCCAAAAATATGACCTTGAGATCAACTGCAAAGTACGATCCCGACCAACATGTCCTTCTTCATGCAGCTCTTTTACAATTTTCATTCTCAAGCTGCAATTTGGTATGCACAATCGATTTCCCTTGAATAAGAATCCATCTACCAATACAAACTCATCAGTACTCCCATCCTTGACTTTCTCAACAATCTTCGTAAAGTAAGAATCCTCCTCAAATAACTCTGGCAATAGTTCAAATCCTGTCACTTCAACCTTCATTGTCGTCAACAAATGATTGCTCCTGCTCAATGCATCTGCTACACGATTCGTCACCCCTGATTTGTGCTTTACAACAAAAGTAAGCTGCTGTAGATACGCGACCCATGAAGCGTGCCTAGCTGAAATTTTGTCCTGTCCTAGCAAATGCTTCAAAACTTCATGATCCGTATAGAGAACAAACTCCTTCTGAAACAGATAATGTCTCCAGTGCTTCACAGCTTGAACAATCGCGTAAAACTCCACATCATAAGTGCTATACTTCAACTTGGCTCCAGACAACTTCTCACCGAAATAAGCAATTGGTCTTCCACTCTGACTCAATTCTCCACCAATCCCAATCTTCGACGCATCAGTATGTAATTCAAACAACAACTGAAAATCCGACAAAACTAGAATTGGTGCTGACGTTAAAAGTGTCTTAACCTTCTCAAAAGCTAATTCTGCTTCCTATGTCCACATGAACTTCTTTCCCTTCATGCAATCAGTTACAGGTGCCATCACACTGCTAAAATGTGGAATGAATCTTCGATAAAAAGATACCAACCCATGAAATATCCTCACTTCAGTAATTGTCTTGGGTTGTGGCCAACTCCTGACAGCTTCCACTTTACTTTCATCCACTTGAATACCTTCCTTCGACAGAACATATCCCAAAAACAAAACACTGTACGTCATGAACACGCACTTCTTCGTTGCTGCATAGAATTGCTCCTGTCGTAGAATTAACAATACTTCTCGCAAATGCTGGATATGCTCTTCCATATTCCCACTATAGATCAAAATATCGTCAAAGTAAACTACTACAAACTTCCCAATGAATGGTCTGAAAATCTGGTTCATCACTCTCATAAAAGTACTAGGAGCATTTGACAAGCCAAACGGCATAACCAGCCATTCGTATAGACCCTCCCTAGTTTTAAAAGCAGTCTTCCACTCATCACCCGGTCTAATACGAATCTGATGGTATCCACTCTTCAAGTCAATCTTTGAGAACACAACAGTTCCACTCAACTGATCAATCAAATCGTCGAACTTTGGCATAGGAAACCTGTATCTCACAGTGATCTTGTTCAGAGCCCGACTGTCCGCACACATCCGCTAAGTCCCATCCTTCTTCGGTACCAACAAGGCCGGCACTGCACAAGGACTCAAGCTCTCCTGAACACGCCCCTGTTCTAACAACTCCTCCACCTGCCTTCTTAGTTCCTCATGCTCCTTAGGACTCATCCGATAATGTGGCCTGTGAGGTAATACTGCTCCTGGCACAAGATCAATCTGATGCTGTATATCCCTCAACGGTGGTAATTCTTTGGGTAGCTCTTCAGGAAATACATCCTCGAATTCTTCCAACACTGGTTTGACTTCCTCTGGAACTACAACAGATTCAGTAGCTTCACGTCCAATCAACAAAAACACCTCTGGACTCTCCTCTACTTCTCCAACAAACTCCTTCAAAGTCAACAAAGTCTTCAACTCCTCAATCTCTTCTGACTTGCTCTCTCCTTGCTGTCTTTTCTTTGGAACTAAAATGATCTTAACACCTTCAAACATAAAGCTGTAGCTGTTGGTTCGACCATCATGTTGCAATGCTCGGTCATACTGTCATGGTCTTCCCAAAAGCAAGTGACAAACATCCATCTCCACCACATCACACCAGATCTCGTCTTTATACTTCTTCCCAATAGAAAATGGAACATGAACTCGCCTATCCACCTTCACCTCTCCTCCTTTCCTTAACCACGCTAACTTGTAAGGATTTGGATGCTTCTCCGTCTTCAACTTCAACTTTCTCACAACTTTGGTTGAAATGATATTGTCACAACTTCCCGCGTCAATAACAAATTTACACACCTTTCCCAGTATAGTGCATGTCGATTGAAAGATATTACTCCTCAACCAACTAGCCTCTTCTTCCTGTTTCGGTGTCAAACATGATCTCCTCGACATTAGATTACATCCTTCATCTCCCGATGCGATATCCTGTTCATCCTCTTCAACTGGACTAGAATGACCTTCATCAACGTCCTCATCTTCAATCTCAGCAATCATTGCCCGCCTCTTCGGTTTCGAACATTCATTGCTCTTGTAGCCAAACTCTTGACAATTAAGCACTTGATACTATTGTTGACCTTGGTCTTTGCCACCTCATTGAAAACCGGTTTAGTAACAGCCTTTGAAACAGTAGTATTGCTACTAGCTCCATTCACTTGATTGTTGGAATTTGTAAACACACCACCTCCTCGTCTTCCATGCTTCTCCCAAGCCAACGCTTTTTGGTGTGCTTCTGTAACAAATCTGGGATCAAACATATTTACCATGTCCTGGATCTGGATCCTCAACCCTCCAAAAAATCTAGCGGTCAACTGTTCTTCCGTCTCCATGATATCATTCCTAGCAATGAGTTGATAAAATTCATCCGCATAATCATTTACTGACTTTGTCCCCTGCCTTAGATTTTGTAAGCGTTGATACATAAGAGATTGATAATTGTAAGGTAAGAAAGTAGCTTTCATTAACTTCTTCATCTTCTCCCATGAAACAATCTTTGACTTCCCCATTCTCTCTCGTGTAAGTTTAGTCTGCTGCCACCATGCCATAGCTCTCCCTCTCAATCTCGTAGCAACCAACTTAACTCTGCGATTCTCGGTAACTTCTTTGAAGTCAAAAATTTCCTCAACATTTGAAACCCAATCCAAAAATTCTTCCGCAACCATACCACCCTTGAATTCCGGAATTTCCATTTTCATTCCCGATTCCCATCTACGGTCATCTTCATATTCTCTAGCTCGACTCCACACTTGACCTCGATCTCGGTAATGAACACTTCCTCTATCACCATCAAACTCCTCATCAAAATCTGACGCATATCGTTGTCGATCATGACCACCAACATCTCTACCACCACCATTTCTTCGATCTACATTCCTCTGATCACGATAATCCACATCTCTCCGATTTCGTTCATCAACATTCCTGTGGTGAAACTCTATTTCCCCCATGACTCGATTCAGGTGAAACCCTTCTTCTACTTTGATTCATTTCAAGCATCATTCTCTCTAATCGACCAATCCCTTCATTCAATTTCTCAGTGAAACTCTCGTTGATTCGTTGCTCCATTTCTTCGGCCTCTTCTCTTCCATACAAAGCATTAATATTGCGATGACGTTGAGCTCGTCTCGGTGGCATGATTGAACTTCAATAAATTCAAAAAATTTCAAACACTTTTCGATCTTTGATCCAAATGATATGGATCGAAACTTCCAACTTGTTGCAACTTCACGATGAACACGATGAACACCAAACTTCTCAACAATTGCAAATCTGATCTCCAAACTACAAATTCTCGAAACCCAATTCTCCAAATGATGCAAACTTCTCGCGATCTAGCTCTGATACCAAACTGACGCAGCGTAGGAAGCGAATTCGACGATGTAAATCGAATCCGTCCAGGATCTCACACGATTAGCAGAAATAATCAGTGAATCGATGATAAATCGATGGATTTAAGAATACCCAAATGCCCAAATCCGTTGATCATGAAGATACCGGATTCTAGCAATCTTCGACACGTTGATCGCGCACGATACCGTGAAAGAAGATCTACAATTCTTCGTACGTTGATCAAGCGCACTTGATTCCGTGAATTGGCTTCAATAATTGTTGATTCGAGCGCACTCGAATGCCAAAAGTGGAGATAGGATATAACACTCAACTACCAATTTTAATGGGGGCACAAAGCACAAACCAATTTTATTTCAAAAATCAACTACCTTCTACAAATGACATCACACCCCTATTTATAGGTAAAGTACAACACACTCATGACTTAACGAGTTACAACATCATATGACTTAACAAAAGTACATCACAAATAGTACAAACGACTTTACAAAATACCAACATTCAATGACACAGCGACTTAAGAAATATAGACGACTTAACAAACTTGGGCAAAGCAACTTAAGAATTTCAGCGACCTAAGGAAGCTCGCTACTTACTGGGACTTGGCTCGCGACCTACTGGAAGCGACTTAAGTGAAATGTCGTTCGCGACCTTTTGGAAATTGCTCGTTCACGATTCAAAAGAAGCACGACAACGACCTAGAGAGGAGCGACATGGGTTGTTCGCGAGTTACCGGTGCTTCGCGACCTAGGGTTTCACGATTCAAGGAAGCGGCTCGCGACCTACTGCTTCGCGACCTAGGGCTTCGCGATTCAAGGAAGCGGCCGCGACTTAAGGTAATTTGTTGAGTTCTTATCTCGCGCTGCATCATTATTCCTAGTCAAGATGCATCGAGATTGGATATAGATGTATTCGTTGAGACTGGAGTATGTAATGCTCTCCAAATGTTGGGCAGTTTATTACTCATAACTGCAGGGGGCACTTAGGGTTATGTACTAATAGTTATTGGATAACTATGGAATGACTCACTCGATAGTTTTCTGTTGGTTAATATAACGAAGGTCAAAAAGAAAATATCGATGTGACTGATTTACACAGTTCTTTCGACTTGCGAATACTGTGGATCTTTAATATAAAAGCTCTGCTTTGATCATAGCCAAATCATGGCATGACGTCCATCGAGTAACTATAGTTGGGTCAAGTGGAAGTATTGGTAGTGAAGCACTATTCAAGAGAGGATTCGTCTCCTCGGTTATATGCGATTAGTATCACAGTCAACTCAAGTCAACTAAAAGTCAAAGTCTCTGGCCAGAGCATTTCGGTTAATAATAATTGTTATTATTGAACCAAGGAATTTGTATTTGGATTATAAAGTTGAATGTGGATGAGGTTGGAATTTTGACCATTACTAAATTCCATAAGTTCAAATCGATATAGTTTTGACGAAGAGAATTGGTGCAAACAAATGTCACAACCGGGTAAATCTTATTAAACTAAAATTGGAATTTACTGAAAATGAGTAAGCGATAAATTTGGCCAGAAGTTCACACACCTGCTAAGTGACGTGTGAACGTTAACATTAGAATAGCTCAATGTTAATCACTGACCAAATTTACATCCAAGAGTTAACATCCGAAATGATAAATTCTTTTAAGACCGAACGATTTAATTAGTTTATAATTGTTATAAATTAATTAAATTAATTAAATTAATTAATATTTATGAAATATTAATTATAAAATTTGAATATGATTTGAGGAATAAATAATGTTATACATATAATAGTTATAAATATATCGATTGATATAAAATATCGACAAGTGATTAAATTAGATTTAATTGCATAGTACTTTGGCTTGGGCTTAGATGAGTTTAAGGCCCATCATTAGGGCTGCAAAATTTCAGTTTTGGGAAGGTCCAGAGGTGGCTAAAACATAGGGAATTGGCTTGGAGATAATGAGTTGAGATCAAGTGAGAATGGCTAAAAAGGTTTTCCTCATTTCTCTCTAATACAACTCTACACACACACACACTAAAATAATGCCTAACCGTTTTTTGGCCACTATTACCTTCTACATTCCCGGTTAAAGCATAGCTCTCAATTCACTCCAAAATTCTCAAATATATTTCAAATTAAAATAATACTATTTAATGGTTAGAGGTCGGTGATTCCGAACTTGCAATCCAACGAATCAAGGATAGTAAAAGGAAGGGAAGTCATTGCTTCAACGTGGATTCAAAGGCATCATTAAATTGGTAATTTTAATTCATATTACAATAATTAAATTATACTCTATGATCGTATAATGAGCACTTTCATATCTGTTTAAATATATTGCTGCTATATGTTTAGTTAGGAGAGATTTTGTAAGTAGATGTAGTTGTCATAAATTAGTTTGGTTATTTGATAATTTGTTTATTATACTATTTGATTTTTATATAGACAAATGTTGTTTACCGTACAAAATCAGTTTTTGCCATTAATAATTGTTTTATATATATTTATTAATGTATTCATATATATATATATATATATATTAGCGTATATTTTTCTCTCATAGTAGCATATATGCATATATAAGATATATATATATATATGATTTAAAAAATTTAGTACATTTATTTATATATAATATGAATTTACAAATTCGAAAATTGATTATCATACATATATTCATATTTTTAAATTAATATTTATTGAATTTTGAATTGTTTATTATATATAAAATAATTGTTACACTAAAAATTCAATTATATATTTAAAAAAATATATTATATCATTCTAGAAACGTATAGAAAAAATTTAGGATTTTTCAATAAAGTTTATTATTTTTAGTAATTAACATTATTTTATAAAAATTGAAATTCTTCAAAAAATTTCGTAACCTTTCATTCATGATCCTAGAATTTCTAAAATTTTAAATTTGAATTTTTAATAATATATTATTTTATATTAAATAATTATTGTTGAAATCAATGTATTTGTTTTTAAAAATAATATTTCAACTTTGTAAAATCTCTAGATTTTTTCTAAGCTCTATTTTATGATCCTAGTTTTTCGAAAATTATAAAATTTGAACTTTCATCAATAGATTATTTTATGTTAATTATTTATGGATGAAAATATTTTTTTATTCATATTATATATAAATTAAAATACTAAAATTATTGTGTGTGCAAAACTAAGTTAATTTTGAATTATAAATAATTTTAATAATTGTTCTCTCTCTTTATATATATATTTATCTATGTATAAATGTTTTATGTGCATATATTATATATAATATATGTATGTGTGTGTGTGTCTATATTTATATTTATGTTTATATTTATATTGTAACACATATACATGCACATATTTGGACAACATACATGCATACAAAATGAGATAATATGTTGCGATGTAAATCCCAACATCTACATATGAGGGCATATTATACCTTTCACGGATTATTATGTTACACATGCACTCACATATATATGTATATGATACATTTATGTATAAACTAAATCAAATAAAATTAATTTCATATCTTAGTATATTTGAATTTAAATAAAATAAATGATTTATTTAAATGAAATTTAGAAATGTTCTGATTCAGTTAGACTTCATAGGCCCAATAAAGATCTAATAGGGTAAATTTTTTGAAATTCACCCATAACTTCCGCTGCGGGATGGTGCAGTTCCAATAAAAACCTGCAAGGTCTTAGACATCTAAGAATATATGTCAGATGTCTGACAATGTTTCAACTGTCATATTTTGAACAGTCACTTCTCTTCATTTTAATTGTTCATGCCTTCTTTGTTATAGTTGCAACCCTTGATCAAAAGGAAAACTCTTTGAGAAGACATACACTTTGAAACACAACTATAATTATCTATAAATACATTCAAGTTTGAGATTGAAAAAAACTTTTTACTCAACTATTCTCTATTTTCTAAGTGCTTGAGCTATCAAAAATTTCATATTCTCAATCACTTATAACCAAAATTTACATTTGGGTAAACCTACTTCCTAAAAGTTTACATTTTGGTAAACCTACTTCCTACAAATCCAAGTATTTACACTCACAAACACTCATGGGATATTTTAGAAAGAATTGTACTTGAAGTCAATCTATGTTGTTTAGAACACAAGCTTGTCGGAGAAACTTTTGTATAAGCCTATTCCTCCGAGCGAAGCGATGGTTGTTAGTTAGTGAAATACCCAAGGGGAGCTTGGGGACTGAACGTAGGACGGTAGGTATGAACCGGTATAATAACTCTAGTGTGCTCTTTTTTATTCTTTACTTCTATACTCTGCTATTTATATTTGTTTATATTACTGTACACACACTTGGCTTATACATAAGTCATATTATATATGATCCACTAGACTTTCATTTGGTATCAGAGCAAGAATATTTCAATTTACTATAATACGTGATTGAAACTTTTAGCACGACAAGTACATTTTATGAAGATCAATCAACTGCTCATCCCCCACTATTTACCAGGTCTAATTATGCTTACTGGTCAGCATGTTTGTAAATTTTATGGAATTTAATGGTTTAGAAATTTGGCAAACTACTCAAACTAGATATGAAGCACCTACCATTGACATAAGCACTTGGATTGATGTACAAAAAACATGACAACTAATAATGCCAAAGCCATGAATATATTATTTTGTTCACTTGATAAATGAACTTTCACGAGTCACGCCTTGCACAATTGCATATGATATATGGCGCACTTTACAAGTAACTCACGAAGGCACAACAAAAGTCACGCAAACAAAATATCTATTTTACAAAACTCTTTTTTTTTAAAATGAAAGCAAACGAACCTATTATCGACATGTTTGCTAGATTCCAAATTATACAACACGATCGTATGATACTTGAGATCAAATTCAATGATTTTGATCTAGTTACATGAATTTTAAATTCTTTAAATGTCAAATGGGAAGGAAAAGTTTTAGCTATCGAAGAAGGTAACGATCTTTCTCAACTTAAAGTCGTCGAATTAATAAGAAATTTGATGTCGTATGAGGCTAATTTGCAGGCGAGAAAGGTGCAAAATCAAGAAAAGAAGAATATTGTCTTTGAAGCAAATAAAGGTGGTTCCAATTTGGATGAGGAAGAAATTATTTTTATCGCCAAGAATGACGACAAATTTAAGAATTTTAATAAGACGATAAAGTTTCAGAATGGTGGCAGTTCGAATTCATCAAATCAAACATCAATCAAATGTTATAGATGTGACAAGTTCAGCCATATTAAGAAGGATTGTCCACAACTCAATATGACAAAAAGAAAAAAAAATTGTGAAATTAAAGAAAAAGCAAGGAGCCTTTCAAGTAAATTGGGATCACTCCAATTCATTATCTTCTTTTGATAATGATAATGAAAGCGACTTAGAACAAGCGAACGTTTATTTTATGTCTAGTAATAATGAGATACGTCCTGAACTAACATATGATGAAATTTTAATTGGAAATTAGCATAGAATTAGACGATAATTATAGAGAATCTAAGAAACTAAATAAAGAATATGTAGGAAAACTGTAGAGCAGGGCTAGAAATTGGTTTATTAAAAGATGAGAAAATAATTTCAGAAGAGGAAATAGAAATAGCACAAAAGGAATGTAAAAGATTATCTTTTCAAAATAATGCTTATTACATGATTTAGAAAATATAAAACTAGTAAATAATAATCTTGAAAAAGAAAAGCTTGAACTAAAAGCAAGTTCAGATTCTACCAATGTTGAAATCTCCGATCTTAAAACTAAGCAGATCAAATTACCAACAACCTATCAAAGTTTAATAAAGGAAAACAAAACTTAGAAAATTTGATCAAGATATCAAAACCATCAGGAGATTGAAATGGATTAGGATTTAAAGTTAAGCAAAAGCATATGACCAATTGTACACTTTATACAAAGTTCAAGAAGCCTAATCTAAAATTAAGAATCATACTTTTAACACAAATACTATTAATATATGGATTCCTAAATCAAATAACAAGTTGATTAGGCAAAAAAAACGTAGATGAATGTGTTTGCACCAAAATTGGGCAACACCCTTCAGAATTTTTTAAAGAGATAATAAACGAAGAAATTAAATTGAAAATGAAGATTATCTAACAAAAACTCCAAGACACAGAAAAGTAAATTGCACATAAGACAACGATTTAGAGTGGTTCGGCGATTTGCCTACGTCCACTATGAAGTTATATCACTTTATTGGTTGATACTTGAAGATTACAAGTGTTCTAAAGCGAAGTATAGCAGATAATAAGCTTAAATTCGAAATCAGCAGCAATCATAATGGTATAGAGTGATTCTGGCAGCGTCCGGGCATGCTTTTATCTCCAAGAATTCTCCGCCCCCTTTTCTGAATGACCAGGGGCTCTATTTATAGGCGTAGGAGGCTGATATTTCGCCTAAAATCTGGGAAGACCGCTTCCGGCATGTGAGGGGGGCCCACACGCCCGTCCTTGGGAAATTGGGCCCACATTGGGATCGATTCGAAGTAGGGTTGGAATCGATCAAGGAAGCATCCAATCGAGGTGAAATTTGGTGTGGGCATTCTTCAACATGTATATAAGCTAATGTGAAAATTTAATAGCATTTGGACTTGTAGGTCTCGAGTTATGATCGATTCAAGATTGCGCTTCCGGTCAACAAGCTTGGTTCGAATCGATTCCTTAGGGTCGAATCGATAGGGTCGAATCGATAGGGTTGAATCGACAGGGTCGAATCCATAGTGTTGAATCCATAGGGTCGAATCGATAGGGTCGAATCGATAGGGTCGAATCCATAGGGTCGAATCCATAGGGTTGAATCCATAGGGTGGAATCGATAGGGTCGAATCGATAGGGTCGAATCCATAGGGTTGAATTGATAGGGTTGAATCCATGGGGTTGAATCCATAGGGTTGAATCAATAGGGTCGAATCCATAGGGTCGACTCGATAGGGCCGAATCCATAGGGTCGAATCCATAGGGTTGAATCGATAGGGTCGAATCCATAGGGTTGAATCGATAGGGTCGAATCCATAGCGTCGAATCCATAGGGTTGAATCGATAGGGTCGAATCCATAGGGTCGACTCGATAGGGTCGAATCCATAGGGTTGAATCGGTAGGGTCGAATCCATAGGGATGAATCGGTAGGGTCGAATCCATGGGGTCGAATCCATAGAGTCGAATCCATAGGGTCGAATCCATAGGGTTGAATCGATAGGGTCGAATCCATAGGGTCGACTCGATAGGGTCGAATCCATAGGGTTGAATCGGTAGGGTCGAATCCATCATAACTTGAGCATACAAACTCGGATTGACTTGAAATTTGAAACGTTGGCTCTCGTGGTTTTGCTAGTCATGTCCCATCAATTGCAGCTCAATCTGGACTCAGACAAAATTCAGTGATATTCACAGTGAAGCCAAGTATGATCAATCTCTGAGACGAACTGTCCTTTGTTTTCGATCGATCTTTTGGTACCGCGGCTTTGCCAAAAAGCGGGATAACATTTGCCCCCTAAAGTATGTCTTGTGTAAACATGACGTGCTTTGAAAAGCTGCAGTCTCGTGTTGGTCAACAATGACATGCTTTGCTGAAAGTTGTATTCCATATTGCTGTAACCTTGCGTTGATATGATTGATTGCTGTAGAATATTGCTTTAGTGGTTGGCTGTTGTAATCGTAACAAGCTGAGTATTCGATTCCTGTGAATGCTGAAAATCAAATACTAGTCCGACGTACATGCATATATGTTAACTTGACTTAGTTAACGTCGAGTGTTCATGAGTCGTTGTCGGTTTAGTTCGTTGTCGAATTTCGTATTGATTCTCTCCTGAATCGGTTTGAAATTTGAGTTGAAACAACGCTTGATGGTTGTTTTAGACTATCCTCTTGTATCAATCCTCTCCTGAATTGATGTAAGATTTGAGTTGTAGCAACGTTTTCCAGTTGTTTTAGGAAGTTCCTTCGTATCGATCCTCTCCTGAACCGATATAGAAGGTTGAAGGATTGACTCTGCATTGGAAAATGGAGAATTTGGTGGATGCAAAATGTTCATTCGCATCGATGAGCTTGTATAAGTGACGATGATTATAGCCAGACTTTGAAGCTTTGTCATTTGCGTGTTTTCTTTCAATCCGGTGTACTTGTGGTGTTTTTACCGTTAAGTAGAATTTGTTTTATTTGTCAAGCCCGAAGATCTCGATTATACGTCGTAACTGATGAATGATTTGAACTCTGGACTTTGTATCGCTTTGGTTAGTGATTAACACTTAAGCTTTCTGCCCCCCAGTTCTGGGGAACAACATTTGTATTTCGGTGGTCGATCGCACCTTTTGCAAACCTTGTGCACATGTCCACACTCCGGGGACTTAGGATAATTTGTGATCGATAATCTTGTTCGCACTCTGGGAATTTGAGAGTCATCGACGTTCGTAGCACAGTTCGCATTCTGGGAACTTTGACTTGGCATTTGTACTCTAGTTCACACTTTGGGAATTTGGAGTTGATATTTATACTTAGGTCCGCGCTCCGGGAACCTGGACTGGATGTTTATACTCCGTTTCACGTTCTGGGAATATGGAGTTATGAGGTATATTTTGGTTCACGCTCCGGGAACCTGGAATTGATGTTCGCACTCCAATTCATGCTCTAGGAACTTGGAGTTCGCGTTGATGTGTTGGTTCGCACTCCGGGAACCGGGAATTGATGTTTATCCTCCAGCTCTCGCTCTGGGAACTTGAAGCTAGCATGGATGTTTTGGTTCGCGCTCCGGGAACCTGTAATTGATGTTTATACTCCAATTCACGCTCTGCGAAGTTGGAGTCCGTTCGCGCTGTGGGAACGAGTTGTTGGATGTTTATACTCCAATTCGCGCTCTGGGAAGTTGGAGTCCGTTCGCGCTGTGGGAACGAGTTGTTGGATGTTTATACTCCAATTCGCGCTCTGGGAATTTGGAGTCCGTTCGCGCTCTGGGAACGAGTTATTGAATGTTTATACTCCAATTCACGCTCTGGGAAGTTGGAGTTAGTTGTAGGACCGTCGTGTGTTGGTCCAGTTCAGCCTTTGATGTGATGGCTTGCCCCCGAGCCGGGGTTTCACTTAGTGAGTGGCCGGTCGTATCACAGTCACTCGCTATTTGAATAAAAATTCCAATGTTTGATGGAACTTAACTCTTCGTGTGTCGTGATTGTTGAATGTCGCATTCGGTGAATCACAGTTCTAGCTTGAAGAGATAGTAATTTATTGCTGAAATAAGAAAATATGGCAAAGTCAGTGCCTTATTACAAGTTCAAACTTCAGAATGTAAAGGAAATTGTAAAGTATTCATAGATTGAATAGAGCCTGTCATGCGTAGCAATGGCAAAGGTTCTCGCTTCTCCAGGTTCTTGGTAAAATAGGATCGCCCAATGTCGACAGCAAGAACAGGTCATTCCCGAGTTTTTGTTCAATCACACACGGCCCTTCCCACGTTGGTTTCTCATGCAATGGTGTTGAGTGTACTCTTCCGTAGACGAAATCACCAATTTTGAAGGTTTGGGGATGAACATTGACATCGTGCGACCGAGAAACTCGCTTTCAGAGTATGAATGTTCTCAAGTCGGCTTGGTCTCCCATAACAACACCAATTCCTTTGTCAGTGGGGAATTTTAAGGTTAGGCACCATGGGGCGATAACAGCCATGAATTTAGCAAGGGCTGGTCGGCCTAAGAAAGCATTGTACGGGGAATCTATGTCCATCACTACGAATTGCAATGTCCGGACTCTACAACACTGTCCAGTTCCCAACTCCATCGGTATTTCTAGCTCTCCAATGGGTATGGCCGCGCTCCCGTCGAAGCCGTGAATACTGGATCGGTATGGTTTCAAGTCTTTGGCATTTAGATTCATTTGGTCGTAGGCTCGCGTAAATATTATATTCACGGAACTTCTGCTATCAACCAGAATTCTTTTCATCCACACGTGGCCTACCTGTACTGATATGACTAGTGGATCGGTAGTCGGGACTATGATTCTGTCATCATTATTACACTGAAATACAATGTCGTCAGTCATTGCTTTCTGTCGTTTGATCGGAACTCTATCTTTCAAATTTCTACAACATGCAAAATCCGCATGCCTAGTGGGGCTGGCATATGACTTCATCTCATCCTAGCTTCGCTTTGTTGGATGAGGGATACCTCCAACAACATTTACTACTAACCTCCAGCCGGTGGGGGTGGAGTTTTCCTGCATCAGTTGATTGCATTCATTACTTTGATTTGATGGGCCCGCTTCTCCCGTCTGCGGCATCCAAACAAACTGTTCCAGCTTCTTTTCTCTGATCAATTTCTCAACGAGATCTTGTAAGCGACGACACTCGTTCGTATTATGCCCGTAGCTTTCATGGAACCTGCAAAATTTTCCCGTCTGGATTTGCTTCTCTGACGACGGTCTTTGAGAAGGTTTTTTATATTGAATTGTATTACAGGTTTGTAAATACAAGTCCTCCAGCGAAGTATTTAAAGGAGTATAACTGTCGAACATAGGATTCCTTCGCGGTGGGCCACGGTTCTGATCTCGCTTTCTAGTTTGGTTCATGTTCAACTGAACTTTTCCAGAGCTCTCACCGGACTGTTTGATTGCAATATTGCTCTGGATCCCTTCGGTGTTTGGTCCTGCATCAGTTTGCTTCCTAGACTGTTTCGCGTCTTCCCTTCTTAGGAATTGAGCCGCCTTGGCGTGGAAACGGTCCAACGATGCAGGGGGTTTTCCAACCAACCAGTTACCAAATTCAGAATCAGGGTCAACCCCCTTAGTCAGTGCCATAAGGATGGAGTTATAGTTTGGATTGCTGATCTCCGCACATGCGGTATGGAATCTCTCTAAGTAGTGTCCGAGCGTCTCTCCGGGAGCTTGAGTGACGCTAGATAGAGTGTTGACATCTTTTGGCCTTGCAACATGCATGCGGAATTGTTCAACAAATTTTGTGGCCAACTGGTCGAAGGAAGAGATGGATCGAGGTGGCAGTCGAGTGAACCACATGGTAGCGATGCCCCCCAAGGATATGGGGAAACTACGACACTTTACTGCATCGTTGGCTCTGGCAGCGGTCATCGACCATTCATGTTTCATAATATGTTGGTTGGGGTCGGAGTTTCCCTCGTACATGGGTAGAGTTGGCATTCTGAATCGCCGTGGGGGTTCAGCAGTAAGAATGTCCTTGGCGAATGGATTGTGACTTCTGGAGATTCCCCAGTCTTCGTTCGTGAGATCTTGGCTTTCACGGATCATTTGTCGTATCATAGTCGGAATATCCGGCGTTTGCACGTTTTGTGTGGCTTGTGCCGGAGTGTGATTACGTTCCATACTCTGGAGTTGGACTGGATGCTGTCGACGGTCCAAACCTCGCGTTCTTGGTTCATAGTCCTTGGGGACGTATGGTTCAGGAGTATGTCCATGATGATGATGGTCCAGGTTCGACTGGTCTTGAGTTTCGACTCCTGGTTCAATGGTCCTTGCTGGTTGATTTCCAGCAGCTGGCATGTGACTCCCATCTAGCCGGGGTCGTGGAGATCAATTATGGTAATCGGAAGAGGAAGAGCTTTCGCTGGATGAGTGAGAAGCATGGTCTCTCTTGGATCTCTTTCGCTTCTGACGATCTAGTTGGTTGATCAGCTCGGCGTTAGCGCGTAGCTGTTCTGTAAGCTGTTGCCGACTCTGGGTTAGCTCTTGGAGTAGCGACTGCAACTTCTGTTGGGTGACCGGACTTGACGGTTCCGAGTGTCCAGTAGCATCTTGATTAGATGGAGGTAGTGGAGCAATTGTACACTTTATACAAAGTTCAAGAAGCCTAATCTAAAATTAAAAATCGTACTTTTAACACAAATACTATTAATATATGGATTCCTAAATCAAATAACAAGTTGATTAGGCAAAAAAACGTAGATGAATGATTGAGAAATATTGTTTATAATGATAACAAAGGTTTTAAAGGTCCCAGACCCTTTTGGATATGGCTACCTTCCCCCACTAACACATAGGACCCTAACGGAGAAAATGACTGCCAACTAAACTCTATTTATTTTACAGGTACCTAAAAATAAGTTTAAAGTAAGGTGAAATGGATCCTTGATAGCAGATGCTCCAAGCATATGATAGGAAATGTACACATGTTATCAAAAACATATATCGATGGCAGCACTATGACATTTGAAGATAATTCAAAAGGATTTGTAATCAACATTGAAGACATCATTAACGTCAGTATATCGACTACTCCCTTATTACTAATGTTTTGTTAGTAGAAAATTTAAAACATAACTTACTATGTATAAGTCAATTATGTGACAGAGGATTTAGAATCGGTTTTGGAAAATATAAATATATTCGATCAAAATAAAAATTTAATATTTGAAGGATTAAGAAATCGAAATATTTATGTTTTTAATATGAATATTAAAAACAATAGTGACTTATGTTTAACCACAAATCATAATGATTTATCACTATGACACAAACGCTTTTGTTATATAAATTTTAAATGTATAAATAAATTAGCAAAAAATGATATAGTAAGAGGATCACCCAAAATAAATTATAAAGTTAAAAATTTATGTGATGCATATTAACTTGGAAAATTAAAGAAAAGTTCATTTAAATCAAAAAAGGAAATTTCTACAATACAACCACTCGAGCTACTCCATCTAGATCTATTTGGTCCAACTCAAGTAAGATCAATAAACCATAACAAATATGTTTTTATGATTATTGATGATTTTTCAAGATACACTTGGATACTGTTTTTGAAACATAAAAGTGGCATGTTTGAAATGTTTAATTTTTTTGCTAAAGGAATAAAAATTTAATGAATTATAAAATTAAAAGTATAAGAAGTGATCATGGTGGAGAATTTGAAAATAAAGTTTTTGAAAATTTTTATAATAAAAAAGGGATTAGTCATAATTTTTCATTTCCATGAACACTACAACAAAATGGTGTAGTAGAAAGGAAAAATCAAACATTACAAGAATGTGCACGAATATTGCTAAGTACCAGTGGTTTACCAAAGAATTTTTGGGCCGAAGTCGTTGCTAAAGCATGTTATGTATTAAATCATGTAACACTTAAACCAATGACTAAAAATACATGCTATGAAATATTTTTCCGTAAGAGACCAAATGTACCATATTTACGCATTTTTGGTTTTAATTTTTTTACCTTGAGTGCTAAAGATAATCTTCGAAAATATAACCAAAAAGCGGATGAAAGAATTTTTGTTGGTTATTCAGATCGGAGTAAAGCTTATAATTTTTTTTGTAAATAAACTAACACTATAGAAGAAAGTCTTCATGTTCCCTTTGATAAAGATTTTAAGAATAACAAAAATGGTGATGATGATGAAGTTTTCGATAATAATAGTAGTAATAACAGTAAAACTATTGTAACTAATAATAATAATATTATAAATAATAATGACAATAATTATTATCTTTTAAGATCTGTACCTCGAATCTTAAAGGTTCGTATGATTAATAATATAATTGGTGAATTGAACACAGAGTTTCAACTAGCATGTAGCTTTCATATCTAACTTAGAACCTAAAAATTATAAAGAAGCATCAAAGGATAATTTCCAGAATATAGACGAAATGATGTATGGGAACTCGTACAAAGACCAAATGATCAATCCGTAATAGAGATAAAATGAGTTTTAACAAATAAAGCAGATGAAAATGGAAACATAGTTTGTAATGAAGCATGATTAATTGCTAAGCGGTACAACCGAGAAGAAGGAATTGATTATGAAGAAACGTTTGCCCTTCTAGCTCGTCTTAAAGCTATATGAACATTACATGCTTTTACATATCATCATAATTTCAGATTATTTCAAATGTATGTTAAAAGTGCATTCTTAAATGGTTTTATTAAAGAAAAAGTCTATGTTGAATAACTTCTCCCGTTTATTCACGAAAAATATTTGGATCATGTTTATAGGGGATAAAACAAACACCCCCACGTGTATAAGAGACTAAAAACACCTTTAATAAATTTCGGCTTTTAAAATTGGTAAAATTGATACAATATTATTTATAAAAAGAGAAAGATGATACGCTAATTATACAAATATATATTAACAATATCATATTGGATCAACTAACAAGAAATTATGTAATGGATTTTCTAAGATAATGAAAAACGAATTCTGGATGTCTCACATGGGAGAATTAAATTTCTTCTTAGGTTTACAAATAAAACAATTAGAAAATGGAATTTTTGTAAATCATGAAAAATACTGTAGAGAATTGTTAAAATGGTTTGGAATAGGTAATACATCTGTATACCAACTCCAATGAGCACTAGCTTACATTTGGATAAATATGACAATGGAAATTTTTTTAATCAAAAGTTATACCGAAGTATGATAGGATCTCTATTATACTTAGCTGCTAGTATACCAAATGTAATGATGGGTGCATCTTTATGTGCACAATTTCAAGCACAACACAAGGAATCACATCATCGAGCGGTTCAGAGAATTTCACGATATTTAACCAACGCCAAAGATTACGGGCTTTTTTACCTGAAAGGGAGCTCCTTCGAAATCATGTCATATAGGGATGTGCATTTCAGTGGTTGCAAAACGGATAGAAAAAGTACAAGTTGCACGCGACATTTTATTGGTCAATTTCTGGTTTAGTAAAAAGTAAAATCGTGTTTCCCTCTCGACATGTGAAGCCGAGTATATCTCCGTTGCCTTAGTGTGTACTCAGGTAATTTATATGCAACAAACACTTCAATATTTTGGGAAAATTGTAACCAAATCTCCTATATATTATGATAATACGAGTGCTATAAATTTGTCTAAAAATCCAATTAACCATTCTCGGACTAAACATATTGATATTAGTTACCATTTTCTGAGAGATGGTGTTGAAAAAGGAATTATCACTCTAGAGTTTGTTAACACAAAAAATCATACTGTCGATATTTTTACTAAACCATTATGTGAATCAACTTTTATAAATAAAGACAAGAACTTGGTATATGTTCACTTAATGAATTAATTTCATAAACATTAACTGATAATTGTCATGAATATTAAACTCTAATTTTATTCCTATCACCAAATTTTCGGTATAGTTATTTCTAGAAAGGTTTTAAAACTACCTTAACTAAAAGCTGTTAGTAATTTTATGGTTAGATAGATTTTGTCCTGATAATTTTTTTACTACAAATAAACCATATGCTCTATTTACTTGGCAAGCTTTTACAAAAAATACACATAAATATTTTTAAGTGGAAATTAGCCATAAGGGCTCTTTAGCAGGTGCAATTAGTTTCTGGGATACACAACTGAAATAATTACTTTTAAGGATAAAATGCAAAATAATTAGTTTCTAAGGTCTATGAAATTATGTCCTTTAAAGTAATTGAACTGCAGACTTTGTCCTTAAAAGTAATTATTCTGCTGACTTTGGCCTTGAAATAAATTTCTGTAGATGTGTGCCCTAGAAACTAATTGGACTGCAAAATTTGTCCTTCAAGTGAAATGCCCCTAATTTTAATATAACAATAGAAGATCTTAAAATGTCATCCAACCATGACTCCGCTTACTCAACAATTAATTTTATCTCACCCTCATCTAAGAGCACATACATATTACCAACAAAAACCACTCCTCCTCAGAATTAATCATCCTCACTAAATATTATAGCATCACCTACATATCACACTGGCTACTCTCCAAAATGAAAAAATCAAACGAGTGATTAATCTTGAATCATCATATACCAATACAAAAGTTAATGAAAATTTTCATTATCAAGAAGAGATGATGGGAGTTCAAAGAGAAATGTATTACGAGTAATGAAGACAAGGAAGTCATCTTAACTTCATCGAATGATGTATTTTGGCAATATTTGGATATTAACCAACGAAGTATTGCTTATATATAAAATCTCCTCATTTAATAGAGACTCCTACGAAAAATCATAATGTTATTCCAAGAAACTTATGGTGGCAGGGCCATCAAACCAAGACCGGAATCACACTTTGGTTCGTCAACTGCGCAAACTAAAAATACACAAATTCTTGGAATTGAACTGAGCATAAGAACTCGGAATCATCGGAGAAGAAATGATTTCTTTTGGATAATAATACGAATATAACTATATATATAATTAGATATGTAACATGTATATGTGTTTCTTTGGTAATAATTATAAATATCATTTATCATGTTGTAAAAAATATATATGAATTAAAAATTTAAATTATTTACTTCAAATTAAAAAATGCAGAATTTAATAGCACTCGGATATCTGAAGCAAAATGTCATATGTCTGGCAAAATACTCGGGTTAATTCTTTGTATACTCCGAGACGTCTAGCCAATACACTCAGATGTCCGAGAAAATTTTCCACTGGCACTCTGAACAGCCGTACATATTTTCTACTTCATTATTTTCTTCCTACCCACATCGTTTCAGTTTAAACCAAATTTAAAAACCCTAGCTTCCTCAAAAACTCTAATTTTTCAATCATGGCCCCTAAACCTAAAAGTACAATTAATAAGAGAGCCAAAAAGACACATCTTCCTCTTGTCAACCAGCTGTTGTCATAGATTAACACATCCAACAATCGCTTCGCAATGGTCGAATCGCTATGAAAAGATTTGAGGATCTAAAAATTAAGAAATTTCATGCTGGCTCTTTCATCAGTTATCTAAATTTGAAGAATACCGACTTCAAGAACTAACACTGGCTGCTGGCATTCGACCACTATTCAATATCAATAAGAATGAGGTAATTATCGATCAACTTGCTATTTTCCTCTTCTACGCAAATTTATGAAGCGAAAATATTTGGAAGTCTGCGAATGATGAAGAATGGTTACGGACGAGTGTTTATGGTAAATTTTAAAGATAAGTGTAAACATGCTTGGGAGAATACTAGATTGTTCCTCTAATGGTACTACATTACAGGAAATAGTTGATTATCGAAACTTACCGCGTAACCAAATCACGCATGAACCATGGGAAGATAGAACGCTAGAATGCAAATCAGTTAATCTTCCACCATGAGCCAGACTGTTAAGTAGAATGTTAATCAACACTGTGCTACCTCGTTTAGGCAGCCATGAATAAATATATGAGGACGATCATTAGGCATTGTATGTAGTTTTCGTTGGAGTTCATGTAAATTGGGCACAATTATCCATGATGAAATAAAACACTATTGGAATCGTTATTTCCAAACTATCATATACGCTTCTTACATTTTGCGGATACTAAAAGCACTTGACGTACCAACTTACATATCTCACTTTATAGAAATTCCCATTAAAGAAAGTGGAATAAGATTGTTAAAGTTAATGCATCTCCCTATAACATAACCTCCTCACATTTCTCTTGCTCAATGGATTGCTCAACAACAAAAAAACAAAAAGAACAACTACATCTGGTACCTCCATAACAACCTCAAGTTGCTCCTCTAGAACCGTCTTCTTCTTCTCACCATGATATAGGATATCAGTCCAAATCGGAGATTTACGATGCCCGCGCTAAAACTGATCAAGTCTGTACGAGACTCAGTGCTTCGAAATCAAACTACGATCACTATAAATCAAAAATCATTAAAAAAATAAAAAATTATAAGAAAAGAAAATGATTGGTTTGAAGAGGTCTTTTTCAACTGGCATGACCAAGCTTGAGAAAACTATGAAAAAAGCTGCATCTACTTTAGGCAAGGTTATGAGAAAAGTCTAAGGTAGATCTTCTTCTAGATCATCTTTATCTCCTTCTCCTACACACCCTCCATCACATACTCCTATCCCTAAGCCTCATGGGTCGTCTCATAGTGTTGGAACTTTTGATCATGATAAAGGCAAAAGTATTATGCAAGAACAACCGGAAGAAGGAGGAAAGGAATCTTGTTCCGATTCATCATCACTTGTGCACATGCAGTAAGCCTCTTTTCAGATTCTATCTATTCATGAAGATGATGACTACTGTACCTCAACACATCAATGATTAGGTGGCTATCAAGCTGATCCATCAATGTACTAGGAGTACTATGAAAATTATTCAGGCTCTCTTTCAATAACCACGAGTGTCGCTAATTTCTTTTATTCTTAGTTATATTCTCTTTGTATTTTTGCATTATTTTTATGTTGAGTAGTATTGTGTTTTGTATGTTTATGACTATGGTGTTTGTAAAACTAGTATTGTGCGGTTGAACTATGTATTCTTTCTATGATGTGTTTACAATCTGTGGTGTTTTCTTTTATTTTTTTGTGTTCTCTTTCTATGAATTACGTATTTACATTATTCTTTTCGCTAACGAAAAAGGAGGAGAGAATATTAGAATATTTATGCACATATATAGAGGGAGATAACATATCTAGTGGGAATTAATTTTTAAATGTCATTATAAAATATTGTATAGTTGTCATCACCAAAACGAGGGAGAATGTTAAAACCTCTATTCTGGGATTTCAATGATAGCAACTATATAATCACGTATACAAAAAATACCTTACCTATTTACATGTATATGATAGAAGAGATCACTCCACTCACCGATATTACTATACACACACTTGTCTTATACATAAGCCATATTATATACGATCCACTAGACTTTCATAAACGACCCACTATTGGGGAATGTAATGTTCCAAATCACTATTGCCAAATCGTAAACGACTTGCTATCGAGGAATAAGTTTCTAAGCCCACTATCGCCCAATCGTAAGTGACTATCTACTAAGAAGTAAATTGTCTCACCCACTATCATCATATCGAACAACGTTTAACGAATCTACTAAAACAAGGCACGTTTCAAAAGTGTCTCAAAACACAACAAACAATATACTAAAACATTCTTGGTCTCATTACGATTGCACGCTGCGCACGCATGAAATGGAGGTCGCATGTGAAAGTGATGAGCGTTCGAAGTTCAGGGGCTCTATCTTAATTATAAAATATATTCATTTTAATATTATTATCTCAACCACGTTTGCTACAGGATTCTATCCTCCTCAATATCGTTCAAAACCTTTCAACAGCCGTAAATCTTGCCTTGCCGGCGTCGCCAAAGCCTTCTAGCGCCAAATATTAGTGAATCCTCCTGCCGTGCTCCATCCATCCTATACTCCAATCAACCCAACCGCCATGGGTAGTGCATCCACCGTTGGCATATCTATGGAAAATTATGGCCACTTCAAATCGTTTTCAAATGATCATAGGCCGTTGAGATCCCCTACTCAACCTTCTCTACATGCCTGTAACTTCCAATTGTCTAATAGTCATTGTTCCACCGTTGGATCAAAAAGGACAATCTATGATTATCGAACTTCCGGTGAATTTTATGATCAATTTGTACACCCGATCGACAAATGAACACCACTAGTAGATCCGTGTCCTCAAGAAATATAATCTTGATATATAACATGTCTAATTTGGAACACTTGAATATTTCGCACTTTTAAAATTAGAAGGGTGTTAACCTTTGGTAATTACAATCGATTAAAATTTTGATTTTTAATCATTTAACCACAACATACTACATCCTAATTAAGTGTATAAAAAAATCTATTTTAAATTACTAATTACATTATTGTAACTTCGTTGAAGTTTGTAAGACGTGAGTTAATACGTCTTACTAGTATATGCAAAAATATATTACAAAAATGTCACTGGGTTTGACTTCTTCTAATTTCTAGCCCATTTAACCAATTTCAACTAGTTAGATATATTTTTTCTAACTGATATGACATTTTGGATTCAATGGAATAGGTTTTGAACCTAGTACCATTTCCTACATAAATTTATTATTTTTCTCTTTATGTTAAAATTAAGATTTTAACCTTTTTAATTTAGTTATTTATTTCATCAAATTACGGGATACTACATTGCTCTCCGAATAAATACATATCAAAACCCAGCAAATAAAAAATAACTCATTTTTATGGTAAGGTCAAGATAAAGGCTAAAGTTGATATACAAAAACTTTATACCTTAAAACCTACCAGTCTTCAAAGTAAAAAATATTGGCAAAAGCCAGCCAACTACAATTTACTCTAAAACTTCGACAACGAAGACCACTAGTTGCTGGCCATTTGTAACGACTCGTATTTTTGACAATTAAAAATACTAAATAAATAAGACATTGTAATTCAAAATTGTCAGAAATTAAAAATTTATGATTTATGGATGTAAAACAATGTTGGGGTGTATATTAACAACTAGATTTGAAATAACAAATGTTTACTTTAATAAGAAATAAAATTAATGTTTTGTATTAAAGGAAAAATCAAATGTTTATTTATTTGAAATGTATTGTAGCTTAGATATTGATTATAGAAATAATAGATCTTATTTAGTACGAATTTATAACTCTTGTTTATGTATAATGATTTTAATTTATAAAGGAAACAATTGATTATTTCCCATCATATTTATTTAGTCCATTTGAAATTAAATTTTGTAATCAATGGAAATTAATTTAATTGAAATATTTCAGTTAATAGGGAAGAAGATGTTAACTGTAGAATAATGAGTGAAATAAGTGGAAACTTATGTTTAATAAATACATAGGAGAATTGTGAAGAACATTTAAGCCAAAATAAAAGAATTTGTTTGAAATTTAAATGTAATGAACTAGGGTTTTATTTCTATTGCAATTAAATGTTGGAATTAGGTTAATATTTAAATCTTGGGTTAACATGAAAAATTGATTTCAAAGGAAAACAATTGGATTAATTTTCTTTTCAGTATTAGGGTATTGTAATTAATAGTAATTAAATCTTGCCATTAATAAGAAACAAAAATAAACGGTTATTAATTAGTGATTGTGCAACTTTTGTTTTGTGTTCAAAAAATAATAATGAGCATTTCAATTAGAAATATCACGTTCAAATTTTAAGTACTCAATTTTTTTTTAAATGTAACGATGATAGATAACTTGTAATTTAAAAGTGATTAAATCAATACAATAATAATTCGTTTTAATCAACGCGTAAAAATAAATATAACTTGATTTTAAAGCTAACCTCTATATACAATAGAATAAGGGTTTTAAATTAGTTCCATTGAGTGTGAAAATACTAAAAACCTACATTTCTATATATATATATATATATGATGACCTATTTTTGTTTCGGAAACAAAATGAGTTTTCGAGTCATCTAACCGCTTTGGCCCAAATCAGCTTTTCTCTAGCCTATGTAAATAGATTGTTCTGAAACCCTAGCAGCCTTCATATTCTTGTGGTCTATTTTTATATACATGCTTTCAAATCTAACTTATTCATTTCCAATGGTGAATATCCTAAAACCCTAAATTTCTAATTTCAAGTCTAATTCAAAAATTTAAACTGCTCAAATCCTATAAAATTATATATCGTCGCGATGCTCTAGATGAATCGAACCAGCATTTGTAATTCATTTTTGCAATCGAGTCTCAGTTTGACCAGAAATTGATGAAAAATTCTTAGTCGTTCCACCTAAGGTTTGGATTCAACGGTGGATCTTCATCCAATCGACAATGGGGGAGCGCTGTAGTATAGAGGGTGACTAGCATAGTCGACCTAATGGTTTGGATCTGGTCGAAGGTGCTCGAGTTTTCCAGAAGAATTATAGGCGGCGGTGGTGGAGCCACAGGGGTGATCGGAGGTGGTCGTGTGACTATGGTCAGGTGCGGCTTGGTGTGGGAAAGGTCGTGGCATGGTCGGATCTTGGCGAAACGGCTTGTGGTAGCGACGGTAGGTGGTCAAAGATGGCGGCTGTAGGTTCCTGGGGTTCAATCATTTGATTTAGGGTTTGGTATGGTTTAATGTAATTGTAAATTGTACTTGCTTTATTTTAATTAAATATAAATATTCTAAAGTTAATAACCTTTTTATACAAGCTCAATTGACACGCGGTTTCTTCCATTGGATTCGTATCGAAATTCCAAATGAAACGAAACTGGTATGGTTGAATTTGAAGACTACCGAGTTTTTGTGTTTTTGTTGGAATTTTAATGGGATTTAAATCAAAGGTGAGTGATTAAATCACTCACGCAGTACTAAACTTTCTAATGTTAGTTAAACTAATATCATGAATTGATAAAATTTTATTGGTTGCTGTTTGATAGTTTAAATTGACAGTTAAATTAATTTGAATTTTATATTGAATTAAATTGACATTTAAAATAATATTGAATTTAATTGCTAGTTAAACACCGACAATTAATAATTAGTAACTGTTGTGATATTGGTTGATTTGGATGTTGATTGCAATTGGATGCCTATTGATTGATATGTTGGACGTATGGTTGTTTATTTATTTGGACATATCACTGTTTTTACCCTATTTATTATTTGACATCTTATAAATTGTCACTTGTCATATTTGAAATGAAAAAAGAAATAGGTTGAAATAATATATACCTATATCATTTAAAGATGGGTTAGAATGATACATATCCATCCATGTAATTAAAATTGAAATAACTGATCCATAGGGCAAAAAATTATATACGGACATGAGATTTGGTTAAATTAAATGGTTACAAATTTAAATTTTGAATTATTATTTTAACAAACTAAAACTTTGATTTACATGAATTGAATTATTTTATAATTTAAGATTTGAAATGTTGAAATTGAAACTATTTAAATGAAATTGTTTAAAGATTTAATTTGAAATCTTAAACTTGAAACTGAGATATGATTTGAATTTATTGAAAGTGAATTATTTTAAAGGTTTAATTTTAATTTAAACTTTTAATTTTCTTTAATTAAAATGATTTAAATTGGTATTCCAAAGTTTGGATGTGAAATGGATTTGAACTAAATTATTTCTAAATGAGAATATGAATTGAAACTTTCGGCCTTTGGATATAATCGGTTAAATTTAATCTGAAGTAAAATTTGAAATCATTCGAAATGAGGTTGATTTACACTAAAAATTAAATATGAAGTTGACTTGAATTGGAAGTCGAAAATTGATTTTGTTGTGATTTGGAACATGAATTCAAATTGTTGTGAAAGAAAGAAACAATTTTAATATAAGCAATTTTAATATGCAAACTATTTCACTAACCAAATTATTTTAATATATAAACTATTATAATTATCCAAACTATTTTCAATATTAAAACTATTTTATATTCAAAACTATTTTCAAACTTTAAAACTATTTTAATTATTCCAAACTATTTTTCAATATTTAAACTATTTTAACTATCCAAACTATTTTCTATTTTCAAATTATTTTAGTTATTCAAAACCATTTTCAATATTCAAATTGTTTTAAAGGGGAACTATTTATATTTAAATCATTGATTTAAATACAAATGTTTTGATATGGAGGTATAACCTATTTTGAATTCGAAATGATTTTGAAGCGAATTTGATATTTATATATGAAGTATGACTTGTTCTTGAAATTTAAAAGAACCAACCGGTGTGAAAAATGCATTTGGTTGTTAGAGAGACAGATGCCGAATGAATGGTATACTCTCTGTTATTCAAATGGAACCACTTTAATAACCGTGTACACGGTGGATGTTGTCCTGAATGTAGAGGTTGAATTAGCGATGTTTACTAGAATGAAGAAAGAGAATGATGATGGATGACCCCGATACTTGTGTCAATTTGAAATGACTAAAACATGAGCCTATGTCTAGCCAAGGGGTTCGCTACCTTTAGGGGCCATCAACCCTTAATATTATTATGTTAACTTTGACTCAATCAGTGCACCTTGATTCAAATTTTAGGGTGGTGGACTCGGTCGGCAGTTGTTGCAGCGATGCGTTACGACCAGCCAAGAAAGGTAAACTGGTAGAATCCTACCTTGGGCATTGCCTCACGTGCCTTGTCATACTTTTATCCTTATACGTGCCCACTACGATTTTCTTTTAGTATGGTACATATCGAGGACTCACTGGCTACCGACGTTACTGGTCGTATTATAGGACCTACATAGACTACCTGCTAAAAAATGTGTTAGGGGGATCAATGTAAAGCCTTAACGCTATTTTAACACTTTACTTTACTGATGGACGCTACATATATATCGTATCTTACTATATGTAGGTAGTTTTACGGATCCTTAGGAGATGGAAAATGTGACGACCCGGAATTTTTAAGCATTTAAAATTGGAATATTTAAATTAATTGTAAATATTTGAAAGTTAATTTTATACTTGAATTCAAATATCATATCACTATTTGATAATTGAAATATTGAATTTAATAATTTGAAAATTGAGAAAGATGTTGAATCTGGAGTTTTAAGCCGGTTAAAAATAATTTGAAGGTTTGAAAAATTTATATTAATAATACTGAAGATGATATAACTTTTAAAATGAAATTTCAAAGTGTTTTGTTCAGTTTTAAAAATATATATTGTTTAAATTGAATTTAAAAATAGCCTTCCGAGGCGCAGTCTCGGAATTTGACGAAACCAGATCCACTGGATCTGTAATATTGAATTATTATTGGATTTCAAATTTCGTCGCGTTTGGAGTTGTTGTGAGAGCATACAGTAAGTAAACGCGTTGAAAATTTGAATCGAGACAATTTGAATTTAAATCGATATATATAATCGTTGAACAGTCAAATAAAGTTCCACATCACTCTTCACATCTAAATACTGTAGCTAACCTTTCCTTGCACGCTTCCCGCTTTTCAAAAATATCACTTCCTTTGATTTCACGGAGCCGCCTCCTTTATTTCTAAAGGAGAAACACATATTCTCTCCTCTGAGATTAAAAAATAATTTAAAACCCATGCCAGATCAAAATAATCGCCACATTCTACCTCCTTTCCTCCATTCGAGCATCATTTCAACCTAGTTCAGCTCAGCAATCGATTCCAATATTCGATTCGAAATAAGAAGCGTATCGCGTGGCCGAAGACGAGCAGCGGCGAGCCAATCGATTGGGGCAAGGGTCACTTAGAGTTCGTGATGGAATCGTGAACGAAGATGGATCGATACCCTTCCTCAGTTCAATCTCTGGAACGAGGGAAGGGGGGTTCTCGAATTCGTGGATCGTGTAGCAGATTGGAGACGCGAGGGTGTGATGTTCGTGGAGGCAGTGATTGATGGCTGCTCGATTCGAGCACGGTGTCGATGCAAAGGTCGAGGTGACGAGGGAATCAGCGGCAGTGGAGGCCAATGGAATCGCGTTCGTCGTGATTGGATTGAGGACCGCGAGCTTGAGATGATGATTTCTGTAATATCCCGGAATTTTTAACAATATCAATTTAATAATCTGTAATTAAAATTAAATTGATATTGATATTCTGTTAATAATTATTCAAATAAATTTGATAATCTTCTTCAATATATATTTAAATTGATTATTTTATCTTTTAAAAATAATAAATGAATTTCTATTTATGACATAACTATAAATATTTGGTTTATATTTTAAATGGATTAGTATTGTTTTAATTTTAATAAGTAAAACATATTTTCCAGTTTTATTTTTTGTAGTAATTTTGGGAAAAATTGTTTTATTTAATATTTAAGTCTTTTTTTTAATAAATGGTTTTGGTTTGAACTTAATAATTGAATCATGTTTAAAAATTCTAATATAAACATTTTAATTTGGAAATTTTAATACAAATTAGTATTGAGTTTTAATAACTATTTCATAAATAAATATATGATTTTAAAAATTGATAAGAAAGATATTAAATGTTTTAAATTAAATTGGCTTGAGTTTAAAATTTAGAATAAATTCAACAAAAAGGTTTTATGACTTAATAAAATGGATTATTTATTTAATAAAAGTATAATTTCTTGTAAAATGATTTTAATTTAATAAAAAGAGATTTATTAAAACAATATTGATATTGTATTATCTTTATAAATAAGTTTGAATAGAATTTGTAGTTGTTATTTCAAATTGAATTTATATTTATAACTTGATTTGAAAATAATTGATTTTTTGAATTTAGTTTGAATTTAAATTTAAAAGTATAAATATTAAATTATTTAATTGTTTTAATCTTTAATATGTATAAGTTTATTTATAAACATAGTTTGTTCTTATTTCTTTTATAAATTTATACACATATTTTAAAATTAAACTAACAACTTAAATTAAGCTAATATAACATACATTTGTAAATTTAAATACTAATTATCTTAAAAAGAAACAAGTGTTCAAAATTAGCATTTACAAATAGAAAAGTGTCTAACTTTTGACAAGTGTAAAAAAATTAGTTTTATTTTTCTTTTATTTCATTAAATCTGAAAAATACATTAGTTAAGTTTACAATCTTCATTCATGCATATATTTTTCATTCTCCTTAATCCAAAGAAAAAAAATCAAAAACTCCTCATCAAATTCAAATAAACCTGCATATTCAAATCTTCCATCTAGAAACACAAATTATTCTAAACCAAGTTTCAAGTCTGCATTTCCTTAGAAAGAAATCCACAAAACTGCATAATCTAAACCATGTTCAAACATCTGCATATCTCACTTCTTATACAAAATCAAATCAACCTCTATTCACCAAAAATCTGCATGTTCCTCTTCAAATCAAAGTGAAGCCTGCACACTTTTATTTCTGCATTCTGTTTTTTTAAAATCTGGGTTGAATGAACATCTGCATGCTAGCATTTGGGTCAGGAAATATAGGCAAAACTGCATCTACATCTACATGCAAGTGACTAGGAAGGGAGCATGAGCATTTCATCAAAATTCAAACTCAGATTTCAACAGAAGAGTCAAACTGCATATCAATTCAAAACTCAGATTTAAACAGAGGAGCAAGCTCTGCATATTTGTTTTCTGCAAAATTCAATGGATCAAAACAGCTCTGCATTGTTAATAGGTGAGTAACATTTAATCTTAAAACTGTAATTTAGGTTGCTTGAGTTAAATTATGTTTGTGTGTTGATTGTGATTGTGCATGCATGTTTGATTTTGGTTCTGCAGAGTATACCCAGATCATCTTCCTATGAAAAGAATTCCTACAATTGTTCTAATTTGAAATAGTATTTGGGTTTTAGAATAATTTAAGGAGATTGCTTATCATAGATAGAATTAAAAGCTATGATGTTAAAGGGTTTGGCTGCTTAAAGTTTTAAATTTAAACTTAAGTAAATAAAAATGTATATACAGGATAATATCTCTATAACACAGAAAGTATCATGTGAGTTTTTAACAAAACTTAAACATGTTTAACTTGTAATGTAGTATCAGGTAACAAAATTAATTACAAAAACATGAATTTTTAAACTAACAATTTGTAATTTAGGGTGTTAATTCAAGTGACAGTTTAAAGTTGAACAAAAAATAAAATTTGGCAAGTTCATGAAATCTGTAACTTGAGATGTTTTGGAATTCTTCTGAGCAATAGAGGATGAATTGTAGATCCTTAGAAAAATCATGATTGTGAAAATAATCAGTTAGATTGGTTGCAGTTTATAAATTCTTGTTTAAACCCTAGTTTTGAATAGGGGTTAAGGATTGGGTCAGTGTGAGGTGTAGGGGTGATCGAGTGTTCTGGTTCTTGGTGATTGTGTAGCTGATGTATGGATTGTTTCATGGCCGGAGGGGTGGATACTCAGGTGATCGGGGTGGCGCAAAATTTCCGTTGACAGGTTTTGAGACAAAACCTGTTTTCTGTTTTACAGGTTCTGAGTTAGGGGTTAATTTCGAATTCTTTGATTACTTGTTCGATCTGGTAATTGTGGTAGGTCATTCGTGGGTTTTCTGGGGTGTTGGATCATCTACGGTGATTGGCAGAGGTGGGGGTCGTCGTGCATATGCACGGCGACAAGTTTTTCTGATGATTTGTTTTGGGGTTCTGGATGTGGGGTTTTACTCGAAGCAGGTAAGTAGGAAACTCGAAGTAATGCCACTTTTAACTCGAAGTAAAATGGTGCTTTCTCGGGTTAAACTGTAAATTTCCAGGTTACTGTAAAAACTGTGTTTTAAATCCGGGTTTTAAAAATTTAAATCTGTAATTTATGTTTAAAGCAAAGTTTGAGTTCAAATGCAATTCAAGTTTGCATTACTGTTTTGAATTCAAATTCCAGTTTTAAAGATAAAAATAAAAGTTTAAAACTTTAACTTAAATTAACTATTTCAATTTGGTAAATAGTTTAAAATTTTAATAATGAAGTTTTTAAAATGTGAAGTAAGACTTAAAGATAAATTTTAAAACTGGAAATCTGAGTTTAAAATGAACCTTAGTTTCAAATTTAAAAAAAGAAGATTTAAATTTGAAGTTGAAACTAAGAATGAATGGAATTTTCAAAATTTTAAAATGAATTTAACTTCAAATTTTTATGATTTCATTTTTTTAAGACAAACTTTTGTTTTGCCTTGAAATTTAAATAAGTTTTAAAAATTTTCAAACTTTGATAAGTTTAAATTACTTTTAATTTAAACTTGTATTTAAAAATGGAAATTTAAAAGTAGTTCAAAAATATGCTCTTTGTTTCAATTAAATTGTTTTAAACATAATTAAGTTATGTTTTATTTTGAAAATTTGATTTAAGGTTATGTTTTAGAATTAATTATTAGGGTAATTAAGATTTATTAATTAATTTAATTAATTAATTGATTTTGGAATTAATAATTGATTAATGATTAACCAATTTAAAATTAAGATCATTAATTAAGTTGTTAATTAATGATGAATGAATATTAATTATGTAATTAAATCTTAAATTAAGGTTAATTAATTTAATTAATGAATGATTAAAGATAATTTAAATGGTAATTAATTCAAGTTAATTACCTTATAATTTTTTTTGAAGATGGTTAATGAAGGTCATTAACCATGATTATTTAACAATTAAATTATGTAGTTAATTTTTATAATTAATTAGAATTAATTAATTTAATAATAATCAATTATGAATGGTTTGAGTATAATTACTAAAGTAATTAGGGAATTAATTATTTAATGTAATTAATTCAGTTTAATGAGATTGTTTAACTTAATTAATTAAGTTTAATTAATTTTAAACACTTGGGTTAAGGATAATTACTTTATGTAATTAATGATTTGGAAATTACTTAGTTAAGTAATTGTTTAATAATTACAGATTGTAATTAAATGAGGATGTTAAGAATGAAGTAATTTGGATTAATTATTTAGTAATTAATCAAGGAATTAATTGAGAACTTAATTTAAGGATAATTAATTTGGTTTATTATAGTAATTAAGTTAGTTAATTACTTGGAGTAATTAATTTAAGGGATAATTAAGGATCATTAATTATTATTAATGATGTAATTAAAGATGATTAATTATGATTAATTAATCAATAATAGATAATTAATTGAAGTAATTAAAGGTTAATTACTGTTTGTTTGAGAATAATTAATTTTTGAAATTAATTAAGGATAATTACATGAATGTAATTGAAGGTAATTAATCAAAGGTGATTAATTAAGGTAATTAATAATGAATCATTAATTGATTGTAATCAATTAAATAATTTAGAAAGCAAGATTTATTTTGGTGAAGTAATTAATTTAATTTCTTTTAAATTAATTATAGATTAAGTAATTAATTTAATTCATTTTAAATTAATTAGAGATTGTTAATTTAATTCATTTTAAATTAATTATATTGTGGTATGAGTGAATCTTTGCTTATGTATGAATGGATGTCCTTGATTTACTTGGATGCTTTGAGATCTCAGTAATGAGATAAATAATATTGTGTGGTATGGATGTTTGACTGTATTGTGATGATAACATAGGTTATCTATTGTGATGGTGATATATGGAATATCTATTTGATATTGATAATGTGGATTTCCTGTTATGTGATAATGCTGATTATCAATTATTGTTCTGTGTGTTATCTATCTGTGTGTATATAGATACTGTAATGAAATTGTTTTAAACCTTTAAACAACTTGGCCCTAAAAGACACGCTTTGGATTTCGATGAGACCGGGATCGGGTTTCCATATTTGGATATCCGAAAACCACATCGATTCCAAATAACGTTAGGTCGTGAATCCAAGTGGAGCGAGTGAAGACTCGAGGTGTAAGGGCTATACGTCAGTATAACTCTGTGGGTGATTCCGTAATGAGTTTGACGGAATAGTACTTATAGATTCGAGATGGTGAATCAGAGTGCAAGGGTTATCGTCGTTAACTCTGAGGGTGATTCCAAAATGAGTGTAACGAGATAATGCCTTCGGTTTCGTTCGAACCCGGAACGAACTTGTATGGATTGAATGCTTTCAGAACATCGTCAGGTGGACGATGAGCATTCTAAGATGATATGTCCTATAAGGTAATCGTAACCTCAAGCCTCATCAACCGGGAATGGCTAAAACAGGGAAGGTGCAACAAGGCTTCGTGGGTCGCACCCACTGGAGAGCGAGATTTACCCCTGTCTAGAGGTCCCTTTTTATTACGGTTGTGTGGACGGTTGTGAGCTCCAACCGTCGGGGTTGTCTTGTTCGGAACTATTCAGTAAGGAATGGGTCCGGCCTTGTGTTGCAGGGGAGTGGGAGTACTCCTTGGTATGGTGATCTAGGCCACGTACTGTGACGGGCGGTACCCCAGTAGCCCTGCCATTGTATGGAATCCAAAATCCAATAAGTGCCAACGGTTTTGATTGTATTACCTACTTTGGTGGCTAGTAGCTGGAATTTAATAGATGTAACAATTTCGGCTATTTCTTATTTATTTGAAAACCCTAGACACTATTATAATATCATCGGATTTCCTATCAAATGTTTGGTTAGCGTAAGGTAAGTTTTTTTCCATGTTTATGTGTGTGAAGTCTTACGTGATACCTTTCTTTTCAAAAGGTTTTTGAAAGTTAAGCAACTTTAACCTGTTACTCACACCAGACCCATGTCTGACCCGGAGTTTATTTTTGTTTTTCATAAACTCTTGGGTACTCAAATTTTTATGAGTAGTCAAGGGATTCAGGTTGGCTTTGACGAATAATGGGGGAGCAATGGAGCAGGAGGCTTCTGCGTTTTAAATATATAGTTCCGCTGTGTGTTCTCTGTGTTGTGATTGTATTGAATTGTAAATACTAGACAGGTGCTTATAACTGTCTAGTATATGTGATGTGTATGTTGTGTATCTCTGATTGGTATTGTATATTATGTAAATACTTATGTTATTAATATAATTTATTCGTTCCGCTGTTGAGATTCTTGTATTGTTTCTTCTTTCTCTTCTTTCTTTTCTTCTTCTATCCCTTTCTTTCTTAATTCATGATGCGATTTTCTGAGAGTAGAAAGTCGGGTCATGACTGTTGGTATCAGAGCATTAGGTTGAGTGAATACCTAGGCTCTGAAGTGTATCTTTCTTAGGGAGCATTAAGTTGAGAGAATACCTAGGCTCTGAAGTGTATCTTTCTTAGGGAGCATTAGGTTGAGTGAATACCTAGGCTCTGTAGTGGTGTCTTTCTTGAGAGAGCGTATTTGTAATTTTTATATATAACTATATATATATATATTTCTACCTATCTGTTGGGTTACCTGTTCAGGTTTTCCAATATAAGTTATAAAGGTAGATGGGGTAGTAGTGTGTGTAACACGACTACTATTGGTTGGAGTTTGAATGTGTGAGGTTGGAGATGTATCTGTTGAGACTGTAGACCTAATACCGTCTTGAGCGAGTTTTGTAGTGATGAAGGACTTCATTGATCTCTGAAGGAAACCTGTTAAGGTTCGGAGTTTCGTTTTGAAGTTGGATGTATAGTGTTTGGATCTGTTGGTTGGCAGAAGTGAGTGATGGTATTTTTGATACCTCAGGAATAGTAGCTGCGTGATGAGATGCAGTGACTATGGATGTTCCCGAAGATGTTTTCTTTGGAACAAGTTAAGGAGGTGAGTCTGCTTCGGTGTTGTGGCTGTGTTCAGCTGGAGTTCTGTTTGCTTTGAAGTCCGAGTTTCCCGAAGAGCTTTGTTTTGGAATTCTTTGGCATCTGTGGCAGCGGTGCAGTTTGAAATGTTCTCGGTGTTGGCAAGAGATCTTCTGGCTTAGCAATTTTTCTGGAATGGAGTTCAGAAACAGTTGAGTGGTCCCATTTCTTCGATAGGTTGGCTAGTTAAGTGTAAGCTGTTCTATTTGGTTAAGGGAGAATAGTTTTCCTTGGATTTGGTTTGGTGGATCGCAAAAGTGACTTGCGATTGTTTGAGTGTTCTCTTGGGTTATCTGAGTTTTTCTGAATGTCTTCAGGAAGTCTGAGTTTTGTCCGCATCTGGAGATTGAGTTTTCTTATCGTCTGGGATTCCAAGAGTAGGACCAGTGGTTCAGCTGTATAGAAGAATGGTTTTAAGGAGATTGAGTTGGTGTAGCAGCTCGGAGTTTAGGAGAAACTTCTGAATGATTCTTATGGATTTGTTGAACCATATCTCTGGATGTGTTATCCTGTTTGTGTTTGTGTTCTTCTTTAGCATTCTCTTCTACTTCGGATTAGAGTTGAGTAGTGGAAGCAGTTTGGAAGTGTATCTGCTTTTCTTTTCCGGATAGGAGAAGTTGTTGTCTTCTGATGTTGAGAAGTTGAGTTTGAGTTGTTGATTTTGGTTGATCTTGAGGAGATCATTTTGTTGGGTTGATTGGTCTAGTTGTTCCTAGAAGCATCAGCGAAGGTTGAGCTGATCAGTAAGTTTGTAGACAACCCAGGATTGTCTGAAGAGATTTTGTGGATATGAGTCGGAGAAATTTTGGATTCTGAGTCGGAGATTTAATTTTGGATAAGTTTTCTCCGATCAAAAGTGAGCTATAAGTTTGGGTAAGTCTGGGAAGTTTGCTCTGAAGTGTTTTGGATCTTTTCTGTATCTTGGAGAATTAGTGATTGATCTACAGGATTGAATTGCCAGTTTGGATAACTGGGATTCGATGAGTTTCACGTATCTCTGAGGGAGTACGTGTATGATCTATCTCTGGTTGGGAAACCAGCAGTTCTGGAGTTTTGGTTGTTAAGTCAGACTCGTTTGTAGTCTGATATTTTGTCTAGTGTTATAGATATAGTTGTATAGGAGCTTTGTGGTTTCATAGTATTGATTGTTTGGATTCTCTGGAGCGAGTATCCTAGTATATATATACCTAGGGAAACTCGATGAAATTCTATCCAGAATTTGTCTGGATAATTAGATTTATTTGATTGGTTGTGTCTGATTGTTAGCATATGTTTGATATATGCTTGTGTTTAAAATTTAAAATATAATGAGATTATTAAATTACCTTTGTTTTAAATTTCGAGGACGAAATTCTTTTAAGGGGGAAGGATTGTAATATTCCGGAATTTTTTACAATATCAATTTAATAATCTGTAATTAAAATTAAATTGATATTGATATTCTGTTAATAATTATTCAAATAAATTTGATAATCTTCTTCAATAAATATTTAAATTGATTATTTTATCTTTTAAAATAATAAATGAATTTCTATTTATGACATAACTATAAATATTTGGTTTATATTTTAAATGGATTAGTATTGTTTTAATTTTAATAAGTAAATTTCTAGTTTAATTTTTTGTAGTAATTTTGGGAAAAATTATTTTATTTAATATTTAAGTCTTTTTTTTAATAAATGGTTTTTGGTTTGAACTTAATAATTGAATCATGTTTAAAAATTCTAATATAAACATTTTAATTTGGAAATTTTAATACAAATCAGTATTGAGTTTTAATAACTATTTCATAAACAAATATATGATTTTGAAAATTGATAAGAAAGATATTAAATATTTTAAATCAAATTGGCTTGAGTTTAAAATTTAGAATAAATTCAACAAAAAGGTTTTATGACTTAATAAAATGGATTATTTATTTAATAAAAGTATAATTTCTTGTAAAATGATTTTAATTTAATAAAAAGAGATTTATTAAAACAATATTGATATTGTATTATCTTTATAAATAAGTTTGAATAGAATTTGTAGTTGTTATTTCAAATTGAATTTATATTTATAACTTGATTTGAAAATAATTGATTTTTTGAATTTAGTTTGAATTTAAATTTAAAAGTATAAATTTTAAATTGTTTAATTGTTTTAATCTTTAATATGTATAAGTTTATTTATAAACATAGTTTGTTCTTATTTCTTTTATAAATTTATACACATATTTTAAAATTAAACTGACAACTTAAATTAAGCTAATATAACATACATTTGTAAATTTAAATACTAATTATCTTAAAAAGAAACAAGTGTTCAAAATTAGCATTTACAAATAGAAAAGTGTCTAACTTTTGACAAGTGTAAAAAAATTAGTTTTAATTTTCTTTTATTTCATTAAATCTGAAAAATACATTAGTTAAGTTTACAATCTTCATTCATGCATATATTTTTCATTCTCCTTAATCAAAAGAAAAAAAATAAAAACTCCTTATCAAATTCAAATAAACCTGCATATTCAAATCTTCCATCTACAAACACAAATTATTCTAAACCAAGTTTCAAGTCTGCATTTCCTTAAAAAGAAATCCACAAAACTGCATAATCTAAACCATGTTCAAACATCTGCATATCTCACTTCTTATACAAAATCAAATCAACCTCTAGTCACCAAAAATCTGCATGTTCCTCTTCAAATCAAAGTGAAGCCTGCACACTTTTATTTCTGCATTCTGTTTTTTTAAAATCTGGGTTGAATGAACATCTGCATGCTAGCATTTGGGTCAGGAAATATAGGCAAAACTGCATCTACATCTGCATGCTAGTGACTAGGAAGGGAGCATGAGCATTTCATCAAAATTCGAACTCAGATTTCAACAGAAGAGTCAAACTGCATATCAATTCAAAACTCAGATTTAAACAAAGGAGCAAGCTCTGCATATTTGTTTTCTGCAAAATTCAAGGGATTAAAACAGCTCTGCATTGTTAATAGGTGAGTAACATTTAATCTTAAAATTGTAATTTAGGTTGCTTGAGTTAAATTATGTTTGTGTGTTGATTGTGATTGTGCATGCATGTTTGATTTTGGTTCTGCAGAGTATACCCAGATCATCTTCCTATGAAAAGAATTCCTACAATTGTTCTAATTTGAGATAGTATTTGGGTTTTAGAATAATTTAAGGAGATTGCTTATCATAGATAGAATTAAAAGCTATGATGTTAAAGGGTTTGGCTGCTTGAAGTTTTAAATTTAAACTTAAGTAAATAAAAATGTATATACAGGATAATATCTCTGTAACACAGAAAGTATCATGTGAGTTTTTAACAAAATTTAAACATGTTTATCTTGTAATGTAGTATCAGGTAACAAAATTAATTACAAAAACATGAATTTTTAAACTAACAATTTGTAATTTAGGGTGTTAATTCAAGTGACAATTTAAAGTTGAACTAAAAATAAAATTTGGCAAGTTCATGAAATCTGTAACTTGAGATGTTTTGGAATTCTTCTGAGCAATAGAGGATGAATTGTAGATCCTTAGATAAATCATGATTGTGAAGATAATCAGTTAGATTGGTTGCAGTTTATAAATTCTTGTTTAAACCCTAGTTTTGAATAGGGGTTAAGGATTGGGTCAGTGTGAGGTGTAGGGGTGATCGAGTGTTCTGGTTCTTGGTGATTGTGTAGCCGATGTGTGGATTGTTTCATGGCCGGAGGGGTGGATACTCAGGTGATCGGGGTGGCGCAAAATTTCCATTGACAGGTTTTGAGACAAAATCTGTTTTCTGTTTTACAGGTTTTGAGTTAGGGGTTAATTTCGAATTCTTTGATTACTTGTTCGATCTGGTAATTGTGGTAGGTCATTCGTGGTTTTTCTTGGGTGTTGGATCATTTACGGTGATTAGCAGAGGTGGGGGTCGTCGTGCATATGCACGACGACAAGTTTTTCTGATGATTTGTTTTGGGGTTCTGGATGTGGGGTTTTACTCGAAGCAGGTAAGTAGGAAACTCGAAGTAATGCCACTTTTAACTCGAAGTAAAATGGTGTTTTCTCGGGTTAAACTGTAAACTTCCAGGTTACAGTAAAAACTGTGTTTTAAATCTGGGTTTTAAAAATTTAAATCTGTAATTCATGTTTAAAGCAAATTTTGAGTTCAAATGCAATTCAAGTTTGCATTACTGTTTTGAATTCAAATTCCAGTTTTAAAAATAAAAATAAAAGTTTAAAACTTTAACTTAAATTAACTATTTGAATTTGGTAAATAGTTTAAAATTTTAATAATGAAGTTTTTAAAATGTGAAGTAAGACTTAAAGATAAATTTTAAAACTGGAAATCTGAGTTTAAAATGAACCTTAGTTTCAAATTTAAAAAAAGAAGATTTAAATTTGAAGTTGAAACTAAGAATGAATGGAATTTTCAAAATTTTAAAATGAATTTAACTTCAAATTTTTGTGATTTCATTTTTTTAAGACAAACTTTTGTTTTGTCTTGAAATTTAAATAAGTTTTAAAATTTTCAAACTTTGACAAGTTTAAATTACTTTTAATTTAAACTTGTATTTAAAAATGGAAATTTAAAAGTAGTTCAAAAAAAAGCTCTTTGTTTCAATTAAATTGTTTTAAACATAATTAAGTTATGTTTTATTTTGAAAATTTGATTTAAGATTATGTTTTAGAATTAATTAATAGGGTAATTAAGATTTATTAATTAATTTAATTAATTGATTGATTTTGGAATTAATAATTGATTAATGATTAATCAATTTAAAATTAAGATCATTAATTAAGTTATTAATTAATGATGAATAAATATTAATTATGTAATTAAATTTTAAATTAAGGTTAATTAATTTAATTAATGAATGATTAAAGATAATTTAAATGGTAATTAATTCAAGTTAATTACCTTATAATTTTTTTTGAAGATGGTTAATGAAGGTCATTAACCATGATTATTTAACAATTAAATTATGTAGTTAATTTTTATAATTAATTAGAATTAATTAATTTAATAATAATCAATTATGAATGGTTTGAGTATAATTACTAAAGTAATTAGGAATTAATTATTTAATGTAATTAATTCAGTTTAATGAGATTGTTTAACTTAATTAATTAAGTTTAATTAATTTTAAACACTTGGGTTAAGGATAATTACTTTATGTAATTAATGATTTGGAAATTACTTAGTTAAGTAATTGTTTAATAATTACAGATTGTAATTAAATGAGGATGTTAAGAATGAAGTAATTTGGATTAATTATTTAGTAATTAATCAAGGAATTAATTGATTATATTAGTATACGCAGTTCAAACAGAAATTCAAAGATACATATACACCTACTAAACCTACTATTTAATTTTAGAATAATGTTAGTGATTAACTTATTTATTAACTTATTTAATTAAGTATTACCAAAATTATTTATAAGGAAATTTGTTTAATTAAATAAATAGTTTAGATTGAATAAATAAATGAAAATTGACGGTTTGATTTATTTTGAATATTAATAAATCATATGGATTGTTTATTCAAGGTCTAAAGTCTCAAAGAAATGGTCAAAAATGAAGTGGATTGCAAACAAATGTTAAAGGTGAGTTAATCTCACTCAGTTAATTTCAATTTCAATTTAAATGATTAAATTTAAATAATTGTTGAATGGTTGAAAATTGATTGATGTGCTATAGTATGGTATATTCTGGAATTGGCATATTATCGTGCTAACGTCTTTGGTTGCAGGGAAACATGTTGGAGGGATCCAACTGGACCCCTCAACATTTATTATTTAATAATTCTCTGTTGCAATTACTTGATATTCTATGATGGAAATATTGAATGTTATAATTTGATTGGATATATTTGGGTATAATGAATTACCCAAAAATTTATAAATTGGATTTTGGGAAGAAAATAAAGGAAGTAAATTTGTAAACTTAGAGAATTTAATAAATTAAGAATGAATTGAGAAAGAAATGGAAGTATGTTAAATACTAATAAATAACTTCGAATATGAAAAGAAAAGGATTTGAATAAACAGTAATTAATGATTTGTAAAATTATGTGATATTAATTTAAATGAATAAAGAACCATTTTAAACTTAAAGCTTTAAATTTTATTTAAAGGAATAAGAAGTAAATTGAGAAATCTAAATTGGTATTTCAACTAAAAGTAATTTAAATCATAATTAAGGTATAAAATCTGAAATTAAAGGATTTTTGAATAAATGAAATAAATTGGAAATCAATTTGGAAATTGATTTAAGTATTTGAAATTGGATATTTGGAAGAATAAATTCAAGGTGGGAATTTATTAAAGGAATGAGAAAAATTGTTTAAAAATAAATAGTGATTTATTTTTAAAGGTTGTAAAGAGAAGTATATTTCTCTGGATAGCCATGTACATTTTCAAAGTAAGTTTTTAAAATAAAATAAAGGTTTTAATGTTGTTTTACAAAGTATGTTCTTGGAAACTTATTATTTCAAATGTTTAAATTCTAAAGTAAATATTTATTTAAAATCTATTACCATAGTAATAATTTATAAAGAGTGACTTAGTAATTCTATTTTAAAGGTGAAAACCTAGTTTATATTTATTAAGTAACCTTATTTTCAAATATACATATGGTATATATATATTTTTAATCAATTATTGAAGTAGTTTTAATTTAAATATTTTAAAGTAAATTCTAAAATAAGTAATTTATTAATCTATTATCGTAATAGTTATTTAAAGAATGATTTGGTATTTTGTTTAAAGAAGAAATCTAATGTATATTTATAAGGTAACCTTATTTTAGTTATTTCTAGAGTATTATTTTAAATTAAGCACTAAAGTAATTTTTCTATATTAAATGTTAAATATATTTTACAATAACGTGTTTTTAAATTATTTTAAAAATCTAAAGTTTTGTGCTTGGTGATTCCAGTGGAAATAGAAATACTTGGAATTTATTCTGAGAAAGGCAGATAGTTTTGAAAACTGTTTTCAAGGAGTTTGAAAAGTGAAATTATACCTTGTGAAGATATTTTTGAGATAAATAAATAATTTAGAAAATTATTTATTGTGTGATGGATGTTGTGAACATTAATTGATAGTTAAATCACCGACTATCAATATTGGACAAATGCGTTGATCGTTTCGAAGAGACCGAGATCGAGATTTATTTCTCAAAAACCACTTCGATCCGGTTTGTACGTTTCGAGGAAACGATTTTGGATTCGAAGATGGAGCAGTAAAGTGCAAGGGCTAATCGCTACTAATCCTGAGGATATTTCCAAAATGGATGTAGTAGGAATAGTGTCTTCGGTTCCGTTCGGACCCGGGACGGACTTGTATGGATGAATGCTTGCGAAACATCATCAGGCGGACAATGGGCATTCTAAGGGATATGTTCTATAAAGGTAACGCTTAGCCTCAAGCCTCATCAAATGGGAATGATTGAAAATCAGTGGTTATGCAGCAAGGCAAGGTGGGTAGCACCCAAGAAGGGTGAGGTCATTCCTGTCTAGATGTCCCTTTTTATTTCGGCTTAGTGGGCGGTTGCTGATCCCAACCGCGGGGTGATCTCACTCGGGATTATCTAGTAAGGGGTAGTCCCGGTCTTGTGTTGCAGGGGAGCGGACGTACTCCTCGGTACGGTGATCCAGGCCCCGTACTGTGGCAGGTGGTACCCCAGTGCCTAGTCATTGGTTGGAAATCCATTCTCCCTACGAGCCTTGTACGAGTTTTGTTTGTATTACCCACTCTGTGGCTAGTAGCTGGAATTTAATCATGTAACAATTTCGGCTATTTTATAAGTATTTGTATATAGACCCTATTATAATATCAGAGGATTTCTATAAAAATTGTTTTAGCCATCGTAAGGTAAAAACCCGACATGTTTAGTTGTGGCGTGGTCTTACGAGATGCTTTTGTTTTTAAAAGGATTTTTGAAACTTTAATAAACAATTGGGTGTGGTTTTCTCTGGTATTCCAGACTGACTCGGGTGTTATTTAACTATAATGCTCGGGTCAGACCGGGTATTATAGGTTATAGGACGTGATGCTGTGGAGCTCAGGAGATGGGCTGGATGACTATACGTACTCCCATACTTGTTATATATTTATTCCGTTGTTGTTGAGTTGTTGTGTATACCTTTGTATGATATTGACGTTGAGCTGTGATTGATGTACTCTGATGATGTAATATATAAACAGGTATATTTGATTTTGAGTAAAGATCATTTATTATCTATTATATTTTATTCCGCTGCGATGGATAGATTCTGTTGATGTTTTCTATTTTCTTCTTCTACCTCTTCTTCTTTAACCCAAATGATTCGTATTTATGTACAACTTGAGTTGATTTAGGTAGAATAGTGTTGACTCAAGGGGTATGGATTTGCGGGTTATTACAGTGGTATCAGAGCTTAGGTTGGAGATAACCTTGGCTCTGTTAGGAATTACTCATAAAATAGAGTCTGTAGTACTCTATAATGAGTTTGAGCGTATTAATAAATATGAGCGCGTATGTGTAAGTAAATATAAATTGTTTTCATATTGTGTTGGTTAGTTTATTGAGTGGCATATGAACCTTCATCGACACAGTCTGCGCAACTGTATTGAAGGGGTTTCTAAACACTTGAATAGAACAATCGACACAGTATTGTTTTAAATGTAGGTAAATGAAATAATTTTACCCAAAATATATTTTGATATAAATAAAAGTTTTTGTAAACTATTTTAGCTAATATATGGTTGCTTGGATGTTAGGAAGAATAATATTAAATTATTATCATCGTGGGTAAAAATTTAACTAGAAATTGGAAATATAACCAAAGTTTAAGGCAATAAATTCATTATAAAATGAAATTTATGAATATGAATTATAAATGTAATTTATGAATTGAAATAGAATTAAATGGAAATTCGTATAAGCATAAACTGTACAAATGAATTATAGTTAATATTTATTTGAGCAGGCTTTAGAAATTTAAAATCCCGGAGATTTGGAAATGTTTATCGAGGTGTTTTGGAGATAAATAACAGCACTGTTGTTTTGGAGATATTTCTGAATGGAAATCTGTTTTAAATGGATTTTGAAAGTGATATAGCATTGAAATCACTTGGATTATTGAGAAATAATTCTGATGATGACGGCTGCATCATCAGTATTCATTTTCGAATTTCTGAGTGATAGATTGCTGCCAAAAATAAATTTGTTCAGAAAAGCTAGTTCTTTTTGAAAATCTTAAAGGAAATTTGTTGGGAATAAAACCAGGATTGGTTTAAATTTTGAGAAGTCTGATTTGAGATGTTGGAGATTTCAAAATGATTTGAACCCAAAAGTCGGGTGTTTAAAAATCCTGACGAGATAGGTTATAAGCTTGTAAATTGAGATGATTTTTAAATCAGGAAGGGAATATAAGCTTTGAATGTTGGAATTTAAATTTAATGAGAAAAGTTAAAAATTAAATTAACTTAGATGGGAAATAAAAATTTGACTGGATTGACATTAATTGGATAGGCTGAAAATAATATCCAGTTGTATTCGAATCAAGTTGGAATCGAATTGAGTTAAATAAAACTGAGTTAAAATAAGATTGAATTAGAATAAGGATTCAATTGAATTAATGAATGGAATTGTGTAAATAATAAGTTGTGACTTATAAAATTTGAAAAAAGTGGGATAGAAACCCAACATAAATATTTTTGATGAATTGAAAAATAAAATGAAGATCAAAACTTGAATTATAAAATAAATTTGAACTTAATAAAATTTAAATGAAGAGATTTTGAGATTAAAATCAAGTTCTGGATTGTAAGTTGGGAAAAAACTAAGTAGATAATAAATTAGATAACGAAATATATAATGAGAACTTAATGTAGCTAAACAAAAACTGAATTGGTGAGTATATGATGAAGTTTGGAAATAAACTCAAGTTATAAATCAAATTCGACTTGAATCATTAGTGAAGAAAATATAATTGAAAGCGGTCTTGCAATTAATTAAATGAATTGAGAATGTAATTGAATTGTGAGTTAATGAAATTTGGTGGTAAACTGAAAATGGATAGGGGAAACTTGAGTTTTAAATTAAAATTTAACTTAAAGTGTTAACAAATTAAATATAATTGGAAATGCATCGAATAAAAATGAAATTGGATTGAAATAGTAATGGTTTGTATTGCAAATAAAATCCAAATAAGTGGAAATAAATTGGAAATGGCCTTTAATAAATTGAATGAGCTGAATCTAAAAAGTTAAAATGTATAGTAATTGATCAAATAAATTTGTAGTTTGAAATGTGTAACGACCCCACTTCCTATGCCCAGGAAGTAGCATCGTTAATAAGGAAGAAAGAGGTGAGAAAATAGAAAAGATAGAGAAGAAAGAACAACAACATCAGAATCTCACAGCGGAACGAATAAAATATATTAATCACATAAGTATTTACATAGTATATAACATCAATCAGAGTCATACATATAGTACATCACATACTAGACAGTTATAAACACCTGTCTAGTTATATAACTCAATACACAATACATCACAGAGAAACCATACAGCGGAAACTATATATATATATCTATAACGCTGAAGCCTCCTGCTCCATTGCTCCTCCAGAATTCGTCAAGGCTAAACCTGAATCCCTTGGATACCCGTAAAAATTTGGGTACCCGAGAGTTTATGAAAAACAAAATAAACTTCGGGTCAGACATGGGTCTGGTATGAGTAACAGGTTAAAGTTGCTTAATTTTGAAAAATCCTTTGAAAACAAAAGGTATCACGTAAGACTTCCCACACATAAACATGGAAAAGTTTTTACCTTACGCTAACCAAAACATTTGATAGGAAATCCTGTGATATTATAATAGGTCTAGGGTTTTCAAGTAAATAGAAAATAGCCGAAATTGTTACATCTATTAAATTCCAGCTACTAGCCACAAAAGTGGGTAATACAATCACAACCGTTGGCACTTATTGGATTTTGGATTCCATACAATGACAGGGCTACTGGGGTACCGCCGGTCACAGTACGTGGCCTAGATCAACGTACCGAGGATTACTCCCTTCATCCCCTGCAACACAAGGCCGGAACCATTCCTTACTGAACAGTCCCGAACAAGATAAACCCCGCAGTTGGCTGCAGACCAACTGCCCACTAAGCCGAATAAAAAGGGACATCTAAACAGGGGAATATCCTTGTCCTGCTTGGGCATGACCCACCTAACCTTGCTGCACCTCCCCTGTTTTAGCCATTCCCGGTTGATGAGGCTTGAGGTTACGATTACCTTTATAGAACATATTTCTTAGAATGCTCATCGTCCGCCTGACGATGTGTTGAAAGCATTCAATCCATACAAGTTCGTTCCGGGTTCGAACAAAACCGAAGGCATCATCTCGTTACACTCATTTTGGAATCACCCTCAGAGTTAACGACGATAACCCTTGCATTCTGAACCTTCATCTTCACTTCAGATTCACGACCTATCGTTAATTTGGAAACGATGTGGTTTTCAGATATTCCTAATGTGGAAAACCGATCCCGGTCTCATCGAAATCCAAAACGTGTCTTTTAAGGCCAAGTTGTCTATTTAGTCTTAACAGTGAATTTAATATTATCAATAAGCACAGATAGATAATTCACATCTCATAACAGATAATCACATCATCATAATAAACAGATAATTAATATCATCAGCCAAACAGATAATTAAACATTATCATACTTAAAACATACATCCATATCACATAGACATTATCCAACTCATTTCTGAGATCACAATCAAACAATGAAATATCAATATCATCCATCAGTAATGATTTATGAATCACAAGCTATAGTTAATTTAAAATGAATTAAATTAACTACTTCCATTTTAATTAATTTAAAATAAATTAAATTAATTACTTATTTCATAAATCCTGCTCTTACAATCATTATTTAAATTAATTAATCATTCTCTAATTACAAGAATAACTTAGTCTTTAATAAATTCCTCAAACGAATTATTCTAAATCATTCATAATAGATTAACATTTAATTACCTCCTTAATTTATGATTCCATAATTACAATTCTTAATTACATCATTAATTATATTAATTAATGATCTCCAATTATATTTAATTATATTATTTGGTTAATCTTTATTTAAACATAATTATTAATCACCCTTGATTAATATCAAACCAGTAATTAACTACTCTTAATTACTTATTAACAAATTAATCATTCCATGATTAATTATTTCCATAAATTAATCCTTTGTTTAATTTCAAAAGAAATTACTCACATTACTTTACTTACAAATCATCTTGTATTAACTTCATTAAGTAATGATCATCCAATTTCTATTCTAAGTAATTATGCTCCATTTATTACACTAAGTAATTACACATACCAAATCATCAATTACTTATATATTCAAATTAATCATCTTTGATTTAAATATCCTTTACTGCATTCCAGAAATTTCCTTTAATTTATTTACAGAAATTAATCTTGAATAAATCCATTAATTAATTTCATTTATATAGATTTATTACAATTTTAATTATCTTGTTGATTTATTATTCTCAAATAAATCATTTTCTCTAATCCCCATCATTTATTATTTTAATGATTTCTAATTTCATTTTCATTTGTTAATTATATTAAGAATACACATCTTCAAATTACAAATATTAATCCTCTTGATTAATATATTCAGTAATTAATCATCCTAAATTAATTACTTCTTAATAACAAGCTTAATTAATCTCTTGATTAATTTTAAGTAATTATATTTTCAATTACTCTTATTAACAACATCACCCAATTATTTACATCTCGTAATTATCCTTCAATTACTTCTCTAAATATCAGTTAATTAAACTAAATTAATTAACTCAAATCAATTTACACAATTAATAAGTAATTAATTTCTTAATTACTTCTCAATAAATAATTTCATTTAAACTATTGAATTAATTAATTAACCTAATTAATTTATTACAAAATCAATCATATTAATTAATTATAACATAATCTGGTTAATGAACTTCATTAATAATTATTTAATTATTTCCTTCTAACATAATCAACTTATATTAATTATTAATTATAAGTTAATTAACCATTATTAATTTAAAAATTTAATCTATAGTTCTAAATCACACATTAGTTAGTTACTTTATTAATTAACTTTAATTACTACTTTTTCACTATAATTACTAGTTTAATTAATTTCAATCATTAATTATTCTTACTTAATCAACTTAGGAGTTAATGCATATAAAAATTCTAAAAACTTAAAGTAAAATTCCAATATGTTTAAAACATTTATTTTAATTTACTTTCTAATTAAAAACCAATTTATCATTAATAAAGTTTTATAACTAATTTATTTTAAAACCCCTTTGCAACACACATGTTTAATTATAATTAAAACTTATTTGAATAAATATAAATTATAAAACTTATTTTATTTCCAAATTAGACTTCCAAATCTGAGTCCTGGTTTTAAATTTTTGAGCTAATTTGTTTCAATCATTTCTCAACAGTTTATGTTAATTTTGAATTCCACTCTAGTTTAAAAACTCTTTACTTATTTTTCACCTTTGAGTTATTAAAATGATTTAAATCATGGAAACTTTATTTTTTTCTCAACTACATTTCAAACAAACTTAAATTCACTGTTAAACTTGATTTAGTACTAGTTTTCACTTTGATTTTAAATTTAAACCCTAAGTTTTTAAAACAGTTGAAACCTGTTAAAACAGTTTCAGGTTTACAAACCTGAACACTAAAACCCGAGCACACCCCCCTATTTACTTCGAGAAATACGCGAGTTTCCCCGAGAAAACAAACAAGCTGCTTCGAGTTCTTCCCAACTACCCACACAACCCAGACCACCAACGTGCCTGTGCACGTACACCATCCCTCTGGCCATCGCCGGCCATCCACTACAACTGCTTCCCATCGGCGACCATCTCCAGATGTCGTCATGACCATCCAAACCCACTGCAGCACCTCGTATCAAAATCGAGTTGCCTGAACAAACCAGGAGCACAACAGTTTTACCACTCGATCCTGGAAACTTCGCCGCACACCAAATTCCGACCACCGGAGTACCACCACTTCCGGCTACAGCTCTAACTACCTTCCCTCTACCGATCCCCAAGCCCACGTTGAACTCGATCGCCACTGGTCACCGAACGAGACCAATACCCAACCAAAGCAAAAACTAGGTTTACAATCTTTGAACGTCTGCCACTGTCGCCACCGTGACCGTGGCCACCTCCGCCTATTTTTCCCATCACCCTGGCAAGCTCCCCTACCTGCTCGCACAATCCGACCAACTCTAATCCCATAGATCACCTGAGATTTCCAAAAACCCAAAAACAGTGCAACCCAAAGTTGCACTTTCATTTCTAATCTAAAATTTTTGATTCTAGCTTTAAAAATCATGTCATAGTTTAAAGATTTAGTTTATACACCTGAATTGTAGAATTATCATGTTTTGAATTTTTTCAAAGATTTGAACTTCCTGTTTAAACTTTTATTTCCAGAGCAATTCCTGTCTTAATTTAAACTAAATAATTTTTTTTTAAATCTTAGTTCAGAATCAAACAAGCAATATTTGTTTGGATCTTAAGTCCTAACAATCCATAGATCAATCCAGAAATGATTTTTGAAATAAAGCATGAACTTGAAAACTTAATATACAGAGGTGTATTACAGGTTATAAACATGCAGGGATCATTTCACAAACATCCAACAGTGTATAAACACATATTCATACTTAGTTCAGGCATAAATTATCAATCATATGTAAATATACTTGAGCTCTTTTTTTTTAATTTTGAGTTACTCACTGCAAATAGAAAAACACAACAAGTTTTTAAGAAAACAGTTTGATTTTGCAGGCTTTAGATATGCAACATTTCATCTCACCAATATCCAGAGAAAATGAAGATATAAATTGTTCACACAATTCATTTAAACATTCAAATACAGGCATGCATCAGTATTTAAACTTAAGTAAATCTAAAAAATGTTACTCACCTCATATATGGAAGAACAGAGGCACTTAATTGAAGCAGGCATGAAAACAGCTGAAACTTCACTTTTGCTTTGCTTCTTGAATTTTTGTTTAAGTATGGAATAGTTTCATTTTCATGTTTTTAGTTTGTAATGAATTTTAATGGTTACCTAGTTCGAACCGAATATGCCAATTTATAGAAAGAAAAGAAGACAGGGTATATTCAGACAGTTTTATTATTATGTTTCAACAATCTGAGACAAATATGTGCATACAATCTTTGTTTGTACAGATTGTTTCCAGAGATATTTTATTAATGGTGGCTGATATGAATACTTAATGTACTAAAAGATTTTTACATTAATTACTTTTGTTTGTTAGCTTAAAGATATTTAACCATGTCTTCCTAAGCAAGCTTCACATATATATGGTTTATTTTGTTACTGTCTTGAGTTCATTCAATTTGGCCTGCATACTTTTGAATTGTTCAGTAGCTTGAATATATTTTAGATTTTGTTACTGTCTTGATGCTTAAACATGTACATATGTATACTGCAGTCCAATTTTATGATAGTTTACAAACTTAAAAAAAAATGATTTTGTTTCTAGTTTATTTATTGTTGTCTTGTTATTGTAAATTTAAAATGTATCTATACTTAGCTTTAATCTATGAGTGTATCCTATATGTTTACTTTTATTTAACTTATACAGTATGTTAACTTATAATTTATAGCTTTATGTATATTTTGTTTTATTTCTATGTTTGAAAACTAATTTAACTTTATAGTTATTATGTTACTCAACCCAATTTATCTTATAAGTCTTGTATTTTTATTTATTTATATTATTTAAAAGTAACTCATTTATCAATTTGAAATAATGAATAAATTAAATCATCTTTTTATTATAAACTACATATTTATGAATGTATGTTAATGTATTTATTGACAAAATTATATTAAAGACTCATATGTATTGTTTAAATCCATGTTTTAATCAAGTTATACTAAAAGAAAAGTAAACAATTCTTTTTGTTAATAAATTTAAATTTAAACTTAAGTTAAAATGAGTCTTGAACTATTTAAACATTTACTTATATATTTAAAACTCTATATTTATTTATTTATTAGCTTTGAAAAGTTTATACTAAATAAAACACAGTTTCTAATTCACTAAAATATATATTAGAATTTAAAACATATTTTATTAGTTAAATTTTAAAACAAAATCATCTATTTATAATGTATACAAATATATACATAGATAAATAGCACACAAGCAATTAATTTCTAACAGATAAAATTTACCAATTGAATATTTATTAAAAGAAAAGTATCAATTCAAATCTTATTATCAAATCAATTTAATATTTAATGCAGATTATTAAATTGATATTGCTAGAAAATTCCGGGTCGTCACATTCCTCCCCCCTTAAAAGAATTTCATCCCCGAAATTTAAAAGCAAGGGTAATTTAATAATCTATTTAAGATTTTAATTAATTTTAAACCATAAGCATATATCAACCACATGCTAACAATCATCACAACCAATCTACTCAATCAACAAAGCTAACTATCCAGATAAAATTCTGGATAGAGATCCCTAGAGTTTCCTAGTAGAATACCGGAATACTCGATCTATAGAATCTAAACAGTCTATACTACTAATCTATAGAACTCCTTTGGATCAGAGAAAATTCTTCCAAAATCAAACCTCCGATTCTGAAATCCAAATTTCTTTGATGATCCAGAGCTGCCTTCAACCCTACTGATCAGCTCAATCTTCGCTGATAACTCCTAAAACAATCTGAATCCAAAAACAATCCGGTAGAATAATTTCCTCAAAATCAACCAAAACCAAAAACACAACCTTTACAATCTTCAGTAGAAAACAACTTCTCTTTTCCAGAAAAGAAAAAAACATATGCACTTCCAACTGCTTCCGCTGCACAACTCTGATCTGTAGAAGATAAAAATGCTGATGATACACATAAGCATAAACTGGACAACACATTACAAAAATATGATTCAGCAGATCCAAAATAGAACTCAGAAATTCCTCCAAAACTTGAGTCGCTTTACCAATTCCTCTCTCCAAAAACTATTCTATTACTAGGCTGAACTATCGGTACTATTTCTGAGATCCAGTCGATACCAAACTTAACTCCGCAGATACTAAAGCAAACCACCGACCTCTTCAAAGATATTCAGAAGAATTTCTGCCATCCCAGAGAATACTTAACTATCGCAAGCCACTTTTGCAATCAATCCAGGCTAATATCCCAAGAAAACTGTACTCTCCTTATCAATCTGAACAGCTTAAGCTTATCAAGCCAATCCATTGAAGAAATGGATTCACAAAACTGCCTCTGAACTTCACCTCAAAAGAACTGCTGACACATGACTTCCTCGCGTGCCGGCGGAACAATCTGAGCTGCAACACTGCTATTGATGCCAAAAATTTCTTAATCCAAAACTCCTCGGAAAACTCAGGCCTCAAAGCCAAACACAACATTCAGCTGAACTCAAACTCAAAACTAATGCAGACACACTTCCTTATCCAAAGATCTTTGAGAACTTCTTCGGAAACAATCATCGCTACTGCATCTCAACACACAACTATTTACTTCTTGAGTTACCAAGATAATATTCCTAGCTTCTGCTCAACTCACAAAAATCCAAATTCTACTCATCCAATCTTGTACTACAAAAATGGACTCCAAATCTTAACAGTTTCCCAAGAGATTAGGTGAAATCCTTACACCCCAAATTTACTTGAGACGGTATTAGGTCTACAGTCTCCTCAAATATACTTCTAACCACAGGTAGTCGTGTTACACACACCACTACTCAATCTACCCTTATACTTATGTTAGAAAACCCGAATAGGTAATCCAACAAATAGATAGAATATATATATATATATATATATATATATATATATATATATCAAATTTACAAATACGCTCTCTCAGGAAAGAAATCACTTAAGAGCCTAGGTATTCACTCAACCTAGCGCTCTGATACCACCAGTAACGACCCCACTTCCTATGCCCAGGAAGTAGCATCGTTAATAAGAAAGAAAGAGGTGAGAAAATAGAAAAGATAGAGAAGAAAGAACAACAACATCAGAATCTCACAGCGGAACGAATAAAATATATTAATCACATAAGTATTTACATAGTATATAACATCAATCAGAGTGATATATATAGTACATCACATACTAGACAGTTATAAACACCTGTCTAGTTATACAACTCAATACACAATACATCACAGAGAAACTATACAGCGGAAACTATATATATATATATATATATATATCTATAACGCTGAAGCCTCCTGCTCCATTGCTCCTCCAGAATTCGTCAAGGCTAAACCTGAATCCCTTGGATACCCGTAAAAATTTGGGTACCCGAGAGTTTATGAAAAACAAAATAAACTTCGGGTCAGACATGGGTCTGGTATGAGTAACAGGTTAAAGTTGCTTAATTTTGAAAAATCCTTTGAAAACAAAAGGTATCACGTAAGACTTCCCACACATAAACATGGAAAAGTTTTTACCTTACGCTTACCAAAACATTTGATAGGAAATCCTGTGATATTATAATAGGTCTAGGGTTTTCAAGTAAATAGAAAATAGCCGAAATTGTTACATCTATTAAATTCCAGCTACTAGCCACAAAAGTGGGTAATACAATCAAAACCGTTGGCACTTATTGGATTTTGGATTCCATACAATGGCAGGGCTACTGGGGTACCGCCGGTCACAGTACGTGGCCTAGATCAACGTACCGAGGATTACTCCCTTCATCCCCTGCAACACAAGGCCGGAACCATTCCTTACTGAACAGTCCCGAACAAGATAAACCCCGCAGTTGGCTGCAGACCAACTGCCCACTAAGCCGAATAAAAAGGGACATCTAGACAGGGGAATATCCTTGTCCTGCTTGGGCATGACCCACCTAACCTTGCTGCACCTCCCCTGTTTTAGCCATTCCCGGTTGATGAGGCTTGAGGTTACGATTACCTTTATAGAACATATTTCTTAGAATGCTCATCGTCCGCCTGACGATGTGTTGAAAGCATTCAATCCATACAAGTTTGTTCCGGGTTCGAACGAAACCGAAGGCATCATCTCGTTACACTCATTTTGGAATCACCCTCAGAGTTAACGACGATAACCCTTGCATTCTGAACCTTCATCTTCACTTCAGATTCACGACCTATCGTTAATTTGGAAACAATGTGGTTTTCGGATATTCCTAATGTGGAAAACCGATCCCAGTCTCATCGAAATCCAAAACGTGTCTTTTAAGGCCAAGTTGTCTATTTAGTCTTAACAATGAATTCAATATTATCAATAAGCACAGATAGATAATTCACATCTCATAACAGATAATCACATCATCATAATAAACAGATAATTAATATCATCATCCAAACAGATAATTAAACATTATCATACTTAAAACATACATCCATATCACATAGACATTATCCAACTCATTTCTGAGATCACAATCAAACAATGAAATATCAATATCATCCATCAGTAATGATTTATGAATCACAAGCTATAGTTCAATTTAAAATGAACTAAATTAACTACTTCCATTTTAATTAATTTAAAATAAATTAAATTAATTACTCATTTCATAAATCCTGCTCTTACAATCATTATTTAAATTAATTAATCATTCTCTAATTACAAGAATAACTTAGTCTTTAATAAATTCCTCAAACGAATTATTCTAAATCATTCATAATAGATTAACATTTAATTACCTCCTTAATTTATGATTCCAGAATTACAATTCTTAATTACATCATTAATTATATTAATTAATGATCTCCAATTATATTTAATTATATTATTTGGTTAATCTTTATTTAAACATAATTATTAATCACCCTTGATTAATATCAAACCAGTAATTAACTACTCTTAATTACTTATTAACAAATTAATCATTCCATGATTAATTATTTCCATAAATTAATCCTTTGATTAATTTCAAAAGAAATTACTCACATTACTTTACTTACAAATCATCTTGTATTAACTTCAGTAAGTAATGATCATCCAATTGCTATTCTAAGTAATTATGCTCCATTTATTACACTAAGTAATTACACATACCAAATCATCAATTACTTATATATTCAAATTAATCATCTTTGATTTAAATATCCTTTACTGCATTCCAGAAATTTCCTTTAATTTATTTACAGAAATTAATCTTGAATAAATCCATTAATTAATTTCATTTATATAGATTTATTACCATTTTAATTATCTTGTTGATTTATTATTCTCAAATAAATCAATTTCTCTAATCCCCATCATTTATTATTTTAATGATTTCTAATTTCATTTTCATTTGTTAATTATATTAAGAATACACATCTTCAAATTACAAATATTAATCCTCTTGATTAATATATTCAGTAATTAATCATCCTAAATTAATTACTTCTTAATAACAAGCTTAGTTAATCTCTTGATTAATTTTGAGTAATTATATTTTCAATTACTCTTATTAACAACATCACCCAATTATTTACATCTCGTAATTATCCTTCAATTACTTCTCTAAATATCAGTTAATTAAACTAAATTAATTAACTCAAATCAATTTACACAATTAATAAGTAATTAATTTCTTAATTACTTCTCAATAAATAATTTCATTTAAACTATTGAATTAGTTAATTAACCTAATTAATTTATTACAAAATCAATCATATTAATTAATTATAACATAATCTGGTTAATGAACTTCATTAATAATTATTTAATTATTTCCTTCTAACATAATCAACTTATATTAATTATTAATTATAAGTTAATTAACCATTATTAATTTAAAATTTTAATCTATAGTTCTAAATCACACATTAGTTAATTACTTTATTAATTAACTTTAATTACTACTTTTTCACTATAATTACTAGTTTAATTAATTTCAATCATTAATTATTCTTACTTAATCAACTTAGGAGTTAATTCATATAAAAATTCTAAAAACTTAAAGTAAAATTCCAATATGTTTAAAACATTTATTTTAATTTACTTTCTAATTAAAAACCAATTTATCATTAATAAAGTTTTATAACTAATTTATTTTAAAACCCCTTTGCAACACACATGTTTAATTACAATTAAAACTTATTTGAATAAATTTAAATTATAAAACTTATTTTATTTCCAAATTAGACTTCCAAATCTGAGTCCTGGTTTTAAATTTTCGAGCTAATTTGTTTCAATCATTTCTCAACAGTTTATGTTAATTTTGAATTCCACTCTAGTTTAAAAATCCTTTACTTATTTTTCACCTTTGAGTTATTAAAATGATTTAAATCATGGAAACTTTATTTTTTTTCTCAACTACATTTCAAACAAACTTAAATTCACTGTTAAACTTGATTTAGTACTAGTTTTCACTTTGATTTTAAATTTAAACCCAAAGTTTTTAAAACAGTTGAAACCTGTTAAAACAGTTTCAGGTTTACAAACCTGAACACTAAAACCCGAGCACACCCCCCCTATTTACTTCGAGAAATACGCGAGTTTCCCCGAGAAAACAAACAAGCTGCTTCGAGTTTTTCCCAACTACCCACACAACCCAGACCACCAACGTGCCTGTGCACGTGCACCATCCCTCTGGCCATCGCCGGCCATCCACTACAACTACTTCCCATCGGCGACCATCTCCAGATGTCGTCACGACCATCCAAACCCACTGCAGCACCTCATATCAAAATTGAGTTGCCTGAACAAACCAGGAGCACAACAGTTTTACCACTCGATCCTGGAAACTTCGCCGCACACCAAACTCCGACCACCGGAGTACCACCACTTCCGGCTACAGCTCCAACTACCTTCCCTCTACCGATCCCCAAGCCCACGTTGAACTCGATCGCCACTGGTCACCGAACGAGCCCAATACCCAACCAAAGCAAAAACTAGGTTTACAATCTTTGAACGTCTGCCACTATCGCCACCTTGACCGTGGCCACCTCCGCCTATTTTTCCCATCACCCTGGCAAGCTCCCCTACCTGCTCGCACAATCCGACCAACTCTAATCCCATAGATCACCTGAGATTTCCAAAAACCCAAAAACTGTGCAACCCAAAATTGCACTTTCATTTCTAATCTAAAATTTTTGATTCTAGCTTTAAAAATCATGTCATTGTTTAAAGATTTAGTTTATACACCTGAATTGTAGAATTATCATGTTTGAATTTTTTCAGAGATTTGAACTTCCTGTTTAAACTTTTATTTCCAGAGCAATTCCTGTCTTAATTTAAACTAAATAATTTTTTTTAAATCTTAGTTCAGAATCAAACAAGCAATATTTGTTTGGATCTTAAGTCCTAACAATCCATAGATCAATCCAGAAATGATTTTTGAAATAAAGCATGAACTTGAAAACTTAATATACAGAGGTGTATTACAGGTTATAAACATGCAGGGATCATTTCACAAACATCCAACAGTGTATAAACACATATTCATACTTAGTTCAGGCATAAATTATCAATCATATGTAAATATACTTGAGCTCTTTTTTTTTTAATTTTGAGTTACTCACTGCAAATAGAAAAACACAACAAGTTTTTAAGAAAACAGTTTGATTTTGCAGGCTTTAGATATGCAACATTTCATCTCACCAATATCCAGAGAAAATGAAGATATAAATTGTTCACACAATTCATTTAAACATTCAAATACAGGCATGCATCAGTATTTAAACTTAAGTAAATCTAGAAAATGTTACTCACCTGATATATGGAAGAACAGAGGCACTTAATTGAAGCAGGCATGAAAACAGCTGAAACTTCACTTTTGCTTTGCTTCTTGAATTTTTGTTTAAGTATGGAATAGTTTCATTTTCATGTTTTTAGTTTGTAATGAATTTTAATGGTTACCTAGTTCGAACTGAATATGCCAATTTATAGAAAGAAAAGAAGACAGGGTATATTCAGACAGTTTTATTATTATGTTTCAACAATCTGAGACAAATATGTGCATACAATCTTTGTTTGTACAGATTGTTTCCAGAGATATTTTGTTAATGGTGGCTGATATGAATACTTAATGTACTAAAAGATTTTTGCATTAATTACTTTTGTTTGTTATCTTAAAGATATTTAACCATGTCTTCCTAAGCAAGCTTCACATATATATGGTTTATTTTGTTACTGTCTTGAGTTCATTCAATTTGGCCTGCATACTTTTGAATTGTTCAGTAGCTTGAATATATTTTAGATTTTGTTACTGTCTTGATGCTTAAACATGTACATATGTATACTGCAGTCCAATTTTATGATAGTTTATAAACTTAAAAAAAATGATTTTGTTTCTAGTTTATTTATTGTTGTCTTGTTATTGCAAATTTAAAATGTATCTATACTTAGCTTTAATATATGAGTGTATCCTATATGTTTACTTTTATTTAACTTATACAGTATGTTAACTTCTAATTTATCGCTTTATGTATATTTTGTTTTATTTATATGTTTGAAAACTAATTTAACTTTATAGTTATTATGCTACTCAACCCAATTTATCTTATAAGTCTTGTATTTTTATTTATTTATATTATTTAAAAGTAACTCATTTATCAATTTGAAATAATGAATAAATTAAATCATCTTTTTATTATAAACTACATATTTATGAATGTATGTTAATGTATTTATTGACAAAATTATATTAAAGACTCATATGTATTGTTTAAATCCATGTTTTAATCAAGTTATACTAAAAGAAAAGTAAACAATTCTTTTTGTTAATAAATTTAAATTTAAACTTAAGTTAAAATGAGTCTTGAACTATTTAAACATTTACTTATATATTTAAAACTCTATATTTATTTATTTATTAGCTTTGAAAAGTTTATACTAAATAAAACACAGTTTCTAATTCACTAAAATATATATTAGAACTTAAAACATATTTTATTAGTTAAATTTTAAAACAAATTCATCTATTTACAATGTATACAAATATATACATATATAAATAGCAAACAAGCAATTAATTTCTAACAGATAAAATTTACCAATTGAATATTTATTAAAAGAAAAGTATCAATTCAAATCTTATTATCAAATCAATTTAATATTTAATGCAGATTATTAAATTGATATTGCTAGAAAATTCCGGGTCATCACAAAATGGGATTGGATTAAAATAGAATCAAGTTAAATTGAAAAGAGAAATTTATTTGCAAAATGAAATGAGCTTAAGTATAAAAAAAAAGATTTGAATAAATTGAAGGAGAGTTGAATTGAATTCAACTTAAAACTAAGTGTAATGATATTGGGTTGGATTTAAATCAAGTGAAAATAGATTTGAATCGAAATAGAATTTGGTGGGTTATAAATAATATTTAAGGAAATGAAAATTCAAAATGGATTGAGTGGATAAACTAATTATATTGAATAAATAAATGGATGGAATAAATAAGAATCTAATGGAAGTGAACTTAAGTTTGAAGTGAAATAAATTGAGTAAATTAACTTAAGTTGAGAATAATTAGAAGCTCAACTACGAGTAAAATTAGAAGACCATTATATTAAAGCTTGGTTTGAATTAATTCGGGAATGGGCAGTAATATGCAAGCTTGGAATGGGTCGAGCTAAATAAATGGCCGTGAATGAATTAAAATAAAAAGGAAATTTAATTGGTAATGAAGATGAACCTAAATTGTTAATGGTTTTGAATGAACTGGTTTGGTTAATAAAATGAGATGCAAGTAATGGATTCAAATCTGAAATGCAATGGAAATGAGAATATATGGATTGTGAATAAATTTAAAATGGAATAGAATTAAGTATAAATTGAGTTGAAATCCATTTAAATTGGTTATAAAACATAAATACTTATTTATTCACATGGATCTCGTCAAATTTCATAGAATAAATTATCATTGGATGTAAATGGAAGTAATTAAGATGCTATGAATCGCTAAAAGTGAAATAGAATTGATTTTGAAATCAATTAAATTGAATATGAGTTTGTTTGGGGTTAAAATAAATTAAAGGTAAGAAATGGTGTTGTAAACCATTAAAATTTAAATGAAATGGCATATGGATTGGTTGAAAAAAATGCGTAAGTGTTAAAAACCATATAAGTTGCTTATAAACGTTGTTTAGTTACATTGCTTTTAATATTCATGTGTTGTAATTGTTTAAAAAGAGTGAAATGTTAATAAACTTCATATATATGGCACTTACATGTTTAAATTGAGTAAGTACAGGTACCTGGGAGCCGTGTGGCTGGATTTGGTTGTGCTATTTGCTAAAAATAATAAGCCGCTTGCTTAAAATTCTAAATAAGGTACGCCTACGCAATAAAAATAGGAAATATGAACTGTTTTTTGTTTTTCCGACCGGGTGGGTCGATGTATATATATTTATATCTTTTGTCAAATTGCAAAAGCTCCTCCGTACAAAGGGGACTCTGCCAAAATTTTCCAAAAATTTTGGGAGTTAGAATTTTTTTAAAATTTTTGAAAATTTTTGTTAACGACAAAACGATTTCAAATTGGAAATTGAAATAAGTTAGTAAATGAAACTAACTAAAATAATGACATGAATTAGTTATAAATGGAAAATAAAATTCAATATTTAAAGTTAAAGATAAATTGAATTCGTATGGAAATGAAAGAATCAATGTGAATAGTAATAGATATAAACTAAAGTGGGAGATGAAAATAAATATAAGAAACACAAAAATGCTTGTACTAACTTAAGAAGGGAATGGTGAATTCTTGATTGGGAATTGATACTACAAATATAATCTAAGTTAATATTTGAATGAATAAATACTGACATTTTATAATAAAGTTGATATGATGTTTTGGGAATATTGTGATTGGATATTAGTGCTAAGCAGGATAGGCAAGTAATATAAAGGGAAAAGAGAATCGATTTTGATTTCAGAAGATAAGTTTGAATTGCCCGACTAAAAAGGTATGTATTTAAATTTCTGTGAAATTTGATTGGATTTTTGATCTAGCCACTTGGCTTTTTGTTTTTTTGAGATTTGGGGGCCGCAGAGCCATTTTGTAGTAGTATCGAGCTAGCCGCGCAAAGTAGATGCTGACAAAAATTTTCGGAAATTTAGGGAGTTAGAAAATTTTTGAGAAATTTTGAAGATTTAAAATGCGGTTTTAAATTGAAATTTGAATGGTTAGGTATATGATTTTGGTGGGAACCGAATGAGAGTAGTTTGGAAAGTTAGGAACAGTGATAGGATGTTCTTAATAAAATTATGTTATGGCGAATTAATAAAACTGTTTGGTTTTGGAAAATAGTAATGTGTATTGGACCATTCTTCCTAACTAGTAATTTCGGGGACGAAATTCTTTTAAGGGGGGAGGAATGTGACGACCCGGAATTTTTAAGCATTTAAAATTGGAATATTTAAATTAATTATAAATATTTGAAAGTTAATTTTATACTTAAATTCGAATATCATATCACTATTTATTTGATAATTGAACTATTGAATTTAATAATTTGAAAATTGAGAAAGATGTTGAATCTGGAGTTTTAAGCCGATTAAAAATAATTTGAAGGTTTGAAAAATTTATATTAATAATACTGAAGATGATAGAACTTTTAAAATGAAATTTCAAAGTGTTTTGTTCAGTTTTAAAAATATATATTGTTTAAATTGAATTTAAAAATAGCCTTCCGAGGCGCAGTCTCGGAATTCGATGAAACCAGTTCCACTGGATCCGTAATATTGAATTATTATTGGATTTCAAATTTCGTCGCGTTTGGAGTTGTTATGAGAGCATACAGTAAGTAAACGCGTTGAAAATTTGAATCGAGACAATTTGAATTTAAATCGATATATATATATATATATATAATCATTGAACAGTCAAATAAAGTTCCACATCACTCTTCACATCTAAATACTGTAACTAACCTTTCCTTGCACGCTTTCCGCTTTTCAAAAATATCACGTTCGTTTCATTTCACGGAGCCGCCTCCTTTATTTCTAAAGGAGAAACGCATATTCTCTCCTCTGAGATTAAAAAAAAAAATTAAAACCCATGCCAGATCAAAATAATCGCCACGTTCTACCTCCTTTCATCCAATCGAGCGTCGTTTCAACCTAGCTCAGCTCAGTAATCGATTCCACTTATTCGATTCGAAACAAGAAGCGTATCGCGTGGTCGAAGATGAGCAGCGTCGAGCCAATCGATTGGAGGCAAGGGTCACTTAGAGTTCGTGATGGAATCGTGAACGAAGATGGATCGATACCCTTCCTCAGTTGGATCTCTGGAACGAGGGAAGGAGGGTTCTCGAATTCGTGGATCGTGCAGCAGATTGGAGACGCGAGCGTGTGATGTTCGTGGAGGCAGTGATTGATGGCTGCTCGATTCGAGCACGGTGTCGACGCAAAGGTCGAGGTGACGAGGGAATCAACGGCAGTGGAAGCCGATGGAATCACGTTCGTCGTGATTGGACTGAGGACCGCGAGCTTGAGATGATGATTACAGAGTAGGCAGTAAGGTATTCATGTTAATAATTTATTTCAAATTGAAAACTAATTTAAAGAATATATGTATATGCAGGAGACAGAAATATAGGTACATATTGGATTTTGAAAAAAAGAGGATATGTAGGAATTTATATAATTTTTTTTTGATTTATGCAGTTTATATTAGTATACGCAGTTCAAACAGAAATTCAAAGATACATATACACCTACTAAACCTACTATTTAATTTTAGAATAATGTTAGTGATTAACTTATTTATTAACTTATTTAATTAAGTATTACCAAAATTATTTATAAGGAAATTTGTTTAATTAAATAAATAGTTTAGATTGAATAAATAAATGGAAATTGACGGTTTGATTTATTTTGAATATTAATAAATCATATGGATTGTTTATTCAAGGTCTAAAGTCTCAAAGAAATGGTCAAAAATGAAGTGGATTGCAAACAAATGTTAAAGGTGAGTTAATCTCACTCAGTTAATTTCAATTTCAATTTAAATGATTAAATTTAAATAATTGTTGAATGGTTGAAAATTGATTGATGTGCTATAGTATGGTATATTCTGGAATTGGCATATTATCGTGCTAACGTCTTTGGTTGCAGGGAAACATGTTGGAGGGATCCAACTGGACCCCTCAACATTTATTATTTAATAATTCTCTGTTGCAATTACTTGATATTCTATGATGGAAATATTGAATGTTATAATTTGATTGGATATATTTGGGTATAATGAATTACCCAAAAATTTATAAATTGGATTTTGGGAAGAAAATAAAGGAAGTAAATTTGTAAACGAAATAATCTTAGAGAATTTAATAAATTAAAAATGAATTGAGAAAGAAATGGAAGTATGTTAAATACTAATAAATAACTTCGAATATGAAAAGAAAAGGATTTGAATAAACAGTAATTAATGAATTGTAAAATTATGTGATATTAATTTAAATGAATAAAGAATTATTTTAAATTTAAAGCTTTAAATTTTATTTAAAGGAATAAGAAGTAAATTGAGAAATCTAAATTGGTATTTCAATTAAAAGTAATTTAAATCATAATTAAGGAATAAAATCTGAAATTAAAGGATTTTTGAATAAATGAAATAAATTGGAAATCAATTTGGAAATTGATTTAAGTATTTGAAATTGGATATTTGGAAGAATAAATTCAAGGTGGGAATTTATTAAAGGAATGAGAAAATTTGTTTAAAAATAAATAGTGATTTATTTTTAAAGGTTGTAAAGAGAAGTATATTTCTCTGGATAGCCAAGTACGTTTTCAAAGTAAGTTTTTAAAATAAAATAAAGGTTTTAATGTTGTTTTACAAAGTATGTTCTTGGAAACTTATTATTTCAAATGTTTAAATTCTAAAGTAAATATTTATTTAAAATCTATTACCGTAGTAATAATTTATAAAGAGTGACTTAGTAATTCTGTTTTAAAGGTGAAAACCTAGTTTATATTTATAAAGTAACCTTGTTTTCAAATATACATATGGTATATATATTTTTAATCAATTATTGAAGTAGTTTTAATTTAAATATTTTAAAGCAAATTCTGAAGTAAGCAATTTGTTAATCTATTATCGTAATAGTTATTTAAAGAATGATTTGGTATTTTGTTTAAAGAGAAATCTAATGTATATTTATAAGGTAACCTTATTTTAGTTATTTCTAGAGTATTATTTTAAATTAAGTACTAAAGTAATTTTTCTATATTAAATATTAAATATATTTTACAATAACGTGTTTTTAAATTATTTTAAAAATCTAAAGTTTTGTGCTTGGTGATTCCAATGGAAATAGAAATACTTGGAATTTATTCTGAGAAAGGCAGATAATTTTGAAAACTGTTTTCAAGGAGTTTGAAAAGTGAAATTATACCTTGTGAAGATATTTTTGAGATAAATAAATAATTTGAAAAATTATTTATTGTGTGATGGATGTTGTGAACATTAATTGATAGTTAAATCACCGACTATCAATGTTGGACAAATGCGTTGATCGTTTCGAAGAGACTGGGATCGAGATTTATTTCTCGAAAACCACTTCGATCCGGTTTGTAAGTTTCAGGGAAATGATTTTTGGATTCGAAGATGGAGCATTAAAGTGCAAGGGCTAATCGCTACTAATCCTGAGGATATTTCCAAAATGGATGTAGTAGGAATAGTGCCTTCGGTTCCGCTCGGACCCGGGACGGACTTGTATGGATGAATGCTTGCGAATCATCGTCAGGAGGACGATGGGCATTCTAAGGGATATGTTCTATAAAGGTAACGCTTGGCCTCAAGCCTCATCAAATGGGAATGATTGAAAATCAAGGGTTATGCAGCAAGGCTAGGTGGGTAGCACCCAAGCAGGGTGAGGTCATTCCTGTCTAGATGTCCCTTTTTATTTCGGTTTAGTGGGCGGTTGCTGATCCCAACCGTGGGGTAATCTCACTCGGGATTATCTAGTAAGGGGTAGTCCCGGTCTTGTGTTGCAGGGAGCGGACGTACTCCTCGGTACGGTGATCTAGGCTCCGTACCGTGGCAGGTGGTACCCCAGTGCCTAGTCATTGGTTGGAAATCCATTCTCCCTACAAGCCTTGTACGAGTTTTGTTTGTATTACCCACTCTGTGGCTAGTAGATGGAATTTAATCATGTAACAATTTCGGCTATTTTATAAGTATTTTTATATAGACCCTATTATAATATCAGAGGATTTCTATAAAAATTGTTTTAGCCATCGTAAGGTAAAAACCCGACATGTTTATTTGTGGCGTGGTCTTACAAAATGCTTTTGTTTTCAAATGGATTTTTGAAACTTTAATAAACAATTGGGTGTGGTTTTCTCACGCTGGTATTCCAGACTGACTCGGGTGTTATTTAACTATAATGCTCGGGTCAGACCGAGTATTATAGGTTACAAGATGTGATGCTGTGGAGCTCAGGAGACGGGCTGGATGACTATACGTACTCCCGTACTTGTTATATATATATATATTCCGTTGTTGTTGAGTTGTTGTGTAACCCTTTGTATGATATTGATGTTGAGCTGTGATTGATGTACTCTGATGATGTAATATATAAACAGGTATATTTGATTTTGAGTAAAGATCATTTATTATCTATTATATTTTATTCCGCTGCGATGGATAGATTCTGCTGATGTTTTCTATTTTCTTCTTCTACCTCTTCTTCTTTAACCCAAATGATTCGTATTTATGTACAACTTGAGTTGATTTAGGTAGAATAGTGTTGACTCAAGGGGTACGGATTTGCGGGTTATTACAGAAAATCCTGTAACATCTCCTAATTTATTGCACTCACCTTATACACTTGATAGAAGATGGAAAAACTGTAAACATCTTTAAAGATATTACACTCATATTTACTTGTTTTTGATTTAACTTACATTAAAACTTTTAGCTCTTACTTGAATGTTTTGTCTTTTCATTATGCTCGGGTCAGCCTGAGTATTTCAGTGTTGAAGACATTATTCCTTGAAGATGGAGATGGAGTTTGTTAGACTGTATTTACTATTATTATTCTGCTACATTACTTTGGTATGTTTGTTGATTGTACTCTGATTATGTTGTAAATTGAAATCAAATGTTTATTGTATAACAGCTTCGTGAACTGGTTATTTGATTATTATATTTTGTTATTCCACTACGAGATTCTACGTATTGCTTTCGTTCTTTTCCTTATTTTCTTATTAAACCCCATTGATAATCCGTCCTTTTGAATGGTTTGAGTTAGACATGTGTGGTTTATTGTCGACTTAAATCATTCAAAAAGGTGGGTCATCAAAGTTGATATCAGAGCTTTGGTTTAGAGATACCTTTGCCCGTTGGGAATAGACTCATTAGAGATAGGATTACTAATACCATTGAATGAGTCTGAGTGTGTATATATATGAGAGAGCGTATTTGTTAGTGCTATAAAAATGTTTTATATTGTGTTAATTTGTTCCATTGGGTACTTATAAATTCTGGTTGGAATATGGGATGCCATGGCATCGATAGGATTCTAAATACTTAAACAAGACAAATGGACACAAAATTGTTTTAAAATAGGTAAATGAAATAATTTTACTTGGTATCATATTTTTTATATAAACGAATAATTTTTATAACTGATAAGGTTATTTTTGGTGTGTTATCTGTTAGGAAATGATAATATTCGATTATTGTTATTTATTGTTGGTTTGACAAGGTTCTTAAAAACTATTAAATATTGTATGTTATGAGAAAATGAAATTTTATAAATATGGTTTATGAATTATGATTTAAAAATAAAATGAACTTAAATTTTTGGGAACTTAAGTTTTGGTGTTTTGAAACTAGGTTTCATAGATTTTGGAAAAATAATATTAGTATTATTTGGAAGTATTTTCGGATAGAAATATTTTCAACTATATTTAAAAGAAAGTTTTCAAAAGGATTTTAAAATGGAAGTAAGTGCTGTACTCCCCACTTCTATCACTGGAAAATAATTTTGATGATGACCGTGACATCATTGACATTTATTTTCCAGGTTTCAAATTGGGAAGACCACTAAAGTAGCTTTGCTACACATTTGTTTTGATTGAAAATTTTTGATTTAAATTTGCATTAAGTTTGAGTTGATATATAAAAAGATATAAGCATATATTATTTTAAGATGATTTGTAATGAAACCGGTATTTAGTTCTTAATTTCTCTGGTAATTAGTGATTTTTAATTATTGTAATGGAATGGAATCTTCGACTAATTTAATAAGTTGGAAACATCCAAATTGAAATTTGAAATTTAAGCTAAGTTTTTAGTGGAAATATAAAATTTGAAGTTTTGTAACTCTTAAACGAAAAAATAATGAAAATTTAAACAGATTTAAACTATTGAACATTTTTGGTAAGTAAAATGAATAAGATTATGGTATATGCTTCTAGGATTTAATGGAATATTATACAAGTAAAAAACTTACGTAATAGAAACGTTTAATAATGAAATTATGTCCATATATAAATAAAGAATTAAGATGTTACAAGAAATGTTATAAACTTAAGTTGATGTCTTGGAATGCTTTGTAATTAAATTGAATAATAAAAACTGAATACTATTTAAGGAAATGATTATGAACTTAAGAAAGTAAACAAATTATAAATTCATGTCTTGTAAATTATTGTAAAATTAAGGTAAGTTGCAACGAATGTTTATAAATTAAGCTGTAGCTTTCTGTACAATTATAAAATTGAATAATGTTTTGTGAAAGAAGATGAATCTTTATAAAATTTTATAAACGTAACAAAATATTTTGGAATAATTCACAAATAAATTCAGTACGGAAGAAGAAATACCATTGCCAAAATAAATGTGAATTAAAATGAATAATAAACTTAAATATGAAATGACTCATTAATTAATATTAATATTAAATGAAAATCAAGTTATATAAGTAAATGATTATGAGTTAAAGTACAAGAAAGTTATGTAATACTTTAATAATTTTTCAATGATGATTTTGAATATTGAATGGGAAATAATTTATGTAAGTAAATGAATTCAAATTAATAAAAGATGATCTTGTATGAATGAATGAGAATTAAAATAAATGAAAATTAAATGATGTGTTAAAGAAACAAATGGAATAAAATATGTAAGTTGTAACGACTTGTATTTTTTGACAATTGAAACTAATAAATTAAATAAGATTTTAAAATTTAATATTGTTAGAAATTAAATTTTATGATTTATAAATGGGAAAAATTATCAGAATATAATGTAATAAGGTTGATTGAATGTGATTTGACAATTTTTTAAGGTTATTACAATTAATGGTAATAATAAAGGTAAATAAGGATTTAAATCAATGTTGTATTAAAAAGAGAAATTATACATAATTAATTGAAATAGGTTAATATAGAATGGAATCGATGTCTGGTAAATAATTTATCAACCTTTGTTTATAAATAATAGGTTAATAGAGGTGAATTATCAAAGTATAACCATTAATTTATTATCATCTTGATATTTAATTCGTTTGAAATGAATGGAAAATCAAAATTAATGTGATTAAATATTCATGTTAATATGACTTAAAATGATAACCGTAGAATATGAATGTAATAAAATGTAAACTAATGTTACTAATATTCATAAGGTAATAGTTGATTTAATAAAATGAGTGTAAATAGAAATAAAAGAATTTGTTCGAAATTAAAATATAATTAACTGCGATTTTACTACAGTTGTAATTGAACGCTGAAATTTGTGAAATATTGGATTTAACATGGAAAATTTATTTTAAAAATATTATAATTTATATGTAATTAAGAATGATAAAATTATTAACTTTTAAATTTGAATTTAAAGGTGATTAAATCAATTTAATGATAATTTATTTAATTAGCATGAAAATTTTCTATTTTGGCTACTATAACGGATTTTGATGAAACCTATTTCATCGGATCCGTAAAAATGAATTATTATAATATTTCAAGGTTCGTAGCGATCAGACTCATCTTTTGATTGTGTGAGCTTGAAACGCGTAGAAATCAATTAGTGGAATTTAAATGAATATAATTTGATCTTAAAAACTAACTTCTATATACAGTAGAATTAGGATTTGAAATTTGTTCCATTAAATTTAAAAATATCGAAAACCTATATACCGATATATTGGACGACAAATTTTCGTTTCAAGAGCGGAATAGGCTTTTCGGGTTCGCGTAATCGTTTCGACCAATTCGATATGTACCATCCATTCTTATCCATCTTTGCCTATATATAGGCTGTTATGAACCCTAAGGTCATTTAATTTTCTATTGTCTGTATGAACATTTCTTTCTCATCTCCTCTTTCCAAAGGCAGACAAACCAAACCCTAGTTTCAATTTCAAATCAAAATCAAAAAAATTCAAACTCCTCAAACTATGTCATATTATATATAGTTGGAAAATACTTGATGAGCATAATCAATATCTAAGATACTTTTTTCGATTGGAGGTTTGATTTTGCCAGAAATCAGTAGTTCATCCTCGACCATCCATATTAGGTTTCGCGATCGACGATGGATCTTCACCCATTTGTCGATCGGAGGGCACCGGAGTGTAGAGAGCATTGAAACAAGTCGATCCATAGGTTTACATCGTGTTAGAGGTGCATGGAATCGCCTCGAATTGATATAGAAGTCGTAGTAGCAGCTGGGTGTTTGGGGGACTCGAGGCTGGTCGCGCGGCCTGGTAGAGGTCGGTCGGAGGAAGCAAGCTCAAGGGTGGCTTCAGATCGTGGTCACGTGGCACAGGGAGACGACGTTTGGATGGAGAAGGTGGTGGCTGGGTGTAAGTCGATCGATGTGACGTTCGTGCGCTACTGCTAGGGTTAGGGGAATGTATTATAAATTACGATATTTCCCTTGGTTATTTTATTTATTTTTAATTTTAAAATTCAAAAGGTCTAACATATATAATTTTTTCATACTAGCTTGGATTTGGACGCGTTTTCTTCCATTGCGATCGTATCAAAATTTTGGACAATAGGGAACTGATTTAGTTGCATTCTGAGACTGTTCAAATTTTAGACTTTATTAGGATTTTAAATCGACTAGAAATCAAAGGTGAATGATTTAAACCACTCACAAATACTAAACCTTCTTATATTAGTTGAATTACGTTTATGATGTGATAAAAATATTTTTGGTTGCTGTTTGGTAGTTTATTTTGACATTTTAATTTAATTTGAATTTATATTGAATTAAATTTCCATTTAAATTAGTATTGAATTTAAATTGTTAGTTAAATACCTGATAATGATAACCGGTTAATTGTTGTGATTTATTGGCTGATTTGGATGTTGATTGTGATGGATGTTTATTTGTTGACATTTTAAATGATTGGATGTTTATATCCCTGTTATCACTATGGGTTGAAATGATACATATCCGAATGATCTTATAGATCAGGAAAAATCATTATGGGTTGAAATGATAAACCTGAGCAATTTTGTTAATTTGGAAATCATTAATTCGGGATACAGGTTGAAACGATATATACTCGAAAAATTTAACTATTTTGGGGTTGAAATGATACATACCTTACCACTTGACCATAAGGTAGAAAATTATATACGGACACCGTTGGTCGGTTTTAAATTATTTTCTTAAGGGTAAAGTATGTTTGATTTATAAATTTGAGTTTTAATTTAATGATTTTATTAAAAAAAATTATATTTGGAAAATAATTTATTTTATATATTCTAAAGCGTCAAATTATAAGTTAATATATGATTTTAAGTGTAAATTTAAGATTATAACTTATAATTTCATTTAGTTTTAAATATATATATTTTAAATAGTTTAAAATTAATTTAATAAAATATAATATAGTTTTAATATATATTTTAAATTTAATTTAATATAATAAATATAGTTTTGATTTAAGATAATAAAAATAGAGTTTTATAATAACTTTAATAGAAAAAATATTTTTGTAAAAGGTTTTATAAGAGATTTTATAATCGATTTTATAAAATATTTTTATAAATATTTTATAATGGTTTTATAAAGGATTTTATAAAAGACTTTTATAAAGGATTTTATAAAGGGTTTTATAAAAGAACTTGTATAAAGGAATTTAAAAGCGTTTTAAAAGAATTCGCGTAGCAGTTATGAAAAGAGGAAGGGTTGTAAACTATTTGGAATTTATAAATTTCTTTATAAATGGTTTTAAAGCATATAAATAGTTTATAAATGGTTTAAGGGAGAGATTTATAAATTAATTTTGAAATAGATTGAAAGAAATCTTCCTTGGTATTTCTTAATATATTTATGTGGAATATGCGAGTATATGATTTTTGTTTGATGATAATAAACATATATATATATATATTCATTTAAATGTATTTGTTAATGTACTATTTTTCATAGATTAAATAAATATTTGTTGAATAAAATAAATCACACAGAATTTGAATGGAATTTGAATTCAAACAGAAATTTTATTCAAACAAATATTTATTACAATCTTGAATAGTACAAATTCAAGCTCTCACTATACATATACAATTTTGATTTCATCACAATTAATTTTACATTAATAACCTTACTACATATCACTCACACTCGTATTTTGTGTTCAATTGCATTCCAGTCTGATTCCAGCATCCGAGTAATCTGCAAAAATATTTTCAAACGCAGTAAAATTGAAAAAGAAATATTTTTGCAATATAAAATGAAATATGATTGTTGAAAATATTAGTTGCCTCAGTTATTTGGGTTGTTCGTCATCATTCACATTTGAATTCATCATACACGAACAATGTGACATGCACAGTGTATCACTGTACATGCCACAAGGCCGTGCACATCAATATACACTTGATAATGCTATAGGGACAGGTGAGCACATGTCAAACCCAAATGAAAAGCCGGGTTCAACTCACGTACAATATATTTAAATCACGACACGTGCACAAGGTCAAAACCGAGTTTTTGAAACTGGATTCAACACAGGGCGGTTCACAAGTCAAAAACAGAGCATCAAAACAATGTCGAAGTCATTCCAGCAAAATGACGGTACAAACAAGTGCACACTGGAAGTACAAGCACATGAATCATATATACAAGCAACTGAAGGCAACATGATCGACAGTACAATATCAAGTTCAAGCCAGACCAACATAATGCAACAATGACATGCACATCAACCAAAGTCAAGGCCATAAATGAAGACTACAGGTCTAAATATCAATGAAATACAAACTGTATCGAACATGATATAGTGACAATATAAAGACAGCTACTTGACAAAGTAAACTGCAAGTGTAGACCAGATAGCAAGTCAAGTCAAAATGCATCATGCAAGCCATCAAGAATCAGTACACAACAAGCATGAATTAAGTTCAGTAAGGCAATGCAACAGACTCAAGTGAATGCAACTACATGACATGAATGCAACTACAGGAATTCGAAAAGACAGACAAACGATATAATGCAATCAACATGAAGCACTGCAACTCAAAGAGATAGTCAGACGAACAACTACATGCAGATGAACAGAACGTAAATTGAGTACATGAAGTTCAATCCATCAGTCAGTGCAGTGATACAATACAGACTTAAACAACATCAAAGAAAGAAGTCTCGAACACTATGCAGTGTACATGAAAGCAACAAGTAAAGTGCATCAAGTACAATCCAGTCCAAATGCAACAAGCAACATCAATAAACCAAAGTGCAGACCAAACAAAGACACAGTGCAGAACAAGATTGCCACCAATATAACAGAAATGAAGACTGCAAGAATTTTGCAGTGATACAAATACACAGCAGTCTCAAGTGATATAAATGCACAACAACATGAATAATGCAACAACCAGTGAAAGTCGAAAGATTAAAAAATGCAGACACTTCAATAAGCTACGTGCAGTGTGCAAGTGCAAGCTAAAATGAGCAAATGCAACAGTGAAGCCAGAACAAATGGAATGCAACAATGATTCACAGTGAAATTGAAATCATGGAAGGATGCTAAAGTCAAGTCAGAGAAATTCATGAAAACAAACTTAAATTCAAGTGCGTATCTTTGAAATAGTCAAAGAAACTTAAAAAGGGAAAGTTTCAGCCGTTTGATACAAGAAGGATCGAACGTTCTCAAGTTAAAGCCGTGAGTATCAAGTCGAGAAAATATATCAGGAAAGCCGTGCGCATCAGGAAAGCAACAATTATGAAAAGTATCGAATTGATACGAACAAACTCAAGTGTCGAATTCATATAAATACCAAACCCAAGAATTCATCATAGGCATCGAGTTCAAGTAAACAATTAAACCAGCAACGAAAGAGAATACATACCATAATCTATCAACTCGGTCAAAGGAGAAGCTACGAAACAAAGCGCAAGTAAAGCAACCAGAATTGATCATCAGAGAACGAGCGAGCAAGAGCAACACAAATCAGACAATCGAATATCGGAGAAGCAGTGAGCAAAGAGCATCACAAACCATAGAAAGCCCTAATTCTCACAAGAGCTGAAGCCCTAATTCGAGAAAGAAGAACGAAGCCGCCATAGCAAAAGAGAAAAGGATCGGGTTAAAGAAATAAAAATGGGCCGGCCTTGTTGTGTTTAAAAGGCTTTATTTTAAAGGGGGTTTTAGTTTTTAATTTGTTTTAAGTTTGTTTTAAATTTCCTTTTCGAATCAAGTCTTAGTAAATCACCACCTAGGTTGTAGGTAGTGTCAGATTGTTTAGTTAGAATTAGTTCAGTGAGTAGGGTGTGCGAGTTTGCAAAACTCTATAGGCGGGAGCAAGGGTTTGCGAGTTTGCAAAACTCTATAGGCGGGAGCAGGGGGTGCGAGTCTATTAGAGTGTTTGTAAGCGGGAGCAGGGTTTGCGAGTCTGTTAGAGTGTTTGTAAGCGGGAGTCTGTTTAATTCTAATAGAAATCTGGGAATGCAACAGTAGGCAGGGGTTGCCGAAGCTGGGTAAATTTTGCGTGTGATTTACTTTTCAGCATATTTATTTCTGCAGTTTGTTTCTGTGTTTAAACCGAGAAAATTTGCTATAACCCTATTCACCCCCCTCTAGGGTTAATCTAGATCCTACAATTTATATTTTTGAAATAAGTATATGGATATCTTGATATGAAGACATAAACTGTTTTCTGAATTTATTATTAAAAATGTTTTATAAAATGACCACGATGTGAAATAAGCATTTGGTTGTTAAAGAGACCGGGGTCGGATATTATCATAGTCTCTGCCAATTCTGAAACCACTTTAACAACTGTGCATGAAATGGAGTATCCAGAACGAAGCAGAATGGTTTGGCGAACGTTACTGGTATCAGGTAAGAGCGTAGCCCTGACCTCCTCGGGTCAGCTTGATATGACTAAAACATGAGCTATACTGGACCAAGTGAGGTCTCTCCTCCGATCGAGCACATTTCTTCGATACCATATCTGTTACTTTGTGATTGATTGGTGGCCACCCTCGATTTGATTATAGAAGTGTGTTTCGAGATGGGTGGTAGTAGTTGCTGCACGTTACCACCAGTCTCGGACTGCAAAATGGTAGAATCCTACCCTGGGCATTGCCTTGTGTGCCATGCAATATGCCTTATCGTTCCCATTACGATTTTGATTTGTGTTGTACCTATGGAGTGCTCCCTGATAGCCCACCAATTTACGGTGGAGTTTACAGTACTATATAGACTACGACATTAATATAAAATGTGTTAAGGGGGATAAGGGTAACGCCTTAACGCTATTTTAGTACTTTACTTTACTGAGAGACACTTTATATATAGCGTACATTACTACATATAGATAGTTTAACAGATCCTTAGGAGATGGAAATCTCGAACATCTCTTAAGTTATTGCACGCACGTTATACATTGGATATGAGATGTGAAATCCCGTAAACATCTCTGAAGCCATTATACTCATATTTACTTGATGTTGATTTAACTTACATAAGAACTTTTAGTTTTGAATCGATTGTTTTTTCTTTTCACTACATTCGGGCCAGCCTGAGCTTTTCAGTGTTGAAGACGTTATTTCTGAAGGATGAAGACGAAGTTTAGTATTATATTATTATTATTCCATTGTATTATGTTGTTCCGTTGCATTTTTCCTATTGTACGTGCTATATGTATAACTTTGATTATATTGTAAAAGTGTAATTAAATGTTATTTATAAAACAGCTTCATGAACTGTTTATTTGATTATTATATTTTGTTATTCCACTGTGAGATTCTACGTTTTGTTTTTCCTTCTTTTCTTTTATTTTCTTATTTACCCCATTAACAATCCTCACTTTTGAATGGTTTGAGTTTGACCCATGTGGTTTATTTTCTATTTAAACCATCCAAAAAGGTGGGTTGTTGCATAAGTTGTGCGTAGATCATTTTATTCGCATAACAGTTCTGATCTAGATTTGAGTACATGATCTATGGTAATTCACATCAGTCCGAGTTAAGATTTTTCTCTCGATTCTTCACGGAGAATGATTGATACGAATTTTTGATATGATTTTGAAGTTTTCTTTCATAGTTTTTAGCTATGCAAGGAAAATCGTGATTTCTAATCAAGGAACATATCAAAGTCTGCACTAGAGTGATCGGGTTATCACTACTAGTCCGAATGTGAAATTTGTGTATTTAAGCAAGTGATCGGAATTGATATCATGTACAAATGATATATGTACATCTTACAAACTTAAATAATATTTAAATTCTATGTTGTTGGCTTATGGAAAGTTTGGAAAATGACACTTCAAATCGTTCATGGTTGTATGAATAATCTATTGAGTAATTACGTAAGGTCGTTGAGCGTAAGATACACTTAGTAGTTTATTTATCATCTTTGCACGATGAAAAGTTTCTGAACCTGGATAAACTATTATTTTTTGGTTGCCATGAATGTGTGATGGATTCTTTTGTTATATATAATGGTTGTATTTCTTTTGTTTGCATATGATTATTATGTATGTTGTGTTGCTTATGCTTTTGGTTGGAACAACTAATATATTGTTCTTTTTATGTAGTTTTAAATCTTTTGGATTATGCAAGTAAGATACAGGTTTTTGGAAGCAATAGCTGTAGCTTTTGGTTTCATAAATAGAGTCTGTTTGCTCGACAAATAGGTACGTTTTTGAATTATGTTTTTTGTAGCGGTATTTTATTATTTTCTCATGGTTTGGGCATACTTTATTATTGAAATAAGATGTGCAATATATAATTATTGATATTTTTATTTTTTTGGACCTAGCCATGCAAAGGAGAAACTACCGAAATTTTCCGTGAATTTAGGACTCAACAATTTTTCATGGAAGTTGAGTTATTTTTATTAAATATGCAAGTTTAATTGTTTATAAATTGACTATTTTGAATAAAATATATCAAATTCCTTGATTGTTTTTTATTCCTTTTCGGGGACGAAAAGTTCCGTATTTTTGACGATTAAAATTTTTAAATTAAATAAGACATTGAAATTCAAAATTATCAGAAATTTTAAATTTATGATTTATGGATGTAAAACAATGTTGGGTTGCTATTAACAAGATTTGAAATAACAAATGTTTACTTTAATAAGAAATAAAATGAATGTTTTGTATAAAAGGAAAAATTACATGTTTATTTATTTGAAATGTATTATAGCTTAGATTTTGATTACAGAAATAATAGATCTTATTTAATAAGAGTTTATAACTCTTGTTTGTGTATAATGATTTTAAATTAATAAAGGAAACAGTTGATTATTTCCCATCACGTTTATTTAGTCCGCTTGAAATTAAATTTTTAATCAATGGAGATTAATATAATTGAAATATTTCTGTTAATATGGAAGAAGATGTTAAATGTAGAATAATGAGTGAAATAAGTGGAAACTTATGTTTAATAAATACATAAAGGAATCGTGAAGAGCATTTAAGTCAAAATAAAAGAATTTTTTGGAAATTTAACTATAATGAACTAGGGTTTTATTTTTGTTGTATTTAATTGCTGGAATTAATTTAATATTTAAATCTTGGGTTTAACATGAAAAATTGATTTCAAAGGAAAACAATTGAATTAATTATTTTCCTAATATTAGGATATGTTTTGAGATTTAATTATTGTAATTAATAGTACTAAAATCTTGCTATTAATAAGAAATAGAATTAAATGGTAATTAATTAGTGATATATCCAACTAATGATTTGTGTTCAAGAAAAAATAATAATGAGTATTTCAATTAGAAATATTACGTTCAAATTGTAAGTACATAAATTTATTTCAAATGTAACGATGATAGAAAATTGTAATTTGGACTTTAAAAGTGATTAAATCAGTTCAATAACAATTTGTTTGATTAACATGTAAAAAAAATATAATTTGATTTTAAAGTAAACTTCTATAGACCAAAGAATTATGGTTTCAAATTAGTTTCATTGAGTTTAAAAATATTAAAAACCTACATTTCGATATATAGGATGACCTATTTTCGTTTCGGAAACGAAACGGGTTTTTGGGTCTTGTAGCCACTTTGGTCCAAATAAGATTTTCTCTACTCTATACAAATAGATTGTTTCGAAACACTAGAAGCCTTCGTATTCTTCTGTTCTATTTTTCTATATTTACTTTCAAATCTAACTTGTTCATTTCCAATGGTGAATATCCTAAAACCATAAATTTCTAATTTCAAATCTAGTTCAAAAATTCAGACTGCTCAAATCCTATTAAATTATGTATTGTCGCGAAGCTCTCGATGAATGGAATCAGCGTCTATAATTTTTTTTCCATCGAGTCTCGGTTTGACTAGAAATTGATGAAACATCCTTGGTCATTCGTCCTAAGGTTTGCTTTCAACTGTGGATCTTCATCCAATCGACGATCAGGAAGCACTGTAGTGTAGAGGGTGATAAGTAGAGTCGATCTAATGGTTTGGATTTGGTCAAAGGTGCTCAAGTTTGCCGAAATAGGAAAATTATAGGCGGCGGCGGCGGCAGAGTCATAGGGTTGACCGGAGTTGGTCACGTGACCATGGCTGGGCGCGACTTGGCATGGTGAAGGTTGTAGCGTGGTTGGATCTTGGCGAAACGGCATGTGGTAGCGGTAGTAGGTGGTCAAAGGTGACGGCTGTAGGTGCATGGGGTTCGATCGGTTGATTTAGGATTTGGTATGGTTTAATGCAATTACAAGATTTCCCTTGCTTTATTTTAACTAAAATTTAAACTTCAAATCTTCTAACTTTAATAACTTTTCCATACGAGCTACGATTGGCGCGCAGTTTCTTCAGTTGGACTCATACCAGAATTTCATATGAGCTGAAACTAGTTTGGTTGAATTCAGAGAATGTTGAGATTTTGGGCTTTGGTTGGATTTTTAATGAGCTTTAAATCAAAGGTAAATGATGAAACCCACACATGCAATACAAAATTTCTGATGTTAGTTAAATTGAAATCATGAAGTGATAAAATTTTATTGGTTGATGTTTGGCAGTTTAAATTGACATTTAAATTAATTGAATTTTATATTGAATTAAATTGACATTTAAATTAATATTGAATTTAATTAATAGTTAATCACTAACAATTGACAATTAGTAAATGTTGTGATATTGGTTGATTTGGATGTTGATTGCAATTGGATGCCTGTTGATTGATATGTTGGAAGTATGGTTGTTTATTCATTTGGATAATCACTATTCTCACCCTATTTATTATTTGACATTTTATAAATTGTCACTTGTAATATTTGAAATGACCTAAGAAATAGGTCTAAATTATATATACCTATGTCATTTAAGGATGGGTTGAAATGATATATATTCATCCATGTAATTAAAATTAGAATAAATAATCACTTAGCCATAGGGTAGAAAATTATATACGGACACGAAATTTGGTTAAAATAAATGGTTGTGAATCTTAAATTTTAAATTGGTTTAAATAAAATATTTTTAAAGAAAATATAACTTTGTTTTATACGAATTGAATTATTTTCTGATTCGAGATTTAAAATGTTGAAATTGAAACTTTTTAAATAAAATTGTTTAAAGATTTAATTTAAAATCTTAAAGTTAAAATTGAGATATGGTTAGAATTTATTGAAAGTGAATTATTTTAAAGGTCTAATTGTAATTTAAACTTTGAATTTACTTTAATTAAAATGGTTTATATTGGTATTTCAAAGTTTGGATGTAAAAGAGATCTGAACAAAATTGTTTCAAAATGAGAATGTGAATTGAAACTTTCGGCCTTTGGATAGAATCGGTAAATTGAATCTGAAGTAAAATATGAAATCGTCTGAACCGAGGTTGATCTAAATTAAAAATTATATATGAAGTTGACTTGAATTGGAAGTCAAAAATTGATTTCATTGTTATTTGGTACGTGAGTTCAAATTGTTATGAAAGAAAGAAATGGTTTTAACATAAACTATTTTAATATATAACTATTTTAAAAACCAAATTACTTTAACATATAAACTATTTTAATTATCCAAACTATTTCCAATATTAAAACTATTTTATATTCAAAACTATTTCAAATCTTTAAAACTATTTTGATGATTCCAAACTATTTTTCAATATTAAAACTATTTTAATCATCTAAACTATTTTCAATATTCAAACTATTTAGTTATTCAAAACCATTTTCAATATTCAAACTTTTTAAAGGGGAACTATTTGGATTTAAATCGTTGATTTAATTACTTTTGTTTTGATATGAAGCATTACCTATTTTGAATTCGAAATGATTTTGAAGCGAATTTGAAATATTTATATGAAGTATGACTTATTTTTGAAATTTAAAACAATCAACTAGTTTGAAAAATGACATTTTGTTGTTAAAGAGTCCGGGGTCAGATGAATGGCATACTCTTTGTTATTCTATCGAGAGGACTTTAGTAACCGTGTACGCAGTGGATGTTATCCAAAATTTAGAGGTTGAATTGGCGACGTTTACTGGAATGAAGGAAGAGAACTATGATGGATGACCCAACAATTGTGTCACTTTGAAATGACTAAAACAGGAGCTTATATCTGGCCAAAGGGTTAGCTATCTTTAGGGGACATCACCCCTTTGTATTATTATATTGATTTTTACTCGATCGGTGCACCTTGATTTGATTTTTAAGATGATGGACTCTATCGGCGGTCGTTGCAGCAATGTGTTACGACCTGCCAAAAAGGGTAAACTGGTAGAATCCTACCTTGGGCATTGCCTCACATGCCTCGTCATACTTTTATCCTTATATGCACCTACTACAATTTGTTTTAGTATGGTACCTATAGGGGACTCACTGGCTACCAACGTTACTGTGTATGTTACAGTACCTGCATAGACTACCTACTTAAAAATGAGTTAAGGAGGATCAATGTAAAGCCTTAACACTATTTTAATACTTTACTTTACTGATTGACGCTACATATATAGCGTGACTTACTGTATATAGATAGTTTGATGGATCCTTAAGAGGTGGAAAATCTTATAACATCTTTTAAGTTATTGCACTCACGTTGTACACTTGATAGTTGATGGAAAATCCCATAACCATCTTTGAAGCTATTACACTCATGTTTACTTATTATTGATTTAACTTACATTAGAACTTTTAGTTCGAACTTGAGTGTTTTGTCTTTTCATTATGCTCGAGTCAGCCTGAGTATTTCAGTATTGAAGACATTATTCCTTAAAGATGGAGATGGAGTTTGCTAGACCGCATTTACTATTACTATTTCGCCGGATTATTTTGGTATGTTTGTTGATTGTACTCTGATTATATTATAAAAAATTGAAATCTAATGTATATCATAAAGCACCTTCATGAACTGTTTATTTAATTATTATATTTTGTCATTCCGTTGCAAGATTCTGTGTATTGCTATCCTTCTTTTCCCTTATTTTCTTATTAAACCCCATTGATAATCTACCCTTTTGAATGGTTTGAGTTAGACATGTGCAGTTTATTATTGACTTAAATCGTTCAAAAAGGTGGGTCGTCATAGTTGGTATCAAAGCTTTGGTTTAGAGATACCTTAGCCCATTAAGGATAATATTATAAATAGGGTTAGTAATACACTAGAATGAGCGTGACGACCCACAAATCCGTCTCATTCAGAGCCGACAATAGCCACACATGTCCAACCCCAAACCGAACAGAAACATGGATAATCATGAGAAAGAAAGAAGAGAGAAAGAGAAGCGAAGAAGAAGTGAAAACAGAAGGAACTAAAATTTTTAGAGAATCTCACAATCGCAGTGGAAAACACACATTATCATATCAATGATCTTTACAAAAAGAAACTGTAATATAATATACATACATCAATTAGCGTACAACAATCAATCACTAATCATCAGCTTGGACAGTTATAATAATCTATCCTTACAATTGCTGATGATTTAACAACAAAGCAGCGGAAAATAAACATATACGTGGAATATGACCAGAAGACTTCTAGCTCGCTTGTCGAAGCCCTAAAACATCCAAATCTGCATCTACAAATATACTTGGTCTGACCGGAGCTTTGAAAGGGGAAAACGCCTGGATCAGTCTGGTAAACCAACATGAGAAAACACATCTCAATTGAATTTATTTAAAAGTTATAAAACTTTCCTTTGTTAAAACAAAGGTATCTCATAAGACACGCCCACACATAAACACAAATGGGTTTTTACCTTACGATAACCAAAACATTTCATATCAAATCATGTTATATTATACTAGTGTCTAGTAAACAAATAATAATAATTCTAATAGCCGAAATTGTTAACATTGTTAAGTTCCAACATACTAGGCACTACAAACAAAATGGCAGGCACGTAGTGGAGAGTGGATTCCATACAAATGACTAGATGAAAGGACTACCTTCTGCCGGTACATCTTTAGAGGAATATACCAAGGTCAACATAACATCTGCACCTCTACCAACACAAGACCGGCCCACATTTTTGACAAGGTAGTGCCGAATATGTCATCACTCCGCTCATTACCGACCTATTCGAGGGCCCTCATAACATACATAATTTACATCCCAAACATCATAGGAGGAAGAAATATATCTAGAAAGGGATGATCATACCCTAATAGCTGCGAACCACATAGCCTTGCTTCATCTACCCTGTTTTGGTCAATTTCGGGTGTGAGGCCAAAGGTCATGATTACCTTTCACATAGCACATATCACTTTGAATGCCATACAGCCATTCCTTTGATCACTATTGTCTTTTACAAACATACAACCTTCGAGCTCATATGTCTCAGAGAAAGGTGTTAAGACATCCATCTGCCACCAAATAGATGCATGTTTATAAAAGTCAATGTTGCAACCTCAAAAATGCGATGTCATACATCCATCCATACAAGTTGTCTAAGAACAAGACAAACCGAAGGCACTCTCTAACCATATCCTATTGGGAATTACCCCTAGGATTTGAAGCGATAGTCCTTGCATTGCATATTTCATAATGAAGAGACCGTTACTACTATATGTATAATAGGAGTTTATCCCCAAACGGTTAACATGCAGTCCTTCGTTCCAAAAATCCAAAATATCAATATCTTCCACCAGCACATTCGAACATACATATGTTGGTCCGAAGTGGTTCTCGGATAAATCCAACCCCAGTCTCTTCAGACCAACAATGATAAGTGGCTAATTTATTTGATAGTCGGTTATTTAACTACCAAAGCAAACAAATAATATCTAGCACCATAAGAAATCACTAGGCCCATTTAATTAAATCTTTCATTTACTTAGATCAAACTCAAAATATTCGCTTCAAATTATTTTTAAAAAGATATATCCTCAAACCATTTCAAATCTTTCTATCTTGGAAAACATTTCCATATACTTATATCAACGGTACAAGCATATTAAAAAATCACTTCATTTTCAATGCTTAAAAAGTATTTTCATATAGATATATCAATGGTATAAGCATATACAAGAACACAATCATTTGGAGATATGCCAAATAGATTTCTATAACCATACAACTCCAGAGTTCATACGCCACTGAACGGGGTAAAGTATAGGAAGCAATGCACCTACACCAAAAAGCCTTTAATATGATTATAAGAACCGTTTCGAGTATTTCACGATGTAAGTCAAAACATCATTTGTAACATCCCAAAATTTATTAATTTAAATTTGGTAACTTATTTGAACTTCTGAAATTTAATTTGAGAAGTTTCAAAATAAATAAAATATTATTAATATTAAATATACAAAAACATATGGATATAAATAAAGTATTTGGTAGTTTAAGCTTTAAATAAATAATAATAATAAATTATAAAAACAAGGATTTGTGTTAAACATAAATATATAAGGTAAGATAAACCATAAAGAAATATATATAGATTTGCATGTGAATTATGTAAACAAGATAACAAAAAAATGTAAGCAAGAAGATTAAACAAAACAAAAAAAATGTACATACAAAATTCAAATAGGATTACATGCAAACTTAAAAGAAAACATAAGCATTTAATGCTATCTATTCTCAAGCACAAATCAAAACCACTTCAGCCACCAAAAGGAAAAATCTCTGGTCAATGAAAAAAAATCCAACTAAAAGAAATAAACTCATACTAGATAACACCTACCTCCCCTGTACTAAACTATCTCCTTTATATATACATCCATATTAGTATAGTTCGTTCAAACAAAAAAATAGCATAGCCAGGAAGAAAAAGAAGTAAAACATCACTATATTTTCAAACTAAAAAAATCATTCAACTAAATAAAACAGGATTCAAAAGAAGATCAACTGCGAGTTTTCAAAACAAGAAAATAAGCTGTTCTCTGTTTCAAATTTGCTTCCAGGTGAGTAAATATATTATTTCAAAGTTTAAATCTAGGTACTAGTTCATGGAACTTTGTGCTTTGCTGTATAAAAAAATATATTTAGTTCTGTATGTTTTCTGTGACACTGGAGATGTTTATATGACTTGTTCTTCTATATTTTGGTTTCAGAGCAAAGTGAATTAGAAAAAAATCTAATAAATCTTCATACAAACATTTTTAACTTAGGATTTTTAAACAAAATAAGTTTTTTAAACTTGAATCACAGCCTAGAATTTGTTTTAAGCTTGATCATGAAAAGTTTGACTCTGTAACCTCAATTTTACAGTAAAAACAAAATCATATGATGAATTCAGTATTTTAAATTATCGATTTGATTGTATAACTTGAATAAACATACAAAGATAGGATTTTTAAAATTAATATGATGATTTTTAATTAAGTATTCCAAGTGTAGTTCATATTTGAACAAAATATGCATTTTGATCATTTTCTGATGATCGAACCAACGTTTGGTGATAAGATTTTGTTTGAAGCTAGCTTGTTGATCAACGATTTCAGGAAAATTATCAAATAATTTTTCTATTGCACGAATTGATGGGTCGAGGTGAATTTAGGGTTATGTTTGAAGTTTTGCAGTGGGTTGGAAATGTGGTGATTTCGTCACCATGGATTGATTGAGTTGCTCGAGATTGAGGGGGACGGTAGTGTATGGGGTTGACGTGGTGTGGATGGAGTTGGGGCAGCTTCGGTGGTCTGAGAAGCGACGATGAGGCGTATTCGTCTTGGTGAGTTCGAGTTACAGTTCGAACGAAAGGTCAAATTTCGTTTTCGAGTTTTTGGATTCGAATCGAACCTCGATTTCGAGTATAGGGGATTTTTGCGACTTGTCGAAGTTATTGGAGTTCGCCAGAGGGACTGCGCGACGCCGTGCACGTGTACAACATCGATATGGTGTCAGCGTTGTTGAAGTGGTGAGTGACTCAAGTCATTACTCGAGAAAATGGAAGGCGTGCTTTGAGTTGGAATACGAATTCTCGAGCCTGGTACGTGAGCCTGGAACAGGCTATTGAGTTTAAAAATTAAAAAGAAAAAAAAAGGAAGAAGAAGAAATGAATGAGAGGAAAGAAGAACAACTTAGGGAAAGATGGAGAGAAACTCGAGTAACACTCGAGTAAAACCTGGAAAACTTCGGGTTTGTTTTCAAAATGGGTTAAGCCCTATAAATTTCAAGGTATAATGTTAAACAAAATTTAGTAGTTATGAAATAATTAATGTTGACTATTTTAAGTTAAGAACTTATTACAAGTTTTAATTAACTAAGTGAATACTTAACAATGTTCTTTAAAATCTTGATTAATATTTTAAATTAAGTAGTTAATATAAGTAGGTTTAAATTTTAATTAAAATTAAAGTTTTCTAAGTTATTAATAATTTGGTTTCAAAGTTATTTTGGAAGATTTTTAAAGTGTTAATTAAGATAAACAATTATTATTAATTAATTATTTGGAAAATAATTAAGAATGATTAATTTCTAATTGTAATTAAGGATTGGTTAATTAATAATTAAGTATCTAATTTATTTGTAGTTAAGAATTGTTAACTAGATAATTTAAGTTAATTAATTTATAATTGGTAGTTAATTAAGAAAATTAATTAAGGAATGATTAATTAATAAAGTTAAAATTTAATTAATTTATTTATGATTAAGAATAATTAATCATGATTTAAAATAATCAATAAAAATAGTTATGTGGTTAATTCATTTAAACCACATTCACCTTAATAAAAAAATGATTAACCATTATCAAATGTTGTGTACTGAATTGATATTTCTGTTGTGATACTGTGTGATGTAGATTTCTCTGTGTTGAACTGTGATTTGTGATTTGCTTCTATCTGTATGTGAAAACCCTTTTGCCCGTAAAACGACATTTAAATTCGATGCGACAGGGAGTCGGATTTCAGTCATTTATCCGAAACCCACATCGAACCCTGAATGTGAATCTTTGTGATTGATACATCCACATGTTTTAAAATTAACGCTCACTATTCTGTTTAGCCGGGAGAGGACCTTTGTGTCATATAACCCATTTCGAATAGTGATACGTTGAAATAAATAGCTTTTAAAGACGGTGGTGAAGATCGGGTGTCTTCAGAAATGATAGGATAACCTATAGATTGTCTCTGCACTGAGTTGCTCTGGTATAGAGACTTCTACATGTGATGGGAAGTCCGATCGGGATTGTGGATACCCGGATTTGCAAGGGCTTCTTCCTTTATTGGACGAAGTGCCTTCGGTTCTGTTCAAACTAGAACATACTTGTATGGTGTATGTCTGACACTATACTTTGAGATATAAAGTAGATTTCTTTCAAATACATAGCTGTTGGTGGCGGAGAATTTATTCTCTTAGCTTAACACCCTTCTTTGAGACGTACGAGCCCAGAGATTATGTAATTGAAGGTTATCAGCGATATACTCCTAATTTGGTAGTGTGACATGCTAAGTGCTGTTGTGTGTTGATGATCAATTGTTGATCATTTGTGATCAAAGCATGGCTTTCGGGTAAAGCGTAACCTTGTGAACGAGACCCCAACATACCTCACACCCCGGAAATGGTCCAAATAGGAAAGATGCGCCAAGGTTATGAGGGTCGCACCCTTTAGGGTATGTCATGTCCTTCTGGAAAAAGGCAGTGTCATGGTATGGAGCCCAGATACTTTACCTATGTGGTTGCTACAATCTCATTTACTGAGTGGTTGTTGCTTTGTTGTAGAGGGCCCTCGGATAAAGGTCGCAAACGACCGGGGGGTGACGTACTCGAGTAATAGTTACCTAGTTGCAGAGGTAACCCGGCCTTGTGTTGGAAGAGAGCCGAGTAGATTCTCGGGACGTCCCTCCAGAGGCGTACCCATGTGGCAGTAGGAAGTTCCTTAGCCTGACCATTTATTGGAAACCCAATTCCCAATACGAGCCTTGTACAATTTTAGTTGTATAATCTGCCGTTTACTTATGGTGGTCACCACTGTTTAGATGGTAGCTATAGTAGGCATAGTACAGAATTTCTATGCTGGCTAAGATTAATATTATACTTTCGAAATGATTTTCTATACTATGCACTAGTAATAATACCAAAGAATTTTGCTCGTATCAAGCATATTTGACTATCATAAGAAGAAATCTCCTCCAATTCTGCGACTACATTGTGTGTGTGGCGGGAGGTCTTATGGTAGTTTCATTTTTCAAAAAGCATACTGGATTTTCTTGTATAAATCTGTTTTATTTAAAAGCAACTATTTTTGTTTATTCATACCAGTCCCACGACTGACCTGGTGTTTATTGTTCCTTTCTAAACTATGGGTGCCCATAATTTCAACACGGGCAGCCTAGTAGCAGGTTTCCGCATTTTGGTCTTAGTATTTTAGAGGCTTTTACCTTGGAGATATTTTGAAAACTTTAGATATCAAGGTGCTTAGTTTGTTGGAAGTTCACCATCGCTTCATTCCTTTGAAGACTTTTTGGCATATGATCGCTTATGGTTCTATTATGATGTCTATCTGGAGTTGTGATATATGTATAAAATGCTCTGATGTAGTAATGGATATTATGATGATGTTATATCTGTGATTTAATGCATGATATTCATTTTTTTCCGCTGTTTTATATTCATCTAATGTTGTTATAAGCTCCATCCGACTGGAGTTCGATGTTTGAATCTTTGGCCGTCAAATATAAGTGAGGTATTTAGTGTCAATTTTTGAACATTGGATTTCGGATCATGACAAAGTGGTACCAGAGCTGAAGGTTGAGTAAGAACTTTAGCTACGGAGTATAACACATTAGATGGCTCATTAGAGATAGGGTGAAGTATACCCTAGAATGAGTATAATCGAGACCGAAACTCTAAATTTTCTTAGTCTATTTCCTTAAACAGCTGATATTCCTTAAGATATCTCGTCCGAATATCTAAACCAATTTTTTTACTAATTACAGATAGTAAGAATGAGCGGACGAAGAGGAAGAGCTTGGGGGCGAGGAAATGCCACAGCACCTAGCCAAGTTCCCCCAACAGCAGCAGCAACTTTATCTACTCAACATCAGCCGAATCTGGCTGATTTATATACGAATTTTTCAAGGCTTGGTGGTAAGCCGTTCACCAGGATGGAGTCGATTGTTGAGGCCCAAGCATGGATCAGATCATGTGAAAGAATCTTTAGAGGGCTAAAATTGCAAGACGATCAGATGCGACTCATAGCTTCTTGGCAACTTCAAGAAGAAGCCTTAGCATGGTGGGAGATAATTACTGTAGATAAGCCAAAAGACGAGTTTACTTGAGAGAAATTTAAAGAAGTATTTGAGAAGCGCTATATGCCATCGGCTGGAATTTCTCGAATGTACCAGGAATTCACGGACTTAAAGCAGAGGAGTTTGTCATTCGAGGAGTATCTAAATAAATTCAATGAGTTGTCTCGATTCGGTCCAGAATTGGTAAACACACCTTTAAAGAAGAATGAAAGGTTCATTCGTGGGATGAATAAGAAGTTCCACGAAAGGATGACTGGCCACGCCAAAGAATCCTTTTCAGATTTGGTTGATATAGGATACCGATATGCTACACTTGATATGCAAGAAGCTCCAATGGAGAAAGGAAATTCGATCAATCAAAATTGGAAGAAGAGGAAATTTGGAAGCAAGAAACCATGGCAGGGTAAGGAGAAAAAGAAGAGTAATCAGGGAAGCACAACAGAGAATGTCACTTGCTACAATTGTCTAGAAAAAGGCCATTACTCAAACAGCTGCAAGAAGCCAAAGTGGGATCAATCCGTTCAAGCGAAGCCCAGGAAATGCTATTATTGTCAGAAATTGGGACACAAAGTTAAAGACTGCTTAGTCATGAAGCAAGCTCAAACAGCCAAGGTGTACACGGTCAAATTCCAACCTGCATCTTCCAAAGCAGAAAAAGGGAAAGGAGTTCTGGAAGGTAATTTTACTATTTATGATAGCATTGTTAGAGTTTTGTTTGACACAGATGCCACACACAGTTTTATCTCTCAGCAAGATATTAATGAATTAAATCTTGAACCCGATTTTGTTGAAGAGCCTATATGCATAAAGAATCCAGTTGTAGTTCTCGCAAACCTCTTTCTTCGATGCAGAGACTTTCCTATCTCATATTCTTATTACCAATTCCCTATCAGTCTCTTTGTCCTTGATTTTAACGAGTTTGAAGTCTTGCTCGGAATGGATTGGCTAGCAAAATACATAGCCAAATTGGATTGTAATAATCGATTGATTTCAATCAAAACCAAATTTGGAGATTTCATCGAGATTTCTTGTGAGGACCCTAGTCCTAAAAGAGAAGGGTTGATGTACAATTTGGGTTATCCCGAACCCAGTTTGGAGTCTATACCCATTGTTAGAAATTTTCCGGACGTGTTCGAATAAGTGAAATCCTCACCTCCACATCGAGAAATAGAATTCAGAATTGACCTAGTACCCAATGTTCGTCCTGTCGTTCACGCAAATCGCAAGATGGCGCCCAAGGAAAGGGTTGAATTAGTCCAGCAAACCAATGATTTACTAGATAAAGGATTAATTCGTCCTAGTGTCTCTGAATGGGGTTCAGCCGTAGTGTTTGTTGCTAAATCGGATGGATCTTTGAGGTTGTATGTAGATTACCACGATCTCAATAAGTTGACTCTCAAGAATAAATTTCCTCTACCTTGAATTGATGATCTGTTTGATCAATTGCACGGCACTTGTTTCTTTTTGAAGATGGATCTAGCCCAGGGGTTCCATCAATTACGAACCGCCAAAGATTGTGTTCATTTGACCGCTTTCAGGGTCCTAATATGTTCTATAAATGGTTAGTCATGCCTTTCGGGCTAACCAATGCTCCAGCATACTTCATAGACCTTATGACTCATGTATTCCAGGAAGTATTGAATAAATTTGTACTCATGTTTATTGATGATATTTTGGTCTATTCCAATACCGAAGTGGAGCATGCCGAGCATCTTAGAATCGTTTTGGAGATATTAAGGAGGAATATTCTATTAGCAAAATTTTCCAAATGCATTTCTGGGTCAAAGAAGTTAAATTTCTCGGCCATATTGTTAATGAAGAAAGAATTTCTGTTGATCCTAGCAAATTTCCGCTATTCTTAATTGGAGGAAACCCACTACCCCAAAAGAAGTTCGAAGCTTTTTGGGTTTAGTAGGTTATTATCGGAAGTTTGTTCAGGACTTTTCTAAGATAGCTAGTATGTTGACTAAGCTAACAATGAAGGATGTAAAATTCAATTGGACTCTGAAATGTGACGAAGCTTTACAGGAGTTGAAGAAGAGATTAACCACCGCTCCTGTTCTTTCTATTATCAATGGGAATCAGGGATTACCTGTTTATACCGATGCTTGCGGTGATGATTTGGGTGCAGTATTAATGCAGAATGTGAAGGTAATTGCCTACGCAAGTAGACAATTACGTCCTCATGAAAGAAACTATCCAACCCATGATTTGGAACTCTTAGCTGTTATCTTCGTTTGAAAATATGGCGACATTATCTTCTGGGTAAAAAAAAAAAAATCTTTTCAGCTTTTCTAACAATTTACAAGTTTAACTTAACTTAACAATATACCTAATGAACTCTCTTTATTCTAGGTGAAAAATTCAAATTATTCGCTGATCATAAATCTTTGAAATATCTCTTCACCCAGAAAGATTTAAATCTGCGACAACAATGTTGGTTGGAATTTCTGGCATCTTATGACCTAGACATTCTGTATATGCCCAGAAAAGCCAATGTAATTGCCGACGCCTTAAGTAGAAAGCATGCTATTCTTGCTCATCTTGTTATCGCTCCTGCACTTCTTAAGAGGATCGCGAGCAACTAGTATGAAGATGAGTTTCTTCGGGGAATTTATAAAAGAATACGCCAAGGAGAAGATACTAGTTTTGATATGGATAGTAGAGGAGTTATGAGATTAAAAGGCAGAATATGTGTTCCGGACATCCTCGATCTGAAAAGCGAAGTTTTGGACGAATGTCACAAATCTAAACTTTGCATCCATCCAGGAGTCAATAAAATGTATCGTGATATCAAAAGAACTTTCTGGTGGAAGACGATGAAAAGGAACATATCTATATATGTGAGTCGCTGTGCTACTTGCCAACAAATCAAAAGCGATCAAAAGAAAATGACGGGTTTACTTCAGCCTTTAGAGGTACTCAAGTGGAAATGGGACCAAGTATGATGGATTTCACCGACGGGTTGCCTTGTACTCGGAAAGGCAATGACACAATTTGGGTTATTGTCGTCCGTTTGACTAAGACAACCAACTTTTTGCCAGTGAAATCTACCCGCACAGCAACAAGTTTAGCCAAATTATATGTGAAAGAAATTGTCCGTCTCCACGGTATTCCTAGCAGTATAGTGAGTGATCGTGACCCGATCTTCACTATTAGATTTTGGGAGGTATTTCAAGACGCATTGGGAAAAAAAACTAAATTTCAGCACTACTTATCACCCACAATCTGATGGGCAGACTGAGAGGACTAACCGAATCTTAGAAGACCTATTGCGTGCTTGTATACGTGATTTTGGTGGTTCTTGGGAGGACTATTTACATCTGGTCGAATTCTCATATAACAATAGCTATCAGGCCAGTATAGAGATGACTCCTTTTGAAGCTTTATATGGTCGTCCGTGTCGATCACCCGCATGCTGGATTGAGGCAGGTGATAGACTTGTCCTTGGACCAAATATGATTAAAGAAGCCACAGAGAAAGTTGATTTTATACGGACAGCTCAGAGTCGTCAAAAGAATTATTATGATCTTAAAAGAAGGGATTAGGAATTCCAGATTGGGGACTCTGTTTTTCTCAAAGTATCTCCTATGCGAGAAGTATTAAGGTTTGGGAAGACCGATAAGCTAGCACCACGATATATTGGTCCTTTTCCTATTCTAGAAAGGATCGGATCTTTAGCCTATCGAGTACAGTTGCCTAGCTGGTTATCTGGCGTGCGTGATCTGTTCCACATTTCTAATCTTCGGAAGTATGTGCACGATCTAGATAGTATTATTGAAGAAGCTACTCAGTAGGATCTCGAAATCACTCCCAATTTAACAGTTACAAGAGAACTAATAAATATTATAGATCGTGATGAAAAACAATTGAGAAACAAAGTTGTGAAACTAGTTAAAGTTCAGTGGAGTGGCAATCCAAAGGACTGCACTTGGGAAACTAAAGATAATATGCGAAAATCATATCCCAATTGCAGAGTGGATATCTCGGCTTAAACTGGTAAGCCATTTCTCTATCCTTTTTCGAATTCGTATATTCTTTGTTTGCTTTTCTTTCTCTTTCAAATTTCGAGGACGAAATTTTCTTGGAGGGGAGGGGTATATTTGTAACATCCCAAAATTTGTTAATTTAAATTTGGTAACTTATTTGAACTTTTGAAATTTAATTTGAGAAGTTTCAAAACAAATAAAATATTATTAATATTAAATATTACAAAAACATATGGATATAAATAAAGTATTTGGTAGTTTAAGCTTTGAATAAATAATAGTAATAAATTATAAAAACAAGGATTTGTGTTAAACATAAATATATAAGGTAAGATAAACCATAAAGAAATATATATATATATATATATATATATAGATTTGCATGTGAATTATGTAAACAAGATAACAAAAAAAATGTAAGCAAGAAGATTAAACAAAACAAAACAAAAAACGTACATACAAAATTCAAATAGGATTTAATGTAAACTAAAAGGAAACATAAGCATTTAATGCTATCTATTCTCAAGCACAAATCAAAATCACTTCAGCCACCAAATGGATCTGGTCAATGAAAAAAATCCGACTAAAAGAAATAAACTCATACTAGATAACACCTACCTCCCCTGTACAAAACTATCTCCTTTATGTATACATCCATATCAGTATAGTTCGTTCAAACTAAAACATAGCAAAGCCAGGAAGAAAAAGAAGTAAAACATCACTATATTTTCAAACCAAAAAAAAAAAATCATTCAACTAAATAAAACAGGATTCAAAAGAAGATCAATTGGGGGTTTTCAAAACAAGAAAAAAGTTGTTCTCTGTTTCAAATTTGCTTCCATGTTAATAAATATATTATTTCAAAGTTTAAATCTGGGTATTAGTTCATGGAACTTTGTACTTTGCTGTATAAAAAAAACATATTTAGTTCTGTATGTTTTCTGTGATACTAGAGATGTTTATATGACTTGTTCTTCTATATTTTTGGTTTTAGAGAAAAGTGAATTAGAAAAAATCTAATAAATCTTCATACAAACATTTTTAACTTAGGATTTTTAAACAAAATAAGTTGTTTAAACTTGAATCACAGCCTAGAATTTGTTTTAAGCTTGATCATGAAAAGTTTGACTCTGTAACCTCAATATTACAGTAAAAACAAAATCATATGATGAATTCGAGTATTTTAAATTATCGATTTGATTGTATAACTTGAATATACATACAAAGATAGGATTTTTAAAATTAATATGATTATTTTTAATTAAGTATTCCAAGTGCAGTTCATATTTGAACAAAATATGCATTTTGATCATTTTCTGATGATCGAACCAACGTTTGGTGATAAGATTTTGTTTGAAGCTAGCTTGTTGATCAACGATTTCAGGAAAATTACCAAATAATTTTTCTATTGCACGAATTGATGGGTCATGGTGAATTTAGGGTTATGTTTGAAGTTTTGCAGTGGGATGGAAATGTGGTGATTTCGTCACCATAGATTGATCGAGTTGCTCGAGATTGAGGGGGATGGTAGTGTAGGGGGTTGACGTGGTGTGGACGGGGCTGGGGCAGTTCCAGTGGTCTGAGAAGCGGCGACGAGGTGTTTTCGTCTTGGTGAGTTTGAGTTACAGTTCGAACGAAAGGCTAAATTTCGTTTTCAAGTTTTTGGATTCGAATTGACTCTTGATTTCGAGTATCGGAGATTTTTGTGACTTGCCGAAGTTATTGGAGTTCTCCAGAGGGACTGTGCGACGCCGTGCACGTGTACGGCGTCGATATGGTGTCAGCGTTGTTGAAGTGGAGAGTGACTTGAGTCGTTACTCGAGAAAATGGAAGGCGTGCTTCGAGTTGGAATACGAATTCTCGAAAACACATTAAAGATATCATCATGACATCCGAAACATCATATATCAACATATATATGAAAATAGTCAGTAGTAGTGAGGAATCCTGTTGTCCCTTCAACCTGTCCCCCCCGCATCACATACAATATATAATCATAAAAATATAAATCAACCGCTTCAAGGCGGGATTCGTATACAAATGGTCATCCGCTCTTACAAGGGAACATAATAGGTCTCATCTACTCCAATAGACGAGAATATATCCAAACTAACTGATACATATAGTATATTATCCAAATAAGCATCAAACATCATATATAAATTTATTCCCACTTATATAGAAATATGAGCAAGCCAGAGAGGTAAGTTTACTCACATAAATGCCAGAAATCGCCTAAGCTCTCCGGATTGAATTAAAGTTGAACGATCGTTCAATTTAACTCAAAATTCCAACTTGCTCTGAATTCATCCTGTCTAACTCCATAGTGTAGTGCTCGCTGATACGAATGCAATGCAACTTGTCACGCTCGAAATGGACCTCGTACGAGAAAGTTATGAATCTATATGCATTTGGGTAATTAATTATAAAATTAAGTTAAATATGCTTATTTAAAATCTTAACCTTCTTTTAATTTTCGTTCATTTCCCTCTGCCTTCCACCCTCGAGTAACAGGCTGGCGCCTCTTTTTTTTTTAAATTGCTTTCGCCAAAGATCGTGCCACCATAGATCGATGCTGCACCTGCCACTGAACTGCCCATTTGCGCGCCACCCTCCGCCCCAGCACGCGACCACCCAGCAAGCGCGCCTCGTGCATTTTGAGACCTAACCAAACCCATTCTCTGAGGACGAACGAAGGTGAAATCCTTCCGCCTTGGCTCGCCGTTCGATGATCCATCCGTACACTAGCTTGTATCGTTGTCCTCTACGTTTTCCTAGTTGAACCTGTTGGCTAATTGTGCCTCTAGCGGCTCCGATCAAAAATAGCCATTAGACGGTTTTCTTTTATTTGGCGGCTGAGAAATTAGAGTTTGAAAATGAGAGAAAGTGATGGCTATTTATAGAAGATTTGGCTTGGCATATTCATCTGTGAAAATACTGAACTCCAAACCAAGCGTGCCGCCTGACTTTCTATATGTTACACCCCTATTTCGAACACAACGAAATATGTATCGGGAGCCAATTCATCATATTCAAAAGATAGCTTTTCAAAATCAAATTATTTTAGTTAATTTCTATGTGTTTTGAACTCGCACGATCAAACAGTACGTCCAATCGGCACGAGATTCGACAACATACTTTAATTCACTATTATTGATCCAATAAAACTAGTTTCTTCGAAGTCCAAGACAATGTCAAAAATGACTATTTTTACACGTTAATTAAAATATAAAATTTTCAATTTTTATTTATTCATTTTTAAATAAAAATTAAAAATTCACTAACTTCATTCTAATTCAAATAGATTTTATGTCAACTTTGAATCGTTTTCATTCATATTAAATCCAAGATTCAATTATTTAAACAATATCAAATATTAAATTAAAAAATTTAATTATCTGATAAATCACTTTATTTGAAATATAAGTTATTCAACTTATAAAATTAACTTTTGAATATTTAAAATCAACTAAATATTCAAATTTTGAATGACTAAAATTTCGGGTCGTTGCAATGAGTGTGAGTGTGTATATATACGAGAGAGCTTATTTGTTTGTGCTATGGAAATGTTTTGAATCGTGTTTATTAGTTCAGTTGGGTATTTATAAATTCTAGTTGGAATATGGGACGCCATGGCATCGATAGGCATTCTAAATACTTAAAAAAGACAAATGGACACGATATTATTTTAAAAATAGGTATATAAAATAATTTTGCCTCGTCCTGTATTTTATATATAAAATAATAATTTTTATAATTGATATAGTTATTTTTGGTGTGTTGTCTGTTAGGAAATGATAATATTCGATTATTGTCATTTATTGTTGGTTGGTCAAGGTTCTTAAATACTATTAACTATTGTATGTTATGAGAAAATGTAATTTCATAAATATGGTTTATAAATTATGATTTACAAATAAAATGAACTTCAATTGAATTTTTTAACTTAAGTTCCGGCGTTTTGAAATTTGTTTTCAAAGATTTTGGAAAAATAATATTAGTATTATTTGGAAGTATTTTTAGATAGAAATATTTTCAATTGAATTTAAAAGAAATGTTTTCAAAGGAATTTTAAAAGGAAACAAGTAATCTACTCCCCTATTCTGGTGCTAAAAAATAATTTTAGTGATGACTGCGGCATCATCGACATTTATTTTTGAGTTTCAAAGTAGGCAGATCACTAAAGTAGCTTTGCTACACATTTGTTTTGATAGACAAATTTTGATTTAAATTTCCATTAAATATGAGTTGATATATGAAAAGATAGAAGTATATATTATTTCAAGATGATTTGTAGTGAAACCCAGTATATATTTCTTAAGTTCTTCGGTCATTAGTGATTTTCAATTATTGTAATGGAATGGAATCTTCGATTGATTTAATAAGTTGGAAACTTCCAAATTGAAATTTGAAATTTAAGCTAAGTGCTTAGTGGACATATAAAAGTTGAAGTTTTGTAACTCTTAAATGAGAAGATAATGAAAATTAAAACAAGTTTAAACCGTTGAACATTTTTGGTAAGTAAAGTGAATAAGACTATGGTATATGCATCTAGGATTTAATGGAATATTATATAAGTTGTAGCTTTCTGAGATAATTATAAACTGGAATAATGTTTTGTGAAAGGAGATGAATCTTTATAAAAATTTATAAATGTAAGAAAATATTTTGGAATAATTCACAAATAAATTCAGTACGGATGAAGAAATACTATTTTGAAAATAAATGGGAATTAAAAAGAATAGAGAAACTTAAGTATGAAACGGTTCATTGATTAATATTAAATGGAAACAAGTTATATAAGTAAATAATTATGAATTAAACTACAAGAAACTTAAGTAATATTTTAGGAATTTTTCCATTGATGATTTTAAATATTGAATGGGAAGTAATTTTTGTAAATAAATGAATACAAATTAATAAAAAGGTGATCTTGTATGAATGAATGAGAATTAAAATAAATGAAAATAAATGATGTGTTATAGAAACTAATAGAATAAAATGTAAGTTGTGCGTATATTATTTTATTCACATAACAGTTCTGATCCAGATTCAAATACATGATTTGTGGTAATTCACATCAGTCTGAGTTAGGATTTTTTGCTTGATTCTTGACAGTGAATGCTTGATACAGATTTTTGATATGATTTTAAAGTTTTCTATATGCAAGGAAAGTGGAGATTCCTAATCAAGGAACCGGATCAGAGTTTGCATTAGAGTGATCGGGTTATCAATACTAGTTCGGAAGTGAAATTTATATGTTCAAGCAAGCGATCAGAATTTATATTGTGTACAAATGATATATGTACATCGTACAAACTTAAATAATATTTAAATTCTATGTTGTTGGCTTATGGGAAGTTTGAAAAATGACACTTCAAATTGTTCGAGGTTGTATGAATATTCTATTGAGTATTTACCTAAGGCTGTTGAGCGTAAGGTACACTTGGTAGTTTATTTATCACCCTTGTATGATGAAAGGTTTCTGAACCTGGACAAATCATTATTTTTTGTTTGCTGTAGATGTGTGATGGACTCTTTTTTTGCATATAATGGTAGTACCGCTTTAGTTTGCATATAATTATTATGTATTTGTGTTGCTTGTGCTTTTGATTGGACAACTAATATATTGCTCTTTTTACATGGTTTTATCTCTTTTGGATTATGCAAGTAAGATACAGGTTTATGGAAACCATAGTTGTTGCTTTCGGTTTTCTAAATAGAGCTTTATTTTCCCGACAAATAGGTATGTTTTTGGAATACGGTTTTTGTAGTGGTATTTTATTGTTTTCCCATGGTTTGGGGATGCTTTATTATGAAATAAGATGTATAACATGTAATTATTGATATTGTTATTTTTTCGAACCTAGCTGTGCAAAGGAGATGCTGCCGAAATTTTTGGTGAATTTAGGACTTAGAAATTTTTTCGTGGAAATTGGACGATTTCCAAAAAAATAATTAAACTTAAATATGTAAGTTTAATTGTCTATTAATTGACTATTTTGAATAAAATATATCAACTTTCTTTGTTCTTTCTTGTTCCCTTTTTGGGACGTATTTTTTTGCGTGAGGGAGATTATAACGATCCGTATTTTTGACAATTAAAAATATTAAATTAAATAAGATATTGCAATTCAAAATTTTCAGAAATTAAAAATTTATGATTTATGGATGTAAAACAATATTGGGTTGCATATTAACAACAAGATTTGAAATAACAAATCTTTACTTTAATGAGAAATAAAATGAATATTTTGTATTAAAGGAACAATCATATGTTTATTTATTTGAAATATTTTGTAGCTTAAATGTTGATTATAGAAATAATAGATCTTATTTAGTAAATTTTTTTAACTCTTATTTGTGTACAATGATTTTAAATTTATAAAGGAAACAATTGATTATTTCCTATCACATTTATTTAGTCCGTTTGAAATTAGATTTTGTAATCAATGGAAATTAATGTTATTGAAATATTTCAGTTAATATGGGGGAAGATGTTAATTGTAGAATAATGAGTGAAATAAGTGTAAACTTATGTTTAATAAATACATAAGGGAATTATTAAGTCAAAATAAAAGAATTTGTTGGAAATTAATTATAATGAACTAGGATTTTATTTTTATTGTCATTAGTGATGGAATTAATTTAATGTTTAAATCTTGGGTTTAGCATGAAAAATTGATTTCAAAAGAAAACAATTGGATTAATTATCTTCCCAGTATTATGGTATGTTTTGAGATTTAATGATGGTAATTAATTAGTGATATTTGAAACTTATGTTTTGTGTTCAATAAGAAATAATAATGATAATTCAATTAGAAATATTACATTCAAATTATAAGTACTCAAATTTGTTTCAAATGTAATGATGACAGAAAACTTGTAAGTTGGAATTTAAAGGCGATTAAATCAATTTAATATTATTTCATTTTAATTAACATGTAAAAATTAATATAATTTGATTTTAAAGCTAACTTCTATACACAATTGAACTAGTGTTTGAAATTAGTTTCATTGAGTTTAAAAATATTAAAAACCTACATTGCGATATATATGATGACTTATTTTCATTCAGGGAATGAAACGGGTTTTTTGGTCTTGTAACCACTTCGGCCCAAATCAGCTTTTCTCTAGTCTATATAAATAGATTGTTCTGAAACCCTAGCATCCTTCAGATTCTTCTATTCTATATTTCTGTACATACTTTGTTAGCACCAAAATTGGTCACTAACACCCTTGAGTAGAGTTATGTCGAGAGACTAATGAAGAGAGTAAATTAGAACCGAAGAATAGTGTAATTCAATGCAAAAAGAACAACAAAAACGAGAACACTAGATTTATAGTGGTTCGGCGTAATTGCCTACGTCCACTTTTTGTTTAATCTTTATTGCTTTCTCAATCACTTGAATATAGATACAATCCATAAGCCAATCACTTGCATACAAGTTTGAATTAAAAATAGGAGAGTATTCAAAATGGCAGGGTCTCCCTAGTGTTCTTCCTAAAAAGGTCCCTTTCACTGTGTCTGTGCCCTTCTATTTATAGAAGAAGATGGGTTGGACTTCCCTCATGGGCTTAGGAACAAGCTACCTCGGCCCATAGTAGGTGACTTCTGTGCACCGGGCCAGGCAGGCCAAACGCTCTTGCTTTGTTGTGGGCCTGACAACTTGCTAACACCTCCAGTCTGCACCGTGCCAGGGATGCCGAAACATGTCGATTGCATCAAACCCTTATACCTCTAGGATCTTCTTCGTCAGAATCTTGTCTAGTGCTAATAATAATATGTTCACCTGTCGTTTTGTAGCCGGCCCAAGGTGCTGGTTGACACTTGCCCCCCAAAGTGTGTCATGTGAAGCAACATGACACGCTTTGAATCAGCGAGTATTCCTTGTTTATAGAAAGAAATCCATCATGTTTCCTGAATAGTCATTATTCTTCAATTTTATCCTCCTAAGGTTTCATATCCTTGTTTGGTCGTCATGACGCTTGGGCGATTCCTAATATTATAAATCCAGGGTTGTAGTTCATCAGTGGCCATCCATGTCCGGTTCTACAGGGCCAATAAGCTTCAGCTATTTGATCCAGTCTTTTCTTGGTAACCTTAAGTGAGAATTCAATTCCCTGTTGATTTCAAGAAGTCGAACTTTTTTCAGATGTACACATGCATGTTCGGGTACATGTTCTTGCCATTGGCTGTTGGATGCGTTTTATATGCTCGTAAGTCATCGTCGATTCCATCTAGTTTAATTGCAATTCAATTGCGATTCCTTGTTTGTATTTTCTCAAAGCAGTAAGCTAAGGTGAATGGAGTACGGCTAGTCACTAACACATGGGTAGTTCTATAAGCCCATAGTGTTGTAGGGAGTTCATCCACCCATTTACCTCTAGCCTTTTCCAATCTTCTCTTCAGAACAGGCTTTATGATTTTGTTCACATCTTCAACCTGTCCATTTGCAGTAATAATAGATCATAGAAGGTCATAAGGACAGATGAAGTTACGGACAGTGAGGTTGATTATTATTTTTTCTTGGTTGTGGCTAAATGTTCTTTGTCTGCCTATTTGGTGAAGTAAACAACTGCTATGATGGTGTATTTTGCGCCACCTTTAGGATCAGCAAAAAGATGATTTCAATGCCCTAAAGTGGCAAAAGGCTATAGACTAGCCATTTGAGTAATTTCCATCGGTGGGGTTCTTGGATTTTTTTGCAAACATCTTGCACTCGTCGCATTGTCTAGCATGATCAACCGCATCTGGATTGATAGTTGGCCAGTAATACTTGTAGCAGAGTATTTTCTTTATCATGGTTTCCCCCCTGATGTTATCGCCCCATTCTTCTTCATAGACTTCCTTCAGGACTCATTTTATCTCATCATGGGCTATGCACCGGAGTAAGGGGGTCGAGAATCCCCTTCGATACATTATTCCGCTCTCCATTACATATCGCGAAGCCTTACGAATGACTTGTCGTCTTTTGCTCCTTCTTTCGGGTAAGACCCCTTGTAGTAAATATTGCTTAAACGGGGTCATCCATGATTCCTTATCGATTTCAGTTTCTAACATGAAATCTACCTCCATCATATTTATACTCGAAATATGTAAGGTTTAAATGGAAAACAATCCCATCTGCTACACATCGCCAGTGCTTGCAAATTTTGCCAATGAATCGGCTGCTCTGTTTTGCTCACGCGGGACATGTGAAATATCATAATACTCGAGATTCACTAGCATCTCCTGAACTCGGACCAAATACGGGGCAAGTCTCTGCCCCCTTTCTTGGTAGTCTCCCCGCACTTGGTACACCACCAGTTGCGAGTCGCAAAAGATTTCAACTGATCTTACTCCCAGTTCTTTGATGAGTCTTAAGCCGGCAATCAATGCTTCATACTTTTCTTTATTATTTATTGCTGGGAATTCAAGCTTCAAAGCATAACAAACTGATCGGTTTTTAAGAGTCACAAGAACTACGCCAGCCCCCGAAAAACGATCGTTAGATGCCTCATTGGTATTCATCTTCCATCGAACGGGAGGTATGACATTGTGGCCGTTTGAGTCGTCTAACACAGTGAATTCAGCAATGAAGTCTGCTAGTGTTTGCCCCTGTATGGCCCTTCGTGGCAGGTAGGTAATATCGAACTGACTCAACTCGATATTCCATTTTAACATCCTTCCAGAAGTTTTCGATCGTTGGAGTACCTGTTGCAAGGGTTGATCAGTGTAAATACTGATTGAGTGTGCCTGAAAATATGGGCGAAGCTTGCGTGATGCAATCACCAAGCAATAGGCTAATTTCTCGATCTTGGACTAATTTCTTTCCACCCCCGTCAGACGTTTACTAACATAGTAAACTGGCTTTTGTACTCGGTCCTCTTCGCGAACCAAAGCCGTACTGATAACATGCTGGGATACTGCCAAATACACATACAACATTTCGTGGTCTATTGGTTTCGATAGCACCCGGGGACTTTCCAAATGCCTTACCAGAGCTCGGAATGCTTTCTCACAATCGAATGTCCACTCAAAATTCCTCTTTCCTTTCTTTATCACATCGAAGAAAGGAATACACTTGTCTGTTGCTCTGGATATGCATCGACTCAGCACAACCACCTTTCCATTCAAGCTTTGTACTAGCTTCATAGTACTAGGCACTTGTATGTATCATATAACTTGAATCTTCTCCGGGTTAGCTTAGATTCCCCGCGCATTCACAATGAAACCCAAAAACTTTCCCGACGCTATGCCAAATGAATACTTCAAAGGATTGATTTTCATTTCATAATGCCTGAGTATATCAAACATCTCCACTAGGTCTCGGATGTGGTCGTTTGACTGCCGTGACTTCACAAGCATGTCATCCACATAGACTTCCATAGCTCTACCAATCTGGTCTTTAAACATTCGATTCACCTGACGTAGATAAGCTGCTCCCACGTTTTTCAATCCAAAAGGCATTACTACATAGTAATATAGCCCCACATCTATGACAAAACTTGTGTGTTCTTGGTCTGGAATGTGCATCGGGATATGATTGTATCCTGAATACGCATCCATAAAAGATAATAATTCGTGTCCGGCCGTAGAGTCGACGAGCTGGTCGATTCTAGGTAAAGGGAAACTATCCTTCGGGCATGCTTTATTTAGATCAGAGTAATCAACACAAGTTCTCCACTTCCCGTTTTCTTTCCTTACAAGCACAGGGTTAGAAACCCATTCAGGGTAGAGGGCATCGCAGACGAACCCATTGGCTTTGAGTTTGTCCACCTCCTCTCTGAGAGCAGCGGACCTCTCCGGGTCCATGCCTCTCCTTTTTTGTTTTACAGGGACGTATTTCGGGTCTATGTTCAACATATGACTCGCAATAGCGGGAGAAATCCTACACATATCAGAATGTGTCCAAGCGAAAACATCTAGGTTTGCTCGGAGGAAATCAGTAAGATCTTCGGCCAATGATGGGTCGAGTTGCGATCCAATCTTAAGGACTCATGACGGGTCATCCGGCTGACTGGTGTGTCAATCGTCAGCTCAGCCAGTGCTGCATTTGTTTCCCAAAGTCCCCCATCATCATCTCTCGGATATATGTCACTATAGATCCAAGAATGCTTCCCGAGCCAGGGCTCAGCACTACTTGCCGATTGTCAGTGTTTTGGATGCCGACGAAGCTGTCCACCTTGTCTGCATTTCAACTTCTAAACACTATATCGTCTGTCATCATGCGTTGTTGTTTTGCAGGGGTTCCATCTTCCACATTCGAGCAACATTCATGATCCGCATGCCTTGGGTTGGAGTGATAGTCAGTTGCCCACTAGCTTAGGTTTCGATTTAATGATTCTATCCGTCGGCATTCTTTCGGTCGTAGCCTTGAGTAGTTGTAAACATTATATATAAGTTTCAATATTGAGCTATCGCAGCCAGTCTTTGGATGACGCGTCTGCTCCCAGTCTCGGGTTGATAAATGTACTGTATAGACGGTTGAGTCTCGTCCTAGTATGTTTATATCCCTACCTAAACTTCGAAAACATAGATTTGATGGATGAATAGTCGGTTCACATTCATGTTGCTTCTAGCTCATGCCCCCAGGTCTGGGGCATATATACACCAATAAGTAGGAAGGTCAGCCATGCCCACTTTAGAATTACTCTCTTTCCCGTTGAATCGGAGATCAGGTCAGTCGATGGGAGACGGGGTCTCGCCTATCTTGGATTTTATCATGGTTTTTCATTCCAAGAGGAATACTTCGATGCCTCGCCAGTTTTAGGGAGTAATTTGGACAATGGACGGTCATCCGCGTTCACTTTGGTTTATGTTTTGTAATCAGATCTCGAGGTAAAGTTGGCTACGAATGCAGTCGGGTCATGTCCATCCAGTTTCATACTCCACCTAATGGATCAAAGGAGGGTGCTGGAGAATTTTTGACCAAGTCTTCGTGGTTTACTCGCCTTTCCACACTCTGGAGGTTATAGTTTTTCAAGGAACATCCCAGTCACATTCGTATGTGCTTAGTGTGGATCGGTATTGACCCTCGATCTGAGGTATGATATAGTCGGTTGCTCGTAGCTTTGGATGCCGTTTCGATTAGTTCTGTATTGAGGCCTCCATGTAGTCGTTGCCTTAAGTTATAAAGAACGCCAAGCTAGAGCTATTGTAAGCTGTCATATTCAGCTTTTAGTGATTTGTACCCCTGCTCCCAACATTGATTTAGCCAGGCCACTAGTTGGATTGTCGAGCTCCATCCTTAGCGAGTTAATAATCCTTCTGTCGATTTTAGGCCGAGGTTTGCGGAATAGAGAATGGTCGGAATCCACTCGTCTATTTGTCGATGTTTATACACCACTCTAAATTCTGGTGACTTAGTGTTATTCTCCCCTTGTTCCACTCGCGCCCAATTTGTGTTCATGCTTCGGTCCATGCTCTGTGGATATAGAGATTTTTAACTCATTCATACTCTAGTCCGCACTCAGGGGATTGAGAGTACTCTAGTCCGCACTCCGGGGGCTTAGAGGTTTTTAAGTCATTTATACTCTAGTCCGCACTCAGAGGACTGAGAGTACTCTAGTCCACGCACAGGGGACTGAGAGTACTCTAGTCCGCGCTTAGGGGACTGAGAGCACTCCAGTCTGCACTCAGGGAACTTAGAGATTGTAGTTGTTTATACTCTAGTCCGCACTCTAAGGACTTAGAGGACTCTAGTCCGCACTCAGGGGATTCGGAGATTTAAGTCGTTTATACTCTAGTCCACACTCTGGGGACTTAGAGCACTCCAGTCCACACTCAGGCAACTTGGAGATTTAAGTCGTTTATAATCTAGTCCGCAATCTGGAGATTTAGAGCACTCCAGTCCACACTCAGGGGATTTGGATATTTAAGTCGTTTATACTCTAGTCCACACTCTGGGGACTTAGAGCACTTCAGTCCGCACTCAGGGGCTTGGAGATTTAAGTCGTTTATACTCCGCACTCTGGGGACTTAGAGCACTCCAGTCCGCACTCAGGGGACTTGGAGATTGAAGTTGTTTATATTCTAGTCCGCACTCTGGGGACTTAGAGAGTGCTGAGAGTACTCCATCCGTGCTCAGGAGACTTGGAAACTAAAGTCGTTTATACTCTAGTCTGCACTTTGGGGACTGAGATTACTCCAGTCCGCACTCAGGGGACTTGGAGATTTAAGTCGTTTATACTCTAATGCGAACTCCGGGGACTTAGAGTACTCCAGTCCGCGCTCAGGGGACTTGGAGATTTAAGTCGTTTATACTCTAGTCCGAACTCTGGGGACTTAGAGTACTCCAGTCCACGCTCAGGGACTTGGAGATTTAAGTCGTTTATACTCTAGTCCGCACTCAAGGGACTGAGAGTACTCCAGTCCGCACTCAGGGGACTTGGAGATTTAAGTCGTTTATACTTTAATCCGCACTCTGGGGACTGAGAGCACTCCAGTTCGCACTCAGGGGACTTGGAGATTTAAGTCGTTTATACTCTAGTCCGCACTCTGGGGACTTAGAGCACTCCAGTCCGCACTTAGGGGACTTGGAGATTTAAGTCGTTTATACTCTAGTCCGCACTCTGGGGACTTAGAGCACTCCAGTCTGCACTTAGGGGACTTGAAGATTGAAGTCGTTTATACTCTAACCCGCACTCTGGGGACATAGAGTACTCCAGTCCGCGCTCAGGGGACTTGGAGATTTTTATCGAGAGCAATCGTATTTCCACCCATTTAATTTGTATTTCATTTACCGTATCGAGGCTAATGCTGTCGAATGAATGATCGGACCACGTTTTCTCATTGAATGGGACTCTGCCCCCAGCATGAAAGATGAAACTTGAAGAACGGACGGCCGATTTTCGTCCGCTTGGTGATTATAGCTCTTCCAATCAAGTTAAGGGAGGAGGTATATGACAGATGGTTGGATCACATCCATGCTGGGTTAGATAGTCAAATCTCACACAATTTTTTCGTATCTCTTTCCAGAAACTAAGAATAATGGATTATTGAGTAGACACAGTAAGTTGCATATGTGTCAAGGTGCAGTCGTGTCCATGTATTGAGAGCGATGGTTGATGAGTAGGTAGTCCATCATAACTACTCCAAGTCGGGCTTTCGAATAACCTTTAATCTTCAAGGTAGGATTTGATGTGTAGATGATCAAATCACGTCCACTCTAGACAAATCCCGACGTCACTGAGCTTCAAGAGGGAAAATGTATTTTGTCAAACTTTGTTCCGTGACTCGATTTGAGTGGATGATCAGGCCTTGCTCATTCCAAGCCTCGCTTAGGTCTCCAAGTCAAATGTGGAGGTCGATGAATGTAAGGTCAGTCGTGTTCACTTTGTATTGGGCTCTGATCGTGATGAGCTTTTCAATATCTAGTCCATAGCCCTAAATCAAAGGCATATGGTTGATGATGAGTGATTGAATTATGCTCGTCTAGATGTAACTCCACACGTCCGATGATGGTCTGCGTGGATTGGTTGGCGACCAAATCTGAGTACCTGGTCACCTGCGGTTTTGAAAGTAGTTTAGTTCAAGCTAGTCGTAGTTCATAGAACAATTGAAATAGAAATAGATTTGGAAATAATTCAAAGAAGATTAGGATAAATCTCATTGATAAGTGAAGCAGCATCGTGTGCTCGATATTCGATTTTGCCCCTGGCTCCTTTCAAAGGGATGTCGGCCGTCAGCAGTCCAAGTGATAATCGTAGCCCTTTATTAATAGGCATCGGATGTTCGCTGCCTGCCATTCTGTAGGACTTGTACATACTATTGAAGCTTTCCTTTCCATATTGGCTTTTCGATCACATCGGAGGTGTTTGTAATCGCCCGTGTTAGGATCAGTGAGCATCTGGGAATATACAACATTCCCCTGATTTTCTTTAGACTTTGGTATACTCTCTCGAGGTTGGTTTCCAGTACCACTCTGAGTCGCGAGTCTTCAAGTAGAGGTTGTCAATTAAATCTTTCAAAGAGCATACGATCCGAATTTTGAGGTCTTGTTTTAGCTACTAGGATCTGCATCCTTAGCCAACGGGCCTTCATTGTTATTTTTCTTAGTCTATTCCGCTCGTCCACACTTTGGTTTAGATTCATTTTTGTCATAGAAACGAACCATGGTCGTAGCAGGCTCTCCAGCTAACTAGCTGCCAAAATATATATGGAGGTCGATTCTCCTCAAGGGTTATCAGTATGATATCCCTTTGAGAGTGTCCTTTGAGTAGCGATTGTTTTTCCGTTCCCTTGTTGTCGTTAGATCCTCTATGCCCTGGTCGATCATTGGATGTAAGGGAAGTAGATAGAATGTTCCTTTATTAAGTTGAGTTTTTGAAAATTTGGGTCGTACCCGAAAATATTTTTTAATATAAAATAGGGGTCATATGAGAGACCGGTGTAACTTAAGTTTGGATTGGCCTGGATGCCGCTCGGCATAGGAATGCGGATCGGCTTGGATGTCGTTCGGCATATGAATGCGGATCGGCCTGGATGTCGTTCGGCATACGAATGCGGATCGGCTTGGATGTCATTCGGCATACGAATGCGGATCGGCCTGGATGTCGTTGGCAATCATATGCGGATCGGCCTCGATGTCGTTCGACATACGAATGCGGATCGTCCTTGATGTCGTTCGGTATACGAATGCGGATTGGGCTAGATGTCATTCGGCATACGAATGCGGATCGGCCTGGATGTCGTTCGGCATACGAATGCGGATCCGGCTGGATGTCATTCGGCATATGAATGCGAATCAACCTGGATGTCGTTCGACATACGAATGCGGATCGGCCTGGATGCCGTTCGGTATACGAATGCGGATCGACCTGGATGTCGTTCGGCATACGAATGCGGCTCGACCTGGATGTCGCTCGGCATTTTTGGGGCGATCGACATATGCCTTTTCTTAGGCGATCGGCATACGCCTTTTCTAGAGTGTTCGAAATACGCCTTTTCTGGGGCGATCGGCATACGCCTTTTCTGGAACGATCGGCCGAATTGCCTTCAGAGAAGGGTCGGCCTTTATTCAACTCGAGTGCAAATTTCAACGTCCAATCCTCAGATCTTGCGTACATAAGTGAATTCAATCTATGGCTATCAACTTCCTTTAGATTTCTTTCAAATCTGAGTAGAATAGGAAGTTTTCTAGTAGATAACCGGATCTATCTCGCGAATATGAAAATCCACTAATCAAGCCGAGAATTCATTTCTCAGTAAAGCACCAAAATATTAGCACCAAAATTGGTCACTGACACCCTTGAGTATAGTTATGTAGAGAGATTAATGAAGAGAGTAAATTAGAACTGAAGAATAGTGCAATTCAATGCAAAAAGAACAACTAAAACGAGAACAACAAATATATATAGTGGTTCGGCGTAATTGCCTACGTCCACTTTTTGTTTAATCTTTATTGCTTTCTCAATCACTTGAATATAGATACAATCCGTAAACCAATCACTTGCATACAAGTTTGAATTAAATAGAGGAGAGTATCCAAAATGGCAGGGTCTCCCTAATGTTCTTCCTAAAAAGGTCCCTTTCACTGTGTCTCTGCCCTTCTATTTATAGAAGAAGATGGGTTGGACTTCCCTCATGGGCTTAGGAACAAGGTACCTCGGCCCATGGTAGGTGACTTTTGTGCATTGGGCCAGGCATGCTAAACGCTTTTGCTTTGTTGTGGGCCTGACAACTTGCTGACACCTCCAATCTGCACCGTGCCAGGGATGCCGAAACACGTCGATTGCATCAAACCCTTATACCTCTAGGATCTTCTTGGTCAGAATCTTGTCCAGTGCTAATAATAATATCTTCATCTATTATTTTGTAGTCGACCCATGGTGCCGGGTAACATACTTTCAGATCTAACTTATTCATTTCCAATGGTGAATATCTAAAACCCTAAATTTCTAATTTCAAATCTAATTCAAAATTTCAAACAGCTCAAATCCTATCAAATTATATACCGTCGCAAAGCTCTTAATGAAAGGAATCAAAATCTATAATTCATTTTTGTAATCGAGTCTCGGTTTGACCAGAAATTGATGAAATATTCTCAACCATTCATCATAAGGTTTGGATTCAACAGTGGATCTTCATCCAATTGATGATCGAGAAGTGCTGCAGTGTAGAGGGTGACTAGCGGAGTTGATCTAATGGTTAGGATTTGGTCGAAGGTGCTCGAGTTTGCCAGAATGGGTAAGTTATAGGTGGCGACAGAGCACAGGGGTGATCGGAGATGGTCGTGTGACCATGATAAGATGCGGCTTAGCGTAGGGAAGGTCGTGGTGTGGTTGGATCTAGGCGAAACGACGAGTGGTAGCAGCGATAGGTTGTCAAAGGTGGCGGCTGTAGTTTGATTTATGATTTGGTGTGGTTTAATGTAATTACAGTATTGCTCTTGCTTTATTTTAATTAAAATTTAAGATTTAAATCTTCTAACGTTAGTAATTTTTTCATACGAGCTCCGACCGACGTGTGGTATACTTATATCGAAATTTCGAATAACATGAAACTGGTTGGTTGAATTTAGAGACTATTGAGATTTTAGACTTTTGTTGGATTTTTATTGGGCTTTAAATCCAAGGTGAGTGGTTATTTAAGTTGAAGTCACGAAGTGATAAAATTTTGCTGGTTTTTGTTTGTTAGTTTAAATTGACATTTAAATTAATTTGAATTTTATATTAAATTAAATTGACATTTAAATTAATAATGAATTAATTGCCAGTTAAACCCTGAAAATTGATAATTAGTAACGATTGTGATATTGGTTAATTTGTTGTTGATTGCAATTGGATTCCTATTGATTAATATGATGGATGTATGGTTGTTTATTTATTTGGACATATCACTGTTATTACCCTATTTATTATTTGACATCTTATAAATTGTCACTTGTAATATTCAAAATGAACTAAGAAATATGTTGAAATGATATATATCTATGCTATTTAAATATAGGTTGAAATGATATATATCCATCCCTGTAACTAAAATTGAAATAACTAATCACTTGGGCATATGGTAGAAAATTATATACAGATACGGTATTTGGTTAAGTTAAATGGTTACAAGTCTTAAATTTTGAATTGGTTTAAATGATATTATTTTAAAGAAAATAAAACTTTGATTTATATGAATTGAATTTGTTTCAAATTTGAAATTTGAAATGTTGAAATTGAAACTATTTAAATGAAATTGTTTAAAGATTTAATTTGAAAACTTAAACTTAAAATTGAGATATGATTTGAATTTATTGAAAGTGAATTATTTTATTGGTTTAAATTTAATGTTTGAATTTACTTTAATTAAAATGGTTTAAACTAGTATTTCAAAGTTTGGATGTGAAATGATTTGAACTAAATTGTTTCAAAATGAGAATGCAAATGGAAACTTTTGGCCATTCGATAGAGTCGGTTAAATTGAATCTGAAGTAAATTTTGAAATCATTTGAACTGATGTTGATTTAAATAAAAAATTGAATATGTAGCTTACTTGAATTGGAAGTCAAAAATTAATTTTGTTGTGATTTGGACCTTAAGTTCAAATTGTTGTGAAAGAAAGAAACGGATTTGATATAAACTATTTAATATATAAATTATTTTAATAACCAAATTATTTTAATATATAAACAATTTTATTTATCCAAATTATTTTCAATATTAAAACTATTTTATATTTGAAACTATTTCCAATCTTTAAAACTATTTTAATTATTCCAAACTATTTTTCATTATTAAAACCGTTTTAATTATCCAAACAATTTTCAATGTTTAAACTATTTTAGTTATTCAAAACCATTTTCAATATATCAACCGCTTTAAAGGAAACTGTTTAAATTTAAATCATTGATTTAAATACAAATGTTTCGATATAAAGGTATAACCTGTTTTGAATTCGAAACGATTTTGAAGCGAATATGATATTTTGATATGAAGTATGACTTGTTCATGAAATTTAAAGAACTAACTAGTGTAAAAAATAACATTTGGTTGTTAAAGAGACCGGAGCTGAATGAATGATGTACTCTCTGTTATGCTACCGAAACCACTTTAATAACCGTGTATGCAGTGGATGTTATGCAAAATGTAGAGGTTGAATTAGCGACGTTTACTGGAATAAAGGAAGAGAATGTTGATGGATGATCCCGACACTTGTATCAATTTGAAATGACTAAAACAGGAGCATATCTCTAGCCAAGGATTTAGCTAACATTAGGGGCCTTCACCCCTTCATATTATTATATTGATTTTGACTCTATCGGTGCACCTTGATTTGATTTTTAGGGTGGTGGACTCGATAGGCAGTCGTTGCAACGATGTATTACAACCAGCCAGAAAGGGTAAACTAGTAGAATCCTACCTTGGAAATTTCCTCATACATCTTGTCATACTTGTATCCTTCTATGCGCCTACTACAATATTGTTTTAGTGTGGTACCTATAGGGGACTTACTGGCTACCTACATTACTGGTTGTGTTACAGGACCTACATAGATAACTTTCTTAAGGGGGACTAATGTAAACCCTTAACACTATTTTAATACTTTACTTTAATGATGTATGCTACATATATAACATATATTACTATATATAAATAATTTGATGGATCCTTAGGAGATGAAAAATCTCGTAACATCTCTTATGTTATTGCAGTCATGTTGTATACCTGATAGGAGATGGAAAATCCCATAAGCATCTCTGAAGCTATTACACTCATATTTACTTTTTATTGATTTAACTTACATTAGAAATTTTAGTTCCAACTCGAGTGTTTTGTCTTTTCATTACGCTCGGGTCAGCATGAGTATTTTAGTATTGAAGACATTATTCCTTAAAGATGGAGATGGAGTTTGCTAGACCGTATTAAATATTATTTTTCCACTACATTATTTTGGTATGTTTGTTGATTGTACTATGATTATGTTGTAAAAAATTGAAATCAAATGTATATTTTAAAATAGCTTCATGAACTGTTTATTTGATCATTATATTTTGTCATTTCGCTGTGAGATTCTGTGTATTGCTTTCCTTCTTTTCTCTTATTTTTTATTAAACCCCACTGATAATCCGCCCTTTTGAATAGTTTGAGTTAGACATGTGTGGTTTATTTTCGACTTAAATCGTTCAAAAAAGTAGGTGTCATACCATTATGGCTGCCGATTCGCTTCAACTAAGGAGCCAGTCGATTGCAACTGGATCTAGTGGTAACCGTGATGAAAGCTAGATGAAGCTGGCAATGGGAAGATGACAAATGGCGATAAAGACTATTGACGACAAAATTTTAGTTCGAAGGAGGAAGATTATGTAATTAAATTTGGATTCGGGAATTAAAATTTTAGGGAATTCTTTTAGGAATTCTTAGAAATAGAGGGAAGGGAAATGAAAATTTAGCGCCTTTAATCTCACACATCGGGCATAATGTTAGGGTTAAGTAATTTATTGCCTAATTATTATTTCTAATGGCAAGCATTCAAAAAGATTATTCCTTATGCTAAGAAAAATAAATTTTATTGTTGTGGTCTTTAGTTATCTCAACGGCCATCGTGACCCAATATCCACCTGGTGCAAGTCTACAGTATGCAATGGTCACAACCTTACTAGTGCGCCTAAGTGGTTACAGACCGCTGGTCTATATAACATGGGGCAAAAGCACACAGCAATAGTACACAGCTATATAACACAAGGTATTTGTCACGGATCCGAGGTGCGATCTCATAATCCGTTTACTAAGATGGATACTGGTCTAGTTTTATCTTCACCAAGAAAACAGGGTGTGTGTGTGTGTGTGTGTATAAGCACACAACCATATATATTAACTCTTGCCACACAACCTTACCACAGAGAGAATCACCTCATACATAATATACGAAATACCTTAGTGTAGCTTATCCCCATTGAGTAACATCTACTTACAAATGGTAATTTCTATATCTCAGCTCAGGTGTCCCGTACTACCTGATGTTACTCACTCGTTTACCAAATGCTCATAAACTACACTTGCATCGCATAATAATATTCTATACCATGAGTCAAAAGAGCAATTAGAACAATATTACTGAATTCCCCATACCGGATGATATTACTAATCCATTTACTCAAAATCCCCACCATGTAGAATCCAATAAGATAATACCATTTAATAAGTTCAAGGAATAATCGAAGAAATATTATTGAAACTCTCATACTAGTCGGTGCTATAACTTCGTTTATTCCACATCCTCATTACTCAAACCTCTCATAAGGACTTTTAATCCATACAATACATTTCCCAACCTCTCATCTATATTTAAAACTCTTGGAAACCACTTATATAATAAGATATTACTTACAAAAATTTCAGAGATCAAATACATACATCATCAGAGTAACTATCTATCATCAGTCTGAATAGTTATAACAACATATCCTCACAAATACTGGTAAATATAAATAATCATTATAGCGAAAACAAAATATACGTGAATACGTCTTGAAGATATCCAGCTCGTCTCTTAAATCTCCAAAGCATCCAAACTAAATCTAGAAACAATGCTCGGGGTAACCCGAGCATTATAAAAAATAACTCCCGAATTAGTTTGGTAATATAGCTTGAGAAACATACATCATATAGATTTCCAATGTTATAGTACCTTTCAAAGACAAAGGTATCTCCTAAGATCACACTGAGCATAAAAAAGGACAGGTTTTTACCTTACGAGAGCCAAAACATTTCATAGGAAATCTTGTGATATTATAATAATGCTAGAGTTTAAAATAAATATTTAATCTTAGCCGAAATTGTTACATTAATCAAATCGAGCATAATAGGTATATAACTAATTCCGAATGGCACTTATTGGAGAATGGATTCCATACATTGATAAGGCTACCAGGGTGCCGCCTGCCACAGTACACCTTTATAAAATGTACCGAGGTCGAAACCTTTCGAACCATGCGAATCAGGACCGACCTACCCCTTAATGAATATTACTGAATATGCCATCACCCCGTTGCTTTGCAACCTTTTCCTAAGAGCTCTCATGCATGTACCAAATCCATAAATAGCGAACTAGAAGGATGATGACTATACCTTAATCTCAGAGTTTTAGTCATTCTCGATTGTTTTGCTTGAGGCTAGCCAGTCCCACTTGTCATTTCGACAGAGTATTGATGTAGAGAGGCCAAAAGTCCTTTTTCTGTAGGTCCGTGGTCACTATTTATAGGCGTAGGTAGCAAATATCTCACCCAAATCTCGAAAGACTTCTTCTCTCACATGGATGGGCCTACGGGATCGAGTTCAGGTGATTTTGACTCAATCTTGGAGTGATATGAATTGAGTTCGTATCGATCCATAATTTTTCATTTTGGGTCAAGATCGATCATGAACATTATTGAGGTAGTACGTAAGCTCCTGTGAAAATTTGCTGACATTTGGACTTGTAGATTTTGAGTTATAATCGATACAAGTTTGTGTTTGCAGTGTATTACCGAGATCGTATCGATACGATTCGTATCACTCTTGTTTGTATCCATGTTGGTACGTGCTGACCAGATGATGGAGCTATATTCTTGGACCGATCCATTTTTCATGCCGAGTGATCGAGTCTTCCTCTTGAACGTGCTACTCTTCATATCGACCTAATGTATTCCCTTTGTATCGATAATTCTCACTCCTATTGATATCAGTATTAGGGATGACTTTGTATCGATGATTCCTACTCCTATTCGTATCGATATGTTCTCGAGCATTTCATATCGATAGAAAATTGTTGTTTCGTATCGTTTGTGGGATGTATGCTTCATATCACTCTTTGCCCGATCGATACGCATTTCGAAGAGGATGAACGATACGTGTCATGTATTGGTGAAAATGATACAAAATGTCCCTACTTGATGGATGCGAATTGAAGTAGGCGTGATGGATATGATCCGATGGGTGCTCGATGGATATGAAGGAGGCTTTCTGAAGGGATGGATACGTGTTTGCATGGATACGAATGGTGTCAATTCCCTTGACCTTAGTCGATCAATATCTTGAGCATATGATCTCTGATTGACTTGAAATTTGAAATATTGGCTTTCATAGCTTTTCTTGTCGTGTCATATCAATTGTAGCTCGATCTGGAATTAGGCACAATTTTACCAGTATCCATAGCAGGCCTATGAACCGATCTTCGGGACTGACTATCCTTGGTTTCCAGTCAAGTTCTTAGTGTCACGACCTTGCCAAACAACGGGTAACATTTTCCCCCCAATGGACGTCTCGTGTGAACATGATGTCTTTGAAAAGCTGCAATCTTTAGTCTTAAAAGCTCTATCTGATCTGATGAACAGTTGTTGACTTTTCGTTAAGAGATGTAATCTCTGATTGTTCCTTGGTAATACAATACTGAATTGATGTCTGCCAATGATTGTACCAAGCACTGTTGTAATGGAGTAGTGAGTGCTAGAGATCTGCTGTTCATCATTGTGGTTGTCTCTAGATGAACATTCAATTCCTGTAAATTTTAAAAATTGAATGTTAATTCACTGCACATAAATGTGTGTTAACCCGACAAGTTTGTATGTTCATGAGTCATTGTCAGTTTTTTTATCGAATTCTGTATCGATCCTCTCCTGTGTCAATGTGAAATTCGAGCTGTAACAACGCTTGATGGTCGTTTTAGTGTATCTCTTCGTCCTGATCCTCTCCTAGATTGATGCGTAAAGTTAAAAATTCATATTTTTATTGATGAGGATCGACAGAACTGGTTGGCTTCCCAAAACATTTTGTATCAATGGGTACGTGTCTGTGTGGTCATTATGTTGGTGGATACGAATTCATCATTTCGTATCAATGTATTTCTACCGGGTTCAAACAGTTCAAATAAGCATTGGCTTTGTGCTTTATGTTGATGGTGCTAAAACAGCCTTGTTCGGACATTTGATACGAAGTGGTTTTCGTATCGATTGGCGGAGAAACTTATTTTAAACAGTCAAAGCAACTGGGAGATGAATCGTCATTTGCCGTCTATATATACTCGACCATGTACTTAGAACAATCTTTACTGGCTCATTCTTCTGTTACTTCCATCTCATTCCTAGTTAGAGGAGATTGAAAATGCCTTTGCCTTTGAATCCAAAAATGCCCCCCAATTCTCCAAACCCATTGCTAAAATTAGGTAATTCAGCCATGAATTCATGTCGAAAATGATGAGACTTGAAATTCTTTGTCGTTCCACTTGTTTCCATGACCGGTTCCGATGAAGTGGTGGTCGAAGATGGGCCAGAGCAAGGTCAAGGTTGGTTGGAGAAGACGTCTGAACGGTTTTGGAGAAGGAAAAATGTTTGGATATGAAGCACTTATGGAAGAAAAGCTCGGCCTTGACTTCGTATTGATGGGAGGAAGAAGGAGATTACAGTTCATATCGATCTGGGGAGAGAGTTATTGTCGATCTGTAACCGATGGTTACGAGGAGTAAACTGATATCGGTTCAGAGTTATGGAACTTCATATCAATCCAAAGCAATCAGCAGGAAGTGATAAAAATGTTATCGACACGAATAAGAATTGGTAATTGATACGAAGGTGGGCTCTTGATTGATACGAAACTATCCATCATCGACTGGCATGAAACTGTCTTCTTGTGACCGATACGACCCCAAACCTTGATGGTTACGAAACTCGTGCACACTCGAACATCTGACTCCGATGAGCTTCTGCCTTGCATGATTGGACTTAACCTTTTCATTGCATATTGAACTGGCTTTCGAAGCTCATCGATGGAACTATAACCTGACAAAATTTAGCGAATTTTAACTTGGATCAGTCTCCAAAGCCTGGACGGCATGGTTGTGACGGTCAACAATGACAGTCTCTCCGGTCAAATTTTGAAGTGTCGTCGTTTAAATAATTTGCCAGTCTTCGTAGAATCTTCCTAAGTAACAGCACTGCACTGCACAATAATTTCATGCATTTCACACTAGGGAACACATGGGACTGTTGTCACCTAACAATGGTTTTAGATGAGTTGATTAGTTATGTAACTTGGGAGTTCGAAGCAACAAGAGGCTCAAAGTCCACCCTCTTTGATAATATAGATGTCGGCCATCATAGCTGAAGTCATAAGTCTAGCTTTGGACGAGCTACTAGGAGCAACCTTTATTGGGAATCCACAAGATCCCGTACCATTTGATATTTTTGGAGATATGCTGGGGAGAATTTGTTTGCGGCATGGGTTATCGTTGAACGATGTCCTGCTACCAGGGTTGAATGATAGGCTACATATTCCTCTAGAAGAGTACACCGCTTTTAATAACCGGGACGCTCCCACCATTCAATTAATTTATTCCGAAGGTGTTATCTTATTTAGGAATTGCCCCCATCACAACAACATCCGAACGGGTATGCTCTGCTGAACAACCTATTCATCATCTTCATGGAGCACTTTTTCCAGCCCTCGAATCCAAAAGAAGTCAAATTCTTGTTCAATGTAACGAGTCGGGGAGATAATCCCTCTTTCACATTCTTAGATTGAGCCAGAAAATGTCATACTATGATTGGGACTTGGACCAAACTTACTTACTTCAAAACCGAGTTGTTCTGTGTCTGGTGCCTGCCAGGATTCGCTAGACGGTGGTTAGTTAGACGTAAGTGTCACAATTTCTTTGGCGACTAATGGGATCGATGTCGGGTCTAACATTTTCTTCCTTTTACAGCTTCAATTCCATGACCTGAAGGTGCTCAATTTAAGGAAATAGTACGAATTTTCCAAGAGGAGCCGGGCGATATTAGAAAGATCGAAGCGGTGCTTACAGATGAAAATCTAAGAGCCATTGGGCTGATTGATCGAGATAAGAGCATAGGGCTTGAAGAATCTCTTAAGGAAGCTCCGACAGGACAATCTAGGCATAGAACGCCCAGAATTGTAATCGTTGAGTAGGGTGGCGAAGGGGATACGCCCAATGAAGATAAACCCGTTGTCGGGCCCTCAGATAGTTCTCGACATTCAAAGGGAAAAAGGAAAGGCAAGGCAGTTGCTCATAAGCTTCGCAAGTCTATGAGACGAAATTTGTGGTTATCTCTCTACCAGCCGTCGGTGTTATAATTTCGATGACTCCTCCCTCACACATGGAGAACCCCTTCGAAGGACTTGCAAACATTCCAATCCGGAGCTTTGTGTCACTCTAACAAGATACCGGATTGGAAGGGCTTCAGAGTGCTTTATATTTAGACAAGTCAAATCCTTCGAGTATGGTCGATATAACCAGTTGGCCGGTGGGTTTGCACATGCATACACACGCTCCACAGCATGACATAATTTCTAATCACAAACTATTCATCCCTTAAGATTACCAACTCCGTTTCTCTTTTTATTTTACAGATACGATGTTGAGGCGGGAATCTGTGCTTGGTAGGCTTCGTTCTGCGTGCCGTTCATCTAGCTCATACTCTGAATCTCATAGGCGTGAGGCTGATAGAGACCACGATCTCGGCTATTCCAGTCAGAAGAGGGAGCGCTACGAGAGGGAAAGGGACAGAGAGAGAGGGAGTATAAGCACCGTTCTCGATCACGTTCTCCGTCACCTAGAGGTCCAAACAACCTTCTGGTTCTAGCAAACAACCCATAGAATCTTCGCATCAAATACCACCTCTCCAAGCAGCTAGGCCTGACCAACGATGTCGAAGGACTAAAACCGAGGCTCCCATTGCCACTAAACAAGCCATCATAGAACCCACCGAGGAAGAAGTGATTAGAATTGCTAAGTTGAAAAAGGATTTTTCGAATATCTGTTTTGATGGCTTTGTCTCTCCCCCATATTAAAGAGAATTCCCAACAAGGCAGAATAGATGATGCACGGCTACATACATGATGTTTATGGCCAATATCGAGAATGGATGAAGACTACAGATAAAGTATCAGTGGTGGCATTTGAGCAGGAAAAGACAATCGAGAAATTGGGAATTAATCTCACTCAGAAGGACCGCATAATTCAAGTGCTTAACGATGAAAACGAGTTTGTGGGAAACTCAGAAATGTAGGCTAATAAAAGAGCCGATGAGGCAACCCGGAGGATGGAGGAGATGAGATGAACACGCTTAGCCCTGGTTGAGGAAATGGGCCACTGGACCACTACAGTTATGGTTGAAAGAGATAGGGCGGCTAAAAGAGCTTGAGGATCTTAAAGCTAAATTTGTTGTAGTCGTCAAAGAAAAAGACGATGCAAACAGAGTCGCTCGGGAAGCAAGCGAGCAGGTTGTGATGCTTAGGGACGAGAGGGATGCGGCAACGCTAAAGGTTCAGGAAGCCAAAGCTAGGGTTGAGGGTAAAGTGAGAGCGGAAGAGGCTAAGTTGGAGGTTGACATTGAAGATCTCCTCATCACGTATAATGCCAACGTTCTGAAATATCAAAATCTAAGCTGGCTCGAAGATTATCCATCACATCTATACAATGTTTGGTGCTGCTTGGTTGAAGATGGAAAAGCAGAGTACCACACTGAATCCATCGACGAGTTCGAATTAGAGAATCGGGTACTGAATGAGGATGAGAGAAGAGTCTTCACGACGTCACTATCACATTTGGGAAAGAGAGACTTGACACTCAGCATCCGAAGGCTGGAGAGGGTTCTGGCGTTGAGCATCATGATGCAGGCTCCAAAATTCCTATGCCGACCCAGCCCGAATCTACTCCTGCAATTGATCCTCTATCTATGCTTGCTTATAATCCCGATTAACCGCAGTTGTCTCCAGCTCGTGAGCATGTCCCTGAAGCTGCTCCGTCTCCACCCGTGAGTCATTCAGAGGAAGATATCCCGAACATTTCTCGCATTTATTCAAAGTCAGGGGCGTTGTTTGAAGTAGTCACTAACACTTTTTCTCTCATCTCTATGTAGCGATAGGAGCTGTATCAGTCATGCTCCCTACAACTCAAGAGCCGTATCATAGCAGGAGGCCCTTATGAAGGAGGCAACCACAACAACAGCCGTTGCATCAACCGACGGAGCGTAGGGGAAAACTTTTATTTTTGACGAGCAGACGATGAAGGAGAACTTCTTGATCATCAATGCAACCCACTTACCGACCTGCCATTCGTTGTGGGCGGAGGCACATTCATGGTCAACTCTTCGAGCCTAACTGGATGCATCCTTGTGGATGCCCAAACAATTCATGAAGAAGAAATCATAGCAGAGACTAACGCCGAGATGGAAGCAGCCGCACATGCCAGTGGTATCGAAGGTGGTATGGTGGGTACTGGCCCAACTCTTTTGCGAATGATTTCTCTCGGTGGTACAATTGTCGACACTGGCATGCCTCCCTCGTCTTCCAACATCGAGAATGTTCCTACCCCTCCGACTTCGCATTCAGAAAGTGTTCCATTTCCTGTGAGTTCGGAGGAAGAGGTCGCCATAATTTCCCCGGCTAGAGATCAACCATCAAAAGGCAATGGCTCGAAGAGGCATCCGAGCGGTAGCTCCAGTGAATCAATGCCGAAGAAGAAGAATAAATTGAGAGAGTAATCATGTCTTCTTGCTTCCTTTTTTGGTAGATAGATAGGAATTTCCTTTTGTTTCCTATAGGCCGTGCATAAATGCGGGTTCGGCCCCTGCTAGTAGGATTTCTTGGAATGATTTCTGTGCTTGTTCTTTTTAAAGAATAGATAAAATAAAATTGCATTTTGTTTCCAACATAGTTTTGTGTTTATTTGCTTAAGTGTTTTAGTGCTCGAACTTCGTTTCAATGTACTTGTGAAGCCTTAGTCTCTGAATCGGACCTGAGTTTAGTTGTTAAGTCCCGAAGTTATGGCTGTGGCTTATAACTGAAAGTTAAGTTGAGTCTCAATACTGTATTGTCTTAATCAATAACTGGTACTTGAGTTTTAGGCAGTCGTTTTTCGTCTTCGATAAATTAAGTATAACTTAACTGATTCAAAGTTGAAACGAGACGAGTTCGAGTGGTCGGATCACACCCGCTCGTTTATTAGTACTTGCATCCATACTCTGGGGATTGCACTTGCACGTCAACGGTCGGTCGCACCCATTTAATGTTCCAAGATATGTCCATGCTCTGGGAACTTAAGTTATTTTATGGGCGGTCAGTCACACCCGTCTAAAATTTAGAATTTCGTCTGCATAATGGGGACCTAGATTGATTCGTGGGTGATCAATCACACCCAATTTGTGTTTATACTTTGGTCTGCACGCCGAGGACTCGGAGTTGTCTTACGGGTGGTCGGTTTAAACCCGTTTTGATGTCTATACTCCAGCTCATGCTCTGAGAATCGGGAGTTGGTTAACAGACGGTCGATCACATCTGTTTTGGGTTTTAAGGATTTCGTTCGCACTCTAGGAATGATAGATTTATCAGGATCATGGTGTTTGCGTCAAAATTGGGCACAACACTCTTCGGGAGTCGTTGAAGAGATAATAGTCAAGAATGTAAATTCAAAACAGATATTATCTAACAAAAACTCAAATCAACAGTAAAGAAAATGCGTAGACAATCGATTTATAGTGGTTCGGCGTGTTGCCTATGTCCACTATGAAGTGTTTTGATATTTTATTGCTTTTCTTTCAATGATTACAAGTTGTTGCAGCAATCAATAGCAAATTACAACTGTAAATTTGGAATCAACAGTAAAATTATGATGTAGGATGATGGAGATCTCGATCCGGCAGAGTCTGGGCGCTTCAGAGTCAGAAGATCCCTTTTTTATTGGCCCTGGGGCTCTATTTATAGGCGTAGGCTGCTGATATTTCGCTGAAAACTCGGGAGACCACTTCTGGCACGTGAGGGGGCCCACACGCACGGTATCAGGAAGTTTGGGCCCACTTTGGCATCTGGGATGGGTTCGAACATGACTTCATGGACGGGTTCGAAGGAGGTTCCATGTTTGGGTTCGAGCAATGTCCAATGATGGACTCGAACAAGGATTCTTGTTTGGAGTCGAACAAGGCTTTGTGGTGGGTTCGAAGCATGGCTTCTGTGATGGATACGAGCCGTGTCACTTCTCCATGGATACGAGGCCCATCGGTTCGAACACGATGGATTCGAACACGATGGATTCGAAGGTGATGGAGTCGAACCCGAGGTGGTTCGATGGATTCGAAACTTATGGATTCGAAAGCGGTCGTTTCGAACCGTTGGTCAGCGATGGGTTCGAAACCTAAGCCTTCCCCTTCAAATTGAATCGATCAAAACTCGAGCGTATGAACTCGGATTGACTTGAAATTTGAGATGTTGACTCCTCTGGTCTTTCTTGCCGTGTCCTATCAATTGTAGCTCAATCTAGACTTGGACAAAATTCAGTGATATCCATAGCGAGACGAAGTACGACCGGTCTCTGAGACGAGCTGTTCTCCGTTTCTGATCGATCTTTTGGTATCGCGGCTTTGCCAAAAAGCGGGATAACATTTAGCCCCCCAAAGTACGTCTTGTGGGAACATGACGTGCTTTGAATAGCTGCAATTTCTCTGAACAATCATTGCTCTCTTTTTTGTTGAAACTCGTATGCTGTATTGTTGTAACCTTGTGTTGACATGATTGATTGCTGTATAATAGTGCTTAGCCGTTGGCTGTTGCATTTGTAACAGGATGAGTGTTTGATCCCTGTAAATGTTCAAAATCGATTGTTAGTTCGACATATATGCATATATGTTAGTTTGACCCTTGTAAACGTCACGCGTCCATGAGTCGTGTTAGTTTTGTTTGCTATTGAACTTCGTATCGATTCTCTCCTGAACCGATTTTGAAATTTGAATTGAGACAACGCTTGATGGTTGTTTTGGAGGGTTCCTTCGTATCGATCCTCTCCTGAACCGACGCAGAAGGTTGAAGGAAACGACTCTGCGTTGCGTGAATGTGACATTTCGAACTGATGGGTACGAGCTCCAATGGATTCGAAGTCAACATTCATATGGGTGGAGTATGCGTATGCAATGGTGGGTTCGAAACTGATCATCGAATCGATGACTTGGATGGGAACGAAACTTTCGTTCATGACAGTGGGCGTGGGTGGAGTTGTAATTTTGTTGACGTGAACCGGGTTTCGAACCGATGCGCCCACCGTTGGTTTCGCACCGATGCGTACCGATGCCTTGCCGTGTGCTTCACACTGATGGAGCCTCAAACGTATGGGTTCGAAGGTAGATTTCGAACCGGTTCTGCATTTTGATCCGTTGTAATCGGTCGAGTTTACCGGAATGCGAATCGACCCGGTCATCTCCAACCCCCCATATAAATAGCCAGGACCTCGGCATTTTTCACTTTTTACTTTTTTACTATTTTCTGCATCGTCTCGAAGCTTCAGAGAGGAAGGCACTGTGTTTTGTATTCGAACCATTTGAGATCCAAATCTTCAATTCCTCAAACCTATCATCCAAACTAGGTAACTAACCTCGAATTCACACGGCAAAGCTACCTCGAACCCATCACTCCTTCATCGATCGGCCTTTCTTGGGATTTGGTAAATCCAGATCTTGCTTTTGGAGGAATTTTGAACCAACGCAGGGACTCGTGTTCGAATCGATGATGTTGCATCCCTGGGATGACCTTATAGCGGCGGCGCAGTTCGCACCGGTTGGATCCCTTCGAAGGGTCTATTCGAATCGATGGATTCGAACCCATTTGCTGTCGTTTCGAAGTTCTCAATTTTACATCGATATGGAGGCTATCGATTCGAACGTGATCGATGTCAAATTGAGGGCTTCCTTATCGGTTCGAACCAGCTGACCGAGGATCGATTCGAAGTCGTCCTTCACTAATCGATTCGAACTTGGCATTTTCTCATTGGTTCAAAGCATGTCTTGCTGTATCGGTTCGAAGTCACCTTTCATTGATCGATTCGAACTTGGCACTTGACCACCGATTCGAAGCTCGCTCCTTTGCGTCGGTTCGAAAGTGTATGATGATGGGTTTGAACAAGTTCCTTGTGAGCGGTTCGAAACTCCATATAATGGATACAAAAGTTTGAAATTTTCTAGGCATAATTCCGACGAGCTTCACTCCTGCATATTTGGACATATTAAACTGCATACTTGACCACCTTTCGAAGCTCGTCGACGGAATAATAACAACTTCTATTCAAATCAATTTCCCTCATGTGAAGGGTTTAAGGACGACAGTCAGCGATGACGGTCATTACAACTGGGCTCTGTAGCTTTGTCGATTGCACGTTTTCTTTAATTCTGCGATATTCATCTAAGTAATGCATAGCACTGCACAACATACATTCATACACTTTACACTAGGGAATGCACGGGTTCTTTGTCGTCTAATGATGGTTTCTAATGAGTTAGCTAGTTATGGAACCGTCAAGTTCGCAACAGCAGGAGGTTCAAAGCACAAGTGCTCCGAGACTAGAGGTTCCAGATATTGAACCTGAGATCATTGGTCCGGCCCCGGACGAACTTCCCAATGCGTCTTTCATTGCTAATCTGTCGGATTCCATCCCATCGAACATTTCTGAAGACATGTCAGGGAGAATATGCTTGAGGCACGGCCTGTCACTGGATGACGTGTTATTGCCAGGGCCGAATGATAGACCGCACAATCCACCGGAAGGGTATACTGCATTCAACCGCCACGCGTGTGCGGCCGGGACACTTCCTCCGTTCAACGAGTATATACGGGAAGTATTGTCGTTTTTGAGGATCGCCCCATCTCAGCTGCACCCGAACGGATGTGCGTCGATCAATAGCTTGTTCATTGCATTTATGGAATATCTCCATCGACCACCACTCCCGATTGAGATCAGATACTTGTTCAATTTCAAAACTCGAGGTGATTATCCTTCCTTCACATTTCTAGAAGCGGTGAGGAACTGCCAAGTGGTTACCGGGTCCTGGACCAGGTTGAGCTACTATAGGACGGAATGGTTCTATGTCAGGTGTCCTCCGGGGTTTGCCCGGCGATGGTTAGTCAGACGTGAGTGTAGCTGAGTTATCAAGTAAATACTAAGGCAATTGCTGTCAAAGCGAAACTTATGTTTTTTCTCTTTTTTACAGCGACGATTCAGCGACCTGAGGGTGAGCGCTTTAAAGAGATGGTGCGTGTACTTCGAGAAGTCCCGAGTGGAGATAGGGATATTGAGCTGTTCTTGACGGATAGGAATCTCCGAACTTACGGGTTGATTGAACAAGGGCAGAGCATACTGTTTTAGGGGGCATTAAAGGCCGTTTTGAAGAAACGAGTCAAGCACAAGAAGCCTAAAGTCATTATAGCCGAGGAGGCAGACTCTGAGAGAACTCATATTGACGACGAGCCGTTGTTGGAGCCTACGGACGTGGCTCAGGACGTTGAAGAGCAAAGAAAAGGCAAGGCAGCCGTCGTCACGTCAACTAAGAATGGGAGATGGAAGTCGGTTGTCACGGCCCGATCCTCCCCCGGAGTTAGAATTTCCGAGATGTCTCCTCCGCGAACCGAAAGTCTTTACGAAGGGCTTACCGACCTTCCAATCCCGGATGATGTGTCTTTTCAGCATGACGTCGGGTTGGAGGAGTTTCATCGTACTCTTGAATTGAGCGAGTCTTTTATTACTAGCTCAGTCGACACTTCTGGTTGGTCGGGGGAAATGCATATTCATACACATTTCACGACATTACATAATCCCGAGTCTTAGGTCATCGGTTTCGAGAAACCACTAACTCTATTCTCATTTTGCTTTGCAGATATTATGACTGGACGTGGTTCGATGCTAGGGAGCCTACGACATGCTCGCAGATCTTCCTCATATTACGATTCACAACGAAGAGAAGGAGATAGGAGCTACGATCGCAGGTACTCCGGGTACTCTAGCCAAGAATGGAGAGATAGGGATTACAGACATCGGTCTCGATCGCGCACCCCTCCTCCAAGAGATCCTATACAGCCTCCTGTCCATGTTCCTCGTCCTTCTGATTCCTCGTACTACCAGTCGACCTCTCAATCTTCTAGGCATGAACCTCGCCATCCCAGATCTGAGGCAATGCTTCCAATAGTTGCGGAGCAACCTCCTACTGGAATTTCGGGAGAAGGAGCAATCAGGCTTGCTCAACTGAAGAAGGACTTTCCAAATATTTGCTTTGACAATTATATTTTTCCTCTTCACTTGAAAAGAATCCCGCAGGAGGCCGAGCAGACGGCGCACGATTATGTGCACGATTTTTATACCCAATACAGGGCATGGTACAAGGCGGCCGAGAAAGCGTCGTCACTGGCTTTGAGCGTGGGGCCACCATCGAGAAAATGCAGGCTGAGTTGGCCCAAAAGAGACGTATTATCGATGTGCTAAACACTGAGGCTGAGTCTTCTCGGAAATCCGAAATGGAGGCTATCAAAAAAGCCGATGAAGCCCAAGCAACAATGGACAGGATGAAACGTGAGCACTACGCCACGGTAGAGGACATGGGCCATCGAAACACCATGGTTACTGCCGAGAGGGACGCAGCCCTAAAGGAGTTGAATGAGCTTAAGTCAAAGTTCGCCGAAATCGCCAAGGATAGGGATGATGCGAACAATGCAGCCCAGGAGGCGTGTGAACAAGCCGTGATTCTTCGGACTGAACGAGATGCGGCAGTAGCCAAGGTCCAGGCGGTTGAAATGGAGGTTGAAGGGAAAGTTCGTCAAGCGGAGGCCAGGCTGGAGGCCGATATTGAAGATTTGCTTATCACTTACAATGCCAACGTGTTGAGACATCGAAATTTGGCCTGGCTCCAAGATTACCCGGTGCACCTCCGCAACGCCTGGGATCGATTGGTTGAGGAAGAGGAGGAAGCACATCCGGATGAATCGGTCGACCGATTTGAACTTGAAAACCGGTTGTTGACTGATGATGAGAAGGTCCTCCACGATGCTATTATTGCTCAAGAAAAGGAGATGATCGGTGGTCGGTCTCTGGAGGTTGGAGAAGGGTCAGGTGTCGAGCATTACTCTACCGTTACTGAAGTCACCGCTCCACCTTCGTCAGTGTCTGTATCTATGGTCGGTCCTCAATCTGTTCCTGCTTATGACTCGGAACAGCCGCGGTTATCTCCCATTCGGGAGCATGTTTCTAAGGCCGCTCAGTCGTCCGCAAGTCAAACTGGGGAAGGTATTCCGGATTTATCTCAAGTGTTTTCTAAATAGAGAGTTTGTTCTGAAGCAGTTGCTAATAACTTCTTCTTATCTTTGTTTAGTGACTGGAGCAACTTCGATTGCCGCGACCCAGGAATCAAGCAAAGGGGATAAGGCCATCACCACCGAGACTACTGTTGTGACTATAGTATCGACCGAGGCGGCGCAGGGGAGGTCCCTATCTCTTGACGAACAAATGGCGAGTGAGCTGCTTGGCCAACAGGGTGGCTCTTTCACTGACTTGCCATTTATCATTAGTGACCTTCCGCCGACCTCCAGCTCTTCAATGCAGACTGCGGATGCCCCCAGCCAAGCCCAGACGATTCGTGATGAAGAGATCCTGGCCGAGATTCAAGCTAAATTAGAAGCTGCGGGGCAAAGTGGTAGTGTTGGCGGTGGCACGGCAGCGCAGAGCCCGGCACCTGCGAGGATAGTATCGTCGGGTGGCGCTATCCCATCTTCCGTTGCGGGTCCGGTGCCTCCTACTCCTCCGACGGGGAGCCTTCATTTAGATTCAAGTTCCGAGGAGGACGTAGATATTATGCCCCCGGCCGAAGAGCAACCACCAGTGAGGAGGTCGTCCAAACGAAGGATTTCCGTTCCTAGCGATTCTGATGACGAACCGCTGATAAGGAAGCCAAGAAAGAAAGAGTAATTCGGCCTCCCAAGCAGATATTTTGGTAGATAGGAACTTGTTTTTGTTTTTTGTTAGTAGGCCGTGTATAGATGCAGGTTCGGCCCCTGCTAGTAGGCATTGTTTTTTGGAAGAACTTATTTGCGTGTAAGTTCTTGCCTTCAGTTAGTTGAAATAAAATTTAGTTCCTTTGTTTCAACTCTCATTTCTTTTGTACTTAAGTGTTTGTAGCGTTATGTTTTCAGTCTGGTGTACTTGCGGTGTTTTTACCGTCAAGTAGAGTTCGTTTTTTATTCGCCAAATCTGAGAATCTTGGCCGCGAGTAGTGATCGACGAATAATCGAACTTCGGACATTGTATCACTTTGGTTAGCGACTAACACTTAGCTTTTTTGCCCCCTAGTCTCGGGGAATAATATTTGTGTTCCGGTGGTTGACTGTGTTTGTTGCAAACCTCAAGCACACGTCCACAATCTGGGGACTTAGGATAATTTGTAACCGATAACTTGGTTCGCACTGTGGGAATTTGAGAGTTATCGACGTTTGTAGTACGGTTCACGCTCCGGGAACCTGGAATTGATGTTTATACTCCACTTCACGCTCTGGGAACTTGGAGTTAGTGTCGATATTTCAGTTCGCACTCCGAGAACTTCGACTTGGTATTTACGTTCCGATTTCACACTCTGGGAACTCGGAGATAACAAGTATGCTTGGTTCGCACTCTGGGAACTTGCAATTTACGTTTTACTCCAATTCATGCCTTGGGAACTTGGAGTTAGCCGCTGGATGGTCAGTCACATCTATTTGGGCTTTCAGGAATTCGTTCACACTCTGAGAACGATGGGTTCGATGTTTATACTCAAATTCACGCTCTGGGAAGTTGGAGTCCGTTCGCACTCTGGGAACGAGTTATTTAATGTTTATACTCCAATTCACGCTCTGGGAAGTTGGAGTCCGTTCGCGCTCTGGGAACGAATTGTTGAATGTTTATACTCCAATTCGCGCTCTGGGAAGTTGGAGTCCGTTCGCGCTCTGGGAACGAATTGTTTAATGTTTATACTCCAATTCACACTCTGGGAAGTTGGAGTCCGTTCGCGCTCTGGGAACAAATTGTTGAATGTTTATACTCCAATTCACACTCTGGGAAGTTGGAGTCCGTTCGCGCTCTGAGAGCGAATTGTTGAATGTTTATACTCCAATTCACACTCTGGGAAGTTGGAGTCCGTTCGCGCTCTGGGAACGAATTATTGAATGTTTATACTCCAATTCACGCTCTGAGAAGTTGGAGTCCGTTCGCGCTCTGGGAATGAATTGTTGAATGGACTGTCGTGTGTTGCTCCAGGTCAGCCTTTGATGTGATGGCTTGCCTCCGAGCGGGGGTTTCACTTAGTGAGTGGCCGGTCGTATCGCAGTTACTTGCTATTTGAATAAATTCCATTGTTTGATGGAACTTAGCTCTTCGTGTGTCGTGATTGTTGAACGTTGCATTCGGTGAATCACAGCTCTAGCTTGAAGAGATAGTATTTTATTGCTGAAATAAGAAAATATGGCAAAGTCAGTGCCTTATTACAAATTCAAATTTCAGAATGTAAAGGAAACTACAAAGCATTCATAGACTGAAGGGGCCTGTCATGTGTGACAGTGACTAGTATCTTCGTCGTTCCAAGCCCCTGAGTAAGTAGGTCCGCCACTGATGGCGTTTATCACCAATCTCCCGCGGGGACAAGTCGAGTCCTCCTGTCTCGGTCGATCGGGTTCATTGTTTGGACTTGATGGGCCCGCTTCTCTGGGCTGCGGTGTCCGCACAAACTGTTCCAGCTTCCTTTCTCTGATCAGTTTTTCAATAAGATCCTGTAAGTGACGACACTCGTTCGTATCGTGTCCGTAGCTTTCATGAAACCTGCAAAACTTTCCAGTTTGGATTTGTCTTTCTGACGACGGCCTTGGCACAGGTTTTTGATATTGAATTGTTCCACAGGTTCGTAAGTACAAGTCCTCTAGTGATGTATTTAGAGGAGTGTAACTGTCAAACATTGGATTCTTGCGCTGTGGGCCACGAGTTTGAACTTGTTTCTTATTTTGATTCATGCTTTCTCTTCACCGAGCTCGTTTATTTTTAATATTCAACTGAACTTTTCCGGAGCTCTCACCGGACTGTTTTATTGCAACATTGCTTTGGGTCCTTCCCGCATTCGGCCCTGCATCAGTTTGCTTCCTAGACTGTTTCGCGTCTTCCCGTCTCAGGAATTGAGCTGCTTTGGCATGGAAACGGTCCAATGATGCAGGTGGTTTCCCAGCTAGCCAGTTGCCAAATTCAGAATCAGGGTCGATCCCCTTAGTTAATGCCATAAGGATGGAGTTATCGTTTGGATTACTAATCTCCGCGCATGCAGTATGGAATCTCTCTAAGTAGTGTCTGAGCGTCTCTCCGGGAGCTTGCGTGACACTAGATAGAGTGTTGACATCTTTTGGTCTTACGACGTGCATGCAGAATTGCTCAACGAATTTTGTGGCCAGCTGGTCGAATGAGGAGATGGATCGAGGAGGCAATCGGATGAACCACATGGTGGCGATGCCCCCCAAGGATATGGGAAAACTACGACATTTCGCTGCATCGTCAGCCCTGGCAGCAGTCATCGACCATTCATATTTTAGAATATGTTGGTTGGGGTCGGAGTTTCCCTCATACATGGGTAGAGTGGGCATTCGGAATCGCCGTGGGGGTTTAGCAGTAAGAAGTCCGTAAAGGGAGTGTGACTTCGGGAAACTCCCCCATCGTCGTTTGTGAATCCCTGACTCTCACGGATCATCTGTCGTATCATAGTTGAAAGATCCGGCATTTGCACCGGAGTATGATCACGTTCCATATTTTGGGCTTGAACCGGATATCGTCGACGGTCCAAGTCTCGCCTTCTCGGCTCATAGTCCTCTGGGACATGTGGTTCAGGAGTGTGCCCGCTATGACGATGGTCCAGGTCCGACTGATCTTGGGCGTCGACCCCTGGTTCAGCCGCAACGTTAGTGGTGCGGTATTCTGTGGTGTGGCAAGGAACGGCACCTCCTCCGGAGGAGGGTCCGGTTTGGAAACTGGCTGACGGACCAACTCTTATTTGTCCAACGGTCAATGTCGGTTGGTTTCCAACGGGTGGCATACGACTCCCATCTAACCGGGGTCGTGGAGGCCGGTTATGATAATCATAAGATGAAGAACTTTCGCTGGAGGAGCGAGAAGTATGATCTCTCATGGATCTCTTTCGTTTCTGGTGATCCAGCTTGTTGATTAGCTCAGCGTTAGTGCGTAGCTGTTCTTCTAGTTGTCGCCGACTCTGGGTCAGCTCTTGGAGTAGCAACTACAACTCTTGTCGGGTGACCGGTCCCGACGGTCCCGATTGCCCAGCGGCATCTTGATTAGATGAAGGTAGAGGGGCAGGATTCTGTCTATCCTGTTCTTCTTGATTGACAGCGTTTGAGGTGGTTCTTGTGCTAACCATAATGAGAATTGAATTCCTTTCCTAGACTTTACGCAAATCTGAATAGAAGGGAAGGAAGTCGGATTCAATGATCTGGATCTCTCTCTTAGATTTATTCAGTCCAGTATCGAAGGCAGATCCAACGCGCAGGAGAAAAGCTGGGTTCTCTCAGTGAAAGCACCAAAGTGTTTGCGTCAAAATTGGGCACAACACTCTTCGGGAGTCGTTGAAGAGATAATAGTCAAGAATGTAAATTCAAAACAGATATTATCTAACAAAAACTCCAATCAACAGTAAAGAAAATGCGTAGACAATCGATTTATAGTGGTTCGGCGTGTTGCCTACGTCCACTGTGAAGTGTTTTGATGTTTTATTGCTTTTCTTTCAATGATTACAAGTTGTTGCAGCAATCAACAGCAAATTACAACTATAAATTCGGAATCAACAGTAAAATTATGATGTAGGATGATGGAGATCTCAATCCGACAGAGTCTGGGCGCTTCAGAGTCAGAAGATCCCTTTTTTGTTGGCCCTAGGGCTCTATTTATAGGCGTAGGCTGCTGATATTTCGCTGAAAACTCGGGAGACCACTTCTGGCACATGAGGGGGCCCATACGCACGGTCTCAGGAAGTTTGGGCCCACTTTGGCATCAGGGATGGGTTCGAACATGACTTCATGGACGGGTTCGAAGGAGGTTCCATGTTTGGGTTCGAGCAATGTCCAATGATGGACTCGAAAAAGGATTCTTGTTTGGAGTCGAACAAGGCTTTGTGGTGGGTTCGAAGCATGGCTTCTGTGATGGATACGAGCTGTGTCACTTCTCCATGGATACGAGGCCCATTGGTTCGAACACGATGGATTCGAACATGATGGATTCGAAGGTGATGGAGTCGAACCCGAGGTGGTTCGATGGATTCAAAACTTATGGATTCAAAAGCGATCGTTTCGAACCGTTGGTCAGCGATGGGTTCGAAACCTTAGCCTTTCCCTTCAAATTAAATCGATCAAAACTCGAGCGTATGAACTCGGATTGACTTCAAACTTGAGATGTTGACTTCTATGGTCTTTCTTGTCGTGTCCTATCAATTGTAGCTCAATCTGGACTTGGACAAAATTCAGTGATATCCATAGCGAGACGAAGTACGACCGGTCTCTGAGACGAACTGTTCTCCGTTTCTGATCGATCTTTTGGTATCGCGGCTTTTCCAAAAAGCGGGATAACACATGGACGGTGAGGTCACATCCACCCTGAGTTAACAAGTGAGGATGTTAGATGGATAGATCCATCCTCCTCAGACTTGGTTTAAACACGAGCGAAGTTTCTAGGTGGATGGATCCACCCTTTTTGAGCCCATATTCATAAGTTTATACTCTAGCTCGCACTTTGGAAGCCGTAATTAGTTAGAGGATTGTCATGTATCAATCCTTTTTTGGCTTCAGTGTGATGGCTTGCCCCCGAGCTCGGGTTTCACTTAGCAAGTGACCGGTCGTACCGTAGTCACTCCCTATTTGAATAAATCCCACTATAGGGTGGAACTTAGCTCTCCGTGCATTGTGATGGTCGCATGACGCATTTTAAGAATCACCGCTCTAGCCCGGAGAGATTGCATTTTATTGCTGAAATAAGAAAATATGGCAAAGTCAGTTGCCTTATTTCAAATTCAAACTTGAAAAAGCATAAACAAATCGCAAATGAGAAGCAGACTAAATGAATAAATAAAGCCTATTATGTGTAGTAGCGACGAAGACTCTCGGTGTTCCAGGCTCTCGGCAAAGTGAGCCCATCAATGGTCGATAATTTGAATGTGCCATCTTCGAGTCTTCGTTCAATGACATTCGGTCCCTCTCACGTTGGTTTCATATGTGAAGGGACCGAGTAAATTCTTTTGAGGACGAGATTGCCGAGTTCAAAGGTTCGGGGTCGGACCTTAGCATTTACAATCGGGCGATTCGACTTCGGTGCACGGCTGCCCTCAAATCAGCCTCTTCTCGCTTCTCATCTAATAAGTCCAGAGATTCGGCAAGTAATATAGCATTTATCTTCGGGTCATAGTATGTTACACGATGAGAAGGCACTTTCAACTCGACTGGAATAACAGCTTCTGAGCTATAGGAAAGTGAAATGGAGTATGGCCGGTCGTGGACTTGTGGGCTTTTCGATAAGCCCATAGAGCCATATGAAGTTCATCAACCCATTTGCCCCGGTCTTTTCTAATCGTTTCTTCAGAATGGACTTTCTAACTTTGTTAGTAGCTTCGACCTATCCATTCGTTTGGTGTTGCCCAATTGCAGAGAATTTCTTCTGGATATGGAATCGCTGATAGAAATTTTTGAACTTGACACTATCGAATTGGGGTCGTTATCAGTGATGATGGTATGTGAGAGATCAAATCGACAGATAATGTTGCGTACAACAAAGTTGATCACTTTCTTCGTTGTGATAGTAGCAAGGGGCTCGGCTTCTGCTCATTTGGTAAAGTAATCAACTGCAACGATGGTGTATTTCATGCCACCTCTAGCTAAAGGTAGAGCCCAGTAATGTCGATGCCCCATATTGCGAATTGCCATGGACTGACCATCTGAGTTAGTTTGGCAGGCGGAGCTCTTTGAATTCAAGCATGTTTCTGACATCTGTCACATTTCCAGGCATAATCTGATGCGTCAAGATTTACAGTCAGCCAATAACAACCATACCGGAGCACTTTCTTAGCAAAAGCCTGCCCCCTGGTGTAATCGCCACATTCTCCTTCATGTACATCATGTAATGCTCGATTGATTTCATCGTGGGCGATACATAGGAGTAAAGGAACAAATTGCCCTTTTCTATACATGACTCTATTCTGAAGCAAGGCCTTTCGAAGAACTTGTCTTTTTTCACTCCTGTGCTATGGAAGGGTCCAATGCTCGAGATAGTTTTTGAACATAGTCGTCCATGACTCCTTATCGGGTATGACTTCAAGTACCCAGTCGGTTTCCATTTGATCAATATTCGGGGAAGATAATGTCTCAACGAGAACGAGCCCCATTTGCTGTGCCTCATCGGTACAGGCTAATTTTGCTATGGAATTGGCCTTCTGATTGTGTTCACGGAGTATGCAATAGATGGCATAATAATCGAACCGATTCAATATTTCCTAGACTCGTGTGCGGTAAGCGGCCAATCTCCGATCTTTGGCTTGGTATTCCCTCCGAACTTGGCATATGACCAATTATGAATCACAGTAAATGTCTACAACAACAACTCTTAAATCTCTAGCAAGTCTTAGCCCAACAAGTAGGGCTTCGTATTCGGCCTCGTTGTTGGTCGCATGAAAATCGAACTTTAAAGCATAACATATAAATTGGCCTGTAGGACTTTCTAGCACAACACCAGCGCTAGAGTAGCGGTCATTCGATGCACCATAACTATGTAGCTTCTAGACATATTTGGGAGATCATTGGTTTCAGGCGATTCCTCCGAGATGGTGGATTCGGCGATGAAGTCTGCTAGGACTTGCCCATGAATAGCTCGCCTTGGTGTGTAGGTGATGTCGAACTGACTCAGCTCGATATTCCATTTGAATAACCTACTAGATGCCTCAGGCCGCGTAAGGACCTGTCGTAACGGCTAGTGGGTGTAGACAGTGATAGGATAAGCCTGAAAATATGGACGGAGCTTTCTCGAGGCAACAATAAGACAATATGCCAACTTCTCTAACTTCGGATAATTTCTCTCTGCTCCAGTCAGCCGTTTGCTAATGTAATAGACTGGCCGTTCCTCCACCCGAACTAAAGCAGCGCAGAGTGCATTTTCTGACACCACCAAGTGACACCACCAAGTAGATGTAGAGTCTCTCATGATCAATATGATTTGAAAGAATGGGTGGTGTGGATAGGTTTTGAACCAGTGCTCGGAATGCGCCCTCACGCTTTGTAGGCCATTCGAAGTTCTTTTCCCCTTTTTTGAATAGATCGAAGAAGGGAATGCATTTGTTGGTAGATTTTGAAATGAACCTTCTCGGTGCTGCTACCTTCCCGTTGAGGCTCTGAACTAGTTTTATAGTCCTTGGAGTCTTAAAATTTCCAATTGCTTAAATTTTCTCAGGATTGGCTTCGATTTTCCGAGCATTAACGATGAATCCACGGAACTTTCCAAATATGACCCCAAAGTGACATTTCAACGGGTTGAGTTTTAATCTATACTCTTAGAGGATGTTGAACATCATTTCCAGGTCTTAGATATGATTGGTGGAGAATCGTGACTTCACAAGCATGTCGTCCACACATACCTCCATAGTCTTTCCGATCTGATTAGCGAACATTCGTTTGACGAGTATTTGATAGGTCGCCTCGGACTTCTTAACTCCGAATGGCATCACTTTATAATAATAGAGTCCCAAATCGATGACAAAGCTGGTATGCTCCTGATCAGGTAGGTGCATCAGTATCTGATTGTAACCAGAATATGCGTCCATGAAAGATAAAAGTTCATGTCTGGCCGTTGAGTTTACGAGCTGATCAATATGAGAGATTGGAAAACTATCTTTAGGGAAAGCTTTATTCAAGTTCGAGTAGTCAACGCATGTTCTCCATTTCCCTTTAGGTTTCCTGACAAGTACAGGATTTGACACCCATTCTATATATAAAGCATCTCGGATAAACCCGTTCGACCTAAGTTTATCCACCTCTTCCTTAAGAGCGACATATCTCTCTGGATCCATACCACGCCTTTTTTGCTTGACCGGAACATACCGCAGGTCAATATTCAATGTGTTGCTCGTGATGGCCGATGAGATCCCATACATGTTGGAGTGCGTCCAGGAAAATACGTCGTGGCTTACCCGGGGAAACTCAACCAATTCCTCCTTCATCTGTTGGCTTATCTAAGATCCAATCTTCACCGTTTTAGAATTGCCATCACTATCGATCGGAACATCGATCGTTAGCTTCACCGAAGAAGCCTGATTGTCTTTGACTTCGTCCTCGCTTTCAGTATCTCCTGGGTCAAGATCTCTTGGGAATTGGTTGTGGTGCCCAGGCATTGGCCCAGGAGTTAACTGTCAATTATCCATAAAGAGGACGTAGAGAGATTCCTCTATGCCCTTTCCTTTCTCTTTTCGATGCACCTCCCGTAGCTCAGCAACATAACAGGCTCGTCCAGCAGCCTGGTCTCCCTGAACGACTCCGATTCCATTGTCGGTAGGGAATTTTAAAGTTAGACACCAAAGGGCGATAGCTGCCCTGAACTCAGCAAAGGCCGGTCAACCCAGGAAAGCATTGTATGGTGAGTCAGTATCCAATACAATAAACTGCAATATCCGAACTCTCTCCAACTCCCGACTCCACTGGTTAATCCTCCATCCCAATGGGTATAGCCGCACTTCTATTGAAGCCATGAATGCGAGACAGACAAGGCTTCAGATCTTTCAATTCTGTCTTCATTTGATCATAGGCTTGCTTAAAGAGCATGTTCACTGAACTTCCACTGTCCACTAAGATCCTCTTCATCTAAGCAAGACTTATCTGAGCTGAAATGGCTAGTGCATTAATGGTTGGGGCTTCGACTGCTTGGCATTCCTATCTCGAAATACAATGTCCTATGTCATCATTTTTTATTGTTTGGCCGGAACCCTACCTTCCATGTTACTACAACATTCGAAGCTCACATGCCTAATATATCTGGCATACGACTCCATTTCCTTCCAGCTCTGACCCGTTGGATGAGGACCACCACTAACAGTGTTAATAGCTAAGCTATCACCTATACAAGTGGGATCCTTCGATCTAACCTGATTTGGTATTTGGTTTTGATTCGATGGGATTGCACCTCCCGACTACGGCGTCCAAACAAACTGCTCCAAATTTCTTTCCCATATCCACTTCTCGATAATATTTTTTAAATGATGGCGCTCGTTTGTGTTGTAGCCATAACTATCGTGAAATCAACAAAACTTCCCCGCTTGAATCTGTTTCTCTGACTATTGCTTCGGAGCAGGTTTTTTTTATACTGGATGGTATTACAAGTTTACAAGTAAACATTTTCCAGAGACGTATTTAGAGGAGTATATGTGTCAAACATGGGAGCCCTACGTCGTGGTCCGCGATTCTGATCACGCTTCCTACCTTGATTTCCATCGCCCTTCTACTGATTCCACTATTCTATATGTTTAACTGCACCTTTTCGAAACTCTCCCTGATTTTTTTTACAGCGACAATACTTTTGATTCCTTCCATACTGGGCCCTGCATCATCCTTTTTCCTAGACTGTTTCCCATCCACTCTTCTCAAGAACTGAGCTGCCTTGGAATAAAAAGTTTCCAATGACGCAGAGGGTTTTCCAGCCAACCAATTGCCAAATTCGAAATCGAGATAGATTCCCTAAACTAGTGCCATCAGAATGGAATTGTCATTAGGATTACTAATCTCAATGCAAGCAGCGTGAAATCTCTCCATTTAATGTCAGAGTGTATCTCCGAGAGCTTGGATGACGCTGGACAAGGTATTAACATTTTTGTGCCTTGTGATATGCATGCGAAACTATTCAACAAACTTCGTTGCCAACTAGTCAAAACATGAAATAGATCGGGGTGGTAAGCAAGTAAACTACATAGTTGCGATGCCCCTTAGAGAAATTGGGAAACTTCGGCACTTAACCGCATCATCAGCCCGTGCGGTGTTAATTAACCATTCATACTTTAAAATGTGTTGGTTAGGGTTAGAGGTCCCTTTATAAACATATAGAGTTGTCATTCTAAATCGCCGAGGCAGTTCAGCGTAGAGGATGTCATCGAAGAAAGGAGTATGACTTCGGGAGATTCCCTAGTCGTCATTGGTGAGGCCTTGGCTATCACGGATCATTTGACGAATCATTGTCGAGATGTCTAGCATCTGGACATCTTGGACATGCTGAGCCAAGGTGTGGTCGGGTTCCACAATGCAGGGATGGGCCGATCTCGGTCGACGGTCCATATCTCGCCTCCTTGACTTTAGGTCTTCAGGAACATAAGACTGAGGAGTATGCTCATGCTAGCGACGGTTCAGACCCACTCGGTTTCGAGTGTCAGCTCCCAACTCAGTAGCAGCGACAGTAGCGCGATTGTCAGTAGTGCGATAAGGATTCATCCCTCCTCGGATAAGGGTCCATTCTTGTGGTAGTTGATGGGCCAACTCTCGGTTGTCCAAGATTTAGAGTGCATTGATGTTTGGTAGCCTATGTATAGCTCCCATCCAGTCGTGGACGTGTGGATCTGTGATTGTAATCAAAAGAAGCTGAACTTTCAATAGATGAGTATTGTAACGATCTCGGATTTTTACTACGTTTAAATTGATAATTTAATTTTTGAATAAAAAGTGTAAAATAAAGTACAAAATATATGCTATAAATTAAATGTTTGAAAATAAAACTATAAATAGAAATAAAACCAAGAATGGTTAATAATAAATATATAGGGTAGCTCATATGGATACATAAGAATATTTTAGTAAAAAATTAAAATATAAATACTTAAGTAAACATATGAAGTACATGCATATTTGTATGTGAGTTGTGTATGCATGCCAGAAGATAACAAAACAAAGATGTACATACAAAATATCTATGTAATAAAAAAAAGAAACAAAAAGAAAAAAATATCTACATAAAAAATAATTCAAATAGCATAAGTGTGTAGACTTAGAAGGAAGCAATGACTGGTAATGCTATCATCTCAGCCGAAATAAAAACTTCATTTTAGTAAACAAAGAAAAAAAATCTGGTTTAGTCAATGAAAAGAAAATCCGACCAAAGATAAACTCATACCAGTTAAAACCTTCCCCTTATACGAACTATTTTCTTTATATTTATATCTATCCTTATGCTTGCTCGTTCAAAAAGAAAGATAGCAAAACCAGAAAAAGAAAATAAGAAGCATCATCATTCAATTCATTCAATAAAACAGGATTCAAAAGGAATTCAATACTGCATTTTTCAAAACAACAAAGTGTTCCCTGTTCTTCCATTCACTGTGAGTAACATATGTTTTTAAAATTTAAAAGCTTGAATCTGTTGCATATATATGTATATATATCTGTGAATGAATATGTTTGTATATATATTTATATATGTTTCTTTGTGTATATTTGGAATGAATGAACTATGTACAGGTTGTTGTTCATCTTGTCTTCTGTCTGAAATGCTAAACCAAAAACTTTTGCTTCAAAAAAACTCACTTCCTCTTATTCTACTTGCTATTAGGACTTAGGGTTAAAAAAAAAGTTGTTTGTTTGATTATAAACTAAGTTTTAAAAATCATGTTAAGCCTGATACCTTCTAGATCTCCTTCGTCTTTTATGGTTTGGCAGATTGGTTAACTTCGCGTTAGCACGGAGCTGCTAGGTAAGCTACTGGTGGCTTTGAGTCAGCTCTTGCATTAGTGGCTGGAACTCCTCTCTGGTGACAAGGCCTTATGGATTTAAAGGTCCGGCAGCATTCTGGTCTGCAGAGGGAAGTTATGCAACGTTCTACCTATCCCATCCTTCTAGATCTGTAGCGGTCGAGGTAGTCCTGGTAGCAACCGTGGTGAATAGTGATGTTCTCTCCTAGGCTTAGTGCAAATCTGAATAGGATAGAAGAACTTCCAAGCTTGACATCAGGATCTTCTCCTTAGACTCTTGCAATCCAATATCGGCATTAGATCTAATGAGCAGGAGAAAAGCAGGGTCTTCGCAGTGAAAGTACCAAGGTGTTTGTACCAAAATTTGGCATAAAACTTTTCAAATGTGTTTGAAGAGATAAAATGAAGAAATTAAATGTGAAATGAGGCAGATCTAACAAACATACTAATCAACAGGTAAAAAACAATATAGAAACACATGAATTTAGAGTGGTTCGACGTATGTCATATGTCCACTATGAAATGATTGATGTTTATTGATTATAACTCACTGGTTACAAGAGGATTACAACAGTACAATCGAAGTATACAGCAATTTTGGAAAAGTATCGACGTAGAGAGGCCGAAAGTCCATTTACTATAGGTCCAGGGTCACTATTTATAGGCATAGGCAAGAAATATCTTTCCCGGATCTCTAAAGACTTCTTCTCTCACATGGGTGGGCCCACGGGATCAAGTTCAGGTTATTTCTACTCGATTTGGGAGCAATACGAATTGAGTTCGTATCGATCCATAATTGGTCATTTTGGGCCAAGATCGATCATGAACATTCTTGAGGTAGTACACCAAGTTCTTATAAAAATTTGGCATCATTTGGACTTGTACATTTTGAGTTATGATATATACAAGTTTGTGTTTGCAGTGTATTACCGAGCTCGTAGCGATACGATTCGTATTGCTCTTGTTCATATCCATGTTGGTACATGCCGACCAGATGACGTGGCGCTATATTATCGGATCGATCCACTTTTCATGCCGAGTGATCGAGTCTTCCTCTTGAACGTGCTACTCTTCGTATCGACCTAATATATTCCCTTTGTATCGATAATTCCCACTCCTATTCGTATCGGTATTGTGGATGACTTCGTATCGATGATTCCTACTCCTATTCGTATCGATAAGTTCTCGAGCATTTCGTATTGATGGAAGAGTGTTGTTTCGTATTGTTTGTGGGATGTAGTCTTCGTATCGAACTTTGACCGATTGATATGCATTCCAGAGAGGATGAACGATACGTGTTATGTATTAGTGGAAATGATACGAAATGTCCCTAGGTGATGGATACGAATTGAAATAGGCATGATGGATACGATCCGATGGGTGCTTGATGGATACGAAGGAGGCTTTCTGAAGGGACGGATACGTGTTTGCATGGATACGTATGGTGTCGATTCCCTTGACCTTGATCGATCAATATCTTAAGCATACAAACTCCAGTTGACTTGAAATTTGAAACATTGGCTTTCATAGCTTTGCTTGTCATGTCATCTCAATTGTATCTCGATCCGGAATCAGGCGGAGTTTTACCAGTATCCATAGTAGGCCTGTGAACCGATCTTCAAGTCAGACTGTCCTTGGTTTCTAGTCAAATTCTTGGTGTCACGGCCTTGCCAAAAGGCATGATAACACCTTTACCTTATTTTACATCGATTTCTATTCCCTTTTTACCTTTTAATTTGTTATTGCCTACTCTTACATTTCTTTTTATTTAATTCCCATCTTTATTAGTATTGTGTATATTTCTTTTAGAATGTTCATGTCTTAATTATATCTCTCTATTTAACACTTAGGGATTTTCTATATTTTTATGAAGTGGAATTATATATCTATCATGGAAATGTTAACATTGTAAATTTCTATATCTTATCCAAGCAGAAGGTTTGTGTTGCATTTGGAATGACAAGGAATTATCTGTTCATGGTTATTGAAATAGATAGTACATAATGGTAAATATCCAAGTTTTATACATCTCTTTCTTTTAATGTTCATTTCAAATGATGCACTTTTATTTATTTTAAACTTGATAATGTATAGTAATTCACATTGAACATCTTATATTCCAACGAATTAAAATACTACATAAACCCCAAAGATCTTACTATGATTTCTTTTTTTTTGTACATTCTTATTATCTATTTAAATATCAATCTGGAATTATTACATCAATTACAAATTCATTGTTTACTCTTTTCTAATAATAAATTAAAGGACTGCTAATATCCTAAACATTTTCTAGGTTGGCATTCTTATACAATATAAAGATATCAAATTAAAAATTGCAGAATATGCAGGCAGAGTTTTCAATTTCATATCATGTATATAGATTTAGTCTACAACTCCAATTTACATTTCAGGCATATAGGAACAGATACGCAACAATATGAATCTAATATTGTAAAAAGTGTATAATATTCTCACTTATCATTTTAGCTTTTCAAATTTCTAGATCTAATCCTTGTTATTCCACTTTGACTTCCTTTTCTTTCTATTTGGATTTATACACTGCAAGCGATATGAATTTTTCAAAGGACAAGATTAGAAAAGAGATTTGGAAATTGATTTGTATTTTAGATTCAGATTTACAATTTAACTTGGTTTCGACAATTTGATTTGAACCTATTCTCTTTCTCAATCATCTTCTACGATTCTCCGAATGTGTGTGTGTGTATATATATATATATATATATATATATACACTCTTGTAAACTAGAACTATTTCTATGAATTTATAATTTTGGAGGAAAACAGAAAATGATAGAGCTTCCGTGTCCATTAAAAAATATGAGTTTGGAAGTAAGGGCCTAGATCTATATCAGGGGTTCGTATAAATGCTAACCGTTAGATTTACCCTAGAACTTTAATTTAATCATGGATGCTCCTCTGTTACTTCATGTGCAAGTAAAATATTATGTTCCATCACCTTCGCCCCATCTAGGTTTTAAAATTAACACTGGCAACAATCGACAACTTAAGGCCTATGGTCGACCGCTATCGGTCGATCTGGGTACACTTGTGGTTGACCTATTGCTTGCTTTTAGCATCGAGTAATTAGTGTGCGTGATTTTGTTTTATTAAACTACTTATTTGACTAATCATGTTATTTGTTTCCCACTAATTAGATTACAGTTAACGTTAACATTTCTTAACATCTAAGTTTCCATTAACATTAGTAATTAACATCGATCAACTTTTATTATCATAATTACATATGTAATTATTTTCGATTCAAAATTTTCAAATGTTAATAGCTTTTTGTTTGAGTTCCGATCGAAAAACATTATATATGAAAATAGATCAGAAAATCACCACGAACCCAATGGTGCAAGTTTCGTGACTAAATTTTTATGTTTATAAAAATTCTATTTTCGACGTTATTATTTATTAATTAATTTCTTTTCAAATCAATTATTATAAAAATTACTGATGGTTACATTCTTCCACTTAAATGAATTTCGTCCTTGAAATTCCTCAAGGATTAAACAATTTAACATACAACCATTCTAAACTAACAAATCAATTAGTATGCAACAAATTTTGCAAACAATCATGTACATGTATACGTGTATCACGACATATATGATATGCATGAAGAATAATTCTGATCGGCACTTCCTATATATATGCATTCTTTTAAATTCATTTATAAAGTACGGTGTAGGCATTCTAAATATACTAGCTATTCTATATGCATGCAACTTTTGAAAACCAAATATTTGTTTTTGCATCCAAATTTTCTCGTACTTCTAGAAATAGAAGCACGGTTCATCCAATTTCTCATCCAATTCCTACCATCCAAAATCCTACCACTTTGTTGCTAACATCCAAATTAGAAAAAAATTCAGTTTTGTAAACCTATTTTCTTCGTGCCGAAAAAGGATTTAGATGGAAAATTCCATATTTATATCCTTTTTACCCTTGGTGCCTAACTTCCCACTACTTGGAACCTTTTCTTTTGCCCCTAGTTTTTTTTCAACTTTTCCAAGTACAGTTTTCATAATTAGTTTTTATGTTATAGTATTTAAACAAGGTTTATTTCAACAGTTATTTTTTTGTTCACCTATCGACAAGGCATACTGGAAAAGATTCCATAACTAAAACAACTTCCTTGCGCTAACCATATCTCATTTTTATCAACACTTCAACGTAAAATAAAATCTTGCTAACCAACCTATCAACTATTCCTCCATGTCACATATGTGGCACTTTCAAAATTTGAAAATTTCTTTCTTTTCTGCCCCAAAATATTTTTATATAACTTCTAAAAGCCGTTCAAAATTTTAGGCTTCAAATTTCATCACACAATTTCCAAAACTTTCTATAAATGTATTTATTTTTCAAAATCAAGAATTTTGAACAAAGTATTTCAGAAGCACACATATTATGTTTTCTTAAAAAAAATTTTTTGCCATACCTCATGAAATCGATGTTTAGTCAGCAATCTAATGTCCATAGTGGACTTCACCTATTTACGTTGTAAATTCTAAATTTCAAAACTTTTCTTTTATTTATAATAGTAACCGGCACACAAGTTCAATTATACATTTTAGCCTTTTAGGGTATAGGAACACTGACCCGCGGCTACATAACATCCTTTCCCAGTTCTTCATTTGCTGAAATTTATTTCCCAAATTTATTTTCCTATTTTTTGGGACTTAAAATCTTATTTCATTTTTAGCTAATCAGATAAATTTTTTGAATTTATTTCTTAATTTGCGGTCTCTACTATTTTTTTCCTTTTGCATTAGTTAAGTGTCTTTTTTGAAATTTCTTTGCCTTATTGTTTTTCCATATTATTACAGTCCATGCCTAAAATACATAAAAGGAACATTTCCTATAATGTCGTACGCGCTTTTATACTAATTGAGATAACTAATGTTTACCACTCAAACCTTAAAGAAATAACCGCTGGAAGCTACCCTTCAATATCTACTAATGTTAATGATCTTATGGCCCTATCACTCCTTACTTAAATTTAGGGAACCTTTTTAGCATGCCATCATTCTCTAATCCACATATCTCAACTTTTCTTTATGGCTTCAGATGAATAGTTTTCATCCATTACTTCCATTAGAACACCTAATTTTCGAATAAACAATGCATCCTCCCACACTTTAGTGGGTAAGAAATACTAACTATGCGCATTTTAAATAACTTATTGGTAAATTGGCTTCGCTAAATAATTTTTCTACCATTTTCCTTGCCTTCCTTAACTTTGAGTCTACCAATGTCCTATATGTGTGTTTTCCATCTAATTACCCTCTGTTACTATCTTCTTTTAATCTTAATCTCGTTATTTACTTTCTTCGTCCTTGATTCTTCATACGATCATACTCTACTGCTCGTGAAGTGTACTTTAGTACCATTTATTGTTCCTTTGTGAGTTCTTATGGCTTGCACATATGTTTAGAAAAACATTCCTAGGCTTTCACCAATATTCCTTATACTCAGCAGGGATCCCATTATTGCTACTCTATGAGCAAGCATCGCTATTTTCTTCATAGCCTTACCTTTTACCCCGTCTTACTAGACAATCATCCTTATCTATTGCATATTTAAAATTTGGGTTTGGTCTTCACTAATTTTTCTTTAAAACATAAAATTTTTGATGTATTTTAATTCCAAAAATTTTATCTGTAAAAGTATAACTTAATTTTTTATAGCAAAGTCAAAAATAAGTTAGTGCCTTAACTTTTCAAACTACAAATAAAAATTCTAAAAGTCCTTTTCCCATTAAAGACCTTTTTCAACTCTTTCTTCTTAAAAGTTGGGAAATTCATTCAAACCATTTATTAAATTTTTCTTCTTATAAACTCAATTGTTATACCAAACCAATTTTTCCAAAAATATACGTTACAATATTTTCAAACATACTTTATAACTTTTAAACAATAAAAATAGAGTTATGTAAGAATAACTTTCACTCTACATTTTCTAATCACTTATACTATCTACCCTTCCAATCCTTGGTGGAGTTTCTAATATCATGTGAGAGGGACATTTAATGGATACTTGCAATAAATGTGCACAACAATAGAAATATATTTTTAACATTCTAAAATTAGTATCTAATTTCCTTGTCCATTTTTCCTTGTTTTGCATTTAATTTCCTATGTTGATTACTAGCATTATTTTTAACATAATCATATAAAATTATTTCTAATTACTAACATTATCTTATGTAAATTCCTAATATTAGTTTTATTTATAAATGCAATTACTATTCAACTTTTCTCTACCTAAACTTCCTTTATTCCAATTGCTTAATTTTTGGGTTCTAATCTTCTCTCCCGTTTTTTACCCCATTTCAAACGTGTACCACTTCCTATTGTCTATCCCAAAAAATAATTTTCCAAGTTATAAAATTTTAATTTTAGAAAAATCAATGAGCTACGTATGCTCTACTTTATATTTCTTGTTTAAAATAATTAACTTTTTTATCAAAACTCATTTACTATTATTTTCGATCCAACAAATTTTAAATTTTCTACTAAATTTTTTATTTAATATAACATAGTTATTTATATTATATATCCAAAAATTTAATATTTGCTTACTTTTCAAAAATAGGATTTTTCTACCTTCAAATAATTCCTTTGAAAATCATTTCAAATATTTTATATATATATATATATATATATATATATATATATATATATATATATTATCAAACTTTTATATTTTAAAATCACCTCAACTTTTATATTAAATTCTTTTATATAGGGTTTTGACTCAGAGTGGATTTTATTTGTCTATTCTTTGGACTTCTCTACTTTTCTACTTACTTTCTAATATTAAAATTCGGCTATCATCTTGGAGTGATTACATTACATCTTTCTTCTGAAACTCAATTGCTTCTGGATATTTACAACATATGGATTCTTATTTTCCCCTATTTGGACCTTTTATGCATCATTAATCGGCATCATATGGAGATCTACAATCATCGGGCAAACGGGGGCCCAACTAGGGAGTCACGTACTATCCGACTTCAAGGATATTCTATAAGCTGCATTCATGCTCTTTTTAAGTCAACATTCAACCAATTTCCCATAGGGTAGTCGGGTTAGGTGTACTTCTTCAGCCTCTTCCATTATTCCGACTCATAATCAACTTATCCACATTTCAGTGTATGGTTGCAACTATAGTCGGAATTTATAGGATTTGGCATATAGTATATTTATATTTATAAGAAAAATACAAACACATTCACTCATCATTTTCTATTTTTTCAAGATCGGCTAAATCTAAACTCTAGTACCAAATGTAACAACTCACACCTCAATGGGTCCGAATTTTCGCTAAATCGAAAATCCATGTCCACTAAGATACTGATCGTTGCTTTGGTATCCTACAAATAAAAAATAATAATTTTCATATTGGAGCAATATCGATATGACTTACTGTGGAATAGTAAAATATAATAAATGATATAGTTAAACCAAGATTGAAGCTTGCAATGTCTAGTGTTCTTTTCAGTGTCGAACATACATTAGGAAACCTATACTTTTTTGACTTTGCACCAGTATTTGTACCTCTAAAGCTATCATACTGGTTGTAATGGTATAGTGAACAACGTTTTGGTGACCGATAAATTATACACTTTATACATAACATTAGTGCATTCCAATTGTCTTCTATCTCTTGTTATGTCTTTTCATTTTCAATTAGTCATCTTGACTTTGCATACGTGTATGATACGTCCCATATACCCATAGTAGACTATAGCTATGCATAAGAGTGCGTGTGTGGGGGTGTGTAAGTACCACCGTCGCCCATTGTACCAAGATACTATCCCTGCTAGTATCCTTTAAGTCAACATTCAGTCCTTAACATCCCTTTACGAACCATCACACTTTTCTTATTACGCTCTCATCATCGCACAGACAGAGGAATCTTCGTAGTACCTAATAACGACTTTACAATAATTTAACCTTTCTCTACATTTCATTTTTGGGGATTTTCTTACCTGCTTCCCGGTTGTAGACTCAGCTCTATGAACTATAAATTTGGTGGATTCAGCCCCACTGGTTGTAGGCTTAGCTCTACGGACTACCCCATCCACGTTTTTGAAAGATTTCTTTAATAAAGTTAACTAGCCTTGCCTTATAACAAACAAACTAGCAAACAATTTGGCGATTCATGACCTAACGTGGTCCGCACACTAGTATGTAGTCTACCCTTTAGGTGTAACCCTTATCTTTCCCATTGACGGCTACGGACTAATGATGTTCTCAACCTATGCACAACCCTAATCCCATTTTGGCAAGGCAGTACATAGGAGGATTTAACCCAATGGACTTCATGATCATCAAGAGGGAATGCCCGAAGAAACGGTTACAAGGCTCAGTGATATGTTATAAATGAGACTATGGACGATGGTCAAGTAGATTCAGATCAGATCCCTAATTTTTGTCCCAATCAAGATGCAATTGGTATGAAGTGATAAGGAAGGCCTCTATATCTCAAATTTCAAGTCAATCGTAGTTTGTATGTTAGAGTTATGGGCAACAGAAGAGGGATCGGTTCATATTCAGCTCAGCAGCACAACTCAACGATGGTCGCTCCATATCTCAACGACCACTTCACGAAAAATGCAATATCTCACAAACCGTACATCGAAATTGTAAGAAACTTGAGGAGCAAGTAGCTATTACTAAGGAGAATGTGGTGGATCTACATACTCAGGTTGTCGAGTACAGACTGTGCTCAGTAAGGATCCGAAGAGACCAAGGTCATCAGGCAAGGCCTATGTTTGGCAAGAGGTGGGTCAATTTGCTCAAACACAATGGATCGGCCTACTCGGGTCATCAATACAGATTATGCTCGCAAAGATCGAGGGTTTGGACAAAACGTACAAAGAGATCACAAATTCGGGATTAGATATCGACACGGAATGGTCATGGATTTCACTAAAGATTTGGAGAGACATGGATTTGGATTGGCAATGGATTGATTTGGGGGGAAGGTGTTAACCCACCTTTTGGCAAGGTAGTACATAGGTGGATTTAATCCAATCGACTTCATGATCATCAAGACGGGATGCCCGGAAAAATAGTTACCAAGCTCAAAGATTGGTTATAAATGAGACTTTCGACGACGGTCAAGTAGAGTCAGATCGAATCCATAATTTTTGTCCCAGTCAGGGTACAATTGGTATAGAGTGATAAGGAAGGCCTCGTGAGGCTACATTTCAAATTTAAAGTCGATCGAAGTCTGTATTTTAGAGTTATGGGCAACAAAAGAGGGATCGATTCAAATTTAGCCCAACAGCATAACTCAACGATGGTTGCTCCATAACTCAACAACCACAAGGCGGATTGAAGTGAAACTTTAGAAAAAAGAAGAGGGGACCCGAGGATATCTACTGTAGGGATCTCGTGGCATTTGGAGGGGATGGAGGGATCGACATCTATCTATCTAGAGGGGTCGGCCCTCTTCCCTCATAGGGATCGGCTATACACAATTTTCTAGCGAAGATCGATCAATATCTCAACATCTACATATGTAATTGGCATGAAACTTGGAGGAATAGCATAATGCAACATAGAGAAGACCCCCTAGGGATCTCTTACAATTTGGAGTAAGTTGGAGGGATCGGTCCTATCCCTTTGGAGGGATCGGTAGAAGTCAGGGTACATGCAACACAACTTCATAGAAAATGCAATATCTCACAAACCGTACGTCGGAATTGCATAAAATTTGAGGGGTAGCTACCACCAAGAGGAACCACTAAGAGGGATTGCACCCCATTTGGATGCCAACATTGGGGTCAGTAGCAATCCCTATTGTGAGCTCAAAAAGGGATCGGCAGAAATCAGAATTCACTCAATACTACTTCACGAAAAATGCGATATCTCACAAACTGTACGTTGGAATTGTACAAAATTTGGAGGACAAGTAGTTTATACCAAGGGAAACCACATAGAACGATAGAACCTCATTTGGATACCAACATAGGGGTCGACACTGATCCATATTGTGAGCTCAAAATGGGATCGGCAGAAATTAGAATTCACTCAATACTACTTCATTGAAAATGGATGTCTTACAAATAGTACATTAGAATTGCATGGAATTTGGAGAGAAAGTAGCTAACACCAAGGGGAACTCGAGGGATTACACCTCATTTTAACACCAAAATAGGGGTCGGTACCGATCCCTATTGTCAGCTCAAAAAGGGATCGGCAGAAATCATAATTCACTCAATACTACTTCACGGAAAATGCGATATCTCATAAACCATACATTGAAATGGAGAGCAAGCAGCTAACACCAAGGGGAACCACCTAGAGGGATTGCACCACATTTGGACACCAAAATAGGGATCGGCATCGATCTCTATTGTGAGCCACAATGGGCTTGGAAATTTGTGGGTGGCCTCGTCTTTGTCTCTAGAACCTTCTGTCAAAATTTTAGCTCGATCCATGAATGTCTTCCCCTATAAATATAGCTGGCATGGTGTTAGAAAATGGATATTCTTTCTACTTCTCTTCATCTTCAATCTAGTCTACACTTTGTCAATTTTATTCTTGGATTTCAGATTGTAACTATAAAAAATCTTTAGTATAATAAGGAATATTTGGGAGTCGATGTAGGACAGAGTTAGCCGAACCACTATAAATCTTGTCTCCTTTACTTGCTTTCTAGTTGTTTTAATTTTGTTCTTCATTTATTCTCTTTATATTTCTATGATTGGATTGGATATTGGAGTTTTCGCATAATTGGGTGTTGTTGGCCAATTTTGACACCAACACCTCCTTTCCTATTTTTGAAACAGATTCCTCTAACTATTGGGGTATTCCTTCATCTATATGCAAACATATACTCTTCATGGATCCTGTGGATGGACATGTCTCACATCAGTATAATTGACACAATGGTTAGTAGCCTCTTGTGATGGTAAGACTTCTATTATGTAACACCACTAATCTTGCACTCCAACCTATACTAATGACTGGTGTCATTCTATCCATATAATCATTTATTAGCTTTAATATTTCACACTCACGATGAACGCATACATAAGGCTAAGCATTGTTAACGAATTTCTTCATTAATCCCAAAAGTATAAGATAAGAATATCTAACTAAGCTAAAGTAATTCAAGGCTCGGCTGTTAGTATTAGGTATGCACCATATCGAATTTACGAAAGTTTTATGCATGTTAAATATCAAAGCTAATGCTACGTCGCATGTCATAAAAGAGTCAATAGTTCAAATCATGTAGAGCAATTAAACTCAAGTTTATGAGTGCTTTTGGAATTTGAAGCACATTTTAATGTAAGAATCACTAATGGTTTGAAACTCAAAAGGAAGATATAAGTGAAGTAATCTTGTTCTTATTACATGGAATGTTGAACGTACAACATCTTATGTACTATGGTTCAAGTGCTACAATCGGTTCTAAACCCCCAAATCAATTTAGGGGTTTAAGATTTAAAATGTAAAAAAAGAGACCGAAATGATTTCCCCTCCATCATACCCTTGGTCCGTACTTACAAGAGTTGTGGGATGTGGCATGGCTACCATGTGGCCATGTGATATGCTGACCACCGGCATTATCCATGTTGATGGCACTTGATGTCATACTTTAGCATCCACTCGCTCAATGGTGAAATTCAGAGCTTAGCATCCATCCTTCCATGATAGTCTTCATTGATGATGTTTGATATCAACATTGTATTAAGGATATGCAGCCTTCTTTGAAGGTTAACGAAGTGCGGAATTACTATGGCACAGCATCAACAAGCAAAAACATTAATAAGTGGCGATATTGACAATGATTAGCATTGATAAAAAGTGGCATTGATAATAGATAACATTGATAGCAAGCGGCATTGATAGCAGAGAGCATTGACAGCAGACGGCGTTGACAACAGGCGGCATTGATAAAAGGTAGCATTGATAATAGGAAGTATTAATGATAAGTAGTACTAATAAGAGACGACATAAGTGATGAACGGTATTAATAGGAGATGACATTACTTTGAAGGGTGCCATTAGAATAATGTGAAATTGGTGAGACGCAATATTAATTTGGAGTGGCATTGATTCTTCTGGCTACATGGAAGAAGTGCTCCATTTATAGAATACGTCGTTAATATGATGGAACATCAATGCTATATTATGTTGTTATAACATTAATAGCTTTTGGCATTGAGCTTTTCAATTAATCATTCCCTCATTAGCATGCGACATTGTTTTCATTTTCTTTGCTAGTATATCAAAGTTACAAGCGTATGCAGCATTCATGGCATTTGGTATTGCTGGTTTCATTGCTGACCTGTGACATTGCATATTATTCTTTATTGATGAAGGGCGACATTGTATACTTTCGGCAATGATTTTTCTTCATACTTTCGAGACTACTTAAATTTGAGATCATCGCTATGTTGTATACCTTCGGGATTAATAATGATAAAAAAATTGCCTTCTAGTACGAAAAACACTAAATTTCCAAATCAATACCTTCGGCATTGCTCTTTACCACCTATTGATATTCTTTGCAGATTCAACTATACATTTAAATTCAATCCAGTGGCAACTGCAAGTCTCTTCTCCATTATAAATAGTCAAATATTCTCCTTCTTCCTCTATTACCCATGTTTTAGTGTCATGCAAAAGGAATTCCCAGATTATCAAAACCATTAAAAATCTAATATTTCTGACATCCAAGCCATTATCAAGGTTTGATTTCTAATTTTACACGCATTGTTTAGCTTGAATTTTATATCAAAATCATTATTAGGGTTTCATTTGGGTTTTATCAATTTTCTATTATCACTCGGGTTTAATTGCATGATTTTGATGTTGATTTTCATAGTATCATTTAAATTAATGATCAATTGTGTTTTTTGGATTGAATGGCAAAGAATTTCCAAATTGTTTGGATTCAAACAATATTGATTTGGAAACCAGGGTACTTATAGGTTAACGATAAAACGAATAGTTTATTATACTCAAAACCAAGTATTGTTTTTATTAATTTTCAAAATTGGCACTTTACCGCATTACTTAGTAATTGGTAATCGTTGTGGCGTTAGATACTTATTGTTAACCCAACAAATGGATCAATACCCTAGGTTGAGTGTGAAAGCCCCAACCCTGTTCTTACAGAGCAATATTATAGAGAAAAAATGTATAAAAGTAGAAATCGAAAGAAGACAAGAAGACTTTTATAATGGTACGAAGCCTATGTCCACTTTATAGTTCTTATTATTTACTTATTGCTGTTAAAAAGTTAGTAGGAATATAAATTTCTTGAATATTCCTAGCTAGATCAAGTCCCCAATGTTAGAGTTCGCTGGAGAAGCATAGCGAATCCTTCAGATGACCGTTGTAAGGAAGGAGAGGAGTGAAGAAAGCTTTTCTTAGTGTTTCTAGCACTATTCCGGAAGATCCCGTTTATGTTGTAGGTAGGACTGTGTTTATAGAAGTCGAAGAGTTACCGGACAAAGCCTGTCTGTCACATGCTTGCACATAATCATAGGAAGGAACAATGGAAGTTTCATCGCGACCCGAGCCAAAAGCATGGATCACTAGCGATCCACAGAATATGCTCGAAGGCGAACCAATTCCATAGCACTTCCCTTTGCTTTATTCCACTTGAGCCATAGCAATCTAATGATGACGTATGGATCGCCGGCGATCCATGATGTATGAATCGTCGGCGATCCATAATGTATGAATCGCTAGTGATCCATATACTTAGCCTATCTTTGGACATTACCTTTTGGATATCTTCATTGTCATGTGTCGATGTTGTTTGTGAACTGCTGGGTTGATGCTATGGATCGCTGGCGATCCATGTCCTTAGAGTATTTTTCTTTCTTTTCTTCCAACTTCTTCTAACTCCTTATTCTAGTTTTTCGGTTGGCCTTGGAGCTATTCTGACTCGATCAAGTTGTTCCAACTTCTGTAAGATTCCGCTAAGTTAAAAGCCCGGATAACATTTGCCCCCCTAGAGTATGTATTTGTTGAAAACAAGGCATGCTTTGGAAGTTATCGTTTTTAGGTTTCCACTTGTTGAATTTCAAGCAGTCGTATTAGGGCCACACAACTTTAAACTAGATTAGACTGTCGCTTGCTAAGTTTTGACCTGGACTGCCACTGATTTTCGTAACAGACTAAACCTCACTCTATAGCTTCCTGACATGCTTTGATGTAGCATAATATTTTCGCCAGACAAGTTTGAAACCAGACGCAGGCAATCTTATGGATCGATAATGATCCAATGACTTAGGAATTTTTTGCCTTTTCGTTTATTCCTATCTAAGCCTATCGTGTCGACATATTCCATTCTTATTCTATGAATCGAGCTTTCCTCAATGATCCGAGCCATCGTCTTCCTACGATTCGACCAACTTTGATCAAGCCCTAACTTCGGCCATCTCTCCAGTGCCACCAGTCATCCCCCCGCCATTAACTCTATAGCCTCGCCGCCATTGCTTCGCCATTGTTTCCAATCCCTTCTGGCTACCGTCAAACAGTCCCTAGCCAAGCCTGTTTGCTTGTATAGGTCACCGTCGATCCACTGATTAGGTTGCTATATCAAGATCTTTGACCATTCTTGCCTCTTGATTACTAATTCAAAGTGGGTTTGATGATTATGGTGTTCATTTATCAATTTGGCAACGAAGTTGTATTCGTGATGTTATTTGTGAAAAGTCTGAGTCGATTGTGGCTTAATGGAGGAACATAGTAAATCGAGTCTTGAGTTCTTTATGGAACTACATTTGAGCTTTGCCCCGGCGCTTGATATGTTTTCATTGAGATTGTTAAAACATTGGGGACTTGATCTAGCTAGGGATATTCAAGAACTTTGTATCCCTATTAACTTTATAATAGCAATCAGTCAACAATAAAAGCTATAAAGTGGACATAGGCTTCATTAACACCTGGACCACTATAAAAATCTTCTTGCCTTCTTTCTATTTCTACTTTATTACATTTATTCTCTATATTATTGCTCTGTAAGAACAGGGCTGGTGCTTTCACACTCAACCCTGGGTGTTGATCCATTTCTTGGGTTAACATTTTGGCGCTTTTACTGAGAACCTTGCTCAGGGTCCAGATCTAGATATCTACTTTGGACTAGATAGGTAAAGAAGTTTGATCCTTAATCTTTGTTTGAAAATCTGTTACTTGGAGTAAATGGCTTTGAGAAGGAGAGAACTTCCTCTGGAAGGTCCAAAGGGGCTGTAGTATTTGGAGAAGATATGCACCATCAGCAAACTGAAGTAGATGATGCTAATGTAGGAGATCAGGTGCTAGCATCCTCCAAGCAACACAAAGTCGTTATGGAGACAAGTTGAACAAAATGGTTGATGAAATCAACCAAAATATGGAGAGCAGCCAGAGAGCTCTGATGGATAAGCTCGATGCTCTCTTAACCTTATAGTCAAATCCTGCTCCAAGAACTATGGCTGAACCCGTAGCTTCCATAGAGCAAGAAAATTCTTTGTTTTTGGCTTAAACAGAAGAAACGGGAAGCAGCTGCAAAGAAGGATGTAAGCAGGAACTATGGGAATCAACAAATAGGGAAATACTAGGACTCCAACCACCGCAAGGCAACCAATTTTGAACTTAAACCAAGGGCAAATACCCCAAGAGAGGACATAGCCATGGACCTGTCAGACTCAGAAGATAGAGAACAATTCAACGATGATTAGTTGGAAGAAAATACTAATGCATTCGACAATGATGGAAATGTCAAAACCGCCCCAGTCAGGCTAACTTCTAGTCAACGGGGTCCCAAGGGAGTGGTTATCCCAAAGACAGGAGAGCCTAGGCTCCAGCATACTCGCCAAGACTATTTACAAAGCCACACACTTGGTGTAGTGACTGATGACCATCCCTAGGGCTACTGGAGATCAGAGGCATTTATCGTGATTATGGTTATGCAATTGATGGACGAGAATAAAAATAGAAGAGATGATGAATGGGGATCCGCACCCAGTCGAACTCCCTTTACTAATGAGATCTTGAACGAGCGATATCCAGAAAAGTTCACGATGCCAAAAATTCCATCTTATGATGGGACAAAGGACCCAAAACCTCATTTGTACAAGTACAGTTAGTACATGGACGGAGAAAATGCTTCAGAGGCTGTTCAGTGTAGATGTTTTTCCATTTTCCTAGAAGCAATTGCTTCTATGTGGTTCACTAGGCTTCCGTCGAAATCCATCTCTACTTTCGACCAACTAGCCAGAAGATTCCTCGATCAGTTCAGGCTCCATATCATGCAACCAAAAGATGTAATATCCCTGTTCGGATTATTCCAGGGACAAAATGAATTGCTAAAGTTTTTCATGAACTGGTTCACTACCGTAGTGACAAAGGTGAGCAATCCAAATGAGGACATGGTTTTCATGGCTCTGGTCTGAGCAATTCACCCTGAAACAAGATAAAAATGAAGCAACCAATTAACAATTATAGAATTTAATCGCAAAGCAAGTCAATACTTGAGACCAGAGGAGACGTAGGAGCTAGAAAGGAAGTCCATTGGTGTGCAACAGATGAACGTCGGGCAGAGTGACGTGGCGATGAATCAGAATACGAACACTTTCGGGACTGTCGAAGGAATCACGGGGAAAAATGGAAATCAAAAGAGGGAGAATAAAAATTCCAATAAAAGAGATGAAAACAATAAACGCCTTAAAGGTTTTAGGCCAGAAGATTACACCCCGCTCAATGATACACCGAAAAATATCCATTCGCGACATAAGGGACCGAGGATTATAAGAAACCCCCTAAGAAGGAAGCAACTAAACAACAAAAGCATTAAAGGAAGTTCTGCCGCTTCCATGAGACGCATGGTCACAACACAAACAAATTCCGCCACCTAAATAACTTGATCGAAGAGTTGATTCGAGAAAACAAGCTTCAGCATTATGTGAGAAAATCGTAGAATCCTAACCAGCCTACGATTCCTTAAGCCCTTAGGAACCAAAGAAACAAGGCCGAAACCAGTAAGAGGGATCAAAGCTGACCGACCAGAGACTCACTATTGGAACAATATCTGGTGGCCTACATCCTACACAAAGAAGTTGGGGAGAGATGAAGCGGTATGCAAATTCATTAAAGCACGCTACGAAGGAATTGTGTCTCACAATAGAAGATGGGTCCCCAACCAAGCAGTAGAAAACTTTGAATGATGATGTTGTATTCAGAAACCGTGATACCGAAGGAATCGAAGCTCCAACTCTCGATCCAATGGTGGTGAAAGTAGGAACCGGACCTATCGTGTCCGACGAATATTGGTCAACGAAAGTTCTGTCAACATACTTTTCAAACATACCTTTGACCAAATGAAGATCGACATGAAAAGAGTATCTACATGCCAAACAAAAATCCAAGGGTTTACTCGTGAACCCAAACAACCCATAGGGACAATTGACTTGCTAGTAGAGCTTGGAGAGGGTGATTGAAGAGTTGCCCTCATTCAGACCTTCATAATTGTCGATGAAATTTTTGCGTATAACGCCTTCTTGGGACTACCCGCCTTAGCAGATTTCTTAGTCGCTCTGGCCCAATGGTGTCTTACCATGAAGTTACAAACTACAAACTGAGTCGGCATGGTCAAAGGAGATCAATGCGCCGTCAGAGAATGTTACATTGCAGAGTTACACGAATCTAAAAGAAGAGAAAAGGGGAACGATGTAGGAAGAACTCTCTACATTCATGAACCTTCTAAATAACAACCACAGAGCCGCCCCTAGCTCGGGGACCATAGCCAATTCGACAAGGCTTTGGACCCTAGAAAGAAGAGTTCAGGGGAGGATCTGGTAGCACTGACGGAATTGATGGTGTCTATCCCAGTCGACATGGATGACCCAACAAGAGTCTTGAAAATTATATCGCACCTTGGAAACAAGATGCGGTCGGAACTTATGAAATTTCTTTGTGCCAACTTGGATGTGTTTTCTTGGGTGCATTCCGATATGTGTGGGGTATCACCAGAAATCGCATGGCATGCGCTCATCGTTGACCCTAATCAAACCAGTAAAGCAATAGAGGCTCGGCCTGGGCTCTGAACGGTCCAAGGCATTAAGAAAAGAGGTGGACAAGCTAATGGCCAACGATTTTATCTGTGATGCAACTTATCCTGAATGGGTATCTAACCCGGTCTTAGTTAAAAAGTCCAATGGGAAGTAGAGAACCTATATTGACTACTCATACTTAGACAAAGCTTACGCTATGGATAGCTTCCCTCTGCCCAGAATAGACCAGCTTGTGGACGGAACGGCGGGACATGAAATGCTATCATTTATGGATGCATACTCCGGGTACAACAAGATCCTAATGCACGAACCTGACCAAGAAAACACCGGCTTAATCACAAATGTGAGGCTATACTGCTAAAGTGTAATGCCATTCGGTTTAAAGAATCCTGGGCAACCTACCAAAGGTCGGTAAATACCATGTTCAAGTGCTAAATTAGGAAAACCATGGAGGTTTACACGGACGACATGTTGATCAAATCATGAACAGCTACCAAGCACCTAGATAATCTCGTTGAAATGTTAAAAATACTCCCGAAGTATGGAATGAAAATATCACTTCAGGGTAGCCTCCAGGAAGTTCTAGAGATTCATAGTAAGCGCTAGGAGCATCGAAGAAAATCCAGAGCAAGTAATTGCCATACGAGAAGTTCAAGCCCCGAAGAACAAGAAAGAATTGCAAAGCTTGAATGGGAAGGTGACAACATTAAGCCAATTAATCTTGAAAGCCATGGACAAGTGCATACCATTCTTTGATGCATTAAAGAAAGGAAAGAAAAATTTCGAATGTGGTGAGGCATGTCAAACTGCATTTGAAGAATTGCTGCGATGCATGGAATCCCCGCCAATCCTATCAGAGCCAGTTGAAGGAGAGTGCATATTTATTTACCTAGCAATCTCATCTCATGCATTCAGCGTTTCCCTTGTGCGTGAAGAAGCGAAAATATAGCGACCTATATACTACATTAGCAAGCGGTCTATCGGAGCCAAGAAAAATTACCTAAAGCTGGAAAAGCTAGCGTATTGCCCCCTGATCGCGTCTAGGAAGTTACAGCCGTATTTCCAAGCACATCCAATCAACATATTGACTTATCAGCCTCTAAAGCAAGTATTGTACCGACCCAAAACCTCCAGACGGCTTCTCAAATGGAACATTGAGCTAAGTCAGTATGATATTACTTACCATCCGGGAAAGGCAATCAATGGGCAAGTGCTGGCAGATTACATTGCCGAGTTTACTATACGGGATGATGAAGAAGAAACACCGTTGGAAGTGAAGATGCAATGGAGACTCTTTGTTGATGGTGAATTTAACAACCTCTGTTTAAGGGAGGTGGTAGTGCCTAAAAACCTCGAAGGACGAGCCATTTGCTGTGCCATTCGCTTGGAATTCTCTTAAGAAACAACGAAGTGGAATACGAAGCATTTATAGCAAAGATGAAAGTTGTGAGAGAACTCATAATAAAGTCCGTCCACATCTACAGCAACTCCCAGCTAGTCGTCTGCCAAGTAAAAGGCGAGTGCCAGGATCGAGGGGAGAACCTTGCCCCATATCTGTCTAAAGTACAAGAGTTGTTGAGCAACATCGAACATTATACATAACACAAATTCTGTGGGAGCAAAACACCAAGGTCGACTGCTTAGCTAAACTGGCAAGCTCCGGAGAAGCTCAATCGTTAGGACTAGTCCCAGTTGAGACTCTGACTACCCCGAGTACGGACGAAATGGATGTCGACTGGATTCTCGAGACCACCACCAAACTAGAAACACGGATGATGCCAATCAAGGACTACTTACTTATAGGGACCCCTCCAACTAACCAGAATCAATGGAAAACGCTTCTCCGGAAGGCGCTACGATTTGTAATACAAGATGGAATGCTATATTGATGGGGATTCTCCACCACCGTTCTTAGATGTATGAACGAAGATGAAGCTCGACGGATCCCGAGTGAAGTGCATGAAGGCGAGTGCGGAGACTATACTAGGGGGCCGACCCTTGCAATGAAAGTTCTCTGGTATGGGTACATCTGGCCAACAATAAAACGCGATGCGCCAGACCACGCCAGACGGTGTGATCGTTGCCAAAGATTCAAAAATTTAAAGGAATTCCCTCAACCGAGTCAACGCAGATGAATAACCCATGAATGTTTGCAATATGGGGAGTTGACTTGATCGGCATATTGACAATAACTAAAGGAGGGGCCAAATACGCTATAGTTACAGTTGACTATTTCACGAAATGGGGCTGAAGTGGAACCGCTGGCCACCATTACCACTAAGAAAGTCATTAATTTTTTTTACTAAAAACATTATTTGCAGTTTTGGTGTGCCATGGAGAATTATTACCAATAATGGAACCCAATTCGAAAGCGTTGAGTTCATAGATTTCTGCAAACGCTTTCGAATTGAGAAAAGATTCTCCACAGTCGCTCATTCATGAGAAAACGGGTAAGTGGAAGCAATAAACAAGATCATCAAGGCCACTATTAAAAAGCGGCTAACTAAAGCAAATGGGAATGGGTTGATGAACTTCCACTCACACTATGGGCTTACAGAATGACCCACAAAGCGATAACTAGTCACACTCCATTCGCTTTGGCATATGGCTTGGAAGTAATGAATCCCATCGAACTAGAAGTTCCCTCTCTTCAGAGGCAAAATTTTAATCAGAAGAAAAACAAGTAGCTCCTACTCGAATAACTGGATATGATTGATGAAAGGAGGGAAGAAGCCTAGCTAAGGACTGCCGCCAACCAAAAAAGGGTCATGATACTTCAACACCAAATTTCACAACCAATCCTTCTATTTAGGAGACCTCATCCTTAAACGAATCTATCTAGTGTCGGGATCCTTCGAATCAAACTGGGAAGGGCCACATGTGATCAATCAAAAGCTAAGGGACAAAACTTTCAAACTTACAATCGTCGATGGAATCCAAATTCCCAGAGCATGGAATAGTGAATCGCTGCGCCTCTACTTCACATGAAAATTATCTCATGTATTTTCTTATTTTCAGCAAATAAGTCATCCCAGGATGCCGAAAGCATTGTAAATAAGCGAAAACTTGCCCAACTTTTCTTATAAAACTAATTCACTTTTTGAACCAACAAAACTGTGTTCATAATAGTAACCTGCTGATTCAATGGGGTCATATCGACTCAAAACCATGCAATTGATACTTGAGAAAATGGAATCATTCTCAAGTACACCCCACCTAACTGTCGAGTTGATGGACGAAAATCAACTCAAACCGTTGGGTCGGTGGAACCCTATCCCCGCCTTCTAAAAACCAGTGCTGCCCCAGCGGCATCGGGAAGGCATAAATATAAAAAGCCGCTCATCCCATAAGCCATGCACTAACTTTCCAAGCCATGAAATCATGCTCATAAAATATAAACACCCCACATCGCCCGAAGATAGGAAACATCGAGAAGTATAAAATGCCGCCTATCCCACAAGCCGTGCACTAACTTTTCGAGGCACAAAATCACGCTCCTAAAACAAGAACTCCTTACGTTGCCCGAAATATGAAATATCGAGAAGTATAAAAAGCCACACATCACATATGCCGCCTACTAACTTTTAAGCCATCAAACCGCATTTTTAAAACATAAACTCCTTACGTTGCCCGAAGATAGGCAACATTGAAAAGTATCAGAAGCCACACATCCCATAAAGTCGCACACACTTTTAGGTACCGGAATTGGCCCAGCAATACCGAGGAACTCGCCCGTCATAGGAAATTTGAGGATCAGCCCACTCCCATTATCAAGAGTAATGTGCGCAAATCCAACAAAATCGAAGTGCTGCAAACCGGTAGAAAACTCCAACTGCTGACACCCAATGATTAGCTATAACATTTAGCATAGAAAATGTTTAGCCATCCATAATTAACTAATACAATGTGCATGCTCTAAGCAATGAAGCACGTGTTTGAAGATCGCAAAATTTCTAACAGATGATGTGCATGAGTATTTACTCACGTTCCTGAGGGATGACAAGTGGTTCAACTTCCAAAAATTATTCATTTACATAAAGAGTGTTTTTTAATTCTTTAATAGTTAATCCTATAACTATATATATTCGAAACTCGATTTACATTGTTATGCACACTTCTAACATACATGTGTTACACACTTCTCCAATTGCAAGAAAAACGCAAACTACATACTAAAATTGGGAAACTTACAAAAAAATCAAATCGTAACTAAATTTTGCCCCAAGTTTTGGTATGCAGACTATTCAAATCATAAGTTACGGGTTGTTTGTCAAGTGTTCAAAGTAAACAGCCCTGTGAACTGGAGGGCATACATCGATGCTCGAATAGAAATACACAAAAATAAAAACACTTTACAAGTTTTGTTACTTTAAAAAAAGAATTTTGGCAGTAATCATAAGACTAGATAAAACAAAATGAAGGCAAAGTAGACATAAGTACACAAATAAGCGAATAACCAATTTACAGTCAAAATGTCAGCAGTATATTACTTATATCTTTTATTTATACAAGGTAAAAATGCAGGGGCCATACCCCCACATTATCGTCCAACAAAAGGAAAAATATACAGACAAAGCAAAAAAAGAAATAGTGAATGCAGCCTATGCACTTAAACAAATCAACACAAATTGACTCAAAATTAGATTAACCACCATCCAAGCTTCTCAACGCCTTTTTCCACCATTCCCCTTCCCACTTTTCGTTTGAAGTTTCTGCTTTGCCTCCGGAGTAGTATCGCTACCAGTAATGTCATCTATGTCCTCGGTGATAATATCTTCTTCCGGCTCTTTAACTTTCTCGGAAGCTCCCCCTTTTGTCTTGTGCTTTCGAGATATGTAGGAGCTATTAGAGGAATTTATCACTTGAACTTTCTCCTTCTTAATGGTAACCAATTGCTATTGAGATTTGCATAGCTGCTCTATCTGTGTCTCTTGCTCTGGAACCTCGGCCGTAGTGAAGTCACCCTCCAAAGTTACGGAAGCATCATCTAAGCCATGTAATGCAGCATTGTTCTCGCACCTCGGCACCGGCTGCAAGTCGGACACGGACACGGTAACCTAAGCAGCTATAGAAATAAGCATAGATATGGTTGAAATAGCGATAGGTCCAAGCATTGAGGAAACCGATGGATTGACAGACAAGGAAGACGAACCTATAAGATCAAAAATGAAAGCGTTCAGTACATACTGCTCTTACGGCATGAGTTGAAAGTTCTCAAGATCGGGGGATACAGGGAGATTACTTGCACCAGAATAATTACCTAGAATTTCAAACTCATACTCACCACCCTCTCCTTCCTTGGATGGTTCCACAACCCGCGAATAAGCATCAAGCTTAGAACTTGTCGGTCAATCGCGGGGCTGCCTCGATGATTCGTCGAGACTAGAAATAAAAGGCTTCGGCAACACCCTGACAGTTGTCATAACAGCATCAAAGGCCTCCTCCGTTTCAAAACGCAAAATCTCTCGATCTTCTAGCAATGCTTTCTTAGATTATTCTTTGAGATATGCGTTCTCTAGCTCTTGCTCCATATAAACATCCTCGCTATCACAGAAACGGGTTAAGATTTCCTCTTAAACCACGGCAAGAGCGCGCGGGAGTTTAGGTTCTAAGTAACTGAGACTCCCCTGGTGCAATAGGGAGTTGACATAAAAGTTCAAGATGGTCTCATCCATCTTCTCTATCTTTTGCTCGAAGGCATTCTAAAGCTCCAAATAATCTCCCGTAATGGCGGGCTTTTAACTTCGACACGAGCTTTATCATCGCTAAGCTGCGCAACTCGACTTCATGACTTCTTCATATTCCACAATTGTTTTATTATGCCCCTCTACGTTAAGGTCATGGTCGGAAATGGTCTTCTTTTGGGCCTCAATTGTCGCGCTACAAGGTACCATCTTCTCTTTTAACTTGGCTTCTTCTGCATGAGCCTTCTTAATTTTGTCCCTGTAGACGATCTCCATTCTCTCATGAGCCTCTTTTAGCTCTTTCAGCAGGTCGGCGTTGTTCTTGCTTTCTCGAAGCGCCATGTCTCCTTCTTCTTCCAGCCACTTGACTTTGGCATCGTGTTCCACCAAAGCTTTTTCGTAGTCATCCTTCTCCGATTAGAAGGAAAGAATTTCTTGATAGTTATTATGGTTTGTGCCCGCCAGTTATTTGCATAATTTCTCCCACCTCTCATCCTAATCCAAATCATTCTGGATTGCTTGAAAGTGGGGTATGTATGTATCTTTACGAACTAGATGAAGATCGCGATCCAATTTAACTCCTTTTAAAACCCACCTAGCGAGCACTGCTTCAAGCCTGGGAGGACCAAATGGAAGAATATAGGCAGATCTCTTGTATGGGCATGTAGAACTGGAGGCAAGCACCACATGAGAAGAGGGAACTTGAGACAAAGATGGAACGAAGATAGATAGATCGTAATTTCGGGCCCAATTGAAGCGAGTGCCAAAGCGAAAGTCTGTTGTTCCAAAGAATGAGAGCCACGATCAACTATTGACTTTTTACAGCACACCTCTCGCATCGAATGTCTTTCTTTTCTCGTATCCACCCTTGTACACTCGATGTTGTTCCCCTTATCTCAATGACAAGCTTCAGCCTCTAAATGTTTCCTCCTCTCCATTCCTCCTTTGTTTTGCGAGCTGGTGACGGTTGGAAGATCGTTTTGACCAGCGTTTAGAGTCGGTAAATTCCTCAAGGTTATCGTAAAGGCCTCATCCTCTCATGGTACCTGACACGAAGAATAACTAAAGAGCCTTAGAAACGGAGATGAAAAATATGTGTATAAGAGAGAGTAACCCCAGTGAAACGTGTAATGTGTTTGGGGGGAGAGCCTAAAGCGACATCACAAACAAGATCGGGCAGGTATTATGGATGGAATCAAATTAACTTTGGGCACAACATGGCCCGGACGAGGAGACACCTCCTCAAACTTTAACTCTTCCCCCATGAGCGCATCAAAATCGACGTAAACATTGCTCAAATCTTCGAAGTTTAGGCCAGCATCTTTAATTGGAAAACCCCAACATCGTCTGACTACAGGAGCACCAACTTTATCACTTATGTCTAGGGGAGGCGAGCTCGAAACAATGGGACTTATCCTCGAAGACTCATCAAATGATTCAGAATCTCCATTGTTGGATTCTGTATAGAACTCATCATCGTCACTAGAGGAGGACTCGTCGCTGCTGCTCCTAATCTCACCCTCCTCCTTTTCTATCTCTATTGTGGCTTTGCCTTCTCTTTGATTAAACTTCTCTTCCTCTTCTTTTGGAATTAGAGGCATTCCAGCTAGGCAAATAACTTTGGTCGCTGCGTCTTTTCCCTCGTAAGTCTTTTTAGACGACTCATCGGACAAGCCTCCCTTCTCTTGAGAAACACCCTCCTCAGAACCATGGGACGAAGAAGTGAATCGCGTATGTATCTTGGATTGAGAAGGGAATGGAACCTCAACTAAGACTGAAAATCTCCCTGGATCAAAGCACGTACCGAAGCAGGTATTCATTCTGTTAACGAGTATTTAACCGATCTCTCCTCAGTATCGACAGCTTTCAGGGTTCGAAAAAGTTTCGCCGAGAGAAGAGTCCTTGTTCGACCTTGAAATAACTGTAGAAAGTATTTGACTCGTTAGAAATTCCGTAGCAACATATCAGAGCTTTATAAGTGAAGAAAAGAACTTACCCCATGTTGTCCAGAAACAATTGAATCCCTCAGGACACCTAACAAAGGAGTATTGGGTCTTGAATTGAGATAAATTTCTCTATAGTCGCAACATAATTTTACCGTTTCTCTAGGCCTCAATCACAACCAAGGATGGATGCTCGTCTCTTCTTTGAAAGAGAGAAAATATCTTAACTCGTCGAATCCTGGGACATGATCTAGAGTCCACATAAAAAGAACGTGCAGGTAAGTTAGAATAGTGTATCCGTTGGGATGAATGTGGAACGGAGTAATTCCCAAGTTCAAGAGGTTTTCTCTCAAAAAGACGTTGAAGGGGGCATTGCTCCATTTAGGCACATATACCGATGACAAGCAGTATATTCCAGAGGTAGCATATGAGAAAATTCATCTTCCTTTAGGAGGCGCACGTCCTCCTCCGAATGCCATGTCATAGGCAAATATTGTACAAGACTTTTGCACAAATCACGTAGGAAGCTCTCTTAGGCAGTTGATAAGAACTCTAAAATTAGGAGGAGTTCGGTCCAAGATCGGACCAACTGGAAATAGCTGGCCATATTCAGCCTATAACGTAGAAGGAGGGATGACAATCATCGCCTCGGCCTCCGAAAGCACAGGACTTCCTCACAAGACTTGTGGTGAGAAGACGAGTGCTTCATTCTAAACAACAGGACTTGCGTCCAAGATGGTCAGGTAATTCTACCCTAAAATAAAAATTCCCCCTACCATACTTGAATTCCAAAGAAATATAGCTTCATGCTGACATGTCGAATTTCAAGTGTGCACAGGAGTGAGTGTAGTATGTTATCTATCGGTGGTGGGATCGATGTCCTAAACACTACAAATGCTCTGTCCCGTGTAGATCGTACGCTCGCAGCTAAGTAGGAAAAGTACTTTCCATATCGCTTTCTTTTTGAAATTACTTCTCCTACACTTACCCGTTATCAATCAATGATCGATAACGGATCCATTGTCAAAACGACGTGGAAAGTTCCTTCTAGTACAGGTACACCATGCATGCAAAAGAAAGCAAAATCAATTAGAATCCTCCGAAAGGACGACACAAATTCACGATGCGTCGTGCAGTATCTATAATGGGACCTAACACAATTCAATTGTAGCTCAATGAACGAAGACAGCAAAACATGTTCAAGCATCGGGGCAAGACCCAAATGTCATTCTATGAAGAACTCAAGACTCGATTTACTATCTTCCAACATTAAGTTGCAATCGACTCGGAATGACGACTAACATCACAAATAAAACTCCATCACCAAATCGATAAATGAACACCATAACCATCTAACCCACCTTGAATCGGTAATCAAAAGGCAAGGATGGTTGAAGATCTCGATCGAGCAACCTAATCAATGGATCAGCGGCAACCTATGCAAGAAAATGGGCTGGGCTAGGGATTGTTTGACAGCGGTGAGAGAGGACCGGAAACAATGGTGAAGCAATGGCAGTGAGGCTACAGAGTCAACGGCATGATGGATGATCGATGGCGTTGGATAGATGGCCGAAGTTAGGGCTTGATCGAAGTGGGTCGAATCACAGGAAGACGATGGCTCAGGTCATAGAGGAAAGTTTGAGTCATAGAATAAGAATAGAATGGTCGGTTCGAAAGGCTTAAATAGGAATAAATTAAATAGCCAAAAAATCCTAAGTCATTGGATCACTAGCGATCCATTAGATTCCGCGTGTTTGGTTTCAAACTTGTTTGGGAAAATCATATGCTATTTCAAGGCATGTTGGGAAGCTATAGAGTAAGGTTTGGTCTGTTAAGACAAGCAATGGCAGTCAAGGTCAAAACTTAGCAAGCGACAGCCTAATCTAGTTCAACGTTGCATGGTCGTAATACGGCTACTCAAAATTCAACCAGCAGAAACCCAAAAACGATAACTTCCAGAGCACACCTTGTTTTCAGTGAAGACATACTCTAGGGGGCAAATGTTATCTGGGTTTTTAACCCAGCAGAGTTCAACAGAAGTAGGAACAACTTGATCGAATCAGAACTGCTCCAAGGCTAATCGAAAGGACAAGAACAAGGAGTCAGAAGAAGTTGGAAGAAAAAAGAAAAGAAAAACACTCCAAGGACATGGATCGCTAGTGATCCACACTGCCTATGCAGTATAGAATAGCTCCAAAGCCAACCGAAACAACATTGACGTAAGACGATGAAGACATCCAGAAGGCAAAGTCTAAAGATAGGCTAAGTATATGGATCGCTAGCAATCCATACACCATGGATCGCTAGAAATCCATACATCATCATTGGATCGTGGTGGCTCAAATGGAATAGAGCAAAGGGATGTGCTAAGGGATTGGCTCGCCTTCGAGCATATTCTATGAATTGCTGATTATCCATAGATCATGGATCGCTATCGATCCATGCTTTTGGCTCAGGTCACAGCAGAACTTCCATTGTTCCTTCCTGTGATCATATACAAGCATCTGGCTAATGGGCTTGGCCCAGTAACTCTCCAAACTCTATAAATACCATCCTACCTGCATTATGAACGGGATCTTCCATACTGGTGGTGGAAACTCTGAAAAATCTTTCTTCACACCTCTCCTTCCTCACAACGGTCATTCGAAGGATTCACCGTGATTCTCTAGTGGACACTAACATTGGGGACTTGATCTAGCTTGGGATATTCCAGAACATTGTAATTCTATTAACCTTATAAAAACAATCAGTCAATAATAAAAACTACAAAGTAGACACAGGCTTCATTAACATCCGAACCACTATAAAAATCTTCTCGCCTTATTTCTATTTTTGGTTTTTTACATTTATTCTCTATATTATTGCTCTGCAAGAACAGGGCTTGTGCCTTCACACTCAGCCTAGGGTGTTGATCCATTTTTTGGGTTAACACTTATGTCACAAATAATTAAATAAAAGGTGCCACATTGGCTTTCACATATATCACATATTACTTATGCTGTACATTTTATATCATGCTTTATTAATGCTACATTGGTTGCCATATTGACTTTATTCTGCATCTAATTAGTGCTACATTGACCTTATGCTACACTAACAATATGGCGCGTTTAATTAATACCATGCAAATCTTATGCTGCATTTTATTAGTGCTATTCATGCCGCACTTTATTCATAGCGCACTCATTTTGTAACGTAATTATTATAACGAATCGTTGGGTTATTTATACTCTATAAAAAATATTGTTTATTTATATAAAATACTTTTACACTGATTTATCAATAGTTTCGACACTACTTATTGATGTCGGCTAATTCATATCTCAATATTGAGTACTATTGCGACATTTTGTTATAGCTTTCAATAGCGCTACTGATATAATGTTTGACATTGATTTGTACATTCATTGATTTAATCAGGACACTTAAGATATATTTCACCATAATTTCTACAAATTACAAATTACGAATATTCAAGAGGAAAATTCCTTGGCTTGCAGTTCCAAGGCCCATTATTGGTTTGAAATGAGAGGTTAAGCACTGGACTTAGTATCCGAAGGCATGAATCAAAGTGTTGATCGAGGTTAAGAACATTATTCCGCTAATATGGGAAGCCTAACCAAGGGCAGCAGTTGCCAAAACCAAAGGCATTTTAGAAAGCTTTAATAATCAATGTTATAGTAGCCTAGGCCAAGAACAATGGTTAGAATGGAAATAAGATAACCAAGAAGCCATATAAATAAAAGCCTTATGCTAGCAACCCACGTCAAAATGCACTCAACTAGATAATGAAAAACATTCAAATATAAGCAGCATATAGCAAGCCAGGTCATTAATCCAGGAGAAAACTCCTGCACCAGTGGGAGAACCTTAAATTTGCTATAAATAGAGGACCGTCGGTTATAATAAAGGGGTTGAAAAACCAAATATCTAACTTTCCATTATCATTCATACTTTATACACCATTTAGAAAAGCTTAGATCAAAAGATCATTAATGGTGGAATTTTTCATAAATATAATTGTAAATCAAATTGAGTAATAAAGCCAAGAGCGGAACTTTCATAGTGGTGTAGAGATCACTATAAATCCTATGTAGCTTCTACCTTTCTACATTTATTTCCTGTCTAGACTTAGTAGTCTTTCAATTTTCTTTACATCTTTTTGTAATTAGCTTTCGGATGCTTTGGAGTGCTAGGAAAATGAAAAATCTTTCAAAAAAATTTAATGCTAAAAAGATAACCAACCTCCGCTCACGCCCAATCCAACAAATTTAGTAATTGAAAACTTTCAATCAAGAATAAAGTCAACAACATCCTCTCGAAAGATCCCTTGCCCTCTTACCAAAGATGAAGGGATTGAAGAGTACCTATGACTAAGAAAATCAGGCATACCAAGTAAACCAATCTATTATTGAAGAAACTGTTGCTCCAGTCCTTTCCAAAGGGGAATTTAGAAAAATGACATCGAAATTTATTTTTGACATGGAACAACAGTTGGATAATTATCAAACCGAAGTTAAAGCACTTTCAATGAATTATAAAAGAAGATTTCAGCTATACTTGAAGAGCACGAGAATTCTTTATCCTCCAGTCAAAACCTCGAAAAATTGCCAATGGTTAGTGAAACCATAGAAGTTGAGTTCATAATGGCAAGAGAACGAGCGAAGAAAGCCAAGACTATAAGAACAACATCGTAGGTCCTTCTGAGACACCCTTAGCTTTATGTCCTGAAAGGATAAACCCCAACAAGGCGGTAGAATAGGTTGGAGATTCAAAATGTTGAACTTGAAACCCTATGACTTGGTGGGGATCAAAGAATGGAAGCTTTATTAAAGAAATTATCAAAGAAAGTATAAAAGCTACAAGCGGAGCAATCAAGCCTTGGTGTTGAGATGAAACTCCGAAAGGTTCAACCTTTTACCCGAGAAGTTATGGGAGCCCCTATGCCTCCAGGGTTCAGGATCCTGAAACATTCTTATGATGGATCATCCTACCTCGAGGATCACATCATTTATATAAGATCCAAATGCAAGCTATTTGGGCTTCGAATGAGATTAAATGCAGATTCTTGCCTGCAACTTTTTGTGCACCCGCCTTAAAATGGTTCCAAAGCTATCCAGCAATTTCTATTGGTTCCTGGGATTAACTGACTATGGAGTTCTTGAAACCATTATTCATCTCAAAAGATACCAGAACAGGACCGAGTCTACTTGTAGACTTTAGACAAGGGAGAGGACAATCTTTGAAGGATTATTGTAAAAGATTTAATGACTGGCTGCCCAATGCAAGGGAATGACGGGCTGCCCGATGCAAGGGCATGATGTGCGAGACCGACTTGGTTGCTATCGCTTAAGGGTTATAGAGGAATGCCCCATTCTGGGATAATCTACTAAGGCACGAATGCACATCCTTAAATGAGTTCACTTTCCAAGCTCAAGGGGATATCCACATTGAAGAATCTTAGGGATTTGCTAGAAAGAAACCGGAATGGAATGGCGACAATAAGAAGATCACCCCGACCAAAAGGTTTAAGGGGGAATTTCAGGTGGCGAAAGCTTATCCCTCGAACCATTCCTATGCTCAATTTTATGCTATGACTCGAGACCAGTTCCCTTACGCTCCAAGATAAGGGAAGGGGCTGGAAGTAAATCAAGGAGGAAAGTACTGTGACAACTATCAACAGAATGGTCATAACATTGAAGAGTGTTGGTTTTTGAAGTCTTTCATCAATAGGCTGGTCAGAGAAGGAAAGCTAAGAGAGTGCTTGAAAAATGATAATACTCAAGCAGCCGCCACTCTAATTGGAAATGAAAACGCACAACCTCAGGTACTAGTTTCGAGGTCTTAACCAGCACATTGGAATTTTGTTGGCATCATCGTGGGAGGACCCCACATTGCCGGGCAAGTACCGGTAGCTTGTGAAGATACGTCAATGAGGTCAAAAATGGAAGCACCTTAGTGTATGAGATGAAATGGCTTTAGAAGAAGCAAAAGGTTGGGTCAGAAATTACATTTGGTGATTCTAATAATCTGGGTGTCTGCCACCCCACAATGACCCATTTGTGATTACGGCTCAAATTAGACTTTCGTAGTTGTAAAGATAATGGTAGATACAAGGGCTGCTGTTAACATAATCTTTAAGCATGCTTTTAATAAGATTAGGTTACCCAAAAGCACGCTCAAGTTTAGTCAAGCTCCCATATATGGATACAACAACGATGAAGTCATTCTAGTGACCCTCATTGTAAGATCTTCGAAACTACTTTTATTATCATGGACATCCCCTCACTTTACAACGCATTCTTCAGGATGCTAGCTCTTAATGCCATAGATGGGACATATCTACTAAGCATTCACTTTTAAAATTTCCCAGCAAGAAAGGTAAAGGGCTTGTAAAAGGGGATCAGTAGATGATGAGGCAATTGTATTACGCAAGTTTGAACATGATCAATAAAGGGAAAAATTTATCTTATAAGAACAGTGTCAAAGTTAATCGACCCACTTCCTTTAAAGTTAAGGAAATATTTAATACCATGAGTTCTAAATCTATAGGAAGTCATAATAAACCCTTAAGACTTCTCCTACGGCAAGAAGGCCATACCGTTAGAGAATTAATTTACGCATCAAGCTATAAAAGGGAATATAATGAGGTAGAATAGGGGAAAAGTATTAAGTCTTCTAGGAAAAGAGGAAGATTGTTTACATCATATAAGAAGTCCCTAGGTAAGAAGAAATTGAGCTTGATCTTGATCCGAGACAAGAGATAGAGACAGCTTCAATAGCTGAGAATTTAGAAGAAGTATGTCTCGACATAATTGACAAGTCAAAGATAGTTAAGATAGGAACTTATCTCCATCCTTCAACCCGAGACGAGCTAATTTCCTTCCTCAAGTATAGCCAAGATGTATTCGCTTTGACTCATGATGACATGATAGGAGTTGACCCCTCAGTCATTTGCTATTGTCTAAATATAGATCTGAAGTTTACTCCCATAAGGCAAAAGAGGAGGCCTTTAGAATTCGAATGATATATGGATGAAGAAGAAGTCGAGATGTTATTGAAGAATAATTTTATCTGAGATGTCTACTATCCGAAGTCGATCACTAATCTGGTATTAGTATAAAAGTCAAATAGAAGTGGAGGGCATGCATTGACTTTACAAATTTAAATAAAGCTTGCCCGAAGGATTGCTTCCCTTTATCAAGAATCAACCAATTACTGGATGCTACCAATAGGCATCGGTTGATTTCATTTAAGCCTATTTATGGTACAATCATATCCCAATGTTTAAGCTTGATGTGGAGTGTACAAGTTTTGTCACCAACAAAGGTTTGTTTTGCTAAAGTAATGCCCTACGGTCTTAAGAATACAAGGGCAATATATCAAAGGTTAGTCAACCAAATGTTTAACAAATAAATAGGTGGAAACAAGAAGGTATATGTTAACTGTCCGACCCGATTTTTCGATGCTCGAAAAATCGACATTAATGCGTTCACTGTATCAAATGCCAAACAATCGAATACTGGAAAACCAGACCGTAAGGGATAGAATAAGGAGGTAGAAGAAGAGAAAAAAACAATTTTAGAATCTCACAATCGCAGCGGAATAATATATAATAGATAATACTAAATTTTTGTACAAAAAAAACTGTAACTAAATAATACATTACGTCATCAGAGTACATACAAAACAACAGCCAAATACTGGACAGTTGTAACAACTTGTCCTCACCCAAAAGCAAACTATACACCCTATACTGCACATCGGGATATATATTAAGTACATGCGATATGTCTTGCCATCCAACACAACCCCTGAGCTCCATAGCAGTCCATCCAGAATCTGTACTCTATAATACTCGGTCTTGCTCGAGCATTATAGTGAAATAACACCCGAGTCAGCTTGGAAAACCAGAGTGAGAAAACACACTCAATTGGATTATTAAAGTTCTCAAAATCCTTTGAAATCAAAAGGTATTTCATAAGACCACGCCACAAATAAACATGTCGGGTTTTTACCTTACGATAACCAAAATATTTTTATCAAATCCGTCTGATATTATAATAGCGTCTGAAGAAAGTAAAATAGAATCTAGTTGAAATGCTTGCATCTCACATTCCAGTAATAGTTGGGCACAATCAAAACCGTACAGGCGCTTATTGGAGATTGGATTCCATACAATGGCAGTGCTACTGGGGTACCGCCCGTCACAGTACCTGGTCTAAATCAGCGTACCGAGGATCCCTCTTGATCCTCTACAACACAAGACCGGAGCTACCGCTTACTGGATAGTCTGAATAAGATCATCCTGCGGTTGGGATCAACAACCGCCCATCCAGCCAAAAAAAGGGACATCTAGATAGGGATGACCTTACACTAATTGGTTACTAGCCACTTAGCCTTGCTGCACCTCCCTTGTTTTAGCCATTCCCGGTTGATGAGGCTTGAGGCTATGCGTTACCTTTTTAGCACACATACACGTAGAATGCTCATCATCCTCCTAACGATGTTCTGATAGCATTCATCCATACAAGTCCATTCCGGGTCTGAACGTAACCGAAGGCACTACTCCTACTACATCCTTTTGGAATCACCCTCGGGATTAGTAGCGATTAGCCCTGGCACTTCACTTCTCCATTTTCGGTTCCAACCTCTTATCTTCCTCATGAAAACGTTCAAATGGAATCGAAGTGGCTTTCGGGAAATTAATCCTGATCTCGGTCTCTTCGAACCGATCAGTGCATTGGCCAATATTGATAGTCGGTTATTTAACTATCAAGCAACATCCACAGCAATCATCAAGCCTTAATAATTTCCCAAATTATTTATTTCAAAATATCTTCACAAGATATTTATTCTACACTTCATCCCTTTGAAAATAGTTTTCAAATCACTTTTTCTCTCGTGGAATAATTCCACTCAATTGTTTTATTTCCACTGAAAAGCACCAAGTCTTAATACTTTATATTATTAAATAATTTTAAATCACTTTAAACAAAACTATATATACTTTAAAACACTTAAAATAAAAAACTTAAAACACTTTATTAAAATACTAGTTATGAAATTTTTTATAATAATTTATCATGTAAAACTTAAGCCAAAATTAATTTTGAAGATGAAAGTTATTCTACAAGGTATAAATATTAAAAAAATTATCTTTCAAATCATAATACTAGTTAAAACTTTAAAACAATCTACTTATATAATTAACTTAATAAATATTTTCTTTTAAATTTTTAAAACCACTAAATGATAATTTCTTCTAAAACATTCGTTTAAAACCACTTTAAAACCTCTAACTTATACTTGGAAATCTTTCTTTGAAAATATACTTGGCTTTTCAGGGAAATATACTTTCCTTTCCACACCTTTTAGAAAAAATATTTATTTTTAAAACACATTTCCCATCTCTTTGTAAATTCCACCATGAATTTATACTTCCAAATTTACCTACTGATAAATATTTCACTTTATTTATAAACCCAGTTTATAATTTCCACACCTCATTCTCTTTTAATTACCGTTTCTAATCACTTAATCGATTTAAAAATTGATTTTCTAAACTTAATTCCCCATAGAATTTCTTCTTGATTTATTCAAGTTTATTCGACATCCATTAATTCCAGATTTACTTCTTAACTTAAAATCTTATTTAAAACTGGAAATATCAATTTCACAATTTATTTCAAAATTCTACTTTTATTTCTTCCCAAACAATTTAAATCCTGAATTTAAAAAACATTCTTTAATTTTTAAACAATACCACTTAAGTCCTTAAATTTCAATTATTTTCATTTATTCAAAAATCTCTTTTTCCATACTCAGAATTTATTTATTAGAGTTTAAAAATCAACTTTTATTCCTTTCCAATTTCATTCTTAAATTACCCAAATAAGCTAAATTATTATACTTAAAAATTCTCTTTTTAATTCCTTCAAAAGCCCATTCGTATATTTTGATATCTCAGTGTATCCAAATTATGTTCCATCAACCCATAGCATTCAATATTACAATCCCGATAAAAAAACAATCATAGATAATCAATTAGTCATATTACAGATTATGAAAAAAAATTTCAATAATTTTGATGAATCCCGTTGGATTCCTCCAACCTGTTTCCCTGCATCTGCAGATTTTAGCACAATATAAAATACCAGTCCCACTTCGAGGGGGATATCGTGGTATAAGGGGCCATCCGCTATTATGCGGGGCGCATAGGCATCCGCTGTATAATATGGAAAATCAATCACTCCAATATATATACACTATATATAAAATACCACATATAGACTGAAAATAAATCATCAATTCAAGCAATCAGTCCATAATTTAAATTTAATGGTAATCCAAATGAGCGAGATTGACTCACCTTTGTTTTTGTTTGCAATCCACTTCAAGCCGGCTTATTTTCTTCATGATTTCAGACCTTGTATAACATTATATGATTTTATTAACATTTGAATTAATCAAACAATTAATTACTATTACTCATTTAATTTAACTTATAATTTGATTTAAAATTTTAAACTAATAATTTTCTTTAATAATTTATTTTTAGTAACCAAATAATTAAATAAGTTAATTAAAACAATTTAATCACCAAATCCATCATTTTTAAAATAAACTAGTAGATTAAAAATATTTATATATGTATATTTATTTTATTTTCTTCTGTGAAACTACTTATCCCAAAATGACCTATATATATTTTGAAAAAATCCAATCTTTATAAACTCTACAACATCTTAAAATTACTATATCTTCCCGAAATCATCATATATATTTTTTTCTTTTATATTTAGAATATGCATGTAAATAAAAATTAGAAATTGGCTAATACATCACATTCACCTCTCTTCAGAACACGACCTCCTTGCCTGTAGCCTCACGAATTCAACCCACTGTCGCCCTGTCACATCGCAAAAGGTCGGCCTCCCAAGATTCGCCATCAAAGGCCCCTCCAATCGAAGCTCGCGACTTTGCCCTCCTCAAATCAGACTAACAATCGATCGACTTCCCCGATCGATCCCGACTTCTGAAATCATGCCTTGATTCGACTACAGCCACCCCTAGTCACGGACTCCAATCGCGATTCACTCGCGATGATGTTTGAATTGCGAAAGACTTATCGAGGATGAACTCACGATTCCGAAATTGATTTGTGAAGAGAGGAAAGGATGCGCGATTTATCTGTGCTTGAGTTTTTTTTTTTAAAACTATGTTCAGCCATTATTCGATTTCGTGAAGTTATAGAAAAGGGGGAGGAAGAATAAAGAGTGGTCGCGTTTTTAACAGCCATTTTTTCTTTTCTTGCTTTAGAATTTGTTTAACGGCTTGCCTACTTTAAAAAAGAAGAGGGAGGGGACAAGAAAAAAACATGATAAGATGCTTGTGTGCCCAAATTAACTCGCTACAGTGAATTGAAAATAAAGTTCTGATGTGAAGCATTTTTACCAGTTCAAAATATACCCTTTAAATTTAAATAGTTAAATTTAAATTGTCTTGAAATTGTAGCTTAAAATCTTGACATCCTATTGAGACGTGCCGCCAGGCGTTTATAATGTTATACCCCTATTCCAAACGCAATGGAAGAGGTTTCGAGTCCTAATTCGATCGTATGGAGAAGATAGCTTTTTGAACCTTGTTATTATATTGAATTTTCAATTTAGATTTCGGTGTGTTTACATACCGTACGATCACACAACAACTCCAAATGCTATGAAAACTAAAATCTGATAATAATACACTATTATGGATCCAATGGAACTGCTTTCGTCGAATTCTGAGACTGCCTCGAAAGGCTCTTTTTAAATGTCGATTTAAACGATATATTTTCAAAACTTAACAAACACTTCCAAATTAAATTATAAAGCTATCATTATCTTCAGTACTATTAATATTAATTTTATAAGCCGCTGAAATATTTTTAACAAGCTTAAAACTCAAGATTCCATATTTTACCCAACTCTCAATTATTAAATTCAATAATTTAATTATCCAATAATTGGTTACATTTGAAATTCAAGTTCAACATTGAAATTTAAATATTTAAAATCAATTAAATTTTCCAGTTTCAAATGTCGAAAATTTCGGGTTGTCACATTCCTTCCCCATTAAAAGAATTTCGTCCCCAAAATTACTAGTTAAGAAGAATGATCCATAACCCGTCAACTATTTTTCCAATCCAAATGGTTTTTAACAACTTCATAAAACCAAACAGTTTTAACAATACCCAAAACAATCTTTTTATTAAAGACACAATATCCCTCTTACTAACTTCCCAAACTTATTTATAGATTTCCAATAAAATTATCCCCTTAATAATTTCAAATTATAGTATAAACCAAATTTTAAACTATCAAAATTTTCCTTACTCCCTAAATTTTTGAAAAATTTCGCCAGCGTCTCCTTTACGTGACTAGGTCGATACACCTACAAAATGCCTCTACGGGCCCCAGATTTCAAAAGAAAACAAAAGCCAAGTAACTAGATCAGGAAACCATCAAATTTCATACGACAAACTAAATACATTCCTTTTAGTCGGGCAATTCAAATTTATCTTCTAAATCGAATCATCAATTTCCTTTTGCTTTTTAAACACCTGTATATCGTATTTAGCAATAATATCCAATCACAGCACTCAAAATCATTTTATACATTTTCTTTTCAAAATTTTCAATATCTATTTCATTCAAGCCAATGCGATGTCCGTATATGATTCATACACAATACCGAATCTGATCGCTTACTCGATCACACAATTTCACTTCTGGACTAGTATCGTCCATCCGACTTTCTAATGCGGACTCAGATCTGTCTCTTGATCGAAAACCGTTGTTCTCCTTGCATAGTCCTAAACTATGATAGAGAATTTCCAGAATTGATCAAAATCCATATAAAGGGTTCGCCATCGAAAATCGAGTGAAAAATCCCAACTTGAATCGGTATAACTACCTCGGAATACTGTGCTCGAATCTGGATCAAATCGTTATGTGAATAAAATAATATACGTACATCCTATGTATTTATCTCAATTGATTATTAGCTACATCAATTCTCTTTTATTAACATTTTAACTTAGTATATTTCTCAATTTCAAATTTACTTTAGAATTTACCGTCCATTTCTTAAGTTCAATATAAATATTTTACACTTTAATATTTATTTTCACTTCACTACTGAAGTTATATATCCATGTCCATTCAACTTTGCATTTCCAATTCCAGTGAATTCAATTTACCCTCAAATTTTAAATATTAAATTCCAATCACCTTATCCAAACCACATTTAACTAACTATTTCTTTAATTAGTTCCACTTACTAATTATTCATATCTTAACCACTTTTTATTTCCAAACCATTATTACCTTAAGTCCACTTCGAACTAATTCCTCAACTTCACTTTACTTTACCCAATTTAAGTATCATCTCAATATTCAATTTCCATTCATTTGCTTACCATTTAAATTAATTAATTTACTTGCTGATTTTTATTTCAATACTTTGTTTTACTTAGTCCAACTTGATTAATTTCCCATTTCTCCCAATTCAATTTAAATTCCAATATTCAGTTTCAATTCCATTTATTTACCAATTAAATTAATTTGTTCATTCACACATTTACTTTTCCAACTTAATAAATTTTATTCCATTCCATTTAGTCTACTAGACTCTTCCTCAAATACATTTTTATTTACTAGATTCAATTACATTCCATTTCCATTCAAAATTTTAAACTTCCATAAGTTTTCCACTTATTTAAACTCCATTTGCTAACTTCTTTTAATTTACTTCATTTAATTGACTTACTTTTCTAACTTTTTTCGTTTTGACACTTGTATTGATTCAACTCTTCTTTAAGTTAGATTGTATTATAACAATTCCATATTCTTATAAGATTTTCAAACTTACTTATATTCCATAACATTTTAAATAAGCTTCCAGAGTCTTTTAAACAATTTCTCAACATTTCAAAATCATTTTTGAAATCAATTATATATAATTCATTTGCATACCAATTTATCCTTTGAATTTTAAAACCAAACCCAGTTTTGCAAACAACCTCAATTTAAAACAATTTGGAAGCAATTCCTTTCTTGGAAACTCGAAAATGAACATCGATGATGCTGCAGTCATCACCAAAGTTATTTTCCAAAGACCGAAAAGAGTTCAATGCTTTTATCTCTTTAAAAATCCTTTTCAATTTTTTTTTAATTTAGGATCCAAATCTCACTAAATTTCAAATCCAATTCAAAAATATTTCCCAAGTAATACCACTATTATTCCTCCAAAACTTTTGAAAATCATTTTCAAACTCAAAGGGAATTAAATCTTTCGAATTTTTTGAATTTCAAAACCTACAAATCTATATTCAAATATTTCCCTGGAATTTTACCTTATTTCAATTATAAATCACATTTATAATTCTCATTTCAAATTCCTTTTTGTTATCTGAATTTATTTCCTTAACCTTTGTTTATGATTTAAATTCCTATTTTAAATTTCCACACAACGGTGATAATAGTTTAATATTATCATTCTTTAACAACCAAGCAACCATATACTATAATAATTTACAAAAGTTATTTCTTTTTTAAAAAAAATGGGCAAAATTATTTCATTTACCCACTTTTAAAAACAATACTGTATCGGTTTGCCTAGTTTAAGAGTTTAGAAATCCCTATGGATACAGTTGTCCAGACTGCACCGATTAGAATTCATAAACACTCAACCGATAAGTCGACACAATATAAACAATTTATATTCACTAACAAATACGTGCTCATATCTATTAATACACTCGAACTCATTCTAGAATACTATGGACACTATTTATAATGAGTAATCTCCACCAAAGCAAAGGTTCTCGCTTAACCTTCAGCTCTGATACCAACTGTCACGACCCGATTTTCGACGCATGAAAATTCGACATTAATACGTTCACTGTATCAAATGCCGAACAATCGAATGTCGAAAAACCAGACCGTAAGGGAAAGAAGAAAGAGCTAGAAGAAGAGAAAAACAAAACAATATCAGAATCTCACAATCGCAGCGGAATAATATATAATCGATAACAACAGATTTTTATACAAAAGAATCTTTAACTGAATAATATATTATATCATCAGAGCACATACAAAACAACAGCCAAATATTGGACAGTTGTAACAATTCGTCCTCACCCAAAAGCAAACTATACACCCTAACTGCACATCGGGATATATATCAATACGTACGACACGTCTCGCCATCCAGCACATCCCTTGAGCTCCATAGCAGTCCATCTAGAATTTGTACTCTATAATACTTGGTTTGACCGCAGTAGTATAGTGAAATAACACCCGAGTCAGTCTGGAAAACGAGAGTGAGAAAACACACTCAATTAGATTATTAAAGTTTACAAAATCCTTTGAAATCAAAGGTATCTCGTAAGACCATACCACAAATAAACATGTCGGATTTTTACCTTCCATAACCAAAACATTTTTATCAAATCCGTCTGATATTATAATAGCGTCTATAGAAAGTAAAATAGAATCTAGCTGATATGCTTGCATCTCACGTTCCGGCAATAGTTGGGCACAATCAAAACTGTACAGACGCTTATTAGAGATTGGATTCCATATAGTGGCAGGGCTACTGGGGTACCGTCCGTCACAGTACTTGGTCTAGATCAGCATACCGAGGATCCCCCATGATCCCCTGCAACACAAGACTGGAGCTACCCCTTATTGGATAGTCCGAATAAGATCACCCCACGGTTGGGATTAGCAACCGTCCACACAGCTGTAAAAAGGGACATCTAGACAGGGATGGCCTTACCCTAATTGGTTGCTAGCCACTTAGCCTTGCTGCACCTCCCATGTTTTAGCCATTCCCAGTTGATGAGGCTCGAGGCTATGCATTACCTTTTTAGCACACATACACTTAGGATGGTCATCGTCCTCCTAACGATGATCTGATAGCATTCATCCATACAAGTCCATTCCGGGTCTGAACGGAACCGAAGGCACTACTCCTACTACATCCGTTTTAGAATCACTCTCAGGATTAGTAGCGATCAGCCCTTACACTTCATTGCTCCATTTTTGATTCCAAGCTCTTATCTTCCTCACGAAAACATTCAAACCGGATCGAAGTGGTTTTCGAGAAATTAAACCCGATCGCAGTCTCTTCGAAATGATCAGTGCATTGGCCAATATTGATAGTCGGTTATTTAACTATCAAGTAACATCCACAACAATCATCAAGCCTTAATAATTTTTCAAATTATTTATTTCAAAATATCTTCGCAAGATATTTTTTCTACACTTCAACGCTTTGAAAATAATTTTCAAATCACTTTTTCTCTCGTGGAACAATTTCCACCCAATTGTTTTATTTCCACTGATTTTTAAGATGAAAGTTATTCTATAAGGTATAAATATTAAATAAGTATCTTTCAAATCATAATACTAGTTAAACCTTTAAAATAATCTGCTTACATAATTAAATTAATAAATATTTTCTTTTAAAATTTTAAAACTAATAAATAATAATTTCTTCTAAAACATTCTTTTAAAACCACTTCAAAACCTCTAACTTATATTTGGAAATCTTTCTTTGCAAATATACTTGGCTTTTCAGGGAAATATACATTCCTTTCCACACCTTTTAAAAAAAATAAAACCCCTTTTATTTTTAGAACACATTTCCCATCTCTTTATAAATTCCACCATGGATTTATACTTCCAAATTTATCCACTGATAAATATTTCACTTTATTTATAAACCCAGTTTATAATTTCCATATCTTATTCTCTTTTATTTACTGTTTCTAATCACTTAATCGATTTTAAAATTGATTTTCTAAATTGAACTCCATATAGAATTATTTCTCGATTTATTCAAGTTTATTCTAAATCGGTTAATTCTAGATTTACTTCTTAATTTAAAATCTTATTTACAACTGAAAATATCAATTTCACACTTTATTTCAAAATTCTATTTTTATTTCTTCTCAAACCATTTAAATCCTGAATTTTAAAAAAAATCTTTAATTTTTAAACAATACCACTTAAGTCCATAAATTTTATTTATTCAAAAATCTCTTTACCCATACTCAAAATTTATTTATTAAACTTTTATTGCTTTCCCATTTCATTCTTAAATTTATCTAAATTAGCTAAATTATTTTACTTAAAGATTCTCTTTTTAATTCCTTCAAAAATCCATTCTTATATTTTTGATATCTCAATATATCCAAATTATATCCTGTCAACCCATATCATTCAATATTACAATCCTGATAAAATAAAAACAATCACGGATAATCAATCAGTCATATCACAAATTATGAAAACAAAATTCAATCATTTTGAGGAATCCAGTTGGATTCCTCCAACCAGTTTTCCTACATCCACAAATGCTAGTACATTATAAAGTACTAATCCCACTTCGTGGGGGATATCGCTGTATAAAGGGTCATCCGCTATTATGCGGCGCTCGTAGGGTCTCATCTGCTATATAATGCGGGAAATCAATCACTCCAATATATATACGCACACTATATATAAAATTCCACATCCAGACTGAAAATAAATCATCAATTCAAGCAATCAATCCATAAGTTAAATTTTAACTATTTAAATTTAATGGTAATCCAAATGAATGAGATTAACTCACTTTTGTTTTTTGTTTGCAATCCACTTCAAACCGGCTTGTTTTCTTCATGATTTCAGACCTTGTATAACATTATATGATTTTGTTAACATTTGAATTAATCAAATAATTAATTACTATTTACTCATTTAATTTGACTTATAATTTGGTTTAAAATTTTAAACTAATAATTTTCTTTAACCATTTATTTTTAGTAACCAAAAAATTAAATAAGTTAATTAAAACAGTTTAATCACCAAATCCATTAGTTTTAAAATAAACTAGTAGATTAAAAACATTTATATATGTATATTTATTTTATTTTCTTCTTTGAAACTACTTATACCAAAATGACCTATATATATTTTGAGAAATCCAATCTTTATAAACTCTACAACATCTTAAAATTACTATATCTTCCCAAAATCATCATATATATTTTCTATTTTAAATTTGAAAATGCATGTAAGTAAAATTAAAAATTGGCTAATACCTCACAAACACCTCTCTTTATAACGTGACCACCTTGCATGCAGCCTCACGAATTCAACCCACTATCGCCCTGTCACATCGCAAAAGGTCGGCCTTCCAATATTCGCCATCAAAGCCCCTCCATTCGGAGCTCGTGACTTCACCCTCCTCAAATTAGATTGACAATCGATCGACTTCCCCCATCGATCCCGACTTCTAAAATCATGCCTTGATTCGACTACAGCCACCCCTTAGACGTGGCCTCCAATCGTGATTCACTCGCGATGAAGTTTGAATTGCGGAAAACTTGCCGAGGATGAACTCACGATTCTAAAATCGATTCGTGAAGAGAGGAAAGGATGCACAATTTATATGTGCTTGATTTTTAAAAAAAACTATGTTCGGCAATTATTCGATTTCGTGAAGTTATAGAAAAGGGGGAGGAAGAATAAAGAGGGGTTGTGCTTTTAACAGCCATTTTTTTCTTTTTCATGCTTTTTAATTTGTTGAACGGCATGCTTGCTTTTAAAAAGAAGAGGGAGAAGAAGAAAAACACGATAAGATGCTCGTGTGCCCAAATTAACTTGCTACACTGATTTGAAAATAAAGTTCTGATGTGAAGCATTTTTACCAGTTCAAAATATACCCTTTTAATTTAAGTAGTTAAATTTAAATCGTCCTAAAATTGTAGCTTAAAATCTTGACATCCTATCGAGATGTGCCGCCAGGCGTTTACAATGTTATACCCCTATTTCGAACGCAATGGAAGAGGTTTTGAGTCCTATTTCGATCGTATAGAGAAGATAGCCTTTTGAACCTAGTTATTATATTGAATTTTCGATTTAGATTTCGACGTGTTTATGTACTATACGATCACACAACAACTCCAAATGCTAGAAAATTGAAATGCGATAATAATACACTATTATGGATCCAATGGAACTAGTTTCATCGAATTTCGAGACTGTGCCTCGGAAGGCTCTTTTTAAATGTCGATTTAAACGATATATTTTCTAAACTTAACAAAAAACTTCCAAATTAAACTAAAAAGCTTGCATTATCTTCAGTACTATTAATATTAATTTTATAAGCCGTTGAAATATTTTTAACAAGCTTAAAACTCAAGGTTCCATATTTTACCCAACTCTCAATTATTAAATTCAATAATTTAATTATCCAATAATTGGTTACATCTGAAATTCAAGTTCAAAATTGAAATTTAAATAATTAAAATTAATTAAATATTCCAATTTCAAATGTCCAAAATTTTGGGTTGTCACATTAACAATATTTTGGTCAAATTTAAGTAGTTTGAAAGTCATATTTCGAGTCTAGCCGGGACGTTCGATGTTCTTTTGAAGTATTAGATGAAGCTAAAGCCTCAGAAGTGTACTTTTGGTATACAATCTAGAAAATTCCAAGGTTTTATAGAAAGTTCTTGAGGTATAGAGATAAACCTAGATCAAATAAAAGCAATGAACGACATGAAAGCTTGAAAAGAATTAATGAGTTTGAATGGAAAGATCGCTGCTTTGAACAGGTTCATAAGTTGGTTGACTGACAAGTGCATTATCTTCTTCAACCTCTTAAAGAATCTTATTACTTTCTAATGGATAGACAAATTGCAGAAAACATTTGATTATCTACGAAAGCATCTAAGTTCTCCTTCAATATTGTCTAATATGATAGATGGGGAAACCTAGTTCCTTTATTTAGCTGCCTTAGATCAGGCCATAAGTTCAGCCTTAGTGAGAGATGGTAATGGGATACAGAAACCCGTATATTATATAAGTAAAAAACAAGGTCCAGTCAAGAAGGGCTACCCTATAATCAAAAAGCTCGCATGTAGCTTGATATTTATAGCAAGATAGCTTCGGCCATACTTCCAGACCCATACTATTAAAGTCCTTACGGATCGACTGCTTTGATAATTCTTTAGGAGGTTAATCAAGTAGGCTATAGAGCTCAGCCAGTATGAAATATCGGGTTAGCCGAGGATAGAAATCAAAGGTCAGTCACTAGCTGACTTCTTCATCAAATTTGTTGGTTTAGAAACCAAATCTTAAGAGGAGACGATAAGAATAAACAATTCACTTGGCAACTTTATGTTGATGGAGCTTCAAATGGACAAGGGGCAGGTATTGGTCTCTTGGTAACTCAGACAACTATAAAATTTACTGCATAATCAAGCTCGCCTTCTCAACAATCAATAATGTAGCCAAGTATGAATCCCTAATCGTTGGATCAAGAATGGCTTTTTCCATCAAGATCGTAGAGATACTGATATACAGTGACTCCTAAATAGTGATCAATCAAGTTCTCGGTCACCGTCAGACCCAAGATGCGAGTTTAGCTCTCTATGTTAAGTAGATAAAGCAGCTACTTGGAGCTTTTTGGAGTTATCACATAGAAAGCATCCCTAGAAATTGAAATACAAGGGTTTATGCCTTAGCAAAATTTTCAAGCTCAAGGGATGTAAGAGGGTTTAATTTCATCCCGGTTGAGATACTAGTGAAACCTAGATTACAGGTACCAGAGAAAAAGTTATAACACGGGCTCATGCTACGCGAGATGAATCTACAATGTCAGTAACAGCTGAAGAAAATTGGATGTCACCATATATTTGATATATAACTAAGAATATTCTAGTTTTGTATACTGCCGAAGCAAGGCAGATTAAATATAATGCTCCAAGGTTCAACATAATAGGTGCAGTACTCTATAGAATAGGATTCTTGACTCCATACGCTTGGTGTGTAATGGCCTCGGAAGGTCAATAATTATTGAAAAAAGCTCATGATGGAATTTATTGAGACTACTATCATGGCCAAAAGTTGGCAAAGAAAATACTCAGGTAAGGCTTCATTAGCTAACACTACGTTGAGATGCATTAGAGAATGCAAGAAAAGGTGATAAGTGCAAGTTTTATGCAAAAGTTCCAAGAGCTCCTCCTAGAGAGCTCGCCCCAATGATGAATCTATGGCCTTTTGATATCTGGGGTAGTGATCGTATTGGTCCCCTTCCGGCTGCTAAAGGAGCAACAAGATATGTCATAGTGGCAATTATTACTTTACAAAATGGGTCGAGGTCGAACACTTAGTTATCCTAACCTCCAATCAAATGATAAAGTTTGTGATAAAGAACATTATATCTAGGTTCGATCTTCCATATAAGATCATTACAGATAATGGCACTCAGTTCAAGAGCCGAGAATTTGTAGAATATTACCCAGATCACGGTATCATCAAGAGTTCTTCTTCAGTAACCCATCTATAAGCAAATGGCGCCATTGATGTAGCCAACAAAACTATCTAGGATTATTTGAAGAAAAGATTGAATAAGGCAAAAGGCAAAGGGGCAGATAAATTGCCTTTCATTTTGTGGGCTTATAGAAAAAGCTCCAAGACCTAAACATGACATACTCCTTTCTCTCTAGCTTACGGATTTGAGGCCATGCTCCCTATCGAGTTATAAATTGCCTTACACAGAAGGTATTATTATACATGGCATAACGTAGAGCGCTGTAAGGAGTCATTGGATTTGTTGATCGAACTCTGGAACCAAACCGCTTTGAGGACCATAGAGTATATTCGAAAAATGACCCTATACTACAACAAGAGGGTCCGGACTAGAATGTTTGAGAAAAGGGACCTTGTTCTTCGAAAAATAACACCAAACATAAAGGATTCGATGGATGGAACTTTCGACCAAAAATCAAAAGGACCCCTAATAACTCATGACGTCACCCCCCTTCGAGAACATATAGATTATAGAAGCCAAAAAACAACACCTCAGAGTTGGAATGCCGAGCATGTGAAATATTATCACAACATGAGGCTGCTACCTGATTGAAAGTGTAACGACCCGCAAATCCGTACCCTTTGAGTCAACACTATTCCACAACATTCAACTCAAGTTGCATAGAAATACGAACCATTTGGTTTAAAGAAGAAGAGGTAGAAGAAGAAAATAGAAAACAACATCAGAATCTAACCATCTTGGTGGAATAAAATATAATAGATAATAAATGATCTTTACTCAAATCAGATATATCTGTTTATACATTACATCATCAGAGTACATCAATCATAGCTCAACATCAATATCATACAAATGGATAATCAACATCAACATCAATATCGTCATCCAGCTCGACTCCTGAGCTCCACAGCGTCAAAATCCTGTATCCTATAATACTCGGTCTGACCCGAGCATTAAAGTTAAATAACACCCGAGTCAGTCTGGAACACCAGCATGAGAAAATCACACTCAATTGATTATTAAAGTTTCAAAAATCCTTTTGAAAACATAAGCATCACGTAAGACCACGCCACAAATAAACATGTTGGGTTTTTACCTTACGATAGCTAAAACATTTTTATAGAAATCCTCTGATATTATAATAGGGTCTATATACAAATACTTATAAAATAGCTGAAATTGTTACATTAGTAAATTCCAGCTACTAGCCACAAAGTGGGTAATACAAACAAAACTCGTACAAGGCTCGTAGGGAGAATGGATTTCCAACTAATGACGAGGCACTGGGTACCACCTGTCACAGTACGGGGCCTAGATCACCGTACCGAGGAGTACGCCGGCTCCCCTACAACACAAGACCAGGACTACCCCTTACTGGATAATCTCGAGTGAGATCACCCCACGGTTGGGATCAGCAATCGCCCACTAAGCCCAAATAAAAAGGGACATCTAGACAGAGATGACCTCACCCTGCTTGGGTGCTACCCACCTAGCTTTGCTGCATAATCCCTGATTTTCAGTCATTCCCATTTGATGAGGCTTGAGGCTAAACATTACCTTTATAGAACATATCCCTCAGAATGCCCATCGTCCACCTGACGATGTTTCGCAAGCATTCATCCATACAAGTCCGTCCCGGGTTCGAACGGAACCAAAGGCACTATTCCTACTACATCCATTTTGGAAATATCCTCAGGATTAGTAGCGACTAGCCCTTGCACTTCACTGCTCCATCTTCGAATCCAAACTCGTTTTCCGCGAAACGTACAAAATGGATCGAAGTGGTTTTCGAGAAATAAATCTCGATCCCGGTCTCTTCGAAACGATCAACGCATTTGTCCAATATTGATAGACGGTGATTTAACTATCAATTAATACTCACAAATAACCATCAACCAATAAATAATTTCCCAAATTATTTATTTATCTCAAAATATCTTTACAAGATATATTCTCACTTTCAAACCCTTTTGAAAACAGTTTTCAAACTAACTTCCTTTTCTCAGAATAAATTCCGACTATTTCCATTTCCACTGGAATCACCAAGCACAAAACTTTAGATTTTTAAAATAATTTTAAATTACTTTATTGTAAAATATGTTTAACATTTAATTTAGAAAATTTTACTTTAGTACTTAATTTAAAATAATACTTTAGAAATAATTAAAATAAGTTTACCTTATAAATATAACTAGATTTTCTTCTTTAAACAAAATATCAAATCATCCTTTAAATAATTATGACGATAATGGATTAAACAAAACACTTACTTTGGAATTTACTTTAAAATATTTAAGTTAAGACTACTTCAATAATTGGCTAAAAATACATACTATATGAATAGTTAGAAATAAGGTTACTTTAGAAAATATAAATTAGGTTCTCACTCTTTTAAAACAAAACACTTAGTTACCATTTTAAATAATTACTACGATAATAGATTTGAAAATATTTACTTTAGAATTTAAAAGATTAAAAATAATAAATTTTCTAAAACATGCTTTTTAAAACAACATTAAGGCTTTTACTTATATTTAAAAATTAACTTTGAACGTACTTGGCTATCCAGAGAAATATACTTCTCTTCACAATCTTTTTTAAATTTTCAATTTCAAACACTTGAATTAATTTCCAAATTGATTTCCAATTTACTCCCTTTTTACTTCAAAATCTATTAACTTCATATTTTATTTCTTAATTATGATATAAAATATTTTTAACTGAGAATACCAATTTTGATTTCTCAAATTACTTCTTAATCCCTTAAAATAAATTTAAACTTTGAATTTTAAAATAATTCTTTATTCCTTTAATTTATATAACTTAAGTTTGCAATTCATTAAATTCGGTTTATTCAAAATTCCTTCCATACTCGAAGTTATTTATTATTATTTTCATATTACTTCTATTTCTTTTCAATTCAATTCTTAATTTTATTCAAATTTCCTATAATTATTTTACTTACACATTCACTTATTTTATTTTCTTTCCAAATCCAATTTATATATATTTTTGGAAATTCATTATACCCAATTATAGCCAATCAAACCATAACATTCAATATTTCAACATAATTCATCATAGAATATCAAATCATCACAATAGGGGAAATTAAATAATTTAATTAAATGTTGAGGGATCCAGTTGGATCCCTCCAACCTGTTTTCCCTGCATCCACAGATGTTAGCACAACATATATAATATTTGCACTATAAAATGAGGGAAATCAATCATTTCAAGGTGTAGTATATACTACTATATAACATAACAATCAATTCAACCATTCAAACAATTATTTAAATTTAATCATTTAAATTTTAAATTTAACTGAGTGAGATTAACTCATCTTTGCTCCCTTAAATTTTGCAAATCCACTTTATTCTCGATTTGATTCCACGATTATTGACCTTGTATAGATATTATATGGATTTTTTAATATTTGAAATAATCCGTCAATTCATTACCATTAAATAAATTAACAATTTATTTTAAACAAATTCTCCTTTAATAAATAGTCCTGGCAAATGACAAATTAAATAAGTTTTATTAGATGAGTTACCCACCCAAATACTAACAGTAAATTAAAATGGGCAAATGAATATATTAATTTGAAACTACATATACTTATATATTAAAAAAACAATAATAATAAATGAATTATATAGATTTAAAATCTAATTTTTTTATCTTTTAAAATTCCCATTTTCAATATCTGGCATATATATAGTAAATTCTAATGAGAATAAAATTTCTTCCTAGCCTACATATTAAAACAGAATTTTTTCTCTCTCTCTGAATTCAAAAAAATCTAATCCAACCCTTAAACCATAATTAGGCTATAAAAACATAGCTAATAAGCTTACTAAATCGGTTAACTCAAAACCCCTAACTGTTGAGCACTTCGGCCTAGCCTCACCTTCACGCGCACGTAGCCATCGCTAAGAACCTCACCACCTTCGCCATCACGGTCGCAAGCAAAGCCTCAAGGCGCAGTAACTCCGAGACTCCCCCCCCTCCCCCCCCCCCCCCCCCCCGCTTCACTGTCGACTTGCCCTCCTCCGATGCCACAGTGACCAAGATCCACATGCGCACGACTACGCCCTTCAAATCGAATCGACTACAATCCCCCTTCTCGATCGGAAATCGCGAACCTCATCGCTTCCCCTCTGATGCCGATGGAATCGAGCCTGACCGTCGCTCAATCGCGATTTTTTTGTCTTCGTTCTTCTTTCTTTTTCTTTTTCTTTTTTTTCTCGAATTGATTTTCGATTTGAACGAACGAAATAGGAAACACGGTTTTGGTTTGGAGTTGAACTAATTCAAAAAAAAGAGGGGTTTGAGATCTTAAATGAAGAAGGCTCGCGATTATTTGCAGCGACCATTTTTTTATTCGTTTAGTTTAACTGAGTATTCCATTCTAAAGAAGGAGGCTTCGGTGAATTTATTTAAAGGAAATGAAGCTTGCATGATAAGAGAAAGAGAGACACGATGATGATGGCATGGACGAGAGGAGGCAGCGATTTGAAGGAAAAGCAGCTGATGGTGATTAGCAAGTGAATATGTAAATATAATTTTAAATATAATTTTCTATGTAAATTTTCAACGCGTTTATGTATCGTACGCTCACATAACAACTCCAATCAATACGACATTTGAAATCCGATAATAATACAATATTACGGACCCAATGGAACTGGTTTCGTCAAATTCTGAGACTGTGCCTCGAAAGGTTATTTTTAAATTCAATTTAAACGATATAAAATCTCAAAACGGAACAAACCATTGCTAATTTAAATTTTACAACTTCTATTACCCTCTATACTATCAATATAAATTTCACAAGCCTTCAAATTATTTTTAACAGGCTTAAAATTCTAGATTCAACAATTTATTCAACTTTACTTATTCAATTTAATAATTCAATTATCAATTAAATTGTGATATTAGTAATTCAAGTTAAAATTACTCTATTGAATATTTAAAATCAATTAAATATTCCGATTTTAAATGCTCGAAAATTCTGGGTCGTCACATTCCTTCCCTTTAAAAGAATTTCGTCCCCGGAATTACAAATTTGGAAGAATAGTCCAATACACGTTTACTTTTTCCCCGAAACCAAACGGTTTCTAACATTCAAAATCTTACCAACTATCTTTTTATAAAATACCCATTATTATTCTTATTATTTTCCAAACCTTTCAATAGTTTCAAACTATACTGTTTGTTTAACCATTCAAGTTTCAATTTAAAACCAAATTTTGAATTATCAAAATTTTCTCAAAATTTTTCTAACTCCCTAAATTTCCAAAAATTTTTGCCAGCGGCTCCTTTGCGCCACTAGCTCGGTAAAACTACAAAATGCCTCTACGGGCTCCCAAATCCCAAAAGAAAACAAAACGCCAAGTGGCTCAATCCAAAAACCCAATCAAATTTCACAGAAATTTAAACACATACCTTTTTGGTCGGCAATTCAATTTTTTTATCCTTTTGAAGTCAAAACCAATTCTCTTTTTCCTTTATATTACCTGCATATCCTACTTAGCACTAATATTCAATCACAACTTTCAAAAGCATTTTATCGACTTTCTTACAAAATGTCAATATTTATTCATTCAAATATCAACTTAGAATATATTTGCAATATTCAGTTTCCAATTAAGAATTTACCATTCGTTTCTTAAGTTTGGTATAAGTATTTTATATGTTTCCTTATTTATTTCACTTTACTACTTTAGTTTATATCTACGTCTATTCAAATTGGTTCTTTCATTTCCATATGAATTCAATTTATTTTCAACTCTAAATATTGAATTTTATTTTTCATCTATACTGATTCATGTCATTATTTTAAATTAGTTTCATTTACTAATTTATTTCAATTTCCAATTTGGAACCGTTTCGTCGTTAACAAAATTTTCAAAAATTTTCTAACTCCCAAAATTTCCGAATTTTTTTGGCAGAGTCTCCTTTGTGCGGAGGAGCTTTTGCAATTTGACAAAAGATATAAATATATATACATCGACCCACACGGTCGGAAAAACTAAAAACAATTCATATGTCCTATTTTTATTGCGTAGGCGTACCTTATTTAGCATTTTAAGCAAGCGACTTATATTTTTAGCAACTAGCGTGACCAAAATTCAGCCAAACGGCTTCCCTGTACTTGTACTTGCTCAATTTAAACATGTAAGTACCAAATATATGAAATTTAACAACATTTCACTTACTTGCAATAGTTAAATATGTGAATTCTAAAAGAAATGCACAGTAAACACTTTCATAAGCAATTTAAATATTCCAACATTAAATTTAATTGCTTACAACCAATCACATATCGTTTCACTTAATCCGAATAGTTAAGAACTCACAAGCTTACATTAATTTATTTTTAAGCAAAACGAACTCATATTTAATTCTATTCCATTTTTAAATTTATTCACAGTCCATATATTCTTATTTTCATTGCATTTTAAATTTGAATCCATTCACTTGCATTCCATTCCATATTTGTTTATTTCAGACTACTTTATTTAGCTCGAAAACAATCCAGGCTATTCCATTCAATAACTATTTCTCAACTCATTTAAACCACACTTCACTTTGAGTTCGGATTTTGTTCATTACCTACTTAAGTCAATAACTTAAGTTCATTTCCATTTCTTTTTATAATAAGTTCTACTTCCATCTTTCATTTGATTCTTATTTATTCTATCCATTTATTTATTCAATATAATTAGTTTATCCACATTCACTTAAACCATTCTAGTAAACTTGAAACATTTTATTTTTCTTATTGTCTCAAGTTATTTCAATCCTTAATAATTTAAATGGTTTACAATTATTTATTTAAGAATTTTCATTCCATTAAATATTACCTGTACCTCACCGAATTTTATTTCGATTAAAATTTATTTTCACTTGATTTAAGTCCAATCCAATATTATTAAACTTAGTTTAAGTTGAATTCAAGTCAACTCTCTTCCATTTATTTAGCTTAAGTTAATTCACTTCAATTTATTCAAATTTTATACTTATGCTCATTTTCATTTTACTAACCAAACTAGTTCATTCAAAACCTATTAACAACTTAGGTTCATCTTCATTACCAATTAAATTCCCTTTTATTTTAATCCATTCACGACTATTTATTTAGCTCGACACCTTCCAAGCTTGAATATTACTAACCATTCCCAGATTAATTCAAACCAATCTTTAATCTAATGGGCTTCCATTTTATTTTTTACTCGTAGTCGAGCTTCTAATTATTCTCAACTTAAGTTAGTTTACTCAATTTATTCCACTTCAAACTTAAGTTCACTTCCATTTGATTCTCATCTTAATCAAATTCTATTTAATTTTAATTCACCTTCTCAATTTTATCAAAACAATATCCAAGCACATACTTAATTCATTTATACTCAAATTGGATTTTATTTGCAATTCAAACCATTTCTATTTTAATCCAATTTCATTTTTATTCGATACATTCCCAATTATATTTAATTTTTTAACACTTCAAGTTAAATTTTAATTAATAACTCAAGTTCTGATTCTATTATTCGTTTTTAATTTACCATCCAATTTATTAACTTACAATTCAATTTCATACTCGATTCATTTAATTAATTATAAGGCCACTTTCAATTACATTTCTTCACTAATGATTCAAGTCAAATTTGATTGACAACTTGAGTTTTATTTCCAATCTTTATTATTAGCTTATAATTCAGCTTCTATTTAACTACATTAGGTTTCCATTACATATTTCATTATCTAATTCATTATCTAAATAGTCTTTCCCCAACTTATAATCAAGAACTCGATTTTAATCTCAAAATCTCTTCATAAAATTTTCTTAAGTTCATTTTATTTAATAATTCAAGTTTTGATTTTCATTTTACTTTTCAATTCATCGAAAATATATTTATTTTGGGTTTTCTATCCCACTTTTCAAATTTTATAAGTTGCAACTTTTATTTACACAATTCCATTCATTATAGGCTTGAATATATCCATCTTTTATTTTTAACTCAAGCCTTATGCTTATTTATAGCTCAAGCATATTTTTATTTCCATGAATTTTAATTCTTTTACAAGTCATTCTAATTCATTTATTTCAATCTAATCCTTATTCATCTTATTTTCCATTTGTTCAGGTAAGAATCTAATTCCATTCAATAACTCAATTGAATTTTTTTTCCAATTCAATTTAATTTTAACTCAGATTTATTTAACTCAATTCGGTTTCAACTAAATTCGAATACAACTGGATATTATATCCAGCCTATTCAATTTACTCCAATCCAGTTAAATTTTTATTTCCCAATCCAAGTTAATTTCATTTTTAAATTTCCACTTTAAATTTACATTCCATTATTCAAAGCTTATATTTCTTCCTGATTTAAAAATCATCTCAATTTATAAGCTTACAACTATCTCATCAGAATTTTTAAACTCCCGGTTTTTGTTTCAAATTATTTTGAAATCTTCAACATCTCAAATCACATTTCTCAAAAGTTAAACCGATCCTGGTTTTATTCCCAACAAATTTCTTTTGGGACTTTCAAAACAACTAACTTTTTCTGAACAAACCAATTTTTGGCAGCAATCCTTTACCTAGAAATTCGAAAATGAATACTGATGATGCGGCCGTCATCATCAGAATTATTTCCCGATAATCCAAGTGATTTCAATGTTATATCACTTTCAAAATCCATTTAAAACAGATTCCCATTCTAAAATATCTCCAAAACAATGATACCATCATTTATCCTCAAAATACTTCCAAATCTCCGGAATTTAAATTTCCAAGTCCTGCTTAAATCAATTTTAACTATAATTCATTTGCACAGCTTATGCTCATACAAATTCTCATTTGATTATATTTCAATTTATATTTACATTTATAATTCATATTTATAAATTTCATTTTATAATGAATATATTCCCTTAAACTTTGATTATATTTTCAATTTCTAGTTAAATTTTCACTTAACAATGATAATACTTTAATATTATCATTTCTAACATTCAAGCAACCATATATTAGTTAAATAGTTTACAAAAACTTTCTTTATATCAAAAATATATTTTGGGTAAAATTATTTCATTTACCCCCATTTAAAAACAATACCGTGTCAAACTATTTTATTCAGGTGTTTAGAAACCCTTCCAATACAGTTGTCCAGACTGTGCCGACGAAGGTTCATATGCCACTCAATAAACCAATCAACACAGGATTAAACCAATTTATATTCACTAACAAATACGCGCTCATATCTATTTATACACTCAAACTCATTCTAGAGTACTACGGACTCAAATTTAAATGAGTAATTTCCCACCAGAGCCAAGGTTATCTCCAACCTATGCTCTGATACCAACTGTAACGACCCGCAAATCCGTACCCCTTGAGTCAACACTATTCCACAACACTCAACTCAAGTTGCACAGAAATACGAACCATTTGTGTTAAAGAAGAAGAGGTAGAAGAAGAAAATAGAAAACAACATCAGAATCTAACCATCGCAGCGGAATAAAATATAATAGATAATAAATGATCTTCACTCAAATCAAATATATCTGTTTATACATTACATCATCAGAGTACATCAATCAAAGCTCAACATCAATATCATACAAATGGATACCCGACAACTCAACACAGAGGAATATATATGTATATAAACAAGTACGAAATACGCATCATCATCCAGCTCGACTCCTGAGCTCCACAGCGTCAAAATCCTGTATCCTATAATACTCGGTCTGACCTGAGCATTACAGTTAAATAACACCCGAGTCAGTCTGGAATACCAGCGTGAGAAAATCACACTACATTGATTATTAAAGTTTCAAAAATCCTTTTGAAAACAAAAGCATCTCGTAATACTATGCCACAAATAAGCATGTCGGGTTTTTACCTTACGATAGCCAAAACATTTTTATAGAAATCCTCTGATATTATAATAGGGTCTATATACAAATACTTATAAAATAGCCGAAATTATTACATTATTAAATTCCAGCTACTATCCACAAAGTGGGTAATACAAACAAAACTCGTACAAGGCTCGTAGGGAGAATGGATTTCCAACTAATGACCAGGCACTGGGGTACCACCTGTCATAGTACGGGGCCTAGATCACCGTACCTATGAGTACGCCCGCTCTCCTGCAACATAAGACCGGGACTACCCCTTACTGGATAATCCCGAGTGAGATCACCCCGCGGTTGGGATCAGCAACCGCCCACTAAGCTGAAATAAAAAGGGATATCTAGACTGAGATGACCTCACCCTGCTTGGTTGCTACCCACCCAGCCTTGCTGCATAACCCCTGATTTTTAGTCATTCCCATTTGATGAGGCTTGAGGTTAAGCGTTACCTTTATAGAACATATCCCTTAGAATGCCCATCGTCCACCTGACGATGGTTCGCAAGCATTCATCCATACAAGTCCATCCCGGGTTCGAACGGAACCGAAGGCACTATTCCTACTACATCCATTTTGGAAATATCCTCGGGATTAGTAGCGACTAGCCCTTGCACTTCACTGCGCCATCTTCGAATCCAAACTCGTTTTTCGCGAAATGTACAGACCGGATCGAAGTGGTTTTCGAGAAATAAATCTCGATCCCGGTCTCTTCGAAACGATCAATGCATTTGTCCAATATTGATAGTCGGTGATTTAACTAACAATTAATACTCACAAACAACCATCAACCAATAAATAATTTTCCAAATTATTTATTTATCTCAAAATATCTTTACAAGAAATATTCTCACTTTCAAACCCTTTTGAAAACAGTTTTCAAACTATCTTCCTTTTCAAAGAATAAATTCCGAGTATTTCCATTTCCACTGGAATCACCAAGCACAAAACTTTAGATTTTTAAAATAATTTTAAATTACTTTATTGTAAAATATGTTTAACATTTAATTTAGAAAATTTTACTTTAGTACTTAATTTAAAATAATACTTTAGAAATAATTAAAATAAGTTTACCTTATAAATATAACTAGATTTTCTTCTTTAAACAAAATACCAAATCATCCTTTAAATAATTATGACGATAATGGATTAAACAAAACAGTTACTTTGGAATTTACTTTAAAATATTTAAGTTAAGACTACTTCAGTAATTGGCTAAAAATACATACTATATGAATAGTTAAAAATAAGTTTACTTTAGAAAATATAAATTAGGTTCTCACTCTTTTAAAACAAAACACTTAGTTACCATTTTAAATAATTACTACGATAATAGATTTGAAAATATCTACTTTAGAATTTAAAAGATTAAAAACAATAAATTTACTAAAACATGTTTTTTAAAACAACATTAAAGCTTTTACTTATATTTAAAAATTAACTTTGAACGTACTTGGCTATCCAGAGAAATATAATTCTCTTCACAATCTTTTTTAAATTTTCAATTTCAAACACTTGAATCAATTTCCAAATTGATTCCAATTTACTCCCTTTTTACTTCAAAATCTATTAACTTCAGATTTTATTTCTTAATTATGATATAAAATATTTTTAACTGAGAATACCAATTTTGATTTCTCAAATTACTTCTTAATCCATTAAAATAAATTTAAACTTTGAATTTTAAAATAATTCTTTATTCCTTTAATTTATATAACTTAAGTTTGCAATTCATTAAATTCGGTTTATTCAAAATTCCTTCCATACTCGAAGTTATTTATTATTATTTTCATATTACTTCTATTTCTTTTCAATTCAATTCTTGATTTTATTCAAATTTCCTATAATTATTTTACTTACACATTCACTTATTTTATTTTCTTTCCAAATCCAATTTATATATATTTTTGGAAATTCATTATACCCAATTATATCCAATCAAACCATAACATTCAATATTCAACATAATTCATCATAGAATATCAAATCATCACAATAGGGGAAATTAAATAATTTAAATAAATGTTGAGGGATCCAATTGGATCCCTCCAACCTGTTTTCCCTGCATCCACAGACGTTAGCACAACATATATAATATCTTCAGTATAAAATGAGGGAAATCAATCATTTCAAGATGTGGTATGCACTACTATATAACACAACAATCAATTCAACCATTCAAACAATTATTTAAATTTAATCATTTAAATTTTAAATTTAACCGAGTGAGATAAACTCACCTTTGCTCCCTTAAATTTTGCAAATCCACTTTATTCTCGATTTGATTCCACGATTATTGACCTTGTATAGATATTATATGGATTTGTTAATATTTGAAATAATTAGTCAATTCATTACCATTAAATAAAATAACAATTTATTTTAAAAAAATTCTCGTTTAATAAAAGTCTTGGCAAATAACAAATTAAATAAGTTTTATTAGATAAGTTAACTACCCAAATACTAACAGTAAATTAAAATGGGCAAATGAATATATTAATTTGAAACTACATATACTTATATATAAAAAAACAATAATAATAAATGAATTATATAGATTTAAAATCTAATATTTTTATCTTTTAAAATTCCCATTTTCAATATCTGGCATATATATAGTTAATTCTAATGAGAATAAAATTTCTTCCTAGCCTACATATTAAAACAAAAAAAAATTTTCTCTCTGAATTCAAAAAAATCTAATCCAACCCTTAAACCATAATTAGGCTATAAAAACATAGCTAATAAGCTTACCAAATCGGTCAACTCAAAACCCCTAACTGTCGATCACCTCGGCCTAGCCACAGCTTCACGCGCACATAGCCATCGCCAAGAACCTCACCACCTTCGCCATCACGGTCGCAAGCAAAGCCCCAAGGTGCAGTAACCCCGAGACCCCCCCCGCTTCACTGTCGACTTGCCCTCCTCCGATGCCACGGTGACCCAGATCCACGTGCGTACAACTGCGCCCTTCAAATCGAATCGACTACAATCCCCCCTTCTCGATCGGAAATCGCGACCCTCATCGCTTCCCCCCTGATGCCGATAGAATCGAGCCTGACCGTCGCTCAATCGCGATTACTTTGTCTTCGTTGTTCTTTTTTTTTCTCGAATTGATTTTCGATTTGAATGAACGAAAAGGGAAACACGGTTTTGGTTTGGAGTTGAACTAATTCGAAAAAAAGAGGGGTTTGAGATCTTAAATGAAGAAGACTCGCGATTATTTGCAGCGGCCATTTTTTTTAGTTTAGTTTAACTGAGTATTCCATTCTGAAGAAGGAGGCTTCGGTGAATTTATTTAAGGGAAATGAAGCTTGCGTGATAAGAGAAAGAGAGACAGGATGATGATGGCATGTACGAGAGGAGGCAACGATTTGAAGGAAACGCAGCTGATGGTGATTAGCACGTGAATATGTAAATATAATTTTAAATAGAATTTTCGATGTAAATTTTCAACGCGTTTATGTATCGTACGCTCACATAACAACTCCAATCAATACGAAATTTGAAATCCGATAATAATACAATATTACAGATCCAATGGAACTGGTTTCGTAAAATTCCGAGACCATGCCTCGGAAGGCTATTTTTAAATTCAATTTAAACGATATAAAATCTCAAAACTGAACAAACCACTGCTAATTTAAATTTTACAACTTCTATTACCCTCTGTACTATCAATATAAATTTCACAAGCCTTCAAATTATCTTTAACAGGCTTAAAATTCTAGATTCAACAATTTACCCAAACTTTACTTATTTAATTTAATAATTCAATTATCAATTAAATTGTGATATTCGTAATTCAAGTTAAAATTACTCTATTGAACATTTAAAATCAATTAAATATTCTGATTTTAAATGCTCGAAAATTCCGAGTCGTCACAGAAAGCTTTATCAGAAGTTCAAAGTAAATAATAAACCTCTTAGCCGTGGCTCAAGTATGCCGCACGAAACGATAGTTCTTTAAAGTTTCAAGTATTTCAAACATTTCATCAAATGTTGTATTCATGATAATTACCATGATTAATTAATATCACACAATTGCCAAAAGGACGTCAAAGTGTTTTAGCCATGATACTTGTCTGATCAAATGTATCATGCAAATTTCAAAGCCTAGCTTTAGCCTCCAAGCAAGTAAATGATTTCACCTCTCGGCAGTTATTTAGTTTCGCCTCCGGGCAAAGTATCAAAGACAATAATTTACAATTTTTAGCCGTGACCTTGTAGTGTCATGCAAGAAATAAACCCTTACTAATCATTTGATTTTAAGCTAAGAAGCATAGTTATTAGCTATGGTCAAGTAGTACCATGCATTAGGTAGATTCCTAATAAGATTTAAATGTTGGGTAGATTCCCAATAATAGTGAGCCATGTCAAGTAGTGCGTTGCATTGCATAGATTCTCAATAATAGCGAGCCATGGTCAAGTAGTACCCTGCATTGGGTAGATTCCTAATAAGATCAAAAGGTTGGTTAGGTATCCAATGATAGTGAGTCATGGTCAAGTAGTACCATGCATAGGGTATATTCCCAATAATAATGAGCCACGACTGATAGGGTCGTGCAAAGAATGAGTCACGAAAAAGTCAATCATACTGAACTCACCTAGTGAGCCACACCCAGAGTCTTGTGCAAAGAGTGAGCCATGGCTGAATCGTGTCATCCAAAGAGTGAACGGTACCATGCACAATGTTGTATAATAAGCCACGTTCCTATAGTAACGTGTAAAATATAGGCACTATACTGCCACCAGTTGATTTCAAAATTGATGCCTATGTCAGACCAAATCTAGACGACCGGAGCACAGTTTCGAGATATTTTCGCCTTTAGGCACTAATTTCGATTTTCAAAACCCTCTAAAAAAAATTAGATCTTTGTAAGTTGTCTTAGTAAAGCAATTCTTTCGAAAGCTCTCATAGTACTACTTTACTCAAAAAGCTCAGGATTAATCATATATGGGAATAGAACAAACAAGCCTAGTATACATGCATGATATGATGTTATTCTTTCCAAAGTCTATCACATTTCAATCATATGAGATGAACTTCGAGGGGCATGTGTTACACCATAATTTCTATAAAGTAAAATTATGAATATTCGAAAGGAAAATTCCTTGGTTTGTATTTCCAAGACCCATTTTTTGGTTTCAAATGAGAGCTTAAGCACCAGACATAGTATAAGTGAGCATGTTGTCCAAGAGCATAAGTCAAAGTGTCGATCGAGATTAAGGACATTGTCCATCTAAGAAAGGAGCCTAACCAGAGGTAGCAGTTTCTGAAACCAAAAGCATTTCAACAAGTTTTAATAATCAACGGCTTAGATAACCCAAGCCGAGAAAAGTGGTCAGAATATGCAAAGATAACCAAGAAGCCATATATATAGAACTTTCACGTTAGAAAATTCACGTCAAAATGCACTCAACCGTGCGATGACAAGTATTTAAATCTAAGTCATACATAGCAAGCCAGGTCATCAATCCAAGAGAAAACACTTGCACCAATGGGAGAACCTTGAATTTGCTATTAATAGAGGACCACATGTTACAATAAAGTGGGTTAGAAAACAAAATATCTGACATTTCATTATCATTCGGTACTTCTTATGCCTTTTAGCAATGCTCAACTCAAAAAATCATTATGGTGGAATTTTTCATGAATATACTTGTAAATCAAATTGAGCAATAAAGCCAGTAGCGAAACATTTAGAGTGGAGGTGGGGATCCTGATCCCAAACCACTATAAATCATGTGTAACTTCTCCTTTCGACATTTGTTTCTTGTCTAGCCTCAGTAGTCTTTTACTTTCTTTTACAACTTTTTGGATATAACTTCCAGAAGCTTTGGAGTTTTAGCTAGCGAAGAATATGTCTAACAAGGTACAAATTAGATGATTAAATTTTATACCGTTATGAATATACTTTCTTATTATATCTTCAACACTTTACTTATTCACTTTTTTTGACGAAAACTTACGTACTTTATGAAGTTAACGTTGACTATCCAATGGTCATCGACTTGTCATGCGCATTATGTTGGTTTCTATTCCTATGTCATTTTGGTATTATGATTTTAAATGTCATATGAATCAATTTATTACCATTTGTTTTAGCATGTAAAAACTTATAATTATCACTTTTCCGATTTGGTGTAATATCACTTCTAACCAAATGGAAGGCAAGAAACCAATCACAAAATCAGTCAAGAAGGTTGCTAAGAGCTTGAAAGCTTCTCCTTCTACTAAGAAAGTGGATAATCTTCTCAGCCAGTCATTTATCATTACCCAAGAAGAGGTAGATTCCATCCTTAAGAAGTTCAAAATTATAGGAATAGAAGTTATTCATAATGGTCATTCCGGTAGAATCGATAACCCTCCAAAAGTGTTTCCAGCCTTTACTCCAATCCGTATATGGCACTCATCATATTTTCCTTTCCTAGGATTTATCATAAGATTTCTCGAACACTTGAATATTGCTCCAATCCACTTATCTCCAAACTCACACAAATTTAACTTGTTTGTTGATTCTTGCCAGGGAGGCTAAACTTCTCTCCTTAAATGTCAAAGTTTTTCATTACACGGCTTTCCCTATAAGACTCTATGAGCAGTTGGGTAACCCATCGTATCGCATTCCTTCTCTCTCGAAGAGTTTAATATCCAATGCTATCAACAAAATCAAGGACTAGGAGACTAAATTCTTCTACTTCAAGTGCTGCTCTGGAATTAGGGTTACTTTTTCAGTTATGAGTAAGTTTCCATTTCCTGTTACCTATGTCATATTCATCGCTTTCTTATAATACATATTTCCATTTAGATTCGACTGCTAAACAGTAATCCCCAACGATTATGAAACTGTTCAATCCTTGGCTATGACATTGAGAGCAAGGGTGGTAAACTTACGCTTTTGACAGAGGCGAATCTCCATTGATACATGATCTAAGATAATCATATCATACTTGGAGAACCCCAATAATGAAAGGAAACGCTCTAGGGAGACTATCGTTGGTTACCAAAAATAAAAATATTTTCTCCATCTCTTCTCCAATTCAACTTGATCCTACCAGTAAATTTCAACATAGCTAATACTGAATTCCTAATATTATTGATTTAATAAATTCTATTTTTATTTTTGGCTCGTCTGCCCATGTCATTGCTTTTAAAGAGGCAAAGGTAAAAGATGATGTTCCTAAAAAAAGGAATAATAAAAGTGAAGCTCCCACTTTGTCTCAGTTAAGCAAACCCATTTCTATTAAGGGTTCCATTGCTAGGGCCATCGAAGTGTTAGAAGAAGAAGAAGAAACGATCAATGATGTTCTTATTGATATTCCTTCTCCTTCTCAAAGTAAAAGGCCCAAATTTATGGGTGACTTCACTCCCATTACTATGTTGAGGGGGAACATATAAACATCGAGTCGAGTCTGAAGCGATGAATTGGATAAAGCTCCAAAGCATCCAAAGGAGGCTCAGACTCCCAAGCCCCTTCTAAATATTACTTTTCCCACCTCTCCTATAGCCATCAATCGCATGTTTGTTGATCTTGGTCTGTTTCTTACTCTAGATGATCCTCTTCCTTCAAAGGCTTATGCTTAGCCTCCTTGGACGAATTTGATAAGCTTGTTCAATTGACCATTCAATCTCCTTCCATTACTTTCAAATCATCATAGCCTTCAATTCATTCTAATGATCACCTTTTCATCATTCTTAAATGGCTTATATCGGTATATGTTTCTGTTTACTTGGTTAATTTCAACTTTATAGACCCCACTCTGACTTAGACTTGTTATATATTCTGGGTGGAAAAGAATAAGTTTTTCCTTCAAGAAGCGTCTTAAGGTTCTTCCACGAAGTGGCTAAGCTTAACGGAAAAACCTCTTCGCTAACAATGGTAGAATTTGTGTCGCAATAGCAAGAGATGAGGTTGTTCTTGAAAGGAATAAACATGCTTCCTCTCTTGATAAGGAAAAGAAGTCTAGGCAGTTGTTGGAAGAAGAAGTAAAAAACTTAAAGGATGACCTTGAGAAGGCTAATAAATTAAAAGTAGATCTCTCGAGAAGACGATCGAAGAAAATTCCAAGCAAGTTAAGAAGAACAAATCGCTATAAGATAGGCTGCAAAGGAAGACCAACATCCAAGCTTATTCAAATAACATTATTAGTGATTCTTAGAAGAAATTCACTTCCTTTCTCAATAATGCTCTTCCTAAAATCATTGAAAAGTGTTATGAATATGCTTTTTGTGGTATATGCTAATAATATCTTAAAATGCCCAGACTATGATTTTCCATCCAATCTAGATTGGAATGATAATTTTAAAAGAAATTCCAGTCTTAATATAAGAAGAACATGAAGAATCCTCGGGAAGAATTTCGTGCTGGAGAGGAAATTAATGCCGAAGAACGGCTAACAATTGACGACCCTCCAACTGATGAAGAAACAAATTCTAATGGGGAGTAAGATGATGATAATAACAATGGTGATGATGATTATGATGATGACGATAATAATGATGATAACAATAATAATGATGACAATGGTGGTGGTGATGGAAAGGGTTACCCTAGACCGTCAAGCGAAAAGGATGGGTCAGGAAATGTTAAGTTGGACTCAACAGTCCAACACACAGAGGTTGCTGATATCCTTGATACTTTAAGGCAGGATTCTCCTCAAAAGGATAGTTATCCTTAAGGTCAAAAATCCAAAGGGAAGGAGTAGATTTCCTAATCTCAAATCCACTTTCCCAGGTATGGATTTCCTTATTTAAATGTTTAAATTATTAAATAGTTCTTATTAATACATTAATCATTTTAGTCAAGGAAGAAATCAAAATATCATTATGAAGTTATGATAAAAAAGAAACAATTGGAAATAGATTGACCGAATAGGGAGTTGGATAGACAATTGAAAGAGTGTAATGATTTATCCAAGAAACATAAGAGGCTTACTGATAATGCATCAAATTAAGATTTTTAAAGAAAGGCAAGTTGTTCCATGGATGAAAAAGCATGCCTTCATCGGGAGAGACTTTTGATAGAGAATGCGAAGCTCATGACCCTCTTATGGATGCTGAATGATGATAGGAATGCCCTGGAGGAGTTTCTCTAAAGAATTTACACTAGGGGTAAATTTTTTGATTACTCCTATTTAGGTGACAATTGCGGGGGTTTACTTAGGCTCCTTCGCCGAAGATACTTAGACAAACATCGATCCTCATCCCGCGACATGTTTGAATCTCCCAAGAATTGCTTATATCCCTTTTTATTCTCGTTCTTTTCCTCTGAAAAACTTAAATAAATAGGAAGAGATTTATTTTTGAACTATGTAAGAAATCAATTTTGTACGAACCCGAATGATTGTATAGTTGCACTATGTAAGTAAAGTAGCTTATGTGTTTTACCTTTTTCTTCTTCTATTATTAGTCTAATTTATCAAATCACATAGACTAAAGAAACTTCAAGCAGCCCTATCCCCATGGAAATCTTGTGTACACTTGTTAAGTTAAAGAAGGATTTTAAAGAAAAATCTTTAACTCTCAGAACATCACAACTAGTGACACATTGCTTTCTTAGAGATCTATAAGAAGTTCACATTCGATTTCCTCATTTTTGCTATGATTTATTCGTTGATGAGAGGGATAAATTACTAAGTGAAATTCTAACCTATCATGTCAAACGGATATGTAATCACGTTAGCTTTGCAGTCGGGAAATGGGACTGTCATTGATTCCTTCCTGTTAACACTTTAGAAGGGATCAAAGCTACTTTTGATTCTACTCTCACCTTATATGTTGGGTCATTCAAAAAGGCCAAAATTATTTGTTCAAAACTTTAAGACTTAGTTGAATGTTCTAAAAAATAGAACTGTGATGTAATTTGAATTTCCTTACTTTTGTAAATTTTTGTTGTGATTAGTGAAAGATTACATTTTTCTTGTATTAACTTTACTTTTATTTGATTAGGAAAGCCACCTAGAACGTGCACCTGATTCTCTAGATGTTTTCTCCCGAGTGATCGAGATTAAAGATAGATTAGTAGCTGATATTATAAAAGGCAGTCTTCTCGAGATGCATCAACTTTACGGTTTCCAAATAATCTGGAGGCACAAGAATGGCACAAAAATACTTCCAATTGAGATTGATTTTTAGAGGTCTGAAGGAACAAACTTCTAGCTTTGAAGGGGAAACTGAAGAGAAAGACAAAGGAGTCCAATAGTTGAAATAAAAGATTGACTCGGTCTTAGAATCTAGACTTTCGGTTGAGATTGATGTCGAAATGGCTCGATTACATCAACCAATAAATAACCTTGAAGTGGATTTAATGAAAAGTCAAGTACCCTGCCAATCTTTGAAAATCATTGTGAGTGGAGGTAATTCTAGCCTCCCTACTTCTGCTCTCAGGAGGATGACAAGCTCTCAATCTTTAGTTAACCAAGAATTTCCCACTTTAGTAAACTGACCTCCGGGTCTAAGTAACAAAGTGATCTCCAAGTGAGTAGGCAAGTCAAACTCAAATGCATGAAATTCTTCAATAAGAAATGGAATGAAAAAGTTTTTCAATGCCTTAATAATTATGAAAGTAGGTTGAAAAACTCAAGCGTTATAAGCATACCCTTGGGCAGGATATTAAAGAATTAAAGAGCATGGTCCAAATCTTAAAAGGAGCCATTAAGTGCCATAAGCGTGCGTTGAGGACTCCAATCAATTTAGGTGATGATGCGCACACCATTCGAAAGAAAGTGAAGAAACTCAAAGAAATTATGGATATGGACTTTCACCACATTGACTAATTCTTCATCGATTGCTGAAGAACTAGATAGGATGGCACAGAGCCTTGAACTTTAGTAGAGAATTACTTGTAGATCCGTAAATAGACTCATAGTTCAGTTTACGTACCTTTGACTTTTGCATTTAACATGTGAATTGTAAATAAACTCATACCTGAATGGTTGATATTCTATTCGTAATGCTTTGTTTGAGATTGGCAATTAATTTACCAGTTGTAATCCGATGTTTTATAATTGTTGTTTGCAGTGCATACAACATTCGTCAGTCCCAATTTGGCATAGGATGGCTCTTTGACTCATAATTAATGGGGAAGTTTTCATTATTTTTCACCGTGATGAAAATGTGGGGGAGGGGTTTGTTTAAGTCTACATAATTAGATTCGAAAACCTCCCTCAAGCTTTCTTTACTCTTTCATTCCTTTTTGGGCTTTTGATGGTATGATTGAAGCTTAAATTTTCATCCTTTTGTTTTTGTTAAGATCACTTTTGTGCATGGTACATCTCGTACATGCGGATATCAGCTTGAAAATCGAAGAATTATATATTTTTACATCCATACATGTAATGATCTTTCCAGAATGGGGTTTTCTCAATTAACCCCAAAAATAATGCCATTAGTTTTTTCCCTATTGGTCACATTTCTTGTTCTCGGCGCTTATATATTAAATCTCTTTTCAGCCAGCGATTCCTCTGGATTTTGTTTGATATTAGCTAACATTAGAATCTATAGTTGGATCTTTACACATGTAAAAATTTACTAAGAATTCATAAGCAAATTGGTCCCAAAGATTAGCTGGTCTTTTGTCGGTAATGCCTATACCATTTGGCAACCGCTCGATGGAAATTTAGAGGAAAGTGCTTACAACATACAACCCCAGAAGCATTAAACAAATCCATTTGACCGTCGAAGACTAAAGGTGATTGTCGAGATCAATATTTCCATCATATTTTGGGGAATAAATCGTGATGTGGGAAGGAATCCTAATGGCCATTATTTTCTTTATAAAAGGAGTTCTTTGAAATTATTATTTTCTGGATCAATGGTCCCTCCTTTCTTAAGGGAAAATATATCCTTTGTCATTATTTGGACAGGCATGTCCCTTTATCATTATAGTAATTCCTTTCATAGGACTTCTATTTTTTGTATGGAATCGAGCTATCTGATTCCTCGGGGAGCCTTCCTATCAATTTTCCTTGATTCTTCTTTCGATGGTCTACCCTAGCCCTTAGAGAATGCATTTTTAGTTATTTATCCTGGGTTTTCCTCTTTCCCGGTAGGTTCATAAAACTTTCATCCTGACTTTTGTATATTGAGGTTTTGAGGTTTCTTTTCGAAGATTCCGTTTCATCTCCTTTCTCCATAAGTTTTGTTGTTTCACAAGATTCTTGAAATAGAGCCTTCTTAAGGAGATCCTACATAACTATCAGTTGTTGTGTCAAATCCTGGACTTTTTCTTCACTGCCTGTGAGCTTTGTTAAGGTCAAAGGTTGTCCAACATCCATATTCTCTAAATTAAAGCATGGAATGATATTTTCCTCCAAATTCATGTGTTGGGTAACTTCTTCGTTTGGGATGTTATCTTTCTTATTCTTTCCATCTCTATTTTAGTTTCAAAATGGGAAATAGGGGGACCCAGAGGTTCGAGCCCTCCTTCTACTGCCAAAATATTAACGAATTTCTTCGTTAACCTTGAAAGTGTAAGGAAAGAAGATTTGGCTAAGCTAAAGTAATCCTAGGCTAAGTTGCTAGGATGGAGTATGCACCATATCGAATTCATAAAAGCTTTATGCATGTTAAATATCCAAGCTAAAGCCATGTCGCATGTCATATAAGAGTCAATAGTTTAAATCATGTAGTGCAATCTAACTCAAGATAATGAGTGCTTTCGGAAGTCGTAGTACGTTATGATGTAAGAATCACAAATGCTTTGGAACTTGAAAGCAAGTCATAATTCAGGTAATCTTATTCTTATTCCAAGTAATGTTGAATGTACAACATCTTCTATGCAATAGTTCAAGTACTACTGTCGGCTCTAAATCTAAAAATCGGTTTAGGGTTACAAGTTTTAAAATGCAAGAAAAGTGATCAAGGTTATTTCCCCTTCTTCATAACCCTTGGTTCGTATTTATAGGAAATGTGGGATGCCTCATGGCTGCCATGTTTCCATGTGGAATGCTTGACTTCGATATTGTCCATGTTGACAGCGCTTAGCACCATACTTCAACATCAACTCGCTCAATGGTGAACTTCGGCACTTAGCATCCATCCCACCTTGATAGTCTTCATTGATGAAGTTTAATATCAACATCGTATTAAGGATATGCAGCCTCCTTTGAAGGTTGATGAAGTGCTATATTACTATGGTATGACACCAATAAGCAATGACATTGATAAGTGCCGGCATTGGTAATGATTGACATTTATAACAAGCGGTACTGATAACAGAAGGTATTGATAACAGATAGCATTGACAACAAACAGCATTGATAACAAGCGGCATTGACAACAAGTGACATTGACAACAGACGACATTGATAATAGGCAGCGTTGATAATAGTAGCATTGATAATAAGCGACATTAATAAGAGACAGCATAGGTGGCAAGAGGTATTTATAGGAGACGATATTATTTTGAAGGGTGATATTAGAATAAGGCGACGTTGGAGAGATGTGGTATTAATCCAGAGCAGCATTAATTCTTCTGGCTACATGGAAGAAGTGCTTTATTGATGTAATATGGCATTAATATGATGCGACATCAGTGCTATATCACGCTGTTATAACATTAATGGCTTTTGGTATAGTGCTTTTCATTATCTTCATTCCCTTACTAACATGCGACATTGTTTCCAGTTTCTTTGGCACTATATCATTTATCCAACCTTATAGGTCGTATGCGGCATTGACAACATCGGCATTGCTGGCTTCATTGATGACCTGCGACATTGCCTATTATTCTATATTGATGAAGGGCGACATCGTATACGTTTAACATTGATTTTTCTTTATACTTTCGACACTGCTAAAATTTGAGATCATGGCTATGTCGTATACCTTTGGGATTAATAATGATAATATCATGTATATGTATGTGTATTCGTTTATTCTCACTTAATTATCTTGCCTCTATAGTCCATTATTGACCCTAAGTCTGTACTTCATTATGCATTTATATCTTACTAACCTTTCGATTATTTACCACTATCTTTTTAAAATATTTATAATGTCCTTTTTAATTCTTTTTTTTTCAATTTTCTATTTCTATTCCCTTTCACCTTTAATTCATTGTTGCCTACTCTTACATTTCTTTTTATTTGACTCCATCTTTTTTGGTATCTCGTATTATTTCTTTTAGAATGTCCATGTCACAACTACATCTTTTTACTTAACACTAAGGATTTTCTTTGTTCTAATGCATTGGAATTACGTCTCTATCATGGAAATGTTAACATTGTAAATTTCTATATCTTATCTAAGCAGAAGGTTTGTACTACATTTGGAATGACAAGGAATTATTTTTTCATGGTTGTTGAAATATGCAGTTCAAAATACGGTAAAGATCCCTATTTTATACATCTCTTTCCTTTTAGGTATATTCTTAGTCATTTAAAATGATGCACTTATTTTAAACCTGATAATCTTACTATAAATCCCTAAAATCTTACTATGATATCTTTATTTTACATTCATATTATCCATTTAAATACCAACCTTGAATTATTACATCAATTACAAATTCATGGTTTACTATTTTTCAATAGTAAATTTAGGGACTGCTAATATCCCAAACATTTTCAAGGTTTGCATTTACATAACATATATAGGTATTATGTTTAGTTGCAGAATATGTAAGCAGAGTTTTCAATTTCATGTATATAAATTTAGCCGACAACTCCAATTTACATTTAAGGCATATAGGAATAGATCTACAATGATATAAATCTAATATTATACAAAAGTATATAATTTTCCCACTCACCTTTTTAGCTTTTCAAATCTCCGGATCGAATCCCTATTATTACACTTTGGCTCCCTGATCTTCCTATTAGGATTTATACACCGCAAGCTTATACAGCTTTATCAGATATCTAGATTAGAAAAAAGATTTGGAATTTGATTTGTATTTTAAATTCGGATTACAATTTACCTTATCTTTGGCGATTTGATTTAAACCTATTCTCTTCCTCAGTCATCTTCTACAATTCTCTAATTGTGTATGGGTGTAAATTAGAACTATTTCCAAGAGAATTTAGAATTTCAGAGGAGAAGAGAAAATGGTAGAGCTTCCATGTCCATTAGAAAATATGAGTTTGATAGTGAGGGTCTACGTGTATATTTATAAGGGTTCAAATCAATGCCAGCCGCTAGATTTACCTTAGAGAATCTTTAATTTAACCGTGGATGCTCCTCAATTACTTTATGTGCAAGTAAAATATTATAGTCCATCATATTCATCCAGTCCACGTTTTAAACTCACAATTTAAAAATTGGTGGTTGACCTATTGCTTGCTTTTAGCATTTATAAATTAGTGTGTGTTATTTTGTTTTATTTATTTACTTATTTGACTGATCAAGTTATTTGTTTCCTACTAATCAGATTATATTTAATATTGACATTTCTTAACATCTTTGTTTTCGTTAACGTTAGCAGTTAACTTTAATTAACTTTTATTACCATAATTACATATATATTTATTTTCGATTCAAAATTTTCAAACGTTAATAACTTTTTCATTTCAACTCTAATTGAAAAACATTTTACATGAAAATTGATTAGAAAATTGCCACGAACCTAATGGTGCAAGTTTCGTAGCCTAATTCTGATGTTTATAAAAATTCTATTTTCGATGTTATTATTTATTAATTAATTTCTTTTTAAAATAATTGTCTTAAAGTTACGAGGTGTTACATAATTAGACATAGATTTTTGAGTTGTATTTAATCACCTTGGCTAAGAGAAGCATTGACCATTCCATTACTCTTCATGGCTTCACAAAAACTCATTTTTCCTCTTCTCTAAAAATGCAACAAGACACCAAATTTCCTAAAATTCCACTTTGAAGATTCCTAAGGGTGTAGAGACATGAAGAAAAGCTTAGTTTAAAGTTTCATAATTTATTGAAATTTATTTGATTTTATATTGAATTTAGAAGAAGGAGGGATTAAGGCTTTCATAATTGAGATTACGAGAATGAAGGCAAAGGTGTTAAACGGTGGTAGAGTTTGTTTGCAAGTGAGATGGTTCTAGATTTCTCATGAAAGGGAATGGAAGTGGATAATTTTTTAAGTGTTTGATTGGGCTAATGGGCTCACTTATTTATTTGTGTTCATTCCTTTTCTTTTCTTTTTCCTTTGCTTTTCTTTTTTTCTAGTATGACAAACAAGCCCAAATCTCCAAATGAAATACACATTCACTCTCCGTAGTTGTTTACTACCATCTCATAATATTTCCATAATTATTATTTATTATCTTTACCAATTAAATAATTATTTTCTTACTTACCGTATAATGCTCATTTAACAAATAAATTAATAACCCCCTTTACAGGCAAAATAAAAAATCACTTAATTTAAAAATAAGTTCGTTGTTATGTTTAATTCTAATATTGATCTTTAGAAAATTATTTAACCATTTTTAATACATTTTGAAAAATCATTTTATCCCTTAAGAATGTCCAAATTCCTTTTAAAAATCAAAGTTCACTCAAATAAATTATTCTATTATTTATAATTTTTCTCCATAAAATTTCCTAATTATTCCTATATTTTTATTATTTTAATATGAAAACCATTATTTCAAATCCCAAATAGATTCTATATTTCAAAACCACTACAAATCCCATTTTATTGTTAAAAACTTGATTAATTAGTTAAATCTATATTAATAATTTAATTAGTTGCTTCTCAACATAAAGTTGTTATAATATGTTGTAAATGGATGCAAAGAAACTAGCCCTTGTAATATATCTTATTTGTTTACTTTTTCTTAAAGGAATTGTGTAAAAAAAGCCACATTCTCCATATTTAACCCTATATTTCATGCTTTACCCAATTTTGTAGGGATGAGGCACCAAATGTACTTATAGAAAGGTAAACAAAATAAATAAATTGGCGGATTTCTCAACCTTCTCTATATGTAATATACATAGAGGATCTGATTGGTTCTCAACTTACTAATCAATTTTATAATTAGTGTCTACAAACGATTATTGTATTAATAATTTTTATTAGCTTTATAGGATGTAATTGACATGTTTTTATAATTAATATAGCCCTAACTAATTGGCTTCCAATGAATAATAAGAAAATGAAACCTCTCTCGGTCCTGTGCAGAGTCTAGAGAAAATCTGCCATTTGATACTGTCTAAACCCAATCATAAAAACTCTCTGCCATGTTAATTTTCATATTCTCAATTAATAGTGCAAAAGCTCAAGCTTAAGGCAATAAGTCACATCTCCATTCCTTATTCCTTATAATGAAATTAACCACTAATTTCTCACCTTTATATAATTTCGTAAGGTCCCATCCTAAGGTATCTCCTAGGCATTTATTGTTAATTCAAGGGTCAAACCATTAAGAAATATTATCTTCATTCATAGACTCTCTCCTCATCATTTTTATCCTTATCTACCTAACTTATTGAGTATACTTTCAATAACTTCAGACATTACTGTCAATATCTATGGTCTAGAAATTTACCTTTACATCTAGTACATATCCATCTAGCTTAAGTGGAGTCACCTTCTAGATAATTCTAAAAGTGTTTAATAACAATCGCTTTTTTAATGTTAGATAACTTCCATAAGTCAATACTTCCATATAATATTTATATACAATTATTTACACCTTTATTTTATATACATATATTCATAATACATACATATACTATTATGTTAACAAAAGAAAAAGGTGTTTTTTAGATTAAAAATTATAGGATCGTGTTTTTCAAACAAAATCCATATAGTTTAATTTGTGTTTACATACTGTGTGTGTAAATGTGTGCGTGTGTTTGTTTTTGTGTGTAGTTTTTATATTTTAAAATTAGCAAGGTGTATTATCAAAAACTGACAAGGTATTAATCTGATTCAATTCTCAATAACCTGAAATATTAATATAATTTGAAACTCACTGAAAAATTTATGAATATTAATTTAATAGTCCAGTGCTTTAATTACTAAAAAATAATCAAGTGTTTTAAATGAATTAATTAATTATTCCCGCAACAGAAATGTTTCTTTAGTGAAAATTACAGATTAAAACATCTTATAAACATATATAAATTATAAATATTGGGTTATGATATTATTAATAAAAAATTAATTATTATGTTTTGTCAATCATTATCGGTCATCAACCATCAGTGTCTCCTCCTTAAGAAAACCCTGTGATGACCCACAATCTACAACCACTAGGTTCGATAATAAAACACCACATTCGACTTTTGAATATTGTAAATGGTGCATAGTCAAGTTAAATTGGATAATTTTGTTTAACATAATCCATATTATATAGTCCCACAATGAAAAACAAATTATAATACGCTCAAATACACATACACATAAACATGTGCATATTATATATATTTATAAATAACGGCGAGACTTTTCAGGCCATGAAGCGCCGTAAAAATAAAAGTAGAATCATTATAAAAACTTTCAATAGCACAGAGAGCTCTGTAAACTGACTATACTTTTAGAATCTCAAGAAGGAAGGAAACAAACATATTATATACTTCAAATAAAAAATATCAAATCACATTCCAGTACACATGATCATATGATCACATCCAAATCCATATACATAAGTACATCCTATATTAATACCGTCAAGTGATAAATACAACACATTATATACATAATGTAACGACCTTATTTTTGACAACTAAAAATATTTAATTAAATAAGGCTTTGGAATTTAATATTGTGAGAAATTAAAATTTATGACTTGCTAATGAAAAATAATAATAATATTGATTGAATGTAATTGACAACTATTCCAACCAATTGTAATAATAAGGGCTAGTAAGGAAAAAATAAATGATGTATTAATGGATAAATTATATGTTATTTAATTGAAATTGGTTTTAATATGGTATATGGAATCAATTTTTTTGTACTTAAATTTATACTCCTTATTTGCAAATAATAAGTTAATAGATATGAATTATTAATGTACAACAATTGTTTTATTAACCATTTTCTTATAAATTTGTTTGAAATTAATTTGGTAATAAATGAAATTAATGTAATTAAATATTGCAGTTAATATAAGAAAAGACGTTAAGTAGGAGTAATGAGTGTAATAAAATGGAAACTTATTTTTAGTAAATTCATAAGGTTTTTCTGATTTAATAATAAGAATTTAAATAAAAATAAAAGAATTTGTTTTGAAATCTAAAATATAATAAAAGGATTTTATTATTGTAGTAATTAGATGTTGAAATTAATTTAACATCTAAATCATGGATTTAACATGATTTTTTTTTTTTAAAAGATTATAAATTTATGTTTAACCAAGAATGATGTCATAAAACATCTAAGTTAGAATTTAAAGGCGATTAAACCAATTTAATAATAATTCATTTAATTAACGTGTAAAAATATATGTAATGTGTTTTTTAAAGCTAACTTTTATATACTATAAATTTAGGGTTTGAAATTAGTTTCATTGAGTTTAGAGATATTAAAAACCTATATTTCGACATGTGCGATGACTTATTTTTGTTTTCAGAACGAAATAGGCTTTTTGGGCCTTTGTTATTGGCTTGGCCCAATCGATTTATATTCACATGTAAAATGTGATTTTTGAAATGTAATTATTCAAATTTGATTCAAATATGTAATAATAATAAAATCGGATTATTAATGAATGTTGTGGTTTGTAATAACGTATTTGTAAAGTAGAAATATTGTATTTGTCCATAATTGTGAATTGGAAATTATTTGAATATATAATTTAAATTTATCGAACTAGTTACATTGTGTTCATAAGGCCTTTTTCCATATAGATTGCCTGTCAACCCGTCTCGATTGGAGTCCGGGCAATTTGAACCTTTTGCTATAAATAGTCATGCAAATCGAGACTAAAATATTATTAAAATATTAACAAAACCCTAATTTTCATGGCCGCCGCTTTCAGTGGCCAAAAACTTCCCATCTTCTTCCCCTTGGATCACTCAACTATTCGCGACGAAGTCTAAACGAAAGATATAGAGCTTGATCTTCTCTACGATCTCTACTGTTGGATCGAGCTAATTGCATCTAGATTCACCAAAATCTAGTCATGAAGGCGTGACATTCGAGGCCTGATTGGAGGTTGAGGGCGGCGGCGCAGGGTGGCGTGAGCTAGGCGAAGGTGGAGTTTGGCAAGGCGATTCTAATGGAGAGGTCTGATCGAAGGCTGATGGCCCCTAGGTGGCACGGCAGCAAAGAGATTGTGGTGGCTAATGGGTTTATGCATGTTGTAACGTTAGTTGGATGATGATGGCATTTAACTTTTTGCCCTTTGTTTTAATTTAATTTAAAAGTAATAACTTGAATAACTTTTGCATACGAACTTCGATTGATGCACAATCTCTTCTGTTGGATTCGTATTGAAATTCTGGACAACATGAAACTTGTTTGGTTGAATTTGGAGACTGTTGAGATTTTGGGCTTTTATTGGAATTTTAATGGACTTAAAACCAAAGGTGAGTGATTTAACACACTCGCACAATACTAAATTTTCTTATGTTAGTAGAATTAAATTTATAAAGTGATTAGAATTTTATAGGTTGTTGTTGGTAGTTTAAATTGACATTTATGTTAATTTGAATTTTATATTGAATTAAATTAACATTCAAATTAATATTGAATTAATTTCTTGTTAAATACCGAAAATTGATAAGTAGCAATTGTTATGTCATATTGGTTGATTTAGATGTTGATTGAAATTGGATGCCTATTGATCGATATATTGAACATATGGTTGTCATTTATTTTGATATATCCCTGTTATTATCCCATTATTTTCTTGACATCCTATAAATTATCAGTTGAATTATTTCGAATGAACTAAGAAATATGGTGAAATGATATATATACTAATGTCATTTAATTTTAGGTTGAAATGATATATATCCATCCACGTAATTAAAATTGAAATAACCTCTCACTTAACCGTAGGTAGAAAATTATATTCAGACACCAGACTTGGTTAAATGGTTTTAAAATCTATAATTTAGAACTTTTTAAATGATATTGTTTAAGAAAATAAAATTTTGATTTATATTTGAATTATTTTCTAAATTGAGTTTTGAAATGTTGAAATTGTAACTGTTTAAATGAATTTGTTCAAGGATTTAATTTGAAATCTTAAAGTGGAAAGTGGAATATGATTTTAATTTATCGAAAGTGAATTTTTTGGAGGGTTAAACATTTAATTTACTTTAATTGAAATGGTTTAAATTGGTATTTTCAAGTTGGACGTGAAATGGACTTAAAGAAAAATTGTTTAAAAATGAGAAATTGAATTGAAACTTTAAGTCATTCGAATAGAACCATTTAAATTGAAATTTGAAGTTAAAGTTTGAAATCGTTCAAATTGAGGATGATTTAAATCGAAATTTAAATATGAAGTGGACTTTAAATTAGAAGTTGAAAATTTGAATTTGTTGTGATTTGAAATTGGTACATGAGTTCAAGTTGTTTTGAAAAGAAGAAACAATTTTAATATAAACAATTTTAGTATATAAATTATTTTAATAACGAAATTATTTTAATATATATGCTATTTTCTATTTACAATATTAAAATCTATTTTATATTCAAAACTATTTCTAATCTTTAACTATTTTAATTATTCCAAACTATTTTTCAATATTTAAAACTATTTTTAGTTATCCAACCTATTTTTTTTATTTAAACTATTTTAATTATTCAAAACAATTTTCAATATTCAAAATGTGTAGGAGTGGGAATTATTCAGATTTAAATCATTGATTTGAATACAGATGTTTTGAAACTATGACCTATTTTGAATTTCAAATGATTTTGAAGCAAATCTGATATTTTGATATGGAATATGACTTGTTCTTGAAAATTTAAAAGAACCAACCGGTATGTAAGATTACATTTGGTTGTAAAGAGATCGGGGTCTCTTATTGGCATACTCTTTGTCAATATTGGAACCACTTTAACAACTGTGTATGCGGTAGATGATTCAAAATGAAGAGGGTGGATTTGGAGATCGCTTGCAGGATTTGAAGAAAGAGAACAATGAAGGATAGATCCCGACACTTATGTCAATTAGAAATGACTAAAATAGGATAACTTGCCCTGACCATTGAGGCTAGCTACCTCTACGACATCTGTTCTTCGTATCACTATATTGATTTTGACTTGATCGATGGACCTTGGTTTGATTATGGGATCCATGTTCGCGGTGGGCCGTTAGGGGTTACCACTGGTCAGGCAACTCGAATTGGTAGTATCCTACCTTGGGCATTGCCTTACGTGCCTTTTCATACTTTTATCCTTATATGCAACCACTATGACTTTGTTTTAGTGTTTTCTTATCACGACACCAACATGGCTATCGACGTTACCAATGATGCTACTACGGTAAACTGTGGGACAATGCTTAAAAATGTATTAAGGGAGATCAATATAAAGCCTTGACGCTATTTTAATACTTTACTTTACTGATAGAAACTACATATATAATGTATCGTACTATGTGTAGATAGTTTAATGGATCCTTAGGGGATGGAAAATCTCGTAACGTCTCTTAATTTATTGCACTTACGTTGTGCACTCTATAGGAGCAATACCCCGTAAACATCTCTGTAGCTATCACACTTATGTTTATTTGTTATTATTTAACTTATATAAGAACTTTTAGTTCTGACTTAAGTGTTTCGTTTTTCCATTAAGATCGGTTCAGCCTGAGCATTTTAGTGTTTGAAGACATTATACCCTGAAGATGAAAATGGAGTTTGCTAGACCTTATTTTCTATTATTATTCCGTTGCATTATTTTGGTATGTTTCTGATTGTACTTTGATTATGTTGAAAAAGTTTTGTAATCAAATGTATATTGTAAAACAGCTTCATGAACTGTTTATTTGATTATTATACTTTATCATTCCGCTGCGAGATTCTGTGTTTTGCTTTTCTTCTTTTCTCTTATTTTCTTATTAAACCCCATTGACAATCCTCCCTTTTGAATGGTTTAAGTTGAACATGCGTGTTTCATTGTTGATTTAAACCATTCAAAAAGGTGGGTCATCACAGTTGGTATCAGAGCTCTGGTTTAGAAATACCTTAGCCTATTGGGGATTAACTCATTAGAGATAGGGTTAGTAATACCCTAGAATGAGTTTGAGTGCATATATCTGTGAAAGAGTGTATTTGTTAGTGTTATTAAATTGTTTTGTATTGTGTTAATTTGTTCCGTTGAGTATTTATGAATTCCAGTCAGTACATAGGTCGCTATGACATCGATAGGAATTTCTAAACAGTTGAATATGGTAAACCGACACAATATTATTTTTAAAAATGGATAAATGAAATAATTTTACCTAATATAAAAGAATAATTTTTCATAAATGTATATAGTTTATGTGATATGTTTGTTTGTTTGTTAGGAGGTGAAATTTTATAAATATTGATTATAAAATAGGATTTACAAATAAAATGAATATGAACTGAAAATTTAGAACTTAAATTCCGGTGTTTTGATAATGTTTTTCAAAAATCTTGGAAAAATAATATTTGTATTATTTGGAAGTACTTAAAAATAGAGATTCATTCTAAATGTTTTTAAATGAGATTTGAAAGAAATGTTTTAGAAGAACTTTAAAGAAAATATGTTCTGTATCCCCTTCTTCTGTCGCTAGAAAATAATTTCGGTGATGATCGCGACATCATCGACATTCATTTTCGATTTTTCAAGTGGGAAGACTACTATTGTAACTTTGTTACATAGTTGCTTGGTATAACACGTTTTAATTTTAATTTTAGTTGTATAATTTGATATACAAAAGGATATAAGTAATTTCAAGATGATTTGAAATGAAACCTGGTAATTAGTTCTTAAGTTCTTTATTAATTAGCGATTTCTAACTATTGAAATGAAATGGAATCATCGACGATTTTAAAGCGTTGGAAACTACCGAATTGAAATCTAAAATTTAAGCTAAATGTTATAGTGGAAATATAAAAATAAAGTTTTGAAACTTGCAAAATAAAAGGTAATGGAATATCATACACATAAAAATTTAAGTAATAAAAATGTTTCAAAATGAACTTATGTCTATATATAAAGAATTAGGTGTACAGACATGTTATAAACTTAAGTTAATATTTTTTCGGCAAAACCAACGGGGTAGAATGGACACTACCATTTTATTGATCCCCCATGGGGAAAAAACAGAAAGACAGACATACAATACAAACCACATTATCACAACACACACATACAAGAAAAATAGGATGGTGGATCACACATTTTGACGACCCAGAAATTTTAACATTTGAAAAAGAAATATTTAATTGGTTTTAAATATTTGGAAGTTATTTTTAAACTTGAATTTCAAATATAACTATGAATTTGGCAATTTAATTATTGAATTTAATTATAGAAATTTCGGTAAAAATTTGAATCTACAGTTTTAAGCCCGTTAAAAATAATTTAAAGGCTTAGAAAATTTAAATTGAGAATACTGAAAATAATGGAAGCTTCAGAATTGAATTTGAAAATGCTTTGATCAGTTTTGATATTATATCATTTAAATTGATATTTACAAATAGTATTCCGAGACACAGTCTCGAAATTCAATAAAACCAGTTCCATTGAATCCGTAGTATTGTATCATTATCGGATTTTAATTTTCGTAGTGTTTGGAGCAATTATTTGGCCGTACAATAAGCAACGCGCTGAAATTTAAATTGAAAATTTTAATTAAATAACTAGTCCAAAAAGCTATCTTCTCCATACGATCGAATTTAGGCTCGAAACCATTTCCATTGCATTCGGAATAGAGGTTTAACATTATAAACACCAAGCGGCACGCCTCGATAGAAGTTCAAAATTTCGAGTAGCAATTTCTAGACGATTTGAATTTGAATTTAAAATTTTTAAATATAAATGATATTTATATATATCAAAATGCTATTGCAAGCCTTGCAACACATATAGAGAAATTGAAAGCACGTGTCAAATTTTACATGCGTTTGTTACCAATAAAAAAAAATTAAAAACCGTACGTATCAAACAAGAAAGAAAAAGGAAACCCTTTTTCCCTGAATCAAACAAACACAATAAAAAAAATTCAATGCCGTCCCTTAATAATGGCCGCATTCAAATTGAATCGCCCTTGAACAAATTCATGGCCGAGATTCATAAATCGAACACAGGCGAATCTCGAATTCAATTCGTAAAAAATAGATGCAGCACAGAAGAAATCACGAGGGAAAAAAAATCAACAGTTCGATGGGAATGTGATTGCCTCGCGTTGCTCTGGCGATGAGCGGGAAGCATCAAGGGGCGATTTGGTGGTTCGTCGTGATGGATTTGAACATGGCATGCAAGTGGTGGTTAAGGCATCGAGCATGGCAGGTGAGGTAATCGCGTAAGTGGATTCGCGATGGGGCTAGGTCGCAGTGTCGCTCGTGGAAAATCGTGTCTAGGGTATTGGCTTGTACGGCGATCGATTTTGGGGGAGGAGATGTTGTCGCGATCTCGATATTGGGTCGCGCGCCGTCTTAGTCGCAGTAGCGTGGAAGAGTGGTGGTCGTGATTTTTCGAATGAGCGAACAATTGGTCGAGGCAGGGTCGAAGCGCTTGCACGAGCATGCGTTCATCGATGATAGTCGGCAAGGCTTGGAGAGAATTATCGCGGCAATAAGGTATATAAGTAATCTATTTCAGTTTGGCATATATATATATATATATATATATATATATATATATATGTGTGTATGTAGAGTATAGGTAAAAAAGATATGAATGTATATTCTAGTCAGAAAATTTAGCCGCATTGATCTTACTATAAATTTTAGAATTTCTGTTTTGATCTAAATATAATAAATAAATTTTAAGTTGATTTATTTTGTTTAATTACTTATTTAAAAATTTGTTTTTGTCACTAAAAATAATTTATTAAAGGAAATTTAGTTTTAAATTTAAATTTTTAGTTAAATAAATTTATTAAAAAAATTGGTTTAAAATTTAAAAATATTAATTTAAAATAAAATCACTGGTTAATTATCAAATAGCAATTTAATTATTCAATTGGTTCGAATATTAATAAATTTATATAATGTTTATACAAGGTTAAAAGATCATGAAAAACAAATTGGAATGGATATGGATTGCAAAATAAAAGCAAGGTGGGATCTTCTCACTCACTTGGTTTATTTGTTGAATTTAAATAGTTAAATTTAAATTTTAGATGTGTTTGGATGAATTTGATAATTTATCTATTGATGAAATTAGATATAGTAGGATATATATATATATATGGAGTGATTGATTTTCCGCATTATATAGTGGATGAGACCCTATGCGCTGCATAATAGCGGATGATATTATATAATCTCGTATACCGCGATATTTCACCTCGAAGTGGAACTGGTATTTAATTGTTGTTCTAACATCTGTAGATGCATGCAAACAGGTTGGAGGAATCCAACTGGATTCCTCAAATATTTTAATTTGTTTCATATGTTGTGTATTGATTTATTTATAATCTGTATGTGATTATATTTGTGATTGAAATCGTTGAAGGAGCCTAGTTCAGCCAACTATTTTTTTGGTATCGTAGGATACCAGAAATAAATAAAGCTTGATTTTTGAAATTTAAGTAGAAAGTTTATAGTAAAAATTAATTTTTTAAAATTGGATAAATTTAAAAGATGGAATTTTAAAAAGGATAAAGATTGATTTTTGTAATCCTGTTGAATGAAATTCCAAAATATGGGAAATAGGTTTAATAAATGGATTTCGAGTAATATTATTTAAAAGTTGAAGAATTTATTTAAAATACGGATTTTAAATTGTTTAGAAGAGATAAAGGAATTTATTTTAAAAATAAATAAATTTAGAAATCAAATTTGGAATTTAATTTGGGGTTGAAATAAATATTAGAAAATTAATTTTAATATTGATTTGGTGTTTGAAAATGAATCTTTGGAAAATCAATTTGGAATTCGATTTAGTGTCTGAAATAAATTTGAGAATCAATTTGGAATTTGATTTGGTGTTATAATAAATAGGGAAACCAATTTGAAATTTGATGTGGTAATCGAAAGTAAATATTTGAAATCGATCTGAAAATCGTATATCACTGCATATTTGGAAATTCACTATAGGAATTTATAAAAGGGAAGGAAAATTTGAAATATTGGTTGATTTTTAAAGTATGGAAAGGAATTTACGGATTTGGAATGTAAATTTGAAATAAATCAAGAAGGATTTATTGGTTGATTTAAATGAACCATCTTAGAATGGAAAGTGTATTTTCCTTGAAAAGCCAAGTATATTTTCAACGTAGATTTTAAAATATAAATTAAAAGTTCTAGAAATTGGTTTGAAAGAATATCGTTGGAGAAATTATTTTTGGAAATTATTTTTAAATCTTTAAAGTAAATATTTATTAAGTTAATTATAGAAGTGATTATCTTAAAAAAGATATAATTGTATTTGTTTTAGAAAATGGTTATTTAAATATTTATACTCTATCTACTAATATTATTTTAAAATTAGTTTAGACTTGAAGTTTTATATGAGATATTGATATAATATTTTCATAACTAGTATTTAAATAAAGTGTTTAAAAATAGTTTTTATTTTAAATATATAAAAGTACATATATTTTTGGATAAGTGATTTAAAATTATTTTAAAAGTATTTGAACTCAGCAAATTTTCAGTGGAAATGAATAAATATTTGGAAATATATTCCGCATGAGAAAAGTGATTTGAAATTCGTTTTCAAAAGGTTGAAGTGTGAAAATATATCTTGTGAAGATATTGTGAAAATAAATAATTAGGGTGAAAATTATTTAAATTTGGTGATTGTTGTGAATTATTGATTGATAGTTAAATAACCAACTATTAATATTGGCCTTTAAATGGCATTTGAATTTCGATGCGACCGTGGGTCGGATTCCAAATGGATATTCGAAAACCACATCGAATCTTTGTGATGGATCTTTTGTTTAAAAGGTCAAAGTGAAAATTTGTTCCGATTTACTTGAAATATGAATGAACGCATATTTTAAAAATAAGCGCTCATTATTCGGATTAGCCGGGAGAGGACTTTGTGTCATAAAACCCGTTCCGAATAATGATACGACGAAATAGGATTGCATTTGAAGACGGTGTTTAAGATCGGGTATTTTCAAAAATGAAAGGATTACCAGTCGAATGTCTCTGCATTGGGTTGCTCCGATATAGATACTTTATCACCCTTTGTGATGGGGAGTCCACACGTGATTAGTGAATATCCGGATTTGCAAGGGCTTCTTTGAAGTGCCTTCGTTTCCGTTCGATCCCGAAACGAACTTGTATGGATGTGTATCTGACGTTACACTTTGAGATGTAAAGTTGGTTTCTATCAAATACATTTATGTTGGTGGCAGAGAATTAATTCTCTTAGCTTAACACCGGTCTCTGAGACATACGAGCTCATGTAGTTGATGGTTACTTGTGATATATTCCCACTTTGGTAATGTGGCATACAAAGTGTTGCCGATCATTTGTTGATCGAAGCATGGCTTTTGTGAAAAGCGTGGCTTTGTGGACGAGACCTCGTAGGACCTCACAACCCAGAATGGTCGAAACAGGAAGGATACGGCAAGGTTAATTAGGCGTACGCCCCCTGAGGGTATGTCCATTTCCTTCTGGAAAAGGGTAGTATCATGGTTTGGAGCCCAGATATTTAACCAATGTGATCATTGAAAATTTATTACTTTGTGGTTGTTAGGGTTGAGGATCATCGGATAAAGGTCGGTAACGATCAAGGGATGACATACTCATGTAGTAGTTACCTAGTTACAGAGGTAACCCGGCCTTGTGTTGGCAGAGATCCGGTTAGGTTCTCGGGGCGTCCCTCCAGAGGCGTACCCATGTGGCATAGGAAGTTCCTTAGCCTGACCATTTGTTGGAAATCCAAAGAAACAATACGAGCCCTTTACAATTGCAATTGTATAACATGCCCCCTCGGGTGGTAGCTATAGCTGGCATAATATAATGGTACCTATGCTGGCTAAGATTTATATTATACATTCAGAATGTTTTCCACACTATGCACTAATAATAATATCAAAAAGATTTTGCGTATCAAGCATGTTTGACTACCATAAGGAGAAATCTCCTCCAATTGTGCACTTGCATTGTGTGTGTGCGGGGATGCCTTATGCTAGTTTCATTTTCCATAAGCATAGCGGGTTTCTTTTTATTTTCTTTATGAAAATAACTATTTTTAAGATCTCACACCAGTCCCATGACTGACATGTAGTTTATTGTTCCCTTTCTAAACTCTAGGTGCCCATAATTTTCCATACGGTAGCCTAGAGTCAGGTTATCAGTTGTTCTGGAGTGAAGTCTAAAAGTATGCTGTGGAGATTTGGAGTTTAAGCTAGATGGTGAGGCATATCACTTGTATATGTTATATTCTTTTTGGCTGTTTGTGGTTGGAACACATTGATGATATAATGTGCTGTATAAACTGATATAGTTCTTTGTTTTAAAGATTATTCATTTATCTATTATATATTGCTCCGCTGCGAAATGTGGGATTCTGTTATTGTTTCTGTTTCTTCTTCTATCTTCTTTTTCTTTAACCTTAACGGTTCGATTTTCCGGCATTCGATTGTGCAGCATTTGATATCGTGGTTGTATAAATGTCTACTTTCGGGTGTTGAAAAATTGGGTCGTTACAATTTGGTATCAGAGCAATTGGTTAAGCGATAACCTTGGCTCTGGTGGGGATTACTCATTAGAGATAGAGTCAATAGTGCTTTAGAATGAGTTTGGCTGTAATAACAGATATGAGCTTGTATTTATTAGTGAATATAAACTTTTTTATCTTATGTTGACTTATCAGTTGATTGTTTATAAATTCTGGTCAGTGCAGTTTGGCCAACTGTATCAATAGAGGTTTCTAAACTCTTGAACAAGATAAACCAACATGGAATTGTTTTAAAATCGGGTAAATGAAATAATTTTGCCCAAATTATTTTTGTATATAAAAGAAAATGATTGTTCGTAAATTATTATAGTATATGGTTGCTTGGATGTTAGGAAGCGATGATATTAAATTATTATCATTGGTTATTGAGTAAGAAATTGAAAGCATGACCAAAGGTTAAGAAATAAATTTATATACAAATGGGATTTGTAAATTGTACATGTGATATATAATTTGAAATAAAATTCCAGAGAAATATTTAAAAATAAAGTTGAAGGATTTAAAATTTGGAAAATTTGGAAATTAATCCCTTAAGTTTGAAAATGATTTTCAAAGGTATTGGAAAAATAATAGTAAAATTATTTAGGGAAAATATTTTTTTAATTGAATTTGAAATCTGGTGGAATTTGGATTTAAAAATATTTGGAAAGTATTTTCAAAGAAGTAAAAGCACTAAACTCTTTTAGGTCGTGGGAAAATAATTCCGATGATGATCGCGACATCATCGGTGTTTATTTTCGAGTTTCCAAAATAGGAATTACTACCAATGGTTTTAAATGGGAGTTGTTTGCGAACTGAATTTGGTTTTGAAAATTCAAAAGATTATTTGAATTAATTTCAAAAATGATTTGAAATGTTGGAAAGACTTTGAAATCTGATAAAAATAGCTATGGAATAAAATTTATTAAGGTGAAAAATAAAATTTTGAATGAATAAATGAATTTACAATTGCAAGTAAATAAAAGTGAAATTGAATGTTGAAACTCATTTCGAATTTGTAAGTAAATAGAATTGGAATTGGGATTGAAGTTGGTTTGTGATAAACAAAGTGAAGTATTGAAATAAAAGTAGTAAGTGAAACTAATTGAAGGAATGACAAAATAAATTCGGTTTGAAATGAATTGAATTCAATAATTATAAATGAAAGGTAAATTGAATTCATATGGAATTTGAAATCCGGTTTAAATATAAGTAGATATAAACCAAAGTGGTGAATTAAAAATTAATATAAGAAGTATATAAAATATTTATGTCGAACTTAAGAAATAAATAGCAAAATTCTTAGGTAAAATTTGGCACTGGATAATGTATTAAGTTAATAATTGAGTAAAGGGTAAACTAGGAATTGTGGAATGGTAATTGTGAGTAAGGGAATGAAAATCAATGTGAATAAAAGAAAATTGATATATCTAACAATCAATTGGAATTACTACGTAGGATGTACTTATATTATTTTATTTGCATGACGATTTGATCCAGAATTCAAGCAAAGAATTTCAAGATAGTTATATTGATCCGAATTAGAACTTTTTACTCGATTTTCGAAGACGATCCTAGATATGGATTTTTGGTTGATTCTGGAAATTCTTTATCATAGTCTACGGCTATGCAAGGACAATGACGGTTTCTGATCAAGAAACCAGATTTGAGTCCGCACTAGAAAGTCAGATGGACGATACTTGTTCGGAAGTGAAATTGTGTGATTGAGTGAGCGATCAGATTTGATATAGCGTATGAATGATATATAGACATCGTACGGGTTTGAATGAAATGAATACTGAAATTTCGTAGAGAAATGTATAAAATGGTTTAGAATGTTTTAATTGGACATTATTGCTAGTAGGATATGCAGGTGATTTAAATGCAAAGGGAATTGGATTTTAATTTTGAAGATAAATTTGAATTGCTCGAAAAAGGTATGTATTTAAATTTCTATATGAAATTTGATGACTTTCTTATTTAGACGCTTGGCCTTTTGTTTTCTTTTAAAATCTGAGGGACCGTCGTGGCATTTTGTAGTCATCCCAAGCTAGCCGTGCAAACGAGATGCTGGCGAAATTTTTCGAAAATTTAGGGAGTTAAAAAAATTTGAAGGTTTAAAATTCGAATTCGAATTTAAATTTGAATTGGTTAAAAAAACAATATTGTTTGGAGTTTATGATTAAGGTTGGAAAGTAGTTGAATTGGTAATGGATCTCTAATAAATAGATTTGTTCAGCGCAAGTTGATAAAACTATTTGGTTTAGAAAGATAGCGAACGGGTTATGGATCATTCTTCCTAACTAGTAATTTCGAGATGAAATTCTTTTAAGGGGGGAAGAATGTGACGACTCGGAAATGTTAACATTTGAAAAAGAAATATTTAATTGATTTCAAATATTTGGAAATTATTTTTAAACTTGAATTTCAAATGTAACTATGAATTTGGCAATTTAATTATTGAACTTAATTATAGAAATTTGGGTAAAAATTTAAATCTTCAGTTTTAAGCCTATTAAAAATAATTTAAAGGCTAAGAAAATTTATATTGAGAATACTGAAGATAATGGAAGCTTTAGAATTGAATTTGGAAATTCTTTGATCGGTTTTGAAATTATATCGTTTAAATCGATATTTAAAAATAGCATTCCATGGCACAGTCTCGGAATTCAATGAAACCAGTTCCATTAGATTCATAATATTGTATTATTATCGGATTTCAATTTTTGTAGTGTTTGGAGTAGTCGTTTGGCCGAACGATAAGCGAACGCGCTGAAATTTAAATCGAAAAATTTAATTAAATAACTGGTCCAAAAAGCTATCTTCTCCATACGATCGAATTTGGGCTCGGAACCCTTTCCATGACGTTCGAAATAGGGGTTTAACATTATAAACGTCTAGCGGCATGCCTCGATAGGAGTTCCAAATTTCGAGTTGCAATTTCTAGACGATTTGAATTTGAATTTAAATTTTTTAAATATAAATGATATTAATGTATATATCAAAATGCTATTGCAAGCCTTGCAACACATATAGAGAAACTGAAAGCACGTGTCATAAATTTTACACGCGTTCGTTACAAATAAAAAAATTAAAGCCATGTGTATCAAACAAGAAAGAAAAAGGAAACCCTTTTTCACTGAATCAAACAAACACAAAAAAATAAAAAAATAAAAAAACCAATGTCGTTCCTCAATAATGGCCGCATTCAAATTGAATCGCCCTCAAACAAATTCATGGCCGAGATTCATAAATCAAACACAAGTGAATCTCGAATTCAATTCGTAAAAAATAGATGCAGTCGACAGAAGAAACCGTGAGGGAAAAAATCGACAGTTCGATCGGAACGCGATCGCCTCATGTTGCTCTGGCGATGAGCGGGAAGCATCAAGGGGCGATTTGGTGGTTCGTCGCGATGGATTCGAGAACGGCATGCAAGCGGTGGTTAAGGCATCGAGCACGGCAGGTGAGGTAATCGCGCGAGTGGATTCACGATGGGGCTAGGTCGCAGCATCGCTTGTGGAAAATCGCGTCTAGGTATTGGCTTGTACAGGGATCGATTTTGGGGGAGGAGATGCTGTCGCGATCTCGATATTGGGTCGCGCATCATCTTATCGCAGTAGCATGGAAGAGTGGTAGTCGTGATTTTTCGAATGAGCGAACAATCGGTGGAGGCATGGTCGAAGCCCTTGCACGAGCACGCGTTCGTCGATGGTAGTCGGCAAGCTAGGAGAGAGTTGTCACGATAATAAGGTATATAAGTAATCTATTTCAATTTTGCATATATATATATGTGTGTGTGTGTGTGTGTGTGTGTGTGTATCTAGTATAAGTAAAACAGATATGAACGTATATACTGGTCAGGAAAATATATAGTAGTATTGATCTTATTGTAAATTTTAGAATTTATGTTTTGATTTAAATATAATAAATAAATTTTAAGGTGACTTATTTTTTTAATTACTTATTTAAAAATTTGTTTTTTTCACCAAAAAAATTTATTAAAGGAAATTTAGTTTTAAATTTAAATTTTTAGTTAAATAAATTTATTAAAAAAATTGATTTAAAAATTTAAAAGTATTAATTTAAAATAAAATCACTTGTTAATTATCAAATAGAAATTTAATTATTCGATTGGTTCGAATATGAATAAATTTATATAATGTTTATAAAAGGTCAAAAGATCGTGAAAAACAAATTGGAATGGAAATGGATTGCAAAACAAAAGCAAGGTGAGATCTTCTTGGTCACTTGGTTTGTTTGTTGAATTTAAATGGTTAAATTTAAATTCTGGATGTGTTTGGATGAATTTGATAATTTATCTATTGATGATATTAGATATAGTAGGATATATATATATATATATATATATTTTGAGTGATTGAATTCCCGCATTATATAGCGGATGAGACCCTATGCGTCGCATAATAGCGGATGATATTATATATTCTCATATACCGCGATATTCCACCTCGAAGTAGAATTGGTATTTAATTATTGTGCTAACATCTGTGGATGCAGGGAAACTAGTTGGAGGAATCCAACTAGATTCCTCAAATACTTGAATTTGTTTCATATGTTGTGTGTTGATTTATTTATAATCTGTGTGTGATCATATTTGTGATTGAAATCGTTGAAGGCTCTAGTTTAGCCGTATATATTTTTGATATCGTAGGATACCAGAAATAAATAAAGCTTGATTTTTGAAATTTAAGTAGAAAGTTTATAGTAAAAATTAATTTTTGAAAATTGGATAAATTTAAAAGATGGAATTTTAAAAAAGGATAAAGATTGATTTTTGTAATCCTATTGAATAATATTCCAAAATATGCGAAAAAGGTTTAATAAATGGATTTCGAGTAATATTATTCAAAAGTTGAAAATTTTATTTAAAATCAGGATTTTAAATAGTTTGGAATAGATAAAAAAAAATTATTTTAAAAGGAAATCAAATTTGGAATTTAATTTGGTGTTGAAATAAATTTTAGAAAATCAATTTAGAAATTGATTTGGTGTTTGAAAATGAATATTTGGGAAATCAATTTGGAATTTGATTTGGTAATTAAAAGTGAATATTTGAAATCGATTTGAAAATCGTATATCAGTGCATATTTGGAAATTCACTATGGGAATTTATAAAAGGGAAGGGAAATTTGTTTAAATAAACAAATATTGGTCGATTTTTAAAGCGTGTAAAGGAATTTACGGATTTGGATTGTAAATTTGAAATAAATCAAGAAGGATTTATAGATTGATTTAAATGAACCATCTTATAATGGAAAGTGTATTTTCCATGAAAAGCCGAGTATATTTTCAATGTAGATTTTAAAATATAAATTAAAAGTTCTAGAAATTGGTTTGAAAGAATATTGTTGGAGAAATTACTTTTGAAAATTGTTTTTAAATCTTTAGAGTAAATATTTATTAAGTTAATTGTAGAAGTGATTATTTTAGAAAATATTTAATTGATATTTGTTTTAGAAAATGGTTATTTAAATATTTATACTCTATCTACTAATTTTATTTTAAAATTAGTTTGGACTTGAAGTTTTATATGAGATATTGATATAATATTTTCATAACCAGTATTTAAATAAAGTGTCTAAAAATAGTTTTTTTAAATATATCCAAGTAAATATATTTTTGCATAAGTGATTCAAAATTATTTTAAAAGTATTTGAACTCGGCAAATTTTCAATGGAAATGAATAAATATTTGGAAATGTATTCCGCATAAGGAAAGTGATTTGAAACTCGTTTTCAAAAGGTTGAAGTGTGAAAATATATCTTGGGGAGATATTTTGAAAACAAATAATTGTGGGGAAAATTATTTAAATTCGGTGATTGTTGTGAATTATTGTTTGATAGTTAAATAACCGACTATCAACATTGGCCTATAAATGACACTTGAATTTTGATGTGACCGGGGGTCTGATTCCAAATGGATATTCAAAAACCACATCGAATCTTTGAGATGGATCCTTTGTTTAAAAGATCAAGGTGGAAATTTGTTATGATTTACTAGAAATCTGAATGAACACTTATTTTAAAAATAAGCGCTCATTATTCGGATTAGCCAGGAGAGGACTTTGTGTCATAAAACCCATTTCAAATAATGATAACGATGCAATGGGATTGTATTTGAAGACGGTGTTGAAGATCGGGTATTTTCGAAAATGAAAGGATTACCTGCCGAATGTCTCTGCACTGGATTGCTTTGGTATAGAGATTTTACCACCCTTTGTGATGCGGAGTTCAGACGTTATTAGTGAATATCCGGATTTGCAAGGGCTTCTTTGAAGAGCCTTCGATTCCGTTCGATCCCAGAACAGACTTGTATGGATGTGTATCTGACTTTACACTTTGGGATGTAAAGCTGGTTTCTATCAAATACATTTCTGTTGGTGGCGGAGAATTTATTCTCTTAGTTTAAACACCCTTCTCTGAGACATACGAGCTCAGAGGTTATGTAGTTGATGGTTGCTAGTGATACATTTCCAATTTGGTGATGTGACATACAAAGTGTTGCTGATCATTTGTTGATCGAAGCATGGCTTTAGAGAAAGGCATAGCTTTGTGGACGAGACCTCGTCGGGCCTCACAAACCGGAATGGTCAAAACGGGAAGGATGCGACAAGATTATTTGGGGGTAGCGCCCTCCAAGGGTATGTCCATTTCTTTCTGGAAAAGGATGGTATCATGGTATAGAGCCCGGATATTTAACTTATTTGGTTGCTGCAAATTTATTACTTTGTGGGTGTTGGTGTTGAGGATCCTCGGATAAAGGTCGATAACGACCGGGGGATGACATACTCGTGTAGTAGTTACTTAGTTACAGAGGTAACCCAGTCTTGTGTTGGCAGATATCCGGTTAGGTTTTCGGGGCGTCCCTCCAGAGGCGTACCGATGTGGCATAGGAAGTTTCTTAGCTTGACCATTTGTTGGAAATCCAAAGAAATAATACGAGCCATTTACGATTGCAATTGTATAGCTGCCTCCTCAGAAGGTAGCTATAGCAAGCATAATATAACGGTACCTATGTTAGCTAAGATTTATATTATACCTTCGAAATATTTTCCACACTATGCACTAATAATAATAATATCAAAGAGATTTTGCGTATCAAGCATGTTTGACTACCATAAGGAGAAATCTCCTCCAATATTAAGCTTGCATTGTGTGTGTGCAGGGATGCCTTATGGTAGTTTCATTTTCCAAAAGCATAGCGGGTTTCTTTTTATTTTCATTGTGAAAATAACTGTTTTTAAGATCTCACACCAATCTCATTACTGACTTGGAGTTTATTGTTCCCTTTCTAAACTCTGGATGCCCATAATTTTCCACACGGCAGCCTAGAGTCAGGTTATCAGTTGTTCTGGAGTGACGTCTAGAAGTATGTTGTGGAGATCTGGAGTTCAAGCTAGATTGCGAGGTGTATCATTTGTATATGTTATATTCTTTTTCTTTATTTGTGGTTGGAACACTCTGATGATGTAATGCAGTGTATAAACTGATATAGTTCTTTATTTTAAAAAGTATTCATTTATCTATTATATATTGTTCCGCTGCGAAATGTGGGGTTCTGTTATTATTTCTGTTTCTTTTTCTGTCTTCTTCTTCTTTAACCCTAATGGTTTGGTTTTCAGTCATTCGATTGTGCGGCATTTGATACCATGGTCCTATGAATGTCGACTTTTGGACATTGAAAAATTGGATCATTACAAACATGGAAGAAACATGAGAAAAAAGAAGAAAAGACAGAAAATAACTTGGAACACATAGAGAAAGGATGCAAGACAGTAAATGAGAACATTCTCACTGTAGTATATCACCATCCCCAGGGTCATAAGGGATATTAGCATCCTTTAATCCCTTCCTCACCTCAAATAAGATGTAGTCATAAAGCTGATTACTATTCATACTCTTTCTTGGATTGAATGTCTTTGCATTTCACTCCAACCATATTAGCCTGACAAATCTTTTGAAGATAACTCCATACCCTATAGCTCTCTTGTCTTTGATGACCAAAACCCTTAGTAGCTTCTCCCATTCATCAAGACCACTCATTCCCACAAGATTAACACCAACTTCCGAGATAACCTTGTGCCAGAGGCCTCGAGTGATGGAGCAATCAAAGAATACGTGTTTAATGGTTTCAGGAAGATCATTAGGAAAGATGCATCTGACAGACATATTCATACCTCCGCTTACAAGTTTCATTGTAGTAAATAAAGCATTATTTAAAATCCTTCATAACAATAGGTTTTCTTTAGCCGAGCTTTCTCTTCTCTAAACAGCAAAGGTCCATTTGCTTCCAACGAGATTGTGAGCACTAGACAGTTAATTGTAGACAATCTTATTGCTAAATTTTGCTTTATTATGACCCCATGTTATAACAGTGGAGAATCGAATACTATATTCTTCATGGAGTTCCAGAGTGAGTTAATCTTTTGATTTGAGGTGGGAGGAAGGTCGATGATACCATTGTTTATAAAAGAGTTAACAAGAGCATTATCTCCAACGCCTGATTGAGTTCGATCTTGATGAGTAACCAGCCTGTTCAGAATACAACATTCAGAAAACCATGGATCATCCCAGAAGCTCCCTATGTTCTGAGAAGATAGAACATATTTAACAAGAGGCAGAACTAGATTTCTTATTTTGAAAATATTGCGCCATGTCCGACTGACATTCCGAGGGGGAATTAAATTCCAGAAATTCCTACCTTTAGTTACATAGGTGTAAGACCATTTAACCCAAATGTTCTCCTTAATATTCAAGAAGTTGTCTATACATCTGGTAATAGCTGCTTTGTTCCGTAGAGAAAGGTTATGAATGCCCAGACCTCCTTTGTTCATTGGTTTTTCAAGTTAAGCGAATGATATTGGAGCCATATAATGGCCTTGAGTACTCCCCATCCAAAGAACTTCATTACAATACCTTTAATCATTGAAATGAGTTTCTACGATAAAATAAAGACCTAGCGTAGTATACAGTCACTGAAAATATAACAGACTTAATTAAGGTGAGGCTCCCTGCTTGACTTAGTAGTCCATTAGACTAGCATTCAAGTCGAGCCGTGATCCTTCCATACAGAGGCAAACACTGACTAGTTGTGATATGAGAGGTTGCAAGAAGGACTCCAAGGTAGGAGACAATATTCTCTAAAGGTCTGAACCCAGTAGAGATGAAGATAGCTTCCATTTACCGACTGTCTAGCTCAGCCAACATGATGTCTGTTTTATCCATATTAACTTAAGATCAGTAATATTGTAAAATAGTTTCAGACCCCCCCCCCCCCCCTCCAAAGAATGGCATTAATGGTTTCATGAGTAGGTTTGCAAAAAATGACTATATCGTCTGTAAACATAAGTGAAGTTATCTGGGGATCTTTGCATCGGGGGTGAAGTTGGTACAAATTTTTATTGACTAGGTCTTCAAGAATTCTCGTGAGAAGCTCCATCACAATAATGAAGATGCTGGCAGACATTGGGTCTCCTTGTTTGATCCCACATTTGCCAGCGAAAGAACCGATGTTGGAGCCATTAATTTTAATAGAGAAGTTCACTGTTGATATGCGAGAGTAAATCCATGTTACGAAATCTTTGGGGAAGTTCATGTAACCCATTCTACGAACAATAGCATCCTAATGGAGAGTGTCAAAAGCTTTTCGCATATCTATTTTAAATAGGCCTCTAGGTATGCATTAGCATTCGAATATCCATGAAGGAGATCATGAGTAACTAGAATATTGTCAAGGATATCTCTGCCAAGTACAAAAGCTTCCTGATTATGTGAGATTATATTAGGAAGAATATTTTCATGCGAGTAGATATGACTTTGGTTATGCACTTGTAAACAATGTTGTAGCATGAGATGGGCCTATATGACTAGACATTGTTTGCATTTCTGGTTTTGGGAATTAAAACAATGCAAGTATTATTGAACGAGCTAGACATAACACCTTTTTAAAAAGTTTTTAATAGCTTTTATCACATCATTCTAGACAATAGGCCAACAGAAAGTGAAGAAGAAAGCATTAAAGCCATCTAGACCACCATTTGATTCTTATTTAGAGAGAACATTGCTTGTTTAATCTCGAGATCAGAAACTTCTTCACTTAGATACTTGATACCATCTTGGCATAGAGTAGACAGGAGCAGTGTGTCAATAGCATCAATATCAAGGATATTATTTTCAATATCGCTAAACATGTTAGAAAAGTAGTCGATCAAGGCATTTGCAACATTGTCGGTGCCTTGATGAATAGAACCATTTTCATCAATTATGGAAAGAAGATTCTCTTGAGTTTGTCTTGCCTTTAAGGATGCATGAAACAAAGCAGAATTATGGTCACCATCATTTTTCCATCTGAGCTTGGCTTTATGTTTGAGCATATCATTTTCTTTATCTAGGGCTACATAGTATTGTTTGTTTAATTCAGTTTCCTGACCAGCCATGGAGTCATCAGCTACATTTTTTTGCATTCTTTCCTGAATATTTTGAAGTTGACCCCTGATTTATCAGATTGTTTTGAACCATCACCATATTTGTTCCTAGCCCACTTCTTCATAACCTCTTTAGCTTCTTTGAGTTTTTTCTACAAGACAAACATAGGGTTACCATAGTTAGGTTTAGTCCAAACCGATTCAATAATTCGTATAAAATCAGGTTCGTGGACCCAAGAGTGTTGAAATTTTAAAATTTTGATTTTCTTTTCATGGCAAATTTATCCAGGCTAAGAGTTTGTGGAAAATGGTCAGATAGCATGGGACATAGAAGGTGGTTGAAGATGGTAGGCCACTCGTATAAAGATATTTGGTTGTAGAAGGTGATGTCGATTTTGGAGAATGTTCTACAACCTTCCCTTCGTTTATTGTTCCATGTGTAAGAAGCTCCTGTGGTTTTAATTTCAAGAAGGTTGGACTGTTGTATAGCCAGGTTTAAAGATTTGATTTCATTTAAGGACAAAGTGTTACCTCCAACTTTGTCAGAAATTCTTAAACAATGGTTGAAGTCACCGCCTATCAACCAAGGATGAGTCTCTTGATGAAGGCATGGTAAATATTGCAAGAGGGTGGATCTTGCATTAGCAGAGCTTTCAGCATAAACAAAGGTCAGTTATATAGAGGAACAGGAGTGGTTAAGGGGGGTCATGACAATGGCTTATTTATTTAGAAGAATCAATGAGGGTGAGGCACAAGATATCAAGGTTAAAAAGGATCAAAATCCTCCCATAACCAGCTTGAGCATGGTTGTGTATCAACTTCTAGCTAGGATTAATATATTTTGCAGTTGAATAAAGAGTTGAAGACTAAGCTTAGTTTCTAGTAATGCTAATACACATACTGCGTTGTTGAATGAGAAGTTTGCATTGGTCTAACTTGATTTGACTATGTGCTCCTCTAATGTTCCAGAACCCTATTTTGTGTATCGTTGATTAAACTTGGTAGCATCGAGAAGCTAGGGAGATCACTATAACCAGGAACAAATGAAGAAAGAGGATAATCAGAGAATATTATAGAAGATTTTGAGTTTCTTGAGCTACTAGTTTTGTTACTAGGTGTAGTGTTGCATGAAATTTACGTAACTTCGGTGATCTTAACATCGGGGAAGGTTTTGGTGGTGGAGTTAGATAGGGTAGACAAGGACGAGAGGGAGGCTGGATTAGGATTGAGTTCCATGCAACAGGAGGATTGAGGTGGGAACATGGGAGGCTTTGATCAGACTGAGGAGGCTTTAGGGCCAAAGGGTTAACTTGAGTGGAGTCATGGCTTGAAGAGGAAGGAACAAGATCACTAGGAGATGAAATAATGGAAGAATAAGAAAGAGGGATGGTAAAATTGGGTTGTGAGATAGAAAGGTTAGCTGAAATGAAGGGAGGTGCACAAAGGACTGTGCATGGATTCAGAAGTAAGAGGTACTATGTAAGTTTTGAAGAATTTAATGAATCTTTCTGTGCTGTGGTATTGAGGGTGTATTATGGATTGTCTCTGAAGTTATGGTTTTGCCTTAGTTATGTTCATTGTCTGCTCCGAGTTTTCTTTGACATTCTTTGATGTTTTCTTCTCAGCGCTTCGAGTCAAGTTACTCATAGTATTAACTTCGTTTTTTTGTTGTTTAACTCGAAAACGCTGTGGTGCTTACTTTGGGTAACATAAGAAACATGCATATTTCTTAGAGTTGAATAATCAGAATTTATTATAGAAGGCTCATTGAAAACAAGCACATCAATATCATTTTCATGTATGGAAAGGATGGTGTTAAATGGATTTCCGAATACTATAATATCACTTTGAGCATCAAAATTCTCAGAAGTAAATACATCATTAGCTTCTTTTCCACTTTCTTTAATTTATGAAGGCTTGCAGTTTTGTTTTCCATTTTTATCTTTCTGTGAATTACCAATCACACTTTCCTCTATCTGGTTTCCTTGTTGTTCCATAACAAAATCATCTAAAACAATAACATCTTTGTTCAACTTTACATTTACTTGTTTTCTAGTCGTAATACTTCCACAGTTGAGCTTCTCAGTACCTCCTTGTGTGTCTGTTTCACTCGGTCTTTTAGAATTGAATTTAGATCCTGAACTGAAATTCTTTTTCCTTCCTCTGTTAACTACCATTTCTAAATCTTTTCAGCTCTCAATATTTCTTTTTGTGATTTTTCAGTCACACTCCCTTTTGCTTCCTTTAAAATAACTCTACCAAAGGATTTATCGTGATTAGTCTTACCATCTATTTTATCACGGTTATTTGTAGAGAGTCCCAAAGCTTTGCATAAACAGCAAATGTCTAGTCTCCACAAGTATTTTACAATTATCTTCTCAGTTCCACCTTCAACAAGTTGAACCATGAAGTCATCTACCATCACTTATATTCAACACTTGGCATATTCTAATCTCTCCAATCATTATGTCATTTCATCAAGGCAAAGAAGTTTACCCAGCCTACAAGCCAACCAATTAATCTCGGGGGTGACTAGGCAAAAATGGGATTGTTGTGGAATTGAACCAAAACTAGAACTGATGAGACTGCACCAAAGACATTACTTACTGCAGGATCATAGGGTTTAACAATAGGGTCTCGTTGTAGAATATGGTTTCTATCTTCAATACATGAGAGATGAAACATAAAAATTACTCCGTCTGATCTAACTTTAATTGAACCCTTGAGCTTCCAACTAGTTTTAAGACACTGGACTACTGCTGTGTAGGGGAGAGGGGAGTCTAAAAAGAAGTCTACAAGGCAGTCCTTCAATACCAAAGAGCCTGTCTCTAAAACTGCATCAGAGTGAAGCAAGGCATCTCCACTAAATGAGGGTGTCATATCAACCGGTATGTACTTCCCCGCATTGCACAGCTTGCTCTTAAAGAGGGAAGTCCATACTGGTTGATGTTGAGGAGGAGCGAAAGAAACTTGAGAAGGAGGAGAAGCAACTACCAGAGAAGAAGGAAAAAAGGGAGCTGGAGGAGGGACGAAGGAGGATGGAGCTGGATTAGGGGGAGTGGGAGGGGGAGTCGGACGAGGGAGAATAGTGATTTATGGGATTGGTGGGGGCTCGAAGATATGGTATGCGCAGAGGGAAGCGACATAGTATGGGGTAGGGGAATGGGAGGCTCTGCCATTAAAAGAAAAAAAGGAAAATTGAAAATAGTCTATGTTGTATGTCTTAAGTTAATGTTTTGAAATGCTTAATAATTAAATTAAATAGTAAAAAGTGAATACTATAAAGTAAATAATTATAAACTTAAGAAAATATTGAAATAATTCATAAACAGTTTTAATATTAAATGGTATCATATACGATGGAATAAAAGTGAATCAAAAGTAGAGAAACTTATGTATGATATTTTTTATCAATGAATATTAATATTAAATGGAAATCAGGTTGTATAAGCAAATAAATATGGATTAAACTGCGAAGAAACATATGTAATACCTTAAGAATTAATTCATTGATGATTTGAAATATTGAATGAGAAATAATCTATGTAAGTAAATGAATGAAAGTTAATAAAAGATGACCTTGTATGAATAAATGAGAATTAAAATAAATGTAAAGTAAATGATGTGGAAAGAAAACAATAGAAAAAAATATGTAAGTTGTACGTAGATCGTTTTATTCGCATGATAGTTTAAATTCAGATTCGAATACATTGTGGAAATTCACACCCTTCCGAATTATGATTTTTCACTCGATTCTTGACAGGAAACATTTGATACAAATTTTTGATATGAATTTGAAGTATTCTATCATAGTTTATGGTTATGCAAAGAGAATGGAGATTTCTAATCAAGAAATCGGACCCGTGTTTGCACTAGAGTGGTTGGGTTAACAATACTAGTTCGAAAGTGAAATTTGTATAATCAAGCGATCAGAATTGATATTGTATATAAATGATATATGTACATCGTACAAACTTAAATAATATTTAAATTCTATGTTGTTTGGCTTATGGGAAGTTTGCAAAATGATATTTCAAATTGTTTAAGTTTGTATAAATAACTATTAATTAATTATCGAAGGCTATTGAGCATAAGATACACTTGATAGTTTATTTATCATCCTTGTATGATGAAAATTTACTGAACATGGACAAACCATTAGTTTTCCATGTTATGGATGTGTTATGGATTCTTCTGTTGCACATAATGGTTGTACTGCTTTTATTTGCGTATGATTATTATATATTGTATGTTGCTTGTTCTATTAATTGAAACAACTAATATATTACTCTTTTACATAATTTTAATTCTTTTGGATTATGTAAGTAAAGTATAGGTTTATGGAAGTAATAGCTGTTGCTTTTGATTTCATAAATAGAGTTTTGTTTGCCCGACAAATAGGTACATTTTCAAATTACGGTTTTTGGTAACGATATTCTATTATTTTTTCCATGGTTTGAGATGTTTTATTATCAAAATATGATATATATATATATATATACACACACACACACAATGTAATTATTGATATTATTATTTTTCTAGATCTATCCGTGTAAAGGAAATACTGCCGAAATTTTTCATAAATTTTGGACATAGAATTTTTTTTGTGGAAATTGAGTTATTTTCAAATTTATATTAAATTTAGTTATTTAAGTTAAATTGGTTATAAATTTGATTATTTTGAATAAAATATATCAGACCTCTTGATTATTTCTTGTTCCTTTTTGGAGACGAAAAGTTTTGAGCGTGAGAGATTGTAATGACCCTTAGTTTTGATAATTAAAATATTTAATTAAATAAGGCTTTGGAATTCAATACAGTGAGAAATTAAAATTTATGATTTATTAATGAAAAAATATATTAGAACATAATGTAATAATACTGACTGAATGTAATTGACAACTGTTTTATTATAATTCCAATCAATTGTAACAATAAGGATTAGTAAGGAATAAAAACAAAAGATGTGTTAATGGCGAAATTATATGTTATTTAATTGAAATTAGTGTTAATATGATAGATGAAATCAATTATTTTGTACGTAAATTTACAATCATTATTTGTAAATAATAAGTTAATAGATATGAATTATTAAAGTACAATAATTGTTTTATTTATCATTTTATTATTAAATCCGTTTGAAATTCATTTGGAAATCAATGAAATTAATGTAATTAAATATTACAGTTAATACAAGAAAAGACGTTAACTGGAGAGTAATGAGTGTAATAAAATGGAAACTTATGTTTAATAAATTCATATGGTACTTATTGATTTAATAACAAAATTTAAATCAAAATAAAAGAATTTGTTTTGAAATTTAAAATATAATAAATGGATTTTATTACTATTGTAATTAAATGTCTAAATTAATTTAACATTTAAATCTTGGATTTAACATGAATTTTTTATCTTAAAAGATTATAAATTACTGTTTAATCAAGAATGATGTTAGAAAACATTTAAGTTAGAATTTAAAGACGATTAAACCAATTTAATAATAATTCATTTAATTAACGCGAAAACATGAATGTAATGTGTTTTTTAAAGCTAACTTTTATTTACAACAGAATTAGGGTTTGAAATTAGTTTCATTGAGTTTAAAAGTATTACAAACCCATATTTCGACATATAGGATGACCTATTTTCGTTTCAGAAACGAAACGGGTTTTTCGACCATTTGTTATCGCATTGGCCCAATCGATTTATATTCACATGTAAAATGTGATTTTTGAAATATAACTATTCAAATTTGATTCAAATGTGTACTAATAATAAAATCAAATTATTAATGAACATTGTGGTTTGTAATAACATAGTTGTAAAGTAGAAATAATGTATTTGTCTATAACTGTGAATTGGTAAATTATTTGAATATAATTTAATTTAAATTTATCGAACAATGAAATATTAACTATTGTATACGATGGAATTAGGCCTCGAAACTAGTCACATTGTGTTCAGAAGAGCTTTTTAAATGTAGATTTCCTATCAGCACGCCTCGATTGGAGTTCGGGTTGTTTTGACCTTACGCTATAAATAGGCATGCAAATCGAGATTAAAATATTACTAAAATATTGAAGAAACCTAATTTTCATGGCCATCACTTTCAATAGCCGAAACTTTCCATCTTCTTCCTCTTGGATCTCTCTCATCTCTCACCTATTCGCGACGAAGTCTAAACGAAAGTTGTAGAGCTCGATCTCCTCTACGATCTCTACGGTTGGACCGAGCTAGTATCGCATGGATCCACCAAAATCTGGCAATGGAGGCGCAACGTTCGAGGCTCCATCGCAGGCTAAGGGCGGCGGCGCAAGCTAGGCGAAGGTGGAGGCGGTTGTGGTGGTGTGCTCTAATCGTAGGCCGATGGCCCAAGCGGCGCGGTGGCGAAGAGATCGTGGCAGCTAATGGGTTTATGCATGTTGTAACTTAGTTGGATGATGGTGGTAATTGACATTTTGCTCTTTGTTTTAATTTAATTTAAATTTAGAATTTAAAACTTATAACTTGAATAACTTTTGCAAACGAATTCTGATGAACGCGCAGTTTCTTCCGTTGGAATCGTTTTGAAATTCCGGACAACATGAAACTAGTTTAGTTAGATTTGGAGACTGTTGATATTTTGAGCTTTTATTGGATTTTTAATGGACTTAAAATCAAAGGTGAGTGATTTAACGCACTCACGTAATACTAAATTTTCTTATGTTAATAGAATTAAATTTATGAAGTGATAAGAATTTTATTGGTTATTGTTGGTAGTTTAAATTGACATTTATGTTAATTTGAATTTTATATTGAATTAAATTAACATTTAAATTAATATTGAATTAATTGCTAGTTAAATACCAAAAATTGATAAGTAGCAACTGTTATGTTATATTGGTTAATTTGGATGTTGATTGTAATTAGATGTCTATTGATTGATATGTTGAATATATGGTTGTTATTTATTTTGATATATCCCTGTTATTATCCCATTATTTATTTGACATCCTATAAATTTTCAATTGAGTTATTTCGAATAAATTAAGAAATAAGTTGAAATGATATATACCTATGTCATTTAATTTTGGGTTGAAATGATACATACATCTGTGCATGAACTTAAAATCGAAATAACTGATCACTTAGCCATAGGGTATAAAATTATATACAGACACAGGATTTGGTTAAATGGTTTTAAATTCTAGAATTTAGAATTGTTTAAATGATATTGTTTAAGAAAAATAAAATTTTAATTTATATTTGAATTATTTTCTAAACTGAGTTCTGAAATGTTGAAATTGTAACTGTTTAAATGAAATTGTTCAAGGATTTAACTTGAAATCTTAAAGTGGAAATTGGAATATGATTTGAATTTATCGAAAGTTGATTATTTGAAAGGTTAAACTTTTAATTTAAACTTTGAATTTACTTTAATTAAAATGGTTTAAATTGGTATTCTCAAGTTGGACGTAAAATGGGTTTCAACAAAAAATGTTTAAAAATGAGAAATTGAATGGAACCTTTAAGTCATCCGAATAGAATCGTTTAAATTGAGATTTGAAGTAAAAGTTTGAAATCATTTGAATTGATGCTGATTTAAATTGGAATTTGAATATGAAGTTGACTTTAAATTGGAAGTTGAAAATTTGAATTTGTTGTGATTTGAAATCGGTACATGAGTTCAAGCTGTTTTGAAAAGATGAAACAATTTTAATATATAAATTATTTTAATAACCAAATTATTTTAATATATATAAATTTTTTATCCAATCTATTTTCAATACTAAAATCTAATTTATATTCTAATCTATTTCTAATCTTTAACTATTTAAATTATTCCAAATTATTTTTCAATATTTAAAACTATTTTTAATTATCCAAACTATTTTTAATATTCAAACTATTCTAATTATTCAAAACCATTCTCAATGTTCAAACTATTTAGGAGTGAGAATTATTTAGATTTAAATCATTGATTTAAATATTGATATTTTGAAGGTATGACCTACTTTGAATTTTAAATGATTTTGAAGCAAGTCTGATATTTTGATACGGAATATGACTTTTTCTCGAAAATTTAAAAGAACCAACCGTTGTGTAAAACGACGTTTGGTTATTAAAGGGACCGGGCCTCTTATTGGCATACTCTCTGTCAATAGTGGAACCACTTTAACAATTGTGTACGCGGTGGATGATCCAGAATGAAGTGGCTAGATTTGAAGATCGTTTTTTGGATTTGAAGAAAGACAACGATGATGGATAGACCCCGACACTTATGTCAATTAGAAATGACTAATCCAGGATGACTTGTCCTGACCATCGAGGCTAGCAACCTCTAGCGACATCTATTCTTCTTATTACTATATTGATTTGGCTTGATCGATGCACCATGATTTGATTAAGAAATGGATGTTCGCGATCGGCCGTTAGGGGTTACCACCAATCAGGAGACTCGAATTGGCAGTATCCTACCTTGGACATTGCCTCACGTGTCTTGTCATGCTTTTATCCTTATACGCGACCACTACGATCGACTTTGTTTTAGTGTTGTTTTATCACGGCGCCTTCCTGGCTACCGACATTACTGGTAATGCTGCTAAGGCAAACTGTAGGATAATGTTTAAAAAATTGTTAATGGGGATCAATGTAAAGCCTTAACGTTATTTTAATTCTTTACTGATAGAAACTACATATATAGCGTATCATACTACATATAGATAGTTTGACGGATCCTTAAGGGTTGGAAAATCCCATAACATCTCTTAAGTTATTGCACTCACTATGTGCATTGGATAGGAGATGGAAAACCCCGTAAACATCTCTGAAGCTATCACACTTATGTTTACTTGTTATTGTTTTAACTTATATAAGAACTTTTAGTTCCGACTCGAGTGTTTTGTCTTTTCATTACCCTTGGGTCAGCCTGAGCATTTCAATGTTTGAAGACATTATTCCCTGAAGATGAAGATGAAGATGGAGTTTGCTAGACCGTATTTACTATTATTCTTCCATTGCATTATTTTGGTATGTTTGTTGATTGTACTATGATTATATTTTAAAAGTTGTGTAATCAAATGTATATTGAAAAACAGCTTCATGAACTATTTATTTGTTTATTATATTTTATCATTCTGTTGCGAGATTCTGTGTTGTGCTTTCCTTCTTTTCTCTTAGTTTCTTATAAAACCTCATTGACAATCCTCCCTTTTGAATGGTTCGAGTTGGACATGTGTGCTTTATTATCGATTTAAACCATCCGAAAGGTTGGTTGCCACACATAAGCAATACCATCATCACCCACACCATCAACGTCACTCATGTCCACCATCGTAGCTTATATATCCATAGACAAAAAGGAACATAAAAGGAGGGGGTCAGACATGAGTCTGGTGAGTGAAAAACACTACTAACAATATACTGTAGATACTACCGCATAACATTATATAAAGGCTACATCTAAAAAAAGAACTACCTCAACCTATCTCATCTGCATTTACAAAATTAGCCTGACATAATAAAAATGACATATGGACCTAAACTACTTTGCGAGCAATGATACAAAAACAAAGCATAATGTAGCATACAACTTATGAGTTAGTTAAACAAAGACTAACCCATAAACAAACGATGGTAAAGTAAGCATAAACATATCCTAACCATTACTGGTAAACATAGATTGATAAAAACGTAAATTTTCTTAGGTAAACATGATCTAACATAATACAAACACAATGAACTAAGATAGATACTAGTCTCCGAACGCACTAGTGTTAGTTAAACAATACTAACACTCAGACACGTATTTATTCACATATACCAATGTACAATGCTAGGTAAACATCCATATAAACATCTTATAAGATTCTCACGTTGCATGTAAACCTAAAACGATAAACAATCGCTACTTGATTCGGCCCTTAAGCGGGCTTAAATTCAGCCAGCCAATTAAAGGTTGCACCGGTCGACCGATGAACGTTCCAAGTAGGAAAACAGCCTATGGCCTGAAGTTATTTGTCATCGATTCTCACCTAATCTCATCCAGATCTTTATATTTTTTTATTTTTTAGTTTTCTACATCTTTACAACATCATACTACACATTTCTACCTTTCTAAACTTCATAATACGATTCCATATCACTCTGTTTACCCAATTCCAACCATTTCAGCATCTTAAACATTTAAAATCTAATTTAATCCATTCTAATCATCACATAGACATTTCTTAGGGCTATAAACATTTACATAATTTCAAATATTATATACATTCTATTTACATACACACTTATTTAATTATTAAACCTAACATCAATTATAAAATTATATACTCTCATATAAACCATATAATCAAAGGAGATTATTCTCATTCACCAATCTACGCTTCCAAGCCCAAGAATTCGATTGATTGATCTCCAATTCGTCGCTGGTCAGAAATATGGAACTCTAAAGATTCCCGAATCGCCATATAGATGGTATAATTGGACTCCTCTACTCGTTTTGATCTATTTAGTATATTTATTTCTTGAATTTGGTTGAGGTTGACAATGTTGCGAGAAGACAATGGAAGAGGGTTTATAGAAAGATGGAGGAAGAAGATCAACTGAAATGTACGTGAAATGTTTTCTTAAACTTCTCATCCTTCTTCCTACAATATTTTAAATATTTGTTTCACTTAAGTGGCTTAGGCCCAAATAACAATTCCAAACCCATTAACTTAAAAACGGCATAACTCCTCTATACGTACTTTGATTCGGACAAACCAATATATAATTCAGACTATAAAAACGAGCTCTTTGTAATGGTATAATTCTCATAGTCTAATTCTAGGTTTGTAAAATTACATTTTACACTTTTTTAGTTTAAAATTACTTAAATACCCTTTATATTAGTTTCTAATATTTATAGGGTATTACATTCTTCCCTCTAAAAGAATTTTGTCCTTGAAGTCCTAAAGGACTAAAAATGCAATGCGTACACTCACAAATCATGTAACATATACGATGTATCCACAAACATGCACATCCATGTACGTGTATCTGTATTGTACAAATTTGTATCACAAATCATCAAGAAAAATAAATAACACACCTCCTTGCCAATGCTGGGCATTCTCCTTTCATATGCCCCATCTGGTTAAAATTATAGCACTTGATTTTCGCGGCATTCACCCTTGATCCTTCACTCTGTGTCCCTCATATTACACCTTTTATTTTGTTTCTTAACTGACCACTATGATTTCGACCTTCCTTACGTTTTGCTAGACAAGAATCCTTCTTAAACTGTTCGATATAAAATCCCATAACAATAACGTTCAATAATGCAGCTTCCACTTAACTCTCGAACGACGCTTCCATAAGAATATGACTAAGTGCTAATTCTCTTAATGGAGAATTCAATTCTTTTGCAAATTTCACAACTTTCTTCGATGCAGTGTCCACTAGCTCAAATCCAAACCTTGTTGGTTTGTTAAACTTATTTATATATTCCTTTATAGTCATTTCTCCCTAACGAAGATTGATAAACCTTTCGAGCATCAATTCCTTCTCGGCCTCAGGTATAAACTAGTTTTCAAATGTTTTTCTTATAGTCAGCCCAGGTAATTTCCTCCTTGTTAACCTTAGCACTAAAAATTTCCACAAATTACATGCTTCTCCATGTAAATTCCAAGAGGCAAGCATTCTTTTAACAGCATCATCCAAACCAAGAAAATTAAAAATCTTATCACAATCACGATTCCATTCTTGAGCTTCCATAAATGACTCGGTCCCCTTAAATGGTTTGCCTCCCAAGCTATTAAACTCCTTGTATAACTTAATGAAATTCAAAGCGAGAGTCAATGAAGCTACAACACCTTGTACCGAAGACGTAGGAACTTTAGTATTAATAATGGCATGATTTGTGGCTTATAGATAATGGAAATGGAATGTTCACTCTCGGTATCTCTATAGCCTCCTCTCTAGTGCTAGTTTCAGTCGGGTTACTCATCTCTACTGTCTATAAAATAAAGTTCATTAGCAACTCCACATAGAATAGTAAACAAAGATGGTAAACTTAACCCCAAAACAAATGGCCTGTGCACATACCCCTTTGAAATATTAACACACATTACGAGAATATACAAAGTACGATTTCTCAATACGTCTTAACACTAGCTTTGATACAAAATGTAACGACCGGATTTTTCATGGCCATGAAATCGCTATAAAATGAAAAACTGAATCATTATAAATAATTTAAATAGTATACAGAGAGATCCATTTAAACCGACTATACTTTTAGAATCTCATAGTGGAAGAAAACAAACATAGTATATACTTCAAATATCAAATATCAAATCATATCCCAGTACACATGATCACATCCAATTCCATATACATAAGTACATAATATACTAATATTATCAGGTGATAAATATAACACACTATATGCAGAAGCAACGCCATCATCACTCACAACGTCAATGTCACTCAAGTTCACCATCATAACCTGTAAATCCATAGACAAAAAAGGAACATAGGATGAGGGGCCATACATGTGTCTGATGAGTGAAAACACTACTAAGAATAAACTATAGATATGATCGCATAACATTATATAAAGGCTACATCTAAACAATGATGTACCTCAACCTGTTTCACTTGCATTCGTAAAGTTGGCCTGACATACTAAACATGACATATGGGCCTAAACTACTTTGCGAACAATGACAATATAAGAAAACATAATGTAGCATACAATGTATGAGTTAGTTATACACAAGAGAACCCCTAAACGAACAGTAGTCAAGTAAACATAAACATAGACTAGCAACTACTGGTTAAACGCAGATTGATATAAATGGAAATTATGTTAGATAAATATGGTCTAACACAACGCGAATACAGAGAACTTATTGGACAGAGAATAGTCTCCAAATGCAGTAGCATTAGTTAAACAATACTAACACTCGAACATGCATCTATATACACATTCCAATATATTATGCAACGCTAGGTAAACATCCATATAAAACATCTTTTGAGATTCTCACTTGCATATAAACCCAAAATGATAAACAATTGCTACTCGATTCGACTCCTATGCCGGCCTGGGTTCAGCCTCTCAATTACAGGTTGCACCGGTTGATCGGTGGAGATACGGTGGATTGATAAACGTTCCAAGCATAAAAACTGCCTACACCCTAAAGCCATTTCGTCACTGATTCTCACCATATTTCGCTTGGATCTTCATATTATCGATTTCTTAAGTTTTCTACATCTTTAAGACATCATACTACACATTTCTATCTTTCTAAACTTCATAATATCATTCCATATCATATTCTTTACCCAATTCCAGCCATTTCAGCATTTTAAAATTTTAAAATCTAATTTAATCCAATATAATAATCACCTAGACATTTCTTAGGGTTATAATCATTTATATAATTTCAGATATTATATACATTCTATTTATATACACATTTATTTAAGTATTAACCCTAACAAAGATTATAGAATGGTATACTCTCGTATAGACATTTTAATCGGAGGAGATGATTCTCACTCACCAATTTATACCTCCAAGCCCATGAATTCACTTAATTTCTCTTTGATTCCTTATAGTCCAAAAACACAGTACTCCATAGATTTCAAATCTCCAAATATATGTTATAACTGAATCCTCTTGTCACGCTAATCGATTTAGTTTATTTATTTGTTGAATTTGGTTGAGGATTAACAAGGTTGTGAGAAGACAGAGGAAGAGGTTTTGTAGTGAGACATAAAGGAAGAAGGTGAAAGTGAAATGTTCATGAATGATTTTAAAAACTTCTCAGCCTGGTTCTTATAATTATATAAACCATTTTTTCACTTAAGTGGGCTTAGGCCCAAATAACAATTCCAAATCCACTAACTTAGAAACCACATAATTCTTCCATGCAGACTTCGATCAGGAAAAATCAAGATATCATTTTGACTAAAAAACGAGCTCTTCGCAGTGGTATAACTCTCATCATCTAATTCCAATATTTTTAAAATTACCATTTTGCATTTTCTTAGTTTAAATTTACTAAAATACCCTTTATATTATTTTCTAAAATTCATGGGCTAATATAATATATGTATATAAATAGAAACATATATATATGAGATAGTGTAAGAGAATCACAATTGAATAATAAATCTTTATTAATGATTGGAATACGGTTTCGATTTTTTGATCTGCCTACAAAGGTCTAAAAATGCCCTATACAAACAAAGGACAAAAGTTCAAATCCCACTTAAATTTATTTCCAACAAAAATGTCAATACATAAATATGATCATAATTCAAATCCTAATTTTATATAATGTGTAACGACCCAGAATTTAATCGCTATTTAAATGAATATTTAATTATATTTTAAATAATTAATAAATGGATGTATATTAACAAATAAAAATATTTTAAAATAATAACTAATGATAATAAAAAAATTCAAAATTTGTTTACCAATATATATAGTTCATAGAGAAATAGAAAATGTGACAAGATGTTATTTTCCAAAATGTCGGTTTTTCATTCATTAAAAGTTATTCAAAAGTTTATAACACTATGCTAAACTTACATGCACACATTGCAAACTCTCTTAAACATGTGGTGTACATTTACATATGCATGTACATGTTTCCTCCTTAAGCATATTAACATATAAGGATAAAGGAAAATATTTTATAAAGGAATATATACATGTATATATGTGTGTATATATATATATATATTGCATGTTTTCAACACAAGCACATATGATACGGCATGAATAGTTGAAAGTAAGGGGTGGGAATACAATGGACAGATTTAAGGGGGGAGGGGTATGGATGTGCATGCATATTCATATTTAAATATAAATCACTTTATATTATTTTAATTAAATCCTAAGCCTATATATACCTATTTATCTTCATATTATCATGTTTACAACCTCCTTCTTCATTTCAAATCCTAAGAGCTTAAGAAATATAGCTATGGCCTCCTTTTCATAAATTCTAGAACAAGAAATATCACTTCTTTACTAAAAAATCGTCTATTTATTTCAAAAAACCACTTCTACAAATCATTCAACACCTCCTCTTCCAAGCTACAACACTCTATCCACCCAAAACTATAAGAGTTGAGCCTAAACTAGTCAAGGCCGAGTCAAATTAGCTAAAGCCGAGTCATCTTGGAAGTCCAAGCACCTAAAATTCCTATGTGCAAATTTTCTAAAGCGTTTTCAAGTTTCAGAAAATGTTCGCTTTGACTTAGAAATTTTTTAGAAAGTAAAGATAATATTTTTGGAAAAGAAATAACTTGTTTTAATGATCTATATATTTTGAGATGATATTGTTTGTCATGTTGAAATATCACGTTATTTGGATAATATATGATTGCAAGTTGGTTGTTTGGTATAGAATTGTGATTTGGATAATATATTGACACGTTTGGATACGTATATGGATATAGAATTGTGGAATTGGTTTATGATATGATGCTGATGTTTTTTTGAAAAAAACCAAGTACGTTGTGAAATGGTTTTGAAAAATTTGTGCTTTAAAAAGTCGTAAAAAACATGAGATCCAATTTGAAAATGAAAGCCCTTTTTTCTAGCTTTGAATTTTTGAAAATGTTTTTCAAGTTTTTACCGTTTGTTTAAGGTTTTCAAAAATTTTACAATTGTGTTTTCAAGAATGCGGTAGCTAAAGTTAAGTGAGATTCCCACCTAGAAATCAATTCTACCAAATTACGCTTATAGCGGTAGTCGCTATGGATGTAATTCAAAAATTTCGCGATTTCAGGTTTTTAAGTGTTTTCTTTTGGATTGTTATTGAAAATTCATTTAAAATAATTAAGTAAGTCAAAATTTTAAAGTTTTAATAATTTAATAATTTATTTATTTAATTTATTAATTATGGAAATTATTATTTGATTATTTAATTAATAATTAGGCTAAGTAATTAGAGGTAAGAAATTTTTAACTAAGTTATTTTAATTAAGTAATTTATAAATAATGATTAATTAAGATAAAAGAAAGTTAATTTTTATTTAATCAATGTTATTTTAATTAATTATTTAATTAGAGTTAAATACTTAGATAATTATTATTAATGAAAGGTTAATTATCCACTTAATTAAGGATTGATTTCTTAAATTAATGTTATTTACTTGAAGTGTAAATAAGGTTTAATTATAAATAAAATTAGGATTATTAGTGATTTAACTTTGATCTGATTAAAGTTTATTTATTTTAAGGTTTCTTTTAAAACTTTATATGTTATTTATTTTTAACCAATTTTTTTATAAGTAAATTGTTTTAAAACCAAGGGTCTCTTGTCCATGCTATTAAGTAGTGGAATGAATCAAAGTAGTTGTAATAAAACGATAATGTGTTTTATTGAAAGTAAGTCGCCTTGTACTTATCACAAATACTGCACTTTGAGAACGTGATGAACACAACGGGGTTAATTTCGATAAGCGAGTCATGATAATCTAAGCGTATAAATGTATCTCCATATGTAAATATTTACACCCCAATAGTGGGATAGCCCACTATCAACAACTTGACCCTTTAAAATTATCGAATGTTGGTTTGGAGAGACCGGTATCGGGTATTAGTTTTTATCCAAAAACCACTTTTAACCAACGTTAACATTCGAATTGGAAAGTCTTTGAAGTGCATGTGCTATTTGCTACTAACCCTGAGGGTGATCCAAAATGGATGTAGTGGAGATAATGCCTTCAGTTCGTTCATCTCCTAAATGACTTGTATGGATGATTGCTGACATTGTGTATGAAATCCAATGTTAGTAGTCCAAGTGGCAATGCTATAATAAAAGTAAACCTAGCTTCAGACCTCATCAATTGGAAATTACCGTAATAGGGTATGCAGTGGGGCTGTGTGGGTCGCGCTCATCAGGGTATGTCATCACCATATCTAAAATAAATATTTGACCCATTTTATGTGCTCCAATACAGTTCCCAATCCCAACCATGGTGATGATGTATTCGGTATTACTAGTCAAGTAGTAGGCCGATTCTGTGTAGCAGGGGTATAAGATGTTCTTCCCAGACCCCAGCTGTATTTTATCAAGAGGAGCATCTACGAAAGGTAGTTCCTTACCTAGTCATGTATGGAATCCATTTCCCAACAAGTTCCTTTGGTCTTAGTTGTATACTTATTGTGTTATAATTTAATTAATGTAATAATTTTGGCTATATGAGTTATTTACTTGAAACCCAAGACATTATGATAATATCACTTGATTTATATATAAAGTGTTTTGGTTATTGCAAGGTAAAAACACATCCGTGTATATATGCGGTGTGGTCTCATGAGATACCTTTGATTTTCATAATGTTTTATAAAAGTAAAAATTAAGTTGTTTGAGTTTACTTACACCAGACCCATGTGTGACTCGTAGTTTTATTTTATTTTCCTAAAAATCTTAGGTACTCAAATTTGTACGAGTAGTCAAGTGATCTAGGTTTCTTACAGAAGCATTTTGAAGGAGCTGGAGCAGGTGGCTCCACCAGTACCTATTTATTATTTTATTCGGCTGTGTTTATGTATGGTTTATATATTTTGTGAATGGCAATTAGTTATAACCATCCACTTGAAGTATAATGTAATGACTCTGATGTATTATTTATATGGAAATGACAATGTATATGATGTTTTGATTCATGGTGAGATACTATGATTGTGTAGTTTCTTCTTATCTTTCCTCTTCTTCTTCCTTTAATGGCTCGTCTTTCGTTGCTAGAAAGGCGGTCGTTACATTTTGATATCAGACCCTAGATTAAGCGAACTCTTAGGCTTTGGGTTGAGGGTCAACTTCAAGAGTTCGTATTTGTAATTTTTAAACATGTGTGTGTGTGTCTATATATATATATATATATATATATATATATATCCGATAGATAGATTAGCTTGATAGGTTTGATTAGTACCCTTCTTTCAATAATTATCTCGTCCAAGTATTCTATGAATTATCTTGCTATGTCCAGGTAGTAAGATATGAGTAACAAAGGCATAAGAAGTAGGGGAGAAGGTAGCACTACAACTACAAATGGTCGAACCCTAAATCCTGGAGAAGTTCGAATTACCGTAGAGGCTAGACTAAAGTAGCCACGAGTGAATTTCGCAACTTTATGAAAGGATTACACCAACCTCGGAGGAAAATCATTTAATGGAACTGAGTCTACCTTGGAAGTGCATGCTTGGTTGCGATCTTGTGAAACTTTTTTAAAGGTCTTGGCTTAGCCGATGAACAAAAAAGATTCTTTGCAACATGGCGGCCACAAGAGGGAGCGGCAGCTTGGTAGGACTACCTTACTGTAAATATTCCAGAAGACGATTTTTCATGGGCTGGATTTAAAGAAGTTTTTGAAGACCAATTCTTTCCAACAGCTGGAATGATGAGGATGTACCACAACTTTATGGACTTGAAGTGGGGGATCTATCTATAGTGGAGTTTGAGACGAAGTTCAACGAGTTATCTTGTTTTAGGACAGAATTGATCAACACGCCATTAAAGAAGAATGAGATGTTTTTTTGGGTATGAGGGAGAAATACCATGAGAAAATGACTACTTATGCTAAAGGTACTTTTGTGGATCTAGTTTATACGGCTCTAAGGTACAAGGCCTTGGAAAAGAAGCCGATTCTATTAGCACCGAGTGCAAATACCAATGGATGTAGTTCTAACAAAAGGAAGTTTAATCCTAGTTGGAAAAATCAGGAAAAGGGAAAGCCTCGATGTAGGGCTCAAGTAAATTTTTTAAGGATTTTTTTTGCCACGAGTGTCAACAGAATGACCATATCACAAAGTTTTGCAAGAATTCTAGAATGCAGCAGTAATAGCAACAGCAATGTAGACCTATCTCCCTAATGGTCCAGAAGACTCTTTGTTGTAATTGCAATCATCTCGAGCATATGGTAAAGGACTGCCTACTCATGAAGAAGGTGCAGTAGCCCAAGGTGTACCCATTATGAGTGAACCGTCTACTTCAATGGATGTGAAGAGAAAAGGCCTCCATGAAGGTACCTTGCTGACTAATGGTATTTTTGTTCGAGCATTATGTGATACTAGTGCCTCTCATAGTTTTATCTCTTGTCAATTAGTAGGTAAATTTCACCTTATTCCTAGTATTGTAAAAAATCCTATGTGTGTGTCAAACCCTATAGGTAAGGTAACCAATTTTAACATGATTTGTAAGAATGTGCCAATTTCCTACCTTTCCATCACTTTTCTTGTGACCCATATGTCTTGGACTTTAAAGGATTTGACATTATTCTTGGTATGGATTGGTTATCAAAATATAAGGTTGTTTTAAAATGTAATAAGAGAACTGTATCTTTAGTGACTAATATAGGAAGGAAAGCTAAGGCATCATGTAAGGAACCCGGTATCCATATATGTAGTTTCTTGTATGCCCTTGAGGCTACCTAGGAGGATTTAGGGTCTGCTGGTGTTGTTAAGGATTTTTCCGATATACTTGGAGAAGTCAAAATTTACCCCCAAACGAGAGATAGATTTTCACGTTCATTTGGTCCCTAGTGCAAGGCCTGTAGTTCAACCTAAGAGAAGGTTGGTTCAGAAGGAAAGAGAGGAGTTGGTAAGTCAAAACCAAGACTTGTTAAGCAGAGGATTGATTAGACCCAGACATTTCAAGTTGGGTATCTACTATGGTGTTTGCGGCTAAGTCTGATGGATCTTTAAGGTTGTACATGGACTATAGGGAATTTAATAAGCCGACCATTAGGAAAAAGTATCCCTTACCCCTCACTGATGATCTTTTTGATCAACTTCATGGAGCTATGGTATTTTCTCCGATGGATCTAGCTACTAGATTCCATCAATTGAGGGTTGCTGAAGATAGTGTACCCTTAATTACTTTTAAAGGCCCCGATTGTTTCTTTGAGTGGTTGGTTATGTCTTTCGGGCTAACCAATGCACCTGCATATTTCGTAGATCTCAAGAACCACGTTTTCCAAGATGTCCTTAATAAGTTTGTGTTAGTTTTCATCAATGACATCCTTATTTACTCCAAATCTAAGGTGGAGCATAAACCTCATTTAGAAGTAGTGTTGGAGATATTTAGGAGACATGTCCTAATTATAGGATCAATTTCACTCTAGGGGGGGTAAATAGGGTGATGGTGTTAATTATAAAAATTAATTGTGGAAGCTTATAAAATAATTTCAACACAGATCACAGAATATTAGCAGCACAGAAATAAATAGCAGAATAATAAAATGCAGAAATAGAACGACACAAAATTTACCCAGCTTCGGCAAAACCCTGCCTACGTGCTGCCCCCAAGGATTCTAGTAGAAATTAAGTAGTCACACGCTTACACACGTAAACTCACGACACCCGCTACTGACTAAGCTAACTCTACGCTCAAAACCCTGCCACAACTCAGCCACTGAGTTGCGAATTCTTAAACTACGCTACGTAGCTTGTGCCCTAGTCACACGACTAGTAAATACAACGGTTTAAAATTTAAAAACAAGTTTAAAAAGCAATTTAAAAACAAAAGACAAAAAACCTAATTAAAAAACCCTTAATAAAATAAAGCCGGCCCCCTTTTCTAATTTGGCCCGATCCTCTTTTATATGCTTCGTTCCTTTGTGAAAATGGTGGTCGTTCCATAATTAAGAAAATGGCAGCTATGTTGCTTTCTTTGTTCGATTTGAAGTAGGGCTTCGTTCCCTTGTGGAAATTAGGGCTTTTCAATTGAATTCGCTGCTTTTGATTTCTCGTAGTTTGCCTTGTCGATCGCTTGTTTCTCTGATTAGCTCACGACTCTTCAATTTGGATCGAGTTGGTCTATGATTTCGGTATGTGCTTTTCGTTTATGCTATTCTGTTATGCTTGATTAATTCCTATATTCTGCCGATGATGACTTTTGGGGTTTTAATGCTTGAACTCGATGTCTATTGCCGATGATGTCAATTGCAATTTATAGGAGTCGAACTCCTAAATTTACGTCATATATTTCTTATTTGAATTCGTCAAAACATTCGCTCTGCCGCTTGATAATGCTTGAACGTTTTAGATTTCACTGACTGGTTCAATTCGAATATTTCCCTTACTTCACTGTTACGATTTAAGCTTGAGATCTTCAATCCTTCCTTGATCGTTACGGCAGCTACTTTCCTATTTTATTTTTGACTTTTTTAATTTGTTCCTGCGTTGATTTCTGACTTGGTCAAAATTCAACGTTGATTTGTGATTCAACTTTTTTTTTTCTGATGACTGTTTATGTGAATCCACGACATCGGCCATTTTGATTTCTTAAAATAATTTTTGAATTTCTGATTCATCTTTGTGTCTTCATCACTGATCTGGTTTCTTGTGTGAATTTCTGGTCGGCTTCAACTTTGATTCTTCACTGTAATATCACTCTTGGTTGCTGCTGTGTTGTGTAGTAGTCTCTTGACAATTTGAGACAGTCTACACGTTTGTTGTATATATATATATATATGAGCTGATGGTTTATGCATATTGCAACTTGTACCTGCTGATGTTTGTTGTCAGTCTGTAGCTCTGTTCATCATGACTTGGCTTGACTTTTCCTGACTTCGACATCTTATATTCATTGAGATGTTCACTGCTGTTTTTCTGTTGCAAGTGTATGTTTTCATCGACTTCTATTCACTGTACTTTCAGTCATGTTGAACTGTGTACATGCTTTATGTTAATCTGGTCATTCATACTTTAGTCTGTTATGAGCAGTTTGTAGTTGCTGGCAACCTTTGCTAGTTTATTCATGTTGCCTGTTGCACTAAGTCTTGATAGTCGAGTTGCACACTTGTGGTCTTCATTGTTGCTGTTATGTTGGTGGCAATCTTGTACAACTTGTGTTTGCACCTGCTCAATCCAATTTTCATAGTTGCATGCTTGCTGTGCATTGTTCATGTCACTCCTTTGGTATTGTTGTAGACCACATTGTCACTGTTCATACGTTGAAGCCGTACAAGTTGATGTCTTTGAGCTTCACTTTGATATTTTTGCAGACCACTTGATTTTCCTATAGCATAAAAATCTCTGTTTCATTCTGGAAAAGCATTATACTTTATTTGTTGCACTTTCTCCTCAGTTTTGCTTCTGCACTGTGCCTTGTTGTGGCTGGAGTTGTTGCCTGTAGTGTTGCTTTGTTGTTAGCTTTGAGCATGTTGTATTGATCATTTGTATACATACATTCATGTATGTATATTGGTGTATGTCTGCATTCATCTTTTCCACTGAAATATTTACTGACTAGAGTCTTGTTGCATTGGCTAGTTTGGTTCACCTGTTCGTTATTTGAATTTGAGACTTTGTTGTTGTTTGCCGAGGTTGTTGTGCACTGACTTGAGCTTCTGGCCTTGATGTCATGGTGTACATGTAAGTTGCATTGCATATGTCTTTACCTTGTACTGACCACTGCCCTTTTTCATATTGTTGGTTCGCTGTAGTTTGTTTCTATGACTTGAATGCGGCACTGTGGTATTATGATTTGTACATTGAGTTGAATCCAGCTTAAACGCTCGGGTTTGACCTTATGCTCGTGTCGAGATTTTATTTATATTGCACCTGAGTTGAACCCGTCCTTTTATTTTGGGTTCGACCTTGTGCCCACCTGTCCCTGTAACATTATCAAGTGTATATCGGTGTGCACAGCCTTGTGGCATGTACAGTGATACACTGTGCATGTCACATTGTTCGTGTGTGATGAATTAAAATGTAAATGATGACGAACAACCCGAATAACTGAGGCAAATAATATTTTCAAAATCCATATTTTATTTTATATTGCAAAAATATTTCTTTTTCAATTTTACTGCGTTAGTGTATATTTTTGCTGATTGCTCAGACGTTGGATTCTATCTGGAATGAAGTTGAAGATAAAATATGAATTGAGTGAATGAGTGATGTGTAGTGAGGTTAAATGTAAATATGAAATTGTGATGTATTGTAATCAAAATTGTATATGTATAGTGAGAGCTTGAATTTGTACTATTCAAAATTGTAATAAATATTTGTTTGAATAAAATTTGTGTTTGAATTCAAATTCTGTGTTATTTAATTTTATTTAGCAAATATTTATTTAATCTGTGAAAAAAGAAATAGTACATTACCAAATACATTTAACTGAATATATATATATATATGTGTGTGTGTGTGTGTGTGTGTGTGTGTGTGTGTGTTTGTGTGTTTATTATCATCAAACAAAAATCATATAATCGCATATTCAACAATCTTCCCCTTTTGATGATAACAAACATATATTTAAGATTTTGAATATGTTATATGTATTTGATCATAGATATACTCTAATTGCTCCCCCTATTTAAATGCTTCCTCTCTACACAAAGCTCCCCCTACATATATGCATACAAATAAAAGTATGCAAATGAACCTAGATGCAAATAGAAAATATTTGACATTTGCTTGATTTTATTTGACAAAATCTTAACTTTTCCCTCCCCCTTTTGTTATCAGCAAAGAATAATAGTGTTAGAGAAAATAGAGATAAAGTGATCGATATTAATCCAACATTAAAACTCAATTGAATATAAATATTAAATTTCAATAAAAAATCAAACAAAAATCATAACTACCATTGAAAGGCACATATTCCACTTTTGAAAATAATGGAAATGATGTCATCATATAAAACCATACAGTTGTATCTGTTTGTGGTACATTTATATCAGAAATTTGAATATCTACTAATCATGCATAACCGTTAGGACTTTTAAATGAGATGAGTAGTATTCCAATTTAATTTTAAAAGTGAATTCAAGTATCTTCTAATCACGCATAACCGTGTGGACCTTTAAATGGGATTAGAATCAACTTGTTTATTTAATAAATCAATTTTGATATGCGTTCCATACATGCATAACCGTGAGGACTTTTACATGAGCATGGAAGCACATAACAAATTCCAAGTAATTCACCCATGCATAACCGTGAGGACTTTTAAATGAGAGTGAATACTTTGGATTTTATTTTGTTTTATAAAATAAAAAAGAATGATTCCTGTTTAAAGTACCACATATCGACAAACTATATTGAATTTTTGATGAGCGATGGTCGATAGAAATATGATAGACGTAGAAATGGTCATGGAATCTTTACCCAACAAAAAGTTTTATAACTCTTGTTTGAATTTCTAAAGAAATTTTTCTAAATATACTGTCTTGAGTAATGTATGATAAATATCAACACTCATCACTTTTTCAATCACTATTTATCTTTTCGATAATTATTAGGGAGTTAGACTAGTCAAAATTGTCATTTAAATCAAATTCAAAAATAATTATGAAATCAGTTTTTAAAAATGACTAATCTGAAAATATGATTAAAAATGATTTTCTCGAGGGTGTTATATGAGAAAATTTTCTGCTATTTGAAAATTATTTGAAATGAAAAAATATGCAGATATTTTCTTTAAAAAACCGACGCAGTTACTAAAAATCACGTTCAACTTGTAAGTTTTCTATCAACTAGATTACCAGTGTGATCTACATCTAAATTTCACTTTCACTCCAAATTATCACTAATTGAATTTGATAGACCAGATCATGAGTGTGCACAAAAAAAATTCAATCTCAATTTTAACAGCAATTTAAATGACATTCTCTTGAATTTGAAATGAAGCCGTGTAAATAATCAAAAATCGTGAATATAGAGTTAGCCATATTATAACCAAATGTATCATCATCCAACAAAAAAAACACTATTATTAATCTAAACTAAGATATAGGAAGTAATTCAAATGCTCTAGAGATTTTTATAGTGTTTTTTGGCATAAGAATATAATTGGCCAACAATTTTAAACAAGTCAGAATCAAAATCATCATCTTTTCATCATCCAATATTGGCTGATTTTATTTTGATTACTGTGCAGAATATTACATTTAATATGTCGTTCAAACAGATATACCATTACCTGTTTTACCTTTACAATATTTGTCGTTGTTGTCCAATGTGATTCTATCACCTTCATACTAGGCTAAGGAACTTTGCTTTGTCGCTCGGTGTGCTCTCGAAATAGCCAGAATCCAAGTAGCACTATTGTTGTTCCTTAGCCTGCCACCACACCTACACGGGAAAAGATTTATGTGACCTATTTGTTTTTATAGGTCCATGGTTGTTAGTGGCAGAATAGTTAGAAAAATAATTTTATGGAGACCCAAAACTATTTATAATTGTTCCCTTTGGCACCCAAATTGTTTAACTTTGAGAGATTTTATATTTGTGCCTTTTGGAACCCAAATTGGTATAGTTTTCACATGTTTGGGTCTATAGCAACAATTATTGTGATTGTGTCCATATTTTCTACAAATTGTGCACATAGAATTTTCTTGATTAATATCGCTTTCAACATTTTCAGATTTATTATATCCAAGTCCTTGTCTAGAGGTATTAACAGTTTGCTTCCCTAATAGCATATTCAACGATTTTTCACTTTTTGAAAGTTTATCTAAAGTTGTTTATAGTTGTTGGACTTGTGTTTTGAGAGATTCATTTTCGTTTAACAATTGTGTGCACTTTTTAATAGAATTCTCTCTTCTAGTATTTTCATTCTCTTTCAAAATTAGAATTTCATTTTCAAGTGATTTTATATTAATTTCTAATTTTTTAATTTCTTCTTCGAATGTTGGACACTTATCACACTTAGGGATCCTACTTTGATAGGTTTTAACTAATTGGTCAAGTTATTTATTTAAATCTATCAAAGTATCTTTTTGTGATTCAAGTTTGGCATACTTCTCCCTAAGTCGTTCAAAACAGCCATTCACTTCGTGGAAATATATAAGTAATTCTGAATGAGAAAGTTTTGATACCTTACTTGGCTCGTCATCATCACTGTCGGTTATTTCACCATGAAGACACATGTCTGCTTTTTCATTCTCACTGTTAGCACTTTGATTATCTTCATCACTTGTATTCCACATGGCTGCAAAACTTCTCCTTTTTTATTTCTTTTCAAAGTCGCTTCGATTTTGAGGACAATTGGGCTTGATGTGTCCGGGTTGGTTGCACTTATGACAGATGATCTTTGGTTCTTCTGGATTGTCTAATATTTCATTTATTCTGCTTTTCAATCTTCGATGTAGGGCTGGATTTTTGTATTTGTAATTCCACCTTTTGACTTTCTTTATTATTAGCTCCAATTCTCCTGCTCCGTCATCATTATCATCACTATCACTTTTTGTTGTTCCTTTAAGAGCTATTGATTTCTTTCGAGTATCACCTCCTTCACGTTCTTCCTTGAATTTCATTTCTAGCTCATAAGCGGTGAGATTTCCGATGAGTTCTTCGACTTTCATTTGTTTCAAATCTTTTGATTCTTGAATGGCAGTCACTTTGGCTTCAAAACTTTATGGAAGGACTCTGAGGATTTTTCGGACTATCTTCAACTCTGTATATGATTTTCTAAGAGCTTTTGATTTGTATACGATATTGGAAAGTCGTCCATGCATCTCTTTGACATTTTCTTCTTTTTCCATTGTGAAATTCTAGTATTCGCTGCTTAGCATGGCAAGGTAAGATTCTTTGACTTGAGATGCTCCTTCGTGAGTCACTTCTAGTGTGTGCCATATTTCCTACGCAGTTAGACAATGTGAGACACGATTAAATTCAAATTGATCCAATGAACAGATAATATAATTCATAGCTCTAGCATTAGCATTTTGTAATTTATTTTCTAGTTCTGTCCATTGATCCATCGGTTTATCTATTTCCTGATTATCTACAATTATAGTTGGTGTTCTATAACCTATCTCAACAATGTTCCAAGCATCAATGGTTTTTAGAAAAAAATTCATTCTATTTTTCCAGTAGGCGTATTCACCATTGAACTTTGGTGGTCTAACTATGGACTGACCTTCAGCAAAAGCATTATTAAAAGCCATTTTAAAAAATCAACTTTTTAAAACAAAAATTGATTTTTGAAAAAAAACTTTTAAAACCAGAAAACCGACTTCTATTCCCAGCTCTGATACCACTTGTAGGATCGATTTCACCCTAGAGGGAGGGTGAATAGGGTGATGGTGTTAATTATAAAAATTAATTGTGGAAGCTTATAAAATAATTTCAACACAGATCGCAGAATATTAGCAGCACAGAAATAAATAGCAGAATAATAAAATGCAAAAATAGAACGACACAGAATTTACCCAGCTTCGGCAAAATCCTACCTACGTGCTACGCTCAAGGTTTCTACTAGAAATCAAGTAGTCACACGCTTACACACGGAAACTCGTGACACCCACTACTGACTAACCTAACTCCACGCTCAAAACCCTGCCACAACTCAGCCACTGAGTTGCGAATTCTCAAACTACGCCACGTAGCTTGTGCCCTAGTCACACGACTAGTAAATACAACGGTTTAAAATTTAAAAAGCAATTTAAAAACAAAAGACAAAAAACCCTAATTAAAAATTAAAAAACCCTTAATAAAATAAAGCCGGCCCCCTTTTCTAATTTGTCCCGATCCTCTTTTATATGCTTCGTTCCTTTGTGAAAATGGTGGTCGTTCCTTAATTAAGAAAATGGTGGCTATGTTGCTTTCTTTGTTCGATCTGAATTAAGGCTTCGTTCCCTTGTGGAAATTAGGGCTTTTCAATTGAAGTCGCCGCTTTTGATTGCTCGTAGTTTGCCTTGTCGATCGCTTGTTTCTCTGATTAGCTCACGGCTCTTTAATTTGGATCGAGTTCGTCTATGATTTCGATATGTGCTTTTCGTTTATGCTATTCTGTTATGCTTGATTGAATTCCTATATTCTGCTGATGATGACTTTTGGGGTTTTAATGCTTGAACTCGATGTCAATTGCCGATGATGTCAATTGCAATTTATAGGAGTCGAACTCCTAAATTTACGTCGTATATTTCTTATTTGAATTCGTCAAAACATTCGCTCTGCCGCTTGATAATGCTTGAACGTTTTAGATTTCACTGACTGGTTCAATTCGAATATTTCCCTTACTTCACTGTTACGATTTTAGCTTGATATCGTTCAATCCTTCCTTGATCGTTACGGCAGCTACTTTCCTATTTTATTTTTGACTTTTTCAATTTGTTCCTGCGTTGATTTCTGACTTGGTCAAAATTCAATGTTGATTTGTGAATTCAACTTCTTCTTTTTTTCTGATGACTGTTTATGTGAATCCATGACATCAGCCATTTTGATTTCTTTAAATACTTTTTGAATTTCTGATTCATCTCTGTGTCTTCATCACTGATCTGGTTTCTTATGTGAATTTCTAGTCGGCTTCAACTTTGATTCTTCACTGTAATATCACCCTTGGTTGCTGCTGTGTTGCGTAGTAGTCTCTTGACAAGTTGAGGCAGTATGCATGTTTGTTTTGTGTGTATATATATATATATATATATGTATATATGAGCTGATAGTTTATGCATATTGCAACTTGTACTTGCTGATATTTGTTGTCGGTCTGTAGCTTTGTTCATCACGACTTGGCTTGACTTTTCCCGACTTCGACATCTTATATTCATTGAGATGTTCACTGCTGTTTTTCTGTTGCAAGTGTATGTTTGCATCGACTTCTATTCACTGTACTTTTAGTCATGTTGAACTGTGTACATGCTTTATGTTATTCTGGTCATCCATACTTTAGTCTGTTGTGAGCAGTTTGTAGGTGCTGGCTAGCCTTTGCTAGTTTATTCATGTTGCCTGTTGCACCGAATCTTGATAGTCAAGTTGCACACTTATGGTCTTCATTGTTGCTGTTATGTTGGTGGCAATCTTGTACAACTTGTGTTTGCACCTGCTCAATCCAATTTTCATAGTTGCATGCTTGCTGTGCATTGTTCATGTCACTCCTTTAGTATTGTTGCAGACCACATTGTCACTGTTCATACGTTGAAGTCATACAAGTTGATGTCTTTGAGCTTCACTTTGATATTTTTGCAGACCACTTGATTTTCCTGTAGCATAAAAATCTCTGTTTCATTCTGGAAAAGCATTATACTTTATTTGTTGCACTTGCTCCTCAGTTTTGCTTCTGCACTGTGCCTTGTTGTAGCTGGACTTGTTGCCTATGGTGTTGCTTTGTTGTTTGCTTTGAGCATGTTGTATTGATCATTTGTATACATACATTCATGTATGTATATCGGTGTATGTCTGCATTCATCTTTTCCACTGAAGTATTTACTGACTTGAGTCTTGTTGCGTTGGCTAGTTTGGTTCACCTGTTTGTTATTTGAATTTGAGACTTTGTTGTTGTTTGCCGAGGTTGTTGTGCACTGACTTGAGCTTCTGGCCTTGATGTCATGGTGTACATGTAAGTTTCATTGCATATGTCTTTACCTTGTACTGACCACTGCCCTTTTTCATATTGCTGGTTCACCGTAGTTTGTTTCTATGACTTGAATGCGGCACTGTTGTATTATGATTTGTACATTGATTTGAATCCAGCTTAAAAGCTCGGGTTTGAACTTGTGCTCGTGTCGAGATTATATTTATATTGCACCAGAGTTGAACCCATCCTTTTATTTTGGGTTTGACCTTGTGCTCACCTGTCCCTGTAACATTATCAAGTGTATATCGGTGTGCACAGCCTTGTGGCATGTACAGTGATACACTATGCATGTCACATTGTTCGTGTGTGATGAATTCAAATGTAAATGATGACGAACAACCCAAATAACCGAGGCAAATAATATATTCAAAATCCATATTTTATTTTATATTGCAAAAATATTTCTTTTTCAATTTTACTGCGTTAGTGTTATTTTTGCAGATTGCTCAGATGTTGGATTCTATCTGGAATGAAGTTGAAGATAAAATACGAATTGAGTGAATGAGTGATGTGTAGTGAGGTTAAATGTAAATATGAAATTGTGATGTATTGTAATCAAAATTGTATATGTATAATGAGAGCTTGAATTTGTACTATTCAAAATTGTAATAAATATTTGTTTGAATAAAATTTCTGTTTGAATTCAAATTCTGTGTTATTTAATTTTGTTCAGCAAATATTTATTTAATCTGTGAAAAAAGAAATAGTACATTACCAAATACATTTAAATGAATATATATATATATATATATATGTTTATTATCATCAAACAAAAATCATATAATCGCATATTCAACACTAATAGTAAAATATTCTATGCCATTTCTGGAAATCGGAAGTAAGATTCTTAGGACATATTGTAGCGACCCAACTTTCTAACACCAGAAAGTCGCATCACTATTTAAGAAAGAAAGGGATAGAAGAAGAAAAGATAAGAAAGAAGAAACACAACAACATCAGATAACTCACAGTGGAACGAAGGAAATATAATATACCACATAAAATATTACATAGTGTCATATTACATCAGAGTACACAACTTATACAACACATATTAGACAGTTATAAACATCTGTCTAATTATACAACTCAAGATACAAGATACAAATACCACACAAAACACAGCGGAACCATAATATATCTACACGTGGAAGCCTCCTGCTCCATATCTCCTCCAGAATTCATCAAGCTAACCTGAATCCCTCGACTACTCATACATAATATGAGTACCCAAGAGTTTAATAAAACAGAAAATAAACACTCGGGTCAGACAGGGGTCTGGTGTGAGTAAACAGGTTAAAATTGCTTAACTTTAGAAAATCCTTTGAAAAGAAAAGGTATCACATAAGACTTCCCACACATAAACATGGAAAAAATTTTACCTTACGCTAACCAAAACATTTGACAGGAAATTCGGTAATATTATAATAGTGTGTAGGGTTTTCAAGTAAATAAGAAATAGCCAAAATTGTTACATTATTAAATTCCAGCTACTAGCCACAAAGTGGGTAATACAAACAAAACCGTAGGGTCTCGTAGGAAGAATGGGTTTGCATCAATGGCAGGGCTACCGGGGTACGGCCCGTCACAGTACGTGGCCTAGATCACAGTACCGAGGATTACTCCCAATCCTCTGCATCACAAAGCCGGAACCATTCCTTACTGAACAGTCCCGAGTAAGATCACCCCGTGGTTGGCGCGACCAACCACCCACTAAGCCGAAATAAAAGGGACATGTAGACAGGAATGACCTCATTCTGAAATGGGTGCAACCCACCTAACCTTGCTGCACCTCCCATGTTTTAGCCATTCCCGGTTGATGAGGCTTGAGGCTGCGATTACCTTTATAGAACACATTTAACTTCGAATGCTCATCGTCCACCTGACGATGTTCTGAAAGCATTCAATCCATACAAGTTCATTCCTGGTTCGAACGAAACCGAAGGCACTATCTCGTTGCACTCATTTTGGAATCACCCTCAGAGCCAACGACCATAGCCCTTACACTCTGAATCTTCATCTCGAACCTATAAGTACTATCTCCGTCAAACTCATCACAGAATCACCCCCAGAGTTATACTGACGAATAATTCTTACACCTCGAGTCTTCACTAAGCTCCACTTGGATTGACGACCTAACGTTTAATTTGGATCGAAGTGGTTTTCGGATATCCAAATAATGAAAACCGATCCCGGTCTCACCGAAACCAAACGCCATTTTAATGTCCGAGTTGTTTAAGGGTTTTAAACAGTTAAACTTATATTCAAGATGATATAAACAGATAGATGAATCACATTATCACAATAGATAATTCATATCAAACGTTCATCTCACAAAGCAGCATATCACATATCATAGATATCACATCCGGTATCAATCAATCACCCAATATCAGTCAATCAATATTAACCAATTATCAAAAATACAGGATTGATTAACTCTAAATCAATTGGATTAATTAATCAACTATAATTAATTACATTAAACCTCAATTAATTACAATTAATTAATCATACTTTAATTAATTAGTTTTATTAATCAACCTTGATTAATTCATTAATTATATTAACTAATGATCCTTATTAATTAATAATTCTTTAATTAATTAAATAATTAACTTGTAATTAATCATCTCATTTATCATAGACAGTAATTAACAACTTGTAATTACTTATCTTAATTAATTAATCTTAATTAATTAATCTTTAATTACTTCATTAAGTAATTATTATTCAATTACATTAATTAATAATCCTTAATTCATTACTTTATTAATTAACTACATTTTTAATTAATTACACTTAGTAGTTAATCTTCGAATTAATCTCATTAATTAATCACATTGATTAATTAACTAAATTAATTAAGTAATTGACCCTTAATTACTTACATAAGTAATTATCTTCTAATTACTTTCATTAGATGATTACTCTCTTAATTAGTTACTTAACAAATAATTAATTCCATCATTAAATAATCTTTAATTCATTAATTAATTAATTACTCCATAGTTAATTAACTTCAAAACAATTATATTAATTAATCCTTAGATTAATAACATCTAGTGATTAACCTTTAATCACTTCCATTTAATTACATTCAAAAATTCACCATTAATTACTTCATTAGTAATTACACTTAATTAATTCAAAATTAAGTGATTATTTAAAATTTAATAAAAAATTAACTAATTATTTAAAATTATTAAATAATTGGTTAATTTTCTTATATTTAAAAATCCTTAATTAATTAAGAAAATCATTTATCTTGATTAAACTCTTTACTTATTAACAAATCATATTAATTAAGTATTCTTAAGTTCATATCAAAATAATTTAACCTTATTATTCTTCACAAATTAATTATTTAAAATTAATCCAATCTTAATAACTTAAGGACAAATTATTTAATTTGGTTTATGAAATTATAACATTAACCTTATTTGAAAATAATGCATTTAGAAATCAAATTTAAAATTTAAAACAATTTAATCATCTAATTTAAACTTAATCGTTTTCCATATAATCTGATAACTTTGTTTTTAAACATTACTTAAAAATTTATTTCAAAACTTTGATTTAATACTTAAATTCAAAATACTCCTTTTAAATTAAAATTCAAAATTTAATTAAATTAGTTACTTCAAAAGAAATTATCTTAACAATTTAAATTTTGGAAATAAATTCAATTAATACTTTTCTTTAAAGTTTGATTATCATTTTTTTCAAAACAACAAGTTTAAATTTTGTAAATTTATATTTTTTTATATAAAACTTAATCTTTATTTCATTAATTCCAAGTACCAAGTTAAACTTTATCTTATATAGTAATAACCAGAAAATCCCACAACCTAAAACTCGAGTCGAACACTACCTGGACACGAGCCTACCCCGAAGCAAAACCCAATTATCACTACTTCGAGTTGACTACATGAATAACACGAGAAACACTTCGAGTTCAACACGTCTTCCCCAAACCTTCATTCCAGTGCACAACGTACACGCATATACGTGCACAACCAACCCAAGCGATTCCGATGCTTCCTCCAGCCATCTCCAAGTCGCCGATGACCACAACGTGCCTTCCTTCAACCCAGAATCCAAAACCCACCGCCGAATCGAAATTCGACCCTAAACTCAAAAATCTACAGCAACCTCGACCCCTAAAACCAACCACCACCGATGATCGCCACCACCTGAAACTCCAGCGACCCTTCCAAAGCACCGCCGTACCTCCACGCCACCATCCCCCATCTCGCGATCGCCTCCGGTGATCCTAGGATGATGCGACGGCCGCAAAAACAACAACCTTCAAAACTAAAGACGGAACCCTACTTCGATCGAATCCAAACAATACAACCATAGGAAAAATTCTACAACATTTTTTCCTTCATCCTTGATACAAGAGCAAGCTTCGACCAAGATTTCAGCTTCCATCATCGAGTTGATCGTCGGCCATTCATCAAATAGCCGAAACCGTTCAACTCACAATTCCAAATTGAATATCAACTTAAAAATTATGAAATTAGTGTTAAAATTCGTGATTTCCCATCACGAATTCATTCATACAATCCAAACTATAATTTGAGTTCATTGATTTTTGACATGCAACAGTGTTTCACTGTATTATCCTATTTTAAACATTATTTGTGAACTAAAAATTTCAGAAACCATTCTTAAAATTACCAACATACGTCACTTTACAACTTTCATTCAAATGGCAGGATCTAATATGGTCTAGTTTGGAAGATTTGAATTTTCTTAAGAAAACAATTTCAGAATTTCAAACAGAGAGACGGATATTTACAGTCATTTGAATTCCCTGGAAATTTCCACTTCCAACATACAAACATAACAATATTCATGTAACATATATTCATAACATAGCAAATATATAAAGATTTCATCTACAGATATAATTAAATCTGTTTTTAAAAGAGTTTACTCACCTATATAAGCAGTGAACAAAGCAGAGCAGTTTTAATTTCTTTTTTTCCAGGCTTTGAATTTTAATCTGAAAAGGCTTTTGATTTGCTGATGCCGATGAAATTGAATTCTTGCATGCCTTCAATTTGATGTTTTAAAGGTTGAAACAGATCTGAACTTCCCTTTGAATTGCAGTAGATTTGAAGGTTGCAGTTTTTAATTGATGTGAAGAACTTGTTTTGCAATTTTTTTTTCTCACTTCAGATTTGATTTTCCCTTTTGATTTCAAATTTCAGATTGAAGAATTTTAGAATGAAGATAGAAAAGAGGGTAGAAGAGAAGGAAAGCATGTTAATATAGGATTAAAATTCTTTTTTTTTTAAATGATGACACTTGTTATTTAAGAATTTACATTTATTATATAAACTTACATTTGTCATTCATATTGCTTAATTGCCTTACATGTGTTATTAAGATGACTTAAGATATCAACACATGTACTTAAGTACTTTAATTAAATTTTCATTTAATTTAAATGTTAATATAAGCTTACTTATTTAATTTACTTTATTAATAAATACTTATGTATGAATATATAGATTTACTTTTTAAAGAAAATATCCTAAAACTAATTATAGTACAAATAATTCTTATACATGTATTTTAAAATGCAAAACATTTATCTTTATTGTTTTAAGAAATAATTTTTAAAAGAAAGTTTATTAATAACTTTATACATATATTTTTATAACCATTTTAATTTAAACACTTTGAAGAAAAACAAAATAAAACTTTATTTAAACTATCATATTTAAAATAAACAATTATCTTATATTTTTGGAAACAACTGAATTAATCTTAAATCATCTTTTGAAAAATATTGAGTTTTAAAACAAAGCTTCAAATTACAATATATTCATACATACATACATACATACATACATATATATATATATATATATTATAAATAGATTATATTAAATTTTAAAACAACTCCAAATTATAACATATACATACATATATATTACAATTTGAAAATTTATCCTTTATTTAAAACAAAAGATCTTTCTATTCACAATATATATCAAATATATATATTATAAATAGAATAAAAATTTATTAGCTTTGAAAAATAATTCTTATCAATTTTTAAATTGTAATAAAGATATTGACCAATATTTCCAGATTAAATATTTATGAACTTTTAAAAGATTAAGCTTATCAATTTAAATTAAAATTATAAAGAAAAATTATCAAATCAATTTAATTATTAATTCAGATTATTAAATTGATATTGCCCAAAATTCCGGGTCGTCACACATATCGTAACGAAAGAAGGTACTTCAGTAGACCTAGTGAAGGTGGAAGCTGCTCAGGAATGGAAGAAACCACAGACTCCTACTAAGGTTTGCAGTTTCTTAGATTTGGCTTGATACTGTAGGAGGTTTATTCAAGATTATTCCAAAATTTCCTCCCATTTGACTAAGCTGATTAAAAAGGAGAAGTTTGATGGACTCCAAAGTGTGAAGACGCATTTCTAGAATTGAAAAGGAGATTGACAAGTGCACCAGTTTTGGCTATTCCAGATGGAAATAGTGGGTTCACGGTTTACACAGATGCGTGTGGAGTAGGACTTGATGCTATTTTGATGCAGCATGATAGAGCGATTGCGTATGCAAGTGGGCAGTTGAAGCCTCATGAGAAGAACTATGCTACGCATGACTTGGAGTTGCTAGTTGTTGTTTTTTCATTGAAAATGTGGAGACGCTACTTACCTAATATGGATCCTACTATTCCTCTTAGTTTCATTCTAATCTTTAAAGATTTTAGAATTAAGTTTTCCTTCTTTAATTAGGTGAAATATTCGAGCTCTTCACGGATCATAAATCTCTGAAGTATCTTTTTACTCAGAAGGATCTGAACCGAAGGCAACGGAGGTGGTTAAAATTCTTGGTGGCTTATGACTTGGATATTCTTTATATGCTAGGGAAGGCTAATGTGTTGGTAGATGCCTTGAGCAGGAATGTTATTTTAACTCTTTCGGTGGTTACCTCGACTCTCCCAGAAAGAATAGCGAGCAAGAAAAGAGAGGATAGGAGCTTTGTGGCGATCATCAGGAAGGTTGAGGAAGGTAGTGTATTAGTTGTAAGATTGATAACCGAGGAATTTTGAGGATGAATGGATGAATCCGGGTATCGAATGTCAACGGACTTTGGCAGGAAATTTTGTCAAAATGCCATCATTCTAAGTTGAGTATCCATCCATGTGTCTCAAAAATGCATAGGGATATGAAACAGATGTTTTGATGGAAGCAAATGAAGAGAGATGTCTCTATCTGTAATGAACTAGGCTTTTCAGCCCTCGAAAAGCAACACTATTACGTCCATTGTATCACATGTTGAGCAATCGAATGCCGAAAGATCCGATTGTTAGGGAAAAGAAAGGAAAAAGAAAATAAGAAGGAAACTAAATAACACAGAATCTCACAGCGGAACGAATAATCTATAATATACCATAAATCTTTACACAAAAACAAAACTGTAATGTTTTAATATACAGACATCAATTAGAGTATACTAGCATATTTACAAATTTGCCTGGACAGTTATAACAACCTGTCCTAACAATTTCTGATAGCACAACCATGCATACAGCGGAAAGTAACAATTTACATGAGTACGTCGCTGGCCTCCAGTCCGTCTCATGAAGCTCCTAGCATCCAAACAAATCTGTAATACAGTCGGTCTGACCCGACATTGAAAAGGAAGAACGTCCGGATCAGTCTGGTAAAACAACGTGAAAAAAGACATCTCAACTGAATTTTAAAGTTATAAAAACTTTCCTTTATCAAATGGATAGCCCGGGTCAGTCTGGAAGCAAATCGTCGCTGCCATGATGAACAATAACCCATCTCCACCGATGAATAGCTCAAGCTAACTACCATGACCATCTTACTAGTTGACGAATTCACCTGATATCGTCAAAATTGGCTCCAATGATTTCGGGTCGTAGGATTGGTGAGGTAAGAAATTTGAATTGAACATGAGGAAGGAAAAGGGCAATCGGTTTAAATAATGAAGTGAATGATGGGATTGAACGATAGGGCATGCTTGTACAAGTAGGTGCGGTTGATGTAAAAGAACATGACAATGTATGGTTAAGTCAACGAAAATATATCATTTAAAATTTAAAATATCTAGCTACATAATTACAGACTCCAATCGAAACATGCCGCCTGGCGTTCTATATGTTATACCCCTATTTCGAACGCAATGGAACTAGTTCCGGGATCTATTTCAATCGAATGGAGAAGATAGCTTATTAAACCAAAATATTATATTAAATTTTCGATATTAATTTCAAGGCATTTCTATCCCACTCTACCAAACGAGACACCCAATCGCTACGAAATTATGATGACATATTATAATTCATTATTACGGACCCAACGACTCTGGTTTTATCGAAATCCGAGATGGTTTCCCGGAGGAGGCTATTTTTATATGTTAATTAATGCAAGTTAATTTCAAAATTAGCTAAATCACTTTTGAATCAGATTTAAAATTTTAATTATCTTTATTCCTGTTAATAGAATTTAAATAAGTTTTGAAATTATTTTTTGTCTAACTTAAAACAAAAGATTCCATTATTTAAACAATTTCAATTATTAAGTTCAACAATTAAATTATCCAATAATCCGCTATATTTTAAATTCAAGTTATTTAACCCATAAAATTAACTTTTCAATATTTAAAACTAAATAAATATTATAATTTCAAATAACTAAATTTCTTGATCGTTACATTCTTCCCTCTTAAAAGAATTTCATCCTGGAAATTTCCAAGGTAGGAAAAATGCAAAAACCATTACTTTTTAAAACCAACTAGTTGAATAACTTACCAAAATCCTTTTAGCCTTTAACATCGAAAACTCAATTTGTTGGAACCCTGTAATTTTTTTTCTATGTTTCCAAATTCATTCATAGATTCCAACTAATATTATCCATAAATTTCTTTCAAGTTATAATTCAAATCAAAATTTAATTATCACAAATTTCTTCAAAATTTCTAACTCATTAAATTTTTGGAAAATTTCATCAGCTTCTCCTTTGCACGGCTCGATCACAACAACCACAAGTCGCCACTATGGGCCAAACCATTAAAAGAAAACAAAAGCCAAATGGCTCAATCATATCAAATTCAAATAATAATTTTAAATATGTATCTTTTAGTCGGGAACCCAATTTTCTTATGAAAGCAAAGGCATCAAACTAGCTCTCAATTTTATATACTTGTATCTTATCTAACAATGACATCCAAACATATAGCTTATAATCATATTAATTCGTAATTTTGATTTTCTCAACATTTACTTGATCTACCTTTAATTATACACATTGCTTTATCCACATTCATTTATCTCTTAGTACATTTCTTCCAATACTAATGTCACTTAAGACTTATTCCCTCAAATTTTATATTTAACAACATTTCTCTTCATACTAAATTCATTTATGGATCATTTCATAAAATTTTACTTGAGTTTATAAACATTTTATACAACTCTCATGTTTATTTTCAATTTACAACTTAAGTTCATATACATTTCAAATCAATTTCAATTCCATTTATCCCAATTCATTTTTCAACTTTAATATTCAATTTTTATCGACCACATTTCAAAACCATATTTAATTCACTAATTTACTTAATTAGTTCCATCATTAATCCATCTCAATCACCAAAATCATTTCATTTAGCTTAACTCGGGATAATTTCTTTTCAAAAATTTATTTTGTTTAACTTACCTTAAGTTAAATTCCATTCCAAAACTCAATTTCAAATTTACTTTCCTTATAATTCACATTAAAAAATTCAAAACATTATTTTAACTTACTCATCCTTAAAATTTATAAGTTATAAAACTTATTTTCCTATATTATTCATTAATTACTCAATGAAAATTTACAAAGTTTATGCATCTTGTTCTTATTTATTTCAAATCATTTTTGAAATCATATGTATACAAAATCCCCTTGGTATATCAAATCATCCTTTTAAATTTTAAAACCAAAATTATTTTTACCAAAATAAAACTCCAAATGGTAGCTATTCCTCTCTTAGAAACCCGAAAATTAACGTCGATGATGCTGCAGTCATCATCGAAATTATTTTCCAGCGATCAAAGTGAGTCCAGTGCTTTCTACTCCTGTAAAATTCTTTTAAATAATTCTATTCAAAATATTTCCCAAATAATATTATTATTGTTTTCCAAAACTTTGAAAAATCATTTCTAATACTCTCAAAATTCAAATTTCCAAATTCCTATTTTTTTACTTACAATTATATTTATAATATATTTCAGGAATTCCATTTCCTTTCAATCTATAAATCACATTTATACATCGTATCTATATAATTCCATTTAGTTATATAAAATCAATTCCCAATTGTTAATCTTGCTTACATTATAGTATCAATAAACAATAAAAAAAATAGTACAACATTATCATTTCTTAATAACAACGCACACCGTATATACTATAATAATTTTCTGAAAAATTATCCCATTGTATATAAAAAAATAATCAGGGTAAAATTATTTCATTTACCCAATTTCAAAATAGTACCATGTCGAACCGCTCTGTTCAAGTGTTTAGAGACCCTTATCAATAACGTTAATTGCTCATAGTGACCATAATCTATAAGCCACTCAATAGATCAACCAACACAATATAAAATATTTTTATATCACTAACAAATACGCACTCATGTACATAAACTCAAACTCATTCTTTGGTGCTACTGACCCTATCTCTAATGAGTTACCTCATCAAAGCCAAGATTCTCACTTAAGCTTCTGCTCTGATACCAAATAACGAATCAAGCTTTTCGATCCTCAATAATCGACACTAATACGTCCATTTTATTATATGTCGAGCAATGAATGCCGAAAGACCCGAATCTTAAGGGAAGAAAAAAAAGAAAAAAAAATAAGAAGGAAACTAAACAACACAGAATCTCATAGCGGAACGAATAATCTATAACATACCATAAATCTTTACACAAAAATAAGACTGTAATATGTTTATATACAGACATCAATCAAAGTATACTAACCTATTTCAGCCTGGACATTTTTAACAACCTATCCTCATAATTGCTGATAACACAACCATGCATACAACGGAAAATAACCATCTACGTGAGTATGTCTCTGGCCTCCAATCCATCTCTTGAAGTTCCAAGCATTCAAACAAATTTGTAATATACTCGGTATGACCCGAGCATTGAAAGGGAAGAACATCCAGATCAGTCTGGTAAACCAATATGAGAAAACCCATCTCAATTGAATTTTAAAGTTATAAAAACTTTCCTTTATCAAAACAAAGGTATCTCGTAAGACCAAGCCCATATATAAACATTGGATGGGTTTTTCCCTTACGATAACCAAAACATTTCATATCAAATTCTGTTATATTATAATAGTGTATATTATACAAATAAAATCAATCATAACTGAAATTGTTACATTATTAAATTCCAGCATACTAGCCACAAAGGGGTTCTATAAACAAAATAAGAGGCTCATATTGGAGTTTGGATTTCCATACATTGGCAAGTAAGGGATTACCATCTATACAGTACATCTCTAGAGAATGTACCGAGGATCAACATCTTCGAAACCTCTACATTTGGCAAGACCAGCCTACCCACAAACCCATATGGTGGTAGATCGAACAGAATATGACATCATCCCAGTCGTAATCTACCAATTTGTGGCCACAAGCATACAAAACATAAATTTAAAACCCAACTTCATAGCGGGAGTACATACATCTAGAAGGGTGATGACCATACCCTAATGGGAGCGACCCACTTAGCCTTACGGCATGCCCTATTTAAACCATTACCGGTTGATGAGGCTTAAGGTAATGTTTACCTTTAACACAGCACATTCCACTTTGAATGCCATATTTCCATTTCCAACAACACACTAATTGATTTTCATAAAAGTACAACCTCTGAGCTCGTATGTCTCAGAAAGGGGTTTTAAGTGTAAGAGAGTTACTTCCTACACCACCAATAAATGTACGTTTGTAAAAACCAATGTACAAGGTTCTTAGAAGTGAATGTCAGACATTCATCCATAGAAGTTTCCCAGGAATAGGACATACTGAAGGAACTCTCCTACTACACCCTGTCGAGCATTACCCCTAGAATTAGCAGCGAGCAGTCCTTGCATCGAAGATTTTCATGATAGAGCACTACTGCCACCATAAGTATATGATAAGTTAATTTCCCTGAGGTTCTAGTGCTAAGCAACCCTACATCATAAAGATCTCCGTCTTTAACAATCATCATCATAAACATGCATTTTCGAACGCAAACATTGGTCCGAGGTTGTTCTCGAAAAAATCCGACCTCGGTCTCTCCGGACCAACAACGATAAAGAAGCCAATTTTGATAATCATTTATTTAACTATCAAAGCAATAAACAGTATCTAGTACCAAGAAATAACTAGGCCCATTTAATTCATCTTTTTATTAAATAAATCACTTTCCAAATATTTACTTCAGATTATCTATAAAATAGATATATTCACAAAACCATTTCAACCTTTCGATAATGGTAAACAACTCCATATACTTATATCAACAGTATAGGCATAATCACAAGTCATTTCATTTTCAACATTTAAAAAATATCCGAATATACTTAAACCAAAAATAAGTGTGTATATATACAAATCTTGAGGAAAGTATTCTTCAAAATGCACTTTATTGGGTCAAAACGAATGTTGCATAAAACAACATTATGACAACCTAAAATATTTAGTATGGGGATTTAATTAATTATATATATATAATCCTATATGCTATATAAGACATTTCCTTTCGGAAATTATTTACTATAACAGCAGTGTTATAGTCCATGCCTTCCATACTTCTCCGAAAACGTCCAAATACAACGAGTAGTGGGATCCTGAGCTAAACCGGGGCATGGAAGGTTTTGATCCTTTTGTTCCCGACGGAATCGCCTCTCATCATATTGCAGCAGGTACACTGGGCATATTGGCAGGCCTATTCCATCTTAGTGTCCGTCTGCCTCAACGTCTCTATTACAACAATAAATGTTGAACTCTATTTTTTTGATACATATCTCATTTAAATTTGTTTTCAAAATCATTAAATTCCACTGGGAATTATTATTTTCCAAAATATTACTTTAAAACGATAAATTACTTTTCAAAGACATTAACTTTATCTAAATATATCTTTCAACATTCTTTTAAATAAAAGTCCATATTTTATACCTTAACATAGATCATTTCCCAACATTCTTTTTATTTTATAAAACTCCTATTTTACAAAATCACTTCTTTGATAAATTTCTATATTTAAATCATTCTTTTATAAAAACTCGTCTACTACAAAAAATCCAATTCTATATCCATTTCTTTATAAATCTAATTTCTATATCCATGTCTTTATAAATTCATTTCTATATCCATGTCTTTATAAATCTAATTTATTTATAAAAGTCCATTTATAAATCCATATTTTATAAATCTATATTATTTATAAAAAAATCCACATTTATAAATTCCAATTATTCTATATCTTTATTTATAAAATATTACTTTTAAAAATCCTTTATAAAATATTCAAAAATCTCCATATGAAAATATTTCACGATAACCATAATTTTGTAACATCAAAAATCATATTTAGTATTTGTTTAAATACAAATTCGTTTCCTTAATAATTTCAGAAATTATTAAAATGTATACTTCTCCGAAATTACTTGAAAATCATTTCAATTCAAAATCATTATTTTATAGTATTTTAAAACACTAAAAAGTATGGCCCAATGCTACCTAGCACTAAATAAGCACAGCAAATTCATATCATCAAATATGGCATCCATCACGTCATATATCAACATATATATGAAAATAATATCAATAGTGTGAGAAATCCTGTTGGATCCCTCCAACCCGTTCTCCTACATCATAGACATCGTATATTCATAAAAACATAAATCAACAGCTTCGAGGTGCGATTCGAATACAAGGGCCATCCACTCTTATAGGGAATGTAATGGGGTCTCATGCGCTTTAGGGGTAGTAATATTCAATCCAACTAATATATATAATATATCATCCAAACAAGCAACAATCATCATAAATTAAAATTATTCCCACCTATATAAAATATAAGCTGGCCAAAGAGGTGAGTTAGCTCACTTAAATTTTCTATGGTCACCGAGGCGTTCCGATTTGGAACTAAAACCGAACGATGTCCAATTTTAGCCCAAAATTTAACATTCTCCAAATTCGTCTATACTAGTACCATTTCGAAGCTCTCGTTGATACGAGCGCAATGCAACAATTCGCGACTTGATTGGATTTCACATGCAAAAGTTATTAAATATATACGTTAACGATATTTTAAATCTTAATATAATAATTAATTGCAAACTAAATGACTACACAGTATCCTTCTTCTCGCTAATCACCCCCCTCTTTCTCATGTTGACCACACCATGCCTCCCCTTTGACCATGTCCCTCCACCGCTATAACCACCCAACAGCCATCGCGACCCCATCAATCGAACGCCCCATCCACCACGCCTCGAATGTTACTAGCCCCATTGCCATCCCTGCCTGTAGCTCCATCATGAATCCAAACTAGATTCACCATTCATCCTAGAACTACGCCACCACTATGAAGCACTACCCTCCTAAACTTTGGTCGAAGCTAGCTCATTCTCCCACGAACATTGTACCTTCAGTGCCCACCTTCCAAAATCAACCATAGCTTACCGTATAACCCATGAATGTCGCCTCCCTTTGGAAGTGAATCGTTGCTGCAACAATGAACTACAACCCATCTCCACCGAATAGCTCGAGCCCTCTCCCATGACCATCTTGCTAGTTGATGACTTCGCCTGATATCGTCAACATTAGCTCCGATGATCTCAGGCCGTAGGATTGGTGAGGTAAGAAATTTGAATTGAACGTGAGAAAGGAAATGGGGATGTGTTTTGAATATCGAAGGAAATGATGGGATTGAATGAGAGGGGCATGGCTTATACAGGTAGGTGCGACTGATGTGAAAGAACGTGACAGTGAATGGTCAAATCAACGAAAATATATTATTTAAAATTTAAAATGTCTAGCTATATAACTACGAACTCCAATCGAGACATGCCGCTTTGCGTTCTATATGTTATATCCCTATTCCAAACGCAATGGAACTAGTTTCAGGACCTATTTCGATCGTATGGAGAAGATAAATTTTTGAATCCAAATATTATATTAAATTTTCAATATTAATTTCAACGCGTTTCTGTCCCGCACAACCAAACGACACGTCAAGTCGATACAAAATTTTTGACTACATATTATAATTAATTATTATGAACCCAACGACTCTAGTTTCGTCGAAATTCGAGACAGTGCCCCGGAAGGCTATTTTATATGTTAATTAAAATGAGTTAATTTCAAAACTAGCTAAATCACTTTTGAAACAGATTTAAAAGTTTTATTATCTTCATTCTTATTAATAGAATTTAAATAAACTTTGAAATTATTTTTATCTAACTTAAAACTAAAGATTCCATTGTTTAAACAATTTTAATTAATAAATTCAACAGTTAAATTATCCAATATATCGCTATATTTGAAATTCAAGTTATTTAACCCATAAAATTAACTTTTTAATATTTAAAAATAATTAAATATTCTAATTTCAAATAACTAAATCTCTGGATCGTTACACTATCTTTGTTAGCGGGTGTTCGTACTGTCAACAAATCAAAGGTGATCATCAGAAATTGGTCGAATTATTACAACCTTTGAAAATACCCAATTGGAAATAGGAATTGATATCAATGGATTTTATCGATGGTTTACCCCTAATTAGAAAATGAAATGAGGGAGTATGGGTTATCGTGGATCGACTAACAATGAGCGTGCATTTTCTCCCGGTAAAACAAACAAGGGCTGCTGCTTCTTTATTTGGAATTTTTATGAAGGAGATAGTCAGGTTGCATGAGTTCCTATGATTGTAGTAAGTGATCGAGACCCCATATTTACTAGTCAATTATAGGAAGCGTTGTAAACAACCAATGGAACAAAATTGAGCTTAAGCACAAAATATCATCCCCAAATAGTCAGACAAACGGAGCGGGTGAATCAGATTCTAGAGAATCTCTTAAAGGGATGTATTCTTGATTTAGGTGGATCATAGGAGGATCGTTTGCAGTTGGTTGGGTTCTCTTGTAACAATAGCTTCCAGGCAAGCATTGGGATGGTACCATATGAAGCCCTATGTAGAAGACTGTGCAAGTCACTAGTATATTGGGTTAAGATGGGAGATAGATTTGTTCTTGGAGTGGACATGATCCGAGAGGCTACAGAGAAAGTTGTAGTGATTAAGAAAATAATAAAGGAGGCTAAAGATCGCCGAAAGAGTTATCCTGATAAGAAGCGAAGAGATTTGGAATTTATGATTAGAGACTTGGTGTTCGTAAAGATTTTACCAATAAGAGGAGTTGTTAGATTTGGAAAAGCTAGAAAGTTAGCTTCTAGGTATGTTGGACCTTTTCGTACACTTGAGAGGATCAGATCGCTTGCTTATAGGGTCGAGTTTCCAGAGGGATTAGTAGGTGTTCATAATGTGTTCCACGTGTCTCATTTGAGGAAATATATTCAAAACCCATCTTTGATTACGGAGCCATTGGTTCAAGAGGAATTGGAAATAGAACCGAACCTGATGGTGGTTGGACATCCGGTTTATGTTATGGATCAGGATGAAAAGAGATTGTGTAAAAAGGTAGTGGGACTAGCCGAGATTCATTGGAACGAGGATCCAAGAGACTACACTTGGGAGACGTTGGATCGCATGAAAGAAGCCTATCCTGAGTCGATGTTAGGATAGCTCGCCATAGGTTGTATGTCCGGTGCATGTTTATTTGCTATGGATGCTAGCGTATGTATTTGTATGTGTTATGATATGAATATATAGCTTTTTGTGTAGTTCGATTATCTCCTTGTTTGCTAATTTCGAGACGAAATTCTTTTAAGGGGGAGAGTGTGGCGACCCAGAATTTAATCGCTATTTAAATGAAAATTTAATTATATTTTAAATAATTAAAAAATGGATTTTATTAAAAAATAAAACTATTTTAAAATAATAACTAATGAAATAAAATCATTTTCAAATTTTTTTACCAATATATATAGTTTATAGAGAAATGGAAAATGTGACTGGAAGTTATTTTCCGAAATATTGATTTTTTATTCACTAAAAGTTATACAAAAGGTTATAACACTATATTAAACACACATGCACACATTAACATATAAGGATAAAATAAAATATTTTATAAAGGAATATTATATATATGCTCCTTTTCGATACAAGTACAAATGATATGGCATGAATAGTTGAAAGTAAGGGGGGAGTATAATGGACAGATTTAAGTGGGAAGGGGTATGGATGTGCATGCATATACATATTTAAATATAAATCATTTTATATTATTTTAACTATATCCTAAACCTATCTATACCTTTTGTAACGACCCTGGTTTAGAGACTACCAATTAACATTAAATTATAACGGTAGTTATAATTTAATATTATAACTAAAAATAAAATTTTAAGTTGTTTATTTGGAATAAACAATGAATATTGGAGATAAAATGAGAAAAATAAAGTTTGTTACTATATTTTTTTATTTGGGACAATAATGATTGGTAAATGGGTTTTAATAGGAGAAAATGCAATAATTGTGTTAATTATAGCCAATTACCTCTTTTAATAATTTTAAAAGAAATATATGATTATTAAAGGGTGTTTATTTAAATAAAATAATATGGAGGAGATAAATTGGGTAAAATCTATTTATTTTAAAAAACAATGTGTTCGAGAATAAATGTTGGGCTTGAAATTTGATTATTAGGAGATTTGGTTAAATAAGATGAAAATATTGGAATTTTGTTAATTTGAATTAATAAAGTAATCAAGAGATGTATTTCAATATTAAATTATTGAAATAAATATAAATTGATGTTTTAAAAACTTTATTTTGAGAATGAGTGAAAATAATCAATTTGTAATTTTATTTGGGTAAATGCATTAATATTGGAAATTAATGCCAATATTAACCATTTATTGATTTTAAAAGGGGGAAAATGAAGTAAATTTGTATTTTATTAATATAAAATATGAAATATGGTTCAAAAATAGTATTTTGATGATAAAATAAAATGGGAGTGGTTTATTGTAATTTATTTGACAAGAAATAATTTTTGTATAAGTTATTGCATTAAAAATGGTGTTTTACACTAAAATAGTGTAAATTGTGTAATATAGTCAAAAATGAGGTTTTATGGTTAACAATGACTTTTTATAGTTAAAATAAATTTTATTATTGTTACAATAACAATTTTATTTCATAACAATTGGTTGTATACATTTTTGTTTAGATTTAAAATGAAATGCATTTAGTGATAAAATACGTTAAAATATGAACATGGCCTTTATTTTTCTTTAAGTATTTTGTCCTTAGGCTCATTTGGGTAATGTTGAGAAACTAGTGTCTCTACGTAGTTTGTTTCACTTCTACTATTCAAACAAATAGTTACAACAAAGATTACAAGATATAATAGAAAAGTAATGGCCATCTTCAGCTAAAATCAATTCCCACTCCATTTTGCTGCTAACTCAAGAAGAAAATCACCAAATTAAGAGAATAGAAGGTAATCTCCACCATATAGAATTATTTCATCAAAATCTTAGAATTAGATATGAATTGTATGTAACTGGTTTGTTTTGTACTGCATGGTCTTCTTTCAGCAAATACAAGTGCCTAGAGCTCCATTTCTCCACCAAAGATCATTGCTTACACCAAAATTCTTTGCTAAATCATCAGATGAGTTCCAATCTCACAGAGACTAGCTCATGCAATGCCAAAAATTGCAAGTTGAAATCAAAGATTTTCTAAAAAAATCGTCTTTAAACTATTTTAATTTTCAGTGTAAACTATATTGAGTTGCAACTTTGTGCAGTCATATCTCTCTATTTCGGCAACGAAATGCTACCAGAATTTTTTGTTACATAGACCATATTTTGTAGATTAAGCATACCAAATTTCAGGTCATTCGACCCATATAGTTTATAGAAATATGCTACCAAACTTTGATTCGGAGCATAGTTTTTCCTAGATTTTTACAGTGAAAACATTGCCTGGGCTCTTTGAGACATCACAACTTTCTCATACCATATCTAAATTGCGTGATTCTTTTTTCAGTTTAATATCTTTATGCATAAATTTCAGGTCATTTCGACCTTTATAGGTTATAGAAATATGCTGTTGAACTTTGATTCGGAGCACATTTGTGCCCAGATTTTTACTATTTAGCGAATAGTTTTCTATCGGTGTAGAAAATAGTCGAAATTTTTTGAAATAAATTTAACTACAAGCGCATGGCGTACAATTTTAGTACGTGGAGAGTATGGATCAATTTGTACAGAATTTGTAAGACCTTAAAATTTTCAATTCAATCAAATTAGACCAAAGTGAGAGGAAATTGTTAGCTATGAAAAAGAAGCTAAAGCTAGGATTAAAATGCGATTTAAAAACTCTTAGACTAGAGAACAATTTAGAGGCAAATCCACTCTCATATTTTTGTAAATCAACAAAAAATAATTTATGATCTCTAACTTTGATATTAAGCGAAATAATTGTTGTATTTATCATAAGTATGATTGTTTATGTTATTAATTAACATAACTCAAACCATCAAACTATAATACAACAAATCAATCACTTATCAATTCTCATGAAAATGAAGTCAAAGCAAAAGCTATTTTAAGTATGATCTATTTACTATTGTAACTAGTAATATAAATCATCGAATTTCATTTTTACTTTCATTTCAAAATCAAAAATTAATTAGAAAATAATGATGTAAATTGTGTTTATGTTGAATAAGAATAGTTCATTTGCATAAGCAATATAAGCTATCAAACCCACTTGTATAAACTTACATCAAAATTCACTTTCATGAAGCACAAGTAAAGAGATCATGAATCGTAAAAATGTTAAAATTACATAATATTTGAGGGCTTCATTATCCCTAAATTGAAGGGATTTAGCTACTCATTTGTGTTATCAAATCAACACATGTAAGTTTCAACATTGAAAATGAAAGCAAATAGAGAATAAACAAAGAGAAAGAATAACTACTAGAAGGAAATTAATTAGACTGGTGCATAAATGTAAATCTAAGCTATTGAATATAAAACGAAAGAGAGTATAGAAATAAACATTAACAATAAAACAAAGAAAATCATGTAGAAATGAGAGGAGAAAGAGGCTTGAAATCGATTTTTATTTCACTCTGATTTTTGCATACAACTTGCTAATTTCTTAAGCAAATATATGAGAGAGTATAAGCTATTTACATGTACATAAGAGGGCTATATATACAAGCTTAAAACTCTAATTACATTTTTAGGGTGCTTCCTAATATACCCTTTGGAAGTGTGACCACCAAATAACCATTAGCCACTAATTAATCCATCATTTAATATGCATGAAGGTTTAACCTCAACTTAGTTGTCCATTAGCTTCTAATTGTAGATTTAGGTAAGTGGGTGGGGTCCTCCATGATGTTGAACTTGAATTGTTTCCTCTACGTTCATTTTATTTCCTGTGCATGCATATATCATCATGAATCCCTCTTCCATGTGCATCAAAATAACCTATAGAAATCATAAAAATTGTCCAAGTCAAAATTCTCAAAATGGCACAAGCACAAAAATGACCATTTTGCCCCTGAACGAAAATGAAAATATGATGATTTGAAAATAATTGAATTCTGGTTTTAAGCATGTTAAAATGCCCAAATATGATGTTTATGTAAATAAAAAGAGATAAAATATGGATGTAAATATATGCATATCTATAGGCATGTCAAATACCCCACACTTATCATTTTATTTTCCTCGAATAAAAGAAAATTATGATAAATCCGTTTTCGCAAGAGTACGATTGCATTGAGCGTATGCAACAAGCCGTTAAACCTTTGGATGTCTCCAATAGGATGGGTGTTGTCTCGTGAAGGTTTTCAGCGGATACTACACACCAAATCAATTGCAAAGTGAAAATATTTACAAAATGCAAGATTTATTTATGATGGGCTGAATGCAAGTTTTTGAAAATATTTACAAAGGATTCACTTTTAAATAGACACAAATAAGTTAAATACAAGTTTTGGTCATCATCTTGAAAATTTAAGTCATTTACTCGTCAAAGTTTCCAAAAAATGAAGTTGTCATAATAGATAGACTATAGTTTGGCTAGTTGTTTCGGTTGATAACACAATGTAATTATTAAATGGATTCTTAATTGATTATCAAAGTTTTTCAAAGTGGTATTCTTATTTCTTTCAATAACAAGTTAAATCACAAAAGTAAAAATAATGCTTAGATTTCAATTGCTTACTCTCTCTTATTTGAAAATTTTATTGATATTAAGCATATTTACATATGCCTAACTCAGGTAAACGGAGGCCAGATATATTACCTGTGCATTTCCTTACGGATTGATGTGGGGAGAATATAGAGCGTGACGAGTGAACACACAAATGTAAACACTTATCAATTGTAGGTGTTAATAAAAAGAATTTTTATATACATACACCTAACTCATATAAACCGATGCCAGATATACCGATCGTGCACTTCCTTTCGGGCTTACGTGAGAAGGGTACAGAGCATGGCGGGTGAACACATGACTCTAGGTGTTAAAAATATATACATATACGCGAAATAAAATTACCATCTTTTATACATATTTTTTTAGAAAGAGAGAATTTTGCAAAATCATCTTAACACCATTTAACTTAGAAGATAAAATTGTTATAACCCTTACTTTAAATTTACCACTTTTTTAAACAAAGATTTTCAATTAACCAAAACTTATACTTATCCCATATGTTTATTCAAAAATAAATCAAAATGCTAAAAAGAAAATGTTTTTGAGATTTAGAAATTTTGAGATTTTTTTTAGTTAAACGAAAATGAAAATTCAAAAATGCCATGAAAAACTTAAAAAAAATGAAAATGAGATCCCCCCACACTTAATTTTTGACTACGTCCCCATAGTCAATGCACGATATATTGAGTGCAATGAGGCAAAATATGTGCATATTTACGAAAGAGGGTTAACATTCTTACTAGACGTAGATTGACTTATGAAGGATCATGAATTCCCTCTCTTGGTTATTTGGCAATTCCAAGAAAATTTTCAAACGACGACCGTTGACTTTGAAAATCGATCCATCCATGGGGTTTTCTATTTCTATGGCAACATGTGGAAAATAGTTCGTACCACAAATGGTCCGGTCCATCTTTATTTAAGTTTCCTAGGGAATAAATGAAGTCTTGAGTTATATAAAAGAACTTTCCGGTTAGGAAAAACATTTTCCATAGGATCGACTTGTCATGAAATTTTTTGTTCTTTCTTTGTAAATTTTCTCGTTTTCATACGTGTCGTTCCTAAGTTCTTCTAGTTCGTTGAGTTGCAGTTTTCTATTTTCGCTAGCTTTCTCAAGATCAAAGTCTAAGTTCTTTATTGCCCACAATGCTTTGTGTTCGATTTCAACGGATAAATGGCAAGCTTTACCGTAAAGTAAACGAAATGGGGACATCCCAAGGTTAGTTTTAAAAGCAGTATTGTAAGACCAAAGCACGTCAGTCAATTTTTGAGACCAATCTTTTCTATTCTTGTTAACAATTTTCTTTAAGGTTTTTTTTATTTGACGATTTAAAACTTCAAATTGACCACAAGTCTGAGGATGATACGGAGTAGATAATTTGTGGGTTATCGAGTATTTTTATATTAAAGTTTCAAAAGAATGGTTACAAAAATGGGTTCCGTTATCACTGATTATTGTGCGAAGTGTGTCGAACCTCGAAATGATGTTTTCTTTGAGAAATTTCACAACAATTATATGGTCGTTGGTTTTGTAAGGAACGACTTCGATCCATTTTAAGACGTAATCGACGGCGAGAAGAATATACAAGTTTCCAAAACAATTGGTAAAAGGTCCCATAAAGTCAATACCCCAAACATCAAAGATTTCGACCGTAAGAATGGGGTATAGAGGCATCATATCTCGTCGAGAAATTCAACTAAGCATTTGACATCGATCGCAAATTTTACAAAATTCAAACGATTCTTTGAAAAGAGAAGGCCAATAGAAACCACACTGAAGTACTTTTTCCCCAGTTTTTCGAGGAATGAAATGTCCACTGCACGCTTAATCATGGCAAAACAAAAGAACATTCCTAATCTCATTATCAGGAATGCAATGTCGGATGATTTGGTCGGGACAATATTTAAACAACTATTGATCGTCCCAATAGAAATATTTCACTTGGGACATGAATTTGCATTTGTCCTATTTGGACCAAGATGTGGGTGTTTCTTTAGTGACTAAGTAGTTCACTATATCAGCGTACCATGGATCGATAGAAATTGAAAGAAGTTGTCCATTGGGGAAGTTTTCATTGATCGAAAAAGAAGATGGTGCATTCGGAAGACGAGATAAGTGATCGGCTATGACATTATCAAATCCATTTTTGTCTTTGATTATGAGATCAAATTCTTGAAGTAAAAGGATCCAATGAATCAAACGAGATTTAGCGCCCTTTTTAGTGAAGAGATAATGAAGCGCAAAGTGGTCTGTGTACACGGTAATGTGTGAACCTATCAAGTAAGATCGAAACTTTTCAAACGCAAAAACGACAGCTAAAAGCTCCTTTTCGGTCGTTGTGTAGTTGAGTTGAGCATCGTCCAAAGTCATACTCACGTAGTAAATGACATGAAGGACTTTGGTGATGCGTTGTCCTAAGACAGCACCAACCTCAAAGTTAGAAGCGTCACACATTATTTCGAAAGAAAGATCCTAATTGGGTGCGCAAATGGTCGGAGCAGAAATGAGTTCATTTTTAAGACGTTCAAAAGAAGAGATACACTTAGAGTTGAATTGAATGGAACGTATTTTCTGAGAAGAGTCGTCAAAGGACGAGCGATTTTGCTAAAGTCTTTCACAAAGCGTGGTACAAACCAGCATGTCCTAAAAATGATGGAATGCCCTTAACAGATTTGGCAATGGGTAGGTTTGCAATGACAACGATTTTTTGCTTTATCTACCTCAATGCCTTCATTTGAGATGATATGTCTAAGGACTATGCCTTGTTTGCCCATAAAGTGACATTTTTTTCCATTCGAATTCAAATGTTTTTCTTTACATCGATTTAAAACTAACTTGAGATGATGTAAACATTCAAAAAAAGAATCACCAAAGATAGAGAAATTTTTCCATAAAGGATTCTAGAAAGCATTCAATCATGTTAGAAAAAATGCCAACCATACATCGTTGGAAAGTCGTAGGAGCGTTACAAAGTCCGAATGACATACGTCGATAAGCAAAGGTACCGATTGGATACGTGAAAGTTGTTTTCTCCCTAACAACGGCGCCGACACTTGTTTAACGACTAGTTTTCTATCAGTTTAGAAAATAGTCGAAAATGTTTGAAATAAATTCAACCGCAAGCGCACGGCGTAGCATTTTAGTACGTGGCGAGTACGGGTCGATCCGTAGGGAATTTTTAAGATCTTAAAATTTTCAATTCAATCAAATTAGACCCAAGTGAGAGGAAATTTTTAACCACAAAAAAGAAGCTAAAGCAAGAATTAAAATGTGATTTAAAAATTCTTAGACTAAAAAATAATTTAGAGGCAAATCCACTCTTATATTTTTTTAAATCAACGAACAAACAATTTATGATCTCTAACTTTGATATTAAGTTAAATAATTGTTGTATTTATTATAAGTATGGTTTTCTTATTATTAAATAACATAACTCAACCATCAAACTACAATACAACAAATAAATCATTTATCAATTCTGATGAAAACGAAGCCAAAGAAAAAGCTATTTTATGTATGATCTATTTACTATTGTAACTTGTGATATAGATCATCAAATTTCATTTTTACTTTCATTTCAAAATAAAAAATTAATGAGCAAATGAAGATGTAAATTGTGTTTATGTTGAATAAGAATAGCTTATTTGCATAAGCAATATAAGCTATCAAACCCACTTGTATAAATTTACATCAAAATTCACTTTCATGAAGCACAAGCTAAAGAGATTATAAATCACAAAAATGTTAAAATTACATAATATAAGAGAGCTTCATTACCCGTAAATCGAAGGGATTTCATTTGTGTTATCAAATCAACATATGTAAATTTCAACATTGAAAATGAAGGAAAGCAGAGAATAGACAAAGAGAAAGAAGATTAACTACAAGAAGGAAATTAATTAGACTAGTGCATAAATGTAAATCTAAGCTATGAACATAAAAAGAAAGAGAGCATAGAAATAAACATTGATAATAAAAAAAAACAAGTAGAAAAGAGAGGAGAAAGAGGCTTGGAAGCCATTTTATTTCACTTTGATTTTTGTTTACAACTTTCTAATTTCCTAAGCAAATATATAAGAGTAGAAGATATTTACATGCACATAAGAGGGCTATTTATATATGCATAAAACCTTAATTCCATTCTTTGGCTGCTTTTTAAAATGCCCGCTAGGAAGTGTGGCCCCCCGAGTAACCATTAGCACTAATTAATCCAACACTTAGTGTGCATGAAGCTTTGACCTCCACTTAGTTATCCATTAACTTTAATTGTAGATTTAGGTAAGTGGGCGGGACCCTTCATGATCTTGAACTTGAATTATTTCCTTATCATTCATTTGTATTTCCTTTTTCATGCATATATCATCATGAATCTCTCTTCCATATGCATCAAATATCCTATAAAAGACATATAAATTGTCCAAGTAAAAATTCTTAAATTGACATATGCATAAAAATGACCATTTTGCCTTTGAATGAAGATGAAAATTTGATGATTTGAAAATAATTGAATTTTGGTTTTAAACATGTTAAAATTCTCAAATATGATGTTTATTTAAATAAAAAGAGATAAAATATGGATATAAATATATGCATATTTACGTGCATATCAGTTACATTGAAAACACTACTTGGGTTCAATTTTGAGACATCATAACTTTCTCATACCTTGTCTAACTGCATGATTCTTTTTTTGGTTTAAATTATTTTTGTCGATCTTTGTGTGTGTTATATTTCAAGTCATTTCGACCTATATAGCTTATAAAAATATGCTACCGAACTTTCTCATACCTTAGCTAGATTACGTGATTCTTTAGGAATTTTGAAGTATAGTTGTTTAACTTTATGCATGTTAAATTTCAGTTCATTTCGAGCTCTGTAGCCTACAGAAACATGTTGTCAAACTTTGAATTGGAGCATGTTTAGCTCCAGCTGTTGACAACGGAATTTGGTTGCAAGCCCAACTTTGAGAGATCATATATCTCTCGTTTCTGGTCCGATTGTATCCGTTCTTTTTTTATTCAACTTAGAGTTGTTGAACTCTATGCCTGCAAAATTTCAAAGCACTAAAACCTTTGTAACTAGTTGAAAATCTGCTAGGAACTTTGAATCGGAGCATGTTTTGCTCCAATTGAACATTTGAATTGTTTTACATGGATATGTTTCAATGAGTTTTTGATCGGCTTGATCCTAAAGATGGAAGAGCCAATATTACCACTTATCCATATTTCGGATTGGTGAGTTTTTAGGAGATTTTTGTATGGCGATTTTATGAATACTTTCATTGAATTTTTGTTGTTTCTTTGAACGTGCTTTCTAAACCATTTTTGGAAGATTCTTTTAGCTTTCGGAATAAATATTTTACAATATTTATTATTAATTTAAAGCTATTAAAATTATACATTATCTACAATAAGATAATTTCAAAAATTATTTTCCAAATGATTTCGAAAATAGTTTTAAAAACTTGTTTTCTATAATAAATTATTTTCTGTATAATAATATATGTTTTTGCATTTTTCGAACGTATGAGAAAGAGAATTAAGTGATTTACTAAAATATGTGGTATAAGGACACGTGAGTTCACATTTTCAGTTAATTCCGGACTTGTACGATCAAAATCTCTTGAGCATATTGTTTTTAGTTGATAATTGAGATTTATAATTCCTATTATAGTAATTATCTGAGCTAGCCAATATTTGACTAATTGGGAGGTTCGAAATCTCCTATTAAAGGGGCAATGATCGATGAGAACCACGTATATATGATTTTTTATTCACCGGCGAGACGAGGCGAGTCTTGAGATGAGATTTCCCTTTTCGGGCATTATGGGTTATGAGAAACCACTATGAGATTTATTTGCACTTGCCGATAATACAAAGCAAGAAATATGAGTATTCTGAGATTTCTGAGGTTTGAGATTTCATTTTTATGATGTGGAGTTAACTAGCGGTTAGTAAACCATTTAGTGCGAACGTGTGGTATGGGATGCACGTTAACACTTTCAGGTTACTTTCCGAGAGTTTGTGACACATCCATGAGTGTGTCAGTGCTATAGACCTTCGGGTCATCTGAGTTATGTGACTTCGGTCACCACAAGTTATGTGACTTCTGTCACCATGAGTATGACCTTCGGGTCCATGAGATAGGTGCCTAATTTATAAATAGCACTGGACAAGAGTTTGGCATATGCAGCATTGCTCGACACTGCAATTGAGGATCTGGCCAATTTGGGTTTACTATGTTTTCTGAGTTAATTACGATTTCACTATTTTTGATATATCATTGTTACGTCGATAGCCTAGAGCTAAATGACATGTTATATATGTATGGTGATTTCATTTTTATGAGATTTAAACTCTTTCTAGAGTTCCATGAGATTCTAGTTTGGAGATTTTGATGATTTTCTCATATGGCTTTTGTATGGTTACTTACATTTATATTGAATGTCCTTGAGTATGAATTTCTTATGGTGAACTAAATCTATTCATGCGACATCCCTTTGTGAATCTATATCATGGCATTGTAATTGAACCATACTTTACCATTCCTTTATAATTAAAGGGAGATTTCCCTTATGCACTCATATCCCTCTTATCTCTAGCTAATTTCATTTTCTATTTAGCCCGACCCATGTATTTATTACTTGGGTCAGACCGAGTTGTAGGTCAGGGATATTTAGACCTTTGCTAGCTTTACATTTGGATTTCTCCTTCGACCTTGGATAAATGGCATAATTTTTGTATAGTAGTTGTTTTGTTAGGAACCTTATGATGTATATATTCTTTTGTGGGGATGTATGTATATATTGTGGTCATAATGCCACTTGTGACATGTTGTATTACATTTGATGTAGATGTGTGTGTACATCATCTATGTTTGTTGTTCAGTGATTCGTGATTGATATTGTTATTATGCTTTATTTCTAATCGATCCTGTAGCCACCATAATATTGTATTAAATAGGAATTAATTATGTCGAATACTTGAGATGAAATGAAAAAAATTGAGTACTAAATCGACATACTTAGCTTTTATATAATGTAAGACTATGATGGTCGCCCTTAACCAGCCCTATTCTCCACATTAGCAGACATAATTACTCAGTAATTCTCTTTGTTAATGTCGGTCTCGGGGTGGGGTGTCACACCCCTTTATCTTCACATTCTCATGTTTACAACCTACTTCATTTCAAAATCCTAAAAGCTTAAGAAACCTAGCTATGACCTCCTCTTCATAAATTCTAAAACAAGAAATATCACTTCTTTTACTAAAAATCACCTCTTTATTTCAAGAAACCACTTCTACAAACCATTTAACACCTCCTCTTCCAAGCTACAACACTACATCCACCCAAAAACATAAAAGCCAAGCCTAATCTAGTCAAGGCTGAGCCCAATTAGCTTAGGCCGAGCCATCTTGGAGGTCCAAGCACCCAAAAGTTCCATATTTGCAAATTTTATAAAGCATTTTCAAGTTTTGGAAAAAGTTCTCTTTGATTTAGAAAATTTTCAGTGAGTAAAACTAATATTTTTGGAAACAAAGAATACTTATTTTAGCGATCTATATGTTTTGAAATGATAATGTTTGTCATATTGAAATATCAGGTTGTTTGGCTTATATATGGTTGAAAGTTGGTTGTTTGTTATTGATTTGTGATTTGGATAATATGTTGACATGTGAGATTGGTTTATGATATGTTGATGGTATTGTTTGTGAAACAAAACCAAATATGTTATGAAATGGTTGTGAAAAGCAAGTGCTTTAATAAGTCACAAAAGACTTGAGATCTGATTTGAAAGCGAAAGCTCTTTTTTCTAAATTTGGATTTTTACAAATGTTTTTCAAGTTTTTACCTTTTGTTTAAGGTTTTCAAAATTACTAAACTTGTGTTTTCGAGCATGTAGTAGTTAGAGTTAAATGATATTTCCACATAGAAATCAATCCTAGCAAGCTGCACTTATAGCGATAGTCGTTATGGATGTAGTTCGGGAAATTTCGCGATTTCAAGTTTTTTAGTATTTTCTTTTGGACTGTTTTTGGAAACTCATTTCAAAATAATTAAGTAAATCAAAAATTTAAGTTTTAATTATTTTATAATTTATTTGTTTAATTTATTAGTTGGGGAATTATTATTTAATTAAGTAATTAGATTAAGTAATTAGATCAAGCAATTAGAGGTTAAGAAATTTTTAAGTAAGTTAATTATTTGCAATTAAGTAAGTTTTGCATAATGATTAATTAAGATAAAAGAAAATAAATTTTTATTTAATCAAGTTTTAATTTAATTAATTATTTAATTAGAGTTAGTTATTTAGTTAATTATATTTTAATGAAATAATTATGGTTTAATTATAAATAAATTTAGGATTATTAATGATTCAATTTTGATTTAATTAAAGTTTATTTACTTTAAGGTTTCTTTTAAAACTCTATCGGTTATTTATTTTTAACCAATTTTCTTTTAAGTAAGTTGTTCTAAAACCAAGAATCTCTTGTCCATGCTATTTAGTAGCCAAATGAATTAATGTAGTTGTAATAAAACGATGACGCATTTTATTGAAAGTAAGTCGACTTGTACTTATCACAAATACTGCACTTCGTAAACGTGATGAATACAAGGGGGTTAATTTCGATAACGAGCCATGATAATCTAAGCATATGGTATGTATGACCATACGTAAATCTTTACACTCTGATAGTGGCATAGCCCACTATAAGCAACTTGACCCTTCAAAATTATCGAACGTTGGTTTGAGGAGACCAAGATCGGATCGAAAACCACTTTGAACCAATATAAATGTTCAAATTAGAAATAATAAAGAAAAGGTCTAAGATTAAGACTTTGAAGTTCAAAGGAAATTTGCTACTAACCCTAAGGGTGATTCCAAAATGGGTGTAGTGAATATAGTGCCTTCAGTTCATTAGTTTCCTAAATAATTTATATGGATGAGTGCTGACATTATGTCAACGGATGGAAGGAAATGTTAGTGTTCCAAGTGGAAATGCTATAATAAAGGCAAACGTAGCCTTAGGCCTCATCAATCGGAAAGGATCAAAATAAGGTATGATGCATGGTTATGTGGGTTGACCTCATAAGGGTACGTGGTTACCATATCCAAAATCGATATTTGACCCGTCTTTATATGCTCCAGTATGGTTACTGATCCCAACCGTGGTGGTGATGTATTCGGTACTACTAGTCAAGTGGTAGGCTGGATCTTTGTAGCAAGGGTACAAGATGTTCTTGTCGGACCCAGGTGTATTGTATCTAGAGGAACATCTTTGGAAGGTAGTTCCTTATCTGATCATGTATGGAATCCATTTCCCAATAAGATCCTTTGTCTTTGTTGTATAATTATTATACTGGCATTTAATTAATATAACAATTTTGGCTATATGAATTATTTATTTGAAACGCTAAAGATTATGATAATATCACTTGATTTGTATACAAGGTGTTTTGGTAATTGTAAGGTAAAAACCCGTCCATGTTTATGTGCAGCATGGACTTAAGAGATACCTTTGATTTTCAAAGTGTTTTATAAGTTTGAGTTTACTCACACTAGACTCATGTCTGACCCGAAGCTTTCTTTTCTTTTCCTAACACTCTTGGGAACTCAAATTTGCATGAGTAGCCTAGTGATCCAGGTTTCATTCGAAAGCATTTTGAAGGAGCTGGAGCAGGTGTCTTCATTGTTACCTAGTTATTATCTTATTCTGCCGTGTTTATGTTTAATCTATATATTTTGTGAAGGACGGGTAGTTATAACCATCAACTTGAATTGTATTGCAATGACACTGATGTATTATTTATATGGAAATGACAATGTAATATCCTAAGTTATCTATTCTATGTTGTACTCATCTATGGTGAGATTTTATGATTATGTAGTTTCGTTTTATCTTTCCTTTTCTTCTACCTTAATGGCTCGTCTTTTGGTGATAAAAAGGCGATCGTTACATAATGTTCATAATATTTTTCTTTATAGTCGTTAACTTTTATTACCAAGCTATATAAAAAAATTAAAATTGAACAATCTTATCTCGCTATATAATGTTTTTTATATGCATGTGCATTGTATATGCCAAAAATCTCTTAGTTTATTAAGGAATTTTTTGAAATAGGACTTTTGTTGAATTAGCGCAAACATGTTATTTTTTACATTTTCTTTTTTAACTTCTCCCCGTCGAAGAAGAAAGTTTATCTTGATTTCAAACTACATAAATGTGACTTTTAATAAACTAATAAATCTAAAATTCCAAAAAATGTGAATCTATTAAATGTATTAATATGCAAATATTAATCTATATACTAAACATATTAATTAATTAATTATGTAAAATAATAATAAAACCAAAGAGTTTTATGTTCTATTTTTAGTTTTAGGAATTTCCTCTTTTTCCTTAATTCACTCCGGCAATTTTATAATAAAATCCATACCGTTTATTATTATTATTGCAATATTCTGCGAATTCTTTTTCTTAGCATTTTAAACTCAATCGTCGATATTTTATAACTTTCTGTAGATATTTATAAAATACTCCTGGTTTTTCTCACAATGTTTTACATTAAAATCCATATATTTAAATTAATTAAGTGATCGTTAATGTAAAATTTTAAATAAATTCAATTAATTGACATTTACTATACAACCGTACAACGGTAGAGGAACTGACTGTTTGCTATACAATTGGAAGAAAAAATATTATTGTAGTTCTACATTAATTCACTTAAACACATGATGATAATTTGATGAATAAAATTATATTATTTTTAGAAACATCAATAAATACAGTATGAAAATGTAACGTCGACAAAAATTACAACTAAGTGTAGGAAATGATGTATGTCATATTTAAAAGAGGAATTGGTAGATTGTAGAGAAGACAAGACAAAATATGAAAAATCGATAGAATATACTTACGAAAGAGGAGGAAAAAACATTTAAGTTGTATGAAAATTGAAAATACATACTAATGGTTTTTTTAGGGTGGTGAAGGGTTGGAATCCTACAGTAAAACTTTTATAATGGTCGATTTGATTATGTAATTAAATATTAAAAATATATCAATATAACAAGTTAATAATTTTGAATCCGCAAAATCACGATACCAAATGTTTTTCTAATTGCCATTTACAGTCCATGCAATAAAAGATAGAATACAAAATTTTCATCTAATGTCTTGGTATATCGTCCATCATTTGAAACTAAGAAAACTTTATGAAATAAGATTATAAATGCGTAAATTCAGGTAGGTTGCAGATGTAAATCCATAGTATTTCCATATCCATAACTACATCAAGCAATTAAAACTGATCATGTATCACTGAAAAAGTTTAACTATCTTTATTAATAATCGTAATAGGGTTTCAATTTTTTGGTCCACGTGCAAAGTTCCAAAATGCCCTTGTGTACAAACAAAATGTTAAAAGTTCAATCCCATTCAAATTTATTTCCAAATAAAAGTTTCGATACATAAATAATATTATAAGTTCAAATGCTAATTTTAACATAACGTTCATAATGTTTTTCTTTATAATTTTCAACTTTTACTTATAAAATCTATATAAAAATAAGAATTTAACTATCTTATATCATTATATAAGCATTTTTTTATATATGAGATAGTATATGGGAATCAATAAATTAAATAATAAATATTAATAATCATAGTACAACATCTCCATAAACATGGAATGTTGAATGATAACATAAAACACAATAGATAGTTTATACATAAATAACAATATCTGTCTTGCATATAATATAATAAATTATATATATATGTTTCATACATAAATAACAAGGTCTGTCATAATACATAAAACATAATACATTGTTTCATACATAAATAACAAGGTCTTTCATGCATACAAGGTCTGTCATGCATACAATACAGAGTACTGAATGACAACATAAAACATAATACATTGTTTCATACATAAATAACAAGGTCTGTCATGCATACAATAAAATATGTAACACACACACACATTTGTATGTATGTATAAAGTAGTCAGCATCCTACTAGTGTGTCCATAACATGAAGGGAATTATCTTAACACACTATATATAAACCAACATACACATACATGAATTCATATATATGTATGTATGTATGTATGTATGTATGTATGTATGTATGTATGTATGGATGTATGTATGTATATACACATATATGCATACATATATATATATATATATACACACACACACACATACATACACACATATGCATACACACACACATGATACTATTAAAACCGAGTTTCTCTACGAGCTCTCTCATTGTTTTGTATCTTTTCCACTTCTCATTCCTTTGTTTTTATATAAAAAATAAAATCTTATTTATTTTATTTATTCTACCTATTATATAAAAAAGAGAACACTGGAGTTTAATATTCTCATCTCTTATTAACTCTCACTCAAAATATTTTTCTCTCGTCAAGTTATAGGGAAAAAATTCATTTATTACACAAATTAAAAAAATTGGAAATGGTGGGAACTAACAAAAAAAAGTAATAAATGGTAAACAAAATTAGATACATGTGCACTGGAGTTACTGTAACGATCCCAGTTTTGAATTAAATTTAAATTAATAGTTTATGTAAATCTTGGAAGAAATTTTAAAATTAATTTGAATTTGAAATATAAATGTGTATATATAGTAAATTTGAGTTTGACCTTAGAATTTAAATTTGAAAATAGAAATTTTATTTGAATGTAAATTTAAATAAATGACTTAGAACAACAATTTGGGTTTGAAAATATTATTTATGTAAATTAATTAATGGGTAATTAGTTTAAATAACATTTTCTTTAAAATAATGTGTATATAATATTGAGTAAGAAGATGTATTTATCATAGAATAAATTTTATCAATACAAAATACAAGTATAAGATATAATTGCAAAATATATTAATATGAATTAAACGTTTGATTGTTAAATTTTAAAACAAAGAAATAAAAGGAAAATATAGGTATTTATAATAGAAATAGAAACAAATGTAGGCAAGGTAATAAAACAAAAACAAAAATTTCTAGGAAGGCTTGCAAAAGAAGATAGTAAAATATTTTTATGTACAAGCAAAATAAAATCTACATATACAAAAGCTAAATGAGAAATGATGCATGTAAACAAAATAAGAAACAAATGTACTTACCAAATTAAATAAATATATGTGTAAACAAGAAGAGAAACATGCATTTAATGTCATCATCTCTAAGCACCAAAACAAAAAAATCATTCAGCCGAAAAAAAAATCATATCAGCCTCTACTTAAAAATATCCTTGGTCAAAAATGTAGGCAGCAAAAAGAAAAAAATCTGACAAAAATAAAAAAATAAACTAAACCAGTTATAACCTCCCCTGTGCAAGCACTACTTTATCTTTATATGTACATCCAACCTATTCCAGTTCGTTCAAACATTTCTAAACAAAAACCAGAAGAAGGAAACAAGAAGCATTAACAATCCATTTAATAACAAAACAGAAAAGTGATTAAGGAAAATTAAACTACAGGTTTCAAAACAATAGAGCTCTGTTCATTCTGGAAAACAAGGTGAGTAAACTAATTTAAAGCCAATTGAGTATATATTCATTTGATGATTATAAAGTCTGAGTTTCAAGTTGTTTTGTATATAGATATATATATATATATATATATATATATATACACATGAAATTTCCTCTGTGCATAACATTTTTTAGGTGTGTGCCTGTATATGTTGAACCATCTTTGTTTCTTGTTTCAGAACATCAGGCTCTATCAAAAATTCCAAATATTAAATCGCTTGATCATTTTTAAACTTTGATTCCTAAACAAAACATTTGTATTTAAGTGCGAACTATAATGTTAAAATAGTTTCAAGAAAACAAAAAAATATACATTATGAATAAATTTGATTTTACAGTGCAAATTCAAACTTTGACAAAATTCGACCATAGTGATTTGAAGATTCAAGTATATAATCTGAATCCTTATACCCTAACATGATTTTTAAAGTTAAAATCATAATTTTTAGATGGGGGGTTTAAGTGCAGTTCGAAAATGAATGAAAAGTGAATTTCGATCGATTTTAGGCGGCTAGACGAGTTTTGGGAGTCAGGGTTTCGCGTGGAGGTGGAGGAGCCTACGGTGGTGTTGGGAAAAATTGTTGGAGATGTGCTCGATCATCGAGGCGATGGCGGATAGCGTTTATAATTTCTAAACCTAGTTTTGGCGAGGGGTCGTATTTTGATTCGTTCGTCCTCTATGATGCATCAAGTTTAACATGCCTTTGGGTGATGGTAGTTGGGTCGTAGGCGAAGGCATGGCCGAAGTTGTAAAGGTTACGGTGATTGGAGCCGCGAGAACGAGGCGATGACAGGTTGGGTTGCGGTGAGTTTTGTTGTTCCAGGTTTGAGTTGCGAGCTCGAATTTTGATTTCAAGGTGACGGTGAAGTTTTGATGGTCGGGAAGGGTTTGGGATGGTTGTTGACTTGTTCGATGTAGCGAGGTCGACTGTAGGCGAACGGCGGTGCCATGCGCGTGCACGGCGCAGTTTTGTTTCCTAGTGAAGACGTGTTGAGCAGTGGACTTGTACTCGAGTATTTACTCGAGTTGGTTCATGAATTTCTCGAAGCATTTTGCAGTTTTGCTCGAGACAGTGGGGTGTTGAACTCGAAGCACAATAGGGTTGCCTTGAAATTTCATTTTGTTACATGTTTTTACTGAGACATGTTTATCCTGTTTTTAAATTTAAAAATAAAGTTTCAAATGTAAATCAAAGATTTAGACTAAGTTTTAAACTTATGTTTAAATAAGAATTCAAGTTAGTTTGAACCTTAATTTTGAAATGATTTGAGTTTTGAAATTACATTGGTTTTAACAACTTTTAAGTGCTTAAGGTATATTTGGTTTGATTGTTTAAAACCTGACAGTGTTTGAGTTTTTAAACTTAAACTAAATTTAAAAGTGTAAAGCAGATTTAAAACAAGTTTAAAAAAATCTGAATTTCAAAATGAATTTGACTTCCATTTTTTTAATAAATTTTATAAAAAATGAAATGTTTTAATTGCTTTAAATCGTTAAAGTATTTTATAAAGATTTAAACAGAATTTAACTCGGGGAAGTTGTGGGAGAACTCGAGTATTTACTCGAGTAAACAAAAATATGAATCGGGTTTGATTTTCAAACCTGCAGCAAAATGGAAAGTGAGTTAAGTAAATTTTTCTTTAAAACAATTTTTAGTATTGTCGACTTAATTAAGGTTCGATAATGTTAGGTTAAGATTTTATTACAAGTTTAATGCTCAACAATGTTTCCTAAAATCTTAATTAATATTTTGATTTAGTAATTAACCTAATTTAAGTATTTAATGTAATTAACATTAAAGTTTTCAAATTAGTGATAATTTGTTTTCAAAGTTTAAGGAAGTTTTAAATGTTAATTAAGATAATTATTATTTTCAATTAATTATTTTGGAAAGCAGTTAAGAATAATTAATATATAGTGATAAGTAAAGATTGGTTAATTAATTTATCATTGTAATTAATCAGGGGTTTATCAATTTGTAGTTAATTAATTGGTAAATTAATAATTAAGTGTCTAAATTATTTGTAGTTAATAATTGTTAATGATGATTAACTACGAAGTTGGCTAACTAAAGATTTTTAATGATAAGTTAGTGACTAATGGAGGGATAATCACTTATTGTAATTAATTAAGAATAATTAATTAAATGGTAATTAATTGAGGGTTGATTAATTTATTAATGAAATAATTAAAGGAAATCAATTAAAGGATAATTGAATAATTAAAGATCAATTATTCAATAATTAAAAGTTGATTAATTTAATTAACAAATGATTAAAGGACAATTAATCAAATAATTTGAAATTAATTAATGTTAATTAACCATGATTGATTACTCCTCTGATTTAAATCAATCAGATAATTAATTGAGTTTTCTTATGAATGATTGAATTCTATTGATTGTTGAACTGTCTGATATTTCTGATATGCTATGCTTTGTGCTATGAATTGTTTCAGTGTGATCTGTGATGAATGTAATCTATTTATATTATTTATTTGTGAATCTGTAAATGAACGATAAGCGTTATAGACTATACCGCTTATCAATATCGATGTGCTTAAATATGTGATGTGATGATTGATGTTGTTGCACTATTGGGTAAAACCCCTAGACTACACTATACACACACAAATATGGATTGCATGAGGAAATCAGCTAAGTCACATATTTTGACAATTTTAAAGTTTGGATTCTTGAATCCATAATAGTTTTGGAATTGGAATTGAAAGTTTTGAAATGAGTTTTCAAAAATAAAAAGTTATTTTAAATAACTTAATAAAGCTTCAAATTTAAATAATTTGATCTAAAATTTGAATTCAAATTCAATGATTGGGAAATTATGGTCTAAAGAGATTATACAAGTTATAAAGGTATTTATATGGTTTTTAACCATTTAAAAAAGTATGGGTTTGGAAATTTAAATTTAAATTTAAAACCAAGTTTTATACTTGGCTGGCTTTAACTATGTGAATTGTAATCAGTTTTCCCAAAACGAAAACTAATTGTTTCAGGTAATAATAGCTTTTATAAAAGGAAAAGATTTCAATTTTGTATTGAAAGATTTCAAGTTGGGAAGAAAATTGTAAATAGTTTGGAAAAACTATGAATTAACCTTTGTGGAGACGATTAAATCTTGTTTTGAAGTCAAAGAGGATTTTAAAATGGTGTATCCTTTAAATACAAGATTTGAATTGGAAAGGATTTGAGAGTTAAGAATTAAATCTTAAACTAAAAGATTGGATAGCTAACCCAATTTGAAATGGAACTGTTTCGAAAGCTATAATTGAATCTTTGTGAAACTGGGTGGACTTTGTGAAATGAATCTTTTATTAAAAGACTTAAAAATGGTAATTTGTTTAAACCATTTGAAAGGAAAATTTTGGATATTAAGTTGTGACTTAACTGAAATCCTATATCCATATGTTTTTAAACATTGTGCCCATTATTTGGTTTAGCCGGGAGAGGACCTTTGTGTCATATAACCCATTCCGAATAATGATACGTCGATATGGATAGCATTTGAAGACCGGTGGTGAAGACCGGGTATTTTCGAAAACGAAAGGATAAACCGTCGATTGTCACTGCACTGAGTCGTGCCGATATAGAGATTTCCTAAGTGATGGGAAGTCTGACCGGGGTTGTGAAAACCCAGATTTGCAAGGGCTTCTTCGGAAGTGCCTTCGGTTCTGTTCGAACCCGGAATAGACTTGTATGGTTGTATGTCTGACACTACACTTTGAGTTATAAAGCAGATTGCTTTCAAATACATATTGTTAGTGGCGGAGAATTTATTCTCTTAGCTTAACACCCTTCTTTGAGACGTACAAGCTCAGATGTTATGTAATTGAAGGTTATCAGTGATATACTCCCAATTGGTAGTATGACATGCTAAGTGTTGTTGTGTGTTGATGATCATTTGTGATCAAAGCATGGCTTTAGTGTAAAGCGTAGCATTGTGGACGAGACTGCATCAGGACCTCACACCCCGGAAATGGTCGAAATAGGAAAGATGCGACAAGGTTATGAGGGTCGCGCCCTTTAGGGTATGTCATTCCCTTCTGGCAAAGGGTGGTATCATGGTATGGAGCCCAGATATTTACCAATGTGGTGGGCTTCAATCTCATTTACTGTATGGTTGTTGCTTTATGGTTTAGAGGCGCCTCGGATAAAGGTCCCAAAGGACCGGGGGGTGGCATGCTCGAGTAGTAGTTACCTAGTTACAGAGGTAACCCGGCCTTGTGTTGGCAGAGATCCAGCTAGGTTCTTGAGACGTCCCGCCAGAGGCGTACCCATGGACAGTGGGAAGTTCCTTAGCCCGACCATTTGTTGGAAATCCAAACAAAACAACATGCGCGCTATACGGTTTTAGCTGTATAACCTGTCATGGAATGTGGCGGTAACCTGCTATTGAACATGGTAGCTATAGTAGGCATACAATAATGGTTGTATGCCGGCTAAGAATAATATTATACTTTCGAAATGGTTTTTCTGCACTATGCACTAGTAATAATATCAAGGAAATTTTCGCATATCAAGCATGTTTGACTATCATAAGAAGAAATCTCCTCCAATCCTGCGTTTGCATTGTGTGTGTGGCGGGAGGCCTTATGGTAGTTTCATTTCTAAAAAGCATTGCGAATTTATTTTTAAATTCTTTTGTGTTCATTATAAAAGACCAAATGTTTTTGTTACTCACTCCAGTCCGAAGACTGACCTGGAGTTTATTGTTCCTTTCCTAAACTCTAGATGCCCACTACTTTTCCACAAGGGCAGTCTAGAGTTGGGTTTTTCAGATTGTTAGGTTTACAAGATTATCTGGAGTTAGTCCAGTCTTTGGATCACGACTGCACTTGCTTATCGTTGTGAAATGTGATGCTGGTTCGACCAAGCTTTGGATTAGAGCATTGGATTTGGGGATGCATTCTATTGAAGATATCCTTTCCGCTGTGTCTTGTATCTATGATAGTATTGATATCTGTTGTATCATTCTGTTGTATCATATTATATCAGATATTGTATCTGTCATTATATCAATGTTATATATATTGATATTCTTTTTTTCCGCTGTGTTGTACTTAATGGTGTTATAAGCTCCGGCGAACCAGATTCGACGTTTGGATCTGCGGCATCTGAATATGAGTGTCGTATTCGATGCCGATTTTCGAAGGTCGAGTCAGGTTCGTTTCATTTGGTATCAGAGCTGAAGGTTAAAACTTTAGCTCAGGAGTATAACACATTAAGTAACTCATTAGAGATAGGGTGAAGTATACCCTAGAATGAGTATCCCTAAGATATCCATTCGAATGCCTCAGTAAATTCTCTTACTATCCACTGATAGTATGTATGAGTGCAAGAAGAGGACGGGATATTGGACGGGGAAGTACCACAAGAATGGTCAATACCTGCAATAGCGGAAACAATCTTTCTCTATTAATTTCCTTTGATTCGATTTCAATTCTTTGATTGGCTTTGTGGCAGGAGAAGCTTCGGTATGATGGTGACTCTTACGAATCGTGTAGATAAGTTCTATGCCATATTCTCTTCGTTAAATTTCTGTCAGCTTTTCATTTATAACTTCAATAAATTTGAAATTCTATTTGAAATAAATTGGTAAATTAAATATAAAGTTGAATATGAAAAATTGTATCGATAAGACTTTTCGATTAAAACCAAATATATTCTATCGTAATTTCTTGTGTAGAACGAAGTCCGAAGAGGGATAAGTTATATATATACTTTGGAGTATTCTGACTTGAGTTTGGAATCCATATCTAGTGTTTGAGAAATTGTAGGAGATTGAATCTATCTATCTATTCTCTGGGTTCCGATATATTCTACGAATGGTTAGTTATTCCTTCGAACTAAGCAGTACCCATGCATATTTTGTAGATTTGATGACCCGAGTATCCTGTGCAATATTGAATAATTTTGTCCTCATATTGGTGATATTCTGATTTGGTGAGCCAAATACATAATGGATATCCAGTTTGACCTAAAAAAATTGTTTCTCTATCTTTGTGTATCTATCTTTGTTGTTTTCGTGCCTGCAAATTTTAGGGACGAAATTTGTTTAAGGGGGGAATCTGTAACGATCCCAGTTTTGAATTAAATTTAAATTAATAGTTTATGTAAATTTTGGAAGAAATTTTGGAATTAATTTGAATTTGAAATATATATGTATATATATATAAGAGTAAATTTGAGTTTGACCTGAGAATTTGAATTTGAATATAGAAATTTTATTTGAATTTAAATTTAAATAAATGACTTAAAACAACAATTTGGGTTTGAAAATATTATTTATGTAAATTAATTAATGGGTAATTAGTTTAAATAACATTTTCTTCAAAATAATGTGTATATAATATTGAGTAAGAAGATGTATTTACAATAGAATAAATTTTATCAATACAAAATACAAGTATAAGATATAATTGTGAAATATATTGATATGAATTAAACGTTTGATTATTAAATTTTAAAACAAAGAAATAAAAGGAAAATATAGGTATTTATAATAGAAATAGAAACAAATGTAGGCAAGGTAATAAAACAAAAACAAAAATATCTAGGAAGGCTTGCAAAAGAAGATAGTAAAATATTTTTATTTACATGCAAAAAAAAATCTACATATACAAAAGCTATATTAGAAATGATGCATGTAAACAAAATAAGAAACAAATGTACTTACCAAATTAAAATAAATATATGCGTAAAAAAGAAAAGAAACATGCATCTAATGTCATCATCTCTAAGCACCAAAACAAAAATTCATTCAGCCGAAATAAAAATCATATCATCCTCCACTTAAAAATATTCTTGGTCAAAAATGTAGGCAGCAAGAAGAAAAAAATCTGACAAAAATAAAAAAATAAACTAAACCAATTATAACCTCCCCTGTGCAAGCACTGCTTTATCTTTATATGTACATCCAACCTATTGCAGTTCGTTCAAACATTTCTAAACAAAAACCAGAAGAAGGAAACAAGAAGCATCAACAATCCATTTAATAACAAAACAACAAAGTGATTAAGGAAAATTAACTACAGGTTTCACAACAATAGAGCTCTGTTCATTCTGGAAAACAAGGTGAGTAAACAAATTTAAAGCCAACTGAGTATATATTCATTTGATGATTATAAAGTCTGAGTGTGAAGTTGTTTTGTATATAGATATATATATACATAAAATTTCCTTTGTGCATAACATTTTTTTGGGTGTCAATGCCTGTATATGTTGAACCATCTCTGTTTCTTGTTTCAAAACATTAGGCTCTATCAAAAATTCCAAATATTAAATCACTTGATCATTGTTAGACTTTGATTTCTAAACAAAACATGTGTACGTAAGTGTGAACTATAGTTTTAAAATAGTTTCAAGAAAACAAAAGAATATACAGTATGAATAAATTTGATTTTATAGTGAAAATTCAAACTTTGACAAAATTCGACCATAGTGATTTGAAGATTCAAGTATATAATTTGAACCCTTATACTCTAACATGATTTTTAAAGTTAAAATCATAGTTTTTACATGGGGGTTTAATAGAAGTTCGAAAATGAACGAAAAGAGAATTTCGACCGATTTCAGGCGGCTGGAGGAGTTTTGGGAGTCGGGGTTTCGCGTGGAGGTGGAGGAGACTACGGTGGTGTTGGGAAAATTTTTTGGAGGTGTACTCGATCATCGAGGCGACGGTGGCGAGCATTTATAATGTCTAAACCTAGTTTTGGCGAGGGGTCGTATTTTGATTCGTTCGTCCTCTATGATGCATCGAGTTCAACGTGCCTTTGGGTGATGATAGTTGGGTCGTAGGCGGGGGCATGGCCGAAGTTGTTGAGGTTACGTTGATCGGAGCTGCGAGAACGAGGGGATGACTGGTTGGGTTGCGGTGAGTTTTGTTGTTCCGGGTTTGAGTTGTGAGCTCGAATTTTGATTTCGAGGTGACGGTGAAGTTTTGATGGTCGAGAAGGGGTTTGGGAATGGTTGCTGACTTGTTCGACGTAGCGAGGTCGACCGGAGGCGAACAGCAACGTCGTGCATGTGCACGGCGCAGTTTTGTTTCCTGGTGGAGACGAGTTGAGCGGTGGACTTATACTCGAGTATTTACTCGAGTTGGTTCATGAATTTCTCGAAGCATTTTGTAGTTTTGCTCGAGATAGTGGGGCATTGAACTCGAAGCACAATAGGGTTGCTATGAAATTTTATTTTGTTACAGGTTTTTAGTGAGACCTGTTTATCCTGTTTTTAAATTTAAAAATAAAGTTTCAAATGTAAATCAACGTTATAGACTAAGTTTTAAAATTAAGTTTAAATCTGAATTCAAGTTATTTTGAATCTTAATTTTGAAATGATTTGAGTTTTGAAATTTACATTGGTTTTAACAACTTTTAAGTGTTTAAGGTATATTTGGTTTGAATGTTTAAAACCTGATAGTGTTTGAGTTTTTAAACTTAAACTAAATTTAAAAGTGTAAAGCAGATTTAAAACAAAGGTTTTAAAACAAGTTTAAAAAAAGTATGAATTTCAAAATGAATTTGAATTCCATTTTTTTAAATAAATTTTATAAAAAATGAAATGTTTTAATAGCTTTAAATCGTTAAAGTATTTTATAAAGTGATTAAAGATTTAAACAGAATTTAACTCGCGGAAGTTGTGGGAGAACTCGAGTATTTACTCGAGTAAACGTAAATATGGCTCGAGTTTGATTTTCAAACTTACAGCAAAATGGAAAGTGAGTTAAGTAAGTTTTTCTTTAAAACAATTTTTTAGTATTGTCGACTTAATTAAGGTTTGATAATGTTAAGTTAAGATTTTATTACAATTTTAATGCTCAACAGTATTTTCTAAAATCATAATTAATATTTTGATTTAGTAATTAACCTAAGTTAAGTATTTAATGTAATTAACATTAAAGTTTTCAAATTAGTGATAATTTGTATTCAAAGTTAAAGGAAGTTTTTAAATGTCAAATAAGATAATTATTATTTTTAATTAATTATTTTGGAAAGCAGTTAAGATTGATTAAAATATAGTGATAAGTAAAGATTGGATAATTAATTTATCATTGTAATTAATCAGGGGTTTATCAATTTGTAGTTAATTAATTGGTAAATTAATAATTAAGTGTCTAAATTATTTGTAATTAATAATTGTTAATGATGATTAACTACGAAGATAGTTAATTAAAGATTTTTAATGATAAGTTAGTGATTAATGAAGGGATAATCACTTATTGTAATTAATTAAGAATAATTAATTAAATGGTAATTAATTGAGGGTTGATTAATTTATTAATGAAATAATTAAAGGAAATCAACTAAAGGATAATTGAATAATTAAAGATCAATTATTCAATAATTAAAAGTTGATTAATTTAATTAACAAATGATTAAAGGACAATTAATCAAATAATTTGAAATTAATTAATGTTAATTAACCATGATTGATTACTCCTATGATTTAAATCAATCAGATAATTAATTGAGTTTGCTTATGAATGTTTGAATTCTATTGATTGTTGAACTGTCTGATATTTCTGATATGCTATGTTTTGTGCTATGAATTGTTTCAGTGTGATCTGTGATGAATGTAATCTATTTATATAATTTATTTGTGAATCTGTAAATGAATGATAAGCATTATAGACTATACCGCTTATCAATATCGATGTGCTTAAATATGTGATGTGATGATTGATGTTGTTGCACTATTGGGTAAAACCCCTGGACTACACTATACACACACAAATATGGATTGCATGAGGAAATCAGCTAAGTCACATATTTTAACAATTTTAAAGTTTGGATTCTTGAATCCATAATAGTTTTGGAATTAGAATTGAAAGTTTTGAAATGAGTTTTCAAAAATAAAAGTTATTTTAAATAACTTAATAAAGCTTCAAATTTAAATAATTTGATCTAAAATTTGAATTCAAATTCAATGATTGGGAAATTATGGTCTAAAGAGATTATACAAGTTATAAAGGTACTTATATGGTTTTTAACCATTTAAAAAAGTATGGGTTTGGAAATTTAAAACCAAGTTTTATACTTGGCTGGCTTTAACTGTGTGAATTGTAATCAGTTTTCCCAAAATGAAAACTAATTGTTTCAGGTAATCATAGTTTTTATAAAAGGAAAAGATTACAATTTTGTATCTAAAGATTTCAAGTTGGGAAGAAAATTGTAAATAGTTTGGAAAAAACTATAAATTAACCTTTGTGGAGACGATTAAATCTTGTTTTGAAGTCAAAGAGGATTTTAAAATGGTGTATCCTTTAAATAAAAGATTTGAATTGGAAAGGATTTAGGAGCTACGAATTAAATCTTAAATTAAAAGAAGTGATTGTTAATCCAACTTGAAATGGAACTGTTTCAAAGCTATAATTGAATCTTTGTGAAACTGGGTGGACTTTGTGAAATGAATCTTTTATTTAAAAGACTTAAAAATGGTAATTTGTTTAAACCATTTGAAAGGAAAATTTTGGATATTAAGTTGTGACTTAACTAAAATCCTATATCCATATGTTTTTAAACATTGCACTCATTATTCGGTTTAGCCGGGAGAGGACCTTTGTGTCATATAACCCATTCCGAATAATGATACGTCGATATGGGTAGCATTTGAAGACCGATGGTGAAGGCCGGGTATTTTCTAAAAGGGAAGGAAAAACCATCAATTGTCTCTGCACCGAGTCGCGATGGTATAGAGATTTCCTAAGTGATGGGAAGTCCGATCGGGATTGTGAATACCCGGATTTGCAAGGGATTCTTCGAAAGTGCCTTCGGTTCTGTTCGAACCCGGAGCAGACTTGTATGGTTGTATGTCTGACACTACACTTTGAGATATAAAGCAGATTTCTTTCAAATACATATCTGTTGGTGGAGGAAAATTTATTCTCTAAGCTTAACACCCATCTCTGAGATGTACGAGCTCAGAGGTTATGTAATTGAAGGTTATCAGTGATATACTCCCAATTTGATAGTGTGACATGCTAAGTGCTGCTGTGTGTTGATGATCATTTGTTGATCATTTGTGAGCAAAGCATAGCTTTAGTGTAAAGCGTAGCTTTGTGGACGAGACTGGACCTCACACCCCGAAAATGGTCGAAGCAGGAAAGATGCGGCAAGGTTATGAGGGTCGTGCCCTTTAAGGTGTGTCATTCCCTTCTGGTAAAGGGTGATATCATTGTATAGAGCCCAGATATTTACCTATGTGGTGGGCTTCAATCTCATTTACTATGTAGCTGTTGCTTTGTGGTTTAGAGGCGCCTCGGATAAAGGTTCCAAAGGACCGGGGGGAGGCATGCTCGAGTAGTAGTTACCTAGTTACAGAGGTAACCCAGCCTTGTGTTGGCAGAGATCTGGTTAGATTGCCGGGACGTCCCACCAGAGGCGTACCCATGGACTGTGATAACCTAGATTTTTAATATCTGCTAATGGGATAATTAACTAATTTCATTTGGTTAAATAAACAAAATTTATAAAAGTATATAAAAATATATGCTTTTATTAGTATATAGTTTGTTATTTTCATATTAATATAATTAAGTAAGATTAATTTAAGATAAAATTTAAATATTTAAACGCGAAAGACATTTATAATATAAAAGCTAAATTTAAAATATTATATAATCACACAATAAAATATATAAATATGATAATATATAACATGGATTTACAAACATAAACAAACTTTCTTTGGATTATAACAAATGTAAGTAAGGGAAATATGTTTAGTGACAAGTGTCATTAGCTTCTTCTTTTTATAATAATAAAAAAAAAAAGTTATATGTATCATTAAATTCCCTCTATTAACATTTTCTTCTGCTCAAAACAAAAACTTAGCAATCATAGATCTGAAAATCAATATACAAGCAGCTCAGATACTTTAACCTTTAACCTTTAACTAAAACCAGATACTTATTCAAACTACATATTCAACTGGATCAAGTAAAGAACATCAAGAATCAAGCAACAACCAGACAGCTATTACGATCTGAAGTAAATCATCTCAGATTCTCCCAGGATGAAAACAGTTTCATCAAGTGGCAACTCCAGATTAAACAAGCTAAGCGAGCAAGATTTAAATTCAAACAAAAGGGCAGAAGATCAATTTGAGTCAAAACATTTTTCTAGCCTGAGAACATATGCTGTTGCTAAATTCAAGGTCTTGTGTAATCTCAGAGTAGTTCTCTGCTCAAATTAAGGTGAGTAATCTACACTATTATTGATAAATTTAATTTTCTGATGCATGCAATAGGGATGTAATGTTGTAATAATTGCATGTATGAATTAATGGGTTGCATGCAGATTAATATGGTTTGACTGTGTGATCATCTGCATTCACATAAATGTATGTGTAGTCTCTGTTTTGAGTTTTCAGGCCAAAAGTTCAAGTGTAAATTGATTTTTTTTTATCTGAAACAATTTGTGTTAGGATGTTTTTAGGAAGTATGTTTGAATCAACCAAGTATCATTTTTTTTTATTAAAAAAAAAATAAACAGAAAAACTGTTAAAAGCCCAGAGTCCTTATTTAATTAATGCATGAGGAATCTGTGTAGAATAGGTGAATATATGGTTCGCATGGATGTTTTTAAGTTTGAAAATTAATAAAACTTCTCTATATATATTCACTTATATGTCTGTATGCTTGAATTTATGGACTCTGTAGTATGTTGTATCCACAGACCCAGGAATGAAAATGAATTCATTTCTTTTTATTCAAGAAAATTCAAGCTATCATTACAGAATAGAAAGTGATTAGGGTTGGGTAAATTCATTTTTAAAAATGAATTCAGATGGAATTATTTAGCTGACCTTTCGAAATCAAGATTTTACAGTGAAAACTGTTTAATCAGAAAATTCCAATTATTCTAATTTATTGAATTAAATTCATGACTAGAACAATTATTGAAAATGATGAATTTAGGTACTAAAACCATCAATTGTAGATTAGAAATCGATGGTTAATCCGTAAGGAACGAATTGGGTATTTTGATCAACTGCAGTCGAACGGGGGCATTTGGCGCGTCGGAGCTAGGGATGAAGATCATAGGAGGAACAGAGATTTTAGGAAAAATAATCACTTGATTATTAGTTGACCAATTTGATCAATAATCGTCGAAATAGGTTCGAAACCTAGTTTGAACTACGATGGTTTTGAGGAAGATTTCAGGCACGGATGGCGTATCGGAGGTAATCGCACATTTAGAATTCGGTACTGGAAGTCAAGGTGAGGATTGCGTCAAAACGACGAGATCTTCGGTGGTGTGGATCGTCGTCACGGCGATGTTTTGTCTTCTGGGTATTTTTTTTCCCGTTGTATGCCGTGAGACTCGATTTTGACTCGAGTCGAATCTTTGGATATGGATGATTGTGTGTGGATATAGGGCTCGAAGGCAAGGTGTTTAGACCGGTGATGGTGGTCAAAGAGGCATAGTTCGTTGGTGTATGTGCACCGCGCACATCTGTGCATCAGAGGTTACATTCTTTTAGGGAGGATGAAGTCCCAGTATGTTCGTTCTCAGGTGGATGATTGTGCGACTCGAAGCAAGTTACGCGGGATTCACTTGCTGGCTCGAGTTAATGCCGTGAAAATTTGTGAGTAACAGGCTTGACAAATTTAAGTTTTGAAATCTGAACAAAAGAAGAAATTTGTGGCATGGAGAAGACTCAGGGAGAACGAGTATGGTTCAGGTTGCCTCGAGATTGTTTTGAAACTGTTTCCGAATTTTAATGAAGGTCAAGTTTTAGAAAAATTTTGAGCTCCTTCTTAGAAAAAGAGATAATTGTTTATTTTAAAATGGAATTTAGTAAATGATTAAGTTATGCAATTATGTGACAGCATTGTGATATTAATTAAAATAATCTTAACAATCTAATTTAAGAGTTAATTAAGGAAAAATGATTTCACTTATTAATCAACCTTAATATCTTAAGGAAATCTTTGTGTTAATATTGTTTAAGTACAAGGATTATTGAGTAAAAATATTAATGATAATTAAGTCATTAATAAGATAATGGTTAATCTTCAAAGCTAATTAAGGTTTTAATGGTTTGAGATTAATAAGTTAATTAAGTAACCGAGTAAATTAATTAGGGATTAATCAATTCATAATTAGGGATAAATTGATTTAGTAATTAGAGATAAATTACTTAAATTTTAAGGACAAATTTATCAGGGATTAATTAATTTAATTAGTAAATATAGGTTAAGTGTATTAATAATTAAAGATTAATTGATGAAGGAAAATTAACCATTGGGATAATTACTTGATGAAAGTAATTAAAGGTAAAGTACTTAAGGAAAGTAATTAAGGATTAAATTGCTTAGTGTAATTAATTAAAGGTTTGATCAATCAAAGAAACTAATTAAGGGTGATTAATTAAGATGGATAATTTAAGTATGATTAATTAAATAGTGGGTAATTAATTAGTGTTAAGTAGAGGTAATCCAAGTGATTAAAATGAGTAATTAATTTAATAAGAGATAAATCAAATTAAATTTTTAGAAGTGCTCAATCTTGCTTATTAATGATTGAATGATGATGAGTGATTTGAATTAGTTGATATCTCTGATATGAATTGCTTCGTGATATGGTATGTTGAATGGACGATGATAATGTGATTATAAATCAATTATAAATTGCTGTGTAAAAGTGTTATTCAACAACTAAAGTTGAATAGTATTTTAATTGGATATCTTGGGTTAAGATAACATTGGAGTCGAAGAGACCGGAGTCGGGTATTAGTAAATATCCGAAACCACTTCGATTTATAATCCTCTATAAATTCCTTATGGATTTAAAATGTGGAATCAATAAGCTGGTATGGAATGTTTTAAGTAAATTGGCCCATTTAAGTCTAAGTTTTGGCACTTAGAAATTGATGGGTGAAATGGTTGATGTCTATAATAATTTATGAAGTGTAAATTGATATAAGTTACCCCGGGTTTATATAAATTGTATGCTTTTGTATTCCAAGTTAGATGGGTTTACTCACGCTGGTTTCCAGCCTGACCCGGGTGTTACTTTGATGTAATGCTCGGGTCAGACCGAGTATTACAGATTTTCAGGTAAGGACGTTCTGGAGCTCAGGAGGAGAGCTGGAGGGCAGGAACGTATGGTGTTTTCCCGCTGTGATATGCTATTATATAACTAAGACATGTTGTCTTAAACTGTCCAGTGTTGAGTATTGATTGTAACTCTGATGTATAAAAAATGTAAATGTACTAATCAGTTTTTCTTTGTAAAACTATTATTTATGTGATATTATATTTTGATCCGCTGCAAATGTGAGGTTTTCTGTGTTTTGGTGTTTCTGTTTCTTCTTCTTCTTCTTCTTTCTCTTTCTTCTTTTCACTAACCATCTGGAATTTCCAGGATCGAAATTTCCGGGTCGTTACATTTGGTATCAGAGCAGAAGGTTAAGCGAGAACCTTGGCTCTGGTGGGTTTACTCATTAAGGATAGGGTAAGTGGTACCCTAGAATGAGTTGAGTATATGTATATATGAGAGAGCGTACTTGTTATTTTCTTATATAAAGGTTTCTAAATGATTTCAAAGGTAAATGAATCTTATATAAGAAATAGATTATATGTTAAGGAAATTGGTTGTAGTATTAATTAAATTAAAAGTAATAGTAAGAATTAAGTGGTAATAGAATTACAACCAAATTGAAATTAAATTAAAGACAAGTTTGAAATGGATTCAAGCTGGATTAAATCTTGAAATTGGGAAAGGGTTTAGGATAATCAATTAATTAAACTTTATTTAATGAGGTTAATTAATGGAGAATAATTGAAAATGATAAATTAGGAGGAAGTTACTTAATGAAGTAACTAGAGGCAAGTAATTTAAAGGACAATTACTAAATGAAGGTAATTAAGAAATAAGTTAATTACCGAATGTGATTAATTAGAATTAATTAATGACGTAATTAATTTAATGCATTTGAATGAAATGATCCTATTTCGAACAAAGAGTTGTTTGAAAATTTAAAGGAATTTGTTTTAAATTAAAAACCAAAGGTGATTTAAAATTTTAAAGTGTAACTTGGTATGTAGAAATTAATATGTATATAGGTGGATATACATAGTATCAAAGGTAGTTTGAAATAAACTCTAAATATTGATTTTTCAATTTGGAATGAAATAAGATACCCAAAGTGAATGTTTTTGAACTTAATTAGTGGGAAGATTATTTATCTGGAGTTTAAAATTTGAAATAGAAGTTCAAACTGGATAAGGTTGATATGATTAAGTGAATTAAGTTTAACTTGAGGAAGAGTTAAATAAGTTGGAAAGATCAACCTGATTTATAAATTTTAAGATGGAATTAAAATTTAACTTGGGAAGTTAAATGGTTGATTGTAATTGAGAGTTTGAGTGATCTCAAATTGGGTTTGAGATCTAGAAATTTAAAATGAATGGATGTTTTAAAATAAATTAGATAATATCATCCTATTGTTTTTAAAATCTTTAAGTTGTGAATTAAAGGTTTTTAATAAAGTTTAACTTGGTTTAAAAGGGTTAAACCAACCTTAGTGAATTTAACTCGAATTTATATAAATTCGAGATGGTTTAAATTTGAAATTTGAATTGGAATTAGTTCAAATTGAATTTGATTTGAATTAATTGAAATTGTGATTGAAGATGTATAAGTATAAAATCCAAATGGAAAATTTGAATTGGATTAATTTGAAATGATTTGAGATTGAAGTGGGTTCAATTTGAAATTAGTCCAAATTGATTTGAATAATTTGGAATTATAATTAAAGTTTAATAATTTTAAATTCAAATGGAATTTGAATTGAATTTGGGAGGAAGTTAAGAATAATTCAACTTAATTTGGAAATGAAGTATGAATTTGGGATTAATTCAAATTGGAGTTGAAATGAATTGAAATTTGAAATTAGTTCAATTTAAATTTATTTGAATTAGTATAATTTGAGATCAAGGTTGAATAAGGTTAAATTTGGAAAGAAACTGAGGTTAATTCAACTTGAATTGGGGTTGAATCAATTTAAATGGAAATTGAGGTTGTTTAAATTGGAATTGGGACAATTTAAATGGAAATGGAAATTTAAATTGAATTGATGAGAATGTAGATTGGGAAGTGAGCAGCTTTGACTCTGGACTATTTTTAATATAAATTGTTTTAATATAAACCTATTTTCTAAGCCATTTATTATATATACAACTTTTCTTTTAAAAGCCAAACCATTTTATATTTGTTTACAATTATTTTTGAAACTGTTTAACAATTTTCCAACTATTTTATAAACTAATTACTATATTTCAACTATTTTACAAAATAAAGTACTATCTTACTATTATTTTGAAATTATCTAAAATTTCTATAATTATTTTAACTAACTATTTTCTACCTATTTTACACCTATTTTACAAACTAGTAATTATTTTTCAACTACTTATCTATTTCTAACTTTTCAAGTTATTTACTAAATAAACTGGTTGGAGTTCAAACTGTTATTGGTTAAATACCCAATCGAGATATGAATAGAGGTGATAATCCAAATGGATTAATTGTGAGTAAGTGAATGAAAGTCAAAGTGAATGTGAATAGAAATGAAATTAATTTGGTTAATAACCAATGAAGATAAATACGTAGGGTGTATGTATGTTATTCTATTCCCATAGTGATTTGATCCAGATTCGAGCACAGAATTTCGAGATAGTATGTTGATCCGAGTTGGGATTTTTCACTCGATTTTCGACGGCGAACCTGGATATGGGTTGTTGATTGGTTCTGGATATTCTCTATCATAGTTATGACTATGCAAGGAGAATGACGGTTTCTGATCAAGAAACCAGATCTGTGTCCGCACTAGGAAGTCGGGTGGACGATGCTGGTTCGGAAATGAAATTGTGTGATCGAGTGAGCGATCAGATTGGTATAGCGTACGGATGATATGTGTACATCGTACGGATTTGAACGAAAATGATATTGAAAGGAGTAATCAAATTTGAATATTTGATTTTGAGTAAACAAAGTTAAATATCTTTGTTTAATAAAATGAAACTCCCCTTGTTGAATCTTTTGCCAGAAGAAAAGGGTTTTTGGAAATGTTTTGAAGTATAAAAGGAATTTTTTACAAGTTTGAAATGATCCAAAGTTTTAAAAGATTTTATATATCTGAATATATATATATAAAGGATCATATGAGGATTTTGGAAAAGGGTTTTGGGAACCTTAGGATTTGGAAAAGGCTTTTGATTTTTGGGTAAAATCAGTATGAGGATTTGGAAAGCCTTGCGTGAGAATTTTCGATTTTGGAATAATCGATTTTGTGTAAAGGAGCTTTGTATGAGATCATACTAGGTGTATGATTTGAAAATACTATATGTGTATAGTATAAAATATTTTGATGATGGCTCTGAGGAAAAAGGCGCTCCCTTGAAATGAACTTATCAGGAGTACCACCGGGTGGTGCTGCCTTGAGCCCCAAGGGGGGTTCTAAAGTTGATCTTGTGAGGAGTCCGGACAAAACTAGTTTCTGAGGATTATGAGTAGAGTATACCATAGCGAAAGTCGTGTGTGCCGTTGAGAGCCAACAGTTACGTGGACTTTTGCTGCGACGACAATGTAACCCATGATGTAACTGCGATCTATGGTATAACATAGCGAAAGTCGTGTGAGCCGCTGAGAGCCAACGGTCTGCGTTTGATTTTATATCGGTAGACTGCGACCTATGTAGGAGTGGAGAAGTTTCATTTTGACAGCGAAAATCAGAGGCCGCTGAGAGCCTACAGTTACATGGACTTTTGTGAGATGGCAACGTAAGCCTGGATGTAACTGTGATCTGTTGTGTGGGTTCCATGGCGTAATCGAGAGGCCGCGGAGAGCCTGCAGTTACATGGACTTTTGTTGCGATGGCAACGTAACCCTGGAATGTAACTGTGACCATGGATGGGGGTGATGATTTCCAGAGCATTCTCACCTAAGATATATCCTCTATTTTCAAAAACGGTTTTCTATATTTTCAATAAAAATTATTTTTAAAGTATTTTCACTGGATGTTGAAAACGGGTCTGCTAAGTACTTGTAGATTTTCAGTCTTACGCCTGATCAACGTATGACCGAATTTCTGTGAGAACGAGGATGGACTGGTTGAGACATCAAGTTATAAAAAGTATTTTTATAAAACTGTTTTGTAATATTATATAGATTTTAAAATGTTTTAAGAATATTTTAACTAATTTTAAAATATTTAATAAATTCTGGTTTCGTTCCTTTTCGAGGACGAAAAGATTTTAAGGGGGAAGGAATGTGATAACCTAGACTTTTAATATATGTTAATGCGATAATTAACTAATTTCATTTGGTTAAATAAATAAAATTTATAAAAGTATTTAAAAATATATGATTTTATTAGTATATAGTTTGTTATTTTCATATTAATATAATTAAGTAAGATTAATTTAAGATAAAATTTAAATATTTAAACGCGAAAGACATATATAATATAAAAGCTAAATTTAAAATATTATATAATCACACAATAAAATATATATATATATATATATATGATAATATATAACATGGATTTACAAACATAAACAAACTTTCTTTGGATTATAACAAATGTAAGTAAGGGAAATATGTTTAGTGACAAGTGTCATTAGCTTCTTCTTTTTATAATAATAAAAAAAAGAAACAAAGTTATATGTATCATTAAATTCCCTCTATTAACATTTTCTTCTGCTCAAAACAAAAACTTAGCAATCATGGATCTGAAAATCAATATACAAGCAGCTCAGATACTTTAACCTTTAACCAAAACCAGATACTTATTCAAACTACATATTCAACTGGATCAAGTAAAGAACATCAAGAATCAAGCAACAACCAGACAGCTATTACGATCTGAAGTAAATCATCTCAGATTCACCCAGGATGAAAACAGTTTCATCAAGTGGCAACTCCATATTAAACAAGCTAAGCGAGCAAGATTTAAATTCAAACAAAAGGGCAGAAGATCAATTTGAGTCAAAACATTTTTCTAGCCTGAGAACATATGTTGTTGCTAAATTCAGGGTCTTATGTAATCTCAGAGTAGTTCTCTGCTCAAATTAAGGTGAGTAATCTACACTATTATTGATAAATTTAATTTTCTGATGCATGCGATAAGGATGTAATGTTGTAATAATTGCATGTATGAATTAATGGGTCGCATGCAGATTAATATGGTTTGACTGTGTGATCATCTGCATTCACATAAATGTATGTGTAGTCTCTGTTTTGAGTTTTCAGGCCAAAAGTTCAAGTGTTAATTTTTTTTTATCTGAATCAATTTGTGTTAGGATGTTTTTAGGAAGTATGTTTGAATCAACTAAGTATCTCTTTTTTATAAAAAAAATTAAACAGAAAAACTGTTAAAAGCCCAGAGTCCTTATTTAATTAATGCATGTGGAATCTGTGTAGAATAGGTGAATATATGGTTTGCATGGATGTTTTTATGTTTGAAAATTAATAAAACTTCTCTATATATATTCACTTATATGTCTGTATGCTTGAATTTATGGACTCTGAGTCTGTTGTATCCACAGACCCAGGAATGAAAATGAATTTATTTCTTTTTATTCAAGAAAATTCAAGCTATCATTACAGAATATAAAATGATTAGGGTTGGGTAAATTCATTTTTAAAATGAATTCAGATGGAATTATTTAGTTGACCTTTCGAAATCAAGATTTTACAGTGAAAACTGTTTAATCAGAAAATTCCAAATATTCTAATTTCATGAATTAAATTCATGACTAGAACAATTATTGAAAACGATGAATTTAGGTACTAAAACCATGAATTTTAGATTAGCAATCGATGGTTAATCTGTAAGGAACCAATTGGGTATTTTGATCAACTGCAGTCGAACAGCGGCATTTGGCGCGTCGGAGCTAGGGATGAAGATCATAGGAGAAACAGAGATATTAGGAAAAATAATCACTTGATTATTAGTTGACCAATTTGATCAATAATCGTCGAAATAGGTTCGAAACCTAGTTTGAACTACGATGGTTTTGAGGAAGATTTCAGTCACGGATGGCGTATCGGAGGTAATCGCGCATTTAGAATTCGGTACTGGAAGTCAAGGTGAGGATGGGGTCAAAACGACGAGATCTTCGGTGGTGTGGATCGTCGTCACGGCGATGTTTTGTCTTCTGGGCATTTTTTTTCCCGTTGTATGCCGTGAGACTCGATTTTGATTCAAGTCGAATCTTTGGATATGGATGATTGTGTGTGGATGTGGGGCTCGAAGGCGAGGTGTTTAGACCGGTGATGATGGTCAGAGAGGCGCAGTTCGTTGGTGTATGTGCACCGTGCACATCTGTGCATCAGAGGTTACATTCTTTTGGTGAAGATAAAGTTCCAGTATGTTCGTTCTCGGGTGGATGATTGTGCGAATCGAAGCAAGTTACGCGGGATTCACTTGCTGGCTCGAGTTAATGCCGTGAAAATTTGTGAGTAACAGGCTTAACAAATTTAAGTTTCGAAATCTGAACAAAAGAAGAAATTGTGGCATGGAGAAGACTCAGGGAGAACAGGTATGGTTCAGGTTGCCTCGAGATTGTTTTGAAACTGTTTCCAAATTTTAATGAAGGTCAAGTTTTAGAAAAATTTTGAGCTCCTTCTTAGAAAAAGAGATAAGTGTTTATTTTAAAATGGAATTTAGTAAATGATTAGGTTATTCAATTATGTGACAGCATTGTGATATTAATTAAAATAATCTTAACAATGTAATTTAAGAGTTAATTAAGGAAAAATGATTTCACTTATTAATCAACCTTAATATCTTAAGAAAATCTTTATGTTAATATTGTTTAAGTACAAGGATTATTGAGTAAAAATATTAATGATAATTAAGTCATTAATAAGATAATGGTTAATCTTCAAAGCTAATTAAGGTTTTAATGGTTTGAGATTAATAAGTTAATTAAGTAACCGAGTAAATTAATTAGGGATTAATCAATTCATAATTAGGGATAAATTGATTTAGTAATTAGAGATAAATTACTTAAAATTTAAGGACAAATTTATCAGGGATTAATTAATTTAATTAGTAAATATAGGTTAAGTGTATTAATAATTAAAGATTAATTGATGAAGGAAAATTAACCATTGGGATAATTACTTGATGAAAGTAATTAAAGGTAAAGTACTTAAGGAAAGTAATTAAGGATTAAATTTCTTAGTGTAATTAATTAAAGGATTGATTAATCAAAGAAATTAATTAAGGGTGATTAATTAAGATGGATAATTTAAGTATGGTTAATTAAATAGTGGGTATTAATTAGTGTTAAGTAGAGGTAATCCAAGTGATTAAAATGAGTAATTAATTTAATAAGAGATAAATCAAATTAAATTTTTGGAAGTGCTCAATCTTGCTTATTAATGATTGAATGATGATGAGTGCTTTGAATTAGTTGATATCTCTGATATGAATTGCTTCGTGATATGGTATGTTGAATGGACGATGATAATGTGATTATAAATCAATTATGAATTGCTGTGTAAAAGTGTTATTCGACAACTAAAGTTGAATAGTATTTTAATTGGATATTTTGGGTTTAGATAACATTGGATTCGAAGAGACCGGAGTCGGGTATTAGTAAATATCCGAAACCACTTCGATTTATAATCCTCTATAAATTCCTTATGGATTTAAAATGTGGAATCAATAAGCTGGTATGGAATGTTTTAAGTAAATTGGGTCATTTAAGTCTAAGTTTTGGCACTTAGAAATTGATGGGTGAAATGGTTGATGTCTATAATAACTTATGAAGTGTAAATTGATATAAGTTACCCTGGGTTTATATAAATTGTATGCTTTTGTATTCCAAGTTAGATGGGTTTACTCACGCTGGTTTTCGGCCTGACCCGGGTGTTTCTTTGATGTAATGCTCGGGTCAGACCGAGTATTACAGATTTTCAGGTAAGGACGTTCTGGAGCTCAGGAGGAGAGCTGGAGGGCAGGAACGTATGGTGTTTTCCCGCTGTGATATGCTATTATATAACTAAGACATGTTGTCTTAAACTGTCCAGTGTTGAGTATTGATTGTAACTCTGATGTATAAAAAATGTAAATGTACTAATCTGTTTTTCTTTGTAAAACTATTATTTATGTGATATTATATTTTGATCCGCTGCGAATGTAAGGTTTTTTGTGTTTTGGTGTTTCTGTTTCATCTTCTTCTTCTTTCTCTTTATTCATTTCACTAACCATCTAGAATTTCCAGGATCGAAATTTTCGGGTTGTTACATGGACAGTGGGAAGTTCCTTAGCCCAACCATTTGTTGGAAATCCAAACAAAACAATATGCTCCCTATACGGTTTTAGTTGTATAACCTACCATGGAATGTGGCGGTAACCTGCTATTGAACATGGTAGCTATAGTAGGCATACAATAATGGTTGTATGCTGGCTAAGATTAATATTATACTTTCGAAATGGTTTTTCCGCACTATGCACTAGTAATAATATCAAGGAAATTTTCAAGTATCAAGCATGTTTGACTATCATAAGGAGAAATCTCCTCCAATCCTGCGTTTGCATTGTATGTGTGGTGGAAGGCCTTATGGTAGTTTCATTTCTAAAAAGCATTGCGAATTAATTTTAAATTCTTTTGTTGTTCATTTTAAAAGACCAAATGTTTTTGTTGCTCACACCAGTCCCATGACTGACGTGGAGTTTATTGTTCCTTTCCTAAACTCTGGGTGCCCACTATTTTCCCACACAGGCAGTCTGGAGGTGGGTTTTTTAGATTATCGGGTTTAGTTGATTATCTGGAGTTAGTCCAGTCTTTGGATCACGACTGCACTTGCTTATCGTTGTGAAACGTGATGTTGGTTCGAGCTAGCTCTGGATTAGAGCATTGGATTTGGGGATACATTCTATTGAAGATATTCTTTCCGTTGTGTCTTATATCTCTGATAGTATTGATATATGTTGTATCAGTCTATTGTATCATATTATATCAGATATTGTATTTGTCATTGTATCAATGTTATATATATTGATATTCTTTTTTTCCGCTGTGTTGTACTTAATGGTGTTATGGGCTCCGACGAACCAGATTCGACGTTTGGATCTGCGGCATCTAAATATGAGTGTCGTATTCGGTGCTGATTTTCGAAGGTCGAGGCAGGGTCGTTTCAGTTACTATGAAAGCTAAATTAAAATCTCTTCTAAAAATTATGGTTCTAACATTCAGACAGTATATATATAACCAAAGAAAGATGCTCGCAGTAACTTTTTGGAAGAGTGATATCATTTAGTCAACTTTTCTATTATTGATTCCATTAAAATAGATCACCGGGTGGAGATCAAATATCATTCTCTTTTACAAATTAATTTTTTTAAGAAGTAAAACATATTTTTTTACAAACTTTACCGATATATATGTATGTATGTATGTATGTATGTATGTATGTATGTATGTATGTATGTATGTATGTATGTATGTACCAAATTAAATATTACATACCCAAAGTCATGGTATATACCATAAATAAAGGAAGAGAAATAATATAACTCTAGCCAAAGATGTAAGAAAATATAAACAATAAAAGGAGATAATTTTCCATCAGACATCGGAGGCTAAAAACCTTAGAAGGCCATATCATATAAGAATTTAAGATTTTGTTCTAGATGGAGATATAAGAAAAATAAGTGTAAAATATTAAAATGATTAAGGCGGAAGATGTACATATATGAATAAGTGAATTAAAAGATGAAAGGATATATGATGATAACATTATAATGAAATTAAATTGGGGTCTGAAATAAATTATTTGAAGGGTGTGAGAAATTCACAAAACAAAATTACACCTACACTTATTTATATATATACATACAAAATCAATTGTTGAATCACTTTGCATGCTCTATAATAGGAGAACTAGAAATGAATAATAGTTGTATGATTAACATAATTGATTTGTAACATTGCAAATATTAAAAAATTATGAAAGATAAAGACGAAGTATGCTTGAATAGAAAAATAAAATCAATGTTTTCCGAGAATGTTGATTTATAGAAGATTGAAGTGTGTAGAATTTATTTTGGATCTTAGAAAAGAAAGAAGGTTAGGTAATTAGGAAGAATATTTATGTTTATGGAATCACGTCAATAATTTGAGAGTTATTGTTAAATGCTGATCTATACATGTTTTGCAATGATTTTTTTTCCAGCCTAATGCATTTAGGTTCCATATTGTTATGGAAAAATTATCTGAAAGTTGGTAATGATCTTAGCTTATTGCATCAATGAACCTGCAATGTTAGATTTTTATTTTAGGGGGAATTAATTTAATGGACAAAGATTTGTATATTTTCTGTCTCAAGGACACGACCTCAATATTTTTACCACAAGGACAAACATCTTCTAAAAATTATTAATAAGGACAAACATTTTTCAAAATTATTCATAAGGACAACAAAACTGCTACCGAGCAAAAACTAATATCTAAAAACTGCTACCGATAACTACAAACTGATACCTAAAAACTGCTACCAATAACTAAAAACTGATACCTACAGAAAGTTGTCCTTAAGGATAAAATATTGAAAGTCTGTACTTGAGGTTAAAAAGCTGTGAAATTTTGTCCTTGACAATAATTTCTTGTTTATTTTATTACTTCCTTTTCTTTTAGTTCAAGTTTGTATTTTTTTGCAATAAATTTCTGGCTTCGGTCTCTGATTCAAATTTTATGTCCAAATTACATTTTACTTTTGTATATTTTTTCGAGTAGAATGCTTATGCATTTTTTTTTTCATTTACTTTCTTGGAGATTATTGGACTTATGCATAAGCATCTTAGAATCTATGATTGCTCTAAAAAAATGTTATAGGTAAGTTTGAACCATTTTTTAGTCTTCATGTTTTGTATAAGAATTTATTTTTGTTTTTGCTGAAGATTATGAATTCGGTTTCTTTAACTTATTCTATAGTATTGTGTTAATTAACATATATAAGTACAAAAAAACCTTAAGTTCTCTATAATTAATAGAGCTAAAGTTAGCTTTTTTTCATTCTTAAATTGACATATATAAGAAATTTGTCATATGATACAATTTTCTGACTTTTTATGTACATGGAAATGTTCAAAGATAATTGTACATCAAAGATGTAATTATTTATAATGATTATAAGCGAAGTATTTTTGAATAGGTATGATAAAATGGAATACTATTACCATGCAATTATTAAAATGAATTATTGGCTTTTGAATTTGATCCTTAAAATTCAAAGAAACTATAAAATTAATTATAATTTATTCTATTTTAATTGTAATTCAATTAATCAGAAAAATAATTACATACTAATTATCTTTAACAATAATTGATTACCGAATTAAACTTCAATCAATTTATTCCTTATAATTATTTCTATAAGTAATTCCTTAAAATTAATATTTTAATGCGTACCCATAAGTATTTTTAATAAATTAAGTACTCAGATGGTAGTACATAATTGTAACACAAGTCGCAAGCAGTATGTAACATACTACAAGTCAACACATGTCCAATGGTTTGAATCATGTGCTATGCAAGAGTCGAACATGTGACATCATGGGCTAATCCAGAGGGCCCTGATCATTAGGACAGTAATGCTAAACATTTTATAGTGATACATTATTTTGCTTTGAATTATGTTAATTTTTGTACTATTTTAGTTATAATGTTTACATTTATTTTTAAAAGTCAAAAATTATTTGGTTATTCCAAAAAAATAGTCTTTACAAGGTTTATGTTCTACATATATATTTCATGTTGTCTTATGCTATAAGTGTTAAAAATCACGAAAATTTATCCTACAGTGATATTTTTCTACAAAGAATTATTGTTAAAGATTATAAAGTTGGTTACTTTCACTTATTCAGTAGAAAATTATTATGTTTGTTAATATATAGATACCAAAAAAACCTTGAATTATGTTATATATAAATAAAGGTAAGTTGGCTTATTTTCATTCTTAAACATAATATATATAAAATCAAGTCGGGAGAATAAAATTATATATAAAGCAAAAGTATATGTAAAAATTAATTTTTGATAAAATAGTCAAGAGGAAAAAATATAAAGGCACAAAAAACATTTTTGTTTAATCTTTACTATGCAACTTTTAAAATTAGTAAAAAGGTGTATTTTTAAATACGTATACTACAAACTCGATATTTTAAATTCATTTTGCAATCTTAGTCAATCAAACTTATATTTTGTCAATATAGGTATTATCCTTCTTGAACAATCTTACACTTTATATATTTTTCTACTGTGTTGTTTAACATACTATGTAATAATCATAAAAAGTTCACATTCATGGTTCCACCGTATTCTGAGTGGAATTAAGAAACAATGATGTAATTATTCATGAGTTTTTATGAAATTTTTTATACAGCAATAATTTTTATGCAGGTGGAAATGTCCATAGATAACCATAATTGAAGATGAAGTTATTTATAGTGATTATAAGCGAACTATTTTTAAATCAATGTGATAACATCGAATTATTACCATGTAATTGTTAAAACGAATTAGTTGCTTATAATTTTATCACTTTGAATTCAAAGTGATTAAAGAATCAATAACAATAAATTCTATTTTAATTATAATTCAATTAATAAGCAAACAATTACATAGATTCTCATTAATTCTTTTAATCATACAATTAAAATACAATTAATTAGATCCTTCTAATTATTTTCATAAGTTACTCAATATATTTTATGTGTGCATGTCGTTATTTTTTGAAATTGAGTACTAAGGTGGTAGTAATTTCTATACATTGAAGATAAGTTATTTATAATAATTATAAGCAAACTATTTTTAAATAGGTAGGATAATATCAAATATTATTACCATGCGTCTTTAAAATTAATATATTTTTTATTCAGTGGTTTGATTCACGCATTTCGTGTAACGTTTCGATTTTTCGTTGCCGAAAAACCGAATAGTTAGGGTTTTAAAAAGAATTTAAGAAAAGAAAAAGAGAGAAAAAGATAGAAGATGGAGAGAAGAAAAGAAAACAGAAAATAGAGAAGAGATAGAAAACATAGAGAAAAGAAAATGGAAAATAGAACGGAACAGAAAATAACAGAATCTCACAATTCGCAGCGGAACAACATATAATAATAAATGAATAATCTTTAAACAAAGAACTATATCAGTTATTACATTTTATACATTTCATTTCATTACATCATATCATCAGAGTATACAACATCAAACAAACAGCGGAAAAAGAAATACTATATAACTAGTAATACGTCATGCCATCCAGCTTGCCTCCAGCAACTCCAGAATATCCTGATAAACCTTAACTCTTGACTGCCCGTGTGGAAATTGGTGGGCACCCAGAGTTTAGGAAGGAAAACAATAAACTCCGAGTCAGTCATGTGACTGGTGTGAGAACTCAAAACAGTTTATTTATCTTTAAAATCAAAATAGAGGAATATTTTTATTTCAATTCGCAATGCTTTTAAAAATGAGACTACCATAAGGCCTCCCGCACACACACACAATGCAAACGCAGAATCGGAGGAGATTTCTCCTTATGATAGTCAAAGATGCTTGATACGCATTTAAAATAACATTTGATATTATTACTAGTGCATAGTGTAGGGGAAAAATTCATTTTGAAAGTAGAATATAAATCTTAGCCAACATACGACCATTATCGTATGCCTACTATAGCTACCATCCAAACAGTGTTGCGACACCATAAGTGAATGATAGGTTCTACAACTAAATCCGTACAAGATCGTATTGTTTCTTTGGATTTCCAACAAACGGTCAGGCCAAGGAACTTCCCATTGCCACATGAGAATGCCTCTGGAAGGACATTCCCGAGAACCAAACCGGAACTCTGCCAACACAAGGCCGGGTTACCCCTAATTTGGTAACTACTGACACGAGCACGCCATTCCCCGATCGTAAACGACCTTTCTCACGGGATCCCGATAACCAACAACCACAAAGTAATAAATTCGCGGTAACCACATAGGTTAAATATTTGGGCTCCATACCATGATACCACCTCTATCCAGAAGGAAATGTACATACCCTAAAGGGAGCTACCCCTCATAACCTTGCCGCATCTTTCCTGTTTTGACCATTTCCGGGGTGTGAGGCTCGACGAAGTCACGTCCACAAAAACATACTTTATACAAAAGCCATGCTTTGGGTCAACAAATGATCAACACAATGATCACTAAGATAGACGATCAAATAAATGATCCTATCACAAATAATCAACACAATGATCATTTACAGCAACACTCAGCATGTCACATTACCAAATTGGGAATATATCGCTGATAACTTCAACTATATAACCTCTGAGCTCGTACGTCTCAGAGAAGGGTGTTAAGCTAAAAGAATAAATTCTCCGCCACCAACAGAAATATATTTGAAAGAAATCTGCTTTATATCTCAATTTGTAACGTCAGACATACAATCCATACAAGTCTGTTCCGGGCTCGAACAAAACCGAAGGCACTTACAAAGAAGTCCTTGCAATCCGGATATCCACAATCCTGATCGGATTTCCCATCACTTAGGGAGTCTCTATACCGCTGCAACTCAGTGCAAAGACAATCGACAGGTCATCCTATCGCTCTCGCAAATACCGGGTCTTCAACACCGATCTTCAAATGCAATTCATAATGACGTATCACATATTCGGAATGGGTTATACGACCCCATGGTCCTTTCCCGGTTAACCCGAATAGTGAGCGCTTATTCAAAAATAAGCGTGGCATTCAAATTCAAACAAATCACATCAATTACCCATTCAAAGGGAAATATTGATAGTCAGTTATTGAACTATCACTGGATATGCACACATCACCAGTTTCCAAATAATTTTCCAAATTATTTATTTTCCAAAATATCTTTACAAGATATATTATTTCATACTTCAAAAATAAATCAATATTTATTTTTAAACCAATTCCACTTTCTTTTATAAATTCCTTAGTGAATTTATAATCCAAAATATCTATGAATATTCGATTTCAATTATTCATTTCAATATTTCTTTTCAATTTATCTTTAAAAAGATAAATTCTCAAAATATTCACTTTATATTGGAAAACATTTCCATACTTATTTATTCATAAGTAATTCACAAATTTTATTTATTTTCACACTTGGAAAATATTCAATATACTTAAATCGAGATTAAGTATATATTTCATTCTTTAAGGAAATCATTCTCTTAAGCATATTTATTTGGGCCAAAACGAATGTTACGTAAAACATCGTTACGACAACCCAAAATCACTAGTATAGGGATTCGAAATTAAAATAGATATATAAATCCCAATACTATACAAAACATTTCCTTTCGGAAATCATTTACTATAACAACAGTGTTATAGTCTACTATTTCCTTCTATTTCTCGAAACGTCTATTTCAACAATAAATGTTGAAATCTATGGTTTCGAATCTCAACACAATTAAAACTTCGTTAGATCGTTTTAATTCAATTTAAACATCGAATCTAAACATTTTCTTTAACATATTGTTCACCATTCAAAAACGTGAATATATTACATTAACAAATTTTCATTCTTTTATACATTTCATTTTAAAGGATTATTCACAGTCAAAAATGTGAATATAACTCTATAAATAAGTTATAACCATTTACTTATCAAAATAAGTCTTTTGCGAATTTATAAAACAACGTTTATAAATTCCATTTCTATCTATTTCATAACTACTTCCTTTATAAATCTCCTTTATTAGCCTATTCGATTTATAACTCAATTATAAACCAAAAGTTCACATTATAAGTTAAATGCTTATAAAACGATTATTTTACAAAGTCGTTTCTTTGAACTTCATAATTATAAATCTTATAACTTATAAGATTCAATTATTCATCCAAATATATTCTTTAATAATTTCACGAAATTTATAAATCTTACTATTTATAAATTTCATTTATAACTTCACCATTTATAATTTTATAAATTCCATTCATTTACAAAATTCATTTTCACTTCATTCAAACACTTATAAAACTCGTTTTATAATGTCAATATTCCAATTTATAAATATCCATTTATAAATCTCTTAATATAAATCAATTTATATTATTCTTTTAAAACGTCTTTAATCTCCTTTATTATTTCACCATTTTTATTCATAAAATAATTAAATTTTATAAATCCTATATTTAAACTTTTCACAATAAATTCTAAAATCCCGATTAAACTTTTTTATAAAATCGTTAGCATCATATTCTCAAAAATCAGTTTTTAACTATTTTTCTCAAAAATCATAATTTTTATAACATTAAAAATTATGACGTTTATTTATTTAAAATAGATCAAATTCCAAACATAAAGTATATTTTCAAAAATCACTTTATAAATCATTTTAAAATTCCAAAACTTAGTCCAATGATGCTACATATCAAATAGTCAATCACGACAACAACGATATCATATATCGATATGATAATCCATCAAATATCAAAATATCTGAAATCAAATAAATACTGTTGAGGAATCCAGTTGGATCCCTCCAACCTGTTTTCCTGCATCCAAAAACATTAGCACAATACCAATTTCGCTCCAGTACGAAATTATCGCGGTATATGTTTTTAATAATATTATCCGCTTAATAATGGCGCAATAGGGTCTCATCCGCTAAAAAATGCGGGAAATCAATAACTCCAATATATACATATGCCAATATATATATATTGCTATTATATATAATACCAATTTCACTGTTTATGAAATATTCGCGGTATATGTTTTTAATAAATAACATCCGCTTACTAACGGCGTATAATGTCTATTTTAACAATCAATAGATATCAATCATCATTCAAACATGCATTCAAATATTTTTAATCTAACTATTTAAAATAAAAATCGAAACTGATTCGATTGAGTGAGAAGTTCTCACCTTGATTTTAAATTCCGTTTTAGCGATTTATTTCGAATAAAATTAAACGGACGTTTAATTTTACCCAAAATTCTCACTAACTCCAAACGACTCCAAACCAACTCCATCGCGTAGTGCTCGTCCATACGATTCCAACGCAACTGGTTTCGCGTGTTTTCGACCTCGTATGAAAAAGTTATGATATTATGAAGTTTATACGAATTTAAACTTAATAATTACAACTTAAATTCATAATTAAAACCCTACACTAATTCCAGGCCACAAGATCATACAACCCTCCATCATCACCGTTGCTTTCTTCTTCCCCTTCTCCCACGTTTTTCACGTCTCCAGGCAACGAAGAGGCCGAACCCATTTAGATAATTAGGGTTAATTATCACCATCACCACGTTGAACTTAAACTCGATCAGGGAGCGTCGTCGTGTAGCCCAACCCCACCACCATGCTCGGCCACACTAGGGTGGAGCTCGGCCCCCTATGTTGCACGCAAAACCGTGCGCACCTGGCCACTGTCGGCCCCCCTAGCTCCTCCTCTGGTCAACTAAACATCATCTCAACCGTATAGATGTGAAGCACTCGACGTTAGCTACAACTTTGTAGTTGATCATATTTTCTAATTCCTGATGGATTTCGAGATATTAAGGGAAGAACGACGACAATTTTCAGGCATTGGCTGTAGGGTGGCGGCTAGGGTTATAAATTAGGGTTTTGTTTATTTTTTTTAATTTATGAAGAGAGTGGGGGTCTATTTATAGAGTTTCGAACGACACTATTCATCCGGGAATTCCAAACTCCGATTTACGCGCCGAAACTGACGTTCCTAGGGTTTATCCCGCGTTTCGGACACAATGGAACAGGTTTCGAAAGCTAATTCGGACATCTGTGCGAGTTATGGCTTTAAATGCTCAATTTGAATTAAACCGATTTAAGCGATTTTCTAGGCGTTTTAATTTGTACCGGACAAACGGTAAATCCAATTGACTTGAAATTTGAAACCTTACAATAATATCACATTACGGATCCGATGAAACTAGTTTCGTCGAAATCCGAGACTTTTTGAAAAATGGCTATTTTAACTCGCTAAATTAAAATTAAAATAATTCGATGCGTTTCGAGCTGCCACACTCAAACGATAACTCCGATTGACACGAAATTTGAAATCCGGTAATAACTAACTATTACGGATCCAATGGAACTGGTTTCGTTCAATTCTGAGACTTTTCAAAAATTGACTATTTTCACTAGTCGATTAAATATTAAAATATTCAATTTTCACAATTTTAACTTTTAATTCGATTTTAAAAGTTCTAAAATATTGTTCTAACTCCCATATGATAAAATAAAATTTTACAAATCATTTTCAATCATTTTTAACTATATTTTCAATTATTTCCATAATTTAACATATTAAATTATCGATTTAAAAATCCAATTAAATCCAATAATTCAAATAAAAATTTATTTGACTTATAAATTCACTTATTAATATTTAAAATTAATTAAATATTCATATTTTAATTAATAAAAATTCTGGGTCGTTACAATCTTTCCCCCTTAAAAGAATTTCGTCCTCGAAATTATAAATAAGAAAAGTTACAGAATCTATTAACTTTCCAAAAATTCATAGTTAAACTTCTTACAATAACCTTACTAAGTTTTCAAATCATACTTAGTTATCTTTTCAAAAACAACTACCATTGTTTAACTTTCAATTCCAAATCCAAAGTTTAAGTTTTCAAAATTTTCCAATTTTCTCAAAATTTTTCTGACGCCTTAAATTTTCGGAAAAATTCGCCATGGTCTCCTTTGCGCGGCTCGATCCGAAAAAAAAATGACAGTATATATATATCACAAATATACATCTCATCAAGTAATGAGGCATCCCGAAGGGAAAAAATGTAAAAGTACGATATTTAATCCGAGATATGTACCTTATATTTTATTAGCAAGCATATACGGCTAATATAGCGCGAAAGCGAGCTCCGCACCTACTAATCACTCAACAAACAACATGAGAATCATGCATATAGACAATAGTATCGATATACAACATATATCAACATAATAACTATATATGTCAACATAGCAAATGCAACTAAAGCAATATATTCAAACATCAACCAACTATCATCCAACAAATTCATAACCAATATATATTCATTCATATTCTCATTAATATTCAATGAAATAGGTTTTTCAATTTAAATCACATTTGATTCATTAACAGTGGATGTTCGTACTAACATTTATTTTCAATTAGTTTATATTTACTAATTCATATTCAAGTTGGTTTACTTCTAATTCAAATTCAATTTTATTTAAAATTCATTTAACTTCCAATTGGATTTTAATTACTTTAGCTTTCCATTTCATTAACCCTTAATGAATTATATACTATCAACTAACAACCATATATATATCAATTACAACCAAATTCCTTTTCTTATATTCATTCAATTTGATTTAACACCTTTACTTTGATATCAATATCAACTTCATTCAACATCACTTAAGTTATACTTCATTTACAAACATCACTTGTTTTCACATAACTTAAATTCATTTTTATATTTACAACTCATATTCATAAATATATTCATTAGTTTCACTTCTCATATATATATAAGTTTATATCACAATTGTAAATTACTTTAATTATAATTTCATACTCATAATTCTTTTTACTTATACAATTATTCTTTTACTTAGATTATTCAAACATCTAAACAATCAACTTATATACTTTAATAATTCTGAAAAATTATTTCTTTATATACAAAATATACTCAAGGTAAAATTATTTCATTTACCCAATTTTTAAAACAATATTGTGTCGAATTGTTCTATTTAAATGTTTAGAAACCCCTTCGGCATAGTCTTGCGGACCACGCTGACGAAAGTTCATATGCCACTCAACAAAACAATCATCACAATATAAAACAATTTTATATTCACTAACAAATACGCTCTCATAGCTATTATTACACTCAAACTCAATCTAGAGTACTACTGACTCTATCTCTAATGAGTAATACCCAACAGAACCATGGTTGTCGCTTAACCATAAGCTCTGATACCAAATGTAACGTTTCGATTTTTCGTTGCCGAAAAACTGAATAGTTAGGGTTTTAAAAAGAATTTAAGAAAAGAAAAAGAGAGAAAAAGATAGAAGATGGAGAGAAGAAAAGAAAACAGAAAATAGAGAAGAGATAGAAAACATAGAGAAAAGAAAATGGAAAATAGAACGGAACAGAAAATAACAGAATCTCACAATTCACAGCGGAACAACATATAATAATAAATGAATAATCTTTAAACAAAGAACTATATCAGTTATTACATTTTATACATTTCATTTCATTACATCATATCATCAAAGTATACAACATCAAACAAACAGCGGAAAAAGAAATACTATATAACTAGTAATACGTCATGCCATCCAGCTTGCCTCCAGCAACTCCAGAATATCCTGATAAACCTTAACTCTTGACTGCCCGTGTGGAAATTGGTGGGCACCCAGAGTTTAGGAAGGAAAACAATAAACTCCGAGTCAGTCATGTGACTGGTGTGAGAACTCAAAACAGTTTATTTATCTTTAAAATCAAAATAGAGGAATATTTTTATTTCAATTCGCAATGCTTTTAAAAATGAGACTACCATAAGGCCTCCCGTACACACACAATGCAAACGCAGAATCGGAGGAGATTTCTCCTTATGATAGTCAAAGATGCTTGATACGCATTTAAAATAACATTTGATATTATTACTAGTGCATTGTGTAGGGGAAAAATTCATTTTGAAAGTAGAATATAAATCTTAGCCAACATACGACCATTATCGTATGCCTACTATAGCTACCATCCAAACAGTGTTGCGACACCATAAGTGAATGATAGGTTCTACAACTAAATCCGTACAAGATCGTATTGTTTCTTTGGATTTCCAATAAATGGTCAGGCCAAGGAACTTCCCATTGCCACATGAGAATGCCTCTGGAAGGACATTCCCGAGAACCAAACCGGAACTCTGCCAACACAAGGCCGGGTTACCCCTAACTGGGTAACTACTGACACGAGCACGCCATTCCCCGATCGTAAACGACCTTTCTCACGGGATCCCGATAACCAACAACCACAGAGTAATAAATTCGCGGTAACCACATAGGTTAAATATCTGGGCTACATACCATGATACCACCTCTATCCAGAAGGAAATGTACATACCCTAAAGGGAGCTACCCCTCATAACCTTGCCGCATCTTTCCTGTTTTGACCATTTCCGGGGTGTGAGGCTCGACGAAGTCACGTCCACAAAAACATACTTTATACAAAAGCCATGCTTTGGGTCAACAAATGATCAACACAATGATCACTAAGATAGACGATCAAATAAATGATCCTATCACAAATAATCAACACAATGATCATTTACAGCAACACTCAGCATGTCACATTACCAAATTGGGAATATATCGCTGATAACTTCAACTATATAACCTCTGAGCTCGTACGTCTCAGAGAAGGGTGTTAAGCTAAAAGAATAAATTCTCCGCCACCAACAGAAATATATTTGAAAGAAATCTGCTTTATATCTCAATTTGTAACGTCAGACATACAATCCATACAAGTCTGTTCCGGGCTCGAACAAAACCGAAGGCACTTACAAAGAAGTCCTTGCAATCCGGATATCCACAATCCTGATCGGATTTCCCATCACTTAGGGAGTCTCTATACCGCTGCAACTCAGTGCAGAGACAATCGACAGGTCATCCTATCGCTCTCGCAAATACCGGGTCTTCAACACCGATCTTCAAATGCAATTCATAACGACGTATCACATATTCGGAATGGGTTATACGACCCCATGGTCCTTTCCCGGTTAACCCGAATAGTGAGCGCTAATTCAAAAATAAGTGTGGCATTCAAATTCAAACAAATCACATCAATTACCCATTCAAAGGGAAATATTGATAGTCAGTTATTGAACTATCACTGGATATGCACACATCACCAGTTTCCAAATAATTTTCCAAATTATTTATTTTCCAAAATATCTTTACAAGATATATTATTTCATACTTCAAAAATAAATCAATATTTATTTTTAAACAATTCCACTTTCTTTTATAAATTCCTTAGTGAATTTATAATCCAAAATATCTATGAATATTCGATTTCAATTATTCATTTCAATATTTCTTTTCAATTTATCTTTAAAAAGATAAATTCTCAAAATATTCACTTTATATTGGAAAACATTTCCATACTTATTTATTCATAAGTAATTCACAAATTTTATTTATTTTCACACTTGGAAAATATTCAATATACTTAAATCGAGATTAAGTATATATTTCATTCTTTAAGGAAATCATTCTCTTAAGCATATTTATTTGGGCCAAAACGAATGTTACGTAAAACATCGTTACGACAACCCAAAATCACTAGTATAGGGATTCGAAATTAAAATAGATATATAAATCCCAATACTATACAAAACATTTCCTTTCGGAAATCATTTACTATAACAACAGTGTTATAGTCTACTATTTCCTTCTATTTCTCGAAACGTCTATTTCAACAATAAATGTTGAAATCTATGGTTTCGAATCTCAACACAATTAAAACTTCGTTAGATCGTTTTAATTCAATTTAAACATCAAATCTAAACATTTTCTTTAACATATTGTTCACCATTCAAAAACGTGAATATATTACGTTAACAAATTTTCATTCTTTTATACATTTCATTTTAAAGGATTATTCACAGTCAAAAATGTGAATATAACTCCATAAATAAGTTATAACCATTTACTTATCAAAATAAGTCTTTTGCGAATTTATAAAACAACGTTTATAAATTCCATTTCTATTTATTTCATAACTACTTCCTTTATAAATCACCTTTATTAGCCTATTCGATGTATAACTCAATTATAAACCAAAAGTTCACATTATAAGTTAAATGCTTATAAAACGATTATTTTACAAAGTCGTTTCTTTGAACTTCATAATTATAAATCTTATAACTTATAAGATTCAATTATTCATCCAAATATATTCTTTAATAATTTCACCAAATTTATAAATCTTACTATTTATAAATTTCATTTATAACTTCACCATTTATAATTTTATAAATTCCATTCATTTACAAAATTCATTTTCACTTCATTCAAACACTTATAAAACTCGTTTTATAATGTCAATATTCCAATTTATAAATATCCATTTATAAATCTCTTAATATAAATCAATTTATATTATTCTTTTAAAACGTCTTTAATCTCCTTTATTATTTCACCATTTTTATTCATAAAATAATTAAATTTTATAAATCCTATATTTAAACTTTTCACAATAAATTCTAAAATCCCGATTAAACTTTTTTATAAAATCGTTAGCATCATATTCTCAAAAATCAGTTTTTAACTATTTTTCTCAAAAATCATAATTTTTATAACATTAAAAATTATGACGTTTATTTATTTAAAATAGATCAAATTCCAAACATAAAGTATATTTTCAAAAATCACTTTATAAATCATTTTAAAATTCCAAAACTTGGTCCAATGATGCTACATATCAAATAGTCAATCACGACAACAACGATATCATATATCGATATGATAATCCATCAAATATCAAAATATCTGAAATCAAATAAATATTGTTGAGGAATCCAGTTGGATCCCTCCAACCTGTTTTCCTGCATCCAAAAACATTAGCACAATACCAATTTCGCTCCAGTACGAAATTATCGCGGTATATGTTTTTAATAATATTATCCGCTTAATAATGGCGCAATAGGGTCTCATCCGCTAAAAAATGCGGGAAATCAATAACTCCAATATATACATATGCCAATATATATATATTGCTATTATATATAATACCAATTTCACTGTTTATGAAATATTCGCGGTATATGTTTTTAATAAATAACATCCGCTTACTAACGGCGTATAATGTCTATTTTAACAATCAATAGATATCAATCATCATTCAAACATGCATTCAAATATTTTAAATCTAACTATTTAAAATAAAAATCGAAACTGATTCGATTGAGTGAGAAGTTCTCACCTTGATTTTAAATTCCGTTTTAGCGATTTATTTCGAATAAAATTAAACGGACGTTTAATTTTACCCAAAATTCTCACTAACTCCAAACGACTCCAAACCAACTCCATCGCGTAGTGCTCGTCCATACGATTCCAACGCAACTAGTTTCGCGTGTTTTCGACCTCGTATGAAAAAGTTATGATATTATGAAGTTTATACGAATTTAAACTTAATAATTACAACTTAAATTCATAATTAAAACCCTACACTAATTCCAGGCCACAAGATCATACAACCCTCCATCATCACCGTTGCTTTCTTCTTCCCCTTCTCCCACGTTTTTCACGTCTCCAGGCAACGAAGAGGCCGAATCCATTTAGATAATTAGGGTTAATTATCACCATCACCACGTTGAACTTAAACTCGATCAGGGAGCGCCGTCGTGTAGCCCAACCCCACCACCATGCTCGGCCACACTAGGGTGGAGCTCGGCCCCCTATGTTGCACGCAAAACCGTGCGCACCTGGCCACTGTCGGCCCCCCTAGCTCCTCCTCTGGTCAACTAAACATCATCTCAACCGTATAGAGGTGAAGCACTCGACGTTAGCTACAACTTTGTAGTTGATCATATTTTCTAATTCCTGATGGATTTCGAGATATTAAGGGAAGAACGACGACAATTTTCAGCCATTGGCTGTAGGGTGGCGGCTAGGGTTATAAATTAGGGTTTTGTTTATTTTTTTTAATTTATGAAGAGAGTGGGGGTCTATTTATAGAGTTTCGAACGACACTATTCATCCGGGAATTCCGAACTCCGATTTACGCGCCGAAACTGACGTTCCTAGGGTTTATCCCGCGTTCCGGACACAATGGAACAGGTTTCGAAAGCTAATTCGGACATCTGTGCGAGTTATGGCTATAAACGCTCAATTTGAATTAAACCGATTTAAGCGATTTTCTAGGCGTTTTAATTTGTACCGGACAAACGGTAAATCCAATTGACTTGAAATTTGAAACCTTACAATAATATCACATTACGGATCCGATGAAACTGGTTTCGTCGAAATCCGAGACTTTTTGAAAAATGGCTATTTTAACTCGCTAAATTAAAATTAAAAATAATTCGATGCGCTTCGAGTTGCCACACTCAAACGATAACTCCGATTGACACGAAATTTGAAATCCGGTAATAACTAACTATTACGGATCCAATGGAACTACTTTCGTTCAATTCTGAGACTTTTCAAAAATTGACTATTTTCACTAGTCGATTAAATATTAAAATATTCAATTTTCACAATTTTAACTTTAAATTCGATTTTAAAAGTTCTAAAATATTGTTCTAACTCCCATATGATAAAATAAAATTTTACAAATCATTTTCAATCATTTTTAACTATATTTTCAATTATTTCCATAATTTAACATATTAAATTATCGATTTAAAAATCCAATTAAATCCAATAATTCAAATAAAAATTTATTTGACTTATAAATTCACTTATTAATATTTAAAATTAATTAAATATTCATATTTTAATTAATAAAAATTCTGGGTCGTTACATTTCGTAGGATTCGAACATATGGCCTCATGAACCAAAGCTAGAGTACCTAACCGCTAGGACAGTGGTGTTGGCCTTTTATAGTGATAATTAATTCATTTTGAGCAATGTTAATTTTTGTTCTGTTTCAGTTATAATGTCCACATTTATATTTGAAGTAAAGGAAAAATTAATTGATTGTTCCAAAAATTAGAGTTCACAAGGTTTAAAATCTACATATATTTCTCATGTTATGTTATGTTCTATGTACTAAAAAACATGACATTTTAAGCTACGACACTATTTTTCTAATTTGATTAGTATTGAGTAATGTCAAAATTATGACTGACTCTTTATTTTACATGTTTCCCCTTTCAACATTCTTATTCTTGTCTACAACGCAACATGCATAATCATAATTTTACTACCATATTGGCTTCTTAATTCCATTTAGTTGGACATTGTTTGCACAAAAATTGGACAAACACCTCTAAGTTCTATTTAGCTAGATCATGTCGAGGTTTGATTTGGAGTTTTTGATGTTCCAATAGATTAAAGGATAATTTTTTGCAGTCACAGAACAATTCGCAGGCTCAAAGTCGGAAAGCAGTCGAGGATATTAAATCACATAGGGTTTTATAGTGGCATGACCAGAATGTGCCTACATCCACTGTTTATCTTATTATACTTACTTTGATTTGAATTCGGATACAAGTTTTTTTGGAAAAAGTAAAAACTTGAAGTTGCTGTAGTGATTGAGTCTCGGCAGAGCTTTCCCACTCTTTTTTTCCAAATCAGTCCCCCTTGTTGATGAGAAGCTCTGGTATTTATAGAGTGAGGTGGAGATTATAACTCTCTGAATCTGGTTCAGCATCCGGGCAGGAGTGTTTGGATCGGCATTTGGACCATGGAGTTAGCATGGCCTGGTTGTTCTTCCTTGTCTGATTTGGTGCTTCTGCTCTGGAGTCCTCTATTTGTCGGACCAAATATTTGATCTGGCATGCCTGTCTACCGAACTGAATGTTTGGTCCGGTGATGGATATGTCATGTCAGACCTAATATTTGGTTTGGCATATCAGAGAATGCCGGACCAAATATTTGGTCTAGCATATCAAAGGATATCGGACCATAAATTTGGTTCGACATTTTATTGAATGTCAAACCAAGCATCTGGTCTGGCTGTTTTGTCTTCCTTGCCTTTGTCTGCTTTTTCTTCCTTTCTTCCATTTTTCTCTGCTGCTGGAAAATCGAGCCAACACTTGCCCTCCAAAGTATGACTGTAATTACATGAAATGCTTTGTTTGGTTCGACACCGAGCCCCAACCACCGATCGAAAACTTGTGACTGTTCATCTTCCTTCCTTTTTCCTCTTTAAATACTGTCTTCACTCCTTATTCTTTTCCTCCTATTTTCTTAATTTAATTTCTCCCACTTATTTGGGATCGATTGGGATCCGCTTTGAACTCATTTATATTGCTTGGATTTAAATATCTCTGCCTTTATTGCTTGAGGTCGGATTTTCTAAAACCCATTCTTTTAGCCTGGAGTTTTTGGGTTTTTTGTTTCGAACTTAGTGAAGAAAGGGGTCATGCTTTGCGAAGGTGGGTTTTGTTTCGATTGTATGCGATCTGTGAATGGAATTTTTATGATGAGCCGGTGGAGTTTGAACATGCTAGCGATCGTGACCCTAAGGTTCAGTATTAGATTGGAGAGAAATGGAGAGGTATAGTGGCTAATCGTGGAATTGCCATGGATATGAGGAAGAAGAAGCATATGATGTAAACAGTGATGGTAAGGATGGAGTAGGGAAGTCCAGGCGACTGGTTATGGGCCTGTGATCGATTGTTGTGCTAAGGATGGATTGGTAGTATTTGGTTCGGCATTGGATGTCGTTGGGCTTTCGATATAGGATAATATCTGATCAAATAGCCTGAGTTCATGGTCCATAGGTATGCCGAGCCAAAGGTGGAGTTTCTTGAGATGGTTAGGTTAGGATTATGGTTTCAACTGGGCCAGATGATAGGAGTTTCCCCGTGAATGATTTAACTTCCATTTATGATTGTACCTCTTTTGGACTTACACTTGTCTTTTATTTCTTTGTGCAGGAATATGTCGTCTGGTCGCGAGCTTCGGTCCAAGGATTCATCTTCACAACCTGTCAGAGCTGGTCCTTCTTCTTTTGATGTTCCTATCAATCTTCTTGGACAACCCAGTTTTGCATATTCTTTGGTGGAGGACTACGCTTTTAATCAGATGCTGGTTAGGCCTTCAGAGTGTTACCCCAGCGTGTTGACGAAAGAAAAGCATAACTCCATAGCTACTACGTTCTGGATAGCTCATCGGGTCATGATACTACCTGGCCCGGATGATATAGCCTGCATTCCCATAAGTGGATATATGGCATACAACAAGTACCATTGTACATGCGGCACAATTCCTCCACTTACCAATTGGATCGCCAACTTTGTGATTTACTTGAAAGTTGCTCCCATGTAGCTTCAACCGAACTCTTACGCCATACTGACATGCTTATACCTGATATTCATGAAGCGTTATCAGAGACCCCTACCCATAAAGAGGTCAGATACTTATATAATGTGAGGAGTTATCGAAAGGGGAGTCCCTTCATCAGCTTAGAGTTCGCTCACAAATTTAAGCCTGTCCTTGATTTATACTCCAAGTTTAGCATGTTCAAGATTGAGTATTTCTTTGTGTGCGACGTCGTTCCCTAACACGCTTTCACTTTTGGCTGTAAGTCAACGTTATATCTTTTCTAAGATTTCTATCGACTCGGTTTCTTATTGCTCCATATTTTTCAGGTTGCATGAAGGTAGTGGAGGACGAAGGTTTGAAAAAGATGGCCAAAGAAATATTGGCTATCCCGGAGGTCGAGAGGGAAGCCTCATTCCTACTTCATGATATAGCCCTTCGCTTTTACAACTTAATCGGCCTTAGAAATTCTTGTACAAGATCATGCCAAGCTCAGCCAAGAAAGCAATGGGAGCCGGAGGAGAAAGGGAAGATGTGGTTAAAGGCAAGGCTCATGAGGAAGAGGGTGATGGGGTTGGAGCCTCGAGGAAGTTGAGGCGTAAGAAGAGAGTGGTTTGTTCTCCCCATTCGAGGAAATCTTTGCGTATATGGGATGCTCATTCCCCCGATGATGAGGAGGGTTCCCATTTGGAGGGAGAGAGTGAAGAGGAGAAAAGGTCGGAGGGAGATTTTGAGGCAACGAAATTGGAGGCTCATGCTTCTCTAGATGTGGAGATCGTAGCTAGCAAAGGCTTGGGTGCGACTCTCTTGAAGAATGCAAAAGCTGTGTGGGAGTGGCCCGAGCAGTTAAATCAATCAGAGTCGGCTCCTAGGCCAACTTTTGTCGCTAACACTTCCCAAGAGAGTAAGGTGAAGAAATCAAAGGAGGCTTTGGCTAAGCTGAAGTAGTCTCGAGGCGAGTGGCAAAAGGAAAAGGACTCATACCAGGCTGAGATTGATATGTTGAAGGCGAAGCATGCCTAGTTGAGAAGGGATATGGAACAGTATATAAATAAGATGGCGTACCTCCAAACCGAAGTCGACAAATCCAGCGACTTTTGTGATATAGTAACCAGATGTTGAAGGATACTTATTATATGTTTTGGAAATAGAGGAATCTTAAGTGGATGGAAGATTATCCTCAAGTGATGGTAGGAATCCACTCTCGGCTCATCGAGGAGACTAAGGTTGCGGTCATGTAGGAGGGAAGAGCCATGTATGATGTTCGGATGGTGAACAGCCAGTTCACAGTGGAAGAGACCAAAACCATTGCCAAGGGTTATGAGTTGCTGGCGAAGGATGATGAGGATGGGTCAGATTTTGAAGGGCTGGTGATCCACACCACATTACTACAGGTATCTCATTTTTTTGCTTTAGCTCTGTTATCATTTATCCTGGAATGCGAAGCTTATGATTCCTCTTACTTGCGTCGTACAGGGACTTCTCTAGGACAGGTTGGCTCTTTGCAAAAGAGGGTCGAGTTTCTCAAGCGGTCAGAGACTCCGAGAGACATGGTAGGAGGGAGCAAGCCAAGCGACAAGGTCGTTCCTTCTTCCTAGTTGAGGAAATTTTCTTTTCACATTCTGCATGTATTTTTGGGTTATACGGTGGTTCAGTATTTGTATATATAAACAAAAATCTTTGTACATAAAGATTTTAATGTTGTAATGTTCAACTTCTGTCTTTTTCATGTTTATCTGGAATGACCTTTGTCGGCTTTTGCTTTCTTTCTTCCTTTTTTCTATACTTGCTGAAAGATCGAGCCAACACTTGCCCCCCAAAGTATGATGTGTAATTACATGACATGCTTTGTTTGGTTCGACACCGAGCCCCTACCACTGATCAAAAATGTGCGACCGTTCATCTTCCTTCCTTTTTCCTCTTTAAATACTTCCTTCTCTCCTTATTCTTTTCCTCCTATTTTCTTAATTTAATTTCTCCAACTTATTTTCGATCGATTGGGGTCTGCTTTGAACTTATTTATATTGCTTGGATTCAAATATCTCTACACCTTTATTGCTTGAGGTAAGCTTTTCTAAAACCCTTTCTTATGGCCTGGGGATTTTGGGTTGTTGGTTTTAGATTTGGTGAAGAAAGGAATCATTCTTGGTGAAGGTGGGTTTTGTCTCGATTGTATGCGATCTGTGAACAGAATTTCTATAATGAGCCAATGGAGTTTGAACATGCTGGGGATCGTGACGCTATGGTTTAGTATTAGACTGGAGAGAAATGTAGATGTATAGTAGCTAATTGAGGAATTGTTGTGGATATGAGGAATATGAAGCAAATGATGTAAACGAAGATGGTAGGGATGGAGTGGTGAAGTCCAGGCGATTGCTTATGGGCATGTGATCGATTGTTGTGCTAAGGATGGATTGGTAGTGTTTGGTTCGACATTGGGATGACGTTCGACTTTCAGTATAGGATAATGCCAGACCAAATAGCCCGAGTGCATGGTTCATAGGTATGTCGAGCCAAAGGTGGAGTTTCTTGAGATGGTTAGGAGTATGGTTTCAACAGGGCTAGGCAATAGGAGGTTCCCTGTGAATTACGATTGTACCTCAGTTGGACTCACACTTATCTTTTATTTCTTTGTCTAGGAATATGTCATCTGGTCACGATCTTCGGTTAAAGCATGCGTCTTCACAGCCTGACAAGGGTGATCCTTCTTCTTCGGATGTTCCTATCAATCTTCCCAAATAACCAGTTCTGCCTATTCTATAATGGAGGGATACGCTCCTAATCAGATGCTGGTTAGGCCTTCAGCGTGTTACCCCAGCGTGCTAATGATAGAAAAGCTTAACTCCATAGCTACTACGTTCGAGATAGCTTGTCAGGACATGATACTAACCGATACGAATAATAGAGCCTGCTTTCCCCCAGGTGGATATATGGCATACAGTAAGTACCATTGTATGCGCAGCGTAATTCCTCCATTTATCAATTGGATCTCTAGTTTTGCGATTTAGTTGAAACTCGCTCTATGTAGCTTCAACCGAACTCTTATGCCATCCTGACATGCTTATACCTAATATTCATGAAGCGTTATCAGAGACCCCCTACCCATAGAGAGGTCAGATACTTATATAACGTGAGGAGTTATCGAAAGGGGAGCCCCTTCATCTTCTTAGAGTCCGCTTACAAGTTTAAGCTTGTCCTTGATTTATACTCCAACTTTAGCATGTTCAAGATGGAGTATTTCTTTGTGTGCAATGATGTCGTTCCCCAACACGCTTTCACTTCTAGCTATAAGTCATCGTTATATCTTTTCTAAGCTTTCTGTCGACTCGGTTCCTTATTGCTCCATAATTTTCAGGTTGCATGAAGGCAGTGGACGATGAAGGTTTAAAAAAAGATGGCCAAAGAAATATTGGCTATCCCAAAGGTCGAGAGGGAAGCCTTGTTCCTACTTCGTAATACAGCCCTTCGCTTTTACAACTAAATCGGACATAGATAATCCGTGTACAAGATCAGGCCAATCTTAACCAAGAAAGCAGCGGGAGCCGGAGGAGAAGCGGGAGATGTGGATAAATGCAAGGCTCATGAGGAAGATAGTGACGGGGTTGGAGCCTCGAAGAAGTTCAGGGGTAAGAAGAGAGTGGTTTGACCTCCCCATTCGAGGAAATCTTTACGCATACGGAATGCTCCTTCCCCAACGACGAGGTGGGTTCCCATTTGGAGAGAGAGAGTAAAGAGGATAAAAGGTCGAAGGGAGATTCTGAGGCAACAGAATCGAAGGCCCATGCTTCTCTGGATGTGGAGATCATAGGTAGCGACAGCTCGGGTGTGACTCTCTTAAAGAATGCCGAAGATGTGCGGGAGTGGCCCGAGCAGTTAAATCAATCTGAGCCGGCTCCTGGGCTAACATTTTTCACCGACCCTTCCCAAAAGAGTGTAGCTCTGGGTGACTTGGGTGGAATGCCTATTTTTCCAATGAAAAGAGGAGCGAGAGTTGGCGAGGCATTTGGGCTTTCCCCAGGTACTTTTGATTACTATATGGATTTTGGGATACTTCTTGAGAAGTTTTTGTTTTTTGACAAGCCTCAGTTTTCACCTGCTCATCAATCTATTGAAGCCCAATTGTTGTGTGTCCTCCTTCCTCCAAGTGGAGTCCTGTCCCAGTGTATTCCCTACTTGAGTGAGACCTCGTCCCGCCTACTTGATACTATCTACGCTACGGGTTTGTAGTAACTTGTAGTGTCCCAATGTCTTGCAAGTTTTGTTTTTATTCTTTCTCCATTTCTCTGTTCTAATGTTATTATTCACATTGCAGGGAAAAAGAGGAATCCGAAGAGGAATGAAGTGTCTCGGTGGCTCGAGTAGTTCAAACGGATGAAAAGTGCTTTTGTTTCTTCTAAGACGGCTCAATGAAAAGACTGTGCAAGGGAATATTAAGGATACTCCGTCAGGTTTGGGTAGAGGAGAGAGTCGTCTAAGAAACATGCGAGGTCTCCGAATAAGGAAGCTACCTCCCCGGCTTCCCAAACTTCTTCTCGGCATCACCGCCAAAATCCAATGCATCTTGAAGTGCACGAAATGCCTGATGATTCAAGGGAGGGCATTGTCGATACCTATTTCTTAGATTATCAGCAGCCAATACGGAATCCCTTTGAGAGTCATCCTAATATTAATTCCGACTGAGCGGGTAGTCCTCCGATGGATCCTGATACTGAGTTTCTTCTGCATCGAAATCCTTTGGTCCAAATCTTGGATGAGGTAAAAACTCTAGATTTCGCCGACTTGACAACAAGGATGGTCCATATTATGGATGAGACTAGAAACATTACTTCTGCATGGACATGGCTAGTGAAGAAGTTGGGAGCATCAATGTACGGTTGCATTTGGAGGCAGAGGATCTTTGAAAGGCGCTCAGGGAGAAGGAGGCTAAGTTAGAGGCGGTCGAAGCATCTTGTGCATCCGAGATAAGCAAAGACAAGGAAGAAGCAATGAAAGAGGCTGTCGACCTATGTAAGGCACAGATTGACGAGGCTATCAGCCCAGTAGATGAGGCTCGGCAGAAGCATCTAGAGCGGATCTGCTCCCTCAAGTGTAAGGTGAAGAAATCGGAGGAGGCTTTCGCTAAGCTGAAGGAGTCTTGAGGCGAGTGGCAAAAGGAAAAGGACTCATACCAGGCTGAGATTGATATGTTGAAGGTAGGGCAAGCCTAGTTGAGAAGGGATAAGGAACAATACATAACTATGATGGTGCCCTCCAGACCAAAGTTGACAAATCCAACGACTTTTTTGATATAATAACCAAATGCTGAAGGATGCTTATTATATATTTTGGAAACAGAGGAATCTTTAGTGGATGAAAGATTATCCTCAGGTGATGGTAGGAATCCACTCCCGGCTCATCGAGGAGACTAAGGTTGCGGTCGCGTAAGAGGGAAGAGCCGTGTATGATGTTCAGATTGTGAACAGCCAGTTCACAGTGGAAGAGACCAAAGCCATCGCCTAGGGTTATGAGTTGCTGGCGAAGGATGATGAGGATGGGTCAGATTTTGAAGGGCTGGTTATCTGCACCACATTACTGCAGGTACAACATCTTTTTTTGCTTTAACTCTGTCATCATTTATCCTGGAATGCGAAGCTTATGATTCCTTTTACTTGCATCGTACAGGGACTTCTCCGGGACAGGTTATGTCTTCGCAAAAGAGGGGTGAGTTTCTCGAGCGGTCCAAGACTCCAAGAGACATGGTCGGAGGGAGCAAGTCAAGCGACAAGGCCGTTCCTCCTTCCTAGTCGAGGAAAATTTCTTTTCACATTCTGCATGTATTTTTGGGTTGTACAGTGGTTCAGTATTTGTATATATAAACAAAAATCTTTGTACATAAATATTTTAATGTTGTAATGTTCAACTTCTGTCTTTTGCATGTTTATCTGGAATGACCTTTGTCATCTTTTGCTTTCTTTATTTCTTTTTTTTCTACTTGCTGGAAAATCGAGCCAACACTTGCCCCCCCCCCCCAAAGTATGACGTGTAATTACATGACATGCTTGGTTTGGTTCGGCACTGAGCCCCTACCACTGATCGAAAACATGTGACCGTTCATCTTCCATCCTTTTTCCTCTTTAAATACTTCCTTCTCTCCCATTTCTTTTCCTTTATTTTCTTAATTTAGTTTCTCCAACTTATTTTCGATCGATTGGGGTCCAGTTTGAAATCATTGATATTGCTTGGATTCAAATATCTCTGCGCCTTTATTGCTTGAGGTAATCTTTTGTAAAACCCATTCTTATGGCCTAGGGCTTTTGGATTTTGGTTTCGGATTTGGTGAATAAAGGAATCATGCTTGGTGAAGGTAGGTTTGGTTTCGACTATATGCGATCTGTGAATGGAATTTTTATAATGAGCCGATGGAGTTTGAACATGCAGGATATATGACGCTAAGGTTTAGTATTAGACTGGAGAGAAATGGAGAGGTATAGTGGATAATCAAGGAATTGTTGTGGATATGAGGAAGATAAAGCAGATGATGTAAACGAAGAAGGTAGGGATGAAGTAGTGAAGTCCAGGCGACTGGTTGTGGGCATGTGATTGATTGTTGTGCTAAGAATGGATTGGCAGTGTTTGGTTCGGCATTGGGATGACGTTCGGCTTTCAGTACAGGATAATGCCAGAATAAATAGCCTGAGTTCATGGTTCATAGGTATGTCGAGCCAAAGGTGGAGTTTCTTGAGATGGTTAGGAGTATGGTTTCAACTAGGATAGACGATAGGAGGTTCCCCGTGAATGTTTTAACTTCAATTTGCGATTGTACCTGTATTGGACTTGCACTTATCTTTTATTTCTTTGTCCAGGAATATGTCATTTGTCACGAGCTTCGATCAAAGCATGCGTCTTAACAGCCTATCAGGGTTGGTCCTTCTTCTTTTGATGTTCCTATCAATCTTCCCAAATAACCCAGTTTTGGCTATTCCTTAGTGGAGGGCTACGCTCCTAATCAGACGCAGGTTAGGCCTTTAGAGTGTTACCCTAGCATGCTGATGATAGAAAAGCTTAACTCCATAGCTACTACATTCAAGATAGCTCGCCGGGACATGAACTACCTGACCCGGATAATAGAGCCTGCTTTCACCCAGGTGGATATATGGCATACAGTAAGTTCCATTGTATGTGCGGCGCAATTCCACCATTTACCAATTGGATTCCCAACTCTGTGATTTACTTGGAATTCGCTCCCATGTAGCTTCAACTGAACTCTTATGCCATCCTGACATGCTTATACCTGATATTTATGAAGTGTTATCAGACACCCCCTACCCATAGAGAGATCATATACTTATATAATGTGAGGAGTTATCGAAAGGGGAGTCCCTTCATCAGCTCAGAGTCCACTCACAAATTTAAGCCTGCCCTTTATTTATAATCCAAGTTTAGCATGTTCAAGATGGAGTATATCTTTGTGCATGATGATGTTGTTTCCCAACACGCTTTCATTTCTGGCTATAAGTCATCATTATATCTTTTCTAAGCTTTCTGTCGACTTGGTTCCTTATTGCTCTATAATTTTCAGGTTTCGTGAAGGTAGTGAAGGACGAAGGTTTAAAAAAGGATGGCCAAAGAAATATTGGTTTTCTCGGAGGTCGAGAGGGAAGCCTCATTCCTACTCCGTAAAACAGCCCTTCGCTTTTACAAATTAATCGGACATAGACAATCCGTGTACAAGATCAGGCCAAGCTCAACCAAGAAAGCAGTGGGAGCCAGAGGAGAAGGGGGAGATGTGGATAAAGGCAAGGCTTATGAGGAAGAGGGTGATGGGTTCAGAGCCTCAAAGAAGTTCAGGCGTAAGAAGAGAGTGGTTTTTCCTCCCCATTCGGGGAAATGTTTGCGTATACAGGATGCTCCTTCCCCGACGATGAGGAGTGTTCCCGTTTGGAGGGAAAGAGTAAAGAGAAGAAAAGGTCGAAGGGAGATTCTGAGGCAACGGAATGGAAGGCTCGTACTTCTCTAGATGTGGAGATCATAGGTAGCGAAGGCTTGGGTGCGACTCTCTTGAAGAATGCCGAAGATATGCAGGAGTGGCCCGAGCAGTTAAATCAATTCGTGCCGGCTCCTGGGCTAACTTTTTTCGCTGACCCTTCCCAAAAGAGTGTAGCTCCTAGTGACTTGGGTGGAATGCTGCTTTTTCCATTGTAAGGAGGACCGAGAGTTGGCGATGCATTGGGCTTTCCCTAGGTACTTTTGATTACTATATGGATTTTGGGATATTTCTTCAGAACTTTTTGTTTTTTGACAAGCCCCAATCTCCACCTACTCATCAATCTAATGAAGCCCGGTCGCCGTGTGTCCTCCTTCCTCCAAGTGGAGCCCCGTCCCAATGTATTCTCTGCTTGAGTGAGACCCCGTCCTCCTGGCCACTTGATCCAGTCTACCCTAAGGGTTGGTAGTAGCTTGTCGTGTCCAATGTCTTGCATGTTTTTTTTTATGCTCGTCGATTAGTACAAACGGATGAAAAGGGCTTCCGTTTCTTCCAAGACGGATTTTCAGGAGGAAAAGACCATGCAAGGGAATATTAAGGATACTCCGTCAGGTTTGGGTAGAGGAGAGAGTCATGAATTGTCTCAGAAACGTGCGAGGTCTTTCGATTAGGATGCCACTTCCCCTTGTTCCCAAACTTTTTCTCGGCGCCATCGCCAAAATCCAATGGGTCCTAAAGTGCACGAAGTGCCTGATGATTTAACGCAGGGCAATGTCGATACATATTTCTCAAATTATCCACAGCCAATGCGGAATCCCTTTAAGAGTCATCTTGATGTTAATCTCGACTATGTGGGTCATCATCCGGTGGATCCTGATATCGAGTTTCTTCTGCCTCGAAATCCTATGGTCCGGATCTTGGATGAGGCAAAGACTGTTGATTTCGCCAACTTGACAACGAGGATAGTCCAGATTATGGATGAAACCAGAAACGTTGTTGATTACAAGTCCTTCTTAGCCAAGGCTATTGAAGAAGTTAGGAGTGTCAATATATGGTTGTGTTTGGAGGTAGAGGATCTTTGGAAGGCGCTTAGGGAGAAAGAGGCTAAGTTAGAGGTGGTTGAAGTATCTCGTGCATCAGAGATAAGGAAAGCCATGCAAGAAGCAATGAGAGAGGCCGCCGACCTATGTAAGGCATAGATTAACGAGGCTATTAGCTCAGTAGATGAGGCCCAACAGAAGGATCTAGAGTGGATCCTCTTCCTCAAGGGTGAGGTGAAGAAATCGAAGGAGGCTTTGGCTAAGCTGAAGGAGTCTCGAGGTGAGTGGCAAAAAAAAAAGCACTCATACCAAGCTGAAATTGATAGGTTGAAGGCGAAGCAGGCCCAACTGAGAATGGATGAGGAACATGCATGAACAAGGTGGTGTCTCGCTAGACCAAAGTCGACAAATCCTGTGAATTTTGTGATACAGTCAACCAGATGTTGAAGGATATTTATCATATGTTTTGGAAACAGAGGAATCTTTAGTGGATGGATGATTATCCTCAGGTGATGGCAGGAATCCACTCACGGATCATCGAGGAGACTAAGATTGTGATCACACATGAGGGAGGAGCCATGTATGATGTTGGGATGGTGAACAGCCAGTTCATAGTGGAAGAGACCAAAGCCATCGCCAAGGTTTATGAGTTGCTGGCAGAGATAGGATGATGAGGAAAGGTCAGATTTGAAGGGGCGGGTCATCCTCACCGCATTACCTCAGGTATCTCGCCTTTTTTGCTTTAGCTCTGCTATCATTTATACTGGAATGTGAAGCTTATGATTCCTCTTACTTGAATCTTACAGGGACTTCTTTGGGACAGGTTGGGCCTTCGCAAAATAGGGGCGAGTTTCTTGAGCGGTCCGAGACTCCGAGAGACAGGGTCGGAGGGAGCAAGTCGAGCGACAAGGTCGTTCCTCCTTCCTAGTTGATGAAATATTCTTTTCACTTTCTCTATGTATTTTTGAAGGATGTATGGTGGTTCAGTATTTGTATATATAAATAAAATGCTTTGTACATATTGATTTTAATGTTGTATTGTTCAACTTCTGTCTTTTGCATGTTTATCTAGAATGACTTTTGTGATGCATGATTTTTATAGTCTGCTCCGTCTATTTATGAACTATTTATGACTTAGTTAATCATTATAGTGTTCAGAGATGCAGAAAACCATAAAAGCGCTATTATATTCAAGGTCGATCATAAACGATAACTTCTCGGGCTATTTCCCGTGTCGCGAGTATTATTCTTATCATTATCGGCGTGCATAATACCGATCGTCAATTGCGAACTACCTCTGGCTGTAGCCATGCCTTAATCGTGGGGTTTATAATCGGTTTTCACTACCGGCTAACCGAACACCGGTGATGAACTACCTAGGCCATAAATCATGCCTAATCTGTGGCTTATGATCGGTTCATCATTGCCAGCTTGGGGGTGCCAATCGTCAGTAGTGAACTACCAAGGCTTGTTTCGTGCCTCTTATCATGGCTATCTTACTTTCACCAATGCCGACAAGCGCCTACGATTTCTCGTAGTAGGAACAGTCATCAGATAAATAATTAAATGAAAGAAAGTTCAAATAAGACAAGTAATGCGAGGCACCAAATTTTATAGTGGTTCGGTCGAAATATGCCAACGTCCATTGTATTTCTTTTATTGTTTCATTTAGTACACATTTCTTTTTAGCTTAAGAGAAATAGTGGTAGAGATGTTGGAGATTCTTTGCTTTCCCAAACACCTCTCCATTTACCATTGACAAGATGTAAGCTCCATTACAAAGATCCTTATAAACAACAGATGTTCCTTCCAAAATCAGGTCTAGTGCTCTTGGTTGTACGAAGACTTGTCCCTCTTGCAGTGCTCGAGGCTTCACCTTGGAGTTGTATTGCCTTGTCACCTTCTGCCTATGAGTGGCAGCTTTGAGGGCAACGCCGTTTCTTTTTGCTCGTTCTGGACGAATGATATGTTTAAGAGCTCCTCGTTTTCTTCTAGATCGTAATGCATTCTTCAGTGCGAGGGGATGACTGTTTTGACTAGAAGCATAGCCTCGGCTCCGTATGCCAATGCGAATGGCGTGTGCCATATTATAGTCTTGTAAGAAGTTGGGTAGGCCCATAAAGCTGTAGGTAGTTCGTCGACCCATGCCCCCTTGGACTTTTCTAGCTTCTTCTTGGTCAATGTTTTCAACACTTTGTTTACTGCTTAGACTTGCTCATTTGCTTGGGGATATGCCACAGCCGAGAAGCTTCAAGCAATCCCATGTTCATGGCACTAACTGGAGAATTCTTCATTGTCGAATTAGAGTACGTTATTCGATATGATCTTCTACGGCACCCCATACCTGCACATGGTACTACGTATTAAGAAGTTTATCACATTGGTAGACGAAATTTTGTTCAAAGGCTCTGCTTCCACCCATTTGGTGAAATAATCCACTACCACTATAGAATATTTGGCTCCTCCTCGACCCATGGGGAGTTCTTCGATCAAATCAATTACCCAGATGGCAAAGGGCCAGGACTGACCATATGGATTAAACCGTTAGGTGGTAATCTTGGGATTTTGAAAATTTTTGCCAATTTTCACAGTTCTTAGAAAACTCGGCCATGTTCTTATTCAGTTTGGACCAAAATTATCCATAGTGTACGATCTTTCTGGCAAATATTTGCCCTCTAGTGTGATTGCCGCAATTCCCCTAATGAACGTTATTAAGGATATCTTTTGCTTCATTCCCGGTAACACATCTTAGTAGTGGGTTGGAGAAGCCGCGACGGTATAGTATGCTGTTCTGGATGGTGTAGCAGGATGCCCTCCTTAGGATTTTCCTAACTTCGCTTTGATTTTTTGGTATTGTTCCTTCTTGCAAGTATCTGATGATGGGGGTCATCCATATCTCCTCCTTGTCTACAATTTCTATTGCTTCACAGACACTCAAAACTCGGTGTGGATTGTCTCATGATCGGGGTTTCCCCTGGCATTGGCTCGGTTCTTATGCTAGCCTCTTTGGTGAGGGCATCAGCCTCTTGATTTTCCTATCGTGGGATGTATTTTATTACATAGCAGTTTAACTCATCAAGGAGGGTTTCGGCCTTTTTGAGGTAGGACGCAAGATTTTGTCCATGAGTTTGGAATTCTCTAAGGATCTAGTTAACAATTAGTCGTGAATCGATGTGTATACATATAGACTTAACTCCTACTTCTTTAATGATTTCTAAGCCGACTATTATTGCCTCGTATTCAGCTTCCTTATTGGTTGTAACGAACTCTAGTCTCAGTGCATAGCTTAATTCCTTCCTTGGGGTATGACTATTACGACACCTGCCCCCAAGGCGAGCTCATTCGATGCTCCATCAACGAACATATTCCATTTGACAACTTCCATAACCCTTGCCGCAGCTTCCTCATCTCACATTGTGAACTCGGCTATGAAATAAACCAAGGCTTATCCCTTAATTGCGGTGCGCGGGTGGTAGGCAATGTCATACTGGCTCAATGCATCATTTTAACAGGCGCTCTGACGTGTCTGGCTTATGTAGGACTTGCCTCAAAGGTTGATCCGTTAGAAATCTAATGGAATGCAATTGAAAGTAGTGTCATAAATTCTTGGATACTATCAGCAGACAGTAAGTCACTTTTTCGATCTTTGGATTCTAGCTTCTGCCCCCGTAAATCTTTTGCTAATTAAGTATACTGGTCTTTAGATACGATCATCTTCTCGTACTAATGCGGCACTTAACGCGTCGGAGGATACAGCTAGGTATAGGTAGAGGCTCTCTCCATCTATCGGAGTGGAGAGCACTGGCGGCTTTTGTAGGTGTTCTAGCAGACATTGAAGGGCTGAATAGCATTCATCGGTCCATTCAAATTTTCGCTTGTCTTTTTTGAGGGCTTTGAAGAACAAGACGCACTTATCCATGGCCTTGGAAATAAACCTGCTCAGAGCAGCTACCTTCCCATTCAGGCTCTGCATATCCCTTCGCATGACTGGGATTTAACATCATTCAAAGCTTGTACCCTTTTAGGATTCGCCTCTATTCCTCTAGCATGCACAATGAAACCTAAAAATTTACCCAAAGAAACCCCAAAAAAGCATTTTAGAGGATTTGGTTTCATTTGGTATTTGCGCAATATTCGTAACATCTCGTCTGAATGGTTCAGATGGTCTGTTGCTCTTCTTGATTTGTCAAGCATGTCATCGACATAAACTTCCATGGAGTGACTAATTTGCTGCTCAAACATCTTATTAACTAGACGTTGATAGGTAGAGCCGACGTTCTTAATCTCGAAGGGCATGACCTTGTAGCAATATAGGCCAGATCTGTGATGAAGCTAGATGTTCCTGATTCAGCACATGCATAGAGATTTGATTGTATCCTGAATGCGTATCCTTGAATGACAACAACTCATGTCCTGTGGTTCTGTCTTTTAGTCGGTTGATTCGAGGCAAAGGAAAACAGTCTATGAGGCAAGCATCATTGAGGTTGGAGAAGTCAATGTAGGTCCACCACTTCTCATTAGGCATTTTCACTAAAACTAGGTCGAAGATCATTTTGGATAAATGGCTTCGCGGCCATTGGTGAGTAGGTTCTTCACCTCTTCGTTGAGTGTAGTTGTCCGTTCTATCCCCATGCTTCTTTTCTTTTGTTTGATTGGGATCTTAGTTGGGTCAATATTGGGGGAATGGTAAGCTATTTCTAGGGATATACCTACCGTGTCTTCGTGGGTCCATGCGAATACATCCAAGTTCTTACGTAGAAATCCTATCAGCAGGAATTTTAGGTCCTGGATCAACTGAGAACCTATCTTTAAAAGCCTTGTTTTGTCGTGTTCATCTACCATCATATGTTCCATAGTCTCCACGGGGTTGACGTTGTCCTCCTCCCCTCTATCTCTGGGGTCCAACTCGTTAAATGGGTCACTAGCATATTTGAGAGGAGGGGCTTTCTTTGATTGCTATGCTTCCACATTTTTTCCGACCCCTGCGCCTTTCTCTTATTCCTTCTTCTTGTTTTGGCGGAGTTCTATCACGTATCAATCGCAAACCGCGTCTTGGTCGCCTTTTACTTCTCCTATTCTGTTATCAATTGGGAATTTCATTTTCAAACACCATGGTGCCAAGACTATCTGGAAATCTAACAACATAGGCCTACCCAAGAACGCATTTTAGGCAGAGTACCCGTTGACCAGCACGAATGTTTGCTTTCAGATGATTGATCGAGGGTGACTTCCTAACTCAACGAACAAGTCTAGTTGCCCAAGCGGCATCGTGACTCCCCCAATGAACCCGTGCAAGGGCTTATGGCACGAGGAATCATCTTTCATTGATGACTTCATTTTTTTAAATGCATGTTTAAATAAAATATTCACCGAGCTTACCATATCGACTAAAATGCAAAACACCTCCGCCGGGCCGATCCAAATAAAGATAACTATGGGATCGGTGTGGAAATATTGCTTTCCATCTAAATCTTCATCATTGAAAGATATGTCGACCTTTTCTCTCCGTTTAGCGATGCGTCCTTCAGTTTTGGTATAAACATATCCTTTCCTGTCTTTCAAGGATCTCCGATACCTCTCCATTTTGGCCCAACTTCCATCGGCTGTACGTGGGCATCAAGATATGGTGTGGATAGTTATCTTCTCTTAGTTGGAGCGGCTCAAACTCGCTCCCTCCTTGTCGTTCCCTTACGGGTGTTTCCCATATCCTTCGTGGACCGACGCGGGAGAGTTGGCTCATTCTACACTTATCGTTCCAATTTCTTTTTTCAGATATGTTCCTTAATGAGATCCCATAAATGTTGGCATTCTTTGGTGTTTTGTCCATGGGACTAGTGGAAGTGACAATATTTTCCTATTCTAATTGCGGCTTCTGACTCTTTATTGTATGGAGGTCGTTTTTCAACTCGTGTTGAGTAGCCATTTAAAATGTTCTCCACAGTGTCGTTCGAAGGAATGTATGAATTGAATCTCGGTCTAGGCCTGCATCCTTGCTTATTGCCTTTTTTAGTTCTAGAGTTGCCTTGGTGGCCATTTTTTCCTTCTTTGTTCAGTTTATTCCCCTCCCCTCGTAGTGGGGCACCCATATTTCCTTGGACGCAAGAACCTTTTGTGGGTTGCTCACTATGTTGGTGGGCCGCTGCGACCTCCAATCTCATGTACTTTCCAGCTTCATGATAGAAATCCTGAAGAGTTAGAGGCTATTCCTTTGTCAAACTTCTTGCGAGCTTTGAATCTGGGTGGATGCCTCCGCACAACGCCATCAGTGTAAGTCTTTCATCGGCGTTTTGTACTGCTACTACAACAACGTTAAAATGGGTAAGATATTGCTGCAGTTGTTCTCCTTCCTTTTGCTTTACGTCTGACAAGGAACAGGCATCCTTGGGTTATTCCATGTGGATTCAGAATTGACTTATGAACCTTTCCTTTAACATTTCCTAAGAGCTAATGTAGCCATGAGGCAGGCGACAAAAACCATGTGGTTGTTAAGTCTAACAGGAACAGCAGAAAACATTTACACAGCACACCCTCTTTTGCTCCATTCATGAGCATGTGTGCGTGTAGCGGTGCAAGTGGATGATTGTGTCGATGTGCCTTTTTAGGGTCCCATAGTATGCATCTTCCACTTTCGAGGAGTCGCTTTCACTTATGTCCTTGATGAAGGGGCTGGACACCCTTGCACCTATCCCTCTTTCGAGTTATTTGCGCCTAAGATATTCCCTAAAAAGGCGTATCATCCTCTCCTCAGATTATGGGGCAGCTCTAAGAGAAGTGGGGGCTTCTCTTTGATATTGATGGCGTCTAGAACCTTTGTCAAGGCTGGATTGACGATGAATGGCTCGAAGCATGACAGGGTCAGCCACAGTCGGTCCTTGCCTGGTGCCCCCAAGATTAGGCCCAGCTCTTGATGCTCTTTCAGGACCAGCTTCGGGCTGAGTCCTGGCTCGGCTTGGGTTCTTGTATCTTCTTGATTGAACTCTTCGTTTGTAAAGGATCTATTCCATCTGCGCGACTCTCTAGATTGAGACTCACCTCGAGATTCAGTGTAGTGAGTGGATTCCTCCATGCCTCTCAAGCATGTCATGGGTTGGTCCACTAAAACTTTTTGCTGGGCAGCGAAGCGGTCAGTCATCTCATTCACAATCCTATCTAAGTCTTCTCGGGTGATAGCTGAGTCCGAAGGTTAAGAGTGGGTAGCTGGGTTTTCTTGATCTTTTCGGATAGGAATGCGTGTACTAGCAATGGCCGCGCTCTTACCCTTGTCGGTGTTGTGCCTACAGGGTTCCATGTTCTAATCCCGAGTTAAGGTTTGAAAGGAGGGTGGATAGAAGAGTTCGACTCTCCATGTCGTTCTTAGGGAAAGCACCAAAAAATTTTGCACAAAAATTGGATAAACACCTCTAAGTTCGATTTTAGCTAGATCATTTTGAGATTGATTGATATGGAGTTTTTAATGTTCCAACATGTTAAGGGATAATTTTTGCAGTCATGGAACAATTCACAGGCTCAAAGTCAGAAACCAGTTGAGGAAAGTAAATCGCATAGGGTTTTATAGTGGTTCGCCCAGAATGTGCCTACATCCACTGTTCATCTTATTTTTCTTACTTTGATTTGATTGCAGATAAAAGTTGTTCAAAAAGAGAAAAAACTTGAAGTAGTTGGAGTGACTGAGTCTCAGTAGAATTTTCCCTCTTTTTTCCCAAATCGGCCCCCTTGTTGTTGAGAAGCTTTGGTATTTATAGAGTGGAGTTGTGAAGTGTGGAGGTGGAGATTATAACTCTCTAAATCTGGTTTGGCATCTAGGCAGGAGCGTTTGGATCGGCATTTGGGCTATGGAGCTTGACTGGCCTGGTTGTTCTTCCTTATCTGGTTCGATGCTTCTGCTCTGGAGCCTCCTATTTGCCAGACATAACATTTGATCCAGCATGCCCGTGTATCAGACTGAATGTTTGGTCCGGTGAAGGATGTGTCATTCCGGACCAATAATTTGGTCTGGCATATCAGAGGATACCTGACCAAATATTTGGTCCATCATATTAGAGGATGTCAGACCAAATATCTGGTACGGCATGCCAAACCATAAATTTGGTTTGGCATTTTATGAATGCCGAACCAAGCATCTGGTCAGGCAGTTCTGTTTTCCATGCCTTTGTCATCTTTTGCTACCTTTTTTTTTTCTCTGCTTGCTGGAAAACCTAGCCAACCGACATTCTCTGAATTTACCTTTATTAAATCATGTTGTGTTGTTCCTATTCATATTGTTTGCACATTTTCTAACAAATTAGGATTATGTTCAGCCAGGTGGAATCATCATAGATGGAAGATACACAGTTTACAAGCCAAATTTATTTTGGAAGCTAATATTCCAAATAATTTTTATTAACTTTAATGATACAGTAGATGTAAAATTGTTAAGTCGGGCGTTGAAACTTGTATTTCTCATTTATGCTTTCAATTTCAAAATATAATGTTAAATTTAGTCTTTTCTATGCTTTTAGCTTTAACCTAAATGCTTAGCTTTTAAAAAATAGATTATTTTTTACTAATTCATTATACTATACGTGTTCTACTGGTTAATTTGAAAATTGAATAACACGTTTATTATTTAGTTTAGTTGCTAGTATTTTAAATGAGAATATTTATATTTTATGTACTATACTATTCAGTTGTTAATTATTTAATTGTGATTGAATGAATATGTCCATTGGTAATAATAAATTTATCAATTTAGCATCAAATAGAATTAATTTAATAATATTTATATGTTTATTACTCAAATTAATAATTTGAATCAGATAAAGAGAATAAAAATATATTAATTTTCTATTTAGTTTAAATTAGAATACATAAAGTAGTAAATGTATTTATCATAGTCACTTCAATTCTTTGTTGCATGTATCAATAAATACATATTCATTCATTTGTATATACAATTTTATATTTGTTTGTAATAATAAATTTATCCATTTTAATACTTATTTATATATGAAATTTTTCCATACGGTCTAATCGTTTATAAATTAAAATGAGTTTTATATGGTTTAGTTCTTTATTTTATTTTATTATATTGGCGTATATTGAGTTTTTTTACAATGTCTACAAACTTAAATCAGTACTTGCTTCAAATGTGAAAATGTCAAGTGATGAAAGAAAAAATTATCAACGCTTTTGGTTTTAAGTATAATGTTACATTTCGTTTCTTAATGTTTAGTTTTTAAAAACACTTACTTTAACTCCAATCAATTCTAAGAAATGGATTTCAATGTACTTAGAAGATTCAAACAAAGATGAAATTACTTGAAACTTAACAGCTATGCTTAAAAGGATAAAATAAGATATTTGGGAAAGCTTCACCAAGATTGGTGCTAACACCATAACTCGGGCCCGAGTCGTGCCTATAACTCAACATCGAGTTATAATGCTCCTCAACCAGGCTCTCCAATTCATATGAGTTATCCTCTAGCTCTTATATGCAAGCTCAAGTGATTTCGTCAAGTTATGGATGACATATCTCAAGAATTGAAGAGTTATCTCTAGTAAACTATTGAACAAATCAAATTATAGAGGAGCAATCATCAAAACAAATCATCAACCAACGTAAACACAGGAGGAACTCTAAAATAAAGTAAGAAACACAATGTAGAACATGGGGAATAGTTTCCCATTAAGGGGATAAATCGATATCGAGTTATGAGGATAAGTCGGCTTTGAGTTATCACTTCAACTCGGTGGCTCCCCAAACTTTACACATAACTCCAGACCAACATTTGGACCTCTCCGGTAGTGGGCTTCCAACCCAATATGGCTGCTACCTCTATAAATACAAACTATAGAGCAATCACAATAGGATCTGGATTCTCTAATCATGGAGACTCTGCTACTTTTTCAACTCTAAACTCTCCTCCATTAAAGTCACCAAGGAAACAACTATTTGCTATTCTAAGACTTAGATCGGAAAATTCTTTGCACTAGTGACTCCCAAACAACATAGAAACTCTGTAGTAAATCTAAGGTCCACTAAATTATGGTCAGCTATGATATAAATAGTTGTAGCACAGAGAGAGAACAACTAATAAAAGATTCAGGTGGACGTAGGTCAGAGATTATGTCGAACCACTATAAAAATTATGTCTATTTTTATTGCTTTTTTGTTTATTTAATATGAATTAGTGCTTTCATCTAATTTTTGGATGTCGATCCAATTTTTGATTAACATTTTGAAGTTTTCACTGAGAAACTAAGAACTATATCTGAAAACTTAGCTTGATTCTGAGATCTGGAGAAGATAAGGAGGCCTAATACTAGATCTAAAACCAAAACAAGTCAACCAGAGCCTAGTGGTAGTCCTGAGGTGTCCTCATATTCTTATTCATCCATCTATATGACCAAAGAAGAAATAGAGAAAATGATGAAGGAGATGCATGATGGAGTGATAACTAGGCAATAAGAATTGCTAGATGGATTTTTCTAAAAGATTGGAAAATAAGGAATAGCTGGAGTGGTTGGAGTTCAAAACCAAATGCTAAGAACTAATGCAGGAGCATCTAAGCGAAGCAAACTGGAAAAATGCTTCTATAAACAACGTAGCTCGGTACCGACCCAAATCAACTCAGTATCGAGAAAATTATACTAGGGGCAATCTTGGTGTGACTTCATGGAATGGATAATACTGGAGCAAGAAATGCAAGTCAGAATGTGAATGCACAACAACTGGAGGAGTATGTGCCGAAATCTTCCCATGGCTACGAAGGGTGGAATAAAACTAAAGAAGTAGTTCAAAATGCTAACATGCAGCATGAGAAGTATGTGCTAGACATGTTCTGAGATTCCCCTATAGTAGCAGGGGACTGAATATCTCCTATGGATGAAGGCCATCATTGGACGATGAAAACCAAATTGCTAAATTAATAAGAAGAATAGTTAGAGGTGGACTTCTAATCAATATTTTAAGGATGTGAACATGATTCCATTCACTTCAAATATCCAGATTGCGAGAAATCTTCCTAATTTCAAACTTCCAAGGTTGGGAATGTACGACGGAAAGTCGGATTAGACGATTCATCTAATGAGATACATTCAACATATGGAGGTGTTGGATGAAGAAGTAATGGGACAGTGTTTCCCATTCAACTTGACAGACTTGGCGGCGATGTGGTTTAGGCAGCTGGAGAATGATTCCATTAGCACGTGGACCGATTTGGTAAGTAAGTTCTTGAGATAGTTCAGAGTTCACATCTCACGATCGAAGAAAGTGATGATGCTGTCAAGCATGAAACAAAGGCCCAGAGAGACCTTCGATAAGTCCGACCCATCTATAATCTTAATGGCGGTGGTTTCTCGAGTCACAAGCAAGACCGACTTTAAAGTTGTGCTAAAAAGGTATCCCACTAATGGATCTTGTGGGATTCTACCATGAAGCTGAAAGATATTTTCATCAAGAAGATGCCAAAATTGAGGATAAGGATGCTGAAATTAATAATGTGGATAACAAGGGACTATCCGGAGCGGGAAGCGGAAAAGGAAAAGGAAAAAGAAGAACCGATGGCAACTTCAGGAAACTGAAATGACAAAGGAGAGAACCGAAATTCTCTTCCTGTGTTGACTTAATTGAAACCCTAAGGAGGATATATCTGGACACTAAGGAGCATATCCTCTATCCAAAGCCAACTAGGAGTGAGCCTACTGATTGAGAGAAAAGATTTGGAAAGTTTTGCATCTTTCATAAGCTGGATGGATATGATAGTATAAGTGTTGAAAACTTCATGATCCAACAGAAGAACTAGTTCGGAGCAACCAATCACAACAATATGTGAGGAACCAAACTACGATGGATGGCCGAAGCAACTACCATCTATAGCAAATGCATCATGGAATAACCAGGGATCTAGTCTGTGATTTAAAATCCCATGATCAGGATGAATGGGAGTCGAATCTGATTTCCACGCTTTACTTTTTCATTTCCTTTCTTGCACTTTACTTTTCGTATTTAGAAATAAAGACAATAATAACCCCAGGCTGCTTACATGTGCATGGGACCGAACAGTCCCTAGGTATGCTCTGAGTCAGATGCCTGGGATGACTGTGCCAGACGATAGTAACCTTAGACCGCTAACACGTGTGTGAGAATAGATTGGTCCCAAAGCATGCAATGAGTCGAATGTCTAGGATGGATAATTAGGATTTCTATTTGCCTGCTTTGATTTGAATATTTGGCTTTTGAAAAATCCACATTAAATCTGATTATTGATATTGATCGTTTTAATTCCTATCCAGAAAGATGGGACCAAAGTGCAGGGTACAAGTTACCATGCCGGAGAGTGAGTGAGTGGACTTGTACGATATTAATCACTTTAAAGTCCCATCCGAAGGGACGGAACTAAAGTGCAAGGTGAAAGTTCCCTTGTCGAGAGCGAGTGGGTGAACTTGTACGGTCGTTGGGTCCCATCATCGGAGACAAGCAGATTGGGCTCAGTAAGGATCCGAAGAGATCAAACCCATAAAGTGGATGATAAATAATCCAAAGAGATCGAAACCCTAGATTGTGCGATAAAACTGTCCGGAGAGATCAAAACCTTAAAAAGAATGCCAAACAATTATGAGAGATCGTTCGCTTAAATCAAATGATAAATGATACGGAGAGATCATATGCTAAATTGAATATGAAATGATCTGGAGAGATCTAACCTCAGAATAAATATAGATTTAATAAAAGGATTTGAATCCTTGTGACTAGAAAAATAAATCTCGGATGAACACGGGACGATTTTGGTATGTGATGTAATAACTTCGGATGAAATTTGAATAATGATGATGTATAAACTACACTTAACAAGAATTTAGAGTCTTAGGCTATAATAGGTTTGGAACAATCCACGATTGACGAGAAAATATGAAGGAACTGGGCGATTCACAAAGATTGAAGTGGCTGGAATGCTCAACTATTTAAGACTGATTATTGGGACTTGTTCTTGAGCAAAGCACATCATAGATTTGAAAGGCGTACTTTTGGGGCAAGTGTTACGTGATTTTTAGTAAAGCAAATTTCAACTGGACTTGGAAGATCGAAACGAAGACGAGACTCGAAACTTGACAAGTATGCTTAGAAGAAGCAAAGAAGAGATTTAGGAAAGTTTCACCCAGATTGGAGCTAACATCATATCTCAGGCCCAAGTCATGCCTATGATTCGGCATCGAGTTATAATGCTCCACAACTAGGCTCTCCAATTTTGTATTAGTTTCCTTTAGCTCTTATATGCAAGCTCAAGTGATTTTATCAAGTTCTGGATGACCTATCTCAAGAATTGAAGAGTTAGCTCTAGTAAACTGCAAAACAAACCAAGTTATGGAGGAATGATCATCAAAAAAAGTCATCAATCTAATAATACACAATGGGTACTTAAAAACGAAGTAAAAAAGCCTGATGTGAAAGATGGGGAAGAGTTTCCCCTTAAGGGAATAATTCGGTACCCAATTATGGGGATCACTGAACACTGAGTTATCACTTCAACTCAGTGGCTCCCTAAACTTTTCAGATAACTCTAGGCCGATATATGGACCTCTCTAGGAGTGAGCTCCTAACCCAATATGGCTACTACCCATATATATACAAACAATTAAGGCTGGGAATTAGAGCCGAGAACAGCAAAACCAAACCAAACCAACCAAAAAGGACCCAAACCGACCCAAAAAGACCCAAACCCGAACCAAACCCGTTGGATATTGGGTCGGGCATGGGAGATGAAAAATATAATAAAGACCCGATCAAGCTCGATCCAAACTAACTCGACCCAAAACACCGACCATAAAACCTTAAAATATATGTTTTTTAGTGTTATTACACAATCGCATCTAAACCAATACAGCCCGACCCAAACCGAAACTTGGGTCGGGTCAGATCTAGGTTTTTGAAATGTATATTTTGGACTTGACAAAACCCGATCCGCAAAGGATCAAGACCCACCGGGTAAGGTCAGGATCCATCAGATTGGGTCTAATTGCCATCCCTATAAACCATAGAGCAATCAAAATAGGATTTCGATTCCCTAATCTTGCAGACTCTAGTACTTCTTCGCCTTTAACCTCTCCTCCATTAATGTCACATAATAAACGAATATTTACTGTTCTAGGACTTAGACTGGCAAATACTTAATGATTCTCAAACAACATAAAAACTCTATTGTAAATCTGAGATATATTGGATTATGGTCACATCTGATATAACTAGTTGTAAGCTAGAGGGAGAACAACTAATAAAAGATTCAAGTGGACATAGGCCCAGATAACACCGAAACCACTATACAAATATTTTTTCTATTTTTAATGCTATTTTGTTTGTTTAATATGAACTGGTGCTTTCATCTGAGTTCTTTGTGCTGGTCCATTTTTTAGGCTAGCAATAAAAAAGTACACTTACTTTTTTTAACAAATCTACGTAATTTGATTAGTTTAAAACTTTAATTTTTTTTAGGTTAAGTTGATTATTGATATTATTAATGATTTTAGTCTATGTCTAATTATGATGTATACATTTATATTGTTTCATCTTTAATTTTCAATTAAATAAATGTAATTGAATTCCCAAAGTACTGGAAATTAATTCATTTATAAATATTAAGGATAGTTGACTCGAAAATTAATGTGCAACCTATTCTTTAACTTAATTTGGAATCAAATATATCATAAATTGCCATATTATAAATTAATCTAAATTATTTTAAATTAGTAAATATCTTTATCATAATTAACTTCAACTCACAACTCCATACGAAATTAAATATTCATTCAATCTCATGCGGTATCTATTCACATATTTATACATTGGAACAATGTAGGCATGAGATATTATTTAACACTTTAATGATCAACATTTTCATTAACTCTTTGCAAACTAAAAAGTTTTTGTGTTATAGATGCTTCTTTCTCAAAATACACGAATGTCAAAATGATGAAACTTTATATTTTAAAACCAATTTTAAGCTATAGAAACAAGCTTTGTTTAAAGTTTTAATTTTTATAAATTTACTAGATATTATGCATAAATTTACCTTTTATTTGGCAGTTGATATTACAGTAGGCTAATATATTTTATTGTTTTAAAATAAATATTATATTTACATTTTTGTTTGTGCTTCAAAAGCAACATTATATATTCAATATATTATCAAACGTGGTTATAGATTTTACCTAGGGATAACAAAGGTGTGGTCTAGTGTCGAGACCCGGTAGACCCGCCCCTATTTTGACCCATCAAGATTCACCATATTGGGTCATCGAGGCAGGTAGACTCATGACCTTTTCTTAAGAGCTTCGGGTCTACGGTCAGGTCGAAGCTTGGTTGACCCACCCCAGTCCGACCTGCACTAATGAGATCTAATAAAATTACTTTATTACTATAACGATGATTTTTCAATCCTTTTGTACATAAATGGTTATAACATGGATATTCTTATTCACTATTCAATAATTATATGATTTTTATGGCATAAAGTTGCATCACTAATAATTATATAATAACACAAGCATATTTTTCTTGAACCATTATCATACACCTCATATTTATTATCTTTCTTATCTTTGTAAACACATTAATATCAATAATAATTATATCATTTGATGACAATCCCTCTTACAAATAAAATAAATAAGTATTTGCACATTAATACATAATTTGAAATGAATATGTAAAGTCTCACATGGTCTTAGGGCGGGGCGGGTCAACCTTGACCCGTATGAGTTTTGGGTACAGAGAAAATATCTAGACCTACATCGAATCTACGGGGCGGGTCTGGGGCAGGGTTTAAAAAACCCAGGTAGGTCTGTGACATAAAAAACCTACCCCAACTCGTCCCATTGCTATCCTTAATTTTACCAATATAAATAATAATCTGATTATGTTATAAATCACATACCATGATGTGCAAATAAATAGCATTAAAATCATTAGTATCAATATTGGATTAGTATTCTAGAAAGAGTACATGTTAATTTGTGGTCAAAACTCTGACGAAAACTTATGGTCGATGTTTGCAGCCACAAACAAAACAAAAAAGTCAGGGTGATAGTGAGAAATTATTGAATGGGAAATTCAAAATTAAATAAAAAATATTTTTGAACGTAGAGTGAGGTATTAAGTGACATTGGCATATTGAAGGAGAAGATAAATATGATAGGCTTTTCTATTTAATAAATTATTATAAAGAATTCTAAGGAACTGACAAACTTATTTAATGTACATAATATAAATGCAATTTTATTTATGATTATTGTGGAAAACGAGTAATTTATCTCCAAGTGAAAAAATAGTTTCTATGGATTTTAATTCACAATAAAACAAATTAACTTTAGCTATTTCTTACGTCTGTTATAACTTATTCTAATAATAATAACTTATTTTTATTTGTTTGTTTCGTGATTGTGTTTTCATGAAATATAGTGTATTATTTTCATGTTATATTACATTATATAAGTTAGAAAATATGGTATTTCTTAGCTACTGTGATATTTTTTCTAATTTTGTTAATGTTGCCTATGTAAAAATTAGAGAATGCAACTATGTAATATCACCTAAGTATCCAATTTTTTGAAAAAAAAGATACTTGTGCAATTATTGGAATTTCTTTTTTCTTGAACCAAATTTGGAATATTATTTCATTTATAGCACATTTTCTACATTCTATGTTTAGAACGCTATTATTGTAGCAAATAGATATTAAAATTTATATCTTAAACATATGATTAACCCATATTAAACTTATGTCATTTAGACTTGAAAATTAATAGTCAATCTTAGTACCAAGTTCAGAATAACAAGCACTTGATTTTAATATTTGTATTAAAATCACACCGTGGTCAAAACATATTAGCTATACCTTTTGCATTCGAGAATACCTAAGTAGATTTATTAATATAAGTTTGTTAACGGTGTTTAATAAAAGCGATGTAAAAAATTAGAATTCAAAAGAATGCGCTTTCACCTTCATCGAACAACAAATCCAAAAATACACCATTAAATAAAATATGTAGTGAACCCCGTGTATGTAGCACAGGTTCGCACTATAGAGTGTGTGTGTGTGTGTGTGTATAAACAAACACACACATACACAAAAAGGGCAAGATGTCTAGACGTATTAACTACTATATTACCACACTTATGCCTTCTCCTACATCACCAAAGTCAACACAATAAATATTATACTTCATTACTACTACAGCGAAGTAATACATACTTCTATGAACTATGCTTCAGCTAACAAAGTGCCCGATTTAGGGGTGCTACACATTAAAGGCTAGCGGCATCAAGGATTTCCTAGCATATGCCAACCCAACTATGTATAGCAATACATATCCATAAAATGATGTGGTCCCTTATAACATCGTCATAACTTCATTAGTATGTTGTTGAATCAAAATGATATATCACACATGTAACGACCTAGAATTTTGGGTTATTCGAAATTGTTTATTTAATTAATTTTAAATATTGATAAGTAAAATTTTATTGATTTAGTTGTTGAATTTCAAATATAATGATTTATTGATAATGTAGTTATTGAATTAAATAATTAAAGTCGTGAAAATAATTTAAATCTGGGATTTTTATGTAGAAAAAAATAGTTTAAAGGCTTATTAAATTTATATTCATAAGAATGAAGGTAATAGAACTTTTAAATTGAATTTAAAAGTGAATTGCCCGATTTTAAAAATAACTCATTTAAATTAGCATATAAAAAATAGGCTCCCGGTGCACAGTCTCGAATTTCAACGAAACCAGTTCTATTGGATCTGTAATAGTGTATTGTTATTGGATTTCAAATTTCGTAGTAGCAAACCATTATTTTCCAGTAATTAAATTATTTAACATAATAAGATTTTGTAATTTAATATTTGAAGAAATAAAATTTATAATTTATTAATGAGAATAATAACCAGATGAAATATAACAATGTTAATGAGAGTTAATTACTAACTGTTTTATTGTAATTCTAAATAATGGAAATGATTGAAATGTTATGATTGGTTATTAACTGTAAATAAGGTAAGAGGTTAAATGCTACATAAATTGATGAAATAGTAGGTAAATAATTGTAATTGGATAAAATCAATGTTGTGTAAACGGTTATTACATTTGTTGTAGGTAATAAAACTTATAAATATGATTAAGTAAAAGGTGACAATTGTAATATGTTACCTATTTACGTTGAATTAAATTGGAAATCAATTGCAATTAAATGTAATTAAATATTATGTTAATGGATATTAAATGAAAATGGGGAAAATTAATGTAATAAGATATAAACCCATTTTAACTATGTCTATAGAGAAATGATTGATTGAATAAAAAAAATTAAAATCAAGGTAAATCAATTTATTGGAACAAAATTATAATTAATTAGATCTAATTACAGTTGAATTGAACATTGTAATTAGTGTAATATTTAACACTGAATTGATATGTAAATTTGTTTTAAATTATTGTAAATGACCAAGCAATAATAAATGATGAAAATTGTTAGTTATTAAATTTGAAATTAAAAAAGTGATTTAATTAATTTAATAATAATTTATTTAATTAATGTGATAATGGCCATTTTCGCCACTGTCTCGGATTCCGACGAAATTGGTTTCATAACAATGAATTATGTTAAGTTTATAAGTTTCGTAGCGATCAGACTTGTCGTTTAATCGTACGTGCTCGAAACGCGTAGAAATCAGTTTGTAATAGCCAGAATTAAAAGCTAACTTATGCTTACGAAGGAATTAGGACTTGAAACCTATTCCATTGAGTTTAAAAATATAAATAAAAAACATCTATTTTGATATATGAGATGACCCACTTTCATTTGGAGGCAGAATGGGCTTTTCGGGTCGCTATTCGTCATTCGTATGAATTCGATATGTATTTATTTTCTTATCGGGCTTTGTTAGTATAAATAATCTTGTTTGCCAGACCCTAGCGGTTAATTCGCTTATTCTGTACGTGCATCAACTTCTGTCCATATCTTTCTTTTCAATGGCAGAAACACATTCGATCTCAAAACCCTATTTCGATTTCAAATTCAGTTTCAAAATCAAACTTCTCAAAATCCTATCATATTATATATCATTGGAAAGCTCTCGATGAGCGTAATCTACTACAGTGATTTTTTTACAATTTGGATCATGTTTTGGCCAAAAGTTGGTGATGTAATTTCGGCCGTTCATGTTAGGGTTTGAGATTGGACGGTGGATCTTCGTCCTAGGAGTGATCCAGTTGTGTGGGAGTGTAGAGGAGGTTGAGGCAAGGCGATCTACTTGTTGACTTCGTGTCAGAGTGGCCTCAAATCGCCAGAATCGAAAACATCTATCAACAGCGACTGTGGGTAGTTGGGCATGGCAGAGAACGCCACATGTGGCGTAGGTGGTCGGCCTGAAGCGATGAAGGGAGCGGCGGCCTCGGATCTAGGGGGAGAAGCTCGTCGTGGCGGCGATGGTCGAATGCTCGTGGCGGCTGTTAGGGATTGCAGCAGATTGAAAACGTACGAGCGATTTAGGGTTTCAAACGTAATCATCTTAGAACTAACGTGGAACTGGATAATGCATATTATTTTATATATTTTTCAATTTATAACTCAATGTTCTAATGTATATAACCTTTACAACGAGTTCGGATTTATGCATGGTTTGCTACGCTGTGATGATGTCGAAATTTCGGACATTATGAAACTAGTTTGGACGAATTCAAGACTGCTGAATTTTGGGCCTTATTTTGGATTTCAAATCGATTTGAAATCAAAGGTGAGTGTTTTAAACCACTCACGACTATTAAATTATCTTATGTTAGTTACATTAAATTTATCATGTGATTAGAAATTGATTGATTGATGTTTGGTATATTTAAATTGTCATTCCAGTTAAATATGACTTTTATTACATTTAATCGTCATTTAATTTAATATTGAATTTATTTTTAAATTTAATACATGTTAATGATAATCAATTAATTGATATTATTTATTGGTTGATTTTATGGTGATTGTGATGTATGTTTGATTTTTGATATTGGATGACTGGATGTTATATGTTATATTGTTATAACATGCAAGTTGGGTTAAAATGATAAATACCCGAACGATCTGATAGATTAAGGGAAATTATTATGAGTTAAAACGATAGACTAGAGCGGTTTCATAGATTCGAAGTAAATTTGGATGCGAGTTGAATAATATATACTTGTAAACATGAATCATTGCGGATTAAAATGATAAATATCCACATCACTTAACCATAGCGTAGAAAATTATATACGGACACTAGATTGGTTAAATAAAACGATTTGAAAGCCTTAAAATTTGAATTCAATTAGATGAAATTTTGTAATAAAATTTGATTTATATAAATTGAATTAGTTTTGAAAACTCAAGCTTTAAATGTTAGAACTGGAAATTGGTTTAAATTAAAATATTAAAGTTGAATTGAAGTATAAACGAAATTCATCGAAATTGAGTTATTGAAACGTTTGAAATTGTAACTTTGAAATCCATTAGAATTGGAATAGCCTAAAATGATGTTTCAGGATTTGAAATTGGGTTTTGATTTGAAATCTGGATACGGTCGAGATTTGTTGAAATGGAAGAAATAGTTAAATTTGATATTAATTTCAAATCTATTGTTTTAATATAAACTGTTTAAAGTATATTGTTTTGAAAAATCCCGACTATTAAGCTATTCAACTATTAAACTAATTTAATCTATTTTAAACTATTTTAATCAAATTTAATTTATATTAATCTATTTAATACATTTTAATCTATTTTAACCTAATTAACCCATTTTAAATTATTTTAAATCAATTTTATCTATTTTAAAACTATTTAATCAAATTTAAATCTATTTAATCTAATTTAAATCTATTTAATATATCTTAAATAAAAATTAAACTATCTTAAGTCCACCTAAACTATTTTTATCTATTTTAAACTATTAAAAAAATAAGTTAATTTGTTTTAAACTATCTAAATTATTTTCTAAATCTCAGGTTTTGTAAAGTGGAAGTTTTATATCGAAATCCTTGATTTTTATGGAGAATACAATTAAATGATGCTATAACCTAAGTTGGAAGTTAAATGACATATTTGATTGAATATGATGATTTGAAATGAGATTTAACCTATTTTTAAATATGATTTCGAGAGTAAATATGATTTCGGAATGTGATATGATTTCAAATGTGATATGTTTTCAAAAGTGAATATGTTTTTGAAAGTGAATATGATTTCGAAAGTGGTTTTGAGATTATGATATTTTGATATAAATTAAGAATCTGTTTTGGAAATTTAAAAGAACCACTAGTGTAAAATAAGTGTTTGGTTGTTAAAGAGAACAAGATCGGATATTGTCAAACTCTTTGCCAATACCGAAAATAATTTTAACAACTATGTACGTGGTGGAGAATCTAGAATGAAGTAGGATAATTTGACGAACCATTCCATATGAGGAATTATCATAGTCTTGACTCCCATGAGTCATCATAGATGTGTAAAACAAGAGCCACGTCGGGCCAAGTGAGGTCATTCCTCCCATCGGGTACATTTCTTCGATACCATATTATGACTTTATGATTGATTTGATGGCCATCCCACGATTTTGATTACGGAAGTGTATTCCGAGGTGGCGGTAGTAGCTTCTATGCATTACTACTAGTCCGGATCCGCAAAACGGTAGAATCCTACCCTGTCTTTGCCTCACATGACGTGTTCACATACCCTATCGCGTCTTCTATGAGTTTGTTTTATACCATACCTATAGAGTGCCCTCAGGGTAACGCTCCAGTTTACGGAGGAGCGTATGATACTATATAGACTATGGGAATATATAAAATGTGTTAAAGGGGATATGGGTAATTCCTTAATTCTATTTTAATATTTTACTTTATTGTAGACATATTATAATTGCAGATTGTACTATATAGTTGATAGTTTAACGGATCCTTAGGAGATGGAAATCCCGAACATCTCTTAAATTACTACACTCACATTAGACACTGGATAGAAGATGTTAAAAGCCATAAACACCCGTGACGTCGTTACACTCATATTTATTTACTGTTGATTTAACTTAGATAAGATCTTTTAGTTCCGACTGAGCATTTTGTCTTTTCAATTCGCTTAGGTCGGTCTGTGCTTTTCAGTTTATCGAAGACTGCTTTCTAGAGGACAAAGACGAAGATTTTATACTGTTACTGAAAGTGACTATTGTGTGGCTACTTATCACCTAGGATCGTGTAATATGGAGTATTATATTAGTGCAGAGATGTAATCTAGATAATAGATAAAGTAAATGAAATAAGCACAACGGGACTTTTTATACTGGTTCGAACTTCCCATTCTACATCCAGTCCTAGACTACACTATGGATTTAAACTTTGTAAACCCTCTCTTAACCCAGAGGAATAGGTATGCAACACCTGAGCAGTCTAACAGGATTTTTCTGCCTCAACAACCGAAGAGGACTTTTACTGCCTGAACAATCGAATAGGACTTCTACTAGTAAATAAAACAGTTGTTATGTTCTGAATAACACAGATATGTCTTTTAATATTACACCCTTCCTATGATCAAATCCTCAAGTAAATATTATGCGTGTGAAGATATGAAAGGAAGATATTGCTTAGAATTGAAGAATATATTAATTATTCAGAGATTCAAGGAATATATAGATTGTGATTGCTTGTAGATTACAGAGATAGATAGTAGAGAATATAGAAAGAAATCAAAAATGAAAATCAGTAATTTGAGAAGTGATTCTAGCGTGTTTATATAGTAAACAAATAGTTACAACTATTTACAAAGAGTTCAATCAAAACATGCAGCCATATATCTTCAATTTGGATCGAAACTCTTCCCAATTAGAAGTGTTAGGAAAAATAGCCGTTAGATTCGGTCAGTCGACTAAGAAAAATCGACCAGTCTTCTGAATATTCAAAGATAGTGTAAAACAGTGCATATCTGTGTACTGAACATGGTCGGTCGACTGGTTGTTTCCGGTTAATCGACTGACCTGGTTGTCAGTGCACAATTTGCACATATTTTTTAAAATTTGAATCTTAAAACAACTTTAATTATATGTAAACTACTTGAGGATAGATTTTAACAATTATAAGCCATATCTAAGACTAAAACTTCAGTAAATAATCATAATGTACTTAGATTTGAAGTCTCATCTTCTTTTTAGTTTAATAGCTAGCACATCTCATTCTCCTTTTGTCGCTTGATTGTATATTCTCATCACTAATCATTTAAGATTTTTCTCATGAATCAAAACTCATGATTCCACATTCTCTCCCTTTTTGATTGATGACAACCTATTTAGATGATGCTATATATAAGGAATTATATAACGGAAGTTATACATATCTCCCCCTGAATATCCGACGATATATCTAATCCTACAAAAATTGGTTAGTGGTACAAATTTCTCCCCCTTTGTCATCGATCAAAAGGAAATAAACAGTAATATTATCATTGTGAACTAACGTCACAACAATCACAAACAAACATATTGTTTCAAATTTTACCGAGCTATTTATACAAGCTCATAAAAAAATAAACAATAGTAGAATGTTTTGAATTTAAAAGAAAATAACAAACTACCACCAATAAGAATTACTAACATCACTCATTAGAGTCTACATCTGATTCTTCTTCCGCTTGCACTGGTCCTTTGCCTCGTGAAGAACTTTCCACATATTGTCTGCCACCATCATTTCCATTAGTGTCAGAACTTGTATGTTCTTCATATGTAGACCAAGTAAAATGAGGTACCGGATGTTTTACCGGATCACGATGTGAAGGTTCTGCAGTGGTTGAGGAGGAACAAGAGATTGCATCCCATAGAATCCCAAAAAAACTTTAGATCTTGTCAAACTTCTTATCAATCTTCTTGTCGAGATTCTTAATGCGAGAATCCAAAAATTACTTGATTACGTGGGATTAGATCAATGGACTCTCCGGTGCTTTAGGATGGGGTTGTGGTACGAATTTCATCTCTTCGTTGTTGTAGAGTAGTAGCTTGTTGGCAAGGCCTTGATTGCCAATCTTGGAATGACATATAATGAGCCGTCTCGGAGGAAATTTCATTAGACTAATTGTGTGACTATTTAGAGTTTTAACAGTGGAGTTATTGGATTCTGGAACAGGAACTTATAGGTTCATAAGAGGCCGCATAATATACTCACTGAAATAAATATTGTTTATTTGTCCTAGGTTAAAGGATAAGAATACGTCAAGAATAAGCTTAGGTCAATTAATTTGAACATTGCCCCAAATTGCATATAAAGCCCTATAATTCTCTTGGTATACAAGCTCATAAGAACCGGTACTAGGAAGAATAGTGCGCATTAAGGCTCAATGCATAGTTCGAGCTATAGGTCATAAGGTGGTAGATTTCAAATCTGTTAAGTCGTCCTCCAAAAATCTATGACTTACTTCATCTCGTTCTCCTAAAGTAACATGCAAATTTTCTAGTGGAATACCGTTTGTTGGTGTTTGAAGAATGTGTCCAATTCTATTTAATGACAAGAAGACTTGTTGATCACAAACTAAACTCCAAACGCAGTTTTCATGATTTCTTGGATTTTGATGACCCAAATTCAAGTTAGCGTAAAAGAGTTTTACTACTGTATGATTTATCTGGAGATTGTTCCGGTTGTAGTCAAGGAGAGATTCTAGACGACTTCTTCTAGAAAGATCTTGAATTCTATATGTAGTGAAGTTAGGAAATATGGCAAATAATCCTTCTAGAAAGCGAACTTCCTTCATCTTTTTCCATCTTTGAATAGCGGTGGCATCATAAAGCCATTGAGCAATTTGGGTGTCAATAGGTTCAGAGGTAGAGGATGAAGCTTGTCTAGATCGTTGAGGTTGTCTTAGAGCCATTTGAATGTATAATTGAGTTAAGATATTTGAAATTTTTGAGGGAAAGTAAAAGTGAAGAGTAAAAATGAAGAAGGCAGATTAAATGGGTAAAAAAGTAGGTGAAACGGTAATTAATGGACCCAGATAGGCTATTCAGTCAACCGATAGATTTTGGTCGGTCGACTGATTTAATTTCTCGAAACTTTCTGTTTCCAGATTCAGTCGATTGACCTAATCCGTTCAGTCGGTTGAATGCTCTTTTGTAGCATTATCATTCTTTTTGTGTGTAAAATAATATATTCAATATTTTAATCAAAGAAGCATACAAATTAAATTTAAATAATAATAAGAAAATATAAAAATTAGTTAGATGAAGAAGAAGTGGATGAATGTGGAGTCTTGCAATCTTCTGGTTTAACTTTAGTCCTTTCTTTGTATGGTTTCAATGGAGACCAATGATTTCCATGCTCCCATGAATTTGGAGACATGGTAGGAGGTTGTGGTGACTGATGATAGGAAGACATTGTGGGTTGATGAACGTCGGATGAAGATGTTCCACAAAATTTCCAACCAAGTTGCTGCAGAAAGCTAAGTCGTTTGGAATTTAGCTTTTGTTCATAGTACATTTCTCGTTGAATTTCTATTGATTCCCATTGATAATGATGTAAATCATTATTCTTTTGTTTTTTTAACGGAGACCCAAAGAATAAGAAATGACGTGCCTTCTTTTTTTCTAGAGTATAACTAGTATGATAGTTGGAAGGTCTGCCCAGTTCATGACATGGAGTAGGTGTAGATAAATTGGAAGATCCAGAGGAAGGTTTGGAAAAATCAACAGAAGAATATGCAGAGTCATATAGAGAGTTGTTGTGGGAGGACATTGTTGTAAGAAATAAACAATATATGAATAAAGCAAACAAGATGGAGAGATAAACAAACAACCTTCAAATATATATAAGAATAAGTAGTAAAAAAATAGTAAATGATAGGTTGAATAAGGGATAACCAGAAGATAATGAGAGGAGTAGAATAATTAGAATTTTACATGGTTTTTTTTTAAATAAAAAAATCAAACAACTGAAAATAATATAAGAAAAAATGTGTTATAAAAATAGTTGTGAAACAAAAAGTAGAGAAATGGTAAAGTCATAGGACTTCCAATCTAGACGCGCTGAGTTCAAGTACTAGCAACGTAAAAAAAAATTAATTTTGTAGAAATTTGAATATTATAATTCTTTTAAAGAATTTATACCTAGTTCTCTTCTCAGTTTTATAAAAATATTTTCATCGAGTGGTTTAGTGAAAATATCAGCTAACTGATTTTCAGAATTTACAAATTCTAAATTCACTATATCCTTTTCAATATTATCGCAAAGAAAATGATGACGAATTTCAATATGTTTAGTTCGTGAGTGATTGATAGGATTTTTAGATAAATTTATTGCACTTGTGTTATCATAGTATATTATAGATTTATTTTATTTTTTATCAAAAACTTGTAATGTTCGTTGCATGTAGATGACTTGAGCATGTTCTAAAGCTACAGATATATATTCTACTTCATATGTCAATAGTGAAACGCGGTTTTGTTTCTTGCTAAACCAAGATATTAAGGACGTCCGATGAAATTTGTGACGACCTGGAAATTTTAACGATTTAAAATGAAATAATAAATTGATTTTTAACATTTGAAAGATTAATTTCAGCTTGAATTCCAAAATATTAATATTTATTAGATAATTAACGTATTAAATTATATAATTGAAAATTGGGTAAATTGTTGAATTTGAGATTTTAAGCCTATTAAAAATAATTTGAAGGCTTGTAAAATTTATAATGGTGTTACTGAAGATAATAGAATGGTAGAAATTTAATTTAAAAGTAATTTGTTTAATTTTAATAATATATCGTTTAAATTGAATTTAAAATTAGCCTTCCGAGGCACAGTCTCGGAGTTCGACGAAACCAGTTACATTGGATCCGTAATAGTTAGTTATTATCGGATTTCAATTTTCGTAGCAATCGGGGTTGTCGTTTGACTCTGGCAGCTCGAAACGCGTAGAACTATCTTAATCGATTAATTTAAAATTGATCGTTTTCTTCTGTAACTCGTGTACACGATCGATTAGGTTCGAACATGTTTCATCATATTCGGGACGCGAGTAGAATCTTATAATTGCCTAACGGCATTTCTTAAGAAGGGTTCGAATTTTAATGGCAGTTATTACGACGTTGCGAAGATATAATAAAATTTAAAGGAATAGGTCATAGATATTTTCATTTTATCGTATCCAAGAAGCCTCTCACCCCATGTATCTATTTTCTTACATAAGTAACCGCGTATACTACTTTTCCTCCCCCATCTTCAGTTCGCCCAAAACCCTTTCTATCGAAATCAACTTCAGTGAAAAAAAAGGGCGACGCATTGATTTCTGGAGCAAGGAACGACCGCGCGCGAAGATTAAAGGTGGGGGAAAGAAATAGCAACTCAGCGCGATCAAATTAGGGCCACTACCTAGTCGCGATCGCCAGAGGCCGAGAGGTGATGTCGTAGTCTTCTAGGGTTTCTGAAGTGACGACTTGTTCATTCGTAGCGCCTGGAGATTCTTGCGATTGGGTTGTAAGGAAGAGGTCGTGGTCGAGTTCGAAAAGGAGGGTGAGGAGCCTGAGCATTCGAACGATGGGGGTTGGGTGATGCTCGGCAGTGATGGGAGGAGTTAGATTGGTATCTCGCAATCGATGGTGAATAAATCTTTGACCTGTATAAATCTGAGTGCTGCTAATAACTGAGTTGATATTATTTGGTAACTGTTATCTATCTTGTTGATTGAAAGGAAACAAATTTTAAGTTTAAAAATGAATATGAAGGAAAACATTTCCAATTGTGTTTGAGAATGATCAGTAAAATTTTAGAAATTAATTACATAATTGGAAATTAAATAATTTGTAATTAAGAATTAATGAACTAATTAATTTGTAATTAAGTGATTAATCAAAGTTAAGTGCTCAGAGAAGGAATTAAAGGATCGGCTAAAAAATATAGCTAATAAAAGATTATTAGTTAAGGATTATTAAATGATTTAATAATGTGATTAATTTAAGGTATTAAATTTTATTGATTTATTTAAGGAAATCCATTGTGAAATTTGGTAGGTATAATTGCTTAATGTAATTTGTAAAGTAAGATTACTTGGTGAGGTAATTAGTGATACTTGAAATTACTGGATGTAATAAATTAATGGATGGTTAATAAATGGAAGTAATTTAGATTTAAATTACTTGGTGAAATTGATAGGAAGGGTAAATACTTAGAAGAAGTAATTGAAGGTAAATTTATCAGGAGAGCAATTAGAGGGAATTAACTATCCTAAAAAACAATTACACTGGTGATAAATTTAAGATGGATATATATAGGGAATGATAAGTTAATGGAGTGTAACTAATTATTGTTAAGTAAGCAAGATTTAAATGATTAATATTGTGGGTTTAATTAGTATAATTAATTTAGATATTTAATGATGTAATCAAAGACTGATTAATTAAGATTGAATTAATCCATAATAAATTATTCATGAGAAACTAATTTATGTAAAGGATTAATGTAATTGAAATAGTTAAGTAATGTATGCAGTAATTAAGATTTCTTATTGATTTGGTTAAGAATAATTAATATCGTGAATTTAATTAAAAATAATTAGAAGGAATCAAAGCGATTGAGGTTTAAAATTCAATTAGAATCAATTGAATTGATTTGTATGTGATTAAGTTTTGGATGATTGATTGGTATTGGTTGCTTTGAATGAGTTGAAATCTCCGATATGAAATGTTGCGTATTTCATTTGGATAACTTGGGTTAGGATAATATGAGTTTCGAAGAGGCCGGGATCGGTTATTGAGGAGATACCCGAAACCGCTTCGAATTTCCCGTAAATTGATTTGTGAAATCAATAGGCTGGAATGAAATGATTTAAGCGAATTGGATTATTTTAGCTAAGTTTTGTACTTAGAAATTTATATGTGAAATAAGCATTGTCTACAGCAAATTGTGAATTGGATTAAAAATATATAAGTTACCCCGGGTTTATATAAATTGTTTGCTTTGGTATTCCATGTTAGTTGGGTTTACTCACGCTGGTTTCCAGCCTGACCCGGGTGTTACTTTGGTGTAATGCTCGGGTCAGACCGAGTATTACAGATTTTCAGGTAGGTACGTTCTGGAGCTCAGGAGGCGAGCTGGATGGCAGGAGCGTATATAGTATTTCCGCTGCATTTATGTTATTGTTAATCTGAGACATGATAATTGTCAATATTCAGTGACTGTATATATGTGAATCTCAGATGTATATTAAATGTAATCGACAAATATAGTATTCTATTGTAAACAGTTATTATTTATTATTATTTTATCCACTGCGAATGTGAGGTGTTGATATTTCTGATCTTCTTCTTCCATCACTTTCTTCTTTTTCATAACTATCTGAAATTTTCGGGTTCGAAAATTCCGGGTCGTTACAGTTGGTATCGGAGCTGAAAGGTTAAGCGAGAACCTTGGCTCTGGTGGGGATTACTCATTGGATAGAGTCCGTAGTACTCTAGAATGAGTTGAGTATATAGATATATGAGAGCGTACTTGTTATTTGCTTATAAAGATTTTAAATGATTTTATATAAAAGTAAAGTTTGATTTCTAAAGCAATGAATATTAAGGTGGATGGTTGTTAAATTATTGGAACTAAGATAAGAAGTAATATAAAATACGACCAAATTGAAACTTATAACTAGAGTTGAAGAATAAACTTATAGAACAAAATAGAATTTGAAATATAAATTGTAAATGAAATTTATAAGATGAAATAAACTTCATAAATAAATGAGATTATAATTTGAAATAGAATTCCAGAGAATATTTGAAAATAAAGTAAGATGAAAATTCCAGAGTTATGTTTAAATACGAATTGGATGGATTGGGAATTTGGAATTTTTGTGAAAATTTGAAATTCCTTTGGATTTGAAAGTGGTTTCTAAAGGTTTTGGAGAAATAATAGCATTATTTCAAAAAAAAATTATTTTTATGTTGAATTTGAAATCTGGTAGATTTGAACTTAAAATATTTGGAAATGTTTTTAAAGAGATAAAAGCATTGAACCCTTCTGGTCACTGGAAAATAACGTCGGTGATGACTGCAGCATTATCGATGTCTATTTTCGAGTTTCTAGAAGAGAAATTGCTACCAAATTGCTTTAAATTGGAAATGTTTGTGAACTGGGTTTGGTTTTGAAATTTAAAGGGGTAATTGAATTTGTAAAAGAATTTTGGATATAGCTGAAGTCTATGGTGATATTGAAATTTTGGAAATTTGTTTAAACTCTGTAATCTTGATTAAAATGTTTATGGAATAATAAAAAAATATTGGGTAAATAAAATTTATAATTCCGAGTTAAAAGCAAAATGTGAATGTAATTGATTATAAATAGAAATTGTAAAATTGAAATTGTAATTAAAGTTGTACAAGTTTAAAGATCAAACGGAATTTGATTTGAAGTTGGAAGGAAATTGAGAATCAATTCAATTTGAATTGAGATTAAATCAATCTCAATGGAAATTGAAGATTGTTTAATTTGGAGTTGGGGTCAATTTAATTGGGAGTGGAGATTTAAATTGAATTGTTGGGAAGGGAACAGTTGACTCTTGGCTATTTTCAATATAAATTGTTTTGATATAAACTTATTTTCCAAGCTATTAAGTATATACAACCTTTCTTCTTAAAATCAAATTATTTTATACTTGTTTTACAATTATTTTTGGAGCTATTTAACCATGTTTCAACGGTTTTCTAAACTAATTACTATTTTTCAACTATGTTACAAATTAATTACTATTTTACCACTATTTTACAATTATCTAAAATTTATGAAACTATTTAGCTATTTCTCAACTATTTTAAGTTAGTTACCCATTTTATAGCTATTTTACAAACTAATAATTATTTTTCAACTATTTATCTATTATTAAATTTTCGAGTTATTTCCCAAATATAAACTGGTCGGAGTTCAAAACTGTTACTGATTAGATACCCAACTAAGATAAGAATTGAAGTGATAATCCAAATGGGGATTAAGGCAAATGTGAATAAGTGAATGAAAATTTAAGTGAATGTCAATAGAAAGGAAGGAAATTGATATTGGAAAGAGTAATCAAATTTGAATATTTGATTTTGGGTAAACAAAGTTATATCTTTGTTATATATTCTCCCCTTGTTGAATTTATTGTTGAAAGAAAAAGGATTTTGGAAGTGTTTGAAGTATAAAAGGAATTTTATATGAGTTTAAAGTGATCCAAAGTTTTAAAAATTATATATATCTGTATATATATATATATAAAGGATCTTATGAGGATTTTGGAAAGGGTTTTGGGAACCTTTGGATTTGGAAAGCTTTTGATTCTTGGGTAAAATCAATATGGAATTTGGAAAGCCTAGTTTGGAATTATCGATTTTGGAATAATCGATTTTGTATAAATGAGCTTTGTATGAGATCATACTAGGTGTGTGATTTGAAGATACTATATGTGTATAGTATAAAGTGTTTTGATGATGGCTCTGGGGAAAAAGGCGCTCCCTTGAAATGAACTTCTCAGGAGTGCCACCGGGTGGTGCTGCCTTGAGCCCAAGGGAGGGGGGTTCTAAAGTTGATCCTGTGAGGAGTCCGGACAAAACTAGTTCCTGGGGATTATGAGTAGTGTATACCATAGCGGAAGTCGTGTGTGCCGTTGAGAGCCAACAGTCTGCGTATGATTTTATATCGGTAGGCTGCGACCTATGGTATAACATAGCGAAAGTCGTGTGTGCCGTTGAGAGCCAACAGTTTGCGTTTGATTTTATATCGGCAAACTGCGACCTATGTAGGAGTGGAGAGGTTTCATTTCGATAGCGAAATCAGAGGCCACTGAGAGCCTGCAGTTACATGGACTTTTGCTGCGACGACAACGTAACCCTGGATGTAACTGTGATCTGTTGTGTGGGATCCATGGCGTAATTGAGAGGCCGCGGAGAGCCTGCAGTTACATGGACTTTTGCTGTGACGGCAACGTAACCCTGGTATGTAACTGTGACCATGGATGGGGGTGATGATTTCCAGAGCATTCTCATCAAAGATATTTCCTCTATTTCAAAATGCTTTCAATATTTTCAATAAATTATTTTCCAAGTATTTTCACTGGGTGTTGAAACGGGTTTACCAAGTACTTATAGATTTTCAGTCCTACGCCTGATCAACGTATGACTGAATTTCTATGAGAACAAGGATGGACTGGTTGAGACATCGAGTTATAAAAAGTATTTTTTATAAAGAGTTATTTTAATAGTATGATATGAATTTAAAAGCATTTCTAAAATTTTTAAATAAAGATATTGGGACCTTGGAAAATAAGGAAACCCAAACATGAATTATAAAATAAAATTTGAAACTCGAAAAATTTAAGAAGTGATTCTTTTTCATTAAAATCGAATATTGATTTAGAAGTTGAAAATAAGCTAATTGGTTAAATAATTGTTTGGTTGAATATGTTAATAAAATTTAACTTTGGTAAATAAATGGATTGTAAATTAATAATGGAGTTTGGAAATGAATTCAAATTGTAAATAGAACTCGGCTAGGATTTAATAATGAAATAAATTAGAAGAGATGTTGTAAAAATAAAATAGGGTTGGATTGAAAAAAATGTGATGGTTTGAATTATAAATAAAATTCAAGTGAGTTATAAGTAATATTTAACGCAATGTGCAAGTAACTTAGATATAATGGATGTGTTGTTGAATGAAATGAAAGTGATAATGATAGAAATGGTTTGAGTTTCAAACAAAACCCAAGTGAGTAGAAATAAATTGAAATGGTTTTGTGTAAATAAAATAAATTTGAAAATGGATTAAGTAAGTAAATTCAAAAATTTAAAATGGGTTAATGGAATTAAATAATAAATGAAGGAAGTCTGCTTGAATAGAAATTAAATTAACGTTTTAATTGGAGTTGGGTTATCGGGATGAACTTAAGTTACGAAGTCGAAATAATTAGAAGAAAGTAAATTAACTCAAGTTTAAAATTAATAAGAGTTTGGCTTCGAGCAAAAGTGAAATATTACAAAAAATTTGGGTTAGATTTATTTTTGGGAAATGAGTATTAGTGTAAGCATTGAATGTTGTCAAGCCCTTGAAATAGTTTTTAAATGAAACCAGTGCGGAGATGAAATGAAATGCATATATATGGTTGGAGAATACATTAGAAATGAAACGGAATTAAATACAGGATGAGTTGAAATTAATTTGAAGTATTTATGAACTAAAATAGACACTCTATTAAGCAAATATCGCCGAATTTGCATAAAATGAAATAGATGGGCTAACTGAATTAAATGGAATTTGATTCGATGAGAACCAAATTCAATGGAAGTAAACTTAAGTTGATGTTGGAATAAATTAAAATAAAATTATGTAAGTTTAAAATTATGGAAGCTTGGCTTTGAATAAGGGTAAAAGCCATTAAATAAAAGCTCGGTTTAAATTAATTTGGGAATGGTTAGTAGTACACAAGCATGGAATGTGTCGAGCTAAATAAAATGATTGTGAATACATTAAAATGGAATTGAATTAAATAAAATTGAGTTGGAATCAATTTTTATTGGTTATAAAACTTAAGTAATTTATTTATTCACATAGATATTATCAAATTGCATAGAAATAATTGTCGTTTAACGTAAACGAGATTTAATTAAATTCTATGAATTAGTGGAAGCAAATACAAATGATTTTTGAATTAATTGATATGAGTATGAGTTTGTTTTGCTTAAAAATGAAATGAATGTAAGCAATTGCATTGTAAATCATTAAAATTGAATGAAATGGCCCATGAATTTGGTTGGAAGCAATTGGATTTGCTTAAATTATATAAATCGCCTATAGTAAGCGTTTGGTGCTTGTTGCTTTTGAATTGCTTGTGTTTAGCCATTAGAAGTAAGTGCAATGCTAATAGAATTTCTATATGTGACACTTACATATTTAAATTGAGTAAGTACAGGTACCGGAGAGCCGTTTGGTTGATTTGGATTGCGCTAATTGCTTAAATTAATAAGCTTCTTGCTTAAATTGCTAAATAAGGTACGCCAACGCAATAAAATTAGGAAATATGAACTGTTTTTGCTTTTTCTAACCGTGTGGGTCGATGTACACATATTTATACCTCTTGTCAAATTGCAAAAGCTCCTCCGTACAAGGGAGACTCTGCCAAATTTTTTCGGAAATTTTGGGAGCTAGAAAAAATTTTGAAAATTTTTGGAAAAATTTTTGTTAACGACAAAACAATTTCAAATTGAAAATTTAAGTAAATTAGTAAATGAAACTAATATGAATCAGTAATACTTGAAAGATAAAATTCAATATGAAAAATTTAAAATAAATTAAATTCGTATGAAAGTGGGGAAAACTAATTTGAATAAAAGTGGGTATGAAACTTATGTAGGAAAAGGTATGAAATGAATTGAAAGGTTATGATTGAATATTGTTGCTAAATAAGATATGCAGGTATTAAGGGAAAGGAAATTGGATTTGATTCGAAAAGATAAATTTGAATTGCCCGACAAAAAGGTATGTATTTAAGTTTCTGTATGAAGTTGGATTGGGTTTTTGATGTAGCCACTTGGCTTTTGTTTTCTTTTGGAATTTGGAAGCCCGTAGAGGCCTTTTGTAGTAGTACCGAGCTAGCCGCGCAAAAGAGATGCTGGCGAAAAATTTCGGGAATTTAGGGAGTTAGAAAAATTTGAGAAAATTTTGATAATTCCAAAGTTGCTTTCAAATTGAAATTTAGATGATTGAGTAAAGGGGTGTTGTGTGAAACTATAGAAGGTTTTAGAAAATTGGTTAAGGTGACAGTGGGCCTTTAATAAAGATAGTTGGTAGAATGTTGAATTGTGGGTTTGGGAGAAGGTAAACGGGTATCGGACCATTCTTCCTAATTAGTAATTTCGGGGACGAAATTCTTTTAAGGGGGAAGGAATGTGACGACCCGAAAATTTTAACGATTTAAAATGAAATAATAAATTGATTTTTAACATTTGAAAGATTAATTTCAGCTTGAATTCCAAAATATTAATATTTATTAGATAATTAACGTATTAAATTATATAATTGAAAATTGGGTAAATTGTTGAATTTGAGATTTTAAGCCTATTAAAAATAATTTGAAGGCTTGTAAAATTTAAAATGGTGTTACTAAAGATAATAGAATGGTAGAAATTTAATTTAAAAGTAATTTGTTCAATTTTAATAATATATCGTTAAATTGATTTAAAAATAGCCTTCCGAGGCACAGTCTCGGAATTCGACGAAACCTGTTCCATTGGATCCGTAATAGTTAGTTATTGTCGGATTTCAATTTTCGTAGCAATCGGGGTTGTCGTTTGACTCTGGCAGCTCGAAACGCGTAGAACTATCTTAATCGATTTAATTTAAAATTGATTGTTTTCTTCTGTAACTCGTGTATACGATCGACTTAGGTTCTGAACATGTTTCATCATGTTTGGGACGCGAGTAGAATCTTATAATTTCCTAACGGCATTTCTTAAGAAGGGTTCGAATTTTAATGGCAGTTATTGCGACGTTGCGAAGATATAATAAAATTTAAAGGAATAGGTCATAGATATTTTCATTTTATCGTATCCAAGAAGCCTCTCACCCCCTGTATCTATTTTCTTACATAAGTAACCGCGTATACTACTTTTCCTCCCCCATCTTCAGTTCGCTCAAAACCCTTTCTATCGAAATCAACTTCGATGGAAAAAAAAGGGCGACGCATTGATTTCTGAAGCAAGGAACGGCCGCGCGTGAAGATTAAAGGTGGGGGAAAGAAACAGCAACTCGGCGCGATCAAATTAGGGCCACTACCTAGTCGCGATCGCCAGGGGCCGAGAGGTGATGTCGTAGTCTTCTAGGGTTTCTGAAGTGGCGACTTGTTCATTCGTAGTGCCTGGAGCTTCTCGCGATTGGGTTGTAAGGAAGAGGTCGTGGTCGAGTTCGAAAAGGAGGGTGAGGAGCCTGAGCATTCGAACGATGGGGGCTGGGTGATGCTCGGCAGTGATGGGAGGAGTTAGATTGGTATCTCGCAATCGATGGTGAGTAAATCTTTGACCTGTATAAATCTGAGTGCTGCTAATAACTGAGTTGATATTATTTGGTTACTGTTATCTATCTTGTTGATTGAAAGGAAACAAATTTTAAGTTTAAAAATGAATATGAAGGAAAACATTTCCAATTTTGTTTGAGAATGATCAGTAAAATTTTAGAAATTAATTACATAATTGGAAACTAAATAATTTGTAATTAATAATTAATGAACTAATTAATTTGTAATTAAGTGATTAATCAAAGTTAAGTGCTCAGAGAAGGAATTAAAGGATCAGCTAAGGAATATAGCTAATAAAAGATTATTAGTTAAGGATTATTAAATGATTTAATAATGTGATTAATTTAATGTATTAAATTTTATTGATTTATTTAAGGAAATCAATTGTGAAATTTGGTAGGTATAATTGCTTAATGTAATTTATAAAGTAAGATTACTTGGTGAGGTAATTAGTGATACTTGAAATTACTGGATGTAATAAATTAATGGATGGTTAATAAATGGAAGTAATTTGGATTTAAATTACTTGGTGAAATTGATAGGAAGGGTAAATACTTAGAAGAAGTAATTGAAGGTAAATTTATCAGGAGAGCAATTAGAGGGAATTAACTATCCTAAAAAACAATTACACTGGTGATAAATTTAAGATGGATATATATAGGGAATGATAAGTTAATGGAGTGTAACTAATTATTGTTAAGTAAGCAAGATTTAAATGATTAATATTGTGGGTTTAATTAGTATAATTAATTTAGATATTTAATGATGTAATCAAAGACTGATTAATTAAGATTGAATTAATCCATAATAAATTATTCATGAGAAACTAATTTATGTAAAGGATTAATGTAATTGAAATAGTTAAGTAATGTATGCAGTAATTAAGATTTCTTATTGATTTGGTTAAGAATAATTAATATCGTGAATTTAATTAAAAATAATTAGAAGGAATCAAAGCGATTGAGGTTTAAAATTCAATTAGAATCAATTGAATTGATTTGTATGTGATTAAGTTTTGGATGATTGATTGGTATTGGTTGCTTTGAATGAGTTGAAATCTCCGATATGAAATGTTGCGTATTTCATTTGGATAACTTGGGTTAGGATAATATGAGTTTCGAAGAGGCCGGGATCGGTTATTGAGGAGATACCCGAAACCGCTTCGAATTTCCCGTAAATTGATTTGTGAAATCAATAGGCTGGAATGAAATGATTTAAGCGAATTGGATTATTTTAGCTAAGTTTTGTACTTAGAAATTTATATGTGAAATAAGCATTGTCTACAGCAAATTGTGAATTGGATTAAAAATATATAAGTTACCCCGGGTTTATATAAATTGTTTGCTTTGGTATTCCATGTTAGTTGGGTTTACTCACGCTGGTTTCCAGCCTGACCCGGGTGTTACTTTGGTGTAATGCTCGGGTCAGACCGAGTATTACAGATTTTCAGGTAGGTACGTTCTGGAGCTCAGGAGGCGAGCTGGATGGCAGGAGCGTATATAGTATTTCCGCTGCATTTATGTTATTGTTAATCTGAGACATGATAATTGTCAATATTCAGTGACTGTATATATGTGAATCTCAGATGTATATTAAATGTAATCGACAAATATAGTATTCTATTGTAAACAGTTATTATTTATTATTATTTTATCCACTGCGAATGTGAGGTGTTGATATTTCTGATCTTCTTCTTCCATCACTTTCTTCTTTTTCATAACTATCTGAAATTTTCGGGTTCGAAAATTCCGGGTCGTTACAGTTGGTATCGGAGCTGAAAGGTTAAGCGAGAACCTTGGCTCTGGTGGGGATTACTCATTGGATAGAGTCCGTAGTACTCTAGAATGAGTTGAGTATATAGATATATGAGAGCGTACTTGTTATTTGCTTATAAAGATTTTAAATGATTTTATATAAAAGTAAAGTTTGATTTCTAAAGCAATGAATATTAAGGTGGATGGTTGTTAAATTATTGGAACTAAGATAAGAAGTAATATAAAATACGACCAAATTGAAACTTATAACTAGAGTTGAAGAATAAACTTATAGAACAAAATAGAATTTGAAATATAAATTGTAAATGAAATTTATAAGATGAAATAAACTTCATAAATAAATGAGATTATAATTTGAAATAGAATTCCAGAGAATATTTGAAAATAAAGTAAGATGAAAATTCCAGAGTTATGTTTAAATACGAATTGGATGGATTGGGAATTTGGAATTTTTGTGAAAATTTGAAATTCCTTTGGATTTGAAAGTGGTTTCTAAAGGTTTTGGAGAAATAATAGCATTATTTCAAAAAAAAATTATTTTTATGTTGAATTTGAAATCTGGTAGATTTGAACTTAAAATATTTGGAAATGTTTTTAAAGAGATAAAAGCATTGAACCCTTCTGGTCACTGGAAAATAACGTCGGTGATGACTGCAGCATTATCGATGTCTATTTTCGAGTTTCTAGAAGAGAAATTGCTACCAAATTGCTTTAAATGGGAAATGTTTGTGAACTGGGTTTGGTTTTGAAATTTAAAGGGGTAATTGAATTTGTAAAAGAATTTTGGATATAGCTGAAGTCTATGGTGATATTGAAATTTTGGAAATTTGTTTAAACTCTGTAATCTTGATTAAAATGTTTATGGAATAATAAAAAAATATTGGGTAAATAAAATTTATAATTCCGAGTTAAAAGCAAAATGTGAATGTAATTGATTATAAATAGAAATTGTAAAATTGAAATTGTAATTAAAGTTGTACAAGTTTAAAGATCAAACGGAATTTGATTTGAAGTTGGAAGGAAATTGAGAATCAATTCAATTTGAATTGAGATTAAATCAATCTCAATGGAAATTGAAGATTGTTTAATTTGGAGTTGGGGTCAATTTAATTGGGAGTGGAGATTTAAATTGAATTGTTGGGAAGGGAACAGTTGACTCTTGGCTATTTTCAATATAAATTGTTTTGATATAAACTTATTTTCCAAGCTATTAAGTATATACAACCTTTCTTCTTAAAATCAAATTATTTTATACTTGTTTTACAATTATTTTTGGAGCTATTTAACCATGTTTCAACGGTTTTCTAAACTAATTACTATTTTTCAACTATGTTACAAATTAATTACTATTTTACCACTATTTTACAATTATCTAAAATTTATGAAACTATTTAGCTATTTCTCAACTATTTTAAGTTAGTTACCCATTTTATAGCTATTTTACAAACTAATAATTATTTTTCAACTATTTATCTATTATTAAATTTTCGAGTTATTTCCCAAATATAAACTGGTCGGAGTTCAAAACTGTTACTGATTAGATACCCAACTAAGATAAGAATTGAAGTGATAATCCAAATGGGGATTAAGGCAAATGTGAATAAGTGAATGAAAATTTAAGTGAATGTCAATAGAAAGGAAGGAAATTGATATTGGAAAGAGTAATCAAATTTGAATATTTGATTTTGGGTAAACAAAGTTATATCTTTGTTATATATTCTCCCCTTGTTGAATTTATTGTTGAAAGAAAAAGGATTTTGGAAGTGTTTGAAGTATAAAAGGAATTTTATATGAGTTTAAAGTGATCCAAAGTTTTAAAAATTATATATATCTGTATATATATATATAAAGGATCTTATGAGGATTTTGGAAAGGGTTTTGGGAACCTTTGGATTTGGAAAGCTTTTGATTCTTGGGTAAAATCAATATGGAATTTGGAAAGCCTAGTTTGGAATTATCGATTTTGGAATAATCGATTTTGTATAAATGAGCTTTGTATGAGATCATACTAGGTGTGTGATTTGAAGATACTATATGTGTATAGTATAAAGTGTTTTGATGATGGCTCTGGGGAAAAAGGCGCTCCCTTGAAATGAACTTCTCAGGAGTGCCACCGGGTGGTGCTGCCTTGAGCCCAAGGGAGGGGGGTTCTAAAGTTGATCCTGTGAGGAGTCCGGACAAAACTAGTTCCTGGGGATTATGAGTAGTGTATACCATAGCGGAAGTCGTGTGTGCCGTTGAGAGCCAACAGTCTGCGTATGATTTTATATCGGTAGGCTGCGACCTATGGTATAACATAGCGAAAGTCGTGTGTGCCGTTGAGAGCCAACAGTTTGCGTTTGATTTTATATCGGCAAACTGCGACCTATGTAGGAGTGGAGAGGTTTCATTTCGATAGCGAAATCAGAGGCCACTGAGAGCCTGCAGTTACATGGACTTTTGCTGCGACGACAACGTAACCCTGGATGTAACTGTGATCTGTTGTGTGGGATCCATGGCGTAATTGAGAGGCCGCGGAGAGCCTGCAGTTACATGGACTTTTGCTGTGACGGCAACGTAACCCTGGTATGTAACTGTGACCATGGATGGGGGTGATGATTTCCAGAGCATTCTCATCAAAGATATTTCCTCTATTTCAAAATGCTTTCAATATTTTCAATAAATTATTTTCCAAGTATTTTCACTGGGTGTTGAAACGGGTTTACCAAGTACTTATAGATTTTCAGTCCTACGCCTGATCAACGTATGACTGAATTTCTATGAGAACAAGGATGGACTGGTTGAGACATCGAGTTATAAAAAGTATTTTTTATAAAGAGTTATTTTAATAGTATGAAATAAGCATTGTCTATAGCAAATTGTGAATTGGATTAAAAATATATAAGTTACCCCGGGTTTATATAAATTGTTTGCTTTGGTATTCCATGTTAGTTGGGTTTACTCACGCTGGTTTCCAGCCTGACCCAGTGTTACTTTGGTGTAATGCTCGGGTCAGACCGAGTATTATAGATTTTCAGGTAGGTACCTTCTGGAGCACAGGAGGCGAGCTGGATGGCAGGAGCGTATATAGTATTTCCGCTGTATTTATATTATTGTTAATCTGAGACATGATAATTGTAAATATTCAGTGACTGTATATATGTGAATCTCAGATGTATATTAAATGTAATCGACAAATATAGTATTCTTTTGTAAACAGTTATTATTTATTATTATTATTTTATCCGCTGCGAATGTGAGGTGTTGATATTTCTGATCTTCTTCTTCCATCTCTTTCTTCTTTTTCATAACTATCTGGAATTTTCGGGTTCGAAAATTCTAGGTCGTTACAAAATTACAAGTTCCACTTGTACTTTTTCTGCCTGTTCCACTTCCTCCAAAATTAGCATCGTTATAGGATACAAATTCAAAAGGACATTCTTTCGTATAAAATAGTCCAAAATCCTTGGTCTTGCTAAGATAACGAATTATACATTTTATTGCTCACATATGTGATTCTTTAGGACTTTCCTGAAATCGAGCATATAAACAAACACTCATCATTATATCAAGTCGACTAGTAGTTAAGTAAAGTAATGATCCAATCATATTACAATATAGTTTCTAGTCGACACTCTTACCATCTTCATCTCTATCAAGATGTATAGTTGTACTCATACGATCGAATAGAAACACGATTCAAAACATAACAAGCAGTTGCAACAGCTTCTACCAAGAAATGTTTAAGTAGAGTGCTTCCATTCAATAAAGTTCTTGCACATTCTTGTTCTGTTTTTCCTTTCTACAACTCTGTTTTGTTGTGGTGTTCCACGAAAATAAAAAGTATGATTAATTCTTTTCTTGTTATAAAAAATGTTCAAAAACTTCATTTTCAAATTCACCTCCATGATCACTTCTAATATTTTTAACTTTTAAATTCTTTATACTTTCAATTCTTTTAACAAAAGTTTTAAAATTATAAATAGTATCACTTTTATTTTTCATGAAAATAGTCCATGTATATCTTGAAAAATCATCTACAATAACCAACACATAACTGTTGTGATTAATAGATTGAACTTGAGTAGGTCCAAAGAGGTCTATATGTAGTAGCTCAAGTGTTTGTGTTGTAGATATGATTTTCTTTGATTTAAAAGAAGAGTTTGTTAATTTTCCTAACTGACATGCATCACAAATATTATCAATTTTGAATTTCATATCAGGTAGTCCTTTAATAAGTAGCTATTTTATTAATAGTACTAATATTTATATAACAAAATCTTTTGTGTCATAGCCAAGAATCATTTTCTGTGGCTACTAAACACAAGTTTGTGTTTTGATTTACATTCATTTTTAAATATAAATATTTCTATCTCTTATACCTTCAAAAAATAAATTTTGATTTTTATCAGAAATATTGCATTTATTTTCTAAAAAAGATATATTAAAACCTTTATCACATAATTGACTTATGCTTAAAAAATTATGTTTTAAGTTTTTAACTGATAAAACATCAGAAATAAGAGGTAAGTTAGAGATACCGTTATTGCTCAGATCACCTTTACCAATGATATAACCTTTTGAGTTATCTCCAAAATTAACTGATCCTCCATTTGAGTAAACAATGTTAGTTAACATATCCTTATTACCAGTCATGTGTTTTGGGCAACCGCTGTCTAAGATCCATTTTCCTCTCTTTTCAAGTGGTACCTGCAAAAAATAAAGATTAAGTTGGTACCCACTTTTCTTTTAGGGTCCTAAGAGTTAGGTCTTAGGAAACCAAACCCAAGTGGGTTAAGAATTCCCTTTATAAATATAATTCTTATTTTTATGAACACTTTCCATAAATGTTTTGATATGTCTATTCCTAATTAAATTGTTATTGGTTCTAGGAATCCATATCTTAATTGTTTTAAAATCTTTAGAAACTGTCTTCTTAATATCTTTCTTAATTTTGTTTTTAATCTTATTTTTAAACTTTCTAGATTTTTTTGGATTTTCAATTTGCTTATATCCTAGTCCCATTTTATTTGAAGTGGACTGAGGCTATTATTGTAGAAAGATTTTCTCGTCCTTTATTGAATTTAGAAATATTTTTATTAATATCTTCTAACTTGGTTTTGAGACTAGAATTTCTAACTCTAGTACTTTAGTGTCAGATCTTAAATCATTAATCTCTACTGATAAATCATCATTTTTATTTTTTTGAATTTCTAGTTCCGGAGTTAGCATAGAAAGTTGAGATGTTAAATTAGAATTAGATTCTTGAGACATTTCAAGTTCTTCTTCTAGAATTTTCTTTTCATCTCTTAACATACTAATTTCTAATTCAGATCTATTTAGTTTTCCTTGTAACTCTTTATTTTTCTTTTTAATTTGTTTTACTAAGTCCACTAGTTCTGAATTAATTTCAACCAGATCATCAAAACTTAATTCACTTACATCATCACTTGTAGCCATGAAACATACATTTGCTTGCTCTGTATCACTATCATTGTAACTATCTGATGATAATGAAGAATCTGAATCATCCCACGTTACCGACAATGCTTTCTTCTTGAATTTGTCTTTCTTGAATTTGTTTATTCTTTTCTCTGGCAATCTTTCTTCATATGACCCTTTTTATGACATTCATAACATTCCATAGCAGAGGATGATGGTTTACTGCTATTATTATTATTGTTGGAGCTATTTTTGTAATTCTTGAATTTATTTTTATTTTTTGAATTTAAAAAACTTTTGAAATTTTTCGCAATAAGTGCCATATCCTCTTCTTCTGAATCTGAGTGAACATTTTCTGCTTGAAATGCTAGATTTTTTTATCTTGTGCCTGTACTTTCTTTGCCTTCAAATTCACTTCATATGACATCAGATTTCTTATTAATTCTTCTGGTTTCATAGTGGAAAGATCGTTTACTTCTTCAATAGCTAAGACCTTTCTTTCCCATTCATCTGTTAAAGAGTGTAGGATTTTTGATACTATATCAAAACCAGAAATTTTTTCTCTTATTGCCAATTGTGAGTGATATATATCTTGAAATCTAGAGTATATGTCATTTATAGTTTCGTTTGGTTTCATTTTGAAATTTTGGAACTGATTTTTCAACATAGAGATTTTGCTTTGTATGACTTTGTTAGTTCCTTCATGAGTAACTTTTAGAGTTCTCCATATATCATAGGCAGTTGTATGCATACTGACCATGTTAAACTCATTTTTATCTAATGCATAGAATAACATGTTCATAGCTTTAGCATTTGAAGTAGCATCAGTTTTTTGAGAAGCAGTCCAAGTTGAAAAACCTTCTGTTGGCGTGGTATATTCTTTTTAGGTAATATTCCAGGTTTCAAAACCATTAGCTTGCATATATATATTCTCATTATAGTATTCCAGTAATTATAGTTAAGACTATTAAATAGTGGTGGTCGTGTTGTTGATTGTCCTTCAGTGAAACTAGAGTTAATGTTAATGCTAGAGTAGGTGTTACTTTCCATATTACTAAAAAATTATCAAATAACTGTGTTACGGTTATAGGATGACCTTGCTCTGATACCAAATGAAATGGCTACTGTGTAGCTAGTTATCACTTAGGATCATGTAATATGGAGTATTATATTAGTGCAGAGATATAATCTAGATAATAGATAAAGTAAATGTAATAAACACACCATGAATTTTTATACCAGTTCAAACTTTCTGTTCTACGTCAAGTCCCAGACTAGACTCTGGATTTAAAATCTATAAACACCTCTCTTAACCCGGAGGAATAGGTACACAACACCTGAGCAGCAGAACAGGATTTTTCTGCCTCTACAGCCGAAGAGGACTTTTACCGTCTGAACAACCGAATAGGACTTCTATTGGTAAATAAAACAGTTGACGCTTGTGTTTTGAATAATACGGATATGTCTTTTAATAGTACACCCTTCATATAATCAAATTCTCAAGTAAATAATGTGTTTGAAGATATGAAAGGAAGATATTGCTTAGAATCGAAGAATATATTAATTAATTCAAAGATTTAAGCAATATATAGATTGTGATTGCTTGTAGGTTGCAGAGATTGATAGTAGAGAATATAGCAAGAAATCAAAAATAAAAATCAGTAATTTGAGAAGTGATTCTAACGTGTTTATGTAGTGAAAAAATAGTTACACCTATTCACAAAGAGTTTCAATCAAAAGGTGCATCCATATTTCTTCAATTTGGATAGAAACTCTTCCAAATTATAAGTGTCTTTTCAAAAAAATAGTCGTTAGAGTTGCTCGGTCGACTGAGCAAAATCGACCAGAATACTGAATATTCAAAGATAGTGTAAAATAGTGCATATCTTTATACTGAACATAGTCAGTCCACTGCTTGTTTTCGATCAGTCGACTGACCTGGTCATCAGTGCATAGTTTGTACATATTTTTAAAATTTTGAATCTTAAAACAACTTTGATTATGTGTAAACTACTTGAGGATAGATTTTAACAATTATAAACCATATCTAAGACTAAAATTCAATAACTAATCATACTATACTTAGATTTGAAGTCTCTTCTCCTTTGTAGTTTAATAGCTGGCATATCTCATTCTCTTTATGTCATTTGATCGTATAGTCTGATTACTGATTGTTTGAGCCTTTTGTCATAAATCAAAAATCATGATTCAACAGTTACTATTTATTTTATTTATTCTACCACATCCTATTGTTCCGCTGCATTTATTTGTTTATTCATTCATGTTGTATGAAACTTTGATTTGTATTGTAAAAGTAAAATCAAATGTTATTTGAAAATAGCTTCATGAACTATTTATTTGATTATTATATTTTGTCATTTCGCTGTGAGATTCTGCATTTGTTTTTCTTTCTTTCTCGTTTTTTTTAATTTTCCCATAATAATCCTCCCTTTTGAATGGTTGAGTTTGACATGTGAGGTTTATGTTCGATTTCCAAAAAGGTGGGTCATTACATTTGGTATAAGAGCTTTGGTTTAGCGATAACCTTAGCTTTGTGGGGTTTGACTCATTAGAGATAAGGTAGAAATATCCTAGAATGAGTTGTTGAGTGTATATATATTAGAGAGAGTATTTGTTAGTGTTATAAAAGATTTTTGTATTGCGTTAATTTGTTCTGTGTAGTATCTTTAAATTCTAGTCAGTACATGGGACGCTATGGCATTGATAGGGATTTGTAAACACTTAATAGCACAGACCGACATAATGTTGTTTTGAAACATAGGTAAATGAAATAATTTTGCCTAGTATTATATTTTGTATAAAAATGAATAATCTTTATAAATGTATATAAAATTCTATGTGATATGTTTATTTGTTTGTTATGAAATGAAATTTTATAAATGTTGATTTCAAAATAGGATTTACAAATAAAATAAATATAAATTGGAAATTTTAGAACTTAAGTTCCGGGATTTTGAAAATTTCTTTCAAAAGATTTTGGAATATAATATTAGTATTATTTGAAAGTATTTTCTGATATGAATATTTCAATGTGATTTGGAAGAAAGGTTTTAGGGAAATTTTGAAAGGAAATATTTCTGTACTCCCCTCTCTGTTACTATGAAATAATTTCGGTGATTGGTGCTCGCATCATCGACGTTAATTTTCGAGTTTCAAACTGGGAAGACTGTTCTAATAGTTTAGTCGCACATTTGTTTTGATAAATAAATCTTAATTTTAATCTTTAAAAATTGATTTTATATATATACACATACATACATACATATATATACATACATATATATTAATAAAAAAAGAAAACCCGGTATTTATTTCTTAAGTTTCTATAAATTAGTAGTTTTTAAATATTGTAATTAGAATGAAATATTGACTATTTTAATAATTTGAACTTCTAAGTAAATGAGAAATTAGTTGTAAGTGATAGATTAAATAGATAAGAAATTGGAAATTTGTAATTTACAGGTTAAAGAATAGTGAAATTTTAGAAGATGTAATTATTAAACACTTTTTACTAAAGTGAATGAGGTAACTTATGTAACTTTCGTTGCATTCTTAAAACACACACGCGTGCGCGCGCGCGCACACACACACACGAGTACATTGGCATGTGTGATGCACGTGCAAATGAAAAAAAGGTATTAATAAATATCGTTTGTAAGATTTTTGGATCTTTTAACGTGACTTTGAAGTATACGTAATGGTTTATGCTTCTACAATTATAAAGTAACAAATCAATGTTTGTTGAAATGAGAGTGAAACTAAGTTAATTTTAGGAAATATAGAACAAGGCAAAGAAAGTATCAACTATTAATCTCGAGAAATGAAACAAAAAATATTTTAGAGGTTCTTGTAGTTTGGAAACTTGAAACCTTGCACCATCCCTCTTACCAAATTCACAATCATATCAAATCAATGAATTAAAAATTAAATTTCAGAACTAATAGAGTGTATAAAAAGTTCAATGTGAGAACTCAACTTAATCATATATTAAGCATTTAAAATAAGCAAGATAAGTTATTTTTCTTCACATACTATATTTTTAACTAACCACATCTATTAATTGATTCAGTATGGTACTGATGTATAAAATAATCATGTTGAGAAGTGACTGTTTTGTATCAATAATAACGTCTATAGGAATTATGGATGCCTAATTTACATGGTTGAGTAATGAGGTATCAAGCAAAAATACAAAGGGAATAAAACACAGAATATATTTTTTCAAATAAGAATCGTAAGTAACGCGATATTAATGAATCAAAAATCAACATATGTTCAATATCCTCTACAGGAAGTGCAACCAAATTTGTAATTATAACTATTGCCAACAAAATACAACTCTACTGCCAAAAAATATCACCCTACTCGGAATTATTACCTAATTCCATCTTTGCACTTTTCTTCCACACAGTTTGAGAAGTTCAATGAATGCCGACATGGTAGTGAAAAACAATCAGTCTTTTGCTGATGGTTTTATTTACAGATGAATGGTAGTTGCATTAAAACATAATTAATATAGACATCGCTTGCTTCATGTGTAAAATGATTAGTTAATTCAAACATAAAATATAACTTTACATGGAAATGAAATTTGTTCCAAAGTTATTTAAGTATTTGCAAATGTTAAAGTCAGTCAATTTGTTGGAGATGAATAAGTTGATAAAATAAACAAAAGAATATAGAATCTCATGTACAAAATATGTATTCCTTTAAATTCTTTTTAGATTAATACAACAATAGGCAAAATGGGTTACAAAAATACCAGTAAATAGCTGAACTCCACATTTTATTTTGCATGCTTGTTCTTAGAAATGGTTTTCCATATTGGAAATTTGATGTCAGGAGGTAAATGTTTCTGAAGAGCTCTGTTGGGATGTTAAGATTTGAGGTCTGGTACATTAATAGCCCCCGCAAGGTGAGAAGGCAACCTAATATAAATAACATCTTTTCAGTTTTGAAAACTGTTAAACTAAGGAACAATATGCTTGTTAGACGGTAAAAAAAATGAAGACTTGCTACATAGAGTTACTGTAATATTTGTTATATGCTATATAACCATGGACTCCATCCATTCAATGTTTAACAATGAGCATTTTCTCAGCGAATATCAAAGCTTTTGCGTGTCAATTTAATTGAATAGTGCCATAAACTCATCCCTATTTTAGAAAAAAAAAGGCGTAATGGTATAATTTATATTGAAAATCAGAAGGCATGAAATATCATAATATACAATCAGTAAGTGGTGCTATATTGTAAATAGAACATTAACAGAATTATTATTACATAACCGGTTGTGTTTGTGAATCCTAAATCAAACATGTACTCTGAAATTACTTCATGTCATGGAGTCTTCATTTTGTGGTAATGTAATATAATAAACGTGTTGTTTGAAACAATCATAAATTATCTTTAAAGGTATGCAAAATTCAACAACGATATGGTGAAAATGTCAAGCATTTTTTCATAGTATTTACCATCCAAAATTAATATCAGTTACCATCAATAATTTCTAAGACATCATGTAGTAGAATCCTAGTGCTAAAATTTTGGGTATATGGTAAAACCAAAGTTAGGTAAACTCAATGAAGCTTATTTTATTAACACCATGATAAAAAGATATATAATCGATATTGATCTTGAAAGACTGTTTTTTGTTTTAGTAAATGTACAGTTTGAAATTTATGCCAATTGTAACTGAAGCCACCTAGTTAGATGACAATGTCAGGTGTAAATAACTTAATAGTAGATTACAAAAATGGGTTATTTTACTTCAAAGAAAGAGTCGTAAACTTATCACGGCAGATAATATTCAATCTTGAAATGTTGGTAGAAATAAATTAAACAGTAAAACCATCACTTTATTTTAGATAAATTTAATTTGCGCACCCATTTAATTCACTGTACCCAAATGTTGAAACCTACGTACATGATAGTGTAGAAAGTTGGCAAACCCTTGATAATCAAAATGTGTTGTATTGCTTAACAGCCATACATTAACATCACAACTTAGTGGATAGTCAACTGGGAGTTTATACATTGGTAACATAATTTTAGATATAATCCTATGTCAACTGGATCACGTGATGGGAAACAATAGAAAAAAGTAAGCTACCAATGTAAGAAGAGTTTAAGATGCATAAATTATATTAATTACCATTATATCCTAATCCAGTCAACTAAAGTTTTAAATTCTAGGGTGATGTAGAAATGATCCAAATGATATAGTGGTTACAAATAAGATAATTTTACCTAAACTCTAGTCATTCTAAACCTGACATTGTTTGATATTGAATTCTAATAAATAATCATAAAGATATGTCATTCTCCAAAAAAAACACATTTTTTGTTGAGTAAAGTTTGGACACACTAAAATTAGTGAATGATTCAACTTCATCGAGTTGTGATTTTAAAAAAAAATTCTCAATGTTTGTTAAGCTTTACGGGGTGAAATTACAGCCCAACATATTTTAAAGCAAATTTCAAGTTTATTAAAACAATATTTTGACTATACGGGAACTTTAACCAATATAGTATTCATGTGTTATGAAATTATAATTTGCTTTAAGGTCAGACCACAATTGAAATAAAATAAAACGCATGCATCGTCTGTACCACAATCACAAATGCATTAGTCACTAATATACATGGAAAACATAATAAGCTTCCTATAGGCTAAAGGACACATCCGATGAGAAATATTAAAGTTAAATCACATGCATAGGGTGTGTGGGTGTATAAGCTAAATAAAATTTAGTATGTGATATTTATAGTTAAAACCGGTGCCCACCTTGGTATGAACTAACTTAATGATGTCACCATTCAGGTTGGAAATAAAATGGGAATTCCAAGGCTTTAACAGTAGACAAATTAAGAGTGGCTGTCCTTAAGAATGGGGATGAATTATGTCAAGAACTTCTACAAACTGTGAATGAAAATTTTTATCCTGGGATATTAAAATATATACATTAATGAGAGCGTAGACACTAAATATGATTATGCCTGATATTGAGACAACGGGACGTGTTAGAGTCATGTTAATCTTTTTGTCTAAAGTATCCAATATATTTGTTATTATTATGTAAGACAGAGAAAGTGCTTTAAGTGTAGCATATTACCTAGTCCCAAATCAGATATGATGTATAGATTTTCATCGTAGTGGATCTAACTCCATGGCTATCCTCTTATCAGTCCTGCTCTTTTATAATAGAACCTTCCGATAATAAATTTATTAGAGTAGCATAGTGTAAAAATACATAATATATATTAGTCCCCAATTGGAAACTTAACCATGATAAATATATATACAACCTATAATACGATAATGAACGCATATGATTTAGAAAGAAAATGGCGATTTTCATCAGAATTGCACACAACCTCTCAACAATCGTAGTCCTCAATATCTTCTAGGAGAATGATGAAGTTGATCTTCAATATAGTGTAAAATGTTTTTGCTAGGTCTACATGTAGGGTTGTAGCAATAATATCTATAGAAAATGACACGCTATTTCATTTGTGCATGATAATTAGAATCGAGGCATTGGACTTTTTGTATTATGCTACTTTTTGTTATACTCAATTGGAAAAGGCCTCTTCTACGATAACAGTATATTTCCTATATATTTTCTTTATTTTGGCATTATGGTCGGCTGTTTTGTATTTTCATGATTTCTCATCTAGAATTCTAAAGCAGATAAGGTTATTTGTGTATGTATGTGCCTATTACTACACTAAAGTAGCAAGTTTTGGAAAATAATAATGAAAAATAAAAATTCTTCAAAATTCAAGTTACCCTAACTATTCCAACTTCTAAAAATTAACAATATTAATAATACGATAAACTCTACAATAGTAAATTGATTCGACTCTACCTTCATAAAATATTTGAAAGCATGAGATACATGTCTTAGAGAATGAAAATACATAATAATTCTTTAAAACAAAACTAAACCGTAAAATATATCTCATGGAAACGTAGGGAAATAGAATAGAAATCATTAAAATTCAAATAGAATATAGTATTCTCCCAAATATATTTGTTACAGTTATAATTTAAATAAAAGAAAATCAAGCTAAATGAAAATTGAGAGTGGAAACCTTACCCAAATATTCTGTCACTATATTTCAGCACAATTGCAGTTAACAAACACAGATGTAACCTTTCTTCATCAAGATCTCATAGGAACATAAGATAGATGTAAGCTTTCTCCATCAATATCTCATAGAAACATAAAAAACTATAGGGAATAAAATTGCAAACATAAGTCAACAATAATTTTTAAAGTAATATGGAACCATATGAATAGGAAGAGTGGAAGCGTTGCCCGATACCATTGGCGTCGTTCTTCAACCCAAACCATTATATAACCCCATACGCAAAATGTTATTCTCTAACCTAATGCAACATGTAACAAAATAAATGGTCAACACCATATCGAACCATTTGACAATGCATAATCCAACATTTTTGTCATAAAAAATCAGCACATATTTATTCTAAATGTATTTAATATAAGCATCGGTTCCTTTTTTATTAATCACTATTAAATAATATAATAAACTGTAAATAAAAACCCGAAAATAGAAGATAAGCAAACATGGAAATGTTTTCACATTGACCATACCAAAGCACTTTTATGTTTAGTTGAAAAAAATAGTCATGAAAATCATTTTAAACTTTAGTTTTGCAAGGATACCTTTATCTCCAACTTACATATTCATAAATTAAATATATAATAAAACCCACCTTCAAATTTAATTTCGAACAAAATGATTTAAAAGGATAATTTACCATCAAAAGGTATGCTCCAAGAAAAAGAGACCTCAAAAAGGAAGCTGACCATGTAACAATTGTAGGTATATTATGTCTCATAGTTTTAAAGCTACCAACACCTACCTGTAAAAAAAATTTAAGGACATTAACAGTTTGGAATAAGCAATTTTCTGCTATATATTTAACATTACATGTTCATCATTTATGATCATCATATTAGATATGTGAGTTAAGCTTTGCCAACCTAAAATAGACTATAATTGATATAAGATCAGATGACCTTACGTTTGAATAGATGACTTGCTTTTCTTATTTAACCCACAGCCAACATACTCCGTACTCCTTCTTAAATATTGTCTTTTGCCTCACTGTACTCATTGAAAATAATTAACTTATTTTCCCCAAAAAAAATTGTTTATACAATCGATTCAGAACATGCCTTTTTCTATTCTCACGAACACACATATTGCTATATACATTAAACAGAAATAAAGCATAAATTGAAAAAGAAACAAATAGTTTACCATTTGATCGTTGATTGTCTTTCAGAAGACCATGGCATTGAAAGATAATATCATTATCGAATAGGAACAGGAGAGTAAATCCATGGCAAGACCCTCTACTCCATTCAACTTAACCACACTTGAGATATCATTCTCAAATCACTCGTGCTATCATGCCTACTTGATAAATGTATATAGTTATCATTAATTGAAATTGTCAACTGGTTGGATTTTTCATTTTTGCACCAAATTTGTTTTCCTATTTTTGAGGCTCGTGAGAAAGAAATGGGGATGTGGTGAGAAAATGGATCTATGAACTGATTTAGGGCTCAAGTGGAGAATGGAAAGATGGATGTACCCTTATTTTGATTTACTACGAAACAATTTAAAAAGGATATTTTTGTCAAACCCAAAAAGGCTTCACTTACTCATGTATTTGCTTTATATATACACACACAGATATATATATATATATATATATATATACATATATATTTATATATAACTTACCAAATTATTAAAAATTGAAATGTTAATAAGAATATGTAAAAGAATATTATACAAGTAAAACTTAATTAATGAAAGTGTTCTGATGGAATTAATTTTATAAAAAGAATTAATATGTATAAGAATGTTATAAACGTAAGTTAATAATTTAGGGTATTGTTAAAAACTTACGTTAATTATTGAAGTCGCTAATTAAGTAATAGGGAAATAGTAAAAGTGAATGTTATATATGAGAGGAATAAAAGTGAAAAGAAAAAGGAAAGAAAAATCTAAATATGAGTTACTTCACAAATGAATATTTATGTTTATAATGGAAATCAAAGAAATATAGATGTAAAGGAACTGAAAAATGTATGTAATCTTAAATAATGGATTTAATGATTATTTTAAATAAATTGAATGGAAATAACTTATGTAAGTAATGAATGCAAAGTAATGAAAGAAGAAAATGACATTGTATAAATGAATGAGAAATGAATTTTGTATGTGGTGAATGTAAATTAATTAAATAAGCTTTGTATGAATGAATGAATAGACAAACGGTAAATAATGTGAAAGAAATTTGTAGGAATAAACTTAACGAAATTTGAAATTTATTGTTTGTTTTGGTTTATGTGATGATTGGGAAAGGATACTTATAATTGTATAAAGATGTGTAAATAATCTATTGAGTTTTATCTAAGACTGTTGTGTGTACGGTATACTTAGTAGTTTATTTATCATTCTATATGATTAAAAGTGTATATACCCAAATGAACCATTTGTTTTGGTCGCTATGGATGGATGATTGATTTTTTTGATTTGCACGTAATGGTTGTAAGTGATTATTGTTATGCTATGTTGATTTGATGTAATTAATTGAAACAAAGTAAATATTTCTCTTTGCATAATCCTAACTCTTTTGGATTATATCAGTAAAATACAGGTTTATGAAAGCAATTGTCAACGCTTTTGGTTTCATAAATTAAGCGTTGTTTGCCTAACAAATAGGTACGTTCTCGGATTACGGTTTTATAGCGGTATTATATTGTTTTCCCGTGGTTTGGGATATATTGCTTTTAAAAATGTGGTATATTGTTGTTACTCATATTATTATTTCGCCTAGACTTCTTCGTACAAAAGAGACTCTGCCGTAATTTTCCATGAATTTTGAACTTAGAAAATTTGGTGAAAGTGGAAATATTTTCAAACTTTTATTGAACTTAAACATGAAAGGATTTAATTTTTTAATAGATTGGTATATTTTATTTACATTATTTAATTATGCAAATTAATTTTTTTTAAATTTAATATTTTGAATAACATATATTAATTTCTTAATTTCTTCTTTCCCTTTTCAAGGATGAAAATTTTTGAGCGGGGGAGAATGTAGCAACCCGTAATTTTCCGATAATTAAATTATTGAATTTAATAAGATTTTTTTAATTCAATATTTGAAGATAAAATTTTTGATTTATTAATGAGAATGATAACCAAAATGAAATGTAACAATGTTAATGAGAGTTAATTGCAAACTATTTTATTATAATTCCAATTAATGGAAATGACCGAAATGTTATGATTGGTTATTAATTGTAAATAAGGGAATAGGTCCAATGTTACATAAATTGATGAAATAATATGTAAATAATTGTGATTGGATAAAATCAATGTTGCGTAAACAGTTATAACATTTGTTGTAGGTAATAAAACTTATAAATGTGATTAAATTATATAAAAGGTGACAATTGTGATATGTTACCTATTTATTTAAGTGAATATTAGTCACGCATCCCCAAAACCAAAGTTAATTCAAACGACATCCTCCCTAAAAAAAAGTTATAAAGTGGGTCCCTATAATTATTTTACTGTAGCAGCATTTATTTTTTGTGTTTTTTTGCGCCAGTGCTTTAAAAAAAATTCAAAAAATTGTAAATATGATAACTAAGTTTTTGAAAGAAAAAAAGAAATTGCAGACATATCTGCAATTATTCCATATAATTGCAGATATGTCTGCAATTATTCACTGAATAATTGTATTCGATAAACATCTGACTAATTGCAGTTATGTATGCAATTATTTCATATAATTGCAGGCATGTACACAATTATTCACTGAATTACTGCGTTGAATAACAATATATACAATTGCGGGCATGTCCGCAATTATTCCATATATTTGCAGACATGTATGAAATTATTCACTAAATAACAACACCTTGATTTAACAATCAGGATATTTTTGTAAATATCTGCACTTATTCCTTAAAATTGCAAACATATCTGCAATTTTTAGTTGCAAATGCATGCTTTCCAAAATAAATGCAGACATTCCTGCAATTATTCTCTAAAATTGCATACATAGCTGCAAGTATTCCTGAAACATACTGTGTGTCATTTTTTCCCCTTTTATCCTTGTTTTCTGATTTTTTTACTGAATACGAAGATAAATATTAGTTGAAATAAGTTTTAAATTTTGGAAGTTTTTTTTTGTTTTTTATATGTCTTTTGATGATTCTAGAAAAATAAGGACCTAATTTACATACTTTTTTCCACTGAGATTTTTGTGAATTTTGAAACCTATGAAGGACCTGTGCCAAAAGTATCATTTATTTAATCTGTTGAGTTAAATTGGAAATCAATTGCAACTAAATGTAATTAAATATTACATTAATGGAAATTAAAATGAAACTGAAGAAAATTAATGTCATAAGATATAAACCAATCTTAACTATGCCCATAGAGTAATGATTGATTGAATAAAAGAAATTGAAATCAAAATAAATCTATTTATAGGAATTAAATTAAAATTAATTGAAACTCATTATAATTGAATTGAACACTGTAATTAGTGTAATATTTAACACTGAATTGATACGTAAATTTGTTTTAAATTATTGTAAATGTCCAAGTAATAAAAATTGATGAAAATTGTTAGTTATTAAATTTGAAATTAAAAAAGTAATTTAATTAATTTAGTAATAATTTATTTAATTAATATGAAAATAGCCATTTTGGCTTCTGTCTCGGATTCCGACAAAATCGGTTTCATTTGATCCATAACAGTGAATTATTGTAAGGCTTCAAGTTTCGTAGCAATCAGACTTGTCGTTTGATCGTACTGGTTTGAAACGCGTAGAAATCAATTTAATTGAAACTAATTTAAAGTAAACTGATTTTAAAGCTAACTTCTGTATATGATGGAATTAGGACTTGAAACTTGTTCCATTTAGTTTAAAAATATTAAAAACATCTATTTTGATATATGGGATGACCCACTTTAGTTTGGAGGCAGAACGGTTTTTCGGGTCGTTATTCGTCGTTCGTACAAATTCTGTATGTGTTTGTTTTCTTATCGGGCTTTGTTAATGTAAATAGTCTTGTTTCCCAAACCCTAACAGTCATTTTTCTTATTCTGTACGTACATCAACTTCTGTCCATCTCCTTCTTTTCAATAGAAGAAACACATTCAATCTCAAAACCTTATTTCAATTTCAAATTCAGTTTCAAAATCAAACTTCTCAAAACCCTATCAAATTATATATCATTAGAAAGCTCTCGATGAGCGTAATCTACTGAAGTGATTTGATTTTTGATTCGGATCATATTTTGGCCAAAAATAGGCGATGTAATTCCGACCGTTCATGTTAGGGTTTGGGTGGATCTTTGTCCTGGGAGCGATCGGGTTATGTGGGAGTGTAGAGAAGGTCGAGGCAAGGCGATCTAGTGGTTTACTTCATGTTAGAGTGGCCTCGAATCACCGGAATTGGCAACATCTATAAAAGGTGGTGGTGGGTGATTGGGCACGGGGGAGGACGCCGCGTGTGGCATGGGTGGTCGGCCTGAAGCGATGAAGGGGGTGGCGGCCTCGGATCCAAGGGGAGAGGCTCGTCGTGGGCGGTAGTAGCCGCTATGCATTCGGAATAGGACTTGAAACTTTGAACGCCTAATGGCGCGCCTCGATAGAAGTTCCAAACTAATATCAAGATATATTGAATTTTAAATAATTTATTTTCATAAAATTGACCAGGTGGTCACTTTTTTTCACTTCAGCCCAATCTATTCCTTATCCTAGCCACCCTACCTACTGTTCCTTTCAAAACACGCTTCCCTCTCTTCACCTTTTAAACACAGCTGAACGTCAAAGAAAAAAAAGAGACTGAGATTTAAAAATTTAAAACCAAAATTTATACTTGCTAAAAGTCATCAAACTTGCTTTCAAATTCTTGTTATAGCAAGTGCTTCGATCTAGTATAGTGTTTGAGAGATGCGACTTCGAGTTGGGTTGCCCGACAGTGAAGGGTGAACTACAATTTTAGCTAGGGTTTGAGATTTTTGTCAATTCAATCATCGATTCATGAATTTAATTTCGTATTTGAGTTTGTAGTGAAGATTGGTATCTCGATGCATTGTCATACTTTTATCCCTATACGAGACCACTATGATTTTGATTTAGTGTTTCGTATCACGGCGCATCCCTATCCACTGACGATTTACTGGTGTTTTATATGCAAAGTAAACGACAATGCTTAAAAATGCATTAAGGGGGATCAACGTAAAGTCTTAACGCTAAGAAAAAAAATTATTTTACTTATTAGACAATATATATGTAGCATATTCTACTACATATAAATAATTTGACAGATCCTTAAGAGATAGAAAATCCCATAACATCTCTTGAGTTATTGCACGCACGTTAAACACTAGATAGGAGATGTGAAATATCATAAACATCTCTGACGCTATCACATTCATGTTATATTGATTATCGATTTGACTTACATAAGAATACTATAGTCCCGACTCGAGTGTTTTATCTTTTCATTACGCTTGGGCCAGTCCTGAGTTTTTTAGCTTATCGATGATTATCCTCTAGAGGACGAAGATGAAGATTTGGTATATTACTACTATTAGTATTCCCGCATCATGTTGTCTGTTGCATTATTTTGTTTGTTATGTTGTATATATAACTCTGATAAATGTTGTATAAATTATAATCAAAAGTATAGTGAACAGCTTCATGAACTGCTTATTTGATAATTATATTTTATCACTCCGTTGCGAAATTCTGTGTTTGTTTCCTTCTTTTTTTATTTTTTTATTTAATCCCATTGATTATCTATGTTCCGGATTGTTTGGATTGGACATGCGTGTATTATTGTCGATTTAAAATTTCCAAAATATAGGTCTTTGCATTTGGTATCACAGCTTTAGTTCGACGATAACCTTATCTTTGTGGGTTTTGATTCATTAGAGATAGAGTCAATAGTACCCTAGAATGAATTTGGGTGTATATATATGAGCATGTATTTGTTAGTGAATATAAAAGTTGTTTTATATTGTGTTGGTTGATTTGTTGAGTGGCTTATGGATTCTGGTCAATATGGGTAATTAATATTATTGATGGGGATCCCTAGACATTTGAACAGAGCAACCTGACATGATACTATGTTGAAACTAGGTAAATGAAATAATTTTACTGAGTATATTTAATATATAAAGGAATAATTTTCAGAAATTATATGGTATATATAGTATGTTTGGTTGTTAGGAATGATAATTTTGGTTATTATCATTAATTGGTTGTTGTGCCTTAATAAAAGATGTTTATTACCGAATAAACAATGATAAAACATTTGTGAAATGTTTTAAGAAAGTGAAAATTTGAAAATATAATTTTTAAATATAATTTTTAAATTAAAGTAGATTTAAATTGAGAAGTTTTGAATCTATATCCCGGAGATTTTGAAATGTGTTCCTAACTGTTTTAGAAATAATAATGATAGTATTATTTTGGAAGTATTTTTGAATAAAAATATTTTAAAATGGTTTTTCAAAAGAAATAAAAGCAGTGAACTCACTTCGGTCGCTGGAAAATGATGATCGCAACATCATCGGTGTTCATTTTCGAGAATCTAAGTGATGGATTGCTACCGTAATAATTTGCTAAAGGAGTCTTGTTTTGATAAACAAGTTTTTGATTTAAGAAATTTAAAATTTTGATTTGATATAAAAGTGAGATATGTATGTGTGTGTATATGATTTGAAATTAAACCAGATGCTTAAATTCTAAATTTTGTTATCTATACGTTGTGAAAAGAATAAAGATAAGTTTTAAACTTATAAATATGAGAAATGATATATATATATATATATATATATATAAGAAAAGAAATTGTGAAATTGAGATAAGAGATTAAATTTAACTTAAGAAAAGTTAAGTTAAGTGATTGTGGTTGTAGAATTAATTAGTGAAGTGAACAAATTAGGTGAATTGAATTGAACTAATAAAGTGAAATTTGGAAATTTAGCCTAAGCAGGGCTAAATAAAATAAAATTTTAGAAATGGAATTTATTGAGATCTGAAATAATTAATGAAATGAGCTAATTGAACTAACTAATTTAATTAGTGAGTAAATATGGTTTGGGATATGGTTGATAAAATTCAATATTTAAAATTGGAAGATGAATTGAGTAAATGGAATTGAATTTGAATTTGAATAAAAGTGGATATAAAATTTAAGTGATAAAGTGGTATTGAACAAAATACTAAGAAATTAAGCAATGTGAATGGTAGCGGTGAATCTGAATGGAAATGAAGTAAATATAAACAAAGGAATTTGGTATAGCTAAGAATCAATAGAAATAAATACGTAAGTTGTACGTATATTATTTTATTCGCATAACGAATTAATCCAGATTCGCGCATAGAAATTTGGGATAATTTATATTGATCCGAGTTAAGATTTTTCACTCGATTCTCGACGACAAACCCTGGACATGGATTTTTGATTTGATTTTGAAATTCACTATCATAGTATATGGCTATGCAAGGAGAATAATGGTTTTTGATCAAGGAACTAGATCTGAGTCCGCACTAGAGAGTCATATGAACAATACTAGTTCGAAAGTGAAATTGTGTGATCGAGTGAGTAGTTAGATTTGATATTGCATACGGATGATACATGTACATTGTACGGGCTTAAGTAAAGCAAATATTGGAAATTGAAAATGAAAAATATAAAATGATTTAAAATTATATGATTAGATATCATTAGTAAATAAGATACGGGTATTTAAAATCAAGAAAAAATTGGATTGCCCGACAAAAAGGCACATGTTTATTTTGTCATTTGATTTGATGGTTATTGAAAGTGTGCTATGGATCGTGTAATATGGATATATGATAATACAGAGTATAATGATGATAATAATACTGTAAATATGCGGAATAAAAAAGCAGTATAGTAAAACGACAGCAGAGATTTTTATACTGGTTCGGAGCACCTTCTTACGTCCAGTCGCAGACTACTTCTGGAATTTCACTAAAACAACAACCCACACTTAACCCGGAGGAACATGTTTGTACACCCCTGAGCAGCCGAACAGGGACCTGAGCAGCGGAACAGGATTTCGCCTCAGCAGCCGAAGAGGACTTCGCACGCCTGAGCAGCAGAACAAGACTTCAACAAATACAAAAGATTGATTGACTTTTTGTGTGTTCTGATAACACGGATTTGTCACTTTTAATACACCCTTTCTATAATCTTTTCCTCAAGTATGATGTGTATATTGAAAGGTTATGAAGATTAGAAAGGAATAGTATTTCTTAGAGTATATAAATCTGATTTAAGTAATAAGTATGCAAGAAAGTTAGATAAGAGAGAAAAGCAGATTCTGTAATTTGAAATCAAGTTAGAATATGTATTTATAAATGTTAAAAAGCAGCGACCGTTGGCGAAGAGTTCTGATTGAAGTGTTGTGTCCAGATCTTTTTGTTGAGATTCGTAACTCTTCACAAATGGTCGTGTCTTTTCAGAAAAATATAGCTGTTATAGAAATTCAGTCGATTTAACCTCTGGGTTAGTCGATTGAATATTCAAACGAATTTTAAATAAATAATTCAATATTTGTGCACCTGTACATGTTGCACAAAAATTGTCAGGTCGGTCGACTGATCTGGTAATTCCTATGCAATTTGCATAGTTTTACACAGGTTTACCAGGTTGTTTATAGATATTAAGTCGACTGAATGACTTGTTCAGTTGACTGAATTCTATTGATAATCAAAAATCATCGTAGCTCATTTGGTTAAAGCATTTGCCTTTTAAACTAGTGACCCGGGTTCAAGCCCCGCTTCATGCATTTTTTGAAAACTTAATTTTGATTAGAATATGCATGCAAGTTTATTTGAATGTTAATGATGATTCTTGAGGAAAGTTTTTAAAAAAGCACTAAACTAAACCCTATATACACATTTGATGAATCTTGTTAAAAAAATATATAACTATATGAACCATACTTTGAGTCGTTGATTTTGGATGTTGTCGTAGTCATAAATTCGTGAATTGTTGTTTCATGTCAGCAATCAAAACGTATGATCCAACATTCTCCCCTTTTTTGATGATGAAAACTCCATTTGCTACGGATGAATCTTCGACAAGCTTTGTTGACTTATTTCTCCCCCGGAATCTATGCTATATATTCCTGTAAATAATTAATCTTTTCTCCTCCTTAATCTGAGCTTGCATCGTTTATTCTTGCAAATAGCGTTAGAGCAATATCTTTCTCCCCCTTTGGCATCGACAAAAAGGAGAGTTTATATGATGATATAAATTATATTTTACATAAGTGTTAACATAGATAAATATAAAACAAAATAACTACTACTTATATTGTAAGGTGTCAGAAAAAAATTAATATTTAAAGCATGTGATACCCAAGGTTCTTATAATTTCCTAATTTTTAGGAAAACATACCCATTTGGGTGTGGTTGAACCTTTATAAATATATTTTTCATTATTAACTACCATATCAAAATAATCATCAATGTATTTTTCTCTATTTTTCCAATTAACAGGAACCTAAATACTTAGATAATTTTTATTCATATTTTCCGTCAATGATTTTGTACTACTAAAGAAATTATAAACATTATTGGTCATAGCAAGTATTTGAACTTATATAAAAATTGGATTTAGACTTTTCTCGTAATCTAGTATTAGCACTAACATATTTACTATACATGAAAGGGTGTCTAGTGCTATTTCTACGATCTGTTTTATTATATCCTAAGCCACTTTTATCATTTAAAGGTCTAGAACTAGATAAAATCATGTTTAAATCGTTTTGACCTTTATTAAATTTTGTGACTTCAGTGTTAAGTTTATCAAATTTAGCTTTAAGTCACAATTATTATTTTTAAAATAAATATTACTGTTTTTCAAAATATCAATATGCTTGTTTAATTCAGAATTCTCGTTTTTTAATGCACGGTTCTCATTTTTTAGAAGAAATTTTTGAGATTCTGAATTATCTAAAGAGGATTGTAATAAATCATTTTGCCTTTTCAAATCAAAAATTTCTTTTGAAATTTTTTCTCTCGTTTTCAAATATGGTGTTTTGTTCATTTAAAAAATCTTTAAGAGCCTCAAAATTATTCTTTAAAACAACAAAGTTGATTTTTTAAATCTAACTTCTCATTTTTCAATTTCTCGTTTTCAAGTTCAACAGATTTCATATTTTCTAAAATAATAAAATTAAGCTTTGAAATCTTATTGCTTATACTAAATTATTCATTATTATCTTTTCCTGAAATTTATAAATAAGAAAGTACCTTTCACTGGTAGCTTTGACAGCGATTTTGCCTACTGTATTTCGACTGGATCGTTTTCTAGTCATTATTATATGATGTTGTGATGATCAATAGAATTTCAGGTTATTAGATTATCATATAATTGTGTTACAGTTATATGATGACCTTGCTCTAATACCAAATGAAAGTGTGCTATGGATCATGTAATACAGATATATGATAATACAGAGTATAATGATGATAATAATACTGTAAATAGTGCGGAATAAAAAAGCAGTATAGTAAAATGACACCAGAGATTTTTGTACTGGTTCGGAGCACCGTCCTACGTCCAGTCCCAGACTCCTTCTGGAATTTCACTAAAACAACAACCCTCATTTAACCCGGAGGAACATGTTTATACACCCTTGAGCAGCCGAACAGGGACCTGAGCAGCAGAACAGTATTTCGCCTCAGCAGCATAAGAGGACTTCACACGTCTGAGCAGCAGAACAGGACTTCAACAAATACAAAAGATTGTTTGACTTTTTGTGTGTTCTGATAACACGGATTTGTCACTTGTAGTATACCCTTCCTATAATCTCTTCCTCAAGTATGATGTGTATATTTGAAGTTTATGAAGATTAGAAAGGAATAATATTTCTTAGAATAAATAAATTTGATTTAAACAATAAGTATGCAAGAAAGTTAGATAAGAGAGAAAGCAGAATCTGTAATTTGAAATCAAGTTAGAATATGTATTTATAGATGTTAAAAAGCAGCGACCATTGGCGAAGAGCTCAAGTTGAAGTGTTGTGTCCAAATCTCTTTGTAGAGGATCGTAACTCTTCACAAATGGTCGTGTCTTTGTAGAAAAATATAGCTGTTATAGAAATTCAGTAGAATGAACCTCTGGGTCAGTCGACAGAATATTCAAACGAATTTTAAATAAATATTTGAATATTTGTGCACCTGTGCATGTTGCACAAAAATTGTCAGGTCAGTCGACTGACCTGGTAATTTCTGTGCAATTTGCACAGTTTTACACTGGTTTACTAGGCTGTTTATAGATATTCAGTCGACTGAATGACTTGTTCAGTCGGCTAAATTCTATTGATAATCAAAAATCGCCGTAGCTCATTTGGTTAGAGCACTTGACTTCTAAACTAGTGACTCCGGTTGGAGCCTCGCTCCATGCATTTTTTGAAAACTTGATTTTGATTAAAATATGCGTGCAAGTTTATTTGAATGTGAATGATGATTCTTAAGGAAATTTTTTAACAAAGCACTAAACTAGACTCTATATACATATTTGATGACTCTTGTTAAAAAATATATACCTATATGAACCATACTTTGAGTCGTTGATTCCGGATGTTGTCGTCGTAGATCGTGAATTGTTGTTTCATGTCAGCAAACATAACCTATGATCCAACAGTTTTGTAATTGTGCCACTTGGCTTTTGTTTTCTTTTGTTGGTTTAGGGCCCGTAGTGGCGTTTTATAGTTGTTCCGATCTAGCCGTGCAAAGGAGACGTTGCCGAAATTTTTCGAAAATTTAATGAGTTGGAAAATTTGGAAAAAAAATTAATAACGGAAATTTGACTTTCGATTATAACTTGAAATGATTGAGTAAATAATAATATTACTTGAAATATATGGATGAATTTGGAAATTACTAAAAATGACAATGTGGTTTCAACACATTGACTTTGGAAAGTTGTTTCGACTAATTTGTTTTTGGAAAGTTAATGGGTTTTATGTCTTTCTTCTTACCTTGGTAATTTCGGGGACGAAACTCTTCTAAAGGGGAAGGAATGTAACGATCCAGAATTTTGGGTTATTCGAAATTGTTTATTTAATTGATTTTAAAGATTAGAAAGTAAAATTTTATCGATTTAACAGGTTAAATTTCAAATATAATGATTTATTGGTAATTTAATTGTTGAGTTAAATAATTGAAATCATGAAAATAATTTAAATGTTGGATTTTTATTTGGAAAAGAAATAGTTTAAAGGTTTATTAAATTTATATTCATAAGAATGAAGGAGTAGAACTTTTAAATTGAATTTAAAATTGATTTACTCGATTTTAAAAATAACTCGTTTAAATTAGCATATAAAAAATAGTCTTCCAGAGCACAGTTTCAGATTTCGACGAAACCAATTCCATTGGATCCATAATAGTGTATTATTATCGAATTTCAAATTTTGTAACATCTTTAATTAACGTTTGATCGTACAGGATAGAAACATGTTGAATTTAATATCGAAAATTCAACATAATAATTGAGTCCAAAAAGCTATCTTCTCTGTACGATCGAATTAGGACTTAAAACTTATTCCATTGCGTTCGGAATAGTGATATAACCTTATGAACGCCGAACAGCACGCCTTAATAGGAGTTCAAAATTAGTATCTTGATATTTTGAATTTTAAATAATTTATTTTCGTCAAATTGACCAGGCAGTCACTTTGTTTCACTTTAGCCCAATCTATTCCTTATCCTAGCCACCCTACCTACTGTTCATTTTAAAACACACTTCCCTCTCTTCACCTTTTAAACACAGCCGAACGATAAAGAGAGAAAAAAAGAGACTGAGATTTCAAAATTTAAAACCAAAATTTATACTCAACTAAAATCATCAAACGTGCTTTAAAATTCTTATTATAGCAAGTGTTTCGATCTGGCATAGTGTTTGAGAGGTGCGGTTTCGAGTTGGGTCACTCGGCAATGAAGGGTGAACTGCAGTTTTAGCTAGGGTTTGAGATTTTTGTCAATTCGATCATCGATTCGTGAATTTAAGTTTGTATTTGAGTTTGACGTGGAGATTGGCAGCTCAGTGTAGAAATTGGCAATGTCCGATCGTTTTTTGGGGATGTTCGTCACTGTTGCAGTCGCAAGTGTTGACCAGGTCGTGATGATGGTGGAGGCCTCGATCGAGGTGAGGAGGTGCTAGACAGGTGGAGCCCGAGGCGATAGATTCATCGACAGTTTTGGAATATGAATTCGTGGAGTCGAGCTCTATATCATTAAAGAGCGTGCACGGCAGTTTTGGGTTGTTTGTTTCATCTACAGCCATTATAAAGGGGAAGAAGAAGCATAGGCGGGCTGGGTCTCTTAAATAGGCCCAATCGAGACATGATTTGTTGCGTTGTGTTTGTATCGGCGAATACGACGCATAGGAATTGGATTTACTGAATTTGTAGCTTCTGGAATTTTCAGTTAAATTCGAACGCGTTCGAATTTAATCAAAACCAAAACGCGAAAGCAACAACTAGAATCAAGGTGAGTATTTCATAACGCTAGCAAGTACTAGAATATTTCTGTGCTAGTTAAATTTGAAATTATGAAGTGATATAAATTTATTGGTCATTGTTTGATAAATTTAATTGTCATTGAATTAACTGTTAAAAATTAAAATTGACAGTTAGATTTGAAATTGAAATTTAATTGCTATTAAAATACCCGATATTAATAATTATGAAACTGTTGTGAATTATTTTGACTGTTTGGATGATTCATTGTGATGGATGCCAATTGATTGATATTTGGATGATTGATTGTGATGGATGCCAATTGATTGATATTTGGATGATTGGATATTTATTTATCTTGTTATCACCGTGTAACCTACTTATAGTATATAAAACTGTAAATTGAATTATTTCGAATAACATAAGAGATAGGTTGAAATGATATATACCTATGACACTGTAATTTGGATTGAAATGATATATACTCATCTCTGCAATTAAATTGGAATGATTGATCACTTGGCCATAGGATAGAAAATTATATACGGACACCGGATTAGTTAAATGAAATGATTTTAAGATTTACAATTTGAAAATTAAATGATTTTGATTTAAGAGAAATAAAAATCGAATCTATAGAAATCAAATTATTTCCAAATTGAGCCGTGAATGTTGAAATTTTAATCTGGTAATCGAAATTGTTTAAATAATCGAAGTTATAATTGAATATGATTTGAATTTCAAAAATTAATTTCTTTTAATAGCATTTTAAATTTCATTCGAACTTTGAAATTTTGCTGAGTAAAGGTAATTTAATTGGATATTTAGATTTGGACTCAAGAATGGAATTTGTTTTATGTTTAGAATCTTAATTCAAAAATTGAAGTTTAATTTGAATCTAGTGATTTTAATCGATATTTTTGAAAATCAAACTCGAATTTATATAAATCAAAATGGTTTGAAATTAATTTATATTGGAAATGAATTGAATTAATTGGAATTAAGGTTGAATTTGAATTAATTTGGAATTGAAATTGAAATTGATTTGAAAATAAACTGGAATTGAAGTTAACTCAAATTGAAATCGGAATTGAATCAATATAGATGGAAATGGAAATTGGATTGATTTGAATTGAGAAGATTTGAAAATTGAATTAGTTTGACTTTGAAACTATTTTTCAAATGAATTATTTAGTATAAATGCTTAAATTGTGTATTCTTTAAATATTCAAACAATTTTGGTTTTCCAAATTATTTTATTATATAAACCATTTTAATACTCAAACTATTTTCTATTAAACTATTTTAACAATTTAACTATTTTAACAATTTAAATTTTCAAACTATTTTTCTAAAATTCAAACTGGTTAAGGTGGGAATTGTTATATATAAATCATGGATTTAAATACGAAATGGGTTAAATGAAGTTATAACCCAAATTGAAATTCGAAACAATTTTAGAATCGAAATTGAGATATTGAGGTGAAAATGATTTTTGAAGTGAAATGGTATATTTTGAGTAAATATGATGATTTCGAAATGGATTTGATTTTGAAACGAATATGATATTTTGATATCAAGTATGAACTGTTTTCGAAAAGTAAAAGTACCAACCGGTGTGTAAAACGATGTTTGGTTGCTAAAGAAACTGGGGCTGGATATGTGCATACTCTCTGTCGATACCGGAACCACTTCAACAACTATGTGTGTGGAGTGACGATCCAAAATGAATTGGTTGGATTTGGCGTCATTTGCTGGATTTAAAGAAAGTGAACGGTGATGGATTAGCCTAGCACTTGTGCCAACTTGAAATGACTAAAACAGGAGCCGTACCGACCAAGTGGGTTAGCTACCCCGAGCAGACGCACTTCTTCATATTACCATCATTTACATTATGATTGGTTGGTGTACACCCTCTGATTTTATGGGAGTGTTGGACGTGATGGACGATCATGGCTATGATGCGTTACCACCAGCTGGGAAAGGTAAACTGGAATATCCTACCTTGGGTGTTGCCATACGTGTCTTGTTCGGATTGGACATGCATGCATTATTGTCGATTTAAACCTTTCGAAATGTGCGTCGTCGCTATACAAGCACTAAAACCATGTACCAAAGGTTAAAACTCTTAAATGCAGTAATACAATTCCTTAATATGCTAATACCCACACCATTATTCTTAATAAAAGTTAACCTACATGGACAAAATTAATTTTGTAATTTATGTTTCGTTTTTGATATTTTTATTTCATTGCATTTTCATTAATTACACGATATTTAATTTAATTAATCATCTAAGTGTTGCTAAGCTTGTTGATCAAACATTAATTGAGTTATTAATCTTTACTTTTGAAATTAAAGAATTATTTAATTTATTGATTTAATATAACGGTCATGTAATTGGACCTTTTACAATATTGGATGTTGAGGTAATTCATTATATGGACTATCAAATAGTGAACTATAATACACAACCAGACATTTTGTAATTCTCCAACCAAAACTTACAAATTTCATTGACATCTTAAATAAGCATGAAAGGTTTGTTAAAACCACAAATGTCAAAAGGTTTTTTCTAATGATAAGAGTGATACTTTATTCAAGTATCACTCATTTTGATGTATCATTAGTTCGAATTTATGACCTTTAAAACCTCTGTCTACATCGTCATACCTTTAACCATTTGAGTTGGAGGTCCACAAAAAACATCAAATGGTAAATGGGCAATGTTTATTTGTAAAAAATTAATAATTTATTGCTACAAATTCACCTTTTTCAATAATATGTCTAATCCAAACCTTACAACCTCTAACCTAATTGGACAATTATATTTAAATAAGTTTCATGCTGGTAAATTTGTAGTTATATATAGGTATGGGCAATCTTTGGATAAACCAAATAAACTAACCAAAATAGTCTATTTTCGTTGATTTGGTTTGATTTTGAAACTAGATTAGTTTCTAATCGGTTCGTAAAAAAATTAGTTCAGTTATCGGTTTAACCAAACTTTTAATATGTTCCTAAAATTATATGTTGTAATAATTTTTCTTAGATTAGTTTGTTGGAATAAATAAATTATGTTTATCATATATGTGTGAAAATTATTATTAAAAAGCATAAGAATACAAAATAAGAATACTTTAATCATATATTTATGTTTTATTCCTACCTATAATGAATATTATTACAAGCATAGAAATACGAACCATTTTTAGTTTGATTAAATCAGATAACCAAACAAACCAATCAAACCAACCAAACTTAATTCAGTTGGTTTAATTTGGTTTTCATTTTTATTGATTTTAGTATGGTTTAACAATTTTCATTATCGGATCAACCAAACCAAACAAATGCTCACCCTTAATCACATCATTACTAGAAAAGGCTATTATTCCGACAGAGCCTAGTGACGGCTCTTTTCCAACAGTTTTCGATGGGTCGTCGACGGCCGTCGGAAACCATTTGAATTCGCGAATATTGTTTCAGGCCGAAGCCTTTATTCTTTATTTCCTACTCGACTTTCTTCCTCCACTAATCCCCAAATCTACACTCCAAGCATCCAATCATAATTTCAAGCTTTCGGATCCTTCCTGGCTGCATAATCAACGTCTATTGCTCTCTAAATCGGGCATAATCTCTTATTTTTGCCAAAAATCTATTTTTAACCTAAATCTAGATTTGCATGAGTTGATAAATTAGGGCTTATTAGTGATTGCAATTGTTTCCACTAGCGTAATAATGGTTTATAGCATCCGATGATATACCTATTTCATATGTTGTTGTGAAATTATAAGTAGTATGTATAATTTGTGATTGTGTGTGTATATGTAAACCATTGTATATGCGTTGTTTCTACCATTGTATTGTGTTAGTTGGAATAAGATATGAGTCGTATTACATCTTGACTTGTGCAACAATAATGAATGCATGCGTCTAAAAGAAATTTGATTGTACTGGAAAATGACAACAACACTAAAGCTGCCTTATTCGATTAAATATGCGAAACAAATGTGGTAAATTTGTAATTTTTTGAAATATATAAAATTAGTAAATATATATTCTTTTTTATAAAATACTTTTTTACGTCCCTTAGAGAGCTTTTGGCCCCGTCCGAAGAGTGTTGTACAAGATCGTTATGTAAATAGTCGTTTTTGTCACAAAACGACCATTTATATTCATTTAGTACAATGCCTATTGGTTTTGTCGCTGTATTGAACAACTTATAAACATAGTAAACTATTATATTTCGCATATTATTTCGTTTCAAACAATTTATAAAATTTCGTGGTCACTTTCTTTTTTGTTTCCCGCGTACACGCATTTGTGTACAATGTAGGAAACAAAAGGAAAGTGCTGTTGAAATATTGTTGAATCGTTTAAAACGAAATAATGTATGAAATGTAAGTGCTTACTGTGTTTGTAATGGGAAGTAGGATGACTGATCAGGAAAAAAGATAATCATAAATCAACACTTCTATATATTATTAAGTGCGGTAAAATTGACGCATATAAGTTTTTTGTATCGATACATTGAAAAATAAAATGTGAATTCGTAATATGACCAATATTTAGCTTTGAATTTGTGACAAATTTTTTCAAATAGGAAAAATAATCTATTATTTTGTTGATCGGAGGAGATGGATGTATCAAAAAAGGGGATGAAAGACTCAATAAAAGAATATTTTTATAATGGTGTAAACATATTTGTTGAATTTTCTTTAAGTAATAACGGAAATAATGTAGAAATTCGCTGTCCGTGTAGTAGGTGTAAATATTTGAAATATTTGTTACACGATATTATGAAAGTCCATTTGTTTAGAAACGGTTTCGTGTCGGAGTATTATGTTTGGGATCGTCATGGAGAAGTTGTAGCAAATACTTCTACAGAGTCTGAATTAGACATTGCTGGTAAAGAAATTATAACGACGAATCGTATAGAAAATATGGTTGAAGATGCAACATGATCAATATTCCCTATGGTTGAAGTTGACGACAACGATGAAAATGTTGAAGAACCAAATATTGAAGCAATTTTTTTTTATGATTTACCGGATGCTGCTAAGAAACCTCTTTGGGATGGTTGTAAAAGCAGCACCCAACTATCAGTAACCACAAAATACATTGCAATGAAGTCAAAATACAACATCACCGAAGCCGGATTTACAACCGTTGTACAAGCTGCAAAAAGAAATATGTCGCCCGATAATTTAATGTGTGAAAATCACTATGAATTTAAAAAACTTGTGTCAGCTTTTAGTCTACCTTATCATAAATAGATATATGTTTAAATGGTAGCATGTTGTTTTGGAAAGAAGACATAAATCTTAAAAATTATAAATTATGTAATCAGGAAAGATACAAACCAAGGAAAAAGAAGGGAAAGTTAGTTCCACACAAGCGTATGCATTACTTACCCATCACTTTAAGGCTTCAAAGATTGTACGCATCTTCTATAACTACATCTCATATGAGATGGCATAGTATGCGAATAGAGGAAGAAGGTACGTTGACACATCTAGCCGATGGAGAAACATGTAAGCATTTTGATAAAACTTATCCCAATTTTGCAGCGGAGAGTCGTAATGTTAGACTCGAATTATGTACGGATGGTTTTTCACCATTTTCTCAAATTGGTGATAAATATTCATCTTGCCCCATTATCATCACACCTTATAATTTACCTTCGTGAAAATGCAATATATATTTATTACCATTGTCGTTCTTGGCCCCGACGATTCGACACAAGGAATCGATGTTTATTTACAACCGTTGATTGAGAAGTTAAAAACACCATGGAATAAAGGAATAGAAACATACAACATTTCAAAGAAGAAGAAAAATTCATATGTTTGCTTCTTTGTTGCAGACTATAACTGATTTTCCTGCCTGTGTAATGCTTTCATGATGGAGTACATCTAGTCGTCTAGTATGTCAATATTGCACGGAAGAAACATGGGCGTTTTCTTTAGCGAATGGTAAGAAAATTTCATGGTCTGGCTGCCATCGATGTTTTCTCCATGTCAATCATCCCTTCAGAGAAGAGAAGAAATTTTTTTAGCTAATAGAGTACAAAATCAAACAAGCACCAACGATATGGTCAAGCGAAGACATAAATGAACTTGTAAGGGACTATCCAAATATTTATGAAATTGGAGCAAATAGAAATTAAAGGCAAATCGACTATTCATAATTGATGCAAACAGAGTATAGATTGAGAGTTGCCATATTGGAAACATCTTCTGCTTCGTCCTAATATTGACGTGATGCACGACGAGAAAAATGTCTTTGATAATGTTTTTAACACAATTTTAAATGTTAAGGGGAAGACTAAGGACTATTTGAAATCAAGACGCAATATACAAGAATTATGCAAACGTCCTGAGCTTCATATAAAACCAAACGACAGTAAAAAACCCAAAGCATGTTACGAGTTAGATAATAATCAAGTTAAAGTCGTGTTAAAATCGGTGGAATATTTAAGATTTCCTAATGGGATTTCATCAAATCTTCGTAGATGCGTTGACTTTAAAAACAATAGATTGAGTGGAATGAAAAGCCATGACTGTCACATGCTGATGGAAAATTTATTACCCGTTCTTTAAAAAGAACTATTGCCGTTAAAAGTTTGGAATGTAGTAACGGTGCTTAGTCTGTTTTACAAAGTGCTTTGTTCAACTACTTTAAAAGTGCAACGTCTACGTAAACTTAAATTAGATATTCCTATATTGCTTTGCAAATTGAAGAAAATAATTCCACCAGATTTTTTTTTAAATGTAATAGAACATTCACCCGTTCATCTCCCATCCGAGGCACGACTTCGAGGTACTATGCAATATGGATGGATGTATCCATTTGAGAGGTATGTAATATGTTATTTATTAATTTAATTACGTTCGAAAGTTAAAGTTAATATAAATTAATTTTGCATAGATACCTGAATCATCTGAAGAAAAAAGTGAGACAAAAAACACGAGTTGAAGGTTCGTTATGTAAATCTTACATCGAAGAAGAAGCTTTGTTCTTTTTCTCTCACTATTTCAGTGACCATATGTGAACATATTACTTGAAAGTGTTCTTCGTAATGAGGAAGGCGACGAACAAGAGTCCTCTCAAACAATGTTATCTATTTTTAAACAACATGGTCGACTTTTTGGGAAATGTGTAGAAGTGTGGTTAGACGATAGCGATCTTCATGTAGCATACACTTATATTCTTCTAAATTGTGCTAAGGTTGCACCATTTGTTAGGTAATCTGAAATAATAATTTATGATTTATTCATTTCCATACACTACGCCATAGATTGCATACTGCAACACCCAAGAAGTGATGCAGGAAGTGTCAAAAAATGTTGCTGTGGGCTAAAAAGGGCAAAAGCAACACTTTCTCGGTGATGCATTTCGCCGCGTAGCCCTAAAGTCAAAGGCAGCATCTTTGCGGCCCTACGACAACATCGGTTCTGTTGTTGCCACAGGTATCAAATTTACTAAAAATTTGGCCCCACAATCTGGGCCCCAACATGTGGGCTCACATTGTATGGCCCACTAATTCAGTGGCCCACCTTTACGGAACCCTATTGTGGAGCCCATATTTATTAATCTATGGTAGCACTTTTATCATCCAATGGCAACACTTTGCCAGTTTATTACCATATTTAACATCACATACTACAACATTATATCATATCTATGGCAAAACCTTTTGCAATTTAAATTGGATATGTACTGCAACATTATACTACATCAACATTATATCATATCTATGGCAACATTATACTGCAACATTATATCATATCTAATGGCAACATTACACTGCAACAAAGAACTTTTCATTTTAGAATAACCAGCAACACAAGTTTTACTTAGTCTAGTACAAAATAACAAACATACTTAAAAATATAGCCAGTGTATTCATAGTTACATGCAGTACATACTAAATTCTACTTATTGACAGTACATTCATATTTGCAACACATATTGGCTATAGGAGGCATGTGTTTGTGCAACGCATAGTACCATAACCATATGTAGGAGAAGTACATACTTAACAATGTCAAGTGCATCTTCAACAGTGTATCTCTCCCATTTTGAGTATGCTCCCTTCCACAAATATGGGTAGGATGGCACCGCTAAAGGAAAAGATTATTCATCCAATATATGCCCATGAAGGACATTCTACTGAGCGAAAGTTCATGTCAGAAACACAAGCACAGCAAAAAAAATAAATGGAATTGAAATATGAGAAATAATGTTAAACTTTAAAATATGAATTTTGAGAACAAAATAATTATTTAATACCAGCTTGGCATAAGACATAGATTCAATCACTTGCTTGATTACTTTTATAGGTAGGAAATGCCTTGAAGTATATGAAGATGGATACACATAAAATACATGAGTCGTACCCACCAATTATAAAGTAAAAATACATCGGATGATACTAAAATGAGCTAGATCAAAAAAGAAGGTTTTACCAAGAAGAAGCCCACTAAAAGTAAATCTTGGCTCATCTTGAATATACCATGGAGCCTTTTGAACTTCTATAATTTTTGTGTCATAGTTAAAAATACACAACTGGCTACATGTCTAGCAATAATAGCAATATTCAGTTAGAAAACTATGAACGAACATTATTTAATAAGCATAAAAACATAATTTTGCGTAACATGGCCAAAAACCATACACCAGCGAGTTTATATATGAGGGTTTTTATCTTGAGCATGCTATACAATATTGTGCATTCTGCTCTATAAGGTAGTTATTGTGGCAATGCTCTTACAAATATGAGAATTTTTACAACTATTACCCCATAATACATATAAAATAAACAAGTAAATACTATAGCAATTACTATCAAATGAGCAACCCAAGGAACGAACACACACATGCGTGCGTGATATAATTGAACTCTCCAAAGTTTTAAAGCTGGCCTAATGACAGATGAGGTGTGTACAAGGAAAGATATATAGACTTATCAAAATACTTAAGTAATGATAAGAGAATATTGATCCTATAGCTGGGTTAAATGCGTTTTAGTCAATGCTCAATTAACTCATCTACTTCTCTCAATATGATACAATATTATGTGAAGGCTTCAGACACACCATTAATAGATCTACTTTAACATATATAAAATTAGCATATCTAATAAAGGTCAACAAAAGTATGTTGTACGAAATAAAATTTTGAGATGACTACCGATATTTCATAAAAAGTATTAAACAAACATCTCACAATATATGTACAAAAAGAATTAGCCACCACAAAGTATAAGATTATGGATAGGACATGATTAACTTGATAAGCACATAGGTCAGTGTTAGATTATATTTATGTTTGACATGAACCAGCTATTTTGTCCTATTTTCTTTCCATAACCTGATATACTTGTGGTCAATCACTACTCCTACATTAGTAGCCTTAATGGTATTAAATATTCGAGACAAATGTTTGTACCAAATGTATTTGTTGCATTTTCTGAGAAGTTCACAGGTAACATGATAAATGCAACGTACCAAACTACCAATATAAAGGTGCAAGTAAAACATTACTCAACAAAGTAATAACACAAGTGTCAAAAAAGAAAAAAAGTAAATCAATCATAGATTTTGATGTCAACGAAAATGCACAGAGTGGAAACCACATTCATAAGACAGGAAAACGGAGAATTTCAAATCCACATTTAAACCAGACAACTGAACTTGTTTTCCATAATTCCCCATAGTAGATTCGTACCTCAAGTCCATGGAGGGTTCCATATATCTAGTTGCCTACATAAAGTACAAGTTAATTAGAGTAGATAATTTGTACCACGGAACTTCATGAGTTGCCTGCATAAAGTTGCATCGCTGACTTCAGTTAGATTTTTCTTCTCTGGTGTCTTCGTAGAACTACTGACTTCAACATCTGACAGAGTGTTTGAAGCATTCAAAATCTGTCATCACCCCTAACCTTCTCAACCTTCAATCGTTCACTAGGGCATTCACCATTCCAACATCAGTCGTCTACAAACTCACTCACTACCTATAACCAACAACCATTATTGCTGCCTTCTGTAGTTCATGTCAACATCTCTCTGCCATACTGCCTTGCAACTCCAACTCACAATCATCATCCTCAATCACCAAGAAACATTACCGTGCCTCATTACTAAACTACGTTTGTCGAAACAATCAAACTACATCCCACCACAGCTTGCTACAACCCACAACATTCCTCCTTCTGCCTGAAACTACCAATATTTGCCTTCAAATCACCATGCACTGCAGTTATAAACAGCATCCCTCTGTCACCAATCATTGCTCACTGCAACAAGCTGCAACCATCCCATTTCAACAGTCCCCTAACTCCCGAAGCAAATCTCCCCAGACCTCTCCTCTAATCGTTTCAATCGCATCTTCCCACACGCGACCTACCAACGCCTCAACCATCGCATCCTCCTCTCCACGAAATCAACAGCCATGACCACGCTGTCACCGATACCCTCTAATTCAACTGCCTTCAATCCAACTTCGAACCCTAAATCGCCTCACCTCAATAAACCACCTCGACTTCGAACTCGCAACTTCAACATCGGAAATCACCAGCCCCTCAATCTCAGACACTCGAAAACCCAATTAAGCTTGTAAACTTAGAACTTTTAGCCCTAATTGAAATCGCAGAGTATTTGAGTGTTTGAGAGGTTGAGCAGCGGATTATGTATTTTGTTAAGTGTTTGAGTGAAACCCTTCAATATTTTGTTAACTTTTGCCGCTTTGATTTTGCTTCCCGCTTTAAAAATTATTTCAGCCCGCACTCATTTTTTATAATACTTTTATAAGTCTATAGCTACTGCAACATAGTGTTGATATCTATGCTAACATCCTGAAGCTAATGTTGCAATAGACAAAAATCAGCATAGCTATCGTTACATTGTAGCTAGCAACATCTTGTATTTTCGTTGCAATAGGCCATCTATGGCGTAGTGATAATGCATTGGCGTGTAGAATTTAATGCAATATTTTATTTATATATGCAGTATTTATGAAAGTGAACATCCGCATGGAGATCTCAGTAAAGAATTTTCTGATTGGTTTCAAAATACGTTTATAAACTGACAAATTGTGTGGCCGATGTAGGTTTGAAACATCTTGCGTTGGGACCAAAAAGAAATGTCAAGACATATCCAATATATTTCGTAAATGGATATAAATTTAACACCAAAGAATACGGTGCAAAAAAATAAATAATAATACAAGTGTATTTGTTAAAGGTAGTGATGATCTAGAAAATCACATAAATCATTTTTATGGCATTTTAACACAAATTTTGCAAAAGACATATTTCTCACGACCCGTGGAGAAGGTGTTTCTGTTTAGATGCAATTAATTTGGTAATGTTTCAGCTTCTGCAATTAATGTGCACAAGGATTATAATTTTATTGAAATAAAGCACACATTGCATTACCACAAATACTATCCTTTTGTACTAGCCAAACAAGCATTGCAAGTTTATTACGCTCCTTATCCATCTTTAAAAAGAGATAAAGCAGACTGGTTGATAGTATTCAAAACAAAGGCCAGATTTGTGACGACCCGAATTTCTGACCCCAGAAATCCGTTTCATCATGAAGAAAGAAAGGGATGAGAAAATATAAAAGGTAGAGAAGAAAGAACAATAACATCAGAATCTCACAGCGGAACAAATAAATTATATTAATCACATAAGTATTTACATAATATACAACATCAATCAGAGTTACACAGGTAATACATCACATACTAGACAGTTATAAACACCTGTCGAGTTATACAAGTCAATATACAATACAATACGGACAAATAACTCAGAGATACCAACACAGCGGAACTATATATATATCTACAACGCTGAAGCCTTCTACTCCATTGCTCCTCCAAAATTCGTCAAAGCTAACCTGAATTTCTTGGCTACTCGTAAAAATTTGAGTACCCGAGAGTTTATGAAAAACAGAAATAAACTCCGGGTCAGATATGGGTCTGGTAGGAGAAACAGGTTAAAGTTGCTTAACTTTGAAAAACATTTGAAAACAAAGGGTATCACGTAAGACTTCCCACAAATAAACATGGTAAGTTTTTACCTTACGCTAACCAAATCATTTAATAGGAAATTCTGTGATATTATAATAGGTCTAGGGTTTTCAAGTAAATAGAAAATAAACGAAATTGTTACATCTATTAAATTCCAGCTACTAGCCACAAAAGTGGGTAATACAATCAAAACCGTTGGCACTTATTGGATTGTGGATTTCATACAATGGCAGGGCTACTGGGGTACCGCCCGTCACAATACGTGGCCTAGATCAACGTACCGAGGAGTACGCCCGCTCCCCTGCAACATAAGGCCGGAACCATTCCTTACTGAACAGTCCCGAATAAGACAACCCCGACAGTTGGAGCTCACAACTATCCACACAGCCGAATAAAAAGGGACATCTAGACAGGGGAAAATCTTGTCCTGCTTGGGCATGACCCACCTAACCTTGCTGCACCTCCCCTGTTTTAGCCATTCCCGGTTGATGAGGCTTAAGGCTGCGATTACCTTTAGAGAACACATCTCTTAGAATGTTCATCGCCCACCTGACGATGTTCTGAAAGCATTCAATCCATACAAGTTCGTTCCGGGTTCGAACGAAACCGAAGGCATTATCTCGTTACACTCATTTTGGAATCACCCTCGGAGTTAACGACAATAACCCTTGCACTCTGAATCTTCATCTTCACTTCAGATTCATGACCTATCGTTAATTTGGACCGATGTGGTTTTCGGACTTCCAAATATGGAAAACCCGATCCCGGTCTCATCGAAATCCAAAACATGTCTTTTAAGGCCAAGTTGTTTTAAAGTTTAAAACAATCCAGTTCAATTATCCATATACACACAGATAGATAATTCACAATATCATAATAGATAGTCAACATCAACATAAACAGATAATCTATATTATCGTCACAACAGATAATCCATATTTTCATCATACTTAAATCAGAGCATACCTATCACATAGCATTCATTAATCTCATATTTGAGATCTCAACCCATTCAAGTAAACAATATCATCAATCCATATATAAGCAATCATATCAGCTATAATTAATTTAAAATGAATTAAATAAATTATATCATCTCTAATTAATTTAAAGTAAATTAAATTAATTACTTGATTATTTTAAATCTTGCCTATATATCTATTAATTAATTAATTTTCCATCAATTAATTTATCATCATCCAATTATTCAATTTAATTAATCACTCTTGATTAATTAACTTTAATTACCTCCAAATAATTATCCTTTACTTTATTTTCACAAATTAATTAACCTTATTAAATACAGAAATTAACCTCCAATTTCTTATTCAATTGATTAACTATAATTAATTACTTAAATCTTTAATTACACTAATTAATTTCTCTTCAATTACTTATTATTGGTTAATTGATCTTAATTGATCAATTCTTAAATTCATCATTTAATTATATTTATAAATGATTTCTAATTCATCTTAATTAATTACCCTTTAAATCAATTACTTTAAGTAATTAATCTCAATTAAATCATAGTTATTAATCACCCCTGATTAATACCATTCAGTAATTAACTATCTTTAATTACTCCATCAAATAAATTAATTACTCCTTAATTAATTTTCTTTCATTAATCCCTTGATTCATTATGCAAAGTAATTATATTCCAATTACATTCACTATTAAATCACCCTCGGTTAATTGCATCCAGTAATTATCATTAATTACTTCTATACTTATCTCATCATCATATGATTACTTAAATTAATTAAACTTAATTAACTAACTTAAACCATTCATATTAAACTAAATTAATTACAATGGTAATTAATTCCTTAATTACTTTCGTTTATTAATTATGCTTAACAATCCACAATTGCTTATTTTAAATAATAATTTAATCAATTATTCAAATTAATCCCATTAATTGATTATTTCATAATCTTAGTTAATGACTTTCATTATCTATTGACAATTCTTTAATTACTTTTCCTAAAGTAATTAAAATTTATCATCTATTACATTTTTATTAGTCTTAATAACTCATTAATTATTCCTCACTTAATTCATTAATTTGATTGCTAATCATTAATTAAAAACTAAACCTTATTAAATCAACGATTTCTTAATTACCAATTGATTTACCTTAAATTAATTAACTTATATCTCTTTTAAATAAATTTAAACTCTTAATTTCTAAGTTAATTAATTCTAGTCATTAATTATCCACTTAGTTAACTTAATAATTACAAATCCTTAAGTCTTTAAAACCTTTTTCTATTTAATGATCAATTTATCATTAATAAGGTATTTAAAACAATTTAATTTACATTTACTTTTAAATTTTATTTTAAATTTAAGATTTAAAATGAAATCAAATTAATCTTAACAAGATTAAAACAATTCCAATCTCCTTTTTATTTTACAACTTAAAGAATAATTATCTTAAAATAGAAGATTAAAAGAATTTAAACACGATTTCATTTTGAATTCAAATCAAATTTAAAAATTCACTTTATCTTTCAAATTTGTTTAAAACAAATTTAAATTGAAAAAAACTTTATTTATTTAAAAACTGAGATTCAAACTACTTTTGAAACCAAACTTAACTTGATTTAAACTTTGTTTAAATACCTATTTTTTTCATTTAAAAACCCAGTTTTAAAAATTTTATAAAACTTACAGGTTCTAGACCCTGTAACTAAAATACCCGAGATAAACAAAAACTTCTTCGAGCAAGACCCCAAATTTCTTCGAGTCCAACACTCGAATCACTCGAGTGAAACTCGAGCAACAATCCCCTGCAACACAACTTCACCCGGCCTGCTAATTCTCGAGACAAAACCCTAAATACTTCGAGTAAGATACTCGAACTACTCGAGTAAACTCGAGTTCCATCCTGATCAAACCCAGAAACAACAAGCATCAACACAAATATGCACTGTGCACATGCCCAGTAGCCTCGGTCGATTCCGACCATCGACGGCGAACTCCTCATGCCGACCAGCACCTTAACATACAAACACGATCATCAGTTCCCTCCAACCTAACTCGAAATGGAAATCGAACTAAAAGTCCAACCTGGGAACACACGAGCAGATAGCACCTCCAACCTGTCAACACTGGGCTCTCCATTCTCCGACCATCTAACTGTCTACAACTCCGGCCTCGTCTTTGACTATAACCTAACTACCACCACCCCAAAAATTGCTGCACTCGATCACCTACTTCGGTCGTGGCAATCGTTCCTCAAACATAGCAAAATTTAGGGTTCTAGAAGTAAACCTACTACCGCATCTTCCTCGGTGAACTTCATCACCGTCAAAGATTTTTTCCCAACCTCACTGTTCACCCCTCCATCAACAGGAAGAAACCCGACCTCCTCCTTCAAGTGGATCACCAGGAAATTTCAACTTTCCATCTCCATTTCATACCAAAACTCCTCTCTCATTCTTTTATTAAAAATTATAATTTTTGTTTTAAAAATCATATTTTGATTTTAATACTCAATTTATAATACTGGATTTACATTTTAAAAGGTTTGAGTTTTTGATTTATTTAATCTGCCCAGATGTTTATTATATTTCCAGAGGCAACAAGCTTCATTTGAGGCTTACTTAAACTTTTAAACATTTATTCATGTTCAATCAAACATCTTTGATTTGTAAGTTGAATCCTAACAAAAACTAGATTAAGTGATAATGTGTTTAATTGGAAATTTGAGCCTGGAAAGGTTAACAGAACAGGGCAGAGTAAATATACACAGCATACACAAAAATAATATTCACATCAGGTTTCATTTATGCAATGCATATCACCTTCACGTACTAGCAAGCAACCAACTTTTACTTTAAGTTTTTAAAAGTGAAGTTACTCACTGCCTTTAAAAGATGGTAGAGCCTTTCTTGTTTGAAACCAGTTTTGAAGGATGAAGACAAGACTTTGAAAACTGAAATCCTCTTGCTTTTGATTGTTGAAGCTGTTCAAGTTTGATAAAAAGAAATCTTACTTTTTCCAGGTTTGCTATGTTCTTATGAATGAAAGAAGTAGGAGGTGTATATATATAGAAAAGAGTCACAGGGTATGCATAAGCTTGTACAAACATAATCTGTTTGTATTAGAGATTTTCTTTCATATCTTATCAGGCGGGATTTTGTTTTAGAGGCAGAATTGATTTTTTTTTTTTACATTTCGGCTGACAAAAAGGTGTGCTAGTACTAAATGAAATGGTACTTTATGTTTTCATACTTATCCTATTTTATGTGTAGAGAGATCTTTTTATTTTACTTTGTTTATATTTTGCCTTGCATTTTCTTACAGGCTACATACATATCTTACCTTACCTGGTTTGTGCTTTCACACTAGTCTATTTTTATGTTTGTACATAGATATTTTATTATTACTTGTTCTTGTCTAGCATACTACTTCTACAGGTAACATAATATCTTACCTCTGCCTAGTTGTTTTAATTTTTTGTCTGATATGCTATTATACTTTGCTCTTTTACTTACCTGCATTTACCTGCATATTATTTTACATACATGTTACTTGCCTTGCTTGCTTTATTTTTTTTATTCTTTTTTTATGGAGTTGTTTAAGTCATTTGTTTTGGTTTGTTTCTTAATTTATATTCATGTACTTTTTATACTTCAACAATTTACAAATTTACTTTCATTTTCTGGTTGTGCTTTATTTTTTTATACTTATGTTATTATCATACATTTGATTTATGTTTGTGTTTAATACATTTAAGATTTGTTCTATTTTAAACATATTTGAAAGATGTTATTTCAAATTTACAAATCATAGCTTTCCTATCAAAATACACACATATATATAAATAAATTTAAGATAACATTTTTTTTATTCATATTAAAAATCCATTTGTAAAAATATTTCATTATCAATATAGTTTAAATATAACTCATTATTAAATTAAAAGAATTCATAAAAGAATTTGTCTTCTTATTTAATAAATTTCTTATTTTATCAGCTACATAAAAAAAACCTTTTTATTTAAATTTAAACTTAAGCTAAAATCAATTTTAAATAATTAAGTTTTTATCTTGAGTATTAAAATCATATGGTTATTTATTTAATAGCTTAATATCAAATTAAATCCAATTTTTAATTTATCAAAATATTGAAATAAGAAAACATGCCTATGTCTATTAAATTTAAAACAAAGATTATCTATTTATAATATATAAAGATATGTATACATTACAAATATAAAACAATTTATTAGCCTTTAAAGATAGATTATCAGTTTAAATATTTATTTTAAAGAAGATTATTAAATTTAATTCAAATTTATTATTAACAATATTGTCAAATCAATTAAACTTTGACATAAATTATTAAATTGTTATTGTCAAAATTTCCGGGATATCACATTCCTCCCCCCTTAAAAGAATTTCGTCCCCGAAATTTAAAACAAAGGTAATTTAATAATCTAATTACAGATTAAATTTTTAAACACAGGCATATATCAATCATATGCTAGCAACCATAGCAACCAATTCATCCAATCTACAAATCTAATTGTCCAGATAAAATTCTAAATAGAATTTTCTCGAGTTTCCCGAAGTATAAATATTGGGATACTCTCTTTACAGAATCCAAACAATCAATATTACTAAGTATAGAGCTTCCACCCATCTAGATCTACAAAACAAGACAGGATATCAGACTACAGATAAGTCTGACTCAACAACCAAAACTCTCTGAACTGCTGACTCTACAATCAAAGATAGATCTTACACGTACTCCCTCAGAGATACGTGAAACACAATGAATCTCAGTTATCCAAACTGGCATTCACTCCTAAAGACCAAACCCTTATTCAAAATCAAGTTTCCGACTTCAAAATCCAAATTCCTCCGTCTCTTATCCACAAAACTCTTCGTACGATCCCGGACTGCCTACATCCTTCCTGATCAGCTCAACACTTGCTGAAGTCCTTAGAAACAACTGAACCAAAGACAATCCATCAAAATGATCTTTCCAAGATTGACTAAAACTCAGAACACAAACTCAATTCCAAAATCAAGAGACTGATCTTACTTCTTCTCATATGGAAAGATAATACAGATGCATTCCAATCTGGTCTTAAGGTCCTGAAAAATTTCCAGTAGAAACTCTCTAATCCAAAACACAACTAAAACCGCTGCCACCATGCTTCCACTGCGCAACCCTAATCAGAGCAGATGAAAATGTTAACGATGATTTCGAGGACAAACTGGACAACACATCTTAGAACTATGGTTCAACAGATCCTTAAAAGAAACTCAGAAGTTCCTCCAAAACCTGAGCTGCTTCACCAAACTCTCTCATCCAAAAACCATCCTATTATTAAGCTGAATCATTGTTACCACTCTTAGAATCCATTAGATACCAAACTCAACCTCTAGACACGGACAAAATTCTGACCTCCTGAAGACATCCATAAAAATCACATAACCCAAGAGAACACTCAAACAATCGCAAGTCACTTTTGCGATCAATCTAGCCCACTACCAAAGAAAAACCGTTCTCTCTTTACCAAACAGAACAGCCTACGCTTAATTAGCCAATTCATCGAAGAAACGGGTCCACCTAATTATTTCTGAATTCCATTCCAGAAAAACTGCTAAGCCAGAAGATCTCTTGCCAACACCGAGAACATTCCAAGCTGCAATGCTTCCACAAATTCTAAGACTTCCTATCCAAAGATCTTCGAGGAACTCGGACCTCAGACAGAAACATTCTACTGAACTCAGCCTCAACGCTGAAACAGATACACTTCCTTAACTGATTCCAAAGAAACATCTTCGGAGACTTCCATAGTCACTGTGTCTCATCACACGGCTACTACATCCCGAGGTAAGATATCCGGACTTGCTCATGCCAAACCGATAGGTCCAAACTCTAGCTCATCCAAACTTACGCTTCAAAAGTGAACTCCGAACCTTAACAGGTTTCCTTCAGAGATTGATGAAATCCTTACACCACCCAAAGCTCACTCGAGACGGTAATAGGTCTACAGTTTCGACAGATACACTTCCAAACTCAAATACTCAAACTCCAACCATTGGTAGTCGTATTACACACACCACTACCCTATCTACCTTTATAACTTATATTGGATAACCCGGACAGGTAACACAACAAATAGGTAGAAATAAATATAAATATATTTATATATAAAAATTACAAATACGTTCTCTCAAGATAGAAATCACTCAAGAGCCTAGGTATTCACTCAACCTAGCGCTCTGATACCAACTGTGACGACCCGAATTTCTGACCCCAGAAATCCGTTTCATCATGAAGAAAGAAAGGGATGAGAAAATAGAAAAGGTAGAGAAGAAAGAACAACAACATCAGAATCTCACAGCGGAACGAATAAATTATATTAATCACATAAGTATTTACATAATATACAACGTCAATTAGAGTTACACAGGTAATACATCACATACTAGACAGTTATAAACACCTGTCTAGTTATACAACTCAATATACAATACAATACAGACAAATAACTCAGAGATACCAACACAGCGGAACTATATATATATCTACAACGCTGAAGCCTTCTGCTCCATTGCTCCTCCAAAATTCGTAAAAGCTAACCTGAATCTCTTGGCTACTCGTAAAAGTTTGAGTACCCGAGAGTTTATGAAAAAGAGAAATAAACTCCGGGTCAGACATGGGTCTGGTATGAGTAACAGGTTAAAGTTGCTTAACTTTGAAAAACATTTGAAAACAAAGGGTATCACGTAAGACTTCCCACAAATAAACATGGTAAGTTTTTACCTTACGCTAACCAAATCATTTAATAGGAAATTCCATGATATTATAATAGGTCTAGGGTTTTCAAGTAAATAGAAAATAGCCGAAATTGTTACATCTATTAAATTCCAGCTACTAGCCACAAAAGTGGGTAATACAATCAAAACCGTTGGCACTTATTGGATTGTGGATTCCATACAATGGCAGGGCTACTGGGGTACCGCCCGTCACAGTACGTGGCCCAGATCAACGTACCGAGGAGTACGCCCGCTCCCCTACAACACAAGGCCAGAACCATTCCTTACTGAACAGTCCCGAACAAGACAACCCCGACAGTTGGAGCTCACAACTGCCCACACAGCCGAATAAAAAGGGACATCTAGACAGGGGGAAATCTTGTCCTGCTTGGGCATGACCCACCTAACCTTGCTGCACCTCCCCTGTTTTAGCCATTCCCGGTTGATGAGGCTTGAGGCTGCGATTACCTTTAGAGAACACATCTCTTAGAATGCTTATCGCCCACCTGACGATGTTCTGAAAGCATTCAATCCATACAAGTTCGTTCCGGGTTCGAACGAAACCGAAGGCATTATCTCTTTACACTCATTTTGGAATCATCCTCGGAGTTAACGACAATAACCCTTGCACTCTGAATCTTTATCTTCACTTCAGATTCACGACCTATCGTTAATTTGGACCGATGTGGTTTTCGGACTTCCAAATATGGAAAACCCGATCCCGGTCTCATCGAAATCCAAAACGTGTCTTTTAAGGCCAAGTTGTTTTAAAGTTTAAAACAATCCAGTTCAATTATCCATATACACACAGATAGATAATTCACAATATCATAATAGATAGTCAACATCAACATAAACAGATAATCTATATTATCATCACAATAGATAATCCATATTTTCATCATACTTAAATCAGAGCATACCTATCACATAGCATTCATTAATCTCATATTTGAGATCTCAACCCATTCAAGTAAACAATATCATCAATCCATATATAAGCAATCATATCAACTATAATTAATTTAAAACGAATTAAATAAATTATATCATCTCTAATTAATTTAAAGTAAATTAAATTAATTACTTCACCATTTTAAATCTTGCCCATATATCCATTAATTAATTAATTTTCCATCAATTAATTTATCATCATCCAATTATTCAATTTAATTAATCACTCTTGATTAATTAACTTTAATTACCTCCAAATAATTATCCTTTACTTTATTTTCACAAATTAATTAACCTTATTAAATACAGAAATTAACCTCCAATTTCTTATTCAATTGATTAACTATAATTAATTACTTAAATCTTTAATTACACTAATTAATTTCTCTTTAATTAATTATTATTGGTTAATTGATCTTAATTGATCAATTCTTAAATTCATCATTTAATTATATTTATAAATGATTTCTAATTCATCTTAATTAATTACCCTTTAAATCAATTACTTTAAGTAATTAATCTCAATTAAATCATAGTTATTAATCACCCCTGATTAATACCATTCAGTAATTAACTATCTTTAATTACTCCATCAAATAAATTAATTACTCCTTAATTAATTTGCTTTCAATTAATCCCTTGATTCATTATGTAAAGTAATTATATTCCAATTACTTTCACTATTAAATCACCCTCAGTTAATTACATCCAGTAATTATCATTAATTACTTCTATACTTATCTCATCATCATATGATTATTTAAATTAATTAAACTTAATTAACTAACTTAAACCATTCATATTGAACTGAATTAATTACAATGAGTAATTAATTCCTTAATTACTTTCGTTTAGTAATTATGCTTAACAATCCACAATTGCTTATTTTAAATAATAATTTAATCAATTATGAAAATTAATCCCATTAATTGATTATTTCATAATCTTAGTTAATGACTTTCATTATCTATTGACGATTCTTTAATTACTTTTCCTAAAGTAATTAACTAAAATTTATTATCTATTACATTTTTATTAGTCTTAATAACTCATTAATTATTCCTCACTTAATTCATTAATTTGATTGCTAATCATTAATTAAAAATTAAACCTTATTAAATCAATGATTTCTTAATTACCAATTGATTTACCTTAAATTAATTAACTTATATCTCTTTTAAATAAATTTAAACTCTTAATTTCTAAGTTAATTAATTCTATTCATTAATTATCCACTTAGTTAACTTAATAATTACAAATCCTTAAGTCTTTAAAACCTTTTTCTATTTAATGATCAATTTATCATTAATAAGGTATTTAAAACAATTTAATTTACATTTACTTTTAAATTTCATTTTAAATTTAAGATTTAAAAAGAAATCAAATTAATCTTAACAAGATTAAAACAATTCCAAACTCCTTTTTATTTTACAACTTAAAGAATAATTATCTTAAAATAGAAGATTAAAAGAATTTAAACACGATTTCATTTTAAATTCAAATCAAATTTAAAAATTCACTTTATCTTTCAAATTTGTTTAAAACAAATTTAAATTTAAAAAAAACTTTATTTATTTAAAAACTGAGATTCAAACTACTTTTGAAACCAAACTTAACTTGATTTAAACTTTGTTTAAACACCTATTTTTTTCATTTAAAAACCCAGTTTTAAAAATTTTATAAAACTTACAGGTTCTAGACCCTGTAACTAAAATACCCGAGATAAACAAAAACTTCTTCGAGCAAGACCCCAAATTTCTTCGAGTCCAACACTCGAATCACTCGAGTGAAACTCGAGCAATAATCCCCTGCAACACAACTTCACCCGGCCTGCTAATTCTCGAGACAAAACCCTAAATACTTCGAGTAAGATACTCGAACTACTCGAGTAAACTCGAGTTCCATCCTGATCAAACCCAGAAACAACAAGCATCAACACAAATGTGCACTGTGCACATGCCCAGCAGCCTCGGTCGATTCCGACCATCGACGGCGAACTCCCCATGCCGACCAGCACCTCAACATACAAACACGATCATCAGTTCCCTCCAACCTAACTCGAAATGGAAATCGAACTAAAAGTCCAACCTGGGAACACACGAGCAGATAGCACCTCCAACCTGTCAACACTGGGCTCTCCATTCTCCGACCATCTAACTGTCTACAACTCTGGCCTCGTCTTTGACTACAACCCAACTACCACCACCCCAAAAATCGCTGCACTCGATCACCTACTTCGGCTGTGGCAATCGATTCCTCAAACACAGCAAAATTTAGGGTTCTAGAAGAAAACCCACTGCCGCATCTTCCTCGGTGAACTTCATCACCGTCAAAGATTTTTCCCAACCTCACTGTTCACCCCTCCATCAACAGGAAGAAACCCGACCTCCTCCTTCAAGTGGATCACCAAGAAATTTCAACTTTCCTTCTCCAGTTCATACCAAAACTCCTCTCTCATTCTTTTATTAAAAATTATAATTTTTGTTTTAAAAATCATATTTTGATTTTAATACTCAATTTATAATACTGGATTTACATTTTAAAAGGTTTGAGTTTTTGATTTATTTAATCTGCCCAGATGTTTATTATATTTCCAGAGGCAACAAGCTTCATTTGAGGCTTACTTAAACTTTTAAACATTTATTCATGTTCAATCAAACATCTTTGATTTGTAAGTTGAATCCTAACAAAAACTAGATTAAGTGATAATGTGTTTAATTGGAAATTTGAGCCTGGAAAGGTTAACAGAACAGGGCAGAGTAAATATACACAGCATACACAAAAATAATATTCACATCAGGTTTCATTTATGCAATACATATCACCTTCACGTACTAGCAAGCAACCAACTTTTACTTTAAGTTTTTAAAAGTGAAGTTACTCACTGCCTTTAAAAGATGGCAGAGCCTTTCTTGTTTGAAACCAGTTTTGAAGGATGAAGACAGGACTTTGAAAACTGAAATCCTCTTGCTTTTGATTGTTGAAGTTGTTCAAGTTTGTTAAAAAGAAAGCTTACTTTTTCCAGGTTTGCTATGTTCTTATGAATGAAAGAAGTAGGAGGTGTATATATATAGAAAAGAGTCACAGGGTATGCATAAGCTTGTACAAACATAATCTGTTTGTATCAGAGATTTTCTTTCATATCTTACCGGCGAGATTTTATTTTAGAGTCAGAATTGATTTTTTTTTTTTTTTTTTTTTTTTTTTTTACATTTCGGCTGACAAAAAGGTGTGATAGTATTAAATGAAATGGTACTTTATGTTTTCATACTTATCCTATTTTATGTGTAGAGAGATCTTTTTATTTTACTTTGTTTATATTTTGCCTTGCATTTTCTTACAGGCTACATACATATCTTACCTTACCTGGTTTGTGCTTTCACACTAATCTATTTTTATGTTTGTACATAGATATTTTATTATTACTTGTTCTTGTCTAGCATACTACTTCTACAGGTAACATAATATCTTACCTCTGCCTAGTTGTTTTAATTTTTTGTCTGATATGCTATTATACTTTGCTCTTTTACTTACCTGCATTTACCTGCATATTATTTTACATACATGTTACTTGCCTTGCTTGCTTTATTTTTTTTATTCTTTTTTTATGGAGTTGTTTAAGTCATTTGTTTTGGTTTGTTTCTTAATTTATATTCATGTACTTTTTATACTTCAACAATTTACAAATTTACTTTCATTTCCAGGTTGTGCTTTATTTTTTTATACTTATGTTATTATCATACATTTGATTTATGTTTGTGTTTAATACATTTAAGATTTGTTCTATTTTAAACATATTTGAAAGATGTTATTTCAAATTTAGAAATCATAGCTTTCCTATCAAAATACACACATATATATATAAATAAATTTAAGATAACAATTTTTTTATTCATATTAAAAACCCGTTTGTAAAAATATTACATTATCAATATAGTTTAAATATAACTCATTAATAAATTAAAATAATTCATAAAAGAATTTGTCTTCTTATTTAACAAATTTCTTATTTTATCAGCTACATAAAAAAAACCTTTTTATTTAAATTTAAACTTAAGCTAAAATCAATTTTAAATAATTAAGTTTTTAACTTGAGTATTAAAATCATGTTATTTATTTAATAGCTTAATATCAAATTAAATCCAATTTTTAATTTATCAAAACACTGAAATAAGAAAACATGCCTATGTCTATTAAATTTAAAACAAAGATTATCTATTTATAATATATACATATATGTATACATTACAAATATAAAACAATTTATTAGCCTTTAAAGATAGATTATCAGTTTAAATATTTATTTTAAAGAAGATTATTAAATTTAATTCAAATTTATTGTTAACAATATTGTCAAATCAATTAAAATTTGACATAAATTATTAAATTGTTATTGTCAAAATTTCCGGGATATCACAAGATTTATGTTTGATGGGAAGAATATTCTAGACGAACAAGCTTACCAGACAAATCTTGAGCAAAGCAACGAAATAGTAGTTACAGACGATCGTACGGATTTTGGACTTCTGAATTATGAATCAAACATTTTGGTAGAAGCGTTCGAGATTATGGAGGAAAATAACGTAGAATATGAGACCGAATCTGAATCAGAAGACGATGATGATTGATTTAAATGATGAGCATTATTTGATAGTTATGTAATTATGCAATTGATGTAATTGATAAGATTATGCAGTTGATGTAATTACGCAATTTGATGTAACTATGTTGAATTCTTGGTGTATTACGAAATTGATGAAATTTATTTGCTAGTTAGGTAATTTATGTCATTTACGAAACCGAATCTGTTTATCGTTATTTACGTCTTTTATGGCATATTAGACCCAATCTGAATCAGGTATAATTTGCACTTTATGTCCTTTATATCATTTATGTCATTTACTTATAAAATATATTTCATTATCATGTTATTGTTCTCTTTTAAAATGATGTGTCTGTGACAAGTATATATCATGTCGTCTAGAAGGAGGAGTTCTTCGCACTCTTAAGGTGGGAATGGCAACGGTCCATCGCAACTACCACAGCGACTTGTCGTGACTCTAGTACCTAGAGCCAAAGGGCAAGTATTAAACTTTTTTCAGCATCTTAAATAGTTTGTGTACGATATACTAATCTGTATCATACTTAACACATTGGGTTTGAGATACAACCATCGACTGTAGTTCTATCGGTTTCGAGGGAGGCATACAAGAGTTGGATGTTGGTTTGTTGGCCGAAGTGGGATAACATCCCATGCCACATCCTCGAGTGTATTTGGTAGGATTTCATTGTAAGTATATTCCTCTGTTTTCCATTCTTAATTTCTTTTTTGTCGCTTATTTATTATTAATTTTTATTGTTTAATTTTTGGTTGCTTGTTTGTCAAGAAACACAGGTTTCCGTGGACATACAGTCAAATGACCTGCAGCTGGTACCACACTACTAGATGCATAAGATGAGGAAGAATTATAGGGATTCATGTTGATAGTGAAGCATAAAGTGCAGAAGCCAAACTAGATGGGGACGAGTGTATGGAAAGGGTGGCTGAAATACGGGGATAGTGACGAGGCGAAGTTAAGTGTACTAAACTTTTATTAATTATTTGATTGATACGTAAATATCAGAAAATATTTGGTCAGTAAATAATATATTAAATTTAAATGTACAGGCAGAGTCGGAAAGAAACTTTGCAAATAGGAACAAAATCTCATCACTCATCGAGGAGGGTCGAAGTCGTTTCAGCAGTATCGCCAGGAGTCGGTAAATTTAATAATTGTAAATAGTTATTGTGCTATATAATTTTGAATATAAAATAACCGTATATAATAATCAATTTCAAGAAGCTAAGGCGTAGGGTCCTGTGTCGTATATGGATGTGTTTACCCATACGCATGCCGTCGAGCATGTAAATTCGAACGGGATAATTTTATATACATGGTACGACGATAAATCTAGCAAGAGCCATGTAAACATATTTTAGTTTATGTACTATTAGTAATTGTCTTAATTGTTAAATTATAATGAAATAAGATATCATGATATTAACCTTAACTGCATTTTTATTTCTTCATGCAGGCAAGGTTTATGGAACAATGCCAGGAACTCCTGAAGGATACCGGTCGACAGCAGCTCACGACGGATGAGGATGACATTATTTTTTAGGCTTCCAATGTCTCGAAACAGGCGCTACGGCTTTGGCAATTAAGTGGTAATGAATAATATATCAAGATATAACAGTTTAATAATCTTTTAATTTTTGGTGCATCGCATTAGTTTCAGTCATAAGTTTATAGATATAACAATTAACATATCATGTTGTAATTTTGATAGTAAGATTATAGACTAAATTAAATAAGTGTTGCAGGCTAGTATACAGGGGTGAGCCGGCCAACCGACCATAGCTGATATCGATTTAGCAGAGATCGAGCTGAGAGCTAAGGTGGTGCAGTTGGGAGATCAGAACCGTCGCCAGACCATCGAGATGACACAACTGCTGGATTAGCGTATTTTTGCGTACATGTAGAAATATGGTGGCTATTTTTTATCTTCTGTTGGTTCGGAAGGTTCTGGAGCTAATTGACCGGATTGATATGTATGCTTTTTTTTCACCGCTTTGTAAGTTTGGATGATATATTGAGTTGGTGGATTTGGATTTGAACTGTTATGTATATTGTTTGATGATACACTTGGGCTAGTGATTCTGACATTTTGGAGTTGATTGTCAGGGGTTGGTGAAGCATTGATGGATATATTGTAAAATTAGATGTATGAGAATTATGGTAGTGAAGTTTGGTTTGATTTTATATGATTTAGGTTGGATTTTATATGAATTGGTTTTGATATATGTTTTTGTTTTTGATATTTTGTTATCTTTCTATAGTTTGATTTCATGTCGGATATCTGAGTTGGATATGTTGAGTTGGGTGAAAGATATTGTATTTATGAATTGTGGATGGAAGATCAAATCATAGCTAAAATACAGAAAAAAAATTGCAGGTTTTCCGATAATATTTCGACGGCCTGTAGGTCAAATTTTACCGACCGTTTCGACGGCTATAGAGGGCGAAATTATGACGGCTTCTGATGGCTTTCGGTAATAAAAGTAACTGTCCACGTGTCCTTCGAAAATACAGGCGATGGTCGCTGTCGGGAGCCGTTGTAAAATCTGATCACCGGCAACTTAATTTGCAGCGCCATTTTTGGACGGCTTTCAAAAGCCACCGACGGTCGGAAACAGTCGAAAAATGCTCTGCTACTTTTAATGCATCCCTTTATGCAGAAACATCTGGGCAGATGTGATTATTTTGTCTCTCACGCGACATAAAACATTCCCTATGCAACAATTATCCAGTTGATACATAATATATATAGGTGATGTCACATGTGCATCATATTATTAAATTTTTGTTTATTACAAAAGTATAAGTTAATGATTTGTGATTATTATGTGTGTTGGAAAGATTGTACTATTAATTACTTACCGAAATGATCTACAATTTTATGCATTTCGGTATATAAAGAGAATGCTAGGTTGGTGAAGTGTAACCTTCCTCATTTTCAAATATTCAATAAAACAACATCAGTTCCACTCAAATGTTGAAGAGGTCTTTTGATGCATTTATCTGTCAAAATCAGAAGTCGGAAGACTAATTATAATGGACAATGTGAAAGACCCGCTGACCCCGTTTTAAAATTCTTGCTGGACCACATTTATAGGTTTTACTACCCACGATTGGTAGAGGTTCCAATATTAGTTATTTGTACGAGCGTTACGGCACGCACTTCATGCGTGATGAAGAAGACTGAATTGTTTTTCTATAAATGGTATTTATTTAATATGTTCAAAAGAAAATGCTTTCCATATATATTTAGTCATATTCTTGTATTGAATCACACGTAAGTAATTTGAAATTTTATTTCTAGGTTGCAATATCTAATTTCTTGTAGGTTTAAATTTTTATTTATATTGTTAATTAGTAAAATTGCTAGATCCTATTTTTTAGTGATATTAAGACTTTAGTAAATTTTTGTAGAGGACGATTTGAATTTTTAAAAGAAGCTTAATTGTCGGATCCTAATCTTAAGCAATGCTAAATTTTAATAATATCTGTATAGAGATATTTTTGGTATTTCATGCTGATACCAAAAAAATATGACAGCAAATATATTATAACTATTAATAAAGAATTACATATAAAGGACAATTTTGAAAGTTCACGGTCAGACCAAAAGTTTCCGCTTCCAAACCAATTAATAATTATATGAGCGTTATGGTACGCGCTGCGCTCGTGATGATGGCATGTGCTTTGTGCGTGAATTGTTCTTCTGCAATTTGTATATGATTAACACATTCAAAAGAAAATAATTTGCAAAATCGTTGGTCATGGTTTTACTTTGAAATTATGTGTAATTAATTCAAATTTTTATTTCTAAGTTGCAATGTTTAATTTTTTGTTAGTTTGAATTTTATTTATGTTATTAATTAATAAACAACGATTTTGTAAATAAAGTATTTGTTTAAATGATATTTATTTATTAGATCCTATTCTTATGTGTAGAGGGATAATTTGAATTTTTAATTTTTTTTAATTGTTTTAACTTAGTTCGAATGGTTCTAGTCCAACCTAGAAATAATAGGCTAAAAATAATAAATAATAATTAAATTATATATTAGTAAAGGGTATTTTGCGAAGTTCATGGTCGGACCAAAAGTTTGCGCTTCCAAGTCAATTATCAATAAAGATGTTGATTTTACAAATTTGATTTACCCATGTTTTGTTAAATTTTGCAAATAGCAGTGCCATGTTAGTCATAATCATTACCGTATTATTCTAGTTACCAATATATTTATATTACAACTAGCCAAAGACGGAGTGTCGAATTATACATGCGCTTTTACGGGCATCAACATTATCCTGTCTATGTATTATTGCTTCCAGTTGTTTTTATTCAATACTATTACTGTTGCTTTGCTTAATAGAAAGCATTATTTTTGACATGACAAATTTACACTACAATTTGGAAGAGAGATATGATTTATTGATGTTTTTCAAAACATTTTTTTGTAAACAATTCAAAATGGAAGTTTCATTTACAATTTTACGACTACTGTTACTTTTAAAGGCAAGAGCTTTCAGTTGGAAAAATAGTAATTACAAAATCGTTAGTACACTCAAATTTCTTTACATTAAGGTCAATTATTTAAACCTTTTTCCAAAACTTCTTCAATTATTTGAATTCTGATAATCTTATTATGTTGTGATACTATAATATGTATATTTCCTTATTGAAATAGTAACTATCTAAATTTCTTTATTCAAATTTTGATCCAACATAAGGTCTTTTCTTTAAATTACGCCACAACAAAATATATGAAATAAAAAATATAATGAAAAAAAATCAGTTTTGGTCACAACAACTATTCTTTTGTACACTGCTAACACGAATTATAAACTTAATAAAATGGTATCATTATATAAATTAAAATACACATGATTCCAACTACAATCTTGTGACATCCCGGAAATTTAGTGATATTATTTTAACGAGTATTTAATCAGATAAAATGAAATATAGACTTATTATCTCCAAAACTGATATTATATGTATTTAATGTAAATAAAATATACTTTATCAATATTTAAACAAAAGAGAGGAGCGAAATATGTTTCGAATATTAAATAATAAACAATAGATAAGTAAATTAATTTGGGTAATTAACTTGTATAAGAAATAAGAATAAGTATTATATTAAAAATAAATAATATCACAAATAAATTTTGGGTAAGTGGATATAAAATAAAATACATCTTATCAATAAATTAACATAGTGTAAATCAATATGGTTATAAATAAATATAAAAATATATCATTACTAGAAATAGGAAATGAGTAAGTATGAAAACAAATAATAAATAGTAGATTATATGTTGATAGTTTAATTTTAAAAAGAAATAAAATTAAATAAAATTTTAGTTATGATGATATTAAAAGAATAAACACTTAGCATATATAGGAAGCAATAAATGATGATAAGTATAAGACTTGTGAAACAAGACAAAGTTATATATATAGTTATGCTCACCCAAAATCAAAGTCAGGTTGCATTCTTTTAAATATATATATATATATATATATGTATATATATATATATATATATATATAAGCTTCAACCATAAGACAAGGTAATATAAAGCTAAATATGCTTTTGAAATCAAGTTGAACAAACCTGGGAAAATATATAAAGATAAGTGTGATGATATAAACAAGACAAAACTGATTAATGGGGCACACAACCTAATCTTTTCAGCCTACAATTGAGAAAAAAAAAATCTCTGGTACAAAAATATTTCAAGTACATAAAAAATCTCTTGCATCATGTCTTCATCCTGTATATTCTCCCTATATATCATCTTATATTTTCAGTTCGCTCATTAAAAAGAAACTGAGAAAAAAGAAAAGAAAACAAAACTGCAACTTGAACTTAATACAAACAAACTTGTTTAACATCAACAACATCAAAGATTGGAGTTTGGAATTCAAAGCTTGAAGGCTGGGAAACAAAGATCAAGACTGTGTTCATCTGGAAACTGAAATTGCTCTCTTTTAACTCATTTTTGGTGAGTAAACTAACTATTTTTAAAACTCAAGTTTGGTAATTAGTTCATATATATCTTGTGTTTGCTATATATATTGTAATATGTAATTCTGACATGCTATCTGAAAGTTAAAATGTGATAATCTTCCGTATTTTTAAAATTTCCTGAGCAAAGAAGTAAACTTATACATCTTCATATATATATATATATATATATATATATATATATATATATATCATCTTAAGTTAAGAATTTATTATCAAATAGGTTGTTTAAAACTTTAGTTGCAACATGAAATGAATTTAAAGTATCACAGTAAATTATAAAACTGTTTATACAGGTTTTAAGTAAAAGGAAATTAAAAGCTAAAATTTGAAAGTTTTAAATTTGTGAATTTGATCACATATCTTGATTGCACAAACAAAGTTAAGATTTTTAGTATAAAAATTGTGATTTTTAGTTCAATATTTAAAGTGCAGTTCGAAAATAGACAAAAGTTACATTTATGTCAATTTCGGTTGATCTAATTAATTTTAATTGTTGAAATTTCTTAGGAAGCAAGCTTGAAGATGAATTAACACAAGAAAAATGCCTAAATTTTTTTCGAATGCATGGATTTTGAGGCCAAGATACAAATAGGGTTTGGGTTCATGTTGTATTGATGTTCTGTAAAAAATTGTTTTCGTCGCCGTGTTTGAATCGAGTGGCACGCGGGTTTGGGTGAAGGCCGATGAAGATCTGGAAATGGTGTTGATGAAGTGGTTTGGCCTCTGGTGATGGATGATGGCAGTACGTGGTGATTTTCGGTGGTGCGTTCGTGTAGCCGGTTCGAGCTACAGGCGAGATTTTTTTCCGATCAATTCGTGGAAATTGGGTTTTGTTTTCGATTAAGAGGGTGATTTGGGGTTTGTGGGTAGCGACAAGGGTTGCCGGAGGTGAGGAGAACCACCGTGCACGTGCACGGTGGCTATCGGTGTCTGGTTTGGTGACGAGGGTGAATGCGAGGCGACGCATGAGTGTTCTTGGGTTTGTCTCGAGGTGGAACGTGGTGCGCGCATGAGTGTCGATGTTCAGCAGTCTAAAATTTATAACTTAAGCTAAAAAAAAGAAGAAGAAAAAGGAATCAGGAAGAAGAAGGAGATAGAGTAGAGAGGAGAGCTCGGGAAACAGAAAGAAGGCACGGGCTTTACACGAGAAAACGTGTGAGTTGCTTCGGGTTCCAACTTCTATGTGAATCAGCTTATAACCTTGGGTTATTTTGTTAATGGTTTCAATTTTGAAAAAATTTAAAACCAAGATTTGGTTTAAAATCATTGATAGAGTTTTCAAATCTAAGATGATTAAATTAATTTTAAGTGTAAGTGATTAAAAATGTAATTTAATTTATTCTTGTAAAATTAAATGAATAACTTAAAGATTAAATAAATTTGAACTTTAGAAATTGATCATGTGTTTAAATCAATTTTAAACGTAAGAAAATTTAATTAATTATTTAAGGTTAATTAATAAATGGTAATTAACTTAAGTCATTAGTTAAGGATTAAATGATTAATTAATTGATAATAAATGATTGATTAATTGATAATAAATGATTAATTAAAATAATTTGTGGTAATTAAATATGTAATTAAATTTTATTAATTAATAATTAAGTTATTAATTAATAATTAAGAATCAATTAATTAACCGAGTAATTAAGTAAAAATCAATAAATTTAATAAGTTAATTAATTAGTAATTAATAAGCAGAATAAAGTAGTTTATTTTTAGTAATTAATTAAATTAAGTAAACCAAACTATTTGATTTGAACTGATGATTCTTGTTGATTGACTCTGATATCTGTTCGATGATATTTTGTGATATGTTGTGATATATTCTGGATATATCTGTGATGACTGTATACGATTTATCTATGATGTCTGTTATGTAAATTCTTAATATTAAATTAAACTGTTCAAGTTAAGTAGACAACTTGGCCCTTAAAATGGCGTTTGGATTTCGATGAGACCAGGATCGGGTATCAATTCGATATTCCCGAAAACCACATCGATCCAAATTAAACGATAGGTCGTGACATCTCAGGTGGTGATCGAGATGGTATTTCAGAATGCAAGGATTAACGTCGTTAACTCTGAGGGTGATTCCAAAACGAGTGTAACAAGATAATGCCTTCGGTTTCGTTCGAACCCGGAATGAACTTGTATGGATTGAATGCTTTCAGCACATCGTCAGGCGGACGATGAGCATTCTAAGGAATATGTTCTATAAAGGCAATCGCAGCCTCAAGCCTCATCAACCGGGAATGGCTAAAACAGGGGAGATGCAGCAAGGTTAGGTGGGTCATGCCCAAGCAGGACAAGGTATACCCCTGTCTAGATGTCCCTTTATTTCGGCTGTGAGGGCAGGTTTGGCCACAACTGCGGGGTTATCTTGTTCGGGACTGTTTAGTAAGGAATGGTTCCGGCCTTGTGCTGTAGAGGGTCGGGAGTGATCCTCGGTACGGTGAATTAGGCCTCGTACTGTGACGGGAGGTACCCCAGTATCCTTGCCATTGTTGGAAAGCCATTTTCCCTACGAGACCCTACGGTTTTGATTTGTATTACCCACTTTCGTGGCTAGTAGCTGGAATTTAATGAATGTAACAATTTCAGCTATTCTCTATTTACTTGAAAACCCTAGACACTATTATAATATCATCAGATTTCCTATAAAATGTTTTGGTTAGCGTAAGGTAAAAACTTACCCGTATTTATGTGTGGGGAGTCTTACGTGATACCTTTATTTTCAAATGATTTTCAAAGTTAAACAATTTCAACCGTTTACTCACACCATACCCATGTCTGACCCGGAGTTTATATTTTGTTTTTCATAAACTCTTGGGTACTCAAATTTTTATGAGTAGCCAAGTGATAGGTATTTGGAGTATTGATTTACTAGAGGAGCTTTGGAGAAGAAGACCAGACGTATGTATCTATCTATGTAGTTCCGCTGTGTAGATAGTGTATGCTGTATTTTGGATGTATGTATGGATATATATGTATATGACAGTTCTGTTGTATGATATTGTATAACTCTGATGTATGTATAACTATGTAATAGTTATGTGATGTATTATATTTTGTTCTATTCTGCTGTGAGATTCTGATATTGTTATTCTTTCTTTCTATTCTTTTCTATTTCTATCCCTTTCTTTCTTAATGATGATACGTCTTTCTGGGGCTAGAAAGGCGGTCGTTACAGTTGGTATCAGAGCGCTAGGTGGACCGAGTACCTAGGCTCTTGTGTTATATTTATCTTGAGAGTTCGTATTTGTATTTTTCATACACTACAAGAAAACTGATTTTTTGTAGCGCCCAAAAATCGCCACTAAGTATTTTTAGTGGCGTTTCGATAATCGTTACGAAAAAACATGCCACTAAAAATCCTCGAGTATTAGTTGCACTTTTTTAAACGCTACCAAATATATTTTTTTGATAGCATTTTTATAACGCCATAGAATTCCTTTTTTGTAGCGCCTATTTGCCGCCACCGAAAAGGTTTTCTCCTCCATGATACTTTTTTATGGCGTTATCTAAATTTTTTGTAGCGCCTGTTTAACGCCACCGAAAGGGTTTTCTCCTCCACGTTACCTTTTCATGGCGTTATATACATTTTTTGTAGCGCTTAATAAATGCCAGCATAAGTGTGCTTGAGTTTTTAATCACTATTTTGTAGCGCTTAATAAACGCCAGCATAAGTGTACTTGAGTTTTTAATCACTCTTTTGTAGCGACATTTTAACGCTACCAAAATAAATAATATCCAGTAGCGTTTGTTTCCCTCCACTTGCTACTCCAGATTTACCACTGATCTAGCATGCAATTATATAATAACAGAATACGCAAGCACATACACTTTTGAACGCAATATATTAAACACTTACAAAATACGTATACACATTGAAGATCCACAAGATACATGGACATTCATACATCCACATACATAGGTGTCGACAAAAAGCTACCCGTAGACATACACAACCAAACTACCATAAATGTTATAACCAAACTACCATAAGTGTCATAACCGCACATATACATCTGAAATAAACGTCTGAAATAACCAAAGTACCGAGCAAAACCTGAACCACCATAAAAACCTGAACTACCTGTAAACAAAGAACAGAACAAAAGAGTGAGAAAACAAAACCTTAACTTAAAAATGCATCACTAACATTCCACCACAATCCATACATAACTCCTCACCATCAGTTATACTAAAGTAATATCTGAATAAATATACAGACATACGTATTTTAAAAATATAAATTACTAAAACTTGCATAGATAAATAGGGATGTACCTACGCATAAAAGAAATGAAATCAATTCTACAAAATGGACAAGATATGATATAGTAAGAGTATTGAACAGTGTAACGGTCAATTAAACAAGTCTAAAACACCAAAAAGCACAATAATACACCCCATGCACGTGAGATACACAACAACAAAACTGAAACTCAAATATATGAAGACAACACACAAACACACACAACATCCATTCAATATAAACACAACAGTTCCTACAATACATAACACTATATATATAGACACACAGACACAAATGCACTCACGCATAAACATATAGCATTTGAATGCACACACACAACACAATGCAGAACACACATTGCTTAATCATGGTTACATGGCCTTAAAGGATAGTTAACCGCTTAAGACAAGGTTTATATATATAAAAAATTAATTAGTGAATAATATGGCACATCCAAAACTTCTAGTTATAACTAGGAATTTACTTGCTATAAGTTTCTCGCTACTTTATGCTAATGTACCGTAATAAAATTATTTGTGCTGGATACTGTGTTAAAATTATCATCTGTTTACTCAGTAGTATGATATTGAGTAAACAGATGATAATTTTAACACAATCACACTCACACACACAGTTGGGTAAGCACACATCCTCATAAACACACTAGCGCATATATACAAAATCGCGCACGCACCTACAGGTTACACACATACAAATTAATCAACACACACGCTCATATGTACACACAAAAACACAGATCGTACGTAAGCACACTTATACTCCAGGCAACACACACCTATATGCACACCAATACAAAACACTAAAACACACACACACACTCTCTTCATGCACATAGAAATTCAAGGCAGTAGCAACACATATACCTTGCAGGATAGCATGCACACACTCTCAAACACCATAGTACTTGGGAAAACACAAAACAAAAGCAGCTTTCCATAGGTTTGTGAGTGGTAACACTCACCTGTAAATCACGTTCCACTCTTTCTCCTTCCACTGTTTTTCTTATCTTAGATTACGCACGCGACACAGGGCCCAAAACCTAGTAACGCGATAGATGGACTTGTGCCAGAAAAGCCTAAGAGTGTCTTAATGAACATGCTCGAATATCAGAATTTATAATAATTTCTTGGATTTTATTTTTAATTTAGAAAATGACAATAATAGGTTTTAATTAATTCCAGAAGAAGAATGAGTGAATCCTGTTTAAGTGAATATGCGTGAGATATTTTATATGATAGAGAAAGTTCTTAAGTAGATATGATATTGCATCACTAACATTCCACCACAATCCATACATAACTCCTCACCAATCACAATCATTCAATCACAATTCGAATATAACACCCCTACTTATGTACTTTTATCAGTTTACCAAAAATCTATCTGCACTTTAGCTGCTAGCATTCCTAATGTATATATAAAAAAATTATATACCTTTCATTTTGACTTAATAATGATTTTTTCCATTGGCCAAGCTATGGGAACGCCAAAGCAATCATCCATGCACGTCAGACCCGATGTTGGTCTCCATATCTCTGCATCTAGAACTATCACCAGTTCAATCCAAACTTTTACAGCATTACGTCCCAGTGGACGACAATAGACCATCGTTATCGGATCAGTTGATGCAATACTTCCTTCCGCCACTACGTCTGCTCCACCCAAATCGATCAACTGGCATTTGGCATCCTTTTGCATGGTTGCAATTGGCTGAAAGAAAAGAGATTATTATGCACAATGTATACATGCACATTAAATAAACTTTCATACACAGTTAACTTCTTCAAATTTGAAAATTAATACTTACATTTTTGCGATTTATTCATGACCATATGTGCGGATTTCATGGGAGAATTCACAACATTTTCAGTATCATCACGACTCTCATCTAGTTTTTCTTGATCAGCTTCTACTTTTGATCTTGGTCATGCTATTTTCATACCAACTGCATCTCCAATGCACGACATATCAGATGTGGGTCGCCACAAATAAGCATCTTTATTTACTACTTTGTCCACCCAAATCACAACAGCAGACGGACCGAGTGGAATACCATTAACGGTATATTTTGGATCAGTGGCATGGATTCTTCCTTCGGCAATTACACCTTCACCCTCAGTCCAACCGTAAATCTTGCAAGTGTCTTCGATGATGCTGGTACTCTAAAAATGAGAAGTGAAATTCAAGACTTTAGTATGCTATACAAAAACAACGAATATGTGTTAAATTTTTATTTAGATGGGGGGTGTGCTCGCTGCATTTTAGACATCAATAAGCTCGCAGCATATTACACTAATATACTTAACGTGAAAAAAATTACCGTACTGGCTGCACTACTGTTCAACCGTGTTCGCAGCGGGACCTTGATGCAAACTGATGGCCAAGAAACTACCTTATTCTTAGCGTCTGCTAAGACTGCCATTTCAGGTGTAGGCCTCCATAAATAAGTATCTGCTTTATCCACTGAATCTATAACAACGCTCCCGGCATTTGGTCCCAGACGAATGCCATTGACAACGTCATCTGGGTCCATAGACAACAGCCTCCCATGGACAACAACGCCAGAGGTTCCATCCCAATTCAACAGCAAACATACTTCGTCGTCGCTCTACAATTAATCAACCGAAAATTAAATCAATTACTGGATTAAAAAATTAAAATATAAATTTCATTTATTGAGTAATATAAATATTATTTTTACTGAATCAGGTGAGTTCCTTCTCGAACTTTCTTTACCCTGCAGCGAAGCACGAATATAAATTAATATTTTATGAATATAAATTAATTTCCAAAAATTTACCTTCTGGTCCATCAGAGTCTGTATCATTCCCTTCAATTCTGCTATTTCCTCTCGACACCGAGATACTTGTTTATCTTTGGACTGGGCCAAAGCTAGCTTGGTTAAAGTGCAACCCCTACCCAATGCCCTTAACCGTCCCGGTTTATCTTGTCCCAGTACATGTACAAGAGCATCTTTTCCAATACCAGTCTGTGACGAGCCGGATTGGGACAGGCTACCATATTTTTTGATCTCCTCCTATATAAATAAATACACATAGATAATGTACAATGGTAAAAATATCATAGTTTCAAAAAAAATATACCAATAAAATTAAAAACAATTTTACAATAGTATTCCTAGCTTCCATGTTCACTGGTTCACCAGTTTTTTTAATGTGAGATCTAATCCACACATCAGCTCTACTTATGGACGATGGATCTACACTTTCTTTTTTCTAAAAATAGAATAACATTAAATTAATAAACTGACAGGTATAAAATAATGTTAAATAATGCTATAGTTAATTAACTTACCATGTCTTCGGTCTTTCTAGCCATTCCCCTAAGACCGGTTGTATGCGGAATTTGTGTGTACCTAAGGGCTGAATATTTCTCACTTTTTTGCTGAAAATGTTGAAAGATGCTAGAATTTAACAACCAAAATCATAAAAAAAGAACTATCTAATATTTATAATGCAGGGTAAATATGTATGGTGAGGATTGCAATTTATTTGAAAATCAATTCATCATGGTCATATACTTATTTGGTATTATTAATGCTGGATAACTCAGTGACATATACAGCATTCCATATGTACTAATAATATTTATAGACTGAACTAACTTGCAAAGTGTTTTTTTTTACTTCATTTAAAATGTTCCTGTGCTTGTCATAACGCATTTGTATTTTATACTGTCATAGGTTCCTGCAGCAAATACCTAAACAGGAACCCTCAGCATCCACCAACACTTGGACTTCACTTCTAAAGAAATTTATCGGTTGCTAACTATGTAGATGGATTTGTAGAAACATGCCAGACAAGTTCAGTAGGAATGATTTACCTTAAACTCCAGACTTGTTTTCGCCTTCACAAACTTCCTCCAATCGGTTATGCTTTTTATGTTCGTAGGTTTCATTTTAAGTCTTTCCTCATCGTTCTCCGATTTTTGCAAATTTCGAACCAATTTGCTTTTTGACGATCTCCAAAGTACTCCCATTTGTTGAAATATAGCTTTTCTTTGCCATTCCTCTTCCAATTTAAATCTAACCTGCAACAATACATCAAAACATGATATTAGTAAAATTTATTTAATTTAAATACGACAGATTTAATTAAATCTGAAATGTTTTCTGAAGTTATTAGAGGGCAATTTCAATTTATAATTAGCAAGAACTAGTTTTCAATTTATTCAGAAGTTATTAGATGGCAATTTCAATTTATAATTGGCAAGACTATGCAATATTAGAAGTCATTTTCAAAACATATTAGAGTCAAAATGTTAAATAATAGATGCCTGCTTCATACCAGAACCGACTGCCACAAAACTTCTTTTAAGTCATCACTAATATTCCTTCAATCATCAATGGTGTATGGAACCTGCTCCCGCACAAGCGGTCCAAAAAAAGAGGATAAATATATCGACCCTTGCCCTACTGGTATACCTAGATCATTGAACTCAACTTCAACTCGATCCTGACTGCATGACGGGAGTCTTTTTGCTTTTGCTGGACCTCTACCGCCTCTTTTCCGAGATGTACTTCCGATTTCAGCTTCACTTTGTTTCCCAATTTCCAGCTCGGCATCAGCAGTTTGTTCAGGACGGGTTTCATTTTCTGAGCGGAGTCCTTCATTTGGGTCAGAGGGGATATCATCTAGTGGTTTTTCGTCTTCTTCATTGTGAACAGTGGCTTGCTTCTTAGCATTGTCTGGTTGTTCTTCTATTTCATTTATACTAGCTGGAACTTTACGTTTTCGCTTTGACTGTTTGTTCTTACCTTTACTGCTTGTTCTTCAGCCTTTCTCTGCAAGCGGGTACGTACAGATGTTGTAGACATATTTTTCTGCAAGTGACAGAAAGCATAGTATAAACCAATAAGAACATGTAAACAATAAGCAGCGATAAATATTAACAAACAACACTTAAATATCATCAACATGTAGCTGAAAAGAGATGTGGCAGTTTGCAAACCAAACAAGCAGGCCCAAAAGCCTTGAGATGATGAACAGATTTGTAATTTTATGAGAAAATGTACATGTAATGCAAACAGAATTGATAAGAACACTACTCATTATCAAGCAATATATGCAAACAGAATTGATAAAAACATATAATGCTTTGTCTCTGGAAGTATACAAAGATCAAAACATAAAGAACAAAAATTGAATGGTACATGCATTTGCAATGGATTAGAAAATTAAATGGTGCAAACTAACAACCATTCGCAACATTAAAAAAAAACAAAGCATTAGTGTGGCAAATGAACAACAATCACTAAAGAAAATCAATACAAGTTCAATGAAATTTCCAAATAGCCCGGATTTAATATATAAGTTCAACCATCACTAAAGCAAATGAATAACTATGCTCAAGTAGAACATATAATCTACTCAATTATGCCCTCGCAATCCTCTCTAACATAGCAAACATCTTCATCATCCGCTTCAGTTATTTCATCTTCCACCACTTGAATATCTTCCTCGATGCAATCGTGCTCCTCTATATCATTAAAACTTCTTGATGGTGCTTTCATTACAACGTACCAATTAAAAACATCGTTCTCTCTTGAATAAAATACTTGTTTTGCTTGAGATGCAAGTATGTATGGGTCTCGTGAAAATGATGCTTGATGTAAATTAACAAGAGTGAACCCATCATCATCAACTTTTACTCCATTTCCTTTATACGTCCAACGACACTTGAAAACTGGAATATAAAACAAATGATAATCTAATAAAATTATATCTGTCAATATTCCATAATAAGTGACCACATCAACCACTTGGGACATATCTTTAGCACTTGCTCTACACATAGTAGTTGCATCAAAAGTCACCCGCAATTCTGAGTTTCTCTCCCTAAATCTTTTACATGAAAACGTTGCTCGTTGATGATATATCCTTTGAAAGACATGGCATCATCCTTCGGACCATAAGCAATCCATTTTAACATGTCATTATGATCCTTGGAGGTAATAGGTATCTACAACAAATTTCATTTAGCATGTAAATTTATATAGTAATATTGATAGTTGAATGAGAATATATTTGAAATCTAACTAACCTTCCTTTTAATCCAATCGATAAAACTTTTTGTACGTGTTTCCCAAAGTAAGGTCGCATTTTTTGTCATGCGTTGGTCTGAATTTTCTAATTCCTCCAAATGCAAACTAGTATTGAACAATTGATTATAAGTTATATATATCATTGCGAACACATCAAAATATTTAAAACAATATAACATAAACTTACTCTATAAACGGTTCCACCACGGCCATATTCATTAACACAGCTAAATAAGCACTTTCTTTCTCATTAACTGGCAATTTAATTGTCTTCGATACTGAAATTGGACGTCCCTCTAATATTCTACTACTTTCATAATCTTCATTTCGAGCTCCTTTCTCCTCTATATGTCCTGATTTCTTCAAAAGTTCATTGAAAAACAACATGCATTCTGTTGCAAAGTACGATTCTGCAATACATCCCTCTGGTCGTGCATAGTTGCTGACATAATCTTTGAGTGTCTTTATATATCTTTCGAATGGGTACATCCATCGAAAATGAATAGGTCCACACATTTGTGCTTCTTTTCCAAGATGAATGGATAAGTGTATCATTATATCAAAGAAAGATGGTGGAAAAAAAAATCAAGCTCACATAAAACGTCAATAATTTCAACATTGATTTGTTCTACCTTCTCTCTATCAAGAACACGTTGACATAATTTGTTGAAAAAAGAACATAAGCGAATTATCGCTTTTCTTGCCTTCTTTGCCATGAACCCTCTCGATGGTACTGGCAATAAATGTTGCATTAATACATGGTAATCATGTGACTTCAATCCACTAATTTTGCAATTCGACAACGAAATCCGATTTTTTTAAATTTGAACAGTAGCCATCCGGTCCTTTGAAATCATACAGTCTTTTGCAAAATATTTTTCTCTCGGATTTTGACAACATATATGGAGTCGGTGGAAGATATGTTTTATTCCCACGAGGTTGTGTATGAAGCTCACTTCGAATTCCCCAATCCTCTAAATCCTTTCTACAGTTGGTTCCATCTTTGGATTTATTTCCATGCAACATTGTGCCCAATAGGCTTTCACCAATGTTCTTCTCCACATGCATCACATCTAAATTGTGACGTAATGGAAGTTCCTATGAAAACCAAAACAATAATGCATTATTGGGTTTTTCTTGTATTAAAACAATGAAAAATAAATAAATTAACCACTAACCTCCCAGTAAGGCAAATCAAAGAAAATTGATCGTTTTTTCCACCTTGATAGCTCTACTTCTGTAGAACTGTTAGTATCATCATATTCATCTTCTTTATCATAGACATGCTTTCTCTTCTTACTTTTCTCCTCTATTCCTTTTCCAAAATAATTTGGATAATCCTTCAATAATGCATAGATGTTTCTCCCAGAAAGCATTCTAGGGGCACCATCTGTCTCTATGGTATTATCAAACAATGCCTTTTGTTTCCTCCGTGAATCTGAAGGAGGTAAAAAATCTTCTATGACCCATGTAGGAGAACTTTCGACTATGTTTCAACCAACGAGAATGGTATTCACACCACATAATGGGCAAGCTTTTTGCCCTTTCACACGACATCCAGCAAGATTTCCATAAGCGGGAAAATCATTAATCGTCCATAACAAAATTGCATTCAGTTTAAATAAAGTTTTACTAAATGCATCATAAGCAGTAACTCCATTAGACCACAAGTGATGTAAGTCTTCCACCAAAGGATCCAAATATACAACAATATCATTCCCGGGTTGCTTCGGGCCTGGAATAAGTAAAGTTAACATAATATTTTCTTTCTTCATACACAACATAGGCGAGAGATTCTATGTCACAAGCATTACCGGCCAGCAACTATATTTCGAACTCAACATGGAAAATGGATTGAATCCATCTGTAGCAAGACCAAGCCTAAGATTGCATGGATCAGATGAAAAAGATTTATACTTTTCATCCACCATTTTCCATGTCATAGAATCCACGGGATGACGCATTTTTTCATCGTTACTTTTATTATTAAAATGCCATCTTAATTCTTTAGCCATCTTTTGAGATCTATACATTCGTCTAAACCTCGGAATAATTGGGAAATATCTCAATACTTTAACTGGAACACCTTGTATAACCTCTTCAATATCTTGATTTTTCTTCCATCTCGAGGAACCACATTTTGGACAACTTTCTAAATTTTTGTATTCTTTTCTGAAAAGGCAACAATCATTCTCACAAGCATGTATCTTTTCAAAACCCATGTCGAATGCTTTAAGAAATTTCTTGACTTCATATAAGGTTTTGGGAAGCACGTTATACTTCGGTAGAAATAGATGTTGCACAGCTAAAAGCTTATCAAAACCACTATCAGACAAGCCAGTCTCGCATTTAAGATTATACAAGACGGTGATGGAAGATAATTTTGTGTGATCTGTGCAACCAGGATATAATGGAGTTTCTGCATCTTCCAAATTCTTGACTAACTCATCCTCTTTTCTTCGAGAATCAACATCGTCTTTATCATCATCAAAAAAAATCTTGATTCAAAAAATCTTCATCTTCATAGTGAATCATCTTGAATAGTTCATATACGTCAAACGTATTTGTTTTATTCTCTACATTTATCTCTTCACCATGGTTAAACCATACACCGTCAATGTATTTAGGATCCATTCCTTTTATAATTAAATGTTCAACGATGATTTGGTCATCATGATGACTAAGATTCCGACAATCCTTGCAAGGGCATAAAAAAATTTCTACACTTCTTACATTCCTCTTTGCAGCATGCACGAAATTCATTGCTCCTTGTCGGTATTCTATACTAGTTCTATGAAAAAAGTAAAAAAAAAAGTGAGCTTTAGTATTAGATTATATGTTCTAATTCTCAAAATACATATTAAGTTAATCATGGTTTTATTACCTGTTTAAAAAAACCCAGCCTTTTTCCATTATCGACATTTGAAGGCAAATAAGTTTCCAATCTTTGACGTATAAATTGGTTATCTGTTGTAATCAAAAAAATAACTAGACGTTGAAGTACAAATACTTGTAGCACTACTGCATATAACCATGGTGGTTTAGTAGACAAAGGCAAAGAATACTTTTCCAAAAATATAAATTTTACACTTATATTTTGCATTTAACCTCAGATTTACATGTATTTATAATTAATCCATGCATAACACCACACTCCTACCCACACATAACTGACCAAGTCACAACCCTCCAAACTGCTGCATAACAGTTACAGCTATCTGCCCCTCCTTTGTCAATCCATCCACAAACGCTCCACTTCAACAAACAACATTCCAGTCACTCCACTTCAACAAAACTTTTACAAGTCTCTGCACTTCACCATTACACACAGACCACCGACCAAACTTCCTTCCACCTATCACCAACAAACGCCGGTGCATTTCCGCTGCCACACATTGCTGCAACTTTCAAAAAACGCAGCAACCTCTCATCACCATACTACTCAATCCTCCTATTTTACCACTTCTCACAACATTGTTTAATTCAACCACTTCCATAAATATACTTCAACACTGCAATCACTCCCCACTCCACTGTTAAACAATTCATTCACTCCTCACAACAACACAGTTTCATACCAGCCTATAACAATACCCACTTTCATCTCATACACACCATATTCATTCATATCACCAAAGACAATATCCACTTGCCTACATTCCTGTAGCCTGCTTCAATAACCATTCTACAACCTACTGACTACTGCACTGATACAACCAACTGCACCATATTCACACACTACAACAGTGACCACTCCAACTACAAACCCCAAGCAACCACAGACCATCCTCCTTCCCATTTCTCCAACCTGCAACCTGTTCGCAACCGCACTTCATACTACAACTCAACAAAACATCAAAAACCCAGCCTCCGCAGCAAACTACCAGAGACTCACGCAACATTCATCAACTTGCCCTCTGACATTCTACCACTCCTTACGAACACATACTCACATCCTTCCCCCAGCCTCGCCCCCTCTTACCAAACCAACCGTCAACTTCACCGCCTCCTCTTCACTACCTCACATCCACACAACTGACATATTTCCAGTGCCTGCCACTCCACAAAAGACTATTTATGCTCCAACATTTACCACTCTCAACCATCCAGGCAGCCAATACCCAATCGCAAACAAAACCGCGACCTCCATCAATGCTACTTGAACCCACCAAATTCCCGAAACACGCAACCTCAACCTCCTCTCAGCAAGCAACCATTGATTCACTGAACCACTTCAACAGAACATTCATATACTCAAAGAAATCAAAGCAGATATCCCAACAGATCATTGCAATTAGGGTTAAATCAACCATTTCAGTAATAGTTTAGGAAAAAATACGAAAATAAGATGCATTCAAATTCATATAAAAGCCAAATAGAATCACAAAGTCGATTTAACAGATTCATACCTAAATATACCTAATCGATTTAAAAGATTCATACCTAATTATACCTAGATCTGCTGGCTGCCGCGACTCGATGTTGAGTAAGGGGGGAACGACGGAGTTGACGATGATACTTGAGTGCGATGAAAATTTAACACGATTAAAAGGGGAAATGTTTTTCTGAAGAAGAAAGCAAATTAGGGACGAGAATTTTGTTAAGTACGAGAGTAAAATGATAGGTTACGTTTATTTAGTTCGTACGAACTCCTTTTTTTAGAAGCGGGAAACGTGAATTATTTTTTGCCACGTTTATATTATTTGGTAATCTATTTTTTGTTGCATTTACAATAAAACGCCACCGATTTTTGCAACTATAAATGGTTTTTCTTGTAGTGATATAATTATATAGCTGGGATATTGTGGGTAGTCAATTCATCTTAGCTGTGCACAATTTCTTTAACAAGTTTAGAATGTTAAAATCAGCGAATGCAACTAATTTGGTGCTCATCCCCAAGTGTAAGCAAGCCTCATCTATCACCTCCTTCAGGCCAATCTCTTGCTGTAATGTAGTCTACAAGTGCATTGCAAAGATCATTGCCTCGAGGCTTGTCACTGTTCTTCAAAGAACCATATCCAGCAATCAAGTGGCTTTCCTGCCGAATAGAAATATACTTGATAATATAATGCATGCCCATGAGCTCCTTCTGGATTACAATCGCGTGAATGTTTCGCCGCGTGCCATGCTAAAGCTGGATCTTATGAAAGCCTATGAATCGATCTAGTGGAAGTCTATAGTTAGGATTATGGCACAGATGGGCTTCCCCAAAGTCTTCGTTGCTTGGGTTTACCAGTGTATTTCCACACCAGCATTCTCTCTGATAATCAATGGCTCGAGCACTAGCAACTTTGAATCAAGGCAGGGAATAAGGCAGGGGGATCCCCTCTCTTCCTATCTCTTCATCATGGTTATGGAGGTTTTCACGTGTATGTTACGGCCTCTGTATCATAATAAACAAATTCACTACCACCCAAAATGCAAGGATCTTCAAATAACATCTCTCCTCTTCGCGGATGACATCATGATTTTCACTAACCCTAACCTGCAATCTATTGAGTGCATTAAGAGTGTACTTCACCTTTTTTACAGGATTACTGGTCTGCAGCTTAACTTCAACAAGTCAAGCATTTTATTCTCAGGGATATCAAGCCTACAGGAAACCAACCTCGCGTCTATGGCTGGTATGAGGTCTATGGCATCTGATATGACTTACCTGGGGCTGCCTCTTTGCTCCTCAAGAGTCACTCATGCTAACTGCCTGCCACTGTATGAAAAAATCACTGGAACCATGGATTGTTGGGCTAACAATTTCTTGACACAAGCTGGAAGGTTGGTGCTTATTCAATCGGTAAGCTTCTCTGTTATGGTGTATTGGGCTAGGGTGTACATGCTATCTACAAGGCTGTTGAATATGATAAGACGAGCGATGTTAAGATTTTTTTGGTTTGGTTCTATTCACACGACCAAATTAATGCCATGTTCGTTCTCCACCTTCGAGAAGCCGAAGAGCAAAGGTGGATTGGGGTTGCTTAATATACAAAGTTGGAACAAGGCCGCTTTCAGTCAACACTTTGATGCGTTGTTAAACAAGCATGACTCTTTATGGGTGAAATGGACCATCAGGTACAATATTGGGACCAACAACTTCTGGAGTACGGAGATTCCCAATTCTTACAGTTGGATATGGAGGAGTATCTTAAAGCTCAGACACATTTTCTTACCACTTGTTCGTTTCAAACTGTCTGCAACGAGTCAGTGTAAATTTTGGTCAGTGCCTTGGATTGGTAATGGTGTCATGCTTGATCATATCTTCTCCCTGCAGCAGAAGCAGCAATCTGGAATTAGTTTTAATGCTCTTGCTATGGATCATGTGGTTGACGGTAAGCTTGTTGTTCCTTTCTCTAGTAATCAAGATGTCAGAGCTTTTTGGCAGCTACATGAACCAAGAACTTTTGACCACCCTGATCATGACCAAGTGCTGTGGACTGATCGTGCACATTCCATTGGTAGTGTGTACAGTGCCTTGCGTGGAATTGAAGCAATGCCTGACTGCAAGTGGTATCGGGACACTTGGTCTCCAACGTCAACCGCAAGTGATAATCTTGTCTTCTGGAAGGTTGCAAACAATGCTCTAATGACAAAAGACAAACTGGTTCGATTTGGTATGCCAGTTCTTCCTACTTGTGTGCTGTGTGATCAACAATGTGAAAGCGTCGAACACCTTTTCTTCGACTGTCCATACGTGCTTCACTTATGGAACAGGCTGTTATGTTGTGTGCATGGGTTGTTGCCTACTCACACAAACTTAAACCATTGGATGCTGATTGAGTATGCCACTGGTTGGAAGGATGACGTTAGAGTTTACTTTTTCTTTCTGCTGAAAAAGTTTCTTAAGGCTATTTGGTCAGAAAGAAATCAGAGAGTTTTTCAAGGGAAGTGCAGTAGTAGGGAAGTGTTGTGGGCAATGTTGAAGAATGAAGTAGTTAGGGGGATGCTTGACAGTAAGCACTGTTTTCACGTCAACCAATTTGATCGCTAGATACCGTAGTTTTCCATCCTTTTTCTTTGATTTTTTCCTCTCTGCTATGTTCGTTGTTCTTGTGTTGTAGTGTTTCTCTTTTTTTTCTGCTTCTCTTTTTGTTCTCTTCCCTGTATGTCCATTTCATTAATAAACCTGGTAGGGGTCCAGTTTAACCCCGCTTAACTTGCAAAAAAAAAAAAATTTGTTGAGTTACCTGTCCAGGTGGCCAACATGAGTTTTGGAAGAAGAGGCAAAGTTAGGGCCAGTACTTCAACTGATAATGGACGGAGTCAAAATGCTAGTGAGGCTGTAAATCCAGTACCGCCTCAAGTTAGTTTTGCATCTTTATGCAAAGATTTCAACAATCTCGGAGGCCAACCACTCAAAGGTTCAGAATCGATAATTGAAGTTCAAGCTTGGCTACGCTCTTGTGAGCACATTTTTAAGAACATTAAATTGTCGGATGAACGGAAAAGAGAAATGGCATCGTGGCAATTGCAGGGTGGTGTAGCAGCATGGTGGGATGCAACAGTAGCAAACATTTCTGAGGATGACATTTCTTGGGACAGATTTAAGGAGCTGTTTGAGGAGAAGTTTATGCCAACGGCAGGGAAAACCCAATTGTATCAGGATTTTCTGTATTTGAAGCAAGGTAGCATGTCTATTTTGGAGAATGAAACCAGATTCAATGAACTTTCGTGCTATGGACCAGGACTCATAGATACTCCCCTCAAAAAGAATGAAAAATTTGTGCAAGGATTGAGGCCTGAATTCCATGAAAAGATGGCGGTGCTTTTGAAAGGGTCTTTTGTCGATTTGATTGATATGGCTTTGAGATATGAGAATTTGATGAGTAAGAAATTTGTGGCTCCAGTTGCAGCTTCAGGTGGGAATTTCACTAATCCGAATAAGCAGAATTTTGATCCCAGATGGAGAATGCTGAGCTAGAAGAAGTCTGTAAGTAGCAACGGACCTTGCAAATGCTACATTTGTCAACAGGAAGGACATTTGGCAAATAAATGTCCCAGTAAAGGATTCCAGCAGCAGCAGCAGCAACCACATAATAGTGGTCCAGGATCAGCTATGGTTCAGAGATCGTTGTGTTTCAATTGTCATCAACCTGGTCACATGATCAAGAATTGTCCACTTCTGCAGAGGACGCCTCAGAATAAAGTCTTTGCTTTGGAAGCCGGTCCATCTTCTTCTTCGAAAGGCAAAGGAGTTTTGGAAGGTACTTTACTTTTAGATGGCAAATATATTAAAGTTTTGTTTGATTCAGGTGCTTCCTTGAGTTTTATTTCTCTGGACTCTGTTGAGAAGTTCTTTCTTACCCCTAGTTCTGTAGACTGTCCTATCTTGGTATCTAATCCTATAGGAGGGGTGACCAAATTAGACACTATCTGTAAGGACTTGAAGATTTCTTATCTATCCCATAGTTTTTCTTGTGACCCGTATGTGTTGAATTTTAAGGGATTTGATCTAATTTTGGGAATGGATTGGCTGGATAAGTATAAAGCAGTTTTGAATTGTGATGAGGGAACAGTTTCGCTGGAAACTGATTTGGGTAGAATTGCCAGAGTGTCGTGTGATAATTCTGGAATTCACTTGAGCAGTCTTTTGCATGGAATTGAGACTTCTGAAGAGAAGATTGAAGATATCGATGTGGCTCAAAAATTTCCTGATGTATTTGAAGAAGTTAGGTGTCTACCGCCACATCGTAGAGTTTCGTCTTGATTTGATTCCAGGAGCAGTGCCGGTGATTCAGCCCAGTAGGAGAATGGATCCTAGGGAAAGAGAGGATTTGATTAAGCAGATGCAGGATCTTTTAGAGAAGGGGTTGATTAGACCCAGTTTTTCTTGTTGGGGATCTGCGGCAGTGTTTGTCACTAAATCGGATGGATCGCTAAGGTTATGTGTGGATTATAGAGAATTGAACAAAGTGACTATCCGTAATAAATATCCTCTTCCTCGCATTGATGATCTTTTTGATCAGTTGCATGGTGCTTCTATCTTTTCTCAACTAGATCTAGCTTCAGGTTTCCATCAGTTGAGGGTAGCTGAGGACAGTATTCCCTTCACTGCATTTAGGGGACCGAATTGTTTCTATGAGTGGTTGGTTATTCCTTTCAGGTTAACCAACGCTCCTGCCTACTTTGTTGACCTCATGAACCTAGTCTTTAGGGATGTGTTGAATAAGTTAGTGCTAGTATTCATTGATGACATCTTGGTCTACTCCAAATCTAAAGAAGTGCACAGGGAGCATTTGAGGATTGTATTGGAGACTATGAGGAAGCATGTGTTGAAGGCGAAGTTTTCGAAGTGCCATTTCTGGAAATCAGAAGTTAAATTTTTAGGGCACATTGTTTCTAGTGAAGGCATTTCTGTAGACCCAGCGAAGGTTGAAACTATTCTGGAATGGAAACAGCCGGAGACACCGGCGGAAGTTCGCAGTTTTCTAGGATTGGCTAGCTACTACACGAAATTTATCAAGGATTATTCAAAGATTTCTTCACATATAATTAAGCTGACTAGGAAGGGAGCAAAATTCAAATGGGCACCCCAGTGTGAAGAAGCTTTTCAGGAATTGAAGACGAGGCTAACTAGTGCACCAGTGCTAGCTATTCCGGATAGGAAGAAAAAATTCGAGGTTTATACTGATGCTTGTATGGTTGGTTTGGGAGCAGTTCTGATGTAGAATGGAAGGGTAATTGCGTATGCAGGTCGGCAATTGAAGCCTCATGAGAAGAACTACGCTACGCACGATCTTGAACTGCTAGCCATTGTTTTTGCTTTGAAGATTTGGTGACATTATCTTTTGGGTGAGAAATTAGAATTGTTCATGGATCACAAACCGTTGAAATATCTTTTCTCTCAAAAAGATCTTAATCTGAGACAGCAGCGGTGGGTCAAATTTTTAGCATCCTATGATTTGGATATTCTGTACACCCCCAGAAAGGCGAATGTTGTAGCTGATGCTCTTAGCAGGAACGCAGTTCTATCTCTTCTGGAAGTGGTTCCATCTCTTATTGAAAGGATTTCAAGCAAGCAAGAATCTGATAAGATGTTGAGAAGGATCATCAAAAGAGTTAGGAAGGGTCTGTGTCCCAGTTTTGAAATCAATGGTCAAGGAACATTAAGGATTAACGGGAGAATTTGTGTTTCGAATGATAGGGATCTGAAGCAGGAAGTCTTATCTGAGAGTCATTGCTCCAAATTGAATATTCATCCGGGAATCTCGAAGATGTACAAAGATATGAAGAGAGTCTTTTGGTGAAAGGGCATGAAGGAAGATGTAGCTGCTTTTGTTAACAGTTATGCCATCTGCCAACAAGTTAAAGGAGATCAACAGAAGTCAGCCGGATTATTGCAGCCTTTGGAAATTCCAGATTGGAAGTGGGAGATGATCTCGATGAATTTTATCAACGGATTACCTAGAACCAGGAAAGGAAATGATGGTATATGGGTTATTGTGGATCGTTTAACGAAGAGTACCCATTTTATACCCGTTAAGGCAACTCGTACTGCAGTTTCTATGGCAGAAATTTTCTTGAAGGAGATAGTCAGATTACATGGTGTCCCAGTCAGCATAGTAAGTGACCGTGATCCTATTTTCACTAGCAAATTCTGGGAAGCTCTGCAATCAGCAATGGGAACAAATTTGAGATTGAGTACAGCCTATCATCCTCAAACAAACAGACAGACGGAGAGGCTTAATCGTATCCTTGAGGATTAGCTGCGGGCTTGTGTTTTGGATTTTGGTGGATCGTGGGAAGACCATCTTCATTTAGTGGAATTCTCTTATAATAATAGTTATCAGGCAAGTATTAAGATGGCTCCTTATGAAGCTCTATATGAAAGACCGTGTAGATCCCCATCCTGTTGGATAGAATCGAAAGATCGTCTTGTGCTCGGGCCCGATCTTATTCGAGAAGCTTCTGCGAAGGTTGAGCTTATCAAGAAAAGGATGAAAGCTGCTCAGGATCGTCAGAAGAAATATGCTGATAGAAGACGAAGACCATTGGAATTTGAGATCGGAGACTTGGTTTTTGTCAAAGTTTCCCCAATCAAAGGTGCTATAAGATTCGGAAAGATGGGAAAACTTGCTCCAAGATATATTGGGCCATTCCGAGTGTTGGAAAGAATTGGAGCTGTAGCATACAAGATTGAATTGCCAGAGCGGATGTCTGGAATTCACAATGTGTTTCATATATCTCATTTAAGGAAATATGTTCATGACCCATCACTGGTTGTAGAACCAGTAGTTCAAGAAGATTTGGAAGTAGTACCCAATTTGACTGTGGTCAGAAATCCAGTTCGGATTGTGGATCAAGATGAGAAATAACTCAGGAGAAAAGTGGTGAAACTCGTCAAGGTGCAGTGGAGCGAGGATCCCAGAGATTGTACCTGGGGAACTGTCGATAGTTTTAGGAAAGCTTATCCAGATTTATGTCCGGATAACTAGTGATGTTTGTTAGAGAAGACTGTTTAATTGTTTGTTATTGTATGGATGATATGTATATTTGGATTGTTAATATAAAAGCTTTTGAATTAGCTGTTGTTTTAAATTTTGGGGACGAAATTCTTTTAAGGGGGGAGGAATGTGACATCCCGGAAATTTAGTGATATTATTTTAACGAGTATTTAATCAGATAAAATGAAATATAGACTTGTTATCTCCAAAACTGATATTATATGTATTTAATGTAAATAAATATACTTTATCAATATTTAAACATAAGAGAGGAATGAAATATGTTTAGAATATTAAATAATAAATAATAGGTAAGTAAATTAATTTGGGTAATTAACTTGTATAAGAAATAAGAATAAGTATTATATTAAAAATAAATAATATCACAAATAAATTCTGGGTAAGTGGATATAAAATAAAATACATCTTATCAATAAATTAACATAGTGTAAATCAATATGGTTATAAATAAATATAAAAATATATCATTACTAGAAATAGGAAATGAGTAAGTATGAAAACAAATAATAAATAGTAAATTATATGTTGATAGTTTAATTTTAAAAAGAAATAAAAGTAAATAAAATTTTAGTTATGAAGATATTAAAAGAATAAACACTTAGCATACATAGGAAGCAAAAAATGATGATAAGTATAAGACTTGTGAAACAAGACAAAGTTATATACATAGTTATGCTCACCCAAAATCAAAGTCAGGCTGCACTCTTTTATATATATATATATATATATATATATATATATATAAATGAATAAGCTTCAACCATAAGACAAGGTAATATAAAGCTAAATATGCTTTTAAAATCAAGTTGAACAAACCTGGGAAAATATATAAAGATAAGTGTGATAATATAAACAAGACAAAACTAATTAATGGGGCACACAACCTAATCTTTTCAGCCTACAATTGAGAAAAAAAATCTCTGGTACAAAAATATTTCAAGTACATAAAAAAATCTCTTGCATCAAGTCTTCAGCATGTATATTCTCCCTATATATCATCTTATATTTTTAGTTCGTTCATTAAAAAGAAACTGAGAAAAAAAACAATACTGCAACTTGAACTTAATGCAAACAAACTTGTTTAACATCAACAACATCAAAGATAGGAGTTTGGAATTCAAAGCTTGAAGGCTGGGAAACAAAGATCAAGACTGTGTTCATCTGGAAACTGAAACTGCTCTCTGTTAAATCATTTTTGGTGAGTAAACTAACTATTTTTAAAACTCAAGTTTGGTAATTAGTTCATATATATCTAGTGTTTGCTATATATATTGTAATATGTAATTCTGAGATACAATCTGAAAGTTAAAATGTGATAATCTTCTGTATTTTTAAAATTTCCTGAGCAAAGAAGTAAACGTATACATCTTCATAAATATATCATCTTAAGTTCAGAATTTATTATCAAATAGGTTGTTTAAAACTTTAATTGCAACATGAAATGAATTTAAAGTATCACAGTAAATTATAAAACTGTTTATACAAATTTTAAGCAAAAGGAAATTAAAAGCTAAAATTCGAAAGTTTTAAATTTGTGAATTTGATCACATATCTCGATTACACAAACAAAGTTAAGATTTTTAGGATAAAAATTGTGATTTTTAGATCAATATTTAAAGTGCAGTTCGAAAATAAACAAAAGTTACATTTTTGTCAATTTCGGTTGATCCAATTAATTTTAATTGTTGAAATTTCTTGGGAAGCAAGCTTGAAGATGAATTAACACACGAAAAATGCCTAAAAAAATTTCGAATGCATGGATTTTGAGGTCGAAATACAAATAGGGTTTGGGTTCATGTTGTTTTGATGTTCTGTAAAAAAATGTTTTCGTCGCCATGTTTGAATCGAGTGGCACGCGGGTTTGGGTGAAGGCCGATGAAGATCTGGACATGGCATTGACGAAGTGGTTTGGCCTCTGGTGATGGATGATGGCAGTACATGGTGATTTTCGGTGGTGCGTTCGTAGCCGGTTCGAGCTACAGGCGAGATTTTGTTTTTCGATCAATTCGTGGAAATTGGGTTTTGTTTTCGATTAAGAGGGTGATTTGGGGTTTGTGGGTAGCGACAAGGGTTGCCGGAGGTGAGGAGAACCACCGTGCACGTGCACGGTGGCTATCGGTGTCTGGTTTGGTGACGAGGGTGGATGCGAGGCGACGCACGAGTGTTCTTGGGTTTGTCTCGAGCTGGAACGTGGTGCGCGCGTGAGTGACGATGTTCAGCAGTTTAAAATTTATAACTTAAGGTAAAAAAAAGAAGAAGAAGAAAAAGGAATCAGGAAGAAGAAGGAGATAGAGTAGAGAGGAGAGCTCGGGGAACAGAAAGAAGGCATGGGCTTTACACGAGAAAACGTGTGAGTTGCTTCGGGTTCCAACTTCTATATGAATCAGCTTATAACCGTGGGTTATTTTGTTAATGGTTTCAATTTTGACAAAATTTAAAACCAAGATTTGATTTAAAATCATTGATAGAGTTTTCAAATCTAAGATGATTAAATTAATTTTAAATGTAAGTGATTAAAAATGTAATTTAATTTATTCTTGTAAAATTAAATAAATAACTTAAAGATTAAATAAATTTGAACTTTAGAAATTGATCATGTGTTTAAATCAATTTTAAACTTAAGAAAATTTAATTAATTATTTAAGGTTAATTAATAAATGGTAATTAACTTAAGTGATTAATTAAGGATTAAATGATTAATTAATTGATAATAAAAGATTAATTGATTGATAATAAATGATTAATTAAAATAATTTGTGATAATTAAATAAGTAATTAAATTTTATTAATTAATAATTAAGTTATTAATTAATAATTAAGAATTAATTAATTAACTGAGTAATTAAGTAAAAATCAGTAAATTTAATAAGTTAATTAATTAGTAATTAATTAAGCAGAATAAAGTAGTTTATTTTTAGTAATTAATTAAATTAAGTAAACCAAACTGTTTGATTTGAACTGATGATTCTTGTTGATTGACTCTGATATCTGTTCGATGATATTCTGTGATATGCTGTGATATATTCTGGATATATCTGTGATGACTATATATGATTTATCTGTGATATGTGTTATGTAAATTCTTAATATTAAATTAAACTGTTTAAGTTAAGTAGACAACTTGGCCCTTAAAATGGTGTTTGGATTTCGATGAGACCGGGATCGGGTATCAATTTGATATTCCGAAAACCACATCGATCCAAATTAAACGATAGGTCGTGACATCTCAGGTGGTGATCGAGATGGTATTTCAGAATGCAAGGTTTATCGTCGTTAACTCTGAGGGTGATTCCAAAACGAGTGTAACAAGATAATGCCTTTGGTTTCGTTAGAACCCGGAACGAACTTGTATGGATTGAATGCTTTCAGCACATCGTCAGGCGAACGATGAGCATTCTAAGGAATATGCTCTATAAAGGCAATCACAGCCTCAAGCCTCATCAACCGGGAATGGCTAAAACAGGGGGATGCAGCAAGGTTAGATGTGTCAAGCCCAAGCAAGACAAAGTATACCCTATCTAGATGTCCCTTTATTTCGGCTGTGTGGGCAGTTATTGGCCACAACTGCAGGGTTATCTTATTCGGGACTGTTCAGTAAGGAATGGTTCTGGCCTTGTGTTGTAGGGGGTCGGGAGTGATCCTCGGTACGGTGATCTAGGGCCCGTACTGTGAAGGGCGGTACCCAAATAGCCCTGCCATTGTTGGAAACCCATTTTCCCTACGAGTCCCTACGGTTTTGATTTGTATTACCCACTTTCGTGGCTAGTAGCTGGAATTTAATGAATGTAACAATTTTGGCTATTTTCTATTTACTTGAAAACCCTAGACACTATTATAATATCATCGGATTTCCTATAAAATGTTTTGGTTAGCGTAAGGTAAAAACTTACCCGTATTTATGTGTGGGGAGTCTTACGTGATACCTTTATTTTCAAATGATTTTCAAAGTTAAACAATTTCAACCGTTTACTCACACCATACCCATGTCTGACCCGGAGTTTATATTTTGTTTTTCATAAACTCTTGGGTACTCAAATTTTTATGAGTAGCCAAGTGATAGGTATTTGGAGTATTGATTTGCTGGAGGAGCTTTGGAGAAGAAGACCAGACGTATGTATCTATCTATGTAGTTCCGTTGTGTAGATGGTGTATGCTGTATTTTGGATGTATGTATGGACATATATGTATATGACAGTTCTGTTGTATGATATTGTATAACTCTGATGTATGTATAACTATGTAATAGTTATGTGATGTATTATATTTTGTTCCATTCCGCTGTGAGATTCTGATATTGTTATTCTTTCTTCCTATTCTTTTCTATTTCTATCCCTTTCTTTCTTAATGATGATACGTCTTTCTGGGGTTAGAAAGGCGGGTCGTTACAAATCTGGATAAAAGTTTAATGGATATTTTTTTGGATGAGGATACTATCATATCAATATTGGTATGCATTGTTTAAAATTTGAATAATTTTCATTTTTCAGCTACTGCGAATGGGTAATGGTTTTTTTTAGTTCTAGTTATCTATTTTTGATAAGATGTTGCTTTTGTTGCAACAATTATTTTATTATTTGGGTTTAAAGGAAGAAAATAAGCGTTTTAAATGGTGAAGAGTTCTGTAAAGAAAAATAAATGATTACAACGATGAAGTTCATTAGAATGTGGGAGGTTGCTAGCATTTCATTGTCAAATGGGAAGATGTAAAGTCTAAACAATTTATTTTGGAAAAAATTGATGGATGTACACTTATTAAATAAGTCAATATTCTATTTTATCAAACCTAATACCTTATCATGTGATGCTACACATGAACCATCAAGTATGTATAATACTTTGACTTTCTACTATTGTGCACCGTTGAATATTTGTGTGGATTTTTAGTTGTAATGTTTTCATTAAGTAAAGAAGAATGATACGATGTGGATAAGTGTGCTAATTAGTAATAAATAATGGTATAATATTCTTAATCATAGTAATAACATGATAAAATTACATGCATGATGGGATACAATAACAAGACCGATACCAATATTAGTACATCTTTACTGCAAGAACCGTAACGTCGGCACTTCTCTAAAAATGGTATAAGAAATTTTTGATACATCAATTTGCAATTTTCGAAAAATGAAAATGCATAGCTTTTAAAAATTGAAGCCCTCTAAATGTCAAAATCTGATTAGATCTAAGTGGAAAGTATGAAAAACCGATAATGGAGAAAAACTAGATCTGAAGAAATATGGAGAAGAGAAAAACAAAAGTTGTATTGTGAAAATGTTTTTCTGTAAAAAATTAACAGTTGATGGCTCATGATGAGCTTATATACAACACGTTACAAATGCCATGTGGCTAAACAAATAATGAAATAAAGAAAACAACAACAAGTATTCTAACACCCCCTCTCAAGATGGAGGAGGGTCTACAATCCCCATCTTGGAGATAACACTTTGTAACTGAACACCAGGCAAGACTTTAGTGAGAAAATACGCTAAATATTCCTGAGTAGGAACATAAGAAAGAGTAATAAGACCTTGAAGCAACTTTTCTCGAGTGTAATGGCAGTCAAGCTCAATGTGTTTGATCCTCTCATGGAACAGTAGATTGCGTGCAATGTAAACGGCTGATTGACTATCACACTTAATAGAGATAGGAGTGACATTAGGAATTTCAAACTCACCAAGCAACCTGCTAAGCCAAGCCAATTCAGCACAAACTCTACAGAGAGACCTATACTCAGATTCAGCCGATGAAAGTGATACACTCTGCTGCTTTTTTGATTTCCAAGAAATGAGATTCCCACCAAGAAAAATTACAAATCCTGAAACTGATTTTCTAGAATAAGGGCAAGTTTCCCAATCTGCATCACAGTAGGCTTTGAGGCTTAAATCTAGTAATTTGTTGAAGAGCAAAACTTTATTTTGTGTGCCTTTGAGGTAAGAAAGCACATGATATGCTGCTGCTAAATGAGGTTGGGGAGGAGCTTGATTGAATTGACTTAAAAGCTGAACTGAGTAGGCCAAATCAGGTCTTATGTGAACAAGAAAATTAAGCTTCCCAACTATTTTTCTGTAAATCATTGGATTATTGAGCAAAACACCAGAGTTTGGAAGCAACTTGGTGTTCAACTCAAGTGGACTCGCACAATCATGCTTAGCAATTGGAGGAAAATCATGAAGAAGCTCACCAATAAATCTTCTTTGGCTGATTAACATTCCTTGAGGAGAAGAAGTGAACTCAATCCCTAAGAACTAATGCAGTAAGCCAAGGTCCTTGATTTTGAACTCAGCATCAAGGAAACGTTTCAGTGCTATGATCTCATCCAAGTTATTCCCTGTCAATAGTATATCATCAACATAAATAGCAAAGAAAACCATAGATGATCCTTCCCTTTTATGGAATAAGGAATAATCATTTAGTGATTGAGCGTATCCTCTTGTCTTCAGGGAATGAGATAATTTGGCATACCATTGTCTTGAGGCCTGCTTTAAACCATATAAAGACTTCCTTAGACGACATACCTTTGTAGGATCATCAACTGTAAGTCCTGGAGGTGTCTTCATATAAACTTCCTCATCCAAATCTCCATGCACAAATGCATTGTTAACATCCAGTTGAAAAATAGACCAATGTCTTTTCAAAGAAACAGAAATCAAAGCTCTCACTGTATTCATCTTGATGATAGGAGAAAAAGTTTCATTATAGTCAACACCCTCTTGCTGAGTAAACCCTCTCACCACTAGCCTTGCTTTATATCTGTTAATGCCCCCCATCAGCCTTCCTTTTGACTTTATAAACCCATTTGCAGCTGATGGCCTTCTTGCCTCTAGGAAGTTCACTAATCTCCCATGTATTGTTCAAATGAAGAGCTGCAAACTCTTCATCCATAGCCTTTTGCCAAATGACATATTTGCAAGCATGCTCATAGGACAAAGGCTCATGATCAGGTTTCACATCAGAAGACATGGAAGCTGCTGGAAATTGAATCAAAGAAGTCAATGTATGACCACAGAAACAAGCATTAGCATCAATTGAAGAGCAGACATGATCCTGCAGATGAGCAGGGGCATGAGTAATTCTAGAAGACCTCCTTAAGGTTTGTGTTTCTAAAATAGGAGGGATAGAAGAAGGGATTGAACTATCACACTCAACATCACAAGGCAGAGCTGTAGTAGGATATAATGGGGAAAAACAAGAGGTGAAGATGTGGCAGTGGAATGGAAAGGAAAAACACTCTCATGAAACACCACATCTTTAGAAATGAGAACTGAATGAGTTTCTAGATTGTAAAGTTTGTATGCCTTCTTTCCAAAAGGATAACCAAGGAATATGCAAGATGATGCCCTAGCTTGAAATTTATCTCTCCTTGCTTTGAGAGTTGATGCAAAGCACAAACATCCAAAACTCCTAATATGAACATAAGAAGGTGCATTATGATAAAGAATTTCATATGGAGTTTTATACTTAAGAGCTGCAGATGGAAGCCTATTGATGATATAAGCGGCTGTAAGAACACTTTCACCCCAAAATTTCAAAGGTAACTTGGAATGAAACATAAGTGCTCTTGCTATCTCTAAGAGATGTCTATGCTTCCTTTCAATGATCCCATTCTGCTAAGGAGTTTCCACACAAGAAGTTTGATGCACAATACCTTAAGCCGTCAAATAAAAAGCAAACTCTCTGCTAATCCCTAATTCAAGAGCATTGTCACTCCTCATAGTCCGAACCTTTCTACCAAACGAGTGGTCACCGTAGCAATAAAGTTTTTAAGTAAAGTGAAAGCATTGCTTTTCACAGATAAAAGGTACACCTAAGTAGACCTTGTAAAATCATCTACTATAGTCAAAAAATATTTATAACCATCATAAGTAGCAATGTTGTATGGTCCCCACATATCCACATGTATTAACTGGAAAGGAGAAATAGTAGTAATAGAACTCAAAGGAAACTTAAGTCTTGTTTGTCTTGACTTAGCACAGACAACACAAGGTATAACTTCTGTTTCATTCAACTGTTAAGTGCTTAAAAAAGGCAAATACTGAAGCTTATAATATGGTAAATGTCCTAATCTGACATGCCATAAAACTGTACTATTATTACAAGTAACAGCTGCTGCTAAGTCTTTATTTACATCCTTCTCTGCCTATGATGCCAGCAGGTATAAGTCCTTATGTGCCGTACCAATCTCCAGTGGTGTCTTCATAAAAGGAGCCTGTAATAAACACCTTATGGGAGTAAATAAAACTTTACATTGCATGTCCCTGATGAGTCTCCCAACTGAGAGGAGATTGCACTTGAAAATAGAAACAAACAACACATTTCTCAAGACTAATTCAGGCAAAACTTTGACTGATCCCACTGTATCAATCGTTGCACTGTATCCAGTTGGTAATGTGATGATGAAAGGCTTTTCAATAATGTGTGTGCTCTCAAATAAAGAGTAGTCGCAACACATATGACAACTGGCCCCAGTATCAACTATCCAGGAAGCATTATTGAAAAAATGAGAAGTAAAAGTTGTACCTGCAAATCCAGCAAAATCATCTTGCTGAATTGTTTTGTTTGGTGAGACATTGTCGTCAATAGACTCAGAAGTTTAGCCAATTGCTCTGAAGTAAGATCAACTGAACTTGTAGATGTGGAAACTGAGCCTGCAAATTTCTTTTCTGCTGTTTTCTTGTTTTTGGTCTTGTAATTCTCAGGAAATCCATTAAGAAAATAACACCTATCAATATTGTGATTTGTTTTCTTGCAGTTTGTGCAATAAAATGGCTTGCGATCTCCATTGTTCTTCTGCTAAGAATAAGTTTGGCCAGGATTTTTAGCTGCTTCAACATTCATGGAAGCAGAAAATTGGAATGACTGAGCGTTGCTAACTCCTTGCATGTCACGTTGCTTTTCTTCCTACAAAAGCATTGCATAAGCTCGAGCCACGCTAGGTAACGGTGTTAGCATGAGAATTGATCCTCTAATTCCTGTGTAAGCATCGTTTAATCCCATCAGAAAATGGATTAACCGCTCGTCATCCTCAAAATTCATGAATTCTCTCACCGAACCATAGCTGCATCTAGAAAATTTGCGTAAGATGCTCAATTCCCAGGCGATCTTCATCTTTGTGTAGTAGGATGAAATTGAGTCAGATCCTTGCGTTAAAGTATTCAATTCTTTCTTAACAGCGTACAATTGTGCGCCATTCAATTGTCCAAACCCAATCCCCAATTCTTCCCATATTCCTTGCGTTGTGTCAGCGTATAGCACACTTCGACGAATCTCCTTGCTCAATCCATTCAATAGGTAGGAGCGAACCATATCGTTGCAGCGATTCCATCGATCATGGTTCAGATCTGTTTTCGCTGGTCGCACTGAGTCTCCATTAATGAAATGCATTTTGTTCTTCGTCGAGAGTGTCGTTCTCATGGAGATCTTCTATTCTCCAAAATTCTGTCCGTCGAATACATCTGGAACCAGAGAAAGTCCAAGATGATCACTGGAATGCAAAAACAAAGGATCGTTCTGAGCTTGTACCTGCTCTTTTCCAATCGCCGTGAATCTTCAAAATCACGAATCGATCGATCGACCGAAGAACACAAACTCAGATCTAATAAGGATGCTCTGATACCATGTTAAAATCTGATTAGATCTAAATGGAAAGTATGAAAAACTGATAATGGAGAAAAACTAGATCTGAAGAAATATGAGGAAGAAAAAAACAGAAGTTATATTGTGAAAATGTTTTTCTGTAAAAAATTAACAGCTGATGGCTCATAGATGAGCTTATATACAACACGTTACAAATGCCACATGGCTAAACAAATAATGAAATAAAGAAAACAGCAGCAAGTATTCTAACAAGATGCCCTTAAATTTTAATAATATCATCATGGTGTCGTCTTTGATATTACAACAGAATTATCTAATTTCGGTTCTTGGAAATGAGGGGAACATTTGTCAGTATTTGCTTCTACATTTTGGGATTGTGAGTTTGTAGACTGATCATGAGGTATACACAAAAATCTATGAAACAAGGAGATATTTGAACTTCACATGTTTGAAACAATGACCATATCGAACTATTGGGTTTCAAGGTTTTATGCGTATTTACATGAAATCCATTTATTGGGGAATCTATGCCAGTGCCAAAATGCTTATAATATTAGTTGTGGGTCATATGGCATATAACATTTGCACTATATGGATTATTGAACTGTGAATTTTTTCTTTGTCCTTACTTCAGAGATTATTGCTATATATAGATTAGTTGTGGGTCATTCGTGTTTATTCTATATACACATACATACACATATGTGTATGTATGTGCAAGTATTCTACCTTTTTAAAGACCAGGTACTTCAATAATACTTCCAAGTAGGCAGTGTGTGTGTATGATAAAGCTTATTTAATATAGATTAAGTTAGATTACCTGTTTATATCAATCATAAAAGTCAATCATCTATTTATCGCATCACTCATTGTCGACATTACGTATTTGAACCTACAGCCGCCCAACACAGAATTTTTTGTCAACTGCCTACCTTTAGGTCTCTATATAAAAACCAACTTCATCTTCGCATTAATTCATCCACTCACAGACGAAGTTCAATTCATACACAAATGGGTGATGTTTCGTCTCTTTCATCGTCCCCAATTCAACCTAAAAAAAGCAACAGCATCTTCCTCCAAATCGTCGAACATGAAGACGGCACCATCACCCGCCCCACCATCCCCCTCATCCCGCCGTCGATTGACGATAACTCTCCCGTCCTAACAAAAGACCTCCTCCTCGATCCGATCAACAACACCAATCTCCGCCTCTACCTCCCAAACCCTAACCTCTCCAACAAACCCTCCGAGCTTCCAATCTTCGTCTACTACCACGGCGGCGGCTTCGTCCTTTTCAGTCCCGACTTCGTCCTCTATCACCAGTTCTGTCACAACATGTCTCTAGCTGTAGGAGCTTTGGTCGTTTCTTTAGACTACCGACTTTCGCCGGAAAATCGACTTCCGGCGGCGTACGACGACGCAGTGGACGCGATCCGGTGGGTGGAAGAAACGTCGGATCCGTGGATCGTCGATCACGGAGATCTGGACAGAGTCTTCATAATCGGGAGCAGTTCAGGCGGGAACATGGCTTTTTTCGCAAGTAATAGGGCTTTGAAAATGGAATCAGGGCTTCCAAAAATCAAGGGTTTGGTGATGATACAGCCGTACTTCGGAGGTGAATCGAGGACTGAGTCGGAAAAGGAATCAGAGGAGGATGAGATGCTACCGCTGAGAGCGAGCGATATGATGTGGCGGTTGGCGCTGCCTGTGGGTGCGAATAGGGATCACAAGTACTGCAACTTTGAGAAGGTGTTTGGGAACGAAACTGTTTTGCTACCGATGAGTTTGGTAATGGGAGTGAGAGGTGATCCATTGTTTGACAGGCAGAAGATGTTTGTGGAAAAGTTAACGGAAGAAAGAGTCGAGGTTGTTGGGAAGCTTTGGGAGGAAGAAGGAGGGATTCATGCGATCGAGCTTTTTGATGCTGGTAAGGCTCAGCTTATGTTTAATCAAATTCGTGAATTTGTTACTGAATGTTGATGTGTATATATTACTTTGGCGTGTTCGATTTGAAGTATAAATCATACTTTGATTGTTTATGCGGTCGTTTGCTGTTACTATTGCATGGGAAATTGGGAATAACGAAGTATCGCCAAAAGTACAAGTTTCTTATTTATAAAACACGCTTCCTTGAGTTTTAATTTGCAGAAAGCACTTTGTATATACCATAGTTTTGAAGACCGGACCTGATCGCGGTTGAACCATGGTTAACCATGGACCGTTAGTCATCACGGTCCGGAGATGATTAAAACCCTAACTGCATTTCAACCGCGATTTAACTTTAAAAACCACGGTTTACAAGCCGAGTCGAGCCGAGAAAAGGTGAAAGAAGCGACGATTTCAAGTGAAAATTATGAACTTTGAGTTGAGAAAAAGACGACGTTGGATGGTTTTGGTTTCTGTTTAGACACAAAAATCATAGCGAACAGAAGAGAGGAGAGAAATAAAGGTATTTAAATAGTATTATCCTTCGTTCAAGCTGCAATAGCCTAGGCTAGAAGTTCTGAGCTGTCTATCATTTGGCTGATAACCTATCTTTCGTTGTCCTAAAAATATATTTCCCACACTTTATATCTACGGGGCGTAGATCTGTCATTACAAACAAACATTTGAAGTATGGTCTTGTATTTAATTGCTATAGCAAGGTAGGTATTGACACAAGTTAAAAATTTGGTTTGATTTTTGTTATATTATAAAAAATAAATTTACTAATTCAATGAATATATTAGTTCTAGTTAAATTAAATATATATAGAATTGATACGATTCAGCCTTCAAAACCATACATTAATCCACATAGTCTAGAAACTAAAATGCATGGTTCCAACGGTCCGACCGGTTCGACCCTCAAAACCTTGAACCTTGAGACCCCACGGTCCTACTTGCGGTTCGGTTCTCAAAACATTGGTATATACACGTTCCACCAAGCATACATATAATTAGTAGGATGAAGCCCTTTCTTTGCACATGGACAATTTATAGAATAAAGTCAATATTTTTTAAAAAAAAAAGATCCACAACCCGACGGACCGATAAACTTCTGAGGAGAGCATAGGAAAGTCGTCCGCTGATTCAAGCTTCCATATCTACGGGTAAGTTTATATCGGATAGGAATAAAGTCAACATTAAAGCATTTTCAACCTTAGCGTTGTAATTTGGATGTCACGTCATTATTTAACATTTTATATTAAAATGTTGTCTCCAATGCTAATATTTTTTATTAATGCAAGTGAAATTATCTTTGTCGACGTATAGTTCTAGACATTCAAGTCCACATGATACATTACATTTTTCTCTCTTTCCACTAATGAGTTTTGACTAAAATGTTTTTTATTCTAATTAGGAAAAAATTATGCTTACGAATTTTTTTGTTGTTTCTACGTTTTTGCATTGGATAGAAAACATAATTCATGAGTATTAAAGTACTTTCACGTCCTCTTAACAATACGTACCAACCTTTGCCATGGATTTTGAATTGCAATACATCATATATGGATTGCAGATGCTAGTAGAAGTTGGAAGGTGAAAATATTATTGTTATCATTTTTATTATCGATATCATTGTTATTTTGAATTGCATATTCATCGGCAAGTATTTTGTTGAAAAGATTTTGCACATAATGGGTACACGTGCTATGTAGTAGTAAATGAATAAGGAATGAACTTTCGATTTCTTGGGTGAAATTAAATAACATTCTATTGATATGAAAGTTTGTACATAGTAGAACATGCAGCCATGGATACTTAAATAGTAAAGAAATAAAACATTTTCAGCACGCATAAAGCAAACTTAAATGAGCACATGTCACAAGTTAAACACTAAAGAAATAAAACACTTTTAGCATACACAGACCAAACTGAAATGAGTACACGTCATAAAGTTTGGTTAATCTTTGTAGTGAAGATGCATGGATGGTCGTAGTTAAAGGCAGTAGTGGTAGTTCGAGTGGTTCAAACATCCTTCTTCAGACATTTGTCATAAGGGTCGATGTTGTTTAGTTCATAGCATGTTGCAACTCCTTCCACGTCCTTGTTAAAACAAAATTAAGAGTCAATTTATTGTAAATATGTACCACTATGTTGTGAAGATGGCTGTTTGGCGGAAGTTGGCAGAGTGGTTATTATAAAAATGAGAAGCAGTGTGTTTAGTTTAAAGTCAAACAACTATGCAAAAATCGAATTAAGATTACTGGGTCTTACCTCAAAGATAATTCCTCTTCGTCCTCCTTTTCGTCCACTGGTTATGGGTCCTGGAGTACCAAGTTTATCGTTGATAACACCTTTGTTGTTACCCTGAAAAAATTTGGTTTGTGAAAAAAAAAAGTTTTTAGGATCTCTTTTTAGCTACAGAGCTTAAGTCATAACCTTGCTCGTAATTTTTTCCCCTTTGCAATCCATGGTTTAAAGTAGTTTTGTGGTATCATTGGTTTGCATATTAGGTCGTGTTGTACTTAGTTCAGTTGAAGAAGTATCCTGATCTATATAACCTTCAACTTCCTTGTCAAAGCAGCTACTGTTGTTGACATACTCGAGTCCATTATCTCCATATTTAGACGATAACTACATAGAAGTAGTAGTTGAAGGCGGAAGACTCAATACAAAGTTGTTTAAAAACTTATAGTTCAAAACATATTAAGTGGACTGTCATTCATCATATGACGCTTTATGAAATATAATTTATGCATTCCAAATGGACGGATTAGTTGAAACCAACATAGGATATGGAGCTCAATGAAGACGTCTGTAAAGACTGTATGTGCGGTGGATCATGTAATATGGATCTAAGTAGTGCGGAAATGTACGAACTGATAAAAGATAGAGTAAAGTAAAAGAATAAAATAAGAATAAGCACACCAGGAATTTTATATTGGTTCGAACTTCCCATTCTACGTCCAGTCCCAAAATACACTATGGATTTAACTCTGACTATAAAACCCTCAAATAACGCAGAGGAATATGTACACAAACACCTGAGCAGCCGAACATGATTTTCGTCTCAGCGGCCGAAGATGACTTTCTGCCTGAGCAACCGAACATGACTTCTACTTGATACAGAAAAACTTTGTTGACAAGTATGTTCTTGATAACACAGATATGTCTTGAAATACACCCTTCCTATAATCAAATCCTCAAGTATTTGATATGCATGTGAGAATAAGAAAGGAAGACATTGCTTAGAATCAAGGAATATGTAAGTAATTCAGAGATTCAAAGCAATTAGATATAGAATGCTGTTAGAATGCAAGAATATGAGAGCACAAGAGTAATAAAGAGTAGTTAGAATGATTTCAATAATTGTAGAATGTTTGGAAACAAGTATATATAGAAAACAGAGAGTTGCTGCCATTGACGAAGAGAAGCAACTATTCCCGTTCAGAAATCGATTGCAACCCTTCGTAGAGAAAACGTGTCTTTTGAAAATATGACAGTTAGATTCAGGTCGGTCGACTGGTCGAAAATGGTCAGTCGACTGAAAAGTAAAGTCATGTAAAAAAATTGTGCATAGATGTGCATGTATGTGCAGCATATACAGAACCAGTCGACTGGGAAAAACTACCAGTCGACTGGCTGTATGTTTGCAGCACATACAAGCCATTTTTCAAAATCGAGATATGTTTGTGTTGTGTTTTCTTGAGGATAGATTTTACAAAATTTATAAGACACAAAAGCAAATGAACACACATAGAAATAAGGAGTTCAATATAACCATTGTTCTTATCTCTCTTTTTGTCGCATGATGCCATACTTGAGTATTGTCTTGCATACGTGAGCGTCGCCTTGTCATGAATCAAAACTATGTGATTTAACATTCTTCCCCTTTTGATTGATGACAACCTGTATAAGATATAAGATAAATATATATAGTATATGGAGATTTATGATCTCCCCCGAATATGTGACATCTTTAGTTCATGCAAAAAATGGTTAGTTCAAACTTTCTCCCCCCTTGTCATCAACAAAAATGAAATATAGCCAATGAAAATTTTCAAATTCAGAATAGTACATAACATTCAGTCACAAATAGCATTGCAAGTCACAAATAGAACAAACAGTCAGAAATAGTACATAACACAGAGTTTTAAACAAATAAGAGACTAATTATTACAAGTCTCTAAAAATACCGAATGTTCATTGCAAAAAGTAGCCAACAATAAGTAACTTACCAAACAACTTACCATACCAACCAAGTCAAGACTATTCTACATCCTAATTGAATTCTTCCTCCTCGGCAGGTTGCTTTCCGGATCTTGAACTGCCAATGCCTTGTCCTCCACTTCCTGCAGCACTTGTATCCATGCTAGTGTATTCCTCTGATGTAGACCATGTAAAATGAGGAGCAGGACGTTTTCCAGGAGCAGAGGCAGTAGTAGTTGCCGAAGAGGAGCAAGAGGTAGCATTCCATAAAGAATTGAAAAAGCCTTTGATTTTGTCCAATTTTTTGTTAACCTTTTTAAGACGCGAGTCTAAGATAAGTTGATTTCTGGAAAGAATTTCGATAGACTCACGGGTGCTATGAGATAAGGTTGTAAGACAAATTTCCTCTTCAGGTTCGGGAAAAGAAGAACTTCTGGCTTGGCGATGACCTTGTTGTCTTTTCCATTCTTCGAAGGAATCAAAATAAGGAGGTCGAGCCGGTAGTTTCATAAGGCTGAGAGTGCGAATATTAATCAAGCCCACTATAGAGAATTCCGAGTCAGGTTGGCAAATACCAGTATCTAAAAGAAGTCGCATGATATATTCGCCAAAATATATGATATTCATGTTACCGTTATTAAAGCTGAGAAATTCATCTAAAATACGACGAGGCCAATTGACTTGAATGCCGCCCCAGATAGCATATAAGGCTTTGAAGTTTTCAGGGTAAATAAGCTCATAAGAACCAGAGCGGGGAAGTATAGTTCACATTAAGATTTTGTAAGGAATCCGAGCCTTCGGTCGTAGAAAGTTGGACTTCAATTCTGTCATATCATCTCCCATAAACATATGACTTACTCTATCTTTCCTTCTAGTGTCACATTTAACATCATCTAAAATTGTCCCATGTGCCGGAGTTTGTAAAATGTGTGCAATACGAGCTAGTGAAAGAAAAACTGGTGTTCCACAAACTAAACTCCAAACACAATCTTCTCTATTAGCGGGATTTTGATGTCCAAATTGAGGTTAGAATATAACAACTTGACCATAACATGATTAATTTTGTGGTGATTCAAATTATAGTCAAGTAAAGATTCTAACCACTTCTCCTTCCTAGTTCTTGAAGACCGTAAGAAGCAAAATCAGAGTATATCATAAACCAACCTTCGAAAATTTGAGATTTCTTCATAGAGTTCCATCGTTTGAGAGCCGTCGAGTCATATAGCTGTTGACCAACTTGAGAATCAATAGGATCAGATGAAGAGGAACCTTGCTTGGATCTTTTTGATTTGGGAGGAGCCATAATTTTGGAGAATTTAGGCCGAAAAAATTGAAAATCGGGGCTAGGGTTTTGTTAATTTCGGTAAAAAGTGAGAAGGAAGAATGAATGAGGAGTAAAAAGGGTTTATTTGACCTTTCAGGTGTCAATCAGTCGACTGACTAGTAACCCGAGAGTTTTCTTGGCCTGTAATCAGTCGACTGACCTGTATAGCCGTCGACTGGCTGTAGGAAAATCAGGTAGTGAATTTTGGTGATATGAAAAAATATAATTTTATTCATAATCAAACAAACAAATGATGAAAATACATATGAAATAAAGATACAAAACATTTAAAAAGCTGGAAAAAAAAAATCTAGTTCAGATCACTTGGGGTCTTGGATTCGTCGGGTTCTATTTTGGTAAATTTCGTACTTAGTCGTAGCGGATACCAATTATTTTGACGTTCCCAAGAGTTGGGAGTCATCGGAGGTCGTTGTGGGCTAGGAGATCAAGGATTCCTTGAAGAAATGGAAGGATGACGGGATGGTGAAGGTTGGAGAACATCCTTTTTAGGAGAGCTTCCACAGAATTGTAATGTTATTGATTTAATTAAGCTCAGCCGTCTAGCATTAATTCTTTGTTCATAATGCATTTCCCTCTGAAGATTAAGTTGTTCTTGTTGATAGTGATGTATATCATCAATTTTCTCCTTTGTATTTGGTGAGATAAAAAGGAACTTTCCTGGACTGTTTGCTTTCGGGAGTATATCCCAAGTGATATCGAACAAAAGCATGAATTGGTTCATTTGTCGCAGTAGGGGTTGGTAGAGTTGGTGCAGAGTTCCTGGAAGATGGTGGTGTGGCATATGAAAGCCTAGAGGTGTTGGAGTTGTCTGAAGCTTGAGAAACCATAATAGAAAGAATGTTGTTTTTGGGATTGAGTGAGCAAAAAATGTGCATGGGAGGTCTATTTAAACTGGAGAGAACCTAAAGAACTGATGGTCAGAATTATAGAGTTGATATTGGCCAGGAAATAATAGAATGGTTGATGTAAGTTTAGAAATGGGTGGTTAAGGGATGATGCAATATAATGTGAAGCTAAATATGTAACTTAGGAGTAAACACTACATAGCACAACTGATAAAGCATGCACCTACCAGCCATGAGACCTGAGTTCAATTCCTAGAAGCTATACTATTTTTTGAATTTCGAATTTTTGAATGCTATGCAAAGATCTATTTAGGACATGCAACATACATAGTTCAAATGGCAAGAGACATATGCAGGAGTAGTAAGAGGTCATGAGTTCAAGTCTTAGTAGTGTAATGTAAACATTATAAAATTTTGGTCATAAAATTTATGAAACATGAGTACATAAAAAATTTATAGATCTTTAGAACAAACGATTCCAAGTTCTCGTCTTAATTTTATAAAAACATTTTATATTAAAAGTTTTGTAAATATATCGGCCAATTGATTTTCAGAGGATACTTATTAAATCTTTTTCAATACAATCATGAAGAAAATGATGACGAATGTCAATATGTTTTGTTTGTGAATGATTTATTGGATTTTCAGATGAAGTTTATAGCACTTATTATCACAATAAATTGTTGATTTATTTAGATTAAAACAAAAATCTTGAAGTGTTTGTTGCATATAGATGACATGAGCACATGCCAAGGTTGCAGATATATATTCTGCTTCACACGTCAAAAGTGAGACGTAATTTTGTTTCTTACTAAACCAAGATATAAGAGATCGTCCAATAAAGTTACAAGTCCCGCTTGCACTTTTTCTATCCGTTCGAATTCCTCCAAAATCAGCATCGCTATATGATACTAATTCAGAAGGACATTCTTTCGAGTAAAATAGTCCAAAGTCCTTGGTTTTACTAAGATACCGTAGTATGCATTTTACTGCTCGCATATGTGATTCTTTGGGATCTGCTTGAAATCGTGCACACAAACAAACACTCATCATTATGTCAGGTCTGCTAGCACTTAAATAAAGTAACGATCTAATCATACTTCAATATAATTTTTGGTCAACACTTTTACCATTTTCATCTTTATCAAGATGTATAAATGTACTCATAGGAGTAGGTTTGGTAGAAGTATTTTCCATACCAAAGCGTTTAATTAGATTGTTACAATATTTTTCTTGATTTATAAAAATACCATTTTCCATTTTTTTAATTTGTAAACCAAGAAAATAATTTAGTTCTCTCATATGTGGCATTTCAAATTCTTTGGTCATTATTTCTGAAAATTGTTCACATAATTTTTCATTTGTAGGACCAAAAATAATATCATCAACATAAATTTGAATAATTAAAATATCTTATTTGTTTCTTTTAATAAAAATATTTTGATCAACCTTTCCAATTTTAAAACCAGAATCTATTAGATATCCTTTGAGACGATCATATCAAGCACGTGGTGCTTGTTTAAGACCGTACAAAGTTTTCTTTAATTTATAGACATGATCTGGAAATTGTTCATGAACAAACAAAGAAGGTTGTTCAACATAAACATTTTTTTTATAAAACCATTTAGAAAAACACTTTTCACATTCATTTGATATAATTTAAAATTATGAAAACATGCATAGGCTAGTAAGATACGTATTGCTTCTAATCTAGCAACTGGAGCAAACGTTTCTTCGTAGTCAATTCCTTCTTCTTGATTATATCCTTGTGCTACCAATCTAGCTTTATTTCTAGTTATATTATCTTGTTCATCTGCTTTATTTTTGAAAACCCATTTTGTACTAATGACTGATTGGTCACTAGGCCTTGGAACTAAATCTCAAACGTCATTTCTTTCGAATTGGTTTAGTTCTTCATGGATAGCGATAATCCAATAATCATCAGTTGAGGCTTCCTTTATATTTTTAGGTTCTATATTAGAAAGGAAAGCTACATGGCCCATTTAATTTAATTGATTTCTAGTTCTTACATTTGAATTAATTTCTCCTATTACATTTTCTACGGGGTGATTTCTTAATATCCTAGGAGGAGATCTTAATTCATTATTATTATGAACAATGTTTTCATCATTTTGAAAAATTATACGTTCCGTATTTGTGATATTATCTTCATCATCTTTAATACTTGGAATTTGTTTAAAATTTTCATCGAACGATACATGAAGTGTTTCTTCGATGATATTTGTTCTTTTATTAAAAATTTAATAAGCTTTGCTTCGTTTCGAGTATCCTACAAAGATTCTTTCATCGGATTTTGGATCGAGTTTGCAAAGCTGTTCTTTTGTATTTAAAGCAAAACATTTTGAACCAAAAATTTTAAATAATGAAATGTTTTGTTTTCTTTCATTAAATAATTCATAAGGAGTATTCTTAGTTAGTGGTCGAATAGAAACACGGTTCAAGACATAACAGGCGGTAGCAACAGCTTCTGCCTAGAAGTGTTTTGGCAACGCGCTTCCATTTAACAAAGTCCTTGCACATTCTTGTAAGGTTCTATTTTTCCGTTCCACTACTCCATTTTGTTGAGGAGTTCTTGGAAATGAAAAATCGTGGATTATTCGTTTCTTCTTACAAAAATGTTCAAAAAATTCGTTTTCGAATTCATCTCCATGATCACTTCTAACATTTTTAATTTTTAAACCTTTAAAATATTGAATTCTTTTAACAAAAGATTTGAAATGATCAAAAGAATTACTTTTGTTTTTCATAAAAATTGTCCAAGTATATTTAGAAAAGTCAGCAACAATTACGAACACATATTTACTATGATATATGGATTGTACTTATGTTGGTCCACATAGATCCATGTGTAGTAATTCAAGTGGTTGCATTGTTGAAATAATCTTTTTTAGATTTAAAAGATGACTTAGTTAATTTTCCTAACTGACATGCATCACAAATATGGTCTACTTTAAAATTCATTTTTGGTAACCTTTAGCTAAATTATTTTTAGATAATTTTGAAATAGCTCTAAAATTTATATGGCAAAACCTTTTGTGCCATAACCAAGGATCATTTTTTTTGGCTAATAAGCACATATTAGTATTATAATTTATATTCATTTTCAAAACATAAATATTTTTATCTCTAAAACCTTCAAAAATAAGATTATTATATTGATCAAAGATGCAACACTTATTTTCAAAAAAGTAATTATGAATTATCACACAATTGGCTGATACTAAATAAATTGTGTTTTAAATTTTTAACTAACAAAATATTAGAAATAAGAGGTAAATTAGATGTATCGTCATTGCTGACGTTGCCTTTTTCGATGATATATCCTTTAGAATTGTATCCGAAAGTGACAGAACCTCCATCTGAGTAAGTAATGTTTGATAGCATATCTTTGTCACTCATCATATGTTTTGAGCAACCGCTGTCGAGTATCCATTTTCCTCTCTTTTTAAGTGGGACCTCATTATATTTTGCCATGAAGCATACATTTGCTTGTTCATTATCACTGTCGCTTTCGCTTTCAGAAGATGAAGAATTTGAGTCATCCCATGTTACTGAAAAAGCTTTTCTCTTGAACTTGTCCTGCTTATTCTTGTTATTGTATGCTTTCTTTTATTCTAGACAATCTTTTTGTATGTGTCCCTTTTTGTGGCAGTTGAAACATTCGATTGCTGAGGTTGATGGTTTGTTGGAATTGTTGTTGAAGCTTCGTTTTCCATTATTCTTGTTCCTTTTTCTATATTTCATAAAGTTTTTAAAGGTTTTTGGCAATAAATGCTAGGTCTTTCTCATCTGAATCTGAGTCTTCTTCTTCAGCATGAAAAGCTATGTTTTTCTTGTCTTGTGCTTGTACTCTTTTAGCCTGCAAATTCACTTCATAGGACATTAGATTTCCTATTAACTCTTCTGTTTTCATGGTAGAAAGATCATTAGCTTCTTCAATAGCTAAGACTTTTCTTTCCCATTCGTCCGTTAAAGAGTTAAGGATTTTTGAAACAATATTAAAGTCGAAAGATATCTCTCCTAGTCCTAATAAAGAATGATGAATATCTTGAAATCTGGAGTACATATCATTTATACATTCATCTTGCTTCATCTTAAAATTTTAAAATTGATTCTTAAGCATGGATATTTTACTTTGTTTAACCTTGTTAGTACCTTCATGAGTGACTTTTAGTGTTCTCCATATTTCATAGGCAGTGTTGCATATACTAACGCGATTAAACTCGTTTTTATCTAAAGCACAAAATAACATGTCATGGCTTTGGCATTTGAAGCAGCATCTTGTTTTTGTGTGTTTGACCATGTTGAATATTCAGTTGTGGGTATGTGATATTCTGATTGTGTAATGTTCCATGAATCAAAACTATTTGCTTGCATATATATATACGCATTCGTGTTGTCCAATAGTTATAATTCATGCCATTAAACAGTGGAGGTCATGCAGCGGACCGACCTTCAATAAAACTGGTGTTAATGTTACTATCTATATTACTGAGATATTAAATAACTGTGTGATGGTTATAGGATGACCCCGCTCCGATACCAATTGTAAAGACTATATGTGCGGTGGATCGTGTAATATGGATCTAAGTAGTGCGGAAATGAACGAACTGATAAAAGATAGAGTAAAGTGAAAGAATAAAATAAGAATAAGCACACCAGGAACTTTATACTGGTTTGAACTTCTCGTTCTACGTCTAGTCCCATAATACACTCTGGATTTAACTCTGACTATAAAACTCTCACTTAACCCAAAGGAATAGGTACACAAACACCTGAGCAGCCGAACATGATTTTCGCCTCAGTAGCAGAAGAAGACTTTCTGTCTGAGCAACCGAACATGACTTCTACTTGATAGAGGAAAACTTTATTGACAAGTATGTTCTTGATAACACAGATATGTCTTGAACTACACCCTTCCTATAATCAAATCCTCAAGTATTTGAAATGTATGTGAGAATAAGAAAGGAAGATGTTGCTTAGAATCAAGGAATATGTAACTAATTCAGAGATTCAAAGCAATTAGATATAGAATGCTGTTAGAAATCAAGAATATGAAAGCACAAGAGTAATAGAGAGTAGTTAGAATAATTTCAATAATAGTAGAGTGTTTGGAAACAAGTATATATAGAAAACAAAGAGTTGCTGCCATTGATGAAGATTTCGGATGAAGAGAAGCAACTATTCCCATTCAGAAATCGATCACAACCCTACGCAGAGAAAATGTGTCTTTTGAAAATATGACTGTTAGATTCAGGTCAGTTGACTGATCGAAAATGGTCAGTCGACTGAAAAGTAAAATCATATAAAAAAATTGTGCACAGATGTGCATGTATGTGCAACATATACAGAACCAGTTGACTGGGAAAAACTGCCAGTCGACTGGCTGTATGTTTGCAGCACATACAAGCCCTTTTTTCAAAATCGAGATGTGTTTGTATTGTGTTTTCTTAAGGATAGATTTTACAAAATTTCTAAGACACAAAAACAAATAAAAACAAATAGAAATGAGGAGTTCAATATCACCATTATTCTTGTCTCTTTTTTTGTCGCATGATGCCATACTTGAGTATTGTCTTGCCTACGTGAGCGTCGCCTTGTCATGAATCAAAACTATGTGATTTAACAACGTCGCATGTAGCCTCTAAATAGTAGAAGAAATCAAATACCTTTTTCCCCAAAATAATTCTTTGAATCGGAGATTTTTGTATCAGTATATGAAGCAGCAAAATAATCTGACGGTTTGTTTAGCAGTAATACATGTGAGCAATTCCCAAAGTTTTGAACTTCAAATCCTAAGTTCATACTATCAAATGTAAATGAATTGTACCAGTTGATATTTTACAATCTAAATTGTTGATTGTTAGTATCTAGCATATCCTGTAGCTGGTACTTTGACGGTTATTCAACAAGTTTGCAATTGTTGGGTCCACAATTAATACAGTACAGTGGTGCACCGTTGTCGACCTTCGTTGCTGTCTATCAAGTTAACTCTGGTTGTTATTGAGCTAGTAAATCTGAAATAAGTGTAGATTAAAATTTCATAAGAAACCATCGAGCAAATTAGACAAATTTGCTATTAGTACATATATTACAAAATCAAACCCTTTATAGAAACAATATAAAATGTTGTAAAAATGTAAGTATGGTCTTTTTTCTTATCTTTAATAGCATCCGAACATCGAATATGTGGCATATGTAAATTGTGAATAGTCATTTAATAGGACTGTTTTCAGTTGATCATTGAAATAGTATGATGATATATCTCTTAAAATACAGAAAAACTCTCTATACGCTGAACTTTCATTTTACAACAGTACATAAAACTGAATGATAGAAGTTATAAATATCTTTTTTTGATCTTCAATTGTTCGAGAAGCCATGAAAATGAGAAACCTGATATTTTTCCAACCGATAGATTATAGTTATACAATTTACATTTTGTGCAATAAAACAACTAAATTATAGTGATCTTTCTATATAAGGAATATATGCATCACAACCATTTCGACTTAAAGATGAAATTCTAATGTTGAAAACAACAATTCTCATCTTGACACAACAACTATGAGCGCAAAATTGAACAGGCATGTGGATATCATACTTAGTATGGCATATCAGATGAGTTTGGCAAATGGAACAATATCGTCAAAGAGATGTGTAACTGCGTACCATCAATAGCTCCAATTAATTTCTACAATAAGGATAATGCAGATTGCATAATGTCATATGTTCTATTCGATCATGGACCTTAAGCGTTGTATTTCTGTTTTTGCATGTTGTACAGTATTGTCCAAGACAAATTAGGAAATAAATGAACATAGCAAAACCTAACTTTCCACAATTGTTCCTGTGCCAATTGATATGACACACCATATCTAATGTATATAGGAGGAAACATCACTATATCTTTAACTTAAGTGTTGTTGTTACTATCAACTTATAACTGTTTTAAAGACGACCATACAAGTTAAGTAACAAGGTCCCGTCATCCAAAACATCTTATAGCAGCAGTTATGGTAACCAGCAAAATTTGTCTTTAACACATCTCAAACCACCATACTCAGACTTTATGAACTAAATTTATAGGTTTATTTTTCATTATAGAATTTGTTGAGAAATGTGTAAATCTACCACGTCTGCATACTAAGGATCATAGTCGCTGTCAGATAATTTTTGAAAATTATATTTAGTATTTAAAATGAAATAAATGAAGAAGAAGAAGAGGTAGTGTTGTAAAAAGAAGTGAGAAGTCAAATCCACTTGTTGTACCCTACACATATAGAATTTAGAAGTGGAGGTAGTAAATGATACCTGCAGTAGAATTTAGAATGTAGAAGAGAAGTAGACAGCCTCAGGAGGACTTTTAGGCTCGGGTGTTTATGCTTGCTATAATGTATAAGAAGGACAAAATAATTTTGAGAAGGAACTTTGATACACCCATGGCTATCATATAATTTAGAAAAAGAAGACATTTGTAGACCAAACAGAGAGATATTGAAAATTATACATGTTCTGAAGCCCGATCAGCATAGTCAAAGAAAGCACACTCATGATCCCGGAAAATACAATGAGCAAATCATAATCACAAAAAATCTGGCTATTTTGCAGTACTATCATGTTGTGACAAAAGGTATGATACAAATTGCAAAAGTTCATTACCTTTGAAATAATGACAAATGGCATCAAGATGTAATATTCGTAAAGTAGGTTATAAAAAAATAATGACCAAAAAAAAATTGGTAAGTGCATCAACACAACACACAATACAAAAATAGTTGAACATGTTTTTCATTACAAATTTGCATCCTATAAACCAGCAAAGAAGAAAATCTCAACTTCTTGTATAACCCATCGTAATGCAGATGGTTTTAAATGAATTTAGTGTAAAACGCACTATATCTTTGGAATAAAGGTAACATGAAAATTGATTAGAATACGAACTTGCAAATATAGTTTTTGTGACCAACATATTTGGATCATCTGAGGACATTCTAAGTTGAAGCAGATTGAAATATATTGTACTTTAAAAAATTTCATTGATGTAGCAATGTCAGGCAAAAAAATAAATTAGTACTACGGATTGGTAATTGCATTATGTAAGCCAAAGTAGGTGAATATTTAGGAACTAATGCAACAAAATGGAAAAAATTCAAAATAAAAACTGGTTGCAGTATGATAGCATTAAACGATGAAAACAATGATTGAGAATCAAGTCATAGGAGAAGAAGAAATATAAGTTATACCTCGCAGTTCACTGCAGCGAGACGTTTATTACAGGGACGACATGCTGCTGCCGTTTGTTCCTCAATAACAATAGAGTCGACATGATCCAATTATCAGTTTGACCGTCAATTAATATCAACATAATTGGGGAACCAATATGAAATTAGGGCTACCAATGGTGGAGACGAAGCTGTAAGTGGGTTATGCAACAACAGAAGTTTTGGAGGAAGAATTAATTTGGAGCAACGCTGCTGATTTGCGTGCGAACAAGAAGAATTTTACGACTGAGAAGCAATATCAAGAGGCGTTGAGAAATTTGGAGTGAATTATAATTTGCGAGAGGTGAACGAAAAAAATTAGGTAAACGGAAATCAGCATGTATAGGAACATGGAGGGAAAGTTATTGGCAGGGTAAAAGAAAAAGTGAGAGTATGCGCAGGAGCAAGTATTTTAAAATACTGCAATCATGGAGTTCCAAGTAAGCATGGGGTGGTTCCTGTTTCATATTATAAGTAATAGATTTTCAATATTTATTTTTCCTTTATTTTTCCGCATTTTTTATCTGCACTGCAATGTCGCAATCTAAATAATTAAAAAAAAACATTTTTTATGCAAATGTTTGCAGTTTATGCAGATTAAAATTCTAGGAAAAAATGTAAAATTTAATAATTTTGGAACTTAGAAAGAAATGCTTGATGATACTAGATTTTGGGAAAGGAGCTATCAACTTTGAAAATAAAAGTGCGTGTCAACTCTTCATTAGCCTTAATTATCAAACTAAATTATAATTTTTGTCTTTCTATTAATTAATTTAGTCTGACTTTTCAAAAGTAAAAGGTCAGACTTTTAATTAACTTCATGTTAATTCAACAATTTCTTCTTTGAATACGTACTATGAGTATTCTTTACAAAGAGGATTTACATGAAATCTTAGGCTCATATAGATCAGAAGGGATTTTGATACTATTGATTTTGATAGTAACAACTTTGATTAGTTTATAGAAATGTTGTTATAATCGACCAACGCATGTGTTGACTAGAATTTTAATCAACCTCAAAAATATATTTGAGGGATGATATTAGTAAAAGATTAGTGACTAACTACTAGTTAAAAATGAAAAATGAAGAGTTAATCGTATACTGAAAAGTAAAGAGATAAGAATTTAGAGTGGTTCGATCAAACATGGCCTACGTGTACTAGGAGAAATTTCTTATCACTTTCATTTCTATTACAACAACTTAGATTGTAAGATAATGATCATACTAAGATACTTGGAAGCTAGTACCGTTCAACCCCTTTGAAGGGGCAATACATGAGGTATTTATAGTAGTTGAAATGTATAATTGATGGCTGAGATTGCTATTAATCAGGCAGAAAGCATGTCTGACTGTTGATCTAGTTGAACGGGTTGATGGGAGACAGCGGGAAAAGTGAAAAAAATGTGGAGCTGAGATGAGCAACAACATGGAAACCATACAAGGCGCATGTCTTGTTATTACCGCGCATTTAACGCATACATATTGCAATGGCATGCTTTGGGGTACAATATGTTTTTCGTCGGAATTAGGCACACCTTATTGTGTCCCTTATCGTTTGATTTTTGATGTTGATGTGGCAAAGATTGACGAGCTATCTAGTGGATAACTGAAGGCGTGAAGAAAACATTGATTGCTGAGGACTAAGCCATGTAGTATGTGCTGAGCCAACATGAGGTGATTAGGCAAACGGCCTGAGATCGGTCGAAGGGGGCTGTCGAGAAGCTGATAGAGTTAGAGGTAAGCCCTAGGGGCAATTATGTAATTTGTTACATATATCTAACTCGTTGACCAATCTTGTTCGAAATAAAAGGTATTTTCCTCCTATTATATACTTGATATAATGTGATTATATTAATTAATTAACTTAATTAAAAGTATATTTAATATAAAAATCCATAAATGGTATATTTTGTGACAGTAGTTATAAAATGTTGTAACCGTGAGTAATTTATCACAACGAAACAAATATAACATTTTAAATGTTCCTAGTCAAGATGCATCGAGACTGGATATCGATATATCCGTTGAGACTGGAGTACGTAATGCTCTCCAAATGTTGGGCAGTGTATTACTCATGATTACTTGGGGCACATAGGGGTTATACTAACAGTTATTGGATAACTATGGAACGACTCACTCGATAGTTTTCTATTGGTTAATATAACTAAGGTCAAACAGAAAATATCGATGTGACTGATTTACACAGTCTCTCAACTTGAGAATAATGTGGATTTTCAATATGAAAGTCCGCTTTGATTATAGCCAAATCATGGCATGGCGTCCATCGAGCGACTATAGTTGAGTCGAGTGAAAGTATTGGAAGTGAAGCACTATTCAAGAGAGGATTCGTCTCCTCGGTTATATGCGTTTAGCATCACAGTCAACTTAAGTCAACTCAAAGTTAAAGTCTTTGGCCAGAGCATTTTGGTTAATAATAATTGTTATTATTGAACCAAGGACTTTTATTTAGACTATAAAGTTGAATGTAGATGAGGTTGGAATTTTGACCATTATCAAATTCCATAAGTCCAAAGTGATATAGTTTTGACGAAGAGAATTGGTGTAAACAAATGTCACAACCGGGTAATGCTTATTAAACTAAAATTGGATTTTACCGAAAATGAGTAAGCGATAAATTTGTCCATAATGTCACATCACCTGCTAAGTGACATGTAAACATTAACACTAGAATAGTTCGATGTGAATCGCTGACCAAATTTACACCCAAGAGTTACACCGCCGAAATGAAGAATTCCCTTAAGACCGAACGATTTAATTAGTTTATAATTGTTATAAATTAATTAAATTAATTAATATTTATGAAATATTAATTATAAAATTTGAATATGATTTGAGAAATAAATAATGTTATATATATTTATAAAAGTTATAAATATATCAGTCGATATGAAATATCGACAAGCGATTAAATTAGATTTAATTGCCAAATATTTTGGCTTGGGCTTAGATTGTTTAAGACCCATCATCAGGGCTGCAAAATTTTGGTTTTGGGAAGGTCTAGGGGTGGCTAAAACATAAGGAATTGGCTTGAAGGTAATAGGTTGAGATAAAGTGTGAATGGGTAAAAAAGTTTTTCTCGTTTCTCTTTAATACAAACCTATATATATGTATGTATATATGTATATGTATGTATGCATGTATATGTATGTATCTCTAAAAATAATTACTAATCTTTTTGGCCGCCATTACCTTTACATTGATGGTTAAAACATAGCTCTCAATCCACTCCAAAATTCTCAAACTCCAAAATTCTCAAATATATTTCAAATTAGAATAATACTATTTGATAGTTAGAGGTCGGTGATTTTAGACTTGCAATCTGATGAATCAAGAACAGTAAAAGAAAGGGAAGTCATTGCTTCAACGTGGATTCAAAGACATCATTAAATTGGTAATTTTAATTCATTACAGTAATTAAATTATATTCTATGATCCTATAATGAGCACTTTTATATCTTTTTAAATATATTGCTACTATATGTTTAGTTAAGTGAGACTCTGTAAGCAGATGTAATTGTCGCAAATCATTTTGGTTATGTGCATAATTTGTTTATTATACTATTTGATTTATGCATAGGAAAAAAATTTACTGTACAAAACCAATTTTCGTCATTAATAATCGTTATATATATATATATATATATATATATATATATCTGTGTGTGTGTATTTCTCTCTCATAATAGCATATATGCATATATAAGATATATATGTGATTTAAAAAATTTAGCACACATATTTATATAAAATATGAATTTGAAAATTTGAAAATTAACTATCATACATATACTCATATTTTTAAATTAATATTTATTGAATTTTGAATTGTTTATTATATATAAAATAATTATTACATTAAAAATTGAATTTTATATTCTTTAAAAATATTATACCATTCTAAAAATGTACAGAAAAAATTTAGGATTTTTTCAATAAATTTAGTTATTTTTAATAATTAATATTATTTGGGAAAAACTGTTTATGATTATTAAAAATAATAATATAATTGAAAAACTATTCAAATTTTTTAAGCTTTCATTCATAATCCTAGAATTTTTGAATTTTTGAATTTTTAATGCCAAAATCAATGTCTTTTGTTTTTAAAAATAATATTTCAACTTTGAAAAATCTTCAGATTTTTTCTAAGCTCTATATATGATCCTAGATTTTTGAAAATTATAAAATTTTAATTTTCACCAATAGATTATTTTATGTTAATTATTTATGGATGAAAACATTATTTTATTCATAATATATACAAATTAAAATACTAAAATTGTTATGTTTGCAAAACTAAGTTAATTTTGAATTATCAATAATTATTAATAATTGTTCTCTCTCTTTCTTTATATATTTATCTATATATAAATGTTTTATGTTTATATATTATATATAATATATTTATACATGCATACATACACGTGTGTGTGTGTGTTTTGTAACACATATACATGCACATATTTAGACAACATACAAAATAAGCTAATATGTCTGTTGCGATGTAAATCCTAACATTTACGTATGGACATATTATACCTTTCACGTATTATTATATTACACATGCACTCATACATATATGTATATGATACATTTATGTATAAACTGAATCAAATAAAATTAATTTCATATCTTAATATATTTGAGTTTAAATGAAATAAATGATTTTATTTGAATGAAATTTAGAAATGTTCTAATTTAGTCAGACTTCATAGGCACAATATAAATCCAATAGGGTAAAAATTTTAAAATTCACATATAACTTCCGCAGCGGGTTTATCTAGTTCCAACAATGGTATCAAAACCCAATATCCTATGTGGTCTAAATTAGTCATATTAGAGCTAACTAATTAAGCTTGCCCACTTAGAACAGTGTCTAGAAAGATAATGTCTAGGATTGGAATTGGGTAATCAAGTACCATGTCCTACCTGATTATCGGCCTGACCCAAAAGGTGAAGTGAGCCCAAAGGTTGCCCATAATAGAAAAGGCCCAAATTTGGGAATTCGGCTAATTTCCAAAATCGTTTTGAAAATTAATGTTAAAGATTTAAATTTAATAGTTAAATTTAAAATAAAACATGTTTATTATAAAAATTATAATACTACATAAGTTTTCAAAATGTTGAAAGGATAATGATATTTTCAAAATGTTTGAAAATATTTGTATAATAATTTCAAAATTTAAATTTGTTAATAAGATTAATAAAATAAATTAATTAAATATGTTAATTAATTAATGCATATATGCATGTATTATATATGTTGATATATGTTATGTTATTTTAAAATGTTTAAGATAACATAAGTATACATGTATATATACAAGATAAATTTTGAAATTAATAAATTTTAATAAAAATTGTTTAATTGAATAAATTAATTAAAGGTTAATTAATTAAATAAAATACATACATATATACATATGATATATGTGTGTTACACTATAAAGGTTATAGTATACACTATAAATGTTATAGTAGATATGTCCAATATAAAAGTTATATTGGAATACTAGTTTAAAATTAATTAAAATTAATCAGATAAGATTTAATTAACGATATATTATACATAAGACTATCATATAAGTAATATGAAATATAAAAGTTATATAACAATGAAACTTATATGATATTGTATAAACTAAATGTGGAACATTAAAGAAACCCAAATAGACATGAGAAATAAATACATATGTAAATATACATATACCGTGATTTCTAATGTGTTTGACACTTAAATCGCTAGGGTATTTCATAAGAAATATATTAGTCGATATCACTCAATATATATGTTGAAGATTATGAATCTTCGATATAATGTTTTCGTCTACCATATATATATATATATATATATATATATATATATATAAATTACTTACATACTCCTTAGTGGTTAAGCAAACTCAAGCTAGGGTTGTTATGCGTAGTATTATTAATATATTGAACAGATGAGGTAAGATAACTATATGTATTTGTTGAGCAAAATCAATGTACATATGCTATACTTAGGCCATCATGATATGGTAGGTATGAGTGAATAATCTCTTTCGATTTGTTGAGCAGACTCAAGGTCAAAATGAGATTACAACAAGAAAAAATGGGTTAGGAGTTGTATGAGATACAACCAGTAAGGAGTTATTCATCGTTTGTGGGGCTATGATTTGTTGAGCAAACTTAAGATCGGAATACCAAAACAAACGAGTCCTAACACCCACTAGTGAAGTTGTAAGACTTCTATGTTTCATCTTAGGGTTTGAAAAAGACTAGTGGGAGCCTTATTAGAAAAATGAAATTGTAACAACCCACAAATCTGTACCCCTTGAGTCAACACTATTCTACATCAATCAACTCAAGTTGAACAGAAATACGAACCATTAGGGTTAAAGAAGAAGAGGAAGAAGAAGGAGATATGAAACAACATCAGAATCTAACCATCGCAGCGGAATAAAATGTAATAAATAATAAATGATCTTTTTATAAAATCAAATATATCTGTTTATATATTACATCATCAGAGTACAACAATCACAGTTCAACATCACTAACATACAACTGGATACACAACTACTCAACACAGCGGAATATATATAAAACAAGTACGAAAGTACGTATCGTCATCCAGCTCGTCTCTTGATCTCCACACCATCATATCCTGCCTATAATACTCGGTCTGACCCGAGCATTATTATTAAATAACACCCGAGTCAGTCTGGATATACCAGCGTGAGAATTCACACTCAATTGATTATTAAAGTTTCAAAAATCCTTTGAAAACAAAAGCATCTCGTAAGACCACGCCATAAATAAACATGCCGGGTTTTTACCTTACGATAGCTAAAACATTTTTATTATAAAATCCTCTGTTATTATAATAGGGTCTATATACAAATACTTATTAAAATAGCCGAAATTGTTACATGATTAAATTCCAGCTACTAGCCACAGAGTGGGTAACACAAACAAAACTCGTAAAAGGGGCGTAGGGAGAATGGATTTCCAACTAATGACTAGGCACTGGAGTACCACCTGTCACGGTACGTGGCCTAGATCACAATACCGAGGATCACTCCCGACCCTCTGCAACACAAGATCGGGACTACCCCTTACTGGATAATCCCGAGTGAGATCACCCCACGGTTGGGATCAGCAACCGCACCACTAAGCCGAATAAAAAGGGACATCTAGACAGGGATGACCTCACCCTGAATGGGTACTACCCACCTAGCCTTGCTGCATAACCCTTGATTTTCAGTCATTTTCGGTTGATGAGGCTTGAGCCTAAGCGTTACCTTTTAAATCATTTCACTTAGAATGCTCATCGTCCACCTGACGATGTTCTAAAGCATTCATCCATACAAGTCCGTCCCGGGTTCGAACGGAACCGAAGGCACTATTCCTACTACATCAATTTTGCAAATATTCTCAGGATTAGTAGCGACTAGCCCTTGCACTTCACTGCTCCATCTTCGACTCCAAACTCGTTTTCCACGAAAACGTACAAACTGGATCGAAATGGTTTTCGAGAAATAAATCCCGATCCGGTCTCTTCGAAACGATCAGCGCATTTGGCCAATATTGATAGTCGGTTATTTAACTATCAATTAACATTCACAAACATCTATCAAACAATAAATAATCTCCCAAATTATTTATTAACTACAAAATATCTTCACAAGATATATTTCCACTTTTCAACCCTTTGAAAACAGTTTCAAACCAATCTCTTCTCATGGAATGAATTTCCAAATAATTATTTCCACTGAAAACATCAAGTACAAAGCTTTAGATTTTTAAATTAATTTAAAACACTTTATTGTAAATTATCCTTTAAACCATTTAAATTAAAATTACTTTAATACTTTATGAAAATATATACTACAAGAATATTTAAAATGAGGCTACTTTATAAAATATAAACTAGATTTCTCTTTAAAACAATTACCAAGTCACTTTTAAATAATTACTACTATAATAGATTGAAAGAAAATACTTACTTTAGAATTTAAATATTTTAGAAATAATAAATTTTCCAAACTTGCTTTTTAAAACAACTTTAAAACTTTTAAAATATATTTAAAAATTTACTTTAAAAACGTACTTGGTTATCCAGGGAGAATTTCCAATTTCAATCACTTAAATCAATTTTTCAAATTGATTTCCAATTTACTCCATTTGAAATAAATTTCTTTACTTACTCAATTTATTTCAAAATTCGTTAATTATGGATTTTATTATTATTATTATTATTATTATTTTCCGTTTGATTTTAACTCTTTTAACTGAAATATACAAATTTCAGATTTTTCCTAATTTCTTCTTTGTTCTTTTCAAAATTTAAATCTTAAATTTAATATAAATGCTTTGTTCTTTTAAATAATAACACTGAAGTTTAAAATTCATTAACCTTCTGTTTATTCAAAATTTCCTTTCCATACTCGAAATTTATTTATTAGAATTTTAAAATCACTTTATTTCTTTTCCAATTCATTCTTAAATGTATTCAAATTTTCTATAATTAGTTTACTTAAAAATGCACTCTTTATTTTCTTTTCAAAAATCCAATTCTATATAATTTGATAACACAGAGTACCGAAATATATTCAAGCAACTATAGCATTCAATATTTCAATATAATTCGTCACAGAATATCCAAATAATCATAACAGAGAATAATAAACAATTTAAATATATGTTGAGGAATCCAGCTGGATCCCTCCAACCTGTTTCCCTGATTGCACAGATGTTAGCACAACATAAAATACCAATTCCACTTCAAGGTGGTATATCACGGTATATGGTTTTAAATATAAAATCAATCCGCTATTATATGGCGCATAGGGTCTCATCCGCTATATAATGCGGGAAATCAATCATTCCAAGATATATTATATACTACTATATATAATATTGCACATCCAATCCAAACAATCAATCAACCAATTATTTAAATTTAACCGTTTAAAATTTAAATTATAACCAGATGAGTGAGATTAACTCACCTTTATTTTCGTTTGCAAACCACTCCATCTCAACTCGGTTCGTCATGATTATAGACCTTAAAGAAATATTTATTTAATTTTATTAATATTTGACTAATTGAACAATTAATGTCCATCTAATAGATTGGATTAACTAATTATTAAATCTAAAACTAAATTTCCTTTAATACATTATTTTTAGTAATTGAAATAATTAAATACATTTATTATCAAATAGATGTTCGTAATACATATATTATTATTATTTTAAAGAATAACTGATCAAGTGAAAACGTGTGTATTCAATTTCCTTTTGAAATTATTTGCTTATATAAACAATATATTTATAAAGATTACAAAATCCAATTTTACATAAACCTTTCAACATTTAAAACTTTATTCCTAAAGCTTAGCTATATACATTTTCTGTTTTGTTCATTGTAACGACCCGCTATTTTGGACCATTCAAATCGACAATAAAACCATACACGTCTGACTTGAATAATTCAAAATACCGAATTGTTAACTAAAATTTGGCAAACATAACATATACAGTAAATAAATCAGTCATAGATCACAGACACAGAGTAATAAAATGCAGCGGAATAGATAAGGAATAGTAGTTCATGAAGCTACTATATACATCAGAGTTAGAAATAAAATACATCAGAATATCTCAGATGAAGTGAAGTCTCCAGTACGAGCAGATGACTTCTCTGAACCAATCACCTGGATGACTGAAAGGATACATAGCTGGATCTTTAAGCAAAGCTCCAACTTTGAAGGTGAGTCTCAAATGCTGTATCACTCAGTCTGACCCAAGCGTAAAGCAAACACAAAACACTCGAGTCAGGATTAACATTCTTATATCAATAAATCCAACTCAAGTGAAATATCAACTGAAATACAAATAACTTAAAGGATGTTTGGGATAACCATCCTCTAAGGGTCGTAGGAACTTTCTACAAGGTAGAAATATACACTACAACACTGTGGTCATTTCAGCTTAATTTATACTGTAACGACCCGTAATTTTCATTAATTAAGTTTGTCATTTTAATAAGATTTATGTAAATTTAATTTAGAAGAAATAAAGATTTTATAATTAATAATGAAGCAAATGCTGAGAATGAAATGAAACCATGGGAATATAAGGCTAAGTATTTACAGTCGAAACAAAATGACGAATAAATTGAAGTGAAGTAAATTGTTATACTAGGCTAAGAGTTGTATATAAGAGAACAAAGGTAAGTAGTGAATTTAGTTAATGAATTAATAATATTAAATAGTAAATTGAATTAAATCAATGTCCGGTACAAATTGAAATATTGTTTGGAAAGAAAGCTTATAAATTGTAAGCATTTAATTTACAAATGAAATCAGTGTATTAATTTAGTTGTAACTGAATGTAAATTAATGAAATTAGGTAATAATTGATAAATGATGGCATTCATGAATGAAATAAGATTTGTAAGTAATAAAGGAATAATTGAAATAAACATTTATCAATGGAATAGTATATTGATTTATATAGACTTAATAAAAGAGTTGAATTGAATCAATCTATTTAGTTGAAACTAATTAATTGGTATGCAAATTATAAATGGGTTTATACTAAGAAATTATACTACCGTGAATTGGAATTAAAATGAAATTGAAAAATACAAGTATGTGATGCAAATATAACATATATAGCAGTGGAATAAAAAAATTAGTGTTATTATAACCTGGTTGGTAAGTAACAAACTTATAACTGAATTTAAAACAAAAAAGGTGACAATGAATATAGATTGTTAATTTATTTGATGTGTTAAATAAATTTTGCTATTCAATCGCAATAAATATAAATAATTAATTGAAACTGTTGTAAGGTCAAAATTTATTGCATATAATAAATTGGAGGATAGATTTCATTAAAGGTGATTTATTTATTATGTTAATGTAAATTAAAATAATTAGAGGTACGTAAATGATGATTAATACCATATTTGGAAGTTGTAATTTAGAGGATATTAAGAATTAGGAATTGAATTTTGAATTATTTGCAATACAAATAAAGAAAATGTACACTATTGCTAACTGAGGGAATCATTAATTAATTGAATGAAAGTTAAATCAGTGGAATTAATGGAGATTAATTTACGTTAGTTATTTAGGATAGTGATTAAATTTGGTAATCCATTTGCAATTAATGACAATAGTGTTGATATAAGCTAATAAGTTAAATGTCAATGCAATACCAATTAATGGATTGAATGTGATTATGAAATTGGAATTAGATAAATGCAGTAAATAATCCAGGGCAAATAAATTTATGGAACAATTGTTAAGATCTTAACTGATGGTAATTAATAATTGAAGATTATGTAAATTCCATTTATAATATGACTATGGGTGAATGGAAAGATTGTAAATCAAGATTTGTTTATTTATATGAATATAAAGAATTAAGGTAATTGAGTTTTTGCAATTAAGTAAAAAATAAACATTTATTTTTACGTTAATTGAAAATTTAGTTGAAATTGAAAAATATTTATGTATGTTAATTTCATCCATTTGGCTATAATGGATTGAATAATAAGAATGAAGATTTAATTCAATGAAATTTTTGGAAACTTAATTGATAATTTCTAAATTTAATAAAAATGAAAATTTGACACTGAAATGGGAAGTTAATCAACTTTAAATTGACCTTTAAATTGTTTAAAACATTTTAATTCGATTGAGACATATAAAGGTAATAAAATTTGTCAAATTTAAGATTTAAAAAAAAATTGGATTTTATTAATGAATTTTTAATTATTTAATTAATATAAAATTAGCCATTTTGGCCACTGACTCGGATTTCGACGAAACCAGTTTCATCGGATCCATAACGGTGAATTATGATAGTGTTTCAAGTTTCATAACGATCAGACTTGTCGTTTGATCGTACCGACTCGAAACGCCTTGAAATTTATGCAATTTAAATCAATCTAAATCAATTTGGAAAATTTGAATTTAGCATAACTTCTTCATACGATGGAATTTGGACGTGAAACCTTTTCCATCGCATTTAAAATATTTTTAAACATATATTTTGATATATGGATTGAGCCAATTTCGTTTCGGAGTAGAAACGGGCTTTTCAGGCCATTTAGCGTTCAACGCGTATACCAATCCGATCCATCTATTATTTTTCAGCCTTGTCTATATATAACCCGTTATAAACCCTAGCCACTCCTTATTTTCATTTTTCTATACGTACATCTCCTTCTCAGCTCCTCATTCCAATGGCAGAAAAAAACCCTAATTCTTAAATTCCAAAAATTAATTTCAATTTCAAAAAAAAAAAACGGATATGCAGCCACTTCGAGTCACGCTTTGAGTTTCAGAGGCAAAAACGCTGTATCTACTTCGGGTCAGGAAGAAAATAACTCGCGTCGCTCCGGGTCGTTTTGGGAAAAACTCCAAGCAAGCACCGGGGATTTGAGGAGGCGCACCGAAGTCGAACCTGAAGTTGACACAGGACCAGAATTTTTCAATTTTCAAATTTTCATAACTTTTGCGTACGAGCTCCGATTCACGCGCGGTTTATTTTGCTGGGATTGTATCGGAATTCCAGACATTTTGGCGTTGGTTTGGATGGATTTGGAGACTGTCAAATTTTTGGGTTTAAATTGAATTTAGATTCAATTTAAATTCAAAAGGTGAGTGTTTTAACCCACTCACAACTTCTAAGTTATCTTATGTTTGTTAAATTGATTTAAGATATGAGTAGAAATTTATTTATGACTGTTTTGCATATTTCATTCATCATCTCAGTTAAATCGCTTTTATTTAATTTAACTGTTAATTAATTTTATTATTCCATATAAATTGACTGTTAAAATTTATTTATTTTACATATAAACTGCTAGTTAAACAGTTATTTATTTATTTATTTTGAATATAAACTGTTCGTTGATACCTGATATGTTTTATATGCTCTATTGATGTTTGTTTAAATTGACGATGATTGAAATAAGATTGGTTGATGATTGATATTGGGGGAATGGATGATGTGTTCCATATTATATAAACTGCAAGTTATTATGCATTCTCATTTCATTCGAGATTGCGGTTTGAAATGATATACAACCGCATTTTTATTTTTAAATTGCGGATTGAAATGATAAATATCCGTATCACTTGACCATAGGATAGAAAATTATATACAAGCACCGCGGCATATATATAAAATTATTTTTGAAATGATTTCTATGGTTTGGATAGGATGCATTTAAATAAATATTAATTTTGATCTTATATAAAATCTTATTTTATATATACATATATTGTTAACTTATTGAATTTAAGCTATGTATGAATTGGTTGAATGGAAATAAATAAGTTGAAAAATGGAGTTTGATAATTTATATTTATGATTAAGTAGAGGTTTAAGATATTGTGTATATATGGAGTTTTAAATAGTTCAAATCAATTAAGATTGGAAATTTAATTGGAAATTTATTTGGAATTGGGCTTATTTAAAAATTAAACTTCAAAAGTTGGTGTAAACTTATTAATCTTGGAAATTTTAAAGGTATGATATTTATAACTGGATTTTTATTCAAGATAAATTAATGAATAATTCTAGTATAAATAAATGGAAGAAAATATTTAGTGTTAATAAATTGGGTTTTATTTAAATGGTTATGGATCTAGTATGTAAACGTTTCAAAACTAAATAATAGGACAATGAATTGTTGAATAGAAATTCCCAACCTTAGTTTTGAAAGTTATTAAATACTCAAAGTTTGAAAATATTGAAATCGAAGTGTTTTTATTCAAACTGAAAGTGAATCTAAAGGTTATGGGTTTAGACTGAATATAAAGTAAATAAAACTGTAAAGGCGTGGAAATTATTTACTTTATAAAGAAATTTTAAATTCAATTGTTTTATTTTATATACTTTTGAATATCCAAACCATTAAAGTTTTGAAAGTTATGCTTTTAAAACTATGGATTTCGAAGTATTATGTGGAAAGTTAAATTTCAAATATTTGGTTTCGAGGTATTATAAATCTTAAAAGTGACATGATTTTGGAAAAGAAATATATTTGAAATAAAATGATATCATATTTATTTGGGTTTTAAAAGGAAATGATATCGTATTTATGGGTTTTGAAATGGATAATTATATTCTGGTTTGGAAAGCATAATTATTTTTAAATGAACGCGGTGTTATAATAACGTTTGGTTGTTGAAGAGACCAGGATCGGAAGTTGCCATACTCTCTGCCAACTCCAAAAACCACTTTAACAACCGTGTACGCGGTGGAGATTCCAGAATAGAGTAGGTTGGTGGCGGCGTTTCCTTTAAGGTAAATACGTGGACCTAACTCCCGTGAGTTGGCATAAGGTGGCTAAAATAGGAGCGATTGACGGGTTAATAAGGTAGCACCTTTGATCGGACACTTCCCTTCGATACTATACTCTGACTTTGGATTGATTCGGTGGCCACCTTTACTTTTGATTTCTTTGATTTGGAGGAGTTTGTTCGAGGTGGGCGGTAGCTGCACGCTACGGTTACCACCGACTCGAAAGCTTAATTGGTATATTTACCCTGGCATTGCCTAGTTGTGCCGTGTCACCTACCCTATCGCGCCTTATACGATTTTGGTTTTGTACCATACCTATGGAGTGCCCTCTGACGACGCCCAGTATGGGGGAGATTACGGTACTGTATAGACTATGGGAATATATTATGTGTTAAGGTGGAAAATGTAAAGCCTTAACGCTATTTAAAAGTAAGTTTATTTTACAATTAGACACTATTATAATAGCGAAATATACTACATAGTAAATAGTTTAACGGATCCTTAGGATATGTAAATCCCGAGCATCTCTTGAGTTACTGCACTCATATTCATTTTCTGTTAATTTAACTTACATAAGATCTTTTATTCTGACTCGAGTGTTTTGTCTTTTCAATTCGCTCGGGTGGTCCGAGCGTTTCAGGATTTGAAGATTTTTCTGGAGGAAGAAGACGAAGATTTCATTACTATTATTATTATATATTATATGGTTTCACTACACCGTATTCCGCTGTATTAATATTATTGGTATGTGAACTCTGATATTTATTGTATAAAGAAGAATCAAATGTTTGTAAACAGTTTTATGAACTGTATATTTGTTATTATATTTTATCCTTCCGCTGTGAGATTCTGTTTTGTTTTATTCTTTCTCGTTTTTCTTATTTATCCCATAACAATCCGCCCTTCCGTATGGTTTGAATTGGCACGTGTGTCGATTTAAAGCGTGCAAAAAGGCAGGATGTTTCAATGTGGTATCAGAGCTTTGGTTTAGCGATAAACCTTAGCTTTGTGGGGTTTGACTCTTTACTAATAGGGTAGTAATACCCTATGGGAGTCGCTGAGTGTATATATATGAGAGAGCGTATTTGTTAGTGTTATAAAAAGGTTTTAATATTGTGTTAATCTGTTCCGTTTTGTATTTATAAATTCTGGTTGATGCATGGGACGCTATGATATCAATAGGGATTTCTAAACACTTAATAGGACAGACCGACATAATATTTGTTTTTCCTATAGGCGAATGAAATAATTTTGCCTATTATATTTTCTATATAAAATAAAAAAATTTCAAATGATATCTATATTTGGCTGCAATAGATTGGTTGTTAGGTATTAAAGTGTATAAATAATCATAGAAATAAGATTGAAAAATAAAATAAATGAAATTTGGAAATTTAGAATTAAGTTCCGGGGTTTTGAAATTTTTCGAATAAATTTTGGAATATAATAATATTGTTTATAAGTATTTTCTAATATAAATATTTAATATAATTCGGAAGAATTGTATTAAAGAAGATTTTGGAGAAAATAAGTTTTGTAATTTCCTCTCTGTCGCTGGAAAATAATTTCAGTGATGACGGCCGCATCATCGACTTTCATTTTCTAGTTTCGAAGGGGAAAGCCACTATAGTAGTTTTACTGCAGATTCATTTTTGAAAAATACATATATAAATTTTGAATTGTTTTAAATATAATTGGGTTTATAAGTTGTAAGTATATATATTTACCTATTATTTTTAAAATAATTTGAAATTTAACCCGGTATTTAGTTCTTAAGTTTCCACAATAAATAGTTTCAATTATTCTAGTGAAATGGAATCTAAGTAATTCATAATTGAAACCCTAAATGAAATAAGAGGTTTAATGCTAGGTTATTAATGGTATTAAATGAAATTTAAAATTGTAACCTATGAAATAAAGGATTATTATTGAACAGTAAATTTATTAAAGAAATAAGAGAAACTTGTATGATTTTAATTACATTCTTAAAAACATATATATAACTTACCAAATATTTAAAAGTCGAAATGTTTAATAAGATAATGTAATGGAAATTATACAAGTAAAAGTATGTAATGAAGGTGTTCAATAATCGCTTTTATTCATAAGAAGTGATGATATCGGGATGAGTTAAGTTATAATTGAAATGTTACTATTAGTAAATATAATAAAAGGTAAGTATTACAAATAGATGATTATAAACTTAAGTAAACAAAATGGAAATGCTAAGAAATTGAATGGGACATGAATACTATTGATAAATGAATGTAAATAAAAGAGGTCATGCTATAATAAATGAATGAATAATTATAACGAAATAAAAGGAACTGACATGACCTGAGTTAATGGAACTGAATAATTGTAAGTAATAAGTAAAAATAAATGAAGCAAACATTTAATGAGTAAATGTAAATTTAAAAGATAAATCACTGTATAAATAAAAAGAAAATCAAACAACAAAGGTATGAAAGGAAATTAATAATAAGTTAAGTTGATTGTTGTTTGGATTTGTTGTTGTTTAGTTGATGGTTGTTTGGACAAGGATACTTTAAAATTGGATTAGGATAAATGAATAATCTATTTAGTTTTATCTAAGACTATTGAGTAAATGATGCGCTAGTAGTTTATTCTTCATTCCGTACAATTTAAAAGTTTTGAACCCGAACAACTATTTGTTTGTTTGATTGAATGATTGCTTTGTATTGGTTGTGTATCTGTTTGTTGAAATTGATGGTTGTTGTATTGATATGTTGTTAGTGATTGAAACCACTTAAATATTTCACTTTATATAAATTGTTAATCTTTGGATTTTATAAGTGAAATGCAGGTTATGGAAGCAATTGCTACTGCTTTTGGTTCCATAAATTAAGTGTAAATTGCCGACAAATAGGTACGTTTCGAATTACGGTTTATAGCGCTATTTTATATATTTTCCCGTGTTGGGATATTATATTTTGGATATTATATGTGATATTTTGATATATTTGATATTATATTTTCTCCGGAGCCTCCCCGTACAAAGGAGACTCTGCCAAAATTTTCCGTAAATTTTGGACTTAGAAAATATTTTGAAAATGTTTTCCAAACTTTATTAGTTTGAGTATAAATTTTTTTTTAATGATTATAAATTAGTATATTTTATCTAAATTAATTTTGTAAATTTATTTGTTTATAAATTTAATATTTGATATGATATTGATTTCTTAATTCTTCTTTTCCCTTTTTTTCCTTTTCGGGGACGAAAAGTTTTGAGTGAGGGAGAGTGTAACGACCCGTAATTTTCATTAATTAAATTTGTCATTTTAATAAGATTTACGTAAATTTAATTTAGAAGAAATAAAGATTTTATAATTAATAATGAAGCAAATGCTGAGAATGAAATGAAACCATGGGAATATAAGGCTAAGTATTTACAGTTGAAACAAAATGACGAATAAATTGAAGTGAAGTAAATTGTTATACTAGGCTAAGAGTTGCATATAAGAGAACAAAGGTAAGTAGTGAATTTAGTTAATGAATTAATAATATTAAATAGTAAATTAAATTAAATCAATGTCCGGTACAAATTGAAATATTGTTTGGAATGAAAGCTTATAAATTGTAAGCATTTAATTTACAAATGAAATCAGTGTATGAATTTAGTTGTAACTGAATGTAAATTAATGAAATTAGGTAATAATTGATAAATGATGGCATTCATGAATGAAATAAGATTTGTAAGTAACAAAGGAATAATTGAAATAAACATTTACCAATGGAATAGTATATTGATTTATATAGACTTAATAAAAGAGTTGAATTGAATCAATCTATTTAGTTGAAACTAATTAATTAGTATGCAAATTATAAATGGGTTTATAGTAAGAAATTATACTACCGTGAATTGGAATTAAGATGAATTCAAATTTGTGATGCAAATATATCATATATAGCAGTGGAATAAAAAAATTAGTGTTATTATAACCTGGTTGGTAAGTAACAAACTTATAACTGAATTTAAAAGAAAATAGGTGACAATGAATATAGATTGTTCATTTATTTGATGTGTTAAATAAATTTTGCTATTCAATCGCAATAAATATAAACAATTAATTGAAACTATTGTAAGGTCAAAATTTATTGCATATAATAAATTGGAGGATAGATTTCATTAAAGGTGATTTATTTATTATGTTAATGTAAATTAAAATAATTAGAGGTACGTAAATGATGATTAATACCATATTTGGAAGTTGTAATTTAGAGGATATTAAGAATTAGGAATTGAATTATTTGCAATACAAATAAAGAAAATGTTACGTTATTGCTAACTGAGGGAATCATTAATTAATTGAATGAAAGTTAAATCAGTGGAATTAATGGAGATTAATTTACGTTAGCTATTTAGGGTAGTGATTAAATTTGGTAATCCATTTGCAATTAATGACAATAGTGTTGATATAAGCTAATAAGTTAAATGTCAATGCAATACCAATTAATGGATTGAATGTGATTATGAAATTGGAATTAGATAAATGCAGTAAATACTTCAAGGCAAATAAATTTATGGAACAAATGTTAAGATCTTAACTGATGGTAATTAATAATTGAAGATAATGTAAATTCCATTTATAATATGACTATGGGTGAATGAAAAGATTGTAAATCAATATTTGTTTATTTATATGAATATAAAGAATTAAGGTAATTGAGTTTTTGCAATTAAGTAAAAGTTAAACATTTATTTTTACGTTAATTGAAAATTTAGTTGAAATTGGAAAATATTTATGTATGTTAATTTCATCCATTTGGCTATAATGGATTGAATAATAAGAATGAAGATTTAATTCAATGAAATTTTTGGAAACTTAATTGATAATTTCTAAATTTAATAAAAATGAAAATTTAACACTGAAATGGGAAGTTAATCAACTTTAAATTGACCTTTAAATTATTTAAAACATTGTAATTTGATTGAGACATATAAAGGTAATAAAATTTGTCAAATTTAAGATTTAAAAAAAAATGGATTTTATTAATGACTTTTTAATTTATTTAATTAATATAAAATTAGCCATTTTGGCCACTGACTCGGATTTCGACGAAACCAGTTTCATCGGATTCGTAACGGTGAATTATGATAGTGTTTCAAGTTTCATAACGATCGGACTTGTCATTTGATTGTGCCGACTCGAAACGCCTTGAAATTTATGCAATTTAAATCAATCTAAATCAATTTGGAAAATTTGAATTTAGTATAACTTCTTCATACGATGGAATTTGGACGTGAAACTTTTTCCATCGCGTTTAAAATATTTTTAAACATATATTTTGATATATGGGTTGACCCAATTTCGTTCCGGAGTAGAAACGGGCTTTTCGGGCCATTTAGCGTTCAACGCGTATACCAATCCGATCCATCTATTATTTTTTAGTCTTGTCTATATATAACCCGTTATAAACCCTAGCCACTCCTTATTTTCATTTTTCTATACGTACATCTCCTTCTCAACTCCTCATTCCAATGACAGAAAAAAAACCCAAATTCCCAAATTCCAAAAATTAATTTCAATTTCAAAAAAAAAAAAAACGGATCTGCAGCCACTTCGAGTCAGACTTTGAGTTTCAGAGACAAAAACGCTGTATCTACTTCGGGTCAGGAAGAAAATGACTCGGGTCGCTCTGGGTCGTTTTGGCAAAAACTCCAAGCAAACACCGGGGATTTGAGGAGGCGCACCGAAGTCGAACCTGAAGTTGACACAGGACCAGAATTTTCCAATTTTCAAATTTTCATAACTTTTGCGTACGAGCTCGGATTCACGCGCGATTTATTTTACTGGGATTGTATCGGAATTCCAGACATTTTGGCATTGGTTTGGATGGATTTGGAGACTGTCAAATTTTTGGGTTTAAATTGAATTTAGATTCAATTTAAATTCAAAAGGTGAGTGTTTTAACCCACTCACAACTTCTAAGTTATCTTATGTTTGTTAAATTTATTTAAGATATGAGTAGAAATTTATTTATGACTGTTTTGCATATTTTATTCATCATCTCAGTTAAATCGCATTTATTTAATTTAACTGTTAATTAATTTTATTATTGCATATAAATTGACAGTTAAAATTTATTTATTTTGCATATAAACTGCTAGTTAAACAGTTATTTATTTATTTATTTATTTATTTTGAATATAAACTGTTCGTTGATACCTGATATGTTTTATATGCTCTATTGATGTTGGTTTAAATTGACGATGATTGAAATAAGATTGGTTTACGATTGATATTGGGGGAATGGATGATGTGTTCCATATTGTATAAACTGCAAGTTATTATGCATTCTCATTTCATTCGGGATTGCGGTTTGAAATGATATACAACCGCATTTTTATTTTTAAATTGCGGATTGAAATGATAAATATCCGTATCACTTGACCATAGGATAGAAAATTATATACAGGCACCGCGGTATATATATAAAATTATTTTTGAAATGATTTCTATGGTTTGGATGGGATGCGGTTAAATAAATATTAATTTTGATCTTATATAAAATCTTATTTTATATATACATATATTGTTAAATTATTGAATTTAAGCTATGTATGAATTGGTTGAATGGAAATAAATAAGTTGAAAAATGGAGTTTGATAATTTATATTTATGATTAAGTAGAGGTTTAAGATATTGTGTATATATAGAGTTTTAAATAGTTCAAATCAATTAAGATTGGAAATTTAATTGGAAATTTATTTGGAATTGGGCTTATTTAAAAATTAAACTTCACAAGTTGGTGTAAACTTATTAATCTTGGAAATTTTAAAGGTATGATATTTATAACTGGATTAAATGAATAATTCTAGTATAAATAAATGGAAGAAAATATTTAGTGTTAATAAATTGGGTTTTATTTAAATGGTTATGGATCTATTATGTAAATGTTTCAAAACTAAATAATAGGACAATGAATTGTTGAATAGAAATTCCCAACCTTAGTTTTGAAAGTTATTAAATACTCAAAGTTTGAAAATATTGAAATCGAAGTGTTTTTATTCAAACTGAAAGTGAATCTAAAGGTTATGGGTGTAGACTGAATATAAAGTAAATAAAACTGTAAAGGCGTGGAAATTATTTACTTTATAAAGAAATTTTAAATTCAATTGTTTTATTTTATATACTGTTGAATATCCAAACCATTTAAGTTTTGAAAGTTATGGTTTTAAAACTATGGATTTCGAAGTATTATGTGGAAAGTAAAATTTCAAATATTTGGTTTCGAGGTATTATAAATCTTAAAATGCATGATTTTGGAAAAGAAATATATTTGAAATAAAATGATATCGTATTTATTTGGGTTTTAAAAGGAAATGATATCGTATTTATGGGTTTTGAAATGGATAATTATGTTCTGGCTTGGAAAGCATAATTATTTTTAAATGACCGCGGTGTTATAATAACGTTTGGTTGTTGAAGAGACCAGGATCGGAAGTTGCCATACTCTCTGCCAACTCCAAAAACCACTTTAACAACCATGTACGCGGTGGAGATTCCAGAATGGAGTAGGTTGGTGGCGGCGTTTCCTTTAAGGTAAATACGTGGACCCAACTCCCGTGAGTTGGCATAAGGTGGCTAAAACAAGAGCGATTGACGGGTTAATAAGGTAGCACCTTTGATCGGACACTTCCCTTCGATACTATACTCTTACTTTGGATTGATTCGGTGGCCACCTTTACTTTTGATTTCTTTGATTTGGGGGAGTTTGTTCGAGGTGGGCGGTAGCTGCGCGCTACGCGTTACCACCGACCCGGAAGCGTAATTGGTATATCTACCCTGGCATTGCCTAGTTGTGCCGTGTCACCTACCCTATCGCGCCTTATACGATTTTGGTTTTGTACCATACCTATGGAGTTCCCTATGACGACGTCCAGTACGAGGGAGATTACGATACTGTATAGACTATGAGAATATATTATGTGTTAAGGTGGAAAATGTAAAGCCTTAACGCTATTTAAAAGTAAGTTTATTTTACAATTAGACACTATTATAATAGCGAAATATACTACATAGTAAATAGTTTAACGGATCCTTAGGAGATGTAAATCCCGAGCATCTCTTGAGTCACTGCACTCATATTCATTTCTGTTAATTTAACTTACATAAGATCTTTTAGTTCTGACTCAAGTGTTTTGTTTTTTCAATTCGCTCGGGTCAGTCCGAGCGTTTCAGGATTTGAAGACTTTTCTGGAGGAAGAAGACGAAGATTTCATTACTATTATTATTATATATTATATGGTTCCACTACACCGTATTCCGCTGCATTAATATTATTGGTATGTGAACTCTGATATTTATTGTATAAAGAAGAATCAAATGTTTGTAAACAGTTTTATGAACTGTATATTTATTATTATATTTTATCCTTCCGCTGTGAGATTCTGTTTTGTTTTATTCTTTCTCGTTTTTCTTATTTATCCCATAACAATCCGCCCTTCCGTATGGTTTGAATTGGCACGTGTGTCGATTTAAAGCGTGCGAAAAGGCAGGATGTTACATATACTTCAAAACCAAATCTCATTTTCACTTCAAATATCTCTATATTTCCCAAAATAGTATTTATATATATTAAAAAAATTATACAGTAAAGTATTTTCAATTTCCTCAACTTAACAAATCGTTCCAACATCAACCCGACCTTCCCATTCAAATTAAATTCAATCTCAATTTATCAACTTAAATTCAACTCAATTTCTAAAATAACAACTTAAATTTTATTGATCTCAAATTCGGATTTATAATCACAAATACCCCTTTATATTTCCATATATTTCAAAACTTTAAGTATTCAACGTTTCATCTAAATTTTCACTCAATTTAGTTTTCTAAATAATAAATTCAAATTTAGTTCAACCTAAATTTTCATTTTAATTCAATTTAGTTTCTAAATAACAAATTCAACAACGTTGATTTCAAATACAGATCCGAATCTCAACATAAACCATTTAAATTCCAATATAGTTCAAGGCTTTAATATTTAAATGTTCTATATAACAGTTTCATATATATCTCGATTTAACCTCATTATTATTTAGTCTTGAATACTCCCTTATTAGATTCAATATCATTTAAGTAACCTTAAATTACATTTTACTCAATATTTTCTTTAATTTATTTAAACGTGAAATATTCATTAAATCACTTAAATCAAAAATCTAGTTACAAAATCATACCTTTAAATTTTCCATTCAATAATTTCAAATCGATTTAATTAAATAAATCCTTATTTAAAATACCATTCTTAATAAGCCCAAATTTATCTCCCAATCTTAATTATTCAACTTTTTACAACGGTAAATTTTGAAATATAAATCGTAAATAATACTTAAACATATTATATGGATGAAATCAATCTCAATAATATTATTATTAAATCTATATATAAAATTTCCATTTATATATATAATATTTTAAGAACCAATATTTATTAAATTCCATATATTTCTTTTCAACTATAGAAATTTATTTTCAAAATATTTATACGGACTAACGGTGTCTGTATATATTTCCTATCATATAGTCAAGTGCTACGGATATTTATCATTTCAATCCGTATACTAAATATATACGGGTGTATATCATTTCAACCCGTAATCCCAAATTCAATTAAATGAAAATCGCTTGGGTTTATCATTTCAACCCATAACGATTTTCTTCTATTCTAAAGTCTGTTCGGGTATGTATCATTTCAACCCATAGTGATTTCTAAACTACAGGGAACTTGCAGAGTGATAACAGAAAATACAATAAAATAACAGGCATACATCATCAATACCAATATAATATAAACAACAGGATATGGTGTCATATCCCGCAGGTGAACAGTTACAGATAATAGCATATATAACAAATTTAAATAACTACAGCAACATATTTCAATTGTCGTTTCAATTGAAATCAAATTTAATGAATAAAAGAATGTTAATCGTGAGTGACTACTCACCTCTCGAGCCTAGAGAATACAAAAGATGACACAGATATCTACAGACACTGAAATTTGAATTATGAATCGAAGTAAAGCAAAATCGGCACGAATTCAACGATCAAAGCTGATAACAAGAATTGATGGAACAAGTCAGAACGGGATCGGCGAAGATAATGGTATGAGTGGACTCATATATATATAACTATATATATAAAGTCATATTCTAAATTCAACACATATTAAATTAAATTAAATTAAATATATATGTATTTATATTTTTCCAAATCATTGTTTTTTTAATTTAAAACACATAAATTAGAATCAAGCATATATACAATATGAAATTTGAAATAAATACTTATATAAACAGACTAATATTAATCATGTGCTAGGTTACAATACTGACATATTTTAGCTGTAAGAAAGAGTATAATGAAAGAAGTCAACATCAGTTATAATATATTTATATAAACCAAATGTAACATATATTTAGTTGACATAACAAATGAATTCTTTTATAAAATAATATACATTGTGCGCTATTTCATAAAAATGCACATACAATACCATTTATATACGAACAACAAAAGTAGCTTATATATATATACTATTTAAAAATCAATATTTACATTTCAACTAACATCAGAAAACAAATATAAACTTTATGCTCTATATATATTTTATGGAAAAAGAGAAAAAAAAACAGAACGCAAAGTGGATCCAACGTTTGGAATTCAGGGATTAGTCCTGAAGGCTAATATACCGTCGGATCATTTTTATTAAATTTTTGGATAAATTTCAGTAGTAGAGTAGCAATTTATTTAAAATAACGTGGTGTGAAATGAATTGATGGAATGAATAAAGTAACACATTATTAGTACCCAAATAATCAAATGACACAATACGTTGGTTTCTTAATAACGACAGTAACGTTCAATTTGCTAAAAGTTAATTTAGACGTTATCTTCGTCTTATTTGTAAGCGACTGATATATCATACCTCTTTTAAATTTAAGATCAGCTCATGGCACGGCGTATGAAAATTCAAATTCCATCGCATCATATATTTATTATTTTCAGTTTAGAAAGTATGAACTTATCAAAATTTTTTTTGGCTATAAATGACGTAAAACACCACTGCTTATTAAATTTGTCGTGTACTGCGTTTAAATACTTCCAAAGCATTTGTCAATTTATTTAAAAGCTATAAAATGAAAGGAGTGAAAAGAGAAAAAAAGAAAGAAAGAAATATATATATATATATATATATATAATAAAAAAACATGGGGAGAGAGACGAAGATACAGATGGTGGTACGTATCTTGTTCTATTCATAAGTAAATATCACCATAAATTCCTTTGCATATTTTTAATTGCTATAACCAATGCTTTCATATATAGCAGGTCCAATCTTATATACATAGCTATATATTATAAAGGGCTATGAAAACTTATATATATACACCTTATAGTATAATATATATATAACTAGATAAAATGTATATATTAGATAATAGAATACAATAATATAGATGAAAAGAGAGAATTGCAGCAAGCTAAAATTTAAAATAAAAAAACAAAGTGTTGCAGGAAGTTGAAAACAACAACTAAAGCAATAATATTTATTATAAGTTTCGAAATCCATTAGACAAAAGAAAACACAGCTTGTATAACATATCCATTAAACAAGATAGACTATATATAGTACTAGTACATATTCATGCTATATGTAAACATTTAAAAACGAAACATATATTGCAATATGATACGCATACCGTTTATAAAAATATGGATGACGAGGGAGGAGGCATGGAGTGGGTTGTGGCTCTTGACAGGTGGTTCGAGCTGTGGTGGCGGAGGCTTGACGAAGCTATAGGAAGGAGAACTGGTCCTTTTTCATTTTTCCATCATATGTGTTTTAGCATTGTAATGGGAAAAATCTTTTTTTTTTTCAAGAAGCAACAGGGAGGAAGAAAAAAATGAAGCTAAATAGGCTCAGAGACTACACGTTATAAATATTTAATATAGTTGAACGGTAGGAATGAGTAATCCAGCAACTAAAATTGGAACCATGGAAATAGAGGGGTCAATCGCTAGAATTTAGGAGGTATGAATGGTAACGGTTGTTTGAATTGTATACCAAATATATAACTTTATATTCCATTATTAATTGAATAGGAGAAATGAATGGGTGAAGAATTAGCTATCCATTTATGATATACTGTTACATATAATTTATTTAAGAAGAAATGGTAGAATAACGATAGATTTGAATTATATACTGGTGTGATGCAATAACAACGGTCAAGTTGATAAGGTGGATATTTAAACAATTTATTGCTTGATTGGAAAGCACGTGAGTACGGAAAGGCAAGGATATTAAAATGGAAAAAGGAAAGGACAGAGAAATTTAAGCGAAGATAAAACGTACAGGAATAAAAATAGAGTAGTGGGATGGTCACGATAATTCAGTGGATAATTAAAGCAACTTTTAATGCCACCAGCTGCACGTTGAAATCTGAAAAGGCAGAGTAACGGACCATATAATAAATTTAAACGATGGATTGATAACAGCTGCAAGTATATATTTAATAGAAAAGAATGGATCAAATTAGCTTGATAAAATTGAAACGAAGATTATATGATTAATTTATCACTTTCTTTCAAAATGAACGTTAAATCAAAACACGCATTTAAAAAATGAAATATATATATATATATATATATATATGCACACCCATGAAAACCATATAACTTTAAAACGCTTCCATTTCATATTAATGTTAAATAACAAATATATAATTATTCAAAATGTCACATATATAGTATATTCATTTTATGGTTGTCGTTTCCATGTAATAAATATTCATTTTAAACCAATATTAAAATAATATATATGTATAGTTAAAGATCAATGTTATAACATAAAACACATATATTAAAGATCAACACACACATATATAACATCTTTTGAAATGAATACTTATGTATATATATAATTATAATAGTTTATTACTTTCCTTTTCAAAATATCCAGCAGGAAATAAAACAAACTTATGCACATATATATGCAAATAAACAATATTCTTTATAATACATTGTTAACTTACTCCTTTTTTTCCCTTTTTTTTAAAGAGTATATATGCAGTACAGTTTATAAGAATTTTTTTTTATAAAACCTTCATATATAACAAAATATATGTATAAAATAAAATTTAAAATCTGCTATGTTTAATTGGACGTAATCCAAATATTAAATTTTTATTTCAAAATATTATTATATAAAATTTCTCAAAAGTTTCAATTAATTACGTTAAATAAAACCATTTAAAACTATTAAAATCTACGGGTCGTTACACTCTCCCCCACTCAAAATTTTTCGTCCCCGAAAAGGTATGAGGTAGGAGAATAGAACAACCAGAAATAAAATAGATTGAAAGACAAGATAAACAATTAATTTAAAACTATATAAATTTTATTTGAAATATTTATTTGATAACTTCATTTGAAATTTAATTTTCTTTAATACTTTAATACTTTTCAAACTCCTTTGAAAACAATTATTTACATTATTACTTATGTTTACAAAGAAGCTATTGAAATATTAAATCCAAAATTCATAAATTTTTATTTTGTTTCAAGATACCTTCCAAATATTATTGTTAGATCACAAATCATTTTTAAAAAAAAATATGTTTTATTTTAGATAAATAACTTCTAAAATATTTATAACACTAAAATTTCTATTAAACCATGTAGTATATAATTAAACAATATTTTAAAGGATATATCCAACAAGAAAGGAAGGTAGATTTGGAAAACAGAATCAAGGTGAATAACTAAACTGAGCCGATAAGGTAGATGCAAGGAATAGTATCGGGCACGAATAATTAATCTAGAACCATAAGAATTTAAATTTCAAATATTAATTTAACATTTCTTTGTTGGGAAAAATACTTTTAAAAAAATACCTTTATGATAATACTTTTATAATAAAATACTATTATATCGAAATAAATTTTCCTTTTGAAAATACTTTTATAACTCGATGTTTCAACAAGTTTATCCTCGTTCTTGTAGACTCTGGCCATGCGTTGATCAGGCGCAAAGCTAGAATTCTTCAAGTACTTAGTAGACTTCTTTCAACACCCAGTGAAAATACTTGAAAAACCTTTGAAAAAGATATGAAAAGTACAATCCAAACAAAACAACCAAACCAAAACCTTTGTCCGACCATGGTTCGCAGATACACAATGGTTACGCCTGGATCCCCTAGGAAACAATCCGTATCCGTAAGCTTTCTCAGCCCTGCGAGTTACGCCATGATGACTAGTAGAGTGCAGGATACACAATGGTTACGCCTGGGTCCCCCAGGAAACAATCCGTACCCCTAGGCTGTCTCAGCCAGGCAGTTTCGCTACTATTCGCGACCTACAAGATTGCAGGATACACAATGGTTACGCCTGGATCCTCCAGGAAACAATCAGTACCCCTAGGCCAGACTCAGCCAGGCAATTGCGCTATGTAGTCGTGAGAGAAAAAAAACCATGGGTTACGCCACAGTGGGAACACTCGAGTATTACATCCGGAAAAACAAAAATCAGAGAGAACAATATCGATAGAATGAATCCACGATGTGGCCACAAAGCGGATATCAAGCAGAAGGCACTTTCCATACCTTTACTTCGAAAATATATATCATATAGTACCTTTTCAAATCACTTTCAAATATCGTACTTATATAAAGTCCATATATATAGGATTCCATTTTTCCCGAATCGAATACTTTCCAAAATCAATAGTAGAACAAATCATACTTATATAGACTTCGATTATATAAAATCTCTTTCCAAATTGAGTACCTTTCAAATCAATAGATTTCAAATCAACTTCATACTTATACAATCCATTTTATATAAGTTCGACCACTCCCAAATCAAGTGCTTAATAATATAAGGTTCTCAAATTTCAAATCATTTCAATATCAATTCAGTTTCAAAATCATATATGATTTCACCAAATTTTCTTCCAAATTAAATATCTAAATTTCAAAGTTCCTAAAATAATAGGTTTAGAAAATTATCCCATTTTCCAAATTAAAATAATTCAAGTCAAACAAATTCATTTCCAAAAATCATCATATAAGTACTGGTTTGTAATTCCAATTTAATTTCAAAACCAAATATTTTCCCAAAATCAATTATACTCAAAATGGTTTCCAAATTTATAATTATCCTTTTTTTAAAACTTTTAAACTATCTATTTCTATGTGAAATATCCTATTTACCTTTCTGAAAACCATTATTCAACTATTTTTTTTTCAAAACATTTCAAAACTAAATTTATATTCTTTATCAAACATTTTATACTCTTCGAAATTTCTTAGCTTTGAAAATTTAATCTCAATTTGGAAGTGTTCGAACATTCAAAATAGTTAGGGAAATCAAATTTTCAATTCAACAGTTGAAAATCAACAATAAATCAATAAATCAATTATTAAATCCGAAACTCGAGGACTGAATACCGGTCTCATTTTAAATTGTTTCAAATATATACATATATCTTTCGAAAATATCAAATTATACTTCGGAATTTGAAATCAAAACGGTTTTACAAAATCACTCGCATAGCGAAGCTATTAAAGAGGCCTCTCCCCCACTCTGAAACTCGAAAATCAATGTCGATGATGCGTTCACTCATCACCTAAATTATTTTCCAGCGACATAAGTGAGTTATGGACTTCTATTTTCTTGAAAACTTCTTTGAAATTTCTTCAAAATTATTGGAACTCATTTGAAACATTTCTTATTCGAAAAATACTTTTATATCGTATTATTTTTATATATTTTCCAAAATCTTAAAACCAATTTCAAAATACCGGAATTCAATTCTCGAATTTCAAATTTAACTTTACAGTTATAAATCATTTTTATATAAATCTATTTCTATAAATTTTCAAAATTTCAAATCCTTTCAAAACTTTTATATATAGGGTAACATTTTCACTTTTATATATAGAATAAAACAATAGTTATCAAAATAAAATTTTGGTATAAACAATTTCAAAAATACAAACAAAACCCGATTTTCAAAAGATGATTCAAGAATGGATTTCAAAACAAAGATAGCGATTTAATTTAGAGGAACTCCAATCAATGGAATCCTGATTCGAAGATAGACTCAATCGAAGATGAGATAATTAAATTACAAAATAGAAGATGGATATACTTCTATAAATCGCGGCGACCTTAATCAGGTCAACCGTGACCTTAGGAATATAATCGATGCGGAATTCCAAAACAAATCGACATTCGATCGCCAGAGATAGAATTCAGCAAATCAAGATATAACAGCATCGTAAACCGAGGATACAGAAATCTTCGGTGAATCAATGCGATTGAAAAGGAGTTTTCACCCCCTTTACAAAACATTCAGTGGAGTTATGGGATACTCCAGAATCAAACGAATATAAATAGAAAGAGACAAGAATGAATTTCGGAACTGAGGGACATTCCAAAATTCAAAGGAAATCGAGTCAGAAAGGAAGAGATTCAACTCGAACGAAAGTGATTCTGTAAATAAATTTACCATATATGCTAAGTTTTGCCTAGAGCCAAAGCTCTGATACCAACTGTAACTACCCGCTATTTTGGACCATTCAAATCGATAATAAAACCATACATGTCTGACTTGAATAATTCAAAATACCGAATTGTTAATTTAAATTTGGCAAACATAACATATACAGTAAATAAATCAGTCACAGATCACAGACACAGAGTAATAAAATGCAGCGGAATAGATAAGGAATAGTAGTTCATGAAGCTACTACATACATCAGAGTTAGAAATAAAATACATCAGAATATCCCAGATGCAGTGAAGTCTCCAGTACGAGCAGATGACTTCTCTGAACCAATCAGCTGGATGACTGAAAGGATACATAGCTGGATCTTCAAGCAAAGCTCCAACTTCGAAGGTGAGTCTCAAATGCTGTATCACTCAGTCTTACCCGAGCGTAAAGCAAAACACAAAACACTCGAGTCAGGATTAACATTATTATATCAATAAATCCAACTCAAGTGAAATATCAACTGAAATACAAATAACTTAAAGGATGTTTGGGATAACCATACTCTAAGGGTCCATGGAACTTTCTACAAGGTAGAAATATACACTACAACACCGTGGTCATTTCAGATTAATTTATACTTCAAAAGCAAATCTCATTTTCACTTCAAATATCTCTATATTTCCCAAAATAGTATTTATATATATTAAATAATTTATACAGTAAAGTATTTTCAATTTCCTCAACTTAACAAATCGTTCCAACATCAGCCCGACCTTCCCATTCAAATTAAATTCAATCTCAATTTATCAATTTAAATTCAACTCAATTTCTAAAATAACCACTTAAATTTTATCGATCTCAAATTCGGATTTATAATCACAAATACCCCTTTATATTTCCATATATTTCAAAACTTTAAGTATTCAACGTTTCATCTAAATTTTCATTCAATTTAGTTTTCTAAATAATAAATTCAAATTTAGTTCAACCTAAATTTTCATTTTAATTCAATTTAGTTGCTAAATAACAAATTCAACTACGTTGATTTCAAATACAAATCCGAATCTCAACATAAACCATTTAAATTCCAATATAGTTCAAGGCTTTAATATTTAAATGTTCTATATAACAGTTTCATATAGATCTCGATTTAACCTCATTATTATTTAGTCTTGAAATACTCCCTTATTAGATTCAATATCATTTAAGTAACCTTAAATTACATTTTACTCAATATTTTCTTTAATTTATTTAAACGTGAAATATTCATTAAATCACTTAAATCAAAAATCCAGTTACAAAATCATACCTTTAAATTTTCCATTCAATAATTTCAAATAGATTTAATTAAATAAATCCTTATTTAAAATACCATTCTTAATAAGCCCAAATTTATCTCCCAATCTTAATTATTCAACTTTTTACAATGGTAAATTTTGAAATATAAATCGTAAATAATACTCAAACATATTATATGGATGAAATCAATCTCCATAATATTATTATTAAATCTATGTATAAAACTTCCGTTTATATATATAATATTTTAAGAACCAATATTTATTAAATCCCATATATTTCTTTTCAACTATAGAAATTTATTTTCAAAATATTTATATGGACCAACGGTGTCTGTATATATTTCCTATCATATAGTCAAGTGCTACGGATATTTATCATTTCAATCCATATACTAAATATATACAGGTGGATATCATTTCAACCCGTAATCCCAAATTCAATTAAATGAAAATTGCTTGGGTTTATCATTTCAACCCGTAACAATTTTCTCCTATTCTAAAGTCTGTTCGGGTATGTATCATTTCAACCCATAGTGATTTCTAAACTACAGGGAACTTGCAGAGTGATAACAGAAAATACAATAAAATAACAGGCATATATCATCAATACCAATATAATATAAACAACAGGATATGGTGTCATATCCCGCACGTGAACAGTTACAGATAATAGCATATATAACAAATTTAAATAACCACAGCAGCATATTTCAGTTGTCGTTTCAATTGAAATCAAATTTAATGAATAAAAGAATGTTAATAGTGAGTGATTACTCACCTCTCGAGCCTAGAGAATACAGAAGATGTCACGGATATGCATACTGCTACAGACACTGAAATTTGAATTATAAATCGAAGCAAAGAAAAATCGGCACGAATTCAACGATCAAAGCTGATAACAAGAATTGATGGAACAAGTCAGAACGGGATCAGCGAAGATAATGGTATGAGTGGACTCATATATGTATAACTATATATAACTATATATATAAAGTCATATTCTAAATTCAACACATATTAAATTAATTTTTTTTTTGAAAAAGTTTGACCGCCTCATTAAAAACCTGAGCCTATATCCAACGTGAATATAGGACAGGAAAAAAGAGTGCGGCGCTTTATTAACAACTCATTAACAAAGCAAAAGTTATAATACAATGTACATTTCAGAACCAAATACAACCAAACTGACAACAAACAGTTTCCAACAAAAGGCAACATCACTACAAAACATCGCCCCCATTCAGTACCTTAACTCCATAGAAGAAAATAAATGAAACATTCTACACTGCTTCAATCAAGAATAGGGCACCGCCATGTCAATCTCCCACCAAATTTATCTCCCATCGTTCCAGAATCCTTTTACATTTATTTGAAATCTTCTTTTTCTTCTTCAGTTTGTTGTTTCCTAACAATTTCAAGTCTAATTCTATAAGCTTCCCTCGATTCTGTCTTGCAGTTTTTCGATTATCATGAAGTCTACAATTACGTTCTTGCCAGATGTGGTGAATGATAGTTGGTAAACTGGCATATGCCAATCCAGAAGCTTGGTCCTTTTTAGAATAGTTCAAGAGGAGGAGTTGGATTCCTTCTTCTATGGTCAATAAACTCGGATGAGGTAATTCCATTTTAATACAACATGTTTCCCATAAATAAGCTGAATAAGAACATGCAAAAAATAGGTGTGAATGGTTTTCAGGAAATTGATTGCAAAGTAAACAGTTAGTATCTGTGTTATATCCCTAATCCATTAATTTGTCTCTGGTAGGCAACCTATTTAAAATTGCTTTATATGCAGTTAATGACATTCTAGGATTATTACAGTTATTCCATATAATTTTGCCCCAATCTTCATTAGGAAAATGAATTCTTACCGCGTCCCAAGCGGATTTGAAGCTGAACCCTTTTATATCCTTATTCCATTTCCAATAATCCTCATTAGCTGAGTTATCTATTTTGATATTCGAGATTTGATTTTGAAGTTGTCTTGTAAAAGGAACTAATTCCAATTTAAAATTTCCATCATTTATAATTGATGACACTGTATCATTTACATGTCCATAGAGCTATAGGCTATCCCAACCAAGTATTGATACCATGCTTTCACTGTTAATCCAAGGATCATGCCATAAAAATGTGTTTCTCCCATTAACAATGATTCTGGTAATATTATTGCATGCAATCTGTCTTTGTTTGAGAATTGATTTCCATGTACATGAGGAGTTATTATCTATATTCATAGTCCAAAATTGCTTATTATTACAGTACCTTTTGTACGTCCAGCGAGCCCATAAATTTTTTGAATTTATAAATTGCCAAAGTAGCTTAAAACTAGCTGCATTCCTGATTTCTACAAAATTCCTCAAGCCAATTCCTCCTTCTGATTTAGGACGACATAATGTATTCCAGGCAATTTTGTGAATTCTACCATTCCAAATAAAATTAGCGCACATTTTATTAAGTTTTCCAATTGTAGCTAAAGGAAGTTGGTATACCATCATCCAATACATTACCATAGGGGTGATTACTGAATGAATTAATTCTATTCTTCCAGCCATGGATAATAATTTGCAGTCCCATCCATTTAATCGTTTGTTAATATTATCAAATAATACCCCACAATCGGAAAAATGTAGATAGTTATGAGATAGAGGCACACCTAAATATTTGACAGGAAGCTTACTTTCTTGCATGCTCAGAATATTCATAATATCTTGTTTATTAGCCGTGCCTTTGCTGAAATACAACTTTGATTTATTATTGTTAACATTTAATCCCACATAACTTTTGAGATTCTTTAAACACTTTCTAATTACTTTGGCACTTTTCGTAGAATCCCGAATAAAAATCATCTTGTCATCAGCATATAGAAGGTGTGTAATTGCCGGTTCAAAATTAAAAGGAGGAGAAATGTCTTTAACTTTATATGCTTTCAACATCAAAATAGAAAAATATTCCATAGCTACACAGAACAAATATGGAGATAATGGATCTCCTTGTCTAATACCTCTATTACTAGTGATAAAACCTTTAGGGTAGCCGTTAATCATAATAGAGAATGTAGGAGATGATATGCAATTATATATTAATTTTACCAATTTTTCAGGAAAACCCATTTTTTTAAGCATATGACATATGAAATTTCTGTTAACCATATCATATGCTTTGTGTAAATCTAATTTCAGACATAACTTTCCAGCTCCTTTTCGATTAAATAACCTTACTTGTTCATGCGCAAGTAGAATGTTTTCAGAAATAATTCTCCCAGGAATAAACGCAGATTGAGCTTTAGATATTAGATAACGGAGAAAAGGTTTAATTCTGTTGCATATAACTTTGGCAATAATTTTGTAAATAACATTGCAACACGATATTGGTCTATAATCAGCAAGTGACGATGGGTTATTAATTTTTGGCACAAGGGTAATAAATGTATGATTAACACCTTTATCTAATTTACCTGTGGAGAAGACCTGATTTATCATATTAGTCAAGCTACATTCTAATTCTTTCCAGTGAATTTTGTAAAATTTTGCAGAAAAACCATCAGGCCCTGGACTGCTATTATCAGACATGGACATTATTGCAGTGTATACCTCATTAGCTAATGCTGCTAGATAAGAATTCTTTCCCTTCATCATTAATACAATATATGCAATTCACTTCAGGAAGAGTTGTATTTATATCATCTCCATTAAAGATTTCAGTGAAATATGAAATAGCTTCTTTTTCAATAATAATAGGATCATGTACTAGTTTTCCTTCTTTTGAAATAATTGAGTTCAGACTTGAAAAGTGTTTCCTCATAGACATTTTAGAATGAAAGAATCTAGTGCATTCATCTCCTTCGGTGAGCCATTCCACTTTAGCTTTTTGATTAATGTTTTGGAATTCAATATTATTTTGCTCTTTCCATTTTTTACATGCTGCCATTAAATTTTCAAAAGCTATGTCATTTTCTGGGTTGTTATCAGCAAAATTAAGAGCTGATTCATATTCCTGCTGCATCTCCTTCAGAATGTTACCATCCAAGCTTCTACTATAATTCCATGCTTTTAGGTATATTTTACAAATTTTCAACTTTTGTCTAAATACATGTAAATGAGAACCCTCAAATTTTAACCTGAAAGCATTTGTAAAGCATTCTCCATAGCCATCTAGTAAGTGCCAAGTATTCACATATCTAAAAGGTTTTCCTACTGAAGAATTTTGTGGTTCCAGTAATTTAATGCATAGCGGAATATGATCACTAATTGGATTAGAGGCTCCAAAACATGCTAGATTGGGGAATTTGTTTATTAGCAGATCATTACAAAGAATTTTATCTATTTTTGTAGCCATTCCCCTTTTTCTCCAAGTAAAATTGAAACCCTGAATAGGCAATTCTACCAGTCCAGAGTTTACCACACAGTTTTTAAAACTTTCCATTTGACTGAATGGGACTGCATTACCCCCTTTCTTATCTGTAGTTGATAATATATTGTTAAAATCTCCAATCAGGCACCAGGGCATATCAATATAATTAGCTTCCTGAGATAATATTCCCCATAAATGTTCTCTATCCTTAATAAAATTACTAGCATAAACAAAAGTAATTTCATATTGAGACCTCCGACATTCATTATATTCAGAGAAATATGCTGTGATGACATATGAGTTGGCTCTGCCTGCCAAATTGAATTATTCCAAATAACTAGAATTCTACCTTTAGCCGAGCATATGTTATTATCCACAAAAGACCAACTACTATTCATTTTATATTTAAGCTTCAGAGTGGCCTCATTACTCAGTTTATTTTCTAGTAAACCAACCAATGTTGATTTGTGAGTTTTTAGAAATTTAAAAACTGCTAGTTGTTTATCAGCAGTATTTAAACCTCTGACTTCCAAGCAACTATGGTCGTTTGGCTTTAGAGTAGCTCCTTGTTTGCCTTTTAGGAGGAGCATTGTTTGTAAGATTGACATCTCCATATTTCTTTTTATTCTTTTTATTATTTAACTCATCAATTTCATCATCAAATAACTTATTTGCCTCAACAAAATGTTCAACATTCATATCAGGATCCTGCTTCGAGATGGGTTTATCTTCTACTGCAATATGATTTATTAATTCCTCATCAGAGTTTGAAATCTCTTCAACAAGATTTTCACCAGGATTAAAAGAAAAATCAAGTATATCCTCTAGCTCCCTAGCTTGCTGTCTGTCATTAATATTATTAGAATAGTTATATGTTTCCTCCTCTTCTGTTATATGTTTAGATATATTACTTCCATCTACCACTGTTGGACAGTTTCTCAGAGAGATATTACCTTTTGTTATTGATGCAGAGATATTAAAACTCCTGTATATTGGATATTCTGACTTGTCAGTTCCTCAACCCACATTGAAGAAGATTTATTATGTTCATCATTTTTGACTGTTTCGGAATTTTGAGCATCTTTCACAGCTTGGATTTTATTAGGAGGAGAATCCATGTCCACATCCAATACGTTGAACTGGTTGTTAGAGATACTTATGTTCGATTGCTATGTAATAATAATATCTGGCCTTTGTATATTATTTTCTGTATCTTTTTGCTCTGAAACTAAGTCATCATTCCTGTATTTATCATTGTTAAACTTGGCTGTTTCTGATTCATTTACACTGCTGATTATCTGATTATCATTTTCATTATTGATTGGAACAGTTTCTCTATTTCGTCCTTGTTCATTTACAGAGCTCAAAGTTACATTTTCAGTATTCTTAGTTTTTGGAATCCATTTGCTTGCATTTTTGATTTTACAAGTTTAAGTTGAATGTCCAAAAATTTTACAACCCTTGCAAGATATTGGTTTATAATCATATTTCACTGGGATTTGTAGCTCTTCTCCATTATGCATTACCACATCTACATGGTTAGGGAATCCCTCTTCGGTAGACATTTCGATTAGCACCTTAACATATGCTATCCTGGATTCATCCGCAGTGATTTTATCCATCTTTATTGGTTTACCCAAAACACTAGCAATAGCACTTAACGCTTCTATATCCCATAAATCCAATTCCAATTTATGAAACTTCACCCATATCGGTATTGTCGATAATAAATCTCTACTGTATCTCATATGTAAAGATCGCGATTTTTCGTTGCCGAAAAAACGAACCTTTATGGTTTTTAAGAAAGAAGAAAGAGGTAGAAGAAGAGAGAAAAAGAGAGAAGAAGAAAGAAAACAATATCAGAACAGAAAGTAACAACAGAACAATATCAGAATCTCACAATCGCAGCGGAACAACATATAATAGATAAATGAATAATCATTAAAACAAAAAACTATACATTTTATACATATACATCACATTACATTATCAGAGTTTATGTCACGTTCCAAATTCCAGCGTTCGAAAATCGACATCCGTACTCCACTGTACTTGAATGCCGCAGATTCAAACGTCGAAATTCGAGTCGTGCCGGAGCTTATAACACATTAAGTAAATAATACAGCGGAAGAAATGAATAGCATATATCGATATACAACATTTGATACAATAACTGATACAACATGAATGGTACAATGAATATACATCAGAGATACAAGAAATAGCAGCGGAAAGAAAAAGATAACACTAGCAGCGGAACAAAATCTCCAAAATAGTCTTCAAGAAAGAACTCCAGCATCAGTAATCTCCATCTCCAAAGCACCAATCCAGAAATAGCTTGTACTCCCAAACAAGATGAACAGAAGCAACTCGATCCAAAATGCGGTTGCCAAATCCTAAGGCTGAAAGCTATCGAATCTACACCTACTATGGATTATCTGAAAATCCCAACTCTAGACTGCCCGTGTGGGAAAATAGTGGGCACCCAGAGTTTAGGAAAGGAACAATAAACTCCAGGTCAGTCATGGGACTGGTGTGAGCAAACAAAAACATTTGGTCTTTTAAAACAGACAACAGAATTTAAATTTGAAATCCGCAATGCTTTTTGGAAAATGAAACTACCATAAGGCCTCCCGGCACACACACAATGCAAACGCACACATGGGGGAGATTTCTCCTTATGATAGTCAAACATGCTTACTACGAGAAAAATTCTTTGATATTATTACTAGTGCATAGTGGAAAATCTTTCGAAAGTATAATATAAATCCTAGCCAGCATAGGTACCATGATGCTATGCCTACTATAGCTGCCATGTTAAATGGCAGGTTCTACAACTAAAACCGTACAAGGCACGTATTGGATGAATGGATTTCCAACAAATGGTCAGGCTAAGGAACTTCCTACTGCCACATGGGATCGCCTCTGGTGGGACGTCCCGAGAACTAACGTTACGGTTAGATCTCTGCCAACACAAGGCCGGGTTACCTCTGTAACTAGGTAACTACTACACGAATATGCCATCCCCCGGTCCTTTGGGACCTTTATCCGAGGCGCCTCAAAGCAACAACCACACAGTAAATGAGATTGGAGCAACCACATGAGTAAGTATCTGGGCTCCATACCATGATACCACCCTTTACCAGAAGGGAATGACATACCCTAAAGGGAGCGACCCTCATAACCTTGCCGCATCTTTACTGTTTCGACCATTTCCGGGGAGTGAGGTCCTGATGCAGTCTCGTCCACAAAGCTACGCTTTGCCACAAAGCCATGCTTTGGGTCAACAGATGACCAAAGCAATGATCACAAAGATAAATGATCAAACAAATGATCATATCACAAATGATCAACCAATGATCATCACACAGCAGCACTCAGCATGCCACATTACCAAATTGGGAATATCACTGATAAATATCAACTACATAACCTATGAGCTCGTACGTCTCAGAGAAGGGTGTTAAGCTAAGAGAATAAATTCTCCGCCACCAAGCAGAAATGTATTTGATAGAGATCAGTTAACATCTCAAAGTGTAATGTCGGACATACAACCATACAAGTCTGTTCCGGGTTCGAACAGAACCGAAGGCACTTCCGACGAAGCCCTTGCAAATCCGGGTATCCACAATCTCGATCGGACTTCCCATCACTAAGGAGAACTCTATACCGGAGCAACTCAGTGCAGAGTCAATCGATAGGTTATCCTATCGTTCTCACAAATACCCGGTCTTCACCACCGGTCTTCAATTGCAATCCATAACGTCGTATCACTATTCGGAATGGGCTATATGACACAAGGTCCTCTCCCGGCTAAACCGAATAGTAAGCGCCATATTTTAAAACATATGGATATGGGATTTTAGTTAAGTCACAACTTAAAAATCCAAACTTTTCTTTTAAATGGTTAAACAAATTACCATTTTAAAATCTTCAAACAAAAAGATTTATTTCACAAAGTTCACAAAGATCCATTCATAGACTTCCAAAACAATTTCTATTTCAATTTGATTAACTCATTTAAATCTTTAAATTAAAGATTTGACTTATAGCTTTCAAAACCCGTTTCCAAAGATTTATCTATAACTTGGAAAACCATTTCATTTTAGATTCGAAATCATTTTAACACACATTGGGAAACCATTTCTTATATGAAAGCTTCTATTATTTGAAAACAACAGTTTTCGTTTCAGAAAAGTCCGATTTATACAAGTTGGAATCTTGGGTTAATTTTAAATTTCAAAACATCACCTTTTAAAATGGTTTAAAAACCCCATATAAACCCATTTATAAGTTGGATAACTTTTTAAACCCTAGTTCCCAAATTATAGAATTCAACTTCAAATATTGACTTCAAATTTTAAATCAAATTATTTAAAATTTCAAAACTCAATCAAGTTATTCAAATAACTTTTATTTTTGAAATTCATTTTTTTCTTCAAAAACTTCAATTCTAATTCCAAAACTATTTTGGATTCTAAAATTCAAATTCTTAAACAATTTCAAAATCTGTGACTTAACCCATTTCCACGTGCAATCCATATTTGTGTGTGTATAAGTGTGGTCTAGGGGTTCAACACAATAGTGCACAACATCATCAATCAGCACAGATTCAATTATTACAATTCGATGTGGGTTTCGGATAACCAAATGGAATCCGACTCCCTGTCGCATCGAAATTAAATGTCATTTTACGGGTCAAGGGTTTGCATATACATATAACAATATGTACGTCTCAAATAAAATAGCCCAGCACAAAGCATTACATAGCATCACAAAACATATCAATCCATCATGAAGCATTCAATTGGCAATCAAACATCTACAATTAAGATGAATAAATCTATGTGGTTTTAAATCTATTCCTCACATAATCACTTCCATTAGTAATGAACTACCCTTAATTGCTTCTTTAATTACTTCTAAATTAATTACATTAATTTATTACCTATTATTGATTAATTAATCCTAATTAATCATCCTTAATTACATCACTAATTAAATAATTAATGATCTAAATTATTTCTTAGATTAATTACTCAAAGTAATTAACAACTCAATTACTATATTGACCCAAATTAATTATCCTTAATTTAATCTCTTAAATTAATTATTTGATTAATTACTAACTAATTAATCCAAATTATCTCCCACTTAAACATCTCCACTTAATTACATCTGTAAATATTAAACAATTACTTAACTATGTAATTTCCAAATCATTAATTACATAAAGTAGTTATTTATAAAACCCAAATGTTTAAAATTAATTAAACTTTATTAAACAATCTCATTCAATTAAATTAATTATATTAAGTAATTAATTTCTTAATTTCTTTATCAAGTAATTACTCAATCCATTTATAATTGATTATTATTAAATTAATTAATCTAATTAATAAATAAAATTAACCAAATTAATTAATTGTTAAATAATCCTGGTTAATGACCTTCATTAACCATTCTTTAATTATTTTATAAGGTAATTAACTTAAATTAATTACCAATTAAATCATCTTTAATCATTTATTTATTAAAGTTAATTATAAAGTTAATTACCCTTAATTTAAAACTTAATTACATAATTAATATTCATTTATTATTAATTAAAATTTAATTAATGATCTTAATTCCAAAATGATTTAATCATTAATCAATTATTAATCCCAAATTTAATTAATTAATTAAATTAATTAACAAATCTTAATTACCCTTATTAATAAATTCCAAAACATAATTCTTAATCAAATTTCCAAAGTAAAACATAACTTAATTATGTTTAAAACAATATTATTCAAAACAAAGTACTTTTTGAACTTATCCTTAAATTTCAATTTAAATTCATGTTTAAAATATAATGAATTTTAAACTTATCAAAGTTTTAAATAAATTTAAAACTTTTACATTGCCAATCAAACTAATGCTATGGAAATTTTTTAAAGTAAAAGTCATTTCAAAACTTTCAATAATTTAAATTTCCATTTTAATTTGAACACTTAAATTTAAACCTTCTTTAAAAATTTAAACCTGCAATTCAAGCTAAACCTTTGAATTTCCAGATTTTAAATTAACTTTAACTCTATTCATATTTTAAAAATCTCATTTCTAAAAAGTATTTAAACTATTTTATCAAACCAAGAGTTAATTAAGTTTAAATTTCTGAAACTTAAATTTTTATTATCAAAACTGGAATTTGAATTGAAGTTAGAAATTCATACTTGCATTTGAATTCAAACTAAAACTTTACTTCAACCAAACTACAGATTTAAAAATTAAAAATCCAGATTTTGAAAAAATAGAAACAGGTTTAAAACCTGGAATTTAAATTCAAAGTAATTCAAACTTGAATTAAGTTTAAAATATTAAGTTTAAACCTAAACCTTATTTAAAAACCTAAATCTACAGATTTTTAAATTTTGACAAACCCAGATTTTAAAAAGTTTTAAAAACCCAAATTTTTAAAACAAAACACAGTTTTGCTGTGTAATCTGTAAACTACAGGTTACCCGAGATACATAACTTTTACTTCGGGTTTCTAGCTTGCCATCTTCGAGTTCCCTGCGTTCCTACTTCGGGTCATTCTCCCAATCACTTCGAGTAAACAGAACCCTTCCCTGAAACACCCCCAAACCAAAACAGCTCACCAGAAATCATGTCGCACCACCTCTGGCGACCTCCAGTGTTGATCCAACAACTACCAAAAACCACCCCATACCCTAACTACAACCCAGATCGATCAAAAATTCAAGCATTCAAATTTAGCTTTGAAAACCCCAAATTTTAAAAAAACTGAAAAAAACAACTTACAGGTTTCACTTAAAACCTGTCAACAGCGATTGCAAGTCGCTCCGACCACCTGCAGTCCATCAATTCCAACCTCGAACTCCTCCACTCATCAACTACACAATCCCATAGTATCAGATCACTCGGTCAATCCACCCTTCCTCACTGGCCAAATTTTTAACCCTTATTTCAAACAAGGGTTCAATACAGAAACTCAAAACTGCAACCATTCTAGTAAATTTTAATTACTACTCAGATTTTTTCCAAGGATCTATGATCCTTCCTTAATAACTCAAAAGGATCCTGAGTCATTTAAAATCACAAATTGCAAGAATTTGCACATATTCATATTTTTGTTGCAGGTCAAACTGCAAATAGAATAAACACTTAAAAATACCAATACTTGATTTAAAAATCAAGATTCATTTTATACTTTTGATTGTATTACCTGAATTATCATAATAATTTGATTGGGTTTAAATAAAATTGAACATGCATGATGTTCTTACAGATTATCAAAGTCCAGGAACAAGTTTATTATCCTAAATAAAATCCAACACTTAAATTAAGATATACCACATGTTTGTCTTGAAAATTTGCATCTAAACATAGATTAGATGTGGAGTTCATAAATTTGTATTATATTTTTAGTCTGGAATCTAGATCAGGAATATAAATTATCAATGGCAACAGGCATTCAACTCATCATGTATGCAGACATTTATAAGCACACAAACATAATTTAACTCAAGCAACCTCTTTACAGTTTAAAAAAAAAAAATTTAAATGTTACTCACATTCATGCAGGAAATAAAACACAAAAAACAGAATAAAGTATGGAGTTTACTCACATAGGAGATTTAACAGGAAGTAATAGATTTTGAAACCTGTAGACATAACTATGAACAAGGCAAAGGCAATCTGCCTAATTCACAGACACACACACATTAAATCTATGTATACATTCAACATGCAGGCACATTCAAGTCCATACCAAAACATTATCACATGAAATCAAAAGGTGAACCAGATTTTAGAGATTTGGGGTGTAATTTGCTCACCTGAAATTGCAGCAGAAATAAAGAACAGAGACAGGCTTTTTATTTTTAAATTTGATCTTTGCTTTGCTGCTTGTCTCAAATTGAAACTAAAATACTTTGATTTTGAAATTTAAATCTGCAACTTGAAATTATAACACTTTGTTAAATCTCTAATGCATGCTCTTGTTTATTCAGTTTATCAAAACAAGAATTTTAAATTCACTTACTGTTTTGAATAAAACAGAGAGCTATTCCCTGGATCTTGAAAAACTGCAAATAGTTTAAGCTTTTGATCTTGATTACTTTGCTGCAAATGATTGGTGGATCCAATGGTTAAATTCTTGTTTTCATTAATGTTTGAAAAATTCAAATTAAAAACTTTTAAAAGAAAATTTTACTTGCCTTCATTGATTTTCCAAAGAACCTTGCATTGGCAAAACTGAAGCAAATCTGCAGGCTTGGCTTTTGTTCTTCCAAAGCTTGAAGATTGTTTTCATGATTTTTAAGGTGTTTTGAATTTCTTTTTGCTTTCCTGAACTTTGATTTGCTCAGGTTCTGTTTGAATCTGCTTTCAGATTTTCATTTGCATTGAGTTTTTTTTTTCTCTTCAGGTTTGAAACTGTATACACTTTTTTTCTTTTGGTTTTAAAAACTGAGTTGTTTCTTGGTTTTGAACAGTTTTTGATACTGAGAATTGTGGAGGCAAATCTTATTCTCAGATTTGCTAAGATAGCCATGATTACACATGGGAAAATGAAAAGCTTCTTGAAATTCCATATTTGACTATTTAAAAAAAAAATGATGATGCCATTTGTTCATATATATGTATATAGATATATATGATGTTAATGGATGTTTACATTTATTTGCATATACACATATACAATATTAAAAGAATTTTTTTTTTCTTAGCCCATATTTACATTATATCTCAATGAATCTTAAATTCCATTTATTTTCAAAAACATTCATTTTAAATTTAAAATCCAAATCTCAAATTTAGGCTTTGAAATATAAACATTTATGTCCATTTATTATATTCATACACATACTTATGCAATTATATTCTCAAAGTGAATTTCCAAAAGTATAAAATATATTATAAATTTTAATTGATAAATTTTAGAATGTTATTTATTTTATAAGATATTAAATATACAAATTCAAATCCACAGTTAAATTTTAAAAATCAATGTTCAAATAATCAAATATCCTATTTAAATTTGAAAAATCCAAATTAATCTACAATTTTATTCCAAAATTCATTTTAATTATCAATTTAAATTTAATTAAAAATCGGGATCGTTACAGATTTCCCCCCTTAAAAGAATTTCGTCCTCGAAATTGCAAGAAAGACGACAAAGAATAGATGATAGATAAAGAAATGATTGATCAGATCAGATCGAAATATTTATTCTGCATTTGGCTTACCAAATTAGAATATCAACAAATAGATACAAGAACGAATTCACTTTACAAGATGTTTGGGTTATCCAAATCTACGAAATATGCCGTAGCATTGGTTAGTTCGAAGGGATAACCAACCATTCGTAGAATATATCGGATCCCAGAGAATAGATAGATGGATTCAATCTTTTATGATTCTCAAACACTAGATATGGATTCCAAATTCAGGTCGGATACTCCAAAATATATATCAATTTGTCCCTCTTCGGACTTAAATCAACATAAGGAATTACAACAGAATTTCAAATTTGGTTTTAATCGAAATTGTTTTATCGATACAAATTATTTAACTTTATATTTTAGTTAACCAATTTATCAAAGTTCAATTTTGCTAAGGTTAAGAACGAAAAGCTGATAAGAAACGGATGAAGATACAAAGTAAGAATTTCTTGCAACGATTCGTGCTACGAAGTAATCAAAGAATTGAAAAGACGAATCAAAGGAAATTGATAGAGAAAAGATATTTCCACTGTTGCAGGGTATTGACCATTTGTAGTCGTATTCCCCTGTCCCCTATCTCGTTCTCTTCTCGCACTCATACTTACTATCAGTGGATAGTAAGAGAATTTACTGAGGCACTCAAACAGATATCTTAGGGATATACTCATTCTAGGGTATGCTTCACCCTATCTCTAATGAGTTACTTAATGTGTTATACTCCTGAGCTAAGGTTTTAACCATCAGCTCTGATACCAAAATGTCACGTTCCAAATTCCAGCGTTCGAAAATCGACATCCGTACTCCACTGTACTTGAATGCCGCAGATTCAAACGTCGAAATTCGAGTCGTGCCGGAGCTTATAACACATTAAGTAAATAATACAGCGGAAGAAATGAATAGCATATATCGATATACAACATTTGATACAATAACTGATACAACATGAATGGTACAATGAATATACATCAGAGATACAAGAAATAGCAGCGGAAAGAAAAAGATAACACTAGCAGCGGAACAAAATCTCCAAAATAGTCTTCAAGAAAGAACTCCAGCATCAGTAATCTCCATCTCCAAAGCACCAATCCAGAAATAGCTTGTACTCCCAAACAAGATGAACAGAAGCAACTCGATCCAAAATGCGGTTGCCAAATCCTAAGGCTGAAAGCTATCGAATCTACACCTACTATGGATTATCTGAAAATCCCAACTCTAGACTGCCCGTGTGGGAAAATAGTGGGCACCCAGAGTTTAGGAAAGGAACAATAAACTCCAGGTCAGTCATGGGACTGGTGTGAGCAAACAAAAACATTTGGTCTTTTAAAACAGACAACAGAATTTAAATTTGAAATCCGCAATGCTTTTTGGAAAATGAAACTACCATAAGGCCTCCCGGCACACACACAATGCAAACGCACACATGGGGGAGATTTCTCCTTATGATAGTCAAACATGCTTACTACGAGAAAAATTCTTTGATATTATTACTAGTGCATAGTGGAAAATCTTTCGAAAGTATAATATAAATCCTAGCCAGCATAGGTACCATGATGCTATGCCTACTATAGCTGCCATGTTAAATGGCAGGTTCTACAACTAAAACCGTACAAGGCACGTATTGGATGAATGGATTTCCAACAAATGGTCACGCTAAGGAACTTCCTACTGCCACATGGGATCGCCTCTGGTGGGACGTCCCGAGAACTAACGTTACGGTTAGATCTCTGCCAACACAAGGCCGGGTTACCTCTGTAACTAGGTAACTACTACACGAATATGCCATCCCCCGGTCCTTTGGGACCTTTATCCGAGGCGCCTCAAAGCAACAACCACACAGTAAATGAGATTGGAGCAACCACATGAGTAAGTATCTGGGCTCCATACCATGATACCACCCTTTACCAGAAGGGAATGACATACCCTAAAGGGAGCGACCCTCATAACCTTGCCGCATCTTTACTGTTTCGACCATTTCCGGGGAGTGAGGTCCTGATGCAGTCTCGTCCACAAAGCTACGCTTTGCCACAAAGCCATGCTTTGGGTCAACAGATGACCAAAGCAATGATCACAAAGATAAATGATCAAACAAATGATCATATCACAAATGATCAACCAATGATCATCACACAGCAGCACTCAGCATGCCACATTACCAAATTGGGAATATCACTGATAAATATCAACTACATAACCTATGAGCTCGTACGTCTCAGAGAAGGGTGTTAAGCTAAGAGAATAAATTCTCCGCCACCAAGCAGAAATGTATTTGATAGAGATCAGTTAACATCTCAAAGTGTAATGTCGGACATACAACCATACAAGTCTGTTCCGGGTTCGAACAGAACCGAAGGCACTTCCGACGAAGCCCTTGCAAATCCGGGTATCCACAATCTCGATCGGACTTCCCATCACTAAGGAGAACTCTATACCGGAGCAACTCAGTGCAGAGTCAATCGATAGGTTATCCTATCGTTCTCACAAATACCCGGTCTTCACCACCGGTCTTCAATTGCAATCCATAACGTCGTATCACTATTCGGAATGGGCTATATGACACAAGGTCCTCTCCCGGCTAAACCGAATAGTAAGCGCCATATTTTAAAACATATGGATATGGGATTTTAGTTAAGTCACAACTTAAAAATCCAAACTTTTCTTTTAAATGGTTAAACAAATTACCATTTTAAAATCTTCAAACAAAAAGATTTATTTCACAAAGTTCACAAAGATCCATTCATAGACTTCCAAAACAATTTCTATTTCAATTTGATTAACTCATTTAAATCTTTAAATTAAAGATTTGACTTATAGCTTTCAAAACCCGTTTCCAAAGATTTATCTATAACTTGGAAAACCATTTCATTTTAGATTCGAAATCATTTTAACACACATTGGGAAACCATTTCTTATATGAAAGCTTCTATTATTTGAAAACAACAGTTTTCGTTTCAGAAAAGTCCGATTTATACAAGTTGGAATCTTGGGTTAATTTTAAATTTCAAAACATCACCTTTTAAAATGGTTTAAAAACCCCATATAAACCCATTTATAAGTTGGATAACTTTTTAAACCCTAGTTCCCAAATTATAGAATTCAACTTCAAATATTGACTTCAAATTTTAAATCAAATTATTTAAAATTTCAAAACTCAATCAAGTTATTCAAATAACTTTTATTTTTGAAATTCATTTTTTTCTTCAAAAACTTCAATTCTAATTCCAAAACTATTTTGGATTCTAAAATTCAAATTCTTAAACAATTTCAAAATCTGTGACTTAACCCATTTCCACGTGCAATCCATATTTGTGTGTGTATAAGTGTGGTCTAGGGGTTCAACACAATAGTGCACAACATCATCAATCAGCACAGATTCAATTATTACAATTCGATGTGGGTTTCGGATAACCAAATGGAATCCGACTCCCTGTCGCATCGAAATTAAATGTCATTTTACGGGTCAAGGGTTTGCATATACATATAACAATATATACGTCTCAAATAAAATAGCCCAGCACAAAGCATTACATAGCATCACAAAACATATCAATCCATCATGAAGCATTCAATTGGCAATCAAACATCTACAATTAAGATGAATAAATCTATGTGGTTTTAAATCTATTCCTCACATAATCACTTCCATTAGTAATGAACTACCCTTAATTGCTTCTTTAATTACTTCTAAATTAATTACATTAATTTATTACCTATTATTGATTAATTAATCCTAATTAATCATCCTTAATTACATCACTAATTAAATAATTAATGATCTAAATTATTTCTTAGATTAATTACTCAAAGTAATTAACAACTCAATTACTATATTGACCCAAATTAATTATCCTTAATTTAATCTCTTAAATTAATTATTTGATTAATTACTAACTAATTAATCCAAATTATCTCCCACTTAAACATCTCCACTTAATTACATCTGTAAATATTAAACAATTACTTAACTATGTAATTTCCAAATCATTAATTACATAAAGTAGTTATTTATAAAACCCAAATGTTTAAAATTAATTAAACTTTATTAAACAATCTCATTCAATTAAATTAATTATATTAAGTAATTAATTTCTTAATTTCTTTATCAAGTAATTACTCAATCCATTTATAATTGATTATTATTAAATTAATTAATCTAATTAATAAATAAAATTAACCAAATTAATTAATTGTTAAATAATCCTGGTTAATGACCTTCATTAACCATTCTTTAATTATTTTATAAGGTAATTAACTTAAATTAATTACCAATTAAATCATCTTTAATCATTTATTTATTAAAGTTAATTATAAAGTTAATTACCCTTAATTTAAAACTTAATTACATAATTAATATTCATTTATTATTAATTAAAATTTAATTAATGATCTTAATTCCAAAATGATTTAATCATTAATCAATTATTAATCCCAAATTCAATTAATTAATTAAATTAATTAACAAATCTTAATTACCCTTATTAATAAATTCTAAAACATAATTCTTAATCAAATTTCCAAAGTAAAACATAACTTAATTATGTTTAAAACAATATTATTCAAAACAAAGTACTTTTTGAACTTATCCTTAAATTTCAATTTAAATTCATGTTTAAAATATAATGAATTTTAAACTTATCAAAGTTTTAAATAAATTTAAAACTTTTACATTGCCAATCAAACTAATGCTATGGAAATTTTTTAAAGTAAAAGTCATTTCAAAACTTTCAATAATTTAAATTTCCATTTTAATTTGAACACTTAAATTTAAACCTTCTTTAAAAATTTAAACCTGCAATTCAAGCTAAACCTTTGAATTTCCAGATTTTAAATTAACTTTAACTCTATTCATATTTTAAAAATCTCATTTCTAAAAAGTATTTAAACTATTTTATCAAACCAAGAGTTAATTAAGTTTAAATTTCTGAAACTTAAATTTTTATTATCAAAACTGGAATTTGAATTGAAGTTAGAAATTCATACTTGCATTTGAATTCAAACTAAAACTTTACTTCAACCAAACTACAGATTTAAAAATTAAAAATCCAGATTTTGAAAAAATAGAAACAGGTTTAAAACCTGGAATTTAAATTCAAAGTAATTCAAACTTGAATTAAGTTTAAAATATTAAGTTTAAACCTAAACCTTATTTAAAAACCTAAATCTACAGATTTTTAAATTTTGACAAACCCAGATTTTAAAAAGTTTTAAAAACCCAAATTTTTAAAACAAAACACAGTTTTGCTGTGTAATCTGTAAACTACAGGTTACCCGAGATACATAACTTTTACTTCGGGTTTCTAGCTTGCCATCTTCGAGTTCCCTGCGTTCCTACTTCGGGTCATTCTCCCAATCACTTCGAGTAAACAGAACCCTTCCCTGAAACACCCCCAAACCAAAACAGCTCACCAGAAATCATGTCGCACCACCTCTGGCGACCTCCAGTGTTGATCCAACAACTACCAAAAACCACCCCATACCCTAACTACAACCCAGATCGATCAAAAATTCAAGCATTCAAATTTAGCTTTGAAAACCCCATATTTTAAAAAAACTGAAAAAAAACAACTTACAGGTTTCACTTAAAACCTGTCAACAGCGATTGCAAGTCGCTCCGACCACCTGCAGTCCATCAATTCCAACCTTGAACTCCTCCACTCATCAACTACACAATCCCATAGTATCAGATCACTCGGTCAATCCACCCTTCCTCACTGGCCAAATTTTTAACCCTTATTTCAAACAAGGGTTCAATACAGAAACTCAAAACTGCAACCATTCTAGTAAATTTTAATTACTACTCAGATTTTTTCCAAGGATCTATGATCCTTCCTTAATAACTCAAAAGGATCCTGAGTCATTTAAAATCACAAATTGCAAGAATTTGCACATATTCATATTTTTGTTGCAGGTCAAACTGCAAATAGAATAAACACTTAAAAATACCAATACTTGATTTAAAAATCAAGATTCATTTTATACTTTTGATTGTATTACCTGAATTATCATAATAATTTGATTGGGTTTAAATAAAATTGAACATGCATGATGTTCTTACAGATTATCAAAGTCCAGGAACAAGTTTATTATCCTAAATAAAATCCAACACTTAAATTAAGATATACCACATGTTTGTCTTGAAAATTTGCATCTAAACATAGATTAGATGTGGAGTTCATAAATTTGTATTATATTTTTAGTCTGGAATCTAGATCAGGAATATAAATTATCAATGGCAACAGGCATTCAACTCATCATGTATGCAGACATTTATAAGCACACAAACATAATTTAACTCAAGCAACCTCTTTACAGTTTAAAAAAAAAAAATTTAAATGTTACTCACATTCATGCAGGAAATAAAACACAAAAAACAGAATAAAGTATGGAGTTTACTCACATAGGAGATTTAACAGGAAGTAATAGATTTTGAAACCTGTAGACATAACTATGAACAAGGCAAAGGCAATCTGCCTAATTCACAGACACACACACATTAAATCTATGTATACATTCAACATGCAGGCACATTCAAGTCCATACCAAAACATTATCACATGAAATCAAAAGGTGAACCAGATTTTAGAGATTTGGGGTGTAATTTGCTCACCTGAAATTGCAGCAGAAATAAAGAACAGAGACAGGCTTTTTATTTTTAAATTTGATCTTTGCTTTGCTGCTTGTCTCAAATTGAAACTAAAATACTTTGATTTTGAAATTTAAATCTGCAACTTGAAATTATAACACTTTGTTAAATCTCTAATGCATGCTCTTGTTTATTCAGTTTATCAAAACAAGAATTTTAAATTCACTTACTGTTTTGAATAAAACAGAGAGCTATTCCCTGGATCTTGAAAAACTGCAAATAGTTTAAGCTTTTGATCTTGATTACTTTGTTGCAAATGATTGGTGGATCCAATGGTTAAATTCTTGTTTTCATTAATGTTTGAAAAATTCAAATTAAAAACTTTTAAAAGAAAATTTTACTTGCCTTCATTGATTTTCCAAAGAACCTTGCATTGGCAAAACTGAAGCAAATCTGCAGGCTTGGCTTTTGTTCTTCCAAAGCTTGAAGATTGTTTTCATGATTTTTAAGGTGTTTTGAATTTCTTTTTGCTTGCCTGAACTTTGATTTGCTCAGGTTCTGTTTGAATCTGCTTTCAGATTTTCATTTGCATTGAGTTTTTTTTTTCTCTTCAGGTTTGAAACTGTATACACTTTTTTTTCTTTTGGTTTTAAAAACTGAGTTGTTTCTTGGTTTTGAACAGTTTTTGATATATAGAATTGTGGAGGCAAATCTTATTCTCAGATTTGCTAAGATAGCCATGATTACACATGGGAAAATGAAAAGCTTCTTGAAATTCCATATTTGACTATTTAAAAAAAAAAATGATGATGCCATTTGTTCATATATATGTATATAGATATATATGATGTTAATGGATGTTTACATTTATTTGCATATACACATATACAATATTAAAAGAATTTTTTTTTCTTAGCCCATATTTACATTATATCTCAATGAATCTTAAATTCCATTTATTTTCAAAAACATTCATTTTAAATTTAAAATCCAAATCTCAAATTTAGGCTTTGAAATATAAACATTTATGTCCATTTATTATATTCATACACATACTTATGCAATTATATTCTCAAAGTGAATTTCCAAAAGTATAAAATATATTATAAATTTTAATTGATAAATTTTAGAATGTTATTTATTTTATAAGATATTAAATATACAAATTCAAATCCACAGTTAAATTTTAAAAATCAATGTTCAAATAATCAAATATCCTATTTAAATTTGAAAAATCCAAATTAATCTACAATTTTATTCCAAAATTCATTTTAATTATCAATTTAAATTTAATTAAAAATCGGGATCGTTACAGATTTCCCCCCTTAAAAGAATTTCGTCCTCGAAATTGCAAGAAAGACGACAAAGAATAGATGATAGATAAAGAAATGATTGATCAGATCAGATCGAAATATTTATTCTGCATTTGGCTTACCAAATCAGAATATCAACAAATAGATACAAGAACGAATTCACTTTACAAGATGTTTGGGTTATCCAAATCTACGAAATATGCCGTAGCATTGGTTAGTTCGAAGGGATAACCAACCATTCGTAGAATATATCGAATCCCAGAGAATAGATAGATGGATTCAATCTTTTATGATTCTCAAACACTAGATATGGATTCCAAATTCAGGTCGGATACTCCAAAATATATATCAATTTGTCCCTCTTCGGACTTAAATCAACATAAGGAATTACAACAGAATTTCAAATTTGGTTTTAATCGAAATTGTTTTATCGATACAAATTATTTAACTTTATATTTTAGTTAACCAATTTATCAAAGTTCAATTTTGCTAAGGTTAAGAACGAAAAGCTGATAAGAAACGGATGAAGATACAAAGTAAGAATTTCTTGCAACGATTCGTGCTACGAAGTAATCAAAGAATTGAAAAGACGAATCAAAGGAAATTGATAGAGAAAAGATATTTCCACTGTTGCAGGGTATTGACCATTTGTAGTCGTATTCCCCTGTCCCCTATCTCGTTCTCTTCTCGCACTCATACTTACTATCAGTGGATAGTAAGAGAATTTACTGAGGCACTCAAACAGATATCTTAGGGATATACTCATTCTAGGGTATGCTTCACCCTATCTCTAATGAGTTACTTAATGTGTTATACTCCTGAGCTAAGGTTTTAACCATCAGCTCTGATACCAAAATGTCACGTTCCAAATTCCAGCGTTCGAAAATCGACATCCGTACTCCACTGTACTTGAATGCCGCAGATTCAAACGTCGAAATTCGAGTCGTGCCGGAGCTTATAACACATTAAGTAAATAATACAGCGGAAGAAATGAATAGCATATATCGATATACAACATTTGATACAATAACTGATACAACATGAATGGTACAATGAATATACATCAGAGATACAAGAAATAGCAGCGGAAAGAAAAAGATAACACTAGCAGCGGAACAAAATCTCCAAAATAGTCTTCAAGAAAGAACTCCAGCATCAGTAATCTCCATCTCCAAAGCACCAATCCAGAAATAGCTTGTACTCCCAAACAAGATGAACAGAAGCAACTCGATCCAAAATGCGGTTGCCAAATCCTAAGGCTGAAAGCTATCGAATCTACACCTACTATGGATTATCTGAAAATCCCAACTCTAGACTGCCCGTGTGGGAAAATAGTGGGCACCCAGAGTTTAGGAAAGGAACAATAAACTCCAGGTCAGTCATGGGACTGGTGTGACCAAACAAAAACATTTGGTCTTTTAAAACAGACAACAGAATTTAAATTTGAAATCCGCAATGCTTTTTGGAAAATGAAACTACCATAAGGCCTCCCGGCACACACACAATGCAAACGCACACATGGGGGAGATTTCTCCTTATGATAGTCAAACATGCTTACTACGAGAAAAATTCTTTGATATTATTACTAGTGCATAGTGGAAAATCTTTCGAAAGTATAATATAAATCCTAGCCAGCATAGGTACCATGATGCTATGCCTACTATAGCTGCCATGTTAAATGGCAGGTTCTACAACTAAAACCGTACAAGGCACGTATTGGATGAATGGATTTCCAACAAATGGTCAGGCTAAGGAACTTCCTACTGCCACATGGGATCGCCTCTGGTGGGACGTCCCGAGAACTAACGTTACGGTTAGATCTCTGCCAACACAAGGCCGGGTTACCTCTGTAACTAGGTAACTACTACACGAATATGCCATCCCCCGGTCCTTTGGGACCTTTATCCGAGGCGCCTCAAAGCAACAACCACACAGTAAATGAGATTGGAGCAACCACATGAGTAAGTATCTGGGCTCCATACCATGATACCACCCTTTACCAGAAGGGAATGACATACCCTAAAGGGAGCGACCCTCATAACCTTGCCGCATCTTTACTGTTTCGACCATTTCCGGGGAGTGAGGTCCTGATGCAGTCTCGTCCACAAAGCTACGCTTTGCCACAAAGCCATGCTTTGGGTCAACAGATGACCAAAGCAATGATCACAAAGATAAATGATCAAACAAATGATCATATCACAAATGATCAACCAATGATCATCACACAGCAGCACTCAGCATGCCACATTACCAAATTGGGAATATCACTGATAAATATCAACTACATAACCTATGAGCTCGTACGTCTCAGAGAAGGGTGTTAAGCTAAGAGAATAAATTCTCCGCCACCAAGCAGAAATGTATTTGATAGAGATCAGTTAACATCTCAAAGTGTAATGTCGGACATACAACCATACAAGTCTGTTCCGGGTTCGAACAGAACCGAAGGCACTTCCGACGAAGCCCTTGCAAATCCGGGTATCCACAATCTCGATCGGACTTCCCATCACTAAGGAGAACTCTATACCGGAGCAACTCAGTGCAGAGTCAATCGATAGGTTATCCTATCGTTCTCACAAATACCCGGTCTTCACCACCGGTCTTCAATTGCAATCCATAACGTCGTATCACTATTCGGAATGGGCTATATGACACAAGGTCCTCTCCCGGCTAAACCGAATAGTAAGCGCCATATTTTAAAACATATGGATATGGGATTTTAGTTAAGTCACAACTTAAAAATCCAAACTTTTCTTTTAAATGGTTAAACAAATTACCATTTTAAAATCTTCAAACAAAAAGATTTATTTCACAAAGTTCACAAAGATCCATTCATAGACTTCCAAAACAATTTCTATTTCAATTTGATTAACTCATTTAAATCTTTAAATTAAAGATTTGACTTATAGCTTTCAAAACCCGTTTCCAAAGATTTATCTATAACTTGGAAAACCATTTCATTTTAGATTCGAAATCATTTTAACACACATTGGGAAACCATTTCTTATATGAAAGCTTCTATTATTTGAAAACAACAGTTTTCGTTTCAGAAAAGTCCGATTTATACAAGTTGGAATCTTGGGTTAATTTTAAATTTCAAAACATCACCTTTTAAAATGGTTTAAAAACCCCATATAAACCCATTTATAAGTTGGATAACTTTTTAAACCCTAGTTCCCAAATTATAGAATTCAACTTCAAATATTGACTTCAAATTTTAAATCAAATTATTTAAAATTTCAAAACTCAATCAAGTTATTCAAATAACTTTTATTTTTGAAATTCATTTTTTTCTTCAAAAACTTCAATTCTAATTCCAAAACTATTTTGGATTCTAAAATTCAAATTCTTAAACAATTTCAAAATCTGTGACTTAACCCATTTCCACGTGCAATCCATATTTGTGTGTGTATAAGTGTGGTCTAGGGGTTCAACACAATAGTGCACAACATCATCAATCAGCACAGATTCAATTATTACAATTCGATGTGGGTTTCGGATAACCAAATGGAATCCGACTCCCTGTCGCATCGAAATTAAATGTCATTTTACGGGTCAAGGGTTTGCATATACATATAACAATATATACGTCTCAAATAAAATAGCCCAGCACAAAGCATTACATAGCATCACAAAACATATCAATCCATCATGAAGCATTCAATTGGCAATCAAACATCTACAATTAAGATGAATAAATCTATGTGGTTTTAAATCTATTCCTCACATAATCACTTCCATTAGTAATGAACTACCCTTAATTGCTTCTTTAATTACTTCTAAATTAATTACATTAATTTATTACCTATTATTGATTAATTAATCCTAATTAATCATCCTTAATTACATCACTAATTAAATAATTAATGATCTAAATTATTTCTTAGATTAATTACTCAAAGTGATTAACAACTCAATTACTATATTGACCCAAATTAATTATCCTTAATTTAATCTCTTAAATTAATTATTTGATTAATTACTAACTAATTAATCCAAATTATCTCCCACTTAAACATCTCCACTTAATTACATCTGTAAATATTAAACAATTACTTAACTATGTAATTTCCAAATCATTAATTACATAAAGTAGTTATTTATAAAACCCAAATGTTTAAAATTAATTAAACTTTATTAAACAATCTCATTCAATTAAATTAATTATATTAAGTAATTAATTTCTTAATTTCTTTATCAAGTAATTACTCAATCCATTTATAATTGATTATTATTAAATTAATTAATCTAATTAATAAATAAAATTAACCAAATTAATTAATTGTTAAATAATCCTGGTTAATGACCTTCATTAACCATTCTTTAATTATTTTATAAGGTAATTAACTTAAATTAATTACCAATTAAATCATCTTTAATCATTTATTTATTAAAGTTAATTATAAAGTTAATTACCCTTAATTTAAAACTTAATTACATAATTAATATTCATTTATTATTAATTAAAATTTAATTAATGATCTTAATTCCAAAATGATTTAATCATTAATCAATTATTAATCCCAAATTCAATTAATTAATTAAATTAATTAACAAATCTTAATTACCCTTATTAATAAATTCCAAAACATAATTCTTAATCAAATTTCCAAAGTAAAACATAACTTAATTATGTTTAAAACAATATTATTCAAAACAAAGTACTTTTTGAACTTATCCTTAAATTTCAATTTAAATTCATGTTTAAAATATAATGAATTTTAAACTTATCAAAGTTTTAAATAAATTTAAAACTTTTACATTGCCAATCAAACTAATGCTATGGAAATTTTTTAAAGTAAAAGTCATTTCAAAACTTTCAATAATTTAAATTTCCATTTTAATTTGAACACTTAAATTTAAACCTTCTTTAAAAATTTAAACCTGCAATTCAAGCTAAACCTTTGAATTTCCAGATTTTAAATTAACTTTAACTCTATTCATATTTTAAAAATCTCATTTCTAAAAAGTATTTAAACTATTTTATCAAACCAAGAGTTAATTAAGTTTAAATTTCTGAAACTTAAATTTTTATTATCAAAACTGGAATTTGAATTGAAGTTAGAAATTCATACTTGCATTTGAATTCAAACTAAAACTTTACTTCAACCAAACTACAGATTTAAAAATTAAAAATCCAGATTTTGAAAAAATAGAAACAGGTTTAAAACCTGGAATTTAAATTCAAAGTAATTCAAACTTGAATTAAGTTTAAAATATTAAGTTTAAACCTAAACCTTATTTAAAAACCTAAATCTACAGATTTTTAAATTTTGACAAACCCAGATTTTAAAAAGTTTTAAAAACCCAAATTTTTAAAACAAAACACAGTTTTGCTGTGTAATCTGTAAACTACAGGTTACCCGAGATACATAACTTTTACTTCGGGTTTCTAGCTTGCCATCTTCGAGTTCCCTGCGTTCCTACTTCGGGTCATTCTCCCAATCACTTCGAGTAAACAGAACCCTTCCCTGAAACACCCCCAAACCAAAACAGCTCACCAGAAATCATGTCGCACCACCTCTGGCGACCTCCAGTGTTGATCCAACAACTACCAAAAACCACCCAATACCCTAACTACAACCCAGATCGATCAAAAATTCAAGCATTCAAATTTAGCTTTGAAAACCCCAAATTTTAAAAAAACTGAAAAAAACAACTTACAGGTTTCACTTAAAACCTGTCAACAGCGATTGCAAGTCGCTCCGACCACCTGCAGTCCATCAATTCCAACCTCGAACTCCTCCACTCATCAACTACACAATCCCATAGTATCAGATCACTCGGTCAATCCACCCTTCCTCACTGGCCAAATTTTTAACCCTTATTTCAAACAAAGGTTCAATACAGAAACTCAAAACTGCAACCATTCTAGTAAATTTTAATTACTACTCAGATTTTTTCCAAGGATCTATGATCCTTCCTTAATAACTCAAAAGGATCCTGAGTCATTTAAAATCACAAATTGCAAGAATTTGCACATATTCATATTTTTGTTGCAGGTCAAACTGCAAATAGAATAAACACTTAAAAATACCAATACTTGATTTAAAAATCAAGATTCATTTTATACTTTTGATTGTATTACCTGAATTATCATAATAATTTGATTGGGTTTAAATAAAATTGAACATGCATGATGTTCTTACAGATTATCAAAGTCCAGGAACAAGTTTATTATCCTAAATAAAATCCAACACTTAAATTAAGATATACCACATGTTTGTCTTGAAAATTTGCATCTAAACATAGATTAGATGTGGAGTTCATAAATTTGTATTTTATTTTTAGTCTGGAATCTAGATCAGGAATATAAATTATCAATGGCAACAGGCATTCAACTCATCATGTATGCAGACATTTATAAGCACACAAACATAATTTAACTCAAGCAACCTCTTTACAGTTTAAAAAAAAAAAATTTAAATGTTACTCACATTCATGCAGGAAATAAAACACAAAAAACAGAATAAAGTATGGAGTTTACTCACATAGGAGATTTAACAGGAAGTAATAGATTTTGAAACCTGTAGACATAACTATGAACAAGGCAAAGGCAATCTGCCTAATTCACAGACACACACACATTAAATCTATGTATACATTCAACATGCAGGCACATTCAAGTCCATACCAAAACATTATCACATGAAATCAAAAGGTGAACCAGATTTTAGAGATTTGGGGTGTAATTTGCTCACCTGAAATTGCAGCAGAAATAAAGAACAGAGACAGGCTTTTTATTTTTAAATTTGATCTTTGCTTTGCTGCTTGTCTCAAATTGAAACTAAAATACTTTGATTTTGAAATTTAAATCTGCAACTTGAAATTATAACACTTTGTTAAATCTCTAATGCATGCTCTTGTTTATTCAGTTTATCAAAACAAGAATTTTAAATTCACTTACTGTTTTGAATAAAACAGAGAGCTATTCCCTGGATCTTGAAAAACTGCAAATAGTTTAAGCTTTTGATCTTGATTACTTTGCTGCAAATGATTGGTGGATCCAATGGTTAAATTCTTGTTTTCATTAATGTTTGAAAAATTCAAATTAAAAACTTTTAAAAGAAAATTTTACTTGCCTTCATTGATTTTCCAAAGAACCTTGCATTGGCAAAACTGAAGCAAATCTGCAGGCTTGGCTTTTGTTCTTCCAAAGCTTGAAGATTGTTTTCATGATTTTTAAGGTGTTTTGAATTTCTTTTTGCTTGCCTGAACTTTGATTTGCTCAGGTTCTGTTTGAATCTGCTTTCAGATTTTCATTTGCATTGAGTTTTTTTTTTCTCTTCAGGTTTGAAACTGTATACACTTTTTTCTTTTGGTTTTAAAAACTGAGTTGTTTCTTGGTTTTGAACAGTTTTTGATATTGAGAATTGTGGAGGCAAATCTTATTCTCAGATTTGCTAAGATAGCCATGATTACACATGGGAAAATGAAAAGCTTCTTGAAATTCCATATTTGACTATTTAAAAAAAAATGATGATGCCATTTGTTCATATATATGTATATAGATATATATGATGTTAATGGATGTTTACATTTATTTGCATATACACATATACAATATTAAAAGAAATTTTTTTTTTCTTAGCCCATATTTACATTATATACATTATATCTCAATGAATCTTAAATTCCATTTATTTTCAAACACATTCATTTTAAATTTAAAATCCAAATCTCAAATTTAAGCTTTGAAATATAAACATTTATGTCCATTTATTATATTCATACACATACTTATGCAATTATATTCTCAAAGTGAATTTCCAAAAGTATAAAATATATTATAAATTTTAATTGATAAATTTTAGAATGTTATTTATTTTATAAGATATTAAATATACAAATTCAAATCCACAGTTAAATTTTAAAAATCAATGTTCAAATAATCAAATATCCTATTTAAATTTGAAAAATCCAAATTAATCTACAATTTTATTCCAAAATTCATTTTAATTATCAATTTAAATTTAATTAAAAATCGGGATCGTTACAGTTTACAACAACAAACAGCGGAAAAGAAATACTATATACAATAGGTAATATGCTACGCCATCCAGCTCGCCTCCAGATACCTGTAGCAACACCTGAATCCAGAATGACCTGATAACCTAACTCTAGACTGCCCGTGTAGAAATTGGTGGGCACCCAGAGTTTAGGAAGGGAACAATAAACTCCGGGTCAGTCATGAGACTGGTGTGAGAACTAAAAACAGTTATTTATCTTTTAAACAAAGAATAGGAGAAATTTTAAAAGAAAATTCGCAATGCTTTTTGAAAATGAAACTACCATAAGGTCTCCCGCCACACAAACAATGCAAACGCAGACTTGGAGGAGGTTTCTCCTTATGATAGTCAAAGATGCTTACTACGCAAAATCAAAACATTTTTGATATTATTATTAGTGCATAGTGTAGAAAACTTTTCGAAAGTAGAATATAAATCTTATCCAGCATAAGTACCATTATATTATGCCCGCTATAGCTACCATATTAAATGGCAGGTTCTACAACTAAAACCGTACAAGGCTCGTAGTGTTTCTTTGGATTTCCAACAAATGGTCAGGCCAAGGAACTTCCCATTGCCACATGGAAACGCCTCTGGAATGACGTCCCGAGAACCTAACCGGATCTCTGCCAACACAAGGCCGGGTTACCCCTAACTGGGTAACTACTAACACGAATATGTCATTCCCCGATCGTAACCGATCTATATCCGAGGATCCCCGATTTCCAACAACCACAAAGTAATAAATTTGCAGTAACCACATAGGTTAAGTATCTGGGCTCCATACCATGATACCACCTCTATCCAGAAGGAATGACATACACTAAAGGGGTGCTACCCCCTAATAACCTTGCCGCATCTTTCCTGTTTTGACCATTTCCGGGGTGTGAGGCTCGATGAAGTCTCGTCCACAAAGCCACGCTTTACAAAAGCAGCGCTTTGGGTCATCAAATGATCAAAGCAATGATCATCAAGATAGACGATCAAACAAATGATCCTATCACAAACGATCAACCAATGATCATTTCACAGCATCACTCAGTATGCCACATTACCAATTCGGGAATGTATCACTAGTAACCATCAACTATATAACCTCTGAGCTCGTACGTCTCAGAGAAGGGTGTTAAGCTAAGAGAATAAATTCTCCGCCACCAACAGAAATATATTTGATAGAATCCAGCTTTACATATCAAATTGTAACGTCAGACATACAATCCATACAAGTCCGTTCCGGGATCGAACGGAACCGAAGGCACTTCCAAAGAAGCCCTTGCAATCCGGATATTCACTAATCACGTCCGGACAACCCGTCACTAAGGATGATAAAACCTCTATATCGGAGATCAGCCGATGCAGAGTAACTCGACGGTAATCCATCCGTTTTCACAAATATCCGGTCTTCAACACCGGTCTTCAATTGCAATTCATAACGACGTATCACATATTCGGAGTGGGTTATACGACCCCATGGTCCTTTCCCGGTTAACCCGAATAGTGAGCGCTTATTTAAAAATAAGTGTGGCATCCAATTCAAGCAATCACAACAATTACCTATTCAAGGGTAAATATTGATAGTCGGTTATTTAACTATCAATAGAGATGAGCAACATCATCAGATTCCAAATAATTTTCCAAATTATTTGATTTCCCAAAATATAATATCTTTACAAGATATAAAATTTCCATACTTCAAAAATAAACAACGTTTATTTTGAAACCAATTTTCCCTTCCATTTATAAATTCCATAGTAAATTTATATTTCAAAATATCTACTGATCTACATTTTTCAATAGATTTCAAATATTCAATTCCAATTTATCTTCACAAAGATAAATTCTTAAAAACGTTCCATTTCATATTGGAAAAACAATTCCATACTTATTTAAAAGTAAGTGATTTACAAATATTATTTATTTATTTTCACGATTTGAAAATATTCGATATACTTAACCCATAGTTAAGTATATATTTCATTTGTTTAAGGAAAACGTTCTTTTATTCACATTTATTTGGGTCAAAACGAATGTTGCGTAAAACATCGTTACGACGACCCAAAATCACTAGTATAGGGATTCGAAATTAAATAGATATATAAATCCCAATACTATACAAAAATATTTCCTTTCGGAAACCATTTACTATAAAAACAGTGTTATAGTCCACCATTTCCTTATTTTCTCGAAAACACCTATTTCAACAATAAATGTTGAAATCTATGTTTTCATTCCCTTTTATTTCTCGAAAACGTCTATTTCAACAATGAATGTTGAAATCTATGTATTCGATACTTAATGCATTTTAAAACACCTTTAATCGTTTTAAATTCCATTTAAAACATTCCTTTCCCAAAATGTATCCATTTTCTTTAATAATATATTTACTGTTCAAAATTGTGAATATATTTCCTTTAATAAATTTCAATATTAAATTTATCAAATTCAATTTATTTCGAATTTATAAACAATGTCTATAAATTCTATTCCTATTTATAAACTTCAATTTACCAATCTCTTTTATTAAATCCAATTTAATTTATATAACCCAATTATAAACCAAAATCTATATTATAAGTTGAATACTTATAATATTATTTATTTACCAAATCGTTCCTTTGAACTTCACAAATTTTTAAAATCTATATTACCTATAAGATTCCTTTATATATTTTCTTTCAATTTCAACTTATAAAAATTTCTTTTATTAACTGTTTCTATCAGCATCCCATTTAAATGCCCAAAAGCCAGTTTATAAGTTAATTTCCTATAAAACTTTTATTTCAACATCTATTCATTTGATAACTTTCACAACTTATAAATCTATAAATTTTAATGAAATTCATTTTATACATCAACTCAACACTTTATAAACCCGTTTCTGAATTCCAATAAAATTAATTCACAAATATCCATTTATAAAATCTTTTATATAAACCGATAATAAAATTTATCCAGAATCCCAATTTAACTATTTTATAAAAATCTGTGTATTTTAAAAATTACCTTTCTATTATATTTCATAAAAATGTTAATTTTTATAACATAAAAATTTATACATTTTTTTAATTTTAAAGTGAATCAATTTAAAAATTTACTAAAACATATACTTTGGAAAAAATCACTTTAAAAATCCTTTTAAATTCAAAATAGTTATTTTTAACTTTAAAAATGGATCCGATGATGCCACAGCATCCAATAGCCAATCACAGCAACAAATATCATATATCAATATGATAATCACAATTCACACAATATCTATAATCAAATAAATATTTGTGAGGAATCCAGTTGGATCCCTCCAACCCGTTTCTCTGCATCCACAGATGTTAGCACAATACCAATTCCACTTCGAGGTGGAATATCGCGGTATATGGGATTTTATAAAATATTATCCGCTTACTAACGGCGCAATAGGGTCTCATCCGCTATACAATGCGGGAAATCAATCAACTGCAATATATACATATGACAATATATATATATATTGCTATACATAGATATATCCTACTATATCTAATATCACAATCAAGCAAACAATCAATCAATCAGCAAATTTTAAATATAACTATTTAAAATTCAAATACCCTTTTGAGTGAGAAGTTCTCACCTTAGCTTTTATTTGCAATCCATTTCCCATCTTGACTTGATTTTCTTGATTTATACCTTGTATAAACATTTTATACAATTATTAATATTCGAAACAATCGAATAGTCAATTTTCATTATATAGTTTCAATTCACCGGTGATTTCATTTTAATAGTTAAATTAACTGATAGTTTTATTTAAACCAATATTTCTCCTTTAAATAAATCTGTTTAAGTGACTAAGAACAAATTTTTTTTTTTCCGTAGTTCATTATTTAAAAATTTCACCAGTAAATGAAAATAGGTATTCACATGTGTTATAAATATTTTAACTTATCAAACAATTTATTCTCCTGCAACCTGTATATCTACATAATTAATAAAATTAACTAAATGCTTTACTGCAAAAAAAATCCCTTCTATATTTCCATTATCGATTTCAGACTAAAGTGGTCTAATAAATTTCTAAATTCACAATTTGATCTACAGATTCCTTTCAATAATTTATTTAACTAATTAATTAAAAATATAACAATTACCTTACTGTGGTTCACTCGAGACCAACCTCCAGCTCCTGTTCGCGCACACACGCCACCCATCGCCTGTCGCCACCTTGATTCCCGCGACCACGCAACGCCCCACGCTCCAACAACCTCCCCTTGTCATCGAACTCGCCGCGAGCTGCTGCTGCTGATACCCCCATCGCGCCCAGACAAACGCGATAGAACCCCATTGAGTCGCCGCTTGCTCCATTTGCCTCGATCCCTAGTCGCGACCCACAGAGCACCGCCGCCTCCTGCGCGAATCCCCTCAAGCTCGAACTCGAACGAGTCCCTGTTGAACGGTTACAGAGGAAGACTCGATTTTTGATTGAGAAAAGAGAAGTGGCGTTGGTTTGAAGCTGCTTCGATTGAGAAAAGGAAATCCTTCGGCCATTAGTTGAAAACGCGATTTGGAGAAGAGGAATAAACGGAGATGCCTTCATTTTTTATTTTTTTATTTTTGAAATCAACGTAAGCCTCGGCCATTAAAAAATTTCTCGATTCGATTTTAAAACTGAAATGGGAGAGCGATCTTCTTTTTTTTTTAAACGTGAAGGAGGCAGGGTACGTGATTATTTTCAGAGAATAGGTCTGCTAAGATGAAAGTAGGGTGGCTTTGAAATGACAACGGCTGATATTGACAATTTAAATATTTAAATTCAAATTGAATTTGATTCGAATTCCAATGCGTTTACTCACCGTGTGCTCACATAACAACTCTGAAAAATACGAAATTTGAAATCCAGTAATAATTCAATATTACGGACCCAATGGAACTGGTTTCGTCGAATTCCGAGACTGTGCCTCGGACGGCTATTTTTAAATTCAATTTAAACGATATAAATTCAAAAATGAACAATTCACTATTAATTTCAAATCTGAAGCTTATTTTATCTTCAGTATTATCAATATAAATTTTACAAGCCTTTGAAATATTTTAAATCAACTTAAAACTGAAGATTCAAATTTTTATTTAACTTCAATAGATTAAATTTTAGAATTTAATCGCCAATTTCAAAGTTATAATGGAAATTCAATCCAAACCATTATTCAAATATTTAAAATTAATTAAATATTTTCAAATTTAAATTGTTCAAAATTCTGGGTCGTTACAATCTTCCCCCCTTAAAAGAATTTCGTCCCGAAATTACAAGTTAGGAAGAAATGGTCCTTAACTCGTCTACCTTTTTTCACGATCCAATAATTTTATCAACTTACTAACCTAAATCTTTTTACTAGAGATTTATTGTCATTTCAACTAGCTTTTCAACTTCAATTATAAGTTTCAACCAATATTGTTTACTTCACAATTCAAATTTAAATTCAAATTTTAAACTTTCAAAATTTTCTCAAAAATTTTCTAACACTCTAAATTTTCGAAAAATTTCGCCAGCGTCTCCTTTGCGCGGCTCGATCGGTACGACTACAAAATGGCACCACGGCCCCTCAGAATCAAAAAGAAAAGAGAAAGCCAAGTGGCTGGAGAAGAAAATCATCAAATCTCATACTGAAATTCAAATACTTACCTTTTTGTCGAGCAATTCAATTTTTATCTTTGAAATCAAAATCCCAATTCCTTTATAACACCTGTATAACCTGCTAGTAGTAGTATCCAATTACAATATTCAAACCATTTTGCACATTTCCTTTACGAAATTTCGATATATACTTCTTATATCATCTTTACTTTACTATTGGAGTTATACATTCATTTTCATTCAATTTTGCATTTTAATTTCATTTGAATTCAATTTACAATTTCAATTTTTATTTGAATTCAATTTATAATCTCAATTCTATTTGTTTCTAAGCCAAACGAATTCATATTCATTCTAGTTTATACTAATTCAAATTGATACCAATTCAATTTATTCTAATTCTACTTCAGTTCAATTTGCATTTCATATTTTCCATTCAATTTTGTTTACATTCCATATTCATATTCATCTTGAATTTACTTAAGCTATTTCACTTCAAACTCAAGTTCATTTCCTTGTAAACAATCTTCAATTTCATTTCCATTTTCATTTAATTCAATTTATTTACAAATCATATTTACTTTCATTCCTTTAATTAGTTTAGCTTACTAATTTTCATTTCAATACTTCGCTTTGCTTAAATCAATTTCAATTCCAATTCATTTTAATTACTCCAAATTTATTTTCAACTTAATAATATTCCATAAATATTTTTATATAGCATTCCAGAGTCTTTTCAGCTTTTCCAAAACCAAATCCAAATTTTCCAAACAACTTTTATTTAAAACAATTTGGCAGCAATTTCTCTTTTGGAAACTCGAAAATGAACACCGATAGTGTCGCGATCATCATCGGAATTATTTTCCAGCGACCAAGAGAGTTTAGAGCTTTTCATTCCTTCAAAATAATTTTCCCAAAACCTTTGAAAATCATTTTCAAATCAAAAAGGAATTTAATTCCTAAAATTTCCAAATTCTTTCAAAAACATTTCCAAAACTTCTCTGGAATTCTATTTATAATTATAAATCACATTTATAATTTACATTCTCAAATTTCATTTGTATATGGATTTCATTTTCTTATCTTTTTATCTAAATTTTCATATAACAATGACTTCAATTATATTTCAATTTCAATGGTAAAAGTTTAATATTATTACTACCTAACAACCATGCATCCATATACTACAATAATTTATAAAGATAATTTTCTTTATCTACAAAAATAGTTTTGGGCAAAATTATTTCATCTACCCGATTTTTTTTAAAACAATACTGTGTCGAATTGTTCTATTCAAGTGTTTAGAAACCCTTCGATCCAGTTGTACAGACTGTGCCGACGAAGGTTCATATGCCACTCAATAAACCAATCATCACAATATAAAACAAATTTTATATTCACTAACAAATACGCGCTCATATCTATTATTACACTCAAACTCATTCTAGAGTACTACTGACTCTATCTCTAATGAGTAACACCCAACAGAGCTAAGGTTGTCACTTAACCATATCACAATATGGTTTTTAAGAAAGAAGAAAGAGGTAAAAGAAGAGAGAAAAAGAGAGAAGAAGAAAGAAAACAATATCGGAACAGAAAGTAACAACAGAACAATATCAGAATCTCACAATCGCAGCGGAACAACATATAATAGATAAATGAATAATCATTAAAACAAAAGAACTATACATTTTATACATATACATCACATTACATTATCAGAGTTTACAACAACAAACAGCGGAAAAGAAATACTATATACAATAGGTAATATGCTACGCCATCCAGCTCGCTTCCAGATATCTGTAGCAACACCTGAATCCAGAATGACCTGATAACCTAACTCTAGACTGCCCGTGTAGAAATTGGTGGGCACCCAGAGTTTAGGAAGGGAACAATAAACTCCAGGTCAGTCATGAGACTGGTGTGAGAACTAAAAACAGTTATTTATCTTTTAAACAAAGAATAGGAGAAATTTTAAAAGAAATTTCGCAATGCTTTTTGAAAATGAAACTACCATAAGGTCTCCCGCCACACACACAATGCAAACGCAGACTTGGAGGAGGTTTCTCCTTATGATAGTCAAAGATGCTTACTACGCAAAATCAAAACATTTTTGATATTATTATTAGTGCATAGTGTAGAAAACTTTTTGAAAGTAGAATATAAATCTTAGCCAGCATAGGTACCATTATATTATGCCCGCTATAGCTACCATATTAAATGGCAGGTTCTGCAACTAAAACCGTACAAGGCTCGTAGTGTTTCTTTGGATTTCCAACAAATGGTAAGGCCAAGGAACTTCCCATTGCCACATGGAAACGCCTCTGGAATGACGTCCCGAGAACCTAACCGGATCTCTGCCAACACAAGTCCGGGTTACCCCTAACTGGGTAACTACTGACACGAATATGTCATTCCCCGATCGTAACCGATCTATATCCGAGTATCCCCGATTTCCAACAACCACAAAGTAATAAATTTATAGTAACCACATAGGTTAAGTATCTGGGCTCCATACCATGATACCACCTCTATCCAGAAGGAATGACATACACTAAAGGGGTGCTACCCCCTAATAACCTTGCCGCATCTTTCCTTTTTTGACCATTTCCGGGGTGTGAGGCTCGATGAAGTCTCGTCCACAAAGCCACGCTTTACAAAAGCAGTGCTTTGGGTCAACAAATGATCAAAGCAATGATCATCAAGATAGACGATCAAACAAATGATCCTATCACAAACGATCAACCAATGATCATTTCACAGCATCACTCAGTATGCCACATTACCAATTCGGGAATGTATCACTAGTAACCATCAACTATATAACCTCTGAGCTCGTACGTCTCAGAGAAGGGTGTTAAGCTAAGAGAATAAATTCTCTGCCACCAACAGAAATATATTTGATAGAATCCAGCTTTACATCTCAAATTGTAACGTTAGACATACAGTCCATACAAGTCCGTTCCGGGATCGAACGGAACCGAAGGCACTTCCAAAGAAGCCCTTACAATCCGGATATTCCCTAATCACGTCCGGACAACCCGTCACTAAGGGTGATAAAACCTCTATATCGGAGATCAGCCGATGCAGAGTAACTCGACGGTAATCCATCCGTTTTCACAAATATCCGGTCTTCAACACCGGTCTTCAATTGCAATTCATAACGACGTATCACATATTCGGAGTAGGTTATACGACCCCATGGTCCTTTCCCGGTTAACCCGAATAGTGAGCGCTTATTTAAAAATAAGTGTGGCATCCAATTCAAGCAATCACAACAATTACCTATTTAAGGGTAAATATTGATAGTCGATTATTTAACTATCAATAGAGATGAGCAGCATCGTTAGATTCCAAATAATTTTCCAAATTATTTGATTTCCCAAAATATAATATCTTTACAAGATATAAAATTTCCATACTTCAAAAATAAACAACGTTTATTTTGAAACCAATTTTCCCTTCCATTTATAAATTCCATAGTAAATTTATATATCAAAATATCTACTGATCTACATTTTTCAATAGATTTCAAATATTCAATTCCAATTTATCTTCAAAAAGATAAATTCTTAAAAACGTTCCATTTCATATTGGAAAAACAATTCCATACTTATTTAAAAGTAAGTGATTTACAAATATTATTTATTTATTTTCACAATTTGAAAATATTCGATATACTTAACCCATAGTTAAGTATATATTTCATTTGTTTGAGGAAAACGTTCTTTTATTCACTTTTATTTGGGTCAAAACGAATGTTGCGTAAAACATCGTTACGACGACCCAAAATCACTAGTATATGGATTCGAAATTAAATAGATATATAAATCCCAATACTATACAAAAATATTTCCTTTTGGAAACCATTTACTATAACAACAGTGTTATAGTCCACCATTTCCTTATTTTCTCGAAAACGCCTATTTCAACAATAAATGTTGAAATCTATGTTTTCATTCCCTTTTATTTCTCGAAAACGTCTATTTCAACAATGAATGTTGAAATCTATGTATTTGATACTTAATGCATTTTAAAACACCTTTAATCGTTTTAAATTCCATTTAAAACATTCCTTTCCCAAAATGTATCCATTTTCTTTAATAATATATTTACTGTTCAAAATTGTGAATATATTTCCTTTAATAAATTTCAATATTAAATTTATCAAATTCAATTTATTTTGAATTTATAAACAATGTCTATAAATTCTATTCCTATTTATAAACTTCAATTTACCAATCTCTTTTATTAAATCCAATTCAATTTATATAACCCAATTATAAACCAAAATCTATATTATAAGTTGAATACTTATAATATTATTTATTTACCAAATCGTTCCTTTGAACTTCACAAATTTTTAAATCTTATTACTTATAAGATTTCTTTATATATTTTCTTTCAATTTCAACTTATAAAAATTTCTTTTATTAACTGTTTCTATCAGCATCCCATTTAAATGCCCAAAAGCCAGTTTATAAGTTAATTTCCTATAAAACTTTTATTTTCAACATCTATTCATTTGATAACTTTCACAACTTATAAATCTATAAATTTTAATGAAATTCATTTTATACATCAACTCAACACTTTATAAACCCGTTTCAGTATTCCAATAAAATTAATTCACAAATATCCATTTATAAAATCTTTTACATAAACCGATAATAAAATTTATCCAGAATCCCAATTTAACTATTTTATAAAAATCTGTGTATTTTAAAAATTACCTTTCTATTATATTTCATAAAAATGTTAACTTTTATAACATAAAAATTTATACATTTTTTTAATTTTAAAGTGAATCAATTTAAAAATTTACTAAAACATATACTTTGGAAAAAATCACTTTAAAAATCCTTTTAAATTCAAAATCGTTATTTTTAACTTTAAAAATGGATCCGATGATGCCACAGCATCCAATAGCCAATCACAGCAACAAATATCATATATCAATATGATAATCACAATTCACACAATATCTATAATCAAATAAATATTTGTGAGGAATCCAGTTGGATCCATCCAACCCGTTTCTCTGCATCCACAGATGTTAGCACAATACCAATTCCACTTCGAGGTGGAATATCGCGGTATATGGGATTTTATAAAATATTATCCGCTTACTAACGGCGCAATAGGGTCTCATCCGCTATACAATGCGGGAAATCAATCAACTGCAATATATACATATGCCAATATATATATATATTGATATACATAGATATATCCTACTATATCTAATATCACAATCAAGCAAACAATCAATCAATCAGCAAATTTTAAATATAACTATTTAAAATTCAAATACCCTTTTGAGTGAGAAGTTCTCACCTTAGCTTTTATTTGCAATCCATTTCCCATCTTGACTTGATTTTCTTGATTTATACCTTGTATAAACATTTTATACAATTATTAATATTCGAAACAATCGAATAGTCAATTTTCATTATATAGTTTCAATTCACCGGTGATTTCATTTTAATAGTTAAATTAACTGATAGTTTTATTTAAACCAATATTTCTCCTTTAAATAAATCTGTTTAAGTGACTAAGAACAATTTAATTTTTTTTCCGTAGTTCATTATTAAAAAATTTCACCAGTAAATGAAAATAGGTATTCACATGTGTTATAAATATTTTAACTTATCAAACAATTTATTCTCCTGCAACCTGTATATCTACATAATTAATAAAATTAACTAAATGCTTTACTGCAAAAAAATCCCTTCTATATTTCCATTATCGATTTCAGACTAAAGTGGTCTAATAAATTTCTAAATTCACAATTTGATCTACAGATTCCTTTCAATAATTTATTTAACTAATTAATTAAAAATATAACAATTACCTTACTGTGGTTCACTCGAGACCAACCTCCAGCTCCTGTTCGCGCACACACGCCACCCATCGCCTGTCGCCACCTTGATTCCCGCGACCACGCAACGCCCCACGCTCCAACAACCTCCCCTTGTCATCGAACTCGCCACGAGCTGCTGCTGCCGATACCCCCATCGCGCCTAGACAAACGCGATAGAACCCCATTGAGTCGCCGCTTGCTCTATTTGCCTCGATCCCTAGTCGCGACCCACAGAGCACCGCCGCCTCCTGCGCGAATCCCCTCAAGCTCGAACTCGAACGAGTCGCTGTTGAACGGTTACAGAGGAAGACTCGATTTTTGATTGAGAAAAGAGAAGTGGCATTGGTTTGAAGCTGCTTCGATTGAGAAAAGGGAATCCTTCGGCTATTAGTTGAAAACGTGATTTGGAGAAGAGGAATAAACGGAGACGCCTTCATTTTTTATTTTTTTATTTTTGAAATCAACGTAAGCCTCGGCCATTAAAAAATTTCTCGATTCGATTTTAAAACTGAAATGGGAGAGCGATCTTCTTTTTTTTTAAACGTGAAGGAGGCAGGGTACGTGATTTTTTTCAGAGAATAGGTCTGCTAAGAAGAAAGTAGGGTGGCTTTGAAATGACAACGGCTGATATTGACAATTTAAATATTTAAATTCAAATTGAATTTGATTCGAATTCCAATGCGTTTACTCATCGTGTGCTCACATAACAACTCCGAAAAATACGAAATTTGAAATCCAGTAATAATTCAATATTACGGACCCAATGGAACTGGTTTCGTTGAATTCCGAGACTGTGCCTCGGACGGCTATTTTTAAATTCAATTTAAATGATATAAATTCAAAACTGAACAATTCACTATTAATTTCAAATCTGAAGCTTCTATTATCTTCAGTATTATCAATATAAATTTTACAAGCCTTTAAAATATTTTAAATCAACTTAAAACTGAAGATTCAAATTTTTATTTAACTTCAATAGATTAAATTTTAGAATTTAATCGCCAATTTCAAAGTTATAATGGAAATTCAATCCAAACCATTATTCAAATATTTAAAATTAATTAAATATTTTCAAATTTAAATTGTTCAAAATTCTGGGTCGTTACAATCTTCCCCCCTTAAAAGAATTTCGTCCCGAAATTACAAGTTAGGAAGAAATGGTCCTTAACTCGTCTACCTTTTTTCACGATCCAATAATTTTATCAACTTACTAACCTAAATCTTTTTACTAGAGATTCATTGTCATTTCAACTAGCTTTTCAACTTCAATTATAAGTTTCAACCAATATTGTTTACTTCACAATTCAAATTTAAATTCAAATTCAAATTTTAAACTTTCAAAATTTTCTCAAAATTTTTCTAACACTCTAAAATTTCGAAAAATTTCGCCAGCGTCTCCTTTGCACGGCTCGATCGGTACGACTACAAAATGGTACCACGGCCCCTCAGAATCAAATAGAAAAGAGAAAGCCAAGTGGCTGGAGAAGAAAATCATCAAATCTCATACTGAAATTCAAATACTTACCTTTTTGTCGAGCAATTCAATTTTTATCTTTGAAATCAAAATCCCAATTCCTTTATAACACCTGTATAACCTGCTAGTAGTAGTATCCAATTACAATATTCAAACCATTTTGCACATTTCCTTTACGAAATTTCGATATATACTTCTTATATCATCTTTACTTTACTATTGGAGTTATTCATTCATTTTCATTCAATTTTGCATTTTAATTTCATTTGAATTCAATTTACAATTTCAATTTTTATTTGAATTCAATTTATAATCTCAATTCTATTTGTTTCTAAGCCAAACGAATTCATATTCATTCTAGTTTATACTAATTCAAATTGATACCAATTCAATTTATTCTAATTCTACTTCAGTTCAATTTGCATTTCATATTTTCCATTCAATTTTGTTTACATTCCATATTCATATTCATGTTGAATTTACTTAAGCTATTTCACTTCAAACTCAAGTTCATTTCCTTGTAAACAATCTTCAATTTCATTTCCATTTTCATTTAATTCAATTTATTTACAAATCATATTTACTTTCATTCCTTTAATTAGTTTAGCTTACTAATTTTCATTTCAATACTTCGCTTTGCTTAAATCAATTTCAATTCCAATTCATTTTAATTACTCCAAATTTATTGTCAACTTAATAATATTCCATAAATATTTTTATATAGCATTCCAGAGTCTTTTCAGCTTTTCCAAAACCAAATCCAAATTTTCCAAACAACTTTTATTTAAAACAATTTGGCAGTAATTTCTCTTTTGGAAACTCGAAAATGAACACCGATAGTGTCGCGATCATCATCGGAATTATTTTCCAGCGACCAAGAGAGTTTAGAGCTTTTCATTCCTTTAAAATAATTTTCCCAAAACCTTTGAAAATCATTTTCAAATCAAAAAGGAATTTAATTCCTAAAATTTCCAAATTCTTTCAAAAACATTTCCAAAACTTCTCTGGAATTCTATTTATAATTATAAATCACATTTATAATTTACATTCTCAAATTTCATTTGTATATGGATTTCATTTTCTTATCTTTTTATCTAAATTTTCATATAACAATGACTTCAATTATATTTCAATTTCAATGGTAATAGTTTAATATTATTACTACCTAACAACCATGCATCCATATACTACAATAATTTATAAAGATAATTTTCTTTATCTACAAAAATAGTTTTAGGCAAAATTATTTCATCTACCCGATTTTTTTTAAAACAATACTGTGTCGAATTGTTCTATTCAAGTGTTTAGAAACCCTTCGATCCAGTTGTACAGACTGTGCCGACGAAGGTTCATATGCCACTCAATAAACCAATCATCACAATATAAAACAAATTTTATATTCACTAACAAATACGCGCTCATATATATTATTACACTCAAACTCATTCTAGAGTACTACTGACTCTATCTCTAATGAGTAACACCCAACAGAGCTAAGGTTGTCACTTAACCATATCACAATATGGTTTTTGAGAAAGAAGAAAGAGGTAGAAGAACAGAGAAAAAGAGAGAAGAAGAAAGAAAACAATATCAGAACAGAAAGTAACAACAGAACAATATCAGAATCTCACAATCGCAGCGGAACAACATATAATAGATAAATGAATAATCATTAAGACAAAAAACTATACATTTTATACATATACATCACATTACATTATCAGAGTTTACAACAACAAACAGCGGAAAAGAAATACTATATACAATAGGTAATATGCTACGCCATCCAGCTCGCCTCCAGATACCTGTAGCAACACCTGAATCCAGAATGACCTGATAACCTAACTCTAGACTGCCCGTGTAGAAATTGGTGGGCACCCAGAGTTTAGGAAGGGAACAATAAACTCCAGGTCAGTCATGAGACTGGTGTGAGAACTAAAAACAGTTATTTATCTTTTAAACAAAGAATAGGAGAAATTTTAAAAGAAAATTCGCAATGCTTTTTGAAAATGAAACTACCATAAGGTCTCCCGCCACACACACAATGCAAACGCAGACTTGGAGGAGGTTTCTCCTTATGATAGTTAAAGATGCTTACTACGCAAAATCAAAACATTTTTGATATTATTATTAGTGCATAGTGTAGAAAACTTTTCGAAAGTAGAATATAAATCTTAGCCGGCATAGGTACCATTATATTATGCCCGCTATAGCTACCATATTAAATGGCAGGTTCTACAACTAAAACCGTACAAGGCTCGTAGTGTTTCTTTGGATTTCCAACAAATGGTCAGGCCAAGGAACTTCCCATTGCCACATGGAAACGCCTCTGGAATGACGTCCCGAGAACCTAACCGGATATCTGCCAACACAAGGTCGGGTTACCCCTAACTGGGTAACTACTGACACAAATATGTCATTCCCCGATCGTAACCGATCTATATCCGAGGATCCCCGATTTCCAACAACCACAAAGTAATAAATTTGCAGTAACCACATAGGTTAAGTATCTGGGCTCCATACCATGATACCACCTCTATCCAGAAGGAATGACATACACTAAAGGGGTGCTACCCCCTAATAACCTTGCCGCATCTTTCCTGTTTGACCATTTCCGGGGTGTGAGGCTCGATGAAGTCTCGTCCACAAAGCCACGCTTTACAAAAGCAGTGCTTTGGGTCAACAAATGATCAAAGCAATGATCATCAAGATAGACGATCAAACAAATGATCCTATCACAAACGATCAATTAATGATCATTTCACAGCATCACTCAGTATGCCACATTACCAATTCGGGAATGTATCACTAGTAACCATCAACTATATAACCTCTGAGCTCGTACGTCTCAGAGAAGGGTGTTAAGCTAAGAGAATAAATTCTCCGCCACCAACAGAAATATATTTGATAGAATCCAGCTTTACATCTCAAATTGTAACGTCAGACATACAGTCCATACAAGTCCGTTCCGGGATTGAACGGAACCGAAGGCACTTCCAAAGAAGCCCTTGCAATCCGGATATTCACTAATCACGTCCGGACAACCCGTCACTAAGGGTGATAAAACCTCTATATCGGAGATCAGCCGATGCAGAGTAACTCGACGGTAATCCATCCGTTTTCACAAATATCCGGTCTTCAACATCGGTCTTCAATTGCAATTCATAACGACGTATCACATATTCGGAGTGGGTTATACGACCCCCTGGTCCTTTCCCGGTTAACCCGAATAGTGAGCGCTTATTTAAAAATAAGTGTGGCATCCAATTCAAGCAATCACAACAATTACCTATTCAAGGGTAAATATTGATAGTCGGTTATTTAACTATCAATAGAGATGAGCAGCATCGTCAGATTCCAAATAATTTTCCAAATTATTTGATTTCCCAAAATATAATATCTTTACAAGATATAAAATTTCCATACTTCAAAAATAAACAACGTTTATTTTGAAATCAATTTTCCCTTCCATTTATAAATTCCATAGTAAATTTATATATCAAAATATCTACTGATCTACATTTTTCAATAGATTTCAAATATTCAATTCCAATTTATCTTCAAAAAGATAAATTCTTAAAAACGTTCCATTTCATATTGGAAAAACAATTCCATACTTATTTAAAAGTAAGTGATTTACAAATATTATTTATTTATTTTCACAATTTGAAAATATTCGATATACTTAACCCATAATTAAGTATATATTTCATTTGTTTGAGGAAAACGTTCTTTTATTCACTTTTATTTGGGTCAAAACGAATGTTGCGTAAAACATCGTTACGACGACCCAAAATCACTAGTATAGGGATTCGAAATTAAATAGATATATAAATCCCAATACTATACAAAAATATTTCCTTTTGGAAACCATTTACTATAACAACAGTGTTATAGTCCACCATTTCCTTATTTTCTCGAAAACGCCTATTTCAACAATAAATGTTGAAATCTATGTTTTCATTCCCTTTTATTTCTCGAAAACGTCTATTTCAACAATGAATGTTGAAATCTATGTATTCGATACTTAATGCATTTTAAAACACCTTTAATCGTTTTAAATTCCATTTAAAACATTCCTTTCCCAAAATGTATCCATTTTCTTTAATAATATATTTACTGTTCAAAATTGTGAATATATTTCCTTTAATAAATTTCAATATTAAATTTATCAAATTCAATTTATTTCGAATTTATAAACAATGTCTATAAATTCTATTTCTATTTATAAACTTCAATTTACCAATCTCTTTTATTAAATCCAATTCAATTTATATAACCCAATTATAAACCAAAATCTATATTATAAGTTGAATACTTATAATATTATTTATTTACCAAATCGTTCCTTTGAACTTCACAAATTTTTAAATCTTATTACTTATAAGATTTCTTTATATATTTTCTTTCAATTTCAACTTATAAAAATTTCTTTTATTAACTGTTTCTATCAGCATCCCATTTAAATGCCCAAAAGCCAGTTTATAAGTTAATTTCCTATAAAACTTTTATTTTCAACATCTATTCATTTGATAACTTTCACAACTTATAAATCTATAAATTTTAATGAAATTCATTTTATACATCAACTCAACACTTTATAAACCCGTTTCAGAATTCCAATAAAATTAATTCACAAATATCCATTTATAAAATCTTTTATATAAACCGATAATAAAATTTATCCAGAATCCCAATTTAACTATTTTATAAAAATCTGTGTATTTTAAAAATTACCTTTTTATTATATTTCATAAAAATGTTAATTTTTATAACATAAAAATTTATACATTTTTTTAATTTTAAAGTGAATCAATTTAAAAATTTACTAAAACATATACTTTGGAAAAAATCACTTTAAAAATCCTTTTAAATTCAAAATCGTTATTTTTAACTTTAAAAATGGATCCGATGATGCCATAGCATCCAATAGCCAATCACAGCAACAAATATCATATATCAATATGATAATCACAATTCACACAATATCTATAATCAAATAAATATTTGTGAGGAATCCAGTTGGATCCCTCCAACTTGTTTTCCTGCATCCACAGATGTTATCACAATACCAATTCCACTTCGAGGTGGAATATCGCGGTATATGGGATTTTATAAAATATTATCCTCTTACTAACGGCGCAATAGGGTCTCATCCGCTATACAATGCGGGAAATCAATCAACTGCAATATATACATATGCCAACATATATATATATTGCTATACATAGATATATCCTACTATATCTAATATCACAATCAAGCAAACAATCAATCAATCAGCAAATTATAAATATAACTATTTAAAATTCAAATACCCTTTTGAGTGAGAAGTTCTCACCTTAGTTTTTATTTGCAATCCATTTCCCATCTTGACTTGATTTTCTTGATTTATACCTTGTATAAACATTTTATACAATTATTAATATTCGAAACAATCGAATAGTCAATTTTCATTATATAGTTTCAATTCACCGGTGATTTCATTTTAATAGTTAAATTAAGTGATTGTTTTATATAAACCAATATTTCTCCTTTAAATAAATTTATTTAAGTGACTAAGAACAATTTAATTTTTTTTCCGTAGTTCATTATTTAAAAATTTCACCAGTAAATGAAAATAGGTATTCACATGTGTTATAAATATTTTAACTTATCAAACAATTTATTCTCCTGCAACCTGTATATCTACATAATTAATAAAATTAACTAAATGCTTTACTGCAAAAAAAATCCCTTCTATATTTCCATTATCGATTTCAGACTAAAGTGGTCTAATAAATTTCTAAATTCACAATTTGATCTACAGATTCCTTTCAATAATTTATTTAACTAATTAATTAAAAATATAACAATTACCTTACCGTGGTTCACTCGAGACCAACCTCCAGCTCCTGTTCGCGCACACACGCCACCCATCGCCTGTCGCCACCTTGATTCCCGTGACCACGCAACGCCCCACGCTCCAACAACCTCCCCTTGTCATCGAGCTCGCCGCGAGCTGCTGCTGCCGATACCCCCATCGCGCCCAGACAAACGCGATAGAACCCCATTGAGTCGCCGCTTGCTCCATTTGCCTCGATCCCTAGTCGCGACCCACAGAGCGCCGCCGCCTCCTGCGCGAATCCCCTCAAGCTCGAACTCGAACGAGTCGCTGTTGAACGGTTACAGAGGAAGACTCGATTTTTGATTGAGAAAAGAGAAGTGGCATTGGTTTGAAGCTGCTTCGATTGAGAAAAGGGAATCCTTCGGCCATTAATTGAAAACGTGATTTGGAGAAGAGGAATAAACGGAGACGCCTTCATTTTTTTATTTTTTTTTGAAATCAACGTAAGGCTCGGCCATTAAAAAATTTCTCGATTCGATTTTAAAACTGAAGTGGGAGAGCGATCTTCTTTTTTTTTAAACGTAAAGGAGGCAGGGTACGTGATTTTTTTCAGAGAATAGGTCTGCTAAGAAGAAAGTAGGGTGGCTTTGAAATGACAACGGCTGATATTGACAATTTAAATATTTAAATTCAAATTGAATTTGATTCGAATTCCAATGGTTTACTCACCGTGTGCTCACATAACAACTCCGAAAAATACGAAATTTGAAATCCGGTAATAATTCAATATTACGGACCCAATGGAACTGGTTTCGTCGAATTCCGAGACTGTGCCTCGGACGGCTATTTTTAAATTCAATTTAAACGATATAAATTCAAAACTGAACAATTCACTATTAATTTCAAATCCGAGGCTTCTATTATCTTCAGTATTATCAATATAAATTTTACAAGCCTTTGAAATATTTTAAATCAACTTAAAACTGAAGATTCAAATTTTTATTTAACTTCAATAGATTAAATTTTAGAATTTAATCCCCAATTTCAAAGTTATAATGGAAATTCAATCCAAACCATTATTTAAATATTTAAAATTAATTAAACATTTTCAAATTTAAATTATTCAAAATTCTGGGTCGTTACATCATACCTGCCTGCCACTTCTTGAGAATTATGATACGGTTGTCAAACAAATAAGGACCTCCCTTCAACACATTTTCACAGTCCGAAGCGTCTATGAATCTGATAATAAAGAATCCATTATCCCGCGCCAGTAAATTAAATTGTTTTTTAGGCTTCCATGTTCGTTCAATGTATGCTTTCAAATGAGTATGATATGGTCTCGACCCATATACATAAAAAATGATCGAATTTACCCACTTATCAGCAGCTCTTTTATTCATTTCGTAATCAATAAAAGCCTTTTTTTTCTGGTTAACAATTAATGGTGGTTTGAATGTTAAATTCACTATTTCTTCTGATCCTCCAATACCACCTTCAGTAGCATTCCTCCATTCTTTATTATGTCCTGCATCTAAACCAATTTTAATTCTATTCCAGTCTATCGTTCTCTCTACCAAAGGTTTTTGTAATTCCATTGTTTACCATTTTGTTTTGAAGTATTTCTATTATGGTTTATATGAGAACCAGATCTATCCTCGGGCAGCGAATTTTTATTATTATTCCATATCGATTGCGATTGTAGATTGATTGCCGTATTGTGCGAATTTCCCAAGCCTCCATCATCTTTTAGGTTATTCTTACCAATTCTATTCGATGACTCAAATTCTTTTTGTGGATCACAATTACTGGAATTGATGCGAAAAACCCCATCCTTCTCTACTGCCCGATGGAGATCTGAACTTGTTTCTGTCTGAACTTTCTTATCCGGAGGACGCGAAAGCGAGTTGAAGCCGCCTTGTGAAGAATCATCACCAGAAACTTCCTTGAGAGATGAAATCGCCATGAGATCTGTTGTCACTAGATCTGTCGCCACGAGATCTGTCGCCATTTCCCCTTAAATGATGTGTTAAACCAAATTGAATTATATTATTTTCTTTAAATGTTATATTTCCTCTTAATATATATATATATATATATATATATATGTATGCATTTATATTTTTCAAAATCATTGTTTTTTTAATTTAAAACACATAAATTAGAATCAAGCATATATACAATATGAAATTTGAAATAAATACTTATATAAACAGACTAATATTAATCATGTGCTAGGTTACAATACTGACATATTTAGCTGTAAGAAAGAGTATAATGAAAGAAGTCAACATCAGTTATAATATATTTATATAAACCAAATGTAACATATATTTAGTTGACATAACAAATGAATTCTTTTATAAAATAATATACATTGGGCGCTATTTCATAAAAATGCACATACAATACCATTTATATACGAACAACAAAAGTAGCTTATATATATATATATATACTATTTAAAAATCAATATTTACATTTCAACTAACATCAGAAAACAAATATAAACTTTATACTTTATATATGTTTTATGGAAAAAGAGAAAAAAAACAGAACGCAAAGTGGATCCAACGTTTGGAATTCAGGGATTAGTCCTGAAGGCTAATACACCGTCGGATCATTTTTATTAAATTTTGGATAAATTTCAGTAGAAGAGTAGCAATTTATTTAAAATAACGTGTTGTGAAATGAATTGATGGAATGAATAAAGTAATGTATTATTAGTACCCAAATAATCAAATGACACAATACGTTGGTTTCTTAATAACGACAGTAACGTTCAATTTGGTAAAAGTTAATTTAGGACGTTATCTTCGTCTTATTTGTAAGCGATTGATATATCATACCTCTTTTAAATTTAAGATTAGCTCATGGCACGGCGTATGAAAATTCAAATTCCATCGCATCGTATATTTATTATTTTCAGTTTAGAAATGTATGAACTTAATAAATTTTTTTGGCTATAAATGACGTACAACACCACTGCTTATTAAATTTGTCGTGTACTGCGTTTAAATACTTCCAAAGCGTTTGTCAATTTATTTAAAAGCTATAAAATGAAAGGAGAGCAAAGAGAAAAAAGAAAGAAAGAATATACATACATACATACATACATATATATACATACATACATACATATATATATATATATATATATATATAATAAAAAAACATGGGGAGAGAGACGAAGATACAGATGGTGGTACGTATCTTGTTCAATTCATAAGTAAATATCATCATAAATTCCTTTGCATATTTTTAATTGCTATAACCAATGCTTTCATATATAGCAGGTCCAATCTTATATACATAGCTACATATTATAAAGGGTTATGAAAACTTATATATATACACCTTATAATATAATATATATATATATATATAACTTGATAAAATGTATATATTAGATAATAGAATACAATAATATAGATGAAAAGAGAATTGCAGCAAGCTAAAATTTAAAATAAAAAAACAAAGTGTTGCAGGAAGTTGAAAACAACAACTAATGCAATAATATTTATTATAAGTTTCGAAATCCATTAGACAAAAGAAAACACAACTTGTATAACATATCCATTAAACAAAATAGACTATATATAGTACTAGTACATATTCATGCTATATGTGAACATTTAAAAACGAAACATATATTGCAATATGATACGCATACCGTTTATAAAAATATGGATGACGAGGGAGGAGGCATGGAGTGGGTTGTGGCTCTTGACAGGTGGTTCGAGCTGTGGTGGCGGAGGCTTGACGAAGCTATAGGAAGGAGAACTGGTCCTTTTTCATTTTTCCATCATATGTGTTTTAGCATTGTAATGGGAAAAATCTCTTTTTTTTCAAGAAGCAACAGAGAGGAAGAAAAAATGAAGCTAAATAGGCTCAGAGACTACACGTTATAAATATTTAATATAGTTGAACGGTAGGAATGAGTAATCCAGCAACTAAAATTGGAACCATGGAAATAGAGGGGTCAATTGCTAGAATTTAGGAGGTATGAATGGTAACGGTTGTTTGAATTGTATAACAAATATATAATTTTATATTCCATTATCAATTGAATAGGAGAAATGAATGGGTGGAGAATGAGTTGTCCATTTATGATATACTGTTACATATAATTTATTAAAGAAGAAACGGTAGAATAATGATAGATTTGAATTATATACTGGTGTGATGCAATAACAACGGTCAAGTTGATAAGGTGGATAATTAAACAATTTATTGCTTGATTGGAAAGCACGTGAGTATGGAAAGGCAAAGATATTAAAATGGAAAAAGGAATGGACAGAGGAATTTAAGCGAAGATAAAACGTACAGGAATAAAAATAGAGTAGTGGGATGGTCACGATAATTCAGTGGATAATTAAAGCAACTTTTAATGCCACCAGCTGCACGTTCAAATTTGAAAAGGCAGAGTAACGGACCATATAATAAATTGAAACGATAGATTGATAACAGCTGCAAGTATATATTTAATAGAAGAGAACGGATCAAATTAGCTTGATAAAATTGAAATGAAGATTATATGATTAATTTATTACTTTCTTTCAAAATGAACGTTAAATCAAAACACGCATTTAAAAAAAATGAAATATATATATATGCACACCCATGAAAACCATATAACTTTAAAACGCTTCCATTTCATATTAATGTTAAATAACAAATATATAATTATTCAAAATGTCACATATATAGTATATTCATTTTATGGTTGTCGTTTCCATGTAATAAATATTCATTTTAAACCAATATTAAAATAATATATATGTATAGTTAAAAATCAATGTTCAAACATAAAACACATATATTAAAGATCAACACACACATATATAATATCTTTTGAAATGAATACTTATGTATATATATAATTATTATAGTTTATTACTTTCCTTTTCAAAATATCTAGCAGGAAATCAAACAAACTTATGGACATATATATGCAGATAAACAATATTCTTTATAATACATTGTTAACTTACTCCTTTTTTTCCCTTGTTTTTAAAGAGTATATATGCAGTACAGTTTATAAGATTTTTTTTTTTTATAAAACCTTTATATATAACAAAATATATGTATAAAATAAAATTTAAAATCTGCTATGTTTAATTGGACGTAATCCAAATATTAAATTTTTATTTCAAAATATTATTGTATAAAATTTCTCAAAAGTTTCAATTAATTACGTTAAATAAAACCATTTAAAACTATTAAAATCTATAGGTCGTTACATTCATATATATATATACACACATCAAATTAAATACGATTCCGTTCAATACAAATGTATGTATTAAATTTTAAAACAGGATTGACATTTCTCTTCAGATCCATAATTATAACATACATATCTAATTAATTAAATTAAAAACGACACTTACCTGACATCGACGGCTGCAGCCACCCCCAAACGATCTCCTTCCCACATCGCCACGCGAGCTCCTGAACAGTCGAATAACCTAACGACCCTAAAGGACATCACCATCTCGCGTCGCCCACTGCTGCTCTTGACCGATGAGCCTCTCTGCCCATCGTGCACGAACGCCGAGCATCCCCTTATCACTGCCGTCGACGAACCCAAGCAAACTCCTTATTGACGAAACCCCGCGTCCCTCTAGCCGCGCTCGCCCAAATTGCGACGTCGTCACGATGCTTCTCCGATTCAACACCCAAAATTGCACCCAGATCTTGAGCTCAGCTTCGCGATTGAAGTCGTTTGGTTACGAGCGAACGACTCGATCGATTAATCTCTCTCTCTCTCTCTCTTTATTTATTTTATACGAACGAATTCATATATATACGGTTTGGGAAAGAAGGGAAGCACCATTTTTTTTCTTCGAGTTTGATTTCGATTTTATCCTCTTTTCGTTCGCCATTTTTTTAGTTCGAGCATCTTAGTTTTTTGTTACAGAAAAGGGAATGGTTTCGTATCAAAAAGAAAGAAGGATGAAGAATCGTGTTTGGGAAGCCAAAGGAAGCGTGCACCGATCAACAAACAACAATAATTTCGAAATGACAAGATAAGTTACGATATGAAATAATTCAACTGAGGATGGCCAGGATATAAATATTTTAAATTAAATTCAGATTCAAATTCAAAAGCACCTAAAATTCCAAACTCCTATCGAGGCGTTCCGCGTTTATAATGTTATACCCCTATTCCGAATGCAATGGAAAAGGTTTCGAGTCCTAATTCGATCGTATAGAGAAGTTAGCTTTTTAAATCAGCTGTTTAAATAAAATTTAATTAATTTATTTCTAGGCGTTTTCAGTTCGTACAACCAAATAGTAACTTCAAATGCTACAAAATTTGAAATTCGATAATAATACAATATTACGGACCCAATGGAACTAGTTTCATCGAATTCCGAGACTGTTCCTCGGAAGGCTATTTTTAAATTCAATTTAAAATGATAAAATTTTAAAACTTAACAAAACATTTCCGAATCAAATTTCAATGCTTTTACTATATTCAATATTATCAACATAAATTTTACAAACCCTTATATTATTTATAACATGCTTAAAATTCCAGATTCAACATCTTACCCAAATGTCCAAAAATTAGATTCAATAATTAAATTCCAAATAATGGTGATATTTGAAATTTAGTTTACAAATTAACTTTTAAATATTTAAAATTAATTAAATATTCCAATTTTAAATGCCCAAAAAATCTTGGTCGTCACATTCCTCCCCTCTTAAAAGAATTTCGTCCTCGAAATTACAGTTAGAAAGAATGATCCAATGCCCATTACTATTTTTCAAAACCAAACAGTTTAATTAACTTGCCATAACATATTCCTTTATTAAAGACCCACTATTACTTCAACCAACTTCCCAAAACCTTCCATAGTTTTCAAATAACTTTACTTAATCAACCATACAAATTTAAATTTAAATCCAAATTTAAATTATCGAAATTTTCTCAAAAATTTTCTAACTCCCTGAATTTCCGAAAAATTTCGCCAGCGTCTCCTTTGCGTGGCTAGCTCGATACAACTACAAAAGGCCTTTACGGGCTCCCAAATTCCAAAAGAAAACAAAAGGCCAAGTGGCTATATCAAAAACCAATCAAATTTCATACTAAAATTTAAACACATACCTTTTTGGTCGGGCAATTCTAATTTATCATCTGAAATCAAAACCAATTTTCCTTTTCCTTTTATAATACCTGCATATCCTGCTTAGCACTAATATCCAATCATAACTTTTCAAAAACATTTTACTGACTTCCTTACAAAATGTCAATATTTATTCATTCAAATATTAAATTAGAATATATTTGTAATATCAATTTCCAATCAAGAATTCACCATTCCTTTCTTAAGTTAGTATATGCATTTTATATGCTCCTCTATTTATTTTCACTTCACCACTTTAGTTTATATCTACTTCTATACAATTTAGTTTTCCCATTTCCATATGAATTCAATTTATTCTTATCTCTGAATATAAAATTTCATCTTCCATTCATAACTGATTCATATTATTATTTTAATTAGTTTAATTTACTAATTTATTTCAATTTCCAATTTGAAATCGTTTTGTCGTTAACTAAATTTTCTAACTCCCAAAATTTCCAGAAAATTTTGGCAGAGTCTCCTTTGTACGGAGGAGCTTTTGCAATTTGACAAAAGATATAAATATATATACATCGACCCACCCGGTCGGAAAAACAAAAACAGTTCACATTTTCTATTTTTATTGCGTAGGTGTACCTTATTTAGCATTTTTAAGCAAGCGGCTTATAATTTTAGCAATTAGCGCAACCAAATCCAGCCACACGGCTTCCAGGTACCTGTACTTACTCAATTTAAACATGTAAGTGCCAAATATATGAAGTTCAATAACATTTCACTTACTTGCAATGGTTAAACAAATAAATTCCAACAGCAATGCACACTAAACACTTTCCGTAAGCAATTTATATAGTTTTAATACTGATTCAACTGTTTTCAATTTATACATATACCATTTTCCTTAAATTTGCATAGTTTACAACCCACTTGCTTATATTCAATTCATTTTTAAGTTTAAACAAACCCATATTATTCCAGTTGATTTAAAAATCAATTCTATCTACCTCTGTTAATACATTTACTTCCGTTTACGATAAAATGACTAATTTGATGTTATTCATGCAAATAACAATTACTTAAACTTATAACCATCTTAAATTGATTCCAACTCAATTTATATTTATTTCTTTCTATTTTAATTCATTCACAACCATTTTATTTAGCTCGACGCATTCCATTTCTATTTTATTCACGATCCATTCATTTGCGTTTCATTTCTTATCCGTATTCATTTAAAACCATTCTATTAAACTTGAAACATTCTATTTTCCTTATTGTCTCTAAGTTATTTCAATTCCTTAACAATTTAAATGGTTTACAATTATTTATTTAAGAATTTCATTCCATTAAATATTATCTGTAACTCACCGAATTTTATCTCGATTAAAATTTATTTTCACTTGATTTAAATCCAATCCAATATTATTAAATTTAGTTTAAGTTGAATTCAATTCAATTCTCCTCTATCGATTTAGCTTAAGTTAATTTACTTCAATTTATTCAAATTTTATACTTAAGCTCATTTTCATTTTACAAGTAAATTTTCTTTTCTATTCAACTTAATTCTATCACAATCAAATCTCATTCTAAATCTACAATTTCATTTGATAGTTATTATAAAATTTAAATTTTCGGATTCAACTCATTCAACTGATTACAAGTCCATTTCCAATTTATTTCTACTTATTTGGATTTTATTTGCAATTCAAACCGTTACTATTTTAATCCAATTTATTTTTTTTATTCGACACATTTCCAATTATATTTAATTTGTTAACACTTCAAGTCGAATTTTAATTGATAACTCAAGTTCTGATTCTATCTTCTCTTTTAATTTACCATCCAATTTATTAAATCACAATTCAATTTCTATTTAACCAATTTAAATTCCATTAACAAATTCAATTATCTAATTTTATTCTAAATTAATTCTCCCCCTATTTATCATTCAATACTTGATTTTTAATCACAAAAAAATCATTTCATTTAATTTTCTTAAGTTTAATTTTTTTTATAATTCAAGTTTTGGATTTTTTCGTTTTATCGTCCAATTCATCAAAAACATTAATTTTGGGTTTTCTATCCCACTTTTCAATTTGTAAGCCACAACTTATTATTTTACACATTTCCATTTCATTCTAGGATTGAATACATTCATCTTTTATTTTTAACTCAAAATTTACGCTTATTTATAGCCCAACTATATTTTATTCTATGAATTTTTAATTCTTTTATAAGTTGTTCTAATTTATTCGTTCCAACTTATTCCTTATCCAACTTACTTCCATTTATCTAGGTAAGCATCTAATTCCATTCGATAACTCAACTGAATTTTTATTCCAATTCAATTCTATTTTAACTCAGATTTATTTAATTCTATTCGATTCAATTTTCTTTCTCAATCCAAGTTAATTTCATTTTTAACTTTATCTTTAAATTGAAATTCCAACATTCAAGCTTATATTTCCTTTCTGATTTAAAAATCATCTCAATTTATAGGCTTACAACCTATCTCATCAGGATTTTTAAACACCCGGCTTTTGGTTTCAAATCATTTTGAAATCTCCAACATCGCAAATCACACTTCTCAAAAATTTAAATCAATCCTGGTTTTTATCCCAACAAATTTCCTTTGAAATTTTCAAAATCAACGGGCTTTTATGAACAAATCAATTTGGCAGCAATCCGTCACTTTGGAACTCAAAAATGAACATCGATGATGCTGCAGTCATCAACGAAGTTATTTTCCAGCGACTGAAGTGAGTTCAATTCTATTTCCCTTCCCAAAAGTTATTTGAAACAATTTCCTTTCAGAAATACTTCTAAAATAGTAATGCTATTATTTATCTTCAAAACACTTGGTAAAACACTTCCAAAATCTCCGGGATTTTAAATTTTCAAATTCTGGCTTAAATCAAATTTTAACTATAATTCATTTGTATAATTTATGCTCACACAAATTCCCATTTGATTATATTTCAATTTATAAATCACGTTTATAATTCACATTTATAAATTTCATTTTATAAATGAAATTATTTCCTAAATCTTTAGTTATTATAGATTTCATTTTATAATTGAAATTATTTCCTAAATCTTTAGTTATATTTTCAATTTCTAGCACACAACAATGATAATAATTTAAATATCATCATTCCTAACATCCAAGCAACCATATATTAGGTAAATAGTTTACAAAAACTTTTATTTTATATCAAAAACATATTTTTGGGTAAAATTATTTCATCCACCCACATTTAAACAATACCGTGTCGAACTGTTCTATTCAAGTGTTTAGAAACCCCTTCAATACAGTTGTCCAGACTGTGCCGACGAAGGTTCATATGCCACTCAATAAACAAATCAACACAATATAAAACCATTTTTATATCCACTAACATATACGCGCTCATATCTATTAATACGCTCAAACTCATTCCAGAGTACTACGGACTCTAATTTAAATGAGTAATTCCCACCAGAGCCAAGGTTACCTAAGCTCTGATACCAACTGTAACAAAACGCAAATCCGTACCCCTTGAGTCAACACTATTCTACATCAATCAACTCAAGTTGAATAGAAATACGAACCATTAAGGTTAAAGAAGAAGAAGAAGAAGAAGAAGAAGGAGATAGGAAACAACATCAGAATCAAACCATCGCCGCGGAATAAAATATAATAGATAATGAATGATCTTTTCACAAAATCAAATATATCTGTTTATATATTACATCATTAGAGTACAATAATCACAGTTCAACATCAATAACATACAACTGGATACACAGCTACTCAAAACAGCGGAATATATATAAAACAAGTACGAAAGTACGTATCGTCATCCAGCTCGTCTCCTGAGCTCCACAGCATCATATGCAGTATCCTATAATACTCGGTCTGACCCGAGCATTATGGTTAAATAACACCCGAGTCAGTCTGGATATACCAACATGAGAAATCACACTTAAATGATTATTAAAGTTTCAAAAATCCTTTGAAAACAAAAGCATCTCGTAAGACCACGCCACAAATAAACATGTCGGGTTTTTACCTTACGATAACTAAAACATTTTTATTATAAAATCCTCTGATATTATAATAGGGTCTATATACAAATACTTATTAAAATAGCCGAAACTGTTACATGATTAAATTCCAGCTACTAGCCATAGAGTGGGTAATACAAACAAAACTCGTAAAAGGCGCGTAGGGAGAATGGATTTCCATCTAATGACTAGGCACTGGGGTACCACCTGTCACGGCACGTGGCCTAGATCATAGTACCGAGGATCACTCCCGACCCCCTGCAACACAAGACTGAGACTAACCCTTACTGGATGATCCCAAGTGAGATCACCCCATGGTTGGGATCAGCAATCGCACCACTAAGCCGAATAGAAAGGGACATCTAGACAGGGATGACCTCACCCTGAACGGGTGCTGCCCACCTAGCCTTGCTGCATAACCCTGGGTTTTCAATCATTCCTGGTTGATGAGGCTTGAGCCTAAGAGTTACCTTTTAGATCGTTTCACTTAGAATGCTCATCGTCCACCTGACGATGTTCTGAAAGCATTCATCCATACAAGTCCGTCCCGGGTTCGAACGAAATCGAAGGCACCACTCCTACTACATCCATTTTGGAAATATCCTCAGGATTAATAGCGACTAGCCCTTGCACTTCACTGCTCCATCTTCGACTCCAAACTCGTTTTCCACGAAAACGTACAAACCGGATCGAAGTGGTTTTCGAGAAATAAATCCCGATCCCGGTCTCTTCGAAATGATCAGCGCATTTGGCCAATATTGATAGTCGGTTATTTAACTATCAATTAACATTCACAATCATCCATCAAATAATAAATAATCTCCCAAATTATTTATTAACTACAAAATATCTTCACAAGATATATTTCCACTTTTCAACCCTTTGAAAACAGTTTCAAACCATTCTCTTCTCATGGAATGAATTTCCAAATAATTATTTCCACTGAAAACACCAAGTAAAAAGCTTTAGATTTTTAAATTAATTCAAAACACTTTATTATAAATTATCCTTTAAACCATTTAAATTAAAATTACTTTAATACTTTATGAAAATATATACTACAGGAATATTTAAAATGAGGCTACTTTATAAAATATAAACTAGATTTCTCTTTAAAACAATTACCAAGTCACTTTTAAATAATTACTACTATAATAGATTGAAAGAAAATACTTACTTTAGAATTTAAATATTTTAGAAATAATAAATTTTCCAAACTTGCTTTTTAAAACAACTTTAAAACTTTTAGCTTATATTTAAAAATTTACTTTGAAAACGTACTTGGTTATCCAAGGAGAATTTTCAATTTCAATCACTTAAATCAATTTTTCAAATTGATTTCCAATTTACTCCATTTGAAATAAATTTCTTTACTTACTCAACTCATTTCAAAATTCGTTAGTTATGGATTTTATTATTATTATTATTATTATTATTATTTTCTGTTTGATTTTAAATCTTTTAACTGTAATATACAAATTTCAGATTTTTCCCAATTTCTTCTTTATTCTTTTCAAAATTTAAATTTTAAATTTAAAATAAATGCTTTGTTCTTTTAAATAATAACACTGAAGTTTAAAATTCATTAACCTTCTGTTTATTCAAAATTTCCTTTCCATACTCGAAATTTATTTATATGAATTTTAAAATCACTTTATTTCTTTTCCAATTCATTCTTAAATTTATTCAAATTTTCTATAATTATTTTACTTAAAAATGCACTCTTTATTTTCTTTTCAAATATCCAATTCTATATAATTTGATAACTCAGAGTACCGAAATATATTCAAGCAACTATAGCATTCAATATTTCAATATAATTCATCACAGAATATCCAAATAATCATAACAGAGAATAATAAACAATTTAAATATATGTTGAGGAATCCAGCTGGATCCCTCTAACCTGTTTCTCTGCATCCACAGATGTTAGCACAACATAAAATACCAATTCACTTCAAGGTGGAATATCGCGGTATATGGGTTTTAAATATAAAATCAATCCGCTATTATGTGGCGCATAGGGTCTCATCCGCTATATAATGCGGGAAATCAATCATTCCAAGATATATTATATACTACTATATACAATATTGCACATCCAATCCAAACAATCAATCAACCAATTATTTAAATTTAAGCATTTAAAATTTAAATTATAACCATATGAGTGAGATTAACTCATATTTATTTTCGTTTGCAATCCACTTCCACCTCAGCTCGGTTCGTCGTGATTATAGACTTGAAGAAATATTTATATAATTTTATTAATATTTGACTAATTGAACAATTAATGTCCATCTAATAGATTGGATTAACTAATTATTAAATCTAAAACTAAATTTTCTTTAATACATTATTTTTAGTAATTAAAATTATTAAATACATTTATTAACAATAAATGTTCATAATACATATATTATTATTATTTTAAAAATAACTGATCAAGTGAAATCATGTGTATTCAATTTCCTTTTGAAATTATTTGCTTATATAAACAATATATTTATAAAGATTACAAAATCCAGTTTTATATAAACCTTTCAACATTTAAATCTTTATTCCTAAATCTTAGCTATATACATTTTCTGTTTTATTCAGATATATATACATTAAATTAAATACGATTCCGTTTAATACAAATGTATGTTTTAAATTTTAAAACAAGATTGACCTTTCTCTTCAGATCCATAATTATAACATACATATCTAATTAATTAAATTAAAAATGACACTTACCTGACATCGATGGCCGCAACCACCCCAAACGATCTCCTTCCCACATCGCCGCGCGAGCTCCAGAATAGTCGAACAACCCAACGACCCTAAATGAACATCACCATCTCGCGTCACCCACTGTGCTCTTAACCGATGAGCCTCCCTACCCATCGTGAACGAACGCCGAGCATCCCCTTATCACTACCGTCGACGAACCCAAGCAAACTCCTTATTGACGAAACCCCGCGTCCCTCTAGCCGCGCTCGCCCAAATCGCGACGACGTCACGATGCTTCTCCGATTCAACACCCAAAATTACGCCCAGATCGCGATCTCGGCTTCGCGATTGAAGTCGCTTGGTTATGAGCGAACGACTCGATCGATTAATCTCTCTCTCTCTCTTTATTTATTTATTTATTTTATACGAACAAAATCGTATATATTCAATTTGGGAAAGAAGGGAAGCGCCATTTTTTTCTTCGAGTTTGATTTCGATTTTATCCCGTTTTCATTCGCCATTTTTTTAGTCGAGCATCTTAATTTTTTGTTACTGAAAAGGGAATGGTCTCGTATCAAAAAGAAAGAAGGATGAAGAATCGTGTTTGGGAAGCCAAAGGAAGCTTGCTTTGATCAACAAACAACAGTAATTTCGAAATGACAAGAAAAGTTACGATATGAAATAATTCAACTAAGGATGGAAAAGATATAAATATTTTAAATTAAATTCAGATTCAAATACAAAAGCAACCTAAAATTCCAAACTCCTATCGAGGCGTGCCGCCAGGCGTTTTTAATATTATACCCCTATTCCGAACGCAATGGGAAAGGTTTCGAGTCCTAATTTGATCGTATGGAGAAGTTAGCTTTTTAAATCGACTGTTTAAATAAGATTTAATTAAATTATTTCTAGGCGTTTTCAGATCGTACAACCAAATAGTAACTTCAAATGCTACGAAATTTGAAATCCGATAATAATACAATTATGGAATCAATGGAACTAGTTTCATCGAATTCCGAGACTGTGCCTCGGAATGCTATTTTTAAATTCAATTTAAAACGATAAAATTTTAAAACTTAACAAAACATTTCCAAATCAAATTTCAATGCTTTTACTATCTTCAATATTATCAATATAAATTTTACAAACCCTTATATTATTTATAACAGGATTAAAATTCCAGATTCAACATCTTACCCAAATTTCCAAAAATTAAATTCAATAATTAAATTTCAAATAATTGTGATATTTGAAATTTAAGTTACAAATTAACTTTTAAATATTTAAAATTAATTAAATATTCCAATTTTAAATGCTCAAAAATTCAGGATCGTCACAGAAATGGTTACATTTAGCCTTTCTATTATTGTAAGAACATATGCTATATAATGTTATAATTATCTACAATGATAAATTTGTGCATTTAATATGATTGATAAAACGTTTGTCAATTAACACACACACACACATATATATATACACACAAACTGAATTGACAAATAGAAATATAATATATACCTGAATTGAAAGTTGACAAACAGAAATATAATATATACTTACTAATAATTCTAATTGCATGTTATATAATGTTTCTATGCCCATGTGAGTGCCTATTTTCAACTGCTTAATACGTTCGTAAGTTGGCCACTTATATGTTTATTTGATTTAGACCGTGTATTGCATTTCATGAGTTTTAGAACTCTAAATGCAATTCAAGATTGTAGATATTTGATCCATACACTTTCATATATAAATATTATATGGTGAACAGTCATAATTTTTGGGACACAATATTTCAATGAAGTTAGTTCATTTGAAGTAAGCCAATAAACGATATTTTAAGACCACGTATTCAACTTGAATGATTTCAAAAGGATCATATTATGTTAATGTAACACAAGACCATAAACTATGAGATACATCTATGAACTTGATCATTGAAATGTCAACATATTTGATGTCTTAAATGTTAAGAATAATCGAATGTGCTTTTGTAAAAGGTTTGTTATGATATTGTAGTAAGGTTTTCTTTTGAATAGTTTGAACATTTGAAAGAAAAACGAATGTATAAGAATATATTGGAAATAAGAATTGTAATACTAATTGATACTTAATATTGGAATAAGAAACATGATTTTTGTTCCGAAATGTATTTTCATACGGAAAATTGTTTTTTATAACATTTATTTCTTTGAGTTCAAGATATTTGATCAAAGAACTCTCCTCTATAAACTAGTTGCAGCATATGAAATAAGTAAACAATATTAACAATATTAAGTAAATGGTGGACCTCTAAATTTGTTATGGTATTATAGTAATGTCGAAAATAGTGGGAGCATGCCATATAGCACCTAATGATTGCATCAAATTACAAAAATTATTTTCATAAAATGTACCGAACATTATTTGTGAAATAATGTTTATTTTTTGGTATTGACTGAAAAATAGAAATAACTATATTCCAATGTGAGTATTATGAAAATTCATTATGAACTAGAATTATATTATGAAATTTGTTTTCATAGTAAAAGTGATGCAAAAGAATACACATGTATCTAATATTATTTACAGTTGTTTTGGAATTACAGACTAAGCCGTAGTTTTAAGAAATAATTTTACTATATGATTATGAATCATATGATACAGGTTAACTATATCTCAAATAATTAATGGCTATGCACCCATTCAGTGAAAGCGTCATAAGAGTTGATGAACTCTTTGAATTAATACATATTGATGTATGCAATCACAAGTCTATTAATACCAAAAGGTTTCCACATGCTTTGTTATATTCATCAATGATTTATTACCAACATGGCATGTATATTAGATACACATATAAGTTTATGATAAAATCGTAGAATAGAAAATGAAAGTAAATATATTGACATGCAATACAATAAAATGATTTGATTTGGTCGAATAAGTGAGCATATTGGAAAGAGATCCAAATGTACCTAAAAATAAATATAGATTCAATCTCAGAATCACTCCTCCATGTGATACATAATGATGCATCGATAAGAAGTAATCGGACATTATTGGACAATTTACGATTAACCGTGAGTGAATTTTAATTTCATGTACTTAAGATTAGTGCACAATGTCGATATTATTTCATCTAAACAACATTTTACAAAATCATACAAGATAAGGGTTTGTAAGAAATCCCAACATATCCTAGGCTAAGGAGTTGGCAGGTTGTGCGAGTCGAAAGATTGCACCAAATAACTGTTCATAAGGGATCTTGTATAAATCTCCAAATTTTTTTTGGAAAGTTCCTTCATGAAATGATATATTTATGTTTTGAACATAATTTTTGTAAACTAAAATTAGTTTCATAATATAAAGGTTCATAAAACGTTATGAATCTCTATTCTATTTGCACTAAGAAACAATTATTGTTTTAAGATATATCAATTTCATTGTGAAGGAATTTCTTTGAGAAATTTTTGGTAGTTAAATGGAATTGGATCCGATCCATAGATAGAACTGGTTATATGAGATGAAGTGAAATTAACTAACCTAAATAAACACATAGCATTAGAATGTCTGATAAGTATTCTCATACATCGAAGAGAAATTATGAGTTTCTTATCAATGTCGAAAATATACATTACCTCGATTGTTCAATGAAACCATTAAGATTGTTGACACTATATTGTATGATGTGTAGATCAGAAAGAATTCCAAGTACGCAATCAAAATATGATATTAGTGGTCATAACCAAAGAGATGTGATCCATTGCCCGAGATTGTGTCTTTATTGGAAAGACTAATGTGGTTGGAATTAAATAAGCGATGTTGACAAGAATAATATCGCAAACTTCAATTGTTGAAATTACCGTAACAGATTCGGTATTCAACATGCTCAAGTTAATTCAGATTTACTCATAAAATTATCGCTCGATAAGACTTAGTGTTTGATATTTATGTACTGAAACAGAAAATTCTAAACAATGATTTAGAGTAAGCCGTTTACACATATTAACCAAAAATGCCTCGAAGTCAGTGGAAGCGATATTGGGTTTGTAAGTCTTTGATCCAAGAAATGATACGAATGGATCATTTTATAAGCATCAAAATTGAATAAGTATTTTGATAAAAATATCAAATAGTTTGATTTTCAATCAAAGTGCAAAGGAAGCGTGTGTTTATAAGAAAACATGTAAAGGTACATTGATATTTCTAAACTATAAGTAAACAACACATTGTTGATTTTAACAATATGCTTGTACTAAAATCAACTTTAGTTGTTTTAATAATCAATTTTGGATTGTAAATGATCTCTTTTATGGTGAGTATAAAAGATATAGGGATTGTCCCAAAGCGATATACAAGAGCATCTTATTAAAAGGAGAACATGTAAGTTGGATTCCTTAAGCATTAACAATAGGAATTATCATACAGATTATGTTGTGTATGATATTGTGGTTTGTTTATGTATTTGATACATGGAGCAAATATAAATCCAAATTTATATCACTAAATCGTTGTTTAAGGTGTTCTCTCATATTTAAGAAATACTAGAGAATTGTTTATATAAACAACGTACTCGTTATGATGGAACTTTTGGACACAAACTTTTATAAGTGATATTGAATATAACATGTCAATGATAAAATTCAAGTTAAAATCTTTAATTTTAGAATGTTTCAAAATAAAAGTGATTGTGGTTGATTCAACGAAATGTTGCGAACGTTAACTTGAATCGTGCTGCAATAAACCAATATATATAGATATACATGCACAAATTTATAATTGAGCCAAAGATGATCCCAAATATTGAGAATCACATAATATCGTTATAAGATAACAATGTCATGAAATTGGTCATGATAGAACTTAAAGCTCAGTGGAAGTCGAAAGACATACTTCAAATTGTTCCACATGATAAAGGCAGTTTATCAGTGTTAGAGAGGGTTAATCGACAAAGTAGATAATTAAAACAGAATAGTATACTCATTCACTTAGGGACTGACTAATTGGTTTTAAGAAAAATGATTGGAGAATTTGGAATTAGATTCCATAATTGACCCCAAGTGGAAGTTGGGATATTAATAGAGTTAGGGGTATGCCCTAGTGGCAACTATTTAACTTGTTACATATATCTAACTCGTTGACCAACCTTGTTCGAAATAAAATGTGTTTTCTTCCTATTATATATTTGATATAATATGATTATATTAGTTAATTAACTTAATTTAAGTATATTTAAAGATAAAATCCGTAAATGGTATATTTTGTGATAGTAGTTAAGTTGTAACCGTGAGTAATTTATCACAAAGAAACTAATATACCATTTTAAATTTTCTTATTCAAGATGCATTGAGATTGGATATCGATGTATCCCTTGAGACTAGAGTACGTAACGCTCTCCAAATGTTGGACGGTGTATTACTCATGACTGTTGGGGGCACCTAATGTAACGACCCGTATTTTACGTGTCGATAGATCGTAGAATTTGCAGGTCGATAGTGTTGTTTGTGTTGCCTCTAGCTTGAGTCGTTTAGAAGTTAACCCGGGTTGGAGTGTTGGCCGAGATAAGAAATTCACCGACCTAAGAGTTGCCGAGTTATAGAAGTAACGACCTAAAAGTTAGGCGACTTAGTGATGGTGACCGACCTATAGTAAGTCGTAGACGACCTTAGGAACTGGCCGAGTTTAGTGTGGAGCGACCTAAGGTAGATAGGTCGGGAGAGCGACCTAAGGTAGATAGGTCGGTAGAGCGACCTATAGGAATGACCGACTTAAGGAGTGAACGGGTCATAGGAGTGTTTGATTTAGGAGCTAACGACCTAAAAGGTTGCCAAGTTAAGGTTTGGGCCGACTCAGTGGTGAACGACTCATAGGATGGTGGTTTAGGCCTGTGGAACGACCTAAGGGGTTAGGTCGTATGGGAGATAAGTCGTGAACGACTTATGGTTTTGTTAGGTCGCTAGGCCGTAGCATAGTTAGGTCGTTTGGCATTGTTGAGTCGGCTAGGACTTAGGTCGGCACTAGGTATGCCGTGTTCTTGTTAGGTCGGCAGCTAGTTAGATCGTATGGCCCGTGTTGTTGTTATGTCGCTTGAGTTTTAAGTCGGCAGTGTGTTAGGTCGTTGGATGAGATGAGTCGTAGGTCGCGTGGTTGGTTGAGTCGACTTATAGTTAAGTCGGCAGGGTCTTAGGTCATAGGTCGGCATGCTAGTTAAGTCGTCAGGCGACCTAGGACTTAGGAAATGCGGCAGTGCGTTGAGTCGTTAGGTCGGCCTGTGTTTTAGGTCGCGTCTGGGTTAAGTCGTAAGTCGGCCTTGGTTGTATGTTGTGTTGGTTAGGTCGTAGGTCGTAGGGGCTGATGAGTCGGCAACGACTCATAGTTAGGTCGGGGACGACCTAAGGGGCGACGACCTAAGGAGTTTCCAGCCTATAAATAGAGGGGTTTGGCTCACTTTTTGGCACCGGTTTTTGAAGCGACGAAGTGCTGCCATTTTGAAGACTCGACTACAGTATTTTCTTCACTTCTTTCTCTATTTCTATCAAGTGCTAACATCCTTTGAAGATCGAAGATCAAGATCGAAGATCCAAGTGTCCAAGTTGAAGATCTTCATCCGTTTGAGCTAGAATTCATCGTTTCAAGTGAGATTTCGCCGGATCAAGCCGTGATCTCCGCTGTCCAGATCTGAAGTGTTGTGATTTTGAGGTGTTTGGGTGATTTGGTGAGTGGTAGTTATCTCTCACGCGGATCCAAAGGAGTGTATGGGATTGGTGACATGTTTATGTGTTAAAGTTAGCGTTTTCTCGCATTTTCCTTAAGTCTGCATGTAGATCCATCATGTTTGAAGATGTTTATCTATAGAAGTTATTTAACAAGTATTAGAGACAAAACCCATGTTTTAGATTTGATAGATCTATGCTAAAAACCATGATTTCACATATGTTGGACTTTTGCTCATTTAATTACGAAATTGCCATTATAGTTGATATTGCTTAATAGATCTTGTTTGAATGCTTGAATGTTTGAATGTATGATAGATTTGATTGCTCCAAGTTAGCTTGTAGTTGATTTGGAACAAGATGGTTGAAGGTGATTCAAAAGCTAAGTGGAAAGGCTCTTGAATGATGAAAGCTGCCGATGGCATATGAAGCGGATGTGGAAGCTCATATGGACGGATTCGATGATGATGGACTTTGCCATGATACGAAGAGGCGAAGTACGAGATCAAGGAAGATGACAAGGATGTTTGGATCTCATCGTTATTGAAGGTTCTAGCAAACCTAAAGCAAGAGTACATAGGGACGCCTAAAAGACTACAGGCAGGTAGTCGAGTACTCTGGGCCAAGAAGATAAGTCCTACGCACAAGGCAGTGTGCGAAGTTTTGTCTAGAACCAGGGTTGCCATTAGCCCTTGACAGATGGCTCAGGAAGGAGTCGGTCGTTCAATTAACGGTGATTTCGAAACAAAGTGTGATGTTGAGATGGGACGGGTCATGATGACGTTCCAAGCACGGGCTGCGACGACGTGCAAAGTTATGTTGATACTCGGTGATGCGATCCGGGTTGGTGATAATGGTTAGCTTGAGAGGCGCTTGAGCTAGTATGAATGGTCGTCAAGGAGGATGATTTGGAGGCTTAGATCTCATCGTTGTTGAAGGTTCTAGCATACTCAAAGCAAGGGTACGTTGGAACGGGCTGCGACGGCGTTCCAGGCACGGGCTACGACGGCGTGCTAGTACTCTGGGTAGTTGCGAAAATTCCTAGGCACGGGCTACGACGGCGTGCGGAGTTATGGCTAGAACCGGGGTTACCATTAGCCCTTGACAGATGGTCATTCAACTAACGGTGAAATCAAGGCAATGATAACAGTGATAGCCAGAGTCATGGATGTTTGGATGTTTGGTTGTACCATCATTCGGCTTCAAGAGCGGTGTTTTCTGGGTGCTTATCTGATCTTGGTTTAGGCCTTGGGGGTTTGTATTTGGAAAACATCGTCCTTGACTCGAGTGATTATTGCTTTACCTTACTTATCTGCTATGTTATGCTTGTTTCTCCTTAGTGTGTGTCTGGGGGCTATCACTGTAGAAAGAGGTGGAGTGGGATGGTTTGGTTCCTATTCCTTTATTTCCTTATGCTCTTTTGGTATGCTTGATTGTTAATTTACTGCTCACTAAGACTTTGTCTGACTCAAGGTTTTATGTCTCCTCTTATTACCTTGGGCTGTTCATCCATGTTTGGGATGGGCAGACTAGGTAGCAGGTGGCAGGTGCTGTGCTTAGAGTTTTCCGCTGATGATGACGAAGACGAGCAGGGGGCTATGCATATTATTTTCTTATATGTACTGGGTATCCGCTGCTGTATTTGGTTGAGTAATTTGTAGTGAGGCTTTCATGTATGGATTTGTGTGAATGATTGTATAAAATTGCTATGTTGCTTATATGATGATGTTATGTTCTATGGAGCTTCACTATATTATATTTCTCTATTGTATTTTATCCATGCGCTGTGAGTTATACGATAGATTCTGCGATTTTATTTTACCCTGACTATCGTCCATGGCTGCCTTGCACACCTTTCAGCGCATTATTCCCTTGTTTTGGTGCGGGAGTCATGGGCGGTCGTCACATTTGGTATCAGAGCTTTGGTTAATCGATTTTAGCCAACGCTTGCTGACGTAATTACGTAAGAGAGACGTAATTGTATTTTGATGGATGATTACTATATATATAATATAGTAGCTTAGAAGGATTTGCACTCCTTATGCAGTTGTTTCTCAAAGGTGTTCTAATCATTTCTTTTTGTAGATATTAAGGATGAGTCTAGAAAAGGGACAAGCTGCTAAGGAAGGTTGTGAAGCTGAAGGAGTTATTGATCATGGTGCTAAGTTCGAGGCTATGGTGACTTCAATCGTGAAGAGACAGTTGGTGGACTTTCTGGATAATTCATTTGAAGAATTTATGGAGAAGACTTCTAGGCACAGGAGCCTGTTTCCTAAAGAAGAGTCTGATGTTGTTGTTACCAAGGATGGGTTTAAATCATCGCAAGGCGGGAACAAGAAGAAGAGACAGCAACAGAAGAAGGGTAAGAGTGGCCAAAAGAAGCAGAAGGGCGAGGTGACCTGCTACAATTGCCAACAGAAGGGCCACTTCTCCAGGGATTGCAGGAATCCAAAGGTGCAGGGAAAGTGCTACAACTGTGATAAGCCAGGGCATATTAAGAAGAATTGTCCAGAGCCGCCAAAGGTTGAGCAGGTTGAGCAAGCCTATGTGTTGAGAGCTGTTCCTCCAACTTCAAAAGCTCCTACTGTTGAAGAAAAGGGGAAGAGTGTGGTGGTTTAAAGTACTCTTTCTATTTGGGATGTTTCCGTTTAAGAGTGTTGTTCGATGTTGAGATGATACATTCTCTTGTTTGTAATAACTTGTATGACCATTTGGGTTAGGAACCAGATATTATTGATAGACCCTTGGTTGTAACTATTTTAGTTGAAGATTTGTCTGGTTTGTGGATGTTATGCTGTGGTCTGGTTGTGTCAAGTCTTGATTACTCGTTTGTTTGTGATTGCTTTGTTCTGAACTTTGCGGGGTTCGGAATTATTTTGGGTATGGACTGGCTTAGGAAGTATGCGGCTAGGATTGATTGTGAGAGGCTTGAGGTGACAGTCGGGAATGTGGAAGGGCGAAAGGTTGTGATACGATGTAAGCATGAAGAAGGCGTCTTCATGAGCTTCATGTATTCGCTAGTTGTTCCACGGGATGGACTGTCATCGGTGCCTATTGTGAATGAGTTTGAGAATGTCTTTGAGGAAGTCAAAGGGTTGCCGCCGCATAGGGAGATCGAGTTTCGTATCGATCTAGTTGAGGGAGCCAGACCTGTTGTGATGCCTCTTAGGCGGATGGCACCGAGGGAGCAGCAAGAGCTGAAGGTGCAAGTTGATGACCTTTTGCGGAAAGGATTCATTCGGAGAAGTGTGTCCGAATGGGGTGCGCCCGTTGTGTTCGCAACCAAAGCGGATGGATCGTTGAGGTTGTGTGTTGATTATCGTGAGCTGAATAAGGTGACTAAGAAGAACAAGTATCCATTGCCGAGAATAGATGACTTGTTTGATCAGCTTCACGAGGCTAAGGTGTTTTCTCAGATGGATTTGGCAACGGGATTTCACCAGTTGAGAGTGGCGAAGGATAGTGTGCCGAAGACTGCTTTCAGAACACCATCCGGATTTTATGAGTGGCTGGTGATGCCGTTTGGGTTGACTAACGCGCCAGCATATTTTGTGGATCTTATGAATAGAGTATTCAGAGATCAGTTGAATAAGTTCGTGCTTGTGTTCGTGGATGATATTTTGGTTTATTCCAGAACTGAGGAAGAGCACAAGACGCACTTGAGGATTGTTTTGGAAATCTTGCGGAAACATCAGCTGAAGGCTAAGTTTTCGAAGTGTCACTTCTGGAAGAGTGAAGTGAGGTTCTTAGGCCATGTTATCTCTGGAAATGGAATAGCGGTTGATCCCGCTAAGGTGGCAGCGATCCAGGATTGGATTAGACCTAAGAATGCATCTGATGTGAGAAGTTTTCTTGGATTAGCAGGATATTATCGTCGGTTTATCAAGGACTTTTCCAAGATAGCTGCACCATTGACAGGATTGACGAAGAAGAACCAAGTGTTCAGATGGGATGACAAGTGTGAGCAAGCTTTCGTAATCCTGAAAGAGCGACTGACGAGTGCTCCTGTATTGACTATTCCAAGTGGGAATGATGAGATGGTGGTTTACACCGATGCATGTGGCACTGGACTAGGAGCGGTGCTAATGCAGAAGGATAAAGTTGTTGCGTATGCTAGTCGACAACTAAAGCCGCATGAAAGGAATTATCCGACTCATGATTTGGAGTTAGCGGCGATTGTGTTTGCTTTGAAGATGTGGAGACACTATCTATTGGGAGTTAGATTCGAGCTGTTTACAGATCATAAGTCGTTGAAGTATCTGTTTTCCCAAAAGGATTTGAATCTTCGACAGCAAAGGTGGCTAGAGTTCTTAGCATCGTATGATTTTGGTATAGCCTATACTCCAGGGAAAGGTAACGCAGTGGCTGATGCGTTAAGTCGAAGACATGCAGGATTGGGAGCCATGTTTTCGGAATGGAGGAGTCTCGAGTATTTGGCTGAGTTTGATTTCAGGCCTAGATGCGAGTTGGAACCTGAGATGTTGGCAAACTTATCGATAAGGCCTACTCTGGTGGAAAGGATTGGTGAGAGCCAAAAGAGAGATGATAAGCTTGTCAGGATTATCCGAGATTTGGAAGCTGGATTAACTCCAGAGAAGGATAAGGGATTCGAGGTCGATCGAGAGGGTTGGCTTCGAAAGCAAGGACGATTGGTTATTCCCGATGTAGATGGATTGAGAGATGAAGTTCTGAGGGAAAGTCATCACTCGAAGTTGACAATTCATCCAGGTGGTAATAAGATGTATCGGGATATGAAGAGAGCTTACTACTGGGAAGGTATGAAGAAGGATGTTGGAAATTTTATTTCCAAATGTATGAACTGCCAGTTGGTGAAAGCTGAGCAGAAGAAGCCCAGTGGATTACTTCAGCCATTAGAGGTTCCTACATGGAAGTGGGAGCAAGTATCGATGGATTTTATCGATGGTCTACCTAGGACCAGGACAGGAAATGAAGGGATTTGGGTCATTGTAGATCGTTTGACTAAGAGTGCAAGGTTCATTCCTGTTCGATCGACTAGGACTGCATCGAAGTTGGCTGAGTTATATGTGAAGTGGATAGTTCGATTCCATGGTGTTCCGAAGAGTATAGTGAGCGATCGAGATCCATTGTTCACTAGTGGATTTTGGAAGAGCTTCCAGGAAGTTTTGGGAACTGAGTTGTGTTTGAGTACAGCTTATCACCCTCAAACAGATGGTCAGACTGAGAGAGTCAACCGAGTTTTGGAAGATCTCCTTAGAGCTTGTGTTTTGGACTTCGGAGGATCATGGGAGGATCACCTTCATTTGGTGGAGTTTGCTTATAATAACAGTTATCAGTCGAGCATTGGTATGGCACCATATGAGGCATTATATGGAAGACCGTGTAACTCTCCGACATGTTGGTTGGAAGCTGGAGAAAAGCTGATACTTGGGCCAGAGATGATTCGACAGACTTCAGATTGTATAGAGATCATTCGGCAACGAATGAAGGCAGCCCAAGATCGTCAGAAAAGTTATGCAGATAATCGTCGAAAGGATTTGGAATTCGACGTAGGTGATATGGTTTTTGTGAAGATTTCTCCTCTGAAGAGTGTCATTAGATTCGGAAAGAAAGGAAAGTTAACTCCGAGATTTGTTGGACCATTCCCGATTATCGAGCGAATTGGAAAGCTCGCTTATAGATTGGAGTTACCGGAAAAGATGGCGGGTGTGCACAATGTTTTTCATGTATCTTATCTACGGAAGTATGTGCACGACCCAACTACTGTGGTTTCTGCTGATAGCTGTGAAGACTTGGAGGTTTATCCAGTTGTTTCGAGACCTCGTAAGCCGCTTCGTATTGTTGAAACCGATACGAAACAGCTTAGGAGGAAGACGATTACGTTGCTCAAGGTACAATGGAGTGATGATGTTAACGACTGTACATGGGAGGAGGAAGAGAGGATGAAGGCAGCTCATCCCGGACTCTTCGAGGTATGGCCCTAAAGTGTCGTGACATCTCATGAATTTGTAGCTTGTTCTGAGTCTTAGAATTCTGCATGCTAGGCTAGAATTGGTTGCATGGTTTGTTGATTGCTTTGGATGGTAGGCATGCGGAATATCTTTGATTTCTGATTGTTTGCTTGGAATTTCGGGGGCGAAATTCCTAAGGGGGAGAGAATGTAACGACCCGTATTTTACGTGTCGATAGATCGTAGAATTTGCAGGTCGATAGTGTTGTTTGTGTTGCCTCTAGCTTGAGTCGTTTAGAAGTTAACCCGGGTTGGAGTGTTGGCCGAGATAAGAAATTCACCGACCTAAGAGTTGCCGAGTTATAGAAGTAACGACCTAAAAGTTAGGCGACTTAGTGATGGTGACCGACCTATAGTAAGTCGTAGACGACCTTAGGAACTGGCCGAGTTTAGTGTGGAGCGACCTAAGGTAGATAGGTCGGGAGAGCGACCTAAGGTAGATAGGTCGGTAGAGCGACCTATAGGAATGACCGACTTAAGGAGTGAACGGGTCATAGGAGTGTTTGATTTAGGAGCTAACGACCTAAAAGGTTGCCAAGTTAAGGTTTGGGCCGACTCAGTGGTGAACGACTCATAGGATGGTGGTTTAGGCCTGTGGAACGACCTAAGGGGTTAGGTCGTATGGGAGATAAGTCGTGAACGACTTATGGTTTTGTTAGGTCGCTAGGCCGTAGCATAGTTAGGTCGTTTGGCATTGTTGAGTCGGCTAGGACTTAGGTCGGCACTAGGTATGCCGTGTTCTTGTTAGGTCGGCAGCTAGTTAGATCGTATGGCCCGTGTTGTTGTTATGTCGCTTGAGTTTTAAGTCGGCAGTGTGTTAGGTCGTTGGATGAGATGAGTCGTAGGTCGCGTGGTTGGTTGAGTCGACTTATAGTTAAGTCGGCAGGGTCTTAGGTCGTAGGTCGGCATGCTAGTTAAGTCGTCAGGCGACCTAGGACTTAGGAAATGCGGCAGTGCGTTGAGTCGTTAGGTCGGCCTGTGTTTTAGGTCGCGTCTGGGTTAAGTCGTAAGTCGGCCTTGGTTGTATGTTGTGTTGGTTAGGTCGTAGGTCGTAGGGGCTGATGAGTCGGCAACGACTCATAGTTAGGTCGGGGACGACCTAAGGGGCGACGACCTAAGGAGTTTCCAGCCTATAAATAGAGGGGTTTGGCTCACTTTTTGGCACCGGTTTTTGAAGCGACGAAGTGCTGCCATTTTGAAGACTCGACTACAGTATTTTCTTCACTTCTTTCTCTATTTCTATCAAGTGCTAACATCCTTTGAAGATCGAAGATCAAGATCGAAGATCCAAGTGTCCAAGTTGAAGATCTTCATCCGTTTGAGCTAGAATTCATCGTTTCAAGTGAGATTTCGCCGGATCAAGCCGTGATCTCCGCTGTCCAGATCTGAAGTGTTGTGATTTTGAGGTGTTTGGGTGATTTGGTGAGTGGTAGTTATCTCTCACGCGGATCCAAAGGAGTGTATGGGATTGGTGACATGTTTATGTGTTAAAGTTAGCGTTTTCTCGCATTTTCCTTAAGTCTGCATGTAGATCCATCATGTTTGAAGATGTTTATCTATAGAAGTTATTTAACAAGTATTAGAGACAAAACCCATGTTTTAGATTTGATAGATCTATGCTAAAAACCATGATTTCACATATGTTGGACTTTTGCTCATTTAATTACGAAATTGCCATTATAGTTGATATTGCTTAATAGATCTTGTTTGAATGCTTGAATGTTTGAATGTATGATAGATTTGATTGCTCCAAGTTAGCTTGTAGTTGATTTGGAACAAGATGGTTGAAGGTGATTCAAAAGCTAAGTGGAAAGGCTCTTGAATGATGAAAGCTGCCGATGGCATATGAAGCGGATGTGGAAGCTCATATGGACGGATTCGATGATGATGGACTTTGCCATGATACGAAGAGGCGAAGTACGAGATCAAGGAAGATGACAAGGATGTTTGGATCTCATCGTTATTGAAGGTTCTAGCAAACCTAAAGCAAGAGTACATAGGGACGCCTAAAAGACTACAGGCAGGTAGTCGAGTACTCTGGGCCAAGAAGATAAGTCCTACGCACAAGGCAGTGTGCGAAGTTTTGTCTAGAACCAGGGTTGCCATTAGCCCTTGACAGATGGCTCAGGAAGGAGTCGGTCGTTCAATTAACGGTGATTTCGAAACAAAGTGTGATGTTGAGATGGGACGGGTCATGATGACGTTCCAAGCACGGGCTGCGACGACGTGCAAAGTTATGTTGATACTCGGTGATGCGATCCGGGTTGGTGATAATGGTTAGCTTGAGAGGCGCTTGAGCTAGTATGAATGGTCGTCAAGGAGGATGATTTGGAGGCTTAGATCTCATCGTTGTTGAAGGTTCTAGCATACTCAAAGCAAGGGTACGTTGGAACGGGCTGCGACGGCGTTCCAGGCACGGGCTACGACGGCGTGCTAGTACTCTGGGTAGTTGCGAAAATTCCTAGGCACGGGCTACGACGGCGTGCGGAGTTATGGCTAGAACCGGGGTTACCATTAGCCCTTGACAGATGGTCATTCAACTAACGGTGAAATCAAGGCAATGATAACAGTGATAGCCAGAGTCATGGATGTTTGGATGTTTGGTTGTACCATCATTCGGCTTCAAGAGCGGTGTTTTCTGGGTGCTTATCTGATCTTGGTTTAGGCCTTGGGGGTTTGTATTTGGAAAACATCGTCCTTGACTCGAGTGATTATTGCTTTACCTTACTTATCTGCTATGTTATGCTTGTTTCTCCTTAGTGTGTGTCTGGGGGCTATCACTGTAGAAAGAGGTGGAGTGGGATGGTTTGGTTCCTATTCCTTTATTTCCTTATGCTCTTTTGGTATGCTTGATTGTTAATTTACTGCTCACTAAGACTTTGTCTGACTCAAGGTTTTATGTCTCCTCTTATTACCTTGGGCTGTTCATCCATGTTTGGGATGGGCAGACTAGGTAGCAGGTGGCAGGTGCTGTGCTTAGAGTTTTCCGCTGATGATGACGAAGACGAGCAGGGGGCTATGCATATTATTTTCTTATATGTACTGGGTATCCGCTGCTGTATTTGGTTGAGTAATTTGTAGTGAGGCTTTCATGTATGGATTTGTGTGAATGATTGTATAAAATTGCTATGTTGCTTATATGATGATGTTATGTTCTATGGAGCTTCACTATATTATATTTCTCTATTGTATTTTATCCATGCGCTGTGAGTTATACGATAGATTCTGCGATTTTATTTTACCCTGACTATCGTCCATGGCTGCCTTGCACACCTTTCAGCGCATTATTCCCTTGTTTTGGTGCGGGAGTCATGGGCGGTCGTCACACCTAAGGGTTACATACTAATAGTTATTGGATAACTATTGAATGACTCACTTGATAGTTTTCTGTTGGTTAATATAACTAAGGTCAAACATAAAATATTGATGTGACTGATTTACACAATTTTCTCGACTTGAGAATAATGTGGATCTTCAATATGAAAGCTCCGCTTTGATTATAGCCAAATCATGGCATGACGTCCATCGAGCGACTATAGCTGGGTCGAGTGGAAGTATTGGAAGTGAAACACTATTCAAGAGAGGATTTATCACCTCAGTTATATGCGGTTAATATCACAGCCAACTCAAAGTCAAAGTCTCTGGCCAGAGCATTTCAGTTAATAATAATTGTTATTATTGAATCGAAGACTTTGTATTTAGACTATAAAGTTGAATGTGGATGAGGTTGAAATTTTGACCATTACCAAATTTCATAAGTCCAAAGTGATACTGTTTTGACGAAGAGAATTGCTGTAAACAAATGTCACAACCGGGTAATGCTTATTAAATTAAATTGGATTTTACCGAATGAGTAAGCGATAATTTGGCCATAATTTCACACCACCTGCTAAGTGACGTGTGAACGTTAACATTAGAATAGTTCAATTTTAATCGCTGACCAAATTTACACCCAAGAGTTACACAGCCGAAATGATGAATTCGCTTAAGACCGAACGGTTGAATTAGTTTGTAATTGTAACAACCCTGTATTTTGTGATTATTTTAATTGTGTATGTTATTTATTTTAAATTGAATTTCCTAATTTAAAATTTTATTTTATTTATTAAAATGAATAATTTTGTTATTTTAAATCTAAATTTTTATTTTTATGTGAATTATAATTCCAAACTTGAATAAATTGAATATTTCTAGAAAAGTGGATTTTGGTCAATATGGTCAAATTTTGACTTTAAAATTTAAAATTTAAAATTTAAATTTTATCTTTTATTACGAAAATAGATTAAATTTTAAGTATACTGCTTTTCGTTTCGTTGAGATCTGATTAATATTGTGAAAGTTACGCTTTTTACATTATTGTGTGCAAATTGATTTATTTATCAATATTGTTTATTTTAATTTATATACATAATATTTTTATTTGTCATATATTGTTCTAATTTGTGTATATATGTGTAATATGTCATGTTATATATATATGTATATTTTATTTTTAAAACATTTTTAAAGTGTAGCTGTTATTTTTCCAAAACTAGTTATATTTTGTTTTTAATTTTCAATACTAGTTTACATATAATTAACTATATTCTTATAGTTTTCTATATTTTTATAAAATTTATTTATTAATTTCCTTTTTAATTTATCTGGTATTTATTTTATTTTTATTTACATGGTTTTTATTTTCATTTATTTGTATAAAGAAAAAGGAAATTTCAAAAGACTTTGGCTTTTAACTTTTGACCTTCCATCTTCACACCTTTTCATTTTGTCCGTTCATCACATATCTTTTGGCCGTGACTTTTACTGTTGTAATTCACGTAACACATCTCTTCTCTCATTTCTTTCACGTACACTTCAGATCTGAGAAAAAAAACCAAGGTAATGTCTTCCTCTTTTCTATTCTTTTTCATCTTCTTTATTGATTTTCTATGGATTTTTCTTTGCCTCTTCCATGCATTGTTTGGCCATAGCTCCTCCACCACCTCCACCGTCCAGCACCACACATCCACGGACTCATCACCCTCCTCTCCTCTGACCAGTGCAAGGCCGAGACCCCTTTATGTTGCTAGCTTCTCAAAAGTGGCAAAATTCCCTTGAATATGCCATAGCCGAACCCCTTAATCACCTAGCCTTCATTTTTCCAACTTGGCACCTCCATAGCCACCACCACCAGTCCCTCCACCACCTTTGGTCGACACTCCAGTCACCACTTGACCATCAGATGCCATGGCCGAGCCTAATTTTTCTCAGGTTGAACTCATATGTGCACCCAAAAACCCATTCGTTTGCCTTCAACCCTTAGTATTCCTATGTCATAACTTCCACTCCTTTAACACTTCATTAGCTGAGCCGATTTGAACCTATACCCAACCCTATGCCCCACTTTGGCCGAGCACACCTGACCCGAGGCCGAGCACATGAAGGTTGAGGTAATGGTCAAAGAAAATTTGTTCATTGTTGCTTTCATTTTAAATTGTTTCTATATGTATTGGTGTTGAAATTGTATTTATATTTGTCTTGTTTATATGTTGTTCACAAGATTAAAAATTGGCTTTCCACTCCACTCGAGTCTAAAGTCGAGTTATCGTGCCTTCTAGAATTCGTTATGTGCTTTGTTTTGCTATCTCCAGCTTGAAACAAGTGAGTAATCACACTTGACACATTTACTTATATAAACTGTGAAGTGACACCAAGTGAATATGTAAACTGCTATATCATGTTATACTATGTTATACCTGCCTGTGATATGATTTATATGATGTTCACCCTGTTAATAAACCTGTCATATCATCTGTTACTACTATATGATGTTATACTGTTATTTATATCTGTTTATCACACTGCAAGTTTCCTGTAGAATAGAATCACTATGGGTTGAAATGATACATACCCAAACGGACTTTAGAATAGGAAAAAATCGTTATGGGCTGAAATGATAGGCCTGAGCGATTTTTATTTATTTTCATTAACTTGGGATTGCGGGTTTGAAATGATATATTATCCGTATAACTTGACCTAGATTAGAAAATTATATACAGACCCGTGGTTAAAATACATTTTTCTAAATTCTTTAAAAGTAATTTAAAATGTAAACATTATGATATTTTGATTTAAATTTAATTAAAAATGATTTTTATAAAATATAAGTGATTTTCAACAAATTAAATAAATGAAATAAATAAATGGCAAAGTAGAATTTGAAGTATAAGTTCATTTTGGATTTTATGATTTTGTTTATAAATGGAATTTAAGTTAAGAAAGAAAATATGATAATGTGATTTAAATTTGAATTTTAAATGATTTTTATAAAGTGCTATTTATTTTTCTATAAATTAAATAATTACATAAATGAATACTTTAAAGTGCAATTTGAAATATAATTTAAATTTGGGAATGTGAAATTTGGTTTAAAAATAGAAATTTAAGTCATATAAATAAAATGGAAAGTAAGTTTAAATTATGAAATGGTAAGTTTGATTAAAAGTGTAAAGTAAATGCAAGAATTGAAAATTTTACACTTGAATTTATTAAGTGAATTAGTGAAAATTTGATTTTTATTTTTAGGAAATTTACTTTATAAAAAGCATAAGTTAAAGGTATTTTAACGAACATTTTTGAATGTTAAATATAATTTTTGCAATGTTTAAAGAGTTAAAATTGAAGTTGATTTGTTGTTGGAATTACATTGAAAATCTGGAAATTAAATAACAGCACTTCAAAAATGCTATCGTTTCTGAAGTTAACCTAAAATCTAAAGTAAATGATATTATAGCACTTTGTAAGTGTCGTGGTTGATACAAATGAACTATGGCTAAATTATAACTAAGTGATATTACAACACTTGGTAAGTGCTATGGTAGCAGAAAAATAACTAAATCTAAAACTAAATAAAGGGCTACAGTAGCAGATAAGTGCTGCGGTAGGCTGAATTTAACTGTTTTCAACTATAACTTACAGCAGTTTTTTCTAAATGCCGTGAAAGGCTGTAATTTTCAATATTTATGGTTTTAACTAAATAAATGAACTCAGAATTGTCTAAAATTTTAGGAATTGAATACTTGATTTGTAAATATAATAACTCCACTTTTAAATGGTTTAAATAAATTGTTTTGATTAAAATATAAACTATTTGAAAAGTGATTTGGAATGATAATAAATGAATGATATCTTTGAATTAAAAGGGTATTTAAATTTGAATATTCGGATTCAAATAATGATTTTGAAAATGAAGTTTTAAAAGGATATGATATTTTGATATATTGAAATAGTTTGGAAATGATTTGATCTTTATTTGATAAAGAATTTGAATTTGAAAATGATACTTTATTTTGAAGTATAAACTATGATTTTTAAATTATAACCACGGGTTATAATAACAATTGGTTGTTAAAGAGACTGGGATCGAATATGGAAATACTCTCTGTCGATACCGAAAACCACTTTAACAACTGTGTATGCGGTGGAAATTCTAGAACGAAGTAGGATGGCGGCGACGATCCTCTTGAGGTATGAATGTGGACCCGACTCTCGTGCGTTGGCATAAGGTAGATAAAACAGAAGCGATTGACGGGCCAAGTGAGCCTCCGATCGGACGCATTCCTTCGATACTATAATCTTTCTTGCATTTGATTTGATGGCCATCCTTCGATTTTGATTGGCACTGTGTTCCGAGGTGGGCGGTAGTGGCTGCTATGCGTTACCACCAGTCCGGAAGCGTAACCGGTAGAGGCATTGCCTCATGTGCCGTGTCACCTACCATATCGAGCCTTACTACGAGTTTGTTTTTCTCCCGTAGCCCATGGAGTATTTAGGGTAGTTTCCCGATCTCGAGGTATGCTGATACTGAATGGACTACTGGGACTATTATGTGTTGGGGCTATATGGGTAACCTTTCGACGCTATTTAGTAAGTTTATTTTAATGTAGATATTATTATAATAGCGCAATATTACTACAGAGTAAATAGTTTAACGGATCCTTAGAGGATGGGCGGTCCCAAGCATCTTTTAAGTTACTTGTACTTTATTACAGTTCACTTGAGTTGGTTTACATTATATAAGTATGTATGTCCTGACTCGAGTGTTTTATGTTTTGCTTTACGCTAGGGTCAGCCTGAGTATTCACAGCTTAGCTTTGGATTTCTTTTTATGGAGCTAGGAATAGCTAGAGATTCTACCTATCTAGTTATTTATCCTTTTAAGTTTCAGTTGTTCTGTTTCAGCTCTTGTATTAGTGAACTTCTATGTATTTGGTATTTCTATTGTATTTGTTTTCAGACTGAAATAATGTATTTGTTTTGAGAGTTTGTTATAGTAGCTTCATGAACTACTATGGTATTTTAATTTCCGCTACGAGTTATTCTGATATTTCTATGTCTGTGATTCTGTGATTGCATTTCATTTGCTCCAAATTTTATTACTGCGGTATTTTGAGCAATTCAAGTTTGACATGTGCGGATGCGAATGGCTGAAAATATCGTGTTATTACAGTTGATATCAGAGCTTTGGTTTTAGGCAAACCATAGCCTGCGGAGCAAAAACTCATTAGAGATAGGGTATAAATACCCTAGAATGAGTGAAATCAACCTCAGAATCACTATCTTTGTGAGAGAACATATTTTCATAGTATAAATTGATTTTCAAAATGATTTTTCAAAGGATTTTTCAAAGAGTATTTTGATATAAAACTTTCTTGTTTTAAAAGGAAATTTTCTAAACTTACTTCCTTTCGTTACCTTGTTAGTATTTACTTCTTTAGGATATTCATCCAAGTGAATTTATCTTATCTTATCATTGTCTCCTCCATATCTTGTCCTAAATTCATTCTTGATATTTTGAGGATGAATCGAGGAAATGTTAGAGGTAGGGGGTCGTGCCCCAACTCCTCAACTTGTTGCACATGTTAAGTTCACTGTTCTTTGTAAGGAATTTACTCAACTTGGTGGTACCAAGTTTTTCGGTTCAAAGAGCATCATAGAAGCTCAATAATGGTTTCATAATCTAGAGAGGGTATTTACTAGTCTTGAGATTACTGATGCACAGAAGCGTCAGTTAGCAGCATGGCAGTTGCAAGAGTCTGCCCTAGATTGGTGGGAGTCTATTACGGCTAACACCATCGAGGCTAATCTTTCTTGGATGCAGTTTATGTATCTTCTTGTGTTTCTTGTAATTCTGTTTCTTTATCTCTTTCATGCCTTTTCTAAGCTTATCTATCATCTTCTTCAGGGATGGTTTCATTGCTAAGTGGATGCCTGAAGCCGGGAAATCCCAGCTTTATAGGGAGTTCATGGATCTCAAGCAAGGAAGCATGTCTTTTTCAGAGTATGAGAGGAAATTCAACAAACTTTCTAAGTTCGGTCCTAGCCTGATTGACATTCCTCACAAGAAGAATGAGAATTTCATTTCTGGTGCTCGTCCTAAGTATTATAGTCGTCTCATTTCTCATGTTCATGGCATTTTACCCAGCTTAGGGATATGGCTATTCGTTTTGAGAACCCTACTTCTAAGAATCCTGCTGTTGTTGGTGCTCCTTTATCTCAGTCTTCCTCTGCTAACTCTAAGAAGAGAAAGACTAATTTCTAGCAGCAGAAGCAGAATTGGCTCAAGAATTCGGGTTTGGGATCTTCATCATCTTCTCCTTCTCTGAGGCAGCCTCTTGATCTTTCTTCAATCACATGCTTCAGATGTGATCAGAAGGGACACTGTGCCAATAGTTTCCCTACTTTAGCTGGTGCTGCTGTTTCTCCTCCTGCTCAGTTGGTAAGCCTTCCGTTATATTTGCTATAACCTTTGCATCTTCTTCAGTTCCTATTCCTAGTACTCCTAGGGATGACCAAGGTACTCTTCAGTGCAACTTTTCTTTATTTATGTATCATGCTCGTGTTTTATTTGATACTAGCGTTTTCCATAGTTAATTTCTGTTGATTTGTGTGATAAGTTGAGTATGTCCTTTCTCCTGAGTTTGCTTCTATACCTTTATGTGTTTCAAATTCAATTGGGGCCCTGCAAACCATAATAAGATTTGTAAGCATGTGCAACTTCTCTATTCTAATCATTGCTTTAGTGGTGATCTTCATTCGACTTCCGTAGTCATATTCTATCCCAATGTATTTGATGAAGTGCTTTATCTACTAAGTGGGAAATTTATTTCCGTATTGATCTTATTCCTGGAGCTCTGTGAGTGGGTTCTATGAATGGTTAGTCATACCTTTTGGTTTGACTAATGCTCCTGCTTTTTTTGTTGATTTGATGAATTTTTTATCGTGCTGTGCTTAATAAATTTACTAAATGCCATTTCTTGAAAGAAGAAGTCTGATTCCTTGGACATATTTTTTCTAGTAATGGAATTTCTGTTGATCCAGTCATGATCGCTGTGATCAATGAAAATCTTTTTCTTTTTCTTTTCCTTAGGCATTCAATTATTCTATCTTTTTTGTTGTTCTTATTTCTCCCTATTCTATTACAGGATTAAGAAACTTCTAAGACTCCTTCTGAGATTTCGTAGTTTTCTGAGCCTTGCCGGTTATATTGGAGATTCATTGAGAATTTTGCTCGGATTGTTGCACCTCTCATTTCTTTGACTCGTAAGAATGCTTAGTTTATTTGAGTTATTGTGGATAGACTGACCAAGTCCTCTCATTTCATTCCGATTAAGTCTATCGTTCCGCTTCTAGCTTGTGAGATCTACATGAGAGATTATTCGTCTCCATGGTGTTCTTCTCAGTATTGTTGGTAATCATGATTCTATCTTTTCCAGTCATTTTGGAAAGCTTTTCTGGGGTACTCATCTGTATCAGAGCACTGCTTACCATCCACGGACGGACAGTCAAACGGGAAGGGTGAATCAGATTTCTCAAGGATCTTCGTCGTGCTTGTGTGCTTACCTATAACAACAGTTATCAGCTATAATCTCAATCTTCTTGTCATCTTGTCTTAATCCAATTTTATTCTATTTTTTTCAATGTTTTTCCCATACTTCATTTCTTTTCGGGGATGAAAAGCTTTGAGTGGGGGAGAGTGTAACAACCCTGTATTTTGTGATTATTTTAATTGTATATGTTATTTATTTTAAATTGAATTTCCTGATTTAAAACTTTATTTTATTTATTAAAATGAATAATTTTGTTATTTTAAATGTAAATTTTCATTTTTTTGTGAATTATAATTCCAAACCTGAATAGATAGAATATTTTCTAGAAAAGTGGATTTTAGTCAATATGGTCAAACTTTGACTTTTAAATTTAAAATTAAAATTTTTGAACTTTTTAATTTTATCTTTTATTATGAAAATAGATTAAATTTTAAGTATACTGCCTTTTGTTTTGTTGAATCTTACTAATATTGTGAAAGTTATGCTTTTTACAATATTGTGTGTAAATTGATTTATTTATCAATATTGTTTATTTTAATTTATATAAATATTATTTTTAGTTGTCATATATTGTTCTAAGTTATGTATATATGTGTAAGATGCCATGTTATATATATATATATATTTTATTTTTAAAACATTTTTAAAGTGTACTTGTTATTTTTCCAAAACTACTTATATTTTGTTTTTAATTTTCAATACTAGTTTACATATAATTAATTATATTCTTATGTTTTTCTAAAATTTATTTATTCATTTCATTTTTACTTTATCCGGTATTCATTTTATTTTTGTTTACATGGTTTTTATTTTGATTTATTTGAATAAAGAAAACGGAAATTTCAAAAGACTTTGGCTTTTAACTTTTGACCTTCCATCTTCACACCTTTTCGTTTTGGCCGTTCACCACATATCTTTTGGCCGTGAATTTTTCTATTGTAATTCACGTAACACATATGTTCTCTCATTTCTTTCACGTACACTTCAGATCTGAGAAAAAGAACCAAGGTAATGTCTTCCTCTTTTCTATTCTTTTTCATCTTCTTTATTGATTTTCTAGTGTATTTTGCTTTGCCTCTTCCATGCATTGTTCGGCCATAGCTCCTCCACCACCTCCACCATAGAGCACCACCACTTCCAAGCCTCATCACCATCCTCTACACTAACCAGTGCAAGGCCGAGACCCCTCTATGTTGCTAGTTTCTCAAAAGTTGCAAAATTCCCTTGAATATGCCATAGCCGAACCCCTTAATCACCTAGCCTTCATTTTTCCACCATGGCACCTCCATAGCCGCCGCCACCAGTCCCTTCACCACCTCTGGCCGACACTCCAGTCACCACTTGACCATCACATGCCATGGCCGAGCCCAATTGTCCTCAGGCCGAACTCATATGTGCACCAAAAACCCATTCATTTGCCTTAAACCCTTAGTATTCCTATGTCATAACTTCCACTCCTTTAACACTTCATTAGCCGAGAAAATTTGAACCTATACCCCACCCTATGCACCACTTTGGCCGAGCATACCTGACCCTAGGCCGACCACATGAAGGTTGAGGCAATGGTCAAAGAAAATTTGTTCATTGTTGCTTTCATTTTTAAACTGTTTCTATATGTACCGGTGTTGAAATTGTATTTATATTTGTCTTGTTTATGTGTTGTTAATAAGATTAAAAGTTGGCTCTCCACTCCACTCGAGTCTAAATTCATCTTATCGTGCCTTTTGGAATTCGTTGTGTGCTTTGTCTTGCTATCTCCAGCTTGAAACAAGTGAGTAATCACACTTGACATATTTACTTATATAAACTGTGAAGTGACACCAAGTGAATATGTAAACTACTATATCATGTTATACTATGTTATACCATCCTATAATATGATTTATACGATGTTCACCTTGTTAATAAACCTGTCATATCATCAGTTACTGCTATATGATGTTATACTGTTATTTATATCTGTTTATCACACTGCAAGTTTCCTGTAGAATAGAATCACTATGGGTTGAAATGATACATACCCGAACGGACTTTAGAATAGGGAAAAATCGTTATGGGCTGAAATGATAGGCTTGAGAGATTTTTCTTTATTTTTCATTAACTTGTGATTGCGGGTTTGAAATGATAGAACCCAGATTTTTCTTTGTAAATTACGGATTGAAATGATATATTATCCGTATCACTTGACCTAGGTTAGAAAATTATATACAGACCCGTGGTTAAAATATATTTTTATAAATTTTGAAAAGTAATTTAAATTGTAAATATTATGATATTTTGATTTAAATTTAATTCAAAATGATTTTTATAAAATATTAGTGAATTTCTACAAATTAAATAAGTGACATAAATAAATGGTAAAGTAGAATTTGAAATATAAGTTAATTTTAGAATTTATGATTTTGTTTATAAATGGAATTTAAGTTAAGTAAGAAAATATGATAATTTGATTTAAATTTGAATTTTAAATGATTTTTATAAAGTGTTATTTATTTTTCTATAAATTAAATAGTTAAATAATTGAATACTTTAAAGTGTAATTTGGAATATAATTTAAATTTGGGAATGTGAAATTTGGTTTAAAAATAGAAATTTAACTTATATAAATAAAATGGAAATTAAGTTTAAATTATGAAATGGTAAATTTAATTAAAAGTGTAAAGTAAATGCAAGAATTGAAAATTTTACATTTGAATTTATTAAGTGAATTATTGAAAATTTGATTTTTATTGATAGAAAATTTACTTTATAAAAAGCCTAAGTTAAAGGTATTTTGACGAAATTTTTTAATGTTAAATATGATTTTTATAATGTTTAAAGAGTTAGATTGATGTTTATTTGTTGCTGGAATTACATTGAAATCTGAAAATTACATAACAGCACTTTAGAAATGCTATCGTTTCTGAAGTTAATTTAAAATCTGAAGTAAATGATATTACAGCACTTTGTTAGTACTGTGGTTGATACAAATGAACTATGGCTAAATTATAACTAAGTGATATTACAGCACTTGGTAAGTGCTGTGGTAGCAGAAAAATAACTAAATCTGAAACTAAATAAAGGGCTGCAGTAGCACTTGATAAGTGCTGTGGTAGGCTGAATTTAACTGTTTTCAACTATAACTTGCAGCAGCTTTTTCTAAATGCTGTGGATGGCTGTAATTTTCAATATTTATGGTTTTAACTAAATAAATGAACTCAGAATTGTCCAAAATTTTAGGAATTGAATACTTGATTTGTAAATATAATAACTCCACTTTTAAATGGTTTAAATAAATTGTTTTGATTAAAATATAAACTATTTGAAAAGAGATTTGGAATAATAATAAATGAATGAAATCTTTGAATTAAAAGGGTATTTAAATTTGAATATTTGGATTTGAATTCAAATAATGATTTTGAAAATGAAGTTTTAAAAAGATATGATATTTTGATATATTGAAATGGTTTGGAAATGATTTGATCCTTATTTTGATAAAGAATTTGAATTTGAAAATGATACTTTATTTTGAAGTATAAACTATGATTTTTAAATTATAACCACGGGTTAAAATAATGATTGGTTGTTAAAGAGACCAGGATTGGATATGGACGTACTCTCTGTCGATACCGAAAACCACTTTAACAACTGCGTACGCGGTGGAGATTCTAGAATGAAGTAGGATGGTGGCGACGATCCTCTTGAGGTATGAACGTGGACCCGACTCCCGTGAGTTGGCATAAGGTGGCTAAAACAGGAGCGATCGACGGGCCAAGTGAGGTAGCTCCTCCGATCGGACACATTCCTTCGATACTATACTCTTTCTTATAGTTGATTTGATGGTCGTCCTCCGATTTTGATTGGGAGTGTGTTCCGAGGTGGGCGGTAGTGGCCGCTATGCGTTACCACCAGCCCGGAAGCGTAATTGGTGTATCTACCTTGGCATTGCCTCGTGTGCCGTGTCACCTACCATATTGAGCCTTACCACGAGTTTGTTTTTCTCCCATAGCCCATGAATTATTTAGGGTAGTCTCCTGATCTGGAGATGTGCTGATACTGGATGGACTATTGGGACTATTATGTGTTGGGGATATATGGGTAACCCTTCAACGCTATTTTAAAGTAAGTTTATTTTACCGTAGACATTATTATAATAGTGCAATATTACTACATAGTAAATAGTTTAACGGATCCTTAGAGGATGGGTGGTCCCAAGCATCCTTTAAGTTACTTGTACTTTATTACAGTTCACTTGAGTTGATTTACATTATATAAGTATGTATGTCCTGACTCGAGTGTTTTGTGTTTTGCTTTACGCTCGGGTCAGCCTGCGTATTCACAGCATAGCTTTGGATTTCTCTTTCTGGAGCTAGGAATCACTATATATTCTACCTATCTGGTTATTTATCTTTTTCAGTTTCAGTTGTTCTGTTTCAGCTCTTGCATTAGTGAACTTCTATGTATTTGGTATTTCTATTGTATTTGTTTTCAGACTGAGATTATGTATTTGTTTTGAGAGTTTGTTATAGTAGCTTTATGAACTACTATGGTATTTTAATTTCCGCTGCGAGTTATTCTGATTTTCTATGTATGTGATTATGTGATTGCATTTCATTTGCTCCAAATTTTATTACAATGCGGTATTTTGAGCAATTCAAGTCCGACATGTGTGGATGCGAATGACTGAAAATATCGGTTTGTTACAGTAGTTGTTATAAATTAATTAATATTTATGAGATATTAATTATAAAATTTGAATATGATTTGAGAAATAAATAATGTTATATATATATATATATATATTTATAACAGTTACAAATATTCGACCGATATACAATATCGATAAGCAATTGCATTAGATTTAATTGCGTAGTATTTTAGCTTGAGCTTAGATCGGCTTAAGGCCCGTCATTAGGGAAGCAAAATTTCAGTTTTGGGATGGTCTAGGGCTAGCTAAAACATAGGGAATTGGTTGGAGATAATAGGTTTAGATAAAGTGAGAATGGGTAAAAAAAAAATTTCCTCGTTTCTCTTTAATACAACCATATACATATATGCATCTGTAAAAACAATTACTAACCTTTTGGCCATCATTACCTTCTACATTGCTGGTTCAAACATAGCTCTCAATCCATTGTCAAGTATATTTCAAATTAAAATAGTACTGTTTGATAGTTAAATGTAGATGATCCGGACTGGCAATCTGAGAATCAAGAACTGTAAAAGAAAGGGAAGTCATTGCTTTAACGTGGATTCAAAGGAATCTTAAATTGGTAATTTTAATTCATATTACAGTAATTAAAATATATTCTATGATCCTATAATGAGCAATTTCATATCTTTTTAAATATATTGCTACTATATGTTTAGTTAGGTGAGATTCTATAAGCAGATGTAATTATCACAAATCAGTTTAGTTATGTGCATAATTTGTTTATTATACTATTTGATTTATATATAGACAAATGTAGTTTATTGTACAAAATCAACTTTTGTCATTAATAATTGTTTTATACATATTAATTAATTAATATATATATATATATATATATATATATATATATATTTCTCTCATAATTGCATATATACACATATAAGATATATAATATATATGATTTAAGAAATTTAATACACTTATTTATATATAATATGAACTCACAAATTCGAAAATTTATTATCATACATATATTCATATTTTTAAATAAATATTTACTGAATTTTAAATTGTTTATTATATATAAATAATTATTACATTAAAAATTCAATTTTATATTTTTTAAAATATTATATCATTCTATAAACGTATATAATTTAGGATTTTTTTAATAAAGTTTATTATTTTTAGTAATTAATATTATTTCGAAAAAACATTTTACGATTTATTAGAAATAATAATTCAATTGGAAAATTCTTTAGAATTGTTCATAACCTTTCATTCATGATTCTTAAATTTTTAAAATTTTAAAATTTGAATTTTTTGTATTGTATTATTTTATATTAAATAATTATTGGCGAAATCAATGTATTTGTTTTTAAAAATAATGTTTCAACTTTGAAAAATCTTTAATTTTTTTCAAAGCTCTATTTTATGATCCTAGTTTTTTGAAAATTATAAAATTTGAATTTTCATCAATATATTATTTTATGTTAATTCTCTATGGATGAAAACATTATTTTATTCATAATATATATAAATTAAAATACTAAAATTATTATGTTTGCAAAACTAAGTTAAGTTTAAATTATAGATAATTGTTAATAATTATTCTCTCTCTTTCTATATATATATATATATATATATATATTTATCTATGTATAAATGTTTTATGTTCATATATTATATATAATATATTTATACATACATATGTGTATGTATGTATGTATATATGTATGTATATATATTTTGTAACACATATACTTGCACTTATTTGGACAACATACATGACATACAAAATAAGCTAATATGTATGTTGCGATGTAAATCCCAACATCTACATATGAGCATATTATACCTTTCACATATTGTTATGTTACACTTGCACTCACACATATATGTATACGATACATTTATCTATAAACTAATCAAAAAATAATTTCATATCCTGATATATTTGAATTTAAATAAAATAAATGATTTTATTTCAATGAAATTTAGAAATGTTCTAATTCAGTTAGACTTCATAGGCCCAATAAAGATTAAAAGGGTAATTTTTTTGAAATTCACCGATAATTTCCGCTACAGGCTGGTCCAGTTCAAACAGACGCCAGACCAAAGATGGGCTGGCTAGTGAGGCCATATCGAGTCGAGCCGGCCGATCGCATGTCTGGAGTATTATTGAAGATGAGGCTTTGAGGGAGCTGTCAGACCGAATGTGAGATGATAGGAACAGGCCACATAGGATCAAGTTTTGAGCATGCCATTTGGTACGTAGGCGAGAGAGATGTTTGAGTAGATAGGCTAACCTTGAGCCATGCTAAGCGAGGACCGGCATGAGAGAGCTAGTCGTAAGTGAGACAGTACGGTGTGGATCAGGTCGGGTTATATATAACTTCACGAAATTGTAAAATTAGATTTATAAGGATAAAATCGTAATTTTACATGAATTTTCATAATATATTAAGTTCGAGATTTTAACCTGAATTTTAGTTATTGCAACCTATAAATAAAGATGAAAACCATATTCTCTAATCACATTTTAGCCGAAACTTACCTCTAATCTCCATCTTCTTTTTCATCTAATCCCTTATAACACCCCGCATTTTATGATAACTAATTAAAAAATAATAAGAAATAAATAATAATGCTGAAAAATAGAATTTTTCAAACATCAGAATTTGGCTATGAAACCTATATCGTTGGGTTCATGGAAATTTTCCGATTAATTTTCGTATATAAAGTTTTTCGGTTGAAGTTCAAACAAAAAAGTTATTGATGTTTGAAATTTTGAAATCAGAAATAATTTATATGCAATTAAGGAAACAAATGATAATTAACTAACGTTAATTACAAATAGTGAAACTTAACGTTAGCTTAGAGGTTAAGTAAAGGATAATAGGAAAAACATTATAAGAATCGGTTAAACAAGGAATAAAACTAAACGAGTCAACATAGCAGAACCTTAAAACAATAGGAACGGTCAATCAAAGATGTCCCCAGGTCGACGGTAGCGGTCTACCCAAGGGCTTGAGCGGTCCACCATTGGCAATGTTGAATCAACAGTAAACAGAGGCCTTAATGGCCCGAATTTAATACAATTTTATCGAATGGCATGCATGGATTTGAACCTCTATAAATATAAACCTAGACCCTCACTTCCAAACTCATATTTTTAATTGGATGCGGAAGCTCTGCCATTTTCTCTTCTCCTTTAAAATTTCTAAATTCTTAAAAATAGTTCTAGTTTACACGTATACAAAATTGGAGAATTATAAAAGATAATAGATCTAAATCAAATTGGCAAAGCCAAATTAAATTATAAATCCAAATCTGAAATACAAATCAAATTCCAAATATCTTTTCCAATCTAGTTCTCCGATAAATTTATGTACGCTTGCGGTGTATAAATCCAAATAAAAAAGAAGAAGTCAAAGTTGAATAATAGAGATTAGATCTGGAGGTTTGAAAAGCTAAAAGGGAGAGTGAGAAATATTATATACTGTTGTATAATATTAGATTTATACCATTGTAGATCTATTTCTATGCGCTTGGAATGTTAATTGGAGTTGTATGCTAAATCTATGCATATGCAATGAAATCATAAACTTTGCCTACATATTTTTTAATTATTAACTTGATTTATGTGCGTTATATAAATGTAAATCTAGAGAATGTTTGGGACATTAGTAGTCCCTAAATTTGTTATTGCAAAATAGTAGACCATGAACTTGTAAGTGATGTAATAATTCTAGATCGTTATTTAAATTGGTATTGGAAAATATGGATGTAAAATAATGTAATCACGATAAGATTTTAGGGGTTTAAGCTGTATTTCAATTCGTTGGAATATAAGATATTACAATATGAATTTCTATATACTATCACATTTAAAATAAATAAAAGCGCGTCGTTTGAAGTGACAAGGAATACACCTAAGAAAAGAAAGAGATGTATAAAATAATTATATTTATCATATAAAAAATAATTTCTTATCATTCCAAATACAACACAAATCTTTTGCTTAGATAAGATATATAAATTTACAGTGTTAATATTTTCAAGATAGAAGCGCTATCCCAATGTATTAAAATGCATAAAATTACAAAGTGTAAAATAAATAGACATAAACATGATAAGAACATTCTAAAGCAAATGATATGCGATACTAATAAAGGTAGGAATTAAATAGAAAGAAATGTAAGCGTAGGCAAGAATAAATAAAAGGGTAAAAAGAGAATAGAAATAGAAAATGATGAAAAAGGGTAAAGAGATAGGAAAAAACATTATAAATCTTTTTTTAAAAAAAGCAGTCAATAACCTTAAAGTAAGAAAGATATAAATGCATAATGAAATAATGATTTATGGTCAATAGTAAATTGTAGAGGCAAAATGATAAAGAATATGTATATGTGGCCTCAAGTATGCATTTATAATAGGAGTAAATATTGAAGTTAATAAACGATTGTATGAATAGAATGGCATTAGTCATTAGTGTGGGTTGGAATCCAGGGTCAGTAATGTTATAGAATAGAAATCTGCACATCCCAAGGGTATACCGGTAGTTGTGTGTACATTATTATGGTGTGAGACATATCCCACCATAGGATCTGAGGAGAGTATATGCTTGCGTATAGATGATGGAATACTCTGATAGATAGAGGAGTCTATTCCAATAATAGGAAAAGAGGTATTGCCTTAACCGCAGTAGGCAATCTAAATCGAGTGATGAGTGAAGAACAGCATTATATCGGTTTGTGTTGGTACCAAATAAAAAAGTAGGACTGTATATAGGTCTAGAACACCATCAGTCCTTAACGATCAATGCAAAAGACATGGTTTACACCTAATAGAATACACTGCCTAATAGTGTATAGAGCATATTGGATCATGCACCACCACCTTGCTTGCTAGTTTATTTGTTAGGAGGCAAGGCTAGTTAAGTATATTAAGGAGATCTTTCAAATTGTGCTTGAGGTAGTCCATGGAGCTAAGTCCACAACCGGTGGGGCTGAATCCTCTATATTTATAGTTCGTAGAGCTTAGTCTATAACCGAAAAGCAAACAAGGAAATCCTCAAAAATGCAAGTTAGAGTATGATTAAATTATAGTAACGCTCTTAATAGGCATTATGGGAGTTTATTGGTATGCGTGGCGACAAGATCGTAACAGGGCGAGGATGATGGACCTTGATGGGGTGCTTATATAGAGATAATCGTGGGGATAATATCTAGGTCCAATGAGGGACCATGGTACTTAATTTATATGCATAGTTCTAATCTACTATGGGTGGAAGAGATGTATTGTACATGTATGTGGAGTCGAAGCGGTTAAATAAAACTAAAAGACTACATGAAATGGAAGAAAATTGGCATAAACTAGTGTTATGTATGAAGTGTATCATTTACTAGTCACCAGAACGTTGTTCTGGCCCCTTCTTCATTACAACCCACATGACAGCTTAGATGGACATGTACTGGTACAAGGCAGGAAATATGAAAGACCATGTTCCTTCTTCATGCTCGACAGTGACAAAGACACTAGACATTGGAAGTGTCAAACTTTGTTCAGTGACTATGTGACTTATTATATTTTATTATTCCACTATAAGTTACATCGTTATTGCTCTAATATGTATTTATTTATTTGTAGAATACCAAACCAATAATCCATACTATGGTAGACTTGCATATTTGGTTTAATGGAAATCCAAGTGCACTGGGTGTTGGTTGTTACATTTGAATTAGAGCTTTGGCTAGCTGATCTTGAAAAAATAGGAAACGTTGGGTGAATGTATTTTTATTTTTCCTATAAATAAAAAATATAATACATGTAAAATTTCAAGAATTATGACTAAAGAGTAGTTGCAACCATAAACAAAAGTATTAATAAGTTGATTATGAGTCGGGACTATGGATAAAGTTGAAGCTGTACACCTACTTCGATTACCCCACGAGAAATAGGTTGTATGGGGAAGGCATTTATTTGAAAGAGCATGATAGCATATGGAAGGTCGTTGAACCTGGATAGTACGCGACTTCTTAGTTGGGATTCCTATATCCCAATAATTGTAGATCCCTGTACGATACCGATTGATGATATACAAAAGATCCAGATAAGGGGAAAGTAAGAGTCCATGTGTTGTAAGTATCAGGAAGCAGTTAAGTTCTCGTAGGAAGATGTTAAGTAATCACTCCAAGATGATTGCCAGATTTTAATATTGGAAAGAAAGTAGAAAAGTAGAGAAGTCCAAAAGAAAGAACGAATAAAAATCCACTCTAAGTCCGACCTTATGTAAAAAAATTTAATATAAAATTTGAAATGATTTCAATGTAAAAGCTTAAGAAAATATATTCGTAAAATATTTGAAATGATTTTCACATGAATTATTTGAGGGTAGACAAACCTATTTATGAAAAGCAAGTAAATATTGAATTTTTGAATAAATATAAATATATAAATAACTAGGTAATGTTAAATAAAAATATGTAGTAGAAAATTTAATATTTGTGAACTGAAAATAACAGTAAATGGATTTTAATAAGAAGACTAATTCTTTTGAAAAAAATAGTACAGTATATGTAACTCATTAATTTTTCTAGGATAATTTTTTTAAAAGTTATAAAAATCTTTTTGTTGGAGTGGACAATAGGAAGTTGTATAAGTTTAAAATGAGGTAAATAATATGGGAAAGAAGACTAGATCTCGAAAATAAAAGGAGTAATCGAATGAATTGACATGGTTCAGTAGAGTAGATTTTAGGTTGATTGAAAAGTTAATAAAGGTGAACCATTAAATAAGAGTAGATGCAGGAGAAAGATAAATAGTAGTAACAATATGAAATAAAAATAGAAACAAAGTTAGGAATTTATATAAAATAATATTAATAATTAAAAATAGTATTAGAAGATTATATAAACAAAATAATGCTAGTAATTTAATTAGAAGCGGCATTGAAAATTAAAGGTAAAACAAAGAAAAATGAACATTTTCCTTTGTTGTACACATTTAATATAAATATCTTTTAAAAGTCTCCCTCCTATGATATTAGAGACTCCGCCAAGGATTGGAAATGGAGATAGTATGAGTGATAAGAAATGATAGATTTAATATTGTCCTTATCTACTCCGGTTTTTATTATTTAGAATTATAAAAGATGTTTTAGAAATACTGTAAAGTACATTTTAAAATGAAATGGTTTGGTTAACAAATGAAAGTTTTCAAAAGAAAGAAAACTTAATAGAAAGTTTTGGTTAAAAATCTCAATTTTTAAGAAGTAAAAGTTAAAAAAGTTATTAAAAGAAAAAGTTGTTTTGAAGGAAAAGGAAAGAAACTTTTTAGAATATATTTTGCTGACATTTTTAGACTTAATGAATAAGCTAAATTCAAAATTTTAAAAATATAGTTTTAAAAGTTAAGACATCAAGTATTTTTGAATTTAACAAAAAGTTTCTAAATTGCACTTTTAAAGACAAAGGTTATGGGATTGAGAATTTTAAAATTTTAAAGGTTTTGATTTTTGACAAAAAGGAGCAGGGAAAAGACCAAACTAAAATTAAAATATGGGGTAAATAAGAATGACTGCCTACGTAAGATGGGGTAACGGATAAGACTATGAAGAAGGTAGCAAGGACTATCTTTAGAGTAGCAATGAGGAATCCCCATAAAGTGTAAAGAATACTCGTCAGAATCTCAGAATGTTTTGTTAGATATGTATGCAAGACATAAGAAGGGCCACAAAGGAATGATAAATGGTATTAAAGTACACTTCTACATGTTCAAGGGTATGCTCGTAGGAAAGATCAAGAGTAAAAGTGTAACGCCCCACCTCTATGCTCGCAATAACAAAGAGTATTAAAAGAAATACTGTCTGTTATCATGAAGAATAAGGCTGGATAGGAGCGGCCATCCGTAGTTAGGCCTTACACTAGTATTGGTTATCTCGATAGGAGTGGTATATATTTTTATTTTTTTCATCTCTTATTTATTTACACCCATCGACATACCCAATTCCAGTATAAAACGAACTACGATGGTTCATAATTGTGACGCCCCACCTCTATACCCACGCTAGCCAAGAACACTACGGTGTAGTGCTGTCAACTAGCGCGGAGAATAAGGCTGTTGAGGAGCGACCATCCGTGTAATTTCTTATCACACGGTGGCTATAAAATGATCTTCGGAAACAAATATAGAAGTAAGCATAACATGCGAATCAATCACAGATATCCATATCACAAAGGCGGAAAGAGATATGAATATATATCACATAAAAGTGTACATCAGAGTAGTGGTCTAAAAAGATCCACGATAATACAAAAGAATAGCAACGCGTGCTATACAAAAGAATACAACTATGAGTCTATATCTCAAGTGTAAACAACAAAAGCTGCTAATCTAAACAAGTAGCCAAAAGTCTGAGTAGTGAATCACTGGGGGAGGAGTCAAGCAGTAGCACCTGTAACATCTCGGCCTGACCCGAGTATTATTTATAAGAAAATAATAAACGGATCAGTCTAGCTATAAATATCAGATGACATGATGTAAAATAAAAGATATGGCATAAACATAAAATATCCATACTGACATACTACTATAAGTATGCAATTAATGATCAACAGGAGATCAACCGATAAGAGATAAATCAATATCACAAGAATCTTCTCAAAGATCCAAAGAGGGCATCATACCCTAAACTTGTACTCATGACAAGTCAAAGAGATAAATTCCAGAAATCAACACAAGAAATCCAGAAATCATAAAAAGGGAAAGAGGCCTATCACATGACGGTCCGAAGACCATGGGGAGCTACCCCATATGTGTGAATGGAATCACACAGATTGAGGTCAAGACTAACCAAAAAGCAGAAAGGTATGTGTGAATGGAATCACACAAGTGGTGTCTAGTCTAACCTTGCAATGAAAGAGACATCGCGCAATTGCTAGTCTAATTCATAAAGCGATCATCAAGATCAACGAGAAGTGTCAATTACACTAAGCTAGTAAATAAAGAAGTTTAGCTTCATGTCCCATAACCACTTGCTTAACTTAAATATTTACGAACAAACTGTAAATCTTCACTAATAAAATTGTCACAAGAGGTTCAATCGAACAAGTCCAAGAATTAACCGACGAAGTGAACGCAAGCGTTTCATACCACTTGTTTTACTAAGTCGTTTAATTAGATTTCTCATCCGAGTGAGGTAAAGGCTTGTATATACTAATAGATTGGAAAACGGTTTAAGAAAAGAGCTTTGTTATTAAAAATAGAGTTGAAATTGTTTGTTAAAAGAGTTTTGATATTTACTACTAGTATTGAAACCTTTATATTATAAAGTGACAAAACACATAAGCAAGTGTAGAAACAATCAGTCACAAAGATCGCATACGGAGATGCGAATAAAATCCAAGGAAATCAGCTCAATGTTTTTCAGATAAGATCCCCTACGGAGGGGGGGTCCAGGGGGGCAGCGCCCCCGGCGGGGTGCGGGGCAGCGCCCCGACCAAAACGGTACGACCTAGTGAAGACAAAATGAGGTCTAACGACCTAAGGGGAATAGGGTCGAGCGACCTAAGGGTTGCGACCTAGGGGTCCAAGGGGTCAAGCGACCTACCGGGATAAGGTCCAACGACCTATAGGGTTATAATGTCATGTGACCTATCGGTTTATAAGGTCATGCGACCTAACGAGCTATGGCCAAACGACCTAGTAATGGTAGTAGGGTTGAGCGACCTAAAGGTTTAACCGGTCAAACGACCTAAGGAAGGTAAGGTCTAACGACCTAACGCTCGCGACCTAACGGTCTAAAGGCCATGCGACCTAGAGGAAAACAAGGTCAAGCGACCTAAAACGTCGCGACCAAACGACCAAAAACGTCGCGACCTAGCGACCTAAAAATGGAAGGCAAGGCCGAGCGACCTAACGAAGAGGGGGTGAGCGACCTATGGTCATAAACGAGGTCGAGCGACCTATAGAGGCATAGGATGCAGCGACCTAAAATGTCGCGACCTAGCGACCTAAAACGTCGCGACCTAGCGACCTAAGGGGATAGGGGCCGAGCGACCTAACGTTCGAACGACCTACGACCTAAGAGTCGAACGACCTAAGTGTTACGACCTAAGAGTCGAACGACCTAAGTGTTACGACCTAAGAGTCGAACGACCTAGCGTGGAAGCGGCCTAAAAGCCAAACGACCTAACGACCTAAGGCCATACGACCTAGTGACCTAAAGCCATACGACCTAACGACCTAAGGTCCATACGACCTACGACCTAAGGTCAATACGACCTAACTCCGAAGACGTTAGAAATGGCAAGGACGACCTACGACCTAAAAGTCATACGACTTACGACCTAAAAGCCATACGACCTACGACCTAAAAGCCATACGACCTACGACCTAAGGTCCATACGACCTACGACCTAAGGTCTATATGACCTAACTCCGAAGACGTTAGAAATGGCCAGGACGACCTACGACCTAAAAGCCATACGACCTACGACCTAAAAGCCATACGACCTACGACCTAAAAGCCATACGACCTAACGTGAAACGACCGAACTCCGAAGTGAAAATTCAAGGCAGTGCGACTTAGCGCGATAACACGCGAATGACCTAAGGGTTAGGTCGCGAGCGACCTAAGTACTAGGTCGTGAACGACCTAACTCCGAACACGCGAAAAATGGTCAGAACGATCTAGGAGCTATCTCGTACGCGACCTATGACCTAAGACCCACACGACCTAACTCCGAACGACCTAAAAATGGTCAGAACGACCTAAATGCAGGAATTTCGCCAAAACGCCAAAAATCGGAGTTTTTCGCCAATCCAATCCAAACCAAAAGCAAATATTCATGCTAAAGTGATAGGGAATCATTCCCAACAACCCAATATAGTTATAGACTAGATTTGTGAGATAAAAATCTCACCTTTGCCCCAAAACCCAATGAAAATGAAGAACAAAGCTTGAAGGCAAATGGAGAAGCAACCGCAAGCTTGAATCCGATGTCTTCTTCTTGAATTTGGAGTTGAATGTTGGAGTTGCAATAAAACAAAGACTTTGGAGTTTTAATTCCTCATTCCATTCACCATTTTTGTTGAAGCTTTAGTGTTAGGAAATGAAATGAAGCAATGAAGAAGAAGGGGGGTGGAACTTGGGCCTAATGGGCTAAAAGTCCAAACCAAAGGCTCGAGTGAAAAAGTGGTGAAATTCCACTAACCCCAAACATATCAATGTTTGTACTTAGAAGATTGCAAACGACGTTTCGAACTCAATGGAAGTGGTCTCGAGTCCTAATTTGACCATTTGCAAAAAGTAGCTTCGGACCAAAATCCGATTAACGATAAAATATTTAAATAAAATATTTAAATATAAAAAATCGATAAATATGCGGGTTGTTACAGACTCCCCTCCTTAAAGAAATTGCGTCCTCGCAATATATAAGGTGGAAATAAGAAGTAACAACCATAAAAGCATATTAATACTAAAGAAATTTGATATTAGAAGTTCACCTCAAAGAGCAGGAGTAAGCAAGTCCGGATGTGTTCGCTCGATGAATTCTCTGGATTCCCAAGAGCAATCCTTTGGATTTGTGGACCATTGAACCCTCACAAGCGGAACATCTTTATTTCGAAGCCGTTTACCCTCCGAAGCAATAATTCGAATAGGATGCTGCTCATAAGTTAAATTCGGCCAAACTTCAATTTCTTCCACAACAGCAGGCTCAAGAATGGAATCGGAATCCCGAAGGCATTTCCGTAATTGAGAAACGTGAAACATGTCGTGCATAGCAGAAAACTGAGCCGGTAATGCAAGGCGACAAGCCATGGAATCTATACGTACGGTGATAGGGAATGGCCCAATATATTGAGGCGCTAATCTTTCCCTATCAACGGGAACGTACAACACCTATCATAGGTGAAACACGAGTAAAAATTCTGGATCTAAAACCAGCTTCTCACCGATCTTAAGCCAGCAAGAAGGAGATTGGCATAACATTCCCTAGAGTGCCTCGAAGAATGCCATACCAATACTAGATTGGAAGCTATGATTATAGAAAAATTCAATGAGAGAAATATGATTTTTCCAACTTCCACAAAAATCAAGCACACAACACGAAGAAGGTCTTCCAGCGTTTGGTTCACACGCTCTACTTGTCCATCGGACTGGGGTAATAAGCGGTGCTTAAATTAAGCTTCGTTTCTAAAGCTTTTTGAAGACACTTTCAAAAATCCACTAGTAAACAATGGATCACTATTGCTATCGATAGAAGTAGGAACTCCATGTAATTTAACATCTCCTTTAACAAAGAGTTTGGGCCAAAAGAGGAACGGTTCGGTTAATCCGAACGGGGAATAAAATGGACGGATTTAGTAAGTCTATTTACTATAACCCATAAGCTATCATGTCCCGAACGGGAACGGGGAAAGACATCTATAAAATCCATGGGGATTTGGTCTTACTTCCAAATTGGAATTTCTAAAGGTTGCATTAACCCACCAGGCCTTTAGTGTAGGGCCTTGACAAGATGGCGAGTCATACAACACTTAACAAAGTTAGCGATATCAGATTTCATTCACTCCAAATAATAAAGTCGCTTCATATCTACGTACACTTTACTACTTCTAGGATGAATGGTAAGTTTGGAACGATGTGAATCTTCAAAAATATATTGACGAAGATCACAAATATTTGGTACGATAAGTCTACCAAACTTTTAAATGTCGCCACGAAAATCAATATCGAAGTCTTTCTAACTTTCAATAATAATTTTATCCTTACAACATTGGCTAAGAAGAGCCAATTCAGAATCTAGCCCTTTGAGCTACAAGAATGCAGTCTAAAAAGAATAAGGAACCTCTAGACTACATAAAACAAGGGATGCATATAAACCGGATTTCGCGATCTCGAATCTCTCAAGTGAATAGAGTCTCGAGATCGTTCCATTCGGATATCACCATAGAAAACAACTACTTGTTGCTTACGACTAGTGCATTGGCAACAAGATTTCCCCTTTCAGGGAGTATATATAGAATATCAAGATCATAAGATGCAAGAAATTCGAGCCAACATGGTTGACACAACTTAATTATGAGAAATAGATATCCCAATGATTTATAATTGAGGTAGAGAACAAATTTCTCCACCAAAGACGATGATGCCAAATATTGAAAGCAAAATCAATAGCCGCGAGTACCAGATCATAAGTGGCATTCCTAGTCTCGATCGGCTTTAAAGATTTAGAAGCAAAAGTGATTGCACGTTCTCTTCGGGAATCACAAGAATAAGAATATTGAAAAGAAGAAATTTTGTCCTCTTTCCTAAAAAGCTAAAACTTTAAAAATCACAATTACCTTTATAGAAAAATTTATAATTTACAAGTCAATTTATTGTGCCTGATTGTCTCATCAAAGCGTTTAGGAAATCCCTATCGATAGCGTTGATCAAGTGCATCGACCAGAAATCTTAAAACACTAAATGGGCAATACAACACAAAATTATTTTCTTCTTAAAAAGATTTGCAAAATTTTAAATTTCTATTCTCATTCAAAATTAATAAATATAAGATTGGAATTATTTGAGATATTCATAGAATACTCGATTTATAAAATGGATGAAATAGACTGGATAAATTGAATGACACAATATGTCATTCATATAAATCATAATGAGTGCGGAATGCGGTATGTGGAAGGCTAACTTCCGCAACTCGCAGTGATTGAAATTCGGTGGCAAGGTCAAACTAGAAAGACCTTAACACCGCTTAAAAGGTTGCTTAGGTAATGATCCTAAGACAAACTCAAAAATATCGGAGAATTCTCAACCGATATGAATGAGAGAGATATCTCTTTATTCAACATGTGAGCTTAAAGAATAAAATGATGCCATTGATTTGAAATCGAAATCACAAAGGAAAAATATGAATCTGCTTAACAGATTGAAAATATCGAAAATGAATAGTCCTTTCGGAAAAATTGGATATGGGCTTTACAATAAGCCAATCCTTTCACGCAAATCAATTCCGAAACCAAAGCAATGCCTAACATGCAAATTGGTTCGGAAAGAAAAATCACATGAAATAATTTTCGATATCAATAAAAAGCAAGTAGAATGTTGCAGATCCACTAATCTGGATTCGCAATCCTCAAAGAAGTCATCAAGCCCAAAACATAAAAAGAAAGAAAATCATCAAGTTCTTTTGATATAAAAATAATGAGACGAACCTATATCAAAAAGAACTCGAATCGGATAATCGAAAACAAATGAAATCAAGGATTAAATAAGAAATACCTTGACCCAGAGAAGTTTCGTTAGAAGCATTTAGTTTTCCTTCTCTCCTGCTAGGTCGCTTGGGACATGTAGACAAGTAATGGCCCGAGCCTTTACAATAGCGGCAATAGAGAGGTTCTGGGCAATTGATTACATAATGGTCTGTGGAACCACAATTGTAACATCGTTTACGACTAGAGGTAGGTCGCTTGGCTACTGAAGTTCCTGGTTCCACCCTCTTCTTTCTTAAAAGTATGGGGCAGACAGAAATATGATGACTGGCATCTTTGCAATAGCGACAAAAGAGTGGCTCAGGACATTCCTTTGCATAGTGGTCCTTAGAATTACAATTGTAGCATCCTCCACAATTAAGGATTGGAGTCTTTGCTCCAAAAATAGGTTGCTTCACCTTCTTATCGGGATGAGGGCTTTTGAATTTAATACGCCTCTTCTTGGAAATCCCAATATCACTATCAATCCCTCTATCAGCCTCTTTTTCTTGTAGCATGATATCTGCAAGTTGGTCGAAAGGAACTTCTAGTTTCAGAGGTAAAACCATTTCGGGATCCTTATCCAAAGCACAGATAAACCTTTGATTCTGAGCAAGATCCAAAAGTTGTTGGGCAGACATGAATGCGCCATCCAGAGAAGGGCAACTGGATTGACCAGTGCTAGGACTGCTAGAACTAACCATTTCTCTTCCTTAAGAAAGAAAGAAGGAAGAAGAAGAAGGTTATTCACAAAATGAATATCAAGCAATCTTGATAGATAAAACAAGGAATCATAAAGAAAATAGGATGAATCGGTACGAAGACTCGAATTAAATCCTAAGGCACAACTCCTAAGAAAGACTTAGGACATGATCCTTGTTAAATTATTCTACAATGTTCCGAAGTTTGGCTCTGATACCAAGCTGTGACGCCCCACCTCTATACCCACGCTAGCCAAGAACACTACGGTGTAGTGCTGTCAACTAGCGCGGAGAATAAGGCTGTTGAGGAGCGACCATCCGTGTAATTTCTTATCACACGGTGGCTATAAAATGATCTTCGGAAACAAATATAGAAGTAAGCATAACATGCGAATCAATCATAGATATCCATATCACAAAGGCGGAAAGAGATATGAATATATATCACATAAAAGTGTACATCAGAGTAGTGGTCTAAAAAGATCCACGATAATACAAAAGAATAGCAACGCGTGCTATACAAAAGAATACAACTATGAGTCTATATCTCAAGTGTAAACAACAAAAGCTGCTAATCTAAACAAGTAGCCAAAAGTCTGAGTAGTGAATCACTGGGGGAGGAGTCAAGCAGTAGCACCTATAACATCTCGGCCTGACCCGATTATTATTTATAAGAAAATAATAAATGGATCAGTCTAGCTATAAATATCAGATGACATGATATAAAATAAAAGATATGGCATAAACATAAAATATTCATACTGACATACTACTATAAGTATGCAATTAATGATCAACAGGAGATCAACCGATAAGAGATAAATCAATATCACAAGAATCTTCTCAAAGATCCAAAGAGGGCATCATACCCTAAACTTGTACTCATGACAAGTCAAAGAGATAAATTCCAGAAATCAACACAAAAAATCCAGAAATCATAAAAAGGGAAAGAGGCCTATCACATGACGGTCCGAAGACCATGGGGAGCTACCCCACATGTGTGAATGGAATCACACAGATTGAGGTCAAGACTAACCAAAAAGCAGAAAGGTATGTGTGAACGGAATCACAAAAGTGGTGTCTAGTCTAACCTTGCAATGAAAGAGACATCGCGCAATTGCTAGTCTAATTCATAAAGCGATCATCAAGATCAACGAGAAGTGTCAATTACACTAAGCTAGTAAATATAGAAGTTTAGCTTCATGTCCCATAACCACTTGCTTAACTTAAATATTTACGAACAAACTGTAAATCTTCACTAATAAAATTGTCACAAGAGGTTCAATCGAACAAGTCCAAGAATTAACCGACGAAGTGAACGCAAGCATTTCATACCACTTATTTTACTAAGTCGTTTAATTAGATTTCTCATCCGAGTGAGGTAAAGGCTTGTATATACTAATAGATTGGAAAACGGTTTAAGAAAAGAGCTTTGTTATTAAAAATAGAGTTGAAATTGTTTGTTAAAAGAGTTTTGATATTTACTACTAGTATTGAAACCTTTATATTATAAAGTGACAAAACACATAAGCAAGTGTAGAAACAATCAATCACAAAGATCGCATACGGAGATACGAATAAAATCCAAGGAAATCAGCTCAATGTTTTTCAGATAAGATCCCCTACGGAGGGGGGGGTCCAGGGAGGCAGCGCCCCCGGCGGGGTGCGGGGCAGCGCCCCGACCAAAACGGTACGACCTAGTGAAGACAAAATGAGGTCTAACGACCTAAGGGGAATAGGGTCGAGCGACCTAAGGGTTGCGACCTAGGGGTCCAAGGGGTCAAGCGACCTACCGGGATAAGGTCCAACGACCTATAGGGTTATAATGTCATGTGACCTATCGGTTTATAAGGTCATGCGACCTAACGAGCTATGGCCAAACGACCTAGTAATGGTAGTAGGGTTGAGCGACCTAAAGGTTTAACCGGTCAAACGACCTAAGGAAGGTAAGGTCTAACGACCTAACGCTCGCGACCTAACGGTCTAAAGGCCATGCGACCTAGAGGAAAACAAGGTCAAGCGACCTAAAACGTCGCGACCAAACGACCAAAAACGTCGCGACCTAGCGACCTAAAAATGGAAGGCAAGGCCGAGCGACCTAACGAAGAGGGGGTGAGCGACCTATGGTCATAAACGAGGTCGAGCGACCTATAGAGGCATAGGATGCAGCGACCTAAAACGTCGCGACCTAGCGACCTAAAACGTCGCGACCTAGCGACCTAAGGGGATAGGGGCCGAGCGACCTAACGTTCGAACGACCTACGACCTAAGAGTCGAACGACCTAAGTGTTACGACCTAAGAGTCGAACGACCTAAGTGTTACGACCTAAGAGTCGAACGACCTAGCGTGGAAGTGGCCTAAAAGCCAAACGACCTAACGACCTAAGGCCATACGACCTAGCGACCTAAAGCCATACGACCTAACGACCTAAGGTCCATACGACCTACGACCTAAGGTCAATACGACCTAACTCCGAAGACGTTAGAAATGGCCAGGACGACCTACGACCTAAAAGTCATACGACTTACGACCTAAAAGCCATACGACCTACGACCTAAAAGCCATACGACCTACGACCTAAGGTCCATACGACCTACGACCTAAGGTCTATACGACCTAACTCCGAAGACATTAGAAATGGCCAGGACGACCTACGACCTAAAAGCCATACGACCTACGACCTAAAAGCCATACGACCTACGACCTAAAGCCATACGACCTACGACCTAAAAGCCATACGACCTAACGTGAAACGACCGAACTCCGAAGTGAAGATTCAAGGCAGTGCGACTTAGCGCGATAACACGCGAACGACCTGAGGGTTAGGTCGCGAGCGACCTAAGTACTAGGTCGTGAACGACCTAACTCCGAACACGCGAAAAATGGTCAGAACGATTTAGGAGCTATCTCGTACGCGACCTACGACCTAAGACCCACACGACCTAACTCCGAACGACCTAAAAATGGCCAGAACGACCTAAATGCAGGAATTTCGCCAAAACGCCAAAAATCGGAGTTTTTCGCCAATCCAATCCAAACCAAAAGCAAATATTCATGCTAAAGTGATAGGGAATCATTCCCAACAACCCAATATAGTTATAGACTAGATTTGTGAGATAAAAATCTCACCTTTGCCCCAAAACCCAATGAAAATGAAGAACAAAGCTTGAAGGCAAATGGAGAAGCAACCGCAAGCTTGAATCCGATGTCTTCTTCTTGAATTTGGAGTTGAATGTTGGAGTTGCAATAAAACAAAGACTTTGGAGTTTTAATTCCTCATTCCATTCACCATTTTTGTTGAAGCTTTAGTGTTAGGAAATGAAATGAAGCAATGAAGAAGAAGGGGGGTGGAACTTGGGCCTAATGGGCTAAAAGTCCAAACCAAAGGCTCGAGTGAAAAAGTGGTGAAATTCCACTAACCAAAAACATATCAATGTTTGTACTTAGAAGATTGCAAACGACGTTTCGAACTCAATGGAAGTGGTCTCGAGTCCTAATTTGACCGTTTGCAAAAAGTAGCTTCGGACCAAAATCCGATTAATGATAAAATATTTAAATAAAATATTTAAATATAAAAAATCGATAAATATGCGGGTTGTTACAATAATAGTCCAGGACAATAAATATAATAATAACACAGACAAGCTAAGTGCAGAACACAGATAATCAAAAGTGTCATATATATATATATATATATATATATATATATATATGAGACCTTTGATATACATGTGATACAATACATATGACACAACTACATCTGTCGACACTGGAAGTTACATATACAAGTACATTATCGTGAATAATATACATGAATATACAACATCCTATACTAAGACAATGACTGCTCCAAAAAGTAAGAAAAGACTTCATAGCTCTAGCAGCAACCCAAAGTAAGATATCAACAACCTGTAAACACTCGGTCTGACCCGAGTATTAAATTCAAAAGAAAATAATACACGGGTCAAAACTCAGTTATTAGTGCACAGAAGCAATAATAATTAAATAGCAATTAGACGACAGTCACAATAAATCTCGTCTATCCGATCCTTAAATAAAGAAATCGGATAACGATAAATATAACACATAACAGTGTTAAACAACAAATCAACTAAATCCAAATTTTCAACGAATGTAAATTAAAAAGATTATTAATGAAGATAATTTATAAAACACAGAATTGCCTAAACGGCAATTAACAAATATCTAATTATTAAATAAAAAATTAGATACTCATAATCTAATTATCATATTGATAATTAGATGACAACAAAAATCACCAAATTAAACCAATCAAATACAAATCCAAAACATATTGAAATATCAATAAAAATGTCAACTCGAGTAGGGCTGGAGTACACGCACGCGTGCACTGCCTCGCCACTACAACATATGGAATATGCAAAAGATCAATAAATCAAAACAAAATAGAACATACCGTGTGGCTGCAGTACACGCTTGCGTGCACTGCCTTGCCACTACAGTGATGATGCACACAAACGGGCACAAGGTCAAACCCGAATTAAAGACGGATTCAACTCAACTCAAATTGAAACTCAGGTGCAATCAAAATGAATAGTGACGAGCACAAGTGACTCGAACCAGTGAGTCAAGTTCATGTTAAGACAGTGGACCCAAATCTAGTGCAACTTCAGAATGAAGCGTATCTACCAACAATTTAGACTACTGCATATCACAACAATAGAAACGGTAGAGGTCAAGTCAGTGCTATTGCGACTCAACACAACTGCAAATAAAACATATAGTGCAACAAGCTAGAAATTCAAGTGCAAATCCACTATCAGAAATGTAGACTGCACTTAAACAAGCCCAAATCAAACTTCAACGAAATGCAAAAGGTCAAGGCACCAACTCAACACAACTGCAGCAAACAAAACCCATGCAACATAGCAACAAAGTTCAGGCAGCAAGCATACATGAACAAAAAGTTCTTACCGACTCAAACGTCACGAAATACAACAATAAAGATCAAGGGCAAAGGCTACAAGTTGACGACAATTGAGTTTTGCACGCAACCTGAACCAACAGAGCACAAAGGCTCAAATGACCGAATGCACATGGCAGTGGTCCAACCTGAAGTTACTGCAGAATGAAGATGAAAGTAAACAAAGATGGCAACATGACAGTCAAATGCCCAAAGCTAAGGCAACATAACCGTGGCATAGTAACAAAAGAGAACCGCATATACAACCAAGCAGTGTACAGTATTGAAACTGAAATTTCCAAAATGAAGCAAGGAATAATGTACACGATATGAAGGCAACAGGTACAAGGGAAAAAAACCTCAATATTCACCAAGGCACAGTACACAAGTGGCCCAGCAATTACAAAGAAATCAAACAAGGTCGTGTCTGAATACAAGCACACCCAAAGGTGCACTAGTATATAATGGTACACAGACACATCGAAACCGCACGGCGCAAAATAACCAAATGAAATCAGAAATGTGCTCAAAGCAAATATAGACCACATGATGGAAGGAATACATAAATGTACAACTCCAATTGTGTCAACCAAACAACTCAATGCAGCAGCACCGGTCAACAAGACAGCCGATGGAACGAGGCCGAACTAGATGAAAGGCAACAACTGATGCATCAACAACTCAATATGTAAATAATACAAGTCAGTAAGGATTTTCTGAAGCCAGAAGCAACTGTGCTACCTAACACAAAGTCAAGTAATAAAATCAAGGTATGAACAGAAATTACTTGCAACATGAAGCAAGGAAAGCAACTTACAAAATCAAGTTGGGATGCATATGCGAGCAACCCATGTCAAAACCGTCAATCGAAATGCAAACTGCCTCGAGTAATAATACCAGAAACTACAAAGAAACTAAGTGTATAAAGACTGCATCAAGAATACACTCGGAGGAAATCAAACATATAAGCAGCATACTCGAGTGATACAAGCTCAATGCAACTACAACCGAGACTTAACTGATTCAAGCCAAGGCCGAAGCACACGTAGTGACACAAATCAGATTCAAGGGGAAATGCAAAAATGAAATATACAGCTAAAATTAAAACCGAGAGCATCCAGTGTTGAATTTATTCAAATTTATTGAAATCAGAGAAAACATCAACAACAAACAAAGTCGAACAACATGATCAAACTCAATTTGCAACCAAAGACAGATATGCCAAAGTCATAGAAAAATTTATCAACATCGAACAAATTCGAACCAAGTCAGAAAAGTCACCAATCACCAAAACAAAATCGAATTGCCATAACATAAAACTAAGTTGAAATAGATGTGAGTAAATAAATTTACTCACCTTTCTCAAACTCGGCCAAGACGACGCCGCCGTGCGCAACTGTAGTCGACCGACAAGCAAGGACGAACGAAATCAATCAAGGCGGCGGTCAACCGAGGAAGACGAGTGAGCTCAAGAATCGAAACCCTGATTTGCAAGCGAGCCGCCATTTTTCTTTTTCTTTCGAATTTTAGACTTAGGGTTTTTCGAATGAACATAAAAAAAAGGGGAACTGTATCTACTTAGAGAATTTTCACATCAAAAACATGGCCCGAGATTTCATTTTAAAGCCCACTCAACATTTAACCAATTTTATTAAAGAATTTTAACCCAATTAAAACAATCACTATCAATTAGCTAGCACGTTAACCGTTTAATAACGATTATAAATCAATACGAAATCCCGGGTTGTTACAAAAAGAAGTAAGTATCAAGATTTGGATTAAAAGAAGATGGTAGCAGAGGTAATGAGATGGTAAACACACATAGAGGGCCTTGGTAGACTCAAAGTAAAGGAAGGTAAAATAGGGGGTGGAATAGTTATTCTGCCAAGCCAGTTGCCAATGAGTTATTTAAAATATGCGTAGTTGTATTTTCTGTCCACTACAGTTTGGGGATGCATGATTTATTCCACAATTGGATGTGGTGATGGAAGTAATGATGAACCCTATTTAACAAAAGCTATAAAGAAAAGTTAAGATATGATGGCACGTTGGGAAGATCCATTTAACTTCTAGTAAGAAGTGGTAGGGCCACAACATCGTTAGTTAGTTGAGCTTGAAAGGTAGCTTCCAGCAATAGTTTCTTTGAGGTTTGGTTTATAAGCATTAATTGTCTCTATTGGTATAAAAGTGCATACGATGTAATGGAAATGTTCCTTTTTATGTGTTTTCTGTATGGACCTTTATATTATGGGAAAATAGTTAAAAAAAGGAAATTTTGAAAAGACACTTTACTAATGCGGAGGAAAAGAAATAGTAGAGACTATAAGTTAAGACATAAATTAAGAAAATTTATCTAACTAACTACTAAGATTAAAAAATAAGATTGTAAGCCCTAAAAAAATTTGGGAAATAAATTTAAACGACAAAGGATGTCCCTGTACCTTAAAAGCTGAAATTTATAATTGAACTTGTGTGCCGGTTGCTATCATGAATAAAAGAAAAGTTTTGAAACTTAAAAGTTTCTCACCAAGTTAGATGATGTCCATTATAGACATTAGATGGTTAACTAAACCCCAATTTCATGAGACGTGACATAAATTATTTTGAATGAAATATATAATATGTATACTTTTGAGAATTTTTGTTCAGAAGTCTTGGTTTTGAAAAATAAAATACCTTTGTGAAAAGTTCTGAAAATTTTGTGATGAAAAGTTTTTAAAAATTTTCAAAGTATAAAATTTTTATCGATGTTTTGAAAAGTAATACAAAAACATTTTTAGGCAGAAAAGAAAGAAATCAAATTTTGGAAATACCACATACCTGACATAGGAGAATAATTGACAGGTTGGTTAGTATGGATTTTGCTGTGTAACAGAGGTGGTAGTAAAATAAAATACAATTACTGATGAGGAACTTGTTTTAGCTATGAAAAGTTTTCCTATATACCTTGTAGATAAGCAAACTAAATGTTGATTTTTGAAGGGAAAAAAATCCAGTTTTCAAACTTTAAGATAAAAATTAACTATGCAAACTATACTTGAAAAAGTTGAAAAAGAATTCGAGAGCAAAAAGAATGTTCCAAAGTACAGTGGGAAGTTGGGTACCCAAGAGAGAAAAAAATGGAAAAATGGAAATACCATCTAAACCCTTTTCTCGACATAAAGAAAACAGCTTTAAAAAACTTGATTTTTCTAAATTTGGATATTACCAATAGTTTGCTTGAATTTTGGATAGTTGGAATTGGATGAAAAATTTGTTGAACTATGTTTCTATTCGTAAAGTGTGGAAAATTTTGGATGTAAAAAAATAAGTTTTGGTTTTCAAAAGGTGGATGCATATAGAACTCGTAGTATATTTAGAATGTTTGCACCATATTATTGGAATTAACTTAAAAAGACGCAATCATATAAGAGGCACCGATTTTGAACTGCTTAGTATGCATATCATATATGTTGTGATACACCATGCACTTGTATATGATTGGTTGCAAAAATCATTTGTACGCTAATTGATTTGTTAGTTTAGAATGATTGTACATTATATTACGTTGTTCGGTCCATGAGAAATTTCGAGGACGAAATTCCATTGTGGGAGGAGAATGTAACATCCCACTATTTTACGACAACTAAATAAAAATAAAAATAATAAATAAATAATAATTTTGAAAAATAGAATTTTTTTCAAATGTTAGAATTTGGCTATGAAAGTTACAATGTTGGGTTCGTGGTTTTTTTGATCAATTTTCATACATGAAGTTTTCTAATCGGAGTTCAAACGAGAAATTTATTGACGTTTGAAGTTTTGAAATACGAAATAATTATGTATGTAATTAGGGAAACAAATAATAATTAACTAATGTTAATTACAATAGTTAAACTTAACGGTATGTTAGATGTTAAGTAAGGGGCAATAGCGAACATGTTATAAGAATCGGCTAATTGAGGTAAAAAAACCAAATGAATCAAAATAACATAACAATTCATCGTAAAACAACAAGAACGACCAACCCTAGATGTCTCCTGGTCGACCGTAAGCAAAGGGCTACACGGTCCAGATCTAATACAATTTTATGGAATGACTGACATTGATTTGAACACTATGAATATAGACCTAGACTCTCACTTCCAAACTTAAATTTTCCAATGGACACAAAAGCTGTAATGACCCGCAAATTTATCACTTTGATAAATTTGATTTATTTTGAAAAATATTTAAATAAATTGTTAATAATACAAATAATATAGTTTTGAGCAATAATAAATAATAATAATCTTGTTGAGAACAATGAATAATAATGGTAATCTTATTTTGAATGGATATTACAAAAATATCTTCCTCGAGATTTAAATGGATAAAATAGCCGAAAATCATTTTATCGATATACCACTTTAAAATTGTTCAAAATCGTGTACAAGACTGGACACACACACTCAGTTTTATATTTAATGCGAATATAAAATAAAATAATTTATTTTATTTTTTAAAAATAAAATGTATTTATAACATCTTCGGTAATGTCATTATAATTAATAATTAATTAAAGATTTTCAATTGAGATTAAAAGATTTAATAATTATTTCAATTATTCAGATATTTTTTTTAAATTGTAATAATTCATTTGTAATAGTAATTAAGTGATAATAAATCATTTATAGTTGTTTTATAAAGATATATAATTGATTTGAAAATATAAGGAAAATCGATGTTGGTTTACCGGTATAGAAACACTTTTTGTAAATAATTGTTCAATGTTGATTTATTTTGTTTTATAACTCATATAAGATCATTTTAATTCATGAATAATGATAAGAAAATAGTTTTCAAAGTTTGTTTACGAATATTTATACGTTAATTAATAAATGAAAATATGATCGAAGATTGGAATCCGAATTCGTAACGGTTTGATATATATATATATATATTTACTTTATACTCTTATCATGTGTATATATACATGATAATGTGTGTTTGTGCATGCCACAAATGTGTACGAGTTATTTGAACTACGTCGTACAACTTATATATATATATATATATATATATATATATATATATATATATAAGTTGTACGACGTAGTTCAAATAACTCGTACACATTTGTGGCATGCACAAACACACATTATCATGTATATATACACATGATAAGAGTATAAAGTAAATATATATTAACTAATGGTAAAACAATGAAATATCTAAAGTAACAACTACTTTCAAAAGCAAACATCAAATCATATCACCGCCTCCACCATCATCACCACTATCACCTACACCTCATCATCACATGAGGGAGAGGAGGGGGATGCTGGGTGCCACAAGGGTGGAGGTGGGAGGTGTTTTCTTGGGTAGGTAAGGGTATGGTAGTAATTTCACTTCGAAGATATTTCTCATTTTTTCCATTAAATACCACCCCTCCTTCTCAATTATTCTTCACATTCTTCTTCTTCTTCATTCTCAAGCTCTCTTATGCTCCTTAGTGGCTTCTATGGAAGTCTCTCTTCTGGCTCAAAAAATTTAGAAAAAATAGGAGGGTTAAAAATAATGGAAGTGCTTAAGCACAATCCACTGATTACTCTCCAATTTTTCAAAAGTTAATCAAGTCTTCTCTAATCTCTTCCAAAATCTCGTATTAAGTCTAAGTCATCACGGGAAGCATGATTATCAAGTGGAAGGAGGCATGACCATGAGCTTTGGGTGTTTAGGAGATGTTTAGTGAAGTGTTGATTTTTTCGAATGTTGGTAGGAAGTATCGGCTTGGATTAAGGTGATAACTGTATTTATATATACTATATATTGGATGATATATATGTTTGGCTATGGTCGTTTATAATGATTGTTTATCATCTTTGGATGTTGTGAAAAAAATTGTTGTTTGATTATATTAACAAGTCATGTTAAATACATGTCATAAATCACAAATGAAATCACTTTCTTTTAGTAATGAAATGATATATATGAAATGCTAAACCTCTTAAAAATGGTTTAAAATATTTTAATATTTTTTATAAACACTAAAAAAAATTTGTTGAAGATTGAATGGAAATTGACAAACGAGTTAAAACTAGACGCATCGCGTAAAGTTCGCGATTTCACGCCGTAAAAGTCAAACGAGTATGTAGAATGGAATATAGCTCGAAATTCTTTGTAATAAGAATTTTCTGAGCTATTATATCCATAGTTTTCAAAAAAAGAAAGAAAATCAAGATTTCGTCTTATAGACTTTGAAATATAATTTAAACAAGTTTTCCAAAAATATCGCGGTTTTTTAGTTTGAAATCCAAAATGGGATTCCTTAAAATTTAATATTTTTTAATATTTTAAAAATATGAAAAAATATTTATAAATATTTTAAAATGTTTTAAAAGAGATTTGAGTTATATAAATAAATTTTCAAAAGGTGGAAAATTCGTTGTCAATATAACTTTAAAAACCACTATTCACAGCATTATTTGCAGCGGTTTTCAATAACTTTTGACATATAACTTTAAACTTAACAATTCTTTCCCAAATCTTTTATAAATGTTTTTAAATTAATATTTAAGTGTTTTAAAGATGATTTGATGATTTAATGCTTTTTTAAGGGGATTTATAAAAGAATTAAATAAATGTTGTTATAAGTAATTGTTTTAATCTTGGCTCTAAATATGCCGACGAGTACACCTGATTTTGCTGTTCGTGAGATTTGGTTAAAGCGCTTAAACTAAGAAGATGTTCAGGAGCAACCAGTGCCATGTCTCACCTGGCCTCCCCCAGACGAGGGATAGATAAGGTTGAAATGTCAAAAGCGAGTTAAGTATAAAAGATTAAAATTTTCAAATTTAAACAATTTGGATTTACCATCTTAGATAACATGGTTTCAACTTATTAAAAGGTTACATTTTAAAATTAAGTAATCTTGGTTAGATTTAAGTAAAATGATTTGGAATTATTTAATTAAACCAAAGAGATTAATAATGATAGGTTTAATGATTCCACTCGATCTAGAAAATTTCAGATAGTTAGGGAAAGAACAAATGAGAAAGAAGAACAAACAGTAACAAGTCACAGAAACCTCACATTCGCAGTGGATTAAAATATAATATCACATAAATAATAGTTTTACAAAGAAGAATTGTATCAGTACACTTATATTTTTATACATCAGAGTTACAACCATTACCAATCACTGGATAGTTTAAAACAACATGTCCTAGTTATACAATAATATATCACAGCGGAAAATACTCCATTCGTTCCTGCCCTCCAGCTCACCTCCCGAGCTCCAGAACGTCCTTACCTGAAAGTCTGTAATACTCGGTCTGACATACTATCTCGAAATTCTATGCTCGAATCTGGATCAAATCACTATGCGAATAGAATAACATACGTACACCCTACGTATTTATCTTTATTGGTTATTAGCCAAATCAATTGTCTTTCTATTCACATTCACTTTAATTTTCATTCACTTTTTCATAACTGCTTCAGTCCTATTTGGATTATCACCTCTATTCTTATCACACTTGGGTATTCAATCATAAACAGTTTAAACTCTGTCCATCTTAAATTTTAAAAATAGCTTGAAAAGTTTAAAAATAGATAAGTAGTTGAAAAACAATTTATAGTTTGTGAAATAGCTGTAAATAGTTCAGTAATTGTAAAATAATCGGGAAAATAGTTAAATAATTATAGAAATTTTAAATAATTGCAAAATAGCTATAAAATAGTAATTAGTGGTTGAAAATAGTAATTAGTTTATAAAATAGTTGAAAAATTGTTAAATAGTTCCAAAAATAATTGTAAAACAAGTATAAGATAGTTTTAGGTTTAAAAAGAAAAGTTGTACAGTAAATAGTTCGAAAAAATAGATTTATATTAAAAAAATTTATTTTGCAAATAGTCTAGAGTCAAACTGTTCAATTTCTAACCTCCATTTCCAATCAATTCAACTTAAATTTCCACTTCCATTTAAATTGACTCAATTCCAGTTTGAATAACTTCAATTCCATTTGATTTTGAAGTTATACAACTTCATTTTCATTTCAATTATTCCAATTCAAAATTTTCATTTGAATTTTTAAACTTATCCATCTTCGATCACAATTCCAATTAATTCAAATCTAATTCAGTTTGAACTAATTCAATTCAAATTCCAAATTTTAAACCATCTTGAATTTTATAAATTCGAGTTAAAATTTTTAAATGTTGATTTAATCCTTTAAATCAAATCAACTTAATTTCTGAGTTCAAATTCCAGAATTTCATTTTAAATCAATTTAATCTTTCAAAAATCAATTTATTACCCAAATTCAAGCTTAAAACCAATTTTCAACAATTTCAGTTGAAATTCTATTTTAAACACTCAAATCTCAAGTCCAAGTGATTCCATTTCTCTAATTTCAAACTAAAGTTTAATTTCTTTTTTTAATCTCAATAATGGATATATTACCATAATCCATGTCTTTATTTATTTAAACAAATCCAATTCACGTTTTTTTTTTAAAAATTATTAATAACAATAGGATGATATCATTCAAATTATTTTAAAACATCCATACATTTCCAATTTCCAAGTCTCAAACCCACTTTGAGATCATTCAAACTTCCCAATTTCCTCTTGAAATTATCAAATCAAATTGTGCATTCAACTTATTTAACTTCTTCCAAGTTAAATTCAATTTAATCCCATTAATCTCACTCCAAATTTGAATTCTTCACTTCAAATCCCAAATTTCTACCACTTAAAAGTTCAAAAACTTATCACTTTGGGTATCACATCTTATTCCAAATTTAAAACTCAGTATTTAGAGTTTATTTCAAATCGTCTTTGATATTATGTACACCAACACATATACACATATTTACTTCTTGGACCATCAAGCCAAATTGTAAAATTTAAACCGCCTTGGTTTTGATTCAAAACAAATTCCTTTAAATTTACAAACAACTTCTTATTCTAAAACAAGATTATATTCAAAATAGTTTGAATAATATTATTTCCTTTAACATTTTGAAACAATTTCCAATGTTTAAATTTAGAATCCAGAACTTCACAATTTGAATCCCGCTTTAATTTACATCCTTTCTAATTTACAAGTTATTCTCATCAAATGGTTACTTCCTTAAAACATTTTATTGTTTATTGGAAAACAATCATCCCACAATAACCATTCTATTTTCTAGTTTGAAACCAATTCTAATTCATCTTATTTTGAAACTCTTCCTCAACTTCAAGATTTTTAATTTCAGTTTGAATCCATTTCAAACTTATCTTTATTCAATTTCAGTTTGGTTGTATTTCTATTACCACTTAATTCTCATTATTAAAATTTTCAAATAATACAACAACCAATTACCTTAATATATAATGGTTAGAAGAATATTGCTTTATATATCAAAATATATTCTTATAAAATCATTTAAAATCTTTATATAGGAAAATAACAAGTACGCTCTCATATATATATATATATATATATATATATATATATATATATTCACTCAACTCATTTTAGGGTACAAGGATGTTTTTAAGATAAATATCTCTCGAATATACTATTTTCCAATAAAAAGAAATGAATAAATCAAATGATAATAGCCTATTTATAAAACATCTTTTTATCGATAATTGTTTTGAAGGAACCGGGGTTGGATTTGGGTAATTCCTATTCGAAAACTACTTTAATCCAATTTACGTTTCTAAAGTGTAGAAAATATGTATTGAAAACCTTGATTTTGAAGGCGGGGATCTTCATAACGGAAGGACTACTTGCTGACAATATTCAGATATGCTTTCGAGATAAATATATAGCAGTGGTCCCTTCGTTCTGGGATCTTCATATGCAAGGACTAACTCACTAGTAATCTTAGGGGTAATACCTAACATAATGTGGTAGGAGAGTGCCTTTGGTTTTTCATGTTCCTTAACAACTTGTATGGATGAATATCTAACGCTGCATTTCTAGATCATGTTGATTAATCTCTATGAATATATCATCTGTTTGATGGCAGAGAAAGCAACTTCTCTTAGCTTAACACCCTTTTCTAAGATATACGAGCTCAGGAGTTATACATTTGTAGAAATCAGTCGTGTGATTATGAAATGGTAAAGTGGCATTCAAAGTGGAATATGTGTTATATAAAAGGTAATCGTTGCCTCAAAGCCTCACATCTAGGAATAGTAAAATAGTGGATGCTTTAAGGCTAAAGTGGGTCGCAGCCAATTAGGTATAAAATCACCTTCTAAATGGATAACATGTCTACCCACTATAACATTGGGTTTAAGTTAAGTGGTGCATGCTATGAGACGTCTTGGATAGGTGGCCGGGTGATGTAATACTCGGTGCTATTCGTATATTAAATTCTTGGATAAGCCGGTCTTAATTCGCATGAGGACGGATGCATTCCTCTAGAAATGCACTGTACAGGTGGTAGTCCCTTACCTCGCTATTCAGTTGGAAATCCAATATCCAATAAGGGACGTACGAATTAGTTGTCCAAAGTACTGAAATGTGAGATGCAAGCATTTCAGCTAAGATTTATAAGTTTATTTGAAAATGTTTTCAAAAGAATGTCATTAAAAATAATATTACCAAATTTCCATGTAAAAAATGTTTTTGTTATCGTAAGGTAAAACTCATTCTATGTTTATGTGCGGCATAGTCTTATGAGATACCCTTTTGTTTTCAAAACCTGTATTTTGAGTTCTCATACCTGTCCCTTGACTGACCCGGAGTTTATTTCCATTTTCTTAAACTCTTGGCGCCTTATTTTTCTGGCCAGCCTTATAATCATGTTTAGTTGGAAAAAATCTAGAAGAGCTCGAAGCATGGATTTAGAAGATTCTTTAGTGGACTATTATCTTTTTTGCCACTGCACTTGTGTACTATTGTATTCCGCTTTTGAACAGACAGAGATTTACAGCGTCCATGTTTTACTCTTATAAATATATTTAAAATTTTCACTGCAAAGATTATATATATTGAAATAATATATGTTATTCCATTCGTGTAGGACTATGTTCTATCGTCTTATCCCTTTTACCCTTAAGAAACAGCCTCTCTTGCTCTCGGATTTACAGCAAGTGAATACCAAGGAGTTATCAATGTCGATTTTCGAGGGTCGAAGATCCAGGTCCTTACATTTGGTATCAGAGCTTTGGTTGAGTGAACACCTAAGCCTAATCATGGTAAAGTCTCATCAGAGATAGGGTTAGTAACACTATAGGATGAGTAACTTATTAGAGATAGGGTTAGTAACACCCGAGAATGAGTTGAGAGTATTATACATATGTAAGTGCCTATTTGTTAATGATATATAAAAGTGGAAAATGGCATGAGGACAAACTTTGAAATAATTTAGGCTGAAGGACAACAAGTTTCATTTTTAGGCTGAAGGATAAACTTTGAAAATAATTAGGCTGAAGGATAATGCTAGTTAGAACTAGCATTTTGTATAGTGTAAAAACTGAATTAAATGCTAGTTAGAACTAGCATTTTGTATAGTGTAAAAACTGAATATAATGCTAGTTAGAACTAGCACTCTAATTTTTTCCACAGCTTGTCCTTCAGCCGAAAAATGAATCTTGGTGTCCTTGAGACAATTTTTTTTATCAAACTTTGTCATTTTCCCTAATTCCCTCTATATAAAAAATGATTTTTGAAAAATATGGCGAATGAAATAATTTTTTCTAGAATTATATTTTATATATAAATAATATATTTTACAAAAGGATACATAGTTAGATATATTAAAACCTGGATGATTTTTAATCAAGATTTGTAAAATCTAAGTATAAACATCTTGTGATTTAAATTTCACAGTTGGACTATAAGATGTTTAACAAATAATGCTAAGAATATTAAGGGATATAAATAATAAATAAACTGATAAGCTGAAAAATGGTTATGAATGAGATTTTAATCTAAAAGTTTTTGGGAAAAAGTTTTCAAAGAATTTTTGAAAGATTATAATAATAAAATTTTAGTAATTATCATTGATTAACCAATCTTTTTGGTTAAAAGTTTAAGTACAAACACATTATGAATTCAATTTCACAATTTGACTATGTGGTGTTTGACAAAAACAAATTAATTTTGAAATAACAATAAAATTAGTTCACTTCAATCGATTGAATTTTGATTTAGAAGTTTAAACATGAACATCTCATGAATTTAGTATCACAATTTGATTATTGGGTGTTCGATAAATAATAAGTTAAAAATAAATTTGTAATTCGTTAATATACAGGTTAAGCAAAGTAAATTGGAAATTTTATACTGTAAAAGAGTATTGTAAAAGAGTGACATAAATATAAACTTAAGTTGTAAAGTGATTATATAACCACAAGTTGTAACTATATAAGGTGAATAAACTTAAATAAGGATCTATAAAATTCGAAGTAAATAAGTTTGTATAACTTATGAATGTGAGAAAATAGAAAGTAAAACCAAATTTTAAAAACGGTTAAAACATTTTGGTTTACTAAAAACATAATTTGAAATTGCATTATGAAATAAAACTTAAACTTAAGTGAATTTAAACGAAATAATATTAAAAATATAAACTTAAGTTTGAAGTGATAATGAGACATAAGTTTATAAAAAAACTTAAGTAATGATTTTACAGAATGGTTCATAAAGTATTATTAGCATTTCAGAAAATATACTAAGTAATATAAGAATATGAATAAAAGAATCTAAAGGTTAACTAGTTCAAGTGGCTCGAAAGTAACTAAAAATGGATAGGAGTTGTGTTCGGATGGCAAACGCTTCTCTTAAGTATTTCCCTTCCGGTTAAGAGGATATACAATACTATTGGTGATACCCAGTTCCTTGGTATTATTTTAAAGTTGCTCGATCTAAATAATTTTCTAAAGTTAAAAAGGAATACATATCATAATCAAAGAAGTTTATGTAAATTTGGAAAATAAATGGAAATTACCTTTAAATTTAAATGGTTTTATTTTGGAAAAGAAATAGAAATATTTTGTGCATAAATTTTTCGAAGCAATAAATTTATAAACAAAGTTTTATAAATAAAGGGATATGTTTATATATGACATTTTGATAAATAAAAGTAATAAGTGCTATGAAGGAGATTTTATAAAGAAGTGGAATTTTGAGTGAAACTTAATAAATGAAAGGTTTTCATAAATATTTTAGTAAGTTAATAAGCAAGTATGTTGTGCGTAGTTTATTTCGTTGCACAATTTGATTTAAGATTCGAGTATTGAACTTTGAGGTATTTACCCCGATCCAAAAAAGAATTTATCACTTTATTCTTAACGATGAACACTGATGAGGGTTTATGATTGGGTACTTGAGTTTTCTATCATAGTTGAGTGCTACGCAAGGAAGACTAAAGTTTTGATCAGAAAACTTGATCAGGATCCGCACTAGAGGATTGGGGATCAATACTAGTTCTGAAGTAAAGTTGTGGACTAGAGTAGTAGATTGAATCAGATAATGCATGCGAATGATCAATATATACATCGCTCAAGAGCAAGCTTAAAAATAAATATTTTGTGCAAACACCTTCGGGTTTTTGTTCTGGTGTAATTTCGAGGACGAAATTCTTTCAAGGGGGAAGTCTATAACGAGCCGCAAATTTATCACTTTGATAAATTTGATTTATTTTTAAAAATATTCAAATAACAGGTTGATAATATAAAGAATATTTTTTGAGTAATACTAATAATCTTATTTTGAACAATGAATAATAATGGTAATCTTATTTTGAATGGATATTTACAAAAATATCCTCCCCGGGATTTAAATCGATAAAACAACCGAAAATCGATTTGTCGATAAACGACTTTATAATTATCCAAAAGCGCAAATAGGACTAGATATATACACTCATCTTTATACTTAAACAAGAATATAAAATAAAATATATTTATAACGTCATCGGTAATGTCATTATAATTAATAATTAGTTAATGATTTTAAGTTGAGATTAAAAAATTTAATAATTATTATAATTATTCATATAATTGTTTTAAAATTTCAATAATTCATTTGAAATAGTAATAAATTGATAATAAATCATTTATAACAGTTTTATAAAGATATATAATTGATTTGAAAATATAAGGAAAATCGTATCGGTTTATCGATATAATAGCACATTTTGTAAACAATTGTTCAATATTGATTAATATGGTTTGTAACTCACAGATCATTTTAATTGATGAATAATAATTAAAAAAAATCATTTTCAAAGTTTTTTTACAAAAATATATAAGTTAATTAACAAATGAAAATAGGACCAAAGATCGGAATCCGAATTCATAACGGTTTGACGTATATAAGTTGTGCAACATAGTTCAAATAACTTGTACACATTTGTGACATGCAAACACACACGTTATCATAAACATTTACACATGATGAGAGTATAAAGTAAATATATGGTTACTAATGACAAAAGAATAAAATATCTAAAGTAATAATTACTTTAAAAAGCAAACATCAAATCAATCTTATGCCACATCACATCACCACCTCTCCCATCATCACCACCATCACCTCATCATCACATGAGGGGAGGGGACTGCCATGCGCCATAAGGGTGGAGGGGGAAAGTGTTTGCTTGGGTGACTAAGGGTATGGTGGTAATTTCACTTCGAAGATATTTTCTTATTTTTTCCTATAAATATCACCCCACCTTCTCACAAAGTCTTCACATTCTTCTTCTTCTTCTTCTTCATTCTTGAGCTCTCTTATGCTCCTTAATGGATTCCATGGAAGTCTCTCTTCTTTCTCAAAAAACTTGAGAAAAGTAGGAGGGTTAAAAATAGTGAAAGTGCTTAAGCACTAATCCATTGATTACTCTCAAAAAATTTCAAAAGTTAATCAAATCTTTTCTAATATCTTCTAAATTCTAGTATTAAGCCTAAGTCATCATGGGAAGCATGATTAGCAAGTGGAAGGAGGCATGGCCATGAGCTTTGGCTATTTAGGAGATGTCTAGTGAAGCGTTGATTTGTTTAAATGTTCCTAAGAAGTATCAGATTGGATTAAGGTGAGAACTCTATTTACATATACAATATAATGGACGATATATATGTTTGGTTATGTTTGTTTATAATGATTGTTTATCATGTTTGGATGTTGTGAAAATATCATTTTTTGATTATACTAACAAGTCATGTGAAGTAAACGTCGACAATCACAAAAGGAATCACTTTCCTTTTATTAATGGTACATATGAAATGCTAAACCTTTAAAAAATGGTTTAAAATGTTTTAATTTTTTTTATAAACACTAAAAACAAATTTTGTGAAGTTTGAATGGAATTTAAAAAGCAAGTCAAAACTAGGCGTGTCGGGTGACGATAGTTCTCGATTTCACGCCGTAGAAGTTAAATGAGTATATAAAGTGGAATATAGCTCGAAATTCTTTTTAATAAGAATTTTCTGAGCTATAATTTTCAAACAGAAGAAGAAAATCAATATTTCATTCTGTAGATTTTGAAATACAAGTATAACAAGTTTTTCAAAAATATCGCGGTTTTGCAGTTCAAAATCCAAAAAGGGATTTCTTAAAATTTAATATTTTTAAATGTTTTTAAAATACGAAAAAATATTTTAAATTTTTTTAAAATATATATGAGTTATAAATAAATTTTCAAAAGATAGAAAAGTCGTTTTGGTCATATAACTTTAAAACACCATTCGTAGCATTATTTGCAGCGGTTTTCAATAACTTTTGAAATATAACTTGAAACCTAACAATTCTTTTCCAAATCTTTTATAAATTTTTGAAATGAATAATTAAGTATTTTAAAGATTATTTTAAGATTTAATGATTTATTTTAGAGGATTTAAATAAAAGAATTTAAGAAAAGCCGTTATAAGCAATTTTTCTAATCTTGGCTCTAATAAGCCGACAGGTACACTTGTTTGTTCTATTCGTGAGATCTGGTGGATGCTTAAATTAAGGAGATGTTCAAGAGAAACTAGTTGCCTAGCTCACCTGGCCTTCCCCATGCGAGGGATAGGTAATGTCGAAATGTCGGAAAAAGTTGAGTATAAAAGATTGAAATTTGCAAATTTAAACGGTTCGAATTTACCATCTTAGATAACACGGTTTCAGCTTATGAAAAAGGTTACGTTTTAGAAATAAGAAATCTTGATTAAGATTTAAGTAAAAAGATTTAGAACTATATAATTAAAACAAAGAATTTGATAAAGAGAGTTTTAATGATTCCGTATATACCAATAAGAATGTTTCAAAGATATATATCTCTCGAAGATATTTTTTCCAATAAAAAGAAACGAATAAATCAAGTGATAATCGCCTATTTATAAAACATCTTGAACTGTGCCGTATTTGGGTAATTCCTATATAATCCACTTCGAACCAATTTTTATTTCAAAAGTGAAGAAAACATATATTGAAGACCTTAATTTTGAAGGTAGGGATCTTCATAACAGAAGGACTGCTTGTTGACAATATTCGAATTTGCTTCTGAGATAAATAAATAGCAATGGTCCCTTCATTCTGGCATCTTCGTATGCAAGGGCTAACTTGATACTAATCCTAGGGATAATACCCGACAGAATGTGGTAGGAGAGTGCCTTTGGTTTGTCCTGTTCCTCGAAAACTTGTATGGAAAAATGTCCGACGTTGCATTTCCAGATCATATTGATTGATCTCTATGAACGTATCATCTGTTTGGTGGTGGAGAAGACAACTTCTCTTAGCTTAACACCCTTTCCTGAGTTGTACGAGCTCAGGAGTTATACTGTTGCAGAAATCGGTCGTGTGATTATGAAATGGCAAAGTGGCATTCAAAGTGGAATATGTGCTATGTAAAAGGTAATCATTACCTTAAAGCCTCACATCCGGGAATAGTAAAATAGGGATGCTTTAAGGCTAAAGTGGGTCACAACCAATCAGGGTATGAAATCACCTTCTAGATGGATAAAATTTCTAACGCTATAGCATCAGGTTTAAATTAAGTGGTGGTGTAATATTAGGTGCTATTCATATATTATATCTTTGGATATGCCAGTCTCAATTTGCATGAGGACCAATATAGGGCCCTTGGGTGCATTCCTTTAGAATGCACTGTACGGGAGATAGTCCCTTACCTCGCTATTCAGTTGGCAATCCAATATCCATTAAGTGTTGTACGGACTTAGTTATGCAAAGTATTGAAATGTGAGATGTAAGCATTTCATCCAAGATTTATAAGTTTATTTGAATTTTTTTTTCAAAAGAATGCCATCAAAATAATATTACCAAAATTGCACGTAAAAAAGTTTTGGTTATCATAAGCTATAAACACGTTTCGTGTTTATGTGCGGCATGGTCTTATGAGATAACCTTTTATTTTCAAAACCCATATTAAGTTCTCACACCATTCCAATGACTAACCCGAAGTTTATTTGCTTTTCCTTAAACTCTAAGTGCCCTAATTTTCTAGCCACCCTAGTAGTCGGGTTTAGTTAAAAGAAATTTAGAAGAGCTCGGAGCATGAAGTTAGAAGATTCTTCAGTAGATTATTACCTTTTTGCCACCACACTTGTGTACTATTGTAACGACCCGTAAATTTTGATGAATAAATTTGGTTAATTTAATTAAATTTTGTAATTAAATTTAGAATTTTTTTTATAATTTATAATGAAGCAAACGTAAAAAGGAAATGTAGCATTGATAAATTAAATAGGACTTTGTGATTTAATATTTGGAGAAATAAATTTGTGTAACTTTTTAATGAAATAATAAGTGAATTAAAACGTACCAATGCTAATTATGGTTAATAATAATTAATAGGATGAATGAAATGATAATTAATGAATTTATTTAAAATTGTAAAGTTATAATGTAATAAATGGTGATTGGTTGGGAAGAATGAACATTCCAACTTAATAAAATAACTTAAATGTTATGGCTTAGTTTTAAATAGAATATAATAAAAACAAATACAATCAGTGTATTAATGTGTGAAATAATATATGGATTAAGTGTAACTGATTGTAAATTAAGGCGATTATGTTAATGTAAGTTAATTAAAGCTGAATTGTGTAAATTGAATGAATTTGCAATAATTAAAAACAATGTAAGAGGATATAGCTGGTAATAAATTAATATAAGAAAATAAATGTAAAGGTTGAATTAATCAATGAATTAATAATGAATAAAGGGTGATGGAATAAAATTAGTGTTATATATGTAGAATAATAACCTGGGTTGATTGGTAACAAACTTTTAAATGCAAATAGAAGCAAATAGGTGACAATTAATATAAGTTGTTACTTATTTAATGTGTCGAATAAACTTTGGTAACCAATTACAATAAATCTTAAATTTAACGTTTTCTTAATGTTAATTTAAAGTAATAATAAATGTAAGGAAGTATTAGAAATATATATTATTTTCATAAGATAGTATAAAGGAATGTAAACTGGTGATCTACGTATGAAATAATAACCAAAATTAGGGAAATAGTGTTAATGTAAGTAAAGTTGTAACAAATTGGTTTACTAAATCAAATTTGGATATCAATAATGTAATGGTTATGAGAATTAATGCAAGGCTGAAGGTAGGTATGTAATAAACAAATAGAAACGTGAAATTTTCATAAGTAATAAATTGGAAAAAAAGGAATGGAACTAAGGTTTGGTATTAAACCTTAATTTATATGTGTAATTAACAAGATTTCACATTTGAAACATAGCCATTAACACAAATAAAGATAATTAGGGGTATATAGTGTAATGGAATATAAAACCAACAGTAACTGAGTGTATAGATTAATAATAAACTTAATAAAAGAGTTGAATTGAATTAACCAATTTATTTGGAACTAATTAATTGGCACTCAAATTTAAAGTAAATGGGTTTATTGTAAGAAATTGAAATTAGATACTACGGTAAACTGGAATTAAGATGAAGTTGAGAATATTAATGTAATAGCCTGAATCCAATGTTAAAAATTTTCCATTTGATAGCAGTGAAGTGAATAACATAATGAAAAGTCAATTAAATAGAATTATTGGAAATTTACTTATAATTTTGAATATAATGGAATTGAAAATTTGACACTGCAGTTGATAGATTAATCAACGATAAATTGACGTTTAAATTTGTTTAAATCATTGTAAATGATTATGAAGTTTAAAATGTTGAAATTTGTCAATTATCGAAATAAAATTGAAAATTTGATTTAATTAATTAATTAATTGTTTATTTAATTAATGGAAAAATAGCCATTTTGGCACTTGACTCGGATTTCGACGAAACCAGTTTCATTGGATTCATAACGATGAATTATTGTAGGGTTTCAAGTTTCGTAGCGATCGGACTTGTCGTTTGATCGTACGGACTCGAAACGCCTTGAAATTTATGAAATTGAAATCAATTTGAAAAATATTGATTTAAGCATAACTTCTTCATATGATGAAATGTGGACTTGAAACTTGTTCCATCGCGTTTAAAATATTTAAAAACATCTATTTTGATATATGGGTCGACCCAATTTCGTTTCGGAGTCAGAACGGCTTTTTTGGACCACTTTGTCGTTAGCGCGTATATTCGACCCGATCCATCCATTCAAATGTTAACCCTTCTTGTATATATCCTGCTATAAACCCTAGCAGACTCTGTTCCACATTTCTATACGTTCTATTCACATCCTCACTTCAATGGCAGTCAAACCCTAATTCCAATTTGCAATCCCAAATCAAATCAAAAGCTAAAATTTCAATCTCCTCAAATACTATCGAATTATATATGGATTTGATGCTCTCGACGAGAGCAAGTCAAATATATAATTCATTGTCCGATCCGAAGCTCTGACTGTCTAGAATTTGACGAATCAGCTGCGGCCGTTCATCGTGTCACGATCAAATGCGACCGATCGTCGATTTAAGGGTACGGGGTGGTGGAGATCATCGTACGCAACTCATCGGTGGTGGTCATTCGTCGATTCTGGATTGTTGTGTAAAATTCGATTAGGGTTTTAAACCCATGCGGCGGCGGCAGTGATATAGGGGGCCGAGAGGGGTGGTTTTTGGGGCATTGCTGCGGTAGAGGGAGGCGATCGTGTTGGCGGCGGTGGCGTGCTCGCAGGTGGCCAGAGGCGGACGTCGTTCGTGGTCAACGCAAGGGCTATGGGTTCCGTTCATGCTGTTGGGTAACGTGCGTTTCTGGAAGATGGCTCTAGGGAGTGCGTGTTGTACGTGGCGTGGCATGTAGGGTATAGTTTTTTTCCATTTGTCTATTTTATTTTTATTAAATTACAATCGTAGTGTTTTAACTTCAATAACTTTCTCATACGATATCCGATTCACGCGCGATTTGCTCTGCTAGGTTCGTATTGGAATTTCGGACATTTTGGCGCTGGTTGGATGAATTCGAAGACTGTTGAATTTTTGGGTTTAAATTGGATTTGAATTCAATTTAAATTCAAAAGGTGAGTGTTTTAACCCACTCACAACTTCTAAAATTTCTTATGTTTGTTAAATTTATTTATGATATGGTTTGATATTTATTTATAACTGTTTGGCTTATATTTAATCATCATCTCCGTTAATTGCATTTATTTCGTTATTTAATTTATTATTGAATATAACTGCCAGTTAAATTACCTGTTATGTATTATCAGTTATATATTGATATTGATTGATTGTTTTGTATGATGATTGTGATGGATGTATGATTTTATGATGGATGAATGAATGTTTATTTATATCATCAAATTCAACAAGTTGTTTTGTATTTATTTTGATTCGGGATTGCGGATTGAAATGATATACAACCGCATTTTTATTTTTAAATTGCGGATTGAAATGATAAATATCCGTATCACTTGACCATATGATAGAAAATTATATACAGACACCGCGGTATATATATAAAATTATTTTTGAAATGATTTCTATGGTTTTGGAAAGAATATACGGTTTAATAAATATTAAATTTTGATGTTACATAAATATTATTTATATATATACATAGTTAATTTCTTGAATTTAAGCTATGTATAAAATTTGTTAATAAAATGAGTTTAATGATAAAGCTGATTTCTTTTATATAAAATGGTTAAGTATCTATTTAATTTCTATTGTATACAGAATTTATAATGACTCAAATAAAATTAAGGTTGGAAGATAAATGTGAATTTGTTTTAAATTAAAGTATTTAAGAATTATGCTCGAAAATTTTGATTTGAAATGTAAATAAATTGAGATTTAAAGGGTATGATTTTATAACTTGATTTTTGTTTAGAGGATTTAAATGAATATCAAATTTTTTTAAATGAATATTATCAAGTTACTGTAATTGGAAGAATATCCAGTTATTTGAAGTTTAAAGGTTTTACTTAAATGATAATGGATTTATTAAGTAAACATTTCAAATCGAAATAATAGTAATGGAATTTGATATATATGAAATTATCAAAGAATTCGTTTTGAAATGGTGTAATATTTAAAGCATTGAAATATATGGAAATTGAAATGGTTTAATTGGGAATTTAAATCTATAATTGGAATTGATTTGTGAAGGTGAAGAAACTATTTTATTTTATAAAGTAATTTGATATTTAAACCATTTAAGTGGTGTAGGATGTTTCAAAGTTATGAAATTCAAAGTTTTATGTTTGAAAGGCTATATTTCAAGTTTTGGTTTCGAAATATTATAACTTTGAAATGATATGGTTTTAGAAAAGGATATATTTGAAATTTATATCAAAATAATTTGGGTTTTTAAAAACGAAATTGATATCGTATATATATGGTTTTGAAATGGACATTATATTCTGGTTTTTAAAGTATAAACTATTTTGAAAAGACCGCGGTGTTATAATAACGGTTGGTTATTAAAGGGACCGGGATCGAAAGTTGTCATACTCTCTGCCAACTCCGAAACCACTTTAACAACCGTGTATGCGGTGGAGATTCCAGAATAAAGTAGGATGGTGGTGACGTTCTATTATGGTAAATACGTGGACCCGACTCCCATGAGTTGGCATAAGGTGGCTAAAACAGGAGCGATTCTCGGGCCAAGGGGGTAGCACCCTTTATCGGACACATCCATTCGATACTATACTCTGACTTTGGATTGATTCGGTGACCACCTTTATTTTTTTTGATTTTGGGGGTGTTTGTTCGAGGTGGGCAGTAGCTGCGACTATGCGTTACCACCAGCCCGGATGTGTAATTGGTATATCTACCCTGGCATTGCCTAGTTGTGCCGTGTTACCTACCCTAGCGCGCCTAGTACGAGTTTCTATTTGTGTCGTGCCTATGGAGTATCCTCTGGTAGCCTCCCGATTAGGAGGTATTACGGTACTGTATAGACTATTGGCATTATTTGTGTTAAGGGCTATATGGGCAACCCCTTAACGCTATTAAAAAAATAAGTTTACTTTACTATTAGACATTATTATAATAGCGAAATATACTACATAGTAAATAGTTTAACGGATCCTTAGAAGATGTGAATCCCGAGAATCTCTTGAGTTATTGCACTCACGTTTGACACTGGATAGGAGATGTCAAACCCCGTAAACATCTCCGACGCCTTTACACTCATATTTTTTCCAGTTGATTTAACTTACATAAGATCTTTTAGTTCTGACTCGAGTGTTTTGTCTTTTCAATTCGCTCGGGTCAGCCTGAGCATTTCAGAATTCGAAGACTTTAGCTCTGGAGGACGAGGATGAAGATTTATATTACTATTATCTACTATATTATTCCACTACACCATTTTATTCCGCTTCTTTATTATTGTCATTTGGTATGTGAACTCTGATATTTATTGTATAAAGAAAAATCAAATGTTTGTAAAACAGTTTTATGAACTGTATATTGATTATTATATTTTATCGTTCCGCTGCAAGATTCTGTTTTGTTTTTTCTTCTCTGCTTTCTTATTTACCCCATAACAATCCTCCCTTTTGTATGTTTTAAGTCTGACGTGTGTGGTTTATCGTCGATTTAAAGCGTACGAAAAGGCGGGATGCTACAACTATTGTATTCCGCTTTTGTGCGGATAGAGATCTATAACTGTTCATGTTTAAATTTGATAAATGTATTTAAAATTTCCACTGTAAAGATTATATATATTGAAATAATATTTGTTATTCCATTCATGTAAGATTCTATTTCGTCTTCTTTTCTTTTTAGCCTTAACGAACCGCCTCTTCGGCACTCGAATTTGCATCATGTGAATACCGAGGATGTATCAGTATCAGTTTCCAAGGGCCGAAGAAACAGATCTTTACAGAAGCACTGTCATTTTCTCTTTCCACCAAAATTTTTGAAGTCTTAAAAATAGTCCTGGTTTACATGTATACATAATTAAAGAATAATAAAAGATGACCGAGGAAGATAATAAGCTCAAATCAAATCGCCAAAGCCATTGTAAATCGTAAATCCGAATCTAAAATACAAATAAAATTCCAAATCTATTTTCTAACTAGATCTATGATAACTCTATGTATGCTTGTAGTGTATAAATCCAAATAGGGAAAAAAGGGGCCAAAGTGGAATAATATGGATTTGATTAGGAGGTTTGGAAAGCTAAAAAGAAGGGAGAATATTATATACTTTTGTATAATATTATATTTATGTCATTGTAGATCTATTCCTATATGCCTGGAATGTAAATTGGAGTTGTGGACTAAATCAATTTGTATGCAATGAAATTATATACCCTTCCTGCACACTATGTAATTGTTAACCTAGTTTATATGTGTTATATGAATGTAAATCTAGAAAATGTTTCTTCTTTGGAATTTTTCAAAAGTAATTTTTCAAAAGTTTTCTTTGGAATTTTTCTTCTTTAATGGGGACCATTCCCCTTTCAATTTCTTCTCCCGCCATTCCATCCCTTCCCTCCACTTCTTATCAGTCCCGTCCTTCTTCCCCTATTACTGTACCTTTTTCTGCCATTCCTACATCGACAACCATACTTCCTTCTGACCCATCGTCCTTTCATCCAACTTCCACACGCTCTTCACCAAATATTCTTGTACCATCTTCTTCTGTGGCAGCCTTGTCCACTGATCTACCCCCTGTCCTTTCATCCCCTATTCAACCTTTAGTAGCATCATCTCCACACTTGTCTCACATCCTACCGCCAACACCTTGCCCTCCTGTTGCCTGGTCCTCCTTGTTTAAGTCCAGACCTAACAACGCTAGTAAGTATGTACCGCGTGATATCAAGTTAGTGTTTGATGGTGATGCTATTGTTCCCCCATCTGAAGTTGTACAGGCTGGCAACTTGAAGTGGAAAGAATATCTGGTTGGGTTCTTTCTTGATAAACCACTACCATAACTACTGTCCTATATCATCTTAAGAGAGCATGGAAACTGCAGGGAACAATTAGTGTGAAATCTGATGGCTTTCTCTTTTTATTTAAGTTTTCAAATGAAGAAGATAAGAATAGAATTGCTGAGTCTGACCCAATTGTTATGAAGAATAAATTATTTATTGTTAAACCCTGGGATGAGAATGTTGGTAACTCCTGTAGTAGCATTAAAGCAGTTCAAGTGTCGATTAAGCTATCCAATATACCATTGTTTGCTTGGTCCACAGTGGGTATCAATTGGCTTGCATCCAGGGTGGGGAAACTCTTATGTTTAGATGCATCAACTGAAAAATTTGATAGAATCTCGTATGCCAAGTGTATGGTTGAAGTATCCCCTCATTCTGAACTTCCTGACACCTTTGCTGCCAAGCTTCTTGATGGCACTGAACAAATAGTTGAGGTGAATTATTTGTGGAGACCTGCTATCTGTACTAATTGTAAGGAGTTTGGACATACGAAATCTAGTTGCAATAAAATGGAAATAGCTAGTGAAGGGATAAACAGGAGGATGGGAAGTGATGATGAACTAAAACAGTGTGATCATGTTCAGAGTAAGGAGACAAAAGGGAAAAACTTGGAGAAGGAAAGTAAAGTGAAGCAAGTTTGGTAAAAAGCGAACAATAACAAGGGAAAAAAAAGAAATGTAACTGTGGAAGACAAAGCAAATGCAATGAACAAGACCAGTGGAAAAGGGATTTTATTCTCAAACTTGGATAAGGAAGAAAACAAGTCTTCCTTAGTTGTGCACACGCCCCCCAGTGATGGTACCAGAGAATTAAACCAATTTTCTGACAACAACAAGTTTAGTCTGCTTCAAGACATTGAAAATGAGCAAGGAATTATAGAGTTAGTGGATGTAGAGGAAGGAGAGATAACTAATCATGCGAGCACTTTAGTAACTGATGATACACTGTCTTTGTGTACTGGAAACTTGTTTGAAAGCAACACTGGAACAAATAATGAATCAAGTCAGACAAAAGATGGGGTGGAGCTACTTATCCCAACTAGTACAAAGATTACTGCAAGTAATTGTGGAGTGGTATCAGTGACTCTTGACCAAACTGTGCATGTGCACACTGGTGTATCTGACATTGATGCAAAGTGGTGTCAGTCATATGAACAACAAATAAAACAAGTCATTCTCAGCATGCACCAAACAATTGTGGATAAGCCCCCTGTCGTTCCCTCTGATTACAACTTTACCATTCCAATACCATGATGGCATGATAGCGTCCCCACTTCTGTTCATCTTGCTTCACCAAATTCCCCCACCACTATTCCCAATTCCTCTGAAACAACCACCCTCCCCTCTCAGTACATTACTGGAATTAAAACAAGATCTCTTTCAGCAAAGAGAGGAAACAAAATTCATCAATCCCTTTAATTTATCCATGTATAAAAAACTAGCTTCCTGGAATGTTAGGGGTGCACATTCGAAATTGAAACTTGATCAAGTCAAAAGCCTCATCAATATGTATGATATTTGTCTTTTTGGAATTCTAGAAACCAAGCTCAACCTTCCCTTATCAATTAAAGCTGCTAATTACATAAATCCACAGTGGGATTATCACCACAATCTTGATACTGCATCTTATGGTAGAATTCTAGTAATATATGACCCTACTGTGTTGACCTTATCCCCTATCTTATCCACTAGACAATTTATTCATTACAATGTCCACCTCTCTCAAACTCAAACTTCTTTCTACTTAACCCTTGTATATGCAGACAATTCTTCTCTTTCCAGAAACTCACTTTTCAACTCCCTCCCACCACTACGACAGAACACACATCCCTGGGTTGTTCTCGGTGACTTTAACTCATGTTTTAGCATTGATGATAAAATGGGAGGATCTCCTCTACTTCCAAATGACATTGCACCTATCAATCTTGCTATTACTGACTCTGACCTGATCTTGGTTAACAAAGCTGGTGCAAAATTTTCTTGGAACAATCGCAGCCGTAGTCGTGTTTGCACTTTCGCTACTATTGATCATGCTTTTTGTAAAATTCCCTCCCTTAATCAATGGCCTTCCTTATCAGTTTACCTTCCTCTCCCAATAATATCGGACCACTCACCACTAATCCTTTCTCTTGATCCTCATTTAAGAAGAGACAAAAGAAGTTTTAAATTTTTTAATGCTTGGGCAAAACATGATGACTTTCTTGATATAGTAACTACTGTACACAATACCTATTGCTGTTTTGGTAACCCTATGTATAAGTTTTGCAGGAAATTGAAAAGTATAAAGCAAACACTCAAATCATGGGCTTCCTCCACCTTTGGGCATGGCAATTTGCTCTCTACCACTCTCATTGAACAACTCAAGGCAAAACAGGAACACATGATGGAAAATCCTGATGATGTCAATGCTGCCAATGAAGAAGGACGTATATACTTGGAAGTGAATAAAGCACTGCAGCTGGAAGCAAGTATGAAAAGCCAACAACTCCGCAACAAATGGTATGAAGAAGGTGATAAGAACACTAAATTTTTTCATGACTCTCTTCGGGTGAAGCATGCCAGAGAAAACATTTACAATATAATGGATGAACATGGTAATGAATTCTCTTCACCTGAAACTGTGGATAAAGCCTTTGTTGATTATTTCTCTAAAGTTTTTACCAACAATTCTTGCTTCACTCCTGATCTTGCCTTATTTCTTCCCTTCCGCTGCCATGCATTACAGTTCTTCAAGCTGAAGCATTAATAAAACCTGTTACCGATGAAGAAATTAAGAATACACTCTTCTCTATGAACCAACATTCATCTGCTGGACCTGATGGTCTAAATGTTACCTTCTTTATTGCAACGTGGTCCGTGCTTGGCCATGAATTTTGTAAAGCTATCCATAATTTTTTCAACAAGTGTAAAATGCTGAGAGAGATCAATGCAACGAATATTGCCTTAATCCCTAAGGTTTCTCCCCCTGACAAAGTTTCATGCTTTAGGCCTATATCGTGTTGTAATGTTATGTATAAATGTATTTCAAAAATCCTTGCAACTAGGTTAGTTTGTGTTCTTCCAACAATTGTGTCTCACAATCAAGCTGCATTCATCCCTTCTAGAAACATACTTGATAATGTTCTTATTGCCCATGAGTTGATGAAAGGTTATGGAAAATGTAATGCTACTCCTGCTGCTGCGCTTAAAATCGATATAACAAAAGCTTATGATTCCATACACTGGGAATCTATTGTGTAACGACCCAGAATTTTAATTTATTAAAATTTTAATATTTAATTAATTTTAAATATTAATAAGTGAATTTATAAGTCAAATAAATTTTAATTTGAATTATTGAATTTAATTGGATTATTAAATCGATAATTTAATATGTTAAATTATGGAAATAATTGAAAATAGCGTTAAATATGATTGTAAATGATTTGTAAAATTTTATTTTATCATATTGGAGTTAGAATGATATTTTATAACTTTTAAAATCGAATTAAAAGTTTATTTGTGAAAATTGAACATTTTAATATTAAAATCGACTAGTGAAAATAGTCAATTTTTGAACAGTCTCAAAATTGAACGAAACCAGTTCCATTGGATCCGTAATAGTTAGTTATTACTGGATTTCAATTTTCGTGTCAATCGGAGTTACCGTTTGATCGTGGCAGCTCGAAACGCATCGATTTATTTTTAATTTTAATTTGGCGAGTTAAAATAGCCATTTTTCAAAAAGTCTCGGATTTCGACGAAACCAGTTTCATCGGATCCATAATGTGATATTATTGTAAGGTTTCAAATTTTAAGTCAATTGGATTTACCGTTTGTCCGGTACAAATTAAAACGCCTAGAAAATCGCTTAAATCGGTTTAATTTAAATTGAGCGCTTATAGCCATAACTCACACAGATATCCGAATTAGCTTCCGAAACATGTTCCATTGTGTCCGGAACGCGGGGTAAACCCTAGAAACGCTGGTTACGGTGCGTAAATTGGAGTTCGGAATTTCCGGGATGAATAGTGTTTCGTCGGTTCCTTATAAATAGCCACCATTTCTAAAAAAATAAAAATAAAAACACTTAATCCCTAATTTCATACTACAGCCGCCTCCTACTCAACCAATGGCCAGAAACTCACGACCTTTCCCCCTCGATTAGTCCAAATCCGTCGACAATTAGGCTAAACTTTCAACTAGAGTATTGAAGAGGGTGATGAGAGCTTCGATGTGAACGGCTGTGATGTAAAACGGAGCATCGTAGTGGGAGCTACAAGGGGCCGTTCGTGGCCAGTTGCGCACGCAACACGAGGTGGAGGAGATGGCCGAGCTTCATGTGCTTGAGGCCGAGTGTAGCTTGTGGTGAGGGCTACGCGATGGAACTCCCTGATCGAGTTTTAATCGAGCGAAGAAGTGGTGATATTCAACCCCAGTTGCTTGTTGATGGGTTCGAACGGCCTGTACATTTGTGTGAGAAGGAAGATGGTGGGGGGGCCGTAGGATTTGAAATGAACGGTGGATGCAGGTTGTAGGTTATAATATTTTAAATTATGTTGTAACTTTTAGTTTAAATCGTGTTAAACTTTAAAAATGCATAACTTTTTCATACGAGGTCGAAAACGCGCGAAACCAGTTGCGTTGGAATCGTATGGACGAGCACTACGCGATGAAATTGGATTGGAGTCGTTTGGAGTTAGTGAAAATTTTGGGTAAAATTAAACGTCCGTTTGATTTTATTCGAAATAAATCGCTAAAACGGAATTTAAAACCAAGGTGAGAACTTCTCACTCAATCGAATCAGTTTCGATTTTATTTTAAATAGTTAGATTTAAAATATTTGAATGCATGTTTGAATGATGATTGATATCTATTGATTGTTAAAATAGACATTATACGCCGTTAGTAAGCGGATGTTATTTATTAAAAACATATACCACGAATATTTCATAAACAGTGAAATTGATATTATATATAATAGCAATATATATATATTGGCATATGTATATATTGGAGTTATTGATTTCCCGCATTTTTTTGTTTAGCGGATGAGACCCTATTACGCCGTTATTAAGCGGATGATATTTTAAATCCCATATACCGCGATAATTTCGTACTGGAGCGAAATTGGTATTGTGCTAATGTTTGTGGATGCAGGAAAACAGGTTGGAGGGATCCAACTGGATTCCTCAACAGTATTTATTTGATTTCAGATATTTTGATATTTGATGGATTATCATATCGATATATGATATCGTTGTAGTCGTGATTGACTATTTGGTATGTAGCATCATTGGACCAAATTTTGGAATTTTAAAAATGATTTTTTAAGTGATTTTTGAAAATATACTATATGTTTGGAATTTAATCTATTTTAAATAAATAAACGTTATAATTTTTAAAGTTATAAAAATTATGATTTTTGAGAAAAATAGTTAAAAACTGATTTTTGAGAATATGATGCTAATGATTTTATAAAATAGTTTCATCGGGATTTTAGAATTTATTGTGAAAAGTTTAAATATAGGATTTATAAAATTTAATTATTTTATGAATCAAAATGGTGAAATTATAAAGGAATTTAAAGACGTTTTAAAGAAAAATATAAATTGATTTATATTAAGAGATTTATAAATGGATATTTATAAATTGAAATATTGACATTTTAAAACGAGTTTTTATAAGTGTTTGAATGAAGTGAAAATAGATTACATAAGTGAATGGAATTTATAGAATTATAAACGGTGAAGTTATAAATGGAATTTTATAAACAGTAGGTTTATAAAATTTGTAAGGATATTAAAAGAATAGATTTGGGTGAATAAATGAATCTTATAAGTTATAAGATTTATAATTATGAAGTTCAAAGGAACGATTTTTGCAAACAAATAAATTATAAGTATTTAACTTATAATATGAACCTTTGGTACATAATTTAGTTATGAATTGAATATAGGATAGAAAAAGAATTTATAAACGTTGTTTTATAAATTCGTAAACAACTTATTTTGATAAGTAAATTGTTGAAACCTATAAATGAAGTTATATTCACATTTTTGAACTGTGAATAATCCTTTTAAATAAAATGTATAAAAGGATGAAATTTGTTAACATAGTATATTCACGTTTTTGAATAGTGAATAATATGTTAAAGAAATTGTTTTGAATGTGATATTTGAAATAGAATTAAAACGATCTAACGAAGTTTTAATTGGATTGAGATTCGAAACCATAGATTTCAACATTGATTGTTGAAATAGACGTTTTCGAGAAATAAAAGGGAGTGGTGGACTATAACACTATTGTTATAGTAAATGATTTCCGAAAGGAAATGTTTTGTATAGTATTGGGATTTATATATCTATTTTAATTTCGAATCCCTATACTAGTGATTTTGGGTTGTCGTAACGATGTTTACGCAACATTCGTTTTGGCCCAAATGAATATGTTTATGAGAATGATTTCCTTAAAGAGTGAAATATATACTTAATCTCGATTTAAGTATATTGAATATTTTCCAAGTGTTGAAAATAAAAAAATTTGTGAATTACTTATTAAATAAGTATGGAAATGTTTTCCAATATAAAGTGAATATTTTGAGAATTTATCTTTTTGAAGATAAATTGAAAAGGAATATTGAAATGAATAATTGAAATCGTATATGCATGGATATTGTGAAATATAGATTCATTATGGAATTTAAGAATGAAGAGGGAAGTTGTTTAAAAAAAATAAATATTGATTTATTTTTGAAGTGTGAAAATTATATATCTTGTAAGGATATGATTTTTGAGAAATAAATAATTTAGAAAATTATTTGGAAACTGGTGATGTTGTGCATATCCATTGGTAGTTCAATAACCGACTATCAATATTTCCCTTTGAATGGGTAAATGATGTGATTTATTTGAATGTGAATGCCACACTTATTTTTGAATAAGCGCTCACTATTCGGGTTAACCGGGAAAGGACCATGGGGTCGTATAACCCATTCCGAATATGTGATACGTCGTTGTGAATTGCATTTGAAGATCGGTGTTGAAGACCCGGTATTTGCGAGAGCGATAGGATGACCTGTCGATTGTCTCTGCACTGAGTTGCAACGGTATAGAGACTCCCTATGTGATGGGAAATCCGATCAGGATTGTGAATATCCGGATTGCAAGGACTTCTTTGTAAGTGCCTTCGGTTTTGTTCGAGCCCGGAACAGACTTGTATGGATTGTATGTCTGACATTACAAGTTGAGATATAAAGCCGATTTCATTCAAATATATTTCTGTTGGTGGCAGAGAATTTATTCTTTTAGCTTAACACCCTTCTCTGAGACGTACGAGCTCAGAGGTTATGTAGTTGAATGTTATCAGCGATATATTCCCAATTTGGTAATGTGACATGCTGAGTGTTGCTGTAAATGATCATTGTGTTGATTATTTGTGATAGGATCATTTATTTGATCGTCTATCTTGGTGATCATTTCTATGATCATTTGTTGACCCAAAGCATGGCTTTTGTATAAAGTATGTTTTTGTGGACGTGAATTCGTCGAGCCTCACACCCCGTGAATGGTCAAAACAGGAAAGATGCGGCAAGGTTATGAGGGGTAGCGCCCTTTAGGATGTGTGCATTTCCTTCTGGAAAAGGGTGGTATCATGGTATGGAGCCCAGATACTTACTCATGTTGAAAACACTTTGTTATGATTGTGTGAATTGATTACGAGCGCTCGGTGAAAAGGTCCCAAAGGACCGGGGGATGGCATATTCGGTCAGTTGTTACTCAGTTAGGGGTAACCCGGCCTTGTGTTGGTAGAGATCCGGTTTGGTTCTCGGGGATGTCCATCCAGAGGCATTCTCATATGGCAATGGGAAGTTCCTTGGCCTGATCATTCGTTGGAAATCCAAAGAAACAATACGATCTTGTACGGTATTAGTTGTAGAACCTGCCATTCACTTATGGTGGCGCCCCACTGTTTGGATGGTAGCTATAGTAGGCATACGATAATGGTCGTATGTTGGCTAAGATTTATATTCTACTTTCGAAATGAATTTTTCCTACACTATACACTAATAATAATATCAAATGCTCTTTTTAATGCATATCAAGCATCTTTGACTATCATAAGGAGAAATCTCCTCCGATTCTGCGTTTGCATTGTGTGTGTGTGCGGGAGGCCTTATGGTAGTCTCACTTTTAAAAAGTATTGCGAATTAAATTTAAAAATATTCCTCTATTTTGATTTCAAAGATAAATAAACTGTTTTGAGTTCTCACACCAGTCACATGACTGACTCGGAGTTTATTGTTTTCCTTCCTAAACTCTGGGTGCCCACCAATTTCCACACGGGCAGTCAAGAGTTAGGTTAATCAGGATATTCTGGATATTCTGGAGTTGCTGGAGGCAAGATGGATGGCATGGCGTATTATTAGTATATAGTATTTCTTTTTCCGCTGCACTGTTTGTTGATGTATGTTGTTGTACACTCTGATGATATGATGTAATGAAATGTATTAAATGTAATAACTGATATAGTTCTTTGTTTAAAGATTATTCATTTATTATTATATGTTGTTCCGCTGCGAATTGTGAGATTCTGATGTTGTTCTGTTGTTTCCTTTCTGTTCTATATTTTCTATTTTCTATCTCTTCTCCATTTTCTGTTTTCTTTTCCCTATCTTTTTCTATTCTCTTTTCTCTCTATCTTCTATCTTTTTCTCTTCTCTTTTCTTAAATTCTTTTTCTTAAATCATAACCTTTCGGGTTTTTGGCCTTCGATTTCTCGGCAGTCGATAAAGTGAGTATCGATGTTGAATTTTCGAAAGTCGAAAATTTTCGGGACGTTACATCTGGTATCAGAGCTTATGGTTAAGCGACATCCATGGTTCTGTTGGGTATTACTCATTAGAGATAGAGTCAGCAGTACTCTAGAATGAGTTTGAGTGTAATAATAGCTATGAGAGCGTATTTGATAGTGAATATATAAAATTGTTTTATATTGTGATGATTGGTTTATTGAGTGGCATATGAACTTTCGTCAGCGTGGTCCGCAAGACTATGCCGAAGGGGTTTCTAAACACTTGAATAGAACAATTCGACACAGTATTGTTTTAAATTGGGTAAATGAAATAATTTTACCTTGATTATATTTTATATATGAAGTAATAGTTTTTCAAAATTATTAAAGTGTATATAAATTGATTGTTTAGATGTTTGAATAATCTAAATTAAAGAATAATTGTATAAGCAAAAGAATTATAAGAATTGAATTATAATTAAAGTGATTTACAATTGTGAAATAAACATATATATATATAAGAAGTGAAACTATATGAATATATTTATGAATATGAGTTGTAAAATAAAATTTAAAGTTAAATGGAATATAACTTAAGAGATGTTGAATGAAGTTGATATTGATATCAAAGTAAAGTAATAAAGTTAAGTGATAAATGTGAAATTGAGTTATGAAGTGAAATTCAAAATTTGAAATTGAATTGAATGAATGGAGAGAATGTAAATCAATTGAATGTGAATTTAGTTGATATGAAATAATGAATGTAAGTGTTAATTCATTAAAATCTAATGTTATTGGAAGTTGAAATTTTTTTTTGAATGAAAATCAATTTAATTAAACCAATTGAAAGTAATGGTGTTGAAACTAAATTGAATGAATATATTTATGAATATGGGTTATAAATAAAAAGGAATATAAGCAAAGGATTTTGGTTGCAATTAATATACATTGGTTGTTATATGGTTGTTAGTTGATTGTATATAATTCATTAAGTATTAATGAAATTGAAAGTTAAAGTAATTGGAAATTCAATTTGAAGTTAAGTGAATCTTAAATAGAATTGAATTTGATTTGGAAGTGAACCAACTTGAATATGAATTAGTAAATATAAACTAATTGAAAATGAATGTTAGTAAGAAGATCCACTGTTAATGAATCAAATGTGACTAAAATTGAAAACCTATTTCATTTAATATTAATGAAAATATGAATGAATATTTATTGGTTATAAATGCTAGTTGGTTGATGTTGCATTTGTTGTTTGTTTGCATTTGCTATGTTGACCTATATAGTTATTATGTTACTATATGTTGTATATCGATACTATTATCTATATGCATGATTCTCATGTTGTTTGTTGAGTGTTTAGTAGGTGCGGATCGCGTTTGCTTCGCATTTGGAGCTCGCTTTCGCGCTATATTAGCCGTATATGCTCGCTAATAAAATATAAGGTACATATCTCGGATTACATACCGTACTTTTACATTTTTTCCCTTCGGGATGCCTCATTACTTGATGAGATGTACATTTGTGATATATATACTGTCATTTTTTTTCGGATCGAGCCGCGCAAAGGAGACTATGGCGAATTTTTCCGAAAATTTAAGGCGTTAGAAAAAATTTGAGAAAATTGGAAAATTTTGAAAACTTTAACTTTGATTTTGGAGTTGAAAGTTAAACAATAGTAGTTGTTTTTGAAAGGATAACTAAGTATGATTGAAAAACTTAGTAAAGTATTATAAGAAGTTTAACTATGGATTTATGGAAAATTAATACATTCTGTAACTTTTCTTACTTTTTAATTTCGAGGACGAAATTCTTTTAAGTGGGGAAGATTGTAACGACCCAGAATTTTAATTTATTAAAATTTTAATATTTAATTAATTTTAAATATTAATAAGTGAATTTATAAGTCAAATAAATTTTAATTTGAATTATTGAATTTAATTGGATTATTAAATCGATAATTTAATATGTTAAATTATGGAAATAATTGAAAATAGCGTTAAATATGATTGTAAATGATTTGTAAAATTTTATTTTATCATATTGGAGTTAGAATGATATTTTAGAACTTTTAAAATCGAATTAAAAGTTTATTTGTGAAAATTGAATATTTTAATATTAAAATCGACTAGTGAAAATAGTCAATTTTTGAACAGTCTCGGAATTAAACGAAACCAGTTCCATTGGATCCGTAATAGTTAGTTATTACCGGATTTCAATTTTCGTGTCAATCGGAGTTACCGTTTGATCGTGGCAGCTCGAAACGCATCGATTTATTTTTAATTTTAATTTGGCGAGTTAAAATAGCCATTTTTCAAAAAGTCTCGGATTTCGACGAAACCAGTTTCATCGGATCCGTAATGTGATATTATTGTAAGGTATCAAATTTCAAGTCAATTGGATTTACCGTTTGTCCGGTACAAATTAAAACGCCTAGAAAATCGCTTAAATCGGTTTAATTTAAATTGAGCGTTTATAGCCATAACTCGCACCGATGTCCGAATTAGCTTCCGAAACATGTTCCATTGTGTCCGGAACGCGGGGTAAACCCTAGAAACGCTGGTTACGGCGCGTAAATCGGAGTTCGGAATTTCCGGGATGGATAGTGTTTCGTCGGTTCCTTATAAATAGCCACCATTTCTAAAGAAATAAAAATAAAAACACTTAAACCCTAATTTCATACTACAGCCGCCTCCTACTCAACCAATGGCCAGAAACTCACGACCTTTCCCCCTCGATTACTCCAAATACGTCGACAATTAGGCTACACTTTCAACTAGATTATTGAAGAGGGTGATGAGAGCTTCGATGTGAACGGCTGTGATGTAAAACGGAGCATCGTAGTGGGAGCTACAAGGGGCCGTTCGTGGCCAGTTGCATACGCAACACGAGGTGGAGGAGATGGCCGAGCTTCATGTGCTTGAGGCCGAGTGTAGCTTGTGGTGAGGGCTACGCGATGGAACTCCCTGATCGAGTTTTAATCGAGCGAAGAAGTGGTGATATTCAACCCTAGTTGCTTGTTGATGGGTTCGAACGGCCTGTACATTTGCGTGAGAAGGAAGATGGTGGGGGGGCCGTAGGATTTGAAATGAACGGTGGATGCAGGTTGTAGGTTATAAAATTTTAAATTATGTTGTAACTTTTAGTTTAAATTGTGTGTAAACTTTAAAAATGCATAACTTTTTCATACGAGGTCGAAAACGCGCGAAACCAGTTGCGTTGGAATCGTATGGACGAGCACTACGCGATGAAATTGGATTGGAGTCGTTCGGAGTTAGTGAAAATTTTGGGTAAAATTAAACGTCCGTTTGATTTTATTCGAAATAAATCGCTAAAACGGAATTTAAAACCAAGGTGAGAACTTATCACTCAATCGAATCAGTTTCGATTTTATTTTAAATAGTTAGATTTAAAATATTTGAATGCATGTTTGAATGATGATCGATATCTATTGATTGTTAAAATAGACATTATACGCCGTTAGTAAGTGGATGTTATTTATTAAAAACATATACCGCGAATATTTCATAAACAGTGAAATTGGTGTTATATATAATAGCAATATATATATATTGGCATATGTATATATTGGAGTTATTGATTTCCCGCATTTTTTTTGTTTAGCGGATGAGACCCTATTACGCCGTTATTAAGAGGATAATATTTTAAATCCCATATACCGCGATAATTTCGTACTGGAGCGAAATTGGTATTGTGCTAATGTTTGTGGATGCAGGAAAACAGGTTGGAGGGATCCAACTGGATTCCTCAACAGTATTTATTTGATTTCAGATATTTTGATATTTGATGGATTATCATATCGATATATGATATCGTTGTAGTCGTGATTGACTATTTGGTATGTAGCATCATTGGACCAAATTTTGGAACTTTAAAAATGATTTTTTAAGTGATTTTTGAAAATATACTATATGTTTGGAATTTAATCTATTTTAAATAAATAAACGTTATAATTTTTAAAGTTATAAAAATTATGATTTTTGAGAAAAATAGTTAAAAACTGATTTTTGAGAATATGATGCTAATGATTTTATAAAATAGTTTCATCGGGATTTTAGAATTTATTGTGAAAAGTTTAAATATAGGATTTATAAAATTTAATTATTTTATGAATCAAAATGGTGAAATTATAAAGGAATTTAAAGACGTTTTAAAGAAAAATATAAATTGATTTATATTAAGAGATTTATAAATGGATATTTATAAATTGAAATATTGACATTTTAAAACGAGTTTTTATAAGTGTTTGAATGAAGTGAAAATAGATTACATAAGTGAATGGAATTTATAGAATTATAAACGGTGAAGTTATAAATGGAATTTTATAAACAGTAGGTTTATAAAATTTGTAAGGATATTAAAAGAATAGATTTGGGTGAATAAATGAATCTTATAAGTTATAAGATTTATAATTATGAAGTTCAAAGGAACGATTTTTGCAAACAAATAAATTATAAGTATTTAACTTATAATATGAACCTTTGGTACATAATTTAGTTATGAATTGAATATAGGATAGAAAAAGAATTTATAAACGTTGTTTTATAAATTCGTAAACAACTTATTTTGATAAGTAAATTGTTGAAACCTATAAATGAAGTTATATTCACGTTTTTGAACTGTGAATAATCCTTTTAAATAAAATGTATAAAAGGATGAAATTTGTTAACATAGTATATTCACGTTTTTGAATAGTGAATAATATGTTAAAGAAATTGTTTTGAATGTGATATTTGAAATAGAATTAAAACGATCTAACGAAGTTTTAATTGGATTGAGATTCGAAACCATAGATTTCAACATTGATTGTTGAAATAGACGTTTTCGAGAAATAAAAGGGAGTGGTGGACTATAACACTATTGTTATAGTAAATGATTTCCGAAAGGAAATGTTTTGTATAGTATTGGGATTTATATATCTATTTTAATTTCGAATCCCTATACTAGTGATTTTGGGTTGTCGTAACGATGTTTTACGCAACATTCGTTTTGGCCCAAATGAATATGTTTATGAGAATGATTTCCTTAAAGAATGAAATATATACTTAATCTCGATTTAAGTATATTGAATATTTTCCAAGTGTTGAAAATAAATAAAATTTGTGAATTACTTATTAAATAAGTATGGAAATGTTTTCCAATATAAAGTGAATATTTTGAGAATTTATCTTTTTGAAGATAAATTGAAAAGGAATATTGAAATGAATAATTGAAATCGTATATGCATGGATATTGTGAAATATAGATTCATTATGGAATTTAAGAATGAAGAGGGAAGTTGTTTAAAAAAAAAAAATATTGATTTATTTTTGAAGTGTGAAAATTATATATCTTGTAAGGATATGATTTTTGAGAAATAAATAATTTAGAAAATTATTTGGAAACTGGTGATGTTGTGCATATCCATTGGTAGTTCAATAACCGACTATCAATATTTCCCTTTGAATGGGTAAATGATGTGATTTATTTGAATGTGAATGCCACACTTATTTTTGATTAAGCGCTCACTATTCGGGTTAACCGGGAAAGGACCATGGGGTCGTATAACCCATTCCGAATATGTGATACGTCGTTGTGAATTGCATTTGAAGATCGGTGTTGAAGACCCGGTATTTGCGAGAGTGATAGGATGACCTGTCGATTGTCTCTGCACTGAGTTGCAACGGTATAGAGACTCCCTATGTGATGGGAAATCCGATCAGGATTGTGAATATCCGGATTGCAAGGACTTCTTTGTAAGTGCCTTCGGTTTTGTTCGAGCCCGGAACAGACTTGTATGGATTGTATGTCTGACATTACAAGTTGAGATATAAAGCCGATTTCATTCAAATATATTTCTGTTGGTGGCGGAGAATTTATTCTTTTAGCTTAACACCCTTCTTTGAGATGTACGAGCTCAGAGGTTATGTAGTTGAATGTTATCAGCGATATATTCCCAATTTGGTAATGTGACATGCTGAGTGTTGCTGTAAATGATCATTGTGTTGATTATTTGTGATAGGATCGTTTATTTGATCGTCTATCTTGGTGATCATTTCTATGATCATTTGTTGACCCAAAGCATGGCTTTTGTATAAAGTATGTTTTTGTGGACGTGACTTCGTCGAGCCTCACACCCCGTGAATGGTCAAAACAGGAAAGATGCGGCAAGGTTATGAGGGGTAGCGCCCTTTAGGATGTGTGCATTTCCTTCTGGAAAAGGGTGGTATCATGGTATGGAGCCCAGATACTTACTCATGTTGAAAACACTTTGTTATGATTGTGTGAATTGATTACGAGCGCTCGGTGAAAAGCTCCCAAAGGACCGGGGGATGGCATATTCGGTCAGTTGTTACTCAGTTAGGGGTAACCCGGCCTTGTGTTGGTAGAGATCTGGTTTGGTTCTCGGGGATGTCCATCCAGAGGCATTCTCATGTGGCAATGGGAAGTTCCTTGGCCTGATCATTCGTTGGAAATCCAAAGAAACAATACGATCTTGTACGGTATTAGTTGTAGAACCTGCCATTCACTTATGGTGGCGCCCCACTGTTTGGATGGTAGCTATAGTAGGCATACGATAATGGTCGTAAGTTGGCTAAGATTTATATTCTACTTTCGAAATGAATTTTTCCTACACTATACACTAATAATAATATCAAATGCTCTTTTTAATGCGTATCAAGCATCTTTGACTATCATAAGGAGAAATCTCCTCCGATTCCGCGTTTGCATTGTGTGTGTGTGCGGGAGGCCTTATGGTAGTCTCACTTTTAAAAAGCATTGCGAATTAAATTTAAAAATATTCCTCTATTTTGATTTCAAAGATAAATAAACTGTTTTGAGTTCTCACACCAGTCACATGACTGACTCGGAGTTTATTGTTTTCCTTCCTAAACTCTGGGTGCCCACCAATTTCCACACGGGCAGTCAAGAGTTAGGTTAATCAGGATATTCTGGATATTCTGGAGTTGCTGGAGGCAAGATGGATGGCATGGCGTATTATTAGTATATAGTATTTCTTTTTCCGCTGCACTGTTTGTTGATGTATGTTGTTGTACACTCTGATGATATGATGTAATGAAATGTATTAAATGTGATAACTGATATAGTTCTTTGTTTAAAGATTATTCATTTATTATTATATGTTGTTCCGCTGCGAATTGTGAGATTCTGATGTTGTTCTGTTGTTTCCTTTCTGTTCTATATTTTCTATTTTCTATCTCTTCTCTATTTTCTGTTTTCTTTTCCCTATCTTTTTCTATTCTCTTTTCTCTCTATCTTCTATCTTTTTCTCTTCTCTTTCCTTAAATTCTTTTTCTTAAATCATAACCTTTCGGGTTTTTGGCCTTCGATTTCTCGGCAGTCGATAAAGTGAGTATCGATGTTGAATTTTCGAAAGTCGAAAATTTTCGGGACGTTACATATTGTGAGGATTATGGCAATGATGGGCTTCCCCAAAACCTTTGTTTCTTGGATATATGCTTGTATTTCTTCCCCTACATTCTCTGTTATTGTTAATGGAAGGCCTGTAGGCTACTTTGGTTGCCAAAAAGGAATAAGGCAGGGTGACCCTATTTCATCATATATATTTCTCTTAGTTATGGAAGTGCTCAATGTTATACTTCATAACAAATACACACAAAGACTCATTAAGTACCACCCGAAGTGTTCTCTGCACAACATATCTTCCATCATGTTTGCTGATGATGTAATGATTTTTACAAAACCTGAAGCATCCTCTTTAAGTGAAATCCTGAGTGCTCTGCATTCCTTTTACCTTATGGCTGGTTTATCCATCAACAGGTCCAAATCCTCCTTGCTTTTTGCAGAAATCTCTGATGATCAAGCAACTGCCTTGTATCGGCATAATGGGTTCTCTAATATGCACGCTGACATGAGGTATCTAGGCCTTCCCATCATAACAAAAAGAATCTCCATAGCCGACTGTCTTCCCCTATTTAATAAAATTACTACTGTTATGAATGCTTGGGAAAATCGAAGAATGTCCCAAAGTGGTAGGCTTATGCTCATTAAATCTGTAGTTTTCCCTTCCTTGGTTTATTGGGCACGCTCTGTTATTCTACCAAGCAAGCTACTACACCTTGTACGCTCTGCCATGAACAGATATTTCTGGACAGGCAGCATGTTCAATAAGAAACTTTTGCCATGCTCATTTGCTCATTGTGAAACTACGCTACAGTTGGGAGGTCTGGGCATTATTAATCTAAAAATTGGAACAGAGCTGCATTCAGTAAACATTTCCATGATGTAATAATTAAGAAAAATAGTATATGGGTCAAATGGACATGGACGTACAATATTAAGCATATGAGGTTTTGGTTGATGGATATAGCACAAGACAATAGTTCGACATGGAGGAATATTCATAAACTCAGGGAAGTGTTCCTTCCTATGATCCAGTACCATGTTCACCATAACACTAGCACTAGTTTTTGGGATGAACCCTGGGTTAGTTCAGGTATGATACTATCTACTTTTTTTGATCATGCTATGATTGTCCAATATGGAGTTAATCGTGAAGCAAAAGTCAGTGAATACCTTAATGAAGGAAGTATCCATCTTACATACAATAGTAGCCAAGTTGTTAGGCAACTGTGGAACACTATCCAGAGTACAAGCTTCAGTACTGACCAATCATTAAATGTGACATGGAATAATAAGCCCCATAGTATTAAGCTGGTATATAAACTCTTGAGTAATGACAATGTCTACCCTGCTGCTAAGTGGTTCACTGTGCTTTGGAACAATGATTCACCACCGAGAGAAAACTTTATGTTCTGGAAGGTTGTAAGAAGTGCACTCCTCACCAGACAAGTTTTAATCAGTTATGGGATTAGTAGTACCCCTGAATGTGTATTTTGTGACCAGTTTGTTGAAATAGTTGATCATGTTTTCTTCGACTGCCCTAGTTTAATTGCTCTGGTTGATATGATTGTGAGTAGTCTACAAAGAACTGTTGCTGTTCCCTTTTCAGTAATTGATTGGAACATAATCCTGAAGCCTATGAAGTGGAAGAATAGTGATTACAGAGTTCTTATCATATGCATTAAAATATATATGGACGTGATATGGAAAGAGAGAAACACTATAGTCTTTGAAAATAAAAGGAAAAGCTTTAGTACTCTTTGGTCTGAAGTAAAGAAAAGAACTTACATGCAACTGAAAAGGAGGGAGTGCCATATCCCTGGCATCATGATTGATAGCTGGAGGTGATGTTTGTTTGTTCATTGTTTTTCTTTGCTGTCTTCTTCGTTTTCCCAGTACTTTCTTTTTCTGATTCAAAGTCTGTTTTGAGTCATTTTTATTGTGTTGCAATAAACTGGTAGGGGACCAGTTAACCCCGCTGGCTTTGCCAAAAAAATAAAAATAAAATAAAAATAAATCTAGAGAATGTTTGGGACATTAGCAATCTCTAAATTTATGATAGAAAAATTAGAAAAATAACTACACCAATGGGCTGAAGTTTTGCTAAATCAAAAACTCAAGTCCATAAAATGTACAAAATGTTGGTTTGATATCCTACAAATAAAAAAAAAGATGCATATTGGAGCACTAACGATATAACTCATAATGAAATAATAAAATATAATAAGTCAAATAACTACTGACAAAGATTTGACACTTCCAAAGTCAAGTGTCCTTATCGGCAACGAACACACTTAGCACTAGGGCTTTCAATTTCCAGCACGACCCGAAACCCGCATGGAAATTAGCAGGTTAATCCGACACGTTTAAAAGGGCGGGTCATTATTGGGTCAACCCGTTAGAACCCTTTTAATAAATGGGTAGGTTTAGGGTTGACCTATGAACCCGAATTTCACCCGACTAACCCATTTATGGGCTCAGTATTGTCGTAAAATTCTCATTTTAGCTTGCACAAGAAAGGTATTGTTGTTATTCACTTGTTCCTACACATTCGCACTTAACAACTTCCTATGTTTTCATTCCCATTCACATGTTTTCATGCCCATTCCCACGTAATAACTTTCCAAATTTTCATACTCATCTTAGCTTGTAATAAAAGAATGACAACAATACCATTCTTTTGCTTTAAAATTCTCATCTTAGCTTACAAAAGAAGGGTAATGTTATCATTCACTTATTCCTACACGTTCGCATTTAAAAAGTTTCCATATTTTCATGCCCATTTTCATTTCTTTATACACATATTTTTCTTAATGGGTTACACGAATCAACCAGAAACCCACCCGATATATAATCAGGTCAACACAAAACCCATCCATTTAATAAACGGGTTGACCTGACCCATCTAAAAATCAACCTGCACCTGAGTTGACCTGACTTAAACCCGACCCATTGACATGCCTACTTAGCACCAGCACCTGTCCTTCAAGTTATCATGTGGGCTGTAACAAGGAGGAGGTCAAAACAACATTATAGTGGCTAGTAAATTATACACTTCATACATAATACTAGTTTATGCCGATTACCGCCTATCCTTTGTTATGACTTTTATAACTTAATTTGTGGTCTCGATTCCATATCCACGTACCATTCGTTCCCATCTACCCAGTGTACAATTATGGCTGCGTGTGTGTTTATACACACACACACACCCCTATTCCACGGTGCCCAAATGGACCTAGATACCATCCCCCTAGTATCTCTTCATTGACACCCCCATCAGGGCCCATCACCCTCGTCATGTCACGATCCACATTTCATAAAACTAGAGGGGCTCCCATAGTGGCTAGTGATGGCTTTTCATAAACTTTTACATTCTCTTTCTCTCTTTGGAGATTTACTACTTTGTATACTTTCTATTGTTGACTGGGCTTCATGGACCATCCTAACCATTTTGAAGGAACTCCTTTTGGATTAAAGCCTTTCCATAATAAAAAAACTAGCAATAAATTATGGCGTTGCATGACCCAACCTAATCTACTGGTAGGTGGCAAAGATCAGCTAGGTGTAACCTCAACCTTCCCGTTGACCGCTATGGACTGATGATATATCGCCGTATGCATCCTTACGTCTCACTATTTGTACCAAATGCGTCGACTATTGCTTCATAGTGCCTAATCCCACTCATTATCCTATTTAGTTTACCTATTGCAATCCAGGAAATACCTTCCTCTATCTATTGTTGAAGTAGACTCCTCTATCTAATGGTGGCTTTCAAATATTTTATTGTCATCTATCTATTTGGGGGTATTCCTTAATCTATACGCAAACGTATATCCTCTACCGGTCATATGGTTGGATATGTCTCATATTAGTATAATGTTACACAACTGCTTATAGCCTCTAACGGCAGGTAGGCTTCTATTGTGTAACATTACTGACTTCGCATTCCAGCCTACTCTAATGACCATTTGTTATATCATTTCTTTAATTGCACTTTAATTATAATAATTCACACACATCATAAATGCACATTCGATGCTACTTATATATATATATATATATATATATGCCCTTTCATATTTATTTAATTATCATGCCTCTATTTTCTATAGTTGACCCCAGGTCTTAATTTCATTATGCGTTTTACCTTAAGTTCATTTACTGTTTTTCTCTAATCAAATTCTTAATATCATTACTTTTTTTTACCCGTTCTCTATTTTCCATTTTTATTCTCGTATTATCCTTTTATTTCTACTTGCCTATCTTTCATGTTTTCTTTCCATTAACTTCCAAATTTTATTTGTATTTCACATCTTTACTTTTTAGGATCCTTTTGTGTCTTTCCGTTTAACTTTCTAGGCTTACCACATTTATGCGTTGGAATTACATTTCTATTCTAAAAATGTTAACACTATAAATTTCTATATCTTATCCAAAAGAGAGATTTGTGTAGTTTTTGTAACTACAAGGAACTGTCTTTTTGTTACCTAAAATAGACGGTATTCAGCCTTACGTTGTACATCTCTTTCTTTTTAGATGTATTCTTTATCATATCAAACATTGCATTTTTATTTATTCAAACTTGATAGTACATAGAAACCTACTTGCAACATCTTAGATTCTAACAAACTAAAATATCACTTAAACCCCAAAATCCTACTAAAGTTTCGTTATTTTACATTCCTTTCCCATGTTCAAATACCAATTTATTATTATCAAAGTAATAACAAGTTATTTATATATAATATGTAGGCAAGTTTTCCAATTTCATTAAATTTGTACCATAATCAATTTTTACTAAATCTATTCCATAATCAACCAATTTAGTCCATAATCATTACTTGTATAATTCATCATCCAATCCGTTATTTACAATAATTCATTACACGTAATACAATAAATTATCCGAATCGAGATTTATATCTAATCATTACGCACTTATAATTAAATATCCAAATTGGTTATACATAGTCATAAATGGAATAGACCACAAAGATATAAATCTAATCTTATTACAAAACATGTAATTTTCCCACTCACCTTTCTAAGTGCTCCTAAATCTTCAGATCTAATCCCCGTTATCTGTATTTCTACTTTGACTTCCCTTTTGTATTCCCATACAATATATACATACAAATCTATTAGAATTTGGATTAGAAAGGAGAGGTTTAGGTTGATTATGATTTCAAATTCGGATTTATAGTTTAACTTGGTTGTAGCGACTTGATTTGAACTTATTCTCTATCTCTATCATCTTCTAGAAATCCTCTAATAGTGTATACGTACAACTAGAACTATTTCTATGAATTTAGAGTTTCGGAAGAGAAGAGAAAATGATAGAGTTTTCACGCCCATTTAAAAATTATGTGTAGGAAGTGAGGGTCTAGGTCTGTATTCATAGAGGTTCAAACCAATGCTAACTGTTCAATTAAACCCAATCTGCTGTCGCTGTTTGCAAATCTCAGGTCAACCGCTACTAGTCGAACTTGGATCTTCTTGGGCGGCTTGAGCTTTGTAAACTAGTCTAATTATTAACATTAATTAATTTTGTTAATCTCTTTCCACTTTTAGCCGATCAACGCTGTCTCATTCCTTAATCTACTTGTTAACGTTTAAACCAAAGTTTAGTTTGACAGTTTTTGATTAATTAATAATTATTTTCTTAATTACATATATGATTCCTGTCGACTTTAAAATTTTAAACACTAATAACTTTTTTGTTTGAACTTCGATAAAAAAGGTTTGTATATGAAGATTGATCAGAATATCACAACGAATCAAATGGTAGAAGTTTCATAGCCAATATTTGATGCTTGCAAAAATTCAATTTTTCACTATTTATTATTTATTAATTAATTTTCTATTTAAATTAATTTTTGCAAAAATCACGGGGTGTCACATTATCCCTCCTTAAAAGAATCTCATCCCGAAATTACTCAACGGCTCGATCATGTATACATCCATTCTAAGCTATCAAATCATGAGTGCACAAACAATTTTGTAACCAATCGTGTACAAGTAAAAAATATATCATAATATATATGATATGCACGTAGAATGATTCTAACTGGCGCCTCATATATGAATGCTTTCTTTTAAATCAATTTTCAAAAAAATGGTGCAAACACCTTAAATATACTGGAAATTCTACATTGTGCAATTTTTTTAAAATCAAAAACTATTTTTCATCCAAATTTTCCATACTCCTATGAATAGAAGTGTAGTTCAACCTAATTTTCAACCAATTCCTACCATTCAAAATCCAAGCACACCATTGCGAATTCCAAATGTAGAAAAATTCAGTATTCTAAACCTATTTCCTTATGATTGAAAAGGGTCTACGTGGAAAATTCCATATTTCCATCCTTCTTTTATGTACCATTTTTCACTGTATTTTGAAATCTCTTGTGCCTCCCAATTCTTTTTCAACTTTTCCAAGTACAGTTAGCGCAGTTAGTTTTTATCTTAAATTTTTAAAACATGGTTTGTTTCAAAATCAAATTTATTCTACTAACAAGATATGAAGAAAGTGATTCCCTAGCTATAACAACTTTCTCTCTTGTTTCTAACTGTATTTAATTTTACTGTCATTTTTGTTGCACAATAAAATCCATTCTAACCCACCTGTCACCTAGTCCCGAATGTTAGATATGTGGTATTTCAAATTGTTTTTCCTCAAAAATATTTTTATATTATTTTTAAAATATCCATAAAAATTATAAACTTAAAAATCTTTCAGAACATTTTGCAATGATACTTTATTTTTCAAAAGTGTACATATATATAGATTTTTCAAAATAAAATTCTCCACATCTTAGGGGATCGAATTTTAGTTAATAGTCTAATGTCCATAGTGGACTCCTCTTAATTGACACGGTAAATTTCAAGTTTCAAAAACTTTTCTTTTATAATAACAACCAGCAACCAAATTCAATTATAGATTCCAAACTCTTGGTACATGGACATTGACCCGTGTCTACACAACATTCTTTCCTTATCCACCATTCAATGAAATTTATTTCTTGAATTTTTTGGGACTTACAATATTATTTCATTTCTATATTAAATATGTTTTCTTAAATTATTTCTTAATTTCCAGCCTCCGCTATTTTCTTTTCTTTTGCATTAGTTGAATGCCATTTTTGAAATTTCCTTATCTTTATTGTTATCCTATAACATTGCGGTCCATATCGAAAATAAAATAAAAGGAACATTTCATATAATATTGTACGCACTTTTACCCCCAAATAAGGCAACTAATGCTTACAACCCAACCTAAACAGAACGATTGCTGGAAGCTTCCCTTCAACATTAAGTAACACTCATGATGTTGTGGCTCCATCACTCTGGCTTGATTGGACTTTTCAAACATGTAATCCTTCTGCAATTCTCATATATTAATTTTTCCTTTATTGCTTCTGATGAATATGATCTATTCATTTCTTCCATCACCATGCCTAATTATGGAATAAACTGCGCATCACAACACTATAGTGGATAAGAAATACAATTTGTGCATATTTTCAATAATTCGTTGGCAATTGGCTCGGCGGAATAACTTTTCCATCCCCTATCTTGTCTTCTATAACTTTAAGTCTACCAACATCCTGTAGGTGCATTTTCCACCTCATAATCCTCTAAAACCATCTTCTTTTAATCCAAATTCCTTGATGGTATTCTTAAATCTTGCTATTAATGTCCTTTATCGTTAACCCTCCATACTAGCATATCCTATAACTCATCTAAGCGTACTTTAATACCATTTATCATTCCTTTACGGGTTCTTCCTATGGCTTGCACATATGTCTAACAATATTTCTAGGTTCTTCCATTATTCTTTAAATTCTATGGGGGTTTCTTATTACTCCTCTATGAGTAATCATTGCTACCTTCTTCAGAGCCTTACCTTTCACCCCATCTTACCCAGGTACTCATTCCTATCTACTCCATATTTAAAATTTTGGTTTGGTCTTCATAATTTTTTTTCAAAAATTAGAAACTTCAAAATATAAATACTTAGTCCCAAAACCTTTGTCTCTTTAAAAAGCACAACATAGAAAACTTTTATCAAATTCAAAAATACTTGGTGTCATAACTTTTAAAACTTATAATTTAGGATTTTTGTGAAACTAAATCATTTTGACTAAGTTAATATGAAACTAGAAATCCTTTTCAAAATATATAATTTGTTTTGCTTCGTAAAACAGTTAAAAACTATATTATAGATTTATAATTTTAAAATATAACATACATCTCTATTAAAGATTTGAACAAAGCTATTATAATATTTAAATAACTATAATTGATAAAAAATTATTATATATATAATTTTACATTAAAACAATTAATAAATTAAATATAAAATATATATATAAATGAAATGCCATATAACAAAAAATTTCTTAATTTCGTATTTGATATATTAAAAAAATTATTTTATAAAATTAAAATTGGCAATTCGTAAATAAATACAGACACATAAATATTAGTAAATGTAAGTTATACAAAATATAACTTTGTTTTAGGAATTTTTTTACAGTCGAAAACAAGTTGGTGCATAAAGTAATTTAGAATAATTATATATATATATATATATATATATATATATATAAACACATTTTCATTTAAATCAATTTGAATTAATTAAAGGAATAGTTTGGCTCACATCCCTGTTAAGTATCAAAATATAAAGAAAAATCCTCCCAAAATAAACTTACGCTTCCAGTCGCTATTTTCAACGCTTGACCCAAATACCCTTTACGTTTTTAGCATTTCAAACGCCCATTACTTTATGTAGAAACGTCGGATCAGCATACTGTTTTCACCAAAAAATCAAATTTTACAATCTTTAAAATGTGATCCATTGTTGGTACAAAAAATTCATATTTGCAGTGAGGTTACAATTATTCCATATATTTGCAGAGAATTCTACAATTTTTGAAAAACATCAATTTTTCAAATGTCAGCAATTATTCCAACTGCAATTATACGGAATAATTACAGACTTTTATGTAATTATACGGAATAATTGCAGACATTATTGCAATTATATGGGATAATTGTAGACTTCTATGCTATTGTTCCATATAATTGCAAACTTTTCTGCAATTTTTTCGTATACTTGCCATTTTCTTCAATTATACGAATAATCATCAATTTTTCTTCAAACATCAGCAATTATTCCATATAACTATTGACTTTTATGCAATTAAATGAAATAATTGCAGACTTATATACAATTCAGTAGACTAATTGCAGATTTGTTGCAATTATTCCATATAATTGCAGATTTTTTTGCAATTATTCCATATACTTGCAGATTTTTCTGCAACTAAATGATATAATTGCAGACTTTTCTATAATTATTCCATATAATTGCATGCTCTTATGCAATTATATCGAATAATTGCAGAAAAGTCTGCAATATTCCAAGTTATCGTAGAAAGTGCAACTATACCATATAATTGCAGACTTTTATGCAATTATTTCATATAATTGCTGAATTGTCTACAATCATACCATATAATAGTCGGATCTACGAATAACTTGGCCTACCGTTGTTTTTACTTATGCATATTTCCACCCATTAAAAAGATAATAAACTTTGTGATTTAGTGGTGAAAACGGTTTGATAATCCGTCATTTCTACAAAAATTTACTGCGTTTTAAAGATTGATAATTAATGGGGAGCAAATTTTAATTATGGATGTGAGAATAACATCCACATATGAAGAACCAACATTCACCTATGAAGCAGAAGGGTATTTTAGGAAAGAAAATTGCAGTATTTGAAAATAGAGATGTAATTTTTTTTAAGGAGGATGTTTTATGTATTAAGTTTCATTTTAGGGATGTGTCCCTTATTTTTACTTAATTAAAACTGGTTTTAATGTTTTAAAAATTATACATATATATAGCTCAGAATACTATTGTGTATATAAAATATTTGTTTTAATAATACAAAGATGTAATATAAATAGTCAAGCTTGAATATCTGATTAGATATATAACTGTATAATAGTATGCTGACAAGGTGGGCAATTGTTATGCATATGAATTTATTCGAGCAATGATAAATATATACACATATATATGACGCGATAGGATGTAAATCATAAACAATTGAATATTACTTTATTAGATGACGCCTTTGAATTCACTTTTATTGATTGAATAACTCCAAGAATCATCTGGAATTAGCCTCTGGATGTTGCAGAAATCTGGAGTACTATGTTTTGTAATTTGATTAAGATTAGAGTAAGTATTATAGACCAAGGGGTAGAAGAACACATGACTACAGTTGAGAAAAGATATTTAAGAAAAGGATCAAAAATAGTGAGGGGCTAGGGTGTATTTTATAAAGAGAGCCAAAGAGAATTTTCACCTTAGTTTCTAATCCACCTTTTACCTGGTTCTAGATCTAAATTCAAAGCTTTAACCCCTCCTTTCCACTACTCTTGGTCGACCATGCATGGGGCATTTTGGGCCCTTAAATGTACCAAATTTTTTAGTAATAAACCACAATTAAATTCATTTTAAATGCGTATCGATATCGTATATCGATATCATATATCGATTTGTACATATATAACTTATATATATGTACCAAATTTTACTAAGGAACCAATATATTAAATAAATAATTAATATACATTATAAATATTAGTTAATTTAATTAACTTACAATAGGTATAAATTAAATAACTCATGTGGCATTTTAGAGTATTCTTCAATAGGTTGTGCGACTTGCTGGTGTAAATTCAATCAATGATTAATATCAAACAATTCAAATATAAAAATTCACCCTTCATCTTAGTTAGTGATGTGATGGTTCTATGATTTTGGAGTTTGGAGGAGAAGAGTAAATGGCATAGCTTTCACACTCATTAGAAAATTATGTGTTGGAAGTGAGGGTCTATATCTATATTTATAGAGGATCAAACCATTGTCAAACATTTGATTAAACCGTTCTAAATATGGGCCATTAATGCCAAATCTACTGTCACTGTTTACAAATCTTGGGTCGAACGCTTGGTGCCCTAGCTAGATCATTGCCGGTCGACCTTGGAGCTTCTCGGATCAACCCGAGCTTTGTAAACTAGGCTAATTATCAATGTAAACTGATTTTGTTAATCGCTTTCCACTTTTAATCGATTGACAGTAACCCATTCCTTAATCTACTTGCTTAATGTTTAAGTCATAGTTAAGTTTAATAGTTTTTAATTGACATTAATTAATTATGTTCTCAATTACATATATAATTATTTCGGCTTTTATCAAACGTTAATAGTGTTTTCGTTTGAACTCTGATCGGAAAAAATTATATATGAAAATTGATTGGAAAATCGCCACCAATCCATTGGTGCAAGTTTCATGGAAAAATTCTAATGTTTGCAAAATTCCATTTTTCATTATTTATTAATTAATTTTCTATTTAAATTAATTATCATAAAAATTGTGGGGAGTTCCAAAAATAGTAAACCATGAACTTGTAATTGATATAATAATTCTAGATCGTTATTTAAATGGATATTGGAAAATAGGTTGATGTAATCACAATAAGATTTTATGGGTATAGATGTAATTTAATTTGTTGGAATATAAGATGTTACAATGTGAATTTCTATACATTATCACATTTCAAATAAATAGAAGTGCGTCGTTTTAAGCGATAAGTAATGCACCTAATAAAAGAAAGTGATGTATAAAATAAGGATATTTATCGTATTTTGTACCATTTATTTAATAACTATGAAAAAATAATTCCTTACCGTTCCAAACACAACATAAATCTTTCGCTTAGGTAAGATACAGAAATTTACAATGTTAATATTTCTAAGCATAATTCCAATGTATTAAAATGCAGAAAAGTGGATAATTGAATAATCAAATAAATATAATTAAATTTTAGTTAGATAATTGCAATAAATATCTTACCTTCAAACGCTTATATCTCTTGCGTACGAACTCTGTTTCACATGTGGTTCTTGCATTAGGATCGTTGCGAGGTGAGGAATATTTTGGTACATTGTTTGGTATGTTCTGAGATGTTTCAGAAAAGTATCTTATTGTGTTAAGTTCATTATACTGTCTTACACTTACGATTTGGTGCTTGATTTAATAGCTTCATAAGCGATGGGGGTGGGGATGAATATATGGTTTGATCCTAGTAGTGTCGTAGATTGTTCGGCGAATGTCTAACATGGACTTGACCACAATAGTCATGTGTGATTACCATGACATTGTCGCATATGGGAAATATGAGTTATAACTTTAAGCTCAATAGTATTGTATATGGTAGAAGTCGGGTGAACTTTGGTAGGGCCAGTGATTTAGTGATGGCAAGTTAAAACTTTGAGCATAATAGTGTCGTAGTTGGTGGTACACAAGCTAGGACTTTGAGCTTAATAGTATACATACGATTTTGCGATAGTGAACTAAGGCATATAGATCTTTAATCGTGAGTCGCATAGGATTTTGCGATAGTAGGCTGAGACACATAAATCTTTAGTAACGTATCACATACGATTTTGTAATAGCGGGCTGAGACACATAGATCTTTAGTAGCGAATCGTATAAGATTTTGGGATAGCGGGTCAAGACACATAGATCTTCAGTAGCGAGTCACATATGTTTTCAACATGCAAGTTAGGGCTTTAGGCTCGATCGAGTGCAAATGATTAGATATGGGTTAAATTTTAGTGAGACCTTAGCATATGATGTCATATAGGGTTACATTGTGTTTTGTTGACTTGTTAGGTGCAGGTGACACATGTTAAAGTATGGTTTTTGAGCATACACGTTATTTTACTAGCTTATTAGTATTACACACTTATATCATGCATTTCACTCACCAGACGTATGTCTAACCCCCCATCTTTTACATACTTTTAGTTATACTCTAACTGGATGATGGAAAAGATGGGTGGTGACTTGAATGCATGATTGTACAATAGAGACGTGCATTTATTTGTCTATTAGCTAGCTACTATTTTAAATCAGTTGTTCCTATTCATTAGGTTGTTTTTGTTACTAGTGTAGAGAAATGTTGTAAGTGAAGTACATTTGATACTGTATTATTTTGTTCATCTAGAATTATTGTATTATTGATTACTACTATATTTTGTTCCTTCCACTGTGAATTTCAAAAAGTGTAGAATATCGTAGATAACTCTATGATCCGTTTTATATATTTGACTTCAAAATGATCCACTATTTGCAAGTTTCACTATGTTCAGTCACTTTTTATGCGAGTCGATGCATTGTAGACGTTGACTTGTTCATTTGGTATTAGAGCTAAGGTTTAGCAATTCCTAGTAAACTAGGGCATACGTGGGAGCGTATTTGTAATTTCTATTATTTATATTATATATATACACATACATACACACCACACTCCATATATTTTGACTCGTAGAGATAGTTGTTTTGCTTATCCCGTATAGAAGTAAGTAACCATGACTTAAATAATTGTTGATAATTGAATAGTTTGTAGGGAAAGATAAATCCATTGCGTTTGTTGCAATTTATTCTATAGAGATTTGCTAAAAGTGAGTTTTTAAGCGAAGTAGCAGTGGAGTGAATTGTAGGACTAGAGATGACTAAGAAAAATAGTAGTATCCTTAAGTCCATAAAATATAGTGCGACGATGCATGATAAAGAAACTTAAGCATTTTTTTAAAAGTTCTATGACCTAGTCGGGCTTATGTAAGTTATGATCTACTTCAATTAAAGTAATTAAATTAATCCAATGTTTTTCCTAAAAATTTACAAATAATAGTGTTTGAGATTTTAAGGAAAATATGGTTGAAGTTTGTTCATTAAATTGGAATAATAACCCATATTTGAGTTTGAATACGGAAAATTTTCATAAGAGGTGATTTTCAATAAATATTTTAAAGGTCTTATGTTTATAAAAAAGGTTAGGTATGACACACATTATTTGCACTTATATTTTAATGTATACATGCTTTTGACAAAAGAATTTGGTAAGTAAATATAAAAAAGTAAATAAAACACATTTTTTTCGAATGGCTTTATTTTACAAATCTTTCTATCATATTTTGAAAGAAAAATAAAATGTTGCACTTCCTTTATGCTTTTAGAAAGTTTCTAATTAGTGAACGTAAAATTTAAAGTGGTAAGTTTTACATATTCATTTTTCTAAGTCAAATTTGAACCATTTTGTATAGAATTTGAATTAAAAAAAGGAGGCTTAAAATTATTATTTTAGACTTGTGGAAATCTTTAATTTCAACATGTATTTTTGAATGGAAATTGAAAATTTTGCAATATAAACTCTTAAAAAGATGCACTAGTAAATAATTTAATATTTTGGAAATTATTTCTAATTAGATATGAAAATAATCGGTAGCAAAAATCGAATTTTAAAAATATATTTATGCGTATATATGGCGTATTGTTTAAAGATGTTAAAGACCAGATAATTATAAAATAAAGTGATATACACTAAAACGTTATAAATTATGTGAAATAATATTGCAATAATGAAGAATGAGTATTTCAGAACATATCCGAACCAATTTAAAATCTAACTACATTTTGTATAATTAATATTGAATTTGTAAAGTTATAAAGAATTGTGTTTTGGGATTTATTTATTTATTTTTAATTTTTTGAAAAGTAATCAGCATTTGAAATTCATATTATATTATTTGTTTTATAAGGAGATTCAGGAATTGATATGAATTGATTGATTTGAGATAAATTTTATTTATGATTATTTTTGTGAAACGATTTAATATAAAGTGTAAATCTTTTTAAAAATTCGTTTAAGTAAAATTTAAAGAATTTCATCTGAAAAAGAAGTCTTATGATTTTATTAAATGTTTATTAAAATTAATAGAGAATTCTATAGTTTTCATATCTTGCAAGTTGCATGAAGAAAAAGATTTGAGATCGACGATTTTAATTTAAAAACTTATTGAAAAGTTATTTATATTTATTGAAATTTGATTAGAGCTAAAAAAGTATTACACCTCTTATAAAGTTTTAATTGATTATGGTGAATTAGCTACGATAGTCAATTTGCAACTACGCTTAGGACTAGCTTGAAAATGACATTATGAATTTGAGATAGGAGATTCGTACTGAAAATTAACAAGGCCATCATTATGAATTTTAGAAAATTTTGAAATAATAACGTAAAATCTATTTTGAATGAAGAATGTACTATCATCTAAAGTGGAATTTAAATAAATAGTAATATGATCTTTTGAAAGATTATCTAATTTTGAGCAAATAATAATATAATTATTTTATGAAGTTTATGAAAAATTGTTATTATTATTTAGGAAATAAAAATAAGAGGTATTATGAAATAAGTAGTTAATAAAGAGATATTTTCCCTGAATATTTTTGGGGTAAGTTATTACTATTTTTGATGTAAATAACAATAAAAATGATTCTTGGGATTTAATGTAGAAATGTTGTTGTTAATAAAGTGGTGGTGAAAATAATAGTTTAAATAATTTTTTTGATGTAAAGCGATGATAATATTATTATTTTGCAATAAATTTGAAGAAAATATTTTTTGGATTAAATAGTGACGTTTGAGATATTTAAAGTAATATGATGAAAACAAGTATTGTTTTTGAAATATATTATCGATTTGAAAAATTACAATTTGGAGATAATATATAAAAAGTATTCTTATAATAAATAATTCTGAGATGATTAATACTTAAGAAGAAAATAGCTAGTTTAAATTTATTATTTTGAATTGTCAGGCTTATGTAATTATATGTTGTTTGCGTTAAGGTTTGGAATACGCTTGTAACACCCTATAAAATTAACGATAATTAATAAAGCTCCAAGAAAAGGAATTTGAGCAACATTGGAATCTGGTCACGAAACTTGCACTATGGTGTTCGCGATGACTTTCTAAGCAACTTTCAAATTTGGAGTTTTGTGATCAGAGCTCAAACTAAAAAGTTGTTAGCTTTCGAAATTTCGAGAGAAAAAATAATTAAATATGAAAAAATAAAATAAATAAACATTAAATACAAAACCCCACAGGTCGATCCCTTATTAAGCCCGTCGACCGTTATCGGTCGCCTATAGAGGAGCGGTCGACTGGTCACATGGTGGCGGCTAGGGTTTGAACCTTGACCAATGACGCGGATTTAATTATATTAATCTAACGTTTACGAATTATTCATGCGCCTATAAATAATGGTCTAATCCCTCATTTTTCTTCTCACATTTTCTAATTAAGTAGCGAAGCTCTGCCATTTTCTCTTTGTTGGACGAATTCTCGCCCAGAAGATCTCGAGACCAAGGAATCACAGTTTCACCCGGGTTCGCAACCACATCATTCGGCAAACACATGGCTCGATACAAGCATGGAAGTCAATCCGGCATTCCCACTCGGCATAGGCTCATCCGGCATTCTCATCCGGTCAAACCTCATCCGGTCCTCCACCAAACAACCGGTCCAGAGACCACTGCCGAACCAAACCATCTCCGCTTCACTACCGAACCACACTTCCCTCAACATACCACCGAACCAACATGCCACCGGACCATAGCCTCTTCTCCACAACCGGACCAAACAAGCACCGAACCAAGCTTCGCCTACCCACCTACCGAACCACCTCACTACCGAATACACACCTACCACCGGACCACTCCTACCACCGGTCCAAGCTCCTTGCCGAATGAGGCCTCGCCGAACCAGATAACTACCAGGCCAGATTGCTTCAGCCCGGGCCCACCAGCAGCTATATACATTCAGGACCCCTGCCCCCAGCCTGACTCTATAAATAGAGGGGCAGGGGTACAACAATGGCAGACAAGTTTGAGAGCTCAAGCACGGAAGGAACTTTCAAACTACTTTCATACACTTGTACACCAAGCATTGTACTTGTAATCTGAAAAAAGAAGATAATAACATATAAAGTGGACGTAGGCACGTTCTGGCCGAACCACTATAAATCTGCGTGTCTTTTACATTTCAGCCCCTTGCCTTTTTTCATATTTACATAACTCATCTAAATCATTAAGAATCACATAAAATCAACTAAATCACTCGACTTGGAGGTGTTTGCCCATTTGTTGTACAAACATTTTTGGTGCTTTCACTGAGAAATTCGAACTCGAAGCTTCAGCTTCCCTCATTGAACCTTCTTTCCCAATAGCACCTTTCATTGCCTAGGAAACATGACTTCCAGGCCAAGAAAAGACGCCAACAAGGGAAAGAACGCTGCAACTAGCAGCGCTCCAAATCCAGTAGATCCAGATCAAGAGAACCATCCCACTACAGCAGCAGTGCCACATGTAGATCAGGCAATTCCAACAGCTCCTACCGCGGAACAACCGGCAGTAATCACTAGAGCAGACCTAGACAGAGTTGTGGTGGAAGTGACTAACCGCTTCGCATCCCAACAAGAAGCTTTGGTGAACAACTCATGTCACGCTTGAGGGATGTCGAAGAATCCAACCGCAACACTGAATCATGGGATGAATCTCAATCTGGAGGATCTCGGAGATAGCAAAGGTCTTCCCTCTTCGAGGAAGCCATCAACAGGAACAATAATGATAGGGGCCGCGCCCGGACTCAGCCCGAACTCCGACTCGATGAAGCACTTGGAACCGAACCCAGTGGGGGAGGCGCCAGGCGAGGGTCGGATGTGGCTGAGCCAGTCATGCCACCTAATCATAGAAACCCCGCTGAACGGAGCCGAGCTAGAACCCAGCCCGAAGTTGACCCCATGGAAATGCTCGAAACAGAACCCCGCAGGGGAAGATCAAGGCAGGGGGCAACTGTAGCTGGTCCTAGCATGCGTCCGAGCAACCAGAGACAACCACTGGATCACGTCAGAAGTGATAGGCCATACCATCCCTACAGATCATCTGGACGAGACCGATCTCGCAGGGAAGAACCAAGTTCATTTCTATCCGCTCCAAATTCTGATGAAAGAATGGCACGACTATTCAGAGAATGCGTCCAACGGGAGCAAAGGGACCGAGGAATAGGCGCTAGGGTCACCAGCCCCTTTACCCGCAATATCGAAACTGCCATCACCCCCCGGGAATGGAAAATGCTAACCATGGAACCTTACAAGGGAACTTCCGACCCCATCGTACACTTACAAAGATACACCCAGCATATGCTCATGAGCGAAGCAACAGAAGGGTTGCTGTGTAAATGCTTTCCGCTATTCCTAGCAGATCTAGCTACCTCCTGGTTCTGCCATCAACCCCAATGATCTATCAGCTCATGGGAGATGTTGAAAGAAAGGTTCATTAGCCAGTTCCGCATCCATGTAGAACAACCCAAGGATGCTTATTCTCTATCCAATGTTAAACAGAAATCCGGAGAGACACTGCAACAATATCTAACTCGGTTCAACGCCGCAGCGGCCGCAGTCCAAGATGCCGATGAGAAACTCACCCTAATGGTCCTCTGTAGCGGTGTACATCCAGATACCAAGTTCGCAAGAAGACTAACTAAGGAAAAACCAGCTACTTTACCTGATTTCTTCCATGAAGCTGGAAAGCATATGAGACTTGAAGACGCCGCCACTGAGAGGCAGTCAGGGCAACAAGGTAAGACAACTTCAGACAAGATTCCCGCTGCAACCAAGGACATTCGAAGAAATGAATCTAGAGACAATGCTGGGGGCAAGAAGGTTGAAAACGCCAATATCGACCAGGACCGAGATTTGACTCCTACACTCCTTTGAATGAAACCATCGAAAACATCTATCTAGCCACTCAGGGCGAACTCGGATACAAGCGCCCCCCGCACAAGAAAGAATCTGATAACGCCCTCAAGTCTGGAAAGTTCTGCCGCTTCCACGAATCCCACGGACATGACACCAATGAATGCCACCATCTCCGGGACTTGATCGAAGAACACATCAGAAGAAGAAGGCTGGAACGCTATGTGAGAGGTCAGAACAGGACTCCAACTCCTGCCAATGAGAACTCAAAGCAACCCCTCCCAGAAGTAGGTGGAGGGAATCGCAACACCAGTGGCTCTAGCCAAGAGAAGATAGTGGTCCATACCATCTCGGGAGGACCACACATCGCCGACAGAAGCTGGGCAGAGATGGAAAGATACGGCAAGTCACTTAGAAATGCTGAGGGCTATGTCAACTACATTGTGGAAGAACGCCACCCGAAACGAAAAGAGAGTGACGACATCGTATTCAGTAGGCGTGATTTAGAAGGAAGACAGTATCCGCATATGGATCCCATGGTCATCTCTGCCTGGTTCGGTCCAGCTAAAGTTTTCCGAATTCTAATAGACACAGGAAGCTCCGTAAATATCCTGTTCAAGCATGCTTTCAACAAAATGAAACTGTCAATGAAGGATGTGTCTCCCTGCAACAAACCCCTGCACGGTTTCACTGGAGATGCGAAAATGCCCCTCGGGCAACTTGACCTCTTCGTCGAAATAGGAAGTCATCCCCGCTCCGTTGTGCGAAAACAAACGTTCGTACTAATAGAAAACCACTCGGCCTACAACGCCTTCTTGGGAAGACCAGCCTTATCTGACTTCCATATTGTCCTAGCCCCGTGGTGCCTAAAGATGAAATTCCCAACAGATAACGGAATAGGAGAAGTTGAAGGAGATCAAGACGCCGCTCGAGATTGCTATGTAACTGAACTTCGCAATAACCATAGAAAGAATAAAGGGAAAGATGCAGAGACTACTCTCTGCATGAAAAGCTTGGAAGCATAGCAACTAAAGAAAGCCCCTCCTCTTCGATACACCAGCGATCCTTTCAATGAACTAGACCCTAGGGATAAGGAGGAGGAGGCTACCGCTGAGCCCGCAGAGGCCATGGAATTCGTATCTGTAGACAAACATGATTCAAGCAGACTATTAAAAATAGGATCTCAGCTAAAAACAGAATTGAAGGTTCAACTCATTGACTTTCTCCGCCACAACTTAGATGTATTTGCGTGGACACATGCCGATATGACAGGAATCTCCCCAGATATAGCATGCCACATGCTGAACATCGATCTCACCAGGGCACCGATAAAGCAGAAAAAGAGAAGCATGGGAGCAGAACGATCAGCAGCCCTCGACGAGGAAGTAAAGAACCTACTTGCTAATGACTTCATACGAGAAGCCATCTACCCCGAGTGGATAGCTAACCCGGTACTAGTAAAGAAAGCTAATGGGAAGTGGCGAACATGCATTGATTTCTCCAACTTAAATGACGCTTGCCCGAAAGATTGCTTCCCGCTCCCCCGAATCGATCAACTTGTGGACAGCACTGCCGGGCACGAACTTTTATCTTTTATGGATGCATACTCCGGATACAACCAGATTCCCATGCACGCTCCCGATCAAGACCACACTAGCTTCATCACTGACCGGGGGTTATATTGTTACAAAGTCATGCCTTTTGGACTCAAAAATGCCGGAGCCACCTATCAGCGCCTCGTCAACAAGATGTTCGCGGAATTAATAGGACGAACTATGGAAGTATATGTGGATGACATGTTGGTAAAGTCCAGGAAAGCCGACGATCATGTAAGCCACCTGAGCGAGATGTTTCAGGTACTTCGCCGATATGGAATGAAGCTGAATCCTCTAAAGTGCTCCTTCGGAGTGTCGTCGGGAAAATTCTTAGGGTTCATTGTCCATTCCAGAGGAATTGAAGCAAACCCTGAACAAATCCAGGCTCTAAAAGAAATAAGGATACCTTCCACCAGAAAAGAAATGCAGAGCTTAAACGGAAAGGTAGCCGCCCTAAGCAGATTCATTTCCAAAGCAACTGACAAGTGCGTCCCTTTCTTCGAAGCTCTCAAGAAAGACAAAGGAAAGTTCGAATGGACCGATGAATGCTTAAAAGCCTTCCTTAACCTGATCGAACACCTCCAGAAACCACCAGTACTCTCAACTCCAAACGAAGGCGAAGAGCTATACCTATACCTCGCTGTATCATCTCATGCTCTAAGCGCTGCCCTGGTAAGAGAAGAAGACCGCACACAACGCCCGATGTACTTTATAAGTAAGAGATTTACAGGGGCAGAAGCCAGATATCCTAAACTTGAGAAATTGGCATATTGTTTATTGATCGCGTCACGAAAACTACGACACTACTTCCAATCTCACTCCATCAGAGTTCTAACCGATCAGCCACTAAGACAGGTGCTCCATCGTCCTGACACTTCTGGACGACTCCTCAAATGGTGCATTGAACTAAGTCAGTATGACGTCACCTACCATCCTCGCACTGCTATCAAAGGGCAAGCCCTGGCCGATTTCATTGTCGAATTCACTACCAACGAAGGCAAGGATCAGTTTGAAATAGCAAAAAACATCAAGTGGAACCTCTTTGTAGATGGAGCATCGAACGAACAAGGCTCGGGGGCAGGTATTGTGATAATCACCCCTAGGGGAAGAAAGCTGTACTATGCATTAAGGTTGGAATTCGCGGCCACTAACAACGATGCGGAGTACGAGGCAGTAATAGCGGGATTGGAGCTTGCCTTAGAAATTGGAGTCAATTCTTTATGTCTTCATAGTGATTCTCAACTTATCGTAAACCAAGTACTAGGAGAATTCCAGACACGAGGAGAACGAATCACAGCATACCTAAAGAAAACCAAACTGCTGCTCGACCAATTGGACCATTATCTAATCAAACACATTCCTCGAGAAGATAACCAAGAGGCCGATGAACTAGCAAAGCAAGCTAGTATGAAGAATAGCACCATTTCCGGAGCGCTAGCCATCTCAAGGCAGCTAGCCCCAAGTTTTGAACAAGTGAATCTGATAACTACAATTGAAGAAGCAACTTGGATGACTCCTATCCAGAAATATTTGCAGGACGGCACACTACCAGACAAACGTGATGAAGTCAGGAGAATTTTGAGGAAAGCCCCCCACTACACAATACAAGAAGGCATCCTCTATCGGCGTGGCTTCTCTAGCCCCTTATTTAGATGCGTCGCTGGAAGGGAAGCCAAGGAAATCTTATACAACATCCATCAAGGAAGTTGCGGAGATCACACTGGAGGGTAGACTCTAGCGAAAAAGATACTCCGATATGGATATTACTGGCCCACACTAAACAAAGACGCCTTAGACTTCGTCAAGAGGTGCGACAGATGTCAGAAATTTACCAAGATTCCTCGACTACCCACAAATGAGATTACTCAAATGACCAGCCCTTGGCCCTTTGTTGTATGGGGAATTGATTTAATTGGCGAACTACCAACGGGCAGGGGCGGGGCCAAATATGCTATAGTGGCAGTCGATTATTTCACCAAATGGGTGGAAGCGGAACCCCTAAATAAAATATCTTCAGCAAAAGTTATCAACTTCTTGATCAAAAATATTCTGTGCAGGTACGGAGTACCACTCAAGATCATATCAGACAACGGACTCCAATTTGACAGCGAAGAATTCGCCGACTGGTGCCAAGAGCATGGAATTCATAAAAGCTTCTCATCAGTAGCTTATCCTCAGGCAAACGGACAAGTCGAAGCTGTCAACAAAATTCTCAAAACCCTAATCAAGAAGAAACTTGAAAAGTCAAAAGGGGCTTGGGTGGACGAACTTCCTACGGCACTTTGGGCCTACCGCACATCTTTCAGAACTTCAACGGGACATACTCCTTTCTCTTTGGCATACGGAGCGGAGGCAATGCTCCCTGTTGAGACTATTGTTCCTTCCCATCGTAGGATCCACTACAATCTAGAAGAAAACGAAGAACTCCTCCTCATGTCTTTGGATCTGATTGAGGAAAGGAGAAACGATGCAGCACTCAAAGCAGCAGCTCACAAACAGAAAGTGGCAGCACTATACAACTCCAAAGTCAAGCATCGCGTCTTACAAGAAGGATATCTTGTTCTCAGGCGAATCTTTCCGCGCCCCGGGGCACTGGACCCCATCTGGGACGGACCATATGTAATTCATAAAGACCTCCACAACGGAGCTTATATTTTGTCAACAGTGGACGGAGAGGTGTTCCAGAGGGCATGGAACATCCGACACCTCCGTCGATACTTTTCTTAACTTGTACTGCCCATATGAAGTGAATTAACAAAGAGAATCAGTGGACGTAGGCATTTTCATGCCGAACCACTTTAAAAAATCTTGTCTCTTTTTAACTCGTTCCTTTATATCTTGGCTGCTTGTTAAGCTTTATCCTTTTCTGTTGAACAAGATCTTATGGCATCTCCACTCAAGACACACCACGGCCTCATCTGGACAAGGCCTAACAGGTACGCTACGATTCTATGCACTCGCCAATGAGACTCTTTTGCTCCAGCATCCCTCTGCTGCGGGTTAACTTATTGCTCGCGCCTGCCCTCAAAGCCAACTGTAATGAGCCGATTATAAGTCATCATAAAGGCCGACTATAGCCGATGGCAGCTCATTACGGTGTTCGGCTCGCCGGCAACTGTGAACCTACTTTAAGCCCCAACATAAGGTGTGGCCAGCCAGGGGTAGTTCACGGCCAACGGCACCCACGCTAGCCGGCCACGGTAAATCGAATAATACCCACGATTACGGATCATAATGGTTCGGGTAGTTACCGTGCGCGATCTCGGCTCCGATGTGTCTTAAGTGCGGCTGTGGTAAAAAAGAAAACTCCCCGCGGAGGCGTAAGATGGGTGACAAATGTCTCCAAGACCCATAGTTAGGGAAAGTGACTACAAAACCCGTTTGCCACGAACTTAAGCACATCGACGGCCTTCCGTGACTGGAAGTTTTACTTTTTCTATATTTCCATTTCGTTTAAATACTTCTCCCCTATCCTGCATAAAAAACTCTAAAGTACCGGAAACCGAACAGGGAGCATTCACTCATGAGAATCTAAGCCCGCGTACTGGGTGGCAAGGTACTCGGATATATTCATGATCAGTTACACAAGATGCTCAAAACTACTGCCTGCAAGTAAAACATGAAGGGCGGTACTCTCTTCTCTTGAACATAGATGCATAACTATAGCTTATTCATATGTCACACCAACATTGCAAAACATGAAATTATATTTCAAGCAAAGGCTTAACATCAAACACAACTAAAATCACAGGCATATACATGGTTATACTCCTCACGCAGAACATCAAAATGACAACAATGTTTAAACATAACAAAATCAACTTATATTATGAAATCACACCAAGTTATTCTCTGCAAATAATATTATTACAGTCACATCAATGTTTTGGACTAACGTAAACAACAGTAAAAAAAAGAAATAAAAAGCGGCCGAATCCGGACGAGTAACCAGCTGCGTCCACAATCCATCACCAACTTCCCAAGCCTATTTGGCCGCAGGGCCGGAACCCCCAGCATGTTGATTGGTAGTTCCACCTGTCCAATTCAGAAAAGGAATCCATTAAACAAACGATAAACAATCAAGTCATGGAAACCCAGAAAGAAAAGGAAAAGTGAAGAATAACTCACCAGCGTCCGCCGCTTGATCCTCATCCTCCAGTTGGACACCCGCTTCCTCCGCAGCGAGCAACCGTATCCCCTCCTTCACCGCCACTTGCTCCTCTTTCGAGAACTGAGCAGTGACCACATCCAGACTAAAAGCCACTCCACCTTCCTTACCCGCATCGACCCTGGCCTCCTCTAAAGCCCGGAGATAGATCTTGGCCATGACCCGGGGATAGTCATCCATCCAAGACAAGCTGCCCTCCTTCCAAGTGCGGAAGTACATGTCCTGCAGCATCTCGTCCATCATTCCCTCATTCTCCTCGAACTCCCTCACCCTGGCCTCGGAAGCCTGCAACTTGGCGACAGCGGCATCCCTCTCTGATCGGTATCTCGAGCAGTCAGCCTGGAGAGACCTCCTCATCTCCTCCATCTCCTCCTTTAACTTAACTTGAGCCATCACCGCGGCCTCAAGCCTCCCAGACAACTCCTCTACCTGCTCGAGATCCGCATTCCGAACCTCATCCACTGTCGCAATGGCCATGTCGATCCGCTCCTTACAGGCGGCCTCCATCTTCCGTAATTCCGCCCTACTTGCCTTTTCCATGGTCTCTTTCAGACGCCTGGAGGCTTCCTCGTGCCGAGAAATCTGAACAGCTTGACCGGCAAGCTGTTCGGCCTGATCAGCAACCTTCAGCCGCAACCGAATATTAGCACTTCCAATCTCCTCCCCGGCCTTAACCAATTGAGCATGATACTTCATTAACTTCTTGGTCTCCTCGGCCACCCGATCAATATTAGCCTTGGCCTCGTCTCCCATGGTAACTACCCGAGTGGTAAGCAGATCAAGATCTAGAGACTTAGCCTCGTCCAACACTCGTACCATGGGGTTGCGGGGAAGGAGGTGTTCACCCGTGGCCTCATCAAATGAAATATCCCGAGAGCTTGGATCTAAATCAGGATGACCAGCAAAGGGGTCACGGGGCACGTCAGGACGCCTTATGCGGATAACTGTAGGATTCTTGGAAGGAGGTGGAGGGGGGATAAACTCCGTACTCTCCTCCGTGGCATCACGAGGAGGCTGAACAGGAAGCTGCGGACCAGGGGAAGGCTCAAATAAAGAACGACTCCTCTTCTTTTTCTGAATGCCCTCTTCGATGACCCCAAGAAGAGGACGGTATTTGACCACGTCCCCAGTACGACCAGCGGGAGGCTTCGCAGAAGCTCTCATCAACTTGAATTGTTCGAGGCGGTGTCGAACGTCTGATGTTGTAACCACCTGGCCTGCCCCTGAAATAAAGAACAAGTGTTACGAACGTACGATGGTCCCCAATTCAGGAAACATGTTAAGTAAAAAGAAAGAAAAGTGTGAAGGCACGTCTATTATACAAACCCTGCGGAGGAGTGGGGTACTGCAATATGTCCTGAATCTCATTCCAGGACGGAAGTGAACCATAAAATATTTCTAAGTCCTTATCGAAAATGGAATCGACAGAGGACAAAAGTTCACCTTGCACCGCCAAAGTTACCCTAGCTGAGGAGCCTTTAGGGGATGGATCGGCACCAGAAACAGCCTTGCCCGCCTCCTTTGCCTTTTCCACTTCCGATTCTTCCTCCGATTCCCCAAAGGCCTGACGGAGGGCCTCATCCAGTTCAGAATCTTTCCCAGAGGTTAAGGCACCAGCATCACCATCACCATCTCCATCGCCATCTCCTCCGCCTTCTGACTCTCCTCCCACATCGCCTCCTTCGCCCTCTTCCACACCTTCCTCCTCCGGAATGATCGGGCAAGTACTAGGAGAGGGACCCTCCGATTCTTTAAGCTTCTTGCCCCCCGCGACGGGATGCTGTGCGAAGGGTTTTCTCTTGCCACTCTTCACCGTGACCCCCTCCGTAACTTTGGCAGCCTTCTCCTCGGCCGTGTCCCTCTGCTTGACCACGGACTGGTGCGGCAGGATCAAATTGTACTCCAGGAGGGTAGCATTCCTGATCAGATAGGCGGCTGACCTGTCCCTCTCGGAGATAGCCTTAACTTCTGCTGCCATATGGACTAGGCGATCGCTCTCCACCACCGCAAAACCACCTGTCGCTGACAAAAAATAGAAGCACATAAGGAAAGGAATTGCAATCAAGACAGGAATTACGAATAAAGAGTTAACTTACATCCGGAAGTGAAGCGACGAATGGAGACAGAATCGTCCCTCACAAAGAACCACTCCTTCTTGAACATGCTGTACTTTGAGTACAGGTCCAGGACCGGCTTGAAGGAGACGGCCGACTCTAAGCTAATGTAGGGGGACCCCTTCCTATAGCCCATCAGATTATATAGATACCGGATTTCCCGGTTGGATGGAGAGCGCCCGTACCTCTTCTGGAAGATAGAATATAAGCACACCAAGATGGCATACGAGTTGGGCTGAAGCTGGAAAGGCGCCACCTTTAGATATGTAAGGAAGCTAACAACCCAGGCGTTGATAGGGGGAATGGTCCCGCACATGCAATGGTACCGGCTGTAGGCGAAATACCCTTCGGGAGGGTTGTATGGCATCACCCCGACTCCCGGAAGCAACATAAGCGCCCTATCTATCCCGAAAGAACGGGATATAGCATCAAGCTGCTCCTCCTTTAGAGAACTAGGGAAGCAGTCGGGAGGGGAGACCAGGAGCTCCTGGGGTCCATACCCCTCCACCAGCGATCTCGAGGCAGTCCCATGCTCCCCGGACCCCGATTGGGCTGGGGGCACGGAGGAAGGCTCGCCTCCATCCTTGGAATTCCGTCTATCTGATCGTGTTTCCGCCTTGCGAGACATTTATCTTCATACACAAAAGTAAAAAGACAGGTTGTTAGAACAAAGAATACAGAGATGTAAGCAAAAAAGAATGCATAAGTCCGGAATTCTGCTAAAATATCAAGTTCATTCGGCAGTGCAAGTGAGTTCATTCGGCAGGGAGATAATAGGTTCATTCGGCACTAAGAGTCATTCGGTATACATGACATTCGACACTAAGAGTCATTCGGTATACATCCATTCGGCACTAAGGCCTAAGGCCCATTCGGTAAAACAAGGACTTTCGTACGTATTCGGCATCAGCACATTCGGTTATCAAGTTCATTCGGCGAAAGGGGATATACCTGATTCGGCAAAAGTTTGGTTCGGCAAAGAGTTGGTTCGGCTATGAATTGATTCGGCTCTCTCTGATTCGGTAAAGAAAACCTAAGGGGGTATAGCCCCTATATATAGACTGGAGGAGCACCACCGGACCAGATGGTTCGGCATACCGGACCACCCATATGCCGAATGAAAACATCCATCCGGACCAACCAAACACCGAATGACGTTGTCTCCACCAGCGAAAGTCAGAAGTAGGGGGCACGCAGGGTGCCTCACTCGGATAAGTACCAAACTTCATAGCTTACTAATAAAATAAAAATTATGATAACAATGAATGAGTCGTAAATCTCCCACCAACGTAGGTTAATCATTTACACGTGTACGCGACCACGAACGGTCCATAGGCACACTCTGAATGGCTATTAACCCTATCGTCGTGAGAATTTGCACTTTGACATCCTTTTTTAAGCTCATCGGTTAAATGGATATTTGATTCTGATAGTTATGAAATGGCTAAGCTACTTACACATGTACGGGGTCGCGAACGATCCCTAGGCATGCTCTGAGCTGGCGATAAACCACCTTGACGAACGACCCAGGGATCCACTCTAACGTGAACCTGGCATCGATAATGCTAAACCCCCTCGGGGCACACTCTCTCGCCTCGAACGGCACGATTCGCTCTATCTCAAAAATTTCGATCCCGAGCGGTCGTTATTTGAAATCGCACTAAAACTGTAAATTCCTTCGCAGGACATCAACAGAATACAAACATCCAGCCCATGGCATTACAAAACAAGCCTTTCTACCATAGGGAAACAAAGCGCGACACATGCAAGCACGTGCCCCACTTTGGGGGGCAAATGTTGGACGAATTCTCGCCCAGAAGATCTCGAGACCAAGGAATCACAGTTTCACCCGGGTTCGCAACCACATCATTTGGCAAACACATGGCTCGATACAAGCATGGAAGTCAATCCGGCATTCCCACTCGGCATAGGCTCATCCGGCATTCTCATCCGGTCAAACCTCATCCGGTCCTCCACCAAACAACCGGTCCAGAGACCACTGCCGAACCAAACCATCTCCGCTTCACTACCGAACCACACTTCCCTCAACATACCACCGAACCAACATGCCACCGGACCATAGCCTCTTCTCCACAACCGGACCAAACAAGCACCGAACCAAGCTTCGCCTACCCACCTACCGAACCACCTCACTACCGAATACACACCTACCACCGGACCACTCCTACCACCGGTCCAAGCTCCTTGCCGAATGAGGCCTCGCCGAACCAGATAACTACCAGGCCAGATTGCTTCAGCCCGGGCCCACCAGCAGCTATATACATTCAGGACCCCTGCCCCCAGCCTGACTCTATAAATAGAGGGGCAGGGGTACAACAATGGCAGACAAGTTTGAGAGCTCAAGCACGGAAGGAACTTTCAAACTACTTTCATACACTTGTACACCAAGCATTGTACTTGTAATCTGAAAAAAGAAGATAATAACATATAAAGTGGACGTAGGCACGTTCTGGCCGAACCACTATAAATCTGCGTGTCTTTTACATTTCAGCCCCTTGCCTTTTTTCATATTTACATAACTCATCTAAATCATTAAGAATCACATAAAATCAACTAAATCACTCGACTTGGAGGTGTTTGCCCATTTTTTGTGCAAACACTCTTCACCATTTTCAAATATTATAAAATATTATGTATATATATACATATATATGCATACAAATCAGAGAAGAGCGGAAAATAAAAGAGAAGATGCGAATCAATAATGTAGAAAAAGGGAAATTTCAATCTATATTCCTCCCATCCTCTAATCTCTTCTCAGATCTATAATTCTAATAATATATATACCTTGTTATGCATATTCTTTTAGATTAGAATGGGAAAGCTATTCTAGCAAAGCATTAGATTTAGATCTGGAGATTTGAAAAGTTTAAAATGGTGAGTGAGAAATTATATAATTTATTTATAACATTAAAATTTATCTCCTTGAATTCTTATTTAGTTATTATGCCTAAATAAGATCTAATGAATTATAGGCTTAAAATAAACTGATAGGATTAGCGCCTACACACACATTCAATAAAATAGGTACTAGAATAGGAATAATATGTATAACACGATCTAGAAATTTGAAATTAGTCCCAAATATTCATTTGTAGAATGTTAGTATAGTTGTAAAATTATTTCGGATCTATAATTGGGTTGTAAATTAAGATGCCCTTGGAATGTGAGTTTCTACGTTTTGATTTATTTGGAATGGGTTTCATGTAATTTCCATAAGTTATCCAATTCCAAAATATGTATAAAAGTGCGTCATTTGAAATAACAAGGAATATATCATAAAGAGAAAGAGATGTGTAAAATATGGATATTCTTTTCCATGGTTCACACTGTCTATTTGAATAATAGAAAAAAAAATTCTTGCAATTTCAAACGAAACAAAGACCTTAGTTTTGGTTAATTTATGGAAAATTATAAGGATAATCCTTTTTAGAAGGATATCTCTAATAAATTAAAACATGGAAAAAATATTCTGGGTTAGAAATTAATAATTACAAATACACACACATATACACATGTATAACCACGCTTATCATTCGAAAATAGAAAAATATAAATAGCACAACATAGGACTGTATATGTATTAGTTATTAACGACATAATAATTAATGGACTACGATTTATGGACATTAAGTACAAATTTAACGGGCAATAAATTTGTAAATAATAGAGAGTTAAAAGGGGATTAATGGGGACTGCTTAGGGAAATTAATATAGCATTTATGGGAAAAATAAATTGGCGTAATAGATTGATTTTGAAACTAGTAAATAAAAGTCATTAGAAACTTTAATATGTCAATTTTGAGAAACTGAATAGCTATAATAGTTAGATTTTGAAAATGAGTAAGTAGATTGAAGGAATTAAAAGAGGATTAATTAGAGGTTGTCCGATTTGGGCATAAGTGACTAATTAATACGGGTAAGAGACATTTCAAGGAAACTAAAGCCTAAGCGCATAAATTATAATAATGACATAGCAAATAAGAAAGCATTAATACTATTAATTACATGTAGTAAATAATACAATTTTCATTGTAGGAAATTATACGGCTTAAATTATACATTTAAAGAAAATGCGAATTATTGGCCTAGCCTTACATTTTGGCTTTGGGTGGTGGTTTGGTTTAGTGGGTTAGGATGCGAGGTTGGTAGAGTTACACAGCAGAAGTCTGTCCTTCAACTACAGGCTACCGACAGTTGTGTATACTTACTATTGATGTGGGGCATCTCCAACCATAGGACTCATGGGAAAGAGATATACATTGCAGATAAGTAGGGGAAATAATATTGAGGATTTGCCATAGATTTAAAGTATTAAATGGTCCGGTACTTTTGGGGAATAGGTTCCTTTTTATACCCAATAAAATGTAGCAAGTAATCGAAAGAGGCATTTTCCTTGGCTTACTTAGGTCAGTCTAAATCGGATGTCAGTTATGGAAGATCGATGGGATGTGTTAGTTGTCATGTCAGTTGTTAGTATCGATATTTAATAGTAGGTCTGACATATAGGCTTTAACGCCCAGTGATCCTAAGCAAGCGGTAGCAAAGACATGGGTTATGCTCTTAGGATTTCACTTTCTACTAGTATAGAATCTGTACAGGAGACACACAGACCTCAAAGTTAATGGTTAGGAGAAAAATTAGTGGAGTAGAGGTATGCTAGTTAACCCTTAAATGAGTCTTTGAATTATGTCAGTAGTACAATAATTGAAGTATATATTGTATTACAAAGCTGCATATAAGGCTTATCGATCTCTGTAGCTAGGACCGATTGACAAGCGCTGACATTTTGAAGGGCCCTTCAGGAAGTTGAGGTAGTAAATGGCTGATGGGTCTTCCACCTCCCTATTTAAAATGTATTAAGTGGTCGGGGTTTTCGATAGTGAATATTTAGATAAATTTGAATACAAAGACACACACACACACACACACACACACGTAAAGATACCTTGAAGAAGGTTAGGCTAGGCATATTGCACTTGCACATAAGAACTAAAAGATTAGCCATAAATAATAGATATAACATTTAAATGGAAATCAGTTGGCATAAATTAATGGGATTGATAGACTATGTAGTCTCTAATCATCAGATGTTTTTCTGGCCCCTTCTCATAACAACCCACATGTTAGATTTAGAAGGACTAGATTCTGGACCAAGGTGGTAATGGTAGATGACGAAGTCTTCTTATTCACGCTTAGCACTGAGAAAGCCATTAAATATCCAAGGATTAATATTTCAAGTTAGTAGCCTTAGGTGATACGTATGTTATATCATACATTTCAATTCCATTATGAGTTTATATTGATCGCACACTAATACACTTGTGTTGACTATAGGTTACCAATACTAATGATCCTACCCTAATGGGCTTGAGTTTTAACTTAGTCAAAATTTGAGCTCACTAAAGTGCAGGCCGTTACATTTGGTAGAGCTAAGGTTAGTCGATCAAAGGAATTAGGATACCTGAGAGAACATATTTTTATTTTTACTTATAACCATATGTAAATTATACGCTTAACTCTATAAATTTCAACTATAGAAGTAGTTGTGACCATATTCCGAAAGAATGGGCAAGGCGACTATGAGTTGGAAAATTAAATAGAGTTAAATTTTTCTCCTGCCTCGATTACCCCATGTGGCAGAGGTCGTGTCATAAGGAGTGGGCCAAGAAGAGCGTGACCGCGATATATAGAAGCACCTCAGAAATTGAATGGTAATTGACTCCTTTTTTGGACCTAGGCTTCCTTATGATTCTGGATTTGGATGGATAGTTGGTTGAAGATATACATTTCATCTAGAGCAGTGAGAGATAAGAACCTAAATGTTGGAAGCATGCAGAAGCAAGGAATGATAGTAGTGGAACAAGATGTGAAGGAGTGGAGAAAGTTTCGGCAAGTAGGTGTTCACTAATTACCATAAGGAGATAAGCCAAATTTTTTATGGAGATGAGTTAAGGATGAATGGAACAGAAGGAGAGTCCAAAAGGAATGGAAATTAAAGTCCATTTCAATTCTAACCCCATTTGAAAGAATTTGACCAAAAAAATTCGAGACCCGTTGAAATATTGACGAAGTCAAAAATAAATTTTTAATTTCCATTTTAAAATTCTTTCTAAAAGGTGGATAAATTGAAACAACATTTTATGCAAAGGAGGTACAGAAGGGTAAGAATGCCCGATAATCTATATAGAAATAGCGTTAGGAATATACATGTACACACATAGAGACACACATATGTAGGATTAGCAATCTAGTTAGAAATAAAATAGCGGAAAAATATTAGGATAGGAAGAATGGAAATGTTCCATGGATATGCAGTAATTGTGCATATACTTTAGACAGACGCTTAGATAGATGTAGAAATTACGCGTATCTTTTAGTAGTCCCCCTCTTGTGCTATGAAAATCTCCATCAAAGGTCGAAGCGGAGATTGCATGAGTATAGGAAAATAATAGGAAGAAAGCTATCCTTGTCCAATCCACTTTTCATTATTTAAAGTTATGTAAGATGGTTTTGAAAAAAAAATGGTTTGGTATGATAATTGAGCTTTTTTTATTTATTGAGTTAAAGGTCCTACATTTAACGAAGTAAGTCATCGGAAAGGAGAAATTTTTCATAGCTCCTTTTTAGAAACCAAGCAACTTTTGAATTTTTGAATTTTTGGATTTGATAAAAAGTTTCTAAGTTCATATTTTTAAAGAAAAAGGTTTTCGATCGAGTACTTCATGATTGTGTGGTTTTAATTTTATAAAGAATCGTGGGGACCAAACCATATTTTCAATATGGAGTAGATAAGGATCACTGCCTAGATAAGATAAGGCAATGGTTTTAAGCTATAAATGAAATAGCTACAAATGCTTTTAGGGTAGCGATAAGGAATCCCCATTGAATTTAAGGAATATTGTACGAATCGATGAATATTTTATTGGAAATGTATGGAAACCATGAGAAGAACCCTCGAAGGAACAAAGAATGGTACCAAGTACAATTTTATAAGTCTTATAGTATTCCAACATAAATGATTAATGATATTGAGAAAGTAAATACCGAATTTGAGGATACTATCAAGAGATTTTGATTAGAGAAGAAAATAAAAAGATGGCACAACATCTAAAGGATTTTTGTTGACTTAAGGTTATTGAAGGTAAGATAGGCGGTTGAGTTACTCCACCAAGCCAATTTTCTGATGAATGGGTGTAAATGTGCGTAGTTATATTTCTTACCACTGCGATGTGGGAAAGCACAATTTATCCCATAATTAGGTATAGTGATTGAAGTAATGGATGCACCAGGTTTATGGAAAGCCAAGAAGGTGAGTTAAGGTTAGTGATTGTAGAGGGGTATACTAGGAATGTCCATCTTAATTTAGTAAGGAGTGTTGGGGCCACAACATCATTAAATCCAGTTGGTAATGAAGTGCAGCTTCCAGCAATTTTCTTTTGGGGTTTTTAGGTTGAAATAACTAATTTTCTCCCTTAAAATTTAGGAAAAGCGTACGATATGGTTTGAGATATATTTCTAATTTATCAATTTGTTGATTTAATGAATAGGATGAGACTGGAATATATTTAACTGTGTGTGTATGGAGAAACTGTGTAAATAAGGAAATCTTGTAAGGACATTTAACTAGACACAAGTGTACATAAAACTGGAAGTTTATAAAATAATTAGAAAATTAAGTTAGCAACTAGAAATTAAAAATGCTTAAATTCCAAAACCTTTAGATTTTAGGAAAAATAAATTTAATCAAGTGGATGATAGGGAAAGATTGTCGCAGAATCAAAATCACTATCCCTATGCCTTAAAAGCTAAAATTTATAAATACGCTTGTTGGTAGTTTGTTGTTTTTGAGTAAAAAAAGGTTCCCAAAATCTTGAATTAATTGCACATTACTAGGGTTAATCAAATGCATTAACTCATTGATCAAGTATCGATTTCGTTAAGATTGTGGGTTGAAGAATAATGGTATTAAGGCTAATTTAACACTAAAGGGAAAGTGAATAGTGTTTTCTAACTTATGTAAATCTTTTTAAAATTCTTTTAAGATTAATATCAATTCATAGATTAACAACACAATTTTTTATTAACAATCAGTCACAGATGCAATCATAGATAAATATAAAAGTAATAAAGTAAAGGAAGAAATAAGACACCAGGAATTCCATACTTGTTCGGATTAACCAATTCCACATCCAGTCTCATGTAATTTCTTGTATAGATTTCTTTTCAATCGCTAATTTTAAACCAGGTAGAAGGACAAATAGAATAAAAACTCGATTTCAAGGCAAGGAGACACACTCTCCTGTATCACTGGTCCAGACCGAACTCTCTTGATTTGACTAGGCAACAAGATCACTTACTAGATTTGTCGGGCAACTAAGCACATTCACTTAATTTGAATAGGCTACAAGCATACTCACACAAACACGAGTAGAGTTGATGTTTTTCCAAAGATAAATAGTTGTACTTTGGATATAATGAATCCTATGGCCGTTCCGATAGCACTTTGATCTTTGAAATGAGATAGATGCTTGCAAAATAGTAAGTGTAGTTAATTAATACAATGGAGTATGAATGATTCTAAATGACTTTGAAGAGTATAGACTATATTTTTCAAGGGCATTAGAAATGAGAAGAAAGTAAGTTATTAATTGATTAAAAATTCATTTGCACTCCCATTTATACAGTGGATGAAAAGATGTGCCCATTCATGAAGGGTTATGACCAAAAGACACCTCCATTCAAAAAATTTAATACAAATTAATGGCCTATATGTCGGCATATCAAAATATGTATGTCGATTATGCTAGTTAAATTTGAAAATGTTTTTTTTAAATTATTTTGAAAATCCTATACTTTGTAAAATAACTTGAACATAGTTTTTAAATATTTTTGAACTCTTAAAAAACTTTTATAAAATATTTAAAAATATACTTCAAAATTAAAATAATTTGTTTAAAATATCAAGATCACAAAATAAAGATTAGAAATTACTGTAAAGGACTTAACAATATATTCTAATGACTCTAGGCACTAACTTATAATCTAAAGCTATTCATATCTTTACCTTTGAACTTATAAGTCTTCAAATTTTTATCTTGTCTTTATATCATACAGTCTTCAATTTAGCACCTGTGTAATATTCTGCACCATATACTATACAACTTGGAAAAACATTAATATCTATATTTTATATGGTTATTGTCATCAAAATCAATAATTGAGGTATTAACAATCTCCTCTTTTATGATGGTGACAACCATTTAACATTCCTATATGTAAAATATGATATAACTCCCCCTAAATGTAGGCATATGTATTTTTAAAATTTTCCCACTTTGTAATCAATAAAAAATGGATGAATAAAATAAAACTCCTCCTAAATAATATATATAAACTATGGATTCAAAATCAACAGTTTAGAATTTTAAGTGATATGCCAATCAACATGGATTTGACTATATAATTGGGATTGGACTAAAATAATTATAATATAAAATTAAATATGACATATTAAAATGTAATATGTGAGACACAAATGAAGAAATACTAGATACTTAATATGATATAATCATGGCATGCATTAAAATATTAAATGATCAATTTTTGAGTTATATACTCAATACAATGGATAATAAATAAAGAGGATAATGCAAACATTAATTATTTATTTAATTTATATAGTACACACTATAATTAATTCGAAATCAAATCAAAACCTAATTCAATACCAAATTATTTAACAATCCACACTATGTAATCACACTAAATAAAACCTATGGTAATCAATCCAACCTAAGAGTATTAATTATTAACATATTGATCAAATTAAAATAAATAAGTTTTCAATATACATACTTACAAATTAAAACAAATAGTAATCCATATATTCCCTGGGACTTAAACCCAGCTTTTAGAGTCAAAGATTGGATTTTTTTTATGGCATCCCAACGTTCACTCTTCTTGGAATTTGAGCATTATGGGTTGTTGGTTTGATCATCTTTGATTAGGGAGGAACCCTTGAAGAGCTTCAAAACGCTTCTTTTGGTTTTTAATCATTTTGCATTTGGCTTAGTTCTAAATTCCTTTGATTACTTAGTATAAAGGAGATAATATCTTTGAATGATTGGAGCGACTCTTTAAGGTTTTCATAAAGTTTTTGGTGTGCATAAGTCATTTTTATTAAGGAAAATGTTGAAAATGGAAAGAGATGGAAGGGTGAATTAATGAGTGAGTTTTTTTTGGAAGAAATAGGCTTAAATAGGAGTGAAAAATATGTTTGAAATAACTGAACTAAAAGTAGTTACAATATTTCAAAAGTTAAAAAATTTTCCAAACGACTATAGTATATCGACATATATAAATATGTATGTCGACATATGTGCTTGAATTGCATTTTTTAAGTGTTGATATAACTTTTGTTTCTATTTAATAATATTATATTTTAATGATTCTAGAGACTAATATAATAATAGACAATAGCAAAAACTAATTTTTATTGATTAAAAAAGATCGTACATATCAAAAAGAAGATATAAGAGGATAACATAAAATAAACTAAGGAAATGCAAGGAAATAAAAGTTGTAAAAGGTACAATGGATAACTGGATAGAATTGTAAGATAACTGAGGAGATGAGCTCATATCAAGCTTTTTCATAATCCTCATAAAACACTTATCCACTTTGTTGGAAAGATTAATAAATTTCCTACTTAGCTACTTTTGATTTTTATGATCTTCTCTTAATTTTTTAGGAATCCTTTTTTTGAGCTTTGAGATGGCCTTTCAAAAATTTCAAGAGAAATGTCTACTTCCTCATCTTCTTCTTCTTGATCTTCTCCTTGAATACCATAACTTTCTTCTTCCTGTTATTTAATTTCTTATTGTTCTTCCCTCGCTACTCTTTCTTCTTTTTAGGAAAAGGCTCAAAAGGTTCAAAGTAAGGAGGAATATGCATGAAGGAAATGTTGGATTTGTGGAAAAAATTTCAAGGTAAAGTGGGTTCTCCACGTAAATTGACACTAAAGTATTCAAAAATTCTAGTGAGATACATGCCATGGTAAAGTGCATTCTCATGTTTGAAAATATTCCTCTGAACAAAACCATCTAAGGTGACCTGAACCCAATTAATTTCATAATTTCCATAGTTAGCAAGAAGAGTCTTAAAAACCTTTTGAGTCGAGTTATTTTAATTATCTATTCTTGGACTGATGCTTTGTTATAAAATAAGACTCATAAGTCTCGATTTAGGTCTAAGATTTTTATGTTTAAATTAAGTCTTCAATGTTTTCAGAAATGTCATGAAAAACTTCTCGATTTTGTTCATTAATTTTAAAAGTGGAGTGGCCAATTCCATTACATTTCCAACCAAGTATTGAACCAGAATTTCATAATCTAAAACAATTATAGTGCCTTTCACATTACTCTGAAATTTTCGTGCTTCTCCTTCTAGAAATATTCTACATAAATTTGCGTAAAATGTTTTTACTAAATTTAGAAAAAGATAAATCATTTTGACAAGAGTTGAATAAACCAAGAATATCATTTTGAAAGCAAAGATCTTGAAGACCATAAGAAGAAAAATCGTCAAATTTTGCAAATCTTCTGGTAAATACATTTCTGGCGGTAACTTATTCAATATAAATGTCGATGACTTCTTTAACATTGAAAAGAAATCCTTTGATTCTTTTTTAGAGCCTACTTTTTTTTGGTTGTTGGCTTGAGGAGGCCATTCTAGAGTAGTTTAGGAGATAATAAAGTGAAGAGATGTTTTGAATTTTTTAAATTAAGTAAATAAATAAATGGATAGAACTGCACTGATTAATAGGGTATGGACTGACATGTTTAGGTCAAAAGATGACTTTTCAGGATTTTTGGAATAAATGTGAAAGAGAGGGAATTTGAAATTGGAATTTTAAAATTCAGGCAGATATGTTGATATATGGATTTGGATATGTCGACATTTGGGCCAAAAAATCCAAAAATAAAATTAGGTTAAAAGATTCCTATACACACACAGACACTCTTTTATGCATCTACTATTTTTGATAATCTATTTTATTCCTAAATTTAATAATAAAAAAAGAAAAGAAATTAAAAAATAAAAATTACTTTTTTTTGCTCCTTTCTTTTGATATGTTCTGATTAATGTATTATTGCTGTAAAACATGTTTATATCCTCAATATCTGGTTCATTGTCACTTGAAGTAGTACTTGACTCATTTAATGTTGCTGTGTAAGCCCTTTTTCTTTTTCTGGATGAACCAATGATCGACGAGATCCTTAATTTCATTTGATGCAGACTGTCTCTTTGCAGATGACCAGGTTCATCATAGTTAAAACATTTAATTGCAATTCCATTCCAGGAGTTTTATTTTCAGATCTGCGAAAGTAGTTCTTCTTTCTATTCTTTTTTAACTTTATGAAATTCCTAGCCATGAAGGGATCTCCTTATCATTGTCATCATCTAGTTCCTAATTGTTAGTTAGTGCGTTGAAACCAATGGATTTCGTTTCTGTTTCCTTGCTTTCCTTTCTACCCTGCAATTGTGCTTCATATGATGTTAATTTACCTATAAACTCTTCAATTTCAAAAGTACCAATGTCATTAGCCTCTTCTATTGCTAAGTCTTTTGGACCCACTTTGAAGAGAGTGAAATAAGGAGTTTTCTAACTTGACCTTCTTCAAAAAAGTTTCTATCTACAATATATATCAGAAAAAGACTCATTTTGATTCATTTTAAATAACTGAAACTGATTAGTTAACATGTAAATTTTAATCGTTTAACTTTACAAGTTCCATCATATGTAACTTGCAATGTTATTTAAATTTCAAATGTAGACTTACGAAAAGAGACTTATTAAATTCTTTTTAATTTAATAATAAAAATAAAATATTCATAGTAGTCCATTGTGAAATGTTAGTTTAGGTTCGGTGTACTCATTCTATGTAATATTCCAGAAATCTAAACCATTAGACTGCAAATAAATCTTCATCCTACATGACTAATAAGTGTAATTACTGCCTGTAACATCCCCTATCTGGAGGCCCAAAGCCAAGCTCTACAGATGCTGCAGTCATCCATAGTATTAACTTTCGGTGACCAAATATGGTATTGTTAATGGTATCCATAATATCAGAAGCACTTGAATATAAAATAAAATCATCACAGAATAAAAACATTTTTCTGGTTATATATTTTAAAATAGCATTTCGTATTCCAAATCACATAACCCCAAATGTTTCCCAAGTTCAGATCAAATATAATTATTACAAAATATGCCAAAAGCAACTTATGAAGATGCCCCATTGGATGACCAGAGTAATAATTAGTCACAATTGACTTAATACAACACAGTGGAAATAAAAACACAACAACTCCTAAATAGCTGACTTCAGTCTCCTGCTCATCTTCGAAAGCTTTATTCATCTACATACTAAAATCCAAAAATCCTCAACCCTCAACCTACTCAAATCAATTTTGAGCACCCAAGAGTTTAAGAGGAAAAACATAAACTTTGAGTCAGACAAAGCCAGGTGTGAATAATACTATACATCTTGGTAAATTGATATTAAGTGAGACAGTATCGCTTAGAGTAATGGGTTTCCCCTCGCTAATATCCTTTTAAAACATGTCTTTTGCAAATTTTATTCCTGCAACCAAAAATGGTTAAAACTTTAAAGCAATATCATGTAAGCATATAAATCAAGTAACAAATGGACTATATGTTCGAACAATATAGTTTTGTTTGGCTGACTACTAACATTTGGCTGACTCGACCCTACCAGATGAAATAAACAAATAATCTAACTTCTGTTAGATACTCCTCTTCTGGACGGTTTGTCCCTAACTTAATTCTCTAGGGTCAACCGATCTTTATGGTTTCGCAGGCTTACCAATAACCTATCCTCTCTCTGTATATTCCATTATGCATGTAACATCATTTAGTCTTACCTGTGACAAAGCCCTACACATTGGAATTTTATACTAAATTAGCTAAGGGCTAATAGCTAACGTATAGGGTGCGACCTTATACCAGTCTCATCTGATATTCTAATATCTGAGTCATTTTACATAGGGTCATTCGCCCTTAAAAAATTTCGTGAAAACATTTTCTCTCAAATTGATTTAAACCTTTAAATCATACTTTAAACAAGGAAACTGTACCTCTATGCTTTACTGAAATTACCTTGCCATGTTATATATACTTTACACAAAACTTTGTTGATGGAAACATTTAAACCTTTGAAAGCACCCCTTTCGAATCCACTGAAAGTACCCATGTCGATACAAGTAAAACCTTTGGCCGAAAGGCCAAAACGTACCTTTCAAAACCATTCTTACCAAACCTTTCGAACACATTGAAAAACCTTTCTTTCGAAAATTTTAAAACATTAAACATCCTCTTATCAAAATACTATAAACATAGCCATTTGAATATATTGGAACCTTTCTTTTAAAACATTTCGAAACCCTGGGGGATCAACTCCTACGAAACATTTATCATAAACCTCTTGAAATCACTAAATCCTTTTCATAAAGTCAAACCTTTCGAAAGCATTTGGGTTCAAGTAAAATGTGTGGAATAACCTTTCAAAACCATTTAAAACTATTCCATTCGAAACCTTTGGGTTTTTCCTTCAATAGAACAAAGGGCCATAAAACAACTAAGTCGAAAGCACTCTTTCAAAAATAAATTTCTAAGTAAAAAAGTGATGGTGTCAAAATCAACCCTTCGAAAGCATTGTAGAAGCAGCTTGGGTTTAAAAACAGAAAACCCTTTCAAAGGCATCGCTTCGAAAGGTAAGATGCAACAACAAGGAGTTTCGGCCCTTTCGAAAGCATTTACTTAAAAACAAAAGGCTCAACCACATTTGAAACCATTCCTTTAAAACAATTTGACTCAGTCGAAAGCTAACTAAGTCAAAAGCATAAGCAAAGCAGGCGCATTTTCATTTAAAAACAAAGTAAAGCTTTAAACCCTGTGGAACCCTATGTTTCTACTACATACATTTTGCCTATGTCCAATTCGCTGCTTACCAAGTCTTTGATACCATGCGCATTGGTTTCGATGGTGATGGAGGTAGAAGTACTTGGTCGAAAGCTAGGTTTGAAAGTGGTGAAACGTGTAAAAAGCATGTTTAAGCTGATTTTTAGCTTTTAAGGCAATTCTTTTCGACTAACCTGCCTTGTTTGTCAAAACATAATTGGTTGTTAATTTTTTCTTAAAAGTACTGCCGAAATTTCAGAAAGAACAAATTAAATTATTTACAAACCACCCCTTCTCCTTTTATAAATATATAAAATATTTAAGTCCCATACCTTAAATAATTTCGTATATCTATTAAAACACTTAGGAAAAATCTACAAATATTCCTATATATCATTTTTAATATGTTTTCTAACATATATTAATTTCAGAACCAAGACATACATATATTAGCCGTAATTAATTTTAAACTCAAATAACCATTTTCTTCACTAGAATGTTTGTATTAAATCCACATTAACTCAGAAAATTATGAAAATTGAAAGCCAACTCCAAAATATCATTTTTGACCTTATTCTAAAATCGCAATGCATTCGGACATCATTTAACAGGATTTTCATGTTAAAACATATCATAAAATCTATATAAATTAGCAAAAATCGTCAATAAGTATGTATATCCAAATTAACAATAAAAAACATTACAAATACTTTGAAAAATAGGTCATATCTATTCTAAAGATGAAATCAATTAAAAACATGAGACGCAACCTATTATTCACCTTGAGCTTGAGATTAAGGCGTTTGGATTTGATCATGGATTAAGTTGATTAACTTCTTCTCCTTGATTTTAGCTTTTTCTTCTTCTTGCCTTCCTAATGGTGTTCGGCCTCTTATGTTTTTGTTTGTGAGAATGAATGTGTAAAATGAACGTGGTTTAAGGGTTTTGGGTATAAGAATATAATTATTCCTATATTGCCCTTTTCTACTTACCCTAACTTAATTCATTTTAATTTTCTTAGTTCATAGTTCAAGTAGGCACGACTACCCTTCTATAAATTACAAATCTCAATCCCCTAATCATTTACACTATTTTGTTTAATTTAACCAATTGAATGTTCTAAATAATGTTACTAATAATTAGAGGTATTATAGACTCCCGTCCTTAAAGAATTTCGTCCTCGAAATTACTATAAGGTACACAATCAATCAATCAAAAAGGTAAAAAAAAATACCATCAAACAAATTATGATAAGCGTCTCTAATCCTGCTCTCAGTCTCCCAAGTAAAGTCTCTCTCATCGTCGCTCCATTGGACTTTAACTAATCTGACCGTCTTGTTCCTTAGCCTCTTCTCATCTCTTGCGACTATATGAAATGGTTTTCAAGCTATTGTTAATTTGGCTCTACTAAGTCATCTAACACAGTCGGCAGTAGTCTTTGGGTCTCTAATACACTTTCTCAGATAAGAAATATGAAAAACATTGTGGACTCCTACCAAACTGTTTGGTAACTCTACTCTATATGCGAGTTTCTCGATCCTTTCTATAATAGGAAATGTTCCTACGAATCTTGGCGCAAATTTCCTTGACCTTCCAAATCTGTTTACACCTTTCATCTTTGATACCTTAATGAAAACATGATCTTCTACTGAGAACTCTAAGTCCTTCCATCTTTTATCAGCATAACTCTTCTGCCTAGACCGAGCTTCCTTCATTCTAGCCTAAATCAACTCAATCTTCTCTACAGCTTCTCTAACTAAATTCGGACCGAGAACAAACCTATCCTGGGTCTCTAACCAACAAAATAGAGATTTGCATGGCCTTCCATATAAAGCTTCAAATGGTGCCATTCCTATACTAGCATGATAACTGTTGTTATATAAAACTCGGCTAAGTGTAGATGGTCTTCCCATGATCCTCCATAATCTAGCACACAAGCTCGTAACAAGTCTTCCAAGACCGTTAGCTCTTTCCATTTGCCCATCAGTTTATGGATGGTAAGCGGTACTCATCTTTAGCTTGGGACCTAAAGTATCCTGTAGACTCCTCCAAAACTCACTGGTGAGCAAGAAATCTCTGTCATTTATTATGCTACTAAGAATTCCATAAAATCTAGCTATATTTTTCATAAATAACTTAGCCAAAATAGGTGCCGTCCTAGTTGACTTAACTAGAATGAAATGGAGACTCTTGATCAACCTGTCCACTCTGACCCATATGTTTTCATTTCCACTGTTTGATCTTGACAAACTGTCTATAAAATCCATAGAAACAGAATCTCATTTCCACACTAAAATATCTAATGGTTGAAGCAACCCACATGGCTTCTAATGTTCGGCCATTACCTTTTGGCAGTTCAAACACTGCTTCATCCATATGCCTACATCCCTCTTCATACCTTCCCAAAGAAACTTCTCTTCATATTTTGATACATCTTAGTTCCTCTCGGACGAATAGTGAACTTTGAATGATGGCATTCCTGAAGAACTTCCTTCCTAATGCTTCCTAAGTTCGGAACACGTATCCTTTCTTTCTTCCTTAACCATCCATTTAGTCAAGATTAAAATCCTTCAAGTCATCTCTCTCCGTTCCATACCTCAACTTCTTGATCCGTTCAACTAATACTGGATCCTCCCTTTGCTTAGAAGCAATCTTTCGATCATTACTGGTCGAAGTTCAAAACATAACAACATATCAATTTTTTTACCAGATCTAGCTATAGATCTCCACTGCACTCTACATGTCGTCAATGCTTTCAAACTCTTGATTCGACTATCATTACCAACACTGCGTTCTGATGTTTTATGCTAAGTGCATCTACAACTTTATTACCTTTCCCTGGTGTGTACTCAATTCCAAAGTCATAAGCAGCTATAAATTCCAACAATCTCTGCAGCCTCATATTCAGCTCCTTTTGAGAGAATGAATACTTCAAGGACATATGATCCTTATGTAACTCAAATCTTTCTCCCAAAAGGTAATGCCTCCACACCTTCAGCGCATAAACTACTGCGGCTAATTCCAAATCGTGAGCTAGGTATATCACCTCATGCGGTCTAAGATTCAGAGATGCATAGGCAATCACTTCACTTCTCCAAATTAACATTGATCCTACCCTGTTCCATATGCATATGTATATACTATTAAGTCCTGATTTCCTTCCAGGTCAACTAACACAGATTCATTAGTCAACAAGTGTTTCAAGCTCTGGAATCCTTCCTCACACTTATCGGTCCATACAAACTTCGCTTCTTTTCGTGTTAGCTTGGTCATCAGTGCTGCTATCCACGAAAAATCCTTAACGAATCTCCAACTATATCCAGCCAATCCAATAAAACTCTTTATCTCAGTCACTGTCTCAGGACTCTTCTAATTATTCACTACCTTAATCTTAGTCGGATCTACAGACAACCCTTTCTTTGAGATTACATGACCAAGAAACTTCACTTCTTTCTTCCAGAAATGACACTTCGAAAACTTCGCCTTCAATTGATGCTGCTTCAGCATCTCAAGCACCACTCTAAGATGGACTCCATGCTCTCTTTTATCCTTAGAGTATATCAAAATATCATCGATGAAAACTAATATGAACTTATCCAAATGCTCTCGGAAAACTCGGTTCATCAAATCCATAAAGAATGCTGGTGCATTAGTTAGTTCGAACGACATCACTAAGCACTTGTACGATCCATATCTGGTTCTAAACGCCATCAAAGTAATACCATTCTCTGCCACTCTAAGTTGATGGAAACCTACGGTTAAATCGAACAGAGAAAATACCTTGGCTCCACTCAACTGATCAAACAAATCGTCAATTCTAGGCAATGGATGTCGATTCTTTATCGTCTTCTCATTCAACTTACGATAATCGATACATAACCTTTACGATGCTTCCGCCTTCTTAGCAAACACTATGGCTGCTCTCCAAGGTGAACAACTTGGCCTAGTAAAATTCTTGCCTTCCGAATCCACCAATTGCACCTTAAGCTCCCTCATCTCGGTAGGTGTCATCCTGCTTGGCAGTCTACTTACTAATTCTGCTCTAGGTACTAAATCTATCCGAAACTCAATGGCTCGTTTTGCCGTAATCCAACTACAGATTCAAAGACATGTGCAAATTCTCTAAAACTAAAACACAATTCAACTCGGCTTCTAACTCTACAACACCCAACAAAGCATTTACCTCATAGCTTGGGCTTTCTAAGGTATATACTATCTGATCACTACAGTCAGGGTGTTTAAGCTATACTTTTCTATCATGGCAAAATATCCTAGCCTCGCACTTACTTAACCAATCTATAGCCAAAATAATTCTGAACGCTACGAAGTCAAACACATGCAAACTGAAAATAAAGGCATGACCTAACAATTCAATCTCTAAGTGGTCACACATCATCCCAAGTGTCGCATACTCCCTATCCAATTTGCAACCCTTAAGAATGTAAGTATGAGGGTTATAGGCTTAACTTATCTACAAAACAACAGGATATAAAAGAATGTGATGCATCAGTATCAAATAGAACGCTAACTAACATACCATGAATAAGAAGCGTACCTCCCAACGCAGCTTTTCCCTTTTCCTCTACTGTTGGCCTCGAGGTAGCTGGCTCTAATGCAAACACTATGCCCTTCCCATCCTTAGCATGCTCCTTGCATTGGTTCCTATAATGTCTAATTTGATCAGAGTTGAAGCACCTGATATTCTTCCTTCCGATTAACTTCTTTCCATCACCCGAGTGACATTCATTTGCGAAATGCCCTTTCTTATCACACTTAAAGCGGACAACCTTTGACTTTCCCTTCTTTGCAGCTCCACCTTTTGAGCTCCTTTCTTATGGAAAAACATCTTTTTTCAACTCTGCCCCACCTGGACTTCCTTGGCCTTATTCTCTCTAGAAAAGCAAGCATCTCTTTGTGTCTAAATTCCATCTCAACAACAACATCACATGGATCCCTAATGTGTGATAACATATCCCTGACAAGCTCAGACTTCAACCTCTTGATGAACTTTTTATTCCTCTTAGTATTAGTATCAACGGTAGCCATATCTTGTTAGCTCCTCCAACCTCATCACATAATCAAGCACAGTCATATCCCCCTGCTCCAACTCAGCTAACTTCTTAAACAAAGTGGACTTTGCAATCTTGGACATAAACCTCTCCTCAAATCTCCCTTTGAACTTAGCCCAAGTCATGTTCTCCTTATTAACTCCAAATGTAACGCTATTCCACCAGTACATCATTGCTTCTTGAAACTGTCTTGAAGCGAGTCTTCTCTTTTGCTCATCATTGAGCCTTAGATTAGTAAAAATCCTCTCACAATGAAGTGACCAGTTCCCTACTTCAATTGCGTCCTCAGTTTCGATGAATGGCTTTCCTTCCAACTGTGCATAATCTCTACTCAAAATAGCATAGTTATTCACCATTGAAGCTTTTGAAATCCTCCTCCAACTACTCCAACAGCAACACCCACCTGCATTTTATTGACAAAGAACTGATACATTGCTTCCATGTCAACTTGTGTGACTCCAGCATCCAAATTTCCAACTTGTGCCCGACCTTGGTTCCTCCTCGTATTTGGTCTAACATTTTCGTTTGTTGTGGTGTTCCCCCTCCAAGGTTAGCTCTTCCACTTCTAGCATCCATATCTGTATTCAAGCCTCGTAAGACACAGAAGGATTGACTAAGAGAGATAAGAGAATAGAGTAAAGCGTATACTTATATATAAAAAATACAAGTACGTTACTATAGTGTTTCCCATATCTCGATCTTGTCTCTAATTCCTTAGGATTATGTTTTAAAAAATCAATTTGGTTTGAAGTTTTTCATAAACTCATGCTCTGATACCAAGTTGTAACATCCCCTATCTGGAGGCCTGTGCTAAGCACTACAGATGGTGCAATCATCCATATTATTAACTTTCAATGACCGAATACGGTAATGTTAATTGTATCCATAATATTATAAGCACTTGAATCACTACTACAAAACAGGCCATTTGCATCGGTTGTTTACCCCCCTTTTGCATCAGTTCAACAGCCGATGCATATGCAACCGATACAACAGGCTTAACACTTTTGCATTAGTTCTGAAACCGATGCAAAAAGGTCCTTTCTGCATCGGTTGTTACAAACAACTGATGCAAAATATCATGGTTGGTTGCTTGGACACAGCACCCAAGTTGCATCGGTTGTAATGAAAACCGATGCAACAAAGGAACTTGTTGCATAGGTTGTTGTTGAAAACCGATACAAACTAATCCCTCTATTGCATCGGTTTTTTATAACAACCGATGCAAACTAATCCTTCTATTGCATCAGCTATTTATACCTGATGCAAAAAAGCCATTCTCAGAAACCATTATTATAGTACTTAAACAGACTATATATATATTATTGATTATAACAAACAATTATTGCATGCAATATTACAATCATTCAAAATTAAATTTGATGGAAAATACAAACTGAATAACATAATACCAAAATAAACATATGTCATCAATTATAGTGTTAATAATCTAAACAAAATAATGGTTCATACATCATTTTAGCAACATAATTCAGATCTTTAGTATAATCATTAAGTGGTATATTCATCTATCTCTTGTTGGCTGTAAGAACCATCTCGTACAAAGTACTGCAATTACAAGATTGTTTCGAAACATTAATCGTATAACTACTTAAAAAAATAGTCGATAGAAATACTCATACTCACATTGCATCACAGTACACTTTTCAATTGCTTGCTTACCTCTACAACCATGTAACAATCTGTCATTCAAACCATCAAACAGCAACATTCATTCCACTCCTTACTGCCGTACTTCCTCCCTGACACATCCACTCCTACATACACTATAAAAAAACCCCACAACAATATGTCATCACCTCAACTCAACACTGATGCATTCCTTCATTCTTCATTGACGAATACAATTGTTCTCACTGTCTACCACAACATACATACCATATTACTACACCACCTAATCATCTAATAGTGCCTAATTACTGTAACGACCCGCCCTTCTGACCGCCCCTAGTCGGTAATTAAACCAACTTGAGACGTTCAAAATGACGGATTGTTATTCAGTTTATAGAGTTTAAACAGAATCAGCCACAGAAACACAGAATAATTATATTTCACATAATGAATTTTCTCACATATATCAGAGTTTATACAATGCATTAAATTTTTATACAGCGGAATATATCTTTTACAAGTACAAATTTTTTTCGAAAAGCTAAAGTGAAACAATTTCCCCAACTCTCTCTAACTTCGCGGCCTGAAAATCTTCAAGCTGTAAAATACTCGGTCTGACCCGAGTATTATATTCAAAAGAAAATAATACACAGGTCAGTCTAATTCAAACTCAGTTATTAGTGCATAGAGGCAATAATAATCAAACAACAATTAGACGACAGTCAAATATAAATTTACCTATCCGATCATTTAACAAGAAATCGGATAACGATAAATATAACACCTAACAGTGTTATACAACAAAACAGTAGATTCAGATTATCAATGAAGATAGATGAAAGGATTATTGATGAAGATAATTTAGAAAAAAACATCAGAATTGCCTAAACGACAATTAACTACAAAATCATCAAAATCGATTCAAAATATATTGAATTGTCAACATAAAACAATTTTCATCAAAAAGAAAACATCATTTAAAACATTAGATTCGGTAGGGCTGCAGTACACACACGCGTGTACGGCCTCGCCGCATTTTTAAAACAGAGATGACAGAGAAGATCGAATAGTTCAAAAATCAACATCGAAACCAAAATCAACTATCGACACCTGGTATTGAATTAGATGTGAGGGATATAAATCACTCACCTTTGTCGAACGAGGAGCACGCGAGCTATTTGAAGACGAAGAAAGCCCTAATTTCGAAAAGCCCTAATTTGAAGATGAGCGAAAATTGGAGAGGCCGCCATTTTTTTCTTCTTTCGTTTCGAATGATGGAAGAAGGAGGTAAGGTTTCGAATATAAGATAGGGGGGACGTGATTTTGGTCGTGGATTATGGCTGAAACAAAGGCGTGTTTTTAGCTGATAAGAGTAAGGCAATGTACTCTTATTTTATATATTATATTATTAATATTTTTTTTTAAATTCAATTTGTTTTGTATAGTTATTTTTTTTACTTTGTTTTGTAAATTTTGTTGTTTGAATTTTTAAATATGTGTATTTCTTTATTTATTTTGTATTGATTAAAATTTTATTCTTTTTTATTTTAAAGAAAAAAATGTTATTTAAAACTAACTATCCATTTATAAATTTACATAAATAAAAATCTTTAAATCCAAATTATTTTTCTAAGTCATTAGTTCGAATTTTAAATACAAATTCAATATTCAATTTCAAACTCCAAAGTCAAATTCAAATTTTATTCAATTTTAAATAAATTAAATTCTAAAATTTAATCGCCAATTCATAGTTATATTAGGAATTCAAACTAAACCATCATTCAAATATTTAAAATTAATTAAATATTTTCATTTTTAAATTGTTCAAAATTCAGGGTTGTTACAATCTTCCCTCCTTAAAAGAATTTCGTCCCGAAATTATAATTTAGGAAAAACGATTGTTAAAATTTCACCGATATTTACAACTTACACAATTTTACCAAGTTCGAACTTATAAATAAATATAGGATTCATTCCATTTATTTTATCTCACTAGCTTTGTTCATTATTTTCTAAAATCAAGACGCAAAAGTCTTTTACCAAAAATTTTCGACTTACAAAACTCAGATTTTTAAACTTGAAATTCTTCATGCTAGAGATTTGCATATCATATATTTTTTTCAAAGCTGTGGGCTTTCAAGATATTTTAAAAGATCTTCTTCCTTAGTTCATTAGGTTGGAATTATGTAATTCTAATTTCAGACTATTGATTTGCTATTTAAAGTTTTGAAAATACTTGCTAACTCGAAGTTTAACAAGTCCATCGTTGTTCTCACAGACATTAGGCATATGCTGGCCAAGCGTAGGAATAAAAAATCTCCAAGTACTAAATATACTTGCTTCAACTCCCAGTGAAAATACTTTTAAAAATTCTTTTAAAAATGGATATGGAAAGCACGTTCACCCATGGATCACAGTTTACCCGGCGGTTACGCTACTATCCCAGTAGAATCGCTTGTAACTGTAGATTTCACATCTCTCTTGAATTTCTCCATGGTTGTTGCCATAGATCGCGGTTCACACGGCGGTTACGCTATTATCCCAGTAGAATCGCTCGTGACCGTAGGCATCTCGCCCCTCAAATTACGCTTTGGCCTCTAGATCGCAGTTTACACGGCGGTTGCGCCACTATCCCAGTGGAATCGCTTGTAACTGTAGGCATCACGCCCCACGAATTACGCCATCATCTATTCACATAATCCCAACACGATGATCCATCGTGGGGGATTCCAGTCCCAATGGGCATTCCACTAATGGAAATTTTACGTAGCTACGATTTCCAATGGACACTCACTCCGAGTTCCAATCACCTTCACAAAGTATAAATGGAAGGTACATTTCCATATCCTCAGTTTTAGAAAACATATGTCATATACATATAGTACTTCATTGCACATTTCGTACATATCATATCTATGTAAACTTGCATAGGATTTTCATAATAATGACTTTCCAAACTGATGGTTTTCGAATTATTACTTTCACGTATATAAATTACGAAAACTCAATTCACATTCATAACAAATAGAGGATTCCAAAATTTTTTCCATCTCATTTAAAATTTTCCTCTAAATCGATTTGAAAATTTTAAGGTTATCTCAAACCCAATTCACATTCATAATCCAATTCATTATCGACTTCACATTCGATTTGGATTTCACGTTACATCGTCAATTCTCAACACATAATTGATGTCTACCGATATATAACCTCTAAGCTCGTACGTCTCAGAGAAGGGTGTTAAGCTAAAAGAATAAATTCTCCGCCACCACAGATATATATTTGATAGAGATCAATTGCTATGTCATCAATTCACAATGTTAGACATACAATCCCAATCGACTATCCGAAATTCAAAGCTCAACTTATATTTGTTTTTGGTGTCGAAGTTAAACTCAATTTAACTCAAGATTCAATCTTTTTGAAAAAAATTCAAGTTGAACTAATTGTTCAAATTTCCCATCAATATCTTTACAAGATATATATAATTTTCCACACTTAACCATTTGAAACAAATTTCAAATATTCATTTTTCAATTTATCTTTAAAAGATAGAATTTCAAACCTTTCATTTCATATTGGAAAACATTTCCATACTTATTTAATAATAAGTAATTCACAAATCCATTTATTTTCAACACTTGGAAAATATTCAATATACGTGAATCAAAATTAAGTATATATACCATTCTTTAAGGAAAGCGTTCTTTTAAACACATTTATTTGAGTCAAAACGAATGTTGCGTAAAACATCGTTACTACGACCCAAAATCACTAGTATAGGGATTCGAATTTAAGATAGATATGTAAATCCCAATACTATATAAACATTTCCTTTCGGAAACCATTTACTATAACAACAGTGTTATAGTCCACCATTTCCTTATTTCTCGAAAATGCCTATTTCAACAATGAATGTTGAAACCTATGTATTCGATAGTTAATGCATTTTAAAACATCTTTTAAAACTATTAACTTTTTCAACTTCATTTCATAATATCACTTCTCCAAAACATATCTGTTTTATTCAATAATATATTCACTGTCCAAAATCGTGGATAAACTTATTTATTCAATGTTTCTACACTTTTTATTTAAAAGATTATCCACTGTCCAAAATCGTGGATAAAATTCCCAACCAACTTTTACTATCACAATATTTAACTTAAAGGATAATTCGCTGTCCAAAATCACGAATATATCTCCTTTAATAACTTCTATGTTTCATTTATCAAATTCAATTGGTTTCGAACTTATAAACAATCTTTATAAATTCCATTTCTATTTATAAAACTTCGATTTATAAATCTCCTTTATTAATCCAATTTAATTCAATTTATATAACTCAATTATATACCAAAAGTTCATATTATAAGTTAAATACTTATAATCCATTTATTTACTAAATCGTTCTTCACAACATTTGAAATCAATTTCTCAAAAGAATTCAGAATCAAATTCCCAAGTTATAGTTTAATGATCCGCTTGGCTATAACTAAATTGACATGTCATTTTATCTTCCAATTATTATTTTGGAGATATTCAAAATATTTGATTCAAACCAATTCATTAATTCACTTAACTTTAATTTTATTTTTCATAAATCTCAACAATTCGATAATGGTTTTCGAATAATCGGAACTCAAATCTAAGGAAATCTTACCGAAGAGAAACTATCGCAAACCTAAATTTAGAGAGGGGAATTTTCGAAAAAATTTGAATTTTCAAAATACCTTTTATTTTTAAAGAAAACAATTTTATACTTCTTTAAATTTGAAAAACGTTTTCTTTAAAATGATTCTAGTAACTATTCATATTAAACATCATAAACTGAGCTTTGTATAAACCAAAGCTCTGATACCACTTTTTGTAACGACCCGCCCTTCTGACCGCCCCTAGTCAGTAATTAAACCAACTTGAGACGTTCAGAATGATGGATTGTTATTCAGTTTATAGAGTTTAAACAGAATCAGCCATAGAAACACAGAATAATGATATTTCACATAATGAATTTTCTTACATATATCAGAGTTTATACAATGCATTAAATTTTTATATAGCGGAATATATCTTTTACAAGTACAATTTTTTTTCGAAAAGCTAAAGTGAGGAAATTTCCCCAACTCTCTCTAACTTCGCGGCCTGAAAATCTTCAAGCTGTAAAATACTCGGTCTGACCCGAGTATTATATTCAAAAGAAAATAATACACAGGTCAGTCTAATTCAAACTCAGTTATTAGTGCATAGAGGCAATAATAATCAAACAACAATTAGACGATAGTCAAATACAAATTTACCTATCTGATCATTTAACAACAAATCGGATAACGGTAAATATAACACTTAACAGTGTTATACAACAAAACAGTAGATTCAGATTATCAATGAAGATAGGTGAAAGGATTATTGATGAAGATAATTTAGAAAAAAACATCAGAATTGCCTAAACGGCAATTAACTACAAAATCATCAACATCGATTCAAAATATATTGAATTGTCAACATAAAACAATTTTCATCAAAAAGAAAACATCATTTAAAACATTAGATTTGGTAGGGCTGCAGCACACACACACGCGTGTACGGCCTCGCCACATTTTTAAAATGCTAACTTCGTGTGGCTGCAGTCCACGCTTGCGTGCACTGCCTCGCCACTACCGTAATGAAATATGCAAAAGATCATAAATCACAACAAAATAGTATATTAATAAAACAAAACCGTGTGGCTGCAGTGCACGCTTGCATGCGCTGCCTCGCCACAACAACATGTGAAATCATCTTAAGATAGAATACTATCAGAAATCAAAGTTGCAGAGGTCAAGTCAGTGACTCAACACAACTGCAACACCAAAACCCATGCAACAAGGCAAGGTCGAAATGCAATTGTTTTGCATATACCCAAGTAAACCCAAGAAAACAAGTTCCAATCAACTTATTACTGCACATTTCAACAAGTGCAAAATTTTCATAAAAATGAAACTGCAGCCCACTTTGAATTCAAGGGAAAACGGTAACAAGACTACAGTCACCAAATGGACACAAGGGCAAAGGTACAAAACATGAAATGAATCAGAGGGAGTCCAGAAAGTAATGCAGCAATAAACTCAAAACAACTCAAAAATCCTCAAATTCAACAAGACAGTAAGCATCAGTGCACGAAGGCAATGACACGTACGTATACATGAACCAGCAGAAGCAATTGAAGTGCAACAGTGGAACGACAAGGCACAAAGGCTACAAGTATGACTTGAACAAAGCAAGGCTACAGAGCTCGAGCTTATGCAAAGTCAACATCACCGCATAAATTCAAGAAGGCACCAAGCAAATGGAACCAAACCCAAGTTACAGTATTATTAAAACATGGACAGTGGAGTACATAGGTACATGAAGTCCAACAGATTAACTACAAAGGACAACAAGTATGAAGTGCACAACAGGCTGAAGCCAAAGCACAACAACAGCATCCATATATTTACTTATATGTAGATGAACAAATGTGACAACAATGTCACAATATCAAAGAAACAGCACCAGCCTCAAAAATGAAGAAATCAAAGCCAGAATTCAAGTGGATGAACAGAGGCAACAATAAGTGATGTAATATCACACAATAAAGTGTAATGGAGACTACAAAGAAAAGTACCAAGAAGTGATATCAGTGCAACAGTGAATTCAAGTGAATGTTAACACGTGATAATAGCATGAGTACCAAAGGTAAGGCAACACAGCCACAAATCACAAGGGCTATAGGTGAAACAAGCATGTGCACCCAGATGAGTCAAACAGCAAGACACAACAACAAATTCCAGTGAAGTCAGAATGAAATCAAGGCATCAAGTATGCACAATTTGATGCACCAGTACAGTTCAATGAACTGAAGTGAAGTCACAAGTATAAACCATACCAAGCTAAGTGCCATCAAGTAAACAAGACTAATCATGAATGATCAGGAAATAGGCATATAATCCATCAAGTTAGAGTATGCAAGTGAAACCCGAAACAAGTATACCCAAAAATATGACCAGAGCCAACAACACAAGTATTCAAGGGCAAAACTGCAACCAAAAATCTACAGCTACCACAAGTATACAAAGTTGTAAAACTGCAATAAAACTGATGCAACATAGCAAGATTGAAATGCAACAGTTTGCATATGCTCAAGTAAATTCAATAAAACAAGTTTCCAAACAACTCATGGTTGCACACTTTAACAAGTGTAATATTTTATATAAAATGAAACTGTGGCCACTACTTGGATTCAAGGGCAGACTGCAACAAAATGCAACCACCACAGGTATCCAGAGGCACAGCAACCATCAAAATGAGTCTAGTGTATTTACAAGCAACTATCAATTAAAGACTCAAGAGAGTGCAGATATGATTAACAAGACAATGCCCACATCGAAATAGGTCCAGTGCCATGATGAAGCAGTGCAACATCAAGGAGCTCAAATGCAAACATGACAGTGAAACAGGTCATAGTGAAGATAACAAATGCAATGACCAGCTACAATATGCTCAAAGCAATTAACAAACCACTGTTCAATGAAGTCAATGACGAACAACCCCAAATCATCACAGGAAGAACAAATTCGAAGGGCCAAGATATCAGAGGTGACTTCAATAAAATACAATCAAAGCAGTAATTAAAAATTTACGACTGCAGTTCTAAGTGACCGAATTCAAATTCACAAATCGAACAGTTCAAACTAGAGTAAAAGAACAAGTGCAAAGCAAAAATCAATGTCGTGCTTTACCAAAATCGAACAATATCAAAGGCGAAGGCACTGTTAAGGCAAGGCAAAATTGAAAGGCTGAGACGAAGCCAAACAACAATCAGAGAAAATCGAAATCGAAACAGAGATGACAGAGAAGATCGAATAGTTCAAACATTAACATCGAAACCAAAATCAACTATCGACACCTGGTATTGAATTAGATGTGAGGGATATAAATCACTCACCTTTGTCGAACGAGGAGCACGCGAGCGAATTGAAGCCGAAGCAAGCCCTAATTTCGAAAAGCCCTAATTTGAAGACGAGCGAAAATTGGAGAGGCCGCCATTTTTTTTTCTTTCGTTTCGAATGATGGAAGAAGGAGGTAGGGTTTCGAATATAAGAGAGGGGAGACGTGATTTTGGTCGTGGATTATGGCTGAAACAAAGGCGTGTTTTTAGCTGATAAGAGTAAGGCAATGTACTCTTATTTTATATATTATATTATTAATATTTTTTTTAAAATTCAATTTGTTTTGTATAGTTATTTTCTTTACTTTGTTTTGTAAATTTTGTTGTTTGAATTTTTAACTATGTGTATTTCTTTATTTATTTTGTATTGATTAAAATTTTATTCCTTTTATTTTAAAGAAAAGAAAAATGTTATTTAAAACTAACTATCCATTTATAAATTTACATAAATAAAAATCCTTAAATCCAAATTATTTTTCTAAGTCATTAGTTCGAATTTTAAATACAAATTCAATATTCAATTTCAAACTCCAAAGTCAAATTCAAATTTTATTCAATTTTAAATAAATTAAATTCTAAAATATAAACGCCAATTCATAGTTATATTGGGAATTCAAACTAAACCATCATTCAAATATTTAAAATTAATTAAATATTTTCATTTTTAAATTGTTCAAAATTCAGGGTTGTTACAATTACTCAACATCATCATTCATCCCCACAACTACACCTGACCATCACATTTCAAAGTACATTAAACTCCACTGCCTTCTACAACTTGGTTCACCCAAAGTACTCCACATACAAACTGTTATACAACCACATCATACTGACCATCCCTGCCTGCATATTCATAGCCAATTGTGCATGTCATCACCACCACTGCAACATCTTCTGCCTTCACATCCTTGCTGCCACCTTCACAATTCCTTCTCATTGCCACAAACTACAAACTATAAACCAAAAATTCTACTGCCACCTAAACCTCTCCTACTGACCACATCCACAACTGCTTCCTTGATCAACTTCCTGCCTCCTCACAATTAATCACACCATACTCCAAAAAAAACTTTCAAACACCCCTCAGTCATATACCACCATCGACTAGCAAACTCACCAAACTTCATCGCTGTTTCAACAAATCTCACTTCTGCTTGAACCCACCATCGCATCACCCTCCTCTACACTGCACCTTCCTATGCACTGCAAACTTCAATACTTCACCTGCATTCATACTTCTGCCATACACTGCACAGAGCATACCCCTTTGCCACTGCACTACCACAAACCTACATATAATTAAATCACCTGCTCACAAACCACGACAACTTCACACAAACCACTGCTCTTAGTCTCCACTTCCATTATTACCAACACATACCACCACACTCACATGTCTTCCTCTACATCCACATCACTGGCAACTAACTGCTTCAGAACCTCATCAGTTCACTGCCTACCAACCCTCCGCAATGGAAATTGCTCCCCTCAACTTAATCCCAAATCCAATCAATAAATCATGATTATCGCTAAAAGGTTGCTGCGATTTTTACTTAGTGTCAGACTTTTAGCTAAAGATAGCTAGATAGAATTCCGGAACTTAAAAGGTTGTTTGAAAATGTTTATTAACTAATAACTGATCATGTTTTCTATATAAAATAAAAATAAAAATATTTTGTTTCTCAATAAGTCTGGGTAACACACTTATTTATTGAGGCTGTTAAAATTTCTAAGTGAATGCTGAATAAAAGAAGAATGATAACTTAGTGAACTTATTTAGATTAGGAAAAAAAGGCTGACATGATCGTATGGCTGCATAGATGAGATTTTTTAAAATAATAAACATTGTAGTAAATAAATTATAATACTGATAGAGACCTACCTATGCACATTATCCATTCACTTCCATGTGTTTTGCATTCTTTGAGCTGCAGCGATCGTTTATCACTTGCCTACATTCTTTCAGCTACCCAAAGCACAGTCTGATATAATAAATCATACACGAATGTCAAGCATAGACTGGACAAGTATTAGCAAGAATGCAACTAAAAGCACTCATTGCTTTGTGGATGATTTGTTGATTTGTTGAATGCATATGTGGATTCTTCGAGTCTTTTTTGATTGAGTGAAATATTCTTGTTCATTGTCTTCTCTCTACTTTTGATCATTTTTTTTAGGTAAAACAGAATTTTGAGCATGTCAGAGAACTATTATCAACAACTAAATTTCAAGTTATAAGAAAAACTACCATTATAAACAAGGCTGCATATAATACAAATCATATATATGGCTTTACTTCGCACAAATCAAATTGTAAAATAAATTACTCACTTGACTACTTGACTATTCATATATACAAAATCAATACCATGTCACTTCCTAAATAACTTACTACTTAAAAGATATTATAATAAGAGAAAAATCAAGCACCAATTGGAAAAACAATGAAAATTATAGGGTGTATACTTTATCAACAATTAGTCACTTTACCCCTATTTTTTTGGGTGGCAACATTTATATCAGTGGTAAATCAATGGTAACCAAGTAGTTATAATGATAAAGAGATTATTAAGAAGAGATGCTGATTGTCTTTTGGCAAGTGGTAACTTAAATCCTAATGTTGAATCATTGCAACCAAAACCATTTAAGAAATAAACAATTTATGAATGATCACCTGAAGTATTTATCAACTGAGAGTTGCAGTTGCACTCTTTGTACAAGCTTCTGCACTCGTAGCATGAGATCCTACAAAACTCAAGCTTCCATGTGGTCCAACTCTATCAAGCAGAAGAGTTCATTAAATTAAACTAAACTACTACAAGTTCAAATTCAAAAGAGATCAAAAATGATTATCATAGAAAAGGATGAGACGACCCAACTTTCTCACCACAGAAAATCGCATCATCTTGAAGAAAGAAAGGGATAGAAAAGAGAAAAGAAAGAAGAGAAAAAAGAAACAACATCAGAATCTCAACAGCGGAACGAATTAATTATATTAATAACATAAATATTACATAGTATACAACAATTATCAGAGTTACACAGATTGTACATCACATACTAGATAGTTATAAACACCTGTCTAGTTATACAACTCAATACAATACAAGAAAACTACTCAAAGAAACCAACACAGCGGAACACTATATATAACTATAATGCAGAATCCTCCTGCTCCATTGCTCATCCAGAATTCGTCAAAGCTAACCTGAATCCCTTGGCTACTCGTCAAAATTTGAGTACCCAAGAGTTTAAGAAAACAGAAGATAAACTCCGGGTCAGCCTGGCGTGAGTAACAGTTTAAGGTTGCTTAACTTTCAAAAACCTTTGAAAACAAAAGGTATCACGTAAGACTTCCCATACAAAAACATGGAAAATTTTTTACCTTACGCTAACCAAAACATTTGATAGGAAATCCAGTGATATTATAATAGGTCTAGGGTTTTCAAGTAAATATGAAATAGCCGAAATTGTTAAATTTATTAAATTCCAGCTACTCGCCACAAAAGTGGGTAATACAATCAAAACCGAGGGTACTTATTGGATTTTGGATTCCATACAGTGGCAGGGCTACCGGGGTACCGCCCATCACAGTACGGGGCCTAGATCACCGTACCGAAGATTACTCCCAATCCCCTACAACACAAGGCCGGAACCATCCCTTACTGGACAGTCCAGAACAAGACAACCCCGACAGTTGGAGCTCAACAACTGCCCACACAGCTGAAATAAAAGAGACCTCTAGACAGGGGAAAATCTCATCCTACTTAGGCATGACCCACTTATCCTTGCTGCACCTCCCCTTTTTTAGCCATTCCCGATTGATGAGGCTTGAGGCTACGATTACCTTTATAGAACACATCACTTAGAATGCTCATCGTCCACCTGACGATGTTATGAAAGCATTCAATCCATACAAGTTCGTTCCGGGTTCGAACGAAACCGAAGGCATTATCTCGTTACACTCATTTTGGAATCAACCTCAGAGTTAACGATGATAACCCTTGCACTCTGAATCTTCATCTTCACTTGAGATTCACGACCTACTATTAATTTGGATCGATGTGGTTTTCGGATATCCAAATATGGAAACCCGATCCCGGTCTCATCGAAATCCAAAACGTGTCTTTTAAGGCCAAGTTGTTTTAAAGTTTAAAACAATTCAATTCAATTATCTATATACACACAGATAGATAACTCACAAATCACAGTAGATAATCAACATTATCATCATAAACAGATAATCCATATTATCATTATAAACAGATAATCCATATTATCATCACAATGCAAACAAAGCATTCATATCACACCGCATTACTTATCTCATTTCTGAGATCACAAACCATTCAAGGCAATCAACATTATCCATCCGTACATAAGCAATGATTTACTTAATCACATCATCTATAATTAATTTAAAATGAATTAAATTAATTATTTCCATCTCTAATTAATTTAAAGTGAATTAAATTAATTACTTCATCTTCAAAATCTTGCTTACATAACCATTTAATCAATTACAAATCAATTAATCAATCATTCAAATTAAGCACCTTAATTAATCACCCTTGATTTATTATCCTTAATTACATTCAAGTAATTGTCCTTTAATTAATTTCACAAATTAATTATTCTTAACCCCTTATAGTAATTAACCTTTGATTACTTCATTAATTAATTAACTAAAATAAATTACATTAATCCTTAATTAATTACATTAATTAATTACCTTTAATCACTTATCATTGATTAATTAATCTTAATTAATTAATCCTTAATTACATCATTGATTGTATTAATTAATGATCCCTAATTACATTTTGATTAATTACTTTATTTAAATTAATTACAATAAGTAATTAATCTTAATTAAACCATAATTATTAATCACTCTTGATTAATCACATTCAGTAATTAACTACCCTTAATTACTTCATTAAATAATACTCCTTAATTAATTATATTTAATTAATCCCTTGATTAATTACACAAAGTAATTATACTCAAATTACTTCCATTATTAATTCATCTTCCATTAATTACATCCAGTAATTACCATTAATTACTTCACTAAGTAATTACACTCCATTAATTACATTAAGTAATTATTATCAAATCATCTAGTGTTTAAATTAATTAAACTTAATTAATTAATTCAAACTAATCCCATTAAACTTAATTAATTACATTAAGTAATTAATTCTTTAATTACTTCTATTAAGTAATTAAACTTAAATATTTCACAAATGATTATCATTAAATTAGTTAATCTAATTAATTTTTAAAATTAATCACATTAATTAATTATTAAATAATATCAAGTTAATGACCTTCATTAACTACTAACAATTCTTTAATTACTTTACTTAAGTAATTAAGATTAACCATTATTAATTAAAAATTAATTTATCTTTAATTATCCATTAATTGATCTCTAATTATTTAATTAATTAAGTGTTAACTATAACTCAATTAATTCTTAATTACTTGATTAATTAATCATAATCATTAATTAATATCAAATTAATAATCCTTAATTACAAATTTATTATTCATTAACTAATTAATCTTAAACTTAATTAATTAGTTTAAACCTTTAGTTACTTATTTAATTAATCCAAATCATAATTAATTATCCATTTTAATTAACTTAATAATTCAAATCATTTAATCTTCATTTACTTAAAGATAAAACATTTCTTATTAATGATCGAATTATCATTATCAAAAGTATTTAGAAACAATTTACTTTAAACTTTTCTTTTAAATTTCATTTTAAATTTAAGATTTTAAAATGAATACAAATTGACTTTAAACAAAGCTTAAAAACAATTCAAAAACCTTTAATTCACATGCTAAAGAAATATTCATTTTATAAAGAAGTTTTAAAAAAATTTAAAACCAAATTTATTTTTAAATTCAAACCATAGTTAAAAATACACTTTAATATTCAAATTGTTTAAAACATTTTAAATTTAAAAACTTCTTTTTATTACAAAATTGGAATGCATATCAAATTTTGATTCCAGATTAATCTTTAGATTTAAAAAACCTATTTACAATTTAAAACTTCATTTTTAAAATTCAAACTACTTAACCCTTTTAAAGTAGTTAAATCAATTCAAATTTAAAAACTTTACCTTATTTGAAAACTGAGATTTAAACTTAAACTCCAGATTGAAAAACTAGATTTAAAACTTGTTTAAAACTTTACTTTTCATTTAAACTCAGCTTTTAAATTTTATTCTAAAATTTAAAAATAGAACAATAGGTTTCTGTTAAAACCTGTTACAAATAATTAACCCGACGCACCATCCTTATTACTTCGAGCCCAAACACACTTTACTCCGAGCAACCCATCTACCTCCTTCGAGTCAACACCATTAACTCGAATACAAATCAGAACCCAAGCAACTCATCAGACAACAGTGCACTATGCACATGCACGTTGCCGCAGGTCATCTTCGATCATCAGCGATGATATTTCCACATCCAAAATCACTCAATCACCCCAACTCGATCATCAGATCGAACTCTTAACCTCAAAATCGAATTCGAAATGACACATCCAAACCTGGAACAACATAACTACACAAACCCAAAACCTGGCAACGCTTCGCCTTGATCCTCCAACCACCAGAAGTACTACAACTCCGACCTCGTCCTCGTCAACACGCCTACTTCCATCACCCAAAGCCCCATCACACTCGATCCACTGTAGAACCTGAGATGAATGATTTCCTAAGCCTAACTAAAACTAGGGTTCTAGAAGAAATTTCACTGCCGCAACTTCCACTAGGAAATTCAACACCATCTAGTATTTTTCCAATCAACTACTAAAACTCCTCCATCATCTGGAAGAACCCCACCCCCTCCAGATACATAGATCACCAGAAAAACCCAATATTCCCATTTTAGTTCAAACCCAAACTGCACCTTCATTTTATTTCTAGAAATCCTGATTTTAGTGTTAAAAATCATGATTTAGTTGATGTTTTCGATTTATAATACTGAATTAATAAATTAAACAGTTTGAATTTTTGATTAATATCAACATACACTGATGTTTTAATACTTCCAGAGACAACATGCCTTATTTTGTCTAATTTAAATTTTTAAACATTAGGCTAGGTTAAATTAAACAATCATTTGTTTAATAATCAGATCCTATCAAACACTAGATCATGTGATAAGGATTTTAAATGAAAATGTGAGCCTGGTAACAAAACAGAGCACATAGTACATATACACAGCATGCATGCAAATAAATATTCACATCAGACATTCACTTATAAACACATGCTATACTTATTCATTTCAGCATACTAGCATGCAACCAATTTTTATTTAAAATTTTAAAAGTCACTCACCTAATTGAAGAATGAAGACAGGGATTCCATTTTGAAAAGCTTTGAAAACTGATTTTTCTTTAAACTTGAATGCTGAAATGCCCTATGATTTTTGAAAACAGTTATTAAACTTGAAAAAGCTTTGATCTTTGAACTTTAAAATCTTGAGTTGCTGGAAAGATTTGCATGTAGAGACAAATTCCAGATTGAAAAGAAAATGCTTTTGCTTTTTGTTTGAAAATGGCAGGTGCATTGATTTGAAGATGCAGGCTTTTAAAACAGATTTGAAATTGCAGGTTTGCATGCAGAAGATAATTCCAGATTTTCTTTGAAAAACTTGAATACTTTTGCTTATTTGATCAGAGGATTTGGAAAATGTTACAGGGTAATGATTTACATTTTTGAACTGAGGATTTGAAGATGATTACTGATTTAGTTGATTACAGATTTTGGTTTGAAAATAATTTTCCAGGGAATTAATTTCTGGTTTGATTTTGAATCTGAAAATGGTTTGTATGTTTTTAGATTTGTTTTCTTAACTTTGAATTATGAAGATAGAAAAAGGAAGAAAGGTGAGAGGCAAATGTATTTATATAAGTGAATTTTGTAATTTAATATAATAAAAGAAAATGAAAATAAATAAGGACACTTGCAAATTATCTTAACATTTGTCAAATTGGAATGTTTATCTCTTAACACTTATTATATGAAGCTTAGGAAAACAACACATGTCCTTTTTAAAGTAATTAGTATTTAATTTAAATGTTAAATGAAAGATTAATACAAGATCAAGCTTAATGGATTAGTTAATTAGCATTTATATATATGTATAGAAAATTTCAAAAGAAATAAACCAACTATATATATGAATAAAAGTTTATACAAATATTTTAAAATCCAAAACAATTTAGAATATCTATACTTTTCAAATTTCAAAATTTTAAATCCAAATCAAATCAAAAAATTCAATTTGAAATAACAATGCTATTTATATTAAAATCCATTTGTAAAAACAATGCATTATTATTATTGTTTTAAAAATAACTCATTATCAAATTAAAATAATTTATAAAAGAAGCTATCTTTTTATTAATAAATTTCTTATTTTATTAAGCAATATTTTAAAAAGACAAAACAAACCTTTTTGTTAATTAATTTAAATTTAAAACTTAAGCCAAAATCATTTTAAATATTTAAACATCTATCTTAACAATTTAAAACCATATATTAATTTATAAAATAGCTTTTAAAAGTTTAACTTTAAATAAATCATAATTTTCCAATTACCAAAGATATTAGAATTTGAAATCAAGATTCATTTATTAAATTTAAACCAAGATTATTTATTTACAATATATATATATATATATATATATACACACACACAATATATACATTTAAATAGAAATCAATTTATTAGTTTTTAAAAGATAAAATTCACCAATTAATTATTTATCAAAGGAAGATTATTGAATCAATTCAAATTTTATTAACAAAAATTATCAAACCAATTCAAATTTTAATACAGATTATTAAATAGATATTGTCAAAAATTCCGAGATATCACAAAGGAAATGTGCAGTTTAGTTATTCATTAACTAATTATCAATCATCATGAAAAATAATCTTCCTAGTAACATTGATTAATAGAGATGAAGGTACTAAGACTAAATACATTGATCTGCAATCTGGGGTAATGTGCGAAAAAAATGATTATTTTTTGTTCAGTTAACAAATATAAGTATAACATATCTTAAAGGATCAATGGGGACCACTTATGCTATTATATCTCATGTAAACAGGATCAAAGGCACATAAATCGTAAAAATTTCTTGAAGTTAATAAAGAATATTCAACTGAGCAAGAACATGAATACCTTTAATCCAGTTGCGACGAGGTTCAAAATGATAGGTAGTTCCATCTCTTCTTGCTAAAAGAATACTCTTTTCTAGCTACTTATTCAAGAATTTGAAACGTAAACTTTCAACCAAAGTACATGATAATAAAATGGTCATTGTTGTAACAAACCATTATACTGATTGAATTGGTCTTTTAACATCATAGGTTTTCAAATTATGTTAAGCTGCATATGTTGCAAATGTGTACTTGCCAATTACCTTAAACATAACATGCACACAATAATGGTCATTATTGTAACAAACCATTACACTGACTTAATTAGTCTTTTAACATTTTAGGTTTCCAAATTATGCTAAGCTGGATATATTGTAGACATATACCCGCAATTACCTTAAACAGAACACACACATAATTATGGCAATAAAATTTTCATAAAATAATTAAATAACACAGCGTATCCTGCTACCTACTATAGTAGTACAAAACTGGTGATAATGTGGTTCCATTTTTGAACCCTTGCACTTTTACGATGATGCTAGAAAAGTCCACTTGACCAATAGGCTTTATCGAAACTTTTTCATCATTTGTTGATGCCTTCTTCTTTTCTTTACTAATAATTAATAGAAGTGGGCTAGCAAAAATCCTCTTGGGTACACACCTGAAAAAATAAATAGGTGCAAAATCATGGTTCACTCAACTGGCACATTATATTCATAATGTAGGACTCTTCATTCAAAACTATCAATAAGCCAATAATAAGGATGGTGCACAAATATTTGTAGATCAACATTACTAATTCAGATTCAAATATTGTCTTATTTTTTACAAAAATAAATAGGATATTATAGTACTTTATTGTGTTCATCAGTTTAGATGATTGTCCTTTATCATATTGATTTTTAATATTAAAATTGATGCACTGAAAAATGACATTATGGTTTCTGATATTGATCTAAATGCTACTTTGTTAATAGTATTTGTATTCTATATCTGATATGCTTTGTTTGTGTTTTGGGGTAGTCCGAAGTTGCATTCTTGCTAATACTTGTCTGGTCTATTACAATTTATTCGGTAATCTTGACTGGTCTATTACAATTTATTCCATCTCTGCATCGCCAAATGTTCTTTTCATAGGACTTCCTCTACTCAAGGCAATGTATGGTGATTTTTCTACTAGTCTTATGGTTCAAATTATTGTTCTACAAGGTCTGATCTGGTCCTTTTTGTTACTAATTATGTATGAGTATCGAGCTGTAAAAGTGCTTATTTTCAAAAGGTTTTCACATGATGAAGTTAGAGCAACTACTAGTGTTGAAGAAAATTTGCATGTTGATAAAGAAACATGTAGAGAAGGTAAACATAGCATGCACATTAAAGGATTAAAGAATATTTCAATGTCGTCTAGTTCAAATGAGTTGAGACAGACTGACATGGAAGATGTGGAAATATATTCTCGATCTTTCTCAAGAGTAGAGGAAACTCCAAAATGGCAGAGTTTAAAGGATGATATATCTTCCACTATGCCTTCTAAAATGAGCTCAGACATACATAAAGATAACGAGTACCTTATAACTTCAAAGCGTGAAGAAACAAGAAATTTGACTGATGACATTGTGAACGAAACTATAAATTCATCATCAAATTCTATATATGCAGTTGCAGATGAAATTGAAAATATTGATGCAATAGATAATAGTAGTGTACAAATTAATAAGTTAGAAGAGAAGATGAATGATGATCATGATATACCTCCAGCTACTGTTGTTGCCAAGCTTATAATCACCCACGACATGGAGAAAGCTTATTTGTAATCCAAACATATATGGAAGTGTAATTGGACTTATATGGTCACCTGTTTCTTTCAGGTGAATTATTTTTTATTGTTACATTCTTGAGCATCATGTTAATAGTAGTCAATAATTTTGTTACAGATGGAATGTTCCAATACCAAAGATAGTAGATGACTCCATAACTATATTGTCTAGGACGGGTTTAGGGATGTCTATGTTCAGCTTGGGTAAGTTTAACCATTTTTTTCAATCATGATATTTTCACAGAGTTTAAACCTAATGATTGTTAAACTTATGATATGTTGTGACATGATTATTCGAGCAGGTCTTTTTATTGCTTCGCAACCAAAAAATACTAACATGTCGAAAGAGAGAGCTGTGTATACTTTTTCATCATTTGTTGATCTAAATGATACTTTGTTAATAGTATTTGTATTCTATATCTGATATTCCTACAATACACACACACATCCATGTGTTTTATGAAGAATTTATTAATAATTCTAATAACTAACCATGATAGCATGAAGCTATTTCACTTTATACTAAGAAAATTGTATATAGAATTTTCAGGAACAAACTAAAAGTAGCTGCATACAACTCAAAACCATTGTTGTTTATAGTGAATGAAACTACATTGACCTATGTTAGTGCCTTACCAAAAGTACTAAAGTTTGTTTTCCATGTCAAATAATCACTATAGTAGCTACACATATATGTAATAATGAAAGAGATTCAGAGTTAGTCTACTCGGAACTTTCTACAAACACATCAAATAACCTCAATATTTTACGCCACAATAATGATGCATTCATTTCAGCTGAATATGACCTTTTCTGCAACAAAAATTAGCGCCCAATATGATATTATCTTTCTCCTATAGCAAAAGCAACCAAAGATGACATGCTTCTAGTGATAAAGTAGCGCCCACCAGGATGCCGATTCCAGTCATCGTTCTCATCAGTAAATGGAATCCAGCAGCAACTAATTTCCTCTTTGCTTCAGCGGTAGCATGGAATTGCATCCAGGATTCATTAGCAAATCCGCAACAGAAGATATTTTTTTTTGAGCATCCATCGGATCCAACTGGAAGCAAAACGAACGAACAGTGGGAAGTCTCTGACGGTGGCGCCGCTGGACGATAGAGGGCCAGAGATATCCCTGTAATTTGAGGCTTTGAATGGTGTGGCCGAAGGAGCCCTACATGATGGAGTCGACAAAGTGCCATTGTTAAATTTTCTGATTTGCACTTTGGGAATTGGGTGAAGAAGATCGGTGGGAAGTGAAATTTTATCGAACTACTTTGATTTCGATTTTTATTTGTTTGAGATGCTCGGCCATGGATTTCTTATTGTAAATCAATTTCGAGTTTGCTGCCATCTTTGCCATCAAAATTTTCGAAAGCTTCATTTTAATTTTTTCTTCTTTTGTTCGATTTTGAAAATGAAAAGAAAGGGAGGGCATGGTATATTTTTTTCCGGAGTGGGTTATTGAGGAGGAAGGAGTACATTTGTCCAAAGTAAACTTTGGAGCCAACTTTTCATTATTTCCCACCTAAATTTCATATTGCCATCAACATGTAGTTGCATCGGTTGACTTTAAAACCGATGCGACTAAAACTATTTGCATCGGTTGTTGGTGAGAGCTGATGCAAATTTGATTTTTTTATTACCTATTGCTTTCCACGTACCAATTGCATCGGTTATTAAGATAGAACTGATATCAGTTTTTGCTTAACCTGATGCAAATGAGGCGAAGCAATATGCACTTTTTGTACTAGTGAATATGAAATAAAATCATCATGGATTAAAACATTTTTTGGTTATATTTCAAAACAATATTTCGTATTCCAAGTCGCATAATCCCAAATGTTTTCTAGGTTCAGACCAAATATAATTATTACAAAATACGCCAAGAGCAACATATGAAGATGCCCCTTTGGATGACCAGAGTACTAAATAGTCACAACTCACTTAGTACAACATAGCGGAAATAAAAACACAAAGCTCCTAATAGATAACTTCAGCCTTCGGCTCATCTTCGAAAGTTTTATTCATCCACTTACTAAAACCCAAAAAACCTCATCCCTTAGCCTACTCAAATCAATTTTGAGCACCCGAGAGTTTAAAAGGAAGCATAAACTTTGAGTCAGACATAAAGCCAGGTGTGAATAATACTATACATCTCGATTATTTGATATTAAGTGAGACCACGCCGTTTAGCGGAATGGGTTTTCCCTCAATAATACCCTTTTAAAACATATCTTTTGCAAATCTTAACCTTGCGACCAAAACTGGTTAAAATAATAAAGCAATATCATGTAAGCATATAAATCGGGTAACAAATGGACTATCTATCCGAACAATATAGTTTTGTTTGGCTAACTACTAAGCTTTGGCTAACTCGGGCCTACTAGACAAAATAAACAAATAATCTAACTTCTATTAGATACTCCTCTTTTAGATGGTCCATCCCTAACTTAATTTTTCAGGATCAACCAATCCTAATAGTTTTACAGGCTCACCAATAAATTATTCTCTCTCTGTATATTCCATTCTGTGTGTAACATCATTTTAGTCTTGCCTGTGACAAAGCCCAACACACTGGAATTTTGGACAAAATTAGATAGGGTCTAGTAGCTAATGTATAGGGCACGACCCTATAAAATCCCGTCTGGTATTCTAATATCTAAGTCATTTTAATTAAGGTCATCTACCCTTATAATTTTCCTTGAAAACATTTTCACTCAAATTGACTTAAACCTTTAGATCATACTTTAAAAAAGGAAACTATACCTTTATGTTTTACTTAAATCACCTTGCCATGTTATATATATTTCACACAAAACATTATTGATAAAAACATTTCAATCATTGAAAGCACCACTTCCGAATCCATTGAAAGTACCCCTTTCGATTCAAGTAAAACCTTAAGCCGAAAGGCCAAAACATACCTTTTGAAACGTTCTTGATAAACCTTTCAAAAACATTAAAAAAAACTTTCTTTCGAGAGCTTTAAAAGCTTAGACATCCTTTTATCAAAATAAAGTAAACATTGCCTTTCGAAAACGTTGAAACCATACTTTTAAAACCTTTCGATCCCCTTGGGGAACCCCTTCAAACCCTTTATCATAAACCTTTCGAAAGCACTAAATCCCTTTCATAAAAAAGAATCTTTCGAAAGCATTTGGGTTCAACTAAAACATGTGGAATTACCTTTCAAACCATTTAAAACTATCCCTTTCGAAACCTTTGGGTTTTGCCTTCAACAGAACAAAGGGCCATAAAGAACTCTTTCGAAAAAAGTTACCATGTAAGGAAGTGATGGTGTCAAAACCAACCCTTCGAAGCATTGGAGAAGCGGCTTGGATTTTAAAATAGAAAACCCTTTCGAAGGCATTGCTTCGAAAGGTAAGATGCGGCAGCAAGGGGTTTCAGCCCCTTCGAAAGCATTTACTTAAAAATGAAAAGCACAACCTCTTTCGAAACCATTTCTTTAAAGCAATTTGACCGAATTAAAAGCTGACCAAGTCGAAAGTATAAGCAAAGCAGGAGTCATTTAAAAACAAAGTAAAGTTTCGACCCCATTGGAACCTTATGTTTCAACTACGTACCTTTCGCCTATGTCCAATTCGCTGCGTACCATGTATTTGATACCACGCACATTGGTTTCGATGGTGATGGAGGCGGAAGTACTTGGTCGAAAGCTAGGTGCTGAAAGTGGCGAAACATGTAAAAAGCATGTTTAAGCCGATTTTTAACTTTTTAAGGAAATTCTTTTCAACTAACCTGCCTTGTTTGTCAAAACATGATTGTTTGCTAATTTCTTTTTCTTTTTTAAAAGTATTTTTGAAATTTTAGAAATAATAAATTAAATTATTTACAAAATACACCCTCTCCTTTTATAAATATATAAAACATTTAAGTCCCATATATAAAATTCTTAAATAATTTTATATATCTATTAAAACACTTAGGAAAAATCTATAAAATTTCCCATAAATCATTTTTAATTTGTTTTCTAACATCTTTTAATTTCAGACCCAAAATATTTGTACAGACATTAATGTGATTATTTTTAATATGTTTTCTAACATTTGTACAGACATTAATATGATTATTTGCAAACATAATTATTATATATCGGAATACATATTAAATTCCCATAAATAAATAAATTAATTATTTAAATTATTTAATATGTTTTTTGACATTTGTAGAGACATATATTGATTCCCATAAATTATTTTCGGATCGAGTGGCTGTTTTACGGATACAGATACACTCATATCTACATCCTTAGCTGAAATTCTTTTCGGACATCGGATATCCACATCTGCTTTTCGGATATCGGATAATAACTATACTTTCAGATATGGATTTAGACGAATTTCGAATTTTTTGGTATCTATTGACAGGCCTAGTCTAAGTCAAGGAAAATTAAAAGCTATCTCTAAAGTATGACATATTATAACTCACTTTATATGCAGATAATATTACGTTCTATTTAGAAGCAACAGAAGAAAATGCAACTGAATTAGGTTTAATTCTAGAAGATTTAAGACTGACTATAGATTTTCATACAAACCAGGTTAAGTCCAAGCTTTTTTACTTCTCATGTACCAGCCGAAGAAGTTTTTATTCAAAAGTTGGGAGTGGTTGAGGGTCAACTAACTGTCACATATTTGGGGTTCTTTATCAACTGATTAATTTAATGTTGCCCATTGTTCTAGTCTACCACAAAGAATTACGATCAAAATAGACAATTGGGGCAACAATTTATTGTGTACTACTGGTAGGCTTAGCTAATTAAAGTGTTATAACTTCTATTATCATATACTAGTTATTGATATACTATCCACTATCCTTTGTCATTAACAAGATCGAAGCCTTATATGCTAAATTCTTTTGGGGTGGAAAATCACACAAGATTTCTTGGTAACATTTGAGTAGACCTAGAAAGGAAGGAGGTATAGGGCTGAGATTTCTTATAGATTTCAGAATTATTGCAATTATAAAACTCCTATGGATTATACATTCAAAAAATTCATTATGGGAAAACTGGATGAGAAATAGGTACTTACACAAAACTTTCTATTGGGCACTTCAAATAAATAACAATTTCTCGGTGATTATGAAACATCTATTATGACGAAAAGAAACCACTTTCAAGTGATTCAATAGATTGGTAGTTGATGGTGCTATAACATCAGTGTGGTTTGATCCATGGATAAACCACAAGACATTGGTGGATTTGCTAGGATGGGATAAATTAGGTATGTTTAATCTAATTAATTATAAAGTATTTGTTATTCTATCTAATAGTGAATTCACACCATAACTTCTTCCCGAGACTAGAGAATTTCAGCATATTATTCATTATGTTACTATTTGTACCGCTAAACATGTAGACTACTGGGAAATATCAAGTGCTGAAAATGTTCAGTTTTCTAGAGTGTGGAATGAAATACATGCGAAATCAGACAATGTTAATTAGTACCCTATCATAAGGTAAAAGTCAAGTGCTAAAAAGATGTCAATATGCACATATAAAGCAATTATCTAGAGATTACCAACTATTGATTGTTTGTCAAATTAGGTATTGCAACTTGACGGATGATGTTCCCCTTGTTCACGTCATGATGAATCTCACGAGCGCTTGTTCTTCCATTATGACTATTTCAGATCTCTTCTTCATCATTTCAGAAGCATACTAAACATCCTATTTTAGGCGGTTGGCAATTTCAATATTGAAGTCCGACATTTTAGATCCTCCTTTCATCGTTACGATGTGGTACAATGTCTTGCTTTTACCACTTTAGTTACACTAGTTTATCACATATGGGTGCAATGTAACGTAAGAATTTTTGAGCAAGGGAAGATAGAGAGTTGCCAACAGGTGAAGACTATTGAGGAGATTATTTACCAGGTGATAAGAAGTAAGGTTCATAGCCATTATAGTGATGAAGAAGCTACCATTTTAGCATGGCGGGGAGTTGAATTGCAAAACTACTGCTAGTGTTTTATTTTCTTTGCGTGTTGTAATTGGGTTGATGGGCTGTTAGGCTTGTATTGAGATATGGTGTGTATTTTCCCTTTCTTGTTGTGTTGTTTTGTACTGTATATCCTATGGATGTCATACTATTTTTTCCTTACTACTCTGGTAAGGTTTTTTAAGGAGACGAATTCAGCGATGTTCTTTATACGTCACTGAATAAAGAACCCATTTTGAATACACACACACACACAATAACCTTTCATGAAAAATCCCCTTTTTTAGTTTTAAAACAAACAAAAGTTTGAAATCAAAATACATATGTTAATTTGAATAAGAATACAGTGAACTTTATGTTTTTAAATGATCAAAATTCAAAAATAAATAATTGAATTGCAGTAAATGTATACTATTCGTAGAAAGGTATTAGATGTTTATTAAGACCATATTTACGCTAATAACATAATTTTGAACAAATATGTATTTTGATTTTAACCCATCGAATTAAATCAAAATAAATCAATCTATTAGTTTTTTAGAATGAGATAAAAATGATACAACTAAAATGTGCAGATATAAATAGGAATTATACCTTATAGATTAGTGACATTGTGATATGCAAATCTTCCTTTGGTTCCTAGTACGAACATTCAACTTTGCTGGAATCGGATTAGCCATTTTATTTTACTTTATTTGAAGTGATTTTGGATGGAAAGATGGAATTTAGCCGTAAGAGATAGAGGAGGTGATGGTTATGAGGAAAGATGGATGGAAAGAAAAATGTTGAACGCTGAAATGAAAGAGAGGAATTTGTTTTAAGGAATTAAAAGAAACCTTTCTTATTTTTTCTTTAAAAACTTCCCATTTTAGTTCCTTATTAATTTTTAATCACACCAAACCTTCCCTCTCCTTTGCATAGCTGGCCAAGTATTCCCCCTTGTATAGATTACTTTTTAAGAAAACCCGTTAAGTATTAAATTATATCTACAGCCCATTTATATAAAAACGATACAATATATTGGCACATGCACATATAACCTTCATATACACATCCAAATAATTACTATAAACCTAAAACATCAAATAAATGAATAATCAACATTTCTTGGGTAAACCAGATGTCTATTGGCAATATCCTAAAGAAGTATGCATTGACCCCACAATATATACTTCAAGTACAACAAAAAAGATTACGCCATCGAGATTCAAACCCATGTCAAGCAGTTTCTCTATAGATGACTTATCCACTCGTGCTAATCAGTTCCTTGAATATTAAGTAATTTATAACATTTTACAAACTAATTAAATCTTGTAGTTTTTTAAAGCAATCACAAATGCAGTTGTGGTACTCAGAGTTGTGAATTCAGTCAGTGATTAATATTGAACAATTCAAATATTAAGATTCAGCTATCACCATAGTTAGATATATGACAATTTGACCAAATTTATTTGTAACGACCTATATTTTATGTGTCAAAGGATCATAAAATATTTTTTATTGTATTAAAATGAGGTCACATGATTCTATTATGTTGGGATATGACTCTTAGGGACATTTTACACACCTATGATTTTTTCTGAATTTCTGTATGATAGTTTTGACCCTGAAAACCTTATTAGGCTATAACTTTTGATAGGAGTTGATTTATGGTCTCTACCCTCTATTGCTTTAAGATAATGGTTTCCCATTTCATAGAGTGGTCACAATAGAGGAAACGTTCTTACGGTCAGAATTAGTGTGTAACTAAATAAGCCCATTTGTGAGCCCATTATTCTAATTAGAGAATCACTATAAACTAGGTATATGAGTCAAACTAAAACTTTCCCTCTCATTCCAAATTAGGATAAACCCTAGTTAGCCCTAAATCAATCCTAATTTATCCAAATTTCTCTCTAAATAAAACTAGATCATGGATTAGAGATTAGATCTAAGATTAAAAGCTAAAGATAATCAAATTGGTTGATTAGAAGTGCTTTTAATTGTTGTCCAAACTGGATCGACATTCAAATTGATTGAATTTGGTAATTGGTGAGTAGTTTATGCCTTTTCACTATACCATGCATGTTTATATGACAAAATTGTAGGATTTAACAAATTTTAAATTCATTGTTGGCCAAAAAATATTTTCTACCTTTAATTACATGTTAATCCATGCATATGATATAAATTGATTAGTAATCACCCTTTGTTCATGTTTATATATTCATTCTATGTAGATCTATGTTAGAAATTAACTTGTTTATCTTATTTCCATGGATAACATGTTTGAATGGATGAAATTACTTGTTATCTTTGCTTGTAAGTTATGATTTGATGTTGTTTGTTAGTGTTGTAAATGAACAAAAAGATGGGTTAGCGAATTGAGAAAATCAAAGGCAACGTTGGTCGGAATTAGACAAAACTTGAAAGAGGGCTTCTGGAGCATACTAGGAGCCTACACTATGAGTCACACCTTGATAGGAGCTAAGTGTTAGAGTCGACACCTAGTCATACGGATGAGTCGACGACGAGCCAAAGGGATGAGTCGATAATGAATAACAATGGTTGGTAAAAATTAGACGAAACATCGCAGATAGGTTCTAGAGTATGGCAAGAGGCTAAATGATAACCTTGATTAGATGCAAAGTGTGAGTCGGCCCCAAATCAGAGGGATAAGTCGATGATGAGTTATAATGGTTGGTTGAAATTTGATGAAACTTAAAGGAGAGGCTCAGGGGCATGTTAGGAGCTTACATGACAACTCTCATCTCAAGATGGGTTAAGGCTATAACTTAGTGATGAGTCATCAAGTTAGGTTGATGATGAGTCATCAAGTTAGATTGGCGATGAGTTATAATGGTTAGTCAGAATTAGATGAAACTTAGAGGAGAGGGGAGAGGCTCTGGAGCATAGTAGGAGCTCACACGCTAAGTCTAACGTCAAGAGGGGTTAAAGTTATAACTCGATGATGAGTCATCAAGCTAGGTTGGCGATGAGTTATAACAGCTAGCTGGAATTGGACGAAAATTAAAGGAGGGGCTAGGGAGCATAGAAAGAGCCTGCATGATAACTCTCACCTTAAGAGGTTAGGTAGGGGTCGAGTTATGGTGCTAACTCCTATAGGTTGGTCGACTTGTTGAATGAGTAAAGCTTGGCTTTGAAGTTTTTCTATATTAAGAATGCATGAAATTGGCCAAGTCTATGAGTTAGTGTCGGCTTAGGAGTGATTGGTCGACACCGAGTTATCACGTTGGAGTCGGTGATGATTGAACTTCTGGAAGTGAAGTAGAGGTTCTGTAGGTCATGCTGAATGTGGTGGATCATTCGCATTAGCGATGAATGGCAACGTAACAGCATGATGAAAGGTAAAGTCTTCGTATGTTGGCTCGTGTTAGGACTAGGTTCCGAAGATGGAAGCTTAATAATGAAGGGAGCTGTAGGATCGGGGAATGTGGAAGGGTTCCTTGTGAATAACGGAAACTGGATTGAGCAAGAAGGGCTCGGATCCAAATGGAGCAAAGTGGGGCTCGATTGGATGTATATGCTAAGAGATCGTCAATACTCGAAGTGTTTTCTTGTTTACTTGAATCATGGATATTGTAAGTGGGGATACCCATGGATTAGCGAGAATCCAAATACCCTAGACCAGTGGCCTTAGGCCTAGTGTCTAGCTTTAGGCTACGAGACACGTATCAATCTTTGGGCTACGTGATATGAGAGTTCATAGAGAACTAGGATTTCTATTAGCCTCCGGTAGTAAGAAGGCCATACGAGTTATCATATATTCAGAGTATAAGGATGAGTGATAGTGATTTTTGTTTGATGGATGTTATGGCTGCTTTGGTTGTTTCCCTTTAGTGGGCCATCACTTGGGGATATTATTAGGAGTAGGTATTAGACATAAGGATATTTGGATATCTACTATAGTATTCTGTATTGTACCTTTATGATACTTTAGAGTAGCATATTACACTATTATGCGCTAACTCTTTGATTGCAGGGACATGTTGGTATGGTTTGTATACTCTTGTTCCTTACCATATTTACCTATATAGTATTTGGAGATTCATCTACTATTCGTAACAGACTGTTTTCTGAATCGAGATTTTATGCTTTGCTTCTTATTATCTTGGTTACTTTTAAATGATTAAAGTAGATAAGAGGTCTAGTTGAAGCTGTAGATGTTCGTATGACGAGCTAGATACAACCATCTCCTGTTATATACATATAAGGATTTCTACACTTATTCCATTGTGCAGCACTAGGGGGCCTTAGTAGCGACTGCCTATTACTCGTATTCGAGATAATTGTTGAGTTTGCTTCTGTTAAAAACTCTATCACATTTGATGTATAATTAAGTGGATATTATGCTTTGATGATTAGTTCACATTGTTATTACTGTCTCTTCTGTTATGTATATGATATTATATTTTGTCCATGTGAGATATACAACAGGTTTTATGATGTATTTGTTTATTTCAACCCTGATGATCATTCTATATAGCCAGGTACGGTTACGGCGAACTATTTAGTTATACTTATGCCAGTGGTATATGGCGGTCGTCACATTTGGTACGAGAGCTTTGGTTACGCGATTAACCAAAGTTAATACCATGATCCAGTTGAGATAGGGAAGGTGTTATTGCCTTAGACTGGATCGAGAGTATGTATACACGAGAGAGTGTGTACTTGTTGTAAAGTTTGGTTTTCAAAGATAAATAATAATATACTATATAGTATAAGTCGCATGTACATGAGCATTATGTACACAATTTTCTTTATTAGAGACTGTCACTCTTGTTACAAATAAGGATGAGACGATATAGAAGAAATATTATGAGATCGGCTTCAGGAGTGGAGGAAAGAGTGGGATTAGGAGCTGCTATGCTTGATTTCCAAATCATATTCGATGTTATGTTAGCAAATATGATTAGGAATGCTCCTGGAGTGGTGATGGGTAGAGATACTTCAGTGCAAGCACTTAAGGCTAATTTCGGCAAGAAGTAAGGATTACTCCACTTTGAGAGTGAAGCCATTTCAAGGGATGGAGTCAATAATAGAACTACAAGACCGGTTGGATACTTGTGAGTGCATGTTTGGTGATATGGAGATAGAAGATGATATGAAGAGAAAGTTAGCTTTGAGACAGCTTTAAGTCCAAGCTCTGAATTGGTGGAATGTTGTCACTATTGGTACTCTAGAAGACAAGTTTTCTTAGGATCAATTTAAGATGGGGTTTGAAGAGAAGTTCATTTCGACTGCTCAAAAGTATTTATTGTTCTGGAAATTTACCGATCTCAAGCAGGGAGAGATGAAAGTTTCTTAATATGTGGTGGAATTTGAATGGGATGTCATTCATGGATGCTCCCTTGAGATAGAATTAGAAGTTCATCATAGGATTGGATGACTATCTTGGAGAGAAGCTAGTGGACCATATTGATGAGTTGTTTGAAAAATTGATAAAGAAGGCACTTCGCTATGAGAACTTATAGCCTAAAGCTAGGACTGGTATTGTTATTTCTGCTAAGAAGGAGGAGCCAAAGGCTCAGCAAAGCGGTAAAGGCAATAAGAAGTGGAATGGGAGGAGGAAGCAGCTACAGGGAAATGGTGGCAAGAAGAATGGTAAATGGAAACCCATTTGTTATGAATGATAAGAAGAAGTGCTACAACTGCGACAAGCCTATGCATTTGAAGAAGGATTGCCTGAATCCAATGAAGGATAGACAGGTTGTAATGGGGTATGCTTTGGACATAGTCCCCACTTTATCAAGCACTCCCTCGGTGAAGGAGAAGGGGAAAGGAGTTGTCATACAAGGTATGCGTTGTATTAGTGATGTTCCTGTTCGATTTCGTTTGATACCGGAGCTTCATATTCATTCATCTATAGTGAAATAGTAGACAGATTGAACTGAGACCTGAGATAGTGGACCGGCCCTTGATCGTGACAAACCTTGTTGGAGACTTAACTAGCCTATGCATAGTTTTTAGCGGTTTACTATTATTGAGTCATGGATGCTCTTTTATGTGTGGTTGTTCTATTTTGATTTTTGTTGGGTTCAGGATTACCTTGGGAATGGGCTAGCTAAAAAGGTATGTGGCTGTAGTGGATTTCGAGAAGCTATTGGTGACAATCAAAGATATGGGTGGGTGAACGGTGGTGTTTAGCTACCTATCAGAGATGTGGTGATGGTTAGCTTTCTATATTCGCTATAGGTTCCACATGCAGGGTTGCCATCAGTGCCTAAATTAGAGAGTATCTGGATGTCAAAGGAAGTGAGTGGATTACCGTCACATAGAGTGATCGAGTTTCGGATTAACTTAGTGAACGAAGCTAAACCTATAGTTATTCCCTAGAGGCATATGGCACCTAAAGAGCGTAATAAATTAAAGGTGCAAGTGAATGACCTATTGAGAAAGGAGTTCATTGAAAGAAGCATATCTGAGTGGGGCACACATGTAGTATTAACGAATTAGGTGTATGACTCTTTGAGGTTATGTGTTCATTATCATGAACAAAATAAAGTAATGAAGAAGAATAGGTATGCACTCCCATGTATCTAAGACTTGTTCGATCGACACTATGGTGCGAAGGTGTTCTCTCTAGTGGATTTGGCGATGTGATTTCACTAGTTGAGAGTAGCAAAGGACAGTGTGCCTATTAATGCATTTCATATGATGTCGGTTTTCTATATGTGGTTGGTGATACCATTTGGATTAACCAATGCTTGGCATATTTTGTGGATCTCACGAATCCGGTTTTCCAAGACCAGCTGAATAAGTAAGCACTTGTGTCCGTGGATGATATTCTGATCTACTTTAGAACTGAAGAGGAGCATAAGATGCACTTAAGGATTTTGGTAGAGATATTAAGGAAACACAAGTTAAGAGCAAAGTTCTCTAAGTGTCATTTATGGAGAGAAGAAGTGAGATTCTTTGGTCATGTCATTTCAGGTTGGGGTATAGTGGTGGATCCTGAGAAGGTAGTAGTGGTCCAAGATTGGAGTCGGCCTAAGAATGCTTTTGATATGAGAAGTTTCCTTGGATTGGTCGGATACTATAGACGCTTCATAAAGGACTTATCGAAGGTAACAGTATCATTGACTAATTTAATGAAGAAGAATCAACCTTATGTTTGAGATGCGAAGTATGGGCATGCATTTGTGATTCTAAAGGAGAGGTTGACGTGTGTAACGGTGTTGACTATCCGAAGTTGAAATGACGAGTTGATTGTGTACACATGTGCTTGTGGTACTAAATTGGGAGCAATATTGATGCAGAAAGGAAAATTTATTGCCCACGATGGTTGATGACTAAAGCAGCACTAGAGGAATTATCCAACTCATGATTTGGAGTTGGCGGCAATTGATTTTCTTTGAAGATGCGGAGGCACCATTTGTTGGAAGAAAGGTTTGAGCTATTTACGGACCACAAATCTTTAAAGTACCTTTTCTCTTAAAAGGATCTCAATCTCATAAGCAACGGTGGTTGGAGTTCTTGGCTTCTTATGATTTTAATATTTCCCGTACTCCAATAAAAAAACGCAATCGCCGATGCATTGAGCAGAAAACATGCAAATTTAGGGGCAATGTTCTTGGAATGGAAGCAGATAGAGTACATTGTTGGATATGATTTTAGACCTCATTGCGAGCTGCAACTGAAGATGTTGGCAAGTTTGTCGATCAGACCTACTCTAATTGAAATGATTGGTGCTAGTCAAAATCGAGATGACAGGCTGGCGGAGATCATTGTAAAGATAGTAGAAGGAGTAGAATCCGAAGACATAAATCAATACAAACTTGACCGAGAAGGTTCGCTTCGTGAGAAGGGAAGGTTATTTGTCCTCGATGTCGATGGATTATGTGATGAGGTGTTGTGAGAGTTTCATCACTCCAAACTTACTGTCCATCCTGGTGGTAACAAGATGTATCGAGATATGAACCAGACTTATACTAGGAAAGTAGGAAGAGGGATGTTGGAACATTAATCTCGAAGTGTATAAACTACCAATTGATAAAGGCAGAGCATAAGAAACCTAGTGGACTATTGCAATCGCTAGAAATTCCTGAGTGGAAATGGGAGCAAGTGTCGATGGATTTTATAAGGGACTGCAGAGAAATCAAGCAGGGTACGATGGCATTTGGGACATAGCAGATCGGTTAAACAATAGTGTAAGATTTATACTCATCAAGTCAAGTAGAACGACACCCAAGTTGGCATAATTATATGTAAAGCAGATAGTACGATTTCATGGTGTGCCAAAGAGCATTGTGGGTGACCGAGTCTCATTGTTCACTAGCGAGTTTTGCAAGAGCTTACAAGAGGCAATAGGGACCAAGCTACTAAGGGGAAGTTAGCGTTGAGATCATTGGTCCTTTTTTGATACTCCAGAGGATTGGGGATCTAGCTTATAGAGTCGACTTACCTCAAAAGACGGTAGGCATGCACAACGTATTCCCTGGTTCCCACTTACGGAAATTTGCGCATGGCTCAAGCATGATAGTTGAACCGGATCAACTTGAAGATATCGAGATTAGCCAAAAGCTTTGAGACCTTATAGGCCTATTCGTACCGTCAGACGTGATACAAAGCAACTTAGGTAGAATACGCTAGAGCCGGTGATGGTTTAGTGGAGTGTGAGCAAAGCCAATCATACTTGAGAGACCGATGACTGCATGAGGATCGCTTATCTGAAGCTCTTTACTTAGCGACACTTCTATTTATCGCATGCACATTCAATTTCGACATCATATAGTATAGCCTAGTATTCTACAAGTTAAGCTAGATATAAATATAATTTCTCGCTTATGTGTGCATGTTCAATATGTTTGCTCATGGATATTAGGAATGCGGGGTAGCTATGTTGATTTTACCTTATTGATATTGGGGATTTCAAAGGCGAATTTCCTAAAGGATAAAGAGTGCAACGACTCGTATTTCATATATCGGAGGATCGTAAAATATTATTTTTAAATTCATATGAGGTTGTATAACTCTATAACATTGGGAAATGTCTGCTAGTGACATTTCCTCTCTTTACAAATTTTATAGGATGATTTTTATCCTTGAAAACTTGTAAAGGCTATAACTTCTGAAAGGAGTCGAATTAGCGCTTGAGACCACTTCCATTAAAACCCTTTCCATAGAGCGGCGATAATAGCGATTTGGACTTTTGGGCTAGGGGATATGGATGTTTGAAGTTTGGCATTTTTTGTAGAAGCTTAGTGAGCTTTGAGGGCAAACCCACTAACCCATTTTGGATTTTTATGCAATAATATGCTGAATATCCCCAAATCATTTTTACCATCTCCCAAATAGGTCAATGTCTCCAGTAATTCATTCTGCATCCCAAACCTTCAGTTTATTCCTCCAAATCAGGTCTAAATCGTAGATTAATAATAGATTGGCAAAGGGATTCACTAGAGATCTTCAAATCTATATTTTTGGGGAAGAAAACCTAGAGATTGGCTGTTGATTTTTGGATTTGCTTCGATTTCCGTGCAAAATATATATTTTGGATGGTTCGTTAAGTGATTCATCGTCTCTCACCTTATTATATATACGGGTTTTAACATATTTTGGATCCATTTATTGAAATCAAAATTATGTTATGTTGCAGTTTTAAAACCTATTTATAGTAAAATTATGAATAAATGGATTTTTGTGTTCTAGACATGTTATTAGAATATATTTTTGCCTTGATATATGTTAAGTTTTGTTATAGACACCTTGCATGAAGATTGCTATGATTGATTGTGTGATTTGGATGTTTGTATATTGTTGGTTGCGTGTATGATCTTTTTTGTATGCTTGTATGGTTGAAAAACGCTCATTTGAGTGAACTAGAGGTAGGAAACATGAAACTGGACTTTGATGGATACGCTCGAGAAGGTTAGGAGTTATATTGATGCTTACGAAAGGCATACAAGTCGAAGAACAGAGCATAGTGATGAGATTGGCATGAAATTGGAGTTTAGAGAAACTACGTCATTTCTGTTTGGTGGCATTTGTTTGGTGGCGGGTGCTTGATGTCACCCTTAGTGCCAGTGTGAGGTCTAATCGAGTTGTGCTTGGTGTCTGGTCCCGAGCAAGATTTTCTGTCCAGTGCTGGAGGCGTGCTTAGTGTCTTTGGCGGGATGACTCGGGTTGTACCCGATCAAGATTTTCTATTCATTGCTTGGAGGCATGCTTGGTGTTTTTGGTAGGATGACTTGGGTCAAGCCTGAGCAGGATTTTGTATCTAGTGTTTAGGGGCATGCTCGTTTTTTTTTGGGTAGTTTGGTTCGGTGCTTGGGCAAGTTATGTTATTAGGCATTTGGGTGTTGCCTGGAATTTGAAGCGGGCTACTTTGAGTTTTTTAGTGGATGCTTTGAGTCTAAGCTAGGGCATATGCAGAAGAAAAAAAACTTAAAATTTGGGTATTTTGGTCGTGGCGTGGAGGAACATCCAGACTTATTTCGGTGTCTAATGGGTGATGTAGAGTGAAGTAGAAGACTCCTAATGACTCAGGAGAACTTGAATTTTGTATGGGATTAGTGAAGTGATGGCGTAGCACTTCGACACGACGACGTTGAAGACGATGGTTATGACTTCGAAAATTAGGTCCGATGGCTCTACGGCTTACGGTAGATGTCTAGATGCATTCGAATGACGACAACTTAACACTGCAAGTGGTGATGGTGATCCATAAGGGCAAGTTTAATGATGAGGTATTGCGAATAAATTTGCGACCGTGTTCTGCTGTGCAAATAGTTAGAAAGGAATAATGACTGAGCTCCATTACGGAGACTCATGCAAAGAGATCGTTGATAGCTTTGAGGTTTCTAGTGTGCTCGTAAAGACGGGATATGTGGGTAGTTCCCACGTATAATTATGATCATGTCTAGATCTTGCATTAGCAAATTAGCCTGGCTTTTGCAATAGTGAGGTTCCTAGCCTTACAAAATGGCATGGGTTCGAGCACCAACAAAGTTGGGATTTTAACTGGGTCCCTAATTTGCATTTGTGACATACAAGTTATCATATATCCAATGCACACGAGTGATGGTGAGGATTGTTTGATGGATGCTATGTTTTCCATGGTTTCTTATCACTCTAGGTTGTCACGTGATGTAGGCGTCTTCAACCGTATATCTAGACACTGGACATTGTAATTTGATTGTAGTGCGTTTATAGGCAATAATAGTATATTAGGATATATTAACCGTTATGTGTTGACTCTTTGGATGTAGAGACAGGTCAGGTATGGTTTTTCATACCCTACGTCCTTAGTCAATATATACAATTTTATAGTACTTTTGAGATGATATATCGCTCATACCAAATTGTTGTTTGACTAAAGGTTTTATGACGACCGCTCTACATCTCTAGTGCCCAATATATTTGTATAGTGCATTGAAGAGATACCCGATCGATGCTGGACTATAGCCATGGGTATAGAGTAACAAAAATCAAAGCATAAAACTTGTAGATTATCTTATTGTGCACAAAAATGATACAATATAATAACATATGTGTAAAATAAGAAAGATAATGATATAATTATATGAACCACAAATAAGAACATTAGAGTTAATAAGGTTCACAAACTGTACAAAAACTAAAATAAAAAGTATATACATCCTAAATCTCCAAAAAAAATCTGTAACTTTCTCTCAAAATACAAGTGCCGATATAGCTCCATAGTACTGCACGATGGAATATAACTAATAGTAAGTTCCAACATATAGATATATGAGCATAACCCCTTGCTCATACCCCATACAGCTCCATTAGCTATCCAGATCTACTTTCCCTAATCTACTCATTTAAGAGTACCTAAGATAACAAGAAGCAAAGCATAAAACCTCATATGAAACAACAGTCAGGTGTGAGTAATACATCATCTCAAAAATACTATAAAAATCATATATGGTAAATAGGGACATAGGGTATGAAGAACCATACCTGACCTATCTCTACATCCGAAGAGTTAGCACATAATAGTCGATATATGCTAATCTAATATCATAGCCATATAAGTGTACTACAATCGAAGTATAATGTCCAGTGTCTAGATATACAGTCTAAAATACCTATATTGTGTGACACTCTAGTTTGACAAACAACCATAGCAAACATAGCATCCATCAAACAATCCTCACCATCACTTCTGCGCGTTAGTTATATGAAAATTCGTATGGCATAATCGCAAACCATGGGACCAATTAAAATCTTGGCTTCAATGGTGCTCGAATCCATGCCACTTCGAAATGCTAAGAACCAGGCCCACAATCTGAAGCCCAGGGTAATCTGCTATTGCAAGATCCTGACATAATCATAGATCCAAGTGGACATCCCCACATACTCCTTCTTTATGAGCACACTAGAAGCCTTTCAGTTATCAATTATCCTTTTTCATGCATCTCCATAATGGAACCCAATTGCTTTTCCATCACAGCTATTTTTGTAGTAGGACAGAGTTGCAAATCCTACTCGCAAGCCTCCATCGTTGCAATTTCTTTTGTGGATTACCATCACAACTCCCATGGTAAACTCATCATCTTTGAAATGCCTTTAGACACCCATTACAAGTCATAGAGCCATCATGTCAAAGTTTCAAAGTCATCACCATCGTAGTCGACATCATCGATTGGAAGCGTTATGCCAATGCTCCCGTAGTTATCGCACAAAATCCACGGTTTTCCTGAGTTATTTGGAGTTTCCAACTTCACCCTACATCACCTTCAAGGGCCTTGAAACACACCACGAAGAAATCGCCAAAGTATCGTCGTGCCATGACGAAAATCTCTCGACTTCCCAACTCTGTTCGAGTTTACCCTAGAGCCAACTTGAAGTAATCACTCCATTTCCCTGAATCGAGCTTAAAGCACCCCGAGCACTTATTCTTGTTTGTTGCCGACCCAAAGCAGTCCCCACTTTTTCACAAGTTGAGCCTAAAGCACATCCTCCTCCCTTCGAAAGTAATTTCTGTCCGGCCCGAGCCAACACCCCAACAAGATCGAAGTCAACCCTGAGCCAACACCCTTGAACAACGATTCTTGTCCATCTTTGAGCCAAATCATGCCTCACTCTGAGTCGCTCCTTGCACTGATCATAATCCCCCTGAACCAAGATACCATCGAGTCTCTGAATCCCAATTTCACGTTGATTTCACCGCTGTGCTCAGTTCTTCAATCTGTATGCCTTCAATATGCATCGATGCAACTCCTAACCTCTTCGAGCCTATTCATCAAAGTCTAGTTTCATAGTTTCTACCTATAAGCTGCTCTGATGAGCATTGTCAACTATACAAGCATACAAGAAAACACTACACATGCACCAAACAAAAGTTATCATGCAAACACACAACAATTCATAGCAAATCATCCCATAATATGTCTCTATCATAGCCTAACACATATCAAAGTAATTATAAATTAACCTGATTAGAAATTAAATTCATTTTTACTTCATATTTAAAACATGATTTTGACTTTAAAAATAGGTTCAAAACAAGTTAAAACCTGTAGATACATGTACATCAAGATGAGAAATGATAAATCACTCACCGAAACCTATAAAATCCATATTTTACAAGCAAATCGATGCAATTCTAAAAATGAAGAACAAAAATGTAATTTCCCTCTTCAAAAATGTATATTTGAAGATCTTTAGTGAATCCCCTTGCTAACTATCCTTTACTATGATTTAGACTTGATTTGAAGCAAAAGAGAAGGTTTTGGGTGGTGATGGGTTATTGGGAGCTTAGATCTTTTTGAGAAGAGCTAAACATGATTTAAGGATCATAGTGTCCTGCATCATAGGTTCTTTTCATTCGTGGCTTCTTCCCTCGTTCTCCAGATCTCCTATCCATCTTTCTATTTCCTTTCGGTTCCTTTATCAAGCATCTCCTCCTTCATTTCCTGAATCATTTCCCAATGGTTCGAGTGGTCCTCGTAAGGACCGCTTTCTATCCACCATAATCCTTTATGTTCTGATCTTGACCTGACGTAGATGAAGCATCTATTGCTAATAGCATGCTTTCATATGTAGAGGTGGTCAGGTCATCTCCGGTGTCAACTAATAAGCATATTTATGAATCACCTGTCCATAAATAAATCAATGACAAAGTCTAATCAACAAGATGGAAAACCGATTTAATCTTATAATTTAAACATGTAGTGTTTCTTTCACTCCATAATGCCTAAAAAAAGCTATGGTCAGGGATACTTCAAAGGTTGTTCGAGGAGTTTCCAGTAATGATTGGTTTATGATTGGGGAAGCAAGCCTTTACTTGAATGTTGGCAGTGCAAAGGCACCAAACCTAAAAAGCATAGTTACATTCAAACAAATATGCTTGGATGAATAGCATAGTTATTGCAAAGGAAGCATGGCTAAGCCAAGTCCGGATGCTTGAAGCCAACATGTCAGTTGTGTTTGTTTATTCAATGGAATTAGTAACATATGGATTTTATACTTAGGAGGAGAATGAGATTTCCACATTTTAGTTAGATCAACGCACATACTAGAGAAATTTAAAAAGAATAAAGACCACATGGAAAATGCTTTCTTTCCCTGAGCTCCCCATGAAAACTCGCCATCGCTATCAGACAGAGAGACAAATTGGTAGCCTGAAAAATGTAGCAAAGGTCCTGATGAATTATCACCTACAATGATGTTAGAAAAGTGCAAACAACGGCCTGCCTCACCCCTCACCCCATAAGAAGACTTCGTTGATAGAAATCAGTTTATTAGTCACTAGCTGATATAGGTTTGGAAATAAGAAGGATAGTGCTATGTCGTTAAGCCAGTGGTCAATCAAGAAAGCAATTCTATTGCTGTTCCTGACCTTATATTAAGTACATATGTGGATCTACCTACAACAACAAATAATATTTTTCCAAAAAAGAGATGCTCGGAAGGGCGGGTCAAATCTAAGATAGAAAAACAAGAATAGGCCATGATAATTATACCGCTTGATCCAAACCGCCTAGGCTTAGGGCAACCAAAGAGTAGATGCCACCACTATTTACCAAATAATGCTTTATGAAAATGATGCAAGTTTAAGACTACGAGGCATACATCCTCCTTTGGCCTGCAAACATGATTCCAAGCTACAACACAATTAGTAGGGGAAAATCCTTTTTGAACCCTTCCTTGAAAATCCCTCCTAATGCTATCAATCTTATAGGACCTAACTTGGAGCTTTGTAAAAGGACAACCAAAAAATAGGAAGAGATGAGAGGACCGAGTTAACCAAAATTAACCTTCTAGCCTCAGAAAGTGAAGCTCATTTCCAACCTTCCAGCCTACGCTAGAAGCAATTGAATAAGGATCAGGAGAGGCAAGCAAGAGGGTGTCATCAGCATATTGGTAAGAATTAATGCTTAGAAGTAGAACATTGATGCCAGGAAAAGATACCAATCTAGATGAACTGGCAAGGTATATCATATTGGCAAAGGTGTCAACAACTAGATTAAATAAAAATAAGGGAAATAGGAACTCCTTGCCGAAGACCCTGCAAATTATCAAAAAAATTCCTCCTAATCCTATTGGTATAGATAGATTAAGAGGAAGTTGAGAGCATACTCCTAATTTAAGAGATAATTTTTTTAGGAAAATCGCTTATAAGAAAGAACGAAAAAAATGAAGTCCTAGCTTACAGTGTTGAAGGCCTTCGAGAAGTCTAGCTTGATTATTGCATAATTGATATGATTGAAGAAAATTTCTACCCACATTGTGGTTACGTTATCCAACAAAGATCTCCCAGTAATAAATGTAGATTGCCTAGGGTTAAGCAAAGAGCCTATAAGGGGAATAACTTCATTCACTAGAACTTTAGAAATGAGCTTGAAGATTGTATTTTAGAGGATGATGGGAAGAAAATCAAAAGTACGATTAGCCCCTTTGAATTTAAGGATAAGGATAATGTTAGTGTAGTTTAGCCTAAATATGAGGTTTGGCTGCGAGTGAAATTCGTCAAATACTCTCATAATGCTAAATTTGAGGAACCCCTAATATCTTTTGTAAAAAGCTGGAGCCCATCAGGGCGACTGGCCTTATCACTCGCTACGACGCCAAGCGCTTTCCAAATTTTTGCTAGGATCAAACTCTGTAGCAATTTCCTTAGAAATTATAAGTTGGTGGGGAATTGTTAAGACCGGTCAGCAATGTTCGGCTTTGCGTCTTTTTTCTGTAGAAGGTTTTTGAAGTGATTTGTGAAAACTTGAAGGACCTCGTCGTTGTCCTCCACCGGTCTACCATTTTCATGTATGCTTCGAGTAGATTAAGATCTACATGTACCATTTGTGATTCCATGGAAATATGATGTATTGAGATCCCCATCCTTTATCCACTGAACTTTGGATCTCTGCTTCCAAAGCATTTCTTCTTGCCTCATGATGTGCTCAAGATCAGCTTCTAGGTCGTGGAGAAGGAATCTATCACCATCATACAAGGCATAATTTCTTCCTTAATGTTTAGATATAGGATTTGACTATGTAAAAGCTGCTTTCTAGCATGCATGGAGCCCCAAATGCCAGTAGAACAATTTTTTAGAGAAGTTCTAAGAAGCCTAACTTTAGAGACAAGGACACACATAGCAGACCCAGATACATGAAAAGAAGACCAAATACGTTCCACCGCATCATCAAAACTAGGCTATTGGGTCTAGAAGGATTCTAATTTGCAGCGGCGATGAGAACCATCAACACCGGAATTAAGAAGAACAAGGCAGTGGTCGAAAATGATGTAAGGAAGACCATGTTGAGAAGAAAGGGAAAACATGTCTTCCCAGGATATATTAATGAAGAATATGTCTAGTTTAGCAAGATACGGAGAAGTGCATTTGTTGGACCAAGTAAAAGCACAATTATTTAAAGCGAGGTTGTTATCCGGGTTTTTAACACGGTAGAAACCAATAGGAAACAGAACGACTTCGTGTAAACAAAATGGTTCCGGACTTAACCAGAAAAGCTAAAACAATGGATGAACAAGGGCCAAGCTATATGGCTAAGGCAACGAATGGGATCAACGAAGCCGAGAGTTCTTTTTTCCCAATCAGAAACTGAGCGCAAACAGCCAGTGAGTTGCCATCATAACGAAACAATCACGATAAAAGACTATTGAAACATCTCCAATTCCAAACTCCAGAAAAATCTTAAGTGCTAGGATATTAGCAACCCATGCCTTTCCTCAAACCTTCAAACTAGTTAGGTAAGGAATATTACAAAAAGGCCAAGACATTGGCTCGCAAACGAGCCAAGTCAATGGGCCACTAGCGACCCATGTTCTTGTCTCGTATTGCGAGCTAAACCTTCCCTGGGTCGTTTCCTATCGTCCTGCGAACTGATGATGATGTGGTCTAGCCCAGAAGTTCTCCGATCCATATAAACATCATCCCACCTTCAACATAAACTGGATCTTCTCTGGACAGGTTGCTGAAGCTCTGTTGGAATTATTCTTCCTTCTTTACCTTCCTCACAACAATCTTCAAAAGAATTCACTATGATTCTCTAGTGCATTCCAACTTTGGAGATTCAATATGGGTAGATATAATCAAAGCCTTGTAATCAAACATCTCTTGTAACAGCAATCAGTCTTTAATAAAACTATAAAGTGGACGTAGGCTTCATTAATAGCCGAACCACTATAAAAATTATTTGTCTTCTTTCTTTTACTATTCTTTTCTATATCTGTTATCTGTGATATTGCACCATCAGAACAAGGCTTGTGCTTTCAAATTCAAACTAGGGTGATGGTCCATTTTTTGGGTTAACATTTTGGTGTTTTCACTGAGAACCCAACTCAGTCCAGATCTAACTATCTACTTTGGATCCCATAGGTCCAGAAGTTAGATCCTCAGTCTTTGCTTGAAGAACTCGCTGTTTTAGAGTCAACTACTCTTGGAAGAAGAACAACCGCCTTTACGAGATCCATAGGGGCATCAATAGATGCAGAAGGTGTTAATCTCTAGCAAGCTAAAGTAAATGGTGATAGCCTAGGAAATCAAGCATTGAAATCCTCTAGTCAGCATGAAGTTGTCACCAGGGACGGGCTGAATAAGATGGCTGAAGAAATCAACTAGAGAATGAAAAATTGTAAAAAGGCTCTAATGGATAAGCTCAACACTCTAATAACCCTACAATCAAACCTCACTCCAAGGGCAATGCCTGAACCAGCAACTGCTATAGAATAAGAACATTCCATTGTTTTCGGCCTACGTAGAAGAAACAGAAAGCAGCCACTAAGAAGGGCAACAAAAGGATGTAACCTGGAGGAAAATGAGAATATTCCACCTGACGCAAGGCAACCAAACTTGAATCAAGGGATCAAAACCCCCGCAGGAAGATATAGTTGTGAATCTCTTCGATTTGGAAGGTGGAGAGCAAGGCAATCAGATGGAAGAGAACGTCAATGTGTTCGATGATGCTAGAAACGTCCAAACTGCCCCAGTCAGGCTAATTGCAAGCCAACGGGGTCCCGCAGGAGTGGCTCTTTCAAAGGCAGGAGAGCCTAGGCTTCAACCCACACGTCAAGATCGTTTGTAGAACCAAACACTTGGCGCAGTGACTGACTGCTGCCCCCAGGACTACCGGACATCAGAGGTATATATAGCAGATATGGTCAAACGGTTGAAGAACGAGAGTAAAAATCGAAAGGATGATGAATGGGGATGTGCCCCGAGTTGGACCCTTTTTACCAACGAGATCATGAATGTAAGATAACCAGACTAATTCACTGTGCCAACTATCCCCTTCTACAACAGAACGAAGGACCCAGAACTCCATTTGTACAAGTATAGCTGGTATATGGACGGAGCCAATGCTCTAGAGGCCGTCCGCTGTCGATGTTTCCCTATTTTTCTAGAAGGAGTCACGTCTATGTGGTTTACTAGACTCCCTCCAAGATTATATCTGCATTTGACCAACTTACAATGAAATTCTTGACTAGTTCAGGCTTCATACCGCACAACCGAAGGACGTCATGTCCCTATACGGATTGGTCCAAGGGCACAATAAGTCACTGAAATCATTCATGAGCAGGTTTAACACCACAGTGACGGAAGTAGGCAACCCCAATGAGGATATAGTTTTATGGTCTTAGTATGCGCCATTCACCTAGAAACGGAGTTTGAAAATAGATTAAGATGAAGCAACCTACCAATAGGAAAGACTTCAATCATAAAACAAGCCAGGACTTAAGATTGAAGGAAGCACAAGAGCTGGAAAGAAAGTCTACCGGCACACAACAGATGAAAACCGAACAAAATGACACGACGACAAATCAAAACACATGCGATCCTGGAAGTACTTAATGAGTCATGGAAAAGGGTGGGAATCAGAAGAGAAGAAACCATAACTTCGATAAAAGAAATAATGGTGGCAACAACAAAAGATTTAGAGGGTTAGACAGGAAGACTGTACCCCTCTGAATGATACTCCGAAGAATATTTATCTCACAACATAAGAGGCTAAAGAATATAAGAAACCTCTTAGGAAAGAGGCAACGAAACAAAAAAGCTCCCAAGGAAATTGTACCGCTTCTACGAGACATACGGCCACAATACCAACGAATGCCGCCACCTTAAGGATCTCATCGAAGGTTTGATCCGAGACAACAAGCTTTGACAATATGTGAAAAAGCCACAAAAACCCAATCAACTTACGGCCCCTTAACCTCCTAGAGAACAAAGAAATCATGCTGGAACTAGTGAAGAAGGGTTGAAACGAACTGACCAGAGGCTTATTATTGAAATAATATCTAGGGGACCGGAGTTCATTAAAGCACACCCTAAATGAATCATGTTTAGCAATAGATGATGAGACTCCGGTCAAGCTGCAAAAGGTTTTGAACGACGACATAATGTTCCACAATCGTGACACTGAAGGGATTGAAGCTCCAACTCCTTACTCGATGGTTATGACAGTAGGAATCTGGCCTGCCGTAGTCCAACGAGTGCTGGTTGATAGTGGCAGTTCAGTTAACATACTTTTAAGACGTACCTTCGATCAAACAACCGGTGGGAACAATTGATCCAACTATGGAGCTTGGAGAGGCTGAACGAAGGGTCACCCTTATTCAGACTTTTGTGATCATTGATGAAATGTCACCATACGATGCATTCTTAAGACCGCCCGCATTAGCCGACTTCAGAATAGCATTGGCCCAATGGTTCCTTACAATGAAGTTCCCTACTGAGCACAGATTCGAAATTGTGAAAGGAGAACAAAGCGTTGCTTGGGAATGCTACATCGTAGAACTGGCAAGTCAAGAAGAAAGGAAAAAGGAAAGGATGTGGAGAAAATCCTCCACATCCATGAACCCTCCGAATAGCAACTACAGAGCCACCCCTGGCTTGAGAACCATAACCAATTCTACAAGGCTTTGGATCCTAGGAAGAGAAGAGCTTAGGGGAGGATCGGGCAGCATCGGCAGAATTGACGGTGTTCGTTCCAGTCTGTACGGATGACCCAACACGGGTCCTGAAAATTGAGTTGCAGCTTGGAAACAAGATGCGGTCAGAACTAACCAAATTACTCCATGCCAACTTGGAAGTATTTGCTTGGACACACTCCAATATATGTGGGATATCACTCCAAATCTCCTGTCATGCCCTCAATATTGATCCAAAATTCACTCAAATGAACCAAAAAAGGTGTGGCTTAGGCCCCAGGCGGTCCAAGGCATTAAGAAAGGAGGTAGATAAATTGATGGCTAACGGCTTCATTCAAGATGCAAACTACCCTGAATGGGTATCGAACCTTGTCCTAGTTAAGAAGTCCAATGGAAAATAGCAAACTTGTATTGATTTCTCAGATCTCAACAAAGCCTGTTTGAAGGATAACTTCCTGGTCCTTAGAATCAATCAACTAGTGAATGGAAAAACGAGACACGAACCGCTATCATTTAAGAATGCGTATTCGGGCTATAACCGGATCCTGATGCATGAATAAGACTAAGAGAACATAAGCTCCATCACCGATTTGGGTTGTACTGCTACAAAGCAATGCCATTCAGCTTGAAAAATGCAGAGGAAACGTACCAAAGTTTAGTGAATACTATGTTCAAACGCCAGATTGGAAAGACTATGAATGTTTACGTTGATGACATGTTGGTCAAATCTCAAGTAGCTGCTAACCATCTAGACAACCTCGTTGAAATGTTTGAGATACTCCGAAGATATGGAATGAAGCTCAATTTGCTCAAATGTCACATCAGAATAGCCTCTAGGAAATTTTTGGGGTTCATAGTAAGTGGCCGGGGCATCGAAGCAAATACAAAGCAAATAACAGCGTTACGGGGAGTCGAAGCTCCTAGAAATAAGAAAGAACCTCAAAGCTTGAATGGAAAAGTCGCAGCACTGAGTTGATTTATCTCAAAAGCTACAGAAAAGTGCATATTGTTCTTTGATGCAACGAAGAAAGGAAAGAAAAACTTTGAATGGAGTGAAGATTGTCAGATAGTTTTCAAGGAATTAATGCAACACATGGAAGATCCCCCAATCTTATCAAAGCTAGTTGATGGAGAAGACCTATTCGTTTATTTAGCAGTTTCCTTGCACGCACTGAGCGCCGCTCCTGTGCGGGAAGACGCGAGAGTAAAGTGACCCGTGTACTACATTAGCAAATATTCACAGGAGCTGAGAAGAATTACCCAAAACTTGAGAAGCTAGCGTATTTCCTTTTGATCGCATCTTGGAAATTATGACCATACTTTCAGGCTCATCCAATTAAGTATTGACCGACTGACCCCTGAAGCAAATTTTATACTGGCCAGAAACTTCTGGACGACTACTCAAGTGGAATATAGAGCTAAATCAATATGACATCGCATATCATCCCTGGAAAGCCATCAATGGGCAGGCTTTGGCCGACTTCATCCCCGAATTTACTATAAGGGGACGAGGAAGATGTTCAATTAGAAGTATGTAACAACCCATAAATTTTTAAACGGTTTTTAATAACGTATTTAATTGAATTTTTGAGAAATTTTAAATAATAATATTTTGAAACAAAAATTTAATGTTTGGATTACGTATAATTAAATATAAGTAGGGAATAAATAAGAAAACATATAAATTTAGATTACGTTAATTGTTAATTAATTTGGGCGTATGTTCGTTTTAATTATTGCATATATTGTACGCACTCTTTGATTTCATATCTTAGCTGTTAAAAAACAAATTAGCACGTGCATTTTAAAAAAATGAATTAAACTCTGCCTCCAATTAACGTGTGAAACTTTCCACTTTCATTTGCATCTCCGTATTTAATAGGAATAAAAATCTTCGATTTCCTGACCGTTTCAAAATCTCTTCCCATCTTCATTTTTTGCAATGTAGTTCAGAACTGGAAAAAAAGGGCAATGGGTAACGATTCGAAATTTTATACCAATTTAAAATTCTAATTTTTTTTTTGAAATATTGAATAAAATTTGGTAGAAACAAAAATGACGGGAATAATAATAGTTTATATGAGATTTACAATTTGAATTAAAAACAACAAATGTTAAGAATTTAATAATAATTGTTAATTGTAAATATTGATCTATTGAATAAAATTAAAGAGAAAACAATAGTTTAATTGTATTGTTGTAATTCAAATAAGTTAACCTCTAACAAATGAACTAAAATTGGTAACTAATGGATATGTTGAGTTATGTGAAATTATTAAATAATGTTTGATTTATTGTTAATAAAAAGAAGTAGTTGAATTAGATTTTTATTTGATTTTAATACGAAATTAATATTTGTATTTGTTGAAATCTTTCCATTAAGGAAAGAGAATGTATTAAAATGAACATTTAATTTGGTAGTTGACATAATAATATATTATTTATAAGTTTTAAAAGAGAAAATTATTTCAAAATGTTTTTCAAATATAATAATTATTATAAGAAAGATATTTTGAAATAAAAGTAACAGGTTGTATTATGTGAATTTACAATTTTTTTATTTACTATAAAGCAGTAGATAATTGTTATTATTTTATATGTTAATTTAATGATTTAAAAGTTAATACGGTTTCAATTGGGAATAATATTTATTGACGTTAAATAATAAATTTATCTGTAGCCTTGCATTCCAAGTGGGAAAGAAATCATTTCCCTAGACGTTCAATTTCTTTTAAATCTAGTTTTGATAAGTTACATGTAAATTTCTACGCTTTCCTTTTTTCTCATTTTTATAATAGGAATAAAAATTCGCATAGCAGTTTCAAGCAAATTTATTTCTCTTTAGAAGTTTAAAATCCGTTTCATGATTGTTTGAAATTCACGTGTATAAGTGTCTCTTCTTTTCCATTTACTCCTTTGCAATTAATAGGAACAAAATCTTTGATTTTCCTTACCATTCAAACGAAATTCTTTTATTTCCTTAATGTTCCTATACCATTAATTAGTACGTTTCTTTATTTAATCTATCCAACGCAATTATCTCCTAAATCAAATATCACGCGCAAATTCCTCCTGACAGGAATTATTTCCTGCCGTTTCTCCAAGCAATCAATACTAGTTTCATTTAAATACTCAACCTTGTACGCAAATAATTTTCACCACCTTCCCAATTTTACATATTTCTTGCGTTTTAATCAACGCATTTACTTCCTAATAAATTTTAAACGTGTACAAAATGTTTGCCAAAGACTTCTTGCAGTTTCCTTTTGCTAAATGCACGCAATCAATACCACTGTAAATATTCGCTCAAATCTTTCTCGCCTATATTCTCTCACCTCAATCAATGCAATCGTGTATAATTGATTTAAATTTATTTCTTTCCTATATTCTCTCACTTCAATCAATGCAATTGTGTATAAATATAAGCCGCGTACACAATAGTTTTCAATTGCATCTCAACATTTTCTTCATTTCTTCTTGCGTGCTTGAGTTCTGAAGGTATGGCCTCCATTTTCTTCTTTTTATTTTTTTTCCATGCTTTGCTTCTCCCTTCCCTGTCCTCTGCTTCCAATATATTTGACAAATCCATCTTTATATTTCAACTCGTGTTCATAAATTTTCACATTATAACAGTCTCCATTTAATTGATATTTTAGCATAAAACTATATCTACATATTTTTTTTATGTTTAATGCTTATGTGAATTTTAAGCCAAGCTTTTTAGAGACGTATATATACGTTAGTCTTATCTCTTATTTGTTATTATAAAATATTATTAATATACATATTTTGAAAATATAATTAGATTTTTATCCATGTTCGAATATAACATATATTAGTATGGCGGCTGAGTGTTGTAAAAGCATTAGTGATTTATGTTGTAAAACTAAAAATTTAAATGTTTAATTTTCATCTCGATTCTAGTGTGTATATATATAATGTGTTTTGTTTTTTTCTCTTTTCTGTAGTGCTTTCGTAATGTATGGTCTATATATATAGATTGATTTTCTCAGTATATGCTTTGAATTTTGAGTAAATTATATATAAATATGTTATTTTAAAATGCGTGTTTTAAATAAGTGATGATTTTTATATATATTATGCCTATATTTTATTTTGTGTGTGTGTTTAAATGTAATATTGATTTAAGAGGAAAAACGTTTATGTGTTTAAATTTAAGTATTGATTTTTCAATAATATGATGATGTTTTGTTTTAATATGTATTTTAAATTTAATATCAGTTTCAAACAATGTGAATATTTTATTTGAATATCCGTCTTAAATTAAATTTATTGAGATTTTAAGGAAATTTAAATAACACATATCATATATACTCTGTTTATATCAAACCGACTGATTTTTTCATCGATTTCTATCTATCAGCTTTGTCATCAAATTCGTGCCAATTTTGCTTTGCTTCAAAGTTCGTATTGGGATCCATAACTGACCTCATTATCGCTCTTCTCTAGCCTTAAAAGATGAGCAATCACTCACGGTTAACGTTCTTGTATTTTATTAATTTTGATTTCAATTGAAACGACAATTGAAATATGATGCTGTAGTCATTTAAATTGTTGTATATATGCTATTTTCTGTGACTGTTCACCTGTGGGATATGACACCATACCTGTTGTTTATATTATATTTTTATTGATGATATATGCCTATTATTTTATTGTATTATCTGTTATCACTCTGCAAGTTCCCTGTAGTTTAGAATTCATTATGGGTTGAAATGATACATACCCGAACGGACTTTTAGATAGAAGAATTTCGTTATGGGTTGAAATGATAAACCCAAGCGATTTTCAATTAAATTGAATTTAGGATTGCGGGTCGAAGTGATATCTACCCGTATATTTAAATATCGGATTGAAATGATAAATTTCCGTATCCCTTGACCATAGCGTAGGAAATTATATACAGACATCGTTGGTCCATATATATATAAATGTTTTGAAAATAATTTCTATGGTTTGGGAAAGAAAAATATAGTTTTAATAAAGACTGATTCTTAGAATATTATATGTATAAAAATGAAAATTTTATGTATAGACCTAATAATAATATTTAATCTAATTGAGATTGATTTAATACATATAATATGTTTAAGGATTCGTTTAAATTTATATTTCAAATTAGATTTGGTAAAATTTTGAATAAGCTAGAGTTGAGAAGATAAAGTTGAATTAATTGGAAATGGTATTTAATTAAGAATTATATTCAATTAAATCGATTTGAAACTATTGAATTCGGGATTTAAGATATGATTTTATAACTTGGTTTTGGTAATAGGGATTAAATGGATATTTTAAGTTCAAATAAATTTAAGGAAATATTCTGTAAAATGAAATCTAATGCTATTTAAATGATATTGAACTTGTTAAGTGGATATTTCCTGACTAAATAATAATGATAAAGCTAAATCAAGATCTATATGAAACTGTTAGATTTAACCTTAAAATATTGAATATTAAAGCTTTGAATATAACGAAAGTTTAAATGGTTTTTGGGAGCTGAATTGAATTAATGAATTAAGCTTTGAATAAATGGGAATTTGGAACTTGAGTTGATTAGAATCAATTTGTGTGGTTGAGGAAATTTCAAATACTTTACTTTTAAAATTATTAAATATATATATATACTATCTTGGAAATAGATATATTTGAAAGGGAAATGATGTTTTGATTTTGAAGTCTAAATAAAATTGAATGACCACGGTGTCATAGTGTATATTTCTACCTTGTAGACAGTTCCATGGACCCTTAGAGGATGGTTATCCCAAACATCCTTAAGTTATTTGTATTTCAGTTGATATTTCACTTGAGTTGGATTTATTGATATAAGAATGTTAATCCTGACTCGAGTGTTTTGTGTTTTTTCTTTACACTCGGGTCGGACTAAGCGATACAACATTTGAGACTCGCCTTTGGAGTTTGGAGCTTCGTTTGAGGATCCAACTATTGATTCAGCTTTCAGGTCTTTCAGTTGATTCGTTCGGAGAGGTCATCTGTTCGTACAGGAGACTACACTGTATTGAGATATTCTGTTGTATTTTTATTTCTAACTCTGGTATTTATATAGAAGCTTCATGACTGCATTATCTTATATTACTCTGTGTCTGTGATTCTGTGGTTGATTTATTTACCGTATATGCTGAGTTTTGCCAAATTTTAATTAACAATTCGGTATTTTAAGTTATTCAAGTCGGACATTATGGTTTTATTGTCAATTTGAATGGTCTAAAATAGCAGGTCGTTACAGTTGGTATCAGAGCTTTGGCTCTAGGAAAAACTTAGCATATATGGTAAATTTATTTACAGAATCACTTTCGTTCGAGTTGAATCTCTTCCTTTTGACTCGATTTCCTTTGAACTTTGGAACGTTCCCTGTGGTTCAAAAATTCGTTCTTGTCTCTCTCTATTTATATTCTTTTGATTCTGGAGTATCCAAAGACTCCACTGAATGATTTGTAAAGGGGGTGAAACTCCTTTACAATTGGCATTGAATCACCGGAGATTTATGTATCCCTCGGTTTAGATGCTACTATCTCTTATTATTCCGAATTATATCTCTGGCGATCCAATGTCGAATTGCCTCAGAATTCTGCACTGATCTAATTTTGGAATCACGGTTGACCGGTAAAGGTCGCTCGCGATTTATAGAAGTATATCCATCTTATATTTTGTAATTTAATTATCTCATCTTCGATCGAGTCTATCTTCGAATCAGGATTCTATTGATTGGAGTTCCTCTAAATTAAATCTCTATCTTTGTTTTAAAATCCATTCTTAAATCATCCTTTGAAAATCGGGTTTTGTTTGTATTTTAAAATTGTTTTATATGCCGGAATTTTTATTTGGGTAACTATGATTTTATTCTATATATAAAAGAGAAAATGTTTTCGATAAGGATTATGTACCTTTAAGAAAAACGAGAATTTGAAGTTTCGAAAAGATTTGAAATTTTGAAAATATTATAAGAAAATTTATTTATATAAAAATGATTTATAAATGAAAGGTTTTGAATTTGAAATTCGAGAGATTGGACTTCGGTATTTTTGAAAATTGGTTTAAGGTTTTGAAATATATAATAATAAGATTTGAAAATATTTTCTGAATAAGAAATGTTTCAAATGACTTCAAATGAGTTCCAAGGATTTCGAAAAAAAATTCAAAGAAGTTTTCAAGAAAATAGAAGTCCAGAACTCACTTATTTCGTTGGAAAATAATTTCGGTGATGAGTGCATGCATCATCAACATTGATTTTCGAGTTTCAGAGTGGGGAGAGGCCACTTTAATAGCTTTGCTATGCGAGTGACTTTGTGAAACCAATTTTGATTTCAAATTCCGAAGTATGATTTGATTTTCGAAAGATATAGGTATATATATTTGAAATAATTTAAAGTAAGCCGGTGTTCAATCCTCGAGTTTTCGATTTGATTTTGTATAACTCTATTTATAAAAAAAAATTGATTTACTGATTTGTTGCTGATTTCCAACTCTTGGATTTGAAATTTGATTTCACCGACTATTTTGAAGGTTCGAGCACTTCCAAATCAAGGTTTAAAATTTTAAAACTAAGAAATTTCGAAAAGTATAAAATATTTGATAAAGATTATAAGTTTAGTTTTGTATGTTTAAAGTATGAAGAGTATGACTTAAGTAAATTTGAAACTTTTGTTAAATAAATAATTTGAAAAAGGAAAATTGAATTTTTCATATAGAAATAAATAGTTTAAAGGTTTTAAAGGGATAATTATAAATTTAGGAACCATTTTGAGTATAATTGATTTTGAGAAGAATATTTGGTTTTGAAATTAGATTGGAATTAAAACCAGTACTTATATGGTGATTTTGGAAATGAATTTGTTTGACCTAAATTTTATTGATATGGAAATTTGGATTATTTTCTAAACCTATTGTTTAAAAAACTTTGAAAATGAATATATTTAATTTGGAAGAAAATTTGGTGAAATCATATATGATCTTGAAACTGAAATGCTATTGAAATGAGAAAAAATTTGAGAACCTTGATTTACTAAATACTCGATTTGGGAGTTATCGAACTTATATAAAACTGATTTGTATAGTACGAAATTGATTTGAAACCTATTGATTTGAAAGGTACTCAATTTGGAAAGAGAAATTTTATATAATTGAAGTCTATATAAGTGTGATTTGATATACTATTGATTGGGAAAGTAATCGATTGAAAATGGAATCCTATATATAATGGATTTTATATAAGTATGATATTTGAAAGTGATTTGAAAAGGTACTATATGATACATATTTTCGAAGTAAAGATATGGAAAGTGCCTTTTGCTTGATATCCGCTTTGTGGCCACATTGTTGATTCATTCTATCGATATTATTCTCTCTGATTTTTGGTTTTCCAGATGTGATACTCGAGTACTGTGGCGTAACTTATGGTTTTTTTTCTCACGACTGCATAGCGCAACTGCTTGGCTGAGACGGCCTAGGGGTACGGATTGTTTCCTGGGGGATCCAGGTGCAACCATTGTGTATCCTGCAATCTATGTAGGTCGCATTAGTAGCGAAACTGCCTGGCTGAGACAGCCTAGGGGGACGGATTGTTTCCTGGGGGATCCAGGCGTAACTATTGTGTATCCTGCACCCTACTAGTCATCATGGCGTAACTCGCAGGGCTGAGAAAGCTTACGGATATAGATTGTTTCCTGGGGGATCCAGGCGTAACCATTGTGTATCTACGAACCATGGTTAGACAAAGGTTTTGGTTTGCTTATTTTGTTTGGATTGTACTTTCCATATCTGTAATTAAAGGGTTTTCAAGTATTTTCACTGGTTGTTGAAACAGGTCTACCAAGTACTTGAAGAATTCTAGCTTTGCGCCTGATCAACGCATGGCCAGAGTTTGCAAGAACGAGGATAAACTTGTTGAAACATTGAGTTATAGAAGTATTTTTGAAAGAAAAATTGGTTTCGACATAAAAGTATTTTTTTTGAAAAGGTATTTTATTATAAAAGTATTTCCAACAAGAAATTTGGTATTAATCTTTGAAATTGAAATTCTTTTGGTTTGAAATTAACTATTCGTGCCCGATACTATTCTTTTGAATCTACCTTATCTGCTCAGCTTTAGTTATTCACCTTGATTCTGTTTTTCGAATCTACCTTCTTTCCTTGTTGGATATATCCTTTTTAAATATTGTTTATTTATATACTACGTGGTATAATAGAAAACTTTTAGTGTTTCAGAAGTTATTAATTAATTATAACATATTTAAAGAGAATGACTATTAATTTATCTATAATGTTGGAAGTATCTTGAGATAAATTTTTTTTTTTAAATTTTGGATTTAATATTTTCAATAGCTTCTTTGTAAATATAAGTAATGTTAGGAACTGAGTTGATAATATTTTGATGACAACAACCATATATAGTTATTACACTTTACTTTATAAAATATATACTAACATTTCCATATATGATATATATATATATATATATATGTATATAGGAAGTATATGCAGGTATCATCGAAGACTGATCAGTATAAAGACTCAAGCATCAAGATGAAGATTAGAGATTCAAGATTCAAGACTCTAGAGAATCAAGATTTCAAGATCTCAAGATAAGTGTCTAGTATTTTGTTAAAACTTCATAATAGCACTCTCATCTTTTTCCAATTTTCTTTTGGGATGGAACCCAATTTCTATCGAAACGAGTGGCTTACAAACCCACGACAAGTAGCTTACAAACCTACGACAAGTGGCTTACAAACCCACGAAAATCAAAATCATTTAAACTACTTTGTACAAGTTCTCGAGTCCTATGGAGGAGCTCTGTAGGAAGGTTCTTGCAATTTCAGTTTGAATAGATTTTTCAAAATGTTTTTTAAATCTGTTTTCAAAATGTTTTAGCTTTCAAAATCATGTTTTCAAAAATGTTTTCAAACTTTGTTTTAGCCTTGAAATATTCCTCTATTCTGATTTTAAAAACTTCTATTTTTAAAACATCAAAACTTATTCTGATTTTAAATATTACTTATATAATTGACGGTCTATATCAATTATATATATATTTAAAATAATGTTTTATATTCATTCTCTATCTCAAAATATTGTTTAAACACCTTACTTTGCTTCAGAGAAGTTTCAACTTGTTTTAAATTCAATTGTCTTTACAAAACAACATCTCTATAATTTTGAACTAAGGGATGTCGACATAAGGGGATACCCCATGTCGACATGGTGACAGTTGGATTCAAAATTCAAATTTTCAAAAGAAGTGTCCATTCGTTCGAAAACCTTTCGCCAATGGTTATGACTGTTGTGCATCTATATAAAGGCTTCCAAAACGAATTTTTTTAACAACTACTTTCTTATTTTCTTCACTCTTTCTTCTCCACCATTCCATATCCATAAAACTTCATATTTTCAAGATCGTGCCATCATTCTGCCAAATTCTCAATAGGAAATCATTTAGATACTCTCTCTATTTGATTCTCCATCATTCTACTAAATATCAAAGTGCTATACAGAGTTATAGGATCAATTTGTATTCAAAAAGTTCATAGAGTCTGTCCATTCAAAAGGATTGGTATTAGAAAGTATTAGGGATCTTGCGTCCCGTAAATCAAGAGAGTTTACCCCAGACTCGGAGATAGGTGGGTTCCTCAAGGCCTTAGAAATTGATGGTTGTAATTTGGATATTGGTTTATAAAAATCTGTACAAGGATATTGCCTTGGTGTAGGAGGATTCCGAACCAGTATAAAATCCGATGTGTTCTTTCCTTTTACTTGCTTTACTTTACTATTTGCATTCGTTATATGTTTTGTGATCATTCTGTGTTAGAATTCTGTTTAGATTTGTGTTGAAAGTTTTAATTTAGTCATATAGTTCATATATTCTTTAAAACACTATTCACCCCCCTCTAGTGCTATTTCTGCCTTAAGATCCTTAATCCGCATCCCTAACAATTGGTATCAGAGCATTGGTTTTCATTATTTTCATAATCTGAAATTTTGAAAAGTTTTAGTGGCACAGCACACTAATAATGTCGCTCCTGTCACCACCACTTCTGTCAACACAAGCACTAACACTAGTTCATTTGTAGAAGGTCAGTCTACTGTCAGACCACCACTTTTTAATGGCAGTAATTATGCATATTGGGCATGTAGGATGAAAATTTATTTACAATCCATAAGTTTAGATACTTGGAATATGACACAAATTGAATATGTTGAACCAACTACTAATTTTGCCCAGTGGACTACTGAGCAAAAGACGGTTGCACAAAACAATTCTAAGGCTATGAATGTACTATTTTGTTCACTAGATAGGAATGAGTTTAATAGAGTCTCTGTTTGTAAGTCTGCATTTGAAATCTGGAAAACTTTGCAAGTAACTCATGAAGGAACAAGCAAAGTTAAACAGACTAAAATTTCCATATTAACTAACCAGTTTCAATTGTTTAAAATGCATGAAAATGAGTCCATTTTCGACATGTATTGTCGATTTCAAGATATTGTACATTCATTGATTGCTTTAGGAAAGGGTTTCTCAGAAGAAGATCAAGTCAGAAAGATACTCAATTCAGTCACTCCAGAATGGGATCAAAAGACACTTACTATTGAAGAGGAAAATGATGTTAGTCAAATGAAGATCGAAGAGTTAATCGGTAATCTAATGTCTTATGAAGTTCAACTACAAGGGAGAAAAGAATCTAAGGCAACGGAAAAGAAATCAATCGCATTCAAAGCAACAATTGGAGATTCAGAACAAGATAGTGATGAAGAAATTGCATTCATGACCAGAAATTTCAGAAAGTTTCTGAAGTATAGAAAGATGAATAACTTTAAAAGAAATGATCAAAGGAATTCCAGAAATACTTCAGAGAACAACAACAATTACAACAACAACAACAACAATGGTGATAGATGCTACAACTGCAACAAAACAGGGCACTACAAGATAGATTGTCCATATCCAAACAAACAGACATTTCAACCAAACAACGAGCAACTAAGGAAAAGAAAGAAGGCATATGCAGCAACTCTTGACGATTCAGATTCATCCAGTGATGACGAGAAGAAAACTGATAATTCAAATATGTGCTTCACGGCTATTCTCAAATCAGAAGACGATCGGAGTTTGGATCTAAAAATAGGTACACATTTATTTTAATTTTATTGGATGCTTGTTTGTTTTGATTTTGTTTGCAATTCCTTGAATTTTTAAATTCAAAATCACCCTTTGAAATTTGAATTTTTAAATTCAAAATAATATTATTTTAATAATATTTTAAATATTAAAATATTTTGATATTATTAAATTTAATATTATTACTGGAATTATATATAGATATAGAATATAGATTAGTTTTCTTAAGATTTTAGGAATTTCTTAGATTTTAGGAAAAGACACGCCTTTTCAAATTCAACAGGCACATGTCGACATGCTAGGATACCCCATGTCGACATGTCTCTTAGAAATTTGATTTCAAAATTTGAATTCAAACTTTTGAATTTCCCTCCACCTTTTCACTTACTTCAAAATTCTGAAAAGATACCTCTTGACCAGAGAACATGACTTTAGAGAATCTATTTAATATACTTCTCTTTTCACTTTATTATCATAATTCAAACTTTCTTCATTATCTTATACTCCTCTCAAACACTCATCAATGGCTTCCTCAAGTACCCCATCAACTATGAGTCTGACCAAATCCATCAAAAATGATCTTTTTAATGACCCGGAGGCTATCAAAGCTTACATAAATTATGTAAACTATGGTAAAGTCAATACGGGAAAATTTGCTATTTTTGATGATTTTCCTTCTTATGAAATCGATCAACTTTTTGAAGAAAACTCCATTCTTAGCTTGTTTGGTAACAAGCAAAATGATTTCGTTTGTTATCCAAATCTTGTCAAAATGTTTTATGCAAACCTAAACCATGAATTTTATAAAGGAAATGAAGATCAAATTTGGAGTAGTGTTAAAGGAACACTTATTGTTTTGGATTCCGATATTTTGGGTACTATTTTGGGTTGCAAATCTACCGGTATGAATCTCTCGTAATTTCAAATCAATGAAACCGATCGAGAGACTTTTCATCGCATTTTTCAAAGCGATGACCACATGGATTTTAAGAATCGCTTTTTCCGCCCAAACGCAAGAATTGTCAACCTTCTTATTCAATACACCGTTATTCCTAGGTCGGAAAAGTACAGTAATCCCACCTCAAAAGTGTGTAAAGCTCTTTTTACTATATTTGGAAAATATGATATTAATTGGGCACAAACTATTTTGGATGAGTTAAGACCCAAAAAATTTACTATGGGAGAAAACACTCTTTATCATGGAATTTATCTTACTCGGATTTTTAGTTATTTTGGTGTGGATGTTAAAAAGGAAGAGTTTGTAAGTAGGAAAGTGTTCAATCATGGGAACATTTTCCTTATGAAAATCCCACTTATGTTTCATCCGTATGAAACACTTACCGAAAAGGAAGAGAGACTTGCACATGAAGAGATGGAAGAAGAGGGAGAAGAAGAGGAAGAAGAAGGGGAAGGAATGGAAATTGAAGAAGAAGAGGAAGATGAAGAAACCTCTTTGGAAAGTATAGAGTATCCACATACACCCGCCAATCCATCCAACAAAACCACTCAAGAACCAAAAGATACTTGCTCAAAACCAAAAGGTTCTTAAGAGATCTTTTAGCAAGAAAATGGATAAAATCTCTACCAAGATCGACAAGTTCTTTGGGAAGATAGGCAGGAAACTTGGCTTGTCCTCATCATCATCTTCATCAAACTAATCCTAGCCACTATCTCTCTAGCTATCATTTATCTATCTTTCTATTTTCTATTTTTTTGGTTAATATTATGTAATGTTAACTAATATAAGTAATGCTATCTTATTCTCTGTTTCCAGCTTTATATATCTCTGATAGTTATTTATTTTAAGTTTATATAGGTCCACTAGTATAAAATAAACTTAGAAATCAAAAATAACTCAACTTGGTCATTCTGTCTAGACCATGTCGACATGCCCCATCCCCCCATGTCGACATATAACAGTCAGAAAGTAGTTACAATTTCTAACTTCAAATTCTTGTAACTACCAAGTGACAATTCGTTTTGAACGGCCAATAACTCATATAAATACCTATTTCTTCTAGAAAAACTTCTCTACCTCCATTTCTATTCATCTCCTCTCATACTTCAACTTATTTCTTAAATTATGGCTTCTCCAATTAAGAATTTAAGTGAAAATCTTGAAGAAACTCTTATTTCTTTCAAGAATATTCTCTCTTTTATACTTAGAAATCAAAGGCACTTAGAATTAAGCCAAATGCAGATGATCAAAGAGCAAGAGAGACACTTCGACGCACTTCGTTGGATGATCTCAAGCCTTAGCAAAGACGAACCCGAAGCAAATCCACCGGTCACTCTCGACAAAGATAATTGGGATGTTATCAAAACTGATCCTATCTTTGGAGAAGATGGACGGGTGGAAGTCCCAAGGAATGTCTGATCATTATGTATGTTTGTTTGTTTGTTTGATTTGATTTGATTAGGATTTGATTGAATTGTTTACTTAAGTTTGATTTGGATTTGGTTTGTATATAACTCCATATACTATACATGATTGGTTTGCTATGTACGATATTGTTTTGATTGTCAAGTTACACTTATATATATGCTCACACACTTGATCACTTACGCGTTCACTTTACACTTTTATTCTATATATACTTGATTATCTTAGAACAGGTAAATCTTTTATTCCTTTTTGCTGATGTCAAAGGGGGAGAAAGTTATAAAAATATATGTGCTTGGTGTAAGGGGGAGTCATGGAGTAAGGGGGAGTTGTAGTTTAAAGAATAAATCACGGAGTTATGGAGAGTTATGGTATGGTAAGAATATGTTATAAATAAAGGTTGTCATCATCAAAAAGGGGGTGATCGTTAGGAACTGAATTGATGATGTTTTGATGACAACAACCTTATATAGTTATTATACTTTACTTTATAAAATATATACTAACATTTCCATATATGATAGATATATATATGTATATAGGAAGTATATGCAGGTATCATCGAAGACTGATCAGTATAAAGACTCAAGCATCAAGATGAAGATTAGAGATTCAAGATTCAAGACTCTAGAGAATCAAGATTTCAAGATCTCAAGATAAGTGTCTAGTATTTTGTTAAAACTTCATAATAGCACTCTTATCTTTTTTCCAATTTTCTTTTGGGATGGAACCCAATTTCTATCGAAACCAGTGGCTTACAAACCCACGACAAGTAGCTTACAAACCTACGACAAGTGGCTTACAAACCCATGAAAATCAAAATCATTTAAACTACTTTGTACAAGTTCTCGAGTCCTATGGAGGAGCTCTGTAGGAAGGTTCTTGCAATTTCAGTTTGAATAGATTTTTCAAAATGTTTTTTAAATCTGTTTTCAAAATGTTTTAGCTTTCAAAATCATGTTTTCAAAAATGTTTTCAAACTTTGTTTTAGCCTTGAAATATTCCTCTATTCTGATTTTAAAAACTTCTATTTTTAAAACATCAAAACTTATTCTGATTTTAAATATTACTTATATAATTGACGGTCTATATCAATTATATATATATTTAAAATAATTTTATATTCATTCTCTATCTCAAAATATTGTTTAAACACCTTACTTTGCTTCAGAGAAGTTTCAACTTGTTTTAAATTCAATTGTCTTTACAAAACAACATCTCTATAATTTTGAACTAAGGGATGTCGACATAAGGGGATACCCCATGTCGACATGGTGACAGTTGGATTCAAAATTCAAATTTTCAAAAGAAGTGTCCATTCGTTCGAAAACCTTTCGCCAATGGTTATGACTGTTGTGCATCTATATAAGGGCTTCCAAAACGAATTTTTTTAACAACTACTTTCTTATTTTCTTCACTCTTTCTTCTCCACCATTCCATATCCATAAAACTTCATATTTTCAAGATCGTGCCATCATTCTGCCAAATTCTCAATAGGAAATCATTTAGATACTCTCTCTATTTGATTCTCCATCATTCTACTAAATATCAAAGTGCTATACAGAGTTATAGGATCAATTTGTATTCAAAAAGTTCATAGAGTCTGTCCATTCAAAAGGATTGGTATTAGAAAGTATTAGGGATCTTGCGTCCCGTAAATCAAGAGAGTTTACCCCAGACTCGGAGATAGGTGGGTTCCTCAAGGCCTTAGAAATTGATGGTTGTAATTTGGATATTGGTTTATAAAAATCTATACAAGGATATTGCCCTGGTGCAGGACTGGATGTAGGAGGATTCCGAACCAGTCTAAAATCCGGTGTGTTCTTTCCTTTTACTTGCTTTACTTTACTATTTGCATTCGTTATATGTTCTGTGATCATTCTGTGTTAGAATTCTGTTTAGATTTGTGTTGAAAGTTTTAATTTAGTCATATAGTTCATATATTCTTTAAAACACTATTCACCCCCCCCCCCCTCTAGTGTTATTTCTGCCTTAAGATCCTTAATCCGCATCCCTAACAAGTAATAATGTAAATAATTGTTTTCAGAGGAGTTTTGAAAAGTATTAAAGTATTAAAGAAAATTAAATTTCAAATGAAGTTTTTAAATGAATATTTGTAACGAATCGATATTTTCAACCATTCGCATCCGCACATGTCGGACTTGAATTGCTCAAAATACAGAAATGTAAAATAAATTTGGCAAAACACAGCATAAATAGTAAATAAATAAATCACAAACACAGAGTAATAAATGCAGCGGAAGTGAAGAAATAGTAGTTCATGAAGCTACTATATAAATACATCAGAGTCAAACAAGATATAACGGAGATAACAAGATACAACGGAGGTGTCAACATGATAACCAGGTATGAATCATAATACATCACTAGAACCAACCAGATAACTGGAATCAACTGGATAACCGAAAGTGAAATAGATAGCTGGATCTTCAAGCAAAGCTTCCAACTTCGAAGGTGAGTCTCAAACGTTGTATCACTCAGTCTGACCCGAGCGTGAAGAAACATAAAACACTCGAGTCAGGACATACATACTTATACAATGTAAACCAACTCAAGTGAACTGTAATATAAGGTACAAGTAACTTAAAGGATGCTTGGGACCGCCCATCCTCTAAGGATCCGTTAAACTATTTACTATGTAGTAATATTTCGCTATTATAATAATGTATATAGTAAAATAAACTTACTTTTTCATAGCATTAAGAGGTTACCCATATAGCCCTTAACACGTAATAGTCCCAGTAGTCCATCCAATATCATAGTCCCTCCTGATCGGGAAGCCACCAGAGGATACCACACGGGCTACGGGAGAAAACCAAACTCGTACAAGGCGCGATAGGGTAGGTGACACGGCACAACTAGGCAATGCCAGGGTAGATATACCAATTACTCTTCCGGGTCGGTGGTAACGCGTAGCGCGCAGCTACCGCCCACCTCGAGCCACACCCCCAAATAAAAATCAAAAGCGGCCACCGAAACAATCCAAAAATCAAAGTATAATATCGAAGGGATGTGTCCGATCAAAGGTGCTACCTTATTAACCCGTCAATCGCTCCTGTTTTAGCCACCTTATGCCAACTCACGGGAGTCGGGTCCACGTATTTACCTTAAAGGAAACGCCACCACCATCCTACTTCATTCTGGAATCTCCACCGCGTGCACGGTTGTTAAAGTGGTTTTCGAAGTTGGTAGAGAGTATGACAACTTCCGATCCCGGTCTCTTTAACAACCAAACGTTATTATAACCCGTGGTTATAACTTTAAAACAATATTTTCATACTTCAAAATAAAATATCCTTTCAATCCAAATCTTTATCAAAGAAAGATTATATCATTTCTAAACCATTTCAATATATCAACATACCATATCTTTCAAATTCAAATATTTATCAAAATAAATATCAAGTCATTTCAAATCATTTTTAATACATAAATATCATATCTTTCAAACTTAATTTTTGAATCATTTTAATTTCAAAATATCGTAAATTTCAAAAACTTTATTTCAAACATTTAATATATATCGAAATATCATATCTTCTCAAAACTTCATTTCAAATTATTCAACATATAATATCTTAAGCATCTTTAAATTCAAAGATAACATTCATTTATTATCATCTCAAATCACCTTCTAAATCATTTATATTCCATCAATTTAATTCCATTAAAATCATTTTAAAAGTGTAATTATTATATTTCCAAATCAAGTATTCAAATTTCAAAGTTTCAAGTCATTCTGAGCTCATTTACTAAGTCAAAAAACATATTTATTAAAATTTCAGCCTTTCGTAGCATTTAGAAAAAGCTGTTATAAGTTATACTTGAAAATATTTTAATTCAGCAAAGACAGCTCTTAAAAACTGCTGTTAAAACTCAGTTTTAGTTAAATTTTAGTTTAAAACAGCAAAAATAGCATTTCCAGAAATGCTGTGTAGCTCAGATTTCAAAACAAGGTTTAAATTTGATTTCAGCAAAGACTGCAGACCACTATAGCATTTCCAAAGAATGCTACAATAGACCTGAGTCCAATATTAGCCTATAAGTTCAATTACAGCAACTACAGCATTTCAGAAATGCTGCAATAGCTCTTTTTACACAATTTTAGTTCACTTCAGAAAACTATAGCATTTCTGAATGCTATTAAAAGTTAATTACAGGTTTTAGTATATTTCCAGCCAATAATAAACTTCAATTTAAAACCAATAAACATTTTTAAAATCATATTTTAACCTTTAAAATGCTCATTAACATATTATACAATAAATTTCTTATACTTACATCCAATTTTCAACAATTTACTAAATAAATTCAAGTGTAAAAGTTTTCAATTCTTCATATTTTTAAATAAGCAACTTAACACTTACCTTTCCTCCATTTCTCAAATAAACTATTTTTTTTTCTTTTTTATTTAAACCTTTAACTAAAAACCAATTTTACATTTCCAAGTCAAGTTATACTTTTAAAAGATCACTTTTAAACATTCATTTATTTAACCACTTAAATGCATAGAAAATCAATAATACTTTAATAAATCACTTAAATTCCAAATTTAATCAATTTATCATATTTACCAATTTCCAATAAAATTAAATTTCCATTTTATTCATATAACCTAAATATCGTTTTTAACCAAAATTCCAAATTTCCAAACTTAAGTTATATTTAATAATCCCATTTAACCATTCATTAATTACATTTTTAACTCATAGAAAAACCATAATTTCTTTATTTTAAACATTTAAAAACCTATTTAAATCAAATTTCATAAATTTATATTTTAAAATACTTAAAATTATCCAAAATACTTTATAAAATAACCACGGGTCTGTATATAGTTTTCTAACCTAGGTCAAGTTATACAGATATGTATCATTTCAATCCGCAGTTTAAAAAGAAAAATCCGGGTTCTATCATTTCAAAGCCGCAATTCCAAGTTAAATAAAATAAATAAAAACCGTTCAGGCCTAACATTTCAGCCCATAACGATTTTTCCCTATTCTAAAGTCCGTTCGGGTACGTATCATTTCAACCCATAGTGATTTCTAATCTACAGGGAACTTGCACTGTGATAAACATATATAAATGAATAGTAACAACATATATATAATAACAGATGATACGACATGAAATTTAACAGGTTTAACATCATATGTAATTAATCACGGGCAGTTATAACATCACATAATAGTTCTACACATTCAAATGGTGTCAATTCACATTCGTATAAGTATAAACGTCTGGTGAGATTTACTCACTTGTATAAGCTGGAGACAACGATCAAAAGCACAAACTGAGATCTTCAAAAGCACTATGGCACGACAATGATTCGAGTTTGAGAGAGCCAAAGATAAATCTCCTTAGATACATGAGACAAACAAATATATGAAACATATGTTTCAAAAACAAGATATGCTTAAACAATGTTAGAAATAGATGTATAAAATGAAACTAAAGACTTTGCACTTGCTCTCTATGCTTGTTTGCATGGCCTAGGGGATCAATAAGGTCAGGTTTGGGCATGGTTTGGATCAGGTATGGGTATGGAAAAGGTGCGGCTACAAGGCTGAACAAGTGGAGAAAGTTACACTTAGGGTAGGTGAAGGGTTTAAGGCAAAATAGCATGTTTTTGGTCAACAAAAAGGCTCGGCCTTGGAGTGGTTTGGCTTGGCTATTCAAGTTCAGATCTGGAATGATGTTGGAGTGGTGTGTGGTGGTCTGGTCAGAGGTGGTGGTGGTGGCTAGAGGTGGTGGTGGTGGTGGAAAATGAAGTGGTGAAGCAATAAGGCTCAAACTAGCATGTTTTCAAGGCATAGGTTGGATTTTGAGGGGTTTTGTCACCATGGTTGGCTCGGATATGGTCATGACATGGAGTGTAGGTGGTGATGATGACAGGGAATAGATGTAGAGAGTGGTGGCCATGGCAATAGTGAGGAGGCCATGCAAATAGAAGAAAGAAACAAGACAAAAGTATGGAAAAAAATGGAAGAAAAAGTGCAAAAAGAGGAGGCCATTACCCAAATTTTTCTCCTAGCCGTGAATGAATGAGAAGTGGAATTTTTTTTAGTGAATGAAGACTGGAATACATGGCCAAACAAAGTAATATACATCCAAAAGAAGTAAAGGCAAATAAATAAATAAAAACTGCCAAAGAGTAAATGAGGAAACGGTAAAAGAAACGACTTACGTTTCAAAAGCTTTTAAAACCTTTGGTGTTTCCTTTATTTATTCATATAAGTTTACATTACTGAAAATAATAATGATTTCAGTCACAAATTCGAAAATATAACAAAATATAAGATATATATAAATATTTATTAATGATATAAGGTTAAAATAAGAAAATAGCACACGATTGCAAACTAGTCTAGAAAAATGGAAAATAAACAGAATGAACTTTGGAAAATTTATATGGACTTGTAAAAATATTTATAACAAAGATAACAACATAAAAGTAAAGATTCATTCACAAATAAATATATAAATTTAAATTTAAATATAATTTAAATAAAGAAAATAGCAGAAAAATGGAAACTAGGCTTAAAATTTGGAAATAAATTCAATAAGCTTTGGAAAAATTCAAACATCACCTTAAAAATATTAAAAGACAAAATATACTTAAAATAAAATATTAACACATAAAAAAAATTAAATTTAAAGAAAATAGGAAAAGATTTAAAGAAATTGCTTAAAAATCCAAAACGGTGTCCAGAAATTACAAATAAATCACCATTGACTTTGGAAAATTGTTTACTTTATTTTAAAATTATTATAAAACAAAAATATACATACAATAACATATTGACCCAGATTAAAATGAAATATGACAAAAAATATAATTTATACAATTTAAAAATAACAAAATTGCAGAATAAACAAATTGCACTCAATATTGAAATATACATAATTTTCACAGTTTAACTCCGTTTTCAACGAAACGAAAAGCAGTGTTCAAGTTACTACATCTATTTTCATAATAAAAGATAAAATTTAAGATTAAAAATGATTTTGATTTTAATTTTAATTTTGAAAGTCAAAGTTCAAACAGTTTGAGTAGAAATTCACTTTTTTAGTAAAATGTCCAATTTATACTATTTTGAACTATAGATCAACATTTATATTTACAATGAAATATTTGAAATAAAAATAAATTTAAAATAATAATAAAAAAATAAAGTCAAATTTAAAATATATAGGCACAAATCTAGGTTTGTTACAATATTTCAAGTAAAATTTGTACAGTTTTAAATTAATTGTTTATCTTGTACTTCAATCTATTTTTTCTTTCTGTTTGTTGCTATTCCCCTACCTCCTTCCTTTCCAGGGATGAAAAGTTTTGAGTGGGAGAGAGTGTAACAACCCATAAATTTTTAAGCGGTTTTTAATAACGTATTTAATTGATTTTTTGAGAAATTTTAAATAATAATATTTTGAAATAAAAATTTAATGTTTGGATTACGTAAATTAAATATAATTAGGGAATAAATAAGAAAACATAAAAATTTAGATTACGTTACTTGTTAATTAATTTGGGCGTACGTTCGTTTTAATTGTTGCATCTATTGTACGCACTCTTTGATTTCATATCTTAGGTGTTAAAAATCAAATCAGCACGTGCATTTAAAAAAAAAATGAATTAAAACCCTGCCTCCAATTCACGTGTAGAACTTTCCACTTTCATTTGCGTCTCCGTATTTATTAGGAATAAAAATCTTTGATTTCCTAACCGTTTCAAAATCTCTTCCCATCTTCATTTTTTGCAACGCAGTTCAGATCTGGAAAAAAAGGCAATGGGTAACGATTCGAAATTTTAGACCAATTTAAAATTCTAATTTATTTTAAAATATTAAATAAAATTTGGTAGAAACAAAAATGATGGGAATAATAATAGTTTATATGACTTTACAATTTGAATTAAAAACAACAAATGTTAAGAATTTAATAATAATTGTTAATTGTAAATATTGATCTATTGAATAAAATTAAAGAGGAAACAATAGTTCAATTGTATTGTTGTAATTCAAATAAGTTAACCTCTAACAAATGAACTAAAATTGGTAACTAAGGGATATGTTGAGTTATGTGAAATTATTAAATAATGTTTGATTTATTGTTAATAAAAAGAAGTAGTTGAATTAGATTTTTATTTGATTTTAATACGAAATTAATATTTGTATTTGTTGAAATCTTTCCATTAAAGAAAGAGAATGTATTAAAATGAACATTTAGTTTGTTATTTAACATAATAGTATTTTATTTATAAGTTTTAAAAGAGAAAATTATTTCAAAATGTTTTCCAAATAAAATAATTATTATAAGAAAGATATTTTGAAATAAAAGTAACAGGTTGTATTCTGTGAATTTACAATTTCTTTTATTTACTATAAAGCAGTAGATAGTTGTTATTATTTTATATGTTAATTTAATGATTTAAAAGTTAATATGGTTTCAATTGGGAATAATATTTATTTTGACGTTAAATAATAAATTTATCTATAGCCTTGCATTCAAGGTGGGAAAGAAATCATTTCCCTAGACGTTCAATTTCTTTTAAATCTAGTTTTGATAAGTTACGTGTAAATTTCTACGCTTTCCTTTTTTCTCATTTTTATAATAGGAATAAAAATTCGCATAGCACTTTCAAGCAAATTTATCTCTCTTTAGAATTTCAAAATCCGTTTCAAGATTGTTTGAAATTCACGTGTATAAGTGTCTCTTCTTTTCCATTTACTCCATTGCAATTAATAGGAACAAAATCTTTGATTTTTCTTACCATTCAAACGAAATTCTTTTATTTCCTTAATGTTCCTATACCATTAATTAGTTCGTTACTTTATTTAATCTATCCAACGCAATTATCTCCTAAATCAAATATCACGTTCAAATTCCTCCTGACAGGAATTATTTCCTGTCGTTTCTCCAAGCAATCAATACTAGTTTCATTTAAATACTCAACCTTGTACGCAAATAATTTTCACCACATTCCCATTTTTATATATTTCTTGCGTTTTAATCAACGCATTTACTTCCTAATAAATTTTAAACGTTTACAAAATGTTTGCCAAAGACTTCTTGCAGTTTCCTTTTGCTAAATTCACGCAATCAATACCACTGTAAATATTCGCTCAAATCTTTCTTGCCTATATTCTCTCACCTCAATCAATGCAATCGTGTATTATTGATTTAAATTTATTTCTTTCCTATATTCTCTCACTTCAATCAATGCAATCGTGTATAAATATAAGCCGCGTACACAAATAGTTTTCAATTGCATCTCAACATTTTCTTCATTTCTTCTTGCGTGCGTGAGCTCTGAAGGTATGGCCTCCATTTTCTTCTTTTTATTTATTTTTTCCATGCTTTGCTTCTCCCCTCCCTGTCCCCTGCTTCCAATATATTTGACAAATCCATCTTTATATTTCAACTCGTGTTCACAAATTTTCACATTATAACAGTCTCCATTTAATTGATATTTTTGCATAAAACTATATCTACATTTTTTTTATGTTTAATGCTTATGTGAATTTTAAGCCAAGCTTTTCAGAGGCGTATATATACGTTAGTCTTATATCTTATTTGTTATTATAAAATATTAGTAATATATATATTTTGAAACTATAATTAGATTTTTATTCATGTTCGAATATAACGTATATTAGTATGGCAGCTGAGTGTTGTAAAAGCATTAGTGATTTATGTTGTAAAACTAAAAATTTAAATGTATAATTTTCATCTCGATTCTAGTTTATATATAAAGTATGTTTTGTTTTTTTCTCTTTTCCGTAGTGCTTTCATAATGTATGGTCTATATATATAGATTGATTTTCTCAGTATATGCTTTGAATTTTGAGTAAACTATATATAAATATGTTATTTTAAAATGAGTGTTTTAAATAAGTGATGATTTTTATATATTATGCCTATATTTTATTTTGAGTGTGTGTTTAAATGTAATATTGATTTAAGAGGAAAAACGTTTATGTGTTTAAATTTAAGTATTGATTTTTCAACAATATGATGATGTTTTGTTTTAATATGTATTTAAATTTAATATCAGTTTCAAACAATGTGAATATTTTATTTGAATATCCGTCTTAAATTAAATTTATTGATATTTTAAGGAAATTTAAATAACACATATAATATATACTCTGTTTATATCAAACCGATAGATTTTTTTTCATCGATTTCTATCTATCGGCTTTGTCATCAAATTCGTGCCAATATTGCTTTGCTTCAAAGTTCGTATTGGGATCCATAACTGACCTCATTATCGTTCTTCTCTAGCCTTGAAAGGTGAGCAATCACTCACGATTAACGTTCTTGTATTTTATTAAATTTGATTTCAGTTGAAACGACAATTGAAATATGATGCTATAGTCATTTAAATTGTTATATATATATTCTATTTTCTATAACTGTTCACCTGTGGGATATGACACCATATTCTGTTGTTTATATTATATTTTTATTGTTGATATATGCCTGTTATTTTACTGTATTATCTGTTAGCACTCTGCAAGTTCCCTGTAGTGTAGAATTCACTATGGGTTGAAATGATACATACCCGAACGGACTTTTGGATAGGAGAATTTCGTTATGGGTTGAAATGAGAAACCCAAGCGATTTTCAATTAAATTGAATTTGGGATTGCGGGTCGAAGTGATATCTACCCGTATATGTAAATTTCGGATTGAAATGATAAATATCCATATCCCTTGACCATAGCGTTGGAAATTATATACAGACATCGTTGGTCCGTATATATATAAATGTTTTGAAAATAATTTTTATGGTTTGGGAAAGAAAAATATAGTTTTAATAAAGAATGATTCTTAGAATATTATATGTATAAAAATGAAAATTTTATGTATAGACCAAATAATAATATTTAATCTAATTGAGATTGATTTAATACATATAATATGTTTAAGGATTCGTTTAAATTTATATTTCAAATAGATTTGGTAAAATTTTGAATAAGCTAGAGTTGAGAAGATAAAGTTGAATTAATTGGAAATGGTATTTAATTAAGAATTATATTCAATTAAATCGATTTGAAACTACTGAATTCGGGATTTAAGATATGATTTTATAACTTGGTTTTGGTAAAAGGGATTAAATGGATATTTTAAGTTTAAATAAATTTAAGGAAATATTCTGTAAAATGAAATCTAAGGCTATTTAAATGATATTGAACTTGTTAAGTGGATATTTCCTGACTAAATAATAGTGATGAAGCTAAATTAAGATCCATATGAAACTATTACATTTAACCTTAAAATATTGAATATTCAAGCTTTGAATATAATGAAAGTTTAAATGGTTGTTGGGAGCTGAATTGAATCAATGAATTGAGCTTTGAATAAATGGGAATTTGGAACTTGAGTTGATTAGAATCAATTTGTGTAGTTGAGGAAATTTCAAATACTTTACTTTATAAATTATTTAATATATATATACTATCTTGGAAAATAGATATATTTGAAAGGGAAATGATGTTTTGATTTTGTAGTCTAAATAAAATTGAATGACCACGGTGTTATAGTGTATATTTCTACCTTGTAGACAGTTCCATGGACCCTTAGAGGATGGTTATCCCAAACATCCTTAAGTCATTTGTATTTCAGTTGATATTTCACTTGAGTTGGATTTATTGATATAAGAATGTTAATCCTGACTCGAGTGTTTTGTGTTTTTGCTTTACGCTTGGGTCAGACTAAGCGATACAACATTTGAGACTCGCCTTTGGAGTTTGGAGCTTCGTTTGAGGATCCAACTATTGATTCAGCTTTCAGCTCTTTCAGTTGATTCATTCGGAGAGGTCATCTGTTCTGACTGGGGATTACAATGTATTTGAGATATTCTGTTATATTTTTATTTCTAACTCTGGCATTTATATAGTAGCTTCATGAACTACAATTTATCTAGTCCGCTGCATTATTTTATATTACTCTGTGTCTGTGATTCTATGGTTGATTTATTTACTGTATATGCTGAGTTTTGTCAAATTTTAATTAACAATTCGGTATTTTGAACTATTCAAGTCGGACATGTATGGTTTTATTGTCGATTTGAATGGTCCAAAATAGCGGGTCGTTACAAAGTAAGTATGTAGTGGAAGCTCTTCATTGACGACATGTCCAACAACTTCTGTTCGGGAGCAGGGGTAGTGATTGAAACCCCTAAGGGGCGAGCCAATAGCTATGCTTTGCACTTGTAATTCCTAGCAACAAATAATGAAGCAGAGTACGAAGCACAGATCGCTATACTAAAGGCCATAAAGGAACTCAAGATAAATTCTATCCACATATATAGTGAAACCCAGCTGGTCGTTTATCAAGTGAAAGGGGAATACCAAGCGCATGGAGAAAATCTTCCAGTACCTTTCCAAAGTACAAGAACTATTAAGCGACATCGAGCACTACACTATAACTCACATCCCATGGGAGCAAAACACCAAGGAAGATTATTTGGCTAAACTGGCAAGCTCCGGAGAAGCTCAGTCATTGGGGTTGGTCCCAGTTCAAACTCTAACCAACCCAAGCATAGACGAAATAGGCATAGATTGGATTCTCGAAACCACTGCTGAATCAGATACATAGGTGACACCGATAAAAGACTATCTACTTGCATTCCAACTGACCGCAATCAACGTAAGAAGCTCCTTAGGAGGGCACCATGGTTCATGATACAAGATGGGATATTATATCAAAGGGGAGTCTCGACCCCTCTACTTAGGTGTGCAACTGATGATGAAGCACGAATAATCCTAAAGGAGGTGCATGAAGCGAATGTGGAGACCACACTAAGGGGCAGACGCTCGCAAAGAAAGTCCTTGGGTATGAGTATTTCTGGCCAAAGGTAAATTGAGACACTACATATTATGCCAATAGATGCAATTGCTGCCAAAGAATCAGCAAAATTAAAAGAACTTCCTCAACGGTACTTACACAAATGGTCAGTCCATGGTCGTTCACAATATGGGGAATCGACTTGATTATCGTCCTGCCAATAGCAGAAGGAGGGGCCAAATATGTTATAGTTTCCGTAGATTATTTCACAAAATGGGCTGAAATGGAACCATTGTCCACAATAACCACAAAGAAAGTTATTAACTTTGTTATTAAAAACATCATTTGCAGGTTTGGTGTGCCGCAAAAAATCATCACTTACAATGGAACCCAATTCGAAAGTGCCAAGTTCAAAGACTTCTGTAGGCGTCGAATCAGAAAAGGCTTTTCTGCGATGGCTCATCCACAAGAAAACAAGAAAGTGGAAGTAATAAACAGGATCATCAAATCCACCATAAAAAAGAGATTAACAAAAACAAAAGGAAATTGGGTTGACGAACATCCACTCGCACTATGGGCATACAGGACAACACACAAAGCGGCAACTGGCCACACTTTGTTCGCCTTAGTATATGGTTCAGAGGCAATGATTCCCATTGAATTAGAAGTTCCCTCGCACCAAAGGCAGAATTTCAATCAAAAGAAAAAAGAGGAGCTCCAACTCAAATCGCTATACATGGTCGATGAAAAAACAATAACAGAGTTGAGAACTACTGCCTGCCAGAAAAGGGTCGCATGATACTTTAACTCTAAATTCATAGTAAAACCTTCAAAGTTGGAGATCTTGTGCTCAAACGAGTTTAACCTGTTTCGGAGGCCTTCGGACCAAATTGGGAAGGCCCATATGTCGTCAATCAAAAGCTCAAGGACGCGACTTTCAAGCTAACAACCGTCGACGGTGTCACAATTCCCAGAGCCTGGAATAGCGAATCGCTCCCCTTTCATTTAATAAGCTACTTTATGTATTCCCTACTTTTCAGCAAATAAGCCATAATTGAAATGCTGGACGCATTGTAAATAGGCAAAGAGTCTGCCATCTTTCTTTAATGAAATTTGATTTGCCTTTTCAAATTGACAAAACTGTGTCCATATCAGATACCCGTCGGGTCGATGGAAGCAAATTGACTCAAACCGTTGGATCGACGAAACCCGATCACTGCCTCTCAAAAGCTGGTGCTGCGATGGCAGCACCGGGAGGTCACAAACAAACTCCTCGCGTTGCTTGGAGATAGGAAACGCCGGGGATGTAACATCCCAAAAATTTATTAATTAAAATTAATAATATATTTTAACTTTTAGAATTTAATTTGGAAATAAACTGAAAAAAAATCTCAAACAAATAAAATAAGTGATAATAATATATAAATAAATTCCAACTTCTTTTGAGTTTAAAAATTTGAAATAATGGATGTTTTAAAAAGTCATTTGAATTTAAATTTAAATACATATATGTATATTGCATATATGAGTAGTTTTGAATGCAAACATTGAATTTGAATTTAAATTGTATAGGGTTGGATATGAATATATGAATAGACATAAATGGATTTTTATAAATCTAGTGAATTAAGATTTGAATTTAAATTTAAAAATAAGTGGCATTTAAAATCATTAAGATGTAATGTATATGATATAAATATTGGTTAAAACAACTTTTCTTTTAACATTGCATATATACATACAAATGAATAAGGGGTGCATTCATTTATATAATGAATATGATGTAAAAATTTATAAGGAAATTCTTTTGTCTTGTAAAAATCACAAATGCTAAATGTACATTCACATGGGAGATAGAGTAAAGAGATCAACAAAATTTCGATCTCATGATTATTGTTTACAAACGGCATGAAACATCATTGCTTGAATAAAATAATCAAAAAAAAAAAATTATAGGAAACTTTTCAGCTTTCATTTTCAAATTTATTTAGCTCCAAATCTCTGAAAAGTACAGTAACTAAGATTTTGCATTCCAAACTCCAACACCCAAGAAAAAAATCAGAAAGAAAAAAGAATAAAATTGCCTACCTTCTTCAGTTCAAAAGTAAAAATCTGAGAATCATCTTAAAGCTTCAAGCTATAGTTTATGATTCCATCTCTCAGGTAGATTTTTAAACTTTATAGTTTAATGAAATTATGATTTCGAAATCAAGTTTTAACAACAAATTCAAAAACTACAGATTTGCAAAAACAAGTGCTTCAGTTTTTTTAGGCCAGAGTAGTGCAAAGTTTTTCTGGAAAAATTTTGAGGCAAGAGAAATCATTTCTTTTAAAGATTTAAAATTTGAGTTTGCTAAATAATATTAAAGCCGGAATTAATCAATTGAATCAATCATTTGCAGGAGAAATCAAGATCAAAGATTAGATTTACTTCTGGTTTTCATGTTGCAGAAAAAAGCTTCTCTGTTACATAAAAGAAATTCAAACTGTAAGTAATTTAAAAACTACTGTTATTAATGAATTAAGTAAATGAATACAACCAAGAATAAGCAAAGATTTTCATTTATAACTTGCAGATCTAAACTCCAAAATTTAAAGTAGGAAATGAAAAAATTGCCAAGCTTCATCTTTTCTTTTGAAACTGTCAAGAGCCCTTCTGTCTTCAGGAACTCTCTGAAAAAAAGTTGAGTAAACCTCTGCTTTATTCAATCATTTGCTACTATTTGAATGCCTGCATGAATGTGATTAGCTTTTGCATGTGAATGAATTGTTATGCTTGTGTTTTTCTTTGCCTGGAAATGTAATTTTTTTTCTGTTCTCCTGTTTCCTTCAACTCTATGGTTTACAGTGTAAACCATGCCAAGCTAAAAACCCTCTCTCTCTATTTCTATTGAATTTGAATGATAAAGTATGGTTTAACACTACATTGTGTTCCAGTAACAAATTGAAGCAAAGTTATATAGTTTTTTTTTTACTGGAAACTATGAAAACTTAGTTACATTTAAGTATCAGGTTTATAGAGCAAACCATGCTAAATTCAAGATCTTTCTCTCTATCCTTCTCCGAAAATTAAAGTATACACAAATTAAAGTGATGCTGGACATGCATTATGTTGAGTAACAGATCAAAAGCAAAGCAACATGTTTTATTCTTTTCTGGAAAATGTAAAACGCAGTCACAATTCGAATTTTGCAGAAAATCGAACTTCACAAATTTTAATTTCAGTAATACTATGTGAATCCCCCTTAAAAATAATGATTTTAGAAAGCAAAATGCAAATTTTTCATTAAGTTTTCATCGAGATTTTCGAGTTGATCAGAAAGTTGAACTTATGCCAAATTCCGGTGATCTAAGCGATTGTGGGCCTCGAGTTCGACGTCACAGAAATTTTGAGTATTATAGATCACCAGAAAAATAATAGATAAATTTATAAATCTTTGGATTGTAAATTCGAGATCGAATTAGGGTTTAATAACCCATTTTTGTTCACGTTCGAAATGACGGCGCTGCGCCATCAATGGGGGATCGGACTGAATGCAACGGTGCCAATCGCGGCGTCGCACGTTGAGGGAGCTTCGGTCCAAATTTGGTGACCGCTGACGGCCAGAGGTGGTGGGGCGAGATGTTTTTCTGATGATGTTCTGATGGTTGATTGGGTCGAGATGACTCGATTCTTGTTTTCGAGATTAATCCGAATTCTGGGTGTTTGTGGTATTTTGGGGTATGGGCGTAGACTCGATGGTGGCTGCAGTTTCGACCAACGGTGACGAGTTCGGCCGTGCACGTGCACATGGAGGTTGTGGTATCAGTTTGATGGGTTGGGAAGAAGAAAGGGGGTGACTCGAAGCACTACTCGGGGAATTGGGGTGAAGACTCGAAGACGGGCTCGTGTCGTTGGGGGTAGTATCCGGTTGTTTTAAAAACTTAAACAAATTATTGTAGAAAAAATGTCAATCGGGTAAATTTGGGTTCAAACTCGAAGCAGGGGGATGTTTTTCTCGGGGACGACTCGAGGCAGTCTCGGGTTGGTCATCAAAACAACAAAAATCCAGTTTAAAACAAAATTTTGAAAACACAAGTTAAATAATTTCCTGAATACACTCTTTAGAAATTAATGATAATTTGTTAAGTGGAATGTGAGGTAAATGATATTGAATCAATTATTTAAAATTTATGAAGTTCAAAGATATTCTAAATCTTATATTTTCTTTTAAATAAAAGTTGTTTTAAAATTTAACTTAATAAAAAAAATTAGAAGTAAATCAAATATCCAAGTGTTAACTTTAAACCAAATTTGTTTATAATGGTGAAATAGTAATTAACAATTAATGTTTTATAATGATTTTATAATTAATAATTAATCAATTAAAGAATAGTCAATCAACAAAGGTAATTAAACTTAATCAGTTAACAATTAAGAATTAATAAATTAAGATTATTAATAAAGGAATAATTAATTAATAAAGTTGATTAAGATTTCATCAGTTCATAATTAAGTAAAATTAAATTTAAAATAATTAATAAAGACAATTATATGGTTAATTCACTTTAATCACAATCACCTTGACTATCATCAAATATTCTGTACTGGGTTGATTTTCTGTTGTGATACTGTGATTGCTTTGTGATGAACTGTGATTTGTGATTTGTTCCTATACGTATGTAAAAATGCCCTTTTGCCCGTAAAATGGCATTTGAATTTCGATGCTACAAGGAGTCGATTCCAGCTGGTTATCCGAAACCCACATTGAATCGTAATGATTGAATCTGTGATGATTGATGATGTTGTACTTAAAACCCCTGGACCACACTATACACACACAAATATGTATTGCACGTGGAAATTGGTTAAGTCATAGATTTTTGAAATAGCTTTAAAATTGAACTTTTAGATCCAAACGGTTTTGGAAATGGATTGGGATTAAAGTAAAAAGTTTTTGAAAAAGGATTTCAAAGATAAAAGTTATTTTTGAATAACTTGACTTAGTTTTGAAATTTGATTTAAAATTTGAATTCAACATTTGAAATTGAATTCTAGTTATGATTTAAAATAAAAAAAGGGGTGTACAAGTTTATATGGGTTTTAAACCATTTTTAAAGTGTTGTTTTGAGACTTTAAATTTAACCCAAGATTTTAACTTGTATAGATATAATCGGATTTTTCTGAAACGAAAACTGTTTGTTTTCAAATAATAAAAGATTTGACATAAGGAATGAACTTCCAATTTGTGTTAAAAGGATTTCAAGTCTGAAATGAAAATGGTTTTCCAAGTTATGAATAAATCTTTGGAAATGAGTTTGAAAGCTATAAGTTAAATCTTTAATTTAAAGAATTAATTGAGTTAATCCAAATTGAAATGGAAATTGTTCTAAAATCTATGAACGTATCTTTATGAAACTGGGTGAACTTGGTGAAATGAATCTTTTTGTTTTAAAGATTTGGAAATGGTAATTTGTTTAAAACCATTTGACAGAAAGGTTTTGGATAATAAGTTGTGACTTAACTGAAATCCCAATATCCATATGTTTTTAATTATTACGCTCATTATTCGGTTTAGCCGGGAGAAGACCTTGTGTCATATAACCCATTACGAATAATGATACGACGTTATGGATTGCAATTGAAGACCGGTGTTGAAGACCGGGTATTTGCGAGAACATTAGGATAACCTATCGATTGTCTCTGCACCGAGTAGCTACGGTATAAAGATTCCCGAAGTGATGGGAAGTCCGATCGGGATTGTCGATACCCGGATTGCAAGGGCTTCTTCCTTTATTGGACGAAGTGCCTTCGGTTCTGTTCGAACCCGAAACAGACTTGTATGGTTGTATGTTTGACACTACACTTTGAGATATAAAACTGATCTCTATCAAATACATTTCTGCTTGGTGGCGGATAATTTATTCTCTTTGCTTAACACCCTTCACTGCGACGTACGAGCTCAGAGGTTATGTAGTTGATAGTTATCAGTGATATACACCCAATTTGGTAGTGTGGCATGCTGAGTGCTGCTGTGTATCATTTATGATCAAAGCATGGATTTTGTATAAAGCGTAGCTTTATGGACGAGACCGCATCAGGACCTCACACCCCGGAAATGGTCGAAACAGGAAAGATGCGGCAAGGTTATGAGGGTCGCTCCCTTTAGGGTGTGTCATTTCCTTCTGGAAAAGGGTGGTATAATGGTATGGAGCCCAGATACTTAACCCATGTGGTCACTGCAAATCTATTCCTTTGTGATTGCTTTGTGGTTGAGAGGCGCCTCGGATAAAGGTCCCAAAGGACCGGGGGATGGCATGCTCGTGCAATAGTTACCTAGTTATAGAGGTTACCCGGCCTTGTGTTGGCAAAGAGCTAGTTAAGCTCTCGGGACGTCCCGCCAGAGGCGTACCCTTGTGGCAGTAGGAAGTTCCTTAGCCCGATCATTTGTTGGAAATCCAAACAAAACAGTATGTGCCCTGTACAGTTTTAGTTGTATAACCTGCCATTTACTTATGGTGGCGCCCCACTGTTTAGATGGTAGCTATAATAGGCATACAATAATGGTTGTATGCTGGCTAAGATTAATATTATACTTTCGGAATGGTTTCTATACTATGCACTAGTAATAATATCAAAGAATTTTTCTCGTATCAAGCATATTTGACTATCTTAAGGAGAAATCTCCTCCAATTCTACATTTACATTGTGTGTGTGGCGGGAGGCCTTATAGTAGTTTCATTTTTCAAAAAGCATTGCGGATTTATTTTAAATTCTTTTGTTGCTGTTTTAAAAGATAAACTGTTTGTTTGCTCACACCAGTCCCACGACTGACCTGGAGTTTATCGTTCCTTTCCAAAACTCTGGGTGCCCACAATTTTCCCACATGGGCAGTCTAGAGTTGGGTTTTCAGATAGTCAAGTTTAGTAGATTATCTGGAGCTAGTTCAGTCTTTGGATCAGGACTGCACTTGCTTATCTTTGTGCATCGTTATTGGGAGTTCAAGCTATTTCTGGATTGGTGCCTTGGGATGGAGATTACCGATACTGGAGTTCTCTTTTAAAGACCATCTTGGAGATTTTGTTCCGCTGCTGATGTTATCTTTTCTTTCCGCTGCTATTGTCTTGTATCATATCTCTGATGTATATTGATATCTATTATACCATCTATTGTATCATGTTGTATCAGATATTGTATCAATCTTGTATATCAGTGTATTACTCGTTTCTTCCGCTGTGTTGTACTTAATGTGTTATAAGCTCCGACGAACCAGATTCGACGTTTGGATCTGCGGCATTTGAATACGAGTGTCGTATTCGTTGCCGATTTTTAAAGGTCAAGTCAGGGTCGTTATAATTGGTATCAGAGCTGAAGGTTAAAACTTTAGCTCAGGAGTATAACACACTAAGTGGCTCAATAGAGATAGGGTGAAGTATCCCTAGAATGAGTAATTCCTAAGATATCTGTTCGAATGCCTCAGTAAATTCTCTTACTATTCACTGATAGTAAGTATGAGTGCAAGAAGAGGATGAGATAGGGGACAGGGAAATACCAGTACAAATGGTCAATGCCCTGTAACAACGGAAATATCTTTCTCTATCGAGCTCCTTTGATTCGATTCCAATTCTGTCGATTGCTTTGTGGCAACTTCAGAAAGAAGTTTCGGTGTGATTGTGGCCCTACGAATCGTTGAAGAAAATCCTTACTTCGTATCTTCATCGGTTTTTTATCAGCTTTTCGTTTTAAACTTTAATGAATTTGAATTTGAAATTGAAAATTTCAAATAAATAGGAAATTTTAAATTGAGTTAAATTGGTTAATAGAATATGAAGCTAAATTTGAATTGTATCAATAAAACGATGTCGTTTAAAACCAAATTGGAAATTCTATCATAATTTCTTGTGAGTATAAAAGTCCGAAGAGGGACCAGTTGGTGTATACTTTGAGATATTCCAACCTGGATTGAGTATCTATTGTTTGTTCTGTTGGGTCTAGATATAGTCTACGAACGGTTAGTTATCCCTTCAAACTAACCAATGCACATGTATATTACTAGATCTGGATGACCCCGAGTATCTTGTGAAGAGTTAAATAGATTCGTTCTTTTATCTATTATTGATATTCTGGTTTGTTAAGCCAAATACAGAATAGATAATCGGCTTGATTTGTGAGTCGATTCTCTATCTTTGCGTATCTATCCAATCTTTATTATCTCCCTGGCAAATTTCGGGGACGAAATTTGCTCAAAGAGGGGATATCCGTAACATCCCAAAAATTTATCAATTAAAATTAATAATATATTTTAACTTTTAGAATTTAATTTGGAAAAAAATTGAAAAAAAAATCTCAGACAAATAAAATAAGCGATAATAATATATAAATTAATTCCAATTTCTTTTGAGTTTAAAATTTTGAAATAATGGATGTTTTAAAAAGTCATTTGAATTTAAATTTATATACATATATGTATATTGCATTTATGAGTAGTTTTGAATGCAAACGTTGAATTTGAATTTAAATTGTATGGGGATGGATATGAATATATGAATAGACATAAATGGATTTTTATAAATCAAGTGAATTGAGATTTGAATTTAAATTTAAAAATAAGTGGCATTTAAAATCATTAAGATGTAATGTATATGATATAAATATTGGTTAAAACAACTTTTCTTTTAACATTGCATATGTAAATACAAATGAATAAGAGGTTGTATTCATTTATAAAATGAATATGATGTAAAAATTTATAAGGAAATTCTTTTGTCTTGTAAAAATCACAAATGCTAAATATACACTCACTTGGGAGATAGAGTAAAGAAATTAACAAAATTAAGATCTCATGATTATTGTTTACAAATGGCATGAAACATCATTGCTTGAATAAAATAATCAAATTTAAAAAAATCATAGGAAACTTTTCAGCTTCCATTTTCAAATTTATTTAGCTTCAAATCTCTGAAAAGTACAGTAACTAAGATTTAGCATTCCAAACTCCAACACTCAAGAAAAAAAATCAGAAAGAAAAAAAAAAGAAAACTGCCTACCTTCTTCAATTCAAAAGTAAAAATCTGAGAATCATCTTAAAGCTTCAAGCTATAGTTTATGATTCCATCTCTCATGTAGATTTTTAAAATTTATAGTTTAATGAAATTATGATTTTGAAATCAAGTTTTAACAACAAATTCAAAAACTGCAGATTTATAAAAACAAGTGCTTCGGTTATTTTGGGCCAGAGCAGTGCAAAGTTTTTTTGGAAATAATTTAAGGCAAGTGAAATCATTTCTTTTAAAGATTTAAAATTTGAGTTTGCTAAACAATATTAAAGCAGGAATTAATCAATTGAATCAATCATTTACAGGAGAAATCAAGATCAAAGATTAGATTTACTTCTGGTTCTCAAGTTGTAGAAAAAAGCTTCTCTGTTACATAAAGGAAATTCAAACTGTAAGTAATTTGAAATTATTGTTATTAATGAATTAAGTAAATGAATACAAACAAGAATAAGCAAAGATTTTCATTTATAACTTGCAGATCTAAACTCCAAAATTTGAAGTAGGAAAAGAAAAAATTGTCAGGCTTCATCTTTTCTTTTGAAACTGTCAAGAGCCTTTCTGTCTTCAGGAACTCTCTAAAAAATAGTGAGTAAACCTCTGTTTTATTCAATCATTTGCTGCTGTTTGAATGCCTGCATGAATGTGATTAGCTTTTGCATGTGAATGAATTTTTATGCTTGTGTTTTTCTTTGCCTGGAAATGTTGTTTTTTTCTTTCTGTTCTCCTGTTTCCTTCAACTCTATGGTTTACAGTGTAAACCATGCCAAAATAAAAACCCTCTCTCTCTATTTCTATTGAATTTGAATGATAAAGTATGGTTTAACACTGCATTGTGTTCTAGTAACAAATTGAAGCAAAGTCATATAGTTTTTTTTACTGGAAATTGTGAAAACATAGTTACATTTAAGTATCAGGTTTACCGAGCAAACCATGCTAAATTCAAGATCTTTCTCTCTATCCTTCTCTGAAAACTAAAGTATACACAAATTAAAGTGATGTTGGACATGCATTATGTTGAGTAACAGATCAAAAGCAAAGCAATAGGTTTTATTCTTTTCTGGAAAATGTAAAACACGGTCATAGTTCTAATTTTGCAGAAAATCAAACTTCACAAATTTTAATTTCAGTAATACTATGTGAACCCCCTTAAAAATAATGATTTTAGAAAATGAAAATTTTTCATTTGTTTTTCATCAAGATTTTTGGGTTGATCAGAAAGTTAAACTTATGCCAAATTCCGGTTATCTAAGCGATTGTAGGCCTCGAGTTCGAAGTCACAGATAGTTTGAGTATTATAGATCACCAGAAAAATACTAGATAAATTTATATATCTTTGGATTATAAATTTGAGATCGAATTAGGGTTTAATAACCCATTTTTGTACATGTTCGAAACGATGGTGCTGCGCCATCAATGGGGGATAGGACAGAATGCAACGGTGCCAATCGCGGCGTTACACGTCGAGGGAGCTTGGGTTCAAATTTGGCATTGCTGACGGCCAGAGGTGGTGGGGCGAGACGTTTTTCTGATGATGTTTTGATGGTTGATTGGGTCGAGACGACTCGGTTCTCGTTTTCGAGATTAATCCAAATTCTGGGTGTTTGTGGTGTTTTGGGGGATGGACGTCGACTCGATGGTGGCTGCAGTTTCAACCAACGGTGACGAATCCGGCCATGCATGTGCACGTGGAGGTTGTGGTATCAGTTTGGTGGGTTAGGAAGAAGAAAGGGGGTGACTCGAAGCACTACTCGGGGAATTGTGGTGAAGACTCGAAGACGGCCTCGTGTCGTTGGGGGTAGTATCCGGTCGTTTTAAAACCTTAAACAAATTTTAGTAAAATAAAATGTCACTAGGGTAAATTTGGGTTAGAACTCGAAGCAAGGGGATGTTTGTCTCGGGGACGACTCGAGGCAGTCTCGAGTTGGTCATGAAAACAACAAAAATCCACTTTAAAACAAAATTTTGAAAACACAAGTTAAATAATTTCCTGAATACACTCTTTAGAAATTAAGGATAATTTATTAAGTGGAATGTGAGGTAAATGATATTGAATCAATTATTTAAAATTTATGAAGTCCAAAGATATTTTAAATCTTATATTTTCTTTTAAATAAAAGTTGTTTTAAAATTTAACTTAATAAAAAAATTTAAAAGTAAATCAAATATCCAAGTGTTAACTTTAAACCAAATTTGTTTATAATGGTGAAATAGTAAATAACAATTAATGTTTTATAATGATTTTATAGTTAATAATTAATCAATTAAAGAATAGTCAATCAACAAAGGTAATTAAACTTAATCAGTTAACAGTTAAGAATTAATAAATTAAGATTATTAATAAAGGAATAATTAATTAATAAAGTTGATTAAGATTTCATCAGTTCATAATTAAGTAAAATTAAATTTAAAATAATTAATAAAGATAATTGTATGGCTAATTCACTTTAATCACAATCACCTTGACTATCATCAAATATTATGTACTGGATTGATATTTCTGTTGTGATACTGTGATTGCTTTGTGGCGAACTGTGATTTGTGATTTGTTCCTATATGTATGTAAAAAAAAACCTTTTGCCCGTAAAACGACATTTGATTTTCGATGCGACACGGAGTCGGATTCCAGCTGGTTATCCGAAACCCACATCGAATCGTAATGATTGAATCTATGATGATTGATGATGTTGCACTTAAACCCCTGGACCACACTATACACACACAAATATGGATTGCACGTGGAAATTGGTTAAGTCACTGATTTGAAATAGCTATAAAATTGAAATTTTGGATCCAAACGGTTTTGGAAATGGATTGGGATTAAAGTAAAAAGTTTTTGAAAAAGGATTTCAAAGATAAAAGTTATTTTTGAATAACTTGACTTAGTTTTGAAATTTGATTTAAAATTTGAATTCAACATTTGAAATTGAATTCTAGTTATGATTTAAAATAAAAAAAGGGGTGTACAAGTTTATATGGGTTTTAAACCATTTTTAAAGTGTTGTTTTGAGACTTTAAATTTAACCCAAGATTTTAACTTGTATAGATATAATCGGATTTTTCTGAAACGAAAACTGTTTGTTTTCAAATAATAAAAGATTTGACATAAGGAATGAACTTCCAATTTGTGTTAAAAGGATTTCAAGTCTGAAATGAAAATGGTTTTCCAAGTTATGAATAAATCTTTGGAAACAGGTTTGAAAGATATAAGTTAAATCTTTAATTTAAAGATTTAATTGAGTTAATCCAAATTGAAATGGAAATTGTTTTAAAATCTATGTGTGGATCTTTATGAAACTGGGTGAACTTGGTGAAATGAATCTTTAGTTTTAAAGATATGGAAATGGTAATTTGTTTAAAACCATTTGAAAGAATGGTTTTGGATAATAAGTTGTCACTTAACTGAAATCCCAATATCCATATGTTTTTAATTATTACGCTCATTATTCGGTTTAGCCGGGAGAGGATCATGTGTCATATAACCCATTCTGAGTAATGATACGACGTTATGGATCGCATTTGAAGACCAGTGTTGAAGACCGGGTATTTGCGAGAACGTTAGGATAACCTATCGATTGTCTCTGCACCGAGTAGCTACGGTATAGAGGTTCCCTAAGTGATGGGAAGTCCGATCGGGATTGTGGATACCCGGATTGAAAGGGCTTCTTCCTCTATTGGAGGAAGTGCTTTCGGTTCGGTTCGAACCCGGAATAGACTTTTATGGTTGTATGTCTGACGCTACAATTTGAGATATAAAACCGATCTCTATCAAATACATTTCTGCTTGGTGGCGGAGAATTTATTATCTTAGCTTAACACCCTTCTCTGAGACGTACGAGCTCAGACGTTATGTAGTTGTTAGTTATCAGTGATATACTCCCAAATTGGTAGTGTGACACGCTGAGTGCTGCTATGTATCATTTATGATCAAAGCATGGCTTTTGTATAAAGCGTAGCTTTGTGGACGAGACTGCATCAGGACCTAACACCTCGGAAATGGTCGAAACAGGAAAGATGCGGCAAGGTTATGAGGGTCGCTCCCTTTAGGGTGGGTCATTTCCTTCTGGAAAAGGGTGGTATCATTGTATGGAGCCCAGATACTTAACCCATGTGGTCATTGCAAATCTATTCCTTTGTGATTTCTTTGTGGTTGAGAGGCGCCTCGGATAAAGGTCCCAAAGGATCGGGGGATGGCATGCTCGTGTAGTAGTTCCCTAGTTACAGAGGTAACCCGGCCTTGTGTTGGCAGAGAGCTAGTTAAGCTCTCGAGACGTCCCACCAGAGGCGTACCCGTGTGGCAGTAGGAAGTTCCTTAGCCTGACCATTTGTTGGAAATCCAAACAAAACAATACGAGCCCTGTACGGTTTTAGTTGTATAATCTGCCATTTACTTATGGTGGCGCCCCACTGTTTAGATGGTAGCTATAGTAGGCATACAATAATGGTTGTATGCTGGCTAGGGTTAATATTATACTTTCGAAATGGTTTCTACACTATGCACTAGTAATAATATCAAAGAATATTTCTCATATCAAGCATATTTGACTATCACAAGGAGAAATCTCCTCCAATTCTGCATTTGCATTGTGTGTGTGGCGGAAGGCCTTATGGTAGTTTCATTTTCCAAAAAGAATTGCGGATTTATTTTAAATTCTTTTGTTGTTGTTTTTAAAGATAAACTATTTGTTTGCTCATACTAGTCCCACGACGCACTTGGAGTTTATCGTTCCTTTCCTAAACTCTGGGTGCCCATAATTTTCCTACACGGGCAGTCTAGAGTTGGGCTTTTCAGATAGTCAGGTTTAGTAGATTATCTGGAGCTAGTTCAGTCTTTGGATCAGGACTGCACTTGCTTATCTTTGGGCATCGTTATTGGGAGTTCGAGATATTTCTTGATTGGTGCCTTGGAGATGGAGACTACCGATACTGGAGTTCTCTTTTGAAGACCATCTTGGAGATATTATTCCGCTGCGGGTGTTATATTTTCTTTCCGCTGCTGTTGTCTTGTATAATATCTCTGATGTATATCTATTGTATCATCTGTTGTATCGTATTATATCAGATATTGTATCAATCTTGCATATCAGTGTATTATTCATTTCTTCCGATGTGTTGTACTTAATGTGTTATAAGCTCCGGCGAACCAGATTACACGTTAGGATCTGCGTCATATGAATACGAGTGTCGTATACGATGCTGATTTTCAAAGGTTGAGTCAGGGTCGTTGTAGAGGAGCACCTACTCGCGTTGCCCGAAGATAGGAAACGTCGGGGAGCACCTAAAAAACGAACTCCCCGTGTTGCCCGGAGATAGGCAACGCCGGGAATACCTAAAACAACTGACTCCTCCGATTTCCCAAGGATAGGCAACGCCAGGGGACACCTAAAAAACTAACTCCTCGTGTTTCCCAGAGATAGGCCATACCGAGGAGCACCAAGCTTAAATTCCTTGCATTGCCCGGAGATCGGCAATGTCAAGAAGCATCAAAAGCTGTGCATCTCGTAAGCCGCGAATTCAAACTGAAATACCTTATACCTCGCGTTGCCCGGAGATAGGCAATGCCAAGGAGTATCAAAAGCCGTGCATCTCGTAAGCCGCACATTCAAACTAAAACTTCTTGCATTACCCGGAGATAGGCAACGCCAAGGAGTATAAAAAGTCGTGCATCTCGTAAGCCGCACATTCAAACTAAAACACCTCGCGTTGCCCGAGGATAGGCAACGCCAAGAAACATCAAAAGCCACGCACTTGTAAGTCCTGCATTCATACTTAGACTCCTTGCATTGCCTAGAGGTAGGCAATGCTGAGGAACATCAAAGACGAACTCCTCGTGTTTCCCGGAGATAGGTAATGCCAAGAAGCATCAAAGATAAAATTCTCGCGTTGCTTGGAGAAAAGCAACGCCAAGGAGCATCGAAAATAAACTCGTCGCATTTCCTGGAGATAGGCAATGCCGAGAAGATTTGAAAACGAACTCCTTGCGTTCGTCAAAGATAGGCAATGCCGAGAAGCATCGAAAACTAACTCCTCGCGTTGCCCGGGGACAGGCAATGCTCAAGAGCATCGAAAAATAACTTCTTGCATTGTCTGCAGATAAGCAACGCTGAAAATCATAAAAATCACACTCTGTCCGTCACTCGAAGATGGGCGACGTCAAGGAGCACTGAATGCTGCACACTACACAAGCGGTGCGCTAAATCCCAAAACAATAGCCCCTCACATGACCCGAAGATGGGCAACACCGAGAAGCGTGAGAAACCCCACGCATATAGTCAGGAATAATTGGTGCTAGAAGGAAGGCACTCAACGATTTACAACACATACCCATGCATAAATAGTATACTTACCTGAATACTACTAGAAACTGAGACTACCTACTAAAGTCGCAAAACTTCCAAGGGAAGGAGAATCAAGTTGTAACCTAGCCAAATTTTCAATAAAGATTATCTAAACCCTAAGTTATCCTCTACTTGAAAATTATTTGAATTAAACAGCCCTGTGAAATGGAGGCATACTCCTGTATGGAGACAAAAACGCGTGAAAACACTATGTTGACAAGTTTTGTTACTCCAAACAATGACAAGTCCTCAAGTTCTACCTTAAATTTTTATGTTTGTTTTAAAATTCCAAGCAAAAATTTCAAAGTTTTAGAGTTTTTAGAAGTTTTATGAATTTATAAACAAAAATTCGCTAAGTACTGTTAATTTCTAAAGTTATATTAACTTCCAAAGTACTGATAATCTCTAAGTTCCGTAACTTCGAATGAAGGGCTTTAACTATAATCACAGAACTAGAAAAGTATGAAATGAAAAAAGCACAAGTACACAGAACATATACGAATGGATAGATAAAAGTACAGTCAAAATATCAATGTATTGCTTATAATTTTCTGTATACAGGTTCAAAATATAGGGCTATGCTCACACAACAATGGCCAACAAAAAGAAAATACATACTCTACAGTAAGAACTCAAGGTGCAGACTCTACAATTAAACAGAATGACTCAAAAAGAAATCAAAATAAGTTGATTTTCATGCAAGCGTTCAGCCAAAATCAAGTCCATCCTCACACCAGCCGCTTAATGCTTCTTGCCATTGCTACCCTTTCCACCTTTGGTTGGTAATTTCTGCTTCTTTTCCAAAGTGGTGTTGCTGCCAATAATATCAACAAACACTTCAGTGGTAATGTCCTCCTCTTCCTCCTTCGAAACTTTCTCAAAAGAGCCTCCCTTCCCTTTGCGTTTTCTCCATTTCCGGAAATTCTTTGAAGCCTTAATTGCCTCCACCTTTTTCTTCTTGACGACAATCAAATCATGTTGAGTCTTCTATAGCTGCTCCATCTGCGTTTCCTGCTCCTTGGCTTCTGATGTAGCTATATCCCTTCCAAAGACACCAAAGGGTCATTCAGGCCATAGAGCGCAACTATCCACTCGGCTTCTGACCCTGGTTGTGAACTAGACATAGATGTGGGAACCGGAGCAGGAATAGACACAATCGTAGAAGATGTGAAAATGGAAGCAGGCATAGGCACCGAAGTAGCTGACATGTCAACCGAAAAACTAGATGGACTTATAAGATCAAAAATGAAAGCAGTAAACTCCTCTTGCTCTTGTGGCGTAAGTTGGAAACTCCTAAATTCGGAGGACGCAAGGACATTACCTGTGCTAGAGGGAAGCCCTTAAATGTCAACTTCGTACTCACCACCTGAGGAATAATTTACCCAAACACGCTGGATGGTAATGGAGCTGCTCTAATAATTCTCTCAAGCCGAAAGTAGAAGGCTTGCCAAGCACGTCGGAGGTGGTTGCTAAGGCAACATCAATGGCCTCCACCTCTCTCTCTACTTGGAGATTTTTTTGGCCCTCAAGTAACGAATTCTTAGACTCATCATTAAGATAGGAATCTCGCAACTCATGACCGAAAAAAATGTCACCGCTATCGACGAAATGAGATAATATTTCCTTCCAAACAAGAGAGAGAATGCACAGAAACTTTGGGCCAAGATAGTTGAGACTTCCTTGATAATAGAGAATTGACATAGAAATTCAGAATAGTCGCATATAGCTTCTCCATTTTTCTTTCGACGGCATTTTTGAAGTCCAAGTAATCTGCTCGCACAACAGCCTTATCAACTTCTACAGCTGTCTTGTCGGCACTGAGTTATGCGACCTAGGCCTGTAACTTAGCAATAATCTAGGCCTGGTCGGAAATAGTTTTGTTATGCCCCTCAAAAATCAGATCGTGGTCAGCGATAGAGCTTCGATGATTGTGTTACAAGCGACCACATCTTCTTTCAGCTTGGCCTCCTCTTGATGAGTCCTCTTGATCTCGTCCCTCAAAACAATCTCAACTTTTGCATGTGCAACCTTCAATTCCTTTATCATATCACCTTTCCTCCTACTTTCATGAAGGGCCGCCTCCTTCTCTTCCTCCAGCTGATTATTCTTAACATCACGGCTGGCCAGCGCCCTCTCAAAATTGTCCTTCTCTGATTCAAAGGAAAGGAACTCCTGATAGTTATTTATGTTCACATCTACTAGCTGTTTACAAAGCTTCTCCCATCCTTTGGATTGTTCTAGGTCACTCTGAATAGCTTGGAGATGCGGCATGAAGGAACCCTTGCGAACGGGGTGTAGGTCCAGATTGAACTTAACCTCCTTCAAAACCAGCCATGAAGCGCTACCTCAAATTTAGGGGGGCTCGCGGGAAAGGAATAGGCAGGTCTTCGTTATGGGCGAGAAGCACTAGGAGCAGCAACGACAATGGAGGATGACGATATATGAGTTGAAGGCAGAATCAAAGTAGAAGTAATGGGATTTTCTTGGCCCATGGAAGAGTGTTTTCAAGTAAGCTCTCAAGAATGAGGGCGATGTTCAGAGTTTGACTTTTTGGACGGCTCATCTCTTTCCTCAAGATATCTTCTCTTCTCATATCCACCTTTATATGATTGAGCTCGGTCTCTTTCTTCTTAGCGGTGGGTTTCAATCTCAAGCTCCTTTTTTCGTATGTTTTCCTCCTCCGTCTCTTGGACTTGATGGCAGTTAGAGGAGCGCTTGGGATACAGCTGTGATCAGTGAAGTCTTTGAAATCGTCATAAAAGACTCATCCATTCGTCATACCTGAAATGAGGCATACATAAAAGGTCTCAGAAGAATGGAAGTGAGTGTAGCACAACAAATATGAAGAGATGACGGAAGTGTGTGATATCCTAATGCAACGTGTAATGTGTTTCTAATATAGGCCTAATACGGTGTCATGAACCAAAATGAACAGTTATAGTAGAAGGGATCAGACTGACTTCGGTTATTGTAGGTGGAATTAAGCTAACCGCAGCGTAATATCACTTGAACCAAGAAGCATCATGTCAAATTTAAAGTCTCCTTTCATGAGCGTGTCGAAGTCAATGAAAACATCATTGAAATCTTCGAACTCCGCTGTGACATCCCTATTCGAATAATCTTGTTGTCTTCCAGTTCTAGGGGCTTTGCCTTCACCACTTGCATCAAGAAGAGGTAAAATCGCGAGAACGTAACTCATTCCTGGAGTTTCATCACAAGACTTTGAGTCCCCACTGTTAGATTTAGACGAGAAGTAATCAGTGGCAGTGGACTCATCACTACTACATTCAAACTCTCCCTCTTCCCTTTTCAAATCACTGTGGCCTTGCCCTCTCTTTGTTTGAACTCCTCTTCTGCTTCCTCCAAAATTGGAGGCATTCTACCTAGGCCGCTTAATCTAGTTGCAACAGCCTCTTCCCCCTCACATGCTTTATCAATGGATCCTCCGGACAGGCTTTCTCTCTCTTGAGAGGCGCCTTCTTCGAAATTGTGGAAGGAGGAAACAGATCTCGTATGAACCCTGGATCGAGCAGGAAAGGAATTTCCACTTGAATGGCAAATCTACCCTGAGTCAATAGTCCATAGCAACACAAGTTTCATCGTTCTATAATACTTTAACGCTTCTCTCCTCGACATCAGTTGTCTTTAAAGTCTCGCAAACTTCATTAAGTGTCGCTTCTCTGTTTGGCCTTGGAATGACTGCAAGAGACATATGGTTGGTTAAGAAACTCTATGGAAATACATTAAAAGCTCGATGAATAAAACGAAGCTTACCCTTCCCTCGTGGCATCTGACAAAGAAATATTTCGTCTTGAATTGCGATAAGTTGCTTTGCAAGCGCATGATGATTTTTTGATTCCTCTAGGCTTCAATTATAATCAAGGAGGGACCATCATCTCTCCTCTTAAATGCTAGAAAGTACCGCAACTTGTTGAAGCTTGAAGTGCAGTTGAACTCCCACATGAAAAGAGCATGTAAGCAATTCAAGATGGCGTGGCTATTCGAATGAAGCTAAAATAGAGAAATACCCAAATTTGAGCGAGTCTCGTATAGAAAGTCATTGAAGAGAGGCATAGATCCGTTTAAACACATGTATCAGTGGCAAGAGGTGTACCCCAAGGGAGGCATATGTGCGAATTCGTCCTTCTCCGGCAGACGAACATCCTTTTCAGGAATTCCGTGTTGCGCACAAATGTTATGAAGGACCTTGGCAGAAACAACCGATGAAGCTCTCTTAGGTGGATTAAGCAGAACTCTGAAGTTGGGAGGCATACGATCCATGGTTAGCCAACCGGGACTAACTAGTCATATTGAGCTTGCGAAGTGGATGATGACTCAGCTTCTGAAAGCATCGGGCTTCCCCCGATTGACTTATGATGCATGGATGACTGCTTCATTCTAAATAACAGAACTCGAGTCCGAAAAGGTTTGGTAAATATATCCTAAACTATCAGCTTCCCCTGCCACACTTGAATTCCGAAGAAACATTAACTCGTAATCGCCAAGTTGGATTTCAAGTGCTGACTGGGGAAAGTAAAGTGTGTTATCTAGATGGGATGAACTTGGTGCTCGATTCACTACGAACGCCCTATCCCATGTAGATAGTTCGCTCGCAGTGAAAGAAGAAAAGAACTTCTCGTGTCACTTCATTTTATACTTTAATGTCTACTCCTTGTACGCTTAACCATTATCGATCAATGATCGATAATAAATCCATTGTCCGAAGAGACACAAAAAGCTCTTCTCACTATAGGAACACCGAATGCGGAATAAACAAGCAGGATAAGCCCAAATTCTTGAAAAATCAGGATGGACCGGTGATATATCATGTGGTAACGTCTATGAAACTGGGAACTAGTCATTTTTGGTCTAACGGACAACGATAGAAAAATGCGTTAAGTATTAGACTATAGCCTAAATGTCGTTTTAGGAAGAAACTTAAGGCTCGACTGGCTATCTCGACCCATCAAACCGTAATCAACTCGAACTTCTCATAATCAACGTTGAAAATGGACACTAGTCATCAAGTCATTAAGCGAATGCAGTAATTAGTAAATCAGCTGAGCAAGCACATTTGAAATGGATCTAACGGCATAGGAAGAGTCAAAAATCAAAATCGGCGAGTTATGGAATGGATCGATGGTGAGCTGATGGTGGGTTGGCTACGATGCAACAGCGGGCTAGAGTTTGGATTCAAGTGAGATAATGGGATGACTAGAGTTTCATGAATTTGGCAAGTTCTTGGATGGATCAACGGTGAGTGGATTCTAACAGAGTGATGAACCTTGTCGAACTAGAGCTTTGATCGTTTGAAGGAAGTAAAAGTGATTCGGGTCGAGTGAATGACTTGGGTCGACTTGAGTAGTATAAATAGGTAGGCAAGAGATAACAAAAAAAATTGCTAAGTAGTAGGGTCACCTACGACTCATCATGGATCGCTAGCGATCCGACCTAACCTTGCAAATTTAAATAAACCAAGAAGTTAATTCGCTAGTGACCCATACCATATGGATCGCTAGCAATCCACAAAACAATGAAGAAAGAAGAGAAAAAGGAGCTTCACCTATTCTTTTGGCACTTGATTTCTTACACCTATTCATCACTCTGGGGCATGCCGGGGAATTACAGGAAGAAATTTGATCCGTTTTGGTAAGCAATAGTAGTCAGAACTAAAGAAAGATAACCAAAAATGTTGGGCTAACGTATTCGTTAAGCTCCAATGCAATAACTTGGAAATCGATAGATGGATATTGAGAACGATAACTTCCAAAGCACGCCTAGTTTACAACGAAGACGTATTCTGGGAGGCAAATGTCATTCGAGTTTTTAACCAAGTAGAAGCCAATAGGAAACAGAATGACTTCGTGTAAAAAGAATGGTTCAGGATTTAACCATAAAAGCTAAGACAAGGGATTAATAAGGGCCAAGCTATATGGCTAAGGCAACGACTGTGATCAACGAAGCCGAGAGATCAGCATTCTTTTTGTCCAATCAGCAGCAGAGCGCAAACAGCTAGTGAGTTGCCATCACAATGAAATAATTACGATAAAAGACTATCAAAACATCTCCAATTCCAAACTCCAGAGGAATTCTAACTTCTTGAATCATCAACGACCCATGCCTCTCCTTAAACCTTCAAACGAGTTGCTAAGGAATACTACAAAAAGGCTAAGACATTGGCTAGCAAATGAGCCAAGTCTATGGGTCGCTAGCAACCCATAGACCATGGGTCACAAGCGACCCATACCATGGATCGCTAGCGGCCCATTTTTTATCTTTTATTGCGAGCCAAACCTTCCCTGGCTTGTATTCTATCCACATACGAGTGGAAGTTGAAGTGGCTTGGACAAAAGTTCTTCGATCCATATAAATACTATCCTACCTACAAGATAAACTGGATCTTCTTCGGACTGGTTGTTGAAGCTCTGTTAGAATTATTCTTCACTCTCTATCTCCCTCAAAACAATCTCCAAAGGAATTCACTGTAATTCTCCAGTGGATTCCAACTCTTGGGATTCAATCTAGCTAGAGATAATCAAAGCCTTGTAATCAAACAACTCTTGTAATAACAACCAGTCTTTAATAAAACCATAAAATGGACATACGCTTCATTAATAGCCGAACCACTATAAAAATTCTCTATCTTCTTTCTTTTACTGTTCTTTTCTATATCTGTTATTTGTGATATTGCTCTGTTAGAACAGACCTGGTGCTTTCAAATTCAAACCAGAATGTTGATCAATTTTTTAGGTCAACAGAGGTTAACAATATCAGCCGAAAACACTAAAATAAAGACTACTCAAAAAGTCTACAATCCAAAAGCTTCTCTACCTTCAATTCCAATCTACACTGATGAGCAACACAAAAGAACTCAAGCTATTACTCAAAATGATTCAGGACTCCAACACACAATGCCTATTGAAGGGCCAGGTCAGAGTACAACTGAAAAATCAGATAGTATCACATCCAACGGTCAAGAGAATGAAGGCCTAGACCCTCAAGAGGAATAAACATCCATCTCACATCATATCAATGAACCTAATACTAGTCAACGACAAGCACCCTCCGAAGAAGGACATCATATGATAATAAGGTTCAAGCATGGAATATTCAAACCAAAAATATATACTACCATACGAAACCATGGTGAACCAGTCAACTATGAAGATGATGTAAAAGATAAAATGTGTAAATCAGCAATGGATGGGGAATATAATGCATTGATAAGAAACAAAACATAGAGTATTGTCACAGTTCCAAAGAATAAAAACATCATAGGATGCAAATGGACGTACAAAATCAGAAGGCATTCGGATGGCAGTATAGATAAGTACAAAGCAAGACTAGTTGCAAAGGGATTCTCAACAATATAGGCTCGATTTCAGTGGGACTTTCTCTTTGTAGTGAAACCAACAACTATCAGAGTTATTCTCACTATTGCTCTACATAACAGATGGAAAATTAGACAGTTGGATGTCAGTAATGCTTTTCTAAATGGTTAACTTCAAGAAGAATTGTACATGTATCAACCTCAAGGGTATACTCAAGGCAACAATAAGGAGCTCATATGCAAGCTACACACGGCAATTTATGGACTTAAACAAGCTCCCAGGGTCTGGTATGAAAAACTTAAGACTACCTTAGTTAATCTAGACTACAAGCTCACCAGATTAGACAATTCACTTTATGTCAAGCTAAATAGAAAGTCTACAACATATATACCGGTATATGTAGATGATCTTATATTACTAGAAGCGATGCTGAAGAAATAAACAGAGCTGTTAATTATCTTGACCAAACTTTTTCAATTAAAGACTTGGGTAATCTAAGCTACTTCCTTAGTATAGAAGTTTCAACCAAGTCTGAAGGAAAGCTTCTTTTATGTCAAAGAAAATATATCCATGATATTTTAAACAATAAAGACCTGAAACTTAATTTATGTGAGTTATATGGTCTTATATATGGAAAACATAAGCAACCAAAAGTTTTAAGTCCATCATAATATGGAGAGATATTAAGTAACTTTTCTATTGGTGTCATGTTTTGCAGGACCTTGGTTGGCATTCTGTTAATAAGATAAACAACTGTATTGAAGGAATCTGGCCAGAACTTCAGTGGAATCGATGCTTGTGCTAGTAGAATAAGCCATGTATCAACAATGTGTATGTGCTTTCTTTCAACAAAACCATTCTATTCTGAGGTATGCGGAGGTGATTTTGTGCACTATTCCCTTCTTTAGAAAATATTCCTTTAGAGGTTTGAATTCAGCTCCTCCATCTGTCTGAATTAACTTTAGTTCATTATTAGATTGATTCTCTGCTTGATTTATAAACTGGATCACTGCTCTTTGAGTTTCTGATATGGACTTAAGAAATTAGATCCAAGTATGTCTAGAAAAGGAGTCTACAAATGATATGTAATAATTAAATCCAAAATTAGTATTAACTACGGTAGGACCCCATCAGTCAACTACTACCATTTCTAAATATTATTATATTTTTCTGTTGATTTAGGAAATGGTAGCTTGTGACTTTTTCCCATTTGACATGATTCACATATATATGACAAAGATATATTTTCACATTCAAGATTATTACTTTTCAATACAAGCTTTACAGTTTCTACACTTGGATGACCCAATTTACAATGCCACAAATCAAACATCCTTTTATTATCAGCACTTGTGTAACATTTAGAGTAATTGCACCATTTCCCTCCAGGTCTTGGCTTACATTTCTACATCAAATTGAATATGTATAGGCCATTTTCCACATTTCCTTGTAGTAAAATTCTTTATTCAGTATGTCCCTAACTAGGCAGAATGTTGGGTAAAATTCAAAATAAACTTGATCATCATTAGCAAATTGAGAAATATTCATTAAGTTTTTCTTGATTTGGGGTACTCTAAGTAAATTGTTGAGATGCAATTCTCTTTTTCCATTAAGTTTGGTATTGCCAACATGAGTGATTTTAATTGACTTACCATTACCCATAAAAATAGACTACGTACCTTTATACTCCTTGTTTCCGCAGTTCAGATTATCAAGATTATTTGTGATATAGTTTGTAAACCTGAGTCTAGGTACTAGTCTTCATACTGTAGATCCTCCAATTTTGCTTGATGCTCCATTTCATTTTGACTTCTTGAATTGCTATTCTGGCTTCTTGATTCTGAATTTGATTGAGCTAGATTAATATTTGGATTGAATCCCTTTTGACTATTATTGGTTTACTGATTTGCTCCATACCCTTGATCAAATCTGAAATCACTTTTTATTGCAGTGTGCCCATACACTACAACAAAAAATACCCTATTACAACGCCTTTTTTACAACAGGCATTAGTGGCCCGTTGTAATAGAAGGCTATTACAACGGTCCATTCAGGCCCGTTGTAAAAGATGTCATATACAATGCCCCTTTTACAACGGGCATTGTTTGCCCATTGTAATAGAAGGCTGTTACAACGGTCCACTCTGGCCCATTGTAATAGATGCCAACTTTACAACGGTCAAAATTGCCCGTTGTAATAGCCTTTATTATATCGGTCCACTCATGCCCCTTTATTATATCGGCTGTTTTCTTTTGCAAGTGACAACTCGTTCTCTTTCGTATTGTCTTCAACTAAATTAGGGTTTCTGAAAGCGCCGACGTTGGTATCTCGATCGAATGATGATTTACGTCCCTTAGCTTTGTCGATCGATGCTTTCTTCTCTTTGCGCTCGTTCACGGCTGCTTCCAGTATTGAATTCGAATCAATGAATCTAGTATGTGAATTATATCGTTTAAATGCACTGTCGTGTTGCCTTGGCTCGAACTCGATTCGAGTTTTTGATTTATTGTTCTCTGTTTAGCTTCAAGCTCGAATGCTTTTTATGACCAGTGACGATTTGGGTTAAATAGGATTTTAATTCCTATATTCTCCTTCATTTGAATTTGTCATCTACTATGTTCTGGCCATTCGATTTTGTTTGATTGCTTGAGATGATTTCTGACTTTGTCACTTCATATATTTTTTATTTTACTTGATACTCACGGCTTTGAATTTCCTTGCTCACAACAGTTTCGATTTTTTCTCTGTAATTGAATTCGGATAGTGCTTTGATATTGAACTGCAGTTGTTTACTTGATAATTAAGGCTTTGATTTGTATTGTAAAATCTGCTTCCTGAAGATATAGATTTATTTCATCTCTGTAACATGTTGGAATTTGACTTGTTTGATTTCTACTTGCCATCCCATGACTACTGTACCATGATTTTTGAAATTGTTCGAACTTGAACCATGGTTGTTGATTTTTGCCTCTGTGACTTTTGATGACTTCGGTACTGTCACTGACGCTACTGTTTCATGACTTCATGTGGTATGTTCGTGGTCTTGACATCTGATGCATTGTGGTATGATTGTGTTGTTCACTTGATCTTTGTTGAGTTTTCTATCCACTGCTCGAGTTGAAGTCTGGTTGCATATATGAACTGGTTTTCCTATCTCGACTCTGGTTACATGTGCACCACTTTGCACTGGTCATTGCATATATTGTTTGAGTTGTTTCACTGATGCATCGTTTGTTTCCATTCACTTGAATTTAGTTGCATTCGTCTGGTTCAGTCTCGTACCACCTGCTGTTCACTTGTACTGTGATGTTGTCACATATGGAAGATGCTTCATCGACTTGGCTTTTGACATCACCTGACTTTGATCATTTTCTCACGGCTGCTCATTGTAGTCTGTCATCATATTATTTGATTTTGTGAAACTGTTTTGAGATTAGAATTTTACTTTCATTTTTCTGACTTGTTCATTTCGGCTTCATAAAAACTCTGGCATGTCTGCATCTGTTGTGATATATAAGCTTGTCTTGGTCTGTTGAAACCACAGTGGCATTTGCATATGTGTTCATCCACTTGTGTATACCTTTTGGTTCAAGCTGCAATGTGACTCGAGTCTGCTTGCATCTGCAGTGTAGTAGTGTTGTTTCATTGAGTCTGATTTCAAGACTTGTTTACAGCCATGTGTCATATGCATGTTGAAACATTGAGTCTGTACATTCACATTGCTATGTTGTATTTGAATCCATGTTTGACCTTGACTACACTTGATTTTTTGTAACTGTATTACTCTGACTAGAACCGGACCTGATTATATTATATAAAAATTTTAACCTCATTCTTTTTTTAGTATTAACTAAAAAGATAAGTAGGTACGAAACTGAATGGGAAGATACAGCTAGTTCGAGTTTTGAATAACTTGATCCGTGGTGGGAGGATTTTGAACTCGATCCCTTACCAAACTTAGAACCACCACAACATCATGAAATCCTGTCCTTGGATACCTTGTCGATTTTCGAAACGCCACAACCCCAAGCATGCAAACAAGTGGTGTGTTTTTGTGGAATCAATGCAGTGACCAAAGTCGCTGAGAATATATGTTTTGTCGGACGTCGATTTTTTGCTTGTGCAAATATATCAAATTGTTGTGGGTTTTTGGAGTGGATAGATCCACCACTTTGCCAAAGAGGAAGCGAATATGCGTTTGAGATGCAAATTGAAAAACATAGACTTGAGGCTATAATTCGGAGGTTGAAAATTAAAATAAGTAGTCTTAAATCATCTTAGTCTTTGATTGTACTGTAATTGAACTGTGTATCATAAATGAACTTGTATTTTGTTAAGCTTGATTGTAATGTAGTTGAATTATGTTTATCTATGTCCTCTATGGTTTGTTGGTACAATGTTCGTGGTTCAGAGATGTTCTTTATTGTTATTGTTTTATTATATGCATTCCGATGATTGTCCAGAAGAGGTGATTTTCTTCTTCTTTTCATATTAGCTTATAATTAATTCGCTGATACATTAAGTAATTTCTACATATTTATTTGTGTTCATTTCAGGCATCAATGCTCCTACTTCGCAATCCTTGTTCAATTACTTTTTATTGGTCGTGATTTATGGGGCCTTTTGATCAATAGGAAATAGCCTCTGTAGGTAAATTCTTGTTTATATATACTAATATACTATCTGTTTTAGATATATAATTCACTGTTAATTTTCCTAGTTTTTTAATTGTGATGCATCTTATATAACTTACTTTTGATGATATTTACTTGCATTTTTAGACATCCAAGATTTCGTATTGAGAATTTGCATCAGTTGACCAAACTAGAATCATTCTCAATTAATAATTAAATAATGATAATTATCTGCCTTTACACGGTTACTTGCATATTGTAAGTAGTTCAAATCAATAGCTAATAAAGACTAAGCATAATTTATCATATTCTTGTGTAAAAGAATTTTCCTTGCCTGTTACATGCATTTGTTCCTTATCCTGCTATTCTTTTCTTATACTTTTTGCCTTGCCAGTTTTATATAACTGGTCAATGACTCGGTATTCCTTCCTTTTGATTAAGTTGCTATGCACAATCTATAATACATTTTAAATAATGAAATGATTATGGTTAGCTGTTAGAAGCACTTTTAAGTAATTTTTCAAACTAATTAGTGTGTAGAGGCCATGGTATTCCTACCTTATACTTTCTTTGTCAATGTAGAAGCTAACTACCTTGGTGAGTGACTTTATATTTTTATCATTTATGATATATTTGCTATAAAATTAACATATTTTTATTTAGTTTAGATATAAAATGAATGAAATGGCTAAACGAATATTCATTATTATAGTGGGGAAGGCTTATCAATACACATCGTTCACAAGCGTTATGCTTCTTGATTGCTGGTCGATTCCATCTGTTATGTTTCTTACATGGATTTTCTTAAAGACAAAATACAGACTAAAGAAGTTTACTGGGGTTGCCACCTGTGTGGCTGGACTTGTTTTGGTTGTATTTTCCGATATGCATGCGCGTGATCGTGGAGGTATCATATTTCCTTTATTATATATAAATTGTAAAGGAATGTAAGGTAAAATTATTACAGTCCTTCCTCATTTGTACATATTCGTGTTTTCGTCGACAATGAATGGTTGGATAAAGGACTTCACATAGTTGCATACTTGCATTAGTTTGGAGATAGACGAATCCGGATCCATAATTGTACCAAGGAAGACGAGATGGAAGATGAGCAAGAAAAATAGCTCGGTTAAAGGCCGAAATAGCTGAGATTGAGGCAAAAATAAAGAAGCTGAAATCTAAAGCTGAGGCGAATCCAAACCCCACAACAGTATCTTTTTCCTCCTAGGTGGACATTTATGCATGTATGCATTGGAGTTAATTTACTAGTCATATCGTCCCCTCTTTAGTTATATCGTACTATCAGATAAGTTGGATCAATGATACCTATTCTGCAGATGTTTGAAATTTTTTGTCTTTATATAATGTTTTTTTGAATTTCGTCTTTATATGTTATTCAAATTTAGAGTTTGAATAACACAACTTACATAGCTTTACTTAGATTTTCAGCATTAGTCAATCACACAAAATTTGGGCTAAAATAATAGTAGATTAAGTTTATCTATCTTTTTGTTCAAAAGCTTATGCATACAAAACATAAAATGTACATGGGTCAGCAAACAGATAAATGCAAAAGCATAGTTTCAATGAAAGATAAAAATATTTATCATTTTGCTTCATAGCTAAATAAAAAGATAAATGTAGAAATTTAAACATTTGCATTTTTTACTATAATTATTTTTATATCACTTATGTTTTAATCTGTGCTTTGGTTAAAACAGTTTTGTATTCTTGTTATTTTACTGTGATGGATGTATATTTCTGCAAAAGATTGCAGTATATTCTTTAATACAAACATTTTGAAACATGAAGAAAAAGGATAAATGTAAAATGGGCAGATGCACATGTGTTAACCACAAAAATGGATACGCAATAGATTTTTGACTGAAAATAAGCAAAAGACTGGTTATTTGAAAATCTACACACTTATCATTTTCTTTAATGCAATATATCCATTAAGCATTTATGCTGGAAAAATATGTGGGATTGCAACAGGCAAGTCTCTGCAATATTTGTGATCTGTTTTAGTTGGTTTATGTTTTAAGAATTTGAAGTTGTATTGGGTACATATAGCTAGATAGAATTTTATGAATATAGAAGCACCAACTGTTGTAGTCTGCTTGATTTGGTACTTGCAGGTGTTACCATTTGTTTCTGTTCCAATAATACTTAAGGTGCTATCCTTTATGCATGAAGCCAGGAGTGTTACGACAAGCGAAAGTGAGTACTCGTTTTGTAACATATTTATAGTATAATTCAATTTTTGTAGATTGATGATTTTAATTGTTTACTTTTGATATATAGACGAGGAAGTGGAAAGCATGGGAAGCCGAGACTGCCTCGCTTGAATATCAGTTTATGAATAGCAAGTTCGCTTTCGAAATTATGCTATTAAAATTTTGTTCATGATTCAATTTTAGAGTAGGTAAGTTATTCGTTCTTTGTATGTAGACCCCTCAAGATTCTGGCTTACACACCAAACTTCTTCTGTAAGTGGTAGCCAGAAGTTGATTGGAAGTTGTGGGTGAATGGATGGTTTGGAAGGTTGTACTGATGGGGATGAGTGGATGGGTGGAAGGAAGGGGTGGTTTAGTAGTGTAGTATGGCCAGGTGAGATGTATAGTGCATAGAGTTGTTGATTTGCACAGTTTGCTTGGTAGGGGATAATCGATGATGGTTGAATGGGGTAAAGTATGTGGTTACAGGAATGGACTGGAGGAGTGTAAGTGTGGGTGACTACAGAGTGATGGAAGTTGATGGCCTAGAGTAGGTGCAGTGGGGTGGTACTGGAAGGGGATGAGACCGAGGCAGTGCAGCAGCTGTTAAGTGGTGCGTGGATGAACTTTGATATAGTGGTGATGTATGGATGTACTTGCGGGTAAATGAGAAGTTGTGCAAGCAGTATTTACTTAGTAGTGTTGAAGTGCATGCAGTAGCTATGTGGGGGTGCACAGTTCAGAAGTTTGATGATGTTGATATGTAGGGTTTTGAGATTTTGCTGTGGGAATGGTTTCGGTGTAGCATGCGGTGATTAAGTTGAGAGATGGACTGCTGATGTACAGGGAGGATGGTCGGTAGTTTGAAGATGACAGGGATATGGTAGTTGATATGAGATAGTGTTGTAGTTTGTATGGTGAAATGATGTTGGTGATGAAGGAGTATTATATGAAATATTATATGGAGTGGCTGATGGTGGTAGGAAAATTTGGCAGATGGGATGGATGTTAGCAGAGGCAATGAACTATTACTGATGAAACAGTGCGGGTGGTAGTGAAGACAAATTGGGTATTTGTAAATGGATATGATTGAGTATGAAGTTTGTGAATGGTAACAGCAGTAGCAGTTGATTGTATAGGAGTGTTCAGCAATGTAAGGGCAGAAGTTGTTTGGATGGAAGAGCAATGTTGTTGTATGGTTAGTGGGGAATATTGGTAGGGTAGTGTGGTGATTTCAGAGGAGGTAGTGCGTAAACATACACCAACCATCAAGACTTTCTAGCACTCCCGACATTAGATGGATTGTAAGAAATATTAGTCCCTCAACTTATAAACATGTAAAACTATGCTCAAATATTGTGCATTTTCTTCATTTTTTATTTGCTCTAAGATACATGTTTTATTTGCTCAAATATTGTACATGTTTTATAAACGTGTAAAACTATGCTTTTAGTCTTTTCATATGTGATTTAAATTATTTTATGACAATATTTAGTGTTATTATGAATGTATTGCATGGATGCTGCTGTAATTTTTTTAAAATTTGCATTTATTTTGCAACGAGCAATGTGCGTTGTTATATGAGCTTCTTACAACGGGTTATAGCCGTTGCAAAAAGGTATACTGCAACGATTTTTACAACGTGCTTTGTCCGTTGTAAAATGTGGTGGATCTATTACAATGAGGTCTATTACAATCGACACATGCCCGTTGCGAAACCCATATTACAACGGACATTGTCCATTGTAAAAAGACTGTTTTGTTGTAGTGATATTTTTCACAGATCTGACACCTTAGCCTATTTGAGTTATTAAACCTTCTTCTGTCTCTGTTAATCTGACCACCTCTTTTACTTTTTTCTGAAATCTGTTGTTACTTGATCTTTCTTGATTCTTGTTTTTGACATTTGAAGCATAGTTGACAAAGAGGTCTAAGTTTAGTGGTTTGTTCTATTCTATTCTCTTCTTCATGAGCAAGAAGGCTAGAATGTACATATTGTATATTTGAAAGTGTCTCTCTAGATGATATAATGGCAACAACTGACTCATACTCGTCGTCTAATCCACCCAAGATAGTTAAAATCTGCTCAGTATCAGACTCTCTGTGTCAAGTAAATTACAGTAAATCTTTACTTTGGTTAAGTATTCTCTTATAGACATATTGTCTTTATTTAAATTCTGAAGCTATCTTTTATAATTCATAATTCTTGCCGCTGATTGAGAATTAAAAATTTGCTCGACTGTTGACCATATTTCTTGAGATGTTTTGCAGCCAACAATTTGTGATAAAAGACTTACACCAATAGATGACATTAGCCAAGAAGCTAACAGGTTGTCTTGTCTCTGATAGTTGATATAGTCTTTGTTGGTTATAATCCTTCATTCTCCTTCTTGAATCATCTTTGGTGGTATAGCTAAAGTGCCATTTTTGTATTCTTCTAGCCCATAGCCTCTTATAGCTGTTTCTGTTTGATACTTTCAAGCTGAATGGCTAACTGAGTTTTTGGTTTTATAATTGACATCGTGGGCACATCTTTGTCTGATGGAGCAGTATTTGCTCCAGTGGGTGATGTGGTTACATAACTATTCTCTACTTCTCTAGCCATCTCAGGTTAGAGGGGATGACTGATTATAATGGTTCTTTATAAAAAGCAACACACTTCTAAGTGTGCAAAAAAAAGAAAAAAAAAAGAATGGCCCTCAAGATGCAGAAAAACAATCCAGAAATGAATTCCTGACTATAAGATAATGTTAAAACAGAAGGAGGAAAGATTCTCCGGTAAAGACAAGGGTTTGAAGGGAGAAATCAATGCAACCTATCTCAAATGATGAGGCTTCTTTGATGAGATACTGGCACGACACTGATTGAGAGCACCGAGGAAGACCGTTGATGCAAATCTCGATCTGAATCGCGATTTGTATTGAACAACAATACAGATCTCCAGTGATGAGATGAATTCTAAGGAAATTAAAACTCACAACCTCCTTCAAATGATGAAAATACACTGATGAAGAGGAAGGAAGCAATCTCTGACCATTTAGCCTATTATGGCTCTGATACCATAAAAGAATTTGAGAAAAAATGAAAAGATAATTTTTTTTATTGATGTAATGATACTGTAATCACTGTACAGAAAATGTGTTACATACTCGTGCTTTTATACGGTACAAATATATGGACAAAATACCAAAATGCCCCTGAAACCCTTTATATATAAATACATATTATCAGAAGACTTTGACTCATTCTTTATTTGTGATTGTGTGTCAGGGATGAGTATTTATGTGCATTCTTATACATGAATTCTTGCCACTTGTTCTCTTGTCACCCTATTGCTGAAATGTAGTGGGTTGTATGATTTATGTTCTAATCCGATTTGTATATCTTACTTGTATTCTGGTTGTAGCCCAGTCTATGCATACACCACCACACACGCGCGTGCCGCCGCTGTCCGACCGACCGAGCCGAACCAGATCGGGCTCGGGTACGGGTCTAAAATGACCATTCTTTTTGCTAGGCCATTGTTTAACGGTTTTGGGCTTCGGCTGAAACTGGGCTAGGCCTGTTATTTGAAGAGAAGCGGGCGGGTGAAGACGGACGCGGGTTTTGGGCTGAGGAGGCACGACTTCTGAAGCGGGCGCAAAAACGAACAGGTGCGACCTGTTACGAAGCAGAAACGGGCATCATTTTTTCTGAAAGGATGCGACCCGTTATGGCAAAATGGATGCGGCCCGTTAGTGGACGTAGTTTAATTTTTGGCGACCGGATGCGGCCTATTCAAAATGAATGGCCGCAACCGATAAACAGCAGTAGCAAAAGGCAGAAACGTGCGGCCTTTTACATGGAAACGGGCGCGACCGTTTGGACAAACGGGCACGACCGTTTGGACAAACGAGTGCAGACGCGACCGTTCGAAGGGATACGAACCAACTATAAATAAGGAGGAAACTGATCACTTTTCTCACTGAATTTCCAATCCGAATATCTCTTCTTTTCTAATAACTTCTGTTCTTATATTCAAATCACAGAGTGATATACTCATTATAATTTCGAGCAGAATTCGTCTATTGTATCTTGGAAGAATTTTGAAATAAAATTCTTAAGGAAATCGTTACGACGAGCCTCAGACATAATCCGGTTAGAATTCTAGTCTGTTTGTATGTTTATATACATTATTCTATATTCTATCCGTTATTCTGCTTACTATTTATTCAAAATAGTATAACGCTGTTGTTGTAACTTATTTACAACATTCATATTGTCATAATAATTAATACCGAATTCCAGTGTAGTGGAAATCTGAGTTATAAACTTGTGCGACGAGTTTATAATTGATTATTCTCTGTTTTGGTATACTAACAAATAACATCTTAAGAATTTTCAAAGAATACTACTCACAACAGACCTGAACCGTTCAAGCGAGATGGTGATGATTTCTTGACATGGCAGCATCCGAAGTTGTTTTATCTCACCACACTCAGTCTGCAAAAGTACCTCGAGGAGGAGGAACCGATTCATGCACCAGCCAAGGAAGCAGAGGTGAATACGTGGAAGCATTTCGATTTTTAATGCAGAAACTATATTCTGAATTGTCTCGACAAGGTGCTATACAAAGTATATCAGCCTTTAAAGACATCAAAAGCCCTCTAGAATGCACTTACCACAAAGTACAAGACGTAGAATATCAGTCTTAAGAAATTCATTATAGACAAATTCAAGGACTACAAGATGGTTGACTCTAAACCAGTAACCGCTCAACCGCATGAACTGCAAATCATCATTCATGAACTCAAAGCGGAAGGTCATAAGGTTGGAGAATCATTTTTGGTTGAAGCCATCATGGGGAAACTACCGCCATCATGGAGAGATTACCGCAACTATCTAAAGCATAAGAAGAAGGAAATCTCTTTATAGGATCTCATAGTTCGATTAAAAATTGAGGCAAACAACCGTGCAGTTACAAAACCAAGCGAGAAGGCATTTGTGGCTGAAGGGTCAAAGGCCAAAAACAAAAAGAAGAATTTCCAAAAGAAAAGGAAAGCTCAAGACAACCAAAAGACAAAAAACGAACCAAGAAGTTTAATGACGAATGTTGGGTTTGTGGAAAAGTTGGACATGCCGCTAAAGATTGCAGACACAAGAAGGAACGCAATAAAGAGGCAAATATAGTGGATAACATGGAAGTAGACGAGTCCAACTTCTCAGCGGTGGTATCTGAATGCAATCTGGTTCAGAATCCAAACCAATGGTGGGTAGATACAGGCGCTACTCGTCATGTTTGTTCTGAAAAATCCATGTTTTCTACATATCATAAATTCGATCACGAAGAAAAACTCTACATGGGTAATTCTGCAGTTTCATCAAAGGCAGTGGCACAGTATTCCTCAAGTTTACTTCTGGAAAAACTATTAAGTTGAATGACATGCTCTACGTTCTAGACATACGCAAGAATATCATCTCTGGTGCAGTCCTATCAAAGAAGGGATTCAAGATGGTGTTCGAGTCAGACAAGATGGTTCTGTCCAAAGATGGAATGTATATAGGAAGGGGATATTTATGTGATGGCCTATTTAAGGCAAATGTAGCCGTTGTCAACAACAAAAATATGTATTCTGATTGTGCTATTAATAAAATTGAAGTTTCTTATTTGCTTGAGCACGAAATTTTACTATGGCATGATAGATTGGGACTCATAAATTTCTGCAAAATGAAAACATTATCAAACTTGGGATTAATTGCAAAATTCCAAGTAGATAAGAACTACAAATGTGAGACATGTGTAGAAGCAAAAATGGTCAAACTACCATTTAAATCTATTGACAGAAGCATTGAACCATTAGGTTTGGTACATACAGATTTATGTGATTTTAAATCACTACCTACAAGAGGTGGGAAAAAGTATTCATTACTTTTATTGACGATTATACGCTATATTGCTATGTATATCTTTTAAATAGTAAAGATGAAGCAATAACAGCGTTCATAAAATACAAAGCTGAGGTAGAAAATCTGTTAAATAAAAAGATCAAGATACTAAGATCTGATCGAGGTGGAGAATATGAATCACCATTTGAGCAATTCTATGAAGAAAATGGAATAATTCATCAAACAACAGGTCCATATTCACCACAACAAAATGGTGTAGCCGAGAGGAAGAATAGAACGTTAAAAGATATGATTAATGTAATGCTTTTAACTTCTGGTCTACCGACGAACTTGTGGGGGGGAAGCCCTAAATATGTCTAATCATATATTAAATTAGGTTCCTCGTAATAAAACAGGAACAATTCCATATGAGATATGGAAAGGACACGAACCAAGCTACAAATACCTCAAAGTGTGGGGGTGCTTGACAAAAGTTCTAGTTCCGCCTCCCAAGAGAGTCAAACTTGGACCAAAAACAGTAGATTGTTATTATCTTGGGCTAGCCCAAAATATTAGTGCCTACAGATTTTTGGTATTCATGTCTAATATAACTGATATTCATGTAAATACAATCATGGAATCAAGAGATGCCTCATTCTTTGAAGATGTGTTTCCGCACAAAAGGAATGAAGGAAATAATGTCCCAAAAAGGACAAGGGAAGAATTAAAAGATTCACATGAAGATGAAACTCATCATGAAATTGAGGATGCTGAACCAAGAAGAAGCGTAAGGGCTAGAACTTTCAAAACATTTGGTTCAGACTTTTTTACATATGTATTAGAGCACGAACCTCAAACCTACAAGGAAGCAATGTCATCTTCTGAATCCTCATGTTGGAAAGAAGCAATCTAAAGTGAGATTGATTCAATTCTAAGTAATAAAACTTGGAAAATTGTTGATATTCCACCAGGAATAAAACCAATTGGCTGCCAATGGATTTTCAAGAAGAAAACGAAAGCAGATGGCTCCATCGACAAGTATAAAGCCAGATTAGTAGCCAAAGGATATCGTCAAAAAGAAGGAGTAGACTTTTTTGATACATATTCGCCGGTAACCCGAATAACCTCTATAAGAAAAAAAGAATATTAATAGCAATTGCATCCATCTATAATCTAGAGATTCATCAAATGGATGTAAAAACAGCATTCTTTAGTGGAAATCTCGATGAGGAAATTTACCTGGAGCAACCTGAGGGAATTATTTCCAAAGGAAATGAAAACAAAGTTTTAGATTAGTCAAATCATTATACGGACTAAAACAAGCTCCAAAGCAATGGCATGCAAAATTTGATAGTGTCATGATGAGAAATGGTTTTCGTATAAATGAATGTGACAAATGTGTTTATTATAAACAACTTGGACAATCATATGTATTGATCTGTCTATATGTGGACGATATGCTAATATTCGGTCCAAATACTCAGGTAATTGAGACCATAAAGAAAATGTTGATCAACGATTTCGACATGAAAGACTTGGGTGTTGCAGATGTTATTTTGGGAACAAAAATAATAAGAACACCTAATGGAATTGAGTTATCTCAATCACATTATGTAGAAAAAGTGATTGAAAGATTTAAAAATTTTGGAACTAAAGGAGTAAATACACCTTTTAATCCATCAGAAGTACTGCATAAAAACACTAATGAGAGTGTAATGCTACTGGAATATTCTTGTGTAATAGGATGTCTCATGTATCTCATGAATTGCACAAGACCAGATATAGCTTATGCAGTAAGTCGATTGAGCAGGTATACGAGCAATCCAGGGAAGGAACACTGGAAAGCACTAATGAGAGTGCTTGGATATTTAAAAAATACCACTACCTATTCCTTACATTATGGGAAATATCCTGCCGTCTTAGAAGGATATAGTGATGCAAATTGGATTGCAGATTCACATGAATCAAAATCAACAAGTGGTTATGTCTTTACCCTAGCAGGGGCAGCAGTGTCATGGAAATCTACTAAACAACCATGCATAGCTCGATCCACTATGGAATCAGAGTTTATTGCATTAGATAAAGCAGGCGAAAAAGCAGAATGGCTTCGTCACTTTTTAGAAGATATTCCGTTCTGGCCTAAAGCTGTACCGGCCATATGCATACACTGCGATAACCAAGCAGCACTAAGCAGAGCGCAAAACTTTGTGTATAATGGAAAGTCACGACACATTCGTCGACGCCATAACACAATTAGGCAGTTACTCTCAAATGGAACTATTTCCATAGATATGTAAGAACAAATGATAACCTAGCGGATCCGTTTACTAAAGGTTTACCAAGAGAAAAGATTAACTGCGCATCAAAGGGAATGGGTTTAAAAGCCTAAATTAATAAGAGTTATCTTATACGGAAACCTATCCTAGCGACTGGAGATCCCACGGACTAGGACCAATAGGCGAACCTGTTCTGAATAACTCAAGACGTAATGCATTTGCTAGGACATACTCCTATTCCATTCCTATGGTGCAAAATATAAATGCATGCCTACGGAAGTATTAATAGGTTAAAGCTATGTTTTTTAATGATGACCATATCTTGGAAATAACAAGTGGGGTATTTGTAGGATACTCTTAATGGTGCGATCACCTATGTAAGTGTGAGCTGGGTCGGCTCTATGAGAATTTTACAAAGCTTTAAATTCTCTATAACACTCACAGAACCAAGTAGTGTTCAGGACCAAAATGAACACAACCAAGAAATTGGATGAGAAGGGAATCAATGCTTCGTAAAGCTTATTGTCTGGAATTACAATAAAGCCTGACGGTTCAAGATGAAATATTTCACCGATAAGCCAAGTAAATATGATAAGTTTTAACTAGGGAAAGTTCAAAGTGAATTATCTACTTATCCACGATAAAGCATTAATTCTATATACACGATGTGATATTCCACTTTGTGTGGGGGAAAGAATATTATCATTGATGTGGGGGATTGTTAAAATTAAAAGGATTGAATGTGAATGAAATATCCTTTAGTCCCACATTGCCAAAAATCAAAATAGAAATGAAGTATATCAATAGCCTTCTCATGGGGAGGTTGGGGCATTGGGGCACCCCAAATGTATACTTCGTTGTGAGGAACGAGACCATGCTTCACCACCACACATGCGCGGGCGCCGCTGCCGCCGTCCGTCCGACCGACCGAACCGAACTGGGCCGGGCTCGGGTACGGTCTAAAATGACCATTATTTTTGCTAGGCCATTGTTTAACGGTTTTTGGCTTCGGCTGAAACTGGGCTGGGCCTGGAATTTGAAGAGAAGTGGGCGGTTGAAGACGGACGCGGGTTTTGGACTGAGGAGGCGGGACTTCTGAAGCGGGCGCAAAAACGAACAGGTGCGACCTGATACGAAGAAGAAACGGGGCTTCTGAGTTATAAACTTGTGCGACGAGTTTATAATTGATTATTCTCTGTTTGGTATATTAACGAATAACATCTTAAGAATTTTCAAAGAATGCTACTCACAACAGACCTGAACCGTTCAAGGGAGATGGTGATGATTTCTTGACATGGCAGAATCAGAAGTTGTTTTATCTCACCACACTCGGCCTACAACAGTACCTCGAGGAGGAGGAACCGATTCCTTCACCAAGCAAGAATGCAGAGGTGAATACATGGAAGCATTCCGATTTTTATGAAGAAACTATATTCTGAATTCTCTCGACAAGGTGCTATACAAAGTATATCGGCCTTTAAAGAAATCAAACGCATTCTAGAATGCACCTACCACAAAGTACAAGACGTAGAATATCAGTCTTAAGAAATTCATTGCAAACAAATTCATGGACTACAAGATGGTTGACTCCAAACCAGTAACCGCTCAACTGCATCAACTGCAAATCATCATTCATGAACTCGAAGCGAAAGGTCATAAGATTGGAGAATCATTTTTGGTTGAATTCATCACGGGAAAACTACCGCCGTCATGGAGAGATTACTGGAACCATCTAAAGCATAAGAAGAAGGAAATCTCTTTGCAGGATCTCATGGTCCGACTAAAAATTGAGGCAGACAACCGTGCAGTTACAAAACCAAGCGAGAAGGCATTTGTGGCTGAAGGGTCAAAGACCAAAAACAAAAAGAAGAATTTCCAAAAGAAAAGGAATGCTCAAGACAACAAACCAAAAGACAACAAACCAACCAAGAAATTTAATGGCGAATGTTGGGCTTGTGGAAAAGTGGGACATGCCGCTCAAGATTGCAGACACAAGAAGGAATGCAATAAAGAGGCAAATACAATGGATAACATGGAAGTAGACGAGTCCAACTTCTCGAAGGTGGTATCTGAATGCAATCTGGTTCAGAATCCTAACCAATGGTCGGTAGATACAGGCGCTACTCGTCATGTTTGTTCTGACAAATCCATGTTTTCTACATATCAGAAATTCGATCAGGAAGAAAAACTCTACATGGGTAATTCTGCAGTTTCCATGATCGAAGGCCGTGGCATAGTAATCCTTAAGTTTACTTCTGGAAAAATTATTAAGTTGAACGACATGCTCCACTTCCAGACATACGCAAGAATCTCATCTCTGGTGCAGTCCTATCAAAGAAGGGATTCAAGATGGTGTTCGAGTCAGACAAGATGGTTCTGTCCAAAGCTGGAATGTATATAGGAAGGGGATATTTATGTGATGGCCTATGTAAGACAAATGTAGCCGTTGTCGGCAACAAAAATATGTATTCTGATTGTGCTATCAATAAAATTGAAGTTTCTTATTTGCTTGAGCACGAAATTTTACTATGGCATGATAAACTGGGACACATAAATTTCCGCAAAATGAAAACATTATCAAACTTGAGATTAATTCCAAAATTCCAAGTAGATAAGAACTACAATTGTGAGACATGTGTAGAAGCAAAAATGGTCAAACAACTATTTAAATCTGTTGACAGAAGCACCAAACCATTAGGTTTGGTACATACAGATTTATGTGATTTTAAATCACTACCTACAATAGGTGGGAAAAAGTATTCATTACTTTTATTGACGATTATACGCTATATTGCTATGTATATCTTTTAAATAGTAAATATGAAGCAATAACAGCGTTCATAAAATACAAGGCTGAGGTAGAAAATCTGTTAAATAAAAAGATCAAGATACTAAGATCTGATCGAGGTGGAGAATATGAATCACCATTTGAACAATTCTGTGAAGAAAATGGAATAATTCATCAAACAACAGATCCATATTCACCACAACAAAATGGTGTAGCCAAGAGGAAGAATAGAACGTTAAAAGATATGATTAATGCAATGCTTTTAACTTCTGGTCTACCGACAAACCTGTGGGGGGAAGCCCTAAATATGTCTAATCATATATTAAATAAGGTTCCACACAATAAAATAGGAACAATTCCATATGAGATATGGAAAGGACACGAACCAAGCTTTAAATACCTCAAAGTGTGGGGGAGCTTGGCAAAAGTTCCAGTTCCGCCTCCCAAGAGAGTCAAACTTGGACCAAAAACAGTAGATTGTTATTATCTTGGGCTAGCCCAAAATAGTAGTGCCTACGGATTTTTGGTATTCCAATTTGATATAACTGATATTCATGTAAATACGATCATGGAATCAAGAGATGCCTCATTCTTTGAAGATGTGTTTCCGCACAAAAGGAATGAAGGAAATAATGTCCCAAAAAGGACAAGGGAAGAATCAAAAGATTCACATGAAGATGAAACTCATCATGAAATTGAGGATGCTGAACCAAGAAGAAGCGTAAGGGCTAGAACTTCCAAAACATTTGGTTCGGACCTTTTGACATATGTATTAGAGCACGAACCTCAAACGTACAAGGAAGCAATGTCATCTTCTGAATCCTCATGTTGGAAAGAATCAATCCAAAGTGAGTTTGATTCAATTGTAAGTAATAAAACTTGGGAAATTGTTGATATTCCACCAGGAATAAAACTAATTGGCTGTAAATGGATTTTCAAGAAGAAAATGAAAGCAGATGGCTCTATCGACAAGTATAAAGCCAGATTAGTGGCCAAAGGATATCGTCAAAAAGAAGGAGTAGACTTTTTTGATACATATTCGCCGGTAGCATGAATAACCTCTATAAGAATGTTAATAGCAATTGCATTCATCTATAATCTAGAGATTCATCAAATGGATGTAAAAACAGCATTCTTAAATGGAAATCTCGATGAGGAAATTTACATGGAGCAACTTGAGGGATTTATTTCCAAAGGAAATGAAAACAAAGTCCGTAGATTAGTCAAATCATTATAAGGACTAAAACAAGTTCCAACGCAATGGCATGCAAAATTTGATAGTGTCATAATAAGAAAAGGTTTTCGTATAAATGGATGTGACAAATGTGTTTATTATAAACAATTTGGACAATCATATGTCATGATCTGTCTATATTTGGACGATATGCTAATATTCGATCCAAATACTTAGGTAATTGAGACCATCAAGAAAATGCTGATCAACAATTTCGACATGAAAGACTTGGGTGTTGCAGATGTTATTTTGGGAATAAAAATAATAAGAACACCTAATGGAATTGAGTTATCTCAATCACATTATGTAGAAAAAGTTATTGAAAGATTTCAAAATTTTGAAATTAAAGGAGTAAATACACGTTTTAAATCCATCAGAAGTACTGCATAAAAACACTAATGAGAGTGTAATGCAACTGGAATATTCTCGTGTAATAGGATGTCTCATATATCTCATGAATTGCACAAGACCAGATATAGCTTATGCAGTAAGTCGATTGAGCAGGTATACGAGCAATCCGGGGAAGGAACACTGGAAAGCACTAGTGAGAGTGCTTGTATATTTAAAAAATACCACTACCTATTCCTTACATTATGGAAAATATCCTGCTCTCTTAGAAGGATATAGTGATGCAAACTGGATTGCAGATTCAGAGGAATCAAAATCAACTAGTGGTTATGTCTTTACCCTAGCAGGGGCAGCAGTGTCATGGAAATCTACTAAACAAACATGCATAGCTCGATTCACTATGGAATCAGAGTTTATTGCATTAGATAAAGCAGGCGAAGAAGCAGAATGGCTTCGTCACTTTTTAGAAGATATTCCGTTCTGGCCTAAACCTGTACCGGCCATATGCATACACTGCGATAACCAAGCAGCGCTAAGCAGAGCGCAAAACTTTGTGTATAATGGAAAGTCACGACACATTCGTCGAGGCCATAACACAGTTAGGCAGTTACTCTCAAATGGAACTATTTCCATAGATTATGTAAGAACAAATGATAACTTAGCAGATCCGTTTACTAATGTTTTATCAGGATAAAAGATTAACTGCGCATCGAGGGGAATGGGTTTAGAAGCCTAAATTAATAAGGGTTATCTTATACGGAAACATATCCTAGCGACTGGAGATCCCACAGACTAGGATCAATAGGCAAACCGGTACTGAATAACTCAAGACGTAATGCATTTGTTTGGACATACTCCTATTCCATTCCTATGGTGCAAAATATAAATGCATGCCTACAGAAGTATTAATAGGTAAAAACTATGTTTTTTTAATGATGACCATATCTTGGAAATAACAAGTGGGGTATTTGTAGGATACTCTTAATGGTTGCGATCACCTATGTAAGTGTGAGCTGGGTCAGTTCTATGAGAATTTTACAAGTCTTTAAATTCTCTATAACACTCGCAGAACCAAGTAATATTCAGGACCAAAATGAACACAACCAAGAAATTGGATGAGAAGGGAATCAATGCTTCGTAAAGCTTATTGTGTGGATATACAATAAAGGCTGACGGTTCAAGATGAAATATTTCACCGATTAGCCAATTAAATCCAATAAGTTTTAAGTAGGGAAAGTTCAAAGTGAAATATCTACTTATCCACGATAAAGCATTAATTCTATACATACTCTGTGATATTCCACTTTGTGTGGGGGAAAGAATATTATCATTGATGTGGGGGATTGTTAAAGTTAAATGATTGAATGTGAATGAAATATCTTTTAGTCCCACATTGCCAAAAATCAAAATAGAAATGAAGTATATCAATAGCCTTCTCATGGGGAGGTTAGGGCCTTGGGGCACCCAAATGTATACTTCGTTGTGAGGAGGGAGGCCATGCTTCACCATCACACACGCGCGCGAGCCGCCGCCGTCCGTCCGACCGACCGAACCGAACCGTGCCGGGCTCGGGTACGGGTTTAAAATGACCATTCTTTTTGCTAGGCCATTGTTTAACGGTTTTGGGCTTCGGTTGAAACTGGGCTGGGCCTGGAATTTGAAGAGAAGCGGACGGGTGAAGACGGACGCAGGTTTTGGACTGAGGAGGCGGGACTTCTTAAGCGGGTGCAAAAACGAACAGGTGCGACCTGTTACGGAGCAGAAACGGACAGCATTTTTTCTGAAAGGATGCGACCCGTTATGGCAAAACGGACGCGCCCGTTAGCGGGTGCAGTTTAATTTTGGTGAACGGATGCGGCCTATTCAAACTGAATGGGCGCAACCAATAAACAGCAGCAGCAAAAGGCAGAAACATGCGGCCTTTTACATGGAAACGGGCGCGACCGTTTGGACAAACGGGTGTAGATGCGACCGTTCGAAGGGATAGGAACCAACTATAAATGAGGGGGAAAACTGATCACTTTCCTCACTGAATTTCCAATCCAAATATCTCTTCTCTTCTAATGGAAATCTGAGTTATAAACTTGTGCGACGAGTTTAGAATTGATTATTCTCTGTTTTGGTATACTAACGAATAACATCTTAAGAATTTTCAAAGAATACTGCCCACAACAGACCTGAACCGTTCAAGGGAGATGGTGATGATTACTTGACATGACATAATCAGATGTTGTTTTATCTCACCGCACTCGGTCTGCAAAAGTACCTCAAGGAGGAGGAACCGATTCCTGCACCAGGCAAGGAAGCAGAGGTGAATACGTGGAAGCATTCCCATTTTTTATGTAGAAACTATATTCTGAATTGTCTCGACAGGGTGATATACAAAGTATATCAGACTTTAAAGACATCAAAAGCACTATGGAATGCACTTACCATAAAGTACAAGACGCAGAGTATCAGTCTTAAGAAATTCATTGTAGACAAATTCATGGACTACAAGATGGTTGACTCCAAACCAATAACAGCTCAACTGCATGAACTGCAAATCATCATTCATGAACTCGAAGCGGAAGGTCATAAGGCTTGAGAATGATTTTTGGTTGAATCCATCACGGGGAAACTACCGCCATCATGGAGAGATTACCGTAACTATCTAAAGCATACGAAGAAGGAAATCTCTTTACAGGATCTCAAAGTTCGATTAAAAATTAAAGCAGACAACCGTGCATTTACAAAACCAAGCGAGAAGTCATTTGTGGCTGAAGGGTCAAAGACCAAAAACAAAAAGAAGAATTTCCAGAAGAAAAGGAAAGCTCAAGATAACAAACCAAAAGACAACAAACGAACCAAGAAGTTTAATGGCGAATGTTGGGTTTGTGGAAAAGTTGGACATGCCGCTAAAGATTGCAGACACGAGAAGGAAAGTAATAAAGAGGCAAATATAGTGGATAACATGGAAGTAGACGAGTCCAACTTCTCGGAAGTGGTATCTGAATGCAATCTGGTTCAGAATCCTAACCAATGTAGGTAGAAACAGGCGCTACTCGTCATGTTTATTCTGACAAATCCATGTTTTCTACATATCAGAAATTCGACCACGAAGAAAAACTCTACATGGGTAATTCTGCAGTTTCCATGATCGAAGGCAGTGGCACAATAATCCTCAAGTTTACTTCTGGAAAACTGTTAAGTTGAATGACGTGCCTCACGTTCCAAACATACGCAAAAATCTCATCTGTGGTGCAGTCCTATCAAAAAAGGGATTCAAGATGGTGTTCGAGTCAGACAAGATGGTTCTGTCCAAAGCTGGAATGTATATAGGAAGGAAATATTTATGTGATGGCCTATTAGAGACAAATGTAGCCGTTGTCGGCAACAAAAATATGTATTCTGATTGTTCTATTAAAAAAATTGAAGTTTCTTATTTGCTTGAGCACGAAATTTTACTATGGCATGATAGATTGGGACACATAAATTTCCGCAAAATGAAAACATTATCGAACTTGGGATTAATTCCAAAATTCCAAGTAGATAAGAACTACAAATGTGAGACATGTGTAGAAGCAAAAATGGTCAAACAACCATTTAAATCTGTTGACAGAAGCATCGAACCATTAGGTTTGGTACATACAGATTTATGTGATTTTAAATCACTACCTACAAGAGGTGGGAAAAAGTATTTCATTACTTTTATTGACGATTATACGCGATATTGCTATGTATATCTTTTAAATAGTAAAGATGAAGCAATATCAGCGTTCATAAAATACAAGGCTGAGGTAGAAAATCAGTTAAATAAAAAGATCAAGATACTAAGATCTGATCGAGGTGGAGAATATGAATCACCATTTGAACAATTCTGTGAAGAAAATGGTATAATTCATCAAATAATAGCTCCATATTCACCACAACAAAATGGTGTAGCCGAGAGGAAGAATAGAACGTTAAAAGATATGATTAATGCAATGCTTTTAACTTCTGGTCGATCGACGAACTTGTGGGGGGAAGCCCTAAATATGTCTTGTCATATATTAAATAAGGTTCCTCACAATAAAACAAGAACAATTCCATATGAGATATGGAAAGGAAACGAACCAAGCTTTAAATACCTCAAAGTGGGGGGGTGCTTGGCAAAAGTTCTAGTTCCGCCTCCCAAGAGAGTCAAACTTGAACCAAAAATAGTAGATTGTTATTATCTTGGGCCAGCCTAAAATAGTAGTGCCTACAGATTTTTGGAATTCAAGTCTGATATATCTTATATTCATGTAAATATAATCATGGAATCAAGAGATGACTTATTCTTTGAAGATGTGTTTCCGCACAAAAGGAATGAAGGAAATAATGTCCCAAAAAGACAAGGGAAGAATCAAAAGATTCACATGAAGATGAAACTCATCATGAAATTGAGGATGCTGAACCAAGAAGAAGCGTAAGGGCTAGAACTTCCAAAACATTTGGTTCGGACTTTTTTACATATGTATTAGAGCTCGAACCTCAAACGTGAAGGAAGCAATGTCATCCTCTGAATCCTCATGTTGGAAAGAAGCAATCCAAAGTGAGATTGATTCAATTCTAAGTAATAAAACTTGAGAAATTGTTGATATTCCACCAGGAATAAAACCAATTGGCTGCAAATGGATTTTCAAGAAGAAAATAAAAGCAGATGGCTCTATCGACAAGTATAAAGCCAGATTAGTAGCCAAAGGATATCGTCAAAAAGAAGGAGTAGACTTTTTTGATACATATTCGCCGGTAACATGAATAACCTCTATAAGAATGTTAATAGCAATTGCATCCATTTATAATCTAGAGATTCATCAAGGATGTAAAAACAGCATTCTCAAATGGAAATCTCGATGAGGAAATTTACATGGACCAACATGAGGGATTTATTTCCAAAGGAAATGAAAACAAAGTCTGTAGATTAGTCAAATCATTATACGGACTAAAACAAGCTCCAAAGCAATGGCATGCAAAATTTGATAGTGTCATGATGAGAAATGGTTTTCGTATAAATGAATGTGACAAATGTGTTTATTATAAACAACTTGGAAACGGGCGCGACCATTTGGACAAACAGGTGCAGACGCGACCGTTTGCAGGAATATGAACCAACTATAAATAAGGAGGAAAACTTATCACTTTCCTCACTGAATTTTCAGTCCGAATATCTCCTCTCTTCTAATGGAAATCTGAGTTATAAACTTGTGCGACGAGTTTATAATTGATTATTCTCTGTTTTAGTATATTAACAAATAACATCTTAAGAATTTTCAAAGAGTACTCCCAACAGACCTGAACTGTTCAAGGGAGATGGTGATGATTTCTTGACATGGCAGAATCGGATGTTGTTTTATCTCACCACACTCGGTCTGCAAAAGTACCTTGAGGAGGAGGAACCGGTTCCTACACCAGACAAGAAAGCAGAGGTGAATACGTGGAAGCATTCCATTTTTTATGCAGAAACTATATTCTGAATTGTCTCGACAAGGTGCTATACAAAGTATATCAGCCTTTAAAGACATCAAAAGCACTCTGGAATGCACTTACCACACAGTACAAGACTCAGAATATCAGTTTTAAGAAATTAATTGTAGACAAATTCATGGACAAAAAGATGGTTGACTCCAAACCAGTAACCGCTCAACTGCATGAACTGCAAATCATCATTTATGAACTCGAAGCGGAAGGTCATAAGGTTGGAGAATCATTTTTGGTTGAAGCCATCATGGGGAAGCTATCGCCGTCATGGAGAGATTACCACAGCTATCTAAAGCATAAGAAGAAGGAAATCACTTTACAGGATCTCATAGTCCGATTAAAAAATGAGGCAGACAACCGCGCACTTACAAAACCAAGCGAGAAGGCATTTGTGGCTGAAGGGGCGAAGACCAAAAACAAAACGAAGAATTTCCAGAAGAAAAGGAATGCTCAAGACAACAAACCAAAAGACAACACATGAACCAAGAAGTTTAATGGCGAATGTTGGGTTTGTGGAAAAGTTGGACATGCCGCTAAAGATTGCAGACACAAGAAGGAACGCAATAAAGAGGCAAATATAGTGGATAACATGGAAATAGGCGAGTCCAACTTCTCGGTGGTAGTATCTGAATGCAATCTGGTTCAGAATCCTAACCAATGGTGGGTAGATACAGGCGCTACTCGTCATGTTCGTTCTGACAAATCCATGTTTTCTACATATCATAAATTCGATCACGAAGAAAAACTCTACATGGGTAATTCTGCAGTTTCCATGAACGAAGGCAGTGGCACAGTAATCCTTAAGTTTACTTCTCGAAAAACTATTAAGTTGAATGAGCTGCTCCACGTTCCAGACATACGCAAGAATCTCATCTCTGGTGCAGTCCTATCAAAGAAGGGATTCAAGATGGTGTTCGAGTCAGACAAGATGGTTCTGTCCAAAGCTGGAATGTATATAGCAAGGGGATATTTATGTGATGGCCTATTTAAGACAAATATAGCCGTTGTCGGCAACAAAAATATGTATTCTGATTGTGCTATTAATAAAATTGAAGTTTCTTATTTGCTTGAGCACGAAATTTTACAATGGCAAGCTAGATTGGGGCACATAAATTTCCGCAAAATGAAAACATTATCAAACTTGGGATTAATTCCAAAATTCCAAGTAGATAAGAACTACAAATGTGAGACATGTGTAGAAGCAAAAATGGTCAAACAACCATTTAAATCTGTTTATAGAAGCACCGAACCATTAGGTTTGGTACATACAAATTTATGTGATTTTAAATCACTACCTACAAGAGGTGGGAAAAAGTATTTCATTACTTTTATTGACGATTATACGCGATATTGCTATGTATATCTTTTAAATAGTAAAGATGAAGCAATAACAGCGTTTCTAAAATACAAGGCTGAGGTAGAAAATCAGCTAAATAAAAAGATCAAGATACTAAGATCTGATCGAGGTGGAGAATATGAATCACCATTTGAACAATTCTGTGAAGAAAGTGGAATAATTCATCAAACAACAGCTCCATATTCACCATAACAAAATGGTGTAGTCGAGAGGAAGAATAGAACGTTAAAAGATATGATTAATGCAATGCTTTTAAATTCTGGTCTACCGACGAACTTGTGGGGGGAAGCCCTAAATATGTCTAGTCATATATTAAATAAGGTTCCTCACAATAAAACAGGAACAATTCCATATGAGATATGGAAAGGACACGAACCAAGCTTTAAATACCTGAAAGTGTGGGGGTGCTTGGCAAAAATTCTAGTTCCGCCTCCCAAGAGGGTCAAACTTGGACCAAAAATAGTAAATTGTTATTATCTTGGGCCAGCCCAAAATAGTAGTGCCTACAGATTTTTGGTATTCAAGTCTGATATAACTGATATTCATGTAAATATAATCATGGAATCAAGAGATGCCTCATTTTTGAAGATGTGCTTCCGCACAAAAGGAATGAAGGAAATAATGTCCCAAAAAGGACAAGGGAAGAATCAAAAGATTCACATGAAGATGAAACTCATCATGAAATTGAGGATGCTAAACCAAGAAGAAGCGTAAGGGCTAGAGCTTCCAAAACATTTGGTTTGGACTTTTTTACATATGTATTAGAGCACGAACCTCAAACGTACAAGGAAGCAATGTCATCTTCTGAATCCTCATGTTGGAAAGAAGCAATCCAAAGTGAGATTGATTCAACTCTAAGTAAGAAAACTTGGGAAATTCTTGATATTTCACCAGGAATAAAACCAATGGGCTGCAAATGGATTTTCAAGAAGAAAATGAAAGCAGATGGTTCTATCGACAAGTATAATGCCAGATTAGTAGCCAAAGGATATCGTCAAAAAGAAGGAGTAGACTTTTTTGATACATATTCGCCAGTAACACGAATAACCTCTGTAAGAATTTTAATAGCAATTGCATCCATCTATAATCTAGAGATTCATCAAATGGATGTAAAAACAGCATTCTTAAATGGAAATCTCGATGAGGAAATTTACGTGGAGCAACCTGAGGGATTTATTTCAAAGGAAATGAAAACAAATTCTGTAGATTAGTCAAATCATTATACGGACTAAAACAAGCTCCAAAGCAATGGCACGCAAAATTTGATAGTGTCATGATGAGAAATGGTTTTCATATAAATGAATGTGACAAATGTGTTTATTATAAACAACTTTGGCAATCATATGTGATGATCTGTCTATATGTGGAAAATATGCTAATATTCGGTCCAAATACTCAGGTAATTGAGACCATAAAGAAAATGTTGATCAACATATTCAACATGAAAGACTTGGGTGTTGCAGATGTTATTTTGGGAATAAAAATAATAAGAACACCTAATGAAATTGAGTTATCTCAGTCACATTATGTAGAAAAGGTGATTGAATGATTTCAAAATTTTGGAATTAAAGGAGTAAATACACCTTTTAATCCATCAGAAGTACTGCATAAAAACACTAATGAGAGTGTAATGCAACTGGAATATTCTCGTGTAATAGGATGTCTCATGTATCTCATGAATTGCATAAGACTAGATATAGCTTATGCAGTAAGTCGATTGAGCTGGTATACGAGCAATCCAGAGAAGGAACATTGGAAATCACTAATGAGAGTGCTTGGATATATAAAAAATACCACTACCTATTCCTTACATTGTGGAATATATCCTGCCATCTTAGAAGGATACAGTGTTGCAAACTGGATTACAGATTCAGTGGAATCAAAATCAACAAGTGGTTATGTCTTTACACTAGCAGTGGCAGCAGTGTCATGGAAATCTACTAAACAAACATGCATAGCTCGATCCACTATGGAATCAGAGTTTATTACATTAGATAAAGCAGGCGAAGAAGCAGAATGGCTTCGTCACTTTTTAGAAGATATTCCGTTCTGGCCTAAATTTGTACCGGCCATATGCATACACTGCGATAACCAAGCAGCGCTAAGCAGAGTGCAAAACTTTGTGTATAGTGGAAAGTCACGACACATTCGTCGACGCCATAACGCATTTAGGCAGTTACTCTCAATTGGAACTATTTCCATAGATTATGTAAGAACAAATGGTAACCTAGCGGATCCGTTTACTAAAGGTTTAGCAAGAGAAAAGATTAACTGCGCATCGAGGGGAATGGGTTTAAAAGCCTAAACTAATAAGAGTTATCTTATACGGAAACCTATCCTAGCGACTGGAGATTCCACGGACTAGGATCAATAGGCAAAGCATGAATAACTCAAGACGTAATGCATTTGTTTGGACATACTCCTATTCCATTCCTATAGTGCAAAACCTAAATGCATGCCTACAGAAGTATTAATAGGTTAAAACTACGTTTTTTAATGATGACCATATCTTGGAAATAAAAAGTGGGGTATTTGGAGGATACTCTTAATGGTTGCGATCACCTATGTAAGTGTGGACTGGGTCGGCTCTATGAGAATTTTACAAGGCTTTAAATTCTCTATAACACTCGCAGAGCCAAGTAGTGTTCAGGACCAAAATGAAAACAACCAAGAAATTGGATGAGAAGGGAATCAATGCTTCGTAAAACTTATTGTCTGGATATACAATAAAGGATGATGACTCAAGATGAAATATTTCACCGATTAGCCAAGTAAATCCGATAAGTTTTAACTATGGAAAGTTCAAAGTGAAATATCTACTTATCCATGATAAAGCATTAATTCCATATATACTCTGTGATATTCCACTTTGTGTGGGGGAATGAATATTATCATTCATGTGGGGGATTGTTAAAGTTAAAACGATTGAATGTGAATGAAATATCCTTTAGTCCTACGTTGCCAAAAATCAAAATAGAAATGAAGTATATCAATAACCTTCTCGTTAGGAGGTTGGGGCCTTGGGGCATCCAAATGTATACTTCGTTGTGAGGAGGGAGGCCATGCTTCACCACCACACACGCGCGCGCGCCGTCGCCGCCATCCGTTATGGCAAAACGGGCAGCATTTTTTCTGAAAGGATGCAACCCGTTATGGCAAAACAGATGCGGCCCGTTAGCGAGCACAGTTTAATTTTTGGCGAATGGATGCGACCTATTCAAAATGAATGGGCGCAACCGATAAACAGCAGCAGCAAAAGGCAGAAACGTGCGGCCTTTTACATGGAAATGGGCGCGACCGTTTGGATAAACGGGTGCAGACGCGACCGTTCGAAGGGATACAAATTAACTGTAAATATGGAGGAAAACTGATCACTTTCCTCACTGAATTTTCAATCCGAATATCTCTTCTCTTCTAATAACTGTTGTTCTTATATTCAAATAAAAGAGTGATATACTCATTACAATTTCAAGCAGAATTCGTCTGTTGTATCTTGGGAGAATTTTGAAATAATTTTTTAAGGAAATCGTTACGACGAGCCTCAGACATAATCCGGTTAGAATTCTAGTCTGTTGTATATTTATATACATTATTCTGTATTCTATCCGTTATTTTGGTTATACTCTTTATTCAAAATAGTATAACGATGTTGTTGTAACTTATTTACAACATTCATATAGTTATAATAAGTAATACAGAATTCCAGTGTAGTGGAAATCTGAGTTATAAACTTGTGCGATGAGTTTATAATTGATTGTTCTCTGTTTTCGTATACTAACGAATAACATCTTAAGAATTTTCAAAGAATACTACTCACAACAGACCTGAACTGTTCAAGGGAGATGGTGATGGTTTCTTGACCTGGCAGAATCAGATGTTGTTTTATCTCACAACATTCGGTCTGTAAAAGTACCTCGAGGAGGAGGAACCGATTCCTGCACCAGGCAAGGAAGCAGAGGTGAATACGTGGAAGCATTTAGATTTTTTATGTAGAAACTATATTCTGAATTGACTCGACAAGGTGTTATACAAAGTATATCAGCCTTTAAAGACATCAAAAGCACTCTGGAATGCACTTACCACAAAGTACAAGACGCAGAATATCAGTCTTAAGAAATTCATTGTAGACAAATTCATGGACTACAAGATGGTTGACTCCAAACCGGTAACCGCTCAACTGCATGAAATACAAATCATCATTCATGAACTCGAAGCGGAAGGTCATAAGGTTGGAGAATCATTTTAGGTTGAAGCCATCACGGGGAAACTACCGCCGTCATGGAGAGATTACCGCAATTATCTAAAGTATAAGAAGAAGGAAATCTCTTTACAGGATCTCATGATCCGATTAAAAATTGAGGTAGACAACCGTGCAGTTACAAAACCAAGGGAGAAGGCATTTGTGGCTGAAGGGTCAAAGACCAAAAACAAAACGAAGAATTTTCAGAAGAAAAGGAAAGCTTAAGACAACAAACCAAAAGACAACAAACGAACCAAGAAGTTTAATGGCGAATGTTGGGTTTGTGGAAAAGTTGGACATGCCGCTAAAGATTGCAGACACAAGAAGGAACGCAATAAACAGGAAAATATAGTGGATAACAGGAAGTAGTCGAGTCCAACTTCTCGGCGGTGGTATCTAAATGCAATATGGTTCAGAATCCTACCCAATGGTGGGTAGATACAGGCGCTACTTGTCATGTTTGTTCTGACAAATCCATGTTTTCTACATATCCGAAATTCGATCACGAAGAAAAACTCTACATGGGTAATTTTGCAGTTTCCATGATCGAAGGCAGTGGCACAGTAATTCTCAAGTTTACATTTGGAAAAACTGTTAAGTTGAATGACATGCTCCACGTTCCAGACATACGCAAGAATCTCATCTCTGGTGCAGTCCTATCAAAGAAGGGATTCAAGATGGTGTTCGAGTCAGACAAGATGGTTCTGTCCAAAGCTGGAATGTATATAGGAAGGAGATATTTATGTGATGACCTATTTAAGGCAAATGTAGCCGTTGTCGGCAACAAAAATATGTATTCTGATTGTGCTATTAATAAAATTGAAGTTTCTTATTTGCTTGAGCACGAAATTTTACTATGGCGTGATAGATTGGGACACTTAAATTTCCGCAAAATGAAAACATTATCAAACTTGGGATTAATTCCAAAATTCCAAGTAGATAAGAACTACAAATGTGAGACATGTGTAGAAGCAAAAATGGTCAAACAACCATTTAAATCTGTTTATAGAAGCACCGAACCATTAGGTTTGGTACATACAAATTTATGTGATTTTAAATCACTACCTACAAGAGGTGGGAAAAAGTATTTCATTACTTTTATTGACGATTATACGCGATATTGCTATGTATATCTTTTAAATAGTAAAGATGAAGCAATAACAGCGTTTCTAAAATACAAGGCTGAGGTAGAAAATCAGCTAAATAAAAAGATCAAGATACTAAGATCTGATCGAGGTGGAGAATATGAATCACCATTTGAACAATTCTGTGAAGAAAGTGGAATAATTCATCAAACAACAGCTCCATATTCACCATAACAAAATGGTGTAGTCGAGAGGAAGAATAGAACGTTAAAAGATATGATTAATGCAATGCTTTAAAATTCTGGTCTACCGACGAACTTGTGGGGGGAAGCCCTAAATATGTCTAGTCATATATAGGATCTCATAATCCGATTAAAAATTGAGGCAAACAACCGTGCGGTTACAAAACCAAGCGAGAAGGCATTTGTGGCTGAAGGGTCAAAGACCAAAAACAAAACGAAGAATTTCCAGAAGAAAAGGAAAGCTCAAGACAACAAACTAAAAGACAACAAACAAACCAAGAAGTTTAATGGCGAATGTTGGGTTCGTGAAAAAGGTGGACATGCCGCTAAAGATTGCAGACACAAGAAGGAACGCAATAAAGAGGCAAATATAGTGGATAACATGGAAGTAGACGAGTCCAACTTCTCGACGGAGGTATCTGAATGCAATCTGGTTCAGAATCCTAACCTATAGTGGGTAGATATAGGCGCTACACGTCATTTTTGTTCTGACAAATCCATACTTTCTTCATATCAGAAATTAGATCACGAAGAAAAAGTCTACATGGGTAATTTTGCAGTTTCCATGATCGAAGGCAGTGGCACAGTAATCCTCAAGTTTACTTCTGGAAAAACTGTTAAGTTGAATGACGTGCTCCACGTTCCAGACATATGCAAGAATCTCATCTCTGGTGCAGTCCTATCAAAGAAGTGATTCAAGATGGTGTTCGAGTCAGACAAGTTGGTTCTGTCCAAAGCTAGAATGTATATAGGAAGGGGTTATTTATGTGATGGCCTACTTAAGGCAAATGCAGCCGTTGTCGGCAAAAAAAATATGTATTCTAATTGTGCTATTAATAAAATTGAAGTTTCTTATTTGCTTGAGCACGAAATTTTACTATGGCATGATAATTGGGACACATAAATTTCTGCAAAATGAAAACGTTATCAAACTTGGGATTAATTCCAAAATTCCAAGTAGATAAGAACTACAAATGTGAGACATGTGTAGAAGCAAAAATGGTCAAACAACCATTTAAATCTGTTGACAGAGGCACCGAACCATTAGGTTTGGTGCATATAGATTTATGTGATTTTAAATCACTACCTATAAAAGGTGGGAAAAAGTATTTCATTACTTTTATTGACGATTATACGCGATATTGCTATATATATCTTTTAAATAGTAAAGATGAAGCAATAACAGCGTTTATAAAATACAAGGGTGAGGTAGAAAATCAGTTAAATAAAAAGATCAAGATCCTAAGTTTTGATCGAGGTGGAGAACATGAATCACCATTTAAACAATTCTATGAAGAAAATAGAATAATTCATCAAACAAGAGCTCCATATTCACCACAACAAAATTGCGCAGCCGAGAGGAAGAATAGAACGTTAAAAGATATGATTAATGCAATGCTTTTAACTTCTGGTCTACCGACGAACTTGTGGGGGGAAGCCCTAAATATGTCTAATCATATATTAAATAAGGTTCCTCACAATAAAATAGGAACAATTCCATATGAGTTATGGGAAGGACACAAACCAAGCTTCAAATACCTGAAAGTGTGGGGGTGCTTGGCAAAAGTTCTAGTTCCGCCTCCCAAGAGGGTCAAACTTGGACCAAAAACAGTAGATTGTTATTATCTTGGGCCAGCCCAAAATAGTAGTGCCTACAGATTTTTGGTATTCAAGTCCGATATAACTGATATTCATGTAAATACAATCATGGAATCAAGAGATGCCTCATTCTTTGAAGATGTGTTTCCGCACAAAAGGAATGAATGTAATAATGTCCCAAAAAGGACAAGGGAAGAATCAAAAGATTCACATGAAGATGAAACTCATCATGAAATTGAGGATGCTGAACCAAGAAGAAGCATAAGGGCTGTAACTTCCAAAACATTTGGTTCGGACTTTTTTACATATGTATTAGAGCACGAACCTCAAACGTACAAGGAAGCAATGTCATCTTCTGAATTCTCATATTGGAAAGAAGCAATCCAAAGTGAGATTGATTCAATTCTAAGTAATAAAACTTGGAAAATTGCTGATATTCCACTAGTAATATAACCAATTGGCTGAAAATGGATTTTCAAGAAGAAAATGAAAGCAGATGGCTCTATCGGCAAGAGTAAAGCCAGATTAGTAGCCAAAGGATATCGTCAAAAAGGAGTAGACTTTTTGGATACATATTCGCCGGTAACACGAATAACTTCTATAAGAATGTTAATAGCAATTGCATCCATCTATAATCTAGAGATTCATCAAATGGATGTAAAAACAGCATTCTTAAATGGAAATATCGATGAGGAAATTTACATGGAGCAACCTGAGGGATTTATTTCCAAAGGGAATGAAAACAAAGTATGTAGATTAGTCAAATCATTATACGGACTAAAACAAGGTCCAAAGCAATGGCACGCAAAATTTGATAGTGTCATGATGAGAAATGGTTTTCGTATAAATGAGTGTGACAAATGTGTTTATTATAAACAACTTGGACAATCATATGTGATGATCTGTTTATATGTGGACGATATGCTAATATTCGGTCCAAATACTTAGGTAATTGAGACCATAAAGAAAATGTTGATCAACAATTTCGACATGAAAGGCTTGGGTGTTGCAGATGTTATTTTGGGAATAAAAATAATAAGAACACCTAATGGAATTGAGTTATCTCAATCACATTATGTACAAAAAGAGATTGAAAGATTTCAAAATTTTGGAATTAAAGGAGTAAATACACCTTTTAATCCATCAGAAGTACTGCAAAAAAACACTAATGAGAGTGTAATACAACTGGAATATTCTCGAGTAATAGGATGCCTCGTGTATCTCATGAATTGCACAAGACCAGATATAGCTTATGCAGTAAGTCGATTGAGTAGGTATACGAGCAATCCAGGGAAGGAACAGTGGAAAGCACCAATGAGAGTGCTTGGATATTTAAAAAATACCACAGCCTATTTCTTACATTATGGAAAATATCATGCCGTCTTAGAAGGATATAGTGATGCAAACTGGACAGAGGAATCAAAATCAACAAGTGGTTATGTCTTTACCCTAGCAGGGGCAGCAGTGTCATGGAAATCTACTAAACAAACATGCATAGCTCGATCCACTATGGAATCAGAGTTTGTTGCATTAGATAAAGCAGGCGAAGAAGCAGAATGGCTTTCGTCACTTTTTAGAAGATATTCCGTTCTGGCCTAAACCTATACCGGCCATATGCGTACACTGCGATAACCAAGCAGCGCTAAGCAGAGTGCAAAACTTTGTGTATAATGGAAAGTCACGACACATTCGTCGACGCCATTACACAGTTAGGAAGTTACTCTCAAATTGAACTATTTCCATAGATTATGTAAGAACAAATGATAACCTAGCGGATCCGTTTACTAAAGGTTTATCAAGAGAAAAGATTAACTGCGCATCGAGGGGAATGGGTTTAAAAGCCTAAACTAATAAGAGTTATCTTATACGGAAACCTATCCTAGCGACTGGAGATCCCACGGACTAGGATCAATAGGCAAACTAGTTCTGAATAACTCAAGACGTAATGCATTTGTTTGGACATACTCCTATTCCATTCCTATGGTGTAAAATATAAATGCATTCCTACAGAAGTATTAATAGGTAAAAACTATGTTTTTTAATGATGACCATATCTTGGAAATAACAAGTGGGCTATTTGTAAGATACTCTTAATGGTTGAGATCACCTATGTAAGTGTGAGCTGGGTCGGCTCTATGAGAATTTTACAAGGCTTTAAATTCTCTATAACACTCGCAGAACCAAGTAGTATTCAGGACCAAAATGAACACAACCAAGAAATTGGATGAGAAGGGAATCAATGCTTCGTAAAGCTTATTGTCTGGACATACAATAAAGGCTGACGGTTCAAGATGAAATATTTCATCGATTAGCCATGTAAATCCGATAAGTTTTAACTATGGAAAGTTCAAAGTGAAATATCTACTTATCCACGATAAAGCATTAATTCCATATATACTCCGTGATATTCCACTTTCTGTGGGGGGAAAGAATATTATCATTCATGTGGAGGATTGTTAAAGTTAAAAGGATTGAATGTGAATGAAATATCCTTTAGTCCCACATTGCCAAAAATCAAAATAGAAATGAAGTATACCAATAGCCTTTTCATGAGGAGGTTGGGGCCTTGGGGCATCCAAATATATACTTCGTTGTGAGGAGGGAGGCCATGCTACACCACCACACGCGCGCGCGCCGCCGCCGCCGTCCGTCCGACCGACCGAACCGGGCCGGGCTCGGGTACGGGTCTAAAATGACCATTCTTTTTGCTAGGCCATTGTTTAACGGTTTTGGGCTTCGGCTGAAACTGGGCTGGGCCTGAAATTCGAAGAGAAGCGGGTGGGTGAAGACGGACGTGGATTTTGGACTGAGGAGGTGCGACTTCTTGAAGCGGGCAGAAAAACAAACAGGTGCGACCTGTTACGAAGCAGAAACGGGCAGCATTTTTTATGAAAGGATGCGACCCGACATGGCAAAACGGATGCGGCCCGTTAGCAGGCGCAGTTTAATTTTTGGTGAACGGATGCGGCATATTCAAAATGAATGGGCGCAACCAATAAACAGCAGCAGCAAAAGGCAGAAACGTGCGGCCTTTTACATGGAAACGGGCGCGACCGTTTGGACAAACGGGTGCAGATGCGACCGTTCGAAGGGATACGAACCAACTATAAATAAGGAGGAAAATTAATCACTTTCCTCACTGAATTTCCAATCCGAATATCTCTTCTCTTCTAATAACTGTTGTTCTTATATTCAAATCACTGAGTGATATGCTCATTACAATTTTGAGCAGAATTCGTCTGTTGTATCTTGGGAGAATTTTGAAATAAAATTCTTAAGGAAATCGTTACAACGAGCCTCAGACATAATCCGGTTAGAATTCTAGTCTGTTTGTATATTTATATACATTATTCTATATTCTATCCGTTATTCTGGTTATACTGTTTATTCAAAATAGTATAACGTTGTTGTTGTAACTTATTTACAACATTCATATTGTTATAATAATCAATACAGAATTCCAGTGTAATGGAAATCTGAATTATAAACTTGTGCGACGCGTTTATAATTGATTATTCTCTGTTTTGGTATACTAACGAATAACAACTATATATGAAGACTAACAATAGGTTATTTAGTTTAATTATGAATACAAATATGTTTGTATTTATAATTTATTTTCAATGCTCATACGTTCATTATAATATACATATATATAATACAAGCAGCTTATTATTGAATAATTTATAAAATTATTTTAAAATAGTATTCTATAATAGAAATTATATTTTGATCGTTTCATTTTTTAAGTATTGATTTTCTTATTCATATGTACTTATCTGAATAATCTATTTTTATTATCTTTTGATTTCTGATTTCTTATATTATTTATATCAATTTCGCTCATATGAATGATTCACCATTGAGTTGGATTTGTCTAATATTTTATTATGATACGGTGATGACATACTTATGATTTATTGAATTTATTCAGTGTAACGAGAAAACTGAATAAACGGATTGATGATACCCTCTGGTATATAGAACTTTCAGTAACACTTTTTCGGTTATACTTTGAACTCATTATATAGAATATAGAACGGCAAGTGTGATGTAAAAGCACTGAATAAATGGACTAGTAACACAGGATGGTATATGACATCATTGTGTTATTTATTTAGTCATTCTTTTGCTCGTAGATGACACTCAATACGGGGGTTATGTTGTGTATGATTTGTATATTGTGTGTGACTTATTGTAGTGAGCATGTGTGGAGGCTACTTGTTAGCCGCATAGATTGTGTACATTATGTCTATCTATCTTAGACCGACTTCCTTTTTGTTTCGGGAGTGAAACATATTGGCCAGTATCCCACTGACATCCTGATTGTGGGATCGTGCCCCGATCAACGACACCGTTATTGTTATGATATTTGATGCGCATCATGAGATAGATAGTTGGTTCCTCATGTGTCGTATAGGCCAGCAGTCAGTTACCATAGGAGCACATGTCGGTAAGGCTACGTGCTGTCGAGCCTATGGTAGATCATTGTCATGATACCGAGAGGGGAGAGGTAATGGTAACCGATAACTGTAGGAGTCGTGTCATATAGACCACGTGTGACTCCTGGAGTAAGCAGACATGTTGTCAGTCTACCGTCTGGTTTCGGATTATGTGGATGTATTTGTATTTATATGGGTAGTAGATAGACATATATTGTGTATAGATGAGATTATACTTGAGACTGTTTCCAGAGTATGATCAACCCCGTATCCTTCTTAGGCGATTGTCACTGTGATCTCTGTTATTTACTATATATTGTGTATTGTTCTGTCTTGAAGGCACACGTGTTTATTTCTTTGTGCCGATATTTGATATGTATATGTGAGTTATTTATTCAATATTTTAATACGTACCAACGTTTGTCCAAGGGAATATTCCTGCGTGTACCCCTTAGAGCCTTATTTTCTGTATTATCTGACAGTATTATTCTACTCTAAGATAGTATGGGTATAGAGGTAGGGTGTTACAAAATACAGTACAACAAAAAATGTTATTTAGAACTCTCAAAAAAGTTGTAGTAAGTATTTTACAACATTTTCCCAAACGTTGTCTTAGCCACAGTTGTAATAGGATCTACATCTGTTACGACTTGTCAAAAACATTGTGTTCAAACATTGTAATAGATTTATCACAATGTTTTAGAAGTGTTGTAATTTGCTTGCATACACCTAAGTACCCTTCTTACAACTCTTAGTCTATGTTGTAAAAGAATTTATTACAACTGTTGGAAATAGTTGTAATATACTAAATTACAACTGTATTTACAGGTTGTAATACTCTTTTACAACTAACATAAAATGTTGTAATTTGGTAAGCATACATCGAACCCGTTTTCAATTTTTTTTAATTGTTGTGAAATATATACAAATTTTTTTAAAATTAAATAGGATTTATCAAAAATACTATTATAGAATTAAAATTTTAAAAATTGAAATACATAAAATTCATTGATTCAAAAAATAACACTTTATATACAATATTATATTCATTTTACACGTAGTATTTGAATAATGATGCCACAACGCTTACACTGTATCACATGCACCACTAACAAAAAAATCTAACGAGGACACGAAGCCTAGTCTCTGATATATTTATGACAACTCCTATCATTATAATATATCACTATGATGCCACCAACATTCAAGCAAGCCTAGTTCCTTGAGAAAATCTTGACTATGAGCTTAAACGAACCATCATATTCTAACTGCTAACACGGCCAGCCCCACCACGAGCATGTAATGACCTAGATGATGAACATTTAGAACAATAACAATAAGAAGTAACAGTAACATGAATAAAATGATTACTAACTACCAAATTTATACCAGAATGATTACAAATAAACCATAAAAGGTAAAAATAATACAACATTAACTATGGATAAACTTATGTAGACAACAAACCAACGAAAAATATCGAGTTTACTTGTGACAACCAGAAATTTTTAGATATTTGAAATTGAAATATTTAATTTATTTTAAATATTTGAAAGTTGGTTTAACTTGAGTTTCAAATATCATTATTGTTTGGCAATTTAAATATTGAATTTAATCATTGGAAATTGGATAAATATGAAATCTGAGGTTTCGAGCTTGTTAAAAATATTTTAAAGACTTGGAAATTTTATATTTATAATACTAGAGATAATAGAAGTTGCAAATTTAAATTTGAAAATGTTTTGTTCAGTTTTAAAAATATATTGTTTAAATTGATATTAAAAATAGCCTTCCGAGGCAAAGTCTCGGAATTCGACAAAACGAGTTCCAATGGAGCCATAATATTGTATTATCATCGGATTTCAACTTTGGTAGTGTTTGGAATCGTCATGTGATCGTACGATAGCTAAACGCGCTAAAATTAATATCGAAAATTCAATATAATAAATGGATCCAAAAAAGCTATATTCTCTATATGATCGAATTAGGACTCGAAACTTTTTCCATTGCGTTCGGAATAGGGGTTTAACATTATGAACACTAGCGGCATGCCTCGGTAGGAGATCGAGATTTTGAGCTACGATTTCGAGACAATTTAAATTTAAAATTAAATTATACTTTCGTTGGCTGGTCAGCTAATTTAACATCGGAACCTTATCTTTTCTTTCTTGAGCCACTTGTCTTCTGGTTCGCGACATCTGTCGCATTCATGCAATCAGTCAAGCCACGTTTCTTCTTTTCGAAAGAAAAAAAATAAAAAAACTCAAAGGTAAAAAAATAAAAATAAAACCCAACACCTACTTTATCTTTAAAATCAAAATCAATATCAATTGTATAAAATAATGGCTGCCCCTTTCGAATTCGAAACCGGGAGTCAATTTCGTTTCAAAATCGTTAAGAGAGAGTGGGAATCGAGGCCTGAGCTAGTCGCTGGAAGGGTTGTCTTACATAAGGGAAGACGTGATCGAGGTGGCCCAAGGCGGCCCGAGGCAGCATCGCACGAGTTGGATGTAGGCACGGCAGTGGCCGTCGTTGATCGAAGTGGTGGAAGCGGCGCGGCGAAGACGTGGGCCAAGGGATCGATCGCGCTGTGGAATTAGGGTTTCGCATCGAGTATCGCTTTGCGTTTTGCGGAGGAGGAAGGCGAGGTGTCTCAGGCAGGGGTAGGAAATCAGGCTGTTGTGTACACGGTGCTGTTGCAATGCGACCTGGCAGCGCCGTTGAGGGCTAGGCGACGACATTTTCGTGATGGCCGATCGAGCGCGGCGACGAAGGGGAGGGTTTCGAGTTAGGATTCTGGAAGAGTTTTGCGTGAGGTAATTTATTTTATTTTATTTTATTGTAATTTATTTAATTATATGTCATAAATTAGAGAAAATAGAAATATGTTTTTACAGATAGGATTCTGAAAAAAAATATACGTACAGTAAGATATAAAAATAATTCTGTTTTAATTTAATTAATATCTATATCCTGATGCATGTTCTCATTTAAAACAGGAATATATATATATATATATGATGATTTTGGAAAGATATAGAAATTTTAAGATGTTGTAGAATTTTTAAAGATTGGATTTTTATAAAATGTATATAGGTTATTTTGGTATAAATAGTTTCAAAGAAGAAAATAAAATGAATATACATATATAAATATTTTTATTCTACTAGTTTACTTTGAAAATGATGGATGTGGTGATTAAACTGTTTTAACTAACTTATTTAATTTTTGGTTACTTAAAATAATTGGTTTAGGAAATTTTTAGTTTATGAATTTAAATCAACTTTTAAGTTAAATTAAATAAGCAAATGATAATTAATTGTTTGATTAATTCAAGTGTTAATATATCATATAATGTTATACAAGGTCTGAAATCGGGAGAACCAAGTCGAGATTGTTGGGGATAGGCAACATAAAAAGCAAAAGTGAGTTAATCTCACTCATCTCGGATTTCTGGTTAATTTAAATAGTTAATTTAAATTATAGGTTGATGGATTGAATAGACTGCATGTGATATATATATATATATAGTAGTATATATAATATATATATTGGAGTGATTGATTTCCCGCATTATATAGCGGACGAGACCCTATGCGCCGCATAATAGCGGATGAGATGAAATAACCTCATATACCGCGATATTCCACCTTGAAGTGGAATTGGTATTTTTATATTGTTCTAACATCTGTGGATGCAGGAAAATAGGTTGAAGGGATCCAAATGGATTCCTCAAAATTATTTAGATTATTTTAATATCATGTGATATGGTTTATTTGATAATCTGTGATAAATAATATTGGTAATTAAAAATATTGGATGCTATAATTTGATTGAATATATTTGGGTATACTGAGTTGTCAAAGATAAAAATTGAATTTTCAAAGAAGAAAATAAAATAGGGAATTTGGATAAATTAAAGAATGAATTGGAAAAGGATAAAAGTTGTTTTTAATTCTAGTAAATAAATTTCGAGTATGAGAAGAGATTTATTGAATAAATAGGAATAAATAAATTTTTAAACTTAAGTGCTATTATTTTAAGGAATAAAGAATTTATTTTAAATTCAAGATTTAAATTTGTTTGAAAAAATATAAAGAAGGAATTTAGGAAAAGTATGAAACTGATATTTCCAGTTTATATAAGATTTTAAAATTTTAATAAGGAATTTTAATCTAGAATGAATGAGTTTTAAAATAAATTGAGTAAGTAAAGGAATTTATTTTAAAATGGAGTAAATTTGGAAATCTATTGGAAATTGGTTTAGTGTTTGAAACTGTGTTTTAAAAGGAAAATGAGACTATGGAATTTATAAACTGGGTTTATAAAGTGAAAAGATATCAGTGGATATCTGAAAGTATAAATTCACGATAGGTATTTATAAAGGAATGTGTAATTTGATTTACAAATAAATAGTGGTTTACTTTAAAAGGTGTGAAGGAAAAGTGTATTTCCTTGAAAGGCCAAATACGTTTTCAAAGCAGATTTTTAAGTGTAAGTTACAAGTTTTAAAGTTGTTTAAAGGAATGTTTTTAAGCAATTATTATGAAGTGGTTAAATTTTTCTAAGATAATTATTAATATTTATATTTTATAAAGTAGTTTTATTTTAAAGATAGTTTGGTTAAATTTTTATTTGAAAACTTGTATAGAATTTCGTAACTCTTATTTTTAAAATTTAGTTTGGCTTAACTTTTATTATAAAAAATTAGTTTTATTTTTATTTATAAAGTAGTTTTATTTTAAACATTTTTAAAGTATATTTTTTTGGATAAAGTGTTTTAAGTAGTTTAATTTAAATGTTCTAAAGTGTATTTTGAATAAGGTGATTTAAATCATTTTAAAATATAAAGTATTTGGACTTGGTATTTTCAGTGGAAATAAATAATATTTGGGAAATTTATTCCATGAGAGAAAGATGGTTGAAACTATTTCAAAGGATTGAAGTATGAAAATAACTTGCGAAGTAATTTGAAATAAATAATTTGGAAATTTATTTAAAGTCTGATGGTTGTTTGTGAATGCTATTTGATAGTTAAATAACCGACTATCTATATTGGCCAATGCGCTAATCTTTTCGAAGAGACCGGGATCGGGATTAATTTTTCGAAAACCACTTTGATCTGGTTTCGACGTTTTCGTGAGGAAGACAAGAGCTGGGAGTCGAAGATGGAGCAGTGAAGTGCAAGGGCTAATCGCTACTAATCATTAGGATGATTTCAAAAATGGTTGTAGTAGGAATGGTGCCTTCGGTTCCGTTCGAACCCCGACGGACTTGTATGGATGAATGCTTTCAGAACATCGTCAGGGGGACGATGAACATTCCAAGTGAATGTGTGCTAAAAGGTAACGCATAGCCTCGAGCCTCATCAACCGAGAATGGCTAAAACAGGGGAGGTGCACACAAGGCTAAGTGGCTAGCAACCAATTAGGGTAAGGTCACCCCTGTCTAGGTGTCCCTTTTATTTCGGTTGTGTGGGCGGTTGCTGATCCCAACCGCGGGTTGAACTTATTCGAACTATCCAGTAAGGGTAGCTCCGGTCTTATGATATAGGGGATCAGGGTGGATCCTCGACATGGTGATCTAGACCACGTACTGTGACGGGCGGTACCCCAGTATCCCTGCCATTGATGGAAATCCATTTTCCCTACGTGCCTTTACGGTTTTGTTTGTAGAACCCACTTTGTGGTTAGTAGCTGGAATTTAATGAATGTAATAATTTCGGCTATTTGAATAAGTATTTGTTTAAAGACACTATTATAATATCATAGGATTTTATAACAAATGTTTTGGTTATCGTAAGGTAAAAACCCACCATGTTTATTTATGGCGTGGTCTTACGAGGTAACTTTGATTTCAAATGATTTTGAAAACTTTAATAATCCAATTGAGTGTGTTTTCTCACGCTGGTTTTCCAGACTGGATCGGGTGTTATTTAACGATAATGCTCGGGTCAGACCGAGTATTATTGAGTATAGATTTTGGATGGACTGCTATGGAATTAGGAGAAAGCTGAATGGCGAGACGTACTTCCGTACTTGATCACTATTCCGCTGTGTGAGGACATGTTACTGAATTGTTCGGATTCGATGAAATGATTGTTGGACTTTGAGAAATGTATGTATATATGATGATACAGATTCTTTGTATTTAAAGTCGATGTTATTATCCATTATATTTATTCTGCTGCGATGGTAAGATTTTGTTGTGTTGTTTTCTCTTCTTCTACCTTCTTTTTCTTTAGCCCTAATGGTTCGATTTCTGACATTCGATTGTTCGACATTTGATACAGTGGCCATATAAGTGTCGATTTTCGGGCGTCAAAAAATCGGGTTACACTTAGTATTAAAGCTGAAGGTTAAGCGAGAACCTTTGCTCTGGTGGAGATTACTCGTTTGCGTAGAGTCCGTTGTACACTAGAATGAGTTTGGGAGTATTAATAGTATGAGTGCATATTTGTTAGTGAATATAAAAATTATTTTTATATTGTGTTGGCTTATCGGTTGAGTGTTTATGGATTCTGGTCGATATGTGGGACGCCACGTCATCGATAGGGGTTTCTAAACTCTTAAACATGATAAACCGATATAGTATTGCTTTAAAATATGGTAAATGAAATAATTTTACCCAAACTATTTTTATATATAAAAGAAATAATTTTCCGTAAATTATTATAGTTATATATGGTTGCTTGGTTGTTAGGAAGTGATAATATTAAATTATTATCATTGTTGTGTAAAATTTGAATAAGAAATTTAAATCATAACTAAAAGCTAAGAAATAAATTCTTATTAAATATGTAATTGGAATATAAATAAGCTGGAAAACTTATAGAAGTTAAAAAATTCTAATTAAAATGGAGTGTAATTGAATCTTGTAAATAAAAGTAAAAATTTATTTTATTGGAAGTAAATTTGTGGGAGAACAAATTTATTTAAATTTGTGAGTATTAGAACTAGAATTAAAGTTGAATAATGTAATCAATTTAAACTGTGTCGAGAAAAGTGAATTGTAAAGGAGCTAAAGAAAGTAAAAGTTTAGAAATAAACTTTTTATTGAAATTTGAAATTTTTGGAATAAGATTCAACTTGAAAGGGTCAAATAAAGGTAAGTGTGATTAGAGAAGAAAGTTAGAAAGATAAGCCAATTGAAGAAGGTTGGTAATGGAATGGAAATAAAATTTTGGATAGACAAATGAATTTGCATTTGTAAGAAAATAGAATTGAAACTGAATATTAGGAATTAATTTAAACTGTGTGTAATGGAAGTTAGTCAAGTTTTGACTATATAAAATAAAGGACTGAAATAAAATTAGTGAGTAAACTAATTGATTCAAGAGGGTAAGCAGATAAATTGGAATTGTATGTTGGGATGATATTTAATTTAAAATGTGTAAAATAAAGTGAAGTTATAAAATTAATTCGAAGTGAAATAAAATTATAAAAGTTTGGAAATAAGAAACTGTTTGAAATTTAAAATAAGTTAGTAAGTGGAACTAATTTAAATAATGATATGAACCAGCTGTGAATGGAAGATAGTTGATAAAATTCAATATTCAGAGTTTGAAGATGAATTATATTCAAATAGAATTGAAAATGAAAATCTGGATGAAAATTTAGAAAAGGTATTGAGATTTGAGATTAATTAGTAAATTGAAGCAAATTGAATCTATATGGAATTGGAATCCAAATTGATTAAAAGCAGATAAAAACCAAGTGGTAAAGTGAAAGAAATAATATAAGAATATAAAATACTTATATTAAACTTAGGAATGGTTGGTGAAGTTCTTAAGTAAATTTGGTACTGAAAATACTAAGTTAATAATGGGATGAAAATTAATCTTGAAGTTGTGAAATGGGATGGCTGTGAATAAGTGAATAGAAAACAAAATAATGTGAATAAAAGAGAATGGATATAGTTAATAATCAATGGATATAAATACGTAAGATGTATGCATATTATTTATTCGCATAGCTATTTGATCCAGATTCGAGCACAGAATTTCGAGATAGTTATACCGATCCGAGTTGGGATTTTTCACTCGATTTTCAACGGCGAACCCTGTATATGGATTTTTGATTGATTCTGAAAATTATTTATCATAGTTTGTGGCTATGCAAGGAGAATGACGGTTTTTGATCAAGAAACCAGATCTGAGTCCGCACTTGAAAGTCGGATGGATGATACTAGTTCAGAAGTGAAATTATGTGATCGAGTGAGCGATCGAATTAGGTATTGCGTACGGATGATATATGTGCATCGTATGGATGTGAGTGAAATAGATATGAAATTTTTTGTAAAGAAATGTATAAAATGATTTTGAAAGCTATAATTGGATGTTATTGCTTAGTAGGATATTCAGGTGTTAAAAAGCAAAAGGGAATTGGGATTTTTGATTTTTGAAGATAAATTGAAATTTGCTCTGCAAAGGTATGTATTTAAATTTCTGTATGAAATTTGATGATTTTCTGGTCTAGCCACTTGGCTTTTTGTTTTCTTTTGAGATTTGGGGCCTGTAGAGGCATTCTGTAGTTGTACCGAGCTAGCCGCACAAAGGAGACGTTGGCGAAATTTTTCAGAAATTTAGGGAGTTTATTAAAATTTTGAGAAGATTTTGATAATTTAAAATTTGGTTTTAAATTCGAATGGTTAGGTATGTGATATTGGTTCGAACCTATGAAAGAAGTTTGGAAAGTTAATAAGGGTGATAATGCCTTTATTAAAAAGATGGTTTTGGGTATTGCCAAAAACACTGTTTGGTTTTGGGAAGTTGTTAAAAACTAGTTGTTTGAAGAAAAAAATAGGTGAACGGGTTATGTACCATTCCTCTTGACTAGTAATTTCGGGGACGAAATTCTTTTAAGAGAGGAGGATTGTGTTATGTGACAACACGGAATTTTTAAATATTTGGAATTGGAATATTTAATTTATTTTGAATATTTGAAAGTTGGTTTAACTTGAGTTTCAAATATTATTGTTATTTGGCAATTTAAATATTGAATTTAATCATTGGAGATTGGATAAATATGAAATTTGAGGTTTCGAGCTTGTTAAAAATATTTTAAAGACTTGAAAATTTTATATGTATAATATTGGAGGTAATAGAAGTTGAAAATTTAAATTTGAAAATGTTTTATTCAGTTTTAAAAATATATTGTTTAAATTGATATTAAAAATAGCCTTCTGAGGCACTGTATCGGAATTTGACAAAACCAGTTCCATTGGATCCGTAATATTGTATTATTACCGAATTTCAATTTTCGTAGCGTTTGGAGTTGTCGTGTAATCGTACGGTAGTTAACGCGCTAAAATTAATATCGAAAATTCAATATAATAACTGGATCCAAAAAATCTATCTTTTCCATACGATCGAATTAGGACTCGAAACCTTTTCCATTGCGTTCGGAATAGGGGTTTAACATTATAAAAGCCTAGCGGCATGCGTCGATAAGAGATCGAGATTTTGAGCTACGATTTCGAGACAATTTAAATTTAAATTTAAAGTATACTTTCTTTGACTAGTCAACTAATTTAACATCAGAACTGTATCTTTTCTTTCTTAAGCCATTTGTCTTCTGATTCGTGACATCTGTCACATTCATGCAATCAGTTAAGCCACTTTTCTTCTTTTCGAAAGAAAAAAATAAAATAACGCAGAGCTAAAAAAATAATAAAAAGAAAACCCAGCATTTACTTTATTTTCAAAATCAAAATCAATATCAGTTATATTAAATAATGGTCGCCCCTTTCGAATTCGAAACCGGGAGTTAATTTCGTTTCAAAATTGTTAAGAGAGAGTGGAAATCGAGGCCCGAGCTAGTCGCTGGATGGGTAGTCTTGCGTAGAGGACGGCGAGATCGAGGTGACTCAAGGCAGCGTCGCACGAGTTAGATGTAGGCACAGCAGTGGTCGTCGCTGATCGAAGTGGTGGAGCAGCTTGGCGAAGACGTGGGCCAAGGGATCGATCGCTCTGTGGAATTAGGCTTTCGCATCGAGTATCGCTTTGGGTTTCACGGAGGAGGAGGGCAAGGTGTCTCAAGCGGGGGTAGGAAATCAGGATGTTGAGTACACGGTGCTATTGCAATGCGACCTAGCAGCGTCGTTGAGGGCTAGGCGGCGACATTTTCGTGATGGCCGATCGAGCACGGCGACGAAGGGGAAGGTTTCGAGTTAGGGTTCTGGAAGAGTTTTGCGTGAGGTAATTTATTTTATTTTATTGTAATTTATTTAATTATATATCATACGTTAGAAAAAACAGAAATATGTATTTACAGATAGGATTCTGGGGAAAAAAATATATAAGTACAGTAAGATATAAAAATAATTCTGTTTTAATTTAATAAACATATATACCCCAATGCATGTTCTCATTTAAAACAGGAAATATATATATATATATATATATATATATATGATCTTAGGAAGATAAAGAAATTTTAAGATGTTGTAGAATTTTTAAAGAGTGGATTTTTATAAAAATGTAAATAGGTTATTTTGGTATAAATAGTTTCAAAGAAGAAAATAAAATGAATATACATTTATAAATATTTTTATTCTACTAGTTTACTTTAAAAATGATGGATGTGGTGATTAAACTTTTTAAATAACTTATTTAATTTTTGGTTACTAAAAATAATTGGTTTAGGAAATTTTTAGTTTATGAATTTAAATCAAATTCTAAGTTAAATTAAATAAGTAAATGATAATTAATTGTTCGATTAATTCAAGTGTTAATAAATCATATAATGTCGTACAAGGTCTGAAATCGGGAGAACCATGTCGAGATTGTTGGGGATTGGCAACATAAAAAGCAAATGTGAGTTAATCTCACTCATCTCGGATTTCTGGTTAATTTAAATAGTTGATTTAAATTATGGGTTGATGGATTAAATAGACTGGATGTGATAGATATATATATAGTAGTATATATATAGTATATATATTGGAGTGATTGATTCCCGCATTATATAGCGGATGAGACCCTATGCGCCGCATAATAGCAGATGAGATGAAATAACCCCATATACCGCGATATTCCACCTCGAAGTGGAATTGGTATTTTTATATTATGCTAACATCTGTGGATGCAGGAAAACAGGTTGGAGGGATCCAACTGGATTACTCAAAATTATTTAGATTATTTTAATATCCTATGATTTGGTTTATTTGATAATCTGTGATAAATTATATTGGTGATTAAAAATATTGGATGTTATGGTTTGATCGAATATATTTAGGTATACTGAGTTATCAAAGATAAAGATTGAATTTTCAAAGAAGAAAATAAAATAGGGAATTTGGATAAATTAAAGAATGAATTAGAAAAGGATAAAAGTTGAATTTTAATTCTAATAAATCAATTTCAAGTATGAGAAGGAGATTTATTGAATAAATAGGAATAAATGAATTTTTAAGCTTAAGTGTTATTATTTTAAGGAACGAAGAATTTATTATAAATTCAAGATTTAAATTTGTTTGAAAAATATAAAGAAGGAATTTGGGAGAAGTATGAAACTGATATTTTTAGTTTAAATAAGATTTTAAAATTTTAATAAGGAATTTTATTATAGAATGAATGAGTTTTGAAATAAATTGAGTAAGTAAAGGAATTTATTTTAAAATGGAGTAAACTAGGAAATCGATTGGAAATTGATTTAGTGTTTGAAACTGTGTTTTAAAAGGGAAATGAGACTATGGAATTTATAAACTAGGTTTATAAAGTGAAAAGATATCAGTGGATATTTGAAAGTATAAATTCACGGTGGGAATTTATAAAGGAATAGGTAATTTGATTTAAAAATAAATAGTGGTTTATTTTTAAAAGGTGTGAAGGAAAAGTGTATTTGCCTAAAAGGCCAAGTACGTTTTCAAAGTAGATTTTTAAGTGTAAGTTAAAGGTTTTAAAGTTGTTTAAAGGAATGTTTTTAAGAAATTATTATTAAAAATTTTTTAGATAATTATTAATATTTATATTTTATAAAGTAGTTTTATTTTAAAGATAGTTTGGTTAAAGTTTTATTTTAAAACTTGTATAGAATTTCTCAACTCTTATTTCTAAAATTTAGTTTAGCTTAACTTTTATTTTAAAAAATTAGTTTTATTATTATTTATAAAGCAGTTTTATTTTAAATATTTTTAAAGTATATATATTTTTTGAATAAAGTATTTTAAATAGTTTAATTTAAATGTTTTAATGTGTATTTTAGAATAAGGTGATTTAAATTATTTTATAATCTAAAGTATTTGGACTTGATGATTTTCAGTGGAAATAAATAATATTTGGGAAATTTATTCCATGAGAGAAAGATGATTTAAAACTGTTTTCAACGGGTTGAAGTATGGAAAATAACTTGCGAAGTTATTTGAAATAAATAATTTGGAAAATTATTTAAAGCCTGATGGTTGGTTGTGAATGCTATTTGATAGTTAAATAACCGACTATCAATATTGACCAATGCGCTAATCGTTTCGAAGAGACCTGGATGGGGATTAATTTTCCGAAAACCACTTCGATCCGGTTTGAACGTTTTCGTGAGGAAGACAAGAGCTGGGAGTCGAAGATGGAGCAATGAAGTGAAGGGCTAATTGCTACTAATCCTGAGGGTGATTCCAAAAATGGATGTAGTAGGAGTAGTGCCTTCGGTTCCGTTCGAACTCGGAACGGACTTGTATGGACGAATGCTTTCAGAACATCGTCAGGAGGACGATGAGCATTCTAAGTGAATGTGTGCTGAAAGGTAACGCATAGCCTCGAGCCTCATCAACCGGGAATGGCTAAAACAGAAGAGGTGCACACAAGGCTAAGTGGCTATCAACCAATTAGGGTAAGGTCACTCCTGTCTAGATGTCCTTTGTATTTCGGCTGTGTGGGCGGTTGTTGATCCCAACCATGGGGTGAACTTATTCAGACTATCCAGTAAGGGTAGCTCTGGTCTCGTGATGCAGGGGATCAGGGTGGATCCTCGGTATGGTGATCTAGACCACGTAATATGACGGACGGTACCCCAGTAGCCATGCCATTGATGGAAATTCATTTTCCCTACGTGCCTTTACGATTTTGTCCATAGGACCCACTTTGTGGTTAGTAGCTGGAATTTAATGAATGTAACAATTTTGGCTATTTGAATAAGTATTTGTATATAGACACTATTATAATATCAGATGATTTTATAAGAAAGTTTTGGTTATCGTAAGATAAAAACTCAGCATGTTTATTTATGGCGTGGTCTTACGAGATACCTTTGATTTCAAATGATTTTGAAAACTTTAATAAGAGCTGGTTTTCCAGACTGACTCAAGTGTTATTTAACTATAATGCTCGGGTCAGACCGAGTATTATCAAGTACAGATTTTGGACGGACTGCTGTGGAGCTCAGGAGACAAGCTGGATGGCGAGATATACTTCCGTACTTGATTACTATTCCGCTATGTAAGGACATGTTACTGAACTGTCCGGATTTGATGAAATGATTATTGTACTCTGAGAAATGTATGTATAGATGATGATACAGATTCTTTGTATTTAAACTCGATGTTATTATCTATTATATTTGATTCTGCTGTGATAGTAAGATTCCGTTGTGTTGTTTTCTCTTCTTCTTCTTTCTTCTTCTTTAGCCCTAATGGTTCGATTTTTCGACATTCGATTGATCAGCATTTAATACAATGGCTGTATAAATATCATTTTTCGGACGTCGAAAAATCAGGTCGTTACATTACTACAAAAATTGCTCCAACAATTTTAGTTTTATAAGAAAAAATAAGAAAACATTGGCAAAAGACAAAGAGGGATTTTTATAAGACATCCAAGATAACATAATCAATATATATCCTATCGGAGGAGCCAAAGGGTTAACTTCACAAACATCATGCAGCCTATAATCCGAAAATAAAAACAAGCACATAGGAACAGATAATTATATGAATGAAAAGTTGTTGAAAAGATTCTATAAAGTAATGAGATGTACCAAGGTGCACCCATGTCAACAGGGAAACCAAACTCATAGTGGGTATATGCTCAGCCACCTGTCCAATGTCTTAATTCTAATAGTGTCACATAATAATAAAGAAATGGCCTACATTAAAATTTATATAATAATCAAGGAAAGTAACCAAGCTTTTAGTATTCAAACCAAAATTATATTGAAAGTGGCTTTTTGAGGAGCATGAGCAGCGGCAAGACCTGCAAAACCACTACCAATGACAAGGGCGGAAGGAGAGGAAGAAGGTTTCCTCTTTACTAATAAACAATAAGAACCTATAATCAGACAACTATTGTATGATATGCTCCTACTCCAGTTAGATACAAGATCAACATATATGAATAGAAGATACCAGGAACATTGAGCATTATAATCCATATATTTAACTATGTGTTGTGATTGTCATATGTCATCATTTTGAGTAGCTAATGAAACATCTCCACGGCTGATACGGACACCAGATATTGTTGGGAATACAGCATTTATTATGTTAGTTTGTTAAGCTCAAGTTCATTATTTGCATGTAATATAGATCATGTTAATTAATTTTATGGTTATAAAGTGCAAGCACATGCTACTAGAAATTACCGCAAGTATGTTGTCGCCTGGTAATTTTAAGATATTCAATAATGAAATTAAATGATAACATGTATCACTTTAGGCTACTCATCTTCAACTATGACATCCTCTAGTAGCATACACCTAACATCTTAGACTACATCTCAAGAAAAACAGGAAGCTTCCTTTTTCAAATACAACTGCTAATCATAATGCAATCAGAAAACCAATTTTTCTATTTAAGTCATGTACCTTAGAGCATCTCCAGTGGTGCTATTATTCACTAAATATGTGGAGAAAAAAAATCTCCAGTCGTCGAATTAAGGGGCAAATTCATCTGAAAGTTCAGGATCGATTCAGGATTTTAAACTGGACTTGAACGCCCATTAAATGGGCGTCTAAGCCCTGGCGTCCATTAAATGGGCGTCTGACCTCTGGATTTCATAGCCAAATTTAGGGTTGAATATTCATGGCTCGGAATATTCAGCCCTGAATGGACTGAAGATGCCCTTACGAGCCAAAGTTATTGCCTCATCAACCATAATTTTTTAGTCGACATCTCAACATCAACAACAAAGGCACAAGACCAAGATTAAAGGTAGGAAGTGATTCGAGTACAAACCTCCAGACATGACGTGAGCAACTCCAGTCAACACAAGCTCTAGAAACTGCCTATGTCAAAGCAAGTTCAGCCATCTCAAATCCTCTCATCATTGAGTTCGATAACATCTCAAGATCTGGTCGTTCCACGGAAGGAGCATGCTTTCTTCTCCGAAACATACCAAGCATCGCAATGAGCATTGTTAGATCTGAATCCATCAACTCATTCAGACAGCGTCAATTCCGGCCGTAGATTTAGGTGATAAATAGTCAACGGTGGCAGCAACGAATTAGAGATCTTGGCGGCGGCGTTTAGTAGTTCGTGTGGTACACAATGTCGTCGTGTAGTGGTGGTTTTCGGTAAAGTAGAGTCAGCGGCGTTGAAATTTTTTGGTTTGACTACAAAAACCAAATCGATCCCCTGTACCGAAATCCTACCGTCCATGTAAATACCAGATCAAAACTATGGTTAGAGCAACTGCGTTGCTGAAGCGCTGATGGATTTGGGGTTTGATTAGATCTGATCGATATGGATTAGTACTTTAGACGTAGGAGGTGACGCGGTTAGAGTTTTGCGATGAGGATCTATTATTTAATTTGATTTTAGATTCCAAAAAGGGTGCGGTAGGCAAAATGTTAGTTGAAAATTTGGGTGGAGCGCCAAAATTTAGATTTGGAGCCAAAAGTTTAGTTATGGAGCCAAAACAAAATTTGTATTTGTCAAAAAATAAGAGTTATAAAATAAAACAAATACAATTTATATGAAAGCAATATTATGTATATATCGTAGTAGGTTTTGCAATGTAATTGTTAATTATTAATTAATTCTTATTTATTATTTAATAATAATTATTTATTACTTCTTAAATATAATTGAATATTAAATATTAAATGTCATTATTATTTACATATTATTATTTATTAAATATTAGTAGTAATAATTAATTTATTATATATTGAATATTAATTATTGAAAATTAAAATTAATTAATATTATTTGCTGAATATTATTTATTTTTCCTTTTTTAAACAATTTTGAATTTTCTGAAATTTTGAATATTTGACTATTAGTTGTTTAGTATTAATTAATAAGTATCAAATTAGTCTTCCTTATGTTGCTATTAATAATTAATGTTATTATTTTGATGATTAATATTATGATGATTAATATTTGATAATTAATGTTTTGTTTAAATAAGTGAGAATTAAAATCTTGATGAAATTATTATTTTCATTTTCTATACGAATTCAAATTCAAATATAAACTAGATATACCATTTTTTGGACGGGAAGCTGCTTTGCACCCTCTTTTGGCAGGTTGCCACCCTTCGGACCCTCCCCTATGGAAAAACAATTTGAACATTCTTGTAAAAATAAATTCAGCAATTTGAAAAATTAATGTTAATTGGGCATTTTCATATAGTGAATGTTTACTCAAGTATTTTTACAGCCTATGAGTGAAACAGCTTTTATTGGAGTAATATTTACAACATTTTGGGAAAGTTATAAAAATTAATGTTTTTACAACGTTTTTGTAACAAAAGTTGTTAAAAGTGGTATTATTGCAACATTTGTAAAAAAAGTTGTAAAACGAGTTTTTACAACATTTTCTGTAAAAATGTTTTAAAAAACCTAGTTTTTATAACTTTTTTTAAAAAAAGTCGTAAAAAGCCTGGTTTTTACAACATTTTCTCTAAAAAGGTTGTAAAAATGTGTTTTTACAACGGTCGAAAAATAAACATTGTAAATAAATTGTTGTAAAAGGGTCTTTTGTTATATTGATGGTATCAAAGCAGCTTCAAAGCAATATATTGTATATGAGACACGAGTCACTGGCCTATATGAGACTTAGGAGTCCCTGTCCCATGGGTGTATTAAGAATTCATTTTATAGCTAAAGAGGCACTTGTAGCTAATTCCACTATATTATATAATGCTTAGTATAAGATGATTACTTGAGTAATCATCTGGGGATGTCTTTGTGATTTACAAATATATAATTAATTTCCTAACTTTTCAAATATGATGTATAGAATGTTTTGGAGTATTAAGGATGAAAGGAGTTAGTCCAACCAATGATATATATATATATATATATATATATATAATTTTGGATGGGTTGATATTGCATTATAATGTTTGGTTTGATATTATAATTTGAGTTTTGATTTATTTTATCGGAGTGCGCAGCGAAATTATTAGTTCCTGATGGGTACCTTATTGGTCTATTGTGTTCATTCGATAATTTGAAATTACAGAATTGAATTTGATTTTTTTATTTATTTATAATTATTAAAAATGCGAAATGAGTTTAATTACTTGGTTAATATGTATTGAAAATAAATATAAATTGTGTTTAACTGGTATTGTAAGTTGATTTTGAAATGTTTGTTGAGTAATATACATATAGCTAAATGTGGTTTAAACTAATTTTGTAAACATTTTAAAAATTAATAAGTATTTGGTGAAAGCAAAGGTTTATTGTATATAAATATTGATTATTATTATTAAACGATTTTAAAGTAAAGTAAATGTTATAATTAGGAATCGTTTGAAAAGTATAAACTATAAGTAACATATTAAATTGAGATTTGGAAATTATTTTACTGTGACTAGTATGCTTGATATTATGCGAAAGTAATAGATTTAGATATTTTTAAAAATCACATTATGTTAACTTATCCGATGAGTGTGCGACTTTTTGCCGATGCGGGTGCACACGTGTTCGATAGAATTCTTAAATACTTGAACGAGACATTTGGTACAAAGAATTAGAAAGATATAAATAATTTTTCGAAAATTAAAATATTTTGGAAAAGGGTTAATCATATTAAATATAAAATTAGGGAAAGTAAATTGTTTTAGTAAACTAATAATTGAGATTGACATTTGTAAAGGATTAGAAACTAGGGTTTATATTATTTTGGCAAATAGTTTGTAAAATATATTTTATGAGTTAGTCTGTATTTTGGTGATAGTTGCAGCCATTGGATATTGGTGCATGGCTATGGTCATTGGTGAGGTAATATTGATCATGTGGTATATATTGTAGCAAATTGATATTAGTACTCACTATCTTACATGGTGAGGCAATATCACTTTATTTTATGATATATGAAAATTTGTGAATATAAGTATATATTTTTGATAATATTTTCATATACGATGACTAAATGTTATAAGGTTTTGGGATTTTAAAATTTATTTTAGTAATGAGATAATTAAAATGAGAATTTTTTGATAAGTAATATAGAATTATTTTTGAAGTATTAAATTTTGAAAGTAAATTTAGAAATTTTCTTCTAGATACGATTAAAGAAGTTAAATATTGTATAAACTTATAAAAAGAGTTTACAAAGTAATAATTGAACATTATTTTTGGGATAATAAATGTTTTGAAATTGCGTAATATATAAGAAAGTGATTCATTATGTGGATAATTTTGGTTCTAGTTGGAATTTTTTTATTTTATTTTGAAAGTTTGTTAAAATAATTTAGAAAAGTTGAATCCCAATTATGTTTGATTTAGAATATAAAGAATTTTGGGGGAAAGTAATTTAACGAAATAAGGGATTTTGGGAATTTATAGATCCATTTTACCATGAATAAATGTTTTCTATTTAAAATTAAATTTAAATAATATTACTAAGTTTTGTATAATTGGTATATTGCAGACTTTCCTTATAGGAAATTGCGAGGATGCAATTTTATTAAGGTGAAGAGTTTGTAACAATCCAGTTTCTAAGCAATAATTAATTTAAGTTAATAATAGAAAATTAATTAATTAAATAGGAATTTGGAGATTTTATTTAGAAAATGGGTTTTCAAATTATTTTAATTAAATAATTTTGATTGTGAAAAATAGGATATTTAAATTTGGTTGTTAAAAGCATGCAAATAATGTTTATAATAGTAATGTAATAAAAATATAATATTTATAAGTAAAAGAAATTACTTTGAAATGGAAATATGTATTTATTTGATGGAATAAAATTTAATTTTAATTTTAAAAAGTAAAAGAAAATACAAATATAAATATACCTTTATTTGCTTACCGCAAACCCTATTACCCAAACCTAAATTCATTTCTAGAATCTTCTTTCTCTGAACATTTCTTTGCTAGCATATTTTACTTCTCAAAACAATTCACGCATCCTCACTTCAGTAACTTCTTCCTAAAGCCTAAAATAATATAAACTTTCATCCTTTAACAATTCAAAATAATCTAAACAAATTATGAAAAATCTCCAAACTTGAAGATGTGTTTTTCATCATTGGAAAACATGTATGACTTAAATCTGATGTGATGCGGTTCATTGGACAGTACGTGCAAATGAAATGCGGAAGTAAGAGTAGGTCGCAAGGTACAGGTGAGTAAACACCCACGCATCTATGTCTAAAACAGTGCTTTGGATCTATATACTATGACTATTCTTTGAAACTCCATATTGTGCTCATGTTTGATTCTTTTTGCTGTGCAAATACTTTAAATCAATAAAAAAAACGAATGAAAGAGGAAAAAAAGAGCTCGATCTGGAGCTGTTGCACCCCAAGCAAGCTCGACTGGTCGATCGATCTTGGATGACCGGTGGTCCAGTCGGGGTCAGGTCATCGTTGTGCTAACTTCTGTATGTGAGCGTGAGTAGCTCGAGGGAGAAGGTTGGCGTGTGTATGTGAGGGTGTGAGTATGTGTCGGGGCTGAGTGTTTATGTGCATTCTTATACATGAATTCTTGTCACTTGTTCCCTTGTCGCCCTATTGCTGAAATTTACTAGGTTGTATGCTTTAAGTTCTTATCGTATTTGTACATCTTGCTTATATCCTGGTTGTAGCCTAGTCTATGCATTCTGCTTGTAGCCTAGTCTATGCATAAAAATAAGTATTTTTCTTCGCAATTTTTAGTATTAACTAGCGAAACAAGTTTTCTATTTTGTTTGTTTGACATTTTTGAGGCATAAGCTACATATATTACATATATAGAATTTTAAATATTGTTATACGTCTAGTATACCAAAACAAAGACTAATCAATAATAAATTCGTCTCATAAGTTTACAAATCAGATTTCCACTACTTTGGAATTATGTATTAGATATTTTTAACAATAATTATGTTGTAATTAATTACAAAAACAAGCTACAACTATAGTAATAATAACTATAGCGATAAATCAAACGTTATATTATTTAAAGAAATAGTACAATGTAGAAACGATATATATATATATATATATATATATAAACATATATCAACTGGAAATCTAACCGGTTTAAGAAGGAAATTTCGCCTGAGGCTTGTCGTAACAATTTCCTTAAGACTTTATTCAAAATCTCCCAAGGTACAACAGACGTAATCTTCTCGAGATCGTGATGTAACAACCCTAGATTTTTGCCTACATATTTTAAATTTGACTTTATTTTATTTTATTTTATTTTTTTCTATTTATTTTATTTCAAATATTTCATTTTTAGATATAAATGCTGATTTTTAAGTGATCTATAGTTCAAAATAGTATAAATTGGACATTTTACTAAAAAAGTGACTTTCTACTCAAACTGTTCAAACTTTGACTTTTAAAATTAAAGTTCAAATTATTTTAAATATTAAATTTTATCTTTTATTATGAAAATAGATGTAATAACTTGAACATTGCTTTTCGTTTCGTTGGAAACGGACTTAAACTGTGAAAGTTATGTATATTTCAATATTGAGTGCAATTTGTTTATTCTGCAATTTTGTTATTTTAAATTGTATAAATTATATTTTCTTTGTCATATTTTATTTTAATATGTATTAATATGTTATTTTATGTGTATTTTTGTCTTTTAATATTTTAAAGTGAGGTAGGATTTTTTCTAGAGTTAGTAGTATTTTACTTGTAATTTCCATTCCCTGTTTTCAAAATTTTATACATTTTCTTTAGTTCTTTTTCTATTTTTCTCCATTTTAATTATTTATTTTATTTTGAAAATGATAAATAAATTATTTTATTTCAAATTTCGCTTCATAATATTTTTAAAATGAAGCGGATATTTTTCCAAGACTAGTAGTGATTTATTTGTAATTTCTGGACACTGTTTTGCATTTTTAAGTAATTTCTTTCATTCTTTTTATATTTTCTTTAAAATAAGTTTTTTATTTTCTTATATTTTCACTTGGTTTCGGTTTTTACAAGTATTTGCTGATTCACTTTTATTTTTATTTGATCTTTAGAAAACGGAAATGTGTTTCATTTCTAGACGTTTCATTGTCCAAAAACGTTTCAAATGCCATAACCATCTCATTTATTCATTTTGGCTGACAATTTTCAGTTTTATAGCCGTGACTTTCATCCTATTCCTCATTCAAGAAACCATTCTTTCATTTTATTCATGGCTTCAAACATTTTGGTCAATGTCTTCCTCTTATTTTCTTCCTTTTCTTCCTATTTTCTTATGTATTTTTGCCTTGTTCTCTCCACTCTTTTGCTCGACCTCCACTCCGTAGCCATGGCCACCACCTCCTAACCTCTTCTCTGTCATCATCACCACCTACTCCTCAGATCTGAACCATGGCCTAACCCACCATGATGCTGAAATCCAAAAAAAATACAACATATGCCTTGAAAACATGCTAGTTTGAGCCTTGTTGCTTCACCACCTCTTTTTCCACCACCACCATCTCTAGCCACCACCACCACCTCTGACCAGACCACCACACGCCACTACAACATCTATCCAGGTCTGAACTTGAATGGCCAAGCCAAACCCCTACATGGTCGAGCCTTTTGTTGACCAAAAACCCACATATTTTGCATAAGCCTCTTCATATTCATGCGTAGTAACTCCTCCACCACTTCAATACCTTGTAGCCATGACCTATAGGACCCAAATCTGAACCAAAGTATGTCCAAACCTGAGCCAAAATATCCCCTAGGTCGTGCAATCACATGTAGAAAGCAAGGCAAAAGACTGTGTATTCGTATCTCTTTTTATTTCAAAGTTGTTTCAATTTAATGTTGTGTTGAAATGTTAATTTATTGGGTTTTGTTTTGGGTTGTAACACAAATTATAAGCTTGGATCTCTTCCCACTTGAGCCTATTTTTGTGTCATCGTGCCTTGTGGAATCCGTTATGTCATTTGAGTTGATATCTCCAGCACAAAAAGGTGAGTAAATCTCACCAGACTAATATGTATATATATAACTGATAAACTGACACCATTTGAATCTGTAACTGTTTATCATCATGCTATATCTGCTATATTATTATCATATGATGTTCACACCTGTTATTACACTTGTTATATCATATGTTATTGTTATTTCATGCTATTCTGTCATTTATGTCTGTTATCACCATTGCAAGTTCCCTGTAGACTAGAATCACTATGGGTTGAAATGATACATACCCGAACGGACGTTAGAATAGGGGGAAAACGTTATGGGATAGGCCTGAGCGGTTTCCAAAATCATTCATTTTACTTGGAACTGCGGGTTTGAAATGATAGAACCTGGTTTTCTTTGTAAACTGCGGATTGAAATGATATATATCCGTATCACTTGACCTAGGCTAGGAAACTATATACAGACCCGTGGTTTATGTAATATTTTTGAAAATGTTTTAAAATATTTTAAAATGTAAAATTTATAATATTTTGATAATATTTTGATTTAAATTCAATTAAAAATTATTTTGTAGAAATATTAGTGATTTTCTATAAATTAAATAATGAATTAAGTAAACGGTAAAGTAGAATTTGAACTATAAGTAAATTTTGGAATTTATGTTTTGTTTTAAAAAAAGAAATTATGTAAAGTAAGAAAAATATAATATTTTGATTTAAAAATGTATTTTAAATGATTTTATAAAAATAATAATGATTTTTGAATAATTTAACATGTTAAACAAATGAATGTTTAAGTAAATTTTGAAATATAACTTAAATGTGAAATTTTAAATTTTGTTTTAAAAAAGTGAAATTTTAATTAAGTAAAATTTATGGAAATAATTTATATTTTGTAAATTTAAACCTAATTGTTAAGTTAATAATTTAATTAAAGAAATGGAAGTTAATACTTGAATTTAAATAAGAAATTATGTTAAAAATCGATTTTTGGATGAGATTTAACTTCATAAAAATCATAAAAATAAGAGTATTGAAATGATGATTTTAAAATGTAAAATTTATGATATTTATAAGTTAAATGATTTAAATTAAAGATTAACTATTGGTGAAATTTGTATTTAAACCCTGAATTTGATTTAACAGCATTTTTGAAGTGTAATATAAAGGATATTACAGCATTTTGTAAATGCTGTAGTTGTTCTAAATGAACTAAAAAGTTAAATTTGAAATAAAGGCTATTATAGCACATTGTAAGTGCTATAGTGGTTAAACTTAACATTTCAAGTTTATTTGAAATTTAAAGAAAATCTATTACAGCACTTAAATGTTGTATTTTGTTAAATGAACCGTTTTAAACTATAACTTTACGTAGCATTTTTAAGTGCTACGGAAACTGAATTTTATTATTTTATTGAATTTTAATGAGATTAATCTTTGGAATAAGATTTAAATTTTGGAAATTTAATATTTAACTATTAAATAATAAGGAATTGACTTTATATTTTTATGAAATGGTTTAATCTTTAAATATAAACTCCCTTGAAATGTAAGTTTGAAATGGTGATTAATTTCTAAATAAAATGAATGGTTTTAAATGGTATTTAAATGAATTAAAAATGAATGATGTTTTGAATAATACTTTGATAGTTTTATATATTAAAATTATTTGAAATGAATTTTTGAAAGATATGATATTTTGATATTAAAAATGTCTTGAAATGAATTTTTGAAAGATATGACATTTTGATATTAAAAATGTTTTGAAATGAAGTTTTGAAAGATATGATATTTTGATAATAAAATGATTTGAAAGGAAGTTTTGAAAAGATATGATATTTTAATATATTAGGATTGGAAAGGAGTTTTTGAAAGGATATGATAATTTAATATATTGAAATGGTTAGAAGTGACTTGATATTTATTTTGATAAATATTTGAATTTGAATGATATGGTATGTCGATATATTGAAATGGTTTTGGAAATAATTTAATCTTTATTTTGATAAAGATTTAGATTGAAAAGGATATTTTATTTTGAAGTATAAAATATTGTTTTAAAGTTATAACCACGGGTTATAATAACGATTGGTTGGCAAAGAGACCGGGATCAGATATCTGGCATACTCTCTGTCGATACCGAAAACCACTTTGACAACCGTGTACGTAGTGGAGATTCCAGAACGAAGTAGGTTGGTTGGCGAACGCTACTGGAATGAAGTAAGAGAACGCTGATGGAAGGCCTAATTATGACTAAATCAGGAGCTATACCGGGATACACAAAGGATCGCACCCTTTCATCGAGCATGCTTCTTCGGAAACCATTCTATTACTTTTGTGATTCGATATGGTGGAACCACTTTGATTCGGGGTATTGCTCGAGGTGGGCGAAAGCTGCTGGCTTGCCGTCACCACCGGTCCAGGAGTGCAAACGGTGTATCCACCCTGGCATTGCCTCGCATGCCTTGTCATATGTTCCTTATATCGAGCCCACTACGATTTTGGTTTAAAGATCCGACCGCTTTAAGGTTCACCATCCCCTTAACGCTATTTTCTATATGATTATACTTTACTGATTAGACACTACTGTATATAGAGTATATTACTATATAGTAAATAGTTTAACGGATCCTTAGAAGATGGGCGGTCCCAAGCATCCTTTAAGTTACTTGTACTTTTGCTACAGTTCACTTGAGTTGGTTTACATTGTATAAGTATGTATGTCCTGACTCGAGTGTTTGTATTTTTATGTACGCTCGGGTCAGCCTGAGTGTTCACAGATTTGGATTTCCACTTTCTGAAGATTGGAATCGCTGGAGATTATCTACTTGTCTATTTTTATCTTTCCAGTCTGTTGGTCCTTTCCAGCTCTTGAATTAGTAGATTTCTATTTATTGAGACTTCTTTTGTACTTTATTTCTTCTGTTGTATCTTATGTAACTCTGATATATTTATATAGTAGCTTCATGAACTACTATCTCTTTTACTTCCGCTGCATTATTATTACTCTGTGTCTGTGATTTGTGATTTTTATTTACTGTATATTCTGAGATTTTCCAAATTTTTATTTACAACGCGGTATTTTGAGCAATTCAATTCCGGCATGAGTGTGTACCTATACACTTATAATGGATGTGAATGGTGGAAAATATCGGGTCGTTACACGTGATGTGCATGATCTTCTATGTGATAGGTCTTATTATGATTTTAAGAAACGAAGATAAAGAAGAGATAACTTGGTTTTTAAAAATTAAGTTTGAAAAGTGATCAGGTTTCCTCCTTATTCATAACAGAATTTTCAATGGCTACACCCATTGAGAAAAGTAGCATCCCTTCATTTGCAACGCCAAAAAGTATTACTGTTCGCAATAGTCGCGTCTTTTCATTTGTAACGGCAAAAAACTGTTGCGGTTTGCAACAGTCGTGTCTCTTCGTTTGCAAGGGCCAAAAACTGTTGCGGTTAACAATCGCGTCTCTTCATTTGTAATGGCCAAAAACTATTGCGGTTTGCAACAGTCGCGTCTCTTCGTTTGCAATGGCCAAAATCTATTGCGGTTTGCAACAGTTGTGTCTCTTCATCAGTTTGCAATGGTCACAACCAATGGAAAATCTGTATCTTTTTAAACACATTTCTATTTTAAAATCAGTTCATTTTTTAGGTAGCAAAAATATATTACACAGCCCAATCTTATTGGACCCGCACCCGCACTCGACCTAGCTCGGTTCGGTCGGTCGGACGGGCGGGCGGCGGCGCACGCGCGTGTTAGTCCATGGCCATATAGGTACTCTCCCTCGCACAAAATTACCTGACCCTAGGGCCAATACAGGGATTGAGAGTACACTATATAAACAAGAAAATGGACATATTTTTAGCGATGCGGGATATATCTCATTCACTATTTTTGAGAATTATAACAATCCCCCAAATGAATGACGATATATGTCTCCCCCACACAAAGTGTAATATCACACAGTTCATATGAAAATAATGCTATATCGAGGATAAGTAAATATTTCACTTTGAACCTTCCCTGGTTAAAACTTATCGGATACACTTAGCTAATCGGTGAATTATTTCATCTTGAACGGTCAGCTGTTATTGTATAACTAGACAATAAGCTTTACAAAGTATTATTTCCCTTCACATCCAATCTCTTGGTTGTGTTCATTTTGGTCCTGAATAATTTTGGTTCTACGAGTGCTTTTAAATAATAGAAGCCTTTAATATTCTCATAGAGCCAACACAGCTCACACTAACATAGGTGATCACAACCATTAAGGGTATCCTACATATACTCCACTTGTTATTTTCAAGATATGGTCATCATTAAAAAACATAGTTTTACCCTTTCATTACTTTTATAGGCATGCATTTATGTTATGCACCATAGGAATGGAGTAGAACTAAGTCCAAACAAATGCATTACGTCTTGAGTTATTCAGAACTAGTTTACCTATTGATCCTAGTCCGTAGGATCTCCAGTTGCTAGGATAGGTTTCCGTATAAGATAACTCTTATTGGTTTAGGCTTTTAAACCCATTCGCCTTGATGCGCATTTAATTTTCTCCCTTGATAAACCTTTAGTAAACAGATCCACTAGGTTATCATTTGTTCGCACATAATCTATGGAAATAGTTCCATTTGAGAGTAACTGTCTAATTGTGTTATGGCGTCGATGAATGTGTCGTGATTTTCCATTATACACAAAGTTTTGCACTCTGCTTAGTGCTTCTTGGTTATCATAGTGTATGCATATGGCCGGTATAGGTTTAGGCCAAACGGAATATGTTTTAAAAAGTGACGATGCCATTCTGCTTCTTCGCCTGCTTTATCTAAAGCGATGAACACCGATTTCACGGTGGATCGAGCTATGCATGTTTGTTTAGTAGATTTCTATGACACTGCTGCCCCTGCTAAGGTAAATACATAACCACTCATTGATTTTGATTCCACTGAATCAGCAATCTAGTTTGCATCACTATATCCTTCTAAGACGGCAGGATATTTTCTATAATGTAAGGAATAGTTTGTGGTATTTTTAAATATCCAAGCATTCTCATTAGTGCTTTCCAGTGTTCCTTCCCTGGGTTGCTTGTATACATGCTTAATCGACTTACCGCATAAGCTATATCTGGTCTTGTGCAATTAATGAGATACATGAGATTAACTATTACACGAGAGTATTCCAGTTGCGTTGCACTCTCATTAGTATTTTTATGCAGTACTTCCGATGGATTATATGGCGTTCGTATTGCTTTAATTTCAAAATTTTGGAATTTTTCAATCGCTTTTTCTACATAATGTGACTGAGATTATTCAATTCCATTAGATGTTCTTATTATTTTGATTTCCAAAATAACATATGCAACTCCTAAGTCTTTCATATCGAAATTATTGATTAACATCTGCTTAGTGGCCTCTATTACTTTAGTATTTGGACCAAAGATTAGCATATCGTCTACGTATAGACAAATCATCACGTATGATTGTCCAATTTGTTTGTAATGAACACATTTATCACATTCATTTGTACGAAAACAATTTTTCATCACGACACTATCAAATTTTGCGTGCCATTGTTTTGGAGCTTGTTTTAGTCCGTATAATGATTTGACTAATCTATATAGTTTGTTTTCACTCTCTTTGGATATAAAACCCTCAGGTTGCTCCATGTAAATATCCTCATCGAGATTTCCATTTAAGAATGTCGTCTTTACATCCATTTGATGAATCTGTAGATTATACATGGATACAATTGCTATTAACATTCTTATGGAGGTTGTTCGTGTTACTGGCGAACAAGGAACGAAGAAGTCTACACCTTCTTTTTGACGATATCCTTTGGCTACCAATCTTGCTTTGTATTTGTCGATGGAGCCATCTGGTTTCATCTTCTTTTTGAAGATCTATTTACTTAGTTTTATTCTAGGTGGAAGATCAACTATTTCCCAAATTTTATTACTCAGAATTGAATCAATTTTACTTTGGATTGCTTCTTTTCAACGTGAGGATTCAGAAGATGACATTGCTTCCTTGTACGTTTGAGGTTCGTATTCTAACATATATGTTAAAATTACGAACCAAATGTTTTGGAAGTTCTTGCCCTTACGCTTCTTCTTTGTTCTACTTTCTCAGTTTTACGATGAATTTGATCTTTATGTGATTTACTCAATTCTTCTCGTTCTTTTAGAGACATTATTTCCTTCATTTCTTTTGTGCGGAAGCACATCTTTAAAGAATGAGGCGTCTCTTGATTCCATGATTGTATTTACATGAATATCAGCTATATCAGACTTGAATACCAAAAACCTATAGGCACTACTATTTTGGGCTGGCCTTAAATAGTAACAATCTACTATTTTTGGTCCAAGTTTGACTTTCTTGGGAGGCGGAACTGGAACTTTTGCCCAGCACCCCCACACTTTGAGGTATTTAAAACTTGGCATGTGTCCTTTCCATAACTCATATGGAATTATTCCTGTTTTATTCTGAGGAACCTTGTTTAATTGTGATTAGACATATTTAAGGCTTCCCCCCACATGTCAGTCGGTAGGCCAGAAGTTAAGAGTATCACATTAATCATATCTTTTAATGTTCTATTCTTTCTCTCGGCTATACCATTTTTGTTGTGGTGAGTATGGTGCTGTTGTTTGATGAATTATACCATTTTCGGCACAGAATAGTCCAAATGGTGATTCATATTCTCCACCTCGATCAGATCTCAATATCTTGATCTTTTTATTTAACTGATTTTCTACCTCACTTTTGTACTTTATATGCAATGTAATTGCTTCATCCTTGCTATTTAAAAGATATACATAGCAATATCATGTATAATCGTCAATAAAGGTAATAAAGTGCCTTTTCCCACCTCTTGTAGTTAATGATTTGAAATCACATAAATCAGTATGAACCAAACCTAGTGGTTCGGTGCTTCTATCAACTGTATGAAATGGTTTTTTGACCATTTTTGCTTCTACATATGTCTCACATTTGCAGTTTTTATCTACTTGGAATTTCGGAATTAATCCCAAGTTTGATAGTTTTTTCATTTTTCGGAAATTTATGTGTCCTAATTTATCATGCCATAATAAAATTTCATGCTCAAGCAAATAAGAAATTTCAATTTTATTAATAGCATAATCATAATACATAATTTTATTGTCGATAACGGCTACATTTGCTTAAATAGGCCATCACATAAATATCCTCTTCTTATATACATTCCAGCTTTGGACAAAACCATCTTGTCTGACTCGAATACCATTTTGAATTCTTTCTTTGATAGCACTGGACCAGAGATGAGATTCTTGCATATGTCTAGAACGTGGAGCACGTCATTCAACTTGATAGTTTTTCCAAAAGTAAACATGAGAATTACCGTGCCACTGCCTTCGATCATGGAAACTACCGAATTACCCATATAGAGTTTTTCTTCCTGATCGAATTTCTGGTATGTAGCAAACATGAATTAGTCAGAGCAAACATGACAAGTAGCGCCTGTGTCCACCTATATTGGTTAGGGTTCTGAACCAAATTGCATTTACATATAACTGCTGAAAAATTAGACTCGTCTACTTCCATGTTATCCACCATATTAGCCTCTGAGTTGCGTTCCTTGTGTATGCAATCTCTAGCGGCGTGTCCTACTTTTCCACAAACCAAACACTCGCCATTAAACTTCTTGGTTCGTTTGTGGTCTTTGGGTTTGTTTTCAGGCGCTTTTCTCTTCTGCGGGAATTTCTTCTTCTTGTTTTTCTTGAAATGCCTTTTGTTCTTTGACTCATCTGCCACAAATGCCTCTTCGCTTTGTTTTGTCACTCCGCGGTTATCAGACTCAATTTTTAGCCTGACAATAAGATCTTCAAAGGAAATCTCTTTTTTCTTATGTTTCAGATAATTGCGGTAGTCTTTCCAAGATGGTGGTAATTTCCCTGTTATCGCTTCAACAAGGAAGGATTCTCCAACTTTATGTCCTTCTGCTTCAAGTTCATGAATTATGAGTTGGAGTTCTTGCACTTGACTAGTTACGGATTTGGAGTCAACCATTTTGTATTCCATAAACTTATCTACGATGAACTTCTTCAAACTAACATTCTACGTTTTTTATTTATGTGCAAGTGCAGTCCATATGGATTTTGCTATCTAGTGTGGCTTATATACTACTTTATCCAGACAATTCAAAATGTAGTTTCGGCAAAGGAAGTCTGAATGCTTCTATGTGTCAATTCCGAGAAAAACAACTGCATCTTTTTCTCTAGTTTGTCCGTCTTTATGCTTTGGTTCATCCTCCTCGATGCACTTCTGCAGCCCTAGCGTGGTGAGATAAAACAACATTTGATTTTGTCATGTTATGAAGTCATCACCATCTCCTTTGAACGGTTCAAGCCAGTTGTGAGTGGCAGCCTTTGTTGATAGTTCAACCATCACTGTTGTAGTGAAAACAGTAAAGTCTTAAGATGTTATACGTCTAGTATACCAAAACAGAGACTAATCAATAATAAACTTGTCTCACGAGTATACAAATCAGATTTCCACTACTTCGGAATTATGTATTAGCTATTTTTAACAATAAGTATGTTGTAATTAGTTACAACAACAAACTAACAAGCATAGTAATAATAACTATGGCGATAAATCAAACATTATACTATTTGAAGAAATAGTACATCATAGAAACGAAAGATGATATATATACATATATATATATATAAACATATAAATCAACTAGAAATCTAACCGGTTGAAGAAGGAAATTTCGTCTGAGGCTTATCGTAACAATTTTCTTAAGACTTTATTCAAATTGTTTCTAGATACAACAGACGTAATCTTCTCGAGATCATGATGTGTATGATCTACTGTGTGATAGGACTGATTATGATTTTAAGAAACGAAGATAGAGAAGAGATAACTCGATTTTTAAAAATTATGTTTGGAAAGTGATCAGGTTTCCTTCTTATTTATAGCTGAACTCCCAATGGCTACACCCATTGAGAAAAGTAGCATCCCTACATTTGCAACGCCAAAAAGTATTACTGTTCATAATAGTCGCGCCTTTTCATTTGCAACGGCCGAAAACTGTTGTGGTTTGCAGCAGTCGCGTCTCTTCGTTTGCAACGGCCAAAAACCTATTGAGGTTAATAGTCGCGTCTCTTCGTTTGCAATGGCCAAAAACTTTTGTGATTTGCAACAATCGTGTCTCTTCGTTTGCAATAGCCAAAAACTGTTGCGGCTTGCAACAGTTGTGTCTCTTCATCAGTTTGCAACGTTCACAACCGTTGAAAAATCCGTATCTTTTTAAACACACTTCTATTTTAAAATCGGTCCATTTTTTAGATAGCAAAAATATATGACACGGCCCAATCTTATTGGACCCGTGCCCGCACCTGATCCGGCCCGGTTCGGTCGGACGGGTATGCAGCGGCGCGCGAGCCTGTGTTAGTCCATGGTCATATAGGTCCTCCCCTCACAAAAAATTACTGACCCTAAGGGCCAATATAGGGATTGAGAGTACACTATATAAACAAGAAAATGGATATATTTTTGGCAATGCGGGATATATCTCATTCACTATTTTTGAAAATTATAACAATACCCCACGTGAATGACGATATATGTCTCCCCCACACAAAGTGTAATATCACACAGTTCATATGAAAATAATGCTATATTAGGGATAAGTAGATATTTCACTTTGAACTTTCCCTAGTTAAAACTTATCGGATATACTTGGCTAATAAGTGAATTATTTCATCTTGAACCATCAGCCGTTATTGTAAAACCAGCCAATAAGCTTTACAAAGCATTATTTCCCTTCACATCCAATCTCTTGGTTGTGTTCATTTTGGTCCTGAACAATTTTTGGTTCTACGAGTGTTTTTAGAGAATAAAAGCCTTTAATATTCTCATAGAGCCGACCCAGCTCACACTAACATAGGTGAACCCAACCATTAAGAGTATCCTACATATACTCCACTTGTTATTTTCAAGATATGGTCATCATTAAAAAACATAGTTTTATCCTTTTAATACTTCTGTAGGCATGAATTTATATTATGCACCATAGGAATGGAGTAGGACTAAGTCCAAACATACGCACTACGTCTTGAGTTATTCAAAACTTGTTTGCCTATTGATCCTAGTCCGTGGGATCTTCAGTCACTAGGATAGGTTTCTGTATAAGATAATACTTGTTGGTTTAGGCTTTTAAACCCATTCCACTCGATGCACAGTTAATTTTCTCTCTTGATAAACCTTTAGTAAATGGATCCGCTAGGTCATCATTTGTTCGCATATAATCTATGGAAATAGTTCCATTTAAGAGTAATTGTCTAACTGTGTTATAGCGTCGAAGAATGTGTCGTGACTTTCTATTATACATAAAGTTTTGCGCTCAGCTTAATGCTGCTTGGTTATCACAGTGTATGCATATGGCCGGTACATATTTAGGCCAAACGGAATATCTTCTAAAAAGTGACGAAGCCATTCTGCTTCTTCACCTTCTTTATCTAAAGCGATGAACTCCGATTCCATAGTGGATCGAGCTATGCATGTTTGTTTAGTAGATTTCCATGACCCTGCTTCCCCTGCTAAGGTAAATACATAACCACTCATTGATTTTGATTCCTCTGAATCAGCAATCCAATTTGCATCACTACGTCCTTCTAAGATGGCAGGATATTTTCCATAATGTAAGGATTAGTTTGTGGTATTTTTTAATATCCAAGCACTCTTATTAGTGCTTTCTAGTGTTCCTTCCCTGGGTTGCTTGTATACCTGCTTAATCGGCTTACAGCATAAGTTATATCTCGTCTTGTGCAATTCATGAGATACATGAGACATCCTGTTACATGAGAGCATTCCAGTTGTATTACACTCTTATTAGTGTTTTTATGCAGTACTTTCGATGGATTATACGGCGTTCGTACTCCTTTAATTTCAAAATTTTGAAAATTTTCAATCACTTTTTCTACATAATGCGACTGAGATAATTCAATTCTATTAGGTGTTCTTATTATTTTGATTCCCAAAATAACAGCTGCAACTCCTAAGTCTTTCATATCAAAATTGTTGATTAACATTTGCTTAGTGGTCTCTATTACTTTAGTATTTGGACTTCGTCTACGTGTAGACAAATCATCACATTTGATTGTCCAATTTGTTTGTAATAAACACATTTATCACATCCAATTATATGAAAATCATTTTTCATCATGACATTATCAAATTTTGCGTGCCACTATTTTGGAGCTTGTTTTAGTCCGTATAATGATTTGACTAATCTACGTACTTTTTTTTCATTCCCTTTGGATATATGACCCTCAGGTTGCTCGATGTAAATCTCCTCGTTGAGATTTCCATTTATGAATTGTAACAACCCGATAATTTCAGCCATTCGCATCCGCACATGTCGAACTTGAATTGCTCAAAATACCGCGTTGTAAATAAATTTGGAGCAAATGAAATACAATCACAGAATCAAAGACACAGAAATATCAGAATAACTCGCAGCGGAAATAAAATACATAGTAGTTCATGAAGCTACTACGGCAAAGTCTCAAACCGAATACATAATACAGTCTGAAAACAACATAATAGAAATCTCAATTACATAGAAGTTCACTAATACGTGAGATAAACTAGAACAACTGAAACAGAGAGTAGATATAAATGTAGATAAGCAGAAACTCCAGCAAGACCAGCTCCAGAAAGAGAATCCAAAGCTGTGAATACTCAGGCCGACCCGAGCGTAAAGTAAAACACAAAACACTCGAGTCAGGACAATATATACTTGTATAATGTAAACCAACTCAAGTGAACTATAGTAGAAGTACATAATAACTTAAAGGATGCTTGGGATCGCCCATCCTTTAAGAATCGGTTAAACTATAAATTAATTACATCCCGTGGTTAAAATTTCAAAATGGTATTTTATACTTCAAAATCAAATGTAATTTCAAAATTCAATTTCATTCAAAATATCATATCTTCCAAACCGCATTCATTTTTATTTAATTTAAATACCATTACAAAACACATTTCAAAATAGTTTATATTTCGAAACAAATTACTTCATTTTAAATCATAAAATGAAGTTATTATGTTTAATAATTAAATTATTAAATTTCCAAAATTTTAGTCTTTCAAAATTCATTTATCCACTTAATTTATTAAAACAGATGAAAATTCAACTTTCGCGGCATTTAGAAATTACTACGGAAAGTTACTTTCAAAACAGTTCAATTTAACAAAAGATAGCATTTACAAATGCTGTAATAGGGTTACATTAGTTTCAAATAAAACTTAGTTAAATTCAACAATTATAGCATTTACAAAAATGCTATAATAACCTTTAATTAAACTTAGCCGTTTGGTTCATTATTATCAACTACAGCATTTACAAATGTTGTATTATCATTTACATTAATAGCATTTCAGAAATGCAGTTAATTAACTTCAAGTATTCAATATAATTTCACAAACAATTATATTTTTATTTAAATCATTTTTAGCTTATAAAATCATATAATTTCACTTTTAAAACAGTCATTCAAATACCCTTATATTCATGATTTTATAAAGTTAAATCTCCATTCAAAAATCAAAATTTAATAATAATTCACTTATTAAATTCCAACATTAAATTTTAAATTCATTAAATTAAATTTAACTTAACATTTAAGTTTAAAATTTTCAAATATAACTTAATTTCATTTTTATTTACTTAACTTAAAATTCAGTTTTAAGCCAAATTCACAAATTTCCAATTTTAGTTATATTTCCAAATTTCAACATAAATATTCGTTCATTTCACATTTTAACTTTATTTAAAAATCATTAATATATTATAAAATCATTTTAAATTCATTTAATTCAAAATATCATAAATTTATCATATTTTCTTATTTAATTTAAATTCCATTTATCACCAAATTCTAATTTTCAAAATAACTTACATTTCAGATTTTCTAACTTTACCATTTATTTATTTCACTTATAAATTTTCAGAAAATCAATAATGCTTTACAAAAATCATTTTTAATCAAATTTAAATCAAAATATTATAATATTTACATTTCTAAAAAAATAAAAAAAAATTTAGAAAAAACATATTTTAACAACGGGTCTGTATTTCATTTTCTAGCCTAGGTAAAGTGATACGGGTAATATATCATTTCAACCCGTAATTTACAAAGAAAACCCGGGTTTGATCATTTCAAACCCGTAATCCCAAGTAAAAGAAAAAAATTGAAAATCATTCAGGCCTATCATTTCAGCCCATAACGATTTTCTCCTATTCTAAAGTCCGTTCGGGTATGTATCATTTCAACCCATAGTGATTCTAGTCTACAGGGAACTTGCAGTGTGATAAACTGATGAAAATAACAGAATAGCATGAAATAATAGTAACATATGGTATAACAAGTGTAAATATAGGTGTGAACTTCATATGAATGTAATATAGCAGTTATAACAGGATGATATGCATTTACAGATTCAGGTGATGTCTGTTTATCACTATATAAGTACATATTAGTCTGGTGAGATTTACTCACTGTTTTGAGCTGATGACACAACGAAAAATTGCACAAGGGGTCTACACAAGCACAAAAGCACGATACAGATACGAAATGGAGGAGCCAAGGAATAATTCCCTTGAATACAAATCAAACAAACAATATAACAATTATAAGGTTTCAGACCAAAAATACGATAAACGATACTAGAAATAACTTCATAAAACAAAGCTGAAATGCTTTGCACTTGCTTCCGACACCTCATAGGCTCGGCCATAGGTAGAGTACAGGTCTAAGACAATGATTTAGGGTCAGGTATGGGTTGCTAAGGTCGGCCTAACATGAGTTTGAGTGATGGTGTAAAGGTGGGTGAAGGCAAGAATACAAAATCATGCATACACATGGGTTTTGGGCCATGAATTGAGCTCGGCCAAGGCCCTAGGTGTCACGGTCAGAGGAGTGGGGTCCATTGTGGTGGTGTTGCCGTGGGTGCTGGAGGTGCTGGAGGTGGTGGAGTAGGGGCGGCCATGGTTGGTGGAAGTGGTGGAAGTGGTGGATGTGGAAGCTAGTGCTCGGCTAGGTCAATATGAAGGGTGTTTTGAAACTTTTGCGGATATGCATCACCAAGGGGGTTCATGGCTTGGGTGGCTGGTGAGGAGGAGGTGCTGGTGGTGTGTCATCAGGTGGTGGAGGCGGCTAGGCAGCAAGGTGGCATGGTTGAACCTACATGAGGTGAAGCAAGTGCAAAATCAAACTAGAAAAATCAACATAAGTGAACAAAAGAAGATAAAAGGAAATAGAATTTTACCAAACTTCTCAATCAAGAGGAGACCAAAATTTTTTTCAGGAAGGAGGAAAAAGATGTACGTGAATGAATAATGGAGGTAGGCAGCTGAATTATGTGAGTAGTTATGGCTAATTGATGGCAAAAGTAAGTTAAAATGTGAAAAGGTGGGAAAATCAAAAGCCATAGGAAACAAAAGGTCGCAAACCCTTTCAATTTACCTTTTATTATTTATATAAATTTATGTAGCTGAAATAATAATAATATCAGATAAGATTTTGAAATTTTTAACAAATATACAAATATATATAATATTTATCAATTATGTAAAGTAAAATTAAGGAAAATAGTTAAAACAATGAACTAGACTAGCAAAATTTGAAGTTAAATGAAATAATTTTTAGAAAATTCATATAAGCTTGTAAAGTATTTTAAACATAAATAATAACATAAAATAAAAATATATTCACAAAATAAATATTTAAAATTTAATTTAAATATAAAATTTTAATGCAGAAAATAGCAGAAAATGGGAAAACAGCCCTTAAAATAGGAAATCAACACAGTAATTTTTGGAAAAATTATATTATCATTTTAAAAATATTTAGAGATGAATTTTCACAAATAAAACAGATTTAAAATAAAATAAAGAAATTTAAAATGAAGAAAATGGCAGAAAATTAGAAAACAGCCTTTAAAAATAGGAAATAAATACAGTAAATTTTGAAAAAATTATATTATCATTTTAAAAATGTTTAGAAATGATATCACACAATTAAAACAAATTTAAAATAATTTCAAAATGAAATAAAGTCAAATTGAAATATATAGTCAAAATCTATGGTGTTACACTCTCCCCCACTCAAATCTTTTCGTCCTCGAAAAGAAAGGAAGCGGAGAAACAACAAGAAAGAGCAATAGGTTGGAAGACATCCTCGAAAGAAGGTAGGGAAAAGGTAGCTAGGAAGGGAAGCATGTTGGAAGACAAGGGTGAACCATTATTTAAACCATTATACATTTCAATTAAAATTTCACAACATTTTAAACATTTTATAATATGATGAATAGTCATTTGATTCAAATCTGATGGTTCAAGGTAAACAATATTTAAAACATTTTAAGTTTTTAGAAGAGAAAATAACTGATCAAAATATTCTTTATATAATACTTTATAAAGATACTTTTATCAAAATACTTTTATAACTCGATGTCTTAACAAGTTTACTTTCGTTCCTGTAGACTCTGGCTATGCGTTGATCAGGCGCAAAGCTAGAATTCTCCAGGTACTTGGTAGAATTGTTTCAACACCTAGTGAAAATAATGAAAACACTTTTAAAAACAGATATGGAAAGTACAATCCAAACTAATCAACCAAACCGAAGCAGTTGTCTAACCATGGATCGCAGATACACAATGGTTACGCCTGGTTCCCCCAGGAAACAATCCGTATCCGTAAGCTTTCTCAGCCCTGCGAGTTACACCATGATGACGAGTAGAATGCAGGATACACAATGGTTATGCCTGGATCCCCCAGGAAACAATCCGTACCCCTAGGCCAGCTCAGCCAGGCATTTGCGCTACTAATGCGACCTACATAGAGTGCAGGATACACAATGGTTACGCCTGGATCCCCCAGGAAACAATCCGTACCCCCAGGCCAGCTCAGCCAGGCAGTTGCGCTATGTAGTCGCGATCGTAAGACCACGGGGATCGCCGTGGAATTCGATGGACACTCAAGTATCATATCCGGAAAACCCAAATCAAAGAGAGAGAAAAATATCGATAGAATGAATCCACAGTGTGGCCACAAAGCGAATATCAAGCAGAAGGCACTTTCTATATCTTTACTTCGAAAATATGTATCATATAGTACCTTTCAAAATCACTTTCAAATATCATACTTATATAAAGTCCATTATATATAAGATTTCATATCAAATCAAATACTTTCCAAAATAATAGTATATCAAATCACACTTATATAAATTTCGATTATATAAGATTTCATTTTTCAAAATTGAGTTCCTTTTCAAATCAACAGTTCTCAAATCAATAGTTTACTTATACAAATCATTTTTATATAAGTTCGATAGCTCCCAAATCAAGTACTAAATAAAACAGGTTCTCAATTTTAATTCGTTTCAATAGTATTTCAGTTTAAAAATCATATATGATTTCACCAAATCATTTCTTTCAAGTTATACATATTCAGTTTCAAAATTTCTTAAAACAATAGGTTTAGAAAATAATCCAAATTTCCAAATCAACAAAATTTAGGTCAAATAAATTCATTTCCATTTCAAACATGTATTCACTTCAAAAATCATAATACTTTCAAAGTTATAAATCTTTCGAAACCAAATACTTGAAATCATTTCATTTTGAAAATCATAACATTTTGAAATCATACATTTGAAATCATAAAACATGCCCTTAATTCTTTACATTTCAAATTTTTTTTCAATTAAACCAAAATCTAAAATTTCCAATTTTAATTCAATTCAAACCATCAGTTTCAATTCAATTTAGTTTTCCAACGAAACCATTTCAAATATTATCAAATTTCAAATATAGATTTGATTTACAAAATAAATTATTAAATCTTAAATATGTTTCAAGGCTTAAATATACCATATTTCAAAACAAAATTTCATAATTTCATATATCTCAAATTTTACTTCATTATTACTTAGTGTTGAGATATTTATTTCATAAATCCATTATTTTTAAATAAACTCAAATTACAGGTAAACCAAATATCCTTTCATACTAATATAAGCTTCAATTATTCATTTATCAAAATCAATGGTTTTCAAAATCATCTTATACTTACATAAAGTTTATCTTATATAAGGATCAAAATTTTCAAAAAAAATAAATTTCGCTGCATGAAATGCCATATGGGATTGAACATCTTTTCTTACTAAAAGATTTTTAATTAAGAATAGTTTTGTATATAAAATAATTTTTATGAAAAATAGAATAAAACAGTTAGTTTAAGAAGAATAAAAGAAAAATAGTTTTGAAAAATGGTTTTAAATTTGATAGTGGTTTTTTATAAAAGAAAAATTCCAATTAAATTACAAAGATATCCAACCCAACAACTTTCAATTTCAGCGTCAAGTATACCAATGATATTAGGATATAAGATGTACATATGTCATCATTTCGCAACATTACATTCGATCGCTCGCTCGATCACACAAGTTCGCTTCCGAACTAGTATTGTCCATTCACTTCCCTAATTCGGACTTCGATATGGTTTCTTGACTAGAAGCTATCAGTCTCCTTGCATAGCTATATACTATGATAGAGAATTATAGAATCAAGCCCAAAATCCATATCAAATATTCGCCATCAAGAATCAAATGAAAAATCCTAACACGAAATGGTGTAATTAACCTCGAACTTGTGTACTCAAACTTGGATCAAATTAATTATGCGAATAAAACAACATACGTACAACTTATGTATCTATTCCAACTTGTTAAATAAATAGTTTCATAAAGATGTTACTAAGTTAAAACATTTAAAACCAAATTTTTCTCAACATTTGAAGACTAATTTTTTATCCAAAACATGTCAAACTAAATTTCATATTAGTATAATTCAAAATAGTCTTATTTATTTACTTAACAAGACAGTTTCAACTTATACAAATCATATTATTTCATACTTGAAACATACAAACTACACTTATATTCTTTATCAAATAACTTATACCTTTCAAATATATTAGCTTTGAAAAGTTAACCCTGATTTGGAAGTGCTCGAATCTTAAAATAGTCGAAGAAATCATATTTTCAATCCAAGAGTTGGAAGTCAACAACAAATCAGTAAACCAATTTCAAAAGATAGTGTTATACCAAAACAAATCTGAATCTCGAGGACTGAACACCGGCTTACTTTAAATCATTTCAAATGTGTGTGTGTGTGTGTGTGTGTGTGTCTATATATATATATATATATATATATATATATATATATATCTTTCGAATATCAAACCATACTTCAAAATCAAAATTGGTTTCACAAAATCACTCGCATATTAAAGCTACTAGAGTGGCCTCTCCCCCACTCAGAAACTTGGAAATCAATGTCGATGATGCATGCATTCATCACCGAAATTATTTTCCAGCGACATAAGTGGGTTCTGGACTTTTACTTTCTTGAAACTTCTTTAAAATCTCTTCAAAATCTATGGAATTCATTCAAATACATTTGAAATATTTCTTATTCAGAAAATATCTTTAAATCATATTATTATTATATATATTCCAAAATCTTAAAACCGATTTCAAAACCTTTCAGTTATAAATCATTTTATATAAATTTAAATTTCTCATAAATTTTCAAAATTTCAAATCCTTTCGAAATTTCAAATTTTCATTTTTGAAAGGTATATAATCCTTATTGAAAACATTTCACTTTTATATATAAAAATATGGCCATCCTTAATAATTTCGATGTATGCACAATTTCAAAATACAACCAAACACAAATTTCCAAAGGATGATTCAAGGAAGGATTTCAAACAAACAAAGATTCAAAATTAGAGGAACTCTAATCAAATAGAATTCTAGTTCGAAGATAAACTCATATGAAGATGAGATAATTTAATTACCAAATAGAGGATAGATAAGCCTATATAAATCGCGGGCGACCTTAACCGGTCAACCGAGACTTTAGGAATATAATCAATACGGAAATCTAAGGCAAATCGACCTTCGATCGCCAGAGATAGAATCCGGGTAGAGCAGAAGATAGATAGCATCTACATCCGAGGATATAGAAATCTCCAGTGAATCAAAGCCAATTGTAAAGGAGTTTCACCCCTTTACAAATCATTCAACGATTTACAGAATCACCGCCCTTTAGAGAGGTCATTCCAAAGTAGAGTTACGGAATGCTCTGAACCAAAAAGAAAAATGGAGAAAACAAGACTAGATTCCATAACAAGTGGGAGCGTTCCAAAGTTCAAGAAATCCTAATCGATAAGAATCTTAACCAAGAGATTTCTAACAAGGTGGATACCGAAGAGATGAAGTTTAGAAAATCTTGATTTCGAAATAAGAACATTTTTATACCAAAATAATCTTTGAAAATCTTTTAAAAATCATTTGGAAATCATTTTATACTTCGAAAATACGCTCTCTCACAAAGAAAGGATTCTGAGATTGATTTCACTCATTCTAGGGTATTTCTACCCTATCTCTAATGAGTTTTTGCTCCGCAGGCTAAGGTTTGCCTAAAACCAAAGCTCTAATACCAACTGTAACAATCGATAATTTCAGCCATTCGCATCCGCACATGTCGAACTTGAATTGCTCAAAATACCGCGTTGTAAATAAATTTGTAGCAAATGAAATACAATCACAGAATCACAGACACAGAAATATCAGAATAACTCGCAGCGGAAATAAAATACATAGTAGTTCATGAAGCTACTACGGCAGAGTCTCAAACCAAATACATAATACAGTCTGAAAACAACATAATAGAAATCCCAATTACGTAGAAGTTCACTAATACGTGAGATAAACTAGAACAACTGAAACAGAGAGTAGATATAAATGTAGATAAGTAGAAACTCCAGCAAAGACCAGCTCCAGAAAGAGAATCCAAAGCTGTGAATACTCAGGCTGACCCGAGCGTAAAGTAAAACACAAAACACTCGAGTCAGGACAATATATACTTGTATAATGTAAACCAACTCAAGTGAACTGTAGTAGAAGTACATAATAACTTAAAGGATGCTTGGGATCGCCCATCCTTTAAGAATCGGTTAAACTATAAATTAATTACATCCCGTGGTTAAAATTTCAAAATGGTATTTTATACTTCAAAATCAAATGTAATTTCAAAATTCAATTTCATTCAAAATATCATATCTTCCAAACCACATTCATTTTTATTTAATTTAAATACCATTACAAAACACATTTCAAAATAGTTTATATTTCGAAACAAATTACTTCATTTTAAATCATAAAATGAAGTTATTATGTTTAATAATTAAATTATTAAATTTCCAAAATTTTAGTCTTTCAAAATTCATTTATTCACTTAATTTATTAAAACAGATGAAAATTCAACTTTCGCGGCATTTAGAAATTGCTACGGAAAGTTACTTTCAAAACAGTTCAATTTAACAAAAGATAGCATTTAAAAATGCTGTAATAGGGTTACATTAGTTTCAAATAAAACTTAGTTAAATTCAACAATTATAGCATTTACAAAAATGCTATAATAACCTTTAATTAAACTTAGTTGTTTGGTTCATTATTACCAACTACAGCATTTACAAATGCTGTATTATCATTTACATTAGAATTAATAGCATTTCAGAAATGCAGTTAATTAACTTCAAGTATTCAATATAATTTCACAAACAATTATATTTTTATTTAAATCATTTTTAGCTTATAAAATCATATAATTTCACTTTTAAAACAGTCATTCAAATACCCTTATATTCATGATTTTATAAAGTTAAATCTCCATTCAAAAATCAAAATTTAATAATAATTCACTTATTAAATTCCAACATTAAATTTTAAATTCATTAAATTAAATTTAACTTAACATTTAAGTTTAAAATTTTCAAATATAACTTAATTTCATTTTTATTTACTTAACTTAAAATTCAGTTTTAAGCCAAATTCACAAATTTCCAATTGTAGTTATATTTCCAAATTTCAACCTAAATATTCGTTCATTTCACATTTTAACTTTATTCAAAAATCATTAATATATTATAAAATCATTTTAAATTTATTTAATTCAAAATATCATAAATTTATCATATTTTCATATTTAATTTAAATTCCATTTATCACCAAATTCTAATTTCCAAAATAACTTACATTTCAGATTTTCTAACTTTACCATTTATTTATTTCACTTATAAATTTTCAAAAAATTCAATAATGCTTTACAAAAATCATTTTTAATCAAATTTAAATCAAAATATTATAATATTTACATTTCTAAAAAAATTTAAAAAAAAATTTAGAAAAAACATATTTTAACAACGGGTCTGTATTTCATTTTCTAGCCTAGGTAAAGTGATACGGGTAATATATCATTTCAACCCGTAATTTACAAAGAAAACCCGGGTTTGATCATTTCAAACCCGCAATCCCAAGTAGAAGAAAATAATTGAAAATCATTCAGGCATATCATTTCAGCCCATAACAATTTTCTCCTAATCTAAAGTCCGTTCGAGTATGTATCATTTCAACCCATAGTGATTCTAGTCTACAGGGAACTTGCAGTGTGATAAACTGATGAAAATAACAGAATAGCATGAAATAACAGTAACATATGGTATAACAAGTGTAAATATAGGTGTGAACTTCATATGAATGTAATATAGCAGTTATAACAGGATGATATGCATTTACAGATTCAGGTGATGTCTGTTTATCACTATATAAGTACATATTAGTCTGGTGAGATTTACTCACTGTTTTGAGCTGATGACACAACGAAGAATTGCACAACGGGATCTACACAAGCACAAAAGCACGATACAGATACGAAATGGAGGAGCCAAGGATTAATTCCCTTGAATACAAATCAAACAAACAATATAACAATTATAAGGTTTCAGACCAAAAATACGATAAACGATGCTAGAAATAACTTCATAAAACAAAGCTGAAATGCTTTGCACTTTCTTCCGACACCTCATAGGCTCGGCCAGAGGTAGAGTACAGGTCTAAGACAATGATTTAGGGTCGGGTATGGGTTGCTAAGGTCGGCCTAACATGAGTTTGAGTGATGGTGTAAAGGTGGGTGAAGGCAAGAATACAAAATCATGCATACACATGGGTTTTGGGCCATGAATTAGGCTCGGCCAAGGCCCTAGGTGTCACGGTCAGAGGAGTGGGGTCCACTATGGTGGTGTGGCCGTGGGTGCTGGAGGTGCTGGAGGTGATGGAGTAGGGGCGGCCATGGTTGGTGGAAGTGGTGGAAGTGATGGATGTGGAAGCTAGTGCTCGGCTAGGTCAATATGAAGGGTGTTTTGAAACTTTTGCGGATATGCATCACCAAGGGGGTTCATGGCTTGGGTGGCTAGTGAGGAGGAGGTGCTGGTGGTGTGTCATCAGGTGGTGGAGGCGGCTAGGCAGCAAGGTGGCATGGTTGAACCTACATGAGGTGAAGCAAGTGCAAAATCAAACTAGAAAAATCAACATAAGTGAACAAAAGAAGATAAAAGGAAATAGAATTTTACCAAACTTCTCAATCAAGAGGAGGCCGAAATTTTTTTCGGGAAGGAGGAAAAAGATGTACTTGAATGAATAATGGAGGTAGGCAGCTGAATTATGTGAGTAGTTATGGCTAATTGATGGCAAAAGTAAGTTAAAATGTGAAAAGGTGGGAAAATCAAAAGCCATAGGAAACAAAAGGTCACAAACCCTTTCAATTTACCTTTTATTATTTATATAAATTTGTGTAGCTGAAATAATAATAATATTAGATAAGATTTTGAAATTTTTAACAAATATACAAATATATATAATATTTATCAATTATGTAAAGTAAAATTAAGGAAAATAGTTAAAACAATGAACTAGACTAGCAAAATTTGAAGTTAAATGAAATAATTTTTAGAAAATTCATATAAGCTTGTAAAGTATTTTTAAACATAAATAATAAAATAAAATACAAATATATTCACAAAATAAATATTTAAAATTTAATTTAAATATGAAATTTTAATGCAGAAAATAGCAGAAAATGAGAAAATAGCCCTTAAAATAGGAAATCAACACAGTAATTTTTGGAAAAATTATATTATCATTTTAAAAATATTTAGAGATGAATTTTCACAAATAAAACAAATTTAAAATAAAATGAAGAAATTTAAAATGAAGAAAATGGCAGAAAATTAGAAAACAGCCTTTAAAAATAGGAAATAAATACAGTAAATTTTGGAAAAATTATATTATCATTTTAAAATTGTTTAGAAATGATATCACACAATTAAAACAAATTTAAAATAATTTCAAAATGAAATAAAGTCAAATTGAAATGTATAGTCAAAATCTAGGGTTGTTACATGAATGCTGTCTTTACATCTATTTGATGAATCTGTAGATTATAGATTGATGCAATTGCTATTAACATTCTTATAAAGGTTATTCGTGTTACTGATGAATATGTATCGAAGAAGTCTGCAACTTCTTTTTGACGATGTCATTTGGCTACCAATCTTACTTTGTATTTGTCGATGGAGCCATCTGGTTTCATCTTCTTTTTGAAGATCCATTTACAACAAACTACAACTATAGTAATAATAACTATAACGATAAATCAAACGTTATACTATTTAAAGAAATAGTGCAACGTAGAAACGAAAGATGATATATATATAAACATATAAATCAACTAGAAATCTAACCGGTTGAAGATGGAAATTTCGTCTGAGGCTTGTCGTAACAATTTCCTTAGGACTTTATTCAAAGTCTCCCAAGATACAACAGACGTAATCTTCTCGAGATTGTGATGTGTATGATCTTCTATGTGATAGGACTGATTAAGATTTTAAGAAACGAAGATAAAGAAGAGATAACTCAATTTTAAAAAATTAAGTTTGGGAGGTGATCAGGTTTTCTCCTTATTTATAGCCGAATTCCCAATGGCTACACCCATTGAGAAAAGTAGCATCTCTTCATTTGCAATGTCAAAACGTGTTACTGTTCGCAATAGTCGAGCCTTTTTATTTGCAACGGCGAAAAATTGTTGCAGTTTGCAACAGTCGCGTCTCTTCGTTTGACGGCCAAAAACTGTTGTGGTTAACGGTCGCGTCTCTTCGTTTGCAACAACAAAAAACTGTTGCTGTTTGCAACAGTCGCGTCTTTTCGTTTGCAATGGCCAAAAACTGTTGCGGTTTGCAACATTTATGTCTCTTCATCAGTTTGCAATGGTCACAACCGTTGGAAAATCCGTATCTTTTTAAACACACTTTTGTTTTAAAATCAGTCCATTTTTTAGGTAGCAAAAATATATGACATAGCCCAATCTTATTGGATCCGTACCCGACCCGACACGGTTCGGTCGGAAGGGCGGGCGGCGGCGCGCGTGTGTTAGTCCATGGCCATATAGGTCCTTCCCCTCGCACAGTCCTAAGGGCTAATATAAAGATTGAGAGTACACTATATAAACAAGAAAATGGACATATTTTTGATGGCGTGGGACATATCTCACTCACTATTTTTGAGAATTATAACAGATATAAGTTTAACAAATTAATGAAGTGATTTTTGGTATGCAAATTTTATTGGCTACTAATGTGCACTTTGTCTTTGAACTAGCTATATAATCTTTGTATGTCAGTTTTCTTATACTTGTGTCTTGTTTTATTTTGAACTCCCATTAACAATAATTTTTTTTAAATATTGTACGTGTGCCTATTGTTTTGAGAATGTGTCTCCTTTTCTTTGAGAGTGGTGTGCATATGGGTTTCAAACGTGAGTTTGTCTTCACACATTAGGCTCGAGTTTCCTGGAGTTTATACGTATATTTAATACTTGATTTTAAAAGGTCATATATTTCCATGTTTATTTGACCTTATTATATTAATCACTCTGCTGTATAGAACATTAGTAATTTATACTTTGCTTAGTTCTACTAAATCAATGAAGAAGAAAATTTACAAGTTTAAATCTTTTGGTCTGAGCTTTGTGAGGCTGTTTTCTTAAAGTTGTGTATTTACTTCTTCTCTGATCTTGTCTTGGAGACTGAACTATTAGATTAATTCAGACTGCAGTCTCCTTTCTTGGTTTAGTCGCATTGTTTTAATATAAATGAATATTTACAAGCCTAAAACAATGGCATGGGAGTTTTAGTTGATTGCATGTGTATAAGTAGATCTATAAGTGAATAGGCTTAATATAATATGACTTTATATATATATATATATATATATATATTTATAGGAAAAGTCTATTTAGACACAAAATATGGACACAATATATATATAGGGAAAGTCTTTTTAGACGCGAAATATAGACGCGATTGGTGACGTAGAATTTCCACCATTGGATTGCCCCCCGAATTCCACCTTTCCCATAAAGACATAAAAATCCAATGGTCCGGATATTTTGTGTCACTATTTTTTGTTTAATTTTGTGTTCAAATAGCCAACCCCATATATATATATATACATATATATATATATATATACATATATATATATATATACACATATATATATATATATATATACATATATATATATATATACATATATATATATATATATATCTTTAAAATAAAATAAAATAATGAAAATATTTATAATATTTAAATTAATGTTTAAATTATAAAATGGAATATAATTTCTATATGTAATAACTAGTTTTACTAATTTTTATTTGAAGCGTAAGAAAAAGGAATTTTCTAATGCTGGGTGTGTGACAGTGCATGCATTTATTAATATGTATGTGCACGCGCGTCTAGGGAGCCCTGAGCACAAGCCATGTGTGCATACGTACATAAAGTGGTATGTTTTATATATATGTTATTGCATATGTGTACACCTAAGTTAATATATATATATATATATATATATATATATATATATATATAGGACCGTTGCTGTTTATAAGTTGCATGTTTTGCTTGGGCATTTCTAGATGTATGTGTTGTTGTTTTCAGGCTTATATTTGTTTCTTCTTTTATTTCATTTAACCTGAACAATTTTTTATTATTATCTCTATTTTTGCCTTAAACACACACACACACACACACACACACACACATATATATATATATATATATATATGAGTAGCTTTATGTGCACCAAATGAGTTTATACAACAACTATATATGGAGACTAACAATAGGTTATTTAGTTTAATTAAGAATATATATATTTATGTATTTATAATTTACTTTAAATGCTCATGGGTTTATTATTATATATATATGTATGTATGTGTGTATATAATCCAAATAGCTTACTATTGATTAATTTATAGAATTATTTAAAAATAGTATTTCGTTACAGAATTATATTTTGATCGTTTCGTTATTTATTATTGATTTGCTTATTATAATTGTTTGAATAATCTATTTCTGTTAACTTTTGATTTATGATTTCTTATATTCTTTATATTGATTTTGGTCATAGAATAATTCATCATTGAGTTGGATTTGTCTGATACTTTATTATGATGGTGATGACATACTTGTTATGATTTATTGAATTTATTCTATGTGACGAGAAATCTGAATAAACGGATTGATTATACCATCTAGTATGAGACTTTCGATAACACTTTTCCGGTTATTCTTTATACTCGTTATATAGAATAGGGAAGGACGAGTGTGATGTATGAGCACTGAATAAATGGACTAATGATATGTGATGATATGGGACATCGTTGTGTTATTTATTCAATCATTTTTTTGCTCGTGGATGACACTCAATATGGGGTTATGTTGTGTACATTTTGTACGTTGTGTGTGACTTGCTGCAGTGGGCACGTATGGAAGCTACTAATTAACCACATAGATTGTGTACATTATATGTCTATCTATTTTTGACCGACTCCCTTTATGTTTTGGGAGTGAACCAGATTGACCAGTATCCACCCTGGCAACCTAATCGCGGGGTCGTGCCCCAGATCAATGACACCGTTATTATTTTGATATTTGATGCGTATCACAAGATAGATAGTTGGTTATCCCTTGTGTCGCATAGGCCAGCAGTCAGTTACCATAGGGGCACATGTTAGTAGTCATAGCCAAAGAGGCTACGCATTGTCGAGCCTATGGTGGATCATTGTTATGATACCGAGAAAGGAGAGGTAATGGTAACCGATGACTGTAGGATTCGTGTCATATGGACCACATGTGGCTCCTGATGCAAGCAGACGTGATGTCATTCTTCTATCTGGTTCTGGAGTATGCGGATGTATGTGTTTTTGTGTAGGTAGTAGATAGAGGTATGTTATGTATATATGAGATTGTACCTAAATTGGGTCCAGAGTATGATCAACCCCGTATCCTTTTTGGCAGACGACATACTTATTATTGATTTGTTGTTTCTGTCTCTTAAGACCTTTCAATCGAGAGTTTCGCCTCTACAAGGGCTGTAGGTCGAGATATATGATTTTGCATATCCCGACATTGTCATGAACTGGCTCAAATCTTTCTCGTTGATTTTATTAATTTAGTATTGATATTTTATAATATGAGATTAAGAGAGATGGCAAGCATCGCTTCATTACTGCTTGAATTCACTTGAGGATGTATCACTATTGATTATTTTGGATTTGATGTTGATCTCTAGATATATATATATATATATGATTCACCCAATTGTATTGATTCTGTGATTTTATGATACGATGTATTTCTATATGGGCGATGACATCTTTGAAATCGATATTGACTATTTCATATGGATTTGAGTTATTTTTGTAATGTGATATCTTGATAATTATTTATGGTTATATATATAAATATAACTTATTATTAGGTTCTTATATTGTGCTTTCATTATTATTATGCATCCTTAATTAGACATAGTCTGACCGTGCATTATTTCATAATACTCGGATCATTCCGAGACATTTCAGGTATAGAGACATTGAGACCGGGTTGTATTAAATAAACAACGGTTGAAATTAAATCACCTTTCCAAAATAAGGGGAAGAGGTTGACCCCTTAATCTTAAGAGGTCGAGCCCTAGAGGTCAATAGCTTGGGATGAAGACATTGATTGCTTCCTGTGTGGAGGCTAGGGTTTTGATTGTCTTGTACGATCCTGATTTATCCGTTTTCATTCTGGTTTCATCATATGGTTCTGGTACGTTTCAACCACCATAAATAAGACCCTAGATCCCTCACTTTTATTCACAAATATTTTGAAAACATCAGCGAAGCTCTATTGGTTCATCTCTTCTTAGATTCAGAAAACACCATTGGGGTTTCAGGTAAGAACTCCTATATACATATCTTTGTTTATTATTTAATTTCTAAAATCCTATATACCTTGTTGTATATATCAAAAGAAAGAGAGCCGAAGGAGATTATATTGGGCATTGCAGATTCAAAAAGAAGAAAATTTAAGGACCAACTTGGGTGGAAATCTTAGTTTTTCTATTTTAGTTGTTGAATAGTATAGTTGGATTTGATATACGTCATGAAGAGTTTTGGATTACGAAAACATAATATCAAAAATCTCCAAAATTCCCCCAAAACGAAATGTTAATTCTTAGGATTGGAATCTTAGTTGTTTCGTGTTAAAATAATATAGTTTTGTGGATTTTTGCAGTTTATGTATTTTACCTTCTATTCCACTTCTTATTCCTTTTCTCCAGATCTAATTAAGGGATTTAATTAAGAAATCATGTGTAAAGCATGGATCTTTATTCGCAGTTTACACCGTCTATTTCTGTAAAATCTAATAAAAATTCCCCTGTCGAAATTCATATAAAAGAAGTTGAATAGAGCGTAGAAATGATTAAATTATAAATTTCCATATTTGGTTTATTCCATTATTTTAATATGAGATGAGTTGTATTTAGATTCTATATACAAGTCTATTATTGCGATTTTGGATATAAGTATGGAACCTTGTTATGGATATTAGAATCCCTTGTTATGGATAATGGAATTAAGATATTATTGGTAAAATTGAAAAAAAAAGACTTGTATTATTATGGTTAAAAAGGAATTAACATTTAACGTTAGTTAGGGCGTAATCTTGACAACGCATAGAATAATAAGTGCGTATTTATTTATATATTAATTAGCGTGATAAATGTATAATTGCATAGTTGATTAGATAATAACTATCAGTAAATCCTTGCTAGAAAATTAATTAACATTTTAAAGTGTAATAAGGAAGCTTCCTTATAAGGCCTTAATTATGGAATGAGGAGACAAGTGTTATGTATAAGAGTGTTGTAATTATGACTTAGTCATATGGACATCTTCTATAATAAGTATTTATGATGACGTGAGGTTAATATTAAATTTTATAGGGTAAACCTGCTCAACTAATTTGGCTACCAGTTCCTACGAATAGTCCGACTAATGTGAGACTTGTCGAGTAAGAGTCACAAAACGAGGGGCATGCTCTGAGGTCTTGGGGTATTAAGTGGTTGTTTGAGGGCCCACCTTTTTATCTAAATGGAGCAGTAATGGTCAAAGGTGATATCTTGATAGGAGTCAACTTCAAGATAAGGTATTAAGTGGCTGATCGAGGGCCCATCCTATAATAAAGAAGTATTAAGTGGCTCAAGAGATTCCATGCAATGTCAGCTAGATTGTCACCAGTGAGAAGTCCGTCTTAGGAATAGTTATTAAATGATGGGATCTGCCTTAATTTTCATCTTAAATGGCCAGAGTTTGTCTATTTTCCAATAAAAGTTATTAAGTGGATTTGATACTGTCTCTTGCATTGATTAGGCATTTACGATGTTGGTTATGGATTATGATATTAGGAAACCTGCTCCAGGAAAGGTATTAAGCAGTTATTCGAGAATCCACCTCCTTTAATTAAGTATTAAATGGTTTTTTATACGTCGAACGTATTCTTATTTAAATTATACTGCCAAAGTACTGAAATAGTAAGGATAGAGATTCCTATTTACCAGGCACTTGTTATTCTGACTTTCTCCTCATTACACACATGTTAGAGAAAGAGTTGATTATGCTTGAAAATGGTGAGAGTGAAGCTTGTGGCAGTTACTATCTATCTTTTCGTGTTATTTTCTATTATACCCATGAAATCTATTTTTGAAAAAAAATGTTATTATGGTAGACATTATTTAATTTTTTATGAAATTTGGAATGATTTGAAATAAATGGGTACTAATATTGTTATTATATTTTATTTCTTCTGCTGTGAGTTTTGAAAGAATAGATAGATATCTCTGTTTTTATTATTTTTACCAACCAATAACCAACTTTAGCATGGGTCAAAGTTTCAATGGACCTTTTCTAGGTCGGAATTTAGGCCTGTTTTAAAGAGGGTCATAACATATCGTATCTCTCTATTATGGAAGATTCCCAATTATACCTTATGATGGGTTGTGTATCTTTATTAGGTGTTGAATTACTATTTGTATACTAGATCTCTATAGAAGTTTTTTGAATCTCATTCAAGTCTCTCTTACTACCATTGACTTCTTGTCAGAGAATTTCTAAGGTTGTGCATTTGTAAATAAAAACTTTTTGTTCCTCGACATGATAGAATATGTTTACATGAGATTTCTTTGGTACCCTATAAACATACATATGACCAATCTCACCTCAAGATTTCCAAGGTTTAAGTTCTTAACGTAAGCCGAACAACCCAAACTTTAAGATAATTAATGTGGGGTTCTTTCCTATCCATAACTCATATATAGTGTAGGCATAGACTTAGGCCGCACATTATTCAACATATGTGTGACAGTTTCTAGCAGCGCATATCCCCAAACAAAAGAGGTAACTCAGCATCATTCATCATCGATTGAACCATCTCTAACATTGTTCAATTTCTTGTTTCCAAAACACCATTGTATTATGTAGCTTATAGAGGAGTGACTTGAGAGAGAATAATACTCTATTTAGTACTCTCGAAGTTTAGATCCAATATACTCACCTCCTTGATCAGATCGAAGAATTTTTCTTATTCGTTCTTATATTTAATGAAATTTTCATAGACCCCTGATTTTTGTTTCATAAGACACACGTATCTATATCTAGAAAAAATTTCTATGAATGTAACAAAGTACAAGGTTCCACCTTTGATAGTTTTGGATATCGAACCACATATATCGGTATGTACAAGTCTTAAAAGTTTGTGAACTCTTTCATTACTCCCACTAAATGAGTGCTTGGTCATTTGATCTTTAAGACACGATTCATAAGTATTGAACGGTTCAAATCAAATAATGGTAGAAACCTCTTGGATTCTTAACTCATTAAGTTACTTCAACCTAATATGGCTCAATATATAATGCTAAATGTAACTATCATTAAGTTTATATGCATTATTGTTTTCAATATAAAATACATGGTATAAATTAACAACAAAAATACAATTATTTTAACCACCAAAACCAATTGTGTTATTTCCGACACAAATATTCATAACTTTTTGTACAAATAAAACTATATCCATCCTCTATCAAACGAGAGATAAACATTATTCTAGAAATAAAATTCAATATATAATAGCAATTATTCAAAGCTAATTCATATCCACTTTCTACTTTCACATGATATTCTCTTATTGTGACTGTAGCTATGCTAGATCCTTTTGCAACTTGAAATTTCATGCTCCCTCTTACGGCAAGCCTTTTGCTCCTAAGTCCTTGTAATTAACTACAAATACGAGTTTTGGATTCAGTATATAAAATCCAACTATAAGCATATATAGATAACAATTTTCTATATGGAAAATACCTACAGGAGCATAATTTGATTCTTTCCCTTTTACTATCCTTAAGTACTCTGGATAATTCCTCTTCCAAAGTCTTCTTCGAGCAAAAGTGATAATCAACTTTCTCTTAAGCCTTTAATTTTTCTTTTCCATCCTTTGACTTATGTTTTCTCTTCTTTGAACTTTTGACAAAGAGCTACCATTAATAGCGGGCACTACACTCAATTCTTTCGTGAACATACTCTCGATAGTTCTTAATATATTGACGAGTTATACGATAATACACTTCAACGAGTCCATATTAAATGTCATATATGAATGGTCAAATTATGGAATTAATGACCTAAGAATAAAGTCGTCTTGAAGCTCGGTATCAAGTGTAGTAACAAGCTTGTACCAATTTTAATTTTATTTTTTATATGTTTTGACATTCATATTCATAAAACGAGCATCACAACAATATAAATATATAACCTAGCGTAGGGCTCAATGGGCAAAATTGACCGCTTTGTCCTATGGTCAATAAATATCAGAGTATGATATATATATATATATATATATATATATATATCTAAAAATAAAATATCCTAGGTGTGTAGGAAGCAAACAAAATATGTTTTCGACCATTAAAATATATTTATACTTACTATTTAAATTTAACATATTCACCATATATATATCTGTGTGTGTGTGTGTGTGAATATATATATGCATGTATGTATGTATGTGTGTGTATGTTTTGAATTGTGTATATATATATATATATATATATATATATATATATATAATTTTGGCCATTTATACGTAATTTCACATTTTTAAATCTTAATGTTTTAAATTATTTCAAAAATATTTACGTAATAAAAATTAATTTTTTACCTTTTTATTATTAAATACTCCTACACTCTGCATAAATATTTTTCTTTTAAGTTTATTTTAAACACTATTTAGAAGTCAAATTTTGATTTTAAAATCATTTAACTTGTTAAATATATATATAACTCATCTTACTATGATTCGAATTTTTTTTACTGATTATACATATGCGTGTGTGTGTATTTTAAATTTGTAACGGTAAAGATTAAATTTTAAAATAATTTTTAATAATTTAAAATCAAAAATCATAAGTAAGAAAAATATTTTATTTAGATTAATTGTATATAAAACATATATAAATATGTTAGTACTTTCAGATATAGATTTTTTTTAAGTCACAAAAAAGAAATATTTAATGTACATACATATTATACATACATACACACGTGTATGTGTGTGTATGTGTGTGTGTGTGTGTGTGTGTGTGTGTGTGTGTGTGTGTGTGTGTGTGTGTGTGTGTGTGTGTCCATATTTTGTTTAATATAAAATAAACATATATTATTTGAATTTTTTTGAAATAAATTATGGCCAAATATATAAAAAAGATTATGATGATATATGTGATTAATTCATGTATGCATACATTTTAAAATCTAGATTAGAAATTACCTCTCATCGAAATGATCCTACCGAGTGCTAATACATTATTTGTTTAGAATTTTCTCTTGAAGCAATACAATCTCTTCCTTTCTCTTCAATTTGCAAAGTTGAAAAGTTGGCTTTACCTAGGTTGGGGTTGGTGGTTGTGACTGAGGTGGAATGCTAGAAAAAAATGTGTCATGAATTGTGGTGGAGGCTATCCTACTTATAGCTAAGGGTTTGCTCCCTATTCTCCACCAAATCCTTTAGCTTTAATGACTTGGTAAAGCCCTCAAAACCCCTCTACAATGGCCAATCTTCGCATTGACCAAGCATAGTCAAACATCCCATTGACTCTTATTTCAACCATTGTATAATTAATTAATTTCTAACTCTACGATCGATCGAACCATCATGTAACTTTTCTATGTTGTTCGTTCAAATTTTAAAGTTGAAATAAATAATTAAAAATAAATACATATTAATATAATATTTGTATTAATTTATTATCAATTTATAACATTTATAAATTAGTTTTATCCTGGGTCAAACCTTAAATAATTAACAATGTGGTCGTGTTACTCTTTGATGTAAATTCAATCCATGGTGAATATTTAAATATTTTAAATATCGAAGCCTGTATAGATTTTGCTAAAGCACGATATAGGGTCAAGTTCAACACTTACGGACCATTTAAGTGAAATTGTATTTTCTAATCTAAAATAAGCTCACCTGGTAACGATAGTTTGTACAAGTAATTTTTTTTAACATCACTATATCACTTAAATATCTAGAGATCTTAGGTCAAAAACTTAATTTATATACATATTCATTACATAAGTCAGTTTAAAGTCTTTGGTTTAATCTAATAATGTTTATCGATTAACTAATTTACTCTAGCTAGAGATTTTGACTTAAATTTGATTTACCAATTACAATGGTATCGATCTTCTGTAATGAAGGAGACGAATCCACTCTTGAGTAGTATTTCAATGTGTATCCAACTATGGCCGTAACACGGTCACTATGCCAATAGGACTATTAATGAATACCCGAAAAATCTGAAATTCGTCCACATCCGCATCCAAAAAGCGGACAAATATCTGATATCCGAAAAACGGATGCGGATGCGGATGCGGATATGAAGACATCTGCATTCGAAAATTATTCGTCTGGTATTTTTCAAAATTATAGTTTAAATTATGTGTATTTTAGTACAGTGAAAGATATTTATTTATGGTTTAATTAAGTTATAAGTTAATATTATACGCACTAAATGCATATTAACTGCTCAAAACTATTAACTATCGTTATATTTGTATATTTTTAACACTTTAACAATTAATGGGATCGAAAAAGGTTTATGTCACTACACCAAAACAGGAAAATCCTAACATTTATAAGTGTCACGAATAATTTCAGTAACACTTTTTAAGTGTTACTAATGGACTGTGAGGAATGGAGCGGTCAAATTTGTAACACTTATAAGTGTTACGAACATACGTATTACTAACATTTATAAGTGTTGGTACCTAAATATACGATAACGCTTATAAGTGTTGGTACAGAAATATATGGTAACACTTATAAGTGTTGGTATTGAAATATAAGGTAACGCTTATAAGTGTTGGAAAATGATTATTTTGTAACACATATATGTGTTGTTACACATATATTGTTTTGCTTATCATTTAGGTTTGTAACGTAGATAAGCGTTATTATCCAAAATATTAGTAACACTTATATGCGTTACTAATTGAAATTATGTTTTTACACTATTTTATGCACAATTAATATTAAATTCTTAAAACAATTGAATATAATATCTTGTAAATGATGATGTCCATATCACATATATAATTCATCATATTAATTTAATATGAAGTCTAAAATGCTTCCATATCTCAAATGCAACAATATCATATTTAGATAATACTATAATACGAGCTACAAACTTTCCAATTTCCAAAAACCACAATATTTAAATTCTTATCGGCAATTGTTTTTGAAGCTTGCATCAACTTTACTTGTTTTGCAGAGGAGTGGTAGCATGAAAATAGTTTTTCTTCCTATCGAAGCCAAAAAATTTAGAGATGGGATCATTGCCAACGTCATATGTGTTTGCTTCCTCATTACCGCCACATTTCAACTTTTGTTTTTCTTTCTCTTCCTCCACAAGTGTCTGCATTCAATATGCGCAGAAGATGAAACAATCAGTATGTAACTAGAAATGTAAAATGACTACAGAAGAAGAAATCAGTGAAACTAATGTAGCTCAGATTCTACAAATGAGGAACACTTCCCAACATCAATTTTTCTTAAAGATGAGTAGCAAATCTATATACAAAATGTAGCAAATCAAATATAAGAAATTGGCAATGACAATGTAAATAGAAAATTTTACCAATATAAGCCAGTTTTAGAAATAAATAACAACTTTAGCCCACTTTCAAACTTATTTATAGAAATAGACCCCTTTTTTGGACTATTGCATTGGTGATTTTTCAAAAATCGCCAACAGGCAATTTTCGAAAAATCTTCCAAAGGAAATAACATATGTCCTAGTCGGCGACTTTCGAAAATCATCAATTTTACAAAGCATTTTGCTTTGCGCGATTTTTGAAAAATCGCCAAAAAGCTAAAGTAAACCAATCAGCACTCAACTTTATCACTTCCACCTTTACAAAAAAACTAAAAAAAATCTCTAATGGCCAACAATTTTACATCGCACGACAATATTCCCACTATCAATTTTATCTTTACAAATTGTTTGTCTGTAAAAAAGCAAGAGCGGTCTTACTAAAATAATGGGTTGCCTAATTTATTATCCTCCACTCGTATTGAGGCTTGGGATTATTATTATGTTATAGAATGATTGTCGAACTATAATGTATCACATTTATATTATAAGGCATGGATATTTAAATAAATTTGCTAGTTAATTATTTATAAGGTTAAGTAATAACAATAACTATAGTTAGGGAGCTTGGTCCAATGGACCCATGCATTCAGGAGATTAATTATGAAACAAAACATATTGAGGCATATTTTTACAAGGAAGGAAACTCGTGTTTGATGGTAGGAATTAGGTTGTGTTAGGAGAAGTATACTATAGTAGAAAAGGAAATACTTATGCACAATAAAGCGTTGTTTGCATATTGATAATCGGTATGAAATGATATGACTGGAGACTCACTGAGTAGTAATATGTTATTGTTGTATTTTACTTCCAGTTGATATTTCTTCCTGGGCTAAAACATCAATATGAAACAACTCTAAGAACAATACAAAGTTTACTTTTTTTTAAGTAACCTAAAATAGAATCTGTGAAAACAAGCATGACAAAGTATAATTTTGTGTACTAATGAGAAAGTTTACTGAGAAATTGAAAATTTTCAAAATTAGTTGTATGTATAAACAAAATATCTTGAAAAATCTTATCTTAAAGTATAGGAATACGGGGCTACTATTTAAGGTTATGAAATTAACAAATTTGACATACTGTCATTCGCTTCTAAGACCAACTGAAGTTTAATTGTCTGTAATATTTATCAATACTATCATTTATCTTCAACATATTGACCTGCACATTATCCATACTACAAGTTGCATTCTAAATCATAAAGCTTAAAGTGAATTCTGAAGAACTAGATTAATGGCACTAATATATCATATTCAAACTCAAGCAAAAAAATTAACAACCTATTGACATTTAACTATGAACTGCGTGATCATTCTTGAACACCTCTCATAGTCATGTTGAAAATGCCTTTCCGCAAATTCGCTTTCATAAAATCTAGAACATGCATATTTATTTGGGTTGAGGTTCAGTTCGAATAGAACCATTACCTTTACTTGTCCCAAATAATATCATTATAACAGCTTCACAAGTCTCAGTTTCTGAATTCAACATGCTTATTCTTGCATGCAACCTCGACATTACAGATTGCATGTTGTATTTATCATTCCCCTTTTGCTCATGATAGCCATCAATTTTACCAATAAAAATTAGTCTTGATGATTTATGGCTGCCCATTTTAATTCGAATGTATAGGAATTTAATTTGGGCCTTCTCTGGTATTTTTTTATATATATAAATCTTGGTTCAATGCATACTTCCTCTATCTCTTAATGCCATTTTGTTTAATGAAGGTACGTATTTTCAGAAAAACATCAAATTTCAAATGCAATTTTTTTCGGTAAATGTATAATGTACAAATCATAATGGATAAAACACGAATAAATATCACAAAGCCTGCTTGATAGTGAAGCTGTGTATGATCTACAAATAATAATGGTTACGTAATATAAGTTACTGTTAAAATACAACTCTTGGAATAAAAAATATATAACTAAGCCTAATAGAAATTGATAGCCGCTAGTGTTAGATTTAATAGAACTACCTAAAATCCAAAACATTATCGAGAATGTGAGTCTCATCATTGTGTTGGCTGTAACGACCCGCCTTTCACCACGGTATAAATCGATGATAAACCACACACGTCAGACTTAAACCATACAGAAGGGCGGATTGTTATGGGGTAAATAAGAAAAAGAAAAAAAATAGAATAGAATCTTGCAGCGAAACGATAAAATATATTAATCAAATATACAGTTCATGAAGCTGTTTACAAAATATTCGATTATACTTATACAATACATATCAGAGTACACATACCAGAGAATAATAATTAATGCAGCGGAATTAAATGGTGTAGTGGAATATAATAGATAATAGTAATAAAAATTCTTCGTCTTCGTCCTCCAGAATTTAGGCCTTCAAATCCTGAAATGCTCTGGCTGACCCGAGCGAATTGAAAAGACAAAACACTCGAGTCAGAACTAAAAGATCTTATGTAAGTTAAATCAACAGTAAATAATGTGAGTGGAACGGCGTCAGAAATGTTTACGGGATTTGACATCTCCTATCCAGCGTCAACGTGAGTGCAGTAACCCAAGAGATGCTCGAGATTCACATCTCCTAAGGATCCGTTAAACTATTTACTATGTAGTAATATTTCGCTATTATAATAATGTCTATTAGTAAAATAAACTTACTTTTAAATAGCGTAAAGGCTTTACATTTTCCACCGTAAGACGTAATAGTGCCAATTGTCTATACAGTACCGTAATACCTCCTGATCGGGAGGCTACCAGAGGATACTCCATATGTACGACAAAAATAGAAACTCGTACAAGGCGCGCTAGGGTAGGTGACACGGTACAACTAGGCAATGTCAAGGCAGATATACCAATTACGCTTCCGGGCCGGTGGTAACGCGTAGCGTACAGCTACCGCCCACCTCGAGCCACACCCAAAAAAAATCAAAAGTGGCCACGGAATCAATCCAAAAGTCAAAGTATAATATCGAAGGGATGTGTCCAATCAAAGGTGCTACCTCATTAGCTCATCAATCATTCATGTTTTAGCCACCTTATGCCAACTCATTGGAGTCGGGTCCACGTATTTAGCTCAAAGGAAACGCCGCCACCATCATACTTCATTCTAGAATCTTCACCGCGTACACGGTTGATAAAGTGGTTTTCGGAGTTGGCAGAGAGTATGACAACTTCTGATCCCGGTCTCTTCAACAACCAAACGTTACTATAACACAGCGGTTATTTCAAAATAATTTACACTTTAAAACCAGAATAAAATATCCCTTTCAAAACCATATAAATACGATATCATTTCTATTTTTAAAACCCCAAATCAGTATGACATCATTTTTATTTTAGATATATCCCTTTTTCCAAATCATAATACTTTCAAATATATATATATATATATATATATATATATACATATATATATATATATATATATCTTAAACCCCATAGCTTTGAAACAAAATTTCTAATACTTAAATGGTTTAAATATTAAACCACTTTATATAACAAAATAGATTTTTAAATTTCACAAATAAATTCCAAATACGGATTTGAACCTCCAAATAAACCATTTCAATTTCCATATATTTCAAAGCTTTAAAATTCCACCTTTTCAAAACTAATTCTTTGATAATTCCATATATATCAAATTCAATTACTATTATTTAGATTTGAAATGTTTACTTAATAAAATCCAATAAAATTTAAGTAAAACCTTTAACTTCAAACAACTGGATATTCTTTCAATTTATTTAACTTGATATATTCACTTGAATCAACTTTATATTCATTTAAATCGCTCTCAACCAAATTAAGTTATAAGAATCATACCCTTTAAACATCTCAATTTTATTTAAATTTCAAACCAAATTTATTCGAGTATAATTCTTAATAATTTAATTCAAACAAATTTCATATTTATCTTCCAACTAAATTTAATTTAAGTCATAAAAACTCTATATATACAATAATCTTAAACAGGTACTTAACCATATAATATAAAACAATCAAACTCCATTATTCACTTATTTTTATTTAACAAATTTTATACATAGTTTAAATTCAAGAATTTAACTATATATATATAATTATTTATATAATATCAGAAATTAATATTTATTAAACCGTATATTTCTTTCCAAAACCCTAGAAAAATCATTTCAAAATATTTTTATATATAGGACGCGGTGCCTGTATATAATTTTCTTTCCTATGGTCAAGTGATACAGATATTTATCATTTCAATCCGTAATTAAAAATAAAAATATGGTTATATATCATTTCAAACCGCAATCCCGAATCGAAATAAATGCATAACAACTTGCAGATTATGATGATATAAATAAAACATATATTCATCCATCATAAAATCATACATCCATCACAATCATCATACAAAACAATCAATCAATATCAATATATAACTGATAATATATAACAGGTAATTAACTGGCAGTTATATTCAATAATAAATTAAATAAAGATTTAATTTCAATAAATGCAATTAACTGAGATGACGATTAAAAATATACGAAACAACCATAAATAAATGCATAATCACAACATAAATTAATTTACCAAACATAAGAAATTTTAGAAGTTGTGAGTGGGTTAAAACACTCACCTTTTGAATTTAAATTGAATTTAAATCCAATTTAAATCCAAAAATTGAACAGTCTTCAAATTCATCCATACCAGCGTTAAAGTGTCCGGAATTCCAATATGAACCTAACGGAGAAAACCGCACGTGAAACGTATCATGTATGTGAAAGTTATAGCGATTAGAACAATTGAATTCTAAATTAAAATAAAACAAGATAAAAAAAAGTCTATCGCCTATGACACGTCACTACCTTCTTCCTATACGCACGCTACAGGCCACGCTACTTCAAAATGCACAGAACCCAAAATTGCATCTTCGTTCAAGACAACACCCTACAGCAGAAGAAAATCGCGTACGCCCCTGAGCCGCTCGCGTTCAAATGAGCAACCACCGTTGCAACGGCCGTCGCGGCCACGCCTGGTCGTTCGCCTGCCTCCCGATCATCAAGCTAAAAGCCAGCAGCCGCCGAAATAAACATGACCTAATCGAATTATTCCTCTCGACCCAACCGTCAAAACTCCGAACGAACACTGTCGATGAACTCCTCATCGTCCACTCTACGATACCCAGAAATGGTTTGCCGATTCGACAACGTTCATCGACGCGTGATGAATGGCCGTGAATGGTTCTTCGATTTTCGCACAAACGGTGATTCAAAACCAAAAACGAACTGCAGATCTAAGATGCATACATCGAGAGATTCGATATATAATTTTTCTGAATTTTTTCAGGAGTTTGAAATTCCACTGATGTTTGAATTGCAATTGATATTAGGTATTTGTCTGCCATTGAAATGAGGAGCTAAAAAGAAATTTTACGCGTAGACAAATGAGAAATAGGGGTAGGCTAGGGTTTATAACTGGGTATTTATAAACAAGGTTGAAAAAGAATAGATGGATCAGATTGGTATACGCGTTAAATGATAAAGTGGCCCGAAAAGCCCGTTCTGACTCCGAAACGAAATTGGGTCAACCCATATATCAAAATAGATGTTTTAAATATTTTAAACGCGATGGAAAAAGTTTCACATCCAAATTCCATCGTATGAAGAAGTTATGAAAAAATCAAATTATTTCAAATTGATTTCAGTTGATTTCAATTTCAGTTGATTTCTATTTCATTTATTTCAAGGCGTTTCGAGTCCGTACGATCAAACGACAAGCCCAATCGCTACGAAACTTGAAATCCTACAATAATTCACCGTTATGAATCTGATGAAACTAGTTTCATCGAAATCCGAGTCAGTGGCCAAAATGGCTATTTTTATATTAAATAAATAAATAAATAAATTAGCTAATTAAATCAAATTTCAAATTTCAATTCTTTGATTGACAAATTTCGTCCTTTTTGATTTCTCAATCAATTACAATGGTTTTAACAAATTTAAATGTCAACTACAGAGATGATTAATTTATAAATTCCAATATTAACCTCAATTTCATTAAATTCATAAATTATAAATTTAATTTCAAAAAATTCTATTAAATTTATTTTTCATTCCACTATTCAATTCATTATTGTCAACGGATGAAATAAATATTGGATTCAAAATCTTTTACGTTATATTATCACATTCCATCTTTATTTCAATAAGCATAATAAATTAAATTTCATTTATATTAAATTCATTTATTAAAATTTGAGTTCCAATAAATTCATTGACCAATTAATTAGGTAATTAATAATAATTGTTATCATAACCTTAAATTTACACTTAAGTTTATGTTATATTCAACTAATTATCATAACACTGAATAAAATTTACGTTATTCCCAGTTATTACCCTAATTTACATTAATGTAACATTAAATTCAGATTTATTTCAATTGGTTACCCGTTTTAATTTAATAGACTAGATAAATGGTTAACTTACAACAACCGTTATCATAACTTTTAATTACACATATGAATCCACTATTCACAAACAAATGTTTCGATTCTTACATAATATTGATTTTGTTCAATTTATTACGTATTACTTCCTTAGTTAATAACCTTTGAATACACTCCCCAATTTACAAATTTCCATCAATTATAACTTATTAATTTAAATAAATTCATTAATTGTCAATTACCATCCAAATAAATCCATTCATTGGAATTTTCCTTATTATGAATCAATTATAAACTTACCATCTTAAAGGTGATGTCAACATGGGTACTTATCTATTACACTAATTTACGCCTATTACATCTTACATTTGCATAAATGCTACATTAATATATTCAAATTCCTAACTCCGTTGTTATTAACCATCCTATTTCCATTTATTATATCTTTGCCAATTATATACATTAGTTACGATTAAGTATTCTAAATAAATTTATACACTTGGTTTCATGCTTTTTATTACATCAATTAGTGCCTTATAAATAAATTCCCATTTCTATTCAATTCACATTCACACTTCCATTATTATATTAATTATCATTAAAGTAACTTTTATTTTAAATTGGTAAACCACTTGTAACGACCACCATTTGTCACCGTTTTCCCTTTATATTACATGTATGTTCATTCTTCACAAATGATTTCCATCTATTACCCTATTTCGTACATTAATCCAATAATTTCATTTGTTTTCTCATATTCCATTTATAACCGAGTCATAACATTTGAGTTATTTTATTTAATTGTAATTTCATTCAAGTTCATTAATTATTATCTTTAATTAACTTTGTTACGTTTCCTCTTAGTTAATTTTCATTATTATATCACAACTTTTATTAATAATTCACTAAAATTTTATTTTCATCAATATTAAATTTCAAAAATCTTATTAAATTAACAATTATAATTACTGAAAATTTACGGGTCGTTACACTCTCCTCCACTCAAAACTTTTCGTCCCCGAAAAGGAAGAAGAAGGGAAAAGAAGAATTAAAAAAACAATACATCTTATCAAAATATTAACTTTATAAACAGTTAAATTAACAAAATTAATTACTTTAAATAAAATATACCAATTTATAACCATTAAATCTCTTATACTCAAATTAATAAAGTTTGGAAAATATTTTTCAAAATATTTTCTAAGTCCAAAAATTACGGAAAATTTTGGCAGAGTCTCCTTTGTACGGAGAGGCTCGGGAGAAATATAATACTAAATATAACAATATACACATATTTTCTAAAATAATAAATATCCCAACACGGGAAAAATAATATAATAACGCTATAAAACCGTAATCCAAAAAATGTACCTATTCGTGGGACAAATAACGCTTATTTATAAAACCAAAAGCAGTAGCAATTGCTTCCATAACTTGTATTTCACTTATATAATCCAAAAAGATTAACAATTATATAAAATGAAATATCTAAAGTTGTTTCAGCCACAAGCAAACAATTAATACAACAACAATCAATTACGACAAATATCATAAACATAAATCAACCATCCAAGTATATCAAACAAAATAAATAGTTGTTCGGGTTCAAACCTTAAATTGCATAAAATGAAAAATAAACTACTTAGTGCACCATTTACTCAACAGTCTTAGATGAAATGGAATATATTATTCATTCATCCAAACAATTTAAAGTATCCTTACCCAAACAACTGTAAACCGAAACAAACAATGATTTCAAACAACAGATTAAGTTTATTCTTATTAATTCCATTCATTTTCATTTATTTCTTACAATTATTCATTTTCAGTTATTCAGATCATTTAAGTTTTTTTTTATCGCATTACATTTATGCATTTCTCAATTTCATTTATTTAGTGCTTACATTTCTATTATATTTAATTATAGTAACATTTTAATTACAACTTAAGTTTATAACTTTATAACATCAATTCTTATAAATAAAAGCAATTTATTGAACACTTTCATTACCTACTTTTACTTGTAAAATTTCCATTACAATTTCTTACTAAACATTTCAACTTATAATATTCGGCAAGTTGTATATATGTTTTTAAGGATGCAATTGAAAGTTATACAAGTTTTCTTATTTCTTTTAATTAATTTAATGTTCAAGAATAATATCCTTGCTTTTTATAGATTAAAATTTCAACTAATTTACTTAAGTTTAAAAATTTTTATTTATACCGCTTATCTTTCTATTATATTTAATTTATAACTTAGCATTACATCTCTTATTCCTTTAGAAGTTTCAATTATTAACTACCTACGTTCCAATTCACTATAATAATTGAAACTATTAATTAATGGAAACTTAAGAACTAAATACCGGGTTCAATCTCAAATCATTTTAAAATAATAGATAAACGTATTTATATATCCAATTATATTTAAATAATTTAAAATTTATTTTTGTTTATCAAAATAAATCCGCAGTAAAACTACTACAGTGGCCTTCCCACTTCGAAACTCAAAAATGAATGTCGATGATGCGTGCACTCATTACAGAAATCATTTTCCAGCGACAGAGAGGGGAGTACAAAACTTATTTCTTTCCAACATTTCTTTTTTAAAAAAATTCTTTCGAATTATATTGAAATACTTATATCAGAAAATACTTCTAATAATATTATTATTATATTCCAAAATCATTTGAAAAAAAATTTGAAAACCCAGGGACTTAAGTTCTAAATTTTCAATTTCCATTTATTTTATTTTCGATCTTATTTCAACTATTATTTATAAATTTCATTACCTAACAACCAATATATTGCAACCAAATATATATCTTATTTATAAAAACATATTTTATATATAGAAAATATAATAGACAAAATTATTTCATTCACCTATATTAAAAACAAATATTATGTCGGTCTGTCCTATTAAGTGTTTAGAAATCCCTATTGATGTCATAGCGTTCCATGCATCAACCAGAATTATAAATACAAAACGGAACAAATTAACACAATATTTAAACCTTTTTATAACACTAACAAATACGCTCTCTCATATATACGCTCAACGACTCATCATAGGGTATTACTACCCTATTAATAAAGAGTCAGACCCCATAAATCTAAGGTTTATCGCTAAACCAAAGCTCTGATACCAGATGTAACGACCCGCCTTTCAGCACGATTTAAATCGACGATAAACCACACACGTCAGACTTAAACCATATAGAAGGGCGGATTATTATGTGGTAAATAAGAAAAAGTAGAGAAAGAAAAAAACAAAATAGAATCTTGCAACGGAACGATAAAATATAATAATCAAATATACAGTTCATGAAGCTGTTTACAAAATATTTGATTATACTTATACAATACATATCATAGTACACATACCAGAGAATAATAATTAATGTAGCGGAATTAAATGGTGTAGTGGAATATAATAGATAATAGTAATAAAAATTCTTTGTCTTCGTCCTCCAGAATTTAGACCTTCAAATCGTGAAATGCTCAGGCTGACCCGAGCGAATTGAAAAACAAAACACTCGAGTCAGAACTAAAAGATCTTATGTAAGTTAAATCAACAGTAAATAATGTGAGTGGAACAATGTCAAAGATGTTTACGAGATTTGACATCTCCTATCCAGTGTCAACGTGAGTGCAGTAACTCAAGAGATGCTCGGGATTCACATCTCCTAAGGATCCTTTAAACTATTTACTATGTAGTAATAATTCGCTATTATAATAACGTTTATTAGTAAAATAAAATCACTTTTAAATAGCGTTAAGGCTTTACATTTTCCACCTTAACATGTAACAGTGCCAATAGTCTATACAATACCATAATACCTCCTGATCGGGAGGCTACCAGAGGATACTCCATAGGTACGACACAAATAGAAACTCGTACAAGGCGCGCTAAGGTAGGTGACACGGCACAACTAGATAATGCCAGGGTGGATATACCAATTACGCTTCCAGGCCGGTGGTAACGCGTAGCGCGCAGTTACCGCCCACCTCGAGCCACACCCTAAAAAAAAATCAAAAGTGGCCACCGAATCAATCCAAAAATCAAAGTATAATATCGAAGGGATGTGTCCAATCAAAGGTGCTACCTCATTAGCCCGTCAATTGCTCCTGTTTTAGCCACCTTATGCCAACTCACGGGAGTCAGGTCCACGTATTTATCTCAAAGGAAATGCCTCCACCATCATACTTCATTCTGGAATCTCCACCGCGAACACGGTTGTTAAAGTGGTTTTCGGAGTTGGCAAAGAGTATGACAACTTCCGATCCCGGTCTCTTCAACAACCAAACGTTATTATAACACCGCGGTTATTTCAAAATAATTTATACTTTAAAACCAGAATAAAATATCCCTTTCAAAACCATATAAATACAATATCATTTCTATTTTTAAAACCCCAAATCAATATGATATCATTTTTATTTTAGATATATCCTTTTTTCCAAAATCATAATACTTTCAAATATATATATCTTAAACCCCATAGATTTCAAAAAAAAAATTCTAATACTTAAATGGTTTAAATATTAAACCACTTTACATAATAAAATAGCTTTTTAAATTTCACAAATAAATTCCAAATACCGATTTGAACCTCCGAATAAACCATTTCAATTTCCATATATTTCAAAGCTCTAAATATTCCACCTTTTCAAAACTAATTCTTTGATAATTCCATATATATCAAATTCAATTACTATTATTTAGATTTGAAATGTTTACTTAATAAAATCCAATAAAATTTAAGTAAAACCTTTAACTTCAAACAACTGGATGTTCTTTCAATTTATTTAACTTGATATATTCATTTGATCAACTTTATATTCATTTAAATTGCTCTCAACCAAATTAAGTTATAAGAATCATACCCTTTAAACATCTCAATATTATTTAAATTTCAAACCAAATTTATTCTAATATAATTCTTAATAATTTAATTCAAACAAATTTCATATTTATCTTCCAACTAAATTTAATTTAAGTCATTAATACTCTATATATACAATAATCTTAAACAGGTACTTGACCATATAATATAAAACAATCAAACTCCATTATTCACTTATTTTTATTTAACAAATTTTATACATAGCTTAAATTCAAGAATTTAACTATATATATATTATTTATATATTATCAAAAATTAATATTTATTAAACCGTATATTTCTTTCCAAAACCAAAGAAAAATCATTTCAAAATATTTTTATATATAGGCCGCGGTGCCTGTATATAATTTTCTATCCTATGGTCAAGTGATACGGATATTTATCATTTCAATCTGTAATTAAAAATAAAAATACGGTTATATATCATTTCAAACCGCAATCCCGAATCAAAATAAATGCATAACAACCTGCAAATTATGATGAATAAATAAAACATCCATTCATCTATCATAAAATCATACATCCATCATTATCATCATACAAAACAATCAATCAATATCAATATATAACTGATAATATATAACAGGTAATTAACTGGCGGTTATATTCAATAATAAATTAAATAAAGATTTAATTTCAATAAATGCAATTAACTGAGATGATGATCAAAAATATACGAAACAGCGATAAATAAATGCATAATCACAACATAAATTAATTTACCAAACATAAGAAATTTTAGAAGTTGTGAGTAGGTTAAAACAATCACCTTTTGAATTTAAATTGAATTTAAATCCAAAAATTGAAAAGTCTTCAAATTCGTCCAAACCGGCGTCGAAGTGTCTGAAATTCCAATACGAGCCTAGCAGAGAAAACCGCACGTGAAACGGATCATGTATGTGAAAGTTATAGCGATTAGAACAATTGAATTCTAAATTAAAATAAAACAAGATAAATAAAAAAAAAAGTCTATCGCCTATGACATGTCACTACCTTCTTCCTGTACGCACGCTACAGGCCACGCTACTTCACAACGCACAGAACCCAAAATTGCATCTTTTTTCAAGACAACACCCTACAGCAGAAGAAAATCGCGTACGCCCTTGAGCCGCTTGCGTTCGAACGAGCAACCATCGCTGCAACGGCCGTCGCGGCCACGCCTAGTTGTTCGCCTGCCTCCCGATCATCAAGCTAAAAGCCAGCCATTGCCGAAATAAACATGACCTAATCGAATTATTCCTCTCGATCCAACCGTCAAAACTCCGAACGAACACCGTCGATGAACTCCCCATCGTCCACTCTACCATACCAAGAAATGGTTTGCCGATCCGACAACGTTCATCGACGCGCGATGAACGGTCGTGAATGGTTCTTTGATTTTCGCACAAACGGTGACTCAAAACCAAAAACAAACTGCAGATCTGAGATGCGTACATCGAGAGCTTCGATATATAATTTTTCTGAATTTTTTTGAGGAGTTTGAAATTTCACTAATTTTTGAATTGCAATTGATATTAGATATTTGTCTGCCATTGAAATAAGGAGTTGAAAAGAAATTTTACGTGTAGATAAATGAGAAATAGGGGTAGGCTAGGGTTTATAACTGGGTATTTATAGACAAGGTTGAAAAAGAATAGATGTATCAGATTGGTATACGCGTTATGTAGGATCTAAATTAACCCTAGAGGGGGGGTGAATAGGGTTATAGCAAATTTTCTTAATTTAAATAGAAAAAATAAACTTCAGAAATAAATATACTGAAAATAAATCACACACAAGATTTACCCAGCTTCGGCAATCCCTGCCTACTGCTGCATTCCCAGATTTCTATTAGAATTAAACAGTATCACGCTTACAAACACTCTAACAGACTTGCAAACCCTGCTACCGCCTATAGAGTTTTGCAAACTCGCAACCCCTGCTTACTGAACTAACTCTAAATAGACAATCAGACACAACCTAAAACCTAGGTGGTGATTTACCTAAACTCTTTGATTCGTAGAATAAACAAAAAACAATAATTAAGAATGAAATAGCCCTAAACTATTCAATATCACAATATTAATAAAAAAAAATTAAAGTAGAATCCCCCTTTTATAATAATAAGAAACACGGCCGGCCCATCTTCTTTTAACCCGTCCTTTTTTTTTATTCTTCGTTCGTGATAAAAAATGGCGGCCTATTCCTTTAGGGCTTCGTCCCTGATCTCCAAATTAGGGCTTTTGAAGCGCCGATGGTTTGTGGATTGATTCGATGATCTTTTGCGTGTATTCTTGATTGATTGTTGCTCACGTCGGCTACTTCGTTGATCGAATTTGGCTTTGGTATGTAATTTTATACTTTGTGCTTTTCTGATTTTATGCTTGAATTCGATCAGATAATTGCCGATGATGATTGGGTATTTTATAGGTGCTCGATCTCCTTGTATTGCGTTCGTCTGAGTATATTTGAATTTTTCAATTTTGTGCTTTTGGTCATTCGATTTACTTGAATGCTCGTGATTTATCTGACTTGGTCATATAACTTGAATAACACGAATTTTAAAAACAAGAACAACTTGTTCAATTTTGCTTGGCCACGGCTTTGATTTTGGACTTGTTCAACTGGACTTCGGCTATCAGATATTGTTTTGATGCTTGCGATTTTATCTTGACCAATTCATATGCGAATACTTCTGTTACTTGCATCCCACGGCTTTGAATTGTACTTGTGGTTGATTTATTTTTACGTGGTGGCCACAGCTTTGGTTTGTGACATTTGACTTTGTCACGTTCGTATATTTTTCATAACTTGATTCTATGCCTTGCTTTGAGACGTTTGGTTATCACTGGCTTCGACTTGGTATTGACTGTTTCAATTTGTCACACACGTGATTTCTGATTTGTGAATTATTCTTGGCTATGTTACAGTTTGCAATGTCTCGATTTTGATGTATGCATGTATACGTATGTGTTTGGGAAAGAATAACTACTACATCCAATTTACTGCATATATAATTGAAGTTGTATCACATACGTTGTTCACTTGGTCCTGAGCACTGCTTGTTGCACTTGTGTACATGGTAGAGTTCATCTTCATTCTGTAGACCTGAACTTTGAGTTGCTGTTGCATATGAGTTTGGGCATGGGTATTTGCAGTTTCATGTTGGCCATTTGGTCGTTATGTTGATTGTTGAGTTGCTTCATGTTTTCTTGTTTCCATGTTTTAACTGCTTCAATTGCTTAGTGCATTGTTGTTTGCATTGCATTATAACTTCAAGCATGCTGCCACTGTGTTGCTTACTGATTTGAGCTGCAGACCATGTTTTATTCGATATGCATGGCTGCTATAACAGCTCGACCATTTCACTTCATTCACTTTGTACTTGATAGTTCACTGCCATAATGTACATTTGCATCTTGGGTTGTAATTGGGTTGGTCTGCACTGCTACAGTTCAACTGGTGCTTCATTTTGCAGCTGGTCTTTGTATCTTTGCATGTGCATTGTAGTCTTCACATGTTGTAACCTGGTCTGCACTGAGTACTTGAACTTGTATCTGTGCACTGGTGTAGTTCCAATTCATGTTGCTGGACTTGTTGTAAAGTTGTGCTTGCATTTTGATATTGTTTCTGGCCTGTGCACATTGTTGCATGCATTGAGTATTTTGTATCTCGGCATTGACCACTGTTTTCATTCTGACCATTGAGTTTGAGCATTTGTAGTTGTATTACTTGATATCCACTATTGTCACTGGTTCCATTATACATGCATTGCTATTGCTTAGTGTCTTGATCAATGTTTAGCCATGTTGCTTGTTTGTAGTGTTTGGTGACTGATGCATTACTGTAGTTGCCATATCTCATGCTCGAGCTCTTTGCATACTTCATGACTGCCTTGTGTTGAACCCAGTTTTAAAAACTCGGGTTTGACCTTGTGCTTGTGTCGTGATTTTGAATATATTGCACCTGAGTTGAACCTGTCTGTATATTTGGGTTTGACCTGTGCTCACCTGTCCCTGTAAATCAATCAAGTGTATATATCGGTGTGCACGGCCTTGTGGCATATACAGTAATACATTGTGTATGTCACAAGTTGTTCGTGTATGATGAATTCAAATTTAAATTATGACGAACAACCCAAATAACTGAGGCAAATAATATTTTCAAAATCCATCTTTTTATTTTATATTGCAAAAATATTTTATTTTCAATTTTACTGCGTTAGTGAATATTTTTGCAAATTACTCAGATGCTGGATTCAAACTGGAATGCAGTCAAAGATAAATATACGAGTGTGAGTGATATGTAGTGAGGTGAATATGTAAATATGAAATGTGATGTATTGTAGTCAAAAAATGTATATGTATAGTGAGAGCTTGAAATTGTACTATCAAAGTTGTAATAAATATTTGTTTGAATAAAATATTCATTTGAATTCAAAAACTGTGTTATTTATTTTTATTCAGCAAATATTTATTTATTCTGTGAAAATTAAAATAGTACGTTAACAAATACATTTAAGTGAATGTATATATGTTTATTATCATCAAACAAAAATCATATAGCGCAAGGCGCATATTCAACAATCTCCCCCTTTTGATGATAACAAACATATATATAAGATTTTGAATATATTAAATGTATTTGATAATTTCAATTGCTCCCCCTATTTGAATGCTCCCTCTCTACACAATGCTCCCCCTACATATATGCATAGAAATATATAAGAGAGTCTATATGCACAATGAAAATTATTTGACCTTTGCTTGATTCTATTCGACAAAAAAATCTTAACTTTTCTCTCCCCCTTTTGTTATCAGCAAAAGAATAACAGTGTTATAAAAATAGGGATGAAGTGATAGACATGAATCAAACATTTAACTCAATTGAATATAAATATCAAATTTCAATAAAACTCAAACAAAAATCATAATTACCCTTGTCAAGCGCATATTCCACTTTCAGAAGTGATGGAGATAGAATCATCAAAAATTTCATATAGATATGTCTATTTGTGGTATATTTATTTCTGGAAATTTGAATATCTACTAACCATGCATAACCGTTAGGACTTTTAAATGAGATTAGTAGTATTCCAATTTAATTTTAAAAAAAATGAAATCAAGTATCTTCTAACCACGCATGACCGTGAGGACTTTTAAATGGGATTAGAATCAACTTGTCTATTAAATCAATTATTTTTAATATGCGTTCCATACATGCATAACCGTGAGGACTTTTAAATGAGCATGGAAGCACATAATCAAAAAAAATCCAAGTAAATCACCCATGCATGACCGTGAGGACTTTTAAATGAGAGTGAATACTTTGGATATTTATTTTTAATTGCTGAATATAAGAAATTGAAGCACAAATAATTTCCTTCACCGATTTAAAGATATTGAAGAACAAATGATTTCCTTTGTAAACTACCACAAATTTACATATTAAATATGATTTTGATGAGTGATGTTCGATAGAAAGATGATAGAAATAGAAATGGTCATGGAATTATTACCCAACAAAAAAAAATTTATGACTCTTGTTATGAAATTCTAAAGAAATTTCCTAATTATGTTTTCTCGAGTTTTAATATATGATAAATATCAACACTCATCACTTTTTCAATCACTATTCATCTTTTCGATAATCATTAGGGAGTTAGATTGGTTAAAAAAATTGTCATTTAGAATCAAATTCAAAAATCAAAATTAAAAAAATGATTAGTCAACCTCTATAATTCCCAAATCTAAACGTAATTTGGAAAATCTGTCTTCGGGGAGAGGTTTTGTGAAAATATCAGCAAGTTGAGTTTCTGTTGAAATATATTCAATGCAAATGTCTTCTTTAGCAATGTGATCTCGAAGAAAATGGTGTCTCACATCAATGTGTTTTGTGCGAGAGTGATGAACAGGATTATTTGACAAATCTATAGCACTCCTACTATCACATTTTAATGGGACTTGTTTATAGACTAAGCCAAAATCAGAAAGAGTTTGCATCATCCATAGAATTTGAGCACAACAACTTCCCAAAGCAATATATTCTGCTTCAGTGGTGGATAATGCAACACAATTCTGTTTCCGACTTGACCATGAGACTAATGAATGTCCTAGCATGAAACATGTTCCACTAGTGCTTTTTCTGTCAACTAATGAACCAGCATAATCAGCATCGGAATAACCTACTAAATCAAAATTTTCACAAGAGGGGTACCATAGTCCAAATTTGTGTGTGTGTGAAAGATATCTCAAAATTCGTTTAGTAGCTTTTAAATGAGATTCTTTGGGATTAGCTTGAAAACGTGCACACAAGCATACAGAAAACATAATATCAGGTCTAGAAGCAGTAAGATAGAGAAGTGAACCGATTATCCCTCGATATCTCTTTTGATCAATTGCAATTCCTTTCTCATCTTTGTCCAACTTTGTTGATGGGCTCATAGGAGTTCTTAATGGTTTGGAATTTTCGACTCCAAATTTCTTCAATAGCTCCAACACATATTTGGATTGTGAAATGAAGATACCATCACTGCTTTGCTTAATTTGAAATCCAAGAAAGTATTTCAATTCACCAACCAAACTCATCTCAAACTTAGCCTGCATGACTTGTTCAAAATTCTCACACAAAAGTTCATTAGTAGCGCCATAAATAATATCATCCACATAAATCTGAACAATCAAAAAATCATGTTCTTTATGTAATAGAAACAGAGTCGTGTCAGCACTTCCCTTTTTAAAACCATTTTCCAAAAGGTATGTACAGAGACAGTCATACCAAGCTCTTGGCGCTTGCTTAAGACCATATAATGCTTTTTCTAGCTTATACACATGATTTGGAAATTCATGATTTTCAAAACCGGGTGGTTGTTCAACAAAAACTTCTTCTTTTAAATCACCATTCAAAAAGGCACTTTTTACATCCATTTGTTTAAGTTTGAAACCCTTGTAACATGCAAAACTTAGCAAGATTCTAATGGCTTCTAACCTAGCAACTGGAGCAAATGTTTCATCAAAGTCTATGCCTTCTATTTGGTTATAACCTTTTGCAACCAACCTAGCCTTGTTTCTAATTACATTTCCTGATTCGTCAAATTTATTTTTAAACACCCATTTAGTCCCTACGATTCGATAGTCATTAGGCCTAGGAACTAAATTCCAGACTTTGTTTCTCTCAAATTGATTAAGTTCATTTTGCATTGCTAAAAACCAATTATCATCATTAAGAGCCATTTCAACAGAATCAGGTTCAATTTCAGAAATAAAACCACTATGACAACAAAACGCACATAAATTTTCATCAAATGAAGAACGAGTACGTATACCTTCCGTAGGATCACCAATAATTAATTCAGGAGGATGATTAGGTTTGAATTTTAATTTATCAGCATCAACAGTCCTCCTTTCAGTTTTCTTACTAAATGTCCCTTCTTCAGTGCCTTCAGGATCTACTCCATCATCAACCATCCTTTCAGTCGTTTTTTCCAGATCAGATTCATCAAATTTCACATTGATTGACTCAACAATTGTCTTCGTTCGTTTGTTATATATCCTGTAAGCCTTACTCCTTGTTGAATAGCCCATGAAAATTCCATCATCAGCCTTTGATTCAAATTTTCCAAGTTGATCACCTGTGTTAAGAATGAAACAAGGACACCCAAATATACGAAAATAAGAAATGTTAGGTTTCCTTTCATGCCACAGTTCATAAGACGTTTTGCCAAGTATTGGTCTAATCATTACTCTATTCATTACATAGCACGAAGTATTCACTGCCTCTTCCCAAAAGATTAGAGGTAGCTTATACTCACTTAACATGGATCTAGCCAATTCCTGTAATGTACGATTTTTCCTTTCAACCACCCCATTTTGTTGAGGTGTTCGTGGAGCAGAAAATTCATGTTTTAAACCGTTTTCTTCACAAAAATTTTCAAATTCAAAATTTTCAAATTCGCCTCCATGATCACTTCTCAAGGTTTTAATTGTAACTCCTTTTTCATTTTGAACAAGTTTTGCAAACTTTGAAAAATATTCGAAAGATTCAGACTTTTTGGCTAAAAAGTAAACCCATGTAAATCTAGAATAATCATCAACCAATACATAACAATAACGTTTTCCATTCAAGCTTGAAATTTCATTTGGTCCAAATAAATCCATGTGAACTAATTCGAGGACCCTTGACGTGCTAACAATGTTTTTAGGATGAAATGATGATCGACTAAGCTTGCTCAAGGAACATGCTTTACACACTTTATTATTTTTAAATTTCTGATGTGGTAACCCTCTGACTAATTCTTTTGATTCGAGTTTTTCTAAGAGACTCATGCTAGCATGTCCAAGTCTCCTATGCCATAAATATGCCTCTTCGTCAGTGGCTACTAAACATCTAGAAAGTTTTAGATTATCAAATGAAAGTGAGTGAACATTCCCTTTTCTTTTGCCCATAAAAACAATGTTACTAGAAGATTTATCAATAATTTTGCAAGTATCACTATCAAAAATCACGTTCATACCTTTGTCACATAGTTGGCTAATAGAAATGAGATTGTGATGCAGATTTTCAACGTATAAAACATTAGTCAAAGAAAAAATACCGTTACCAACTTCACCTTTGCCAATAATCTTACACTTTCTATTGTCTCCCATGATCACATTTCCACCTTTAAAATTCTCTAAGCTAAGGAACTTCGATTTGTCACCTGTCATATGTCTAGAACAACCTGAATCTAGAAACCATTCTTGTTGTTCCTTAGCTCGCCAACAGACCTACATAAGAAGAGATGAAGATGACCTAGAGAAACTCTTAGGTCCAATGTTATTTGTGATAGAAGCATTGTGAATAAACAATCCCTTTGGAATCCATACTTGTTTTGTCCTTTTATTTTTATTCCAATAAACATGAAATTTGTTTTTAGAATTCTTAGGAACCCAAACTTGTATAAATTTTGTGTTCTTGTTCCTATGACTATCATTTTCATCACGACATTTATATATTTCACATCTATCAAAGACATTCTTATATTTTGCATTATCATCAACTTGTGTTTTCCCAAAACCTAGTCCTTTCCCGTTGTTAGCAAAAATTTGATTTCCTAATAACATGTTGAAAGATTTTTCGCCTCTTGAAAAGTTATTCAAAGATTTCTCAAGACTTTGGACTTTGATTTTTAATGTTGAGTTTTCAGTAACAAGTGAGGTGCATCGATTAATAAAATCCTTTCTCCTAGTATTGATGGTTTCCTTAAGATTCAAGTTTTCACTTTCAAGACTTTCAAAGTTTTTCCTCAGTTTTGATAATTCTGAATCTAAAATCTTACATTTTTTACATTCTAGGTTTTGAATATTTTCAATTTCAGTTTCTAGCCTAGAATTTTCATGAACAAGTTCTCTCCTATCAGATTTTAGTTTTTCAATTTTAGATTCAAGAGTATCAATTATTTTAGTAAAATCACAACACATTGAAACAAGTTCTTTATAAGAATAGTTACTTACCTCACTAGATTCCTCTAGGCTTGCTTCTGAATCCGATTTTGACATAAGACACAAGTTAGCCTCCTCTGAGCTATTATTTGAAACTTCCTCTCCTTCTTCATCATCCCAAGTTGCTGCAAAAGCCTTCTTTTTCTTTTTCTTTCCTTTGTTGTTTTTGAGAAGTGGACATTTTTGTTTGAAGTGGCCAGGCTTCTTGCAGTTATAGCATGTCAATTCATTGTCGGAATCGTCAGAATTCTTCGACTTATTACCACTTATTTTCTTCTTTCGTGACTTGAATCTTGACCATTTTTTAAGATTATTGACAGCCATTGCAAGCTCTTAATTGGATCTTCTTCTTCTTCATCGCTTTCTTCTTTGCTTTTTAAGGCAATCGTCTTCTTCTTTGGTTCGGAGTTATTGCGTTCTTCCTTTGCTTTTAGCTCAAGCTCATATGTCATCAAGTTTCCAATCAACTCCTCCATGCTTAGTTTGCTTAGATCTTTCGATTCTTGGATTGCCGTGACTTTTGCCTCAAAGTTCATTGGTAAAACTCGTAGTATCTTTCGCACAAGCGCTACCTCAGTGAATACCTTCCCAAGCGCTCTAGCATTGTATACCAAGGTTGAAAAACGTCCAAACATATCCTTTATGCTCTCGCCTTTATCCATCACAAAGTTTTCGTATTCATTGCTGAACAGGGCTAGCCGAGACTCCTTGACTTGAGAAGTTCCTTCGTGTGTCACCTCCAAAGTATGCCATATTTCCTGTGCTGTTGTACAATGAGAGATTCTATTAAATTCATTTTTATCTAGAGCACATATCAAAGCATTCATGGCTTTAGCATTTGTCGTTTTCAATTTCTTATCGTTTGCATCCCACCTATCCTTAGGTTTAGGAATCTCAGTATCACCAACGATTATAGTGGGGGGTTTATAGCCAGTTTCAATAATATCCCAAACTTCATAATCAACAGAACTGAGATAGATACCCATCCTAACTTTCCAATAAGCATAATCGTTCCCGTTAAACATGGGTGGCCTAGCAATAGATTGCCCCTCAGAAAAAGCATTATTTTGTAGACTCATGACTCTAGAGTTAAAAAAAATATACCAGGCTCTGATACCACTTGTAGGATCTAAATTAACCCTAGAGGGGGGGGGTGAATAGGGTTATAGCAAATTTTCTTAATTTAAATACAAAAATAAACTTCAGAAATAAATATACTGAAAATAAATCACACACAAGATTTACCCAGCTTCGGCAATCCCTGCCTACTGCTGCATTCCCAGATTTCTATTAGAATTAAACAGTATCACGCTTACAAACACTCTAACAGACTTGCAAACCCTGCTACCGCCTATAGAGTTTTGCAAACTCGCAACCCCTGCTTACTGAACTAACTCTAAATAGACAATCAGACACAACCTAAAACCTAGGTGGTGATTTACCTAAACTCTTTGATTCGTAGAATAAACAAAAAACAATAATTAAGAATGAAATAGCCCTAAACTATTCAATATCACAATATTAATAAAAAAAAATTAAAGTAGAATCCCCCTTTTATAATAATAAGAAACACGGCCGGCCCATCTTCTTTTAACCCGTCCTTTTTTTTTCTTCTTCGTTCGTGATAAAAAATGGCGGCCTATTCCTTTAGGGCTTCGTCCCTGATCTCCAAATTAGGGCTTTTGAAGCGCCGATGGTTTGTGGATTGATTCGATGATCTTTTGCGTGTATTCTTGATTGATTGTTGCTCACGTCGGCTACTTCGTTGATCGAATTTGGCTTTGGTATGTAATTTTATACTTTGTGCTTTTCTGATTTTATGCTTGAATTCGATCAGATAATTGCCGATGATGATTGGGTATTTTATAGGTGCTCGATCTCCTTGTATTGCGTTCGTCTGAGTATATTTGAATTTTTCAATTTTGTGCTTTTGGTCATTCGATTTACTTGAATGCTCGTGATTTATCTGACTTGGTCATATAACTTGAATAACACGAATTTTAAAAACAAGAACAACTTGTTCAATTTTGCTTGGCCACGGCTTTGATTTTGGACTTGTTCAACTGGACTTCGGCTATCAGATATTGTTTTGATGCTTGCGATTTTATCTTGACCAATTCATATGCGAATACTTCTGTTACTTGCATCCCACGGCTTTGAATTGTACTTGTGGTTGATTTATTTTTACGTGGTGGCCACAGCTTTGGTTTGTGACATTTGACTTTGTCACGTTCGTATATTTTTCATAACTTGATTCTATGCCTTGCTTTGAGACGTTTGGTTATCACTGGCTTCGACTTGGTATTGACTGTTTCAATTTGTCACACACGTGATTTCTGATTTGTGAATTATTCTTGGCTATGTTACAGTTTGCAATGTCTCGATTTTGATGTATGCATGTATACGTATGTGTTTGGGAAAGAATAACTACTACATCCAATTTACTGCATATATAATTGAAGTTGTATCACATACGTTGTTCACTTGGTCCTGAGCACTGCTTGTTGCACTTGTGTACATGGTAGAGTTCATCTTCATTCTGTAGACCTGAACTTTGAGTTGCTGTTGCATATGAGTTTGGGCATGGGTATTTGCAGTTTCATGTTGGCCATTTGGTCGTTATGTTGATTGTTGAGTTGCTTCATGTTTTCTTGTTTCCATGTTTTAACTGCTTCAATTGCTTAGTGCATTGTTGTTTGCATTGCATTATAACTTCAAGCATGCTGCCACTGTGTTGCTTACTGATTTGAGCTGCAGACCATGTTTTATTCGATATGCATGGCTGCTATAACAGCTCGACCATTTCACTTCATTCACTTTGTACTTGATAGTTCACTGCCATAATGTACATTTGCATCTTGGGTTGTAATTGGGTTGGTCTGCACTGCTACAGTTCAACTGGTGCTTCATTTTGCAGCTGGTCTTTGTATCTTTGCATGTGCATTGTAGTCTTCACATGTTGTAACCTGGTCTGCACTGAGTACTTGAACTTGTATCTGTGCACTGGTGTAGTTCCAATTCATGTTGCTGGACTTGTTGTAAAGTTGTGCTTGCATTTTGATATTGTTTCTGGCCTGTGCACATTGTTGCATGCATTGAGTATTTTGTATCTCGGCATTGACCACTGTTTTCATTCTGACCATTGAGTTTGAGCATTTGTAGTTGTATTACTTGATATCCACTATTGTCACTGGTTCCATTATACATGCATTGCTATTGCTTAGTGTCTTGATCAATGTTTAGCCATGTTGCTTGTTTGTAGTGTTTGGTGACTGATGCATTACTGTAGTTGCCATATCTCATGCTCGAGCTCTTTGCATACTTCATGACTGCCTTGTGTTGAACCCAGTTTTAAAAACTCGGGTTTGACCTTGTGCTTGTGTCGTGATTTTGAATATATTGCACCTGAGTTGAACCTGTCTGTATATTTGGGTTTGACCTGTGCTCACCTGTCCCTGTAAATCAATCAAGTGTATATATCGGTGTGCACGGCCTTGTGGCATATACAGTAATACATTGTGTATGTCACAAGTTGTTCGTGTATGATGAATTCAAATTTAAATTATGACGAACAACCCAAATAACTGAGGCAAATAATATTTTCAAAATCCATCTTTTTATTTTATATTGCAAAAATATTTTATTTTCAATTTTACTGCGTTAGTGAATATTTTTGCAGATTACTCAGATGCTGGATTCAAACTGGAATGCAGTCAAAGATAAATATACGAGTGTGAGTGATATGTAGTGAGGTGAATATGTAAATATGAAATGTGATGTATTGTAGTCAAAAAATGTATATGTATAGTGAGAGCTTGAAATTGTACTATCAAAGTTGTAATAAATATTTGTTTGAATAAAATATTCATTTGAATTCAAAAACTGTGTTATTTATTTTTATTCAGCAAATATTTATTTATTCTGTGAAAATTAAAATAGTACGTTAACAAATACATTTAAGTGAATGTATATATGTTTATTATCATCAAACAAAAATCATATAGCGCAAGGCGCATATTCAACACGTTAAACGATAAAGTGGCCCGAAAAGCCTGTTCTGACTCCGGAACGAAATTGGGTCAACCCATATATCAAAATAGATGTTTTAAAATATTTTAAACGCAATGGAAAAAGTTTCACATCCAAATTCCATTGTATGAAGACGTTATGAAAAAATCAAATTATTTCAAATTGATTTCAATTGATTTCAATTTCATTTATTTCAAGGCATTTCTAGTCCGTACGATCAAACGACAAGCCCGATCGCCACGAAACTTGAAATCCTTAATAATTCACCGTTATGGATCCGATGAAACTGGTTTCGTCGAAATCCAAGTCAGTGCCAAAATGGCTATTTTTATATTAATTAAATAAATAAATAAGTTAGCTAATCAAATCAAATTTCAAATTTCAATTCTTTAATTGACAAATTTCGTCCCTTTTGATTTCTCAATCATTTACAATGGTTTGTAACAAATTTAAATGTCATTTTTAGAGATGATTAATTTATAAATTCCAATATTAACCTCAATTTCATTAAATTCAGAAATTATAAATTTAATTTCCAAAAATTCTATTAAATTTATTTTCATTCTACTATTCAATTCATTATTGTCAATGGATGAAATAAATATTGGATTCAAAATCTTTTACGTCAATATTATCACATTCTATCTTTATTTCAATTAGCGTGATAAATTAAATTGCATTTAGATTAAATTCATTTATTAAAATTTGAGTTACAATAAATTCATTGACCAATTAATTAGGTAATTAATAATAATTGTTATCATAACCTTAAATTTACACTTATGTTTATGTTATATTCAACTAATTATCATAACACTGAATAAAATTTACGTCATTCCCAATTATTACCCTAATTTACATTAACGTAACATTAAATTCAGATTTATTTCAATTGGTTACCCGTTCTAATTTAATAGACTAGATAAATGGTTAACTTACAACAACCGTTATCATAACTTTTAATTACACCTGTGAATCCACTGTTCACAAACAAATATTACAATTCTTACATAATATTGATTTTATTCAATTTATTACGTATTACTTCCTTAGTTAATAACCTTTAAATACACTCCCCAATTTACGAATTTCCATCAATTATAACTTACTAATTTAAATAAATTCATTAATTGTCAATTGTCATCCAAATAAATCCATTCATTGGAATTTTCCTTATTATGAATCAATTATAAACTTATCATCTTAAAGGTGATGTCAACATGGGTACTTATCTATTACACTAATCTACGCCTATTACATCTTACATTTGCATAAATGCTACATTAATATATTCAAATTTCTAACTCCTTTGTTATTAACCATCCTATTTCCATTTATTATATCTTTGCCAATTATATACATTAAATACGATTAAATATTCTAAATAAATTTATTCACTTGGTTTCATACTTTTTATTACATCAATTACTGCCTTATAGATAAATTCCCGTTTCTATTCAATTCACATTCACACTTCCGTTATTATATTAATTATCATTCAAGTAACTTTTATTTTAAATTGGTAAACCACTGGTAACGACCACCATTTGTCACCGTTTTCCCTTTATAATACATGTATGTTTATTCTTCACAAATGATTTCCATCAATTACTCTATTTCATACATTAATCCAATAATTTCATTTATTTTCTCATATTCCATTTATAATCAAGTCATAACATTTGAATTATTTTATTTAATTGGAATTTCATTCAAGTTCATTAATTATTATCTTTAATTAACCTTGTTACGTTTACTCTTAGTTAATTTTCATTATTACATCACAACTTTTATTAATAATTCACTAACTTTTTATTTTCATCAATATTAAATTTCAAAAATCTTATTAAATTAACAATTATAATTACTGAAAATTTACGGGTCATTACATTGGCTCTACTTGTCATCATGTAATATGTGTACACATATTATACAGTCTCTTAACGCTTATTAAATTACACGGATACAAAATATTTAACTACGATTTTTTATATTACTTTATAAATCAAGTAAAAGTTGTTAAAAGGAATTACTAAGGATAAAGCAATTAAAATAAGGTATCTCAAATAAATAAGTTTTAAAAGAATTAAAATAAAGTGTTACATATTAATATCTATCTTTATTTCAAAGCACGTGTTTCTTCTACCTTTTTACTCAAAGAAATGAACAGTGAAATCAAGAGTAAGCTATCTCAAATAAAGGAGAATAATTTGCATAATTTAATATATTTTTTTTGGTTCCTAATCGTCTTCAGTGATGTTAATGATAATCTTTTTCTACTATATATATAATCAAAATAATTTTTTAACAAGTTGACAAAATGGTGAGAGATATTCATCAAGCGATGAGGTCAAAAGACAATAATCTAGTCGATTATGGCCACGGTCATTGGGTAGTGATATTTAGTGCATATGAGTTGCAACCATGGCTTTAGCTTAGGTGCATTTTTTCCAACTTTGTAACATAAAATTTAAATTAGTGGTGAATATGTATTGAATAAAAATTCATCTTAAAAGTTGTATATTTCTTCAACTGAAATATTATTTCTAAACAAATGAGCTATATTTATGTAACTCTACATAGTCAACTGCATATGAGGCTACTATTCTGAGTGGTTATTGGGTATATGAGAACTATAAATACATGATTTTGTACTATCAAAATAATGCTAAATAAGGCAATCAAACTTTTACCATTGATCGGTAATTCATACAAAAGTAAAAATACTTAGATAGGCTTTTGCTGCAGATGGAATAATTGTCAAGATTTCTTATTTATATGTCTGCCTTCCAAACCATTGTGCGCGTTACTTTCTCTTTCGGATTTTCCTTGACCTGCAAGAACAAATATTTTTAACTAATTAACTATTCATTATTAATATTTACAAGTAATATTTTTTATAGTGTTGATAAAGGACACACACATAATTGGATATCTTGTGATGAGTGTTGGTTTACAAAGTTGATGAAGTTCTAAACGCTGTGGCCATTTGATGTAACAGTTATTGCAACAAAAAGAAACTTGTGGTCATTGAATCCCAACCGCCTAGATGGAACAATTATAATTTTAATTTGGTAGTGCCTATAGTTTACGCCCACCTAGTTATTGTGGTTCTTATACTCAGACACCAATTCTGAAAATGCTGCAGATGATGAACTCATTGATAAGAAAGGCTTCCATGAAAACATATATGAATTTGCTAAAGAAGCAGATACAGTTATTCCTTGCTTGAATCTAAATGTTGAACCAATAAGCATGGTAACCTCATTTGGTTTATTCTATACTTTCTGCAACTCTATACATCTAAAACCGATGTAACTTTAAGGCAGGCACTTTAAACGAGAAGTTCTTATCTCATATGCGCAAGGTTTGCCTGCTTCATATTTAACAGTGTTTTCAAAGTTATCTTAATTTGGTCTATTTTTAATCTTTATTACCATGTTATGTATTAAGTAAGAAGAATTACTTAATATTCATGTCAAGTGTGTTGGGATTTTGTTAGTCGTTACTATGTTAGTCAAAGTATTGCCTTCAAGGATAAAGTCTACATGAAAGCATTTTGCAATAACTTTGTTAACAATGCAACTCAACTGAAATCATATATCTTATCTTCTTAGTTATATGTATTTTATATCAAATCAATTAATGCTTTTTATTAATTTGATTTTAGGGATCTTATCTTATTAATATTTCTCATGGTGGAATTCTTGACTATCAGTGTTACATAACCTGGAATCAGATAATTTAGATGGTTTAGCAATTGATGTTGCTTGGACCAAACCATTTGATCCAAATGATCAAATTTTGAAGTTTCCAAATGTCTTGATCACACCTCATGTGGCTGGAGTTTTCGAATATTCTTATCGAACAATGGCAAAGGTGCTTACAATTTTTCCCTTAAATTTTTTTCCCTTTTACTAAGTAAGCATTGCTAGAAATGATCAATTGTAATGTTTTAGCGGCTTAAAAACAAAGGTTCATAATATCCTTTTCTCCTTCTGAAATGAATGTTGTCATATTACCCATCAAGCTAAGAATAATTTTATATATTTCTTTGCATCATAGGTACTCAGGTAGTAGGTTATTGTGCACTTCAGTTTCATGCAGGTCAGCCAGTAACAGGAATTGAAATCGTGAACTAGTTAAAATTTTATTGATGCAAGCCAAAATGAAATCTGTTACTTTTTCTCAACTTAGGTTTGTACTTTGCAAACTATTTTAATTTTTCTGTCGCGATTTATAAATGCAGTATAAACGTTATACTGAGATATTTGTATTAATTTTCTAAAATCAAATGAAGTTGAAATAACACCGAAAAATATGTTTAGTATTTCCTTTTTATGTTTTGCTGTGTCTGTTGAATTTCATTATTATTGTTTCAAAATTGTCCAACATTCAATTATATAGTGTAATTGTAGAAGCACAAATACTCGAATGGCACGTAGAATTCGTCCATAGACCAAACTTCTTTCTTTTACTTCCAGGTTTTTTGCATTAAAAAAGCAAGCTAAATGCAAAATACACACGGGAAAGAAGAACATTAGAGGAATAAATCGATACCTGGAAACGTACCATCTTCGATTCAAAATTCAGTTTGAATCGCAACTGTTAAAAATCATACGCGTCAAAGTGAAATCGAAAATATTGATACCTAAAATCAAATCACGATTCAAGTCTTCACATCATAGAATCAATTTTTGGAAATCCCAAAGGCCTTCTTTTTTCAAAATATGAGAATGGCTGTTGAAATTGGGGAAGACGAAGCATCAATTTGAGCTCAACTAATGACAAACGGCTCTGAAAAATTCAAAGGAATCGATCAGATTCATTGTATAAGGCACCATTAATTTCTCAACAGACCATCACTCAAAAGTCCATAAAAACAAAAAAATAGAGTAGAAGAAGAACCCGCAGCAAAGCGAAGAAACGAAGAAGAAAAAATAGAGAGGAAGAAGAACTTGCAGCAAAGCGAATTGAAGTCGGCATCGTTGTAGTAGTTGTAGTCGGCGTTCGATAATGGGAAGTGAATGAAGTGCCATTAATTTTAGGAAGGGGTTGAAATCGGCATTGATTTTGGAAGGAAGATAAAACCCTAAATAAATTTTATGCGGCAGAAATATGTCTGGGAATGCGTGGGTAAGCGTGAGAAGAGAACGCATGTCTAGATTACAGATGACTCCTCTTGATAATAAATTATTTACATTTTTACCAACAATGACAACACTTATTTGTGTTGCAAAATTTATTTAGAAAAGTATTTATTTTCACCAATACTTTTAAGATATCCTGACACTTTTTCAGTGTTACAAGTTTGTAGCATTTATAAGTGTTAGCAATTAACAGATATAAAATGTTGCAAAATCATTGATTTGGCATAGTGTAAACTTAAATTTTCGATTTATATTTCTTGATTTATCGATTGTTAGCAGATAGGATAATTATTCGATATCCGTCCATATCCGCGGATGCAGATATCCATTTCTGAAATTGATTTCGGATGCGGATACGGATATGACACTATCCGCATCTGAAAGTATACATTGACAGGCCTACATGACAAGTGGTTGACCATAGTCAAAGTATAGTCTACATACTTATGTTTGACAGTGCTCTCAAGTCTGAAGACTATTGTACGCAGTTACCTCGAGATCTTCTATTTTGACTTAGTTATATTAACTTATAGAAGACTTTCATCGAGTCGTTCTGTGATTGTTCCAAATAATCACAAGTACATAACCCCTTGATGCACTACAACGGTTATGAGTAAATCAAATTTCATCGCGTGGAGAGTATTACGTATACTAGTCTCAACAAATGTATAAATATTCTTTTCTCGATACATCTCGACTAAGAACAATTAAAGGATTGGTGTATTTGTTTATACGGATTCAATACTCATGGTTACGGAGTCATTCTATGAGTAACGAACTCATTCGTGACTGCAATCAATAGAACACTAATCCTAAGATTTTTTGACCAATATATGTTTAATGTTATTAATTCATCACTTATATTACAACTAATCCCTATAATTGAAAACAAAATAAAAAAACATATTTTATTTCAAAGAAGATTGTTTATAGAGTTAAATATTACATAAAAATATATAATTGCATGCATTTATATAGTTAAATATTACATAAAAAATATATAATTGCATGCAGGGCACACCCTTTACTTTTTAAGAAAATTGGTAATAAAAAGAAAAAAATACAAATTTTATAGTGGTTCAACAAATCTATGACCTATATACACTTTATTAATATTTTACTTTCTGATGCTCATTAGATCTATCGAATTTACATGGATGATTCGAAATTCAATCTTAGGGAAAGCAATGACATAGTTTCCCTTAGCTTAGAATAAGCAAAGTCCAAAAGTCAAAAATCTTCTTTCTATTGGAGACGACATCCTATATATGGTTGTAGTGTTCTATTCTGAGGCCTTAGATTCATTAGATTGTATCTGAATTCGTTGATCAATCAGATTTACCATGATAGGAAAGAAATTAGGTAAAAAGCAAAACAAATCTTTTGATTGATATATTAACATCAGTTCATCCATGGATCGGTACTAATTAATGGACATCGTCCATTTTTTGTACTTTTCATTCAATGCTCTTGATCTTTTAGTGCGTGTTTGTGGGGAGGAGGGAGGTGGTGCAATATTGCCTTTATGATGTATCGATACCAATCCATGATCTTAGCCCCATACTTATATTTTCTTCATTCTTCGAAGCCTTCGTAGCTTATTGAGCTTGAGGGCAAAATTGAAAAGGAGATGAATCGGTATCGATCCATGATCATAGCCAGCTTTTGTATCTTCTTCTTTCCTTGCTCTTTGAATTTTATCGTCTTCGAGTTCAAAGTTCATTTCTTAATCCAATTCTGTCGAAATCTTAGGAAAAATGACGGATAAAATATATTTTGAAAGAGCATCTTGGACGGGTCGGGGACATTAACTTAGTTTTGTTAACAAACTCTTAACCAAACTAGGTGGTGCATGCGGATTTGAACATGTCAGAATGTGGTCTGCAATGGATAGAGGGTTGGATGTGAAATTTTTGTTGGTTAAGATTATATACAACCTTAGACATGTGGTTTATTAAGTGAAAAAAAATTGAGAGATAAAATATCAAAGGTAAAGCTTCCGGTGAATATACAGATTGACACTGCCGACCTAGTCTACAGGCTAACATTACCACACGTACCAAGCAACGTGTTTCTTTTAATTTTAGAAAGGTCCCAGCAAGACTAGCCCTGTTGTAAACCATACAGCAGGGTATATTCTTTTATAAGTGAGAAATCAATTGCTTTCTTACTTTTAGGTGATGTGGGAATAATGGATTCACGCTTCATAAAATACGGTAGGGTTTGGTTTGTTATTTTTAGTTTTGGCTTTTCGTCCATACAAAAGTACACACGACGTATTTATATTGTCGAAAATGATCAATTTAGAAAATAAAGTTAACACAAAAAATAGAATTTTTTTTTTTTTCATTTTTTTCGTTTTGAAGAATAACACAAGCACATGATACAGTCAGTTATTCCGTCGTCCGTCTATTCTCTTCGTCCTTTAATCCGTCTTTCTTTCATCTTCTCATATAACATATACATATAAATATTGAAAATTAAAAACACAAAATTTGTTTTTAAACCAAACACTACCTATAATTTTAAGTGCATCTCCAACGGTTCGGGATGTTCTTGAATTTGTTAAAAAAATTAGGTTGCCATGCATGAGGATCTTGTACGAATGTACTCGTTAAATCTCATACCAATGTACTTGTTAGAACATGGGTCCACAATGGATGGATATTGAACCATGCAATGCTATCCATATTAATTTTAGAAAAAGTCCCAGCCAAGCTGCTTACTCTGCGGTATATTCTTTTATATTTGAGAAATGAATTGCTTTCTCTCTCTAGGCAATGTGGGACTAATGGATTCATGCATTTGCATCTGTTTTAGCAAGAACACGTTTTAATTTTAATTTTGATAACATGCCATTAATCAAATTAGGTTATGCATGTGGATTTTATCAGAACGAACATATTAGAACGTGGCCTGCAATGGATGCGGGGATCGATATGAACATACGTTTGTTGGTTATCATTATATACAACCGTTAGATATGTGTTTTATTAAGTAAAAAAAATCGTAAAATAAAATGTCAATGGTAAATGTTTCGGTGAATAGACGAATTAACATTGCAGGCCTGGCCTACAGATTGATATAGCGTTAAGTACCACGCAAAGCTCTCCATTTTAGTTTTAAAAAGGTCACCACAAGCGTCCTTGGCGTAAGCTACCGGGTATATTAAGAAATCAACTACTCTCTTGCTTTTAGGGGATGTGGGATTAATGGATTCACTCATTTGGACCTGTTTTTAGCAACAATATATGTTTTAACGGCATCTCCAAGGGTACAAGTTAGCATGCTATTTAGGCTAAGCATGCAGATTTTATATGAATGAAAACAATGTTGGATAATTACAACAGAAATCACTGTCTATTCAATGATAAAACGTTTTTTTAGTTATGAGACGCATATTTGTTGCGATTGATGGGCTTAATAGAGAGTTGGATTTCAGATGTATTTGATTGTCTCTCATTTCTCTCTTTTCAAGGAAAAACAAGACAAAATCTACAAAAGATTTATTTTCTACTTTTTTCAATAAAAAACCTTTCAAAATACAAATACTTAAAATCATGGACAATAACTTTTAAAAATCTTCAAATTCTTCAACCTTTAGTGCATAAGTTTGAAGAATGGTTGTGTTAACCATGGAGAGTGGACGACAATTTTGATTGCATCGTGCGAGTGCCGAATCTCGCTTTCAAGACAGTGATCTCATCCAGACATAACTCCAATCACTCTCTTTCTGGTTCCTACCCATCAATTTTTCAACAATTCGAAAGCGAGATTTAATTCGTCTTTCATGAGGACTAAACTATCTGGATGTTGGAGCAAATATTAAAACGATGATTAGTGAATGTGAGAAAATTGAGGATTTTAAGCAAATTTGAATTGAACCTAAGGCATTCAAGTCACCGTATGGTAAGAAGTATATTAAATTAATACCAAGGTATGCCCCACTTTTTCCTTCTATCTTTTGTTTAAAAAGAATCTATTGGGTTTTGATAATGACTTCACATCATTAATATTATTGAGAATATATCGTATTTTAAGAAATTATCTTGGTTAATGATTATATTAATTATAGTAGCATAAATTTTGATACGCTGATTGTTAGATTTTGGTGATACAATATTCCATATTTAAGTAGATCTTTGAGATATTTAAGTCTATGTAGAATTATGACTCAAATCCATTGCCTATTTTATAGATTTGGTAGATCTTGAAGTGCGATTAATTGCACCTTTTAGAGATTTCGTTTATTTGTTAGAGTGATTAGTTGCCTCTTTTATTGCATTAGACAAGCATCAAATCATCAACATGTGAAAGATTTATGGAAGTATTCAATAGCTTCTTAAATAAAATATTTTGCCAAGTTTATTATAAATAGACATGTCTAGGGTTCATAAGATGTGTGAGAAAAGTGTATTTTGTAGGGTTTTTGGGATTGAGATTTCTTCTCAATTTTAGGTTTCTTTTGTATTTTCTTGGTTGAATCAATAAAAAATTTGTTTTTGGAGGAATTTTTTTTGCTTTCTTCGCTAATTTCTCTTCTAAATCTAATTGTGTAGTGATCCTAGAAAATTTCTAATAGTTGGTGCCAGAGCCAGCTTCACAAATTTTTGGAAGAGTCTTTGGTTATGGAGAATATAAGTGTTGAAAAGCTTAATGAAATGAACTGGGGGTTGTGGAAGGCAAAGATGGAAGATTATATCTATCATAATGATCTTCACTAACCCCTAGAAAACAAAGGGGAAAGGCAAACGGCATAATCGAGGCAAAGTGGAAACTTTTGGATCGGAAGGCAGCGGCGACTATCCAATGTTTTATAGAGAATATTGTGTTCCATATCGTTGCTTATGAAACATCTGCTTTTGAAGTATGGAAGAAATTAGAAGGGATTTATGCAAAAAATTATGCGACAAATAAGGCATTTCTAATGAGAAAGTTGGTCAATCTAAAACTAAAAGAAGGCGAATCGGTTGATGAACATCTCAACAACTTTCAAGCAATTGTGAACCAATTAGCAGCGGTAAGCTTTAATATTGATGATGAAACTCAAGCTTTGTGTTGGGTGCATTTCTGCCGCCACCGGTCCAAAAGGAAAAGGAGAAGCCAAGCCTCCCCACCTCAAAGCCGAACCATACCATTCGGTACCGAAGCATTAGGTACCGAACCAACTACCCTGCCGAGCCAAACTCCATTACCTCGCCTTCACCGGACCAAATCCACACCGGACCGGACCATCCATCCCTTACCGAACCACCTATCCGCCGAACCAAAATAACACCGGTCCATCTCCATTCCCATGCATGGCCGAACCAACCTCACCTCCATCTCACCACCGGATCAACCAATTGCCGGACCAAACCCCCCAAGTCCAATAATGCCGGACCAACTCCCCTTCATCTCACCACCAGACCAACGTCCTATCGGACCAAAGCCACTCCAACCACGACCGAACCAAGCTCCGCCGAACCAGATGTGCCAGGCCAGATTGCTTCAGCCCAGGCCCACCAGCAGCTATATACATCCAAGACCCCTGCCCCCAGCCTCACTCTATAAATAGAGGGGCAGGGGTACAACAATGGCAGACAAGTTTGAGAGCTCAAGCGCGGAAGGAACTTTCAAACAACTTTCATATACTTGTATACAAAACTTTGTACTTGTAATCTGAAAGAAAAGAGAGAATAACATATAAAGTGGACGTAGGCACGTTCTGGCCGAACCACTATAAATCTGTGTGTCTTTTTACAATTTAGCCCCTGTTTTTTACTTATTTGCATAACTCACCCAAATTACTAAGAACAACATAAAATCAACTAAATCATACGACTTTGAGGTGTTTGTCCATTTTTTGTGCAAACATTTTTGGTGCTTTCATTGAGAGCTTGGAACTCGAAGCTTCAGCTTCCCTCATTCAACCTTCTTTCCCAATAGCACCCTTCATTGCCTAGGAAACATGACTTCCAGGCCGAGAAAAGACGCCAATAAGGGAAAAAACGTTGCAACCAACAGCGCTCCAGATCCAGTGGATCCAGATCAAGAGAACCATCCCACTACGACAGCAGTGCCAAATGTAGATCAGGCAATTCCGACAGCCCCTGCCGCGGAACAACCGGCAGCAATCATTAGGGCAGACCTAAACAGAGTTGTGGTTGAAGTGACTAACCGCTTCGCATCCCAACAAGAAGCTTTGGTGAACCAACTCATGTCACGCTTGAGGGATGCCGAAGAATCCAACCGCAACACTGAATCATGGGGTGAGTCTCAATCTGGAGGATCTTGGAGACAACAAAGGTCTTCCCTCTTCGAAGAAGCTATCAACAGGAACAACAATGATAGGGGCCGCGCCCAGACTCAGCCCGAACTCCGACTCGAGGAAGTGCTTGGAACCGAACCCAATGGGGGAGGCACCAGGCGAGGGTCGGATGTAGTTGAGCCAGTCATGCCGCCTAATCATAGAAACCCCGCTGAACGGAGCCGAGCTAGAACCCAGCCCGAAGTTGACCCCATGGAAATGCTCGAAACAGAACCCCACAGGGGAAGATCAAGGCAGGGGCCAACTGTAGCTGGTCCTAGCATGCATCCGAGCAGCCAAAGACAGCCACTGGATAACGTCAGAAGTGATAGACTATACCATCCCTACAGGTCATCTGGACGAGATCGATCCCGCAGGGAAGAACCAAGCTCATTTTTGTCCGCTCCAAATTCTGATGAAAGAATGGCACGATTATTCAGGGAAAGCGTCCGACGGGAGCAAAGGGATCGAGGGATAGGCGCTAGGGTAACCAGCCCTTTCACCCGCGACATCGAAACCGCCATCACCCCTCGAGAATGGAAAATGCCGACGATGGAACCATACAAGGGAACCTCTGACCCCGTTGTACACCTGCAAAGATACACACAACATATGCTCATGAGCGGGGCAACGGAAGGAGTATTATGCAAATGCTTTCCACTATTTTTAGCAGATCTAGCTACCTCCTGGTTCTGCCATCTACCCCAAAGATCCATGGGTTCATGGGAAATGTTGAAGGAGAAGTTTATCAGCCAGTTCCGCATTCATGTGGAACAACCCAAGTATGCTTACTCCCTATCTACTGTCAAACAGAAACCCGGAGAGACACTGCAGCAATACCTAACCCGGTTCAATGCCGCAGCGGCAGCAGTTCAAGATGCCGATGAGAAACTTGTCCTAATGGCCCTCTGTAGTGGTGTGCATCCGGATACCAAGTTTGCTAGAAGACTAACTAAAGAAAAAGCAGCTACCTTACCCGATTTCTTCCATGAAGCTGGGAAGTACATGAGACTCGAAGAGGCTGCCACGGAAAGGCAGACAGGACCACAGGCTAAGATGGCTCATGGAAACGCCCCTGCCGCAGCAAAGGACATTCGGAGAAACGACTCCAGAGACAATGCAGGGGGAAAGAAAGGAGAAAAGCGCTTGTACCGACCAGGACCGAGATTCGACGCTTACACTCCCTTGAATGAAACAGTCGAGAACATCTTCCTGGCCACCCAGGACGAACTTACATACAAGCGCCCCCCGTACATGAAGGAGTCAGATCACGCAATCCAGTCCGGAAAGTTCTGTCGTTTCCACGAATCTTATGGACATGATACCAATGAATGTCGCCACCTCCGCGACCTAATCGAAGAACACATCAGAAGGAAGAGATTAGAACGCTATGTAAAGGGACAGGACAGGACCCCAGCTCCTACCAAGGAAAACCCAGGGCAGCTCCACCCAGAGACAGGCGGAGGAAATCACAACACCAGCGGTTCCAGCCAAGAGAAGATAGTGGTCCATACAATATCAGGAGGGCCACACATCGCCGGCAAGAGCTGGGCAGAAATGGAAAGATATGGAAACTCACTCAGAAACGATGGAGATTGCATCAATTCTGTTATGGAAGAACGCCACCCGAAGCGAAAGGAAAATAATGACATCACATTCAGTGGGCGCGACCTAGAAGGAAGGCAATACCCTCATATGGATCCTATGGTCATCTCTGCCTGGTTCGGCCCAACTGAAGTTTTTCGAATCCTAGTAGACACTGGAAGCTCAGTGAATATTCTGTTCAAGCATGCTTTCGACAAAATGAAGCTGTCAATGAAGGACGTGTCTCCCTGCAACAAACCGCTACACGGTTTCACTGGAGAAGCAAAGATGCCCCTCGGACAATTGGATCTCTTTGTTGAATTGGGAAGTTATCCCCGCTCCGCCGTTCGGAAACAAACATTCGTGCTAATAGACAACCGCTCGGCCTACAATGCCTTCTTGGGAAGACCAGCCTTGTCCGACTTCCAAATTGTCCTAGCCCCATGGTGCCTGAAGATGAAATTTCCAACAGATAACGGAATAGGAGAAGTGGAGGGAGATCAAGACGCCGCTCGGGACTGCCATGTGACCGAACTTCGCAATAATCGCAGAAAAGATAAAGGGAAAAATGCAGAGACTACTCTCTGCATGAAAATCTTGGAAGCATAGCAACTAAAGAAAGCCCCTCCTCTTCGATATACCAGTGATCCTTTCAACGAATTAGACCCCAGGGACAAAGAGGAGGAGGCCACCACCGAGCCTGCAGAGGCTATGGAGTTTGTATCTGTAGACAAACACGACTCAAGTAAACTATTGAAAATCGAATCTCAGTTAAAAGCAGAATTAAAGGATCAACTCATTGATTTTCTCCGCCACAACCTAGATGTATTTGCGTGGACGCATGCTGACATGACTGGAATCTCCCCGGATATAGCATGCCACGCATTGAACATCGACCCTACCAAGACACCGGTGAAACAGAAAAAGAGAAGCATGGGGGTAGAACGATCAGCAACCCTCGAGAAAGAAGTAAAGAACTTACTTGCCAATGACTTCATACGTGAAGCCATCTACCCGGAATGGATCGCCAACCCGGTACTGGTAAAGAAAGCTAATGGGAAGTGGCGAACATGCATCGATTTCTCCAACTTAAATGACGCTTGCCCGAAAGACTGCTTCCCACTCCCCCGAATCGACCAACACGTGGACAGCACTGCCGGACACGAACTTTTATCCTTTATGGACGCATACTCAGGATATAACCAGATCCCTATGCACGCCCCCGATCAAGACCACACTAGCTTCATCACTGACCGAGGATTGTACTGCTATAAGGTAATGCCATTTGGTCTTAAAAACACCGGAGCTACTTATCAGCGCCTCGTCAACAAGATGTTTGCAGAACTGATAGGACGAACTATGGAATTTTATGTGGATGACATGCTGGTAAAATTGAGGAAAGACAACGACCACATAAACCACCTGGACGAGATGTTTCAAGTACTTCGCCAATATGGAATGAAGCTGAACCCTCTAAAGTGCTCATTCGGAGTATCATCGGGAAAGTTCTTGGGATTCATCGTTCATGCCAGGGGGATCGAAGCAAACCCCGAACAAGTCCGAGCTTTACAAGATATCAAGATACCATCCACTCGAAGAGAGATGCAAAGCCTAAACGGGAAAGTGGCCGCCCTAAGTAGGTTCATCTCTAAAGCAAACGACAAATGCATCCCATTCTCCGAAGCTCTAAAGAAAGACAAAGGAAAGTTCGAATGGACTAACGAATGCTCGACAGCCTTCCTTAACTTAATCGGACACCTCCAGAGACCACCAGTGCTCTCAACTCCAAATGAAGGCGAGGAACTATACCTATACCTTGCTGTATCGTCCCACGCCTTGAGCGCCGCTTTGGTGAGAGAAGACAACCGCGCGCAGCGACCCGTATACTTTGTAAGCAAGAGATTCACAGGGGCAGAAGCCAAATACCCTAAACTTGAAAAGCTAGCATACTGTTTGCTCATCACGTCACGGAAACTGCGACATTATTTCCAGTCTCATTCCATCAGAGTTTTAACCGATCAACCGCTAAGGCAAGTGCTCCATCGCCCCGACACTTCTGGGCGATTACTTAAGTGGTGCATCGAACTAAGTCAATATGATATCACTTACCATCCTCGCACCGCTATCAAGGGGCAGTCCATAGCTGATTTCATTGCTGAATTCACTACTAATGAAGGTAAGGACCAATCTGAAATAGCAGAAGATATCAAGTGGAATCTCTTCGTAGATGGAGCGTCAAACGAACAAGGCTCGGGGGCAGGTGTTGTGATAATCACCCCCAAGGGAAGGAAGCTGCACTACGCCCTAAGGTTGGAATTCGCTGCCACCAACAATGACGCAGAATACGAAGCGGTGATAGCTGGGTTAGAACTGGCCTTGGAGATTGGAGTCGGCTCTTTATGTCTCCATAGTGATTCTCAACTCATTGTAAATCAAATACTTGGAGACTTCCAGACTCGAGGAGAGCGACTTACAGCATATCTGAAAAAGACCAAGCTGCTGCTCAATCAATTAGATCACTATCTAATCAAACACATTCCTCGAGAAGAGAACCAAGAGGCCGACGAACTAGCAAAGCAAGCTAGTATGGAGAACATCACTATTTTAGGAGCATTAACCATCTCAAAACAGCTGGCACCAAGTTTCGAGCGAGTGAATCTGATAGCTGCAATCGACCAAGAAACTTGGATGACTCCTATCCGGAAATATTTACAAGATGGCACACTGCCCGACAGGCATAACGAAATCAAGAAACTCTTAAGGAAAGCTTCCCGCTATACATTACAAGAAGGCATCCTCTATCGGCGCGGCTTCTCCAATCCCTTATTAAGGTGTATCGCTGAAAGGGAAGCCAGGGAAGTCTTATCCAACATCCATCAAGGAAGTTGTGGAGATCACACTGGAGGGCAGACTCTGGCAAAGAAGATACTCCGATATGGATATTACTGGCCCACTTTAAACAAAGATGCCTTGGACTTTGTCAAGAAATGCGACAGATGTCAGAAATTTGCCAAGATCCCTCGACTACCCACAAATGAGATTACTCAAATGACCAGCCCTTGGCCCTTTGCGGTATGGGGGATTGACTTAATTGGCGAACTGCCAACGGGCCGAGGCGGAGCCAAATATGATATAGTGGCAGTTGACTATTTCACCAAATGGGTGGAGGCGGAACCTCTAAATAAAATATCCTCGGCAAAAGTTATTAACTTCTTGATCAAAAATATTTTGTGCAGGTACGGAGTCCCACTCAAGATCATATCAGACAACGGACTTCAATTTGACAGCGAAGAATTCGCCGATTGGTGCCAAGAGCACGGAATTCACAAAAGCTTCTCATCTGTAGCTTATCCTCAAGCAAACGGACAAGTCGAAGCTGTCAACAAGATCCTCAAAACCTTAATCAAGAAGAAACTTGAAAAGTCAAAAGGCGCTTAGGTGGACGAACTTCCTACGGCACTTTGGGCCTATCGCACATCTTACAGAACTTCAACAGGGCATACTCCTTTCTCTTTGGCATACGGATCGGAGGCCATGCTCCCAGTTGAAACTATAGTGCCCTCTCACCGTAGGATCCACTACAGCCCGGAAGAGAACGAAGAACTCTTCCTCATGTCTTTGGACCTAATTGAGGAGAGAAGAAACGATGCAGCACTCAAAGTAGCGGCTCACAAATAAAAAGTGGCAGCCCAGTACAACTCCAAAGTCAAGCACCGCAGCTTACAAGAAGGAGATCTTGTCCTCAAACGAATCTTTCCGCGCCCCGGGGCCCTGGACCCCATCTGGGACGGACCATATGTAATTCATAAAGATCTCCACAACGGAGCTTATATTTTGTCAACAGTGGACGGAGAGGTGTTCCAGAGGGCATGGAACATCCGACACCTCCGTCGATACTTTTCTTAACTTGTACTACCCATATGAAGTGAATTAACAAAGTGAATCAGTGGACGTAGGCACTTTCGTGCCGAACCACTTTAAAAAACTTGGCTCTTGTTAACTTGTTCCTTTATATCTTGGCTACTTGTTAAGCTTTATCCTTTGTTGTTGAACAAAATCCTTTGCAGATGACATTTCAATTCAGAGCTTCACAACACAACTCCACCTGGACAAAATCTAACAGGTACGCTACGATCCTATGCCCTCGCCAATGAGACACTTTGCTCCGGTATCCCTCTACCGCGAGTTAACTCATTGTTTGCCTCGGCCCTTAAAGCTGACTGTAATAAGCCGAGTATAAGCCACCGAGAAGGCCGATTATGCCATGGCAGCTCATTACAGCGATTCGGCTCGCCGGCAACTGTGAACCGACTATAAGCCCCAACATAAGGTGTGGCCAACTAGGGGCAGTTCACAGTTGACGATCGGCCCCCCACGCTAGCCGGCCACAGTAAATCGAATAATACCTGCGATTACGGGCCATAATGGCAGGGGTAGTTACTGTGCGCGATCGGCTCCGATGTGTCTTAAGTGCGGCTGTGGTAAAAAAGAAAACTCCCCACAGAGGCGTAAGATGGGTGACAAATGTCTCCAAGACCCACAGCTAGGGAAAGTGACTACAAAACCCGTTTTCCACGAACTTAAGCACATCGACGGCCTTCCGTGACTGGAAGTTTTACTTTTCCTATATTTCCATTTCATTTAAAACTTTTCTCCTATTCTCCGTAACGGTGCTTGAAAGTACAGGACACGAAATAGGGAACGCTCACTAATGGGAACAGAAACTTACAATCAGATGATGAGACACTCAACAGCATTCCATGCTTAGTCTTACAGGGCGCACGAAGTTGCCGTCCACAGCCGAAACATGAAGGGCGGTACCTTCTACTTTTATACATTAATGCATAGTTGCAGTTCATATTCACACATCACATTTACGTTGCAAAATGAGAAAATTATACTTTAAGCAAAAAACTTGGCATCAGGCACAGTCAAGCCACTAGTAACATGCATAGTTACATCACTTACACAGCACAACAAAATAGCGATAACATTCCAACATAAAGGAATCAGCTTATGTTATGGAATTACATAAAGTCATTCATCATAAACAATATTATTATAGTCACATCAATGTTTTGGACTAACATAAACAGCGATAAAAGGAAATCAAAAGGTGACCGAATCCGGACAAGGAACCAGCTGCGTCCGCACCTCACCCTCATCCTACCAACTCTCCAAGCCTACTTAGCCGCAGGGTCGGAGCTCCCAGCATGCTTATCAGAAGTCCCACCTGTCCAATTCAGAAGAGGAATCCATTAAACCAACAACGGACGATCAAGTCATGAAGAACTAAAATAGGGAGAACTCACCAGCACCCGCTTCTTGGTCCTCATCCCCCAACTGCACACCGGCTTCCTCCGCAGCAAGTAGCCGCATCCCCTCCTTCACCGCTACCTTCTCCTCCTTCGAGAACTGGGCGGTTACCATGTCCATCCTGAATGCCGCTCCACCTTCCTTATCCGCATCGGCCTTGGCCTCCTCCAAAGCCCGGAGATATATCCTAGCCATGACCCGGGGATAGTCATCCATCCAGGATAGATTATCCTGCTTTCAGGTACGGAAGTATATATCCTGCAACATCTCATCCATCATCCCCTCATTCTCCTCAAACTCCCTCACCCGGGCCTCGTAGGACAACAACTTGGCGACGGCAAAATCCCTCTCCGATCGATATCTCAAGCGGTCAGCCTGGAGAGACCTCCTCATTTCCTCCATCTCTTCCTTTAGCCTGGCTTGAGCAAGCTCTGCGGCCTCAAGCCTCCCAGATAACTCCTCTACTTGCTCGAGATCCGCCCTACGAACCTCGTCCACCGTACCAATGGCTATGTCAATCCGCTCCTTGCAGGCGGCCTCCACCTTTCGCAACTCAGCCTTGCTAGCCTCCTCCATGATTTTCTTTAGTCGTCGGGTGTCTGCCTCATGCTGGGATATCTGGATAGCCTGATCGGCAAGCTGCTTGGCCTGATCAGAAACCTGTAGCCGCAATCGGATGTTAGCACTTCCGATTTCCTCCCCAGCCCTGGCCAGTCGAGCATGATGCTCCATTAACCTCTTGGTTTCCTCAGCCACCCGATCGATACTTGCCTTGGCCTCATTCCCCATGGTCACATTCCGAGTAGTAAGCAAATCGAGGTCTAATGACTTAGCCTCATCAAGCACCCGTACCATGGGATTGCGGGGAAGAAGATGCTCACCCGTGACCTCGTCAAAAGAGATATCCTGAAAACTCGGGTCCAGATCCGGGTGGCCGGCAAAGGGGTTGCGATCCAAACCAGGACGGTCTATCGGAGTGACGGTTGGATTTTCGGACGGATGGAGGGAAGGCATAAACTCAGTATCCTCTTCAGTAATGTCATGGATGGGCTGGACTGGAGGCTGGGGGCTAGGAGAAGGTTCAAACGAAGATCGGCCCCTCTTCCTTTTTTGCATATCTTCCTCAATGACTCCAAGAAGAGGGCGATATCTAACTACATCCCCAGAATGGCTAGTTGGCGGCTTTGGTTTGGCAGAAGCTTTGAGTAGCTTATACTATTCGAGGCGGTGCCGAACATCTGATGACTTGGTCGCCTTACCTGCTCCTGGAATAAAAGCCAAGTGTTACGAACATACAATGGTCCATAATTCGAGAAATATGTCAAGTTAAAAAGAGTGAGAAGACACATCTATTATACAAACCCTGTGGAGGAGTAGGATACTGCAATAAGTCCTGAATCTCATTCCAAAATGGAAGCGAACCATAAAATATTCCTAAGTCCATATCGTAAATGGAGTCTACAGAAGTCAAAAGTTCACCTTGAATCACTGGAGTCGCCATAGCTGAAGAACTCTTAGAGAATGAATCGGCGCCAGCCCCAGCCTTGTCAACCTCCTTTGCCTTCTCAACCAAAGCCGATCCTTCCTCCGACTCCCCAAAAGCCTGACGGAAAGCATCATCCGTCCACTCATGAATCTCTCCCACTTGCCCAGAGGTTAAGGCATCGACGCCACCACCACTCTGTCCATCTCCTCCTTCACCCTCACCTCTATCTTCCTCCACATCTTCCTCTCCCGGGGCAATTGGGCAAGTGCTAGGAGAGGGACCATTAGACTTCTTAAGCTTCTTACCTCCGACAACGGGAGGCTTTGTAAAAGGTTCCCTCTTGCCACTCTTCACTGTGGCCCCTTCCTTGGCTTTGGCAGCCTTCTCCTCCGCTGTATCTCTCTGCTTAACCACGGACTGGCGTGGGAGGATCAAGTTGTGCTCCAGGAGAGTAGCGTTCCTGATCAAGTAAGAAGCCGACCGATCCCGTCCCGGAATGGCTCTTATTTCCGCAGCCATCTGAACCAAGGAATCATTCTCCACGACCGCAAAGCCACCTGTCGCTAGCAAGAAATGAAAGCATATAAGAAGAAGCGTTGCAGCTGAAACAAGGAAACTATAAATGAAGTTCAACTCACAGCCAGAAGTGAAAAGGCGGAAGGAAACGGAGTCATCCCTGATGAAAAACCATTCTTTCTTAAACATACTAAGCTTCGAATATAGGTCCAGGACTAGTTTGAAAGGAACAGCCGCTTCCAAGCTAACGTACGGAGATCCCTTTTTGTAACCTCTCAAGTTATATAGATACCGGATCTCCTGGTTGGAAGGGTGGCACCCGTACATTCTCTGGAAAATAATGTATAAGCACACCAAGATGGCGTAGGAATTGGGCTGAAGCTGGAAAGGAGTCACCTTCAGATAAGTAATGAAGCTGACTATCCAGGTATTAATGGAAGGAATGGCCCCACACATGCAGTGGTACCTACTATACGCAAAATATCCTTCAAGGGGATTGTACGGCATCACTCCGTCCCCCGGCAATCGCATAAGCGCTCTATCTATTCCGAAGGAACGAGATATAACATCAAGTTGCTCCTCCTTTAGGGAGCTAGGAAAGCAATCGGGAGGGGAGACCAGAAGTTCCTGGGGACCATACCCATCCACTAACGACCTCGGGGCAGGTCCAGGTTGCGCCGGTCCTGGTTGGGCTGGGGGCACGGAAGAAGACTCTCCTTCGCCCTTAGACTTCCGTTTATCTGATCGGGTTTCCACTTTATGAGACATTTATCTACGAACACAAAAGCAAAAACATGTTGTTAGAATAAGAAGTATGGAAATATAAGCGAGCAAGCATATACAAGTCTAGGGTTTCACTCAAGGTTCAAATATAAAAGTTCATTCAGTAAAACAATGCGAGAGTCCATTCGGCACTCCAACACTCAAGCCCATTCGGCATCTACAACATAAGGTTCATTCGGTAATCATCACCAGAGTCATTCGGCAGATCTAGGCTAAGGGCCATTCGGCACTTACGTTCTCAATGACAATCGGTAGCCCAAACTCAAAGTACATTCGGCAAGAGCAAGCTCACCTGGTTCGGCAATTAACTATGATTCGGTACTCGGCTGATTCGGCTATACGGAATAGTCAAGTTTGATTCGGCACTCAGTTGATTCGGCTATCACACTCGGTAGAGAATTACGAAGGCCTGACGCACCTACTTATAGGCGAGCGCAAGATAACCGGACCGAACGGTACGGTACCTAGGACCGGATGTAGCTATTCTATCTGAAGAAAAACAAAGCGTGGCATACGCTGGCATATACCCCACTTTGGGGGGCAAGTGTTAGGTGCATTTCTGCCGCCACCGGTCCAAAAGGAAAAGGAGAAGCCAAGCCTCCCCACCTCAAAGCCGAACCATACCATTCGGTACCGAAGCATTAGGTACCGAACCAACTTCCCTGCCGAGCCAAACTCCATTACCTCGCCTTCACCGGACCAAATCCACACCGGACCGGACCATCCATCCCTCACCGAACCACCTATCCGCCGAACCAAAATAACACCGGTCCATCTCCATTCCCATGCATGGCCGAACCAACCTCACCTCCATCTCACCACCGGATCAACCAATTGCCGGACCAAACACCCCAAGTCCAATAATGCCGGACCAACTCCCCTTCATCTCACCACCAGACCAACGTCCTACCGAACCAAAGCCACTCCAACCACGACCGAACCAAGCTCCGCCTAACCAGATATGCCAGGCCAGATTGCTTCAGCCCAGGCCCACCAATAGCTATATACATCCAAGACCCCTGCCCCCAGCCTCACTCTATAAATAGAGGGGCAGGGGTACAACAATGGCAGACAAGTTTGAGAGCTCAAGCGCGGAAGGAACTTTCAAACAACTTTCATATACTTGTACATAAGGCCTTGTACTTGTAATCTGAAAGAAAAGAGAGAATAACATATAAAGTGGACGTAGGCACGTTCTGGCAGAGCCACTATAAATCTGCGTGTCTTTTTACAATTTAGCCCCTGTTTTTTACTTATTTGCATAACTCACCCAAATTACTAAGAACAACATAATCAACTAAATCATACGACTTTGAGGTGTTTGTCCATTTTTTGTGCAAACACTTTGATATTAGTGAGCTCATTGCTTGAAAGTTGGGAAACTCTTGTAGTCACGTTAAACAATTCAAATTCTACTGGTGTTGTATCCATGGAGACTGTGGTTAGCAGCCTTCTTATTGAGGAAATGCGAAAGATATATTCATCGAAAGGAAAGGCCATTGAAGAAATGGAAACTACAAATCCATTGGCAGAGGTCCACCTTGTAAAGAAAGAAAGACGATCTTTCAAACCAAATACGGATCGAGACTTCATTTTCTATTACTGCGAAAAACCATGTCATCTGCTGAAATTTTGCAATAAATTAGGAGAAGATAAAGAAAGGATGTAAACTCAAGAAGAAATCAAAAATAAGCTGAAGGTAGACAATGATGAGGAGGTAAATTTGGCATTAGCAACGATGTTCTTTGTGTTGATATGAGTAGGGAAGGACAGTGGATGCTAGATTCTGGTACATGTTTCCACATTTGCAATCAAAGGGAAGCATTCACTGATTATAAGGAGGAAGCATGTAAGATGGAGTCCGCTAATGGTGGAGATCTACATGTTCAAAGCCCAGGTTCTGTCAGGTTGAATATGGATACTGGAAGGTTGGTGAAGCTTACAGAGGTTAGGCATATTCAAGAAATTAAAAGGAATCTTGTTTCTGTTGGACAGTTGGAAGGGAAAGGTTGTAACTTCTTGATTCGAGGTGAAGTAACTATGGTTTGGAAGGGTAACAAAGAGGATTTGCGCATGAAGAGGAAAAGCAATAATATTTATTCATTGCTTAGAAAAACCTTAAAGATTGCAAAATCTTATACAAGTGAAGTTGGATAGACAAGTCTGTCTGAATCAAGGTGGAGTCAGCAACGGAAGGTCGCAAAGATCAGATGGAGGCCATTGTGGTACTACAAACAGTTTTGATTTATTAATGATATGCATGTTTAATTAAGAGCACGCATAATTAGGCGGTTTAAAGGATGATTATTTTTGGAATGGTGACATTTGTTTCCATGGTAGTATTGGAGATTGTTTGGAGTTTGAGGTTCCGGGAGGAGCTTGGATGACATTTATGGAATATTGTATCAAGATGGAGATTGTTAGATTTTAGTGATACAGTATTCCATATTTAAGTAGAACTTAGAGATATTTAAGTCTATGCGGAATTATGACTCAAATTCATTGCCTATTTTGTAGATATGGTAGATTTTTTAGTGTGATTAATTGCAACTTTTAGAGATTTTGTGTATTTGGTAGAGTGATTAGTTGCCACTTTTATTGCAATAGAGAAACAACAAATCATCTACATGGGAAAGATTTATGGAAGTATTCAATAGCTTTTTTTTGAAATGGTATTTTATATACAACATGTCACTGGGACAACGTATCATATGTCAATAAATAATCGAATCACGCTACACTAGTTTTGAACTTGTGACTTCTCGCATCAAAGCCGAATCACTTAACTACTTGGACAATTGTGCTTGTCATTCAATAGCTTCTTAAAGAAGATATTTGTCAAGTCTATTATAAATAGACATGTCAAGGATTCATAAGCTGTGTGGGAAAGTGTATTTTGTTGGATATTTGAGATTGAGATTTCTTCTCAATTTTGGATCTACTTTTTATTTTCTAGGTTGAATCAACAAAAATTTTGTTTTTGGGGATTGTTTTGTTTGCTTTCTTTAGTACTTTCTCTTAAATCTAATTGTATAGTGATTCCGAAAAATTCATAACAATGCTGCGGTGAAAAGGTATATTTATTAACATATATAAATTTACGATAAAAGAAATTATGCAAATTTGGGTAGTACAATTGTGTATCTTTTATTTAAATTACTGTATTCTATATATGAAATGTGATAATGAATTAGATATGATATGGAATAAAATTTAAACTAGCATCTTTTTTACTTAATGCGACACAAATTATAGCTAATGGCCATAGGGCTGGATTGGCATGAATTTATCATATTATTTGGCTTGAGACAAATGGAAAATCATACGTTTTGTGGATTTAATTTTATTTAAATTAAAGGCTTTTCATTTATAAAAATATTCCAACGTGGACCATTTATTTGAAACATAAGCATTTAATGAAACTAAATAGAATGAAACCTTTATAGTTATGAGCTAATGATATTTTTGATAGAAAATATAAATGTTATCCTTCTGTTTCTAGAAGGAATTAAAATAACATTTACATATCATAAATGCTTGTAAATATAACATTGTTAATTTGAACATTTGCTTAATTTTCTTGAGCATTCATTATTGTTTTCCGATAATAAAGTTTGAGTATCCAAATGTACAGACTTGCTAGTGAATTTGTATGAGTTATTTTTGATATATTTGAGAGTTGAAAATAAAGTGAGAACTATTTATATATTAAATGGAGTTAATTGGACCTTTATTGCAAATGACAAATGAGTAAATAACTTATAAGAAAATTTTAAAATAATATCGATTTGTCAATTGTTTTTACTAAGAATTTTATAAACATTAAAGGCATTAGATTTGAATCATTAGATCATGAAACTAATTCATGACTAATTTATGGAAGTAAATTAAGAGCATTTAATGGTTTATTTAATGTTTGAATAAAAAGTGAATTTGGTTGACAAATCATTATTTATAAAAAAATGATGAGACCAACTAACGAGAGACTCTATGTTTATTGATTTATAGAGTTGGGTTTATTATGAGAAAATTATAAATATAAAGGTTTCAAATATAAAGGTTATGTATTTTTGTAATATCGGGGTTCATCACAATCCTGTTTTGGAAAATGATCACTATGATTTCAATGTTGTAGTTAAGAGGTTATTTGTCTATACAGTTTTGTAGTTGAACAAATATGTTAAATATATCAAATTTTATACTATGTCAATTATGAGAATGGAGAAATTTCAAATATTTTATTCATATACTGGTCTTGAAAATTTTCATCCAAAAGAAGAAAGAACGTTATCATTTTAAAGACATGAGTATATTCTAGAATTTGATTGCTATTTAAATATTAAACTCATTCATGTTTGTTATGTATGCATTTATTTGATAATATAAGTGAAATATGTTCTGAAAGGATTTTTAAATATTCACTTTATGGACATGAACAAATTTATTGAAAGTGAAGAAATAATGATATGAGTTATGCATTACAATTTAAAGATGGTACAATATACATAAAACTTATATAGTAGCAAGCTATGATATTAGTTTTTCTTTGAAATAAAACAAAACGATGGACACCAAAAGTAAGGGGAGGTGTATTTAAGAAGAATATTTATAGATCAAAATGATAAGCTTTTTTTAAGTACGCTATAAATTATTTTATAATGAGATACTTATACTTGTAAACAATCATGTTCTTATGATTTCTGAATATTTGAAAACTAGTTACTTTGGCCCAGACAACGCTTAAGAAAAATTTCTTATTAGGGAAATATGTATTTGGCTTACCAATTCAAGCATTATAAATATGAAAAAAATTACTTATTTCCAATACATGTATGAGACTGAAGTTTTAATTAGGAGCGCCAAAAATATATGTGTTTATTTATGTTCGTATGTATGAATATACAAAACACGTTAAAATAATATGAAATGTAACTAAAGATATATAAATGAATATACTGATCTTTGTTAGTTAGATTATATGAGGGGAAACTATTTTGTTAGGTAATTTCATACTAACATGGTTCAACATAAGAAACTATAAAGAATTATTCTTGGATTACGAAAAAGTGTTCAAAGTAGAATTTCAGAGGTGTGGGCGTATCTAGGTAAATTGGGTCTATCACAGTTTAGAAAAATCAACAATGGAAATTACGTATTTGATTTTGAGTTACTTCATGTTCTTCTATTATAAGACAATAGAGTTACAAAAGGCTAACGTGAGGAAAATTAATTTTTTTTAAGTTGATCTCACAATATTGAGAGAAATATTGGACGAATTGAATGTTTCTATGTGGTACTAATTTCATATCTCCATGGTTCTAGCATATAAAAAAATAAATAACAGAAGTAGTCAAAGGATGAGTGTGGTAAAATTAGAGGAAGCGTATTTCTAATGAATTATTAAAAATACTATTACTTATAATATAGGTGGATACATTTATACCTCTATTGATGAACATTGGAATTTCTACAGGAGAGTGTAGCGGGAAGAGAGATGTCTATTTTGGATCCAAAGCAATTGAGAAATTGATGAAAGAAGTAATCTCATAAAAATGAATAGGATCAAATAGAACTTCATGGATCGCTTTCTAAATTATCTTCAAAGGAAATTAGTCCTTGAATTTTCAAGAGAAATGAGCCTCGAGCTTAGGTTAGAGAAAAATATGATGAATACCCATTAATGGTAAATCAACATAACATGATTGCTCTTGCCCGTTTTTATATTTATGAGTTTGACGCTCTTGTATAACCCACAATCAGTATTATGGTGGTGCTTTTTCAATGCACTTGATGGTTTTTGCTATATAATTTTTATGATTTTCTTCTTTTATACAACCCATAACAAATTTTGATGATACTTTCGAGATGCACATGAAAGGTTTTTCTATTTGAAATAATTTTAAGCTTCTTTGCTTTTATACGATCCATTACCAATCTTTGGTAGTGCTTTTGAGATGCACTTGATGGATTCTACTATCTGTTATGATTTTTTGATTCTTTATGTTTATATAATCCATGACCAGTCTTTGGTGGTGCTTTTAAGTTGCACTTAATGGATTCTACTATTTCTTATGAGTTTGAGCTACTTTGCTTTATATATTCCGTAGCCAGTTTTTGGTGGTGCTTTAGAGACGCTCTTGATGGATATATTGATTTATCTTAGTTTGAGACTATTTACTCTTTTCAAATCCATCACCAACATCATGGTGCTTTTTAGATGCACTTGATGTATTTCATTAATTTATTTAAGGCCATACCTTATTGCTCATACATGATTCGTAGCCAGTATTGTATGCTTTTAAGATGTACTTTAAGAATTATGTTTAATTATTTTGTGAGGTTGAGCCTTTTACTCTTAATGAATCCATAGACATAAGTGGTAGTGCTATAGTGGAGCACTCGATGGGCTCACTTATTTTGGTGTAAAGTTGTGCCACCTTCTATGCCGAGCTTGAGCTCTCTAGACACTCATGGGTTTCCAAGATAGGCGCATGACCATTAAAAGCATATATTTACCATAGAGTTTGTAGCAATTGAAAGTGTAGTACATGTTGTGAGATCTCAACCCAAATCTTCGTAGTTCAAGAAGAAATTCGCTATCTAGATTAAGTTTTAAACTCACTTCTTTGGTATTAATTCAATCGAAAGACATTGATACTTACATATGAAAATTTCTTCTTTCCTAAGTTATTTCCATTCATTTTCTTTTATTTTTGTTTTAATTAGTAAGGGAATGTTGGATAATTACAACAAAAACAAATGTCTTTTTTATTATTTGACCTCTTTCACTCTTTATTAATGAGAAAATATTTATTTATAGGATATTTTTTTAAAAATGTTACTTTATATACAACATATCACTGTGACAATATATCACATGTCAATAAACGTTTGGACCGTGCTACGCAAGTTACGAACTTGTAACCTCTTGCACCAAAGCCAAAGCACTTAAGCACTGGGACAATGGCGCTTGTCATTTATAGGATACTTATTTATTGTTATTGATAGGTGTTATCCCGCCTTTTGGCAAGGCCGTGACACTAAGGAATTGACTGCAAGCCAAATACAGTCCATCCGAAGATCGGTCATACACAGTCTACTATGGACACTGGTAAACTTTGTCTGAGTCCGGATCAAGCTACAATCGATATGGTATGACTAGCAAAGCTATGAAAGCCAATGTTCCAGATTTCAAGTCAATAGGAGTTCGTATGCTCAAGTTATGGATCGATCAAGTTCCATGAGAAGAACGTCTAGTTCGTATCCATCAATTTCATATCGATCTATTTCATATCCATCATCTTCCTATTCGTATCCATGGGCCCACAAGCATCGGTTCATATCCATCCATAAAGGCCCTTCAGTTTATATCCATCGTGCATAAGTGACATGTTTCGTATCGATCGCTCACTTGATCGATGCGAAGGAAAGAGCCAAAGATCGATATGAAGAGCGTACATAAGCATGGATACGAAGAGCAATCTCCAAGGTTGATATGAAGAAACCAACAGCCAGCATCGATACAAAGCGGCCTTCAGTCATCAATAGGAAGTGGCCTGTGAGCATCGATACGAATAGAGCCTCACATAATCGATACGAAGAAGGCATAGTCAAGTGAAGGAAGTGGTCGCTCGACATGGAATGTGGATCTCCCCTGAACCATTGCTCCACGTCATCGCTTTGATGCATAGAGGACCAATGCGCATATCAATCGATACGAAGGGTTGATACGCACGGTTCAACTAACTACAAAATCAATCTTGGATCGATCATAACACAAAATCTACAAGTCCAAATGCTACCAAATTTTCACAGGAGCTTGCATACACCTCAAGAATGTCCTTGATCGATCTCTGGCCAAATGGAGGTTTTTTTATCGATACGAAATGTACACATGTCGATCAGGTATCGATCCCAATCTACCTCAGATCGATTAAATTGGCCCGCCCGCGTGTGAGAAGGAGTATTCCAATACCTAAGTCGGATTTTTCTAGCCTACGCCTATAAATAGCACTCCAATGCCTCCAAAAAAGGATTTTTGGCTTCTCTACGCTGAAAATCTACCGAAATCACAACTATACTTTAGTTGTACTATTGTAATCTCCTGTAATTAGCAAGACAAATTCAATAAACATCAAACATTTCATAGTGGACGTAGACAATATGCCGAACCACACTAAATTTGTGTTTTTTTTGTATTTTTTCATATCTGTTGATTAGTGTGTTTGCTAGTTCTCCCTCATTTTACTTTTACTTTCTTCATTTTATCTCTTCAAACACATCCGTTATATCCAAATTTGGTACAAACACTTTGGTGCTTTCATTAAGAAAACCCAGCTTTGCTCCTGCTCATTGATCTACTGCCGATATCGAATTACAAGAATCTAAGGAGAAGATCCAGATCTCAAGCCTAGAAGTTCTTCTATCCTGTTTAGATTTGCACCAAGCCTAGAAGAACTTCGCTATTCAGCATGGTCACTACCAAGACTACCTCAACCGCTGCAGATCCAGAAGGACAGGATAGGCATAAACCCCAACAACTTCCCTCTACAGACCAGAACGCTGCTGGACCTTCGAATCCACAAGGCCCTGTCACTAGGGAGGAGTTCCAGCTACTAATGCAAGAGCTGACTCAAACCCGCTAGCAGCTTGCCCATCAGCTCCATGCCAAAATGGAGTTAACCATTTGGCTGAATCATGAAAGACGAAGAAGATCTAGAAGGGATCAGGCTTCCTATTCATCTACTGAAAGTTCAGCTTCTTCTTATTACAATCATAGATCCACGCTCCCATAACTTGATGGAAGCTATACATAGGCTCCCGAACATCAGCGCACTTTGAATCTTGGGCCACTGAGAGTTGGTCTGTCAACCAGCCACCATACAGGACCCTTCTCCCAAGGGAGACGGTTCCTTATCACACTTTTGATAACAGCGCTGCTGCCGTTATCGAGTTTGAAGCTAACACACGGAACCGAACAAGATTCGAACCATCGCCAACGTAATTATACCCCTGGGCCTTATATTCCTAAAGACCTAAAGCCAAGGAGGCGACGTATGGACCATCGACCACGCCCGGCCCATCCTTACATTATGAAACCCGAACAAACCTTGGCCCAGCATGCCCAGAATGTCCAAATGCCATACATCCTAACAATGATCTGTCAGATGATCCGTGAAAGCCAAAGCCACGCCAATGATGACTGAGGAATCTCCTGGAGTCATATCCCTTTCGTCGATGATATCCTCTACACTGAACCTCCTTGGCGATTCAGAATGTAAACTCTACCCATTTATGAAGGAAGCTCTGACCCTAACCAGCACATTTTAAAGTATGAATGGTTGATGAATGCCTCACGGGCTGATGATGCGGTCAAATGATGAAGTTTTCTAATCTCCCTATAGAGCATCGTGACTATGTGGTTTAGTTGCCTACCACCCTGATCTATTTCGTGTTTCAACTAGTTGGCAACGAAGTTTGTCGAATAGTTTTGCATGCATGTCACATGGCCCGAAGATGCTAATACCTTGTCAGTGTCACTCAAGCTCCCGGAGACCCTCAGTCATTATCTGGAGAGGTTCCTCAATGCATGCACTGAGATTAGTAACCCTAATGACAATTCCATTATGATGGCACTAACTAAGGGAATCGATCATGATTTCGAATTTGGCAACTAGTTGGCCAGAAAACTCCCTTGGTCATTGGACCGTTTCTATTCCAAGGCAGCTCAATTCTTGAGAAGTAAGGATGCGAAACAGTCTAGGAAAAAGGATGATGCATGAGCCAGCGTGGAAGGAATCCAAAGCAATGTCGCTGTGAAACAAACCGGGGAGAGTTCCCAAAAGGTGTAGTTAAATATAAAAAATAATCAGAATTGCCAAAAGGGCGATGGAAATCAGGGTAGGAAGCGGGATCAGAATCATGGACCGCGACGTAGAGCTCCCATGTTTGACGCATATGCTCCTTTAAATACATCTCTGAAAAATGTGTACCAGCAAACTTGTAATACTATCCAATATAAGAAACCTTCTCCGAAGAAATCGTCAGAAAAACATATTCATATTAGGAGGTTTTGTAGATTTCACTATAGTTATGGCCACAACATGAATGAGTGCCATCATCTATATGATATTATTGAGAAGTTGATCTGAGAAAGAAGTTGGAGCAGTTCGTTTGGGCGCCGCAGGCTGAAGGTGCGGGACATCAAATCAAAATCAAATACCAAATCAGGTTAGACTAGAGGAATCCGCATGTACCAGTGGGAAGTTAGTGATTAACACTGTTAGTGGTGGTCCTCATCTAGTGGATCAGAGTTGGAGGGAAATGGAGTCGTATACCAGCTTTATTAGGCACGCGAGCTTCAAATGTTGAAGTAACTTGAAAGACGGGGCTTCGGCCAAACAACAGAAAATGATGACATATGACATCGTATTTCGAGACAAGGATGTCGATAGAGTTGAAGCCCCTAACATTGATCGACTAGTCATTTCATCTCAGGTTGGTCCTACTTAGATGAAGAGTATCCTAGTGGGTAGTGGAAGTTCGGCGAACATACTCGTTAAGCGAGCCTATGATCAAATGAAGATCGAAGCAAAAGATTTAAAGCCTTGTCAGCCTCGTATTCATGGCTTCAATGGAAGTGCGACTATACCCACTGGGATGGTAGAGCTACCGGTCGACTTGGGAAGTGGGGGACACCAAAGAGTCTTGATATTGCAGTTTATTGTATTGGATATTGACTCATCGTACAACGCTTTCTTAGGCCGACTGGCCCTAGCAAAGTTCAGGGCTGCTATTGCCCCTTAGTGTATAACTTTGAAATTCCCTACTGATAATGGAGTCGGAGTTGTTCAGGGAGACTAGGCTATTGAACGGGCCTGTTATGTTGTTGAGCTGCGGAAGGTACGGTGAAAAGAGAAGGGAAATGGTGTAGAGGAATCTCTCTGCGTCTGCTTTGTGGATAATTGATAATTAATACCTGGGCGAAGGCTCAGGCACCACAACCAATTCCCAAGAGATCTTGACCCAAGAGTGCTGAAAGCGAGGACGAAGTTAAAGACAGTTAGGCTTCTCCGACAAAATTGACGATCAATGTTCTAATCGATAATGATGACGATTCTAGAATGGTAAAGATTGGATCTCGACTAAGCCAATGGATGAAGGAGGAATTGGTTGAATTTCTCCAAGAAAACCTTGACATATTTGCCTGGATGCACTCCAATATGTATGGGATCTCACTCGACATCACAAGCCACACATTGAATATTGACCCGCGGCATGTTCCGGTCAAGCAAAAAGGTGTAGTATGGATCCAGAGAGATCTACCGCCCTAAAGGAAGAGGTGGATAAACTCAGGTCGAACGGGTTTATCTAAGATGCGTTATGTCCAGAATAGGTGTCCAACCCTATACTTGTCAGGAAACCTAATGGGAAACGGAGAATATACGTTGACTACTCGAACTTGAATAAAGCTTGCTCTAAGGACAGTTTTATGCTTCCCCAAATTAATTAGCTTGTAGACTCAATGGCCGGACATGCGCTCTTATCCTTCATGGATGCATATTCTAGCTACAGTCAAATACCGATGCACCTACCTGATCAGGAGCATCCCAGCTTTGTCACCAACCTAGGACTCTGTTGTTATAAAGTGTTGTCGTTCAAACTTAAGAACACCAGGGCAACCCATCAGAGACTCATCAACCAAATGTTCTCTAACCGAATTGAGAAAACCATGGAGGTATATGAGGACGACATGCTTGTGAAATCACAATTCTCCACCAATCATATCAAAGACCTAGAAACTATGTTCAACATCCTTCGAGAGCACATAATGAAACTCAACCCATTGAAATGTCACTTTTGGGTCACATCTGGAAAATTCCTTGGATTCACCATTAATGCTCGAAGACTCAATGCCAATCCGAGAAAATATGGGAAATTAGAAATCTTGGGACTCTAAGGGCTATAAAGCAAGTTCAGAGGCTCAACAAAAAGGTAGCAGCACTAAGCATGTTTATTTTAAAATTCACCAACAATTGCATTCCCTTCTTCGATAATCAGAAAAGGGAAACATAACTTTAAATGGACTACAGAGTGTGAAGGCGCATTCCGAGCACTGGTTCAACACCTATCCACACAACCTATTATGTCATAGCCTATTGATCATGAGAGATTGTACATCTACTTGGCGATACCAAAAAATGCAATCAGTGCTGCTTTAATTCGGAAGGAGGACCGGGTACAACGGTCGGTCTATTACATCAGCAACGACCGACTAGAGCAAAGAGAAATTATCCGAAGTTAGAGAAGTTAGCTTACTTTCTTATCATTTCCTCGAGGATGCTTTGCCCATATTTCTAGGCTCATCCTATCAATATATACACTGACCAGCCGTTATGATATGTCCATACGCAGCATGAGACGTTTGGTAGTTACTCAAGTGGCATATCGAGCTGAGTCAGTTCGATATCACTTACACACCAAGGCGATCTATTCAAGGACAAGTCCTAGCAGACTTCAACATCAAATTCACTATCCTATAGGACTTGCCCGAAACGAGGTGAATCTCCCAAATATGTTTGGAACTACTTATTGATGGTGCATCAAATGAACGCTACTCAGGCACTGGGGTTGTGCTCGAACCTTCTCAAGGCCGATCTATATGTTATGCTATGAAGTTCGATTTCTGTGCAACCAACAATGAGGTCGAATACGAAGCCCTACTCATCGGGCTAAGGCTTGCCAGAGATTTAAGAATTATCGTTGTTGGAATTTACTATGATTCACAATTGGTCATACACCAAGTTCGAGGGGAACACCAGGCCAAAGACCGAAGACTGGCTGTCTATCTTGCTAGGGTCCAGGAAATAATGAATCAGTTCGATTATTATACCATCTATTGCGTACCCCGAGAACACAATTAGAAGGCCGATTCTTTGGCAAAGTCAGGCAGCACTGGTGAGGCACAACAAATGGGACTCGTTGCCATTGAGACACTGTCTTCCTCGAGTATTGATCAAATGGAGACCAACTAGGTACTTGAAGCCATACCCGATAAGGAATCATGGATAACTCTATTCAAGAACTATCTCGAGCATGGAACCTTGCTAGGAAATGGTTACTATTGGTCGATTGCAAATCTTGATGCATCAGATTATGCCAGGAAATGTGAGAGATGTACAAAACATGCTCCGATTCCGAGAGCCCCGCCTATCGAAATAACTTAGATGGTCAGTCCATGGCCATTCGCAATACGGGGCATCGACATTATTGGGTCTCTACCTCTAGCTAAAGGTGGCGTGAAGTATGCCTTTGTTGCAGTTGATTACTTTACCAAATGGGCGGAAGCCGAGTCCCTTGCTACTATCATAACGAAAAAAGTGATCAACTTTGTCGTACGCAACATTATCTGTCGATTTGGTCTCCCATACACCATAGTCACTGATAATGGAGCCCAATTTGATAGTGTTGAGGTCAAGAATTTCTGTTAGCGATTCCATATCCAGAAGAAGTTCTCTGTAATTGCCCACCCTCAAGCGAATGGGCTGGTCAAAGCTGTTAATAAAGTTATAAAGTCCATCTTGAAGAAAAGGCTGGAAAAGGCCGAGAGGAAATGGGTCGATGAACTTCTTATGGCCCTATGGGCATATCGAACAACTCACAAGTCCGCGACCGGCCACATTCCATTTTCAATTTACTACGGCTCAGAAGCAGTCATTCCAGTTGAATTTGAAGTACCTTCTCATCGTGTACTTATTATGATCCGAAGACAAATGCTATATTACTTGCCGAATCTCTGGACCTACTAGATGAGAAGCGTGAAGAGGCTAATTTGAGGGCAGTCGTGCACTAAAATCGAGTCCCCCGATTGTAAATTGCAAAGGTTCGACCCCGAACCTTTGAACTCGGTGATCTCGTCCTCAAGAGAATTTACCCGGCTCCTTCGCATATGAAACCAACGTGAGAGGGACCGTATGTTATTGAACGGATTCAGAGATGGCACATTTGAATTGTCGACCATTGATGGGCTCACTTTGTCGAGAGCTTGGAACAGTGAGAGTCTTCGTCGCTACTACACATAACGGGCTTTATTTATTCATTTAGTCTGCTTTTTAGTTGCAATTTTTTTTTGTATTTCAAGATTTGAATTTGTCATAAGGCAACTGACTTTGCCATACTTTCTTATTTCAGCAATAAAATGCCATCTCTTCGAGCCAGAGCAGTGATTCATAAAATACGTCCTACAATCATCACAATGCATGGAGTGCTAGATTCCATCCTACAGTGGGGCTTATTCAAATAGGAAGTGACTGTGATACGACTGGTCACTCACTAATGAAAACCAAGCTCGGGGGCAAGCCATCACACTGAAGCTAAAAAAGGATTGACACACGACAATCCTCTAACTAACTCCGACTCCCAGAGTGCGAGTTGGAATATAAACTTACAAATATAGGCTCGAAGAGGGTGGATCCATCCAACTAACGACTTCGCCCATGTTTAATCCAAGTCCAAGGTGGATGGATCCGTCCGTCTAGTGACCTCATTTGTTAACTCAGGGTGGATGTGACCCGACCATCCATGATCTTGATAAATCTATCGTTCGCAGAGTGCGAACGAAATCCTAAAACTCAAAATAGATGTGATCGACCATCTGTTCACCAACTCCATATTCCCAAAGTGCCAACTGGAGTATAAACATCAAAATGGGTGTGACAGGCCATCCGTCGACTAACTCTAAGTCCTCAGAGCATGGGCTGAAATATAAACACAAACTGGGTATGAATCGACCACCCATGAAACAACTCCGAGTCCCCAGAGTGTAGACCGAAGAATAAACACAAATCGAGTGTTATTGATCACCCACAAATCAATCTAAGTCCCCAGAGTGCGGACGAAATTCTAAATATCAAATGGATGCGACTGATCGCCCGTAAAATAAATTAAGTCCCCGGAGCGCGGACATATCTTTAAACATCAAACGGGTGTGATTGACTACCAACACAAAAGTGAAATCCCTAGAGTGTGGATGCGATTACCAACAGGTAGCGAGTGTGATCCGACCACTCGAACTCGTCTCATTTCAACTTCGTTCCGAATAAGTTAAGCTTGAAGGCGAAAAACGACTGTCGACCGACCACCTCAATTTGTCCCCGGGACTGGGGGCAAAACTAAAGTACCAGCTATTACTCGAGACAGTACAATATTGTGACTCGACTTAGTGCTCAATTATGACCCAAAGCCATGACTTAGGGACTTAGAAATCGAACTCAGGTCCGATTCAGGGACTAAAGCTTCACAAGTACATTGAATGGAAATTCAAACGCTAAAACACTTAAGCAAATAAACACAAAATTATGCTGAAAATAAATGGAATTTTATTTCAACTATTCTTTGAAAGAGAAGGATAAGTACGAAAATTATTCCAAGGATTCCTAGAAGCAGGGGTCGAACCCGCATCTATACAATTCCTATAGGCAGAAAAAAGAAATTTCTGTCTATCTACCAAAAAAGGGAGCAAGAAGACACGTCTACTTCCTCGGTTTCTTCTTCTTCTTCCTAGGCGTCGACCCACTAAAGCTACCACTCGGATGCGCGAGCCTTTGCCTTTTTGTGGTTGGTCGCCAACCAGAGGAACTATGGTAATCTCTTCCTTCGAACACACGGGAACTAGAATACTTTTTGAATACAAAGTCGGAGGAATATGAACATTCTCAATGTTGGAAGACGAGGGAGGCATGCCAGTGTGGACAACTGTACCATCGGGAGAAATCATTCGCAAAGGAGCTAGGCCAGGACCTGCCACACCACTCCAATACCACTGGCCTGTGCAGCTGCTTCCATCTCGGCGTTAATCTCTGCCATTATGTCTTCTTCATGAATTTATTGAGCATCCACAGGGATGCTGCCAGTTGGGCCCGAAGAGCTGGCCATGAATGCGCCTTCGCCCATGATGAATGGCAGATCGGTAAGTGGGTCACTTTGATGACCAAGGATTTCTTACATTATCTGATTGTCAAAAATAAAAGTGCTCCCCTACACTCCCTTAGTTGGTGCAGCGGCCGTTGTTATGGTTACCTCGGTTATAAGGGCCTCCTGCTCATGATGCAATTCTTAGGTTATAGGGGGGCACGGCCGGTGCAGCTCCTATCACTTAATAAAGGTAAGAGAAAAGGTATTAGTGACTACTTCAAGCAATACTCTCGACTTCGAATAAATATGAGAAGTGTTTAGAATACCTTCCTCAGATTGGTTCGCAGGTGGAGCCAAAGCAGCTTTAGGGGCTTGCTCCCGAGCTGGAGACAACTGCGGTTGATTAGGATTGTAAGCAGGTATAGATAGAGGATCAACCGTAGGAGTAAATTCGGGTTGGGTTGGCATAGGAATTTCAGAACCCATGTCATGATGCTCGATGCCAGAACCCTCTCCAGCCTTCACGTGCTGAGTGACAAATCTCTCTTTTTCAAATATGATAGTGGCATCGTGGAGAACTCTTCTCTCGTCCTCAGTCAGCACCCTGTTCTCTCCAATTCGAACACATCAATGGATTCAGCATGATGCTCTGCTTTTTCATCTTTAGCCAAGCGGTACCAAGCATTATACCAATGGATGTGTAATCTTCGAGCCAGCTCAGATTTCGATGCTTCAGAACATTGACATTATATGTAATGATGAGATCTTCAATGTCGCCCTCCGGACGAGCCTCTGCCGCTCTGGCCTCAATCTCAATCCTAGCCTCGGCTTCCTACACCTTTAGTATGGCCGCATGTCGCTCATTCCTAACTTCCACAACTTGATCACATACCTCTTAGGCAGCCTTATTAGCATCATCCTTTTCTTTGACGACCTCAGCATACTTCGCCTTAAGCTCATTGAGCTCCTTAAGCGCGTTATCTCTCTCGGCTGTGACAGTGGCGTTTCTATGGCCCATATCATCGACCAAAGTTAAATGCTCTTGCCTCATCTGCTCCATCTTCTTGTTTGCCTCATCGAATTTCTTCAAGGCCTCTATTTCTGATTTCCTTGGAGTGCCATTCTCAGTAGTGAGAACTTTGCACTATATAGTCCTTCTGAACGAGATCGGTTCCCAATTTCTCAATTGTCTTCGTCTGTTCGAAAGCGATCGTCGATGCTTTCTCCACAGTCGTCATCCATTCCCAATACTAGCCATAAACATCATATACATTTTCATGCATCATCTATTAAACCTCATTGGGAATTTTCTTTAAGTGTGGAGGAAATATGAAGCCGTCGAAGCAGACATTCAAGAAACCCTTTTTCAACTTCGCAATTCTAGTCACTCCATACCCGGTGGGTTCTATTACAACCTGTCTAGTGGTGACTGGGGTCTCAGTTTCGGTCCTTCGACGTAGTTTGTTGGGTCTTGAAGCTTGAGAAGGTGGTAGTTGACGCAAAAATTCTGAGGGTTGTTTGCCAAAACCAGAAGGTTCTGTTTGACCTCTAGGTGATGGAGAGTGCAACCGGGAATGGCGCCTATACTGCCACTCCTTCTCCCTCTCCTTATCCATTTCCCTCTTGTAGCTCTCCCTCGCTTGACTGAAGTAGGCACGATCGTGTTCTCTATCAGCCTCACGTTTGTGAGATTGATAATATGAACTAGATGAATGGCGTGCAGAATGGAGGCTGCCAAGCATTGGTTCTTGCCTCAACATCATATCTGTAAAATGAAAAGAGAAACAGAGTTGGTAATCTCCAGAGATGAATTGCGTGTGACTAGAAATTGTGTGGTGCCGTGAAGTGTGTGTATGCATGTGCAAACCCCCCAACCAACCGGCGATGATAGCCGTATCCGAAGGAGTTGGCTCTCCTATGTCTAAAGCTCTTTGAAGCCCCTCTAATCCGGTGTCTTGGTGTAAAGGCAAGTCATTCGAAATGGGGATGTTCGCCAGTCCGGCAAAGGAGCTCTCCATCTACGAGGGAGGAATCTCTTAACTAGTAGAAGGCAAAGAGACTATGACAGTTTTGTGCCTTACAGATTTTCAAGTAGTAGACTTGCCTCTTCTCTTCTGCATTAAAGATCGAGGACTTTGCGAAGGCCCAGCCGCGGGCTCATCTCCTGCAGTCATATTCTCATCACCGCCTTGTTCAATAATTACTATCCCGGGAGCTTTCCTTCGAGCTTGCCTCACCGGGGACGTCCTAAGAACTCCTGCGAGTCCAATGCTTTATTCTCTGCCAATACCCCAATGGCAACTAGGTTCTCATCCATAAGGACTTCGTCGATCTCTCTGTATTCGGTGGGCACCGAAGAACTCTTGCAATCTCCTTAAACTAAGCACCTTTAGGTCATGGAATTGAAACTGTAAATGAAAGAACATTTTAGATCGACATCAACTACTGATGTTCGGTTAATCAGCAAGGAGGCTAGGGCGCTTATGTCTTGCTAACCACTGTCTGGCGAACCCCGGTGGATACCGAATGTAGAACCATTCGGTCTTGAAATAGCTCAGCTTGCTCCAAGCCCCGACCACGATCGGACAGTTCCTAACCGCCTCTAAGAAATTAAAGGAAGGGTTATCTTCTCGACTCTTTATGTTAGAAAAATATCTGACTTCCTTTAGAGGTAGGGTTCGGAAAAGGTGTTCTATAAAGATGACAAAAAGACTGTTGAGCAAGGCATAACCATTCAGATGTAATTGGGATGGAGCAATCCTTAAAAAAAAGTATAACTTCTCAAATGAATTGATTAAATGGAGGAAGTGTCCCGGCTACACATAAATCTATTATTGGCTGTGTACCCTTCCAAGGGAGTGTGAGCTCTATCCTTTGGCCCTCGCAATAAGACATCATTTACAGTAGCCCATGCCTTAGGCAAATCCTGCCCATCATATCTTTTGAAATATTGGAAGGGATGGAGTCTTGTGGATGTGCGATTAAAACTGCTCCCGATAGTTCATCCGGAGCAGGGCTAATAGCATCGGCTGCAATAACTGGCATTTCAATTGCAGGAAGGGGTGGAATCTTGGTATCCTGTGATTGTAAACTTTCGGATTCCAAAGATATTAAACTCAGTGAAATTCATTTAGACGACAATAAACCTATGTTCCCCTTCCCAGTGTGAAGTAGGTTAATGTGCTATGCAGTGCAGTGCTACATAACACTTAAGAATTTCTACAGGATTTGCAAGATGTGCAAATGACAAGACTTCGAAATTCAACCGTGGTGACCGTCATCGTTGACCATCACAACCATGCCATCCAGACTTCGGAGAACGATCCAAGTTAAAAATTTGTCAAATTTGTCAAGTTATAGTTCCATCGACAAGCTTCGAAGGGAAGTTATGCAGTGAAATGGCTAAATCCAATTATGCAAGGCAAAAGCTTGTCAGAGTCAAAAGTTCAAGTGTGCAACAATTTCGTATCCATCAAAATTAGAACTTGGATCGGTCAAAAAATAGCAATTCGTATCGATAAGAAAAAAACCATTCATGTCAATCATTGAAACCTTCTTTGTTTCGATCAATAAACCTTTGATTCGTATCGACCAAGTGTCGATTTCCAGTTCCAAAATTCATATCGATCAATTCATATCATTATGAATACCATCAATGATCAATCGATATGTATGCTTAACATCCATCGACATGAAGCAGTCCCATCATCGATACGAATTCTCCTTTCGTGTCCCTATACACTTCTTCTTCTCCAAGCAGTGCAAAAAACCATTCCAGCCTTCCTTGGCCTTGCTTCGACCATCTTCGGCCATCTTTGGCCTCCTCTTCACCAGAATTGGCCATGAATGCAAGTGGGATGGCACGAGAATTCAAGCCTCATCATTTTAAGATTGAATTTGGTCGATTATCTACTAATTTCAGTAATTAGTTCAAGAGATTGAAGTTTGGTTCGAATCGAAAGCAAGAGCAATTTTTTTCTCGGTTTTTTAATCGATAGGAAAGCGGCAGCAAAGTGAGAAAAATTCTAAGTGCAAAACATATTTACATTGGCACAGATAGAAGGAAACAATTTGTCTCCCAGCTATGTTAACTGGTGAAGAGCAATCTCTTATATCATCGATATGAGGCATTCTTCGTATCATCTACTTACATCGATTATAAATACAATCGTTCATCACCATCAACCCGGGTCGATCCAGAACATGATTGTTCGTACCCATCGGCAACCAATCAATATGAACAATGCAATAAAGGCTTGTTTGAACTATTCAGACCCATAGCACAGCTGTTTATCTCCATCGGTGATCAATCGATACGAAGCGACAACTTCGTACCTATTGCTTTGAAGCTCATAGAAATTCATATCCATCGATACGAGATATTTTTAAAGGCCAACTAATTCGTATCGATCACCATTGATACGAAGACGATTTCCAACTTCTCAAATCGATCCAGGAGAGGACCGATGAGAAGAGATACTCTAAAACGACCATCAAGCATCGTTACAACTTGAATTTCACATTGATCAAGGAGAGGATGGATATGAAACTCGATTTTAAAAAAAACTTAACAACGTCCCGTGAACGTGAAAACGTAAACAGGAGTCAAGTTAACATATGTTCATGTATGATGAATTAATATTCGATTTTCAGAATTCACAGGAGATGAATGTTCACTGATGACAATTACAACCGTGGACAACAAATTGCTAACACTCGATGCTCAGCTACAACAATGCATTGTACAATCATTGGCAGCCAGCAAACCGGTATTTATATTGCCGGGAATCAATCAAAGGTTACATATTTTGACAAAAGACAATGACTACTCAATGAATCAGATAGAATTTTTCAAAATAAAGACGGTAGCTTTTCAAAGTATGTCATGTCCCACAAGACGTACTTGGGGGGCAAATGTTATCCCGCCTTTTGGTAAGGCCGTGACACCAAGGAATTGACTGGAAGTCAAATACAGTCTGTCCCAAAGATCGGTCATACGTAGGTCTACTATGGATACTGGTAAACTTTGTCTGAGTTTGGATTGAGCTACAATCGATATGGTATGACAAGCAAAGCTATAAAAGCCAACATTCCAAATTTCAACTCAATTGAAGTTCGTATGCTCAAGTTATGAATCGAACAAGTTCCATGAGTAGCACGTTTAGTTCATATCCATCTATTATGTATTGATCCATTTCGTATCCATCATCTTGCAACTATCCTATTCATATCCCTCGGCCCACAAGCATCAGTTCATATCCATCCATCAAGGCCCTTCAGTTCGTATCCATCATGCATAAGCGGCATGTTTCGTATCGATCACTCACTTGATCGATACGAAGGAAAGAGCCAAAGATCGATACGAAAAGCGTAAACAAGCATGGATACGAAGAGCAATCTCTAGGGTAGATACGAAGAAACAAACGCCAACATCGATACAAAGCGGCCTCCAGCCATCGATACAAAGTGGCCTACGAGCATCGATACGAACAGAGCCTCACATAATCGATACGAAGAAGGCATAGTCAAGCGAAGGAAGCGGTCACTTGGCATGGAATGTGGATCTCCCCTGAACCATCGCTCCATGTCATCGCTTCAATGCGCAAAGGACCGATGTGCATATCAATCAATGTGAAGGTATCGATATGCATGGTTTAGCTAACTACAAAATCAATCTTGGATGGATCGTAATTCAAAATCTACAAGTCCAAATGCTACTAAATTTTCACAGGAGCTTGCGTACCACCTCAAGAATGTCCTTAATCAATCTCGGGCTAAATGGAGGTCTTTTGATCGATATGAAATATACACGTGTCGATCAGGGATCGATCCCGATCTACCTCGGATAGATCACGTGGGCCCACCCACGTTAGAGGAAAAGTATTCAGAGATCCAAGTCGGATTTTTCCAGCCTACGCCTATAAACAGCACTCCAATGCCTTCAGAAGAAGGACTTTTGGCTTCACTATGCTGATATTCTGTCGAAATCACTACTATACTTCAGCTGTACTGTTGTAATCTCATGTAATCAACAAGTCAAATTCAATAAACATCAATCATTTTATAGTGGACACACGCAATATGCCGAACCACTCTAAATTTGTGTGTTTTTGTATTTTTTCTTATCTGTTGATTGGTGTGTTTGTTTGATCTATCTAATTATCTCTTCAAACACATCCGAAGAGTGTTGTGTCCAAATTTGGTACAAACAATAGGCTTAAGGGAGAGGAGGATATTACATTGATTTGATTATCTATCATTTCTCTCTTCTTAGAAAAAAGATGGTAAAATCTACAGAAAAAATTATCTTCTTCATTCTCCTCTCACTACAATTTTCAATAAAATTTAACCTATCTTTCAAAATACAAATACTTCAAATTCTGGACAGTGTCTTCTACAAATCTCTAAATCGTTCAATGTTAAATGCACAAGTTTGAAGGACGGTTGTGTTTTGCTTAAAGAGGGGATGGTAGTTATCAATTGCACCATAGTCATGATGAATCTCGCTTTCAAGGCAGTTGTCTCATCCATGATACAACTCTCATCACTTTCTCTTTCTTGATTCTACCCATTAATTTTACAACAGCTAGAATTAAGGCTGCAATAGGTTGAGGGCCGGATATGAACATGTATTCATTGGTTATCATTACCTATTAGATATATCTTTTATTAAGTAAAAAATCATAGACAAGCACCATTGTATAAGTGGATAAGTGATTCGACTTTGTTGCGAGAGGCCACAAGCTCGAAACTTGCATAGCGTGATTCGAACGTTTGTTGACATGTGATATGTTGTCCCAGTGACATGTTATATATAAAGTACCATTTAAAAAAATTGCAAAATAAATCATCAATTGTGCCCATGGTGTCCATTTTAATTTTAAGAATGTCACAACCAGATAGTATTGTCAAATGGGTTGGGTTAGGTTGTAAATGAGTTGATGAAAATCAACCCAACTCATTTAAAAAAAAAGCTAAGCCAACCCATTTAGATCTATTTATTAAATGGGTCAACCCAATATAACATGCTAGTTTAACGGGTGAACCTAACCCCGTCCATTTTCCCCAAATTTTAAGAAAACTGTGTAAAAAAAACTCTAAAATATGTCAAAAACTTGTTTATAAATGAAAACTTCACAAAAAATCTACAAATATGCCAAAATCTGCTGCTACTCCAGATTAAGAATTGCAGCAAAAATGCAAAATAATTTAAAAAACTACAGCATAGCTGTGAAAATGGCAGCCAAAAACTACAAAATAGTTCAAAAAATGCATAATATGGACTGAATAACACAAAAAGTACAGCACACCATTCAAAAAATGCAACATTGAATATAACGTGACAAGACATTATGGTTTTCATGTATAGAATAAAATAGAAGCTGAAGCATTGATTCATTCAGATCGGCTTTTTTCTAATAGAATAGAAGAAGTGAAATTTTTCAAGAGTAGGTACCCATTGATTACGCAATAATCCATGTTAAAATCCGCATTTAAGATGTTTAATAAGTTAGCTTTTTTTGACCTTAACATAGAAATATATCCAATATTTCAATAGAATATGTATAATATTATGCAACTTGATAAAAAAAAATATACAAACAGAAGCACTGCAAGTGAATACTACAGCACGAGAAATGATAAAATGTAAAACCGTTGGCTTTATATGTTACCTAAGGTGGTTTTATATATGGAACTTTCTCTACAAATTTTCTCGTGTAGAATGCCGTCAAGGCAATGTAAAATCACATAGAGAAAAATGTAACTAAAGCCTCTCATCCAGATAATATTAATTTGAAATAATTTGCTTGACAACAAAATATAATTAAGTTAAAAATCTATATATAATGAGAATACACTTAATAAAGCTTTTGAAGTATCCAAAATACCCGTTTTGAATTGTGCTATACCGTGCATTTATTTTTCTCTAATATATAACAATTCAAAACTCGGTAATCTTATTATGTTCGATCATTAATATAACTCATTCACTCAGCATACACAAATCAAATTAATTAGAGAAGTTCAGCCTTAATTTTTTTATTAAAACCACTTTAAGCAACAATTCTTTATAAGGTAACCACCATCAAAGGATCTCTAATCATTTATCAAAAAAGATAGCACTGCCTCATTATCTCAAACACAATAGCATTTTCAAAGATACAACATCCACAAAACTATAATAATAACTCCAAAACATGAGCAAGTACTTCCAAAATATATAGATTTTTATGCAACAATAGCGTTTCATTTATACAACCATTCTTTAGACACATCAACTCATTTCACCGATACAGGATACAATAAGCCTCATCAACATTGCACTCTCCAACCAAAGCATTAGGAAAAAAGATAAGATAAAATGCCATTAATAGCATCGAGTAGACTCAAAGTCTCAGCAAATTATCTAAATCAGCTCAAAAATAGTTCAGTAGATTCCATCATTGGCAGCACTCAGACGCACAATTTAAAACTCCAAGGCAATCCCTAATTTTAACGATGCATATTTGTTTCATCGACTTCACCTTTTGGTCAAGCAACAATATCCACCACATCAACGACTTCACACAAGATTTGGGTAACAAACTCAAGCCCTTTAGTATCAGCCTCTCGAGCACCGAATGAAGAGAGGCCTCTCTAGGTGTTACCACACAAGTGTTCAAGGATGAAGAACTACAATGGCAAGTGTGACCATAGGGATAGAATACCTAAAATCTAGGTCATTGAAGTAGTGCATAGAGGGGAAGCAAAAAACATTATTATTTTTTGAGACTTTAGAAGTATATTTCTGAAGAAGATAATTAAGCATAATCTTGATTAAAAGGAAAAGGGATTTTTTTCCCTTCTTCTGAAACCCTTCATTTTAAAGGAATTTGCATACTAAATTTTAATTTTGTAATAGAAGCATTATATTTATTATTTTGTATTTTTATTTGAACTCTAGATTTAAGCATAAGGCTATGTGTTGTAGTTCGGCGATTAGTGATTTGGAGATAAGAGTCCAGGATGAGCAAATAGGCATAGGATTAGAATAGTCATTTCACAAAAGAATGTGAGATCATGGGTTTATAAGTGGTCAATTATTTAATTCTCAAAGTTGCATAGCTTAGCATCTTTAATTACAACTCCTAAAATGTATGATACAGAGAATTTCATAGTGCCAACCATATGTTTGAGATTGCGTGAATGATCACTTGGGGTTAGTAGAGTAATACAAATAGCTGGATTGTTGCCTTAAAGACTGAGTGGTTAGTTTGGATCATTTACAGCTTTTTGATTCTATTTCTTCAAGTAGTATAACATTTTTTTAATCGTTTGTTCTCTCCTCATTTTATCCGGGCATGAGATCGACATCAGTAACCAAAATGATATAGATGAAGGAGTTAAAAATGTTTTTGACGGTGAGTTTTGTATACATATGTATTATTTTGAAGTTAGTGCGTGTTATTCTTCGCACATATCCAATGAACATACTGGTAGAGATAGAGCAAATGGGTTACTTCAACATTCATATTATAAAATTTTGTTACATTGCATTATGAGGATCGGGATAATGCTTTTTTCCTCTCTATTTTTTTCCAATAATTGTTATTTCAGCTTTTTAATAATGAATAAAGAGTAATTATTTTTTAGCTTTGAAACGAATCTCTAATAAATTATATTTTTTAAATTAAACTGTAAAGCAAGCCTGTAAAAAATTACATACACAGCAGTTATTAAGTGTTATCATAACTTAGTCTAAACTCTGATGATTAAATCGACAAAAAAAGGTAAGTGACATCATCATAATACCATGGTAAACTAGGAGCTACCTCTACTAATGCCTCGATAACCTCCACAATCTCCTCCTCGAACCACCAACCTCAATTTGAACCAACCACTAATGATGCTCCTAGATTTTTACTGAATGCAAACAATGGAGCTATTGAAATAAACTAAGCAGGCAATACATTAATAGCAAAAAATTAATACATTGATAACAATGGAGTTTGTTATCTTGCTTACTTTGAGGCTATGATATATGTAATTTTTAGCAAGCTAGCTATACTATTCTAAAATTATCTAGATGGAAAGGGGAAAAAAATACCAATCAACAAATCTGTTCACATTATCACAACATTCGACATCTAACTTAATCAATCCTTGTTTTGCACTGAGCAAGAACTATATAACTTAATCCATTTGAAGAATGAATTAACTTATATAATATAACATTTTTATTAATATACGTAAGTTGATTATCGAAAAAGCATAGTTAAGGGAAGTTATGAATTCTAAGCAATAGCACTCAGAGGTCATAAATTTAGTACACTTTACATGTTATGAACTTATAATTAATTGAAATTGTCAACTCTATAAAAAGTTGTAGACGGAATCAACATATACCTGAAGTGAATTAATATATTCTAACTTTGATTAACTTTAAATTAAGCAGGTTATATAACAAAATACATATTTGGGAAGGAGAGAAACAAGTTGTTTTATCAAAGTAACCAGAAATTTAGCATGGATCCTAAAATCTAAAATAAATCATATTATTTAAAGAAAATATTCTTTAAGTGTGAATAAAGCATTAACTGCTACCTTATAGCTAATTTATTGATCTGAAACCTAATATATATTGAATGTCAACGTATGACAATTTCTTAAATTACTAACACACATTGTTTGAACTATTTTTCATTGGAGTAAGTAGCCCACTTTATCTCCAATTCATAATTTTAACGACCTGGGATTTTTGACAATACTATTTGATAATTTTCCGACTTAATTATTGATGATATAAGTTTTTATCATTCAAACAATAATAAATTCTGGCCATTAATGGTTTATCTATATATACACATTTATATTTGGGAAGTTATGATTTGAAAATCTAAAATTTTATCTCTCAAAAATATTTAAAATAAAAGCTCCACCTTTCTACTACAAGATATAATTAAATATAGAAATATAATTAGATGTATACGCTTAGCTTTGATATTGAATTTAAAATAAAATATATATGTATAAGAATAAAAATAAATACATAAGTGGCTAATATTTGCTTGCACGTAACATAATTAAAAATTTATATAACATGACAAGGCTAAGGCATGTATAGAAATATATATATATATATATATATATATATAAAATATATATATATATATATATATCGTATAAAACAAGACAAAAGCTATATTGTAAGTATATGTATGTAATTTGTATATATCTAAGGTTATATATATGCATGTAAACATACAAGGGGACATAGCATTTAATGCACATTCCCTCAAGCATATATTATATCAAATCCACTTTTCAAATTATTAAATCTTTTTTTCAATTTTCAAATCAGGTCAGCAAAACCTCAGATCAAGAAAAATACAAAGGAAAAATAAAAATAAAAATTACTGTACTTATTAAGGCTACAGCTCTTTCCTTTCTCTCTATATACACCTCTACCCTTATCTCCTTTTTTTTTTTTGATTCGAACAAACAAAAATAAAAAGAAGCAACAGGCTGCCATTACAACTTCAAAGAAATAAAAAAACTCAAGAACAGGAGATCAAACTAAAACAAGCAGCATATTTTTAAAGTAGAGTCTCTGTTCAAAAAAATAGACTGTGAGTAAACTAAAATCTTTTTTTTATACTAATCTATGAGTATGCCTGATAGAAATAACAGTGTTTTGATAAGTACGTTTGCATAGAAATACATGTATATATATGTATATGGATGTATATACCAAAGCCTATACAACATTTATGTATCCTGCTCTGTTTCCTTTCTTTTCACATTTCTGTTATGTTAGCTTCAAAATTCCCTATTACTTAATCTAGTTAGATTTAGGTTAGGATGTTAAAAGGAAAAATGTTCGTTTTTGGTTATACTTTGATTTAAAATTAGTTTGGTTAAATACTATCAAGTATAGAACATAGAAAGGGAGTTTTACAGTAAGTAAACAAACATTGGAGGAAATTCGAGTGTCGAAATGTGTGCCTTTGATTATATGAACGTGATCGCTGTTGAAAATGGTGATTTTTGAAGGTGGTTTCATGATTTCTCATTTTGTATGTGACGAGATGGAAGGTGATGATCGAAATTTGGTCATTGATCAATTTCCAGCGAGCCAAGCTATGATGGGGGTCAAAACTTGGTCGGGAGGAGTCTGAAGCGAAGGGGAGTGTGGGAAAAATGGAGTGATAATTTTCTGATCGACGTGGTGGCCGGTCGGAGGGGAAGTAGGGTTTAAGGCAAGTTTTTGGGCATGGTCGATTTTATGGCGACATCGGCATCGAGGAGGAGATTGGAGGGTGCGATATGGGGGAAAAGGGGAGAGGTGAGTGGCAATGCTTCTGGCAAGGTTTGCTGGACTCCGATGGTTGGAGATGACTGGGCGAGGCGAGGATTAGGTGGTCGGGTCATTGCCTGGTGATGGGTTTTTTTTTCGATTTTCATTTTTTGGTTGTTGAGAAAAATTGGGTGGCCAGAGAGGTCGCGTAGGTCGAGGGCGACTAGGAAGCGAGGTCGGAGGTGATCACGAGTCTTCATCGGGATGTGCACGTGCACGTCGGGTTTGTGTGCAGGTCGAAAGCATGAGGGAGATGCTGGACGAAAAGTGAAGAAATAAAGAAAAGATAAGAAGAGGTGTTGCCTTGTTGATTGGGGCGATTGGGCCTGACTGTTATTTAAAAAAAAAGGAAAAAAATATATAAATTGTTAACAATGTTTCACCCAAAAACCTATTAATCCTTAAATACACATTTTCCTAATCTAAAACAATGTAGGAAGTTGTAATTTTCCTATCACCCAAATCTAGTTACACTTGATTAGGTTTTGGTAATTAATGTAATTTTTAATAACTAATGTAAAACAATTTAAACCTTAAATTAATTAAATCCCATGTTAATTTATATAAATAATTATTAATTAATTTCCAAATTTAGTTAAGTTTAAAATAAATATTTTTGTAATTAATTTTAAATTATAAGTAAGCAGTTTTAGAACATAATTAATTTTGTTTTAAATTAAATAGATAATGGTTGTGATTGGTTAATATAGGCTATAAATTATTTAAATAGATCAGGTTATGTGATTTGTCTTGATTCTCTTGTGTATTCATCTCAAGTTGTTCTGTGCCTATAATATTAAGTGATCAAATGAATTAAAAGATTGAGATTGAAACGTTGAGAGGTTTTATTGGAAATAGACATATGTGATTAAATTTCCACTGTAATTGTGGCATTTTGAAATTGAATTGTTTTTGTTAAAAACAACTTGCCCTTAAAATCTGGTGTTTGGATTCGATGAGACTATGATTGGATATTAGTGTTATCCGAAAACCACATCGATTTAAAATAAACGATTAGTTCTTGAAGATCTCTAGGGAAGATCCAGAATGAAGATTCAGAACGCATGGGCTATTTATCGCCAACTAAGAGGGTGATTCCAATATGAGTGTAGTGGGGATAATGCATTCGGTTCCGCTCGGACCCGAAACGGACTTGTATGGACAAATCCTATCAGATCATAGTCATTGGAGGACGATGAGCATTCTAAGTGAATGTGTTCTAAAAAGGCAATCGTAGCCTCAAGCCTTATCAATCGGGAATAACTAAAACAAGGGAGGTGCAGCAATGCTAAGTGGGTAGCTCTCAAGTAGGGTAAGGTAATCCCTATCTAGAGTCCCTTTATTTCGGCTGTGTGGGCGGTTGCTGACCCCAACCACAGGGTGATCTTATTTGGGCTATCCAGTAAGAGGTAGTCCGGTCTTGTGTTGCAAGGGATCGGGAGTGGTTCTCGGTATATTTTTCTAGTGGTGTACTGTGATGGACGGTACCCTAGTATCCCTACCATTGTATGGAACCCAATCTCCAATAAGTGTCGTACGTTTTGATTGTGCCCAAGTATGTTGGAACGTGAGATGCAAGCATTCCATCTATTTCCTATTTTATATTAAAAACCCTAGACATTATTATAATATAACTGGATTTTTTATGAAAGTGTATTGGTTATCATAAGGGAAAAACTCGTACGTGTTTATGTGCGGCGAGTCTTACGAGATACCTTTGATTTCAAATGATTTTCAATTTAAATAAATCTAACCGTTTTACTTACACCAGACCCATGTCTGACCCAGAGTTTATTTTTCTTTTTCCCTAAACTCTTGGATACTCAAATTTTTATGAGTAGTCAAGTGATTCTAGGTCTGCTTTGACGTATTTTGGAGGAGGAGTTGGAGCAGGTGGTTTCCGCGTAACTAGCTGTATCTGTTTTCCACTGTATTAGTATTTATGTCTGCATTTTGGTTTGTAATGAATAGGCAGGTCACCACGACTGTCTAGAAGGATGTATGTAAAATTGATGACTCTGATATACTGTATTTGTGACTTTACGATATATGTGATGTAATATTATATTTATTCCATTCCGCTGCGAGATTCTTTGATTTGTTTTTAGTTCTTTCTTTCCATCCATTTCTTTTCTACCTATTTCTTTCTAATTCACGACTCATCTTTCAATGGAATGAAGGGCAGATCGTCACATTTGGTATCAGAGCGCTAGGTTGAGTAAATACCTATGCTTTTGGATTAATATCCATCTTGAGGGAGCGTATTTGTGAACTTTTTATTTATATATCTATACTTATATACACCTACTTGACTGTTGGGTTACTATGTTCAGGTTGTCAAAAATGAGTACAAGGGGAAGGCGAGGCAAAGGAGTAAGTAGCAAGACAACCACAAACAGAAGGACCTCGAATACTGGAGGTGGCAGAGTAGCCGTTGAGGCCGTAACTCTAGTACAGCCTCGATTAAACTTTGCAACGGTGTACAAAGACTTTACAAATCTTGAAGGGAAACCCTTTAAGGGTACCGATTCTATTATCGAAGTGCAAACTTGGCTATGCTCCTGTGAGCGTATTTTTAAGAGTTTGGATCTTTTTGATGAGCGGAAGCGAGTTTTGGTATCATGGAAGTTACAGAAAGGAGCAAATGCGTGGTAGGACTCAGTCATAATGAATGTTCCTGAGGATGAATTTTCTTGGAGCAATTTCAAAGAGGTGTTCGAAGAGCAGTTTATGCCGATTGCAGGAAGGACCCGGCTGTATAGGAGTTTTCTTGACCTCAAGAAAGGAGATTTGTCACTGGCAGAATATGAAGCCAAGTTCAAGAAGTTGTCCCATTATGGCCCTGAACTCATAGGCACCTCTCTTAAGAAAAATGAAATATTTGTATCAGGAATGAGGCCCGAATTGCATGAGAAGATGACTGCTCATCTCAATGGATTATTTATGGAACTAGTGGATATGACTTTGAGGTACGAAGAGCTTTTGGAAAGGAAAGCCTCGGCGATAGTTGCAGCACCAAGTGGCGGTGCTACCAATCAGAATAAGAGGAAATTTAACCCAAATTGGAAGAAACAGGGCAAAGGAAAACAAGGAGGCAACCATGCAGCCAGGAAATGTTATATTTGCCAATAGGAAGGTCATCTGGCCATATTCTGTCCAAGAGGTGGTGCCTCGAAGCAGCAGCTAAGCGGAGCTATTTCCCAAATGGTTCAGAAGACCCTGTGCTTCAATTGCCAATAGCCTAGACACGTGGTGAAAGCTTGCCCGCTCCTAAAGAAGGCTCTGCCAAACAAGTTGTTTGTTATCCAGAGCAGACCTTCAGCTTCAACGGATGTGAAGGGTAAAAACGTCCTCGAAGGTACTTTTCTTTTGAATGGTGTTTATGTTAGAGTATTGCTTGATTCTGATGCTTCTCTTAGCTTTATTTCTTTGGAAGCGGTAGAGTAATTTCACCTTACCCCTAGTGTCGTAGACCACTCTATTTACATATCAAATCCCATGGGGGGAGTGACCAAACTAAACATGATTTGTGAGAGCCTGAAAATTTCTTATCTATCTCATAGCTTTTCATGTGATCCCTATGTAATAGATTTTAAAAGATTTGACCTTATACTTGGAATGGATTGGTTAAACAAGTATAAAGCTGTTCTGAAATTAAAGAGAGAACCATGTCTTTGGAAACTGAGCTGGGAAGGATTGCAAGGGTGGAATGTGATAGTCCTGGAATTCACCTGAGTAGTCTCTTGCATGTGCTCGAAGTATCTAAAAAAGAAGTAGGATCCATTGAAGTTGTTAGAGATTTTTCGAACGCCTTTAAAGAAGTTAAAGGTTTACCCCCACATTGAGAGATGGAATTCCGTATTGATTTAGTTCCAAGGGCGATACCTGTGGTCAACCAAATATGAGAATGGTTCCAAGAGAGAGGGAGGAATTGGTGAGTCGGACTCGGGATTTCTTTAGGAGAGGATTGTTCAGACGTAGTTGTTCGAGCTGCGGTTTTGTTGTAGTGTTTACAGCCAAGTCAGATGGGTCATTAAGATTTTGTGCAGACTATAGGGAATTGAATAAGCTGACCGTTAGAAATAAGTACCCTTTACCTTGCATCGACGATCTTTTTGATCAACTTCATATAGCTACCGTGTCCTCCTAAATGGATATAGCTTTAGGATTTCACCAACTGTGGGTTGTTGAAGATAGTATGTGCTTAACTGCATGCAGAAGGCCCGACTGTTTCTATGAGTGGTTGGTTATGCCTTTTGTGCTAACCAACGTTCCGGCTTATCTTATAGATCTGATGAAACATGTCTTCCGGGATGTTTTGAACAAGTTCATGCTAGTGTTCATTGGCGACATTCTTATCTACTCCAAATCCGAAGAGGAGCATAGGCATCATTTGGAGGTAGTGTTGGAAACCTTAAGAAGACATGTCCTAAAAGCGAAGTCTTCAAAGTGCCATTTCTGGCAATCGGAGTAAAAAATTTAGGACATATTATATCAGGAGATGGTATTTCTATGGATCCAGTTAAGGTGACGGCTGTTCAGGAGTGGAAGCAACCGTAGACTCCTATGGAGATTCGTAGTTTTCTTGGCTTGGCGGGTTACTACAGGAGATTCATTCGAGATTACTCTAAGATTTCCTCCCATTTGACCAAACTGAACGAGAAGGGAGTGAAATTTGAATGGATTCTAGAGTGTGAAGAAGTGTTTTAGGAATTGAAGGTGAGATTGATCAATGCACCCGTTTTGGCTATTCCAGATGGGAACAGTGAATTCGCGGCGTACACCGATGCTTATTGAGTAGGGCCAGGAGCTATTTTGAGGCAGCATGGAAGAGTGATTGCATACGCGAGCAAGCAGCTAAAGCCTCATGAGAAGAACTATGTCGCGCATGAATTGGAGTTGCCGGCTGTTGTCTTTGCACTGAAGATATGGAGGCATTATCTGTTGGGTGAAAAGTTGAAGCTCTTCATGGATCATAAACCCTTAAAGTATCTTTTCTTCCAGAAGGACTTGAACCTGGGGCAACAGAGATGGATGGAATTCCCGGCATCCTATGATCTGGACATTCTCCACACAAAGAGCAAAGCAAATGTGGTGGAAGACGCCTTGAGTAGAAATGCAGTCTTGGCTCTTCTGGAAGTTACCATGACTCTTCAGGAAAGGATTATGACCAATCATAGGGAGGACAGAACTCTAGAAGAATTAATTCAAGGAGCCGAGGAGGGTCAGTATTTAGAATTTGAGATAGACAATCAAGGTGCTTTAAGGATGAATGGGAGATTGTGTATTCCGAATGTGAATGGACCAGGGCAAGAAGTTTTGTTGGAAGGCCACAAATCTCGATTAAGTATCCACCCAGGAGTAATAAGATATACAAAGATGTGAAAAGAGTTTTCTGGTGGCCGAGAATGAAGGACATCTCTACCTTTGTCAACAAGTGTGCAAACTGTCAACAGGTAAAGGGTGATCATTAGAAGACTACGGGACTGTTGCAACCTCTAGGATTCCAAAGTGGAAGTGGGAGATGATATCGATGGATTTCATCGAAGGGTCGCCCATAACCTGGAAGAGGAACGAGGGAGTGTGGGTGATTGTATACAGGCTAACTAAGAGCGCCCACTTTATCCCAGTTAAGTCATCCAAAACTGCAGCTTCCTTGGTAGAAATTTTCACGGGAGATTGTGGGATTATACGGAGTTTCCATCAGCATAGTAAGTGATCGTGACCCATTTTTACTAGCAAATTTAGGAAGCTCTACATACAGCCCTTGGAATGAAGTTGGTTTAAGCACTGCTTATCATCCCCAAACGGACGGACACACGGAGAGGCTAAACCGCATTCTGGAGGATATGTTGAGGGCTTGCATCTTAGAATTCGGTGGACCTTGGGAAGATCTTCTACACCTCATGGAATTTTCATACAACAAAAGTTACCAGGAAAGAATTGAAATGGCACTATACGAAGCTTTCTATGGAAGACCCTGCAGATCACTAGCTTGTTGGGTGGAATCGAGGGATTGCTTGATCCTTGGTCTAGACATGATTTGAAAAGCATCTACGAAGGTCGAGCTGAGCAAGAATGGAACGAAGGCAGCCCAAGATTGTCAGAAGAGCTACGTAGATAAGAGAGGAAGGAATCTGGAGTTCGTAGTTAGAGACTTGGTATTCATTAAGATTTCCCTGATTAGAGGAGAAATCAAATTTGGTAAGACTGGAAAACTAGCTCCAAGATATATAGGACCTTTCCGTATTCTCGAAAGGATCGGTGCTCTGGCATACAGGATTGAACTACCGGAAAGGATGGCAGTGATTCACAATGTATTCCATGTATCTCATTTGAGGAAATACGCGCATGACCCATCCTTTGTTGTAGAACCATCGGTTTAGGAAGATTTGAGGTTGAACCAAACTTAACTGTAGTCAGGCATCTAGTTCAAATTATGGATCGAGATAAGAAGAAGCTCCGGAACAAAGTGGTAAAATTAGATAAGATCCAATGGAGCAAGGATCCAAGGGATTATAATTGGGAAACCCTGGATAGTGTAAAGGAAGCCTATCCATAATTATTGTCAGGGTAGTTAGGAATTTTTATTTTGTGTATAAGTAGTTGCTATGGTTGTTAGGATACGAATGATGTGTATGCTTTACTATGTGAATATAAAAACTTTTTGATAAGATGAATTATCTCTTGCATTTAAATTTGAAGGACGAAATTCTTTTAAGAGGGAAGGAATGAAACGACCTAGGATTTTTGACACTATTATTTGATAATTTTCTGACTTAACTATTGATGATATAAGTTTTTATCATTCAAACAATAATAAATTCTGGCCATTAACAGTTTATCTATGTATATACAATTATATTAGGTAAGCTATGATTTGAAAAACTAAAATTTTATCTCTAAAAAATATTTAAAATAAAAGCTCCACCTTTCTACTACAAGATATAATTATATATAGAGCTATAATTAGATGTGTATGCTTAGCTTTGATATTAAATTTAAAATAAAATATATATGTATAAAAATAAGAATAAATACATAAGTGGCTAATATTTTCTTGCATGTAACATAAGTAAAAATTTATATAATATGACAAGGCTTAGGCATGTAGAGAAATATATATATATATATATATATACATACATACATACATATATATACATATACATATACATATAGATATATATATATTTGTATAGTATAAAACAAGACAAAAGCTATGTTGTAAGTATATGTATGTAAAATGTATATATCTAATGTTATATATATGCATGTAAACATACAAGTGGACATAGCATTTAATGCACATCCCCTTAAGCATATATTATATCAAATCCACTTTTCAAATTATCAATTTTTTGTCAATTCTCAAATCAGGTCAGTAAAACCTCAGATCGAAGAAAAATACAAAGGAAAAATAAAAATAAAAATTACTGTACCTGTTAAGGCTACAGCACTTTCCCTTCTCTCTATACACACCTCTATCCTTGTCTCATTTTTTTTATTTGAACAAACAAAAATAAAAAGAAGTAAAGGCTTCCATTAAAACTTCAAAGAAATCAAAACAACTCAAGAACAGAAGATCAAACTAAAACAAGCAGTATATTTTTAAAGCAGAGTCTCTGTTAAAAAAAAGACTATGAGTAAACTAAAATCTTTTCTTTATACTAATCTATGAGTATGCTTGATAGAAATAGCAGTGTATTGATAAGTTTGTTCGCATAGAAATACATGTATGTATATGTATATGGATGTATATACCAAAGCATGCATAACATTTGTGTATCCTACTCTGTTCCCTTTCTTTCCTTTTCTGTTATGTTAGCTTCAAAATTCCCTGTCACTCAATCTAGTTAGATTTTTGTTAGGATATTACCTTTTTTTTTATTATACTTTGATTTAAAATTAGTTTGGTTAAATATTATTATTATAGAACATAGAAAGGGAGTTTTACATTAATTAAACATACATTAGAGGAAATTCTAGTGTCAAAATGTGTGCTTTTGTTTATGTGAACGTGATCGCCGTTGAAAATGGTGATTTTTGAAGGTGGTTTCATGATTTCTCATTTCGTATTTGATGAGATGGAAGGTGATGATCGAAATTTGGTCATTGATCAATTTTCGACGAACCAGGCTATGTTGGGGGTCAACACTTGGTCGGGAGGAGGCTGAAGCGAAGGGGAGTGTGGAAAAATGGAAAGGTAACTTTTTGATCGACGTGGTGGCCGATCGGAGGGGAAATAGGGTTTAAGGCAAGTTTTTGGGCATGGTCGGTTTTATGGTGACAGTGGCATCATAGAGGAGATTGGAGAGTGCGGTGTAGGGGGAAAAGGTGGAGAGATGAGTGGCGAAGCTTCTGGCGATGTTTGGTGGACTCCGATGGTCGAAGATGACTGGGCAAGGCAACGATTAGGTGGTTGGGTCGTTGCCTGGTGATGATTTTTTTTATTTTCATTTTTTGGTTGTGTCGAGAAGAACTGGGTGGCCAAAGAGGTTGCGTAGGTCGAGGATGACTTGGAGGCAAGGTCGAGGGTGATCGACGAGTCTTCATCGGGTGTGCATGTGCACGGCAGGTTTGCGTGCAGGTCGAAAGCATGGGGGAGATGCTAGAAGGAAAGTGCAGAAATAAAGAAAAGAGAAGAAGAGGAGTTGCCTTGTTTTTGTCGGGTTGGGTAGATTGGGCCTGATTGTTATTTAAAAAAAAAGCAAAAAAATATATAAATGTTAACAATGTTTCACCCAAAAAACTATTAATCCTTAAATACTCATTTTCCTTAATTTAAAACAATGTAGGAAGTTGTAATTTTCCTATCACCCATATTTATTTACACTTGATTAGGTTTTTGTAATTAATGTAATTTTTAATAATTAATGTAAAACAATTTAAACCTTAATTTAATCAAATCCTATGTTAATTTATATAAAATAATTATTAATGAATTTCCAAATTTAATTAAATTTAAAATATATAGTTTTGTAATTAATTTTAAATTATAAGTAAGCAGGTTTTGGAAAATAATTAATTTTTTTTAAAATTAAATAGATAAAGGTTGTGATTGGTTTATATAGACTATAAATTGTTTAAATAGATCAGGTTATGTGATTTGTCTTGATTCTCTTGTGTATTCATTTCAAGTTGTTTCGTGCCCATGATATTAAGTGACCAAATGAATTAAACGATCGAGATTGAAATGTTGAGAGGTTTTATTGGAAATAGACATATATGATTGAATTTCCACTGTAATTGTGGCATTTTGAAATTGAATTGTTTTTGTTAAAAACAACTTGGCCTTAAAATCTGGCGGTTGAATTCGATGAGATCGGATCGGATATCAGTGTTATCCGAAAACCACATCGATCCAAAATAAATGATCAGGTCGTGAAGATCACAAGGGAAGATCCAGAATGAAGATTCACAATGCAAGGGCTATTTGTCGCTAACTCTGAGGGTGATTCCAATATGAGTGTAGTGGGGATAGTTCCTTCGGTTCCATTCGGACCCGGTACGGACTTGCATTGACAAATGCTATCATACCATCGTCACTAGAGGACGATGAGCATTCTAAGTGAATTTTTTCTTAAAAGGTAATAGTAGCCTCAAGCCTCATAAACTGGGAATGACTAAAACATAGGAGGTGCAACAAGACTAAATGGGCTGCTCCCAAGTAAGGTAAGGTTACCCCTATCTAGAGTCCATTTATGTCGGTTGTGTGGGCGGTTGCTGATCCCAGCCATAGGGTGATCTTATTCGGGCTATCCAGCAAGGGGTAGTCCGGTCTTGTGTTGCAGAGGATAGGGAGTGGTCCTCGGTACATTTTTCTAGAGGTGTACTGTGACGTGCGTTGCCCTAGTAGCCCAGCCATTGTATGGAACCCAATCTCCAATAAGTGTCGTACGTTTTGATTGTGCCTAACTATGTTGGAACGTAAGATACAAGCATTCCAGCTATTTCCTATTTTATACTGAAAACCCTAGACATTATGATAATATCATCGGATTTCCTATGAAAGTGTTTTGGTTATCGTAAGGGAAAAAACCGTTTGTATTTATGTGCGGCAAGTCTTACGAGATATCTTTGTTTTCAAATGATTTTTAATTTAAATAAATTTAACCGTTTTACTCACACCAGACCCATGTCTGACCCAGAGTTTATTTTTCATTTTCCCTAAACTCTTGGTACTCAAATTTTTATGAGTAGCCAAGTGATTCCAAGTCTGCTTCGACGTAGTTTGGAGGAGGATTTGGAGCAGGTGGCTTCCGCGTATCTAGTTGTATTTGTTTTCCGATGTATTAGTATTTATGCCTACATTTTGGTTTGTAATGAATAGGCAGGTCACCACGACTATCTTGAAGGATGTTTGTAAATTTGGTGACTCTGATGTACTGTATTTGTGACTTTAAGATATATGTGATGTAATATTATATTTATTCCGTTCCGCTGTGGGATTCTGTGATTTGTTTATAGTTCTTTCTTTCTATATATTTCTTTTCTACCTATTTCTTTCTAATTCACGACTCATCTTTCAATGGAATGAAGGGCGGATCGTCACAATAATAAAGAAAACATTAACCGACTTCAAATAAACTTCAAATTAAATAAAGCAAGTTAATGCAACAAATGCAAACACATGAGTTATAGAGTATGTACATATTCAATACTTATTTCAAATTAACCGATTTAAATTTTTACATAAGCGTTTGTATTATTCTTGCATTAACATAAAAATAACTATATTTTATTACCGAATCATAATTTCTAGTCTTACTTGCTTATTGGACGCATGTCATTACAAACATGTTTTACCTACAATAAAAAGTGGAAATATTACAAAAATCCATTTTAAAATATAAATATATCTATTAAAATGGTCCAACGAAACATATATCAACCTTAATCGAACATAATGAAACCAGAAAGTATAAACTTAAAAGACTAAGTTTGATAAATTTGCATTCAAAGCACATAGGATTCTTTGAATCTTTCATGGAAGCTTCGTAGTATTGATTTCGACAACAAAGATAAGGTAGGGCCATATGACAACAAAAGCCAGGGCAACACATTTTGAAACAATGTAGTTTTGGATAGAGATAAACAGAAGTGTTTTTGTACCAATTCATATTTCTAAAATCCCAAATTACAATAACAAACAAATTAACTTAAAACCAAATCAAAAAAAAAAATGATGAGAAAGATAATCACCTAAAAATTCACTTTGAAGTAATTTAGAAGGCTATGATTAAGGTTGGAAAATCAGAAAGGATAGCAATTAACCATGGTAGGGATAGAAGAGGCATCGACAAGCCCATAAAATGATCAAGTAGAAAATAGGAAGAATCGTCATACAAGCCATATGTTGATGCCAAAAGTTGACATAAACACCCAAAGATTAACAGTAGAGAATAAAATGAAGAAAATAACATGAAAATGAGGAAAACAAAAACATACATCAATTATAGTGGTTCGGCTATTCAAAGGCCCATGTCCACTAAACTTTATTGAAGTCATTGATGAGTTTTTATAGAACTGTTCTTTAGGAACGGTAATGATCCATAAAACTACAAGGATAATACAATAACTTGTTAACAACTAAAAAAATCTCCCAAACTATGCTAATATCCTAATACCTATAGCTGTAGGTCAACAAAAATCACTTGTCCACATTCAAACCCACGTTCCCTAAGTCCAAGAGGGAGTTAGCTGAAGAGATCATGGCCAAGTCATGAATAATCAAGGATCGTTACATATCCATGCCTGGGGATCGGTACCCACCATAAATCCATCTTCTAGATCTCCATTTAACTCATATGGATGCTCCTCTTACTCGTGTCTTCATCTCTATTTCTTTATTTGCATTGTCAATGGCATGGATCTAAGTGATATCCTCGGTTCAAGGATAGAGCAATACTGTTTGGTTTTGGAATTGGTTGTGGTATTTGGTAGAATTTGAGAGCCATCTCGCATAACATGTACCTGGTTGTAAACACCTTTGCTTAATGTAGAATGGAGCTAGTAGCAAGATGGAAAAGCTTTTAGGGATTGGTATCATACCTGGGTCAGGGATTGGTACTAATCCATGAATTCTTTTCCCTTAGGCTTTGAAGTTTTTGATCATAGGTGGGAGATTTGTAGGCCTTTTTTTAGAGATTATTTCTTAGTACTTATTATCTTTGGACTTCATTCGTTGACCTCACTTGGTATCTAGGCTTGGCAATTACATTTTTGATTTTTTTGCTGCATAATTTCTCAATTTGACCGGTTTGACACTTCCGAACATGGCCTGGTCATAAGGCTTGTAACACCCTGGAAATTTACCTAAAATTTAACTAGAATTTAAGAGAAATTTAAATGAAAATTTAATAATAAAAATAAATTTAAGTACAATAAGGACAAAAAAACGAAAATTTTCATAGACATCCGAATTTGGCTATGTGACCTACACCATGTTATTCGTAGCATCTTTTCTAGATGATTTTCATATGCGACACTTCAAAATACATATATTATTCATTGTTCCTCTTATAGTCACTTATTATATTAAATGTTTGTAAAGCTTATATTGTACTTTCAAAACAGTGTATATGAAAACAAAAATTTTGGAGGCTGTTTTTCTAAGATATATATTTTTATGTACTTATATTTTAATTCCTACCACTATAAGATCTGAAAGTATAGAATATCTTAGAACTTACGCTTATGATTATGCTTTAAAATGTTTCAAAATCCCAACAGCTCGTATTTCTCGGCATGACACAAGGTCGTAAGCCACATTGAGTTTTGGAACGATGTGTTGGAAGGTGTGGGTTTGTTATAAGGCTAGAAAAGATTTGCCCCCAAAGAACTTTGGGATGGGACAAGTCGAAGGTTCTGCACTTTTGGTTTCTTGCCTTGTTTCATAAAGATATCATCTTTCTCTCTTTGCCGTTTCGATGAAGTATAGCATCTTTCATCATTCGTTGTACTTCTTTGTTTGGGTTAGGCATGTAAGTTCCATGTAGTATAAAAGATGAAGCATGCTCTCAATGTTCGCTCTTCTAAAGTCAGAAAGCTTTCAACAATTTTCCTTTTCAGATCCTGTAGGTTTGACTTTGTTCTCTTGGAACTTCAACAGTCCAGTGCCATGCCTATACATGCACACATATGCACGCCTTTCATTCCATCACCATTCATCATCATTATTACAAATTTTTTTTTTAGGGTTTGGTATCGATCCCTAATCAGGGATCAGTACCGATCCACGATGCCTACAAATGAGGCGCTTTATGTGCCTAGGTCCACGCTTCGTGCCCTACATAGCCTCTGAACCTCCACTTTCATTTTTCCACTTTTATTTACTTTGAGCTTTGAGATGCTTCTTCTCCAAGAATTCATGTCGCCATTTCAAAAATTTCACGTCGACGAACTAATGCCACAAGCCATCGCATCTAGCTGCCATCGCCATTAGAGCCTCCATGCTCCTAGTCCATGAGCAGCGATTTCTTGAACGACTCAAGGGCGAGATTTGATCATACCCGAAACCAAGCAACTCGAATTGCTTTATGTAGGTATTGTGGCTTTGTTGGCATCACCAACGATCGAACGTCGTCCACTTCTCTAGGCTAAGCTTGACTAGAAGATAAATGAAGGAAGAAAATGTTCTTCTCAGGGATCGGTGCCGATCCTACACCTTAGAGGATTTTCACAAGAAGTTTGAAGGCATTGATCTCCTTTGCAAAATGAAGGAGCTGCTTGAGTTTAAGTGACACTTTCTTAAAGCATGACCTAAGTTTAGCACCTTGGTGTATTGGCTTGGGTTGACATTAGCTTCTACTTGAGTTAAACCCGAGGTTTTGCAAAAGTTTCATGTTCTCGGTGAAAATTCCCAAATATGGCTGTAGAATTGTACTTAGAGTTATATAATCAAATTCGATTAAGCCGTGGTTAATGATGCCAATCTGTTGGGACGGTCTACGATGACGGTCACTTTAGATATTAAATCAGCATTCGAATGAATTGTTTCTCAATTTATTTTTGAATAATAAATCTTAATTACACGATGTTAGATGCATGCACCATCCACTGTACGCTTGAACTGCACCATATTGCCCTCCGTTGATATATGAGATTCAAGTGATCAACATGCATTGACGTTCATCAGGTTTGGTACATTGACTTTACAGTGCTATTTTCTAGCATGAAGATTATAACTTTTATTGTGTCTGATATCACTTATGTGTGAAGCTTTATTAGTTATAGATCATAGGCATTTTGTTCGTCCGCTATGGCCGCAGGTCCGTCAACTTCAAGATATATGGTATCTTACATAGAATCCAATTCTACTACGGTTCCCGTAGCAAGACATACTCCTTAATCAACTGGCCATCAAACAACACAACCTTTAGAAATGATTTCTTTTGTTCCCGTCGATGGGCGTATGGTCGGGATTTCCCCTGACGTTCATATGGGTAATGCTATAATTTTAGATGACCAATGGGACTCCTCTGCATTGAAGGTTGATGTGGATTCCCTTTGAAGGATATGTGAGAAACATGGCATTCCATTTGAAGATGTGCTAGTTCCTTCGTGCCAACAGTGGGCACGTCTTCCGTCCGTGGGATATACGGCTTGTAACAATCATGTATATGGCTGGTTGTGTCCTACCATTCAGCAACTTCATCCGAACAATTTTTCAATTTATGAAATCAGCTTCAAACTAAGTACACCCCAATAGCTATGCTTTCTTGAACAACATTTATATTATTTTTGCCCACCATTTGGATCGTTAGCCCAACGCTCGGGAAATCTGATACTTGTACAGCTTCAAAAATGGAGATGGTCTCCTTTACTTATATATCTAGAACCTTCCAAGGGTCGAATTGTAAAGAGTCTCTGGGACAAATTGAGCTATATTAAAGATGAATTCTTTTTTATGCATTGCCCTCCTAGGTTTACATAAAGATATTTGTTCGAATGTATGTCTTACTTCCATCCTATTTTATGTGGATAATATAACTTCAATTACTCATATGATTATTTCTTGTTCTTGCAATGCTTAAGAAGGCCTAGCGGAGCAGCTTAAGTATGCACTCTTGCATCCTCCATCAAGTCCCACTCAGTGAAAGGATATGAGGGCACTTCTTACTGATGAGAATTTGAGAGCTTATAATCTTTTGGAAAGGGATCATGGCATTGGCCATGTTCTCAGAGTTGGTGATGAAGATAATGACGGTTCTTTGTCAAAGAACGACGACGAAAACTAGGAAGTGCGCGCAGTATCGAGTCTTTTTGTGGTGACTGGAGAAGCATATAAGCAGACCGAGGAAGGAATAAGTGGTGGAGGAGATAAGGACTATGATGATATTAGTCGTGAGTCCCCCAATGATGAAGGTGGTGGTGACCAGGCTTTTCTTCTAAAGTAACGACCCATAATAAAGATCATCTCGTTGCAAACTTCCATATAACCTCCACCAGCCATTGTAACAGATAAAAATCCTATTCCACCTATTGAAGACATATATTAGAAACCTCAATCCGATTCCAAATGAGTTCTGTTCTTACGTCCTAGGTAACATTGGTATGGGGATATTGGATCCCCCATCTATCTACTAGATGAAGTGCCCGCCATTCACGTAGGGGAGGTCACCCATGTTAGCAAACTCCAAGTCCACAATCTGTGAGGAGACACTAAGATACATACACACACCCACACAACGTTACACTTTTTTTAGTTCATGCTTGACCTTTTTTAGTTGACGCTTGCTCCTGTCTTGTTTGAGCTAACTCGCTTATGTTTCATTGCTGATTCAATGGAGCACAGAGGCATGTACGATACCATTAAAAGCTAGGGGAGTAAGCAAAGGAAGCGTGAGTCGTCCAATCGTCCTCATGGCTTTTCCTATAATTCTTATCTGTGGAGGAACTCTAGTCGAGACCATAGAAGTCCGAAAAGAGGCTACAGATCTCGCAGTCATCTCTATGACATTGGAGTCGGTCACCCGTGCCCGTTAGTTTGAACCTGTACTCAAGGAAACCTAATTACATTCTGTATATAGACGTTCCAAATGTTCTTGCTTCAAAACAACCATAGATATCCTATAATGTATCACATTGCTCCATGGAACTATTGGGTCCAACACTTATGATATTCCCTATTCGAGGCCCGACAAGAGAGTAGTTCGAATAGAGAAGGAGATGGTTTCTAATCCTCACATGAATATGTTGAAGTGCACTTTTTTGAAAATCTTTTTTGATTAAGTCATTTTTGTCCCTAAGATGAAGGGAATTCCTCCATACACTAGAACCGACACTATGGATTATGTCGATGATGTGTATCATTAATATTTCAAATGAAGGAGGATAACTGAAGTCATTTCTGATGGCGCCTACAAAAAAACCATGAAGCTCGATGGAACTTAGAAAAAGAAAAAGACAAGAATATCATCTCCGCCCTTGACTAGGAGGTCAAAATACTTAGTGCATCATTGACCGAGGCCAAGAAACATGTGAAGTTAGAAAAAGAAAAGGACAAGCATATCATCGCTTAGATGCATGCATAACAATGACCAATATTTTTGCTCAGATAATGTGAGTCATTTTCTATCATCAATTAGCTAAATAAATAGATTACTTTGTTATCTTTTAATTGGGTTTTGTCCAACCAATGATAATGTTTGAAATTACATTATCTCCATTCTCGAAGAATAATGGCCTAGATGCTTGTCACCAAGCATTCTTTTTAGGTTAGGGCTAAACCAAGGTCTTGACTGGAATTGGTTGCTTAGTGCGGCAGTCTGAACATCCATTTTGTGGATGCTTTCCTCCGATCTTGCTTAACCCTGAGCATCAATTGGGGTTGATTATCTGAAATGGTGGTTATAGTGTTCATCCTTGGGTACTTGGGCGAAGATCTCACTTATCTCCGGACGTGGATCTTTGACCTCACCATTCTCTGGGTGAGGAGTTTGAGCTCTACTAAACTCCAGGTTAGAACTTTGTCATAACGTAAATCATTTGGTTTGCCAACTTTGGGAAATGGTTCTTAGGGTGAACTACCTTGTTCGACTCTCTATGTGTTTAATACTTCAATGTCAAAGTCGTGGGCCATAGGAGTTATTTAGCATCTACTTCAGATGCTCAAAATAGTCATATTCCTTGGGTCTATTTATGGACCACAAAGTTTGATTGGCACCTATCTCCAGGCACTTACAATTATATATTATATAAGCATATACCATTCAATCATGTTGTTGTTCGCACTGTGCAAATTTAGCTAATGAGAATGAAAATTCATCGTTTCCCAAAGCCAATTCATTACATATCCACAATAACAACCAATCACACCTCTTTACCTTGAAATTAACAAACTATGTACAAAGATAGTTCTAGGTGAAATAGCATCGTAAATATTCGCTTTTCCACGCCCTCGAAAGTGAAATTCCGTATATAGTCGCTAGCTTGAATGTTCGATCTCCAAGCCTATGTTCAATAGCATACTGACCTTCGCAAGTCGGGCCTATGTTCGTTGGACCACGAAAGATTTTAAGAATGAGATCCCCAATCTCGAAGGTATGGTTTCTAACCTTTATGTTGTATTACCAAGTTACTTGCTTTAGATGAGTAGCGACTCTCAAATCAGCTTCATCACACTTCTCATCGGTAAGTTGAGGGACCCGAGTAGGAGTTCCTCATTCTTTTTGGGATCATAGTTGATCTAACGACGAGATTGCACATCCAATTCAATTGGAATCATGGACTCCGACCCATAGGCCAAAGCTAACGGGGTGTGACCAATTGTGGATTTGTGAGTCATTTGATAGGCCCAAAATGCTAGTGGTAACTCATCAACCTACTTGCCTCTGGCCTTTGTCAATCACTTTTTCAAAAAGGGCTTAATGATTTTGTTCACTACTTCCACATTTCCATTCACCTATGGATGCACTATGGCGGAGAATCTTTTCTTAATATGATACTTACTGCATAAGTTCTTGAATTCTGTGCTATCGAGTTAGGTCTTTCTATCAAAAATGAGCGTTTATGGGACTATAAACGATTGATAATGTTCTTGACTAATATGTTAATCACCTTATTCGTGGTGATTGTGGCAAGTGATTCCGCCTCAGCCCACTTCATAAAATAATCAACTACAACAATAACGTACTTTGCCCAACCATTCAACATTGACAACACACTAATAATATTGCTTCCCTATACCGCAAATGGCCATGGGCTGACTATTTGCTTAATATCCATAGGCATGGCTCTAGGAATTTTGGCAAATCTCCGGTATCGATCACACCTCTTGGCGTAATCGGCTGCATCTCTATTGACGGTCATCTAAAAGTATCCATAGAGAAGAACTTTCTTTGCTAATAGTTGATCCTCCAATATGGTTGCTATAGGCTAATTCTTGAACATCCTAAGGATCTTTTTGGCTTTCTCCTATACGACACTCCATGGGAAGGTTATAGAAAAACCTATTCTATATAAAAGCCCATCCTAAACACTAAATCATGGAGCCTGGCGAAATAATTTTCTTCATTCACTCCTCCCATCTGGTAGGGTTCCTTTCAGTAAGTACTCTTTAATCAGAGTCATCCACGACTCTTTTTCAGGTTCATCCTCTAAGATCCAATCAATATCCACCTGGTTGGTGCTCGAACATGATAATACTTCTACTAGAACTAAACCTTGAGTCGCACATCCTCGAAGTTAGCCAACTTGGCTACATAATTGACTTTTGTGTTCTCCTCCTTGGGAATGTGCGTTATCGTGCAATACTCAAAATCATTGAGCAATTCCAGAACCTCCATCAAATAAGGGACTAACCTAGTGCCCTTTGCTTGGAATTCCTTCTTTACCTAGTAGACCGCCAACTGAGAGTCACTGTTATGTGAAAGATCTCGACTCATAATTCCTTTGCAATGTTGAGTCGTGTAATTAGCGCTTCATACTCGACCTCATTGCTCATTGCGGGGAACTTAAGTTTTAAGGCATAGCAAAATAATCATTCCTAGGGGTTATCGAAACTGCTTTTGCCCATGAGCAACATTCGTTGGATGCTCCGTCCATGTACAGCTTCCATTAAGCACTCTGTTATACAACTTCTTCCCTTTCGTCATCTCGAGCAGTGAACTCAGCGATGAAATCGTCCAATGCTTGGCCTTGGTTCGCCCTCTTAGGATGGTATGATATATCATACTGAATTAGTTTAATATTACACCTTAACAATCTCCTAGATGTCTCAGATCGTTGCAGGACTTGTCTTGAAGGCTGGTCAGCCAACACCTTCATTGGATGAGCATGGAAATAAGGACAGAGTTTCGTCAATGAAATCAACAAACAATGTGCCAGCTTTTCCAGTTTTGGATAATTCCTTTCAGCTCCCGTTAATTGCTTATTGATGTAATATGCTGACCTTTGGATTCTAGTTTCTTCACGTAAGAAGGCAACACTCAAAAAAGCACAGATGCTGCTAGATAAACAAATGAGTCTTTTCTTTCCAAAGGATTCAATAAGATAGGTAGCCTTTTCATGTGATCGACCAATGCTCAGAAGGCATCTTTGCATTCTTGCATCCAAGCAAAGTTTCTCTTCAACACTTTGAGGTTATTGAAGAATGGTGTGTATTTATCTGTAGCCCTTAAGATGAATCGGCTCAGCATTGCTACTTTCCCATTTAGACTCTGAACCTCTTTAATCGTCTTTGGGGTCTCCACATGCTTTAAGGTTTCAATTTTCTTTAGATTGGCCTTAATTCCTCTCAAGTTCACAATGGAACACCAGAACTTCCCTAATGCAACTTCGAATGAAATTTTAGTGAATCGAGCTTCATTTCGTATTTTTAAAGCATGCCAACATTTCTAACAAGTCCTCTAAATAGTTCAGTGATCGCCGAGCCTTTACTAACCTAACTTCCACATACACCTTCATTGACTAGCCAATTTGAATTTTGAACATCGAATTCACCAGTGTCAACATGACAAGGTAACAATATGGTCCTAGGTTAGTTTAGAAGCTGAAATGTTCCTGGTTTGGGATGTGCGGTGGATGATTATAACCATAGTAAGCGTCCGTGAATGCAGTAATTCATGGCCGACGGTTGAATCTACCGGTTGGTTGATTTTTGATAATTGAAAACTATCCTTCGGGCATGCTTTGTTCAAGTCTAAATAGTTGATGCATGTCCTCCATTTCCCATTAGTCTTCTTTACTAAGATCGGATTAGATACCCACTCCGGGTATAGAGCATCGCAGATGAAGCCGTTGCCTTTTAGCTTGTCCACTTCTTCTTTCAACACAACAGATCGCTCCGGAGCTAAACTACGCTGTTTCTATTTCATTGGGAGACACCAAGGATTCACATTTAGTGCGTAGCATGCTATATTTGGCAATATTCCACATATTTCGAAATGTGTCCAGGAAAACACATCTATGTTTGCCTAGAGAAAACCCCGTCAATTCTTTCCTCGTGCTCATGCCTAGCCGAGCCAATTTTCAGGACCCGTGTAAGATCATCCTAATTTACTAGGATTCAAATCGTCAACTCCCTCACATCCTATGGCTCTTTCCTTGGATCCATAGCAATATGGAATCTACTACGCCGACTGATTCAAGCTTAGGTAGTGGTTGCTATGCGTCCAATGTCTTTGTTTAGAGAGTTTTCTCTGCGTCCTTTCCTTTCTTGTGTCACTATGCTTCTTTTAGTTCTATGACGTAGAATTCACATCCAACACTCTGGTCTCCTCGAATGATGCCTACCCCATCTTCGTAGAAAATTTCATTGTCGAGTGCTATGGGGCAAGGGCCATCCAAAAGCTAGCTAGGGCCAATTAGCCCAAGAAAGTGTTATAAGAAGAAAAATAACCGTCACCATGAAGGACACAACTCGCACTCTCTTGAGGCCACCTTCACCTAGAATCATGGTAAATCTACACAACCCAGGTTCACTCGCCACTCCGTTAGACCCTTGAAATCGAGATTCACACGGCTTCAGATGCCGACCATCCATCAGCATTTGTTCATAAGCTTTTTCAAAAAATATGTTCACCGAACTACCACAATCAAGCAACACCTTTCTCACAATCGCCTGCTCAATTGTGACCGTTACTAAGGGATCTAGCGTAAGTGCTTCGACCCCATCAACATCCATATTTCTAAACACAATATCATTAATCATTGTCCTGAGCTACTTTGCCGGAGCTCTATCTTCAACAAGAAAGCAACCTTGTTGCGTAGTATACTTTAAAGAACTTGAATACCTCTCCATCTCTTCAAATCCAGATGAGGTCCACCAGAGATCATGATTATAACCAATATTTTTCCAAGCTGCTAAGGCTCGTCATTACTAGGCCTTGCTTGACCCCTTTAGAGTAGTTGCCCTAGGGTTGCGCATTCTCTTACATGCCATCCTATAGGGCTTCCACATGCAGCTGAAGCCTTTTCTTTCGAGTTAGATCCTCAATCACATCTCAAAAGTTCCCGTATTCATTCGTGTTATGACCATGGGTCTTGTGGATGTGGCAAAACATCCCAAACCTCTTCTCTCTCAAACGACTCCCTAAGAGCCTGATTTTTGTACTTTTCAGTAGCTCGTGTCGGAAGGTACATATTCTCAACCAAATCATTCAAAGGTGTATAATCTTCGTATTTCAAACACCTCTTCAAATCAGGTTTCCTTCCACCATTACCTTGATTGTTTTTCTTCTGGTTATTACCTTTATTTCTCACCTTCATAGCTATATTTATGGAACTTTAACTAGATTGCTTCATAGCGATATTGCACTGAATTACATCAGCTAATCGGCCACCATCGGTCATTCCAACAGTCGTACTTGCCTCTTCTAAGTGCAAGAACTGAGCCCCTTCCTATGGAAAACATCTATTGTCGATGGGGGTTTCATCTTTAACCACCTTCAAAAGTCTGTGTCGATATGTATCCCCTTAATCAAAGCCATTAACACAATGTCTTCCTATGCATTGCTCGCTTCCATCATAATTGTATAGAACCTACTTAAAGAGTCCTTCAGTGACTCTCCCACTCCCTAGAAGAGGTTTGATAACGACATCACATGTTTGGGACATGTTGTATGCAAATGTAATTGCTCAACAAACTTTCTTATAGTTGGTCGAAAGATGATGTAGACCTTGATGAAAGCGGAATGAACCACATTGTCGCTACACCATTAAGGAAAATTGGACAACTTCTACATATCATCGCATTCGTTGCTCTTTCATATCCATTTGCCATTTGTATTTTAGCAAATGCTGCCTTGGACCGACTATTCTGTTATAGGACAATATTGTTGGCATTGCAAACCTCCATGGGTATTCCTCGTGCAGTATCTCTTAGGTGGATATGTTCCTACAAGGGAAAGAGCCCCATTGATCATTACTTCTGTGCTGGTTCTCACTCACTAGTTTCTTTACCATATCAGCCAGTGACCTTGGCTTGGCTTAATCAACTGAGCGTCGATAATCATAGACTGCCCCAAGTGAATAGTTTTGCAAATAGTCTCGGCTAGTTCCATGATACCTTAATTCTCTTCTTTTGGAGAACAATTCGTTCGATTGACGCGTTCTTACGCTTTCTATGATGTGGAGCAGCAGTGGCCGCCTGACCTCCAACATTCTGGCCATTAGCAACACAAACAACATCACCTTCAATACCACTATCAAAATTAGCAACATCTCCATTGCCCAAGTCGAAAACTCGACGTTCAGTACCAATCCTTAGGTTCGTTTTGGTACTGATCCAGAGTCTCCTACTATGGGCTTCGTCCCATCCATCTCTCGAAGCATATGTTTTCTTTCATTTTATTTTCTATTTTCCATCTTGATGTTTTTAGTAGATGAAGAAGAACTATCTTTTGAGTCAGAAGGTGATAATTCTCTCCTACTCCTTCTACGACTACAGGCCATTTGCCTCCTCAATTCATCCCGACTTTCCTACGCCTTTTCATTCATCTACTTCATCATGCGATTGATCTCAACTAGCATTATCATATCCTAGGGATTTTGAATTTCAACAATTGCTGGTTGAGCAACTTCTTCAACGTGCTGAGAACTGGCATTCTCAACATTGGTAGTTGGTTTTGGAGGTAGCGAATTTCTCATTTCATAGGGCCATAATTTCAAAGGATCTTGTGGTAGATTCTACAAAAATCTAATAGTCGCAAATCACAACGACGAAACTGATAGATCTACCCCGCGGACCTAATCAACCCAAAGTATTAAATAGATCTTAATAACCTAAGATCGTTACGCTCTTAGTGGAAACATCAAAATGTTTATGCAAAAATTTGGCATAAATACGCAAAGATTAACGGTAGAGAGAAAATGAAAAAAATAACTTGAAAATAAGGAAAACTACATCATGTAACAATTATAGTGGTTCGGCTAATCAAAGGCCTACGCTACCAAAACTTTGTTGAAGTCTTGGATGATTTTTTGCAAAACTATCCTTAGGGATCGATGATGATCCATGAAATTACAAGGATAAATTTTTAACAACTAAAAAAGATCCCCCAATCCCACTATTTATAGCCGTAGGTCGACAAAAATCACTAGCCCAAGTTCAAACCCATGTTCTCCATATCTAAGAGGGAATTAACTGAAGAGATCATAGCCACATCATGAATAATCAAGGCTTGATATCGATCCATGCTTAGGGTCGATACCAATCCATTAATCTATCATTTGAATCTCTATTTAACTCATATGGATGCTTGCCTTGCTCGTGTTTTCATCTCTGTTGCTTTATTTATATTGTCAAAGACATGGATCTGAGTTATCTCCTTGGTTCAAGGATGGAGAAATAATGTGTGACTCTGGAGTTGGTTGTGGTAGTTGACACAAACTTGCAAACCATCTCACATAGCATGTGGTTGTAAACAACTTAGTTTGACATAGAATAGAGGTGGCAACAAGATGGAAGAGATTTTTGGGATCGATACCAAACCTTGATCAAGGATCGGTGCCGATCCATGAATACTTTTCTCTTAGGCTTTGAAGTTGTTGATCATAGGTAAGATAAGTGTAGGCCTTTGTTTGGAGATTACTTGTTATAACTTGTTATCGTTAGATTTCATTCATTGACCTCACTCGATATTTGGGCTTGGAAGTTACTATTCGGGATTTTCAACTGGATAATTTCTCAGCCTGACCGACTTGATGTGCGCAAACATGGCCTGGTTACAAAGTTGTATAACAACACGTAATTGGGTTTACTGGAGGAGAATCGAGGAGGATGAAGATTAAGAGAAACCATAAAAAAAATTCCTTTGAAGTTAAATGGAGGAAGTTGTTTGACTGTGAATACCACATGAACCGAGTAATTAAATGCGCTCAATGGTTTAACCCAGCAAACCAACTTATTTTTTAGTGAATTGGACTGGGTAAATGAGTTGGTTGTATTTTTGACACCCCTACTACTACATTGTTATAAACTCTATAAATTATTTACTTTTTTTATTGACGACCTAGGAATAATGGATTCTTGACTTTTCACCTATTTTAGCAAGAATATATGTTCTAAATGCACCTCGGAACGTAAACTAAGTGTTGTTAACAAATTATTAAAAATATTAAGTTATGCATGTAGATTTTATATGAAGGAAAATGTCAGAAAGTGGCCAGCAATGAAAGGAACATAAGAGATTGAACTTTTATTTATTAGTTATCGTTACGTACAACCATTTGAAATATATTTTATTAAGAAAATTTAAAATAAAACATCAATGATAATGCTTTCGTGCAATATAAAAATTGATATTATCGACCTAGCATGCAGACTGATATTGCCTTATGTACCAAACAATGCTATCCATTTCAATTTTAATAAGGATCCCACAAGACCAGCGCAGTCGTAAACTGAATAGGGTATATTCTTTTTTAGTTGACAAATCAGTTGCTTTTGTACATTTAGGCGATGTGGAAATAATGAGTTCACCTACAAAATTAGTTTTGCTAACAACTATCAATTTTTTTTTCATGCATCTGGATTTTATGCGAGTGAACATGCTAGAACGTAATAGATGGGTTCGATATGAACTTGTATTTGTTAGTTATCATTATAAATAATTGTTGGAAATTTGATTGAATTAATTTAAAATAATTAATGGTAAAAAATTCATAATGAATGATAATAATTTTAGATCTCATAACAATCCTTCATTTCAGTAACGCATACAATTTCCATTCTGCCTATTTAAATAATAGAGAGCCAGACGGTAAAACACAAGACAACAGATAATTTTCTTTCTTCTTCTTCTCCCTCTGCCATTTCTCTCTCTGTAGAATTCTTCCAAGCAATTATATTAGAAAGTGCTAAATTTAAAACAATCTGCTGTCATGCAAACAACAAATCTACCAAATTTTAGAGGCTACTTAATCCTGGGGATTGACAATTGATAACTAGCCTTGCACCTTGGGGATAAACCCAAATCGTCTTAAAGAAAGAAATGAATTACGCGATTCGACCATTTCTAGCAATCAAATCCAACAATTTTTATACGATTCCACCTATTGCAAATGACCACGATCAATGATTTTATTGGAATAATACTGTCAAATACCAACATGCCCTTTAGATTCGAGGGGCTATACTTCAAAAGATGGAGGTAGAAGATGAAATTTTTTCTAGCAATGAAAAAGGAAATCCATGTTATGACCGTCAACAAACAGCCACTGTTTAATCCATCCGCCGAAGTAGAGAGCAAGAACCAGCAATCCAAGATCAAGATGAACTCCTGTACAAAAACTTCATTCTAAATAGCCTCTGCAATAACCTATATGACTACTTCATTGCATAGGACAAGTCAACTAAGGAGATGCTGCTGAAGAAGTATGACATGGAGGAAGCTAGAGAAAAGAAACACGCAGTCAGCTGCTGCCTCAAATATCAGATGTTCGATGATAGGTCATTAGAGACACAATCTCATGAGCTTCAAAAATAGCTCATGAGATCGGCTCCAAAGGTATGACTATTGACGATTTCAAGTTGCAATATTTGTTGATAAATTGCCCCTAGTTGGAAAGAGTTCAAAATAATCTTAGACGTAAAATTAAAGAATTTTCACTCGAAAAATTAATACCTGCCTTCGAATTGAGGAGGAATCCCAAAAACATGATATAAAAGAGGAAGTGCTTACAGTTTCTAGCAACACTATGAAGGCTCGGGTTTTGAAACCGAATCCCAAAAACTCTAAGAATGAGAATTGTAATCTAATCAGAACCGCAATGGTAACCTTCAAAGGAGCCATACTGCACCACAGCAACAACCACACTTAAAAATTGATTCTAGTTAGTTTACTTGTGTAACACCTCTAATTTAGATTAACATTATTCAGGAGATTTAATTAGATAAATTAATTAGAATAATATGATGATTATAGTGATAAGGGAATTGAGATTTGAAAATAAGTATGGTTGTGCCTTAACCAAATAAATCTATAAGCATGTTTTGTAACTTAAGAATATAGTTGAATAGGGAAAGGGTAATATAGGAGTAAATAAGATAACATAACCCCTAAACCCTTATTCCTTCTCATTCATGTTATCATGTCGCCTAAGCCGATGATGTTGATGTTAATGGAAAGAAGGGCGGATAGCCTATGAAGCTCGAAATCATCATCCTCGGCAAGGTATATGATGCCACATATGTTGTTTTAAAGCTTTAGATGGAGGTGGAGAGCTTTAAGGGTTGACGTCGACATGATATGATATCGACGTTGATCAAACTAAGATATTTTGAAAGCAACAAACCTTATATCATTTTCACATGTATATGGAAATATAAATTGATTTTTATAAAATGGCATTAAACTTTGAGAATATGAAAAGATGATTTCTTGTTAATTTTGGGGTTAAGGGCATTAACCATATTTCCGTAGAAGAATGATTACAAAGAATTAAACTATGGATATTTATATTATTATGTGAATTTGATTCGTCATTATAAATGCTATTATTATCATATTCGCTTCATTGTTAACCCATAACTGTATTTAGGGGTATTGAGGGAAGAATACCAGCTAGGTTGATCCAGTAATGAATATAAATTTACTTAACTCCTGTATGAGTGAAATTGCATCTAGAAGGTTAGATAGATCAAAATATAGGATGCCCAAAACTGAATAAAAGATTATTGAGTTAGACAGGTTCTTAGTTAGTCCATGAAAACTATGTTATAAGAAATGTTATTGGCAGCGGCCAATAGGTACTTAGTGATCCCATGAAAACTACGTCCGTAATATGTTATTGATAGAGATAAATAAGTTCATAATAAGCCCATGAAAACTATGATTTGAGAGAAGTTATTGGAGAATCTAATATGTTCACTGTGATACCATGAAGTTGGAAAAAATTATTGAAAAATCCAATAGGTTCACAATCATCCCATGAAAAAAAAGATTGGATAAAGATATTAGTAGAAACCAATAGGTTCTTAATGATCCATAAAAATTATGAAATCTAACAGTTAGTCCGTAAGATTGGAATAGGTTATTAGTCAGCCTTAAAAAGTAGCCCTAGAAACTATAAACCGAGACAAATAGTTAAATAAATTGGGATGAGAAATCTAGGGGATATTGCAGTTTTGAATATCATCATATTATGTTATTTTTTGACCATTTTGGCTGCATATGTATAATATATGATTATTTTATTATGGTTAAGATACTAGTGAGATGAAAATTCATTCCGCTTAGCGACGTGGCCTCACTAGATATCTAGTTGGTCCGAGATGGTAGGTTATTATTCACACCAGGCTTTTTGTCTGACCTGAAGTTTTTGTCTTTCCCGTTAAACTCTCGGTACTCATTTGAGTAGATCGAAGTAAAGGTTTTTCAGGACGAATAAGTTTTCGAAGACGTGTAGAAGGCAATCTTGCTAGCGGGTGTTGTATAACTGTTTTCTTCTATGTTTTGATTTTACTTTTGTGTTGCGATGGCAAGTTGTATTAAATGCCTCATATTTGACTCTGATCATCCAAGGGGGTATCTTCATATGTCGCTCTTGGAATATGTTATAATAAATATATTTTCTCTAAAGGTGGTTTGTGAATCAGGATTATGTAATGAAATTGAAATCTTATTGTGAAATTAAACGGGAATTTTTTTTTAAAAGCTATGTTGAATTTTCCATATTCACATGTTTCTGGTATTAACAAAATGATTAACATAGCCACATTTTATCACCATAAATTAATAACTACGGGTGATTGCAGCATCTGTAGCACTTAGTTTCGGACCTCAAAATGAGGGATGTTACAGTTTGGTATCAGAGCATAGGTTTATGTAAACTTAAAAGGAATTTAAACCTAAAGGATTTTGAAAACACAATCCAACGAATCAAAGAATAAGATTGGGGTTGGGATATTGTATTCTGCTACATATGAGTATGTATTCCCTTCTCATTTAAACCATTCTTCTATATCTTACTATGGCTCGTATGCAGAATTACGAGAAAGAAAGATATATAAGTAGGGAACGAAAGAGTGAATCTAGGTGTAGGAAGCACCACGACTAACGAAAATGCTCGAACAAATACCAGGATAAACAGGATCGATAGGAAAATTCTAATCAAAACGTAAATGTCAACTTAGGTGCTGGAACTCGACCAGTAGATATAGGGATGATGTATCCGTTCTTCGTTAACATGATGCAAGCTGGAGCGACTGCAGGAGTAGCTAGAGAAAATGCTATGAACGCGCAAGGAGCAAACACCATGGTGCTAGTTGGCAGTAATTATGCCAAGCTGAGTAGGGACTATTATAGTCTTGGAGGAAAGCCTTCTCTTAGAATAGAGGATATTGTAGAAGTGGAGAATTGGCTGTTGTATTGTAAGAGAATTTTTGTTGATCTCGGTTTGGATTATGAGCAGAAAAGGAGACCTGCTTCGAGGCAGTTGTAGGGAATAGCATTGTTCTGGTGGAATGGAGTCACCGTAGATGTTCCTGAGGAGGAGTTGACTTGGTCATAATTTCAAAGGAGGTTCAAAGAAAGATTCTTGTCTGAAGTTGCCAACTTGGTTTTGCTAAGAATGTTTATGGGCATGGAGCAAGGAGCAATGTTGGTAACTGAGTATGCCACTAAATTTGATGAGCTATCTGGATATGGATATATTACCATTGACACCGTCATTAAAAGGAATGAAAATTTTATTCGAGATTTAAACCAGAGTTTGCTAAGGCAACTATGCCACATCTTCAAGACCCGAGCAATGTTGTAGTGGAGATGGCAATCCAGAGTGAAGAGATGCTTTCTACTTTTGGAAAAGAGAAGCAGGGTGAAACATAGGATTCTTAGGGGAAGAAGAGAAATTTGTTTAAAGTAGAAAGGAGCTCGGAAAGGAGGAGCTGCCAAGAAAGGGAAGGCTGATCTAGTTTGCTACAAGTATGATAAGAAGGGACATTTTACTCAAGAGTGTCAGTCTGGCAAAGGGAATAAAGTTGTTAATAAGAAAGGAGTAAAATGCTTCAACTGTGACCAGATGAGGCACTATAAGAATCAGTGTCTAGAACTAGTCAGAGCGGACAAGGGAAAAGTTTGTGCTTTGGAACCATCATCATCTAGACCAACAACAGCTAAGAAGGGATAATCTATGACGGAAGGTGCGCTTTTGATCCATAGTAAACCAGTTAGGATATTATTTGATATCGATGCATTGCGTTCATTTATATCTCAGTGTTTGGTAGATAAGTTATGCTTAGAACCATCATACCTTGTTACTTCCTTAAGGGTTGTGAATCTGATAGGAAGGTATGCAACTCTGGGAATGAAATGTGACCAGTTAGAACTTAATTTGTTAGGTCATAAGTTTGCATGCAATTTGTATGTCTTTGATTTCATAGGCTTCGAATCATATTGGGTATGGATTGGTTAGATAGATATGATGCTAGGATATTTTGCTAGGATAAGGAAATATCATTAAGACACTCTAATAGTCATAACCGAATCATATACTCAATGGAGAATTCGATTTTGAATGTCTGTGCCTTGTTGGGTTCAATGGAAGTAGAAGAAGATTTGAATCAGGTTTTAATAGAAAGAGAGTTTGTAGATGTTTTTATATCAGTTATAGGACTACCACCGAAATGAGCTATCGAATTTCGAATAGATCTTATGCCAGAAGCAGAACCCATGAGTAGACCACCTAGTAGGATGACACTTACCTAGATGAAGGAGTTAAGGTACAACCGAAGGACTTAGAAGGAAATAGTTTTATTAGACAAAGCAATTCACTTTGGGGAGCGGCAATGGTGTTCGTAAAGAAACCAGATAGGTCGTTAAGGTTGTAAATTGACTACCGTAAGCTGAATGAGAAAACGATTAGGAATAGTTATCTTTTTCCAAGAATCGACGATTTATTTGATTAGTTGAGTAGAGCCAAATTGTTTTCCCAATTGAATTTGGCCATAGGTTTTATCAGCTAAGAGTGGTGGAGGACAGTATTCCTTTATGGTGTTTTGAACGAGATATGGTTCATACGAGTGGTTCATAATGACATTAGGGTTAACCAATGTGCTAGCTTTCTTTGTATATTTGATGAACCGAATTTTTCAAGAGCATATTTTGGTATATTCTAAGGATGAAAGAGAGCATGAGGTTCATTAGAATAATGTTGGAGACATTGAGATAGCATCAGATGAAAGAAAACTTTTCGAAGAGTCATTTCTGTAAGAAACAGGTTAAGTTTCTTGGTCATGTAGTTTCAGAGAAAGGGTTATCAGTCGATCCAGCTAAGATCGAAGCAGTTAATAGTTGGAAGAGACCCGAAAAAATGACCAAGGTAAGAATTTTTCATGGATTGGTGGGATATATCCGGAGATTGATCAGGGATTTTTCACAGATAATAGCACCTCTGATTAAGCTAACAAAAAAGGACGTTAAGTTTGTTTGGTCTGATAAATGCGAGGAAGCGTTTCCTTAAGTTAAAGTATTTATTGACTAATTTGCATGTGTTAGTTGTGCCAGATGGTAATCAAGGGTTAGTAGGGTATGCAGATGCATGAGGAACTAGATTAGCAGTTGTGTTAATACAAAAGGATAAAGTGATTGTCAATGCTTCTCGACGGCTTAGATTGCATGAAGTAAGATATTCGACCCATGATTTATAGTTGGCAGCGGTGATCTTCGTATTGAAAGTTTGGAGACATTACCATTTAGGAGAAATATTTGATTTGTAATGGATCATAAGTCTATAAAGTATTTATTCTCTCAGAAGAAGTTGAATATAAGACAGCAGAAGCGGCTTGAGTTTTTAGCAGCTTATGATTTCGATATAGAATATACACTGGGGAAAGGTAATAAAGTAGCAGATGCTCTTAGCAGAAAACATCAGAATGTGGTGTTAGCTATGTTGGTAGAATGGAAGGATCCTGAGGCATTGACTACGTGCAATGTGTAGCTAAGATCGACTGTTATTTTTAGGCAGAATTCCGCCATGTTATCCAGTGTGGATGCTCGACCAGTTTTGATCGGAAGAATTGCTTCTAAACAGAGAGATGATCTAATGTTGGCCGAGAAGATTAGAAGACTTGATATTGGAACTGAGATCGATGATTTGAGTGATTTTAGCCTTGATCAAAAGAGATGGTTGAGAAAGAAGGGACTGTTGTGTGTTTCAAATGTTGGAGACCTAAGGAAAGAAGTTCTTAGGAAATGTCATGGATTGAAGTTTACGATTTATCCTGGAGGAACCAAGATGTATCATGATATAAAGAGAATTTTCCTCTGGGAAGGTATGAAGAGAGATGTTGGCTTATAGGTAAAGCAATATTCGAATTTCAAGCAAGTAAAAGCCGAGTGGGTGCTTCTACGTCTATATATACCTGTTTGGAAATGAAAGTATGTGGGTTATAATGAACAAATTAATCAAGCGTGCCCATTTCATTCTAGTTAAGTCAACCAGGACGACATCGGTTTTTGCTAAGTTATTTATGAAGATCATGGTTAGACTGCATGGGATTCCTAGTAGTATAGTCACCGATAGAGATACATTGTTTACTAGTGAATACTGGAAGTACCTATAGGAAGTGTTATGTACCAAGCTTAAAATGGGTATCGCTTATCACCCTCAGACAAATGGGCATACAGTCAGAGTTAATACGGTACTCGAGGATTTGTTGAGAGCTTGCGTACTAGATTTTGGTGGATCATGGAGAAACCACCTACACTTGGTTGAGTTTTCCTATAATAATATTTATTAGACTAGCATAAGAATGAAGCCTTTCAAAGATTTGTATGGAAGGCCATGCAAGTCACTAGCATATTGGTTGGAAACCGAAGATAGTTAGTCTTTGGTCCAGATCTAGTGAGAGAAGCAATAGAGAAAATTGAGTTAATCCAAGGTAGGCTAAGAGAACTTAGTCTACATGGAAAATTTACACGAACAGAAGGCGTAAAGATCTAGAGTTCTCAGTTGGAAATAGAGTCTTCATTAAGGTGTCACCAATGAAAGGTGTGGTGACTTTCGGTATGACCGAAAAGTTAGCACGAGATATGCTCGACCATTTCCAATGATAGAGAGGATCGAAAAGCTCGCATATCGAATAGAGTTACCAAGTAGTTCGGCAGGTGTCCATAATGTGTCTCATATCTCTTAGGAAGTATGTGCATGATCCAGAGACTACTATCACTCCGACTGCATTGGAACATTTAGTAGTGGAATCAGACCTGACTTTTGTTAGGCAACCAATTCGAGTTGTAGCAAGAGATGTGAAGAGGTTAAAGAACAAGACAATCAAGTTGGTGAAAGCTCAATGGAGCGACAATGAGAAAGACTATATTTAGGAGATAGAGGACTGGATTAGAGATGCTTATTCTAATCTTTTATGAGGTTATGTTATATATATATATATATGTGTGTGTGTGTGCTAGTCAGATATGCTAGTATTATTATTAGGTAATGTTACAGATGTTTGCATGTTTAATATGCTTAGTATTTAGTCCTTACTGAATTTTGAGGATGAAATTCTTTAAAGAGGGGAGCCTATAACACCCCAAATTTTGACTAACATTATTCAAGAGATTTAATTAGATAAATTAATAAAAATTATGTTTTAACTAGAGTGGTAAGGGAATTGAAATTTAAAAATGAGTAAGGTCTTGCCTTACCCAAATAAATCTATAAGCTTGTTTTATAACTTAAGCATATAGTTGAATAAGGAAAGGGTAATATAGAACAAATAAGACTACATAACCTCTAAACCCTTATTTCCTCTCATTCAAGTTTTCATAAAAGTCAAAACAATCAAAGAGCTCAAGTAAGGCCGACCATTAACTACCATCTAAATCGCGGAAATCAGGTAGAGATTCAAGAGGAAAGCTAGGAAGATTAAGCAATAATCAAATCTCCAAATCTAAGATCCAAACGGTGAATAATAGCTCAAACAATCTCATATTTATTGTTTGTGATTACCAAGATTCAGGCTGCAATTGATGCTAACTGTGTATTGATGATTTAATGATATACCATATTTGTTTTTGCCATGTTTGATAAATGATAATTTTAAGGATATTTATGAACATGAATATTTGATGACCATTTGCACCAAAAATTGGCACAAATACCTAATAGAGGTTTTGTAGGGAAATAAATGAAGAATATAAAATGAAAACAGAGGAAACAAGCAATTAAGTGATAGAAAATCAAAACAATAACAAGAGTACAACGATTTACAGTGGTTCGGCGTTGTTTGCCTACATCCACTTTGAATATGTAGCATTATTAATCACTTTGTAAACTGAGTACAACGGGGATCAGATGAAAATCATTAGTTACAATAGAGTACAAAGTGATAAGCAGTATAAAGTCTAGAAAATGAACAACCAGGCCTGTATTTATAGAGTAAGATGGCGAAATATCCCCCAGATAATTTGGAAGAAGTATCTTTAAAACCATATGGATCCCTAAGAGGGATTGCATGACCCAAATCCCAAGGAATAAGGATCCGTGCCAATCCCTATAGTAGAGGAATTTGTGTGCGATCCCTATGGGAGCTTTACTGTGTTTTATTATGCTTAGCTTCCAAGTTTCATGCCAATTGGATTAGTGAAACTTGAGTTATTGCTTGATCTTTGCTGCAGTGTGAGTTATTACCCGATTCTGGCCGATCCCTATTGAGGGAGGAGGGCCGAGCCCTCTTGCTTGATCCTTTCGAGGTGCGATCTCGTGGGTAGGCTCCTTAGGGTCCCAGCATCTTGTTCCTAAAGTTTCATACGCATTGGACTTATGATCTTGAGATATTATTGTTTCCCATTGAATTGCACTTATTTGGCTGAAATATGTTAATCCCTGTATTGGAGAATGATTATAGCTGATCCCTTTTCTATGTTAAATTATATTCCGTACTTTGAACATTCTGCATTGCATATCTCTCAACTCTTTTCAATTATGGTTTCATATTATCATTTTTACTTAATATTTGGATCCCATAATCATTGCTCCGAACTTACCCGCCTTGATAACAGTCGAATCTAACTTGTCCAATCAGTTCAGATATAGCCGGGTTAAAATGCTGGATAACACTTGCCCCTCAAAGTACGTCTTGTGTCAACATGACCTGTTTTGAATCAAAGCAAGTTAGGGTCGTCGATAAGAAATCTATCCAGCTTTTTGAATAATCATTGTCCTTTCGTCGAACTGTTTTCCCAAAGCATCGTATCTCTCTCTGATAATCAAGACGCTTGGTCGATTTCCAGTAACATAAATTCAAGATTATATTCCATCAGTTGATATCAATGTCCGGTTCCATTGGGCTAGTAAGCTTTGGCTATTCGATCCAGTCTTTAGCTTGAAAGCTTCAAGTTTTAATTTAATTTCTTTTGCTTTTAGTAATAGAACTTTTAGAACATTCATATGCACGTTCAGGCACACGTTCTTGTTGTTAGCTCCCAGACGGGTTTGCATGCTCACAGGTTGTCGTCAATTCTCGCTGAACTAGATGCAATTCCATTGCATATTATATATATTTACTTTATATAATTTTTGTGTCCATGTTTTATGCACATAGGGTTTGTAACCGATCCCTTTCTTCTCTCTCTTTCCTTTTTCTATGTTCATAAGGGTCGGCATTCTCCCAACCGATCCCCCCTCCTTTTTTTTACATATAGGGCTGATCCCATCCTTTTCCTTTTTTGTTCACAAGGATCGGCATTCTTCTAGCTGATTCGCCTCCTTTTTTTACAGATGTACATTGATAAGGATCGAATGGATCCCCCTTGCATAGGGATCATTGTCGATCCCAATCAATATTAGGAACTTACTATTTTTTGGCTTCTAAGAGAAGCTCAATTGTATCGACACCTTTAGCTTCGTATATAAACTAGCAATACCCCTTACACTCTTCACCTTATTTCATTTTGTCTTCATTTTCCTTTATTTTCTTCACAACTGAACCCTCCTTCCCATTTCCTTGGAGCTAAACCCTTCATTCTGTCATCATCCCGATCCTATTCCTTCGAATCAAACATCGCCTCCTTCCTTAGATTCGCCATCTTCTATTGCTTTAGACCACCACTCCATCTTCAATCTAAATCAAAGTCGAAAATCTTCTCTCAAGCAACTCATATTCTATACACATATGTTGGTTTTCTTATATACGACTTCAATTTGTGACGAGATAATGAGTTTTATTTGCGTTAACCATGGGTTATGTTTGGAGGAGATGAGATGGACGATGGCGATGTGGGGTTCGACAAAGTAGTGAAGAAGGAGAAAGAAGAGAGTGAACAATGGAGGAAAAGGAGGGATCAATGATGTTGTTGATTGAGGATGGAGGGGTTGGTTTAGCAATTACATGGTATATGATCAGTTAGAGGATAACTTGAAAGAAGGATCAGTCGTTGAGTATACGAAGAGAGAATGGTTATAGGTTTTTTTAGGGAGGAGTCTGTTGTTTCATTAAGTGGCGGGATCGGCTATTTGCTTGAGGACGAATGTGAACATGGTTAAGTAAAGGGATTGGTGATGATGTGTTTGAGAGGGATAGATTATGATAGTTGAAAGGGATCAGTACAACTAGGGATTGGTTATTTTTAGATAGAGGGATCAGCTATGGGTACTTGGCCAATTCTAAACTTTGAATTGAACTTGAAAATCAATCCATATTCACTTGCATGAACAATTAGACACAATCATCTCAATTAACTTGAACATACGATGATAACAAACAATAGGACTTACGTATCAAACTTTGAATTTGAAATCGAACAACTAATCTGCCGGGACTTAGAATATGGACTGAAAACTTAACATATTGACTTCAATAATGGGCCTCACACCTTGATATGATGATGGTAGATCTTAAATCTTACACAACCGATTAATCTAAACGTCGGTTGAGACGGTCAATGATGATGGTTACTCTGGCTGGAATCTAAAGTCTTATCACTTACTTTTGCTTTTAATTTTAAACTGTTTATCTCTACATTACACAACACTACACTAGCTTACACTTAACATGAGGGACAGGTAAATTTTTTTAATCTCGATTATCTACTGAGTTTAGTTGATATGGTCTCTAGACATTCAGAGTGTTTAGTCATAATACCTTCTGGATAACCTTCACAACATAGCAATCCCGAAGCCGAGTCAAGTTCTGCAACTGTATCCGTTAGACTTTCCCGACCTTACCCTAACCATTAGATTGATCAATCGAAGGGTTTCGGCCCATTGGCCATCTTTGTCTCTGATGTTCCCATCCTTTAGGTGGAAGATATAAGTCATGCCCCTGATGCTACAGAAGATGCTATATTTCTAGATAACCCAATGAATTTCCAAACCTCCATAATTTGTAAGGCCGCTCTCCGCAGACTATGCTCTAAACACAAGATTCCGTTTGGAAATTTGCCCCCGGAACGATATACAGCATGCAATAAATTCATGTTCTGGGTTGGCTAGGCCTTTTAATTTTTTTATACGAGAGATGCTAAATTATATAAGAATAACCCCAACTCAACTGCATTCAAACAGCTATGCTTTTCCTCATGGCACTTTCTTGCAATTTATGAATGTTCTATTCTGCCCGCCATCTCCTGCGGACATCGAGTTCATTTACAATTTCAAATGACGGATAGGAAGCCTTTCTTACACTTTCCTTGAGCCTTTGCTCAACTATCAAGTTCTAACTAGCAGTTGGAACAAGCTTAGCATCTTTAAAAACGAATGGTTCTATGTTCCCTATCCGCCTGGCTTCTTAAAGCAATGGTTGAAAGGACGTAAATATTGTCTTTTTTATTCTCAAATTCTTTAATCCAAGTCATATCTTGAACTAATTAATACTTTGAAATTTTACAGGTGTTCATCCACATCTGTAAGGCGATAGTTTCTCAATGGCGGTTTCTGCAATCCGTGCTACCCTAGTTGAGGACAGGGACATCAGATCCCTTGTAACTTGTAACCGATGAATGGTTATATCTTTTTAGGATGTTAGAATAAGGTCGTAGCATCGGGATTCCGTGAAGCACTACACCACCAAGGAATGCTGCAGAACAAGAAGAGACACCAATAGCCCTGTCGTGAGCCCAGTCGAGGGGGCTCAAGATGACGTCGAAAAAGGTAAAATTAGAGGTGACGAAACCAACAGGCCTAGCAATGCTGATGCAGGTCTGGGCAGTGTGCCTATATTCGAACCATCACAAGGTGCGTAATCTCACATGCCAACAAGGAGAGGAAAAAAGCTCACATATAAACTCCATGGGAGAAAAACCACTAAAGAGCCCGAGCTTATAATCTCCTATGTTGAAGAAGAGTCTTCCTCTCAACATATAGAAAGTTCGACGGAAGGGTTCTTAATTCTTTTGATCCCTGATGATATCATGACTTATGACTATCCTAACATCAGTATTGGGGGCCCAATTCTTCCACCAAAAGTGGTGAGGATGCTCCTCCCATTAGTAAAGGGGAAAACACTCCTATGAGCAAGGCTACAATATCTGGTCCGTCAGGAGGACACTTACAATCACGTGCACTTCACTGCATGATTTTTGTATAACTTTTATTAAATGGTCACTTATACACTCTTATTTAGTTTCCAGGTGCGATGTCTCAATCTCGTTCCTTCGATCGCTTGAGGAGCCCCTCAACACAGTATGGATCCAATGACGGGTCAAACTCGGGTAGGCATTGAGAGAGAGATAGCAGCGAGAAAGAAGTCGTCGTTCGAGCAAGTCTTCATCTTCTAAACATAAGTCCAAATCTCAATCATTTCGGTAAGAAGTTCAACCCAATCTTCCTGTATATAGGATGATCAAATTTTTTACCATGCTCCTCAAATTGCTGTGCCGCCTAAGCATTATTTAGTTCATCTGGTTCCAGACATTTCACGATCATAGGTCGAACAAATGTCCAATTGTTACTTCTGATCCAACTTTGCCTATTACAGCTTGTGAGGCTTCCACGGCAGAAAAATTTACCGAATTCAAGGTCATTTTTCCAAAAATCAACTTCGATGGGATTAAGTTCCTTCTTCCCATCAATACAATTCCAAGGAGTGCTAAAGTGAGTTACCTTGTATGCATTAATGACATTTTTGTTTATCATGATGCATTCCAGCATTTAACCGAGAAAATCTCTGAGATGTCCATCGAGAAATAACATGAAATTAATTGCCTTAAGTTGGAGGCGATCCATGATAAGGACATAATTAAACAACAAGATGGTGGGATCTCGGAGTTGACAACAAAGCTAGCCATGGTAGAAAAAGGCAACAATGAAACATCTGAGGCAGTTAGTCATTTGGAAATGACTCACAAAAAGGAGTTGGATACTGCCTTCAATCGCAATTGTGTTCTTACTTTGGAAAAAGATACACTTCAAAAGGAGAAAAAAATTCTGGCCCTCCCCCCCACCCTCTGCATTAAGGAACTCGAAGAACTCCATAAGAAAGAGAAGGAAGAAAAACTTGAAACTCAGGAGTAATCGCAAAGACACTGCGAAGAGATCATCGAATCCCGAGGACTAAAATTAAACTCGATAAGAAATTCACTCAAATTGAAGTCCTCAAGGAAACAGCAAGAGAAGGGGCCGCAATGTGCAGATCGAAGCCCAGTTAGAACATGCTAAAAAAATTGTCGGAATGAGATTAAAGACATGTTCAATCCTCTGGTCGTTGAATATAATGCTTAAGTCCTAATCCAACATGTTCTGAGTTTTCTTAGAGAGGGCTATCTTGAATCGCTCACCGAGGCAGGGGAATATATTATTGGAATGAAGAAGAAATCCCTCGGTGAAGCTGATTTATATGAAAAGATGCTAGTATGGGTGATTATTCGTGGGAATGAACCTTTAGACCTTGCTGCCGTGAGGTTTCGATGTATTGATATTTTAGCACCCTTTGGCAAAGGTAAAAACATTACCGAGGCTTCGGAGTCCGATCCTAAAGATCCCCCTTCACTTCAAACGGCCATAGCATCAGTTTCATTTGGCCTAGGACAAGATCCAAGCTATGATCCAAAAAGATCCGGTTATCACTCAACGGTGTTGACTCCTATTCTAGAAGGGAGCACTCTAGTTGAAAGTCAGCCGAAAGTAGGCATCTCGCTCTATTCTCCATTATTCAAGAGATTATGTTCCTCGTGTTAGGTTTTGGTATTATTTTCTTATTACCACGAATATGTAGGTCTTTCGAGTCCTAGCCAACTCTAGGAAGCGGTGCTGCTGTGGAGCAACAATTGACATCTACTGAAATTCTGATGGCCACTAATATTCCAAGGTTCGATGTTCAAGTCATTAGAGCACTTGTTGATGAAAAAGCCAACGATCAGCTGCTAATAGAGGAATCAGATGTTGTTATGATCACTAGTACCTTTGGACATACCGATGAGCTCAGCTTGAAGGAGCACATCAAGAGGGAGGAGTTATTGAAGAAAATGCTAAGGCCGAACCGCTGATATAGACATTGATGATCCAAATCTCGTCCTACTGCAAGTCATTCTACCGGATGGGTCAGTTCTTGAAGAACTTCGTCAAACCTTCGAAAGCTCTCCTACCAAGGGTGTTAAAGGGTCAAAAAGAAGAATAGGCGGAGGCTTGGGTGGTGCCATTCCTAAAAAATACAAAAGAGAAAAGGGGTAGAAGAAATAGTCATCGTATTGGCTTAGTTTGTATATAGCATGTGTAACATCCCATATTTTTGTTAACGTTATTTAGAATATTTAATTAGTTAATTAAATAAAATAATATGTTGATTAAGGGATTGAGATTTGATTTTAATTAAGGTGTAGCCGTGATATTTAACAATGAATTCAAATAAGAGTTAAATTGAAATAGATGAGGGGTACAATAGGAAATAGGCCATTCCTATATCCTCTAAACCTTAGCTGTGTATAATTTACACATTCATTTCATTTCAAAATTTTGAAAACTCAAGGCCGACCACCATTAATAAGGAAAAAGGGAAAAAGAAAGAAGATAAGCTAGGAAGAAGCTTAAGCAAATGAAATCTATTCATATCTCAATCTCTTTAATCACAAAGTCTAAGGTGAATAATGAATACATCTCATTTTTGATTGTGTTTTCGGTTTAAGATGAATTCCGAATTTTTCGCAATGATTAGCCATGTTTTTTAATGATGGAATGAATATATATATACCTGTTGATGAATTATGGTTTTTCATAATTAATTTATGATATGTTTTAAGATGAAAACCCTATTAAATGACATCCAAATGCCTTGCGAATTTTTATGAAGATCATAAATAATATTATGGAGATAGATTTCAATTTTCATATTTTTTCTGAATTTTCTTGGAATCAATATGAATTTTCTAGTAAAGAAAATAGTATTTTGGATTATAAATTATTTGGGGGTAAATAATTAATTGTTTGGGTCTGAAATTTTTATATGTTAGAAGACATATATAAAGTGATTTTTTGGAATATTTCCAAATTTTTTCCAAGTGTTTTAATGGTTATATTAAATTATTTAAGGTATGAGACTTAAATGTTTTGTATAATTAAAGGAGGAGAAGGGCCTTTTTGCAAAATTTTAAATTGTTAAATGAAGAATGTCCGTAGTACTTTTGAAAAGAGAAACCTTGCAACCAATTGGATTTAGACAAACAAGGTAGGTCGTGTGAGAAATGCGGATTACGGATCTTAAGGCTAAGATTAACACTAGAGGGGGGGGGGGGGTGAATAGCGTTAATAAAGAATTATTAAATCTTTTTTGATTTATGTTAATTTAGACACAAAAGTATGCAATATACAGACACAGATATGATCACAGAAACAATCACAGATACAGAAATAAAATAAAAGAAGTAAAGGAAAGAACACACCGGATTTTATACTGGTTCGGAGTTACCTGACATCAAGTCCCGCAACACAAGTACGAATTTCCTTTCAACAGCAATCGTACAATTACACCCTCGGTTTCAAGGCTACGAGGTACACCCTCGAGAATTTCTATCCTCTAGGTAGAGATACTTGATTTTCGGGCCACAAGTTTACCCAATTGATTTACCAAGGCTACAGTCACACCTTTTCCCTTTTGATTGATTTCCAAGGCTACAATCACACCTTTTCTCGCTTAATAGATTACAAAGAAGTCTATAACTCTGAATAGCACCGAGAATCTTGTAGAGATAGTGATAGAGAATCAAACTAGAAGTAATCGAGTATGATTCAATGTTGATTTCGGCAGAGTAATGATAAGAATATGTATTAAGAAAAGAGGAAGAAGAAGAGGAGTGAAATCCAGAAAAAAGTGATTAAAAATTCGTTGAAACTGACCCCTATTTATAGAAGAACAACAGACATGTCCATTCATGAAGAGTTATGACGAATAGACACTGCTTTTGAAATTTGAATTTTTGAATCAAACTGTCACCATGTCGACATGGTACCCATAGGCATGTCGACATCCCAAAGATTTTTATGATGTTTTGAATTTCTTTGAAAATAACCTTTAGCTTATATAAAAATTAATTTAAACTTTATAAATATACTTGACTATAGTTGAAATTCATAAGTAAATATAAAGAATAATATATATAGAATTTAACCATAATTATATATTTAAATCTATGTATAATTATTTAAAAGTTAAATATATTATTAAAAAGATAGTTTAAAATCAGGAGTAATTTGACTTTGAAAATAAAGATGTTTTTTTGAGGCTAAAACTATTTATAATCAGGATCGAGGGTTTTGAATCTTTTAAAAGGAAAGTTTTGAAAACATTTTGAAAACAGGATATAATTTTGAAAAATCAATTTGAATAAAAGTTAGCGGATACAAAACAATGTTCCACTAGATTTTTCGTAGGTTCCATCCTACTTAGGGTTCCATCCCTTTAACGAGCTCGAAGTGGATTCCATTCCACGAAAAAACTGAATTTTAAGATGCCAGTGCTTTTCTACGAGTTTTAACAAAAATTCCTAATGATAAAAAATACTTATCCTTGAAATCTTGCACTCTTGATAGTCTCGATACTCATGAGTCTTCTATCTTGATATTTTATCTTGATATCTTGAATCTCTATACCGTACAGTCTTCATTCTTAGTACCTGCATGGTTAAATCCTGCATATACATATAAATCTAAACTTATAATGTTAGTATTTATATTTTATAATCTATTTTAAGGTTGTTGTCATCAAAACCATCATCTCACGGACTAATAATCTCCCCCTTTTTGATGATGACAACTTTTGTTTATAAAATATTATTTCTGTCCTAATAACTCCCCCTAAAACTAACAAATCCCCCTTAATCTATACCTAACTACCCTATTTTATATTTCTCCCCCTTTGTCATCAACAAAAACTTACACCCCTTCATTCTTGGACTTCAGTACCTGTATTGATAAACTATACAACGGAATATATATAGAGTAGGAAATAGTTATACTCCTAAGCATGATAACTAATTCAATGTACATATATATATATATGTTTTACACACCAATCTTCAGATCAATAAGAAATCAATCCACACAAAGTATCAATTCAAACCAAATCCATTCAAACAAATCAAAAAGTAAATAAAAAATCAAACGTTACGTGGAACTTCCACCCATCCTTCTTCTCCAAAGACTGGGTCTGCCTTAATAGCATCCCAATTATCATTGTCATTGATGAGAGAGACAGGAGGATGTGCTTCGTTATCATCCTTGTGCAGAGAGGAGATCATCCATCGTATCGCATCGAAGTGCCTTTCTTGTTCCTTTATCATCTGCATTTGACTTAATTCTAAATGACGCTGGTTTCGCAGAATAAATAAGAGAATATTCTTGAACGAATTAAGAGTTTCTTCAAGATTTTCGGATAAATTGTGAATAGGATTAGTCATGGTTGAATTTGTGAAAGAAATGGAGGATATAGATGATAAGAAATAAATTTCAGTGAAGAATTCTGGAAGAAACAGGTATATATAGGTGTAGAAATTTGTTTGAATTGAATAGACATGTGGTAGTTATTCAAATTTCAAATTCAAAATCAATTGCCATTTCTGACCAGTACATGTCGACATGGTCACATAGGGGATGTTGACATGGGTTAGTGAAATGTTATGACTAATTTTGATTTTGTGAATAATTGTGTGTGTGTATATATATATATATATATAATATGTAACATTTATTCTAGAGATAAGATAAGGTAGATAATAGAAAGAAAATTTCATTTCATTGCATACTTCGATGATACAATGATTAAGCACACAACAAACTACATGAACATTCGAAATAAAGCAAACTAAAAAAAATACAACAAGATATGAAAAGATAAAACTAGTTAGAGGATGAAGATGATGAAGATAGTCCAAGTTTCTTGCTGACTTTTGAAAAGAACTTGTTCACCTTTGAAGAAATGTTATCCAACTTTTTACTAACGGATCGTTTTAGAATCTGTTGATTCTCCACAATTATCTTTTGGTTTTTGAGAAGGGTTTTGTTGGATGGATTGGAAGGATATTCAATGCTTTCCAAAGACGTTTCTCCTTCTTCTTCTTCTTCAATTTCCATTTCATCCCCTTCTTCTTCTTCTTCAACTTCTTCTTCTTCCATTTCCTCATGAGCCAAATGCTCTTCCTTTTCGGTAAGTGTCTCATAAGGTTGAAAAACAAATGGAATTTTCATAAGCGAAATGTTGGAATGATTGAAAACTTTTCTAGAAACAAATTCTTCGCCTTTGAAATCCACTCCAAAATAGTTAAAAATTCGAGTGAGATAAATTTCATGGTATAAAGTATTCTCACCCATTTCAAGATTTTTAGGACGAAGTTCATCCAAAATAACTTGCGCCCAATTTATGTCATAGTTTCCGAAAATAGCAAAAAGGGCTTTGCAAACTTTTGAAGTAGGATTGTTAAAATTTCCCGATCTTGGGGTCAAAGTATGTTGCAAAAGAAGATTAACAATTCTTGCTTTTGGTCGAAAATTTCTATTTTTAAAATCAAAATCATCATCTCTTTCGAAAATATGATGAAATGTCTCACGATTATGTTCATCGATTTTAAAGTTAGAAAGATCCATTCTCGAACTCTTGCAATTGAGAATGGTACCCAAAAGATCACAATTCAAAACAATTTGAGTGCCTTTGACACTACTTCAAATTTCATCTTCATTTCCAACATAAAATCCACGATTTAAATTCGCATAGAAAATTTTGACTAGATTAGGATAGCAAACAAAATCATTTTGAGAAGCATCAATAAGACTAAGAACAACATTGTTTGCAAAAAGAGAATCAATTTCATAAGAAGAAATTTTTTGAAAAATAGCAAATTTTTCGGGATGGACTTTGGCATAGTTAGCATAATTGATGTATGCTTTAATTGCCTCCGGATCATTGAATAATTGCTCTTTGATTTTTCTAGAAATTCTCATGGTTGAGGGGTTGCTTGAAGAAGCCATTAGAGTAGAGAGTAGAGAGCTTGAGATTATGAAGAGAGAGTTTGAATTTGAAAATGAAAGTGAAAAGATATGATAAAAGATAGTGAATAAATAGATTCTCAAAGGACATATTCTCTGGTCAAAAGGTATCTTTTCAGAGAATTGAATGAAGTGAAAAGGTGGAGAGAAATTCAAGCATTTGAATTCAAATTTTGAAATTCAAATTTAGGTGGCCATGTCGACATCATGGTAAGGACCATGTCGACTGTGCTTTTGAATTTTCATGAATTTATTTTTTCTAAGATCTCTAATATATATATATATATATATATATTATTAATGTCTATTATATATTTCTGAAATATTATTATACTTATAATATATTTCAAAAAGTATTAAAAATAATAAAAAAATAAAAAAATAATAAAAAATAGAAAATAAATTTTAAAATTCAAACAACACACCAATTCAAAAATCAATCAATCAAACAATCAAGCAACTAATTCTAAGCAGTCAATTTCAACCAATTGTATTGTAAACGTGTATCTTTTTCTGAGTCCGTTTCTCTGAATTTGTCGGAGTCGTGAACAGCTATGAAACACAAATTCGAATTATCCGTCTTCTGATCATCATCACTTGAGGACGAGTCTGAGTCATCTAGAGTAGCAGTAAATGCACGCTTCCGTTTCTTTGCTGGTTCATTGTTCATAGGAGGATTCTTCCTTTCTGGATACGGACAGTCTCTTTTGAAGTGGCCTGGTTTATCGCAGTTGTAACACTTGTCATTATTTGGCACTATATTCTGATCTCCAGAATTCTTATAGTTGTTTCTCTTGAGATTATTCATCTTTCTGCATTTCAGGAATCTCCTAAATTTTTTGGTCATAAAAGCTATCTCTTCATCATTATCGCTGTTTGAGTCCGATCCATCAGTCAATGCATTGAATGCCATTGATTTCTTTCCAGATGCTTTACATTCTCTTCTCTCGATCATTTGAACTTCATACAACATTAGATTTCCAATTATTTCTTCTATCTTCAAAATACTGATGTCATTTGCCTCTTCGATCGCAAGTGTCTTTTGATCCCATTCTGGAGTTAGAGAATTTAAAAATTTTCTGACTTGATCTTCTTCAGAAAATTCCTTTCCCAAAGATATTAGAGAATGCACAATATCCTGAAATCTACTATACATATCTGAAATAGACTCATTCGCATTCATTTTAAATAATTGAAATTATTTGTGAGCATGGAAATTTTGCTCTGTTTAACTTTGCTTGTTCCTTCGTGAGTAACTTGCAAAATTTTCCAGATTTCGTATGCAGACTTACAAACTGACACTCTATTGAATTCATTTCTATCTAGTGAACAAAACATAATATTCACTACCTTAGAATTATTTTGTGCAATAGTCTTTTGCTCAGTAGTCCATTGTGCAAAATCAATTGTGGGTTCAGTATATTCAGTTTGTGTGATATTCCAATGTCTAATCCTATGGATTGTAAATATATTTTCATCCTACATGCCTAATATGCATAGTTACTGCCATTAAAAAGTGGTGGTCTGACAGTAGACTGACCCTCTACAAATGAACTAGTGACAGGGATACTAGTGTTAACAACAATACCAGTGTTGGTAGCCATTTTGAAAACTTTCCAAAAATCATATTATAAAACTTTGAAAACCTTGCTCTGATACCAATTGTGAAAAATGCGGATTACGGATCTTAAAGCTAAGATTAACACTAGAGGGGGTGATTAGTGTTAATAAAGAATTACTAAATCTTTTTCAATTTATGTTAATTTAGACACAAAAATATGCGATATACAGACACAGATGTGATCACAGAAACAATCACAGTTACAGAAATAAAATAAAAGCAGTAAAGGAAAGAGCACACCGGATTTTATACTGGTTCGGAGTTACCCTACATCTAGTCCCGCAACACAAGTACGGATTTTCTTTCAACAGCAATCGTACAATTACACCCTCGGTTTCAAGGCTACGAGGTACACCCTCCAGAATTTCGATCCTCTGGGTAGAGATACTTGATTTCCGGGCCACAAGTTTACCCAATTGATTTACCAAGGCTACAATCACACCTTTTCTCTTTTGATTGATTTCCAAGGCTACAGTCACACCTTTTCTCGCTTAATAGATTACAAAAAAGTCTACAACTCTGAATAGCACCGAGAATCTTGTTGAGATAGTGATAGAGAATCAAACTAGAAGTAATCGAGTATGATTCAATGTTGATTTCGGCAGAGTAATGATAAGAATATGTATTAAGAAAAGAGGAAGAAGAAGTGGAGTGAAAAATAGAAAAAAGTGATTAAAAATTTGTTGAAACTGTCTCCTATTTATAGAAGAACAACAGCCATGTCCATTCATGAAGAGTTAAGGTGAATAGACACTTCTTTTGAAATTTGAATTTTTGAATCAAACTGTCACCATGTCGACATGGTACCCATAGGCATGTCGACATCCCAAAGCTTTTTATGATGTTTTGAATTTCTTTGGATATAACCTTTATCTTATATAAAAATTAATTTAAATTTATAAATATACTTGACTATAGTTGAAATTCATAAGTAAATATAAAGAATAATATATATATATAATTTAACCATAATTTTATATTTAAATCTAAGTATAAATATTTGAAAGTTAAATATATTATTTAGAATATGGTTTAAAATCAGGAATAATTTGACTTTGAAAATAAAGATGTTTTTTTGAGGCTAAAATTATATAAAATCAGGATCGAGGGTTTTTAATCTTTTAAAAGGAAAGTTTTGAAAACATTTTGAAAACAGGATATAATTTTGAAAAATCATTTAAGTTAGCGGATACAAAACAATGTTCCACTAGATTTTTCGTAGGTTCCATCCTTCTTAGGGTTCCATCCCTTTAACGAGCTCGAAGTGGATTCCATTCCACGAATAAATTGGATTTTAAGATGCCAGTGCTTTTCTACGAGTTTTAACAAAAATTCCTAATAATAAAAAATACTTATCCTTGAAATCTTGAACTCTTGATAGTCTCGATACTCATGAGTCTTCTATCTTGATATTTTATCTTGATATCTTGAATCTCTATACTGTACAGTCTTCATTCTTAGTACCTGCATGGTTAAATCCTGCATAACATATATATCTAAATTTATAATGTTGGTATTTATATTTTATAATCTATTCTAAGGTAGTTGTCATCAAAACCATCATCTCATGGATTAACAGGTCGGGTACAAAAGTATAGTTTAAAAGTACTAATAAATAGGGTTTTCACTATTTCGTCTCTTTCGGCACAAGGTTTTGCCTCCATACTATTGCCTCCGACACAGTCGAAACCAATGCATATGGTATCAGGCAACTGATACGTAATAAATTGGACGTGGGCGAAAGGTATAAGGTCGAAACCAAGGAGTTTCGAAAGAGTTGAAGCTTTGCTTTGCTTTAAAGAAAAATGCACCCGCTTGCTTTCGACTAAGATGCTTTTAACTTGGTTGGGTTTCGACTTGGTTAAATGGTTAAAAAGGAAATGGTTTCAATTAGGCTGCATCATTGTTTTAATGAGTGCTTTCGTCTAAGTTGAAACACCTAGCAACCGTTCTTATACCTTTCGACCCAGTAGGTTTTGAAGGAGTTGTTTTGTTTTAGAAAATTTGCCTACCTCTCCAATGCTTTCGAAGGGATGGTTTTCAAAACCATCACTTTGTTACTTAGAAAATGGTTTCGAAACAAAAGCTTTCAACTTAAATGTTTTTAAGACCTTTTTCTATGTTTGAAGTAAAACCCAAAATGGTTTCGAAAGAGATAGTTTTAAATGGTTTTGAAGCAGATGATTTCGACTTTAATGGGTTTTTGATCCTTTTGCTGTACTTGAAGGCAGAATCCAAATGGTTTCGACAAAAACGTTTTCAGAGGTTTTTGAAGGAGTTAACTATGAATGGTTTCGAAAGGTTTCCACATATTTTAAATTGAACCCAGATTGCTTTCGAAAGGATTGAGTTTTGAATCTTTCGAAAGGTTTTTGTGAATGGTTTTGAAAAGGGTACCCCAGGGTTACGACAGAGTTGAAAAGGAAGGTTTTTCCTATGTTTTCGAAATTCTAGGTTTAAAAGGTTTTAAAGGAGGATGTCTAATGTTTGAAAGATTTCAAAGAAAAGGCTTTTATTGGTTTCGAAAGAGTTACTTTCAATGGTTTCGAAGACCTTCGAGGGTTTTGAAAGGGTTGTTTAAAGGTTTTAAACTAAGGTTTCAAAGGTATTGAATTGGAAATATAGCCTAAGTATTTCAAGTTAAAAAAAATTAAACTTATTTTGGAAGGATTGCAAATGCTCATTAAAATTCATCAACGTTGTTTTGAGTAAAGTTTATATATCATGCAAAATAGCTTAGAGTAAAGCTAAACATATATTTTCCTTGTACATCTATAATTTGAATGACTAAATCATTTTAAAAAGATTTTCAAGGAAAATTTGAAGGGTAATTAACCCTAAGAAAAGAATTTGGACAGTAGTCCATTTTGATTTGGACAGTTAGTCCAGTTTGCGGGCCGTCAGCCCAGTTGCATGGACAGATAGTCCATTTGTAGCATTACAAACCTTGCTATTTTCTTCGGACAGTTGGTTTTTTTGTTGGGATAATGGACCTTGATATTTTGTTGTGGGTAGATTATTCATATATTACCTGCTTTACGGATAGATAGTCCATTTATTAGCATAAAGGATATTGTTTTTTGTTGTGGGCGGATAGTTCACATCTTACCTGTTTTACGGATAGATAGTCCATTTATTAGCAAAAAAGATATTTCTATTTTGATATAATCGGTTTGTTTAACTAGTATGGTTGCAGGAAAGGAATTGCAAAATATATATGTTTCAGAAATGATATTAGTGAGGGGGAACCCATTCCACCATGCGGCGTGGTCACTTAATATCAGTAAACCGAGATGTAACAAGTTATTGATACCAAGCTTTATGTTTGGCTCGTAGTTTTTGTCTTCCCTTAACATCTCAGGTACTCAAGATTGATTTGAGTATGCTGAGGGTTAAGATTTTTAGGTTTTGATATTTCGACGAATAAAGCTTCCGAAGACGAGCAGGTGGCTGACAGATAGCTAATTAGGAATATAGATTATTTTGTTCATTTTTTTTGCTGTGTATATTAAGTCAGATATGATTATATTTCTCTAATCAACTAAGGGACATCGTCATATGTCACTCTTAGCGTAGTTTTGCAATGATTTTAATTGAGCTTTACTTCTGAAATGGACATGAGATTATGTTACTTGAATATGATTTTTTTTGAAATGTGATCTGCAAAATGTTATTTTTGAAATCTTTGATTTTGTTCATATTCAAGTGCTTCTGATATTATGAATACCATTAGCACTACTGTATTTTGTCACCAGAAGTTAATACTATAGATAACAGCAGCATCTGTAGTGCTAAGCTTTTGGCCTCCAGATACGTAATGTTACAACTTGGTATCAGAGCATAGGTTTATGAAAACTTTAACTAATTTTTTTAAAACATAATCTTAAAGAGGTAGAGTAAGGTTGGGTATGGTATAACTTTATAGTAATGTTCTTGTATTTGCTATATATAAGTGTATGCTTTATCTTTGGTCTCCTACCTTTGTTAGGTTATTTTCTGTATCTCATGAGGTTTGAATAAAGACATGGAAGGAAGAAGAAAACGAGTTAAACCAGTAGAGGAAGGCACCGATAGGAATGCCATGCCTACTGTGAGAAGAGATCAAGGCCAGGCACAAGCAGAGAATGTGGGTGCTGGAGTTCCGCATGTTGGAATGGAAGTTATGTATCAGTTCTTCATGAATATGGTGTAGGCAGGAGTTGCTGCTGGAGTAAGGGGAGGAGGAGTTTCAGGAGCTCCAATTGTCAATGACTATGCTAAGTTGAGTGGAGAAAACATTAAGCTTGGAGGGAAGCCGTTTGTTGGAACGGAGGATGCCATTAAGGTAGAGAATTAGTTGTTGCTCTTCAAAAGGATTTCTGCAGATTTTGGGCTCAATGATGAGAAGAAGAGGAGGTTGACATCTAGACAGATTTAAGGAGAAGCTATGCTCTGGTGGAATAGTGTGACTGTGGAAGTGGATGAGGAGGCTACGACCTAGGAGGATTTCATGGGAAGGTTCTAGGAGAGGTTCATGTCAAGGTAACGTCATAGTCAGCTAGCTCTGATCAGAAAGATTGTTGAATTAAAAGCAGAGAAAGATGTCTGTTCTGGAGTATGCGAAAAGTTTCGAGGAGATGGCCAGATATAGGTTTGCTTTAGTCATGAAGAGGTACGAGAAGTTTATTAGGGGGTTGAATCCTGAGTTAGCTAGGGCTACATTACCTCATATTAAAGATCACTCTTATTTTGTATTGTAGATGGCCTTAAGGCATGAGGAGTTGCTTAATTCTCTAGAGAAGAGTAAGGCTAAAGAAGTCCCTGTTGGGCAGGGTCAGAAGAGGAAGTTCTTTCCTAAGAAAGGTGCTCAAAAGGGTAGAGCAACTAAGAAAGGGAAGTCTGAGATTGTCTGTCTCAAGTGCAACAAGAATGGGCACTTTGTCAGTGAGTGTCATGCTGGGAAGCAAAATGAAGTGGCTAGAAGGAAGAATGCCAGTTACTACAACGGTGACCAGATAGGCCATTATAAGAGCCAGTGTAGGGAGCCCGCTAAGGATGGAAATGGCAAAGTGTATGCATTAGAGCCTGTTACTTCGAAGCCCACAGCTCAGGAGATGGGAAAGGCAATTTTAGGAGGTACGCTTCATATTCATGGTGTGCGTGTTAGCATTCTATTTGATGCTGATGCATCACATTCTTTTATATCTGGATGTTTGATAGATAAGCTTAACCCAGAATCCACATATTTAGTTACTTCCTTACGGGTTGCGAATCCAATATGAGGGTACGCAACTTTAGGGTTTAGATGTGACCAGTTAGAGTTTGACCTGTTAGGTCATACTTTTGTTTATAATTTGCATGTTTTTGATTTTGTGGGGTTCAGGATCATTCTTGGGATGGATTGGTTAAGTGAGTACGATGCTAGGATATTTTTCCAATATAGGAAAATATCTCTTAGACACCTAGATTGTAGTAATAGGATTGTGTATACCGTAGAAGGTTCTTGCAGTGAGATATGTGCTTTGTTGGGTGCTATGGAATCGGAAGATGAGTTGAGTCGAGTTTTATGGTTAGAGAATTCGCAATTTTTGTGTGTGTCTGCAGTTGGATTGCCACCAAAATGAGCCGTTGAGTTACGGATAGATTTGGTTCCGAGAGCAGAACCAATGATTAGACCGCCAAGCAGGATGACTCCTTCAGAGATGAGGGAGTTGAATTTGCAGTTGTGGATTTAGAAGGCAAGAGTTTTATCAGGCCGAGCAATTCGCCTTGGGGAGAAGCTGTAGTGTTTTTTAAGAAGTCGGATGGATTGTTGAGGCTTTGTATCAATTATCATAAGTTGAATGAGAGGACAATAAAGAGTCAATATCCATTGTCAAGGATTGACGAATTGTTCGACCAGTTGAGTGGACTATTTTCGCATTTGGATTTAGCGATAGGTTTCCATCAGCCCAGAGTAGTAGGGGATAGTGTACCTTTGACAACGTTAGGACCAGGTATGGTTCGTACGAATGGTTAGTCATACCGTTCGAATAGACTAATGCGCCAGCATTCTTTGTGGATTTGATGAACCAGGTTTTCCGAGAGCACTTGCATAGGTTCGTATTGATTTTCATAGATATATCTTGATATACTCTTAGGATGAAAGAGAATATGATGTTCATCTTAGATTGATGCTTGAGGAGCTCAGGCTGCATCGGCTGAAAGCGAAGTTTTCGAAGTGTCGCTTCTGGAAGAAAAAATGAAGTTTCTTGGTCATGTAGTCTCAGAGGAAGGGTTGTTAGTAGATCTGACTAAGATTGAGGCAGTAAATAGCTGGAAGAGACCTAAGACAGTAACCAAGATAAAGAGTTTCCTTAGGTTGGCTGGTTATTATCGGAGGTTAGTATTTTACGCGGATAGCAGCACCGATGACCAAGCTAATAAGAAAGGATGTGAAGTTTGTGTGGACTAATAAGTATGAGAAAGCATTCTAGAGTTTAAAACACTTATTACCCCATGCGCCTATGTTGGTTGTTCCAGAAAGGAATCAAGATTTCGTGATTTATACCGATATGTGTGGAACACGACTAGGAGCTGTGCTGATGCTGGGAGGTAAAGTGATTGCCTATACTTCTAGACAGCTTAGGCCACATGAGGTCATTTATCCGATGCATGATTTAAAATTGGCTGCGGTTATTTTTGCTTTGAAGGTGTGGAGAAATTACCTTCTGGGAGAAAGGTTTCAGTTATATACCAATCATAAGTTGCTGAAATATATGTTCTCTCAGAAGAAGTTGAACATGAGATAGCAGAGGTGGTTAGAGTTTATCGCTGCTTATGATTTTGGGATTGAGTACACACCGAGGAAAGGCAACAAGGTTGCAGATGCACTTAGCAGAAAACATCATAATGCGTTTTTGGCGATGATTACTAAGAGGAAGGATTTGGAAGCATTAGAAGATTGCAGAGTGCAGTGGAAATCCAATGCTGGGTCTAGTGGAGGTACAGTTGTATTATCTTGTCTGGAAGTTCTACCAGCGTTGATCGAAAAGATCGCTTCTAAATAGACGGAGGATCCAATGTTAGCTGAACGGATCATGAAGCTAAGAGATGGAACTGAGAGTGATGACTTGAAAGATTTCAAGCTTGACCAGAATGGATGGTTGAGAAAGAAAGCAAGATTATGTGTTATGGGTATAGAAAACATAAGGAAGAAGTCTTGGAGGAATGCCATCGAAGTTCACCATTCATCCAGGAGGCACTAAGATGTTCAGGATATGAAGAAGAGTGTCTTCTGGGAAGATATGAACGTGATATTGGTTTTTGTGGAAAGCAATTCTTGAATTTCCAGCAGGCAAAGGTCGAACACCAGAAGTCAAGTGTGTTGATTCAGCTGTTAGATATTCTGGTATGGAAGTGCGATTTTATATCTATGGATCTTATTGACGAGTTGCCAAGGTTGAATAGGGGAAATGATAGTATATGGGTCATAGTGGACAGATTAACCAAGAGTGCCCATTTCATTATAGTTAGGTCAACCAGAACGACACCTGTTTTAGCAAGTTGTTTATGGGGAATGTGGTTAGACTGCATGGAATTCCTAGTAGCATATTAAGTGATAGAGATTACTTATTCACTAGCGAGTTCTGGAAGAGTCTATAGGAAGTTTTGGGACCCAAGCTCAAAGTGAGTACCGCTTACCATCCGCAGACAAATGGGCAAACAGAAAGGGTTAAAAAGCTTGGAGGATTTGTTAAGAGCTTGTGTTTTAGATTTCAGAGGATCATGGGAAGACCATTTGCATTTAGTTGAGTTTTCTTATAACAACAATTATTAGACTAGTATGGGATGGCACCATTTGAAGCTTTGTATGGTAGGCAATGCAAATCTCCCGTATGTTGGCTAGAGACCGGGGATAGGTTGGTTCTTGGTCTAGATTTAGTCAGGGAAGCTGCATAAATGATTGAGGTCATACCGCTAGAATGAAGGAGGCTCGGTAAGAGATGCAAAAATATAAAGTTCTCAGTTGGAGACAAGTTTTCGTTAAAATGACATCGATGAAGGGTGTGAATAGGTTTGGAAATAGAGGAAATTAGCAACGAGGTTCACTGGACCTTTTCCTATTGTTGAGAGGATCGGGAAACTCTCATGTAGAGTTGAGTTAACGAGGAGTTCGGTAGAGTCCATAATGTTTTCCATATTTCTCATCTCAGAAAGTGTGTTAGAGAACCAGAGACTACTATTGTCGTTATTATGCTAGATAACTTAGTAGTAGAACCAGATTTGACTATAGTGAGGAAGTCAGTTTGCATTGTTGCGAGAGATGAGAAAAGGCTTAGAATGAAGACGATTAGGTGAGTTAAAGTCCAATGGAGCGACGATGATAGAGAATGTACTTGGGAGATTGAAAATAAGACTAGAGATACTTATCCGGACTTATATGATGATATGTTTTACCTCATTATTTGATTTATTATGTATCTTCTCGTAATTTCGAGGACGAAATTCTTTAAGGAGGGGATTCTGTAACACCCCAGATTTTTGGTAACATTATTTAGAATATTTATTTAGTTAAATTAAATAAAATAATGTGTTGATTAAAGGATTGAGATTTGATTTAATTAAGGTGAAGCCGTGCCATTTAATAATGAATTAAAATAAGAGTTAAATTGAAATAGAGAAGGGGTAAAATAGGAAAAACGCCATTTCAATACTCTCTAAACCTTAGCCGTGTATAATTTACACGTTCATTTCATTTTAAAATTTTGAAAAATCAAGGTTAGCCACCATTAATAAGGAAAATGGGGAAAAGAAAGAAGATAAGCTAGGAAGAAGCTTAAGCAAATCAAATCTGTTCATATCTCAATCTCTGTAATCACAATGGCTAAGGTGAATAATGTTTACGTCTCATTTTTAATTGTGTTTTCGGTTTTAAGATGAGTTCTGAATATTTCGCAATGATTCGCCATGTTTTTGAACGATGGAATGAATATGTATACAAGTCGATGAATTATGGTTTTTCATAATTAATTTATGATATGTTTTACGATGAAAACCCTATTAAATGACATCTAAATGCCTTGCGAATTTTTCTGAAGACCATAAATAATATTTTAGGGATGGGTTTCAATTTTCTGATTTTTCTGAAGTTTCATGGAATTAATATGAATTTTCTAGTAAATAAAATGGTATTTTGGGTTATAAATTATTTACGGGTAAATAATTAGTTGTTTGGATCTGAAATCTTTAAATGTTAGAAAACATATATAAAGTGATTTTTTTAGATTTTTGCTAGATTTTTCCTAAGTATTTTAATGGATATATAAAATTATTTAAGGTATGAGACTTAAATGTTTTATTTAACTAAAGGAGGAGAAAGGGATTCTGCAAATTTTTAAATTGTTAAATCTAGAGAGTCGGTGGTACTTTTGGAAAGAGAAACCTTGTAATCAATCAGATTTAGACAAATAAGGCAGGTTAGGTACAAAAGAATAGTTTAAAAGTACTAATAAATAGGTTTTCCACTATTTCATCTCTTTCGGCCCAGGTTCCGCCTCCATACTATCGCCTCTGACACAATCGAAACCGATGCGTATGGTACCAAGAAATTGGTACGAATTAAATGTGGATGAAAGGTATAGGATCGAAATTGATGGGTTTTGAAAGGGTTGAAGCTTTGCTTTGGTTTTAAAGAGAAATGCACGTGCTTTCTTTCGACTAAGATGCTTTCGACTTAGTTGGATTTTTGACTATGTCAAATGGTTTGAAGTGAAATGGTTTCGATTGGGTGGCATCTTTGTTTTAAATGAATGCTTTTGACTAGGTCGAAACACCTAGCAGCCACCTTTTTACTTTTTGACCCAGTAGGTTTCGAAGGGGTTGTTTTGTTTTAGAAAATCTTCCCACCTCTCTAATACTTTCAAAGGGATGATTTCGACACCATCACTTCATTACTTAAAAAATGGTTTCGAAACAGAAACTTTCGGCTTAAACATTTTAAGACCTTTTTCTATGTTTGAAGTAGAACCCAAAATAGTTTTGGAAGAGTAGTTTTAAATGGTTTCGAAGCAGATGCTTTCGACTTAATGGGTTTTTGATCCTTTTGCTCTACTTGAAGGCAGAATGCAAATGGTTTCGCCCAAGACGTTTTGAAAGGGTTTTGAAGGAGTTAGCTTTGAATGGTTGTAAAAAGGTTTTCACATTCTTTAAATTGAACTCAAAGTGCTTTAGAAAGGATTGAGTTTTGATGCTTTTGAAAGGTTTTAGTGAATGGTTTCGAAAGGAGTGGTTCCCTAGGGTTTCGACTAAGTTGAAAAGGATGGTTTTTCCTATGTTTTCAAAAGGCAAGATTTAAAAGTTTTTAGAGGACGATGTTTAATGTTTTAAAGATTTCGAAGGAAAGACTTTAATTGGTTCTGAAAGAGATGCTTTTAATGGTTTCGAAGGGTTTACCTTCAAGGGTTTTGAAAGGGTTGTTCAAAGGTTTTAAACAAAGGTTTCGATTGTATTGAACATGCAATATAGCCTAAGTATTTCAAGTTAAAAAAGGACTTTAACTTATTTTGACAGGATAGCTAATCCTCATTAAAATTTATCAACCTTATTTTGAGTAAAGTATATGTATATATATATATATATATATATATCATGGCAAAACAACTTAGAGTAAAGCTAAAGATATATTATCCTTGTATGTATATAATTTGAAGGACTAAATCATTTTGAAAAGGTTCTCAAGGAAAATTTAAATGGTAATTAATCCTAAGAAAAGGATTCGGACAGTAGTCCATTTTGATTCGGACAGTTTTATTTAGTTTGCAGGTGGTCAGCCCAGTTGTATGGACAGATAGTCCATTTGTAGCATAACAGACCTTGCTATTGTTTTCCGGATAGTTAGTCCTTTTGTTTGCATAACGGACCTTGCTATTTTGTTGTGGGCAGATAGTTCACATATTACCTATTTTATGGAATGATAGTCCATTTATTATCATAAAGGATATTGCTATTTTGTTGTGGGCAGATAGTTGACATATTACCTGTTTTATGGACATATAGTCCATTTATTAGTGTAAGGATATTGCTATTTTAGTGTAACATTCGCGATTTTTCGTTGCCGAAAAACCGAAATGTTAGGGTTAAAGAAGAAGAAAAAGGTAGAAGAAGATAGAAAAAAATAGAACAGAATAGAAAGAAATAACAGAACAACATCAGAATCTCACAATTCGCAGCGGAACAACATATAATAAATAAATGAATAATCTTAAAACAAAGAACTATATCAGTTATTACATTACATTACATTTCATTTCATTACATCAGAGTGTACAACAACAAATGACATCAACAGCGGAAAAGAAATACTATATACTAGTAATACGCCATGCCATCCAGCTTGCTTCCAGCAACTCCTGAATATCCTGATAAACCTTAACTCTTGACTGCCCGTGTGGAAATTGGTGGGCACCCAGAGTTTAGGAAGGAAAACAATAAACTCCGAGTCAGTCATGTGACTGGTGTGAGAACTAAAACAGTTTATTTTTCTTTAAAATCAAAATAGAGGAATATTTTTAAAGTCAATTCGCAATGCTTTTAAAAATGAGACTACTATAAGGCCTCCCGCACACACACACAATGCAAACGCAGAATCGGAGGAGATTTCTCCTTATGATAGTCAAAGATGCATGATACGCATTAAAAAGAAGCATTTGATATTATTATTAGTGCATAGTGTAGAAAACAATTTCGAAAGTAGAATATAAATCTTAGCCAGCATAGGCATTCCGCACTTATGCCTACTATAGCTACCATGTTCAATAGCAGGTTACCGCCACATTCCATGGCAGGTTCTACAACTAAAACCGTAAAAGTCTCGTATTGTTTCTTTGGATTTCCAACAAATGGTCAGGCCAAGGAACTTCCCATTGCCACATGGAAACGCCTCTGGAATGACGTCTCGAGTACCAAACCGGATCTCTGCCAACACAAGGCCGGGTTACCCCTAACTGGGTAACTACTGACACGAATATGTCATCCCCCGATCGTAACCGATCTATCCAAGGATCCTCGATTTCCATCAACCATAAAATATGCAGCAACAACATAGGTTAAATATCTGGGCTCCATACCATGATACCACCTCTATCCAGAAGGAATGACATACACTAAAGGGGTGCTGCCCCCTAATAACCTTGCTGCATCCTTCCTATTTTGACCATTTTCGGGGTGTGAGGTCCGACGAAGTCTCGTCCACAAAGCCACGCTTTATACAAAAGCCGTGCTTTGGGTCAACAAATGATCATAGAAATGATCACCAAGATAAATGATCAAATAAATGATCCTATCACAAATGATCAAACAATGATCATTTCACAGCAACACTTAGCATGCCACACTACCAAATTGGGAGTATATCACTAATAACCTTCAACTATATAACCTCTGAGCTCGTACGTCTCAGAGAAGGGTGTTAAGCTAAAAGAATAAATTCTCCGCCACCAACAGAAATATATTTGAAAGAAATCGGCTTTATATCTCAATTTGTAATGTCAGACATACAATCCATACAAGTCTATTCCGGGCTCGAACAGAACCGAAGGCACTTCCAAAGAAGTCCTTGAAATCCGGATATTCACTAATCACGACCGGACTTCCCGTCACTAAGGGTGATAAAAACTCTATATCGGAGATCAGTCGATGTAGAGTAACTCGACGGTAATCCTTCCGTTTTCACAAATATCCGGTCTTCAACACCGGTCATCAAATGCAATCCATTACGACATATCGCATATTCGGAATGGGTTATACGACCCCAAGGTCCTTTCCCGGATAACCCGAATAGTGAGCGCTTATTTTAAAAATAAGTGTGGCATTCAAATTCAAACAATCACAACAAATACCTATTTAAAGGTAAATATTGATAGTCGGATTATTTAACTATCAAAAGGCATGCTCAACATCACCAGATTCCAAATAATTTTCCAAATTATTTACTTTCCAAAAATATCTTTACTAGATATAAAATTTCCCACACGTCAACATTTGAAAACTAATTTTCAAATCACTTTTCACCTTTACCACTTTTTGAAAACAAATTTCAAACATTTTCCTTACGCGAAATACTTTCATTTCAACGTGGTTCATTTAAACCAATTAAATAAATCCTTAACGATTTACTTTATATTTACGTTCCAAATCCATAAATTAATTCCCACACTTCAAAAATAAATCAACATTTATTTTTAAACAAATTCCCCTTTTCATTTATAAATTCCATAGTTAATTTACATCCCAAAATATTTATGAATATACGATTTCAATTATTCATTTTCAATTTATCTTCAAAAAGATAAATTCTCAAAACATTTCATTTCACATTGGAAAAACATTTCCATACTTATTTATTAATAAGTAATTCACAAATCCATTTATTTTCAATACTTAGAAAATATTCCATATACTTAATATCGAAATTAAGTATATATTTCATTCTTTAAGGAAAACATTCACTCAACACATTTATTTGGGCTAAAACGAATGTTGCGTGAAACATCGTTACTACGACCCAAAATCACTAGTACAGGGATTCGAAATTTAGATAGATATATAAATCCCAATACTATACAAAACATTTCCTTTCAGAAACCATTTACTATAACAACAGTGTTATAGTCCACCATTTCCATCTTTCTCGAAAACGTCTATTTCAACAATAAATGTTGAAATCTATGGTTTCGATTCATAATACATTTTAAAACATCTTTAAAATAATTAACTTCATTCTATAATATTCATTTTGCCAAACATGACCATTTTATTCAATAAGGTATTCATTGTCCAAAATCGTGAATATATTTCCCTTAATAAACTTCAATATTCAATTTATCAAATTCAATTGATTTCGAGTTTATAAACAATGTTTATAAATTCCATTTCTATTTATATGCTTCGATTTATAAATCTCATTATTAACAAATTCCATTTATATCTCATTTAAATGCCAAAATCCGATTTATAAGATAATTACTTATAAATCTTCTATTTTACAAAATCTATTCATTTTATAACTTCACAATTTATAAATCTATAAATTCTCATTCACTTATGAATCCATTATACTTCATTTTAACACTTATAAAAAACTTCGTTTTATAATTCCAATATTTTTAATTTATAAATATCCATTTTATAAATCTTTTATAAAAATTGTTTGTAATAGTCCAAAAATTCCAATTTAAACCATTTCATAAATTTATTAACTATTTACTTCAAAAATCACTTTTCACTTACATTTCATAAAAACCATACTTTTATAACATTAAAATTTTAACGTTTATTTATTTTTAACAGTTCAAAATTTAATAAAACGTATACTTTCGAAAATCACTTTAAAATTCCTTTTAAAACCAAAATCATTATTTTTAAACTTCAGAAATGGATCCGATGATGCAACAGCACCAAATAGTCAATCTCGACATCCAAATATCATATATCGATATGATAATCAACAAATATCAAAATATCTGTAAATAAATCAATACAGTTGAGGAATCCAGTTGGATCCCTCCAACCTGCTTCCCTGCATCCAAAAACATTAGCACAATATCAATTCCGCTACAGTACGGAATTATCGCGGTATATGGGATTTATAAATATTATCCGCTTAATAGACGGCGCAATAGGGTCTCATCCGCTATATACTGCGGGAAATCAATTCCAAGTACATAAATAATACCAATTTCACTGTTTATGAAATATTCGCGGTATATGTTTTTAATAAATAACATCCGCTTACTAACGGCGCATAATGCTATTTTAACAATCAATAGATAACAATCATCATTCAAACATGCATTCAAGTATTTCAAATCTAACTATTTAAAATATCAAATCGAAACTATTCGATTGAGTGAGAAGTTCTCACCTTGATTTTAATTCCGTTCCAGCCTTTTATTTTGAATAAAATTAAACGGACGTTTAATTTTACCCGAAATTTTCACTAGCTCCAAACGATTCCAATCCAGTTGCATCGCGTAGAGCTCGTCGAAATGATTCCAACGCAAAAGGTTTCGTCGAATTTCGACCTCGTACGACGAAGTTATAGTGTTACAAAGTTTTATACGAATTAATATAATAATTTACAAATTTTAAATTAATTTCTAAACCTATCTCAATCTGGCCGTTCAATCCATCACCCTGCATCCAAGCCGTTCCTTTCATCTTCCATCTCACGCGCGCACACTCCCTCCAGGTAACGAAAGAACAAACCCAAATCGCGGTCCAACTCCTCCAAGCCGCGACCCCTTCCTTTACCTCGGAGGTCGATCTGAGACCATCAACCAACACGCCTCGCAAGGCTTCACCTTCGGCCAGAAAAGCTCAAGGCTCGGTCCCACCTAGCTCCCGAAAAACGAACCCAGACGTGTGTCCTTCCATAGCCCATTGTCGTTGATTCGCTCCACTATTTTCGATCATACCTGTATGAAATCAAAGCTCTCTTCGAGCTCTTCGATTTACTAGTTGGAGATCTTTGCTATAAGTGGATGGTTGCAAGAGATTAAAGAATGATTTTCGATGATTTTCGGCCTTTAAATTTAAAGATGGCGGCCGGCCATTGAATTGAAACCCTAACCCTTTTTTTATTTTTATTTTTGTGAGTAAATGGGCCTATTTATAGAAAATATCGAACACTATTCATTCCGGAATTCCCAAACTCCGATTTACTCGTGGTGACCGGCGTTTCTAGGGTTTATCCCGCGTTTCGGACACAATAGAATAGGTTTCGGAAGCTAATTCGATCATCTGTGCGAGATATGGCAATAAACGATCGATTTAAAATTAAACCGATTAAACGATTTTCTAGGCGTTTTAGCTTGCACCGGACAAACGGTAAATCCGATTGACTTGAAATTTGAAATATGACAATAATATCACATTACGGATCCGATGAAACTGGTTTTGTCGAAATCCGAGACTGTTTGAAAAATGGCTATTTTAACTCGCCAAATTAATATAAAAACAATTTCGATGCGTTTCGAGCTGCCACGGTCAAACGACAACTCCGTTTGCTACGAGATTTGAAATCTGATAATAACTAACTATTATGGATCCAATGGAATTGGTCACGTCCAATTCTGAGACTGTTCGAAAATAAGCTATTTTTCAGTCGATAATTAAATATTAAAATATTCAATTTTCACAGATTAACTCCAAATTCAATTTTAAAAGTTCTATAATATCATTCTAACTCCAATATGATTAAATAAAATTTTACAAATTATTTTCAATCATATTTAACCCAATTTTCAATTATCTTTGTATTTTCACATATTAAATTATCGATTTAATTTATCCAATTAAATCCAATTATTCAAAATAAAATTTATTTGACCTATAAATTTCACTTATTAATATTTAAAATTAATTAAATATTCAAATTTTAATTGATAAAAATTCTGGGTCGTTACATTTAGTGTGGCAGATAGTTCACATATTACTTGGTTTACAGCCAGATGGTCCGTTTATTAGCATAAAGAATATTGCTATTTTGATATTATCAGTTTGATTAACTAGTTTAGTTGCATGAAAGAAATTGCAAAATATATATGTTTTGAAAATAATATTAGTGAGGGGAAACTCATTCCGCTAAGTAGCGTGGTCAATTAATATTAGTAAACCGAGATGTAATACAATTACTCACACTTGATTTATGTCTGACTCGTAGTTTTTGTTTCCCCTTAAACTCTCGGGTGCTCAAAATTGATTTGAGTAGACTGAGGATTAAGGATTTCAAGTTTTGATATTTTGGCGAATAAAGCTTCCGAAGATGAGTAGGTGGTTGGCAGATAGCTGATTGGGAATACAGATTATTAGATTCATTTTTCCCTTGTTTATATTAAGTCGGATATGACTACATTTCTCTGATCAACCAAGGGGGCATCATCATATGTCGCTCTTGGTGTAGTTTTGCAATGATTGTAATTAATCTTTTCTTGGGAAACAGACATGGGATTATGTAAGTTGAATAAGAATTTTTTCAAAATGTAATCGGTAAAATGTTATTTTTGAAATATGTGACTTTGTTCATATTCATGTGCTTTTGATATTATGAATACCATTAGCATTTGCCGTATTTTTTCAACAGAAGTTGATACTATAGATAACTATAGTATATGTCGCTTAGCTTTTGGCCTCCAGATACGGGATGTTATAGCTTGTATAGTTGCTTTTCTCTTTTTATTGGCTATGATTATGCGGGTACGACCCTTCTTTTGAATAAACTTGTATTACAATTTTCAAGTTCAATTGGCAAATCAAATTTCCTTATTTTTTATGAAACTCTTATGTGAATTATGTTTAAGTTTTCGATATGTTACTTTTCCAGTCAATATACTTGTAATCTATTGCTTGTTAATTCGAATAATCATCCGTTAATTTTCACTCAAGGCTTCCATGTGGTCATGGCCTCATGTTGTATCAAACACTGGGCTCGAGCCCTAGTATTATGCCATCAGATTCTGTAGTTTGAGCGATTATAATCCTGCCCCCAGTCTCGGGTTAGTGGAGTTATATAATGGATGGTCGAACACCCTCCTTAGCGAATTTGTACTCCTCCTGTCGGTTTCTGGTCGAATTTTATGGAGTAGCGAGTGGTCGAACCGCTCTCATCTATTTGTTTCTACTCATATCCATACTCTAGGGATAAGAGTTACTTCGTAGATAATCAGATTCACCTAATTAGTTTTTATACTCCAGTCTATACTCTGGGGACTTCGAGTTATTTTAGAAAATAGTCGGACCGTACTTTCCTTAATTGATTTATTTCCCTCCAAATTTGGGGTTTAACTTCGCGAGAGATCGATCATGTCACAATTATTTTTGATTCACGTTTGTCCCATCAATCGGTAGGATTAACTTGGTTATCTGATGGTTGAGTCACATCTATTTCTCGTTAGGTATTCTATTGATCGGGTTGTGAGCGAGAATCATCAAATGAACGGTCGGACCATTGTCATTTGTTTAGTTCAATCGTGAACTTAAGTAATCAGCTAGCTCCAAACCCTAGGAACTTGCTTGAACATTATCAATATTAGTTAGTCAGGCATCGTAACTAATATGTAACTCTACAACAATCACACATATGAAGGAAATTTCAAACTTTATTTGCCAAATGAAAAGAAAGACATAATTTGTCCTCTTACATATCTTGAAAATCAAATGCTAAAGAAAATTCTAAAATTAAATATAACTAAATAAATAAGAATAAACTAAGTGAATAACATCGTAAATGCTCGCTATTACATGCTCTTGGGAGTGTGACCCTATGAACAGTCGCTAGCTTGAAAGTTCACTCTCCAAGCCTCTGTTCAATAACATATGGTCCTTTCCAAGTAGGATTCATGTGCAACGGGGCAGAAAAAACCTGTTTCAAAATGAGATCATCGATTTCAAAAGTTCTAGGTCGGACTTTAATGTTGTAGTATCGGGTGACTCGGTGTCAATGTGTAGTTTCCCTCAAATCAGCTTCTTTGTGCTTCTACAAAATCTATAGATTCTAAGAGGAGATCTCTATTCATTCTAGGATCGTAGTAGGTCACTCGATGAGAAGGGACTTCAAGTTCAACAGGAATAAAGGCTTCGGAGCCATAAGCAATGGCGAATGGGGTATGGCCAGTCGTAGAATTGTAGGTAGTTCTGTAAGCCCATAATTCTGTTGGGAGTTTATCCACCCACTTGCCTCCAGCCTATTCCAAACGATTCTTCAGAGTGGAATTTATAATTTTCCCAGCTTCAACTTAACCATTTTCTTGAGGGTTTAGCAACTGTCGGAAATCTCTTCTCAATATGATGCCAATGGAAGAAGTCTTTGAATTCAGCTGTCAAATTGGTTCCATTTTCAATTAAAATGGCTTGTGGAAGGCCAGAATGACAGATGATGTTTTAGATAACAAATTTGATTACTTTCTTTGTCATGATGATGTCTAAAGGTTCTATTGGTGAAGTAATCAATCGCGACGAGGGCGTACTTCATACCACCTTTAGAGATTGGCAAGGAATCGGTAATATCTATCCCCTATATGGAAAACAACCACAGACTAACCATTTGTGCGACTTCCATCGGTGGAGCTCTTGAAATTTTTTCATAAAAATCTGGCACTTGTCACATTGCCTAGCGGTGTCGGCATCATCTCGTTTGACAATCGGCCAATAGTACCCATAATGGACTATTTTATTTGCTAGTGTTTGCATCCTATTGTGGTCGCTACATTCCCTTTCATGAAATTCCTTTAAGACTCATTTTACTTCATCATGAATGATAAACCGAAGTAGGGAAATAGGGAAACTCATTTTATACATGACTCGTTCTTGAATGATATACTGCAAAGCTTTGCGAAGGACTTGTCGTCTTTCATTCCTTCATTCAGGAACAACTCCCTGTAGCAAATAGTCTTTAATGGGAGTCATCCTCGACTCCTTCTAAGGATCCATCTCTAGTACCTAGTCAATTTCCATGTGGTTTATGCTTAGAGCATCTAGTACTTCGAATGGAACCAAGCCCATCTGTTGTGCATCCTCTGTGGCAGCGAACTTTGCTAATGAGTCTGCCTTATTATTTTGATCCCGAGGAATGTCTGTGATGTCATAATACTCAAAGTCAATCAATAGATCTTCGATTTGGATAATATTTGAGCCTAGTTATTGTCCTTTAGCTTAGTAATCTCCCCTGAAAAGGTGTAGTAGCAATTGTGAGTCACAAAATATTTTAAGAGATTTTATTCCCAGTTCTTTGGCAAGTTTTAGTCCTACAATCAAAGATTCATACTCAGTTTCGTTGTTCATTGTAGGGAAGTTAAGCTTCAAAGGTAGAAAATTGATCGATGTTCCGGAGTTACTAACACGATTTAGGCTCCAGAATAACGATCATTGAATGCTCCATTCGTATATATTTTCTACCGAATGGTATGGGCTCCAGTGCTCTCTAGAAGATCATCATGTGTAGTGAATTCTGCTATAAAGTCCACCAAGTGCCTGTCCCTAAATGTCTCTTCAAGGGAGATGGGTGATATCGAATTGACTCAGTTCGATGTTCCACTTGAGTAACCTTCCAAATGTCTTAGGCCGCTGTAGGACATGTCATAACGGTTGATTTGGTGTAAACAATGATAGGATGAACCTAAAAATAGGGGTAGAGCTTTCGTGAAGCAATCGACAAGCAATACGCCAATTTCTCTATATTCGGATAATTCCTTTTAGTTCCAGTTAATCACTTGCTAACATAATAGACTAGTCTTTGGATTCGATCCTCCTAGCGAAGTAATGCAGCACTTATAGTGTGTACCTATGTGGCCAAGTAGATATACAAGTCTTCATGATCCACCGGCTTTGACAAAATGGGAGGCTTCTCCAAGTGGTTCACCAAAGCACAGAATGCATCTTTACAATCCCGTTTCCATTCAAAGTTCCTTTTCCTTTTTCTAATCAAATCAAAGAAAGGAATGCATTTATCGATGGCTCTGGAAATATTCGACTTAGGGCAGCAACCTTCCTATTTAGACACTACACTTGCTTAATGGTCTTCGGCACCTGGATGTTTCAAATTGCTTGAATCTTCTCTGGATTAGTTTTGATTCTGCGAGCACCGACGATGAAACCCAAGAACTTTCCTGATTAAATGCCAAAAGAACACTTCAGAAGACTGATCTTGATTTTGTAATATCGGAGGATGTCAAACATTTCAGCTAATTCTCTAATGTGGTCGCTTGATCGTCATGACTTCATGGGCATATCATCCTTGTATAACTCCATTGTTTTTCTAGTCTGATCATTAAATATTCTACTGACCAGGCGTTGATAGGTCGCTCCAGCATTCTTTAATCCAAATGGCATTACCACATAGCGATGTAATCCAACGTCAGTATCGAAGCTGGTGTGCTCCTGATCGGGAATGTGCGTCGGGATTTGGTTATATTCAGAGTACGCATCCGTGAAAGATAACAATTCGTGTTCTACGTTTGTGTCTACCAGCTGTTGATCCTTAGAAAGGGAAAACTGTCTTTCAGGCATGCGTTATTCAAGTCCGAGTAATCAACGCATGTTTGTCATTTTCCATTTGCTATTCTCACAAGTACAGGATTAGATATCCATTTAGGGTAGAGGGCATTATGATAAACCCATTGCCTTTGAGTATATCCACCTCCTCTTTAAAGACATCAGATCTCTCTGGATCTATGCTACACCTTTTTTATTCACCAGACATGCATTGGGTCGATATTTAATGCATGAATCACATTGGAAGGCAAGATCCCATACATGTTAGAGTGAGTCCAAGTGAACACGTCAAGATTCGCTGGGAGAAAACCAACAAGTTCTTTTATCATCGGGGGGCCAAGCTGTGATCCGATCTTTCGGACCCGTGATGGGTCATTGTGGCTAACCGCGATGTCAATTATCATCTCAGCTGGTGCAGCCTTGGTCGTTTTGGGCCCCTCCTTGTCATCCCTTGGACCTATGTCTTTAGAGAACCGACTATGGCACCCGAGCCAAGTCCTAGGCGCTGGTTGTCAATCTTCGTTGGTCTGGATGTAGAAAGACTTGTCCACACCCTTACCTTGCTCCTCTGTTGAGCGTCTCTCAATTCAACCAAATAGCAGGCGTGTCTGGTCGCTCGATCTCCATGCATAACTCCAACACCGTTATCAGTTGGGAACTTCAAAATCAAACTCCAAAGAGCAAGAGCTACCTAGAATTTGGCTAATGTTGATCAGCTCAGAAAATAATTTTATGGAGAATTAACATCCAAGTCAACAAATGGCAAAATCCATACTTTCCTGTGGTCGCCTTCTCCCAACTCCATGGGTAATTCGACATATCCGACAGCTTTGGTTGCAACACCATTAAAGCCATGAATGCAGGCTTTAGATGGGTTCAAGTCCTTTGCTTCCATCCTAATCTAATCGTAAGACTTTTTGAAAATTATATGAATGAAACTTCCACAATCAACTAAGTTCCTTCTCACTAAGGCGGGGCTGATCACAGACGAAATAATCATTGGGTCAATCGTCCATACCTCCACCTTGTCTGCATCTCAATTTCTGAATACAACATCGTCTGCTATTGTATGCTACTGTTTTGCCGGAGCCTCATCTTCTGTACTCAAACATTCAAAATTCATATGCTTGATCACGCTAGCATAACGCTCGATCTTTTGCTAGCTATTATCTGCTGGATGCGGTCCTCTAACTACTGTATTGATCGGTAATCTTATACCAATTCGCATGGACTCCTCGACCCTGTGCGGAACTTATCCTCAGTTGGGGTCATATGTCCCCGCCTGCCATCTTGTAGGGTTTAACAAATTGCTGTATATTTGTTTTCCAAATTAGTTTCTCAATAATATCTTGGAGATCCCTGCACTCATTCATGTTATGATCATAGCATTAGTGGAACCGGCAATACTTTCTAGTTTATTTCTGTTTCTCCATCGATTCTTTCGGAGGTGGCTTCCTATACTGCATGGTATTGCATGTAGATAGGTAAACGTTCTCTATAGACGTATTCAGTGGTATGTAGGTATTATACAATAGAATCCTACGCTTTCCTCTTTCAGAGTCTCTCTTTCCTTCATGGTTCCTATCACTACCTTTCTTTTTCTAATTCAGTTTATTTTAGACATTTACTTGAACTTTTCTGGAGCTCTCCACAGACTATTTCACTGCAATATTACTCTACACTCCTTCTCCACTTGGTTCCACAATGTTCTTTTCCCTAGAGCATCTAGCTTCCTCTTTCATCAAATATTGAGCTGCTTTTGCATAGAAACGTTCCAATGATGCGGGTGCTTTTCCAGCTAACCAATTGCCAAAGTCAGATTCCGGATCAATTCCTCTTGTTACCGCCATCAATATTGAATGGTCATTTAGATTACTAACTTCTGTGACAACCGTATGAAATATCTCCAAATAATCTTTCAGTGATTCTCCCAAATCATGGATGACACTGGATCGGGACATTACAACTTTGAGGTGAGTTGGTGCATACGGAGCTGCCTTAACATCACCTATCTTGAGGCCTAAAGCTAAGCGCAACACTGCAGTTATCTATAGTATTAACTTCCAATGACAAAATACGATAATGCCAACGTTATCCATAATATCAGAAGCACATAAATATGAAGTAAAATCGGCATTGATTAAAACAACTTTTCTGATTACATTCCAAATTAAATTTTCATATTCAATTACATAATCCCATAAACGATTCCCAGGTTCTTGATCAAATATAATTATTACAAATAACGCTAAGAGCGATATATGAAGATGCCTCCCTAGATGATCAGAGTACTAAATAGAAAATCAGTCTTAATACAACATAGCGGTAATAAAACCAAGTAACTCTTAAATATAGCTAGCATTGCCTCTTGCACGTCTTCGGAAGCTTATTCGTCCACCCACTAAACCTGTAAAACCAGATTCTCAATCTACTCAAATTAATTTGGAGCATCCGAGAGTTTATGTAGAAAAACATAAACTTCGAGTCAGACATAAAGCCTGATGTGAATAATACTGTTACATCTTAGTTTACTGATATTAAGTGAGACCACTCCGCTTAGCGGAACAGGTTTAGCCTCAATAATATCCCTTTAAAACATATCTTTTTGCAAATCAGAATCCTGCAATCAAACTGATTAAAACAATAATAGCAATATCATATATGCTCATAAATCAGGTAACAAATGGACCATCGGTCAGAACAAATAGTTTCGTTTGAATAACTACTAACCATTGGCTAAATCAGACCTACTAGACACAATCAATTATCTAACATCTGTTAGACAAACTTCTAGGCTGACTGCCCTTTACAATCTTCTTCAAGGGTCAACTGAACCTAATGATTTTGTGGGCTCACCAAAAATGTACCTTCTCTCTGTATATTCTTCTCTGTGTGCAACCTCATTTTAGTGTCACATGTGACAAAGCCCTACACACTAGAATTTTGGACTTATATTAGCCAAGGGCTTATTAGCTAAAGTATAAGGTGAGACACAATACTAGTCCCATTTGGTATTCTGAGTCATTTACTTAGGGTTAACTACACATCAAATTTTCCTTGAAACCCATTCTTTCAAATTAATTTAACTCTTTAAATCATACATAAACAAGGAACTTATACTTTTGCTTTTCTCAAATCTATTTGCAATGATATATCCTTTGTACAAAACATTGTTGATGAAAACCCTCAAACCCTTGTTTAAATGCTTTAAACAATCTCTTTCGAAACCTTTGAAAGTACTTCTTACGAAACAAGTTAACTGTGACGACCCGGAATTTTGGGCAATATGAATTTAATAATCCGTATTAATAATTAAATTTATTTGATAATTTTTCTTTATAATTTTAATTTAAATTGATAAATTTAATCTTTAAAAGTTAATAAATATATAATCTGACAATATTGATCAATATCTTTTTAACAATTTAAAATCGATGAGATTTATTTTTCAAAGCTAATAAAATTTTATTCTATTTATAATATATATTTGATATATATTGTAAATAGGAAAACCTTTTGTTTTAAATATATAAATTTTCAAATTGTAATATATATGTATGTATATGTTATAATTTGATGTTGTTTTGAAATTTTATATAATCTATTTATAATATATACATGTATGAATATATTTTAATTTAAAGCTTTGTTTTAAAATTTATATTTTTCAAAAGTTAATTTAAGATTAATTCAATTGTTTTCAAAGTATAAGATAATTGTTTATTTTTAATATGATAGTTTAAAAGGGATTAAATCAAAGTTTCATATTTGCTTTCTTTTAAAAGTGCTTAAATTTTAAATGGTTATATAAATATATGTGTAAAGCTTTTAATTAACTTTCTTTTTAAAACTTTTTATCTCTTAAACAATAGATATAAATGTTCTAGATTTTAAATTACATATATAAGAGTTTATTTGTATTATAACTAATTTCATAATATTTTCTTTAGAAAGTAAATTTATATATACATATGTAAATATTTATTAATTAAGGGATTTAAATGAGTAAGCTATCTATAAAATAAAAGTTTACAAAGACATCATACTTGTATATTTATCTAAATTCAAAAGCTTGTTATTTTAAAAACATTTCATAAATGCATATAAATACAAGTGTCCATATTACACGGACATAAGGTTAATTTATTTTATAAGGTTTTAAACACAATTATGCAAAGATTTTAACACTTGTAAACTTTTTAAAATATGCTAGAGACATTTGTTCAACCTATCAACAAGTGGCAACATGTTTATTTTAATTTTTAAATAAATGATTAAAGAAGAAAAACTAGTTTTTACATAACACTTTCATTTCTTTGTTTACTTCTCTTAACTCAAAACAGAAATTTTTTTCAAACCTGAAACTAAATCTGCAAAGCAAAGTTCTTCACAACAATTAAATCTGCAACTTCAACCTGCAATTCAAATGAAGTTCAACTGCAAGTCAACATCTGTTTTAACACTTTAAAACATCAATTTGAAGCAAGCATTCAATTTCAACAGCAAGCAAAATCAAAGCATATTTTCCCGATTTAAGGATTTTCAAGGCCTGGAAAATTCAAAAACCTGCTCTGAATATTAGTGGTGAGTAAATTTCTTTAAAAACAGTTTGATCTGGTTTTTAACTACCATGCATGTGATGATCTGTGATTAATCTTGATGTTGCATGAAAATTTTCAGTATTTATATTATTGAATATATAGATATGTTTATTTATGTGTAAAAAGGTCTGTGAATATATGTAAACATTCTGCTTCCTGTTCTTTTCAGACCAGGCTCAATACTTCAAAAATCCAAATCTCCCAATTACATCCTTATTGGACTTTGATGATTGAATGGAAGTTATATGTTAATGTTTGATAGAAATTTTAAAAATAGTTTCTGTAATTTTTAATTCACAAATAATTCTAAAAAAACGAAAAATAATGTAAACCACTGATGCATGTTAAAAATCAATGAACTCAAATTATAGTTTAGAATGTATGAATGAATTCGTGTTGGAAAATCATGAATTTTAAAACTAATTTTAGAATTTTTAAGTTAATATAAGATTTGGAATTGTGGGTTGAACGGTTTCGGCTATTTGATGAATGGCCGTCAATCAACTCGATGATGGGGGTTGAAATCTTGGTCGAAGCTAGCTTGTGAGTTGTTGATGAGGCGAAATATGCTTTAGAATTTTTCCAATGGCCATGGTGTTCAAATTCGAATGATCTAGGGTTTAGGACCGTGTTTTGTGCATCTTGGTTGCCGAGGCGTTTGCGACATGGATAAGGGATCGGGGTCGATGGTGTGTTGGGGGATGGAGGCTTGGTGTTGAGGCGGTGCTTTGGAAGGGTCGCTGGTGTTTCTGGTGGTGGCGATCATCGGTGGCGTTAGGGTTTTGGGTTGAGGTAGCTGCAGTTTTTTTTTGAATTTAGGGTCGAATTTTGTTTCGATGTGGGATTCTGGATTCTGGGTTGAGGGAATGGTCGACGTGGTCGCCGCCGACTTGGAGATGGCCGGAGGAAAGTTCGACGTCGTTTGGTTCGCCGTGCAAGGTGCACCATGTACGTTTTGTACATTGGAAATGTGGAACTGGGGAAGACGAGTTTCTGCTCGAAGTGGTGATCGCGTTTTCATCGCGATCGACTCGAAGTTGATGGAGCTAGTGTTTTACTCGGGGCAGGCTCGTGTTGTTGCCGTGCTTAACTCGAGTATTTTAGGTTGTGGGCTTTCGGGTTAATACTCTAAAGATGGTGTTTGCAAATTTTAAACCTGTTGATTGAATGAAAACAAGTTCAAGTTTTTTTTATAAAAGGAAATTTGTTTACAATTTAAGGACTTGTTCTTGAAGAGAAAATTGTTAATCAAACTTTAAAAAAGTGTTAATTGAATTTATTTTAAATTGAATTTGTTTAAGATGGTTTCTTCTGAAAGTAATTTAACCTAATTAAATTTGAATTTTAAATGAGGAATGTTTTGAATTTGAATATTTAATTAAAGTTTAAGTAAATTGTTAAGTAATGTTTTAAAAACTAAAGTTTTAAATTTTATTAAAAATTAAATAAGTTTAAATTAGATAATTAAAGTGATTTGAGTTTAAAAATTGATTTCCAAATGTTATTTTTCCAATAAAGTTATTGTTATAATTTTGTAAACCAATAAAAATGGTCTATTTTTAAGTTAATAAGATTTGATTTATTCAAATAATTAAACTATGATGATAATTATGGTTAATTTATTATTGATATGAACTTAAATTTAACTAATATGATTTGTTAATAAGTAAAGATTAATTAGCCAACAGGGTTGGCGCAGTTGGTTGATGGTCCGGACTGCGTGATCGAAGGTCACGAATTCGAGCCCTGAAACTGACAACGCGGTAACAAGTACCCAAAGTATGTGTTCGGCAGGCACATACTTCCCTAGAATTTACAAGCGAAGCTTGGTTCTCTAGGTAATTCAAAAAAAGAAGTAAAGATTAATTAAGATAAATGTTTTTATTAATTAATTAAGGTTTTTCTTTAAATATAAGAAGTTAATTAATTAATTATTTAATTAATTTTAAATGATTAGTTAATTGTTTGTTTAATTTTAAATAATAACTTAATTATGAATTAATCAAGTGTAATGACTTAATGAAGTAATTAATGATTAATTATTGAATGTAATTAAGAATGGAAATTACTTATGGAAGTAATTAATGGAAATTACTCATGGGAGTAATTAAATGAAAGTGATTAATGGATAATCACTTGATGTTATTAATTAAGGAATTGATTAATATAATTGTTTTGAAGTTAATTAATAATGGAGTAATTAATTAATTAAAGAATTAAGGATTTATTCAATAATGGGATTAATTATTTGTTAAGGTAATTAATTAAGAGAGTAATCATCTAATGAAGTAATTAGAAGATAATTACTTATGTAAGTAATTAAGGGTTAATCACTTAGTTAATTTTAGTTAATTAATTAATGTGATTAATTAGTTAATAAATGTGATTAATTTAAGATTAATTACTAAGTGTAATTAATAATGTAATTAATTAATTAAGTAATTAATTAAGGGTTATTTATTAATTTAATTGATTAGTAATCACTTAATGAAGTAATTAAAGATTAATTAATTATATTAATTAATCAAAGGATTAATATAATTAATTAAGAAGTTAATTAATTAAGATAAGAAGTTGTAAGTTGTTAATTACTTTTTATGATTAATAAGATGATTAATTATAAGTTAATTATTTAATTTATTAAAGGAATTCTTAATTAATAAGGATCATTAGTTAATATAATAAATGAAATTAATCAAGGTTGATTAATAAAAGTGATTAATTTAAATGTGATTAATTAATTGTAATTAATTGAGGTTTAATGCAATTAATCATAATTGATTAATTAATGGAAGTGAATGTAGGATCATTAATTATTGTAATTAATGATAGTAATTAAAGGTTAATTATTGTATATGGTTATGGATAATTACTTGAATGTAATTAAAGTATAATTAATCAAGGGAGATTAATTAAGAAGATCATTAAGAGATGATTTATTTATTTATTTGGAATAAATTAATGAAGAAGGATTTAGGTAATCCAATTGATTAAGAGTTAATCAATTCTGTTTATGGATGATTGATTGATATTGGATATTGAATGATGTTGGATGATTTGGGTATGATATCAATGATATGTGATATGCTGCTTTGTGAGATGAATGTTTGATATGAATTATCTATTGTGATAATGTGATTCATCTATCTGTTATATCATCCTGGCTATAAGTTTAATTGTTTAAACCCTTAAACAACTTGGACATTAAAATGGCGTTTGGTTTCGGTGAGACCGGGATCGGGTTTCCATATATGGATATCCGAAAAACACATCGATCCAAATTAAACGTTAGGTTGTGAATCCAAGTGGAGCTTAGTAAAGACTCGAAGTGTAAGAACTATTCGTCAATATAACTCTGGGGTGATTCCATGATGAGTTTGACGGAGATAGTACTTATAGGTTCGAGATGGTGATTCAGAGTGCAAGGGCTATGGTCGTTGACTCTGAGGGTGATTCCAAAATGAGTGCAATGAGATAGTGCCTTCGGTTTCGTTCGAACCCGGAACGAACTTGTATGGATTGAATGCTTTCAGAACAGCGTCAGGTGGACGATGAGCATTCTAAGATAGATGTGTTCTATAAAAGTAATCGCAGCCTCAAGCCTCATCAACCGGGAATGGATAAAACGGGGGAGGTGCAGCAAGGCTAGGTGGGTAGCACCCAATTCAGGGTGAGGTCATTCCTGTCTAGATGTCCTTTTATTTCGGCTTAGTGGGTGGTTGGTCGCGCCAACCACGGGGTGATCTTACTCGGGACTGTTCAGTAAGGAATGGTCCCTGCTTTGTGATGCAGGGGATTGGGAGTAATCCTCGGTACTGTGATCTAGGCCACGTACTGTGACGGGTGGTACCCTGGCAGCCCTGCCATTGATGGAAACCCATTCTTCCTACGAGACCCTACGGTTTTGTTTGTATCACCCACATTTTTGTGGCTAGTAGCTGGAATTTAATGAATGCAACAATTTCGGCTATTTTCTATTTACTTGAACACTATTATAATATCACTGGATTTCCTATCAAATGCTTTGGTTGGCGTAAGGTAAAAACTTTCCATGTATATGTGTGGGAAGTCTTACGTGATACCTTCTCTTTTCAAAGGTTTTTCTAAAGTCAAGCAATTTTAACCCGTTTACTCAAACCAGACCCCTGTCTGACCCGAGTGTTTATTTTCTGTTTTATTAAACTCTTGGGTACTCATATTATATATGAGTAGTCAAGGGATTCAGGTTTTCTTGACGAATTCTGGAGGAGATATGGAGCAGGAGGCATCCGCGTGTAGATATATTATGGTTCCGCTGTGTTTGTATGATATATGTATCTTGTGTACTTGAGTTGTATAGTTAGACAGATGTTTATAACTTTCTAATATGTGTTGTATAAGTTGTGTACTCTGATGTAATATGATACTATGTAATATTTTATGTTATGTATTTTATTTCATTCGTTCCGCTATGAGTTATCTAATGTTGTTGTGTTTCTTCTTTTCTTCTTCTATCCCTTTCTTTCTTAAATAGTGACGCGTCTTTCTGGTGATAGAAAGTTGGGTCGCTACATTAACTACATTACCTTGAAACTCTAGGCCTAAAGGCCAAAGCATACCTTTTGAAATCATTTAAAGTAGACCTTTCAAAACTATTGAAAGTGTTCTTTCAAAAGATTTATAGACCATAGACGTCCTCTTTTTAAAACATTTCAAACTTGCCTGACAAAAGCATTGGAAACCTTCCATTCAATTACTAAAGGTAATCCTTTCAAAAACATAGGGAACCTCCCCTTCGAAACCTTCATTAGATACCTTTCAAACGCAATAAAGTCCTTTACTTAAGACAAACCTTTCGAAAGCATTGGGTTCAAGTAAAAGTTTGTGGAACATAATTTCAAAACAATTTAAAACCATTCTTTCGAAACCTTTGGGTTTGAATTACAATATATAAAAGGGTCTTAAGAAAACAAGGATGAAAGCATTTCTTTCGAAAGCATTATTCCTAAATACATGAAAGTTGATGATGTCGAAACCACCCCTTCGAAAGCATGGAGAAGTGGCTTCTGAGTTTAAGAATCCTTTCAAAGGCATTACTTCAAAAGATTGAATGCAACAGCAGAGGTTTTTGACCACTTCGAAAGCTTTATTTAAAAACAAAATGTGGCAACCCCTTTTGAAAGTCCTTTTTCAAAAACAATTGACCATGTCGAAAGCTGATTCGTTCGAAATCTTCATTTGTAACCATAATAATTGTGAGTCTAAAAGAGCTACTTCTACCCCTTCGAAAGCCTGTTTCAACTCCATACCTTTCGTCTAACTCCAATCCGCTACGTACCGAAGCTAATACCATGTGTATTGGTTTCGATTTGTTTGGAGGTGGCTATATAGGATCGAAAGGTGGCTTCTATAAGTGGTGAAGCAGTAAATCTTTATAAAACTAAATTTTTACTATTTAAAGCAAATTATTTCCAACAAATTTGCCATATTTGACAACATATGATTGGTTGCCAATACTTTTACAAAATCTTTTCTAAAAGTGCTGTCGAATTTTAGAAATTAACAAATTAAAACATTTACAAATTGCCCCTTCTCCTTTTATAAACATATAAAATATTTAAGTCTCATGCCTTAAACAATTTTATATCTTTAATAAAACACCTAGGAAAATTCGCTAAAAATTCCCATAAATCACTTTTTATAAGTTTTCTAACATATTTAAATGTTTGACCCAAAGCTAACATATAATAGTCGAAATAATTTAAACCAAATTTAACCATTTTATTTACTAGAAAGTTCACAATAAATCTACATTAATTTAGAAAATAATGAAACTTTAAACCCATCTCTAAAATAATATTTCCGACCTTAAATAAAAAACGCAAGGCATTTGGGTGTCATTTATTATTTTTTTCAAAACAAATCATATCATAAAATCCATACGAAGCAACTTAAATCATCAACAAGCACGTATATCCATTTAATAATCAAAACATAGCATAACTTTGCAAAACAACTCAGATTCGATCTAGAAACCTAAAATATTAAATATGAGATGTAACCTATTACTCACCTTAGCTTATTGTTAAGGGGTTAGAATTGCTCTTGAGTTGAAATGATTAAACTTCTTCCTTTGATTCTTGCTTATCTTCTTCTAATGGTGGTCGGCCTTTCTTTAAGTTCAATTTCTGTTTGTGAACGTGGTAAAAGAAATTGGCATGAGGGTTTAGGATATAAGGATATAACCTATTCCATTTTTCCCTTAAATTATTGCCCTTACCTATTTCATTTTAATGCTCTTTTGTTCATTGGTTACTTAGGCACGGCTACCCTCTAATATTCAAATGCTAATCCCTTAACAACTTACATTATTCCGTTTAATTCCTGTTAGTCAAAATTAGGGTTGTTACAAACTCCCTTCCTTAAAGAATTTTGTCCACAAAATTATGATAAGGTACACATCAAAATCAATCATAAAGGTAAAACATACCATGAAACAAGTCAAGATAAGTGTCTCTAATCCTATTCTCAGTTTTCCAAGTACAATCTCTCTCGTCGTAACTCAACTACAATTAGACTAATCTGACTGTCTTGTTCCTTAGTCTCTTCTCATCTTTCGCGACTATGCTAACTGGCTTTCTAACTATAGTCATATTTGGTTCCACTTCTAAATCATCTAACATAGTTGGTGCAATAGTAGTTTCTGGATCTTGAATACACTTCCTTAGATGAGAAACATGAAAATATCATGGACTCCTGCCAAACTATTCGATAACTCTACTCTATATGTGAGTTTCTCGTTCTTTTTAAAATAGGAAATTGTCCAACGAATCTTGGTGTCAATTTTCCACATTTCCCAAATTTGATTACAGCTTTCATCGGTGATACCTTGATGAAAACATGATATCTAACCGAGAACTTTAAGTCTTTCCATCTCTTATTAGCATAATTCTTATGCCTAGACTGAGCTTCCTTCATCCCAGCTCGAATTAACTCAATCTTGTCTGTGGCTTCTGAAAGAGTGTGGATTAAGGATCTTAAAGCTAATTTAACACCAAAGGGGGAGGGGATAAAAAGTGTTTAATGCATTCTCAGACTTATATGGACTAATTAAAATTATGACACAAACAAATGCAGAACTTAATCAGAAAACAACCACATAATCAAACACAGATGCAGAAAGTAAATAAAAAGCAGTAAAAGGAAAGAACACACCAGATTTTATATTGGTTCGGAGTTACCTACATCCAGTCCTGTACCAAGGCAAACCAACTCATACAGATTTTTATTATACCAATGTCGAGATTACAATCCTCAATTTCTAAAGGCCTTGAGGTACCCTCCTGTCTCACGAGTCCGGGGCAAACTCACTTGATTTACGGAACTCAAGACCATCCAATTGATTTCCAGGCACAACCACACCTTATAGAGAGACTCGATAAACTTTTGATTACAAATTGATCCTATAACTTTGAATAGCACTTTGATCTTCGAGAGAGGACAGAGAGTCAAACAAGAATGACATTCTAATTTGATTCACTTAAGAATTCAGTAGAATTTTGGCATGATCTTAAAAAGATGAATGTTACAGAATATGGATTTGTGGGGAAGAAGAAGTGAAGAAAAACAAAAAATTAGTTGATTAAAAAATTCGTTTATGAAGGCCATTTATAAAGCACCAACGGTCATAACCATTCGTGAAGAGATTTAAACGAATAGACGCTTCTTTTGAAAATTGAAACTTTTGAATTCAACGGCCACCATGTCGACATGGGGTATCCTATGATGTCAACATCCCTATATTAAAAACAATTTAAAATTTGTTTTGAAAATGAAGTTTAAAAAAGAGTTTATTTTAAAACAAAAACAAATAATATTTTAAGGCTAATATATTTTTTTGAAAAATCATTTGAAAAGATAATTTTAAGGCTAAAATATTTTGAAAATCAGTTTTGAAAATCATTTTAAGTAGTTTTGCAAGCTTCTTTCTACAGAATATCTCATCACATCAGGACTTGAGAACTTGTACAAAACTAGGATGTTTGTGGGTTTGTAAGCCACTTGTCGTAGTTTTGTAAGCTACTTGTCGTGGATTTGTAAGCCATTAAGAAGGTATAAATGGGTTATTTCCCAAATGAAATTCGAAATGAAGATTTCCATGCTATTATGAAGTTTTAACAAAAATTGGACACATATCTTTGATCTTGATACTCTAGAGTCTTCAATCTTGAGTCTTAAGTCTTTATACTGATCAGTTTTTAGTAATCAATACCTGCACACACACACACATATATCCTGCATATACATATCTACCTAGACAGCAGCGTTAGTATATTTTTTTTTAATAAGATAAGTTAAAAAAGATTGTTGTCATCAAAACCAACATCTCAGTTCCTAACAATCTCCCCCTTTTTGATGATGACAACCTGTATTTATAAAATATATTTACTGTACCATAACTCCTATCATAACTCCCCCTTACTCCATGACTCCCCCATACTCCAAGCCAATTACTATTTTATAACTTCTCCCCCTTTTTCATCAACAAAACTTCTAACTAATAAATTCTCTGAACTTGATATAGGATAATCAACCATAATAAAATAGAGTAATCCATATATAAGTGTAAGAAGTGCTAAGTGTGATCATAAGTATGAAATGTGATCATAAATGTAATCCAAAAAGTAAATTAATCATCAGCGAATCATATTTACAGTAATTATTCAATCCAAACATATATACAAATCATACAAAATAAGTTAAGTCAATCAAGTTTAAAACACACCAATCAAATCAAACAAATAACATATAAAATGACAAGACATTCCTTGGTACTTCCAGTCATCCATCTTCTCTAAAGATAGAGTCTGCTTTAATGTCATCCTATTCTTCTTTATCTTTGTCGATAGTGACTGGTGGATTTCTTTCGAGATCATCCTTGTTAATGGCCGAGAACATTCAACGAAGGGAGTTGAAATGTCTCTCTTGCTCCTTCATCATCTGTATTTGACTCAATTAAGTGATGCTGATTATGAAGTATGAATGTAAGAATATTCTTGAAGGAAGTGAGAGTTTCTTCAAGATTATCGCTTAGATTCTTAATCGGAGAAGCCATAACTCAAGAAATAGGAAGAACTATGAAAGTGAATGATTAGAGATGAAGTTTGACAATTTATTTTAGGAGAAACAGATATAAATAAGGGTAGAAAGTCGTTTTAAATGAATAGACACAAGTTAGTTACATGAAATTAAAATTTGAAAGTGTAACTATTTTCTGCCCATTGTATGTCGACATGAGGGGATGGTGTATGTCGACATGCCTCTGCCTAAAGTGACATTTTGCTTTCTTTTGAATATTATGAATAAATCTATTAAACTAAAATTTGTATAATAAAAAAGCAAGCAAATATAGAGACAAGTGAAGTTGAATGACAGGAAATGAAAGATTTCATTAATAATTCTAGTCAGCATTATATAAGATAATATAATACTAACTAAAATAAAGAAAATACAAAGATAGAACTTAAGATAACATGAACTAAAACTAGTTAAATGAAGATGAAAAAGATGGTAGTCCAAGCTTTCTATTAATTTTCCTGAAGAATTTGTCGATTTTAGTGGAAATCTTATCCATTCTCTTTCATTAATCTTTTAAGTGTCTTTTGATTTTCCACTATAATTCTTTGATTATTGAGAATGGTCTTGGTGGATGGATTAGTGGGATTAGTAGGATATTCAATACTCTCTAAGGAATTTTCTTGATCTTCCTCTTCCTCCTCTTCAATTTCCATTCCATCTTCTTCCCCTATTTCTTCCATCTCTTCGTGAGCAAGTCTTTCTTCCTTTTCCGTAAGCATTTCATATGGTTGAAACACTAATGGAATTTGTATAAGGGAAATGTTTCCATGGTTGAACACTTTTCTAGTTATAAATTCTTCCCTTTTGAAATCAACTCCAAAGTAATTAAAAATTCAAGTGAGATAAATTCTATGATATGATATGTTTTCACTCATAGTAAAATTCTTAGGTCTTAGCTCATCCAAAATAACTTGAGCCCAATTAAGATCATAATTTTCAAAAATTGCAAAAAGAGCTTTGCACACTATCGAAGTCGGGTTGTTGTAGTTTCCCGATCTTGGTTTAAGAGTGTGTTGGATAAGAAGATTAACAATTCTTTCTTTTGGACGAATATAACGATTTTTGAATTCAAAATTTTCATCCCCTTCAAAGATGTGATAAAATGTCTCTCGATCATTTTCTTTGATTTGAAATTCTGAGAGATTTATTCCGATATACTTGCATCCCAAAATATATCTCAAATTTCACAATCCAAAACAATTTGTGTTCCTTTAACATTACTCCAAATTTGTCCCACGATTCAAATTCGCATAAAACATCTTAACAAGATTTGGATAACATACAAAATCATTTTGTTTGTTATCAATTAAACTAAGAATAGAACATTGTTGAAAAAGATTTTCAATTTCATAAGAAGGAAAATCTTCAAAAATAGCAAATTTTCCCATATGAATTTTACCAAAGTTTACATAGTTGATAAGCTTTGATAGCTTCCGGGCCATTAAAAAGAAAGTTTTTGACAGATTTTGGAAGCCTAATAGTGTTAGGAGTGCTTGAAGAGGCCATTGAAGAAGTTTGAGAGGAATAGAAGATAATGAATATAAATTTGAAATAAAAGTGAAAAGTGATGATAAAGAGAGTGAGATAAATAGAGATTCTATAGACATATTCTCTAGTTAAGAGGCACCTTTCTAGGGCATTGAAGTTGGTGAAAAGATGGAGGAGAATTCAAAAGTTTGAATTCAAATTTTGCACTCAAATTCTGAGGGGCATGACGACATAGGGTATCCGGGTATGCCGACATGTGCCTATTGAATCAAAGGACAAGTTTCTATTCCTAATTTCTAATTAATATATATATATATTATATCCTATATTCTAATTATATAATTCCTGTAATAACATTAAATATAATAATACTTAAATATTAATGATTTAATGTTTAAAATATTTTTAAAATATTATTATTATTATTATTATTTAATTTAAAGTTCAAATTTCATGGGATAAATTTGAATTTAAAATTCAAGGAATTTAAGAGAATCAAGCAAACAAACAAGCATCCGTTCAAACTAGACAAATTAAAAATAATGTAAATGCGTACCTATATTTAGATCCATACTCCTATCGTCATCTGATTCATGAATAACAGTGAAACACATATTTGAATTATCCGTCTTCTTTTCATCGTCACTGCATGATGAGTCTGAGTCATTAAGAGTTGATGTCTATGCTTTCTTTCTTTTCCTTGACGAGTCATTATTTGGAGGGAACAATTGTTTATCTATATACGGACAATCTTTTCTATGATGCCCGACCTTACTGCAATTGTTGCATTTATCATTATTGACATTCTCCATATTATTTCTGAAATTCTATTGATAATTACTTTTGTAACTATTCATTTTTCTATATTTTAAGAATTTTCAGAAGTTTATTGTCATGAAGGTAATCTTCTCATCACTGTTTGTTTCCGAATCTTTAGTTGTCGCATTGAATGTTAATGACTTCTTTTCTGTAGCCTTGTTTTCTCTTCTTCCTTGTAGTTGAACTTCATAAGACATCAGATTCCCAATCAATTCTTCTATTTTCATCTGAATGATATCATTTGCTTCTTCGATTGTAAGTGTCTTTTGATCCTATTCTGGACTGAGTGAATTTAGAATTTTTCTAACTTGGTCTTCCTTCGAAAAGCTTTTTCCCAATGCGATTAGTGAATAAACAATATCATGAAATCGACAATACATGTCGGAAATGGACTGATTTGTATGTATTAAAAAACAATTGAAACTGATTAGTTAAAATGGAAATTTTAGTTTGTTTAACTTTGCTTGTTCCTTCATGAGTAACTTGCAAAGTTTTCCAGATTTCAAATGCAGACTTACAAATAGACACTCTATTAAACTCGTTCCTATCTAATGAGCAAAATAATTTATTCATGACCTTTGAGTTATTTTGTGCAACACCTTTTTGCTCAGTAGTCCACTGGGCAAAATTGCTAGTTGGTTCAATATATTCAGTTTGTGTGATATTCCAAGTGTCTAATCCTACAGATTGTAAATAAATTTTCATTCTACAAGACCAATATGCATAATTACTGCAATTGAAAAGTGGTGGTCTGACAATAGACTAACCTTCTACAAATGGACTAGTGTTAGGGGTAACAGAACAAGTGCCAGAGTTGACATTACCAGTGTTGGTAGCCATTAAAATAATTTTCAAGTTTCAATATGAAAACTATAAAAACTATGCTTTGATACCAATTGAAAGAGTGCGGATTATGGATCCTAAGGCTAATTTAACACTAAAGGGGAGGGGGTGAATAGTGTTTAATGGATTCTAAGACAAATTACGAAACAAACAAATGAAGAACTTAATCACAGAATCAAACACAGATGCAGAAAGTAAATAAAAAGCAGTAACAGGAAAGAACACATCAGATTTTATACCGGTTCGGAGTTACCCTACATCTAGTCCTCTACCAAGGCAAACCACCTCATACAGATTTTTATTATACAAATGTTGAGATTACAATCCTCAATTTCTAAAGGCCTCGATGTACCCTCCTATCTAACGAGTCCGGGGTAAACTCTCTTGATTTATGGCACTCAAGACCACCTTATTAATTTCTAGGCGCAACCACACCTTATAGAGAGACTCGATAAACTTTTGATTACAAATTGATCCTATAACTCTGAGTAGCACTTTGATCTTTGAGAGAGGATATAGAGTCAAACAAGAATGACATTCTAATTCGATTCACTAGGATTCGACAGAATTTTGGCATGATCTTAAAAATATGAAAATTATGGAATATGAGTTTGTTGGGAAGAAGAAGTGAAGAAAAATAAAAAATTAGTTGATTAAAAAATTCATTTGTGAAGGCTATTTATAAAGCACCAACGGTCATAACCATTCGTGAAGAGATTAAACGAATAGACACTTTTTTGAAGATTGAAACTTTTGAATTCAACGACCACCATGTCGACATGGGGTATCCCATGATGTCGACATCCCTATGTTAAAAACAATGTAAAATTTGTTTTGAAAATGAAGTTTAAAAAAAGAGTTTATTTTAAAACAAAAACAAATAATATTTTAAGGCTAAAACATTTTTATGAAAAATCATTTGAAAAGATAATTTTAAGGCTAAAATATTTTGAAAAATCATTTTGAAGTAGTTTTGGAAGCTTCTTCCTGCAGAATATCTCATCACATCAGGACTCGAGAACTTGTACAAAACCAGAATGTTTGTGGGTTTGTAAGCCACTTGTCGTAGGTTTGTAAGCTACTTGTCTTGGGTTTGTAAGCCACTAAGAAGGTGGAAATGGGTTCCATTCCAAATGAAATTCGAAACAAAGATTTTCATGCTATTATGAAGTTTTAACAAAAACTAGACACATATCTTAGATATTGATACTCTAGAGTTTTCAATCTTGATCTTTGAGTCTTTATACCGATCAGTCTTCAGTAATCTGTACCTGCATATATATATATATATATATATATATATATATATATCCTGCATATACATATCTATCTAGACAACAGTGTTAGTATACATTTTATAATAAGATAAGTTAAAAAAATGTTGTTGTCATCAAAACCAACATCTCAGTTCCTAACAGCATCCTTAACCAAATCTAAGATGAGAAACATGGAAAACATTGTGGACTCCTACCAATCTGCTCGGTAACTCAACTCTGTATGTGAGTTTCCTGATCCTCTCAACAATAGAAAAGGTCCAACATACCTCATTGCCAACTTGCTCGATTTTCCAAACCTAATCACACCCTTCATTGGTGTCACTTTGACAAAAACTTGGTCTCCAACTAAGAACTCTAGATCTTTCCATCTCTTATCTACATAACTTTTCTACCTAGACCGAGCATCCTTCATTCTAGCTCGAATGACCTCAATCTTTTGTGCAGCTTCCTTGACTAAATCTGAACCAAGAACCAACTTATTCCCTATCTCTAGCCAACATACGGGAGATTTGCATGGCCTTCCTTACAAAGCTTCAAACGATGCCATCCCTATACTAGTTTGATAACTATTATTATACGAAAACTCGACTAAGTGTAGAGGCTCTTCCCATGATTCCCCAAAGTCTATTACACAAGCTCTTAAAAAAAATCCTCTAAGACTGTGTTAACTCTTTCTGTTTGCCCATCTGTCTACGGATGGTAAGTGTTACTCATCTTGATCTTGGTACCTAAAGTATCCTATAGACTCTTCCATAACTCATTATTGAATAAGGAATTTCTATCACTTACTGTGCTATTAGGAATTCCATGCAGTAAACAACTTAGCTAAAATAGGTATCTTCCTAGTTGACTTAACTAGAATAAAATGGGCACTCTTGGGAAACCTGTCCACTGTGATCCATATACTTTTATTTCCTCGATTCGACCTTGGCAATCCATCTATATAATCCATTGAGATATAATCCCATTTCCATACTAGAATATCTAAAGGCTGAAGTAACCCACTTAGTTTTGATATTCGACTTTTACCTCTTGATAGTTATAACTCTGCTTCAACCATAAGCCAACATCCCTCTTCATACCTTCCCAGAAGAAACCTCTCTTTATGTCCTGATACATCTTCGTTCCCCTCGGATGAATAATGAGCTTCGAACGATGGCATCTTCAAGAACTTCCTTCCTAATGTTTCCCACATTCGGAACACATAGTCTTCCTTTCTTCCTCAACCATCCATTCTGGTCAAGACCAAAATCTTTCAAGTCATCGCTCTCTGTTCCATCCCCTAACATTTTGATCCGTTAAGCTAATATTGGATCCTCCTTCTGCTTAGAAGTAATCTTTTTGATCATCACCGGTAAAACTTCTAAACATAACAACATAACCATTTCCTTACTAGAACCACTCTTAGATCGCTATTGTACTCCGCATGTAGTCAATGCTACCAAAATTTTCCACTCAACTATCATTGCTAATACTGTATTACAATGTTTTCGACTATGTGTATCCGCAACCTTGTTGCCTTTTCCTGGTGGGTACTCAATACCAAAGTCATAAGCGCCTAAAAACTCTAACCACCTCTGTTGTTTCATATTCGGCTCCTTCTGAGGGAATAAATACCTCAGTGACGTAAGATCCGTATACAATTCGAATCTTTCTTCCATAAGGTAATGTCTTCACACCTTCAACACAAAAATTGCTGCTGCTAATTCCAAATCGTGTATTGGATATCCAACCTCATACGGTCTAAGCCGTCTAGATGCATAGGCAATCACTTTACCCATTTGCATTAGCATAGCTCCAAATCCTATTCCACATTCATCTGTATATACCACCAAATCCCGATTCCTTTTTAGAACAACTAACGCAGGTGCATTAGTCAATAAGTGTTTCAATCTCTGGAATGCTTCCTCACGCTTATCGGTCCAAATAAACTTCACATCCTTTCGCGTTAGCATGGTCATCGGTGCCGCTATCTGCGAAAAATCCTTAATGAATCTCCGGTAGTACCTTGCTAATCCAAGAAAACTTTTTATCTCGGTCATTGTCCTGGGTCTCTTCTAGTTATTCACTGTCTCGATCTTAGTTGGATCTACATATAACCCTTTCTCTAGGACCACATGACCAAGGAACTTCACTTCTTTCTTTAAGAAACGGCACTTTGAAAATTTGGCCTTTAGTTAATGCTGCCTCAATGTCTCAAGCACTACTTTAAGATGAAATTCGTGCTCTCTTTCATCTTTAGAGTATACTAAAATATCATCTATGAAAACCAATGCGAACCTATCCAAGTGCTCTTGAAAAACTCAATTCATCAAATCTACAAAGAATGTCGACGCATTATTTAGTCCGAACGACATTACTAACCATTCATACGATCCATATCTTGTCCTAAATGTCGTCATAGGAATACAATCCTTAACTACTCTAAGATGATGGAATCCCGTCGCCAAGCCCAACCGGGAAAATACTTTGGATTTACTCAACTGATCGAACAAATCATCAATTCTATGTAATGTATAATTTATCGTCTTCTCATTCAACATACGATAATCGATACATAACCTTAATGATCTGTCCGACTTCTTTGCAAACACTATGGCTACTTCCCAAGGGAAACTACTTGGTCTGATAAGGTTTTTACTTTCCAAATCCACCAACTGCACCTTTAAATCCCTTATCTCGATAGGTGTCATCCTGCTTGGCGGTGTACTCACCGGTTCTGCTCCTGGTACTAAATCTATTCGAAACTCAGTAGCTCGTTTCGGTGGTAGTCTTATTATAGGCACAAAGACATCTACAAATTCTCTAGTAATGAAAGCCCGATTTCAATTTGTTTTCTACCTCCACAACACCCAACAGAGTATTAACATCAAAACTGGGGTTTGCTATGGAGTATACAATCTGATCACTATAGTCAGGGTGTGTGATATTTTCCCATCATGGCAAAATATCCTAGCATCTTCTTTACTTAACCAATCCAAACCCAAAACAATTATGAACCCTACATAACCAAATACATGCAAACTGCAAACAAATGTATAACCTAACAATACAAACTCTAACTGGTCACAGTTCATCCTAAGTGTCGCATACCCTCCTATCGAATTTGCAACCCTTAAGGAAGCACTAAGTATGAGGGTTCTAGGTTCAGCTTATCTACTAAACAATGAGAATAAAAGAATGCGATGCACCAGTATCAAATATAAATCTAACTGATACACCATGAATCAAAAGCATACCTCATAACACAACTTTTCCCTTTTCCTATACTCTTGGTCTCGAGGTAGCTGGCTCCAATGCAAACACATTGCATTTTCCATCCTTGGCTGACTCCTTGCGCTGGTTCATATAATGTCCAATTTGATCGCAGTTGAAACATCTCACTCCTTTCTTGTCAACGGCTTTCTTCCCTTTGCCTGTCCGGCACTCATGATCATGGTATCCTTCTTTATCACATTTATACCAGATAACTTCTATCCTTCGCTTCTTGGAAACTCTACCCTTCTGAGCTCCCTTCTTATGGAAAAACTTCCTCTTCTGCTTCTACTCTCTATGAGCTCCATCTGTCTTGCTACCCTCAAGAAAAGCATTCGTCTCTTTCTGCCTCAAAGCCGTTTCAACTACTACATTGCATGAATCTCTAATATATGATAATGTGGCCTTAGCAAGCTTAGGCTTCAACCTACAAATAAACTTCTCATTCCTTTTAATAACAGCAACAACCGTTGAGTATCCATACCTTGATAGCTCCTCAAATCTGGTTGCATACTCAAGCAATATCGCATCTTTCTGCTCTAACTAAATAAACTTCATGAGCGGAGTAGACTTAGCAATTTCAGACATAAACCTCTCCTCAAACCTTATCCTGAACTCAGCCCAAGTCATGGTCTCCTCATTGACTCCCACAGTAGCACTATTTCACCAAAATAGTGCTGCTCCTTGTAAATATATAGCGGCAAGCCTTATCTTTTTCTCATCATTAACTCCTAAGTCAGCAAAAATCCTCTCACAATGAAGTAACCAGTTCTCCACTTCAATTTCATCTTCAGTCCCGATAAACATTTTTCCTCCTAGCCTGGCATAATCACTACTTAATACAACATAGTTATTGACTACAGGAGCTTCCTGATTTCCTCCTTCAATATCCTCCAACTAACTCCACAGCAACTCCTGCTTACATCATGTAAACGAAGAACTGATACATTGCCCCCATGTTAACTTGTGGTATTCCAGCACCCACATTGGCAGCTTGTGCTCGACCTGGATTTCACCTAGTGTTTGGTCTAGCATTTTCATTAGTTGTGGTTCTTCCTCCACCAATGTTAACTCTTCCTCCTCTAGCATCCATACCTTACGTCCGTAAAACCAACATTCGTGTCTTTGTAAGATACAGAAGAATAACTTAAGAGAGATAGGATAATAGAGATAAAATGAATATTTATATATAACAAATACAAGTATGTTACTATAACATTATCTCGTACCCCAATCGCTTCTCTAATTTCTTAGGATTCTGTTTTCAAAATCATTTTAAGTTTAAAATTTCTTGTAAGTTTTTCATAAACCTATGCTCTAACACCATGTTGTAACATCCCCTATCTTGAGGCCCAAAGCTAAGTACCACAGATGCTGCAGCCATCCATAGTATTAACTTTCGGTGATAAAATACGGTAGTGCTAATGGTGTCCATAATATCAAAAGCAAATGAATATGAAATAAAATCAGCATAGATTAAAACAACTTTTCTATTACATTCCCATCAAATTTTCGTATTCAATTACATAATCCCATAAACGATTCCTAGGTTTTTGATCAAATATAATCATTACAAATTACTCCAACATCGACATATGAAGATGCCCATTTGGATGATTAGAGTACAAAATAGATAATCAGTTTTAATACAACACCGCGGAAATAAAACCAAATAACTCCTAAATATAGCTAGCATTGCTTCCTGCACGTCTTTGGAAGCTTATTCATCCACCTATTAAGCCTGTAAAACCCTGACTCTTAATCTACTCATATTAATTTTAAGCACCAAGATTTCAAGGGAAAAAAAACTTCAAGTTAGACATACAACCTAGTGTGAATAATACTATTATATCTCGGTTTATTGATATTAAGTGAGACCATGCCGCTTAGCAGAATGGGTTTCCCCTCACTAATATCCCTTTAAAACATATCTTTTTGCAAATCAAAATCCTAGAATCAAACTGATTAAAACAATAATAGTAATATCTTACATGCTCATAAATCAGGTAACAAATGGACTATCTGTCCAAACAGTATAGCTTTGTTTGGCCAACTACTAACCATTGGCTGACTCGGGCTTACTAGACACAATCAATTATCTAACGTCTGTTAGATACACTTCTTGGCTGACTACCCTTTACTATCTTCTTCTAGGATCAACTGAATAGGTAAGTTTTGCGGGCTTACAAATAACCTTACTTCTCTTTGTATATTCCTTTCTGTGTGTAACCTCATTTTAGTCTCACCTATGACAAAGCCCTGCACATTAGAATTTTGGATTTATATTAATTAGAGGCATATTAGCTAAAGTATGAGGCGCGACCGTATACTAGTCCCATCTAGTATTCAAATATCTGAGTCATTTACTTAGGGTTAACTACCCATAAAATTTTCCTTGAAACCCTTTCTTTCAATTTGATTTAACCCTTTAAATCATACTTAAATAAGTAAATTATACGCCTTCTTTTCTCAAATCTATTTGCCATGATATATGTTTTACATAAAACATTATTAATGAAAAACCTCGAAACCCTTGTTTAAATGCTTCAAACAATCTCTCTCAAAACCTTAAAAAAGCACCCCTTTCGAAATAAGTTAACTACGTTACCTTAAACTGTAGGCTGTAAGGCCAAAGCATACCTTTCGAAACCATTTAAAGTAAACCTTTCGAAACTTTTGAAAGTATTCTTTCAAAAGCTTTATAGAACCTTACACATCCTCTTTTCAAAACACTTCAAACTTGCCTTTTGAAAGCATTGGAAACCTTCCATTTAATTACTAAATGAAAACCTTTCAAAAACATTAGGTAACCTCCCTTTTGAAACCTTCATTAGATACCTTTCGAAAGCATCAAAATCCTTTACTTAAAACAAACCTTTCGAAAGCATTGGTTTCAAGTAAAAGTTTCTGGAGCATAATTTCGAAACCATTTAAAACCATTCCTTTCAAAACCTTTGGGTCAGATTTTCAATATATCAAAAGGTCTTAAAAGAACTGGGATGAAAGCAACTTTTTCGAAAGCATTATTCTAAGTACAAGAAAGTGGATGATGTCGAAACCACCCCTTTGAAAGCATGGAGAAGCAGCTTCTAAGTTTAAGAACCCTTCCGATGGCATTATTTCGAAAGGTTGAATGTGGAAGTAGAGATTTCGACCTCTTCGAAAGCTTTATTTAAAAATAAAAAACGACAACCTCTTTTGAAAGCCCTTTTTATAAAATAGTTGACCAAGTTGAAAGCTGGTTCCTTCGAAAGCTTCATATGTAACCAAAATAGTTCTAAGTTTTAAAGAGCTACTTCTACCCCTTCGAAAGCTTGTTTCGATTCCATACCTTTCGCCTAACCCCAATCCACTACGTACCGAAGCTGATACCATCTATATTTGTTTTGACCATGCTGGTGGCAGCAGTATAAGGTCGAAAAGTGGCTGCTATAAGTGGCGAAGTAGTAATTTTTTATAAAACCAAATTTTAATTTTTTAAAGCAATTTCTTTCCAACTAATTTCCTTATTTGTCAACATAATATTGGCTGCCAATACTTTTACAAAATCTTTTCTAAAAGTGCTGTCGAATTTCAGAAATTAACAAATTAATACATTTGCAAATTGCCCCTTCCCCTTTTATAAACTTATAAAACATTTAAGTCCCATACCTTAAATAATTTTATATCTTTAATAAAACACTTAGGAAAATTCTCTAAAAATTCCCATAAATCACTTTTTATGTGTTTTCTAACACATTTAAATTTCTGACCCACAGCTAACATATAATAATCAAAATAATTTAAACCTAACTAAACCATTTTTCATACTAGAAAATTCGTAATAAATCCACATTAATTTGTAAATTTATGAAACATGAAACCCATCTATAAATAAATATTTATGACCTTATATAAAAAACGCAAGGCATTTTGATGTCATTTGTTAGGTTTTTTTAAAACAAATCATACCCTAAAATCTATATGAAGCAACATAAATCGTCTACAAGCACACACACACATATCCATTTAACAATCAAAACATGGCATACTACTTTGAAAAACTGTTTGCGCCAAAATTGGTCATAAACACCCAATTTCCAATGAAAACACCAGTTCACAGTCACAGATCACATATAACAAGTATGTAGAGAATTAGAAATGAAGAACACTCATAAAAGTAAGAGGAAAGCAGTAAAAAACATAGAGTTTATAGTGGTTCGACGATCCGGCCTACGTCCACTTCTAATTTGATGATTTTATTGATGTATGCTTGCTGATTACAACGGGTTACAACTAATTACAATAGCGAAATCCGAGTAGAATGATTAATCCAGCAGAGTCTGGACGTAGAAGAGCTAAAAAAGTCCCTTTTCTGTTGGCTCATGGATGCTAATTATAGGCATAGGCTACAAATATCTCGCTCATATCTCGAGAGACCTCTTCTGGCACGTGAGTGGGCCCACACAATCGAGTGATTTAGACTCGATCCATAATCGATACGAATGAATTTTGTATCGACCAACATCTTATCCAACCGATTTGAGATCGAGCACGAACATTCTTTAGGTTGTACGCAAGCTACTGTGAAAATTTGGTGGCATTTGGACTTGTAGATTGTGAGTAACGATCGATGCAAGCTTGAGCTTTCCGTCTGCAGCTTTGTTCATTTTCATGCCATTCGTGTCAATGGTCTCGCATTGATAACCCTACACGTAATCCAAAGACGTGCCACTTGTTTTTAGAATCGATCCGCATTTCGTGCCGAACGATTGAGTCAACCAGTTTTATGTGTTCTCCTCGTATTGATTGTTTGAGGCTCTATTATTCGTATCGATAGCCCATAGGTCGTTTTGTATCGATGTTGGAGTGTGCCCTTCGTATCAATGGATGGACTACCTTTTCGTATCGATCACAAAGTAGTTGATTTCGCATCGATAGGAGGTGACTTCGTATCGACCTGTGGCCGATCGATACGAAGTGTTGAAACTAGATCGATGCGAAATTGACGTACGTGTTTCCACCGATGAATACAAAGTAGTCGGCCGCTAAATGGATACAAAGCGGGCTTTGAATGATCGATATGAACAGACTAGAGGCGATGGATATGAAGAGAGATCCGTGGACACGAAATGGATCAATCCGAAGGATATCGAACGATGATACGAATGAGCTTGTCTCCATGGCTTGCATCGATTATTTCTCGAGCATAAGAACTCGGATCGACCTAAAATTTGAAATGTAGCCTCCCCTAACCTTGGTCATCATTCCCAATCGATCCCGTCTTGATTGGACCTCGATCAAATTTTGATGATATCGATCATAGTATTGTTTCCAATCAATCTCTGATAGTGGTTTCCATCCTTTTTAGCCTACTTTTTCATATACCGGCCTTGACCAAAAGGCGGGATAACATTTTCTACAAGTCCACCAAATTTTCACAAGAGCTTGCATACAACCTAAAGAATGTTCATGATCGATCTTGACTCGATTGGACAAGATCTTGATCGATACGAAATTCGTTTGTTTTGATCACGGATCGAGTCGAATCACTTGAGATCGATCGTATAGGCCCACTCACGTGCCAAAAGAGGTCTCTCGAGATCTGAGCGAGATATTTGTAGCCTATGCCTATAAATAGAATCCTAAAGCCAATAGAAAAGGGATTTTTTTGGCTCTTCAACATCCAGACTCTACCAGATTCATCATTGTACTCGGATTTCGTTGTGGTAATTAGTTGTAACTCACTGTAATCAACAAGCAAACACCAATAAAATCATCAAATTAGAAGTTGACGCTGCCCGGATTGCCGAACCACTATAAACTATGTGTTTACTGCTTTCCTCTTACTTTTCTGAGTGTTCTTCATTTCTAATTCTCTACACACTTGTTATCTGTGATCTGTGAACTGGTGCTTTCATTGGCAATTGGGTGTTTGTGAACAATTTTGGCACAAATAAAAACATATTCGGATTTGATCTAGATACCGAAAATAATAAATATGAGATGTGATCTATTTTTCGCCTTATCTAGTTGTTAAGGGGTTTGAGATTTACTCTTGATTGATTTGATTAAGCTTCTTCCTTTGATTCTTGCTTATCTTCTTCTAATGGTGGCCGACCTTTCTTTAAGTTTAATTTTTGTTTGTGAACGTGGTAAATGAAAATGGCATGAGGGTTTAGGATATAAGGATATAACCTATTCCTATTTTGCCTTTAACTTATTACCCGTACACATTTCATTTTAATTCTCTTTTGTTCATTGGTTACTAGGCATGTGTACCCTCTATTATTCAAATCCCAATCCCTTAACAATTTACATTATTTCTTTTAGCTTATCTAATTAAATGTCCTAAATAATATTAATCAAAATTAGGGTCGTTACAGTTGCTCCATAAACTTCGTTGCTAAATAGTCAAATCTAAAGATTGACTGTGGTTTAATCTCGTACACCACATCATTGCTATGCCAGAGAGTGTAATAGGAAAACATTTGCATTTTGTAGCATCATTAACTCGTGTGGAATCCATCAGCCATTCATATCTCATGATTTTCTACCTGGGGTCGGTTTTCCCTTCGTAGCCAGGCATCGACGGTATGTTTGAACCTCCTTGGATACTCAACTTGTAAGATATTATCGATGAATGAGGTATGGCTTCTCGAAAATCCCTTATCACCATTGGTCAAGCATTGGTTCTCCCTCACTAGCTGTCTAACCAAAACCAATAAGTCTGGCGTTTAGATATTTTGAGCCCAGTGGTAGTGTGCCCCACCTTACGTGAATGGTCCGATCGATGTCTATGGGCCTTTCCATGCCTTCTTGGCTCAACATCCTCCGACGTATATCATGTGCATTCTCTTCTTCGTCATTCTAGGGAGGTAATTAGTCTACATCCACTTGAAATCCGGCATCCAAATCAGTCACAGTAGCTCCACCTTGTGCTCCAACATAAAGAGGCATGCTTCTACCTCTAGAGGAAGATTCGGCCTTGATCCCTATAGAGGGATCAATACCGATCGATCTCAGCAAGCCTGGTTAGTTTTCCTACTAACATCTAGAAGCTTTTGGATGATATCCGTCGGTTCTGCGACATTTGTGTATGAGATAATCATCTGTTGAACTAGAAATCTTCGATGTAGAATTGAGGTTGGCTTCCTCCTAGCTTTCCCTCGATGTAGCTGCCTGTGTTGGTTCGTTAGATCGATATTGGCTTGAATTTGCTAATTCAACTATCAACGGATGTCCATGAGCTCTCTCATCAAATCCTGGAAATCAACTCTTGTTATGGAATCGATCGGATTCTAGGCATCAACTAGATTGGTAACATTCACATTTGCTGGTAGATTGCTCGGTCCTCCTTGATGGATGCTAGAATTTTCATTTCCTTCTCCGCTTTAAAATGTAGATCTTGTATTCCTAACCATTGTCGATGGTTTTCCTTAGACTTTTGCAATTTTGAATAGAATGAAAAAACTTCTAGAAGACAATTTCGGATCAAGTCAGGGGATTTATGCAATCAAGTAGCAACAAAGGGATCCAGACAGGGTAGCGAATCTGATTCTAAGTGAAAGCATCAAAATTGACACAAACACCCAATAGAGGTTTTATAGAGAAATAAATGAAGAATATAAATGAAAACAGAGGAAACAAGCATTTAAATGGTAGAAAATCAAAGTAAAAACACAAAAATTTATAGTGGTTCGACGTTGTGGTGCCTATGTTCACTTTAAATATATAGATTTTGTTACTCACTTTGTAAATTGTGTATAATGGGGATCAAATGAAAATCCTTAGTTACTATAGAGTATAAAGAAACAAGTAGTGTAAAGTCCTAAAAATGAATAATCAAGCTGGTATTTATAGAGGAAGATGACGAAATATCTCCATGAAAATTTGGCAGAAGGATCTCCAAAGCCATATGGACCCATAATAAGGATCACATGGCCCAAATCCCAAGGAATAGGGATCGATGTCAACCCCTATTTTGGAGGAATATTGGGATGTGATCCCTATGGGAGCTTTCCCATGTTGTGTTATGCTTAGCCTCCAAGTTTTTTGCCAATTAGATTTGTGGAACTTGAATTATTGTTCGATCTTTGCTGCAATGCGAGTTGTTACCAGATTCTAGCCAATCCCTATTAAGGGAAGAGGGTCGATCTCGCATGCTTGATCCTTTTGAGGTACGATATCTAGGATAGGGTCCCTACATCTTGTTCCCAAGTTTAATATGCATTGGACTTTTGGATTGTTTCCCAATGGCTTGCACTTTTTTGGCTGAAATTTGTTGATCCCTATGTTGGAGAATGATTATAACCGATCCCTTTTCTATGTTAAATTATATTCCATACTTTACACATTTTGTATTGCATATCTCTTAATTTCGTTCGATAACAGCTTGATATTATCATTAATACTTGATATTTGGACCTCACAATCATCGTTGTGGACTTACCGGCCATGATGACAGTTGAATCTAACTTGTCCAATCAGTTCGAATATAGCTGGGTTAAAATATCGGATAATAATATGCCATGTTTGTTGTTGCCTTGTTTGAAAATGATAAGTTATAAGAGTATTTGCGAACATGACTATTTCGATTCTAAGATTTAAATTAAAGAAATATTTCTCCAAATTGTATGATTTTTGAGTATGATGTTTAAAAGATGAATTTGAAAAGGGTTTTTATTTCCATAATTTTCCTAAGCCTAAGCAATATTTTACAAATTTTTAAGGGTGGAAAACATGTTAATTCGAGTTTAATTTAATTAAGTCATTAAATAATGATTTACTGGCCCGAAAATCTTATATGATGAAAAGAATACGAATTTACAAGAATTTCCTAGATTTTTCTCAAATATATCTAAAGACATATGGATTAAATAAGAAAGATCAGTGTTTAATTGTTTAATTAGTTAATTACGTAAATTAACGTTTTAAATATAATATTTTGGTTATGGAAGATAAGTGTGGCAACATAGCTGAAGATTAGTAGAAATTGTTTTAGTAACCAATCATATTTTGACATATAAAAGAGATTTGTTGAAAAGAATATGCGTTACTAGGAAAAAATTCAGTCGAAGTGATAATTATATGATGCCAGTTTCCTTAATATTGATGTCGCACTTATCATCCCTTCAACGTCATCGAAAGGAAATCATGTGGCTCTATTTCAATAGTACGGAGTGGTATCAAGTTTGTCGAGGTCAAAACGATAGTAGTAAGAGGAGTCGTCGAGCATTATATAGCGTCGACATGCTTCATGATGCCGCATTATCATAATGCCACATTATTATACTCTGCCGCATGTCTTAAAAATTAAAGGGAGAAGGGTCATCACACTTATCCTCATTCAATAGCATCGACATGATTCATGTCACCGCAATTCTCTTGATGCCACACCATTTGTGTCATCGCACTCATTGAGTTGCCATATTATCATGTCACTAGAGTCGATGATGTTAATGTTAATGGAAAGAAGGGCGGATAGCCTATGAAGCTCGATGTCATCATCCGATGAGGCGTACAATCCCACATATGTTGTTTTAAACCTTTAGATAGAGGCGAGAGCCTTAAGTATTGATGTCAACATGATATAATGTCGATGTTGAATGAACTATGATGTTTTGAAAGCAATAAACCTTATATCGTTTTCAATCATGTACATGGCAATATAAAAGGAGTTTTATAAAATGGCATTAAACTTTGAGAATATGAAAAGATGATTTCTTTGCTGATTTTGAGGTTAAGAGTATTAACCATATTTCCTTAAGAAAATAATTACATGGAATTAAACCATGGATGTTTATATTATTGTGTGCATTTGATCAGTCAATATAAATGCTATTTTATCATGTTCACTTCGTTGTTGACCCATAACTGTATTTTGGGGTATTAAGGGTAAAATAACCATCTAGGCTAATCCAATAATGAAAATAAATTTACTTAACTCATGTAGGAGTAGAATTACATCTAGGAGGTCAGGTAGACCAGAATACAGGATGCCTAGAACTGATTAAAAGATTATTGGGTTAGATAGATTCTTAGTTAGCTTATGAAAACTGTGTTATGAGAAATGTTATTGGTAGGGGTAGATAAGTTCTTAGTGATCTCATGAAAACTATGTCCGGAATATGTTATTGATAGAGATGTAGTTAGCCCATGAAAGCCATGATATGAGAGAAGATATTCTAGAATCCAATAGGTTTATAGTGATCCCATGAACACTATGATTGGATAAAATTATTGATAGAAACTAATAGGTTCCTAATGATCCCATGAAAACTATGAAATTGGGCAGATAATTCATAAGATTGGAATAGGTATTTTTTCAGCCCATAAAAACTAATAGGTTAATAGTAACCCTAGAAACTAAAAACTAAGGCATATAGTTGCTCCCCCCGCCTAATCACTTTTTATGCATTAAAGGCCGTCAGAGGAAAGCGCAACGAAGACCCTCTTTAAGAGAGAAAGCTCCCATTCACTTAAGTCTGCCCTCATATTAATAAATTGGGATGGGAAATCCAAGGCATATTGTAGTTTTGAATATCATCATATTGTGTTATGTTTTAACCATGTGGATGTAGGTGCTAAGTTTACGGTTATTGTATTATGGTTAAGATACTAGTGAGGGGAAAATCCATTAAGCATAGCGACGTGGTCTCACTAGATATCTAGTTGGTCCGAGATGGTAGGTTATTATTCACACCAAACGTTTTGTCTGACCCAAAGTTTTTGTCTTTTGCCTTAAACTCTCAGGTACTCATTTGAGTAGATTGAGAGTAAAGGTTTTTCAAGTTCTTTTTATATGAATAAGCTTCTAAAGACGTGTAGGAGGCAATTTAGTTAGTAGGAACTGTATAACTATTTTCCGCTGTGTTTTGATTCTACTTTTGTGTTGTAATGGCAAGTTGTATTAAATTCATGACATCTGACTCTAATCATCACGGGGGCATCTTTATATGTTGCTTTTGGAATATGTTATAATTATATTTCCTTTGAATGTGGTTTACAAATTGGGATTACGTAATGAAATTGAAATCTTATTGTGAAATGAAATGAAAAGAATTATTTTAAAAGATGTGTTGAATTTTCCATATTCATTTGTTTCTGGTATTATCAAAATAATTAACATAGCCGTATTTTGTCACTGGACATTAATAACCATGGGTGACTGCTATAGCACTTAGTTTTGGGCCTCAACATGGAGGATGTTACAATTTGTTATAACTGTAACAAACCAGGTTATATGGCATGGAAGTGTCGAAATAGGCCTCATCCTTCTCCTCAATCGAGCTTGACTGAATAGCAGCCGCTCACTGCTATGATTACAGAGATCAACCTTATAGGAGAATTAGAAGGATTGTGGAGAGATACTAGCTCTACACACCATATCTACTATAACCTTGCTATATTCAAAATATACACGGATGTTGAGGATAAGAAAGTGCTGCTAGGAGACTCTTACACCACTATTGTTGTTGGAGTTAGAAGCGTTGAGCTAAATTTTACCTCTGGAAAAAATGTCATACCAAAGGATGTGATCCACACTTAAGAGATTAAAAAAAATAGTTTCGAGTTATTTTCTTAACAAGGCTGGCTTTACTCAGGGGTTGATTTGTACACCATCATTATGAATGGTATGTTTGTGGTTATGGGTTATGCTACTGAGAGAATGTTTAATTCAAATGTCAAAAGTAATAAAATATCCCCTTCTGGTTATATGTTGTGTTCATGTTATATATGGCATAATTGACTTTATCATGTTAATTATTTGCACAAAAAATGGGCAAACACTCAAATCGTTGTTGTAGAGAAGTAAATATAGTTTGTAGTATATAACTATCGTTTGACGAAAATTAGCTGCGAATGTTTAAGGTAGAAAATCAGTAATTTGCAATAAAGAATATGTAAAGGACTTAAATTTAAAAAGACATAGAATTTATAGTGCTTCGGCCTAAATGTGCCTACGTCCACTATTCCTCTTTTATTATTCCTTTCATTTTTGATTACTAGTAGAAGCTTTGAATGTGAGTAAACATACTATTAGAATTAAGATTTTTCCCTCTCGAAGTTGTCTACCATTGTTGTTGAAAGCTTCGCTTTTCAACATCTCCTTTTTTATGATGTCATGTGCTTGATATTTATAGAATGAAGATATGAGAAGAGGTAGCTGAGTATATAGTATTTCGAATTTGGCTCAACCTTCCTTCCTCTAAGATTTGGTTCAACCTTCCTTACATGATTGTCAAGCTCTTCCACTTGTGACGACTGTCATACATCTCCAAGAACCTCAGAATGCGTCATGAAGAAATCCCCGAAGTGTCGTCGTGACATGACGAAAAATTTCTAACTTCTTTATAGATCACTTATACCCAAGTTGATCCCCAAGCCACCCGACTCTAAGAAGCATTACTCCCAATCGACTCCAAGTAAACTCCTAAATTTCTCGTGCCTGACTCCAAGCAACCACCGAACCAAAGAATTGGTTAGGTCAACGGACAGAGTCCAAGCAAACTCCATATTTTCAAGGTCCGACTCCAAGCAATTGTCGAACAAAAGTTTTGATTCGGTCATCGGACCGACTGCAAGAAGACTCCAAATTTTCAAGGCCCGACTCCAAGCAATCGCCGAACCAAAGTTTTGGTTCGGTCAACGGGCTGACTCCAAGCAGACTAGGGATTTTCAAGGCCCAACTCCAAGCAAGCGCCACCTAATGTTTTTGTTGGATAATCCAGCCGACTCCAAGCAGAATCTAGATTTTCAAGGCCCCACTCCAAGCAATCACCGAGCCAAAGTATTGGTTCGGTCATCGGGCCAACTCCAAGCAGACTCGAGATTTTCAAGGCCCGATTCTAAGCAAGCACCAAAAAAAGTTTTAGTTCGATCATCGGGCCGACTCCAAGAAAACTCGATATTTTCAAGCCCCGACTCGAAGAAAGCGTCGAACCAAAGTTTTGGTTCGGTCATCTGGCCGACTCCAAGCATACTCGATATATTAAAGCCTTGACTCCAAGCAAGCGTCGAACCAAATTTTTGGTTCGGTCATTGGACCGGGGATCCTGGATTGCTATTGGACTATTGACCTTGAATGGGGGTAGAGCATCTCGGAATCGGCTCCACGAAATGGTGGTGGACAAAACTTAAGATGATCATATCTCTCAGTGTGTAGCTTGGATTGAGACACGATTTCGACCTATGTTCATATCTTGATCTCGAGGATACCTCTAAACAAGTTTGAGTCTGTTTTAGAATAATGACGATTTTGACCCTGGCTCCTCATAGTCACATGTAGTGGGTGAAAATTCCCACAACGTTTGCCCCCAAAGCATACTTTCGTGAATACAAAGTGTGCTTTGTTCATCCAAGACTGTCTTCTTAGTCTTGCAATGGTTATATTGTTTGAATATCCATATCACATCTTCATATCTGATTTTTCGATAAGCCTCTTATTACTAGTTTGATGTGGGACTTTGTTCATCCTAACGAGGACTTGCTAAATTTTTGAAGGCATTTGATTAATCTTCATCCGACATGATGCCGTTTTCTTGGACTTTCGGTTCCCTACATCGAGTCTTCATGCAGTATGTGGGCCAACTGATGTATACTTTGGTTATCGACTTTGGATCTATGATGTGGTACTCCAGTTATGTTCATTGTGTGGTTGAGTCAAGCTATCCTGACCATCTCATGTGATTGCCAAGTTAGTGTATTTCTCTACTAATCCTTTCTTCGCTCTTGTGCATGCTTTGACAAGATTAATCATTGATAAATCTCTCTACTAATAAAGAAAATCCATTCCACTAAATTATTCGGTGTCTTTTTGAACTTCCAAAAATACCCTTCATTCTTCATGCCACAGCTGTATTCTAACAGTTACACCCATCGTTCTTCTCCTCTCTTAAAACCTAATTTTGTTCATCTCTAAATTCGTACCTTCCTGTTTGAATTCGTACTCCTCATCCTCCTCCTTCAACAAATCAATGAACAATGGATGATTCAAGTATGCAATCAGCACCACAAACCTTTATAGTTTCTCTTCGTCTTCCTTTCCCACTCTAATTGCCATGAATCCTTTTGTCAGTTGTACCTTATTATGATGACGATGATGGTAATGCCCCATGATTTTGGTTATTTGATCCATTTAATTGAACTTTTCCCAAATCCAATTGATTGATGTCAAGAATAAAAAGGATGAGATGCGTTTAAATTTCTCCTTCTCGAAACCCCACCGACACAATTATTTTTCTACTTCCTTTCTTCTTCAACCTCTCATAACCCTGCATCTTCCACTCTCCCCAACAACCATCTCCTCGCATCATCTCCCATATGTCGCGTCAAAAGTAGGGCAAGCTCCACTACAATGATAGTTTAGATTCAGATCTTGAAAACGATCTGGCGGTTGAGGGTCTGACGAGATCTGGTCGACCCTTCAATAAGAACATCTCTGCCAAGACTTTGCATTAACCTCTATCACTATCCATCATTGTTTTACCTCCATCAGAAAATCCCAATCTGAACCTGACCATGATGGAACCAGTCAATATATCTGAAGCACTTTCTAAGGAAATGTTGAACTTATCCCCCTTTCCAATTTCAAGCATCATGTTATAAACTGGACAGTTGTAGTCCTGAAATGATACATTGTGAATTTTCTTATTTTTTATGTTTTTCCTAAAAGGATTTTGCTTCATTTTTTATCCTCTCCTTGCATTTTTGGGTGATCAAGTGATTTTTCATTGATCTCATTACTGAACCAAAAACCAGTTTTTAGTTAAAGAGAGTTTAATTGAGTGCTTTTTATTTTGGTAATATGTTTATATATACCTTTGGTTTTCATTGGTTTTAAATCAACATGCTTAAACACAAAAATCTGGAACTTCTATATTTCGCATATACCCATATTAATAATCTACTATTATGATAATTCAGTATATGTTGGGCGAGAAATATACTGATCCGCTGTCATTCTCTTATAGATTGGTGGACTAGAAGAAATAAAATCTCCTTTTTCTTTGAAATTAAGAGCATCTTCTCCTACAACTCCAGTATGCTTCTCTTCATAGCTCTAACCACCTTTACAATATCTACATACTTTAATTGCTAAATTTGATTAGCAGCATTAGTTTGTGAGTACCCATAAAGTGTTAATTAGGTTGCTGCTGTAAGATACATCGATTATTTCTCTTATATGATATCGGGATATTCATACTTTAACAAGAATTTGAATTTGCTACAAATGCTTTAGCTAATATCTAACCTACAAACAATCAGTGCTTAGCATATTTTTTATGTTTATTATCATATTATTTAAGAGCTCGATATTAGTAATATTAGAATAGGAGGCACTGTAGTTAAAATCAATACCATAAGTTGATGGTAAAAGTTTCGGATACTAAGTTGGAAACTGAAACGAGGGTATGATGTTGAAATTGTTTTTATCTTTTCTTCATGCACACACATTGGCATTCATTTAAGCATTTAAATAATATGAAGCTTGAGGAATTACTTGCTGATCTATGACTATGGGAACATTAATGGTATAAGGAGTGTATTGGGCATTATTCCGTTTGAGACTGGAGACATTTGTTGAATACAAAAGCTTTAATAATATTCTAAGTAGGTTGACTACAACCTAATACTTGGTGAAGAAGCAAGGGAAAGATTTAGCGGATTCGATTCGAATAAATGTAGAAAAGGCATATGGAATTGGGTTATAATGAACAAAGAGTTGGATTTCAGCCATTCCTGAATACAAACGCTGTTATGATTCTTTAATGCAGCAAGAATATATTTTGTGTAGCAGTAGATGTGCAGAATTATGGTTTATCAAAGAGTTGGATCAAACTTCCTTTTGTGAACGTAGCTTGGTATGAGGAGATGATTTTACTCATAATGTCGGTGATTTTGTTAGCGAGCATTTTAGAAATGATTTTATTGGGTAAATTCACATAGACTTATAGGCCTAAGATCCGAGCAATTTTTAGGGCTAGCGATTTTTGGCAAGAGAAAGATGGTAATGGCAGTCTAATTTTGAGAAAAGGTATGGCCAACGAAAAAGCTTTGAATAAAAAGGAAGAAGTCAGGATCAATATTCTCCGTCATGTTTTAAAACAAGTGTCCATTACAGCCCCACGAGCCTGCCACGTGGTCCTTACCTAGGCTAAAAACAGCCACCCTAACCACTTTAAGATTTGGTGGAGAAGATCAAGTAAGATTATCATCCTTGGAGATAAGAGGAGTACAGCTAAGGATATCTGGATCAAGGGAAGTTTCAAAAGGTGAAGAAAGGAGGTTTTTAAATTAAGTCGAGATCATCCGACTCAATTCCTTCACGGAGTTTGTCCATGTCCCATACCTTTTTTGTTTTTACGAAGAGTGAGTTTGTTTTGATTTTTTTTTACATAAGTTGAGAATTAGTGTCTCCAAAAATAGCCCATTTAATACGAGTTTCTACTAAAGCAGCTCCTAAATTTCAGGTTCTTGGCTAAGAGTATTTTGGATGAGTGTCAAATCTTCCTTATTCATATGGGAATACTCCTCAATGTAAACTACCTCTTTGATGATAAGATTCTTTTACACGTTCACGACACGATTAAATATGTTTTTGAAACATATTCATTCCAATATTTAGTAATATTTTTGACATTCTCAAATTTTTTTGCAAAGACGATCACAATATGCATGAACAATAAGTAATTTAAAGTTAGTTAGGTTAGTTTTATCACCGTGTGATATACTTTAACCATTAATCTTACATTACTGCTTTCAACCTGAAGGCTGAGTGTTTATATATTCATTTTGTTAAAGCAATTATTCTTTCATTCCAACTGCCCTATACAGATACAATGTGAAGATAGAAATTCTAATATTTTGAATGTAGCCGAATAGAAGAATAAGCAAATCTAATATTTTTATAATGTTTGAGAAGGGTAACTATCTAAAAGAGCCGCAAGTTTAAGTGGTTAGTTTCCTATGTTTGAATTGAATCATTTTGTTTTTAATGATCTGATTATTATCATGAACTGATTCTAACTATCCTAATTATTCAACTGTTCGAATTAAACTTTACGTTCCTAATTCATATAACATACATAGATGTTTGAATTAAATTTACAAATCATAATGTTGGAGTTATAATTTGGCTACCAGGTTAATTATAACTTTGTGGTTAGTTTTAGCCAACATAAATATCTGAAGCCTTAAGCTACCAGAGTGCAAATTGAAATTAAAAAATGCAATTATTTCTAATAATTGTCCTTATTGATGACACTTGATACTTATGTCTAACAATATGTTGGTGTATATTGGAACGACATGTCAATCATGCATGCATGCATTTTTGCTATCTTTTCTTAGTCGTTGATCTGTTGGACTAAGTAATATTGGGAAGTATGGTCAACAAAAGAACACACATTGAAAATGAAATTATAAAAAGTGCAAGATAATGAACCCAAAGCCTGCAAAAAAGGTAAACGTATAATGATTAATGACTTAGCACAGAACAAAAGTAGTACCATTGATTTACATGGTCGAAGAAGCTAAAATACCCGATGGAAACAATGTCAAATTAAGTCACGAAAAGTTTCATTATTTAAGGAGTGACAACTTGGACCGTTCATAGACATTGGCAGTCATAAAAAACTGCCAATGATTTCCATGGGATCTTTAAGTTTAACTAATGCATCCCAAATTGGCCATAATAATAATTATTGGAAGTTACCTTTTAAATTTCAAAATGTAAACATGATCATATATCAAAATCACCTTTCAAATTTGAAATTTCAAAATGCCATGATGGAAATCATGTCATTAAGTTCTCATTGTTAATAGAATTTGAAAAGATGATGTATTCAGATACATTTTTGCTCATGGTCCACATTAGCTAAACAAGTATATGGATGTAAAAGTACAAGTATTATTTCCATTTTTGGTACTATAAAATAAGTCAAAACAAAAGAAACTATGAAAACCTTTAAGTTATTGGCTCTATGAATGTTCTTTAGTTGTCTCAGTCTTCTCAATTGTTGCTTCAAATTCATTTTATGCTGGCAATGATATTGTCAAATATACTTCCATAGTTGTAACCATAAATGCATGAACATTGTGATTAAATGCAAGTCCATGTGGACGTGCATATACACTCGTTTAATATAGTAAAAATCTCTGTTGAAGGGTTTTTGTATATAGGAGATGATGCAGAGTGTTATCGAGTGAATGTTGATTATGACTTCCCTAGCCCATGTTTTGTATCTTTTGCCTATACGTTTGCGCAAAGATATGTATATTTAATATAAATTTTGGTTGGAATCCTCATAACTGATAAGGTGTAATTGGTTTGTGCAGCATACAGTCTGGTAAAGTGATGATCAGTTTTACCAACTTCTTCGATGGCTTGGTATGATAATCCTCAATGTACTTGTACATACTTGATTGTTTGTAAGTTTTGATGGATAAGTGTTGGATTGTTGAGAAGCTTGGTGAAGGAGCAAGGACAGTCGGACCACGAAGTTGGGTTGGTGGAGTTTATTGAACCGAAATAATTTGGTGTGAGAGTGGAAGATGATAGCCGAACAACTTGATCCAGTACATCAAAAAAGGCCGGACTGAGGTACAAAATGGGGTCGGACGAAAGTGTTGTTAGGTTGTATGGTCCAAGGTCAAAACAATGATCTGGTGCACCGCTTGTGCCAATCGTAAGCTTATGTTTGGTGGCGAGCGATTTTGACTGAGTCAAATTTATAGTTTGTCACCAACACAAGATTATAAGTAAACCAATCTTTGAGAGAGCGACATTGGCTTTTCGCTCTAGGGTCTGTGAGGAATTGTCCATACTAGGAGTACTTCATTATTCTCATGCAAAGTCATGGTTGTGGAAAAATGTGAGTTATGGATAGCTCGGTTGGAAAGCATACTTTGATTGTGGGTAAGAGTGATTCACTATTGCTAGTTTGAGTTATGCTAAGTGCTGACGTTGGATGGCCCCAGTATATGGTGTTTAGCTGGAATAATCTTTGGACATTGGAAACCTTCACTAGTATCGGTTTATTATTTCTTTTTTATCAGGTAGAATCAGTCTTTTAATTCAAATGTCCCATTGGCTTTGGCGGTTGATGATTGTCTTATTTTGTTGACTTTACCTACAAGTTTAGGCCCTTTCGGGCATAGTGTGGTCAAGGATTTTCACCCTTGCCTTAGAATTAGTTACAGATTTATAATACATTCTAATTTGGAATTTACCATAGATATGTGTTAGATCATCCCGCATGTCCTCAGGATTGATTTATTAGGTAAAGGGATCGAGCTATTTGTGCTAACATAGACTTTATATGAATTAATTACATTCGAAAGATTGGACATCTAATCACTTCTATTTAGAAAGGTCCTTATCATTTGAAGTGATTCCCTAATACTAAGGTTTAGAGAGTAATTTTAGGGGCGTGGCAGTCTTCAAATACTCATCACATCCTCTAGAGCACCCTCTAGCGACGTCGTTAAATGTCGGCAGGGAGCACTCATTCTTTGTGTGGGTTTGGCCTCGATATAGTGCACTTGGTTGCTTCTCACAACATACTGCCTTGTATCACGAATAGATTTTAAACTTGTAAACTTAAGGTTATGATTTCATTGTGCTATTACCAAGCTGAGTTGTAGTATATGTGTATAATCAAGGGGTGAAGTGGTGCTATGCTCCAAGTATTTTTTTATCGAATTAACTTATCTTACAAAAGTTAGTCATACCTTTGCACCGAGTTTTTCTTAGATTCCATAAGTGTGCTTAGCTTTGGGAGAACCCTTACAGTTTCTTGAGCAAAGTTGATTGGAAGGGATATTCTAATTCTTGTGTCGATGTTGGATTGATTTTTCCACTATCTCTAATGGAGTTGAGTCGATGCTCCGTTTCCTCTGGTGGAGTGTAAGCGAATGAATATCTTGCTGTGGTTGGCATAGTGGAATTCATATTTCTACTATCTATATGCAATGCCACAAGACTAAAAGAAATTGTTAGAAGCTTTTATTTTAAGTACAACGAACTATATTTTCCATCAAGAGAGTCCATCTAAACTTAAGATTTATGGCACGTAAGTTACTTCCCTGGATTGTGGATTCCGGTGACATAAGGTTTGTCAACCCAACCTATGTTCCAAGGGAGTGTGATTTTTGCGACCGCCGTACTTAAGATTTAGAGCCGGGACTCACACACAGTAACTAGGCCATTATGGAATGTATCGTGAGTATTTATTCGATTTACTGTAGAACGGCTAGCATAGGTGCCTATCGTCAACTACGAACTATCCCTAGCTGCAGCTATGCCTTAATCGTGGGATTTATTATTGGTTCGCAGTTGCCGATGAGTCAAATGCCAATGATAAACTACCTAGGCTATAATCGTGCCTAATCCGTGGCTTATAGTCGGCTTATCATTACTGGGTGGGGGCCAATAGTCAGCAATGGACTACCCAGGCTATTTTAGTGCCTTTAGTCATGGTTTTCTTAATTTCGCCGCTGCCGACGAGAGCTTACGATTGATTGAAATAGGAAAAATATCAGACAAGCAATCAAGCAAAACATCGATTTTTACAGTGGTTTGGCTAGAATATGCATGCGTCCACTAACTTTCTTTTATTGCTTCAGGTGATACATGCTTTTACAAGATGAAAGAAGTAACGGCGGAGACGCTGGAGATTCCTTCCTTTCCCAAACACCTATTCTGTCAACTTTCGATGGAATGTAAGCTTCATTGTGGATATCCTTATGAATAACAAATGGTCCTTACCAAACTGGATCTAGTGCACCGGGACGGGGAGAGACTTTCTTGTGAACAATATCTCCCACTTGTAATCTTGGGGCTTCATCTTAGATTTGAATTTTTTTGCCACTTTTCTTCTGTTTTCGGCGGTCTTGAGAGCGGTGTTATTCCTTCTTTCTTCAATCAGGTCTAAGCACATGCTGAGAAGCTCTTCGTTTTCTATTGGATTATAATATGTCCTATGGTTTGAAGGGACAATTGTTTCAACTAAAAGCATGGCCTTTGCCCCATATGCTTAGAGTAAATAGAATATAGCAGGTTGATGTTTTATAGGATTTTTGGTAGGCCCACAGTGCCATGGGTAGTTCGTCAAGCCACACTCGTTTGCATCTATCTAGTTTTTCCTTAATTATTGTTTGCAAGACTTTGTTGATAGCTTCATCCTGCCCATTGCCCTATGGAAACTTCTATTATGAGACAATCCACGTTAGGTTTCGAATGCATTTATTCTTTGAGTTACTCAAGCTAGATTTGTACCCGAATGCCCAACTGATATGTCATTGCTAGGGAAAGGGGCGATCATAGGTAGTGAGCTGCCCAAGCTAGTGCCCTTAGTCATGGCTATCTTATTTTCACTACTGTCAACACATGCTTGTGATATGGGTTGCTAATCACAAAAGAAGTAGTGGAGGTGTTAAGTGAATATAACTACATATGTGTTAAGTAAATGCATTAGTCTCTTATCTCGGTCAAAGGGAAAGAGTAGTTTAGACCAAACCTGCTGCTTTGAAAGAAGCACAAAGTAAAAGGTTCTGCAGTATGCTTGGTTTAAGATGTTCTCTTGGATAGTACTTCTCGCATGGTATTTTGGTAACTCTAGGAGCCTAGGAGCCGATAGCATTGTCCTGAAATGACAACAATCAAGTTAGATAAAAACAAAAGAAGAGGTTTGTTATGGTACCTCCTTTGTAAGACCGTCTTTTGTGATGCATATGACATGTTTATGTGAGCATATTGTGTGATCGAAGAGCTCCTCATAAGGATTTTATACAATTACTCTATTTGATAACGGGGATTTTATCGGGCCAAGATTCTTTATTTTGCGTTTTAGTGCTGCCTGCTAGTAGTCATTGGTCTAGTCATTTTGTCAAGTTGACTTTGGCTAGTTTGGTGGACTTATAGTGAAAGTCCCCAGCATGCAATCTCCCATCCTTAGTTCTTGATCAATTTGAATTGTGTTTTTTGATTATTGGATCATAACGGAGTGGTGAAGCTAGTATCTTGATTGGTGACTGCAATGTCCTAGTGGTTTACTGTATGTATTGCTGATTCGTGTTGAATTTTTATATAAGGAGCAGTCCCTCGCCTTTCTGCTATAGGCCAAATATGTTGGAATTGTTGGAGCTCGGTCTTTCAAAGCCTTTATATATAAACTATTATCTTATCCAAGTTCTCGGCAGATGTCATTTTCCATCACGTCCTCTTCCTTACCCTTTGATGTAACAACCATACTCAAATGGATGGTTTCTCTCTAATCATTGATCATTCGAGCTTCGGAGGCTGATAGTTGTATCTCTTCCATTTTGCTATAGCATTTGTACTACAAGCTGTGCTAGCTTCCCCAGGCGACCATTTGTTTGAACTCATGGTAGTGATGTTTCCTCATCTTTATGTGCCTTGCTGACTTAATGGAGAGGTCATGCATAGTTGTAGAGGCTAGTTTGATTTTTTTGTCTTTACTTCGTGTAGCGTGTAAGCTCCCTTGGGTCGATCAACACATGCAACAGATTTACGAATCCTTCCTTCACCTTTTCTCAAGGATGGAGATTCAAGAGTAGATGGTAGAGCCCTGCAATAGCTTAGGATTGATTAGAATGAAAGAAAAGTAATTATATAGTACCTCCTTTATGCCCCCTGTTTATCAGCAAGTGTGGAGATCTTGATAAGTGTTTAAGGGGCCGGGTTAGCCCCTTATAAAGGTTTGTACTGGGAACTCAAAATATTTTGGTTTTCTAGAGGGTGGACTAGTAACTCTTGGTCTTATCTCCTTCCCTTTTCATATTTGTTGAACATATCCCTAGTTAAGGAGAGCTATTGACATTATTTGAATTGTATCTGGTACGCGTTGGATTGGTGATGCCTTCATGCAAGATAAGAGTGACGAAGGGTCGTGCTTAACATATCTCGACTTTGCATATTCAATCACAATGACTTTGGTCTTCAAGTTGTGATATTTTGATCCATCGGTAGGATGCTAATTATAGTACTTTGATTTAATGCTGGATTGAAAATGTCTATGCTTAGGGTTCATTAGTTATATGGAACACCCCCTGTATTCTCTAGACTAGGACTTTCCTTGTATTATGACATTGAGGTTGAATACTTCTATCTGCCTTGAGCATGTCAAGAGTTTATACAACAATGCATTATGTTAAGTAGTGAAGTGTTTACTGATTTCAATCATAACCATGTCAAATTTACATCTGCTAATTTTTAGCACCGGGAGGTTATTAGACTATTCTTCCTACTTTTTCATACCTGGATAGCTGTTGCATTCTTTGCAGTGGGGTTCTCTCAATTTAGGCGGCATAACGGGAAGTTGTTCTCCTTCCCTTCCCAGAGAGTTTGTACTTTTCGAGATAGATAAATTCAATTTTCGGAAAGGATTGAGAGGTTTTGTTACTTCGAAGGGTTGATGGTCCAATTCTTAAAATAAAGAGAGAATCTTAAGATAGGAGTTATAGCTTCTCAGTTCGAGAAATGGTGATTACAAACTTGAAAAAAGAAAATGAGAAAAACTATAATTTCATAGAGACGATGACTTTTGATCAAGAGAAAGGATTTTGAATTTGGAGAGAGAAAAGGATTTTCTTAGAACCGTAACTTTATATTTTACTAGCGAATAGATTCTTCTTATACAAAAGAAGAAGATAGTTTTCTTATGTTAAAGAAGCAATGCTTCCAGATGGAAAGAGAATAAGATTTGATTTTAGATCCGAAAAATGATTAAGTATTTCTTGTAGTCAAAAATAGTGTTTTTTTGATCTGAATGAAAAATGAATATAGAATGTTTTCAGATCTAAGAAATATATACATGTTTTTCTTTGGTCGAGAAACAGTGTTTGCCGATCTGAAAGGAGATACAGTGATTTTAGATCTAAAAGTGAATACATGTATCCTGTTGGTTAAGGAGCAGCGTTTATAGATCTGTAATAAGAGAAATGAAAGCTAGAATTTTTTTATCATTAAGGAATAGTGATTGTAGATCTGAAAAGAGACAGATTTTCCTAAAGTAACGGTTTCAGATCTGGGAGATATAGAGTATTTTAATCCAAGAAAAATGATCTCAAACTGGGAAGGTAAGAAAAAGAGAATCTCTCATGCCAAGGAGACAGTGACTTTAGATCTGAAAAGAAACAGGTGTAAATTTTATTAAAAAATGCAATTTCAGATCTCAAGACTAGAAACAGGTTTTCTATTGTGAAAGAAAATAATAATCCAGATCTAAATAGATGGAAAAGGGGCTTCTTTTGCCAAGAAACATGTTTTTGGATTCCAAATGAGAAAAGAGAGGTGGCTTGATTTTTGATCCAAAGAATGGATACATGTTTCTTTTGGTCAAGGGACATGTGTTTATGGATCCGGAATTGTAAAGTAATATCTAAGGATTCCAGATCTAAGAGATGACATTTTTTTGCTAATAAACAGTGTCCGTGGATACTAAGAGTAAGATCTAAAAAGTAGACAACGGAATTTCTATATGTAGTAAAATAGATGTCCAGATCTGAAGAGAAAAGGAGGATTTTTTGTTTTATGTGAAACAGTAAGGATAGATCTGAAAAGAAACATAAATTTCAAATCTTAGAAAAGGGGAGAGAGTTTCCTAAGAGAAGAAACGATAAACTCTAGTCATAAGATTAGAAATAGTAGGTTTCAAAATAAAAAGAAAAGTAAGAAAGAAAGAGAGAATTTCCTTTTAAAAAAAAGAAAGTTCGGTTCTCGGTGAAAGTACCAAAATGTTTGCACAAAACATGGGCAAGCACTCAAATCGTTGTTGTAGAGTTATAAATATTATTTTTAGTATAATGTATTGTTTTATGAAAATTAGTCGCGGATGTTTAAGGTAGAAATTCAGTAATTTGCAATAAAGAATATATAAAGGACTTAAATGTAAAAATACAAAAAATTTATAGTGGTTCGGCTTGAATGTGCCGACGTCCACTATTCCTCTTTTATTATCCCTTTCATTTATGGTTACAAGTACAAGCTTTAAATACGAGTAAACATGCTATTAGAACTAAGATTTTTTCTCTCGAAGTTGTCTGCCATTGTTGCTGAAAGCTTCGTGCTTCAGCATGTCCTTTTTTATGATGTCATGTGCTTGGTATTTATAGAATGAAGATATGATGAGAGGTAGCTGAGTATATGGTATTTGAAATTTGGTTCAACCTTCTTTCATCCAAGATTTGGTTCAACCTTCCTTACACGATTGTCAAGCTATTCCACTTGTGACGACCGCCATATACCTCCAAAAACCTTGAAACGTGTCATGAAGAAATCCCAAAAGTATAGTCGTGCTATGACAAAAATTTCCAACTTTTTTTAGATCAGTTACATCCGCGTTGAACCCCAACCTTCCCCGATTCCAAGCAGCATTACTCCCAACCGACTCCAAGTAAACCCTTAAATTTTTCATGCCTGATTCAAAGCAACCACCGAACCAAAGATTTGGTTCGATCAACGGATAGGCTCCAAGCAGACTCCATATTTTCAAAGTCCGACTCTAAGCAACCACCGAACGAAAATTTTGGTTCAGTCATTGGACCAACTCCAAGTAGACTCCAGATTTTCAAGACCCGACTCCAAGTAACCGCCGAACCAAAGTTTTGGTTCGGTCATCGGGCCGACTCCAAGAAAGCGCCGAACCAAAGTTTTGGTTCGGTAATCCAGCCGACTCCAAGCAGACTCCAGATTTTCAAGGCCCGATTCCAAGCAAGCACCTAGCCAAAGTTTTGGTTCGATTATCAGGCCGGCTATAAGCAAACTCGATATTTTTAAGTCCCGACTCCAAGCAAGCGTCGAACCAAAATTTTGGTTCGGTCATCGGGCCGACTCCAAGAAGATTCGATATTTTTAAGCCTCGACTCCAAGGAAGCGCCGAACCAAAGTTTTGGTTCGATCATCGGACCGGGTTTCCTGAATTGCTGTTGGACTGTCGACCTTGAATGGCGGTAGAGCATCTCAGTATCGGCCTCACCAAACGATGGTGGACAAATCTTAAGATGAGCATATCTCTCAATCCGTAGCTTGGGTTAAGACGCGATTTCGACCAATGTCCATATCTTGATCTCGAGAATACCTCCAAACTAGTTTGAGCTTGTTCCAGAACAATGACGTTTTCCCCCTAACTCCTCATATTCACATGTAATGGGTGAAAATGCCCACAACATTAATGAACTTTTAATAAAGAATATGAGCAGCTTAAGATTAATTGCTAATATGTCTTTAAAAGATTTTGAAAAATGTAATTTTTGTAATCAAATCTAAATTACAAAACTTCACATAAATTTGTAATTAGAAAATATATATGTGGAACTAGATGATACTTTTACCAGAAATGGATCGCTATTTTATCATATTTATTGATGACTGCTCATATTTTACTTATATGTGCCTAATGAAAATAAAAGTCATGCAATTGAAATGTTTAATAATTGAAATTGAAAATTAGTTTAGTAAGAAAGTTAACATATTACATAGTGTATGGAGGTACCGAATATGAATCCAGTATGTTTATTTAATTTTATAATTCACATGGTATAATACATGAACGAACTACACCTTACTCATCTAAAATGAATGGGAAAGCTAAAAGAAAAAAATTACATCAGTTATGCTCACTGCCTACTCCAATTAATATACTAGTGGGCGCCTCAAGTAAAACTCGGTTGACAAGCCCATTTATCGAGAACCTGGGTCTATCAAATGAGTATCTTAACAATTTATCCAAAACTCATCAACCCTTCCTAACTCTGGAATTAATATAATGGGCGTACTGGACCTCAGAACTTTAATTTAATTAGTTGTAGTTATTTTACTTAATTCATGCTCAGCCTCACACTGGGGGGAGGGGGGGGGGGAATTTGTTAATTATGTGTTGAACAAAATTTCTAAATCTAAGATCAAAGTTTCTTATTATGAGATTCTGAAAAATCATAAACCAAATGTGTCATATTTTGGAACTTGAGGTTTTTTAGCATATGTTTGTGTACTTGACCTTATATGAATTAAATTAGCTAATAGATCATATGAATGTGTATTTATTGGCTATGCTATTTATAGAAAAATATATAGATTTTATGATCTAAATGCATAGAGCATAATATAATCTAATGATGCTGAATTATATAAACCAAAATTTCCTTTTAAATTAAGGAATAATAGGGAATATCTAGTAATGTTATTGCCGTAAGAAATGAACAAATTGAGTCTTTTAGAAACGAACCTAGGAGAAGTAAAGGAGATAGAATTACAAAATGTTATAGTTCATATTTTTGTGCTCACGCTTAGAGGAGGAGGACCTCTTAAACCTCCAAGAAGCCTTATCTTCATTAGATGCCGATTTTCGGCAAAATGCTATAAATGATGAGATGGTTCTCTTGAATTCGAGAAGACTTGGCACTTGATTGATTCATGACATGGTTGTAAGACCATAGGCTCTAAATCGGTACTTAAGAAGAAATTAATATTGGATGGAAAAGTTGATAAATATAAATCACGTCAAGTAGCTAGAAGTTTTAAGCAAAGAGAAAATGTAGACTTTTTTGATACCTTTACACTTCTAACTATAATTACATCTATTCAGTATTAATTTCACCTGCTTCTATTCATGATTTGATATTATACCACATGGGTGTTAAAAATGAATTTTAAACGGTGAATTAGAATAGGAAATTTATATGGGCCAACCAAAAGGTTTTGTAATACACGAACAAGAACATAAATTTTACAAGTTAGATAAATATATATATGGTCTAAAACAAGTACCTAAACAATGACATGAAAATTTTGACAACTTGATTATTTCATATGGTTTCAAAGTTAATGAGAGTGACAAATGTATTTATTATAAATATAAGAACGGCATTTGCACTATTATATATATATATATATATATATATTTGTATGTAGATGATATACTTATTTTTGGTTCAAACATTCATGCTGTCAATGCAGTTAAATCTCTTGCAAGTGCCAACTTTGATATGAAAGACTTTGGAAAAGCGAGTGTAACCTTTTGTATTATGATCACTGGGTCTAATAAAGGAATTTGTTTAGACCAATCTCATTATATTAAGAAGATATTAAAGAAATATAATTACTTTGACTGTAAACTTGCTTGTACATCGTATGATCCAAGTGTAAAACAATTTAAGAATACTGGTGAAGGTGTAACATAGTCTGATTATGTGAGCATCGTTGACAGCCTTTGGTATGCCACTAATTATACTAGACTCGACTAGCATATGTCGTGGATTTATTATGCATATTTGCTAGTAGATCTAGTATTAAGTATTGGCATGCTACTGAAAGGGTCATGAGAAACCTAAAACAAACCAAGAACTTCAGATTATATTGTGGAAAGTTTTCAGCTGTACTTGAAGGATACACTGATGAAAACTGGAAAACTTTGTCTGATGATTCTAAAGAAACTAGTGGCTATACTTTTAGTATAGTTTGTGGTACTGTTACATGAAAATTCGAGAAATAGACTATTTTAGCCTAGTCCATTATGAAGTCTGAGATGATAATGTTAGCGTCAGCTAATAAAGAAGCGGTTTGCTTAAGAAATCTACTAGTTGATATTTCTTTATGGGAAAAACAAATAGCAATAGTGTTGATCCATTACGATAGTACCGCGGCTATTGCAAAAGTTTGAAATCGTTATTATATCGGTAAGAGATGACAAATACATCATAAGCACAACACTATAAGCGAGTTACTCTTTTTAGGTACAGTTAGAGTGGATCATGTTCGTACTGATGAAAATTTGGCAGATTCTTTGAAGAAAAGATTGGGCAGAGAGAAAATCTACATCCAAAAGGATGGGGCTGTTGCCCTTAGATACTCACAACTGTAACCCAACAAATATGATTGGAGATCCCAAAGAAGTAGGTTCAATGGGTAAACAACGAGTTGTGAAGTGGTAAGAGATGAACATGCTATATTATAAAATGTTTACAAGCATGTATTCTTGTAGCAATTAGAGAATGTTGTACTAGAAACTCTTAATGAGATGTATACTCTATGTGGAATGGGGTTTCTAGTTATAGGAGTACTCTTGATAGACCTACATTTATGAATGTTGGAATGAGGCCGGTTCCTATGAAAACTTTGGTGGAAATTTTTTCTTGAGCATTCGCTTGTCCGCGACACACGTGCATGGCCGTTAACGTACGGTCTAGTTGAAAGCACTTTAAAAAGGTTGTCTGTGGTTTGATGTCAGAGATAGAGTCCAAGACTACGTATCACTGTAGTATATTCTGGATCTTATTCATTATGAAAAAATTCAAATCGAAAGATACCTTTGTTTATGCACAATCCTATATTTTCATAAATATCATGGAAATATATTTTTTCAATAACTCAAGTGGGCAATTGTTAGAATTTTGAGTGAATTGATTTAAGAGATAACAAAATTTAAAGGTAATAAATTCATAATAAATGGCATTATATAAAGATAATATATTTGTGAGTTATTATTATTGAGTCGTTCTAAAAATTAATGCTAATAAAATTGTAATGGATGACAATAGTTTCAAATCTGTTACCAATCTGTCATTTCAGTGACGTATAAATTTTCCATTCTGCCCATTAAACGATAGATATGCATAAGGAAAAAAACAAACAGTTTTCTTTTCCTTCTCCCTCTATCATTTCTATCTGTACAGAATTTTTTTTAAACAATTAAATTAGAAAGTGCTAAATTTAAAATGATTTGCTGTTGTACAAAAAACAAATCTATCAAATTTTAAAGGTTTTTTTATCATACGGACGGGGCGGTTGATAGCTAACCTTACACCAAGGGGTTAAGTCGTGAATCGTCGTAAAGAATGGGATCCTACAACAACCATTAATTACATGTAACCCCTGCTAGAGCTTAAAGAATCAATCGGTACAAATGCCCCATCCGCAGCTCAAAGACGAGCAGGCAGTATGTCATAATTTGACAGTATTCCTTATGATTCCTATTCCTCCAGCTTACTTCTTTGCACAAACTTTATTATGTCATGTACTCAACTGATGTTTGCATGCATTCTTCTTGTTCCAAAAGAAGGTAGAGCACAACGATCTAAATTCAGGAAAGAAAGCTTTTACGGGATTCATTGCTGGATAACGTGCATCTCTAGGAAGTTAAGGACTGAAGTAGTGAGCTAATTATTCGTGCCCACTTGAGACTTGTGGAATGAGTTCTGGACGCTTATTCTGCATCTCTTATTCTACGTATCACTATGGTTGTAGAGTCAAATTGAGAGCTTTTATTCCTGGTCTTAAACACCTTTGTTGATAAATAAAAGAGAAAATTATACCTAGTACTATTGCCTATTCAGTTCTTTTGGCCTGAGAGAGTTTTTATCAAGCTATTTTTTTGGGGATTGTTTGAGGACTTTGGTTTTAGATGAAATTGTTATCCTATTTCAGATGATGTTTTCTTTTCTCAGTGCTTAAGCTTCGACCACCTGTGATTTGCTTTACTGTATTGCTTTGTTGCTTGTATTTGTTTTGAGTTAGTAGTAAATTATATAATATAAGATTCTAATTGCAATGGCAATCGAAGAAGACGGTCTTAACAGAGAATCAAAGTATACATTAACCTAAAATATCACACGCAAACACCATTAACAAAACACACAAACCCATTTTCGTTCATACAGACAATAAAAACATCCAACACGCAACAGCATCAAGAGCCTTTAAGTATATTAGTCGGAGATAAAGGCGGAGCATCAAGCTGATAAAGCCCAAGGGCCGGCCCCACAAAGCGAAACAGGATCCAACCACCAATGATGATGAAAATGGAAGCGTAGGCGGACTTGTTGAGCCAAAAGAGCAAACCTTTGTCACCAACGTACAGCTCAACGGCTTTCTCAGCCAAGCTCATCTCCTCCCACTCCTTCCTTGGAGGCGCGGGTTTGGGTTCGATTCTGCCTTCCTGTTTCCTTGCTTGACGCTTGGACCTTGCTCGGTATCTTATGTTTAGACTGTTCACTTGTGGTTTTGTTGCTGCTTCTTCTTCTTCTTCTTTGACGTCTTTCTTTGATTGGGCTGTTTCTTGTTGATTGTTTGATGAGGCGTTGAGGAGAATTGAGGTTTTGTAACGAGGAGATTTGAGTGGCTTTGTAAATGGGAAGGGATGATGAGAGGATGGCAGGATGCTTGCTTCCATTATCTTTTGCTTTTTTGTCCAAACCTTTTCTTTACTCTGTGGAGAATAATATTCGCTTGTTAAACGGATATGGCACTTTTTATTAAACTTAGGCCCATCAGGCCCAGCAACCAATAGTACCCGATACACACGCTTAACCCTAACCCTAGCGCAGCTCTTTTCTTTCGCGAATCCTCGCTTCATTGGTGCTGAGAAAAAGAAAACAAATGCATGTTTTCTATTTCTTCATCTCTCTCCGTTTCTGCTCGTTTCTCCTCTCTTCCAATATTACAAATCATTTTTTTTAAAGAAATTGAAACGATGCTCCAATAGAGGAGAACACTAATATGATATTATTCTACACTTAAAAAAGAGCAAACAGGTAGTAAGACCCATCTACGATGAAAAAGAAAAAAAGAAAAAAATCCAAGCCTTATGTATAGTGAAGATCGAAAAATAGGATCAGAAGAACAGTAGTCTCGTAGTTCCTTAATAGTAGGCGGCCCACTAAGGGTATCAGTTATAACACTACAATATTCGATGGAAGACCAAGAGCACAACAGTCTTCGTCGGCATACGTAGTCAATAACCGCAATCCAGCGTCCACTCTTCGTCCACTTAAACAGCTCGGTCCTCAGCAACCACTAAATCCAAAAAATTCAATGATCATGAGAGACAAGCACAAATTCTGTAAGTTAAGGGTATACGTTAGGAGAAATTCTGTAATTTATTGTAAATTACTAACTCTGTAATAAATTCTCGTTCGTAATAAAGGGTGTTTTCTTTCTATTATATACTTATTAATATGTTATTAATAATTAAATGTTTTGTTAACGTATACTTAACAGAAATCCACAAATGTTGTGTTTGTGATAGAAATTACAAATAGTTGCAACCATGAGTATTGTATCATAATATAATAAACATATCATTTTAAATATTCCTAGCCAAGATTTACTGTATCAGTGCATCCATTGAGACTAGAGTACGTAACGCACTCCAAATGTTAGGCATTGTATTACTCATGACTATTAGGAGTACCAAAGGATTACGTACTGATAGTTATTGGATAACTATAAAATAACTAACTCGATAGTTTTCAGTTGGTTAATATAACTAAGTGTAAACAGAAAATGTCGATTTGACTAATTTACACCATTTTATTGATTTGATATTATTGTTTATATTCAATATGAAGCCGCTTAGATTATACTTAAATCGTGGTACGATGTCTATCGAATGACTATAGTTGGGTCTACTAGAAGTATCGGAAGGGAAACACTATTTAAAAGAGGATTCATCTACTCAGTCATATGAGGTTAGTATCATGGTCAGCTAAAGTCAACTCAAAGTTAAAATCTCTAACCAGAGTAATTCAATTAATGATACTTGTTATCATTGAACCAAAAAACTTTGTATTTGGACTATAAAATTGAACATGGATGATGTTGAAATTTTCACCATTAGCAAATTCCATAAGTCCTAAGTGATGCAGTTCTGACGAAAAGAATTAGTGTAAATAATTGCACTACTGGGTAATGCTTAATAATGTAAAATTGGATTTTTACCCATGCAACGATCCGTATTTTAGTATCGAAAGATCATAAATTTTTTTAATTCATATATGGTCTTATGACTTTAGGATTTTGAAAAATTACTCTAGGATTATTTTCCACATCTACGATTTTTATCGGATTTCTATATGACCATTTTGACCCATAAAATATTGTATGGACTATACTTTTGATAAGACCCGAATTAGAGTCTAAAACCACTTCCATTACTTTTGGATGATGGTTTTCCATTCTGTTGAGTAGTCATAATAGTGAAACGGACTAACCGTTTGAAAGTTATGACTACTTTAAGTTTTGGCCGCAGATGGTGTGCATTAGTTGGTAGGTAACTAAGTTCATACTTAGGCCCATTAATAAATCTTGGAAATCCTGCTAAGAAGAGGCTGTAGGGACTGATCTAAATCATTTCTATCCACCCCAAAATAGTTCTAAACATCCATCAACCCCAGTCTCTTAAAAAATCGTCTTTTTTCCTTATTAATCTTAGTCAAATAATAAATAAAAGGGTAATTAGCAAAGGAGATTGTAGATCAATCGCTTTGGTGCTTGGGAATTCATCTTTCCTTACTGTTCACACGGGATCTAAGGATTTAAATTGGTATTTGGGTAATTGATGAGTGGATCTTGAACTCTCACTATCCTAAGCTTGTTTGTAGAGTTAAGTTAGATGTTTTTAACATGATTTTAATCCTAAAACGTTTTATATCTATAATCACATCTTTGTACATGTTTATGGCCGAAATTAAAAAGGTTTAAAATTGTTTTTAAATGGTTTTGCAACTCCTTTTTATCATATTGACATGCTAGTATAAAAGTTAGACCTAGGTTAGGATATGCATGATTATCATGTTTTGATGAATTGAATATGTATATGGATGTATATGGAAGATATTTAAGTTTGATATGTTGGGATTTGATATGGTTGTTAATGCTTTTAGTTACATAGGAAGTGGTCAAGGAATTGAGAAAAACGAAGTTAATTTGGTTTGGAATTGGATGAAACTTAGAGGAGGGGCTCTGAAGCATAGGAGAAGCCCATGGTTCAAGTCACATCGAAATGGGATTCTTCTCGCGATGAGTAGAATTAGGGTCAGTAGGAATTAGGTCGGTGCGAGATGGCTTGGGTTATGCTTCGGGCTAAACGAGTTGGAACTTCGAGATTGCTTTAGGGCAAAGCAAGGAAGAAATTCCAAGGGACAAGTGCAAAAAATTAGCTAAGTACAGGACTCGGTACCGATCACTTAAGCTTGGTGGTGACCATTTTTTCTCACAACAGGTTGGCACTGTAGACTTGGGGGCTCACAGAAATGGAGCAAAGGAGATACTTAGCCAAAAATTGGCTAAGCATGATTGAAGATTCTTCTCGGTGCCGAGCTCTTTGGTTGGTAAATATATGAATATTGAAGAGCAGAGTGGTTGAAATTTCTAAGGGAAGGTGCATGGACACTATAGGTCGTGCTGACGGTGTATGGTTATTCACTTGGAGTTTGATGGGACGTAGTAGCACGATGATAGCTTGAGACTTAACTGATGGCAACTCGACGGTGAATAAAGTTAGGTTCCGATGGTAGCATCTCGATGTTGAAAGGAGACGTGAGAATGATAATCTTCAAAAGGCAAATTCTAGGAAGAGCAACAATGGATATAATATTGAATGGTTCTATCGTAGAATGAAGAATGTGGGATGCTTCCTTGAAGATAACTGAAACTAGATGGACCAAGGAAAGGGCTCGGATACGCATGCTAAGGGATCATTGATACTCGGAGATTTTACTGATGTACTCGATAGCATGATTAGTGTGAGTGCACTCATAGGTACTTTGTTTGGCTACCTTGGATCAGTTGAATGGATCCGTATACTCTATACTGGTGGAACAGGTCTGGTATTAGCTTCAGGCTAAAGATGAGTACATTGAAAACTAGGGTTTTCCATTAATCCATGGTAGGTGAAAGATCATACGAGTTATCATATATTTAGAGCACATTGAGTGATAGTGAGGATTGTTTGATGGATGCCATGATTGCTTTGGTTGTTTTCTCCTATAACCTACCTCTCTAGGATGTCACTTGAGATAAGAATTTGGGATAGGAATACCTAAACACCCGCCATTGTACTTAGGCTGTAGTACACCCTTATGATGTTTGTAGAGTAGCATATTATGTTTGTTATGTGCTAACTCTTTATATATAGAAATAGGTCAGGTATGTTTCGTATACCCTTATTCCTTACTATATTGACTTATATATTATTTTGAGATTAATTTATCCCTCGCACCAGATTATTGCCTGACTTGAGATTTTATATTTTGCTTCTTATTATCTCGGGTACTCTTAAATGAGTAGATTAGATAGCTAGTCTGGGTGTACACGGTGCTTATGCAGAGAATGATCTGGATGGAGCTTTTTCGTATTATATATGGTTATTATGCTTATTCCATTATGCAATATTATGGAGCCTAGGCAATGTTTGCTTTACCATTGTGAGACGATTTATCTGAGTTCATTTCCTTTTTGTATAAATTCTATTTACTATGTTGTCTAACTCTGTGGATCTATTCTCTAATATTTGGTTCACTTAATTAATACCATGCCTTCTATTTTATATCTATGATATATATTATATTTTATTCAATGCATTATGAGATATACGATAGGTTTTGCGATGTTTTATTTCCTTTCCAACACTTAATGGTCGTCCTACATCGGCCTGGCACTCCAGCAACACACTATCTATTTATACTGGATCTCGATGGTGTAGAGCAGTCGTCAAATTTGGTATCATAGCTTAGGTTATACAATTAATCTAAGTTGATACCATGGTCCAGTAGAGATAGGGAAGGAGCTATCACCTAAACTAGATCATGAGAGGGTGTGATATGCATGCGCGCGCACACGAGAGACAGTGTACAAGTTATATTTTTTGATTTTGAAACTATACAGTAATATATATAGTACATGTCGCATGCACACATGCAGTTTTCTTTATGAGAGACTAATCTTTCCTGTTACAAATCAAGAATGAGCCGACATATAAGAAATATTACAGGGAACTTCATCTCTGGAGTTAAGAAGAAGTGCGTTTGTGGGCTGCTAACCCTAACATGCAGGCGATATTCAACGCAATGATGGCGAACATGCTGCAAAATGCCTAAGCGGCCACATCGAATGTTGTTGTTGGTAGTGGCTCTCAGATGCAAGGGCCCAAAGTTGATTTCGATAAAATGAATAGGTATTTTTCTAGTCTTGGTAGCAAACTATTCCAGGGAACGTAATCGGCTATGGAAGTGCAAGATTTGCTAGACACCTGAGAAAGGATCTTTGATGAACTCGATTTGGATGATGCTATAAAGAGGTAGTTAACTTCCCAACAACTTCAAAGGAGAGCCATGAACTGATGCAACACTATTAGAGTTTCTATTATCGAGGATCAGTTTACATGGGATTAGTTCAAAACCCAAATTAGGGAGAAGTTTATTCTGGCTGCTCAAAAGTCAATGATATTCTAGAAATTTGCTGATTTGAAATAGGGAGACATGTCTGTCTCTAAGAATGTTGTTGAGTTCAACACAAAGTATGGGATGTCTTTCATTGACACTTCATTAAGGAAGAATGAGGTGTTTCTTATGGGTTTGGATGACTATTTAGGGGAGAAGTTAGTAAACTACATCGATAGGTCATTTGAGAGACTCATCGAGAAAACTCTTCGACATGAAAGTTTGTAACTCAAGTCCAAACTTGCTACTGTGGTTAAGGAAGAGCCAAAAATGAAACATGGCAGTGGAGGCAAGAAGAAATGGAATGGTAAAAGAAAGCAGTTTCAAGGAAAGAATGCTTGGAGGAAGGCTAAGTGGGCCTATTTGTTATAGTTATAATGGCACAGGTCAATTAATTAGATACTGCAAGGTGATGGAAAGAAGAAGTGTTACAACTATGCCAAGTTCGAACATATGCAGAAGAATTTCCCAAAACTAGTGCAGTAGTAGCAAGTTGCAGAGGTATATGCTTTAGATGCCTCCTGCTTTGTTGAGTGCTCCCTCAGCGAAGGAGAAGGGTAAGAACGTCGTTATTCAAGGTATGCTTTTAGTTTATGATGTTCCCGTACATGTTTTGTTCGATGACACGGCTTCATTTTCCTTTATATCTAGTAACCTAATTAGATTAGGATTGAAACACAAAATTGTTGACTAACCTTTGTGTAGCATTCCATATATGGAGGCCAAAAAGTAAGCACTATGGATGCGGCAGTCATCCACGGTATTTGGTTCTGATGACGAAATACGGTAAGGTTAATGGTATCCATAATATCATAAGCACTTGAATACGAACAAAATCACAAATTTCCAAGAGCAATAATTTATGTGATTGCATTTCAAATGAATCATGTCCAAGTTACAAAACTCCCAACGTATTCCCAGGCAATGATCAAATATAATTACAATAATACGCCAAGAGCGACATATGAAGATGCCCCTTTGGATGATCAAAGCAATATAGACATTAATGTTATAATACATAGCGAAAACAAATTTAAAACAGAATCCTAAATTTAGCTATCCATCAGTCACCTGCACGTCTTCGAAAGCTTGTTCGTCAAAATCTGCTAAAACCTGAAAACCTAAACCCTCAGCCTACTCAAATCAATTTTGAGCACCCGAGAGTTTAAGGGAAAGAAAAATTTCGAGTCAGACATAAATCCTGGTATGAATAATTTCTGTTACATCTTTGTTTACTGATATATAGTGAGACCACGCCGCTTAGCGGAGTGGGTTTCTCCTTACTAATATCTCTTTTTAAAACATATATTTTGCGAATCCTTTCCTGCAACCAAACTGGTTAATCAATTGACTATAATAATAATATAATAATATCCGTTATATTAAAACAGGAAATAAATGGACCATCTGTCCTAAATCTGAGCTAACTGCTCATTTTTGGACTAAATGTCCTAAATCTGATTATACCAAAATAGCAATATCCTTTTTGCTAAATAATGGACTATCTGTCCATAAAACAGGTTAAAAAAGGGTGGACTAACTGTCCATAAGATGTAGCATGATCCGTTATGCTAATAAATGAACTAACTATTCATATCTGGGCTAACCGCCCTTATCTGGGCTAACAGTTCTCTTGGGTGACTACCCTTGAAATGGACTGACTGTCTGCATTTAAATGAGCTAACTGCCCGAATTTTCTTTTGGGTTAAATACCATTTAAATTTTCCTTGAAAACCTTTTCAAATGATTTAGTCCGTCAAATCATATACATATGCAAGAAAAATATATCTTTAGCTTTACTCTAAGCTATTTTGCCATTTATATATACTTTAATCAAAATATTGTTGACGATGTTCCATAAGGATTATCTGTCCTTTTAAAATAAGTTAAAGTCCTTTATAAATTAAAACACTTAGGCTATCTGCCTATTCGTATTATTCAAATCCTTTGTTTAAAACATTTAAACAGCCATTCGAAAACAATGAAGGTAACCCCTTCAAAACCATTAATAAAACCCTTCGAAATCATTGAAGGTAACTCCTTCAAAACCAAAAAGCCTTTCCTTTATAAGCTTTAAAACATATGACATCCACCATTAAAACCCTTTAGCCTTTGCCTTCGAAAAAAACATTTAAAAACCATACCTTTCGACCTTGTTGAAAGGTCTCACCTTTTGACCTTGTCGAAGGTTTCTTTCTGACCTAGTCAAAAGCCTGGGAACCACTCCACCCCTATGAAATCATTGAAAACCTTTCGAATGCGTTGAAACTTAAAACCTTTCGAAGTCATTGGGTTCAATTTAAAAACAAGTGGAAACCTTTCAAACCCATTCGTAGTTGACTACTTCGAAACCTTTTAAAACATTTAGGCTTAAAACATTTGGATTATGCCTTCAAGTAGAGCAAGAGGATCAGAAAATCATTAGAGTCGAAAGCAAATACTTCGAAACCACTACAACAAAACTTGATTTTAGTTGCATTAATTGGTAGCATTTCAAGCTATATGCAACCGTTAGTCAAGTTAACTTATAATAATGAACAAATAGACGTGGCCAAGTATTGCCGCCAACAATTCATGAAAATTTCCCTAAAATTTTCTATGGCCGCTCCTTATCTTTTTTAAATGCTTAAAAAACCTCGGTCAAATTCTATGGCCACTCATGTCTCCTTTCTCTCTTGTCTTCCAAATTCCAAATTGCAAATCCAAACCCAAAACCAATTTTCACCTAATTAAACTCCAAATACTTTATCAACCCATCCCTTCTAATTTCCCTATAAATTTTCGCATCCCTATTTGTCAATGTACTCCTTGCGTTTTCCAAAGAGAAGGCATTAAATAAACACTAGCGAAGATGGGGCCATAATATTAATGTTCGCTAAAGAGAAGCCATCGAAGGTGACTGGAAAAAGTGGATTAGGGTTTTAGCTTGGGTTTGATTTGGTAGCAACGATAACGGCTAGTTGAGGTTCCTTTGTTGCCGATTAATGTTGCTCCGTCAAATTATGCTTGTGATTTCTAAATTGTTGATTTCCATTGGCTTGCTTATTTCCACTGGTTTGTGATTTCCACTAGTTTGTGATTTCTAAAATGTTTCTAAATTGATTCCTCTAGTTTGTGATTTCTGAGCATAATCAAACCAACTCTGAATGTTAGAGAGAAACTGTATAGTGAAACTGTTTGTGATTTCTAAGCATAGTCAAGCATTTCTGTTATGGTTCCTTTAGGAGAAATCATTTAACCAATTCCAATCAATTCCAGGTTTTCAGGATTTTCTTCTATCTGCATTATTATATAGCCTTAGTTATTTTAGATTTATTTTAGGAAATTGTATGGAGAAGAGGAGTACTATCAGTTGGTCAAATTTAATCGTTCTTTACTTGCTAATAGCTGACTTTTATACTGGACCATAGTTGATTGAATTATGTTTATATCCAAGGTAACTTGCTTTTTTTGGTTGATCACATATTGTAGTTCCAAATATACTTATCACTTAGTCATAAGTTGTGTGTGTCAAAACATTATCCGTCGAGTTCTTAATTGCTTGTTTAGGTGGAACAAGTTAGTACAGTGAAAATGCAGATAATACTGTGTTGAAATCCGGGATTAAATTGTTAATTATGTTCTTTCGAATCTTGTTAAAGCATGGATGTTTGCCACTAAGTGCACACATTGTCACCCTGACCAGGCATGGAAAATTCTTACTATACGATGACAAAACGAATGCAAAAGTTACTTTTACCTTTAATGTTAATGATAGTATGAATTACATCTGAAAAAACAGAAGCAGAAGGAAAGGAGTAGAGATGATAAGAGCTCTAGCTGTGCATCAGTTTTGATTAAAAGAATAAGGCGGGGGTGGTTTTCTTTGGAAGCAGGATGTACACATTCGGCACATGAACCCCTCGTCGCATACGCAGTAAAAGCCCAAAAGAAAATCAACTAAGTTCATAAGTCCCACAACACGTTGCAAGGATAATCTCACCTTTTCCTGCAATGCGGCAACACGTAATTGTATGAAGAGCATGCAGTAGTGCAATGGATGGACGAGTGTCCTTTAGTAGGTTCACCTACTTTAATCCAAAACCATATATATATATATATATATATATATATATATATATATATATAGTCACAACTTTAGTACTCTCAAATCATCGTTACATTATCCACAAACTGATCAGTATTCTACTGCATACAAACGTATAATGGTGAAGAAGTTGATGTGCATGTTGGATGTTCTTATCCTTTTAGTATCAAGTGCATCAGTATTGGCTCAAATAGAGTTCAGTAGGAAAGGTAGCAGCAGTCCTTGGGAAGGCAGTAGAAGGTTGAGTTCCCAGAGCCAACGTCAAATAGAGAGGTTGAAGGCACAAGAACCACAAAGGAGGGTCGAGTCGGAAGTAGGTCATAGCGATTACTTTGATGCTAGGAACGAAGAGTTTGACTGTGCTGGTGTGTCCGCCGTGAGGAGAACTATTTGGGCTAATGGATTGCTGTTGCCACAGTTCTCCAATGCCCCCTCTCTTGTCTATGTTATCAAAGGCTAGTTACTTTTTCTTTCATGTGCTTTTAATTAATGTTAAATAATAATGAGTAAGAAGAAGTTAAAAGTGTAGGCTTAGGACTGTGTTAACTATACATGTATGCAGGCAAAGGTAACACAGGAATAATGGTGCCAGGCTGCCCGGAATCATTTCAGTCATTTCGGCAACAATCGGAATGGTCACATGAACGAAGAGGTGAGCAGGAGGAGGAGGAGCAAAGAAGGCGAGATTCACACCAGGAAGTTCGTCGCATTAGAGAAGGTGATGTGATCGCATTCCCAGCTGGAGTTGCACACTGGTGCCATAATGATGGAGATTCAGAGTTTATTTGCTATCTTTCATTGCTGGTTGTTTCTTCAATTGTACTGCTGCCTTGTCTAATTTGTCTTATCTTTTCTCTTTTCGTACTGCCTTCAATGCCATCTTCACTGCAGGATGTTATTGGAGAAGTCTTCACCGCTGTCTTTGCCTGCCTGAAAAGTACTCATAGTTGTGCCAAGACATGTACATACTCCTGTGGATAAAAATAATCTTTCAGGTAAAGTTTATTTGCATTATTTACATTATTGTTATATCTATGTACTTTAGATGATATTAGAGGACATGGCAAATATATTTTGATGTTTCCAAACCATCATGCAACTTACCAAGAAGTATGAGAGGAAAGCAAATTATTCAGTTGCATTTGCCCTAAAATGGTCATTACTATTACCTGAACCAAAAACTTTTGGTATATAAACTTTTGTCGGTCCGCTTGCAATTAATAAACATAAACTTTTGCTTCAATAAAAAAACATTGTAGTACTAATACTTATATATCTTCAGATCAGAAAGTGTGTAAGTGCCTTTTTCTTAGCTATTTATATTGTACATGTAGAATTCATATTTATTATTATTGAAGCAATTTCTTAAAGTAGTGTTTCAAATTCAGTACTATGTTTATCTGAAGTATTTCTAATTCTGAGGAAAAAATCGACTTGAATGAAGATGATGAGAAAACAAATATTGAAATCATCTTCTGGAGTGCCAAGGATATGCTTTCTGATGATGAAGGAAACATGTACATGGGTGCAAGAAATGTTCAAAGTGATATCAAAAATAGATTATTTACTTATTCTTTCTCAATCAGTGATAGTATTTAATCTCTGTCATTTCACAGGTGCAAATAGGATGAAAACGAGGAATACATGAGTATGCACAAATGAGATGAAAATCTAAAGAGGTATAATGTAAATTTAGTAATCTCTGTTCGTTTATGTGGTGGTATTCTATGATGATCTCATTTAGTAATTTACGTTATTGTATTCAACAAACCTCGTTTCTTTTCTTGTACCATTTTGCTTAATAGAGCAATCTCATTTGGTAAATATTACTCTATATACTAATAAACAGAGATAACTCTATTTGGAAATGAACAAAGATTATGCAAAAGCATTATAACTCTATTTACTAAATGATAGTACTATATTTGGCAATGAACAAAGATTATGCATAAGCATTATAACTCTATTGACTAAATGATAGTACTTTATTTGGTTGATCAATCACTATTTGACCAATGAACAGAGACTATGCAAAAGAGGTATAGTGTATATTGTAAATTTAGTAATTCTAAATCTACAGTTTTTTTCATCTCATAGATTATTTACAGAGAGTATGTGCCTAAGAGTATGCATAGGAATGCAGGGTTTCATACTTATTTTATCCCAAATCTAAAGTCCGTTTAACCAGTGGTGGTACTAAATACTCAGAAAATCTTTATTATAAAATTAATTAAGAAGTCATACACATGTTCGTTGAGTATTTTATATACAAACATACAATCATCACAGAAATGATCAGTTAAAGAGGAGTGCTAGAGGTTTTATATATATATATATATATATATATATATATATATATATATATATAATGATGTTGTAGCAGCGAGGGGCGGTAGTGGCAACAGAGGGTGGGTTGTGTGTATGATGAAGTGAAAGTTATGGTCAAGAAGTGGGGTTCGTTGGCAAGGGAAAGTGGGTCAGTGGTGATTGAGATGTTTTGGTGCACTGGTAACAGCACTGGCAAGTAGTGGTCAGAGGTAAGCAGTAGTATTGTTTTGAGAGTAGTTTGTATGAATATATATGTATATATATATGGCTGTAGTTTGTATGAAGGTGGTCAGGTGGTTTGCATATGCACTGTTGTGAGGCAGGGGGTTGTATGTCAGAGGTGATGATCTGGAATGGGTTACTTTGCAGTTTAACATTGTTTATGACTGGTGATGTAGTGTGGCATCAGTGATAGGGGTGAGTGATTGAAGATGATGTTTAGGAGAGGATGATGGTTAGCAGGCTGATGTATGGTGGTGGCTTTATGTATGTTGGAGTGGAGTGGCATGGTGTGAAGTGATGTATATATAAGTATATGTGTTTTTGATTTTTGGTTGATGGTGCTAGTGATGATTGCAAGATTTTGGTCAGAGATGATGAAAGGCAGTTGATGCAGAGGAATGGCGTGGTGGTTGTTTCAGCGAGCAGAGGGGATTTATGATGTAATGAGGAGTTGGAGGAGTTTATGGATGAAGGCAGAAAGCAGTATGGTTGGGGTGGTGGTCTGTTGTTAGGTGGTCTAGAAGTCGATGAAGTTTCGAGGTCAGTGTTGAGTAATGTGCAGAAGTGATGTGCAGTGTGCACAGTGGGAATAGACAATTTGTTTGTGTTGAAGTTTGAAGGTAGGTGTGTTTTGGAGATGAATGTGGGATAGTAAGTTAGATCGGTGAGTTGAAGGGGTCAGTGAACTGAAGTGGTATAGTAAGTTGAAGTGATTGCTAAGTTTATATTAATAATATTTACATTATTGATACTCTTATCACAATCCCAAATTTTTACCGTTGAAGTAAGTTGAAGTGGTTGCTAAGTTACTAATAATATTTACATTATTGGTACAGTAAGCTAAAATAATACTATATTTGGGTGCAGTCGTGTATTTTTGATTCCCCCTGATATTGTGAAAGAAGGAATTATGTTGGAAGAATGTATTTGAAGTATTTCTACCCAGGGAGTTACTGTGCTGGAAAATAGAACTGCAGTTCACTTTGATTTTAGTCGAGAATTTGAAATATTGAATATAATCTATGGTTCCATACTAGTAATAATTTATCTACCGTCTTTTTTTTTCTATGAAACATGTTTCTTCTTTTTACAACTAATCTGAAGGATGGTTCCTTGCAAAGTTCATTTATGTTTTCGGTCAGAAGAGACTAAAGCAGTAGATAAGTTCACACTTCCACAGTTCCCTTCGACTCTGAAGAAGCAGCTGGTTGATGACTGGCAGTTTGTGACTCAACTTGGTAAGTTTGGTAAAATAATTACCATCTTCCTTTTAGTTTCACACCATGCATTAAAACTACATTGTGCTTATGTTGTTATTTGCTCTACATTTGATGTTCTGCATAATGTTATAAGCAATAAAGGCGACGTTTTAACTCATCTTCAATTACTGAATATGTATGCTGCTTTTAGTGCAATTTATGCTCTTATTATAGTAGAGTTTTAGTATATAGTAGCACTGAATACAGTTATATAGTAGCACTGAAGATGTACGGTTTAGGTCAAACAGTGGCAGGACTGTCAACTTGTCTTTAATTTTAACTTGGCATATTATGGATTTTTTTTCTACAGTATGAATGGGGAGGGGTTGTTGCAAGGCAGTTGATGTGAACAAGTAGTGTACAGGCAGAGGGAATGAAGGAAGGAAATTGGGATGTTATCAGGTGAACTTGCTATTTTGAATGGAGTGCATGGTTGAAGAGGATGGTTGTCGTATGGCAAGTCTAGTGCACCGACTTCACAAATATGATGTAAAAGTTGTTGGACGATTACAATGTGCTCACACCAGTGGTTAATACACAGAGGCATATTTGTTTGAAGTATTATAGTCTAAGGACTTCTATATTTGTCCATTTTTGATCTTTGATACCTTCACCTCACAAATATTTGGTAACATGATTATTATTGTTTACAGGTAGATAAACGTTTATGAAGAATTCAAGCAGCAGCACTGGTTTTTGTATGGTAGCAGCACATGTATGTAGTTAGGTTGATTAAAACTGTTATGAAACTATTATGAAACTAGTATGTATGGTAGCAACACTACTTTAGCTACATGTACTATTATGAAACTGTTTATGGTAGTTTGGTTGTGTAAACGTATGGTTAACCTTTTGTCTTGACACAAATATTATGATATAGTGGTGATTATGTAATTGCTTTTGTTTGTGTTACTGTGGTTCATTGAATGTGTTATTTTTGAATGTGTATGTGTTTATATATTACGTTATTGTATAAGTTTTGAAGTGCTTGAATTCGAGGCGAAATCAGATGTAGACGTGGAACAGCGGGCACTAAAATCGAAACATACAGTGGCGGAGAAAAAACGCCACCAAAAATATTTTTTGTAGCGTTTAAAAAGCGCTATAGAATTAGCAATTATAGTAACTCAGATAATCTCTGTGGCATTCAACAAATGCCGCAAAAAATAATAATAAGTCCAACAAAAAATAAGATAGTAAACGACACTTTTTCGGTGGCGTTTCTTAATCACTGTAAAAAAGATCTTTAGTAACATTTAAAAAACGCTGTCAAAAATTCGTTTATAGTAGCGTTAAAATAAATGCAACAAAAAATCATGGATTTTTAGTCGAATATTTTCTAGCGGCGTTTATTAAAACGCCACCAAAACTTTTTGTAGAGTTTTTTTAGCGCCACTAAAAATCAAATTTCTTGTAGTGAACCTTTGTAAAACCTTTCGAAACCATTCAAAAACAATGAAGTATTGGTGTTGGAACCAACCCTTCAAAATCAATGGAGAGGCGATAATTCTAGAAAATAAAAGATTACCTCCGACTCCATCTGGGTCGAAAGGTATGGAAGAGGAACTATGCTTTGGACCTTGTCGTTTCAATTAAAACAAGAAAGCAAACCAATTGAAACCTTTTTCTTTTAATCCATTTGACATTGTCGAAAGCTAGCAGTTGTATTTTACTTTAAACCAAAACAAAGTTTCATCTCCTTTGAAAGCTCTTACCTTTCGTCTGTAAACCTTTCAACTCCTTTCAATTCACTACATACCAGTTGCCTGATACCATATGCATTGGTTATTTAACCTAGTCGAAAGGTTTGATACCTTTTGACTTTGTCGGAAGGTTTGGAATGGAGGCGGAACCTCCTGCCGAAAGAGTTGAAATAGTATAGAAACTATTTATTTGTACTTTAAAATGATACTTTTGTACCCAACCAGCCTTACTTGTCTAAATCTGATTAGTTGTCAGATTTTTATATTCAAAAATGCTGCCGACTTTCCTTATTTAGAATTTTAAACAATTTTGAAAATCCCCTTTCTCCTTTATAATTATACAAAACATTTAAGTCACATACCTTAAATAACTTTATATAATTATTAAATCATCTTAGAAAATTTCGGAAAAATTCCAAAGAATCAAATAAAACTTTTTTCTCAAATTATAAAAATTTTGGATCCAAAAAATAATTATTTTCATGTAAATAATTTTATAATCAAAGATACCATTTTTCTTCCTTAGAAAATTCACAATAATTCCACAAAAATTCAGAAAAATCTGAAAATTGAAATCCATCGCTAAAATATCATTTTAGTTCACCATAAAAATTAGTAAGGCTAACAGATGTCATTTAATAGGGTTTTCATATTAAAATATGTCATAAAAATCAATATGAACATTCGTAAATCATCAACATGTATGTATAGTCATTTTGTCATTCAAAACATAGCAAATCTTTGCAAAATCATTCAGACTTAATCTTAAACCGAAACCATAAAATTTTTGAGATGTACACATTATTCAACTTTGCTTTATATATTAAGGAGCTTGAGATTTGAATGAGTTTTGTTTTTGAATTTGGTTTTCCCTAAGCTTTTCCTTAGTTTCCTCTTCTTCTTTCCTTGTTAATGGTGGCCAACCATAATTTTGAAAATTATGAAATGGAATGAATGTGTACATAATACACGGCCTAAGAAAGGAGATATAGGAATGACCTCTTTCCCATAATAGCCTCCTCCAATTCATTCTAAACCCTTTTTAATTCATTGGTTTAAAAATCACAACTACCTTAAATAAATCAAATCTCAATCCCATAATCAACACATTATTTTATTTAGTTTAACTAACTGAATCCCTAAATAATGTTATCAAAAAACTGTGGTGTTACAGACTCCCCTCCTTAAAGAATTTCATCCTTGAAATTATAATAAGGCACACAAAACAAATGAGAGGGTAAAATATACCATCAAACAAATCAGGATAAGTATCTCTAATCCCGCTCTCAACCTCCAGAGTACAGTCTCTATCATCGTCACTCCACTGGACTTTGACTAATCTGACCGTCTTAGTTCTATGCCTCTTCTCATCTCTCGCAACAATGCGAACTAGCTTTCTCACTATGGTCAATTCTGTTCTACCACTAAGTCATCTAGCACTGTCGGTGCAATAACAGTCTCCGGGTCTCTAACACGCCTTCTGAGACGAGAAACATGAAAAACATCATGGACACCTACCAAGCTGCTCGGTAACTCAAGTCTATAAGCGAGTTTCCCAATCCTCTCAAGAATAGGGAAAGGTCCAATGACCTAAGAGATAACTTCCCCGACTTCACAAATCTAAGCACACCCTTCATCGGTGATACTTTGATGAAAACCTGCTCCCCAACTGAGAACTACAAATTTTTCCGTCTCTTATCTGCATAACTTTTTTGCCTAGACCGAGCCTCCTTCATTCTAGCTTGAATGACCCTCAATCTCTTCTGCAACCTCTCTAACCAGATCTGGACCAAGAATCAACCTATCCCCAATCTCCAACCAACATACGGGAGATTTGCATGGTACAAAGCTCCAAACGGTGCCATTCCAATACTAGTTTGATAACTGTTGTTATACGAAAACTCGACTAGATGCAGATGGTCATCCCATGATCCTCCAAAATCAAGAAGACAAGCTCTTAACAGATCTTTTAAGATTGTTTTAACTCTTTCCGTTCGCCTATCTATCAGCGTATGGTAAGCGGTACTCATCTTAAGCTTGGTTCCTAAAACTTCCTACAGACTCTTCTAAAACTCGCTAGTGAACAAGGAATCTCTACCACTAACTATACTGCTTGGAATCCCATGTAGTCTAAGCACATTCTTCATGAACAATATCGCTAAAACAGGTGCTGTCCTGGCTGATCTAACTGGAATGAAATGGGCATTCTTGGTCAATCTGTCCACTATGAACCATATACTTTCGTTACCCCTGTTCGACCTTGGTAATCCATTAATGTAGTCCACAGAAATAGAATCCCACTTCCATACCGTAATATCTAACGGTTGAAGCAAACCACTTGGCTTTTGGTGTTCGGCCTTTGCCCATTGGCAATTCAAGCACTGCCTTACACACAAACCAACATCCTACTTTATACCTTCCCAAAAGAAACTCCTCTTCATATCCTGATACATCTTGGTACCTTCCAAATGTATAGTGAACTTCGAACGATAAAATTCCTCTAAGACTTCCTTCTTTATGCTTCCTACACTCGGAACACACAATCTTCCTTTCTTTCTCAACCACCTATTCAGGTCAAGACTGAAATCTTTCAAGTCATCACTCTTGGTTCCTTCCTTTAGCTTCCTGATCTGTTCAGCTAACATCGGATCCTCAATCTTCTTAGAAGCAATCCGTTCGATCAACACTGGTCGAACTTCCAAACAAGGCAATACAACTGTATTTCCACAAGACCTAGCCTCGGATCTCCACTGCACTCTGCAATCTTCTATTGGTTTTAAATCCTTCCACTCAGCCATCATTGCTAACACTACTTCTGATGCTTCCTGCTAAGCACATCTGCAAACTTGTTTCCTTTCCAAGGTGTGTACTCAATCATAAAATCGTAAGAAGCTATGAACTCTAACCACCTCTGCTGTCTCATGTTCAGCTCCTTTTGAGAGAACAAATACATCAGCAACTTATGATTTGTATACAGCTCAAACATTTCTCTCAAAAGGTAATGTATCGACACTTTCAAAGCAAAAATCGCTATAGCCAATTCTAAATCATGCGTCGGATATCTGCCTCATGTGGTTTAAGCTGTCTAGAAGTGTAGGCAATCACTTTACCTCTCTGCATTAATACATCTCCTAATCCCGTTCCACACGCGTTGGTATAAATTACCAAATTCTGATTCCCTTCTGGAACAACCAACACCGGTGCATGGGTCAATAAGTGTTTCAAACTCTAGAATGCCGCCTCACACTTATTGGTCCATACAAACTTCACATCCTTCCACATCAGCCTGCTCATCGATCCTGCTATCCGTGAAAAATCCTTAATGAATCTTCAATAATAACTGGCCAACCCAAGGAAACTCTTAATCCCGGTAATTGTCTCAGGTCTCTTCTAACTACTCACTGCCTAGATCTTGATCCACTGATAACCCTTCCTCTAAGACTACATGACCAAGAAACTTTACCTTCTTCTTCCAGAAGTGACACTTTAGAAACTTCGCTTTCAGATGATGCTGCCTCCGCATCTTAAGCAACACTCTAAGATGAACTTCATGCTCTCTTTCATCCTTAGAGAAAATCAAGATATCATGTATGAAAACTAGCATGAACCTATCCAAGTGCCGTTGAAAAATCTGATTCATCAAATCCACAAAGAAAGCTGGAGCATTCGTCAGTTCGAACGGCATGACTAACCATTCGTACGACCCATATTTGGTCCTAAATGCCGGCAAAGATATACTATTCTTTTCTAGCTTGAGTTGATGGAAACCTGTTGCCAAATCCAACTTAGAAAGTACCTTTACTCCACTTAGATAGTCGAACAAATCATCAATTCTAGGAAATGATATCGACTCTTTATTGTCCTCTCATTCAACTTACGATAATCGATACGTAGTTTCAACGATCCGTCTGGCTTCTTAACAAACACTGCTACTGCATCCCACGACGAACTGCTCTGCCTGATAAAACTCTTGCCCTCTAAATCCACTAATTGCACCTTCAATTCCCTCATCTCTGAAGGGGCATCCAGCTTGGCGGCCTACTCACTGGTTCGGCTCTCGGAACCAAATCTATTCGAAACTCAATGGCCTGCTTCAATAACAATCTGACTACAGGCTCAAACACATCTGCGAATTCTCTAACCATGAAAACTCGCCTCAACTCATCACCTACATCCAAAGCACTCAACCAAGCAAAGTCTGCACCGCTAGAACCTCATACGGTGAAACAATCTGGTCGCTACAATCCGGGTGTCTACGAGATATCTTCCTACCCTGGAAAAATATCTTAACATTGTACTCACATAACCAATCCATACCTAGGATGATCTCGAACCCCATAAAATCAAACACATGAAAACTGCGCACAAAAGTATGACCTTATAGGTCAAACTCAGACTAGTTACACTTCAACCCTAGAGTTGCATGCCCTCCTATTGGATTTGCAACCCATAGGGAAGTAACTAAATATGTGGGTTCAAGGTTAAGATTATCTATCAGACATTTAGATATAAAATAATACGATGCACCAGTATCAAATAAATCGCTAACAAACATACCATGAATCTGAACCGTTCCCCCATGAACCGCCTTTCCCTTCTCGTAGGCTGTTGGCTTAGAAGCAGCAAGCTCCAATGCATACACCTTGCCTTTACTATCTCTAACGGTCTCCATGCATGGGTTCTTGTAATGGCCCATCTAGTCACAGTTGAAGCACTTGACATTCTTCCCCTTAGCCATATCCTTTGCTTTCCCTAAGCGACACTCATTAACAAAGTGCCCTTTTTTGTCACATTTATAGCAGACAACCTCAGACTTCGCTTTCTTGGCTGCTCCACCCTTCTAAGCACCTTTCTTAGAAAAGAACTTCCTCTTCTTTCCCTGCCCAACCTGGACCCCTTTTTTCTTGCTCTTCTCCAGAGACTCAAGGACTTCTTCCTGCCCCAAAGCCATCTCCACAACAATCTTAGAAGGATCTCTAAGATGGGGCAAAGTAGCACTAAATTCTGGTTTCTATACTCTGATGAACTTCTAATTCCACTTCAACACTATGCCCACTGAAGAATACCCATACCGGCCAACTCCTCAAACTTCCTAGCATACTCAACAACCGACATCTCACCCTGCACCAGCTCAACAAACCATCTAATCAAAGCTGACTATGCCATCACAGACATAAACTCCCTTGGAATCCTCTTGAAATCCTCCCAGGTTACTGTCTCCTCATCAAATGTCGCTGTCACACTGTTCCACCAAAATAGCACGGCTCCCTGAAGCTTCCTAGATGCCAACCTTCTCTTCTGCTCATCATTTAGCCCTAGATCTGTAGAAATCCTTTCGCAGTGCAACAACCAGTTCTCAACCCCAATGGCATCCTCCGTTCCCACAAATGGCTTCCCTCTTAGCTTCACATAATCACAGCTCATCTTAGCAAAATGATTAACTACCGGAACTTTTAGAACACCTGCTCCTGCAGCATTTCCTCCTAACACTCCGACTGCAACTCTTGCCTACATCATATTCCTAAAAAACTAATACATGGCTTCCGTTTCGACATGCGAGACTTCTACACCAACATTCTCCGCCAGACCTTGGTTTCTGCTAGCATTAGGTCTGACGTTCCTTTCGATGGTTCCCCCTCCTTGGTTAACTTTGCTTCTTCTACCATCCATATCTGTATGCAAACTTCATAAGATACAAAAAGATAACCTAATCAAAGATAGATGAATGGAGATAAAGCACATACTTATGTATAACAAATACAAGTACGTTACTATAGCGTTAACCCAACCCCAAATCTTACTCTAATTTCTTTGGATTTTTTTCAAAACCAATTTTTAGTTAAAATTTTCATAAACTTATACTCCAATACCAACTTGTAACATTCCATATCTAGAGGCCAAAAGCTAAGCGCTATGGATGATGCAGTCATCCACAATATTAGCTTCTGGTGACGAAATACATTAATGTTAATGGTATGCATAATATCAAGAGCATTTGAATATGAAAAAATTCAAAAATTTCTAAGAACAATAATTTGTGTGATCACATTCCAAACGAATAATATCCAAGTTAAAAAATCCCAAAGTATTCCCGGGCAATGATCAAATATAATTACAACAATACGCCAAAAGCGACATATGAAGATGCCTCCTTGGTTGATCAAAGAAATATAGACATAAATGTTATAATACACAGCTAAAAATTTAAAATAGAATTCCTAAATTTAACTATCCGTCAGCCACCCGCTCATCTTCGGAAGCTTATTCGCCAAAATCTGCTAAAACCCAAAAACCTAAATCATTAGCCTACTCAAATCAATTTTGAGCACCTAAGAGTTTTAAGGAGAAACAAAAACTTTGAGTCAGACATAAAGCTTGGTATGAATAATTTCTGTTACATCTCTATTTACTGATATAAAGTGAGACTGCGCTGCTTAGCAGAACGGGTTTCACCTTACTAATATCTCTTTCTAAAACATATATTTTGCAAATCATTTCCTACAACCAAACTAGTTAATCAACTTATTATAATAATAATATAGCAATATCCATTATGCTAAAACAGGAAATAAATGGACCATCTGTCCTAAATCTGAGCTAGCAGCTCCTTTCTGGACTAAATGTCCTAATTCTTATTATACAAAAATAACAGTATCCTTTATGCTAAATAATGGACTATATGTCCATAAAATAGGTTAAAAAGGTGGAATAGCTATCCTTAAGAAGTATCATGGTCCGTTATCGTAACAAATAAACTAAATGTTCATATCTAGGCTAACTGCCCTTATCTGGACTAATTGTCCTCTGGGCGGACTGTCCTCAAAATGGAATGACTGTCCTAATTTAAATAAGTTGACTGCCCGAATTTTCTTTTGGGTTAACTACCCTTTAAATTTTCCTTGAAAACCCTTTCAAAATGATTTAGTCCGTTAAATTATATACATATACAAGTAAAATATATCTTTAGCTTTACTCTAAACTATTTTACCATTTTACACTCAAAATAATGTTGATGATGTTCAATAAGGATTATCTATCCTTTTACAATAAGTTAAAGTCCTTAATAACTTAAAACAATTAGGTTATTCATATTATTCAAATCCTTTGTTTAAAACATTTAAACAACCTTTCGAAAACAATAAAGGTAACCCCTTCAAAACCATTAATAAAACCCTTCAAAATCATTGAAGTAACTCCTTCAAATCCAAAAAAATCCTTTCCATTATAAGCTTTAAAACATATGACATCCACCTTTAAAATCATTTAGCCTTTTCCTATGAAAAAACATTTAAAACCCATACCTTTCTACCTTGTCGGAGGTTTCTTTCCGACCTAATCGAAAGCCCGGGGAACCACCCCTCCCTATGAAATCATTGAAAACCTTTCGAAAGCATTGAAACTTAAAACCTTTCGAAGTCATTGGGTTCAATTTCAAAAAAAGTGGAAACCTTTCGAAACCATTCGAAGTTGACTACTTCGAAACCTTTTAAAATGCTTTGGCTTAAAACATTTGGATTATGCCTTCGAGTAGAGCAAAAGATCAGAAAAACATTGGAGTCGAAAGCAATTGCTTTGAAAACTTTATAAAACCTTTCGAAACCATTCAAAAACAATGAAGTGTTGGTGTTGGAACCAACCTTTCGAAATCAATGGAGAGGAAGCAATTTTAGAAAACAATAGATTACCTTCGACTCCATTTGGGTCAAAAGTTTTGGAAGAGGAAACTATGCTTTCGACCTTGTCGAAAGCTATACCTTTTGACTTTTTCTAAAGTTTTCAATTAAAATAAGAAAACAAACCAATCAAAACCTTTTTCTTTTAAACCATTTGATATTGTCGAAAGCTCTTTGTCAAGAGCTAGCAGATGTATTTTCTTTTAACCAAAACAAAGTTTCATCTCCTTCGAAAGCTCTTACCTTTCATCCCTAAACCTTTCGACTCTTTTCAATTCATTACACACTAGTTGCCTAATACCATGTGCATTGGTTATTTGACCTTGTCGAAAGGTTTGATACCTTTCGACTTCTTTGGAAGGTTTGGAATGGAGGCGGAACCCCATTGGCATAAGGGTTGAAATAGTAGAAAAACTATTTATTTGTACTCTAAAATAGTTCTTTTGTACCCAACCTGCCTTATTTATCTAAATTTGATTGGTTGCCATATTTTTATATTCAAAAATGCTGTCAACTTTCCTTATTTAGAAATTCAAACAATTGTGAAAAATCTCCATTCTCCTTTATATTTATATAAAACATTTAAGTCTCATACCTTAAATAATTTTATATAACTACTAAATCATCTTAGAAAATTCTAAAAAAATTCCAAAAAATCAATTAATGCGTTCTTTTTAACATATAAATTTTATATCCAATCAGTAATTATTTTTCCTGTAAATAATTTTATAATCCAAAGTGCCATTTTTCTTCCTTAGAAAATTCATAATAATTCCACAAAAATTCAGAAAAATTTGAAAATTAAAACCCGTCTCTAAAATAACATTTTAAATCACAATAAAAATTCGCAAGGCTAACGATGTCATTCATAGGGTTTTCGTCTTAAAACATGTCATAAAAATCTATGAACATTCATAAATCATCAACATGTATATATGGTCATTTTATCATTAAAAACATGGCAAATCTTTGAAAAATCGTTCGGGTTTAATCTTAAACCGAAACCATAAATTTTTTGAGATGTAAACATTATTCTCCTTTGCTTTAGAGATTAAGCAGCTTGAGATTTGAATGAGTTTTTATTTTTTGCTTTTCCTTAAGCTTTTCCTTAGTTTCCTCTTCTTCTTTCCTTGTTAATGGTGGCCGACCTTGATTTTGAAAATTTTGAAATGGAATGAATATGTACATAATACACGGCCTAAGGAAGGAGATATAAGAATGGCCTCTTTTCCATAATACCCCTTCTCTAATTCATTTTAAACCGTTTTTAATTCATTAGTTTAAAAAGCACGGCTACCTTAAATAAATCAAATCTCAATCCCCTAATCGACACATTATTTTATTTAGTTTAACTAGCCAAATCTCTTATATCAAAAATTTGTGATGTTACACTTTTGTTATGACATACCCTATTGGAAGCTCCACTAGCATGTTTATGGTTTGTCGTGGTTTGGTCTTATCGTGTCATGGATGCTCATTTTTTAATGATTGCTTTGTTTCAAATTTTGTTGGGTTCAAGATCATCTTAGGGATGGACTGGATGAATGAGTATGTGATAGTGGTGGAGTGCAAGAAGTTGTTAGTGATGATTGAGGCTGTGGAGAGGAGGATGGTATTGATTGGCTGCCTATCGGAGGATGGGTTATAATTAGCTTTCTGTATTCGCTATAGGTTCCATATGATATGTTGTCATTTGTACCCATTGTTCGAGAGTATCCGGATGTATTTGAGGAGATGGACGGACTACCACTACATCGAGAGATTGAGTTTCACATACTCTTAGTAAAAAATGATAGAGTGATAGTCATGCTTCTGAGACGTATGGCACCCAAAGAGCAGAAGGAATTGGAGGTGTAAGTGAATGACCTGTTGGAGAGAGGGTTCATTCTTAGGAGCATCTCTAAGTGAGGTGCACCTATAGTGTTTTCCACTAAAGCAGATGGTTTTCTAAGGTTATGTGTAGATCGCCATGAGCTGAATAAGATGATGGAGAAGAACAAATATCCAATCTCGTGTATTAATGATTTTTTGACCAACTCCATTTTATTAAGGTGTTTTCTTCGTTGCATATTGTAGTAGGCTTTCACCAGTTGAGAGATGCAAACGAGTGTGTGCTTATCACTACATTTCATATGCCGTTTGGTTTTTGTGATTTGGTTGGTTGTACCATTCGGGTTAACCAATGCTCCAGTATACTTTGTTGATCTCATGAACCGCGTCATCAAGGATCAGTTGAACAAATTCATGCTTATGTTCATGAATGATATTTTATTTTATTCTAGGAGGAAGGAGGAACAAAAGACACATTTAGGGAATGTGCTAGAGGTGTTAAGGAAGCACTGGTTGAAAGCAAAATGTTTAAAGTGTCAGTTTTAGAGTAGGGAAGTGAGATTCTTAGGTCATGTCATCTCTAAGCAGGGCGTCATAGAAGATCCTTGCACGATGGTAGCGCTTTAGGATTAGAACCAAGCCAAGAATATTACTGATGTGAGGAGTTTTCTAGGATTAATAGGATATTAGTGGCGTTTTATCAAGGACTTCTCGAAGGTAGCCGCATCTTTGACCAATTTAACAAAGAAGAATCAAACCTTTGTTTGGGGGGCAAAGTGTAAGCATGCATTTGTAAGTCTAAAGAAGAGGTTGACTAGTGCACATGCATTGACCATTCCGAGCAGGAATGAGGAACTACCAGTTTAGATAGATGTATGTGGTACTTAGATGGATGTGGTGTTGATGTAGAGAAGAATAGTTGTTGCCCACGCTAGTCGATGGCTGAAATTGCATGAAAAGAAGTACCAAACTCATGATTTAGAGCTGGCGACAATAGTGTTTTCTTTGAAGATTTAGAGGCATTATCTTAGGAGAAAGGTTCGAGCCGTTCGCCAACCATAAATCCTTGAAGTACCTTTTCTCCCTGAAGGATTTAGACCTTCTCCAACAGCGATGGTTGGAATTCTTGGCCTCCTACGACTTTAGCATTTCTTATATGTCTGGTAAAGGGAATGCAGTCGTTGATGCATTAAATAGAAGACATTCCAGTTTAGGGGTGATGTTCCTAGTGTGGAAGTATAGTACATTGCTGGCTATGACTTTAGACCTCATTGCAAATTAGAGCAAAAAATGTTGGCAAGTTTGATGAACGGATCTACTTTGATTGAGCAGATTGGTACCAATCAGAGGAAAGATGCTAAACTAAATGAGATCACGGAGAAAAAAGAGAAAGATGTAGAGTCTATGGAGATGAAGCAGTACAGACTGGATCGAGATGGTTGGCTCTGTAAGGATGGAGGATTGTTTATTCTCGATGACGACGGATTGCGAAATGAGGTGTTATGAGAGTACCACCACTTTAGATTGACTATGCATCCTGATGTTAAAAGATATACCATGATATGAGGTACACTTATTATTGGGAAGGTACAAAGAAGGATGTAGAGACATTCATCTGGATGTGCATGAGCTGATACTTGGCGAATGCAAAACAAAAGAAGCCAAGTAGAATTCTACGACTACTTGAAGTTCCCGAATGGAAATAGGAAAAAGTTTCGATGGATTTTATAGCCAGACTATCGAGGACTTGAGCTGGGTATGATAACATTTCAGTCACAATCGATTGGTTGGCAAAGAGTGCTCAATTCATACCCATTAAGTCTAGCAGAATGGCATCCAAATTGGTCAAGTATGTGAAGTGGATTTTACGATTCCTTGGAATGCCGAAGAGCATCATGACAAGTAGGTTTTAGAAGAGCTTACAAGAGGCATTAGGGATCAAGTTGCATCCTAGTACCGCTTATCACTACGAGGGTGAATCGTATACGTTGAAGGATCTATTATGAGCTTGCATTCATGATTTTGGAGGCTAGTGGGATCACTTGGTAACATATCCTATTTTAAAGCTTGAAAATAAGCGCTGTTGATGCTACAATCATCAATAGTATTATTCTCTGGTGACAAAATGAGATTAGCTAATTGTATCTACAAGATCAAAAGCATATGAGTATGAAAATTTTGAAAAATCAATTCATTAATAACTTTCATATTCCTTATACCCCATACATAATCTCATCGATTCCATGTTCACAGAAAATATAACAAATACAAATATATTCCAAGAGCGACATTTAAAGATGCTCCCTTGGTGATCAGAGTCCAACTACTTGACGGTTATAAAATTTGTCATTACATCCATTCAAACATGGTATAGATTTTAAACAACATAATGGAAATAAACTCCTAATATTAGCTAGTATGTCTCCTGCATGCCTTTGGAAGCTTATCCATTTAACATGAAATTCTCTATGCCCGACCTACTCAAATGAGTATCCGAGAGTATAGGGGAAAAATACTTTGGATAGGACAAAAAGTCTAGTGTGAATAACAATATACCATCTCAAACCAAAATAGATATCTGGTAAGACCACCCCGTTGAGAAAAATAAGTTTTCCCTTCACTGGTATCTTATTCAAATATGTTCATCATAAATCACGCACTTGCAACCATAATGGTTAAACAAAACATGCTATGTTCATGTGCATGCTATACGTAAATGTGACTAATCTGTCATAAAAGGGTAATGCATTCCTAAAGTTTACCCATCCCATAAAATCGAGGGTCCATCTCATAGTTTACTAGGGTCACTATGAACCTATTAGTTTTCATTAGCTAACTAATAACCTGTCAGGAATCATATGAAATATTTGTCTCGAATCATAATTTTCATAAAATCACTATGAACCGATTAGTTATCACTAATAACATATCTCAAATCGTAGTTTTCATGGGATCATTATGATCCTGTGAATTTCCTCTCATAACATATCTCAAATCATAGTTTTCGTGGGATCACTATGAACCTATTAGTTTCTTTAATAACATATCTCAAATCATATCCTTTTATTCAGTTCTTGGCATCCTAATATATTTGATATATTTGATCCCCTGGATGAAATTCTATTTATTTAGGAGTCAAATCTGACCATACTCACTATTGAGACAACCTAACTGGTAATTCTACCCCAAATCCCAAGAAGCAATGTTAGGTCATACTGATGTGAGTATGACAATGATAAATATGCAAATTTAACTGATAAAATAATAATGCGAACATGTAACATCATTTATCAAAACATGTTCAATCAATGGTCATAAGCATCACAAAATTACTTAATCTTAAGTAATAGTTTTCCTTTGGTAAATTCATATAAACTTGGGCTAAAATACCATTTTTGTGACGATCTAGAATTTTGGACAATTTAAATTGGGATATTTAATTGATTTTAATATTTAAAAGCTAGTTTGTACTTAAATTTCAAATATCACCATTATTTGGAAATTAAATTATTGGATTTGATTACTGGAAATTGGGTCAAATGTTGAATCTGGAGTTTTAAGCCTGTTAAAAGTAATTTAAGCGTTTGTAAAATTTATATCAATAGCATTGAAGATAGTAAAAGTGTTGAAATTGAATTTGGGAAAGTTTTGTTAAGTTTTGAAAATATATCGTTTAAATTGATGTTTAAAAATAGCCTCCCGAGGCACAGTCTCAGAATTTGACGAAACCAGTTCCATTGGATCCATAATATTGCGTTATTATCGAATTTCAAATTTTACAGTATTTGGAGTTGTCGTGTGATCATACGGTAGATAAATGCGTTGAAATTTATATCGGAAAGTCAATATAATAACTGATCCAAAAGCTATCTTCTCCATACGATTGAATTAGGACTCGAAACCTTTTCCATTGCGTTCGGAATAGGGGTATAACATTATAAATGCCTAGCGGCACGTTTTGAGAGGGGTTCGTGATTTGAAGCTACGTAAATCGAGACAATTTGTAATTAATTAATATATATATTTTTATACCTTAGTCAGGAGCCGAATTCCCTTCACATATGTCATTCTCTTTCATTAGCCATTCCATCCATCAGCTACCCTAGCAAGTAGAACAAGCAGTGTACACATCTCGTCCAGCATGCTACCCTATCCTTCTCGTTTATAAAAAGAAAACCCGAGCTTTTCTTTTTCTTCAGAAAATTTAAAAGAAATAAAATGGCGATCGACATAAAAAAAATCGTTGTTTTCCGTTCCTTCCCCGTTCTCTATATTCTTCGAAATCAATTCACCAGTGAAAAAAATTATAAATGGCGGACAGAAATTTAAAAACCCAAATCAATTTTCATTCAAGAATCAATATTGAGGCCGATCGAAATCACGGCCTTCCTGTTCTATCGGGATCTCTTACTCTTCTACCTCAAGTATTGTTCGATCGGGAATGAAGGAAAATCGATTGTTCAAGATCGTTGGGCGCGAGCATCGATCGGCGAGGAGCAAGGCACGTTGGAAGTCGCGACTACGACAGCAGCAAGTTTGGCGATCGAGTGCGTGCATTTCGCGTTGATTTCGAGGTCGCGCACGATGAAGGGGTGATGGGCTCTGCTTTGTCATTGTTGCGGGATGTTTGTCAACGCGCGAGTAGGCTAGGTTTTGCTTCGATTTCAGTGAGGGTGGCGCTTGAGCTTGGGGTCACGACATTTTCATGGGTGAGGGGAACTGAGGCGATCTCGGCCGGATTAGATGAAGCCTAGGTGGAGACCGGTGGACGAGTTTGAAAGAGATTGAATCTGGGTACTGTGGGTGCTGTTGTGGGATGTTCGAACGTACCGAAGTTGAGATCTGAAAGGGGGCGATAAATCCAAGGGTAGAGGGCTTGATGATTTTTGTGCATTGTCAGGTGAGTCCGAAGTCGAGTTGTGGCAGGGAACTAGTCAATGGCAGTGAGGTATATATCTGTTTTGGGTTTTTCTCTTCTTTCAAATCCGATATATATATTTATATTTAGGGATGTAGAGTATATGTTTATATATATATATGTATAGGATCTGAAGAATATATAATAGGAAAGGTTTTGAAAACAAATTTAAAAAAAATAGATACATATACACGTTTTACCCCTACCAGTTTATTTTAAAATGTGTATTTAGGGTGATTACTGTTTAATGAACATAATTTATTATTTTAGTCACTATAAAGTAATTTAATTTTTTTTCAAGAAGGGAAATTATTTAGTTAGAATTAAACTGTTAATTAATTAAATTTTATTAAAAGGGATATCACCAGTTTGAATAAAGTTGTTAGTCAATTAAATAATTTAATAATAAGTGATTGTTTCATTATTTCGAATATTAATAAGAATCATATAAATTGTTTATTCAAGGTCAAATCGGGAAAATAAAGGCAATATTGAAGTGGATTGCAAATATAAAGCAAATGTGAGTTAATCTCACTCATCTTGGTTTAATTTAAATTTAAATGTTTAAATTTAAATAATTGGTTGAATGATCGAATTGATTTGATGTTCTTTTTAGATATAGTAGTATATATATAGTATATATTTGGAGTGATTTATATCCCGCATTATATAGCGGATGAGACCCTATGCGCCGCATAATAGCGGATGATCTTATATTTAAAACCCATATACCGCGATATTCCACCTTAAAGTGAAATTGGTATTTTATATTGTGATAACATATGTGGATGCAGGGAAATAGATTGGAGGAATCCATATGGATTCCTCAAAATATTTAGATTTGTTCTAATAATTCGGTGCTATGATTATTTGATATGCTATGATGAATTATATTGATAATTGGAATATTGGATACCATGGTTTGATTGAATATTTCAGTACATTGAGTTATCAAAATGTATAGAATTGGATTTTTGAAAGAAATATAAGAGTAAATTTTTAAGTGAAATAATAATAGAGAATTTGAATGAAAATAAGAATGAATTGGAAAGGAATAAAAGTGATTTTTAAATCCTAATAAATTCTGGGTATGAAAAAGGGATTTTGAATAAACAGAGAAATAATGAATTTTAAAGTTAAGTGATGTTATATCAAGAAATAAAGAATTTATTTTAAAATTCAAGGTTTGAATTTATTTAAAGGATAAAGAAGGAATTTGGGAAAATCTAAAATTGGTGTTTTCAGTTAAAAGATTTTAAATCATAATTAAGGAATAAAAATCTGAAGTCAATGGGTTTTGAAATAATTGAGTAAGTAAAGGAATTTATTTCAAAATGGAGTAAATTGGAAATCAATTTGCAAATTGATTTATTTGTTTGAAATTCGAAATTTAAAGGAGAATGTGACTATAAAATTTATAATCTGGGTTTATAAAAGTGAACTAATATATCAGTGGATATTTGAAAGAAAAAATTCATGGATATTTGAAAGAAAAAATTCATGGTGGGAATTTATTAAAGGAATGGATAAATTTGTTTAAAATTAAAAAGTGATTTATTTTTAAAAGATGTGGAAGGGAAGCATATTTCCCTAAATAGCCAAGTACGTTTCAAATAAATTTTAAGTATAAGTAAAAAGTTTTAAGTTGTTTAAAAAGTATGTTTAGAAAACCTATTATTTCTAAATGTTTAAATTCTAAAGTAAGTATTTCCTTTTTAATCTATTATAGCAGTAATTATTTAAAGGTGGCTTAGTATTATGTTTTAAAAGATAGAAATTCAGTTTTATATTGTACAAAGTAGTTTTATTTTAAATTTTCTTAAAGTATATATTTTGAATAAGTATTAAAGTAATTTTTAATTTAAATGTTTTGAAGGATATTTTATAATAAAGTGTTTTTAAATTATTTTAAAAATCTAAAGTATTTTTGTGCTTGATGTTTTCAGTGGAAATAAATATTTGGAAATTTATTTTATGAGAAAAGTGGGGTTTGAAAACTATTTTCAAAAGGGTTGAAAATGGAAATATATCTTGCAAAGATATTTTGAGGTTAATAAATAATTCAGGAGAAATTATTTATGTTTGATGGATGTTTGTGAATGTTAATTGATAGTTAAATAACCGACTATCAATATTGGACAATGCGCCGATTGTTTTGAAGAGACCGGGATCAGGATTTATTTCCTGAAAACCACTTCGATCCGGTTTGAATGTTTGCATGTGGAAAACAAGAGTTTGGATTCGAAGGTGGAGCAGTGAAGTGTAAGGGCTAGTCGCTACTAATCCTGAGGTGATTCCAAAATGGATGTAGTAGGAGTAGTGCATTTGGTTCCGTTCAAAACCGGGACAGACTTGTATGGATGAATGCTTTCAGAACATTGTCAGGTGGACGGTAAGCATTCTAAGTGATATGTTCTAAAAAGGTAATGCTTAGCCTCGAGCCTCATCAACCAGGAATGACTGAAAATCAGAGGTTATGCAGCAAGGCTATGTGGGTAGCACCCATTAGGGTAAGGTCATCCCTGTCTAGATGTCCCTTTTTATTCCGACTTAGTGGGAGGTTGTTGATCCCAACCGTAGGGTGATCTTACTCAAGATTATCCAGTAAGGGGCATTCCTCGTCTTGTATTGCAGGAGATTGGGAGTAATCCTCGGTACAGTGATCTAGACTACGTACTGTGACAGGTGGTACCCCAATGCCTAGTCATTAGTTGGAAATCCATTCCCCTTACGTGCTTTTACGGTTTTGTTTGTATTACCCACGATTGTGGCTAGTGTGCTGGAATTTAATTAATGTAACAATTTTGGCTATTTTAATAAGTATTTGTAAATAGACCCTATTATAATATCAAAGGATTTTAATAAAAATGTTTTAGCTATCGTAAGGTAAAAACCCGACACATTTATTTGTGGTGTGGTCTTACGAGATTGCTTTTGATTTTCAAAGGATTTTTGAATGTTAATAATCAATTTGAGTGTGATTTCTCACGCTGGTTTTCCATACAGACTCGGGTGTTATTTAACTATCATGCTCGGGTCAGACCGAGTATTATAGAATGTAGGGAAAGATGCTATGGAGCTCAGGAGACGAGCTGGATGGCGATACGTACTTCCGTACTTGTTTAAAATATTCCGCTGTGTTGATTGGTTGTGTATTCTGTTTTGTGAGGACATGTTATGATTACTGTCCAGTTGGGTGATATGTGTACTTTGATGATGTAATGTATAAACAGATTTGCTTTTGTATAAAGATCGGCTATTATCTATTATATTTTATTCTGCTGCGATGGTTAGATTCTGTTGTTGTTTGTTTTTCTCTTCTTCTATCTTCTTCTTCTTTAACCCTAATGGTTCGTCTTCCCGTTCACTTTGAGTTGATATGTTGGAGAATAGTATCGACTTAAGGGGTACGAGTTTGCGGGTTGTTACCGTTGGTATCAGAGCTGAAGGTTAAGCGAGAACCTTGGCTCTGGTGGGGATTACTCATTGAAAATAGAGTCCGTAGTATTCTAGAATGAGTTTGAGCATATTAATAGATATGAGCGCGTATTTGTTAGTGAATATAAATTGTTTTAATATTGTGTTGACTTATTGGTTGAGTGGAATATGAATTCCGATAGAGTAAGTTGGCCGCTGTTCAAAAAGAGTTTATAAACACCTGACAGGATAAAGTGACACAGTATTGTTTTAAAGGTGGGTGAATGAAATAATTTTACCCAAAATATATTTTGATATAAAAGAAATAATTCTTTAAATTTTTATATAACTTGGATGTTTGGATGATAATATTTTAAACAAATAAGATTATAAAAATTGGAATGACTTGGATAATCAAATGGGAATTTGTATGAGCATAAATTATACAAATTAATTATAATTAAAATTTGATTTAAGTCAAAATGTGAAAATTTAAAACCCCGGAGATTTTGGATGTGTTTTTCGAAGTGTTTTGAAGAAAAATAATAGCATTATTATTTTAAAAGTATTTCTGAAAGGAAATTGTTTCAAATAAATTTTGAGAAGGGATATAGCATTGAGCTCACTTCAGTCGCTGGAAAATAACTTCGATGAAGACTACAGCATCATCGATGTTCATTTTCGAGTTTCTAAGTGATGGATTGCTGCCAAATTGATTTTTTTCAGAAGTATTAGTTTATTTTTGAAATTTCAAAGGAAATTTGTTGGGGATAAAAACCAGGATTGGTTTAAAAATTGGTTAAGTGTGATTTTGAGATAATGGTGATTTCAAATGATTGGAACCAAATGCCGGGTGTTTGAAATCCTGAATCCTTATTTGAATCGAATATCCAGATGAGGTAAGTTATAAACTTGTAAAGTTGAGATGATTTTTAAATAAGGGAGGAAAATATGAGCTTTGAATGTTGGAATTAAAATTTAAAGTGAAAAAGTTAAATAAATTTAATTTAGAAAAATTAAACTGTGGAAAATTTAATGGATGATTGGAAGAAATAGTTAGTAAATCTTGAATGTAATTGAAATGGGAAAATAAAAATTAAATTTGGAATGAGAAATAAAATTAATTAGAATAAAATTAACTTTAGTAAAGTTACTAATAATGAATTGGAATTGAAGTAAGTTGAAAGGAATTGGAATGAAATTAAGGTGAATTGTGTGGGATGGTATTAAATGAAATTAAGTCCTTGCTTAACAAAATTCAAAAGAATGGTATGTAGCTAGATTTAACTGGAGTTAGGTTGGAATAAAATTGAATTTAAGTAAATTCAGCTGAGTTATAGATAATATTGAATGGACTAAAATTCTTACTTAAATAAATAAGCGTAAACTAAGTAAGTATTGAATTGGGATAAATAAGCTTTGGAAGCTTATAAAAGAATTGAAAGCATTGAAATAAAAATATAATCCCTAGTTAAAAGTAAAGTGAAAATGTGATTGACTGTAAATGGATGGAGAAGTATGAATATTAATAAGTGAGTAGCTTATAAAAATATAAAAAGGAAATAAATAAGCCGAAATAAAAGTGTTGGAATTTTGGAAAATGAAAGAAAATCCAACTAGAATTATATTAAAAAAAATTGAACTCAGGAAAATTTAATGAAGTGATTTTTGTAATAAAATCGAATATTGATTTAAAAGTTGGAAGTAAGCTAATTAGCTAAATAAATTATTTGATAGAGTATTTTAATAAAATTTAACTTGGTTAAATAAAATGGATTGTAAGTTAATAATGAAGTTTGGAAATAAACTCGAATTATAAATAGAATTCGACTTGGATTGATAATGAATTAAAATAAGTGGAGATGATGTAAAAATAAAATGGAACTGGATTATATTTGAAATGATTTGAGTTACAAATAAAATCCAATTCGAGTATAAATGAGTTAAGTATGTGCTTGGATATTATTTTGATAAATTGAGAAGGTGAATTAAAATAAAATGGACGGGCTAACTGAATTAAATGGAATTTGATTAGATGGAATCAAATAGAAGTGAACTTAAATTTGAAGTTGGAATAAATTAAAGTAAATCTACTTAAGTTTAAAATTTATAGAAGCTTGGCTTCGAGGAAGGGTGAAAGTTCAGTAAATAAAAGTTTGGGTTAAATTAATTTGGAAAATGGTTATTGGTATAAGCATTGAATGTTGTCAAGCTTAATGAAATGGTTTTAAAATGAAACCAATGCGGAGATGAGATGAAATGCAAATGTATGGTTGGTGAATAAACTAAAAATGGGATGGAATTTAAAATAAAATGAGTTGGAATCAATTGGATGTGGATAAAAACTAAAATGGATATTCTATTAAATGAATATCATCGAATTGCATGGAATAAATTAGTCGTTCGACTTAAACGGAAGTGAATTAAAATTCTATAGATTGGTAGAAGTAAATAAAATTGATTTTTGGAATCAATTGAAATAAATGTGAGTTGTTGGGTTAAAAAATGAATCCAATGTAGGAAATTGAGTTGTAAACCATTAAAATTGAATGGAATGGCACATGAATTGGTTGAAAGCAATTAAATTAGTTTTGAAATCATATAAATTGCTCATGGAAAGTGTTTGGTGCATGTTGCTTGTGAAATGCATGTGTTTAGCTATTGAAAGTAAGTGAAATATTAATAAATTTCGTATATTTAGTACTTACATATTTGAATTGAGTAGGTACAGGTATCGGGAAGCCGTTTGGTTGGATTTGGACGCGCTAATTGCTAAAATAATAAGCCGCTTTCTTAAAAATGCTAAATAAAGGTAAGCCTACGCAATGCAAATAGGAAATATGAACTGTTTTTGTTTTTCCGACCGTGTGGGTTGATGTATATATATTTATATCTCTTGTTAAATTGCAAAAGCACCTCCGTACAAAGGAGACTCTGTCAAAAAATTTCGAAAATTTTGGGAGTTAGAAAATTTTTGAAATTTTTTGGGAAAAATTCATTAGCAACAAAACGATTTCAGATTGGAATTAAAATAAGGGATTTTGGAAATGGAAATTGAAACTAATTGTTTAGTTGGAACTAAAGGATTAGGAAATTGAATATGGGATTTTAACTAAGTGTGTTTTAGTAAGTTAGTGGGTTTGGGACATTCTTCTGCCTTAGCAGTATCGGGGACGAAATTCTTTTAAGAGGGAGGAATGTGATGACCCAGAACTTTGGACAACTTAAATTGGGATATTTAATTGATTTTAATATTTAAAAGTTAGTTTGTAACTTAAATTTCAAATATCACCATTATTTGGAAATTTAATTATTGGATTTAATTACTGGAAATTGGGTCAAATGTTGAATCTGGAGTTTTAAGCCTGTTAAAAATAGTTTAAGCGTTTGTAAAATTTATATCGATAGCATTGAAGATAGTGAAATTGTTGAAATTGAATATGGGAATGTTTTGTTAAGTTTTGAAAATATATCGTTTAAATTGACGTTTAAAAATAGCCTTTCGAGGCACAGTCTCGAAATTCGACGAAACCAGTTCAATTAGATCCGTAATATTGCATTATTATCGGATTTCAAATTTTACAGTATTTAGAGTTGTCGTGGGATCATATGGTAGATAAACGCGCTGAAATTTATATCGAAAATTCAATATAATAATTGATCCAAAAAGCTATCTTCTCCATACGATTGAATTAGGACTCAAAACCTTTCCATTACGTTAGGAATATGGGTATAACATTATAAACGCCTAGCAACATGTTTTGATAGGGGTTCGTGATTTGAAGCTACGTAAAGTGAGACAATTTGTAATTAATATATATATATATATATACACACCTTAGTTAGCAGCCGAATTCCCTTCACATCTGTCCTTCTCTTTCATCAGCCATTCCATCCATCAGCCACCCCAGCAAGCAGACCTAGCACTGTACACATCTCGTCCAGCACGCTACCCTATTCCTTCTCGTTTGTAAAAAGAAAACCCGAGCTTTTCTTTTTCTTAAGAAAATTTAAATGAAATAAAATGGCGATCGACATAAAAAATCGTTGCTTTCCCTTTCTTCCCCGTTCTCTATATTCTTCGAAATCGATACACTAGTAATTTTTTTTATAAATGGCGGACATAAATTTAAAAACCCAAATCAATTTTCGCTCGAGAATCAATATTGGGGCCGATCGAAATCACGGCCTTCCTATTCTATCGGGATCTCTTACTCTTCTACCTCAAGTATTGTTCGATCGGGAATAAAGGAAGATCGAGTGTTCAAGATCGTTGGGCGCGAGCGTCGATCAACGAGGAACAAGGCGCGTTGGAGGTCACGACTACGACAGTAGCAAGTTTGGCGATCGAGTGCATGCATTTCGCGTTGATTTCGAGGTCGCGCATGAAGAAGGGGTGATGGGCTCTGCTTTGGCATTGCTATGAGATGTTTGTCAATGCACGAGTAGGTTAGGGTTTGCTTCGATTTCAGTGAGGGTGGTGCTTGAGCTCGGGGTCATGACATTTTCATGGGTGAGGGGATCTGAGACGATCTCGGTCGTTGATGAGTAGCGGTGTTCGGTGGATTAGATGAAGCCTAGGCGGCGAATGGTAGACGAGTTTGAGAGAGATTGAATTTGGGTACTGTAGGCACTGTTGTGGGATGTTCGACGTACCGAAGTCGAGATCTGAAAGGGGGCAATAAATCCTAGGGTCAGAGGACTTGGTGATTTGTGTGCGTTGTTAGGTGAGGCCGAAGTCGAGTTGTGGCAGGGGACTGATCAACGACAGTGAGGTGTATATATCTGTTTTGGGTTTTTGTCTTCTTTTGAATCCGATATATATATATATTTATATTTAGGGAAGTAGAGTATATGTTTATATATATATATATATATATAGGATCTGAAGAATGTATAATAGGAAAGGTTTAAAAAACAGATTTAGAAAATAGATACATATACACGTTTTTACCCTACCAGTTTATTTTAAAATGTGTATTTAAGGTGATTAATGTTTAATGAATGTAATTTATTGTTTTAGTCACTAGAAATAATTTAATTTTTTTAAAAAGGGAAATTATTTAGTTAGAATTAAACTGTTAATTAATTAAATTTTATTAAAAGGGATAAATTCAGTTTGAATAAAGTTGTTAGTCAATTAAATAATTTAGTAATAAGTGATTGCTCGATTATTTCAAATATTAATAAGAATCATATAAATCGTTTATTCAAGGTCAAATCGGGAAAACCAAGGCAATATTAAAGTGAATTGCAAATATAAAGCAAAGGTGAGTTAATCTCACTCATCTGGGTTTAATTTAAATTTAAATGTTTTAATTTAAATAATTGGTTAAATGATTGAATTGATTTGATGTGCTATTAAGATATAGTAGTATATATATAGTATATATTTGGAGTGATTTATTTCCCGCATAATATAGCGGATGAGACCCTATGCGCCGCATAATAGCGGATGATATTATATTTAAAGCCCATATACCGCGATATTCCACATCGAAGTGGAATTGGTATTTTATATTGTGCTAACATCTGTGGATGAAGGAAAATAGGTTGGAGGGATCCAACTGGATTGCTCAAAATATTTAGATTTGTTCTAATAATTCTGTGTTATGATTATTTGATATGCTGTGATGAATCATGTTCATAATTGGAATATTGGATACCATGGTTTGATTGAATATTTCGGTACACTGAGTTATCAAAATATATAAAATTGGATTTTTGAAAGAAATATAAGAGTAAATTTTTAAGCGAAATAATAATAGAGAATTTGAATAAAAACAAGAATAAATTAGGAAGGAATAAAAGTGATTTTTAAATCCTAATAAATTTCGGGTATGAAAAAAGGATTTTGAATCAACAGAGAAATAATGAATTTTAAACTTAAGTGATGTTATATCAAGAAATAAAGAATTAAATTTAAAATTAAAGGTTTGAATTTATTTAAAAGGATAAAGAAGGAATTTGGGAAAATTTGAAATTGGTGTTTTCAGTTAAAAGATTTTAAATCATAATTGAGGAATAAAAATCTGAAGTCAATGAGTTTTGAAATAAATAAGTACGTAAAGGAATTTATTTCAAAATGGAGTAAATTGGAAATCAATTTGAAAATTGATTTAAGTGTTTGAAATTGGAAATTTAAAGGAGAATGTGACTATGAAATTTATAAACTGGGTTTATAAAAGTGAAGTAATATATCAGTGGATATTTGGAAGAATAAATTCATGGTGGGAATTTATTAAAGGAATGGATAAATTTGTTTAAAAATAAATAGTGATTTATTTCTAAAAGATGTGGGAGGGAAGCGTATTTCCCAAAATCGCCAAATGCGTTTCAAACAAATTTTAAGTCACTACACCACAAAGCTGTTTTAGCCACACCCCTATCCGACTTATTTGATACAGCTCTGTTAATGCTAAAATTTGAACGCTAACACCCCGGTGTGTAAAGTGTAGTTGTGAAAACACCACCCGCTGATTCGGGAACAGAGTATAAGCAGAAAACCACAGAAAAAGCAGTAAATAACAGCGATTTTATAGTGGTTCGGCTCAATAGTTTGCCTACGTCCACTCTGGATATCTTTATTGATGATTTCGTTACAAGTTGATACAATTCTTCCCAAGTACAATACACTTTGAATTACTAAACAATTTGAACAAGTAGCTTAAACTTCAATGTAAGAGAAATTCTTCAAATCCATGTCGGATGTATGAGATTCCTTCTTGAAGTTGTTGATAGCGTTCTACGTGTCTTGAAAGCTTTGGGTGTCGAGTCGGTTTGGAATGCAGCAGAGTATCGGTGCTTGGAAAGAATGAGCCAAAAAAGTCCCTTTCTAGTTGGAGCTAGGGTCGTATTTATAGACATTTCTCGGAGTTAGGTCGTAACTCGTACACGACTCATGATAAGTCGTAACTCGTAGATGACTCATGGTAGGTAGCGGCCGACCTACTGGGTTTAGCTCATGGCTTGGACCAAAGTTATGCACCCATTTGAATGAATGATACAAGTTCTAAGTCGTTCCTGAGTTAACCAAATGCGACTTCCTTTATGCTAGCATGAGTCGTACATGACTCATCATAAGTCGTAAGTCGTCAACGAGTCATTTCATTACAGCATGGTATTGAACTTGTCTCCAAGTCTTAGGTCGTGACCGACTTATCTGCAGTTATAAGTCAGCAGCGACTTAAGTGTTGTTGACTCTTCCTTTTAGCGCTTTGATTCGTCACTCCTTTAGGTCGTGGACTTTCTTAAGTCGTAAGTTGTGAGCTGTGGTCGCGCACGAGTTAAGTGGTCGTAGCTTCTTGTTTGCTTGCTTGAGTCGCTGACGATTCAAGGTAGGTCGTACGCAGAATTCTTTAACTCGTGCAACTCCTCAATTGTTGAGTTGGTAACTTGCTGAGTCGTGAAGTACCTTGAGTCGTGAAGTACCTTGAGTCGTAAAGTACCTTGAGTCGTGAAGTACCTTGAGTCGGCCAATACCTTTAAGGCATTAAGGTTATAACCTGGTGAGTCGCTGTCCCTCTTGAGTCGTTAAGTCGGCTGTTAACCCTTCAAGGCCGTTGAGTCGGTAACTCCTTAAGGCTGTTGAGTCGTAACTAGGTAGGTCGTTGATTCGGTCCATATGTTAGGTCGGTAATCAGTTGAGTCGGTAATCATTGTGAGTCGTGAGCCTTTCTTGAGTCGCTTGAGCAGAGGGGTTAACAATTGCCCCTCGAAGTACACGCTCAAGTCATGAGTCGTGTGCTTCGACCCAGTGCCTGAGTCTTAAACGACTCAAAGAGACTCATGACTCGTTAGTCCTTCCATCTTCCCCCCTGCATCGTATATAAGCCGTTGAGTCGGTCCTTCCTCCTCACTTCATTGCTTATCTGTTTTATTCGATCCTGCCATTAACGATCCTTCAAGTTTCCAGAGACGCATCCAAGCTAATCAGTCGTCAACACATCTTTACCTTTTTATTGCGTAAGTGAATTCACTTTCTGTTCAATCCACGATCTCCATTGACTCACGAATCTGGACTCCCCATTTTCTGACTCAATTCATTTTTGTGCCGTGTTCCATTGCGAGCCATGTTTTTGATCGATTTGCGACTGCCATCAATCATATTGTTGTTATCGTTCGTGAATCATAGTAGTGCATCATATTCGTCGCACGCTTGAAGCGATTCGAATCGGTTTTTGGGTGATTTCCGATGATGTGGGGAGAAGATAATGAATTACAGTGTCTCGAATTAGCTGGTCTGTGGGTTTGGAGGAGATGAGAAAGTTCTTAGCAGGTTAATGGGTTAATGGGTTAGAAAGGAGTTAACTGGTTGTGGAGACGACCTAAAATTCTCAAGATATAGTTGGTTTTTTGGACTTACCGACTTAGGAAGGCCTTGCAATCTCATCCGTCCATGACCTAATTTTTGGGTCGTGTTGACTTCCTGATGATTTAGGACTTAGGTCATACGAGCGACTCAACCCTTTAGATCCTTACCACAACTTATCCTTTAGACCGTGAACGATTCAAGCCATAAGTCGTGAACGACTCAGCACTTAGGCTATTTTCCATACCGAGTTGCTTCTTGGGGCTTAACCCCTGACCGACCCAAGTAGATGGGACCTAGGCTTTGAGTCGTTGGCGAGTCAGGACTTGTGTGAATTTTGTTCGTGCTTTGAACCGTTGCATGGACTTTGAACTGTTGAACTTTATTGCATTCATTCACAGGTTGCTTTAACTTGCAAGCTAACAATCTGTCCAATACAACATTTACAGAAAATTGGGATAAATATACTGCCATCGACTGCCCACATCAAATGACAGATTAATTAATAACAGATAATTAATTTAAATAAATTGTGTGAACGAAGTGCTTTCAACTCATCAATTTCAAGTAAAATATTAAAGCAACACTGAAATAGTCAATTGAAACCGACCAGCTTGCACTAATATTATGCTTGAACTTTAGATTAACAAGTTCTGAAATTTTGTAGTTGATCAATCGTCGACTAGTTTAACTCCAGTTATATTTACTTGCTATTTTTATTAGTTTTGCACGACACTTCACACTTTTAGGAAACGTGCACCTTCACATTTGAATATCCAGTTGTTTGTGTAGAATGACTTCTCAGGAAGAAGATACAATGGTTCAGACTGGAGAGGCCACTGTAATTCCTGCTGCTCTGGTCAATCCTCCCGAAAGAGCCTCTTCTACTTTATCGTACAGAGTTTTCCGCCAATTGTGCGCTCAGTTTGGCATTGCTAAATCAGATGCCATTCTTCCCGAGAGAAGTAACACTGCTGACATAGCACCTCCTGGCTTTGTTACGGTCAATCGACAAATGTGCCTGTGTGGGGGCGATCCTCCTTTCAATGACTTTTTCCAACAACTTCTTCGTCAATTGGCCATCGCCCCATCCCAATTACACCCCAATGGTTATACCATTTTAATGGGGTTGTGTGTACTGTTTAGGAGGACGCTTGATCGATTCCCAAGCTTTGACGAGATTTGCTTCCTATGCTCTTTCACCAGGACTAAAGATCACCCCTCTATTACTGTCGTGAGAAGTGCTCGAAATCGTAAATTGATCATCGGTCTTCCTGACAGCGCTCATGGGTTTTTGACTTAATTTTTCTATGTCCGTTGCCCCCCGGGGTTTTATGCTGTGTGGAGAGAAGGAAGTAAGATCATCTACCTTTACCTCCTTTGTATTCTGAGTCTTTTGAAGTTCGAATTGCCAAGTGTTAACTTCATCATCATTTCTTTTTTTTTTCTTCAACGCTTCCCCCTCCTTGTAGAGATCCCAGTCACAATCCAACTCTGGAGAGGCTTGCAGCAGTACCGGTTGAAGAACGGGATATGAAATTTTTGCTGAACGACGAATTCCTTCACCAGTTCGGACTTCTTCACCCTTATCGCTCCACACACCCCTGCGAGGTTCCAGACTCCCCACCTAAAGCATCAGATGCCCTGGTTTCTACAGACACATCCATACCAAAAGGACCTGCTCCCGAGGCTTCGCTAGTGAAGTGCTCCACTTCTGTTGATGTTGTGGGGCCATCTGTTGCACTTGCCCCGGTTATTGAGGAAGAAGAGCCCCAGGGATCTCCCCGACTGTCACAGAAATCTGGCGGAGAGGCCGGAAAAACTAGCCTTGCCAAGCAGAGCAGGGACGATACTTTCGAAGGGCTGAGCGACCTCTTTTCCACCTCGCAAGAGATCTTTAAAGATGATCCTATCACTACCGAGGTTTCTTCTTCATTAGTTGAAGCGACTTCTATCCTGCAACAGACTCCTTCGACTCAAGAGTTGACGCTAACTATTACACCCACAACCACTTCTCAATTAAAGAGTGGTTCGTAGTTTGATGCGCGTAGTTTGCACGTCACACACACTTAGAATTTTTTCGGCACATTTTATGCTTCTGACTTTTTGTACTTTGAAGAATTCTAAGATTTAGCTCTTTTTTATTTCAGGTCCTCCGATGGGGCGCAGTGGATCCTACTATGATGATTTCCAGCGCTACGGGAGGCGTAGCCAATATGATTACAAGCGTTACCTCCCCTTTTACAGAGAATCTGACGAAGAAAGAGCCGCCCGAAAGGCTCAAGAGAAGAGGGCTCAGGAGGAGAGGGCTCAAGAGGAGCGTTATGAAAGAAGAGAGAGGGAGGAGCGCCACGATTCTTCGCAGAGAGGCGACGATTCCCATAAAAGAAAATCCCATGATGACAGAGGAAAAAGTCATATGGTTGAAGATTCGAGCAAGCGAGCCCGACATGGTGAGAAGCACGCCTCTACAACTCCTGAAAAAGTTACTGCCCCTGCCTCGCTTGACATTCCTTCCGGTTCTCCCGCTCTCGGGAAGATAGACATCCAAACAATAATTAGCAGGCCCAAATTCCAAGTCGGACCAGGTCCGACCACTTTGCAAAGTCGGTTTCCACAGTGGTGTCTGAAGGGAGTAAGGTTTGACCTTGACTTGGTCCCCATTGACAAGTCTGCCATGTTACGAAACCTCGATGCCGTCAAACTTGATATTGAGAGGATGTCAAACTGGCAAAAACTCGTTGATGAGCTCCAAAGGGTTAATCGTGCAAACATAGAGACCATGCTCACTATGGAAAATGATAAAGCCGAATGGCAAAAGGTTCTTGAGCAACATGACACTGAGATGAGGAGCATTGCTTCTTACAATGAAGAGCTTGAAGCAAAAGTTGAAGAACTGAAACAAGAGCTTGTTGCTTCCTCTACTTCCTATTCTCAAAAAGAAGAAGTGCTCCTAAAACAAGTGAGAGATGCTCATGCCAGCCAAAGGGATGCCGAAGACAGGCTTGAGGTGCAGAAAAGAATTAGTGAGGGTTATGTTGCTGATATTGAAGAGCTTCGGAAGAAAAACAGCTCCCAAGAGGCGGAGATTCAAATGCTTAAGCTTCAACTTTCTAAAGCTGAAATGGAGCGTGATGAGGCCGTTGCCGGCAAAATTGCAGCTGAAGAATCTCACGAGGCAACGAGGACCAATATCAGCTCAACATTATTTGATTTCTACCTGCATAGCATCTTGGAGCGCGGTAGCCTCGCCTTTCTAGGCCCCAAGTATGAAATTACTTTGGCGGAAGTTTGGGAGGCTGCACTCGATATGCTTGGCGGTAAAGGCGCTGGCTATGCTGAGTCAGCTCTTGAGGAGCATTATCTTGATGATGATGCTCGCGCCGCTCTCGCCAAGGGGAGAGAACAGCTCACAAAATTAAGGGCCGAAACAACAGCGGGAGAATATTCAGGAAAAATCATCTCAACTGCTCCAATTCAACCTTCTCCTTCAGCCGAAATTGACATTACCGGTTCTAGTTTTCATACACCGATTCCTACTAAAGTTGGTACCGAAGCTGCAATCACACAAGCTGTAGATGAGCCACAAGAGAGTGCTGAAGCTGTAGACTACGAAATTGATGTGATACCACCAACTTCTCCAGGTAACCCTAATAATGCTCAGGTGGACAACTTGCCAATTATCTACGGATTTGACGAGATTCTTGATTATTTCTTGAATCTCGACGAGCCGTTGTCTCCTCTTTTTGCGGGAAATACTGACACTTTTATCTTTTCCTTTGTAGAGAAAGCACCGAGCACCATTCAAACTTTTCCACCTCCAGTTACTGTTCCTCTGCCTTCCCCAATCGGTCCTACTCCTCATCTGGGATCACAGGAAGAAATAATAGGTGCCCTTCGGGGCTTGGATGACCCAGCTGCTTCACAAGAGCAAAAAGACGAAGGACTTGAGGGAGGTGAGATATCTCCGGAGCGGACCCCTTCTGATGACATAATTTTGTCTAAACTTGTTACTGCAGGAAGTGAATCTTCTTCAAAGAGAAGAAAGAAGCACGGAACATCAAAGAGGAGGGGGAAGAGCATTATTGCTACCGAAGAGGAACCGGAAGTTGAACCAGCTGTACCTCCCTCTCCTTCTTCCCTCATGCCTATAGATCGACCCGAAAAGCTAACCATCCGGCCGGGTAAAGGGTCCAAAGGTGGCCAGAAGAAATGAAGATTCCAGTTTTTAGCTTTTTGTTTTTTGCACGTACCGGTCGAGGATTGTGCGGGTACCGGCCTCCGCTTTCTTTGTTTCGAAACTTGTATCTGCAATATAATTGAATAAAATGATCCTTTATTGGTACAAACTCTTGTTTGAATTTGAGAATGCATTTATTATTCATTTTTGTACGAGTTTATTTATATGATATTGCAGTGAGCTTGTGGTATGTTGTTTGAGCGTAATTTTACCAATGTAGTAATACCATGTTGCCCCTATACCATAAGCTCATTGTAATATTTTATCTTATGAGGAACTTGTACTTCTATTTTTTAAAGAATAATTATTCCACATTTGGAGGAATATTATCTCGTTAAAAAACAGAGCACAAATAAGTTTTTACGCTTCATCCTTAGAAAATATCACTTTTTATTTTGTGCATATACACATTTTACTGAATGAAATCTTCTATGTGGTAAAGCGGGTATTTGAAAGGTACTTCAACTTCTTTTTGAGGAAGAGAATTTTCTAGAATAAGTAATTCATTCTTCCTTTGAAAGTTAAAGTGTGCCTTTGATAAGGATTTCTTTTTTACTTGCCACAGTAAAGGGCTTCTCGATTTTTGTTTCTTTGAAAAGTTGCACCTCTGAGGGAGATTTTTTTTTCACGTTTCAACACCTGGAAGTTTTATTTCAATCTTGGTGAAAAATGTGCCTCCGAAGAGGTCTTTCTGCTTGATTGTGCCTCCTGGAGGAGGTCTTTTCATTTCTGCCTCTGGGAAGTGGTCTTTCTGTCTTATTGTGCCTCTGGGAAGAGGTCTCTTTGAAACGGGCCTCCGAAGAGGGCTTTTATTTTGTTTTGCATTTCAACTCTGGTGAAGTGAGGCTCCGAAGAGAGGCTGTCGCACTTCAACTCCTGGTGAAATGGGCCTTCGAAGAGGGCTTTTATTTTGTTTTACATTTCAACCCTGGTGAAATGAAACTCCGAAGAGAGGTTGTCGCACTTCAACTCCTGGTGAAATGGGCCATGGCTTTTATTTTGTTTTACATTTCAACTATGGTGAAGTGAAACTCCGAAGAGCGGTTGTCGCACTTCAACTCCTGGTGAAATGGGCCCCCGAAGATTGCCTGGAAGTTACTCTCTCACGGTTGGAGGGTCATGACTCCTCCAATCTTTTTTGTTGAGTAGAGAACTTTCTTTCTTTTTTTTTGCGGCATATGCCTCGTTAGAGGTCTTTACCCTCCGAAGAGGACTTGTGCCTCCGAAGAGGGCTTTAGTTGTTCCTTGTCCACTTGCTTGCGCCTTTTCAGCGATCCTCTATTTTTCTTTTCAAGTTCGTACTCCCTTTTCTTACAAGTAGTTTGTTTAATCCAAAGAAGTGTACTTCATTGCTTGGCCAGTTCGCGAGAACGGGTATAAGCTTCTTAATTGGATGTTTGTTTGTTCAAACTTCTCAATTTATTAGCTAGAGCCCGTTTTCGGCGAAATCATTGGCCGTTCAATTGAAGCACTTCTTATCTAGGATTTAATTTCGGGAGACTTGGAATTTGTTTGTTGAATGATAACAAGAATCACTTGGTTTTGTAATGTGCAAATTTTATTTTCGTTGACTGCAAAAATTTAAATCGACATTTCAGCAATACATTTAATGTACTTTTCATATCGAAAATAAAGCAAACATGTAATAATAATAAGGAACACAAGATTTATAGTGGTTCGGCCAAGAATTTGGGCCTACATCCACTTTACAATCTTTCATTATTCACTTGTATCGGTTTTACAATTGCTTTCAATTACAAGAATCATACATTCATAATTCTTTTTACAATATTTCGACAAAGCTATCAAGTAAAGTATGGACGCAAGTGATTGCTGTTCCAAGCCCTTGGAATTTGATCTCCTAAAACAGTAGTGAGTTTGAATGTGCCGTCAAGAAGCTTCTGACCTATGACATATGGTCCTTCCCAATTTGGCCCAAACACACCTGTCGCTGTCATAATTCTCTTCAGGACTAGATCTCCAATCTCAAAGCTGCGTTGGCGAACTTTGGAATTGAAATGCCTGGCTATCCTTTGCTGATGAGCTGCGACTGTGAGCTCAGCCTCTTCTCTTTTTTCATCAAGGAGATCTAGTGCCTCAAGCTGTAGTTTTTCATTCTCCGCTTGATTGAAATGGATTCTTCTATGTGAAGGGACCTCTGTTTCTACCGGAATCATTGCTTCTGACCCGTATGCCAATGAAAACGGAGTATGCCCAGTCGCAGTTTTGTGGGTAGTTCTGTATGCCCATAGTGCTAGTGGTAGCTTATCGACCCAACCACCTTTTGCTCTTTCGAGTTGCTTCTTGATGGTTGACTTGATAATTTTGTTTACCGCTTCCACCTGCCCGTTTGCCTGCGGATGAGCTACTGCTGATAAGCTTTTTCGGATTTTGAATCGTTTGCAAAAATCTTGGAATTCTTCACTTTCGAACTGAGTACCATTGTCTGTGATTATCTTTTGAGGCACACCATACCTGCAAATGATACTTTTAGTCACAAAACTTATCATCTTTTCAGAGGTGATAGTAGCCAGTGGTTCAGCTTCTGCCCATTTAGTAAAATAGTCTACATTAACAATGGCATATTTGATTCCAGATTTAGCAGTTGGTAAAGGTCCTATAAGGTCTATCCCCCATATTGCAAACGGCCATGGAGTGACCATCTGTGTGAGTTCAGTAGAAGGTGCTCTAGGAATTTTGGAGAATCTTTGGCATCTGTCACATTTTCGGGAATAGTCTGCTGCATCTCGATTAATTTCTGGCCAAAAATATCCGTATCGGAGAATCTTCTTTGCTAAAGTTTGACCACCTAAATGATCACCACATTCTCCCCCATGCACCTCAGCTAGGACTGTTTTGGACTCTTCCCTGGATACACATCGAAGTAACGGCATTGAGAATCCCCGTCTGTATAATTGACCATCCTGGACTATATAGCGAGAGGCTTTCCTCAGTAGCTTCTGTCGTTCTTTTGAATTTTCCGGTAAAGAGCCATTGATCAGGTATTCTGTTATTGGAGTCATCCATGATTCTCGCTCTTGAGACACGCTCATGATCCAATCAATATCCATTTCATCAATGCTTGGAGCCAATAGGACTTCCACTGGAGTCAACCCCAGAAATTGAGCTTCGCCTGAGCTAGAGTACTTTGCGAGAGAATCTGCTTTCGTGTTTTCTTCTCGAGGAATATGGCTTATCGTGTAATGATTGAAGTCACACAGGAGTTCCCAAGCCTTTAACAAGTAGGCAGGCAGATTTCCCCCTTTCGCTTGGAATTCCTTCTTGACTTGGCATGCAATAAGCTGAGAATCACTGAAGATCTGTAATGCTCGGACGTTTAGTTCTTTAGCAATTCTCAAGCCAGCGATAAGAGCTTCGTATTCTGCTTCATTGTTTGTTGAAGGAAATTCCAATCTTAGTGCATAGCATAATGACCGACCTTCAGGGGTCTCAAGTACAACTCCGGCCCCAGAACAGTAGTCATTTCTTGCGCCATCAACATATAACTTCCATTGGATTGGGGAATCATCGATCGTTTCCTCCTCACTGTTACCCTTATCTGTGAATTCTGCGATGAAATCCGCTAAAGCTTGTCCGTTGATTGCTCTTCGGGGATGATAAGTGATGTCATATTGACTGAGGTCAATGTTCCACTTTAGAAGACGACCCGAAGTCTCAGGGCGAAACAGGACTTGCTTTAAAGGTTGATCAGTGAGAACTCTGATAGGATGAGCTTGGAAATATTGCCTCAACTTCCTTGGTGCAATCAGTAGGCAAAAGGCGAGTTTTTCCAACTTGGAGTAATTCATCTCTGCCCCAGTGAGTCTTTTGCTGATATAGTAAACCGGATGTTGAACCCTCTTGTCTTCTCGTATCAGCGCTGCACTTAAAGCATGAGATGATACTGCCAAGTATATAAGAAAATCCTCGCCATCGCCGGGCCTAGAAAGTATTGGAGGCGTTTCCATATGGCGAATCAATTCATCAAAGGCTTTTTGGCATTCGGGAGTCCAATCAAATTTTTTCTTTCCTTTCTTTAGAGCGTCAAAGAATGGGATGCATTTATCAGTAGCTTTGGAAATGAACCGACTCAAGGCGGTGACTTTTCCGTTGAGACTTTGCAATTCCTTCTTCGTTCTAGGTGCTTTGACTTCTTTTAAGGCGGTAATTTGGGCTGGACTAGCTTCAATGCCCCTAGCGGTCACGATGAAACCAAAGAACTTTCCGGACTCCACTCCAAATGAACATTTTAAAGGGTTAAGCTTCATTCCGTACTTTCGGAGGACCGCGAACATGTCTGCTAAGTGTTCTATGTGATCCACTGCTTTCTTAGACTTTACTAACATGTCGTCGACGTAGACTTCCATAGTCTTGCCCAATTGCGGTTTGAACATAGCATTAACAAGTCTTTGGTAGGTTGCCCCTGCATTCTTCAGTCCGAAGGGCATAACTCTGTAGCAGTAAAGACCAACATCGGTGATAAAGCTCGTGTCCTCCTGATCTGGCTCATGCATCATGATCTGGTTATATCCGGAGTAGGCATCCATAAAAGATAACAATTCATGTTCCGCTGTTCCATCTACCAGTTGATCAATCCTGGGTAATGGGAAGCAGTCTTTGGGGCAGGCCTTGTTTAGATCTGAAAAATCGATGCACACTCTCCATTTTCCGTTGGCTTTCTTAACCAGCACTGGATTTGACACCCAATTCGGATAGGTAGATTCCTTGATAAAGTTATTCTCCATGAGTCGATCAACTTCTTCTTTTAATGCTGCTGACCTTTCTGGACCTTGAGTTCTCCTTTTCTGTTTCATAGGCGTAAATTTTGGATCAATATTCAGAGCGTGTATTGCAACTTCTGGGTATATTCCGCACATATCGGTATGAGTCCAAGCAAAAACATCCAAATTTGCTTTTAAAAAAGTTATTAAGATATTCTGAATTGACACACTAAGTTGTGAACCCACATTCAACACCTTGTTTGGGTCCTTCGGGTCAACAGGTACTGGTACAGTCGTTTCCACCGGTACCACTCTATTCTCCCCTGCACTGGCTTTTCTAGGATCCAACTCTTTTTGTGCTCCGCTATGCTCGCCAGTGCAGGGTCCGCCCTGTAATTACTACAAGGCTGGTTCTTTGATGCGGACTGGGGTTGCCGCATCCTTTCCCATTTCTCTTCTCCTTGCTTCTCGCAGCTCTATCAGATAACACTCCCGCCCAGCATTTTGATCCCCTTTTATAGCTCCTACTCCATTGTCTGTGGGGAATTTAATGGTGAGGCACCATGGGGCCAGAACAGCTTTGAACGCTGCAAGAGTTGGACGGCCAAGGAAAGCATTATAAGCAGAAAATTCATCGACAATCACAAAAGTTTGCTTGCGGACTACTTTTCTTTCTCCCTCTCCAAGTTCTACAAGCAAATCAATGGTTCCTATCGGCTGTTTTGGCTCCCCAGTGAAGCCAGCGATTTTCTGTGACGAGGCTTGCACATCAGCCATAGGGATCTTCATTTGATCGAATGTTTTCTTGAAGAGGATATTACAGGATGCGCCACAATCAATGAGAACTCTTCTGACAATAGCTGGCCCGATACCAGCCGAGATGACTAAGGGATCCAAGGTAGGAGCTTCAACACCTGTGGAATCCCTGGCTCTGAACACAATATCATCATTGAAAGTTCTTTGTTGTTTCAGGGGCGTAGCATCTTCCAAAACAAAGACATTTCTTCGGTCGGCGCATATTTCAAAGCCCGGGTGTACCTTTCCATCTCACCCCAGCTCCTGCCTGTTGGGTGAGGTCCTCCCGTAATGACATTGATAACAGGTCTTATGGATTCATGTCCCGCAGCCTTCTCACTTGTCCTAGGTTGATGAACAGGAGCTCGTTGCCCCTGACTAGACGAAGCAGGATTGCTACTATTCTTTTTCACAAATTGCTGCAGCTTGTTTTCCCTTATCAACTCTTCAATCAAAATTTTCAATTGGCGGCATTCATCGGTATCATGACCGGGTTGATTATGGAAGCGGCAAAACTTCCCGCTTTGCACAGCTTTTTTCCCGGTTCTCAAAACGGGAGGTTTAGGATAATCAACAGAATCTTTAGTGGAAAGGTAAATACGCTCCGGCGTATCTGATAAAGGAGTATATTCCGATGGCTTGAAGGAACGAGGCTTCTTCATATTTTTCTGTTTCTTCCCATCGTTATTTTCCCTTTTCTGTCCTACAGATTCATTCTTGCGTGGAGCAGCAGTGTTATCTTCAGCTTGTTCCAATACTACCTTTACCGGTACAGGACGACTTTCCAGGCGTATGAACTCATCTGCTTTCTTGTAGAATTTTTCAAGGGAATTTGGTTCCTTCATGTATAGCCATTTTCCAAATTCACTCGACTTGTCAAAGGCCCTCATCAGATAAGTCAAGATCATCCGTGGTTCTGCATTGTCTACCTCGGCCAGCGCTATATTAAAGCGATTCAAGAAAGATCTGATAGTTTCCCCTGGATTCTGTTCTAAACTCGACAACGACATGATATCTTTGGCTTTTGAAGCATATAGCCTAAACTGCTCCTTGAATTTCCGGGTTAAGTCAGAAAACTGATCTATAGACCGGATTGGTAACTTGGTGAACCAAAGCAGAGCTACACCTTCCAGATATACAGGAAAATATCGGCACTTTATTTCATCAGAAGCTCTGGCACCAGTCATGTGCCAATCGTACTTATACAAGAATTCGTTCGGGTCGCTTGTCCCCTTATAAGCTGGAATGGTTGGAGGGACGAACTTCCTTGGAAACTCAGCCTTTAAGATCCTTTCGGTAAACGGGGTTTTACTTGGAGCGAAACCCCATTCTTTCTCGTCTTCATTCCTTTGCATGCTTTCTTTCATGATTTGTCGAACCATTTCAGAAAGATACCCCTCATCATTTCGAGCTTTAGATCCACCAACCTCAGGAAGTGTTTGCTCAAAGGGGCTAGCAGCCCTCTCAGGGACATTCCTTTCTTCAGCATTATGAATGTTGCCAGCAAAGTTCCTTTCATTACCCGTTGGTTGACAGTTTGCCCCAAGCAAATCGTTCAACTTATTCAAAATTAGGGCATTTTGGGCATTCTGAGCCTCCAATTGTGCACTTTGGGCATTTATCTGCTGGTTCAGCCCTAAGATTACAGCATCCAACTCCGCTTTTGTAACCCCAACAGGTGGAGTGGCTTGATTAGGTACTGGGGAAGCGGAGGTTCCCTCTTGAACATTTCCAGATCTAACAGATCTACTCCTTCTCCCCGGAGCCATGATTTCAGATAAACTTCTAGTCTTCAGAGAGATTGCTTCAACAAACTTCCGTGGAGCAATGATGATAATCCGCCTGAGTTCAGTTCTCAGTGAAAGCACCAAAAATGTTAACGCTAGAATTTGAACGCTAACACCCCGGTGTGTAAAGTGTAGTTGTGAAAACACAACCCGATGATTCGGGAACAGAGTATAAGCAGAAAACCACAGAAAAAGCAGTAAATAACAGCGATTTTATAGTGGTTCGGCTCAAAGTTTTCCTACGTCCACTCTGGTTATCTTTATTGATGATTTCGTTACAAGTTGATACAATTCTTTCCAAGTACAATACACTTTGAATTACTAAACACTTTGATTGAGTAGCTTAAACTTCAATGTAAGAGAAAGTCTTCAAATCCATGTCGGATGTATGAGATTCCTTCTTGAAGTTGTTGATAGCGTTCTACGTGTCTTGAAAGCTTTGGGTGTCGAGTCGGTTTGGAATGCAGCAGAGTATCGGTGCTTGGAAAGAATGAGCCAAAAAAGTCCCTTTCTAGTTGGAGCTAGGGTCGTATTTATAGACATTTCTCGGAGTTAGGTCGTAACTCGTACACGACTCATGATAAGTCGTAACTCATAGATGACTCATGGTAGGTAGCGGCCGACCTACTGGGTTTAGCTCATGGCTTGGACCAAAGTTATGCACCCATTTGAATGAATGATACAAGTTCTAAGTCGTTCCTGAGTTAACCAAATGCGACTTCCTTTATGCTAGCATGAGTCGTACATGACTCATCATAAGTCGTAAGTCGTCAACGAGTCATTTCATTACAGCATGGTATTGAACTTGTCTCCAAGTCTTAGGTCGTGAACAACTTATCTGCAGTTATAAGTCAGCAGCGACTTAAGTGTTGTTGACTCTTCCTTTTAGCGCTTTGATTCGTCACTCCTTTAGGTCGTGGACTTTCTTAAGTCGTAAGTTGTGAGCTGTGGTCACGCACGAGTTAACTGGTCGTAGCTTCTTGTTTGCTTGCTTGAGTCGCCGACGATTCAAGGTAGGTCGCAAGCACAATTCTTTAACTCGTGCAACTCCTCAATTGTTGAGTTGGTAACTTGCTGAGTCGTGAAGTACCTTGAGTCGTGAAGTACCTTGAGTCGTAAAGTACCTTAAGTCGTGAAGTACCTTGAGTCGGCCAATACCTTTAAGGCAATAAGGTTATAACTTGGCGAGTCGCTGTCCCTCTTGAGTCGTTAAGTCGGCTGTTAACCCTTCAAGGCCGTTGAGTCGGTAACTCCTTAAGGCTGTTGAGTCGTAACTAGGTAGGTCGTTGATTCGGTCCATATGTTAGGTCGGTAATCAGTTGAGTCGGTAATCATTGTGAGTCGTGAGCCTTTCTTGAGTCGCTTGAGCAGAGGGGTTAACAAGCTCAAAGCCGTATCAAATTTGATACGGCTAAAAACCGTATCTAAACTTTTAGATACGGCATTTAGCCGTATTAAATTTGATACGGCTTTGAGCCGTATCAAATTCGTGCCTATTTTGGTTGGAAAATCATACACCCTGGAAAGTACAGTCTCCCCCAAATTCATTCTTTCCCCTCATTTTTTTCCGTTCTCCTTCCTTTCCCCCAAATTCACGTCCGTTGCATCCCAAATCTCTAAATCACTTTGCTCTTCCCCTAACTCACGACCGTGATTTACTGTACTTCGGTTCGAATCGATTTGCTGGCGGTTGAAGGTTGCGCTTGCTTCCACTGTCGAACTCTTTTGCTGTGGATTATTGGGTAAAAATATTATTCTCTGATTATAGCTGGATTTTTTTTCATGTGTGGGCACTGTAGGGTAATTAGGATACGATTGTAGTATGTATTTGTAATCTGCTGTAGTTTATGAATATTGTTTGTTTTTGTTGCCGATTCAAACCTGTAGTTTATTAATCTAATGTTCATTGCTTCAAATTTGTAGCTGATATTGCCAAATATGGATGTTGTGATGATATTCTTAGAACATTAATATATATTTCAGAGGGTAATTGTAAGTTTTTGATGATTTGCTAAAGTTATATTACTACTTAAACTATTGACGTATGGCGGTGGGTGGAAGGGTGGATGATCGAGTACTGAGAAGTGGCTGTACCGGTGAAGGCAAAAGGAAAGGGAGGCTGCTGTTTGGTTAAGAAGGTGGGAATAGGTGGTAGAAGGAGATGATTTCCGATGGTCGATGGTTGTCAGGTGGTTTTTTTGGGGGTTTGTGTGGATCATTGGCTGAGTGTGGTTTGTGGAAGGTTACTGGACGGCGGATGAAATGAGTAGGAGTTGAATGTAAGTAGTAGTTTGTTGAAGGATTGAAGCTTGGTGATGGTTGAGATGTTACTAGTGGGAGTATTGATATGGCTATGGTTTGGAAATATTGTATATATGTAGGCAAGGAGGGGATACAAGGTAGTGTATGGGTTTGTTAGTTTGTTTGGATTGCAGTAGGAAGTGGAGACAGAGGAGGAACTGTGGGTCTGAAGTGAATGCAGTAGTGTGTGCACTGTATGTGCACACTGGATGAGGTTGGCAGATGTATGATGTTGGTGATTGTATGGATGTGAGATTGATGGTATGGAGGATAATGAATTTTTTTTTGTATGGGTGATGATGGTAGATTTGAAGTGCAGCGTTTGATGTGCACTACTATGAAGGGTTGTGATGTGCACTGTTGAATGGTGGTTGATGTGCAGAGAGATGATGGTATGGGGGTGTTTGTTTCATGGAGTTATTAGGCAATGGTATGGCAGAAGTGGATGATTGTAAGTATTTAAGTATGTAAGTGATGGGATGAGTTTATTCTTGAAGAATCAATTTTGCAAAAAAAAATTCACAATCTTTGAAAAGCTTAAGCTTTTAAATATACATAATCTGATTCAGTTTTGTGGGCTCAACCATCTTTACACAAAAGCTTAAAATGTTATGTCATGTCAGCTACAAGTTAAAATTCTCTTACTGGTGCCGTGTCATTTATAACCGAGTCATCTCACCACCAACTTACGTATATATGCATATAGACACATACACACTAGGGTCATTTATAACCGAGTCATTTCACCTCATATAGCCAACAACAGTTTTGGAACTTAAGTTTTCAAAACATGTATACATACATATATTTTCATTATTCATATAAGTATTATGCAATCTCAGGATCAAATTGCGAAATTGAAGGAAAAGATCACCGATAGTGATGAAGAAAAATTGACAGTGGATGAAGATATCGTATCACAAGTGATGGGAAAGGATACAAGGGGTAGGAGCCGCGGTGTTGGGAGCGTCATACCAAAGACTAATATTAAGGCTTCTGCTATTTCACATAAACGATTGAAACATGTTTGTGGAGACAATGCTGAGTTGAAAATGAGGATGGGAAGTTTGGAGGGTACGGTGGGAAGTTTGGAGAGTACAGTGGGAAATTTGTCTGGGAAAATGGAGCTTCTAATCAACATGGTGGGAAACATAGAACAAGGAGAACGCAACACAAAACTCAATGCTTCTAAATTCGTTGTTTCTCAATCCCAGGATACGACCAATGTGGCGAACAATCAAAAATGTGAAATCCTCAACTCTGATCTAGACATAATAGCAACAGGTATTTATTAGTGGCTTTTTATTCTTGTTTTCGGTACAGTTATTTTGTTGGATAGATCTAGACAATAAATTTTATTGCAATAGGTACTGTATGTCGAGATTCTACATTGTCCAAAATCCATGGGAAATCTATACCACCCACACATGAAAAATTGGTTTTGGACAATATACTACTACCAGATGAGAGAACCAACAAAATAAATCATCAATTTGCAGAGACCTTTGTTGATGTTGGAGTGGGTGGGTATGTGTGCCATCCGAAGATTATGATTCGATATCTTTAGCAGGTATGTGAGCTAATACAAATAACACTGACATTCATCTTCAACCTTGTATAAAAGGACTTATAACACTAACATCTACATTGTGCAATTCAGCATTTGAAATTGCATTAAAATTAATAGTATACCGGGTTATTACTTAGCAAATAATATGTTATACTATATGATATTTCCAAATCAACATGGGACTGGACGCATAATAGAGATTTTCCATGTTAAAATGCATATTTCCTTTTCTTTGTAACATCATGCAAGTCGGTATTGATAGATAGATAGGTGTAAATTCTACAAGGGTTGGCTGTAAAACTAATAAAAAGGAAAAAAAATTGATTTTCTTGTATATTTCTTAGAAAGAATCCCTGTGAGTGAGCATTGATCATGACAGAAAACGATGGAGTGGAGATACAAGTGAATATCAAATTCAACAACTTATTGGAAAATCTCATTGATTTCATCATGTGGATAATAAATTCTCTACTGATTCTGTCATTGGCTTTATGCAAGTCAATTTTAAAACATAAATTATTTGATGTTCTCTTATTGAAACTCCTAACTAATTCATATGCTAAAAGTAAGTTTTCATTTATATTTCTTCCAAGGATAAAAGCGTTTTGATCTACCGATGTGAGATCATTCAACAGTAATTTCATTCTACCACAGAGTAAATTTGCTAAAATTTTATAAAGAACATTACGTAGCGAAATCGGTCTATAGTCGATAAGAGACAGGTTTTTTTTTCTTTTTTAGGAATCAAGCAAATAAATGATTAACTTCTTTGATTAATCTACCTGAAATTTAGACACTGTTCTCTAGAAGTACTATTTTAATTAAGTCCCAATGGTTTTTTATAAAACTTAGCTCCATGGAAGTTAGGGTCTGGGTTACCATTATCATCAATTTGAAAAACCACATTTTTTTAGTTCTTCAATTTCAAATGTCCTATCAATGTCCAATCTTGCATGAACTGTTACAATCTTTTTACATGTGATAGAAGGAAAAATACTTTTGATAGAATCACAATTATACAACTCTTCTTGCCTCTCTAGTGATGTTGTCAATAGAATTTGAGACATTTAGATAAGCTGAGAATTTTCGATACCTGAAGAGTGATCAGCGAACGCGGAGTGAAAGAAATTGGATGGTTTATCACCTTGGGTTAGCCACCTGAATTTTTTCCGTTGCAAACTTTGCATTGATTTTATGTGTACCACATTGTTTAGTTAAAGAATGCCTTCCATGTATCTGGTTTGTAAATCTATGTCTGTGGGATTTTGGCTAAGCAAGTTATATAAGCGATCGTTTTTCTTGTCTTTGGTTGTCGCATTTCATGTTGAAGTTCGGTAAATCTGTTAAATTGGATAATTTATCGAAACTTGGAGGAATATTTCCAAAAATGCTGTTTCCATCTAAATGCAGCAATTGAAGACTTTTACATTGTGCCCAATTCGATGAAAGGGTTCCAGTCAACTCATTCCCAGTGAGATCCAAATAAACTAGCTTTGGATGAACTCCAAACGCTTTAGATATTTCACCACCGAAGTGGTTCATCTCTAATCCGACCTGACATAGTTTATTGCATTTGCTCAAGCATTTGGACAAAGGTCCAGAGAAGTTGTTTCCATTTGTTGTTAAATTTACAAGGGCAAAACCACTGCAAAGTTTTGATGGTAATTTACTTGAAAAGCTATTGATTGAGAAACCTACAACTGTTAAACGCCCATGCTTGCCAAAATCTTCAGGAACTTTGCCAGTCAAATTATTGGTAAACACTTGAAAATTCTTAAGGTTTTCAAGTTGAGAAATCGTACTTGGTAGTTCACTATCTAGTTGGTTCATGTTAACATTGAAACCTGTCAATGATTTCATGTTACCAACTTCTAGTGGAATTGTACCAGTAAGTATATTATTGGATAAATTGAGTACCAATAGCTTAGTAAGGTTTCCTATTGTCAACGGAATTGAACCAGAAAGTGAATTGTCTGAGAAATCTAACTCGAGTAAATTAACCAAATTTCCGATCTCCACTGGAATTGAACCAGTTAGATTGTTACTGAAGAGAAAAATATATTTCAGTTCTGATACTAATCCAATCTCTTTCGAGATATTCCCTAAAAATGAATTGTTTTGCACTTGAAAGGAAATTAAACTAGGCCTGTTGCTGAATATTTCGGATGAAATGGACCTAGAAAGAAATTTCTTCGAGATGCCAAATTCTTTCATTTCAGTAAGGTTTACAAAAGAAGATGGAAAATTACCTAAAAGCTGATTTTTGGAGAGTTCAATATGCAAAATTCAAGGGGCTCTGTGCTCTTGGAACCAAGTTCAGTAATCATCGTAGTATAGTATAGATGACATATAGCCAAATACAGATTAAATTGTGCATTTGTGTTAAAAAAACCATGGTCGTTTTTTTTATTTTTAGTGGTTCATTTAGTGATATTATTCTATGATTGATTTACCGTTTCCAAATTACAATATAGTATATAATAATTTCGTTTGACATCTTCATTAGTTGACTTAGATTGATGGTATCTCGTATCTTACACAATCTTGTTTAGTCAACTCTTTCCATATTAATAACATTTTTCCAGGCTTTTTGTTTGTTAGATTTCATAGTCTATATACTCCATAAATCTACAAACATTTGTTGTCTTATTTCAATATTCAAAATAGGGAAACGTAAAGATGGGAGAATTCGGTTTGTGGCTAACTATTTTCTTGCTTGCTTTTGAAGTAATGTCAAATAACGTGGCACTTAGTTTTGCAATAGAGCGCTACTGCGTTGAACTAGAAAACCGAGGTCGCTAATGCGTATGGTGCTTATCTATTCTATGGTATTCAACAATAATTTAGTTAATCAAACATGAAATAATGATAGCCGTGCAAGAGTGACTGATAAACTAGTGTATGTATCAGAAACTTAAACTGTAAGTTTTGTATTACTATTGTATGCTACATTTTCCATGGTTCCTAACAATTTCTTGGAAGTAAGAAGTGCAGAGATGTCAAACATTGTTGCCTAGATCCTAGTGTCAACCATAATATTAATATGTGCTTTATAAGTTATGTTATTTTTCATGTCCATTTATTAAAATTTTGGCTCTGCAAGTGTACATCTGGCAATTTTCTCATGTATAGTTCTTTCACTTCATCTTGAACTTGGTGAACTCTCGAAAGCATATAAGCTTATGTATATGTTTGGATATACTTTCACTTGTATTATTTTTATTCGAAATTTTACTGAAATATTAAGTAGTTATCTTATCGGTATATCAATGTGGAAAGTGTGGGAGTTACAGTATGGATATCTTTGACAGCAACATATATGAGCAAGATCTTTTCCAGTTATTTTGTATAATACTGCTTTTGTATAATATTGACCATATTTTGTATAATACTGCTTCTATTGTAATCCAACTATTTCCATGTCTATTACTGCTTTAAATACTGCTTCTATTGTATAATACTGGATCTATGTGTTGTAATTCACGGCTATGAGCTGTGTGAATTAGATACTGCTTTTATTGTATTATACTGCATCTATGGTATTGCAATTTATGATCATGAGCTTTGTGAATTAGATACGGCTTATTGCTGTATCTATTACATCAATTAGATACGGTCGAAAGCCGTATCTAATTCATGTGCAAATTAGTGAATTAGATACGGCCCTGAGCCGTATCTAACTAGCAAATTAGATACGGCCCACGGCCGTATCTAATTAATAAACATGCTTTATATTGATACTGAAACGACCCGCAAATCCGTACCCCTTGAGTCATACTATTCTGCCCATAACAACTCAAGTTGTACGGAAATACGAACCATTTTGGTTAAAAAAGAAGAGGTAGAAGGAGAGAAAATAAAAACAACATCAGAATCTAACCATCGCAGCGGAATAAAATATAATATATAATAACAGATCTTTACACAAATCAAAATTATATCTGTTATATATTACATCATCAGAGTACATCTATCACAGCTCAACATCAACAACATACAAATGGATACAACATCATCTCAACACAGCGGAATATATACATAAACAAGTACGTAAATACGTATCGTCATCCAGCTAGTCTCCTGAGCTCCACAGCATCATATCCTGTATCCTATAATACTCGGTCTGACCCGAGCATTACAGTTAAATAACACCCGAGTCAGTCTGGAATACCAGCGTGAGAAAATCACACCCAATTGATTATTAAAGTTTCAAAATCCTTTGAAAAACAAAAGCATCTCGTAAGACCACGCCACAAATAAACATGTCGGGTTTTTACCTTACGATAGCTAAAACAATTTTTATAGAAATCCTCTGATATTATAATAGGGTCTATTTACAAATACTTATAAAATAGCCGAAATTGTTACATTATTAAATTCCAGCTACTAGCCACAAAGTGGGTAATACAAACAAAACTCGTACAAGGCTCGTAGGAAAAATGGATTTCCAACAATGACTAGGCACTGGGGTACCACCTGTCACAGTACGTGGTCTAGATCACAGTACCGAGGAGTACGCCCGCTCCCCTGCAACACAAGGCCGGACCCATTCCTTACTGAATAGTTCCGAATAAGATCACCCCGCGGTTGGGATCAGCAACCGCCCACTAAGCCGAAATAAAAAGGGACATCTAGACAGGGATGACCTTACTCTCCAGTGGGGGCTACCCACGAAGCCTTGCTGCATATCCCCTGATTTTCAGTCATTCCCATTTGATGAGGCTTGAGGCTAAGCGTTACCTTTTGAGAACGATATCTCTTAGAATGCCCATCGTCCACCTGACGATGTTTCGCAAGCATTCATCCATACAAGTCCGTCCCGGGTTCGAACGGAACCGAAGGCACTATTCCTACTACATCCATTTTGGAAATATCCTCAAGATTAGTAGCGACTAGCCCTTGCACTTCACTGCTCCATCTTCGACTCCGAACACGTTTTTCGCACGAAACGTACAAACCAGATCGAAGTGGTTTTCGAGAAATGAATCTCGATCCCGGTCTCTTCGAAACGATCAACGCATTGTCCAATATTGATAGTCGGTTATTTAACTATCAATTAATATTCACAATATCCATCACACAATAAATAATTTCCCAAATTATTTATTAACCTCAAAATATCTTCACAAGATACAATTCTATTTTCAATCCTTTGAAAACAGTTTCAAAACCAACTTTCTTTTCAGAGTAAACTTTCCCAATATTTACTATCTCCTCTGAAATCACCAAGCACAAAAATAAATTTTAAAAACACTTTACTTTAAAATATATATATATTTTAAAACATTTAGGATAAAACTATTTCAATGATTTGTTAAAAATACATACTATATGAATATTAGAAAATAAAGTTACTTAGTGAATATAAAACAAGATTTCTTCTTTTAAAAAACAAAATACTAAGTTACTTCTTAATAATTACTACTAAAATAGAATTAACAGAAAATCTTACTTGAGACTTTAAGTATTAGAAATAATAAATTTTACAAAACTTACTTTCCTTAAAAATAATTTTTTAAACATTTAATTTATATTTAAAAATTTACTTTTTAAAAAAAAACATGTACTTGGCTATCCAGAGAAAATTCCAACTTCAATCACTTAAATCAATTTTTCCCAAATTGATTTCCAATTTATTTTATTGAAATAAATTTCTTTACTTCCTTAATTCATTTTAAAATTCATTAATTATGACTTACTATTAATGTTATTACTTTCCGTTGGTTTTAAACCTTTTTAAGTGAAATATACGAATTTCAGTTTGTCCCAACTTCTTCTTTATTCCTTTTAATAATTTAAATCTTAAATTTTTAAATAAATGTTTTATTCTTTTAATTAATATCACTGAAGATTAAAATTCATTAACTCATTGTTTATTCAAATTTCTATTCTATACTCAAGATTTATTTATTAGAATTTTAAAGTCACTTTATTTCTTTCCAATTCATTGAAAAATTTATTCAAATTTCTATAATCATTCTACTTACAATTTCACTTCTTTTATTATCTTACAAAAATCCAATTTATATATTTTTGATAATTCATCATACCCAAATATATCAATTAAGTCATAGCATTCAATATCCCAATATAATTCGTCAAAGAATATCAAATTATCATAGCAGAGGGTAATAAATAACTTAAATATATGTTGAGGGATCCAGTTGGATCCCTCCAACCTGTTTTCCCTGCATCCACAGATGTTAGCACAACATAATATACCAATTCCAGAACATATCCTACTATAGCACCTCAATCAATCAATTTCAACCATCAAACAATTATTGAAATTTAATCATTTAAATTTACATTTAAATTTACTGAGTGAGATTAACTCACCTTTGCTTTTAAAGTTGCAATCCACTCCATCTCGCCTTATTCTTCATTATTTTTGACCTTGAGTCAACATTATAAGTCTTGTTAATATTTGAATTTATTGAACAATAAATTTCTATTTATTCACTTTAAGATAATAATTTGGTTTTAACCTAAAAATTTACTAACTAAAAATTCTAGTCCTAACTAATAATTAAATAAACTAATTAAACAAGTTAATTACCTTAGTATATATATATCCTAGAGTTTAAACAGTAGGCTTACTATATATATATATAACCAAACTAAATATTTCATTATTATTCTATATATATGTTGTTATTATTTTTTTTTTCTTTCTTACTGCAAATAAGTCTCTGTCCACGGTATAAATTCAGTAAAACAAAAATTGAATACCTTATTTAAACTGTGACTTCTTTCCTGACACCACACCGCGATGGCAAGGAAACCCTACATCGAGAACTGCATCACCAAAGTCACCTCGCGAACATGAACACCCTGCCGAACAACACCTCGAACCATCAACCTATGTCGTCTTCGAACAAGAACGAATTGATGCGACTCCCCAACTGTAAGCCCTAGCCAAGTCGAGCTCGCGACAATGTCCCCTCCATCGAAGCTATTTTGCGATTCACTATCGTGCGCGTCACTGCCCCTCTCGATTCAATCGTGAATCAACACGAGTCTCTCCTCCTTGCAGCGCACAGAATTCACACTACACGAGCACAAATCAAACCCTAATCCATTGCCTCAACTGGAGGAGACCCTCCCAATACTCAATCGCGATTAGATTTGCAAAATCGAGCTTGAAAAGAGTCGCGCGGCCATGGATGATGGGAGAATGGCACGCGACTTGTTTTTGGTTTAGGAAAATTGCGTTTGAAGATGTGAGCTTCAGCCGAACGATTTTGATTTTCAAATGGGGACATAAATTAGGATTAGGGGAAAAAATGACTCGTTTATATTATTCGGCTGTGTTGACGTACAAGTAGGCACGAATGACTGGAAGAAAAGAAGCGTGCAAAGGAAGCTTATGATAATTTTGACCAGGCGTACACAAGAAGCTTGACTAACGAGATTTCATCAGGTTATTATCAATTAATTTTCCCACGCGTCTATATATCATACACTCACACACTAACTCCGATTAATACGAAATTCGAAATCCGGTAATAATTCATTATTACGGACCCAATGGAGCTGGTTTCATCGAATTTCGAGACTGCGCCTCGAAAGGCTATTTTTAAATTCAATTTAAACGATATATTTTAAAAACCGAACAAACCACTGCTAATTTTAATTTTACAACTTCTATTATCCTCTGTACTATCAATATAAATTTTTTTCAAGCCTTCAAATCATTTTTAATCGGCTTAAAATTCCAGATTCAGCATTTTATTCAGATTCAAGTTATTGAATTCAATAATTTAATTATCAAATAAATTGTGATATTCGAAATTCAAGTTAAAAATTATTCTATTGAATATTCAAAATCAATTAAATATTCCGATTTTAAATGCTTAAAAATTCCGGGTCGTCACATTCCTTCCCCCTTAAAAGAATTTCGTCCCCGAAATTACCAATTAGGAAGAATGCTCCAATACCCGTTTATTATTTCCCTAAAACCCAACGATTTCTAACAACTTACCAACTATCTCTTATAAAAGATCCAGTATCATTCTTATTAACTTCCAAACCTTTCCCTATTTCCAAACCATACTATTTGTTTAACCATTCAAGTTTCAATTTAAAACCAAAATTTGAGTTATCAAAAATTTCTCAAAATTTTTCTAACTCCCTAAATTCCCGAAAAATTTTGCCAGCGTTTCCTTTGCGCGGCTAGCTCGGTACAACTACAAAATGGCTCTACGGCCTCCCAAATCCAAAAAGAAAACAAAAAGCCAAGTGGCTCAATCCAAATCCCAATCAAATTTCATACCAAATTTAAATACGTACCTTTTGTCGGGCAAATCAAATTTATCTTTTGAAATCAAATCCAATTTCCTTTTTCCCCTTTATAATACCTGCATATCCTGCTTAGTACTAATATCCAATCATAATATTCCCAAAACATCATATAACTTTCTTACAAAATGCCAATATCTATTCATTCCAATTTAATCTTCTCTCATTCGTTGATAATAGCATTTTATGTGCTTCTTATATTTATTCCTACTATCTAATTTTATTCAAATTGATTCTTTCATTTCCAAATGAATTCAATTTATTCTTAATTCTACACATATAAATTTTATCTGTTATTTATTACTAATTCATGTCATTACTTTAATTAGTTTCATTTACTAACTTATTTTAGTTTCCATTTTGAATTTGTTTTGTTATTAACAAAAATTCTCCAAAATTTTCAAAAATTTTCTAACTCCCAAAATTTCTGAAAATTTTTGGCAGAGTCTCCTTTGTACGGAGGAGCTTTTGCAATTTGACAAAAGAGATAAATATATATACATCGACCCACACAGTCGGAAAAACCAAAAACAGTTCATATTTCCTATTTTAATTGCGTAGGCGTACCTTATTTAGCATTTTAAGCAAGCGGCTTATTATTTTAGCAAATAGCACAACCAAATCCAGCCACACGGCTCCCAAGTACCTGTACTTACTCAGTTTAAACTTGTAAGTGTCAAATATAAGAAGTTTAACTACATTTCACTTGTTTACAATAATTAAAACATATGAATTCTAACAGAAACCCATACCAAACATTTTTCCATAAGCAACTTATACAATTTCCATGTTAATTCAACTGTTTCCATTTATTTATAACATTTTCATTCAATTTGAATGGTTTTCAATCCATAGAATTTTTAATTACTTCCATTTACTTCAAATAACAATTAATTGTATGCAATTTGACGAGATGTAAGTGAATAAATAGGTATTTATGTTTTATAACCAATTTAAATTGATTTCACTCAATTTTATTCTTAATTCTATTCCATTTCCAAATTTATTCACAATCCAAATATTCTCGCTTCCATTTCAGATTTGAATACATCCACTTGTATTTCATTTATTAACCCAACTAGTTCCATTATTCAAACAAGTTCCATTCAAAACCATTATCAATTTAGGTTCATCTTATTTGCCAATTAAACTTCCCTTTATTTTTAATCCATTCACAATCATTTACTTAGCTCGACACATTCCATTTAAATTTTATTTACAATCCATTCATTTGCATTTCATTCCACATTTGTTTATTCTAAACTATTTTCTTTAGCTCAAAAACAAACCAAGCTATATCATTCAATAACCATTTCTCCACTTTATTTAAACCACACTTCATTGTGATTTTTATTTATTCTATCCATATATTTATTCAACATAATTAGTTTATCCACACAATCCATTAGGAATTTTACTTCTTTAAATATTATTTATGGCCCACCTAATTTTATTTCGATTCCAATTTATTTTTACTAGATTTAAATTCAATCCAACATCATTATACTTAAATTCAAGTTGATTTAAATTCAACTCTCTTCCATCTATTCAACTTAAGTCAATTTACTTCAATTTACCCAAATTTTATACTTAAGCTCATTTTCATTTTGCAAACAATTCTCTTTTCAATTTAACTTGATTCTATTTCAATCCAATCTCCTTTCAAACTACAAATTTATTTGATTATTTATTATAAATTTCCAATTTCCAAATTCAGTTCATTCTCAGTTCACTTTAATTAATTACAAGGTCATTTCAATTTATTTTTTTACGTATTTGGATTTTATTTGCAAACCATACCATTACTAATTTAATCCATTTACATTTTTATCCGATACACTTCAATTATATTTAATTTGTTAACACTTCAAGTCTAATTTTAATTAACAACTCAAGTTCTGATTCTATTATTCACTTTTAATTTACCATCCAATTTATTAACTCACAATTCAATTTCATTTATTAATTTATTATCTAATTAGTTTTCCCCTATTTATAATCCAACACTTGAATTTTAATCCCAAATATCATTCCAATAAAAAATTTTCTTAGTCCAATTTAGTTTATAATTCAAGTTTGGATTTTCTTTTCTTTATCCAAAACATCAAACAATATTTATTCTGGATTTTCTATTCCACTTTCAAGATTTAAAAGCCACAACTTATTATTTACACAATTCCATCCATTATAGGCTTGAATATATTATCTTTTACTTTTTAACTCAAGCCTTCTATTATTATTTTTTTTCCAATTCCAATCCTTATTCAATTTATTTTCCATTTATTCAGGTAAGGATTTAATTCCATTCATTTATTCAATTGAATTCTCATCCCAATTCAATTTTCCTTTAACTCGGTTTCATTTAACTCAATTCGATTTCAGCTTGATTCGAATACAACTAGATATTATTTCAGCTTATTCAATTTATTTCAATCCAGTTAAATTTTTATTTCCAAATCCAAGTTTCAATTTCAACTTTTCACCCTAAATTCAAATTCCAACATTCAAAGCTTATATTTCCTTCCTGATTTAAAAATCATCTCAATTTATAAGCTTACAACCTATCTCATCAGGATTTTCAAATATCCGACCTTTGGTTTCAAATTATTTTGGAATCTCCAATATCTCAAATCACATTTCTCCAATACTTAAACCAATCCCGGTTTTATTCCCAACAACTTTCCTTTGAACTTTTCAAAAATAACTCACTTTTCCTAAACAAATCAATCTGGTAGCAATTCATCACTTAGAAATTCGAAAATGAATACTGATGATGCGGCCGTCATCGTCAGAATTATTTTCCAATAATCCGAGTGATTCCAATGCTATATTACTTCCAAAATCCATTTAAAACAATTTTCTTTTCAGAAATACCTCCAAAACAACAATGTTATCGTTTATCTTCAAAATACTTCCAAATCTCCGGGATTGAAATTTCCAAATCCTGCTTAAATACATTTTAACTATAATTCATTTGTACAATTTATGCTTATACAAATTTCCATTTGATTGTATTTCAATTCAAAAATTACATTTATAATTCATATTTATAAATTTCATTTTATAATGAATTTATACCCCTAAATTTTAGTTATACTTTAATTTCTAGATAAATTTTCACTTAATAATGATAATACTTTAATATTATCATTTCTAATATCCAAGCAACCATATATTAGTTAAATTGTTTTTCAAGAACTATTCTTTATATCAAAATATGTTTTTGGGTAAAATTATTTCATTTACCCACATTTAAAACAATATCGTGTCAATTGTTCTATTCAAGTGTTTAGAAACCCCTTCGATACAGTTGTACAGACTGTGCCGACGAAGGTTCATATGCCACTCAATAAACCAATCAACACAATATTAAAACAATTTTTATTCACTAACAAATACGCGCTCATATCTATTTATACGCTCAAACTCATTATAGAGTACTACGGACTCTAATTTAAATGAGTAATTCCCACCAGAGCCAAGGCTATCTCCAACCTAAGCTCTGATACCAAGTGAAACGACCCGCAAATCCGTACCCCTTGAGTCATACTATTCTGCCCATAACAACTCAAGTTGTACGGAAATACGAACCATTTTGGTTAAAGAAAATTAGGTAGAAGGAGAGAAAATAAAAACAACATCAGAATCTAACCATCGCAGCGGAATAAAATATAATATATAATAACAGATCTTTACACAAATCAAAATTATATCTGTTATATATTACATCATCAGAGTACATCTATCACAGCTCAACATCAACAACATACAAATGGATACAACATCATCTCAACACAGCGGAATATATACATAAACAAGTACGTAAATACGTATCGTCATCCAGCTAGTCTCCTGAGCTCCACAGCATCATATCCTGTATCCTATAATACTCGGTCTGACCCGAGCATTACAGTTAAATAACACCCGAGTCAGTCTGGAATACCAGCGTGAGAAAATCACACCCAATTGATTATTAAAGTTTCAAAATCCTTTGAAAAACAAAAGCATCTCGTAAGACCACGCCACAAATAAACATGTCGGGTTTTTACCTTACGATAGCTAAAACAATTTTTATAGAAATCCTCTGATATTATAATAGGGTCTATTTACAAATACTTATAAAATAGCCGAAATTGTTACATTATTAAATTCCAGCTACTAGCCACAAAGTGGGTAATACAAACAAAACTCGTACAAGGCTCGTAGGAAAAATGGATTTCCAACAATGACTAGGCACTGGGGTACCACCTGTCACAGTACGTGGTCTAGATCACAGTACCGAGGAGTACGCCCGCTCCCCTGCAACACAAGGCCGGACCCATTCCTTACTGAATAGTTCCGAATAAGATCACCCCACGGTTGGGATCAGCAACCGCCCACTAAGCCGAAATAGAAAGGGACATCTAGACAGGGATGACCTTACTCTCCAGTGGGGGCTACCCACGAAGCCTTGCTGCATATCCCCTGATTTTCAGTCATTCCCATTTGATGAGGCTTGAGGCTAAGCGTTACCTTTTGAGAACGATATCTCTTAGAATGCCCATCGTCCACCTGACGATGTTTCGCAAGCATTCATCCATACAAGTCCGTCCCGGGTTCGAACGGAACCGAAGGCACTATTCCTACTACATCCATTTTGGAAATATCCTCAGGATTAGTAGCGACTAGCCCTTGCACTTCACTGCTCCATCTTCGACTCCGAACACGTTTTTCGCACGAAACGTACAAACCAGATCGAAGTGGTTTTCGAGAAATGAATCTCGATCCCGGTCTCTTCGAAACGATCAACGCATTGTCCAATATTGATAGTCGGTTATTTAACTATCAATTAATATTCACAATATCCATCACACAATAAATAATTTCCCAAATTATTTATTAACCTCAAAATATCTTCACAAGATACAATTCTATTTTCAATCCTTTGAAAACAGTTTCAAAACCAACTTTCTTTTCAGAGTAAACTTTCCCAATATTTACTATCTCCTTTAAAATCACCAAGCACAAAAATAAATTTTAAAAACACTTTACTTTAAAATATATATATATTTTAAAACATTTAGGATAAAACTATTTCAATGATTTGTTAAAAATACATACTATATGAATATTAGAAAATAAAGTTACTTAGTGAATATAAAACAAGATTTCTTCTTTTAAAAAACAAAATACTAAGTTACTTCTTAATAATTACTACTAAAATAGAATTAACAGAAAATCTTACTTGAGACTTTAACTATTAGAAATAATAAATTTTACAAAACTTACTTTCCTTAAAAATAATTTTTTAAACATTTAATTTATATTTAAAAATTTACTTTTTAAAAAAAAACATGTACTTGGCTATCCAGAGAAAATTCCAACTTCAATCACTTAAATCAATTTTTCCCAAATTGATTTCCAATTTATTTTATTGAAATAAATTTCTTTACTTCCTTAATTCATTTTAAAATTCATTAATTATGACTTACTATTAATGTTATTACTTTCCGTTGGTTTTAAACCTTTTTAAGTGAAATATACGAATTTCAGTTTGTCCCAACTTCTTCTTTATTCCTTTTAATAATTTAAATCTTAAATTTTTAAATAAATGTTTTATTCTTTTAATTAATATCACTGAAGATTAAAATTCATTAACTCATTGTTTATTCAAATTTCTATTCTATACTCAAGATTTATTTATTAGAATTTTAAAGTCACTTTATTTCTTTCCAATTCATTTAAAAATTTATTCAAATTTCTATAATCATTCTACTTACAATTTCACTTCTTTTATTATCTTACAAAAATCCAATTTATATATTTTTGATAATTCATCATACCCAAATATATCAATTAAGTCATAGCATTCAATATCCCAATATAATTCGTCAAAGAATATCAAATTATCATAGCAGAGGGTAATAAATAACTTAAATATATGTTGAGGGATCCAGTTGGATCCCTCCAACCTGTTTTCCCTGCATCCACAGATGTTAGCACAACATAATATACCAATTCCAGAACATATCCTACTATAGCACCTCAATCAATCAATTTCAACCATCAAACAATTATTGAAATTTAATCATTTAAATTTACATTTAAATTTACTGAGTGAGATTAACTCACCTTTGCTTTTAAAGTTGCAATCCACTCCATCTCGCCTTATTCTTCATTATTTTTGACCTTGAGTCAACATTATAAGTCTTGTTAATATTTGAATTTATTGAACAATAAACTTCTATTTATTCACTTTAAGATAATAATTTGGTTTTAACCTAAAAATTTACTAACTAAAAATTCTAGTCCTAACTAATAATTAAATAAACTAATTAAACAAGTTAATTACCTTAGTATATATATATCCTAGAGTTTAAACAGTAGGCTTACTATATATATATAACCAAACTAAATATTTCATTATTATTCTATATATATGTTGTTATTATTATTTTTTTCTTTCTTACTGCAAATAAGTCTCTGTCCACAGTATAAATTCAGTAAAACAAAAATTGAATACCTTATTTAAACTGTGACTTCTTTCCTGACACCACACCGCGATGGCAAGGAAACCCTACATCGAGAACTGCATCACCAAAGTCACCTCGCGAACATGAACACCCTGCCGAACAACACCTCGAACCATCAACCTATGTCGTCTTCGAACAAGAACGAATTGATGCGACTCCCCAACTGTAAGCCCTAGCCAAGTCGAGCTCGCGACAATGTCCCCTCCATCGAAGCTATTTCGCGATTCACTATCGTGCGCGTCACTGCCCCTCTCGATTCAATCGTGAATCAACACGAGTCTCTCCTCCTTGCAGCGCACAGAATTCACACTACACGAGCACAAATCAAACCCTAATCCATTGCCTCAACTGGAGGAGACCCTCCCAATACTCAATCGCGATTAGATTTGCAAAATCGAGCTTGAAAAGAGTCGCGCGGCCATGGATGATGGGAGAATGGCACGCGACTTGTTTTTGGTTTAGGAAAATTGCGTTTGAAGATGTGAGCTTCAGCCGAACGATTTTGATTTTCAAATGGGGACATAAATTAGGATTAGGGGAAAAAATGACTCGTTTATATTATTCGGCTGTGTTGACGTACAAGTAGGCACGAATGATTGGAAGAAAAGAAGCGTGCAAAGGAAGCTTATGATAATTTTGACCAGGCGTACACAAGAAGCTTGACTAACGAGATTTCATCAGGTTATTATCAATTAATTTTCCCACGCGTCTATATATCATACACTCACACACTAACTTCGATTAATACGAAATTCGAAATCCGGTAATAATTCATTATTACGGACCCAATGGAGCTGGTTTCATCGAATTTCGAGACTGCGCCTCGAAAGGCTATTTTTAAATTCAATTTAAACGATATATTTTAAAAACTGAACAAACCACTGCTAATTTTAATTTTACAACTTCTATTATCCTCTGTACTATCAATATAAATTTTTTTCAAGCCTTCAAATCATTTTTAATCGGCTTAAAATTCCAGATTCCACATTTTATTCAGATTCAAGTTATTTAATTCAATAATTTAATTATCAAATAAATTGTGATATTCGAAATTCAAGTTAAAAATTATTCTATTGAATATTCAAAATCAATTAAATATTCCGATTTTAAATGCTTAAAAATTCCGGGTCGTCACAGATACGGCTCACGGCCGTGCCTAATGTCATTAGATATGGCCCTAAGCACTGCCTAATTCGCCTTTCTGGTGTAGTGAGTATAAGTAAAAGTTTTAAGTTGTTTAGAAAGTATGTTTAGAAAACTTATTATTTCTAAATGTTTAAATTCTAAAGTAAGTATTTCTTTTTAATCTATTATAGCAGTAATTATTTAAAGGTGGCTTGGTATTATGTTTTAAGTTAGAAATTCAGTTTTATATTGTACAAAGTAGTTTTATTTTAAATATTCTTAAAGTGTATATTTTGAATAAGTATTAAAGTAATTTTTAATTTAATTTTTTTAAAGAAAATTTTATAATAAAGCTTTTTTAAATTATTCTAAAAATCTAAAGTTTTTTTGTGCTTGGTGTTTTCAATGGAAATAAATATTTGGAAATTTATTTCATGAGAAAATGCGGTTTGAAAATTGTTTTCAAAATATAGTTAAATAACCGACTGTCAATATTGGACAATGCGCTGATCGTTTCGAAGAGACCGGGATCGGGATTTATTTTCTCAAAACTACTTCGATCCGGTTTGAATGTTTGCGTGTGGAAAACAAGAGTTTGGATTCAAAGGTGGAGAAGTAAAGTGCAAGGGCTAGTCGCTACTAATCCTGAGGTGATTCCAAAATGGATGTAGTAGAAGTAGTGCCTTCGGTTCCGTTCGAACTCGGGACAGACTTGTATGGATGAATGCTTTCAGAACATCATCAGGTGGACGGTGAGCATTCTAAGTGATATGTTCTAAAAGGTAACGCTTAGCCTCGAGCCTCATCAACCAGGAATGGCTGAAAATCAGGGGTTATGCAGCAAGGCTAAGTGGGTAGCACCCATTAGGGTAAGGCCATCCCTGTCTAGATGTCCCTCTTTATTTCGGCTTAGTGGGCTGTTGTTGATCCCAACCGCGGGGTGATCTTACTCGAGATTATCCAGTAAGGGGTAGTCCCGGTCTTGTGTTGCAGGGGATTGGGAGTAATCCTCGGTACGGTGATTAGACCACGTACTGTGACAAGTGGTACCCCAGTGCCTAGTCATTAGTTGGAAATCCATTCCCCCTATGTATTTTTACGGTTTTGTTTGTATTACCCGCAATTGTGGCTAGTATGCTGGAATTTAATTAATGTAAAATTTTTGGCTATTTTAATAAGATTTGTAAATAGACCCTATTATAATATCAGAGCATTTAGTAAAAAATGTTTTAGCTAGCGTAAGGTAAAAACCCGACATGTTTATTTGTGGCGTGGTCTTACGAGATGCTTTTGATTTCAAAGGATTTTTGGAACTTTAATAATCAATTTGAGTGTGATTTCTCACGCTGGTTTTCCAGACTGACTCAGGTGTTATTTAACTATAATGCTCGGGTCAGATCGACTATTATAGAATACAGGGAAAGATGCTGCAGAGCTCAAGAGACGAGCTGGATGGCGATACGTACTTCCATACTTGTTTAAAATATTCCATTGTGTCGGTTGGCTGTGTATTCTGTTTTGTGAGGACATGTTATGATTACCGTCCAGTTGGGTGATATGTGTACTCTGATGATGTAATGCATAAACAGATTTGCTTTTGTGTAAAGATCAGTTACTATCTATTATATTTTATTCCGCTGCGATGGTTAGATTCTGTTGTTGTTGTTGTTGTTGTTGTTGTTTGTTTTTCTCTTCTTCTATCTCCTTCTTCTTTAACCCTAATGGTTCGTATTCCCGTTCACTTTGAGTTGATATGTTGGAGAATAGTGTCGACTTAAGGACTATGGGTTTGTGGGTTGTTACAATTTTATTTTCTTGAAAACATTTATCTTTACAAATGATTAGTCCCTTAGAATCATTCTTTAAAATAAGGACAAAAATCCCCTTTACTTAGCTAAAATCTTGTACCAAAATACAATCACCTTATTATAAACATTCGATACCAAAATGAGGTTACCATGCCTTTAAAACATATGGCCTGTCGAGCCACTAAATAAAACCTCCAATTTTCATATATATGGAATTTATGCCACTAAAATAGGACATCAAGTTTCCAAAATACATAGGCTGTCATGCCTTTAAAACATAGCTTTTGGGTTAGCATAACATAAGGCTTTCGAGCCAAAAAATCATAAGTTTCGAATTTATAAACAAACAACATCAGTACTGCAAAACATAGATGTAGAATAATTAGGTGACAAGGAGTGCCATGTTTAAAACAATTGGGGTTTATTGATCCTCTAACCACTTGAGGGTGTGGGGCCACTAAAAACTTAGGATGTTGAATCTATAAAAAGGTTGAAGGTACCATACCCTTTAAATAAAGAAAGTTCCGAACCTTTAAATGAACAATGTAGAGTCCTAAAACCATAGGGTACTGAGCCTTTATAACCCTGAGATACCGAACAACTAATCAGAGAACATGTCATATTTCTACTGAACTGGTACATCACATACCTACTATGTAGGTATCACATGTATCAACCCAAATAGATGTCGAACCTATAACTTTGAGACATCATATAACTAGCAAATAGTTATTCCATGTATCGTCCTTTGTAGATGCCAAATATATATGAAGCAGGACTATCGACTATCTATCATGGCATTGTTGTAATTAAAATAAAAACTGTTTTATTTCCTTATATAATCTATTCTTCCCACCAACTCTCACCCTTTTTCAAATTATAATTGGTTCACAAAATACTTTTTCATTCTCCTTCTCAAAAATTACTGTTAGACAATATTCAATCTTATGAAAATAACTTGCAACCTCTTATGATTAATTTCATTAATTAATATTAATTAAAAGCTTTTCTACCATAATAAATTCATAGAAAATCATAATCAATTGGGAAAAATCCCCAAAAGATTGAATTTTCATCTTCTTTTACATATAAAAATTTCGGGGCCAAAATATTTATTTAATTGTTCTTAGTAATTAAAACCAAAAATAAGCACATTCTCCTCTTAGAAAGTTCATAAAATATTCATGCGAATTTGTAAAATTATGAAACTGTAAACTCATATCCAAAATAATGTGTTACACAACATATCCAAATTTCGAACAATAGGAGATCAAAAACTCAGGTTTTTCTCTTAAAACCCGTTGAAATAATTCCATAAAAATTCCAATAAATCATCATTCAATCCAATAATAATATAATCAGTGCAAACATGACATCTTATCACAATTAATTTGGAACTAAATCACAAATCTGAGAACATAGCATAAATAATGAGATGGATACTATTATTCGCTTTAGATTGGATAGAGAGATTTATTCTCGATTAATTCCCCTAAGCTCTTTCGTAGAATCCTTTAGTGTTCCCCTCCTTTTCTTCTAGTAATGGTTGGCCTTCCCTTATGTTTTTGTTTTGATTATAAATGAAAATAGCAAATGAACGAGAGAGGAATGGTTTACGGAATGGAAAAAGGAGTTATCCCCATTTTTCCCTTCTTAATTATTTATTTCTATTTTATGTTCAAATCATTCTTATAATTGCTTACTTAAGGTTTAACCCAAATTAGTTATCAAATTTCATTCTCTTTATCCCCACACATCACATTATTATATTTAATCTATCTAATTAAATCCTTTGAATAATGTTAAAAAATTAGGTTGTTACAGGCTCCTCCCCTTAAAGAAGTCGTACTTGAGATTATGATAAGGAAAACAACAAGCATGTCAATCATGAAAACATGGATGGCAAACTCAAACAACAATACTAGCCTATCTAACTAGAAAAAAGTCTATATGACAAATGTTGAACATACCATCAAAACTACTCAGGATAAGTATCTCTAGTCTTGACCTCTGTCTCCTAAGTATAGTCTTTCTCATGGTAACTCCACCGGACTTTCAGTAACTTGACTGTCTTGTTTCCTAATCTCTTCTCATCTTTTGCCACAACTCGAACTAGATGTCTAACAGAAATTATACTTAATTCCACTACGAAATCTTCTAATGCAGTCGGTAAAATAGTTGTTTATAGATCATGCATACACTTCCTAAGATGAGAAACATGAAACGCGCTAAACTATTCGGTAACTCTATCTGATAAGCAAGTTTGCTAATCTTCTTTATAATAGGAAATGGACTAACAATCTCGGTGCCGACTTTCTTGCCTTTTCCAACTGTACCACACCCTTTATCGATGATACCTTAACAAAAATATGGTCTCCAACTGAGAACTCTATATCCTCACACCTCTTATCTGCATAACTTTTCTACCTTGACGAGCTTCTTTCATCCTTGCTCAGATTAACTCAATCTTTTTTATGGATCCTGTCACCATATCCGGACCATAAACCAACCTTTCTTCGATCTCTAGCCAACATACTGGTGATTTTCACGACCTTGCATAATAAGGTTTGAAAGGCACCATTCCTATATTAGTTTGATAAATATTATTATAGGAAAACTCAACTAAGTGCAAATGATCTTCACATGACCCTCCAAATTCTAGTACGCAAGATCTTGGCAAATCTTCAAGCACCTTATTAACTCTTTCTGTCCGCCCATCCCTCTGTGGGTGATAAGCGGAGCTTATCTTCAACTTGGTACCTAACACTTCTTACACACTCTTCCAAAATTCATCAGTGAAGAAACTGTATCTATCAATATGTATACTACTAGGAATCCCATATAGTCTCACAATATTATTCACAAACAACTTAGCCAAAGTAGGTGTCATCCATGTCGACTTAATGGGGATAAAGTGTGCACTCTTGGTAAGTCTATCTATCACCGCCCAAATACTTTCATTTCCCCTGCTTGACCTTAACAACCGATCAATAAAATTTATGGATATAGAATCCTATTTCCAAAGTGGCTTCTAAATATTGAATCAATGCACTTAGTTTCTGATGCTTGGCTTTAACTTGCTAACAATTCAAACATTGCCACACTCATAAGCCTACATCTCTCTTCATTTCTTCCTAGAAGAAACTCCTCTTCATATCATGATACTTTTTGGCTCCGCCAGGATGAATGGTAAACTTCATTCGATAACACTCCCTAAGAACTTCCTTCCTTAGGTTACAAACACCTAGAACACACAATCGTCCTTTCTTCCTCAACATCCATTCCAGTCAAGGCTAAACCTTCCAAATCATCAACCTAAGTTCCTTCTTAAGCCTTCTAATTCGTTCAACTATTAATGGATCATCTCTTTGCTTAGAAGTAATTCTTTCAATTATTACTGGTTAAACTTCCAAACATGATAACATTGCAGAATTCCAATTAAACCTACCATCATCCTTAACTTCACACTACTAGTCGTCAATGCCTCTAAATTTTTCCATTCTACTAATATAGCTAACACCACACTCTAATGTTTTATGCTAAGTGCATCTGCAACTTTATTTCCATTCCTTGGCATATGCTCAATAATAAAATAATAAGCTGCTAAAAACTCTAGTCACCTTTGTTATTTCTTATTCCACTGCTTTTGAGAGAATAAATACTTTAAAGACTTATGATTCGTGAATATTTGAATCTATCTCCCAAAGGATAGTATCTCCACATTTTGAACAAAAGATCACCGTTGCAAACTCTAAATCATGTGTCGGATACCTAATTTCACATGGTCTAAGTTTTCGAGAAGCATAAGCAATCACTTTACCTATTTGCATCAACACGACTCCTAAACTTGTTACACATGCATAAGTATACACCACTAAATGTTGATTCCTATATAACACAATTAACACTGGCGCATTGGTCAATAAATGTCCCAGCTTCAAGAATGCTTCCTCACATTTATAGGTCCAAACATATTTTATGTCATTCTTTGTTATTTTAGTCATAGGTGCCGATATACAAGAGAAATCCTTGATGAATACCCAAAATTGGCTATCTAGTCCAAGAAAACTTCATATCTCAACCACTGTCTCGAGTCTTTCCTAAGTACTAACAACTTCAATCTTAGCTGGATAGACAGATAACCCTTACATGACCAAGAAACTTCACTTTTTTCTTCCAAAAATGACATTTCGAATTTTTTTATTTTAGTTGATGTTGCCTCAATGTTTCAAGCACTCTTCTAAGATGATAATCTCGCTCATTCTTAGAATATATCAAAACATCATCTATAAACACTAAAATGAATCTGTCCAAATGCTCTCGGAAGATCTAGTTCATCAAATCCTTAAAGTAAGAAGGCACATTGTTTAGTCCAAAGAGAATGACTAACCATTCTTAGGAACCATACCTTGTTCAAAACACCGTCAAAAAATTGTTGTCCTCTTCCACTCTCAATTGTTGGAACCCTATCGCTAGATCCAATTGGGAAAATATTATGACTCCACTCAACTGGTCAAACAATTCATTTATTCTCAGCATACAGATTCTTTATCGTCTTTTCATTCAACTGATGGTAATCAATGCATACCCTCAATGAACTATCCGGTTTCTTAATGAACACCATGGTTGCTCCTCAAAACGAACCACTTGGCCTAATAAAATACTTTCCTTTTAAGTCCACCGACTGCACCTTTAACTCTTTCATCTTAGTAGGTGTCATTTTGTTAGGCGGTCTACCTACGTGTTCAAATCCAAGTACTATATCAATTCAAATTCAGTAGCTTATTTCAGCGATGGTCCTGGCTCAAAAACATCTGCATACTCTCTTACAACAAAAACCCGATTCACTTTATCTTCCTCTTCTATTATGTAAAATCATATTTTATATTGAATATATTTCCTTTATTACAAACAAGATCAGTCATAATGTTCGACATATGTAACAAATTATGCAATTTCCCAAAGGACATACCTTTAACCTTATCAATGACGATGGTGGTGAAGGGAAAGTTACTTGTACCCCAGCTAATGGTCTTCAAACTAACATTGGAGAGTCGGTTAAAAGGGGCGAAGTCCGAGAAGCCATCACCATGGGTCGGCACGAGTTATTTCTCTAGAGACAGAAGAACCAAGACATCATAAAACTACACGAGCATTTTCCAAGCCAAATACTTGGGAAAGTCATGATTTTCACCATTTGATGAAACAAGGCAGTTAAGAATATATTGCTGATGTGATTAAAGGGTTGATGGGTTAGAATCAATGGAGATGGGATGGTGAGTGGGTTTCAATGATGAGTAGGACCCTATTCATAATAGGGATTCAAGAAACTAGATATTTAAATAAGTTTTTGATGCTTACTATGCTGAGCTATAATATCCCAAACAACATCTGTTGAAGTATGATGACATAGGGTTAGTGCCTATGACAGATGTTGTGAGGTGTAGGTGTTTCCTTATTTTCCTTAAGGGAATAACAATGATGTGGTTCACTTGGCTAGAACCTAGGTCCATATCGTCATTTGATAAATTGGCGAAGCGGTTCATGGAGCAGTTCTAGGTTCATATAGGTTAACCAAAGGATGCTATGTCGTTGTTAAATATGGATGTTCGTATAGATCTTGAAAAGATTTTCAAAAATATTTGATGCTGCAGTAACGGAGGTGAGCAACCCTATGGAAGAGATTGTGCCGATGCTGCTTATAAATGGGGTTCATGCAAGATTACTTATGGAAAATGGCTCAAAAGAAAAACCCACCTACTTTAAAAAATTTTATCGTAAAGAATCTTAATATCTATGCTTGGAAGTGGTAGATTTGGTGCGGGAATGGTTGTCAGCGGTCATGAAGGAGTGAATAGTGCGATTCAAAGCAACATACATGTTAAACAGAGTAATGATAGTATTGGAAAAGTTGGTAATAATAACAATAAAAGAAAGAATTGGAATGCTAGTGGAAAGAAGCAAGGAAAAAAAAAGCATTTATGTTTTATTCACACAGAAGATTAATTGAAATTGACGGGTTCTGTTGAGAATATTTGCCTTGCTATGCTTGTACCAAGTGTTACAAAAAGTTTCCCTAAAGGTGGGAACTAAAAAGGTACGATGCTTTGGCAAGTACTGTCACTTCTATGAGACTCACGGGTGAAATGCGAATGAATGAAGAGATCTAAAGGATGTCATTAAGGATTTGATAAGAAAGAAAAATCTACAGCAATATGTTCAAAACTCACACGTTGGTGGGCAAGCTGATAACCGACCTCAGGGGCAATTAGCCCAAGGAAATCAAGCTCGGTCAAGTGGAGAAGGCCGTGATAGATAGTAGGCAGGATATATCTATACTATATCTTGAGGTCCGCATCCTATGGAATGGAGTTGAAATGAAATGGAGCATTATGGTAGCTCCTTGTGCCATGCACCTTGGGAGAAGAATTATGCCACATAAGAGGGAGGTTTAAAGCAACAAAAGAGAATAGATAGTGATGTTGTGTTTAGAAATATAAAAGCTAGTAAGGTTGAAGTGTTGATGCTTGACTCAATTGTCATTGTGGTCTCTATTAGGCCGACGATAGTGCAACGCGTGCTTATTGATTGTGAGAGATTGGTGAATATACTTTTTAAAAACACCTTTGATAAGATGCTATTAAGTACGAAAGTGCTACGACCATGTAAGTTATGCATCCAAGGATTTACTAGAGATGCAAAAGATTCTATCAGGTGCATCAAGTTATCTATTGAGTTAGGAGAAGGAGACCATAAGACAGAATATTTACCGAATTTTGTAGTGGTGGATGGGTTCTTTGCCTATAATGCTTTCTTGGGCCTACTGGCCCTTGTTTACTTTCAAAGTGAACTTGTTCTTTGGTAAATGATAATGAAATTTCCTATAGAAGAATCAAGTGGGGGCGATTGATGGTGACCAAAGCATAGGTCATAGATGCTATATCGCCCAGCCCAAAAAGGCCAAGCGATAGGAGAGGGGGAGACTGCAAAGAATCCTCTTCGCATCATGTCTACATATGCATAGCAACTATTGCCCTAGCCTTGGCTCAGATTGAATAGCAAATTTTATAAATCTATGGATCCACGAAAAGAGTCAGAAAAGGTGAGGGCAGCCTCTATGGAGATGACGATTGATGTTTTGGCAGATGATGATAATCTTATGAGGGTTGTCGAAGTAAAGTCTTAACTTTTCTTACAGATGAGAAAAGAGTTATTAGGGTTCCTTTAGTCTAATAAGGACATATTTGCTTAGACACATTCTGATATGTGCATGATATCCCCTGAAGTTGCATGTCACAGGCTGAGTGTGAACCAAAGTTGCCCTCCTATAAAATAAGAAGGGATGTAGTATGGAACTAGAGCAATCCATTAGGGTGAATGAAGAAGTGGATAAGTTAAAGGAAAATAGCCTCATCCGTGATGCGTTTTACCCAAAGCAGGTATCAAATCCAATATTTGTCAAGAAGGCAAAGGAAAATAGAGTATATGCATTGACTTTTCGAATTTAAATAAGGCATGCCTGAAGGACTACTTTCTTCTACCATGATCGAAACAGCTAGTGGATGGAATAGCCAATAAGAATTGTTGTCTTTTATGGATGTGTGCTCCAGCTACAATCAAATTGCATTGCATTTCCCAGATTGTGACAACCGCCCTATACCACCGGCACCAATAATATTAAAATGTGTGCAGCTGTCATGCCCAGTTAATATAGGACAATAATAAAAGCTGGAAATGAAACAAATATAGCATATAACCTATTGAATATCTCACAATGCATGAATAAAATATAATAATACAGATTTAACAAGAGAAATGGTAATAATTATTTAAACAAATCATTAGAACACAGATCCACAAAGTTATATACAAATATAGTAGAGTTTATACAAGGAAAATAAACACAACAGCTATCTCATAACAAGAAAATAAGTGTTAAGGCTCTCTAGTGATGCACAATGAAATAAGCATAGAAATCCATATAAGTATATATGAAGAGATAGCTCAATCTAGCTTGTCCTTCGCATACCTACTGTGTTATTTAGACTCGTTATCTAGTTTACTCATTCAAGAGTACCCAAGATAATAAGAAACAAAGCATAAAACATTGGGTCAGACAACAGTCTGGTGTGAACGCTAAATGCATTTCAAAATACTATGCATGTAATTATGTAAGGAACATAAGTACACGAATCATACATGACCTGTCCCTGCAACCAAAGAGTTAGCACATAACATCTAATATGCTACTTTACAAATAACATAAAGGTGCTCTACTCAAAATAAGGATATCGGCTATCTAGGTATTCCTATCTCCAGTACCTACTCCCAATGATATCTCCAAGTGAAAGCCTAAAAAGCAACTAAAGCAACCATAACATCTATCACACTATAACTTCATGTGCCCTGAATATATGATAACTGGTATGGCCTCCTTACTAAAAGGGACTAACAGAAATCTCGATTTTCAACGTACTTTCATATCACGCAGCCCAAAGCATGATATAAGACTCATAGCCCAAAGATAGACACTAGATCCAAAGCCACTAGTCCAGGGTAGATCTACTCCATTGATCCATGGGTGTCCCCACCTATAATATCCCTGCTGCGAGTACAATAGAAAATGCTCCAAGTATCAACTATTCCTTAGCACATACAACCGAGCTCTCCTTTACTCCATTCAGATCTGAGCCCTTTTCTCAATTAAGATTCCATTGTTCGGAACCCTTCACGTTCCTATTCCATGGCTCACTCCTCTATCAAGCCACCATCTTTAGTACCTACTCCCTTCATGAGTTACCGACCGAAGATACAAAGCTTTTATCATGTTATTACATCGCCATCCAACGCTCAAGCGAATGAGCTACAATATGATCTATAGAGTCCCCTACTTCCTCCTTGTACAAGCCTGACCCTATAGCTCTCACCAAAACAACTCGATACCGAGTCAAAATGACTTGGCACCGAGTCATTTACTTATCCAATTTTTGCTAAGTAAATCACTCTACCTGTAGTACTTCCTTCTCTACTACTTTAGACCTCGACCCATTCATCAAAATAGCTACGCCCCCAATCTAAAGCACTCAACTCTAAGTTCCAGAAAAAACTAGGCATAATACCCAACACTTAGCCAATCTCCTACATCTTGTTATGAACAACCTCCATAGCCATGCTCTATCCGTCCATCAAGTTGACCGATCCATCCGAGTTTTCAAAATAACTCAGTACCGATTATTCAACTTGGTGCCAAGTTGAGTCCTTATCAAATATTGAGGTGTGAATTATACTACAAGCTCCACCCTTTCTCCAGAGCCTCTGCTCCAAGTTTCATCCAATTCCCACCAACTTTGCCTCCAATTTGCCAAATTCACCAATCTATCTTCCTAAGCATCCAAAACACTAGTAAAAAAACATCAAAGAATGACACACAAGCATATAATAACATGCATATACATCCATTTATACAAGCAATGCGCAAGAATTTGATAAACAAACCAATTCTAATTTAAATGTACATATTACATGCGCATACGAACATGAATAAGGAGAATTACTAAATCGTATTTGAAAACCATTTCAAAGGTTCATAAATTTGGGTCATAAGTATATGGTAACATGTGCTTAAAGTTAGAAAAGGTTTTAAGCCCAAAAATCACGTTAAAACGTGTAATCCAACCTTATAAACAGCATAGGATAGTGAGATGGCATAAATCACTCACCAATTAACAAACCAACCAATTCTCGCCTAGACCAATGTGGACAGCAATAGGAAGCAATACAAATCAACCAAATGATGATCTCTATCTTCTAATTGATGATTTTCTCTCTAATTAATGATTTAGCTCAATTTAGAGGGTAATTTATGTGATTTTGGATGAATCAAGGGTTAACACGGGTTTAGATCTTATTTGGAAAGAGAGAAAAGTTTTAATTTGACTCCTATGGCCCTTTGTTTACATAGGTCACGAATTAGACTAATGGGCCTACTTATGGGCTTAATTAATTACACATTAATACCGACCAATAACAATTTAAACTTAAACCAGTCATAACTTCCTAACCGTAAGTCTGTTTTTCTGTTATGACTACTTTACGAAATGAGAAACAATCATCCTAAAGCAATAGAACTAGTTTAAGACCCTAATTTGACTCGTACCAAAAGTTATATCATAAAAAAAATTTTAGGTTTTAAATAGTCACATAGAAATTAGAGAAAAATCAGAGGTGTGTATAATATCTCTAAGAGTAATATCCTAAAATAATAGAATCATACGATCTCATATAAGTAAGATAAAAATATTTTACAATCCAACAATACGTAAAATAAGGGTTGTTACATTCTCCTCCTTTAGGAATTTTGCCCTCAAAATCCCTCAACTAGTCATGAAATCAGCAATCATAGTTGCTCTGCATGCCTAACAACCATATTCAATCATCAACCATATCAAACAAGCATGCAATCAATGCTGAACATAACCTAGCATGCCAAGTGCTAACCTATCAAATGAGATATACAATGGTGAAAGTAGATAATATAAACGATAGATCTTACCATTCAAAGAGCTCCAGACACACAGTCCTCATGCTTCCCTCAGTTTCCCATGCACAATCGTCATTATTTCTGCTCCATTGTACCTTTACTAGCTCTACTGACTTTCTCCTAAGCTGTTTCATATTGTGTCCAACAATATGAACATGCCTACGAGATTTCGAAACTTCTGGTTCGACTCAACATCTTCAAATTGATTTGGTGTAATCGTTATGCCTGAGTCATGCATAAATTTTCATAGATAGGAGACATGAAAGACATTGTGTGCGCCCATCTTTTGAGGTAAGTCAACCCTATATACTAACTTCCCAATCCGTTGTATTATCAAAAGGTCCTACGATGCTTGGGCCAACTCCCCTTATTACCAAGTGAAACAACATTATTCAAAGGAGATACCTTCATGAAAACCATATTCCCAACAAAAAATTCAAAATCTTTTTATCTTTTATCAGCTTAGCTCTTCTGTCGATCCTGAGCAGATTTCATTCGTTGTTGAATGATCCTAATCTTTTCTGCAATTTCTCTAATCATATGTGGCCTAAGTACCAGTTTCTCGCCCGCTTTCCATCAACATGAAGGAGCGTTACACGATCGGCTATACAATGCTTCATAAGGAGCCAAACCAATATTCGACGGATAACTATTGTTGTATGCTAACTCCACCAGATGTAGATGGTCATCCCATGATCCTCCAAAATCTATAATGCATGCTTGTAAGAGAACTTCCAATATACGATTTACACTTTCGGTTTGCCCATCCATTTGTGGGCGGTAAATAATACTAAGATGCAACTCAGTCCCTAATGCCTCATGTAAGTTCTTCCAAAACCCACTAGTGAACAACGGGTCTCGGTCACTCACAATGCTCTTTGGTACACCGAGAAATCGTATTATCTGTTTTAAATACAACTTCACCTACTTAGATGTCGTTCTACTTGACTGATGGGTATAAATCTAGCGCTTTTGGTCCATTGATCAACCACGACCCAAAGGCTATCATACCCTTCTCGAGTCCTTGGCATTCCCTTATTAAAATCCATCGATATTGCCCCCATTTCCACTCAAAAACTTTTAGCAGTTGTAATAATCCACTTGGTTTCTTTTTCTCTACCTTTACCAATTGGCAGTTCATACACTTCGAGATGAATGTCCCAATATCCTTCTTCATACCTTCCCAATAATGGTTTACTTCATATTTCGTTACATCTTATTACATCCATGATGTCAACCCAGAATGGTGGATTCTCATAGTACTTCATCTCTCAATCCATCAATATCGAGAACGTATATTCTTTCATCCTTATGGAGCCAACCTTTTCAGTCGAGTCTGTATTGCTTCATAACCTCAGTCTTTACTCCTTCTAGTATCATCGTTATGATCTCCGCCAGCCTATCATCTTGCTTCTGACTAGCACCAATCCTTTCTATTAGATTTGGTCTGATCGATAAACTTGTCAACATCTCTAGTTCTAGCTCGCAACTTCCATTCCGAGAACATTGCTCCCAAATTAGAATGTCTTCTATTAAATGCATCGGCAAATGTATTCCCTTTTCCTGGTGTATAGGAAATGCTAAAATCATAGGAGGCTAAGGACTCTAATCACGGTTGTTGACAAAGGTTGAGACAAAAGGTACCTCAAGGATTTGTTGTCTGTAAACAGCTCAAACCTTTCTCCTAGCAGATAATGCCTCTACATCTTCAAAGATAAAACTATCGCCATCAATCCCTAATCATGAGTTGGATAATTTCTCTCATGTGGCTTCAGCTATCAACTGGCATATCCAACTACTTTTCTCTTCTACATAATGCTGCACCCAATCCAGTACCATAGGCATTTGTATATACCGCCAAATCCGCATTCCCACTTGGAATGGTTAATAGTGGTGCACTCATCAACCTCTCATTCAGACTCACAAACGCATGCTCACACTTTGCATCCTAAACAAAAGTATGATTCTTATTCGTCAAATTAGTCAACAGTGCTGCTATCTTTGTGAAGTCCTTGATAAGACGACTATAGTAACTTGCCAATCCTAGGAAACTCCTTACATTCATAGCATTCTTAGTTTGATTCCAATTTTGAACCGCTGCCACCTTCGTACGATCCATTGCTATACCTTATCTAGAAATGACATGACCCAATGCCCTCACTTCTTTTCTCTAGAAGTAACACTTAGAGAACTTCGCTCTTAACCTGTGCTTTCTCAACACCTCTAGCACAATCCTCAAGTGCATCTTGTGCTCTTCTTCGGGTTCTGGATTAAGTCAGAATATCATCCATGAATATAGCCATGAACTTGTTCAACTGGTCTTTGAAAACTCGATTCATGAGATCCATAAAGTATGTCGGAGCATTGGTCGACCCGAACGGCATCACCAACCACTCATAAAATTATGATAGCATACGAAACACAATAATAGGCATGCTCTTCTTTGCTACTTTAAGCCGGTGAAATCCCATTGCCAAATCCATTTGAGAGAACACCTTCGCACCGTGAACCTGATTAAACAAGTCATCAATACATGGAAGTGGTTACTTGTTCTTCTTCAATACTTTTTTCAGCTTATGATAATCTACACACAACCTCAAAGAGATGACTACCTTATTTGTGAATACTACTGGTGTGCCCCACTCAGATATACTCCTTCGAATGAACCCTCTCCTAAATAGGTCATTCACTTGCATCCCTAAATTCTTCTACTCTCTAGGTTCCATATGCCTCAAAGGCATAACTATAGGTCTAGCTTCCTTCACTAAGTCTATACGAAACTTAATCCCTCTATGCGGCGGCAATCCGGTCACTTATTCAAATACATTCGGATACTCTCTAGTGATAGGCACAGATAACAACCCCTCCTTTGGAACTTCAAGTGAATATAGAAAGCTAACCATGACCCCGTCCTCTGGTAGTTAGCTAATCACTACCGTTCACCCCTTCCACATCCTTGATTGTCACGAATAGCTTCTTGCAATCCACTATCGCCGCATATTTCTTTAGCCAGTCCATTCCCAAGATAATCCCAAACCCAACAAAATTTAAGACAAAGCAATCATAAACAAAAGGGCATCCATGACTCGATAACACTAGGCCATGAAAAACCATGCAAAATCTAGTAAAGCCTCCAATAGGGTTCATCACGACCAAAGGTTGGTTTACTATCTTTGTTCCCAATCCCAATCTGTCTACTAGATTACTGGATATGAACGAATGTGAAGCCTTGTTATCAAACAAAACATGAACGAAAACATCTTTAATGAAAATCATACCTTAAATAACGACCCCCTTTACCTTCTTCTTCACTGAGGGAGCAGTTTACGAAGTAGGGACAACCTCCAAAGCTTATATTTTCACAACCTGCTTATCCTTCATCGCTTTTGGACAATCCTTCTTCAAATTCCCAAGCTCATCACAATTATAGCACTTATGCTTCTCATTCACTTTGCAATCCTTAATAAATTGACCCTTCTCCTTTCACTCATAATAATAGCTACTCTACCATATGGATACAGATTCTCGAATGGCTTATCTATGTGGTCTACTACTTTTCTCTAAAATAGTTATCCAAACCAATGATGAACTTCTCATTCTTTCTTAATGGAGTGTCTTGCATCCCATACTTTAATAAAGCATCGAATTTTGCAACATACTCAAAAACTTACATCACTCCTTGCTTAAGACTAGCAAACTTTCTAAACGGCATCGAATTCTGAGCAGTCAGAATGAACTTCTCTTCAAACCTTGCTTTGAACAAGTCCCACGTAAACTGATATTCTGAGGTAGAAATGGTAATAGACTTCCACTAGTTCATAGCTCGTCCTCGAAGTTGCTTGGAGGCCAGTTTCCTTTTCATAGCATCATCATTTTCCATATCACTAAATATGCGCTCGCAGGTATCGAACCGATCATACAGTTCTATGGCCGACTCAATTCTGTGGAAGGGTTTTCCTCCTAGAGTAGAATAGCCTTACTCAACTTGGCAAAATCAGCCATATGCCCTTACATGAGAGCATCTCCACCAATAGTTAAAAAGGAGCAGCAGCTTGAACATTTCTCATCATAGTTGCCATCATAGCATTCAACATCGCTTGAAAGTAAAGTGTAGCAGCCCCAGGCCTTGCTCCTTCCACAATTTTCGAAGCAGAATTCCTCATAGTATTTCTTGTATGCCGACTCATTCTTAATAATAAGAATGATCAGTCACTCATAAAGAATACTGTGCATATGGCGCTCATGTGCATGCGACTTATACTATATAATATATTACCATATAGCTTTAAAAACCAAAATATATAACAAGTACGCACTCTTTCGTACATACATATACTATCAATCTAGTCTAAGATGATAAATTCTTCCTTGTCTCTACTAGATCCTGTTATCAACTCAGGTTAGTCGTGTAACCAAAGCTCTATTACAAATGTGATGACTTCCCTATACCAATGACACAAATAATATCAAAATAGTATGGTACAGTTGTGCTGGATCGATATAGCACGACCACAAGGTTGAAATGAAACAAATACAGCAATATAACCTGTTGATATCTCGCAGCGCATGGATAAAATATAATACCATAGATATAACAAGAGACACGATAATAACTATATAAACAAATCATCAGAACACGGATCTACAAAGTTATATACAAATGTAGTAGAGTTTATAGAATGGAAATAAATCCAACTATCTCATAATAAGTAAATAAACAGTCACTATTAAGGCTCTCCAGTGCTGCACAGAAGAATAAGCGTAGATATCCATATAAGTATATAATATGAGATAGTTCCATATAGCTCGTCCTCTACATAGCTATTGTATCGCCTAGACATGTTATCTAGTCTACTTGTTAAGTACCAAAGATAATAAGAAACAAAGCATAAAATCTTAAGTCGAACAATAGTGTAGTGTGAGCGGTAAATGAATCTCAAAATACTATGTAGGTAAATATGATAAGGAACAGAGGTACACGAACCATACCTGACTTGTCCCTGCAACCAAAGAGCTAGCACATAACATCATAATATGATAGTTTACAAATAACATAATGGTGCTCTACTCAAAACAAGGATACAACTTTCCAAACATTCCTATCTCCGATACATACTCCCAATGATATCTCTAAGTGATAACGTAGAAAGCAACAAAAGCAACCATAACATCCATCAGGCTATCCACATTATCACATCATGCACCTTGAATATATGATAACCCATATGGCCTCCTTACTACAGGGACTAGTGGAAATCCCAATTTTTAGTGCATTCTCATATCACCTAGCCTAAAGCTAGATACATGTCATGTAGCCCAAAGCTAGACACTAGAGCCAAAGCCACTGGTCTAGGGTATTCAGATCCACTTCATAAATCCATGGGCATTCCTGCTTATAATACCCTTGCTTCGAGTACAAATAAAAACACTACGGGTATCAATGATTCGTTAGCACATACATCTGAGCCCTCCTTTGCTCCATTCGAATCCTTGCGCTTCCATTGCTCATCAAGTTTCCATTATTCAGAACCCTTCACGTTCCCATTCCATGGCTCACTCCTTTATCAAGCTGCTATCTTCGATACCTAATCCCTTCAAGAGTCACCAACCGAAGATATAAAGACTTTATCATGCTGTTACATTGCTATTTAGCACTAAAGAAAATGATCTAACACCTCTAGAATAATCTATATAATCCTCTTCTTCCTCCTCAGACAAGACCGACCTCATAGCTCTCACCAAAATAACTCGGTACCGGGTAAAATGACCCAGCACTAAGTCATTTACTCAGCCAATTCCGATTAAGTAAGTCACTTTACCTCTAGCATTTGTTTCTCTAGTGCTTCAGACTAACCCAATCATCAAAATAACTCGGTCCAAATCTAAAGCACTCAACTCCAAGTTCTAGAAACAACTCGGCATAATACCCAAAAATTAGCAAATATCCTCTATCTTGGTCTAGACAACCTCCACTAGCCACGCTACACCCATCCAACAAGTTGACCGATTCATCCGAGCCTTCAAAATAACTCTGTACCGACTCTTCAACTCGATATTGAGTCGAGTCCTTAGCAAATCTTGAGGTGCGAATTATACTACAATCTCCTCCTGTTCTCTTGAGTATCTCCCCAACTTTCATCCAATTTCGACCAACATTGCCTTAGATTTGCCAAATTCCCAACCTATCTTTCTAAGCATCCAAAACACTAGCAAACAACATAAAAGTACAACATACAAGCATAAAATAACATGCATATGTATCCATTCATACAAGCAATAAACAAGAATATGATAAACAAACTAATTCTAATCTAATCAACATATTACACACACATATGAAGATGACAAGGAGAATTACTAAATCATTTTTGAAAGCAATTTTAAAGATTCACAAATTTAGGTCATACTCATAACATAACATGTAATTAAAGTAAGAAAAGGTGTTAAGACCGGAAATCATGTTAAAACGTGTAATTCTACCATTTAAACATGCATCAGATACTGAGATGGCATAAACCACTCATCGATTATCAAAATCAACCAGTACTCGTCTAACTCCAATGCAGGAAGCAATAGAAAGTATGCAAATCAACCAAAATGATGATCTCTATCTTATAATCGATGATCTTCTCTTTAATTAATGATTTAGCTAGATTTAGAGAGTAATTTATGTGATTTTGGATTAATCTAGGGTTGATAGGGTTTAGATCTAATTTGAGAAAGAGATAAAAGTTTTAATTTAACTCTTACGGCTTCTTATTTATACCGATCTCGAATTAGACAAATGGACCAAATTATAGGCTTAATTAATTACACATCAATACTGGCCAGTAGCTATTTAAACTTAAAACGGGCATAACTTCCTAATCGTAATTCTATTTCCTACTATGATGACTTTACGGAATGGGAAACCATCATCCTGAAGCAATAGAACTAGTTTGAGATCAAACTTCGACTCCTATCAAAAGTTATAGCTCAAATAAGTTTTCAAGGTAAAAATAGTCACATATAAATTTAGGAGAAATCGTAGGTGTGTAAAATGTCCCAAAGAGTCATATCCCAAAATTATAGAATCATACGACCTCAAGTAGATAAAATAAAATTATTTCACGATCCTCGGATATGTAAAATACGAGTCGTCTCACAGACCAAGAGCATATGAATTTTATCGCAGATTTAGGGTCGTACTGCTATAGAAACATGCTTTTCGATCTAAAGAATGCTGCAGCTACATATCAACATTTAGTTAACAAAAATGTTCAAGGAACAAATTTAATGGATGATGAAATTTTATGTGGATGATATACTCGTGAAATCACGGAGATTGGCAGATCACATGGGCAGTCGTTCAAAAATGTTCGATGTGCTTTAAAAGTGGAATGAAATTTAATCTAGCATATCATTATTTTGGAGTTAGGTCAAACATCCTTTTGGGTTTCATTGTAAATGCGAGGGGTATTGAAGCTAATCCGAAACAGATCAAAGCATTTAAAATGATTACTACCCCGAAGATAAAGAGAGAAATTTATAATAAGCCGCCTTTTTCGACTCTCGGGTTCAACGCCCGTACGATGTTAATACCTCAAGAATCCAAAAGGGCGAGTCTTTGGGATATTATAACAAGAAACAAAAATAGATCTAAGTCATTACTTTCAAAATCACACAGCATAAATAAAAAAAGTATCATATATCAATAACCATAACCAATTCATAAGACCATAGTACTTATATAATGTCATATGCATATGTCTTTACAACACCAATCAAACCCAATCCATATATGCAACCAAATCCAAGTTATAATATATATTTACACTATTTACAATATGTAAAATTAGTTCCTTGTACCCCGTACCATCTCCACTCTATGCTTCATTAACCTTGAGGGATAAACAAAGCGGGATATAGGAGTGGGTTAGGAACATGGCTAAATGAACATCCTACCTACTTCACACATACTACAAAGCAATACTATAATGTGAAAAGCATCTAACTCATCCCAAAATCCACCTCGCATCTTACCTGTTACGTCATAATTAACTTATCATATACACCTAGTCCTACTGCCTGCAGTATAGGATTGTATCGCGTGAAACTCATGTTGGACTCACATCGTGCACTACAAGGTTGCCTATTGTTCGTACCTTGAATATAAAACTAGACGCAAGTCTTGGACTTTCCTCTTGCACTATAGGATTGCTTAACATCCACTCCTCCAAGCTAGAGCATTGAAGCACTATAAGGGTGCATCGCAATGCTAGGATCACCGACTTATGGCATAGGCTCATATCCTAGGTCGCCAACTTGCACTTGTACATATTTGTATCATCATTAAACTAATTATATCACTGAATAACATACAATCCAACTCCATAAAACTATCAACATCCACATAACTCTCCTTGGATCTATAACATTGAAAAACAACCCTAAAAATGTCTCCAAATGTCACATAAAATAGAAGAAATGGAATTCGAATCACTGGGATATGGTTCGATTTGAGTACATGTTCCAAATGGATCTGAATACGGCTATTGGTCATTCCCAATCGCAATTAGCGATCGATTGGTCAACAAGTCATGCTATTGGTCGTAGACCTATGGCAAGCCTGGGTCGAATTTTTGCATTTTGGTTTGTCATTTCTTCTATGATCACATCTAGATGATGTCTATTCAATCCTATACCTTAACACAACATACACGCACACACATACACACACACACAAATACATACATACATACATATACATGCATATTTAAAATTTAGATGTAAATTAATAAGATTTGGTGTTATATCCATCAAAATTGTAAAATTAGTATATATGTTAACATATTTCTTACTGTAATTCAACTTTTTCCCTATCTCATTAATTATATTACTTAGATCGGAAATTACTTAATATATATATATATATATATCATATTATAAGCATTATATCATCATTAAAGCATTAATTTTGCATTATCTTGCATTTGGAGATGGAATCACTCGCCAAATTGCTCTTTAATGCACTGATCTTCGCTGCCTGGACTCCTACTTCACTGTACCTCCTTCGGTATTATATGGATGCATAGTATTCTTCGTCAACTTTGCAATTTCGCTGGTTTCATATGAATCCATTAAAAATATGAAAAGATATTATAATTTGAAGTTTGGGGAATGGAAAAGAATGAAGTGATGGTAGTTTTTGAATGGAGAAAAAGAAGCTACATTTTCTCTGGTTAGGCTTTTATAGATGGAGGGAAGGATAATAGTCGCCAAGTTTTCAAAATTCAAATTTTGGCGCTCACTAACTCGACACGATTAACCGATAAGTATTTTGTATGATTTCCACACTATACAAATATATATCCTACACAAATCAGAAAAACGAGACGGTGCAATGGCACATGTTTGTTGTCAAATTCCAAAGCCGGAAAATGACCATTTTGCCTTCCCTTATTTTTTATTATATTAATTACAAATTAAATCTAATTATTTGATATTATTGTATTGTTAAAATAACTCAAACTTTTGGGGTATTACATTGTTCCCCATAAAAGAATTTCATCCTCGAAATTCCTAAGGAAGAGAAATAAATAATATAATGCTTATATCATTCGTTAAACACATATCAATACAAATATAGCATCCAACATACCTAATAAGATTAAATGAGTCTAAAAAATAGTATAAACAACATATAGATATGAATGATGCCATGTAACTTGCGGTTTCTATACATATGATGTTGAAATGCAGTTAATGCATCCTATATGAATGCAATAAGAAGACCTATCAAACATGAATACATGAACATATATGGTAATTTTAAATCTAATAATTCCTACCCTAGAACTCAAATCATCTAATACCAAATCTAACTAAGAATAACTTAACTATAAGAAATCTAATTGAATAAGGAACATATCAGAAAAGAGTTGGAGATGAGTAGTCTTCATCTTCTCTTCAAGCTTCTATGTACTCTAAGCCAGGTCGCTCCCCCATTGTAATCTAACTAACTTCACCACTTTATTCCTATGACATTTCATCCTATTTTTCATAATATAGGATGGAAATGGGATGAACTCGACTCAGGTTCAACTCTTCCTTCTCCAATTGACTAGGCTCAAATACAATGGCCGAGTCATGTACATTTTTGCGCAAATAGGTCACATGGAATATATGATAGACTTCCACCATTTTCTCTAGAAGCTTCTCCCTATATGCTAGACTCTCCATCCTATCCGAAACCAGAAATGGACCAACAAATCAACATGCAAACTTCCTCGAATTTTGGAACCATATGACCATCTTCATTAAGACCTAATCTCCAACCGCAAACTCCAAATTTGTTTACCTCTTATTAGCATATGGCTTTTACTGACCATACACAGCTTTCATCTTTTTCTAATAAGCTTCACCTTCTTCATAGTGTTTCTAACCATGTAAAGACCCAAAATGATCTTATTCATAAACTTCCTCCAACGTGATGGTGACTTACATGGTCTTCCATATAATGCTTTGAATGGTGGCATGCATGTACTAATCTTGTAGCTGCTATTGCAGGAGAACTCCACTAGAGGTAGTTGATCCGTCCAAGATCCTCCAAAATCCAATATACATGCCCTCAAAAAATCTTCCATCATTCGGTTCATTCTCTCAGTCTGTCCATTGGTTTGCGAGTGATATATTGTGCTTAGATTTAGCTTAGTCCCTAATGCATCTTATGGACTCCTCCAGAATTCACGTGTGAAAAGTGGGTCTCGATCACTTACTATACTTGCTAAAACTCCATGTAGTTAAACCACCTCTTTGATATACTATGCCTTTAGTGTCATCGCTATCCTTGTACTCATTACCAGAATAAAGTGCGCGCTTTTTGTGAGTCGATCCACTATAACTCATATACTTTCATTTCCAATCCTACACCTAAGTAGTGTATCCACAAAATCTGTAGATATGCATTCCCACATCACTATGGTACGTCTAATTGAATCGATAGCCCACTTGGTTTCTTTTTCTTTGCTTTCATCCATTACGGCATGTCTTCATCTTGATACATCTTATCTCCTCTTTGATGAAGAGTAATCCTACAATGATGGAATTCATTGAAGACTTTACCTATCAATTCCTTGACCTTCGGTACATACAACCTTCCTTCCCTCTTTAAATGGGCCATTTGGTCTTTGGAGCAATGATCCAATCGGCTAGATCATTCATGACTTCCTAATTTCTCCATGATATTAACTAATGACATGTCTATATCCTTGACTCAGTCCAATACAATATATCAATGCAGGCCTGAACTCCATCACTGCTAATGAATCAAGTGCATATTCCAATTGGGGTTGGTAATCAAACCTCAAAATAAAGACCATATTCTTCCATTCTAACAGCATAGCATTCACTTCAACATTCTTCCTACTTAACGCATCGTCAACTATGTTGTCCTTCCCTGAAGTGTAAGCAATTCAAAAGTCATATGATGATAAGCATTTCATCCACCGTTGTTGAATCAAATTTAGGTCCTTCGGAGAGAATAGGTAATTAAGGGATTTGTCGTTTGTAAACAGCTCAAATCTCACCTAACGGATAAACAGGACTTCAGTGTAAATACAATAACAACCAAATCTAGGTCGTGTGTCTAGTAATTCCTCTCATGAGCCTTAAGCTGCCGACTTGCATATGTCGCTACCATCCTTCTTGCATAAAGACAACACTAAGACTAGAACCACATGTATTGATGTACATGGAGAAAGGATTGACCCATTGGGTATAACCAAAATCGGAGCACTACTCAGCAATTCCTTTAATCCAACAAATGCCACTTCACACTCCGAATTCTATGTATAAGCCTGGTTTTTCTTAGACTAGAGGTGATGATATCTTTGCAAAATCCATAATATGATAAACTTCATCTTAACCCAAAAGGATATGACTTATGAAGCGTTCTTCTATGTCTTCTAGTCTCTAACTACATTACCTTCCCTTGATCAACCAACAATCTATCTACCGACACCACATGCATAAGGAAACAAATCTTCTTCCACCAGAAGTGACATTTTTAGAACTTATTATTCTACTGAACCTTTTTTAAGACCATCCATTACTTCTCTCAAATGATCTTCATGCTCCTCCTCACTTCTAGAATAAATAAGAATGTCATCCATGAAGACCGCTACAAACTTGTATAACTATTCTTGAAACACTCTGCTCATCAAATCCACAAAATAAGTCGAAGCATTAGCTAGCCTAACGGCAAAACAAACCACTCAAATATTCCATCCAGTGTACGACAAGTGGTCCTTCGGATACTATCTTAACTGGTGCAATCCAGTAGCTAGATCGAGCTGAGAGAAAACCTTTGCCTCGACTAACTGATTTAAGAGGTTGTCAATGCAAGGCAAGGGTTATCAAATTTTCCTCACCATCTTATTCAATTCTCGATAGTCGATGCATAACCTTAGGAAACCGTCTGCTGTAGTGCCAAATACGAAAGGCGCTCCCCACTTTGAAATGCTTCTCTGAATAAATCCTTTCTACAATAACTCTGAAACATGTTTATATAATTATATCCTCTCCTTCGAAGCCTTATGCCTATAGGGCATCACTACTAGCCTTGCGTATGTCTCAAGATCGATCTGAAATCAAATTTCTCTTTAGGGAGGAGGATCAGAAACTTCTTCAAATACATTTGGAAAATATTTCACTTTGGGAGTAGACGAGAGCTCTTCTTATGATAGGCTAAGTGAATATAAATATGTCCCTATAATAGAAATATTGGGATCACAATATAAAATCAAATTAAGTCCTTCATCATCCCTCAATCGAACTATATCACAATCTAACACTATCCCATAGCACAGCATCCAATCCATTTCAAAAATCAACCCGCATCCGCTAAAGTTTAATACATATGCATTACAAGGGAACTATGCACCACAGATGATCCAATTTAAGGTATGACATAACATCAATAAATAGGTCGACCCCCCTTTAGAATTCGATAATGAAATAGATTCATGCACAATGTCGGGTTAAAGGATTAAACTATCAACTAATGCACTTACTATGAATGAATGAGATGCAAGTGGAAAATTTAGTACGAACAAGAGAATTGTATAAAGTCAACATACCTTCCATCACAATCTATTTCACTTTCTTGTCAATTGAAAGTAGTGCAATACTTGATGTTGGAAAGACATCCAGAGTATATGCCTTGACCACTTGACCTTCGTTCTTCAAAGTTGGGCAATCTCTCTTCATATGACTAACTGATCACAATTGTAGCACTTTACCATATGCTGAGTTAGAACCAATGTATAATCGTTTGATAGATGTCCCACCTAATTACAATTATGGAATCTACCCCTTGAAGGGTTCACCCTACAGTTGTTTACAATGTGCCCCAGCTTCTGGTATCTATTATAAGTAATCACTTGTTTCTAGCTTTGTCCTCCTTGTTGTCCATTACCTTTACACTTACCTCGTTGCTGTCCCTCTTCTTCCTTAACTTGATCCTTAATCATAGTCCCATTCAAAGAATTCAATATGCTTCCTACACTAGTCCCTCAACCACAGGACCTTATGGAATCTAATTCAATGAAATTCCCTCATAGGTGAGTTCAAGCCCTTCAAAACCTATAATGCCTTCTTCTCCTGGGTGTTCACTGACTCAAGACCAAACCTAGCCAATTCATTAAACTAACCGATATACTCCCCAACCATCATCTCTCCCAGTTTAAAGTGAATAAACTTCTCCAATAACAGATCCCTCTCAGCTCAAAAAAATAACTTCATCTCAAACTTCCTATTAGGCATTCACTAAGCAATACTGCCCACATCTACCTGTGTTGTCACCACTTCCTACCAACATGCTGCCTCAATTTGCAAATGCTAAGATCCCAGTTGCATTAGGGTAATATCACCAGTGCCTAAGAAGTTGAAAATCTTCTCATACATGCTAAGCCATTCCCGAAGCACCGAGTATAGTTCCATCCCCACAAAAGGCTTCCTACTAAGACTGGAGAAATCCCTACATAGCTTAAGAAAGTAAACAATTTTTGGTGTTTGGGCTGGAATCACACCTTGGGCAGTAGTGGTAGTGGTGGCTATGGGTTTAATGGAGTTGATAGTAGTTTGACCCATTACTTTAATATAACATCTGAAACATACTAGAATATTAACTCTGAGGATGTTTAGGTATATGTCTAATCGGGTGCTAGTCCTAGATTTGGTGTGTAACCTACCAGTATTGGCTGCATTGGTTTCTATTCCAGCTTGGGTTGAATTATTCATTTTTGGTTATTTGTAAAAATGGGATTCATTAGCGACTCCAATATAGATAGTAAAAAAAACTGGAACTATAAACGGTGTGTGCATATGTGCTTGACTCCTACATAACATATATATATATATATATAACTAATAGAAATTAAAAATGTGCTCTTCAATATGTTCCTAATCTTGTTTTAAGGTTGTGTTTTGCTTTGATATCAAAACTAACAACCAGCCACTTTCAATCCTTGGGTTCACTGCCTGAACCTACGTTTAATACCTCGAGAACCGAAAAGCTTGAGCCATTAGGATATAATGAAATGGAATAAATATGACTCTAAGTAATAACTTTTAGAATTTCATAGTGTAAGGATACAAAGCATAATATATAAATATCCATGACCAATTCATGACACTGTAGTATTTACACAATGTCATATGCATATGTCTTTACAGTGCCAATCAAACTCAAACTATATACATAGTCACTCCAAGTTATTATATTTATGAACATTACTTATAATATGTACAATAAGTCCTTGTCTCTTGTACCATCTTGACTCATGCTCCATCATCCTAGAGATATAAATAAAGAGGGAAAATAGGAGTGGGTCGGACATATGTCTAAGTGGGTAAATCTTACCTACTCATCATATACTACAAAGGCAATATCATAATGTGATAAGTATCTGACTTGTTTGAAAATCCACCTAGCATCTCAGCAGTTACATCATACTTAACCGATCGTATACACATGGTCTCGTCGTTTGTGGTATAAGATCTTATCAGATCAATCTCGTGTTAGACTCACTTACTTGGATTCGCCTCATGTGCTAAAGTCACATATTCTACACACCTTAAGTATAAAACCGAACTAAAACCATAGACTTTCCTCACGCACCACAGGATAGCCTAACATCCACTCCTCCATACTGAACCACTAAAGCACTATAATGGAGCATTGCAATAACCGGATCACCTACTTATGTCACATGTTCATATGTTGGGTCACCAACTTAATCTACAGGCTCGTACACATTTGCATCGACATAAAACTGATTTAATCATCGAAAAACATGTAATCCAACTTTACCAAATTATCAACATATACATAATTCCCCTTGGGTTTGTAGCTTCAACGAACATTCTTGAAAATGTCTTCATACTTTGCTTAAAATAGAAGAAACAGAATTGGAACCAATAAGAATGGCCCAATTCAGGTCCAGGTTCAAAATGGACCTGAATACGATCATCGGTCATTTACCATCGGCATGACCAGTTGATTTGTCAACGATTAAGCCAACTAGTCATGCCATGGATGGTTGGCCTATGGTTGCCCTTGGTTGAATGTTTATGTTTTAGTCCATTATTTCTCCTTCGATCGAGTTTGTTATGCCTCCAAATGATGTATATTCAATCTTATACCTTAATACTATTATATATATATATGTATGTATTATGAGGGTTAATTTATAAGATTTAGTGTTATATCCATCAGAATTGTAAAATCAGTATCTTTCTTACTACAATTCATATTTTCCCATATTCCGTTGATTATATTACTTGAATCGAAAATTACTTTACCTGTATATTGCATTATAGACATCGTATCATCATTAGAGCATTAACTTTGCATTATCTTATGTTTAGAGATGGATTCACTTACTAAATTGCTCTTTAATGCTTCATCTTTCACTGTACGGACCGTTGTATCACCAGGCCTTAAGATTCTCCATTATTCTTGTTTGGATGCATAATGTTCTTTTTCTACTTCACAGTATCCTAATTCATGTGAATCCATTAAGTATCAAGTGAGAAATCATGAGTTAAAGAGGAAAGAATAGTGAAATGGAAAAGAATGAAGTAGTGACAATTTTTGGAATGAGAAAAAGAAGTTGCATATTCTCTAGTTGGGCTTTTATGGATGGAGGGAAGGAAATAACCACCGAGTTTACAAAATTCAAATTTTGGCACTTACTAGCTCAATGAAAAATCTCCCATAATTCTTTCATATAGTGTCCAAACTAGACAAACAAATATGGTGCATAAATCAAAAAACAATTCGGGCACAATGTCATTAGCTTCATGTCAAACTCCAAAGATAAAAGATGATCACTTTTCCCTTTCTTATTTTTAATTAATATTATTTACAAATCAAATCCAATTATTTGATACTATTAGATTGCTAATATAACTTAAACTTTTATGGCATTACGAAATGTAGAGCTTGAATTGGAAAGTCATTGCACCAAGTTAATTCTTCTCCAAAAAGACCAATAATTATACATTATTCTTTGATGCCCTCAAGAAAGAAAGAGTAAAGTTCCATTGGATAAGCAAATTTGAAGCTGCATTCCAACATCTATTAGAGCATATGAAGAAACCACTAATATTATTCATGCCTTTAGAATAAGAATTATTTTACATTTACTTTGCAGTCTTGACTCACATGCTGAGTGCTACCTTGGTATGTGTGGAATTCAAGAACAAAAGGCTTATCTACTACATGAGCAAATGTTTCATTGATGCAGAGAAGAATTATACAAAATTAAAGAAATTAACATACAGTTTGTTGATTACAACGAGGGAGTTGATACCATACTTCCAAGCTCATCCAATAAAGGTGTTGACTGATCAACCGCTTTGGAAAGTGCTACATCTTTATGAGACTTTAGGAAGATTAATAAAGTGGAATATTGAGTTCATCTAGTATGATATAAATTACCATCATAGGAAGGATATTTGAGGACATATGTTGGTAGATTTCATTGTTAAATTCACAATTTAGGACGATGATGTGGAAGAAGAATCGATCTAGCTTTTTCATTAGAAGTTGTATGATGATGGAGCCTCCAACAAACATGATTTTGGGGCAAGAGTAGTTGGTAACCCTAGAATGTCAGACAATTTTTTATATTATTAAGCTAGAGTCCGAAACAATGATAATGAAGCTGAATATGAAGCGTTGATTGCAAGACTCAAGATAGTGAAAGAGGTAGGAGTCAAGCCACTATATTTTCACAATGATTCGGAATTAGTGGTTTGCTATGTTATGTTGGAATTTCAAGCTAATGGTGCAAGTCTTGCCCCTTATGTATCATGTTGGAATTTTTTGGCGACATAAGCATTAATAATGCATATCCTTAGAGAAGAGAATACGAATGCCGATTCACTAGCCAAATTAGGAAGCTTTAGGGATGCGTAGATGTAAGGCATCGTGCCAGTGAAAATTTTGACGACTCCAAGCGTCGATAAGATAGATGTTGATTAGATCCTGAAGTTTGAGGAAGAAAAGGATTCATGGATAAACCCAATTAAAGATTATTTGCTAAATGGGCTCTCTCGAAAGGAAAGAACAAATGATGAATGCTCCTACATAAGGTACCTCGGTTAATTATGCATAAAGGAGTGTTGTATTGGAGAGGATTCTCAACATCCTTATTAAGGTGTGTCGCATAGACGAATCTAAGAAGATCATTATTGATGTGCATGAAGGAAGCTATGGTGATCACACTTAAGGGCAAGCTTTAACAAAGAAGATTTTTTGTTATGGATATTTCTGATTAACTGTTAAACGAGATGCGGCTAACTATTCTAGGAGATGTAAAATATGCTAAATATTTGCAAAGATTCCAAGAGCATCTCCAATGAGCTTACACAGATGGTTTTTCCATGGCCATTTATGGTATGAGAAATAAACATTACTGGAGTGCTAAGAATGCCAAAAGATGGAGTGAAATATGTAATGGTGGTTGTGGTCTACATCATGAAATGGGCTGAAGCGTAACCACTCATAATGATCACTTCGACGAAAGTGATCTACTTTATGGAAAAGAACATCTTGTGTAGATTTGAAGTTTCACATAAAAAATCACTAACAATGGAACTCAATTTTAGAGCACTGATTTTAAAGAATTATATGCTTGGTATCAGATTGAGTAGAATTTCACAGTGGTAACACATCCAGGTGGACACGATGAATAAGATCATGAATTCTACCATCAAGAAGAGGATAAAGAGAGCTAAAGATAACTAGGTACATGAGTTACCATTAGAATTATAGGCTTATCATTCAACCTAAAAGTATGCAACTAGTCATATTCCATTTGCTTGATACCAATTGAAGCTAAGACTCCTTCCCATAGAAGGTTAAGCTGTGATCCCAAAGGTGAATGGGAGACTCTTGTTTATGGCCCTCGACATGGTTGAAGAAAAGCGAGAAGAGGCCAAACTAATGGTTGCTACTCATTGGAGAAGAGTAGCGAAGCCATACCTTCACTTATTTTGGAATGTGTATCTTTGGGTATATGATGCTTGATTCTAATTAGGAAGCTCCCTACATGATTGCATTGAAGCTTGGAAATGTAACATTCAAGCTATCAATAGTAGAAGGGATCCCAACTTCGTAGGCATTAAATAGCAAGCATCTGCGCCTATATTTCCTTGATTTTCTTCATATAAATAAGGCATCCAATTATCAATATTCAATGTAATAAGGCGATAATTTCCATTCATTTTTTCTTAAATAAAGTTGGATTTTTGAATCAATGTAATCTTACTTTTAAAGTCTACCTTTGTGCCATAAGACCAATGGCACAATCAAGCATTCTTTTTTTTGGAAACTATATGTCCGTTTATCCAAACATAGGTACTGACCAACTCCTTTTACTATGATGGGATCAAAGGAGTAGAATCGAACTGGGGTTCAATCAGATGTTTCGTCCCTTCCTATCTTATCTTTGACCAAAATCGAAGATAGGAAAGATCATGTATAGATGCTTGGAGATAGGCATCCAAGACACCAACTCCTGGGAATAGGAATTGATATAGAATCTAATCTTCTATTGGGTATACTATTGAGCTATACCAACGCTCCTATACACATGAGAAAATAAGTTATATAACCTCAGTCGCGATAATGAATCACAACTTTATTTAGGTTGATAAAGATATTTTCAACCAATAATAAACAATGTTGATTGATGATATGCAGTTTGTTTAGTTAAATGAAATTTTTTGGATTTATAATAAGCAAAACTAAGTAACAAAACACCACTAAGCAATCATAAGGATTTATTTGTATGTTAGAGTTATAGTAAATAAAAAATATTGCATAGATCGTAGACATATGAATTTATGATATAAGTAATTACATTATAGATAATTTATATTTAAACATGTAGGCAAATAAATAGGAAAGAAAAGGTAAAGTGTAATATTGTTAATGGGACAGAGTTAAACAAAAAATAAATTTCGTTACTTTTACTTTTTGAGCACAAAAATATGGGGCCCGTACCCGCATATCAACAACATATGTACATGAACACCAAGAAGGGCAAAAAGTCAAAAAATAACATCCAACAAACCATAAGATCTGCTACTTCTTTGGTTTCTTTAGCTTCTTACTGCCACTCCTGGTCGATTGCGCTTGCTCTATTTCCAAGACTCAGCCAGCGGCTTGTCTATGTCTTAATCGTAGCTGGACACGGAGATAGGAGTTGCTAGAGGGGCACTTCGAGAAGCTGGTACAAAGAGGGGCTTAGTAGAACGAGAAATTGGCTTGATATGAATTCTTGGGCTTGGAAAAGATGTAAATACTGGAGAAGGGATCTTCCTCATTCCTGACTCAAGTTTGACATTTCCCAATTTGGATGGTTCGATCACCTTCTTATTTTCCATGGAAAGATTCTCAAGCCCATTCTCGTTACTAATAGTTGGGTCATCATCAACGGAGATGTCAACGTCCTCCTAACCCTCCAAAGCCCCTTTCTTCTTGAATTCTAGTCCAGGGCAAGAGCCCATGGGTAGCAAAGGAGAAGTAAGTGTTGTTGTGAAGAAAATCGATTAAGTTGTGGTTACACTAGGACCTATGGAGGCTGTTTCAGATGGTAGAGATGTCATTAAAGGCAATTAACCTATAAGGCGACAAAAAACATAGTAAAGGTTAGTGATTTCCTCAAGAGAGACTTAAAGTTTCTCGAAGACTGGAAGTATTAAGGATATACCTCCCATGGGTAAGGACTTCGTATGAAGAAGATTTGCTGATTTCCCCTTCCTCAGGAACTTTAGGCAGCGGAGGTAGGGTTGGTGGAATCATTGATGTAATGAAGGATGGAGCATTCGGGTTGTAGCTTTCAAAGGCTATAGTGGCAGTGGTGTCATGAGCGACTTAAGTAGGTGTATCGGCCATGACGATCTCTAAAGTTCTCGTTGTAGAAGTGATGAATTGTACCGAAGGCTCCTTTTGAGTAGGAGAATGTCATTAGCATGTCTGAGGATCTTGGACCAGTCTTGGCAAGCAATCACTCAGATGGTGTGTCTTCAAGTGCTCGGATCGCCATGCCTTTTTCAAGGGATACCAAATCTTCTTTATCAAGTAGTTAAGCCTTTAGTTTTTCTTCATCATTTCATGGCCTTGATCTCTTGTTTGCTTCAGGATCTCTTCCCAAGCTTCAACAAGGGTTAATGGATAATCTTTTTCAATCCATAAGGCTCTTCCTCTAAATGATGTTGGCATATAACCTTGAAATGGTGGACGTTATTGCTTTCATTCTTTGGTCATTTTTCACTTTCGCATTTGGTGAGAGCAGTCTGTAAGTCGGCTAGTTGATTCTCAAGTCTACAGTTTCCTCAGCAATAGACTTAGTGAAGTTTTGGGCCTATTGTCTTTCTCTCTCTCTCTCTCTCTCTCTTATTTTAGAACTTCATGAAATTTATTGACTTTATCATAGAAAGTAGCTTTCTGAGCTTCAATATCTTTAACATCCTTTTCTTGGTTGCCACACATAATGTATGCAGCTTCTAATTGATCATATGACAACACAATTGGCTTTGTGAGCAATAAATATCAGCTTCTTTTTGACCTCCTTAGTAGGATTTTCCTAGGCTTGTACCTCTTTTTTAAGTTTTTCCAACTCTTTTTTTATAACCCTCAAAGATCCTATCATGATTAGCTCTTTTGTAGTCAAAACCTATGATAATCAGTTGGTTGGCCTGATTACAATGTCGTGAAGATCACAATGAAGACTCCCTCTAGGAAAAGGTAAGGAAAGCGGCCTTCATTTTCGTTTGAGTGGCCAGAGATTGACCTTAAGGGGAAGAGGTGGAATAGTTTGGGTTGTACAGTATCTTTCCTAGTCCTGCGAGATTGGTGGGAAGTTGAAGAGATAGAGTTTTGGAATTGCAGGAAAAAGTTATAGGAGCCTTGGGGCACTCAATGGTCGAAGGAGTTGGGGCATAAGAAGATGGAGGAATATCCAATTAAGAAGTTTCATGACTCTATGGATGCCGAGTAGGCTATCATAAATGGTGAGGGGGGTCAGAGCCCTGCCTAGATCTAGGGTGATCGTGAGAATCCCTATAATCGCCAAAGCATAGCTATTCTCTTTAGCTCAGTGCTATTCTTTCTCCTTTCTCCAAGCACTTTTACTCTCGGCCTCGTGGTACAAAAATCGTGGAGAGCACAAACCACCTCGAGAGTGATAGTCGTTGATATTGTGATGAACTCAAATCAAATCAGCCTTGTTTGTCCAACGAACCCAAAAGGAAGAAATAATTAGATCATACCCTATGACGCGGATTGAAAACTAATGTAAAGTGATTGTGCACATAGTCCTGAGAGGTGTGTGAAGTGCTAGCATGCCCTATGTAATCTACGGGCCATGCTCGTGAGGTTGTAGAGACAGTGTTTTTCCACCTCCAAAGTATAGGGACAAGACAACTGGTGTAAAATATAAGTCGAAAGGATTGAAATCTAGAAGGTCACTGAAATTTAGTTTAGTGGGAGTGAAGTTTAGGAAGATCCCTTTTCATTGAACGAACAAAGATGGGCATTAGCTGTACCCGAAGGGGTTGATTTCCTAACAGGGTTCTGTTGTGGTTTAGGTGCCGAAAGAAAAATCTTGATGATGAGTCATTAAGGTCTGGGGTGGTTGTAACTCGAGTACCATTATGAGAGGTTTCCTAAAATGACTCATCTTCATTTACATCGTTATCTTCTTCATCCTCATTTTCCTCCTTCTTCCTTTTATTCTCCTCTTCTTCTTTCTCTTGAACGTTTCCTTAATTCACTGCCTCTCTTTATTCTTGTTACTCTTCTTCATCAGACCTTGGAGTCTCCTCGGCTTCCATGAAGACCCATTGAAGGGAAAGGGTTTGAATATGGCATGGGAAGCTATAGGAAGGTTTAGTTAAGGTTTGATCCTCCTGCCATTGTAGAGCAGTCAATAGTGGTGCATCCTGTCATTGGTGAGCAAGAAAGAAGTATGCTTTTATGTTGCATCAATCCCTTTAAAAAATCATAGGATGTCTTTGAAGATGGGACTTACGATCCCTCAAGGGATATATGTAATAAATATGAATGGAGGTCAGTCACTTAGGTGAAGAAGGCTTGAAGGTAATGGAAATATATTAAGAAGAATTTACGTCCTGAGTGGCATTTTTTTATTGAAGCCATCAGGAGTCGAACAAAGAAGTATTCATCCTCAAAGTAACTTCACTTGTTGTGTAGTTCCTTGATGATTTTGCAATCTTTTAAGGATTCAAGGCTATGAGTGATGGGTGGTCGGATCACTTCTTGAAATAAAATAAGAAAGCGATCTCTCCAAATGTGAGTAATTTCCCCAGATGCATCCTACAGATATATTAATGGATTTTAGCGCAAGTTAGCAGTTTGGATGGAGTTGGGATAGAGCAAGCCGCAACATTTGTAGGGTAAATATGAGGAAAAGGTTAAATGGAGGGACGACCCCAAATAGGCACATATAACTATTTCCAGAGGTGTAACCTTCTGGGGGGTCGTGAGTATGTTAAAGGAAGAGGAAATTCTTTTTATGGAATCTCATGCTTTTCACAAAACCTCCATAATTCTATAGTAATCAGTTTAAATGTTGGAGAATCACGATGCCAGTGTGCTTCACAAGCAAAATAGCAGGGCGTTGAGGTTAAAGCAACGGGAACAAGTTGGAGTTCTCGTGTAATGGAATACCTAACCCTTGTCGGTGTAGAAGAAGATGTCAGGGCAGAGGATGAGCTTACGTATAGAGGAGTAAAAGGACTAATACTGATGTTAAGGCAAGGAGATCATTTTTAATTAGCCATTCTATAATGTTGGCTTGAGAATGAGCATCATCAGGTATGTTTTATTCAGTGTTCCTTTGATTGAAACCAATGTCGCCAATTTAGAGAATCAAATGAATACCGACGTATGTTGATCGATCAGTTTATGTACGGAAATGCAATGTGTCAACCTATGTGGTGTGTGTCATGTGTCCCTATCATGGTGTATAGAAGCACCTTGTGTAGATAGCTCACTCATCCAGGTAAACAAGCTTCGTAACGCGGTGGAACTATGTGTTGGATTTTACCCATTATCATAGTGTTTACGATAATAAAACCATTGTTCGAAGCGACATGGAGCTTTTGTTTGTTGGGTCATAAGATTATGAGATATAATTACAAGTAATGATGGGATGAAAAATCAGAGAGTGTCAACACTTGAATTCATTGGATGCCAGAGTATGTTCAATGTGATGATTTCCTGAAAGAAATTCAATACATCCAATCCACTGATCCTCGTTTAAGAACACTCGAAGAAAAAAGGCCAACTCTTTCCCCTTCATCATATCCCTAGAGCCAAGTTTATTTCATAAAGCATAAAATTTCTTTAATGTTTTGAGGCGGTGGATGGTGAAGACAAATGGGGAAATTGGCTTGGGTTTGTTGTCAGATCGGTAGCAAGGGCAAAGTGATGGCATTGCAAGCGATGAAAAAATGGCGATGACAAGACAATGCGGTAATCTACCTAAAGAAATCTGGATTGAGGTTATGAATGGATATGGTCGAAATCTAAAGCAGAGTTATTCTTAGTGATCAGCAACAATTGTTTTGGGTAGGCATGTCGAAACAACGACACTAGGAGTCTTGGTGGTGGAAAGTAAGTGTCTATAGCTAGAAGAACTCTTGAGCGCAAGCAAAAATTAGAAAGCACAAAACAAAAGTGATGCTCTTAAAGGTTGCTAAATGTTGGTTTTATCCACATTTGAGAAAAATGACCGATACCAAACAAAAACGATCGGTATCGAATAGTTTGATCTTTCAATCATTTGCAAAAAATAAAAATTAAGTGAAAGGAAAGAAAACAAATTTGGCTAACTAGAAGATGGAGTAACTTTCAGAAAATTCCTAACAAAGATTGAAGATTTTAAATAGAAGGGTTTGATATATTCCAACAATGATGACATGTAATGCCGATGTTCTCATAGTAGATGCAACTTTTGGCAATAACAATTCAAGTGATAGAAGCTACCATTACAAATTGAGTTCAGGTACTTTTCACAATCCAAGACATCCTTTGGTTTCATAAATCATACATTGGGGATAAGTGTTATCCGTTGTTTGAACCAAATGACATCTCAATGAATCTAGACTTCGAAATGATGACGAAATGAATTAAGAGGTTCAAGAAATGCCAAGACCGAGGATGTTGGTTAAATAAAGGAAAGTTAAATGGGTTGGTATTGAACGGTCCAACCCATTTGGCGCCTACTATCCAAAGTCAGTTGGGGCCCACTTTTGGCTACTAGCGATGCAGCCTTCAAGCGTGGATAAAAATACAAATTTTGGATAGGAAAAAGTATTCAATACTGACCACTTTTGAGTGGGCGATTTTTTTCATGAAGATTCAAAGTTGAAGACTTAAAGAAATATGAAGTAAAAGCATAGATGAGACATTAAAACCATTCGACATCGACCAAAATCGATTGGTACTAAATGGTACGATTGCTGATAGTTCGTCTTTTTGAATTCTTCTTGGTTGAAAACTTGGAAGCGGAGAGAAACTTGATCAAAAACATTGGAGAGAAACTTGATCAAAAACATTTTGCGGACTATGGGATAACTATATACAGAATACTATAGATAACCAAAAAAGGACTTTTTTCTATTTTATCCTTTGCACTGAACTTGCAATTTTTTTAAGATCTACGTCATTTCTAGATTGAAATCATAGTAAAAGTAGTTGTAATTGCAAAAGAAACTTGAAATATTATTGATAGTGGACATAGGTTTAAGATTCTTACCAAAGCACTCTAAAATTTTACATGTTCTTGTCGTTTCTTTCAATTGTAGACTTTTGAATTTTGATTTGATTATGCTTTCCCATTTTACATGTAAATATATATGTCCATACAATATTAGAAATTTCAAATGTATTCATTTCATTTTCTAATAAGGCTCCCACTAGAAATCATAAAACCCTGAGAGAAATAAGAAATATTTCAACTTCTCTAGTCAATGCTAGGACTCGCCTACCTTTGAATTTTGATCTTGAGTTTTCTTAATAAATGATAAGCCCGCTAGCAATGAATAACTCTTGGATTCCGACTATGGTCTATGGCCTATGTAACGACCCGTATTTTTGATAATTAAAATATTAAATGAAATAAATTTTGGAATTTAATATTGCCATAAATTATATTTTATGATTTATTAATGGAAAAAATTGTTAGAATGTATAACATGATCTTAAATGAATTTTAAAATGATAAATTTCAATGAGATAAAAGATGGCAGTACATATTAGATAACTTAATGATGTTAATTTGGAATATAATTACAAAGTTTAATAAGGAATAAAATTAGTGATGTATCAAATAGTGAAATTATATGTTATTTAATTGAAATTGGTTTTAATATAGAATATGAAATCAGTTATGTGGTAAGTAATTTATAATCCTTTTTTGTAAATAATAAGTTAATAGATATGAATTATTAACATATAACAATTTTTTTTATTTATAATCTTATTATTAAATCCGTTGGAATTAATTTGGAAATCAATGAAATTTAATGTAATTCAAATACTATAGTAAATAGATGAAAAGATAATAATCGTAGAGTAATGCATGTAATAAATGGAATCTTATGTTAAATAATTTCATAAGGTATTTTTTGATTTAATAATAAAATGTAAATCAAAATAAAGAAATTTGTTTGAAATTTAAAATATAGTAAACGGATTTTATTACAGTTGTAATTGAATATTGAAATTAATTTAATATTTAAATCTTAGATTTAATATGGAAAATTTAATTTTAAAAGGTTATTATTCCTGTTTAATCAAGAATAATGATAGAAAACTTTTACTTTGGAATTTAAAATTGATTAAATCGGTTTAATAATAATTCATTTTAATTAACGTGTAAACATAAATATAATTTGATTTTTAAAATTAAATTCTACATACAATAGAATTAGTGTTTCAAATTAGTTCCATTGAGTTTAAAAATATTGGAAACCAATATTTCGTATAGTATGACCTATTTTCTTTTTTGGAACTAAACGGGCTTTTTGGGACTTTGTTATCGGTTTGACCCAATCAATCCGTTCCATCCATTTCCATTCCCTCTTTGTCTACATATATGTTGCTATAAACCATAGCAGCTTTCTATTCTGCTTTTATTTCATACATTTCAGTTCTTTTTTGCTCCTTCTCAATGGAGATTAGCCAAAACCTAAATTCCAATTTCAAATCAAATCAAAGAAAATCAAACTGCTCTAATCTTATCATATAATATATCATTGCGAAGCTCTCGACGAATGGAATCAGTTTGCAATTCATTTCTCGATTGGATGTTCCATTTGTTCAGAAATTGGCATAACATTCTTGGCCGTTCATTCTAGGTTTGGATTCAATGGTGGATTTGCAACGACTCGACGATTGGGAAGCGCCGCTGTGTAGAGGAGAATGTATGGAATCGATCTATGATCTCCGATCATGGTGGTGGCGATCGATTTCGCCAAAATCATGAAATATGGCGCAGTGGCATGGAGCGCTAGGAGGTGGTGCAGGAGGCCGCGTGAGGCCGATGAGGTGCCGCCTGAGGTGTTGCGTGCGACGGCGTGGTTAGATCTGGGTGGTGGCGCCTAGATCATTGGTAGTGGGAGGATGAAGTCGGCCGCTGTTGAAGGTGTAGGGTTTCACGGCTCGATTTAGGATTGAGGGAGAGGATTGGGTAACTACAGATTTGCCCCTAAGTTATTTTATTTTAATTTTAAAATTTAAATGTTCTAACATTCATAACCTTTGCATATGAACTGGGATTCATACGCGGTTTCTTCCCTTGGACTCATACCGAAATTCCGGACAATCCAAAACTTGTTTGGTTAAATTTGGAGACAGTAGAGATTTTGGGTTTTTATTGGATTTTTAATCGGCTATAAATCAAATGTGAATGATTTTATCCACTCACGCAAGACAAAATTTTCTTATGTTAGTCGAACTAAATTTATGACGCGATAAGAATGTTATTGGTTGCTGTTTCGTAGTTTAAGTTGACATTTTTGTTGAAATTAAATTTTACACCGCATTAAATTGACATTTGAATTGATATTGAATTTAATTTCTAGTTAAACATCGATAATTGAGAATTAGTAACTGTTGTGATATATTGGTTGATTTGGATGTTAATTGTTATTGTATGCCTATTAATTGATGATGAATGTGTGCTTGTTTATTTATTTGACATATTCCTGTTATTATCTATTTATTTATTGACATCATTTATATTATCATTTGGACCGTTGGAAATGAACTAAGAAAAATGTTGAAATGATATATAGCTATGTCATTTAATTTTGGGTTTATCCATCCATGTAATTAAATTGAAATTACCGATCACTTGGCTATAGGGTAGAAAATTATATACGCACACCGGATTTGGTTAAATTAAATGGTTTTAAAATATTAGAATTGGATTTCTTTAAATAAAATAAAAATTGGATTTATATGAATTAAATTATTTTCTAGATTCAAGCTTTGCTTAAATGAAATTTTTTTAAAGGATTTAATTTGAAATCTTAAGTTGAGATGGGGATATGATTTAAATTCGTTGAAATTGAATTAATTTAAAGGTTTAAATTTTAATCTGATATTTGAATTTACGTTAATTAAAAAGGTTTAAATTGGCAATTCCTACTTTTGGATTGAAATGGATTTAAACTAAATTGTTTAAAAATGAGAAATTGAATTGAAACTCTCAGCCATTTGAATAGAACCGTTAAGTTGAATTTGAAATAGAGTTGAAATCTTTTTGAATGGAGGTTGATCTAAATTGAATTTTGAATATGAAATTGACTTGAATTGGAAATAGAAAAATTGATTTCATTGTGATTTGGAACATGAGTGCAAATTGTTGTGAAAGAAAGAAACAGTTTTAATATAACTATTTTAATATATAAACTATTTTAATTGTCCAACTATTTTCAATATTTAAACTATTTTATATTCAAAACTATTTCCAATCTTTAAAACTATTTTAATTATTACAAATTGTTTTTCAATATTAAATTATTTTAATTATTCCAAACTATTTCCAATATTAGAACAATTATCCAAACTATTATTAATATTCAAACTGTTTTGAAGGGTGAACTATTTAGATTCAAATCATTGATTTAAATATGAATGATTTGGTACGAAGGCATAGCTTATTTTGAATTCGAAATGATTTTAAAGTGAATCTGATATTTTAATATGAAATATGTCTTGTTCTTGAAATGTAAAAGACGTTTGGTTGTTAAAGATACTTGGGCCGAATATTGGCATACTCTCTGTCAATACTGGAACCACGTTAAAACTATGTATGTGGTGGATGTTCCATAATGAAGTGGTTGGATTGGCGAACGATGTTGGATTTGGAGAAAGAGAACAATGATGGATGACCTTGAAACTTGTGTCAATTTGAAATGACTAAAAAGAATGGCTTGTCAAGGCTAAATGGGATAGCTACCCATAGCGTACACACTTCTTCATGTTACTATGTTGATTTTAAACTTGATCGGTGCACGTTGATTTGATTATGGGAGTGTTGGACACGGTCGTGGCTACGATGCATTTCCACTAGCCATGCGATTCGAACTGGTAGTATCCTACCTTGGGCATTGCCTTACGTGCCATGTCATACTTTTATCCTTATACGCGACCACTATGATTTTGTTTTAGTATGGTACCTATAAGGGACTCACTAGCTACCGACGTTACTGGTTATGTTACAGGACCTGCATAGACTACATATTTAAAAATGTATTAATGGCATAATGTAAAGTCTTAACACTAAGAAAAATATTTATTTTATTAATAGACACTAATATATAGCGTATATTACTACATATAGATAGTTTAACGAATCCTTAGGAGATGGAAAATCTTGTAACATCTCTAAGTTATTACACTCACGTTGAACACTTGATAGGAGATGGAAAATTCCGTAAACATCTTTGAAGCTATTACACTCATATTAACTTGTTATTGATTTAACTTTCATAAGAACTTTTAGTTCTGACTCGAGTGTTTTGTCTTTTAATACGCTCAGGTCAGCGTGAGTATTTCAGTGTTGAAGACATTATTCCTTGAAGATGAAGATGGAATTTGCTAGATCGTATTTATTATTGTTATTCCATTGCATTATTTTGGTATGTTTGTTGATTATACTCTGATTATGTTGTAAAAGTTGTATAATCAAATGTATATTGTAAAACAGCTTCATGAATTGTTTATTTGATTATTATATTTTGTCAATCCGTTGTGAGATTTTGTGTTTTTCTTTCCTTTTTTTATTAAACCCCATTGACAGTACTCCCTTTTGAATGGTTTGAGTTAGACATGTGTGGTTTATTGTCGATCTAAACCATTCGAAAAGGGTGGGTCGTCATAGCTGGTATTAGAGCTTTGTTTTTGAGATACCTTAGCCTGTTCGGGTTAACTCATTAAAGATAAGGTTACTAATACCCTAGAATGAATCTAAGTGTATATATATAAGAAAGCATATTTGTTAGTGCTATAAAAATGTTTTCTATTGTGTTAATTTGTTCTGTAAGTATTTATAATTTTCGATCGGTACATAGGACGCTATGGCATCGATAGTGATTCCCACTTGGACAGGGAAAATTGACACAATATTGTTTTTGAAATAGATAAATGAAATTATTATACCAATTATTGTAAATTGTATTCAAAAGATTAATTTTCATAAATTAATATAGTCGTTTTTGGTGTGTTGTTTGTTAGGAAAAGATAATATTTGATTATTGTCAATTATGGTTGGTTAGTCAAAGTTCTTAAAAACTATTGACCATTGTATGTTATAAGAAAGTGGAATTTTATAAATACGATATAAATTATGACTCACAAATAATATGAATTTAAACGGAAATTTGAGAACTTAAGTTTTGGTGTTTTGAAATTATTTTCAAAGATTTGAAAAATAATATTAATATTATTTGGAAGTATTTGCAAATAGAGATGTTTTCAAAATGTTTTTAAATGAGATTTAAAGAAATATTTTTTTAAAGAATTTTAAAGAAAATAAGTTCAGTACTCCCCTCTTCTTTCGCTAGAAAATAATTTCACTGATGACCACGGCATTATCGACATTCATTTTCGAGTTTCAAAGGGGGAAGACCACTAAAGTAGCTTTGCTACCCATTTGTTGATAGACAAGTTTTGATTTAAATTTCTTAAGTACGATTTGATATACAAAAGATATGAGTATATATTACTTCATGATGATATGTAATGAAAACTGATATTTAGTTCTCAATTTTCTGTTAATTAGCGATTTCAATTATTGTAATGAAGTGGAATTTTCGACGATTTAAACGGCGGGAAACTTCCAAATTGAAATCTAAAATTTAAAGCTAGGTGTTTATTGAAAATATAAAATTGAAATTTTGTATATTGTAAATTAAAATGATAATGGAATATTATACAAGTAAAAAACTTAAGTAGTAACAAAATGTTCAAAAAAATGGAGTTATGTCTATATATAAATAAAGAATTAAGAGTTACAGGAAATGTTGTAAACTTAAGTTAATGTTTTGAAATGCTTAATAATTAAATTGAATAGAAAAAATTGAATACTATTTTAAGTAAGTGATTACAGATTTAAGAAGATGTTAAAATGGTTCATAAATATATTTAATATTAAATGATACCACACATGAAGGAGGAAAAGTGAATCAAAATGTCGAGAAACCTAAGTTAGAAATGATTCATTAAGAATATTAATATTGAATTGAAGTCAAGTTATATAAGTAAATAAATGTGAATTAAACTGCAAGAAACTTATAATATACTTTAAGAATTTATCCATTGATTATTTTAATTATTAAGTGGAAAATAGTTTTATGCAAGTAAATGAATGAAAATCAATAAAAGATTACCTTGTAAGAATGACGGAGAATTGAAAATAAATGAAAAGTAAAAGATGGTTTGAAGAAACCAATAGAATAAAATATGTAAGTTGTGCGTAGATCGTTTCATTCGCATTACAGTTTTGATCCAGATTTGAATACAGGATTTGTGGAAATTCACGCCAGTCCGAGTTAGGATTTTTTTTTGCTCGATTCTTGACGGCGAACATTTGATGGGAATTTTTGATATGATTTTTAAGTTTTCTATCATTGTTTATAGCTATGCAAGGAGAATGGAGATTTCTAATAAAGAAATCAGATTAGAGTCCGAACTAGAGTAGTCGAGTTAACAATACTAGCTCAAAAGTGAAATGTGTGTATTCAAGCAAGTAGTTGTATTGATATTGTGCATAGATGATATATGCAAATTGTACAAACTTAAATAATATCTAATTCTTGATTGTTTTGCTTATGGGAAGTTTGGGAAATGATGCTTCAATTTGTTTGAGGTTATATGAATAATCTATTGAGTAATTATCTAAGGCTGTTGAGCGTAAGGTACGCTTGGTAGTTATTTATCATCCTTGTGCGATGAAAAGTTTTAAACCTAGACAAACCATTAGTTTTGGATGCTATGGATATGTGATGGATTCTTTGGTTGCGTATAATGATCGTACTGCTTTTGTTTGCATATGATTATTATTTATGTTGTGTTACTTGTGCTATTGTTTGGAACAGCTAATTTATATTGTATTTTTACATACTCTTTTCGATTATGTAAGTAAGATACAAGTTTATGGAAGTAATAGATATTGCTTTTGATTTGATAAATAGAGCTTTGTTTTCCAGAAAAATTTGCAATGGAATTTTATTGTTTTGCCTATGGTTGGGATGCTATATTATTGAAATAAGATATATATATATATATATATATATATATATATATATATATATGTACACAAAATGTAATTATCTATATTGTTATTTTTCCGGACCTAGGCACGTAAAGGAGATGCTATCGAAATTTTTCATAAATTTAGGACTTAGAAATTTTTTGTGGAATTTGAGTTATTTTCAAATTTATATCAAACATAAATATGTAAGCTGAATTGTTTATAAATTGACTATTTTGAATTAAATGTATCAAACCTCCCGATTATTTCCTATTCCTTTTTGGGGACGAAAAGTTTTGTGTGGGAAAGATTGTAACGATCTATATTTTTTATAATCAAAAATATTAAATTAAATAAATTTTTGGAATTTAATATTGTCATAAATTAAATTTTTTGATTTATTAGTGGAACAAAATTGTTAGAATGTATAACGTGATCTTAAATGAATTCTAAAACGATAAATTTCAATGAGATAAAAGATGGTAATGAATATGAGATATTATTTAGTGATGTTAATTTGGAGTATAATTGCAAAGTTTAATATGGAATAAAATAAGTGATGTATCAAACGGTTACATTATATGTTATTTAATTGAAATTGGTTTCAATATAGAATATGAAATAAGTTTGTGATAAGTAATATATAATCCTTGTTTGTAAACAATAAGTTAATAGATATGAATTATTAATGTATAACAATTGTTTTATTTATCATTTTATTACTAAACCCGTGGAATTAATTTGGAAATCAATGAAATTTGATGTAATTGAAATATTGCAGTTAATAGAAGAAAAGACATTATAGAGCAATGAATGTAATAAATGAAACTTATGGTAAATAATTTCGTAAGGAATTGGTTGATTTAATAATAAGAATTTAAATCAAAATAAAAGAATTTTTTGAAATTTAAGATATGATGAACGGATTTTACTACAGTTGTAATTGAATGTTGAAATTAATTTAATATTTAAATATTGGATTTAACATGGAAAATTTAATTTTAAAAGGTTATTAATTCCCGCTTAATCAAGAATAATGGTAGAAAACTTTTAATTTGGAATTTAAAAGTGATTAAATCAGTTAAATGGTAATTCATTTTAATTAACGTGTAAAAAATATAATTTTTAAAACTAACTTCTATATACAATAGAATTATGGTTTGAAATTAGTTCCATCAAGTTTAAAAATATTGGAAACCTATATCTCGACATATAGTATGATCAATTTTCGTTTCGGGAATGAAACGAGATTTTCGGATCTTTGTTATCGCTTTGGCCTAGTCGATCTTTTCCATCCATTTCCGTTCTATCTTTTTCTATATATATGTTGCTATAAACTCTAGCAACCTTTTATTCTACTTTATGTACGTACATTTTAGTTCTTATCTGCTCCTTCTCAATGGAGATTAGCCAAAACCTAAATACCAATTTCAAATCAAATCAAAAAAAATTCAAACTGCCCCAATCCTATAATATAATATATCATCGTGAAGCCCTCGACGAATGGAATCAGCGTCTAAAATTCGTTTTTCTATTGGATGTTTCGTCTGTTTAGAAATTGGCATAACATTTTGGCTGTTCATTTTAGGATTTGGATTCAATGGTGGATTTGCAACCTGTAACGACCCGAAAATTTTGACTCTGAAAATCCCAGATTTTTAAAGAAAGAAGAAAGAAGGAAAACAGAAAAACATCAACATCTCACATTCGCAGCGGATAAAATATAATAACAAATAATAGCATTTTTATAAAGAAAAGCTGTAATTGTTACTTTACATACAATTCATCGGAGTTACAACCATATACACATAACTAGACAGTTATATCAACCTGTTCCAGATTACAATCAATAAAACTCTCAAATACACAACGGAATACTCCATACGTCCTGCCATCTAGCTCGCTTCCTGAGCTCCCGAACGTCCTAACATGAAAATATGTAATACTCGATCTGACCCAAGCATTACATCAAAGTAACACCCCGGTCAGGTTGGAAACCAGCGTGAGTAAATCCATATAACTTGAAGAGACTAAGTTATAACATACTTAAATTTTGGGGTAACTCGTTCTTTACTATGAGTTCTTAACTTGTTATAGTCAACACTTATTTCACAAATCAATCTCTATGTACTCTTACTTAGTTTCAATGGTCCAGTTCACTTAAATTATTTCATTCTAGCCTATTGATTATACATATCAAGTCTATAAAGGATTATAGTAGATTTCATATCGAAGTGGTTTCTGGTATTTACTGATACCCGACCCGGTCTCTTCGAATCCCAAGTCATCTTAACCCAAGTTATTCAAGTGAAGCACAATTCAAACTTTAAATACAGGGTGTCACCTTTACACAGTAATTCATCATCGATAGATAACCACATTGTCACAGTTTAAACCAAACATATCATATCACATAGCATCACAAATCACATATCAAAGATATCAACTAATCTAAGGCATACAATATTATTCTATCATTCATAAGCAAAAATAGATTGTTATACCATTTCTAATTAATTTAAAAAAAAAATTAATTACCTTAATCACTTTTAATCCTTCTTACTTAACATTAATTAATTACAAACCATTAATTGATCATCCCTTAATTATCCTCTTTAATTACATTAAGTAATTAGCCTTTAATTAATAACACAAATTAATTAATCTTCACTCATTTACATTAATCACATTTATCTTTAATTAATTACTCAAATTAATTATCCTATAAACACTTACATTGATTAATTATCCTTTAATAATCATACTCATTAATTAACTAACCCTTAATTAATTTCCTTAATTAATCAATCCTTTAAATTTTAAATTAGTTACACTAAGTTATTAATTCTTAATTACTTCATTAAGTAATTATCATTAAATAAATCACATTTAATATACCCATTAATTACCCATCTTAATAAATGTTATTAAGCAATAATTAATTACATTAATAAATCAATCCTTTAAATTGATTACACAAATTACTTAACCTTAATTAATTATCTAATGATTAAATTAATTAATTATTTCTTTAATTGATTACATTTACTAATTAACCGTCCCCTAATACATTAAATAATTAATACTTTATTAAATTTCACCATTTAATTTACCTTTGAAAAACATATAGGATTTAACCCATTATATAAGTACCTAATTACCACAATTTGAAAACATTTAAAACTTTGGAAACTCGTTTTTAGACTTGTTAAAACTTTGTATAAAAACTTGGTATAACATTTTCCTTTGAAATTGCACCTTTTAGATAAGTTTTTAATACTCGATTTTATTAACTTAAAAGCTTGTTAACATTCAAATTTTAACCCGAGCCCAAATCAAAATTACACGAGCCCACACTCAAGCTAAGTCCCGATATACTCTCGCTCCTACTACTATACAAAAACACGAAGCATCAATCGATAAAACCATCATCTTCCTCGAAACATCAATCTCAGCAAACCACCGATACAGGCGGACATACGTGCATGTGTACGTGCGATCGTCGACGTTCGGACCAACCTTACCGTCACCTACTGGTCGGCAACCATCTACTCAAAAGTCCAATCCCCCAGCATCTCCAATCATTCAGTAAAATGAAATCGAGCAACATGAGTGAACCCAGGTACAAAATCGATCATCCAAAAGCCTCCCGCACCGCCATCACAGATCACCGGTGGCCACAAAACTCCGACCCAGGCTTAGTCTCGACCCCTCGTGACTTTCTCCCCCAGACCGATCACTCCTGAAGCTTCGACGGCGACACTGTCACCATATTCCCGACCTCGACCGAAAACCCTAGTTTCGCCTCGTCCGGCCACCACAGGCAATTGACATCCCTCCGAACATTTTTCCCGACCTCATCGAACACCAGGCTTGCTTCAGCCAAGATCCCGACCACCCAAGTGCCATCGATCACCAGAATTCTTTCGAAACCCATTTTTCGTTCAACACTCGAATTCTCTCGAATTACACACTTAAAATTCATGATTCCTTTCTTAAAAATCCTAGTTTTAGAAGACAATTTAGATTATAATCATGAATTCACCAATTATTCAAGTCAAAATTATGACGTTTTTAAGTTTCACAGTAATATTTACATTTTGGTTAAAACCGTGTTAAGTTCCTATTTAAAAATATTTTTAACACTTAAATCTTGTTGTAATAGACATTTTTTGTTTATACATCATACCATATATCATATCAAGGGATGAGCAATTGATTTTTGAAATTTTATTTAGAAGCTGAAAAATATGAACAGAGCAATATATTCATTCCAAACATGCATACAAACATCCACATACATATAAACAGGAGACCTCATTTATACAGCCAAGCAAATCATATGATATATCATACATTCCAAGATATTCACATGCATCAGATTTTTTTAACTTAAATTTTTAAGAAAGATGTTTACTCACCTTATTAAAAGAACATAGGAAGTTTCCTTCCTGAAACTTGGAAATTTCTTGATTATGAACTACAGCTTTATTGCTAAGATGATCTGTACTTGATAATTATTGAGTTAATCTTGATATTGAGTTGTATTTGAGCTTGAATTTTCTGCCAGTCTTTACTGTATGCTTTTGTTTTTCATCTCCAGGTTTGATCTTCTTTTGATGTAAATTTTTTTCTATTCAGTTTATAGGTTTATGAGAAGATAAAATAATTGAGAAGTGAAGCCTGGTTTCATTATTCATTCTTATTCATATAATTAAATCTTGAAAGAGAACAAGTATGCCACTTGTAACATCAAATTATACCATTTTAACACTTGTTAATTATGTTACGAATTTTCCTCCACTTGTAATTTGTGTGTGTAATTAACTTACACATGTATTTATATGTTTTCAAATGTTTAAATATGATTTTATACAATTATATATATATATATATATACACACAAATTAAATTTTATTTCTTGTTAATTACTAAAAGAAAATGTATAAAACCCTTTGATAATTTGAAATTTGTATATACACAAATTATACTTGCATAACTTTTTAAAAGGAAATGATTTAAAATATTGTACTAAAAAAATCATATATACATATACTTTTAAATCCAATTTATTTTTAAGATATTTATCTCTTGAATTTCAAATTCAAGTTCAAACACTATTTACAATCATATTTATTTAATTAAACAATCATATTTTATATTAGAAGATTATCAAACTTAATATTTATCTCTATATATTTTTATATTTATTTTTACCTTAATAAAATAAGTATCTCAAAGGGTAAAAATCAATAAATTACCCAATTACCAGTTGTCCCAAAATCTGGGTCACATTCCTCTCCCCTTTGAATCTTTACGTCCTCAAAAAGGAACGAAGCCAGAATTTATTCAATACCCAAAATCAGATAAATTATTCTTTGATTATTTTTAAAACACTTTTAAAATCCATATAACATTGTAAAATAGTTTTATAAAATACTTTTCATAACTCGATGTTTCCACAAGTCCATCTTCGTTCACACAAAATTCGATCATACGTTGATCAGGTGTAGGACTGAAAATCTATAAGTACTTAGCAGACCCATTTTCAAAACCCAGTGAAAATACTTTGAAAATAATTTTATTGAAAATATAGAAAACATTTTTGAAATCGAGGAATTTTTTTTGGTGAGAATGCTCTGGAAATCATCACCCCTACCATGGTCGTAGTTAACCCGATGGTTACGTTGCCATCCCGGAAAAATCCATAGATAACTGTAGGCACTCCATGCCCGTTTATTACACCATGGAACCCGCTACAGATCGCAGATGCATCTGGGGTTACGTTGCTATCACAGGAAAAACCCATATAACTGTAGGTATCAGCGCCCTCGGATTTCGCCGCCAAATAAAATATAAATTCTCTACTCGACCATAGATCGCAGTCTACCGATGTTACGTTGCCATCCCGACAAAATCAAGCTTAGACCGTTGACACTCACCTCCACACGATTTCCGCTATGGTCTATAGTAGATCGCAGCGACATCGAGTTACACTGTCGTCATAGCATAACCCAAATGCCTCTGTAGGCATCATCTCCCTCGACTTCCGCTATGCAATAATCCTCAGGAACTTCAGTTTGTCCGGACTTCCGCACAGGATCTACTTTAGAGCCTCCCCCTTGGAGCTCAAGGCAGTACCAACCTATGGTACTACTAAGAAGTTAATTTCAAGGGAGCGCCTTTTCCCCCAAAGCCATTCTCCATACACTTTATACTACACATATAGTATTTTCCAAATCATACACCTAGTATGAATACCATATAAATCTCCTTTTCTCAAAATCAATTACTCCAAAATCTATAATTCTCAAATTAGGCTTTCCAAATTCCAAAATTGATTTTACCCAAAATCAAAAGCCTTTCCAAAATCCATAGGTTCCAAAAACCTTTCCTCCAAAATCATTCTCATAAGATCCTTTATATATATATATATATATAGATATATATAAACTTGAAAATCTTTGGATCACTTCATACTTGTATAAAGTCTCTTTTTATACTATAAATACTTCAAAAACCTTTTCTTCTGGCTATAGATTCAACAAGGAGTGTTTCATCATATATAACAAAGATACATAACTTTGTTTATTCCAAATCAAATATTCAAATTTGAATGCTCATTACTTTTCTTCATAAATTGAACCTTTAGTCATAGAAATATCCAATTTCCATTTTACTTCATCATATATTTCACAAAATATACTTTTCATTTCAAAAACCATTTTACAGTTCTTATCCACAAATTTTCAATATCAATTTCATTCAAACTCGTATGATGTACACATATCATCCATACTCTATATCAATTTGATCGCTCACTCGATCACACAATTTCACTTCCGAACTAGTATCGTCCACCCGACTTCTTAGTGCAGACTCAGATCTGGTTTCTTGATCAGAAACCGTCATTCTCCTTGCATAGTCATAACCATGATAGAGAATTTCCAGAATTAATCAAAAATCCATATCCAAGGTTCGCCATCAAAAATCGAGTGAAAAATCCCAACTTGGATCGATATACTATCTCGAAATTCTATGTTCGAATCTGGATCAAATCACTATGCGAATAGAATAATATACGCACATCCTACGTATTTATCTTCATTGATTATTAACCAAATCAATCTCCTTTTTCTATTCACACTCACTTTGATTTCAATTCACTTATTCACAATTGATTCGATCCCATATGGATTATTACCTTAATTCTTATCTCAAATGGTATTTAATCATAAATAGTTTGAACCCTGTCCAGCTTAAATTTAGAAAATAGTTTGAAAAACTAAAAATAGATAAGTAGTTGAAAAATAATTATTAGATTGTAAAATAGCTGTAAAGTAGTTAAGTAATTATAAAATAGTTATAAAATAATTGTAAAATAAGTATAAAATAGTTTAGCTTTAAAAAGAAAGGTTGTATATAGTAAATAGCTTGGAAAAATAGATTTAAAACAATTTATACTAAAATAATCTATTTGAAATAGTTTCAGAGCAAACTGTTCAATTCCCAATCTCCATTTCCAATCGATATCTCATCCCATCAAATTGATTCACTTCCAATTCAATTTGAATTAACTTTAATTCCTTTCCCTAATTCAAATCAATTCCCATTTGGATTTGAACTCATTTAATCTTCAATTTCACTTCAAATTAATTCGATTTAAATTTTCCATTTGAATTATATGCTTATTCATTTTCAATCACAATTTCAATTAATTCAAATCAAATTCAATTTGAACTAATTCAATTTAAATCTCAATGTTAAATCATCTCGAATTATATAACTTCGAGTTAAATTTTTAATGTTGATGTAAATCAAAATAACCTTTACTTTTAAATCAAATCAACCTTTATTTTTAATTTAACAACTTAAATCTTTAAACCATATAATTCTGAGTCCAAATTCCAATATTCCATTTTAAACTATCTTTACTTAACTTATTTCAAAGTTCAAATAAGAATTCAAAAACAATTTAATCTTCTAATTTATTATCGATTTTAACTTCAAACCTTGCAACCGATTCTTAAATAATTTTAGTTTACAAGTTCAATTCTTAGCATTCAAATCTTAAGTTCAAAGTGATTCCATATCCTTTATTTCAAATTAAAGTTTATTTTATCTCAATAATGGATATATTACCTCAATCCATTTCTTAGTTTCATAGATTATTAATAACAACAGGATGATATCATCCAAACTATTTTAAAACATCTATCCATTTACAATTTCCATTTCTCAAACCCATTTTGAGATCACTCATAACTCCCATTTTAAATCAACCATTTAACTTCCCAAGTTAAATTTCAATTTCATCTTGAAATTTCCAGTTCAGGTTGTTTTTTCTAATCTTATTTAACTTTCCTTAAATTAAATTCACTTCAATTTTATCCAGTCAACTTTACCCAATTTGAATTCCCATTTCAAATTTTATACTTCATATTAATATCCAATCCCACTTATAAGTTTAAAAACTTATCCCTTTGGGTTTTCACATCATATTCCAAATAAAAATTTAAAACTCACACTTATAGTTTATTTCAAATCATCTTTGATATTATGTATATCCCTCATATATACATATTTATTTCCTTTGCACACCAAGTTATTCTTAAATTTTAAACCAGCTTTGGTTTTAATTCAAAACAATTTCCTTTAAATTTTCAAACAACTCTTGTATGAAACAGGACCCTTTCATTCAAATACATTAAATAATATTATTTATTATTTCCTTATTACTTTGAAACAAATTTCCAAATTTCTGGACCTAGATTTAAAACTTCATAATTTAAACCCTTTTTCAATTTTCAATTTATAAGTCATACTCATCTAAAAGTTTACTTCCTTAACACATTTTATTTTGCTTTATCATTATTAGAAAACAAACATCACAATAACCATTATATTTTCTGGTTTGAGTCCATTTCTAGTTTATTTTATTTGTATAGTCCATATTATCCAATTCCTATTTGGATATATTTATACCACTTAGATTTTTATTCAATTTCAGTAACCAACCACCAATTTCTTTATATATCAAAATATAAGCTTGTATAAGAATCATTCATTTTAAAAACCGTTTCTAAACCTTTATATAAGAAAATAATAAGTACGCTCTTACACACACACACACACACACACACACTCAACTCATTCTAGGGTACCGCTAACCCTATCCTTAATGAGTAAACCCACCAAAGCCAAGGTTCACGCTTAACCTTCTGCTCTGATACCAAATTGTAACGACCCAAATTTCGACTCCGAAAACCCCAGATTGTTAAAGAAAGAAGAAAGATTGAAAACAGAAAAACATCAACATCTCACATTCGCAGCGGATAAAATGTAATAATAAATAATAGGATTTTTATAAAGAAAAGCTGTAATTGTTACTTTACATACAATTCATCAGAGTTACAACCATATACACTATAACGCCCCACCCCGAGACCCACCTTAGTAAAGAGAGTTAACAAGTAATTCCGTCTAATAAAGCAGAGAATAGGGCTGGCTAAGGCCGACTATCTATAATTTTGCCTTAAACATCTACTGAATATGTCGATAAATGCAATATAATTTTTTTTATACTCAAGTGGATCGACATACCGAGTAAATGCTTAATCCAAAACTATAGGTAGTTAACGGATCTATCAGAACAAAATACAATAACTAAATTTAAAGCACATCACAGAACAGTAATCAACATCATATATATACATATACACTAATACATGTTTAGTACAATAAAGGTGGTACACGACCATACCATATACATTGGATCAAATAAAAAATACATCAAAGTATGCGGAAGAACAGAAATTTCTCAAGAGAAAGGATAGCTGATATCCAGCATCAGCTTCAAGCTAAGTCCAATAAATGATACCTGAAACAACTTGGTCGGACCCGAGTATAAATACAAGGGTCAGTGTAGCTACACGAATCAGTCAATATCGGTAATATGAAGCAGAATAGACATGAAGATACTTCTTCTCGAAAGAGAAGAATGAATCGATAAAATCATAAGCACAACACTTAAGTAACAAACGCTACTTAAGTGAACATATACCTCGAAGAAGGTAACTCAAACTCAATACTCAAATCAAACACAAGTGCCTCATATCATCGGCGACATTCCAAAATGTCTACATGGTTTCCATGAACCATATCTCCTCAAAAGGAGAAACATCAATACAAACTCTCGCCAAAATGGCAGCATAAAACATTCTCAAATAGGATGATCCAAAACTCAACTATAGATGAATCTCCAAATTCAATTATACCTCATCTCATTGGTATGAATGTATATAAATCTCAATCTCAACTCACCTAAATGGCAAAACCTAGAATATCCTATAAAATCATGAGATTATCAAAACTCATAACTCAAGGAACTCGATAAGAGTTCAAAAATCATAATTGAAATCACCATATATATAACATCTCACATAGCACTAGGCTATCAATATAATAAAACATCTTAAAAAGGTGAAATCACAATAAAACAGAAAACTAAGAAAATCCAGATTGGCCAAATCCCGATTGTAATGCCGAAGCAATGATGCACGTGCAAAACTCAGACGGCCGAAGCCTCAGACAAGGTTGCTAACACCTCCCAAAGCAGTTCGTCCTCATGATAAGGTCGCTAACACCTCTCCAAGCCATTTTGTCAGCTCTAACAAGGTTGCTAACACCTTCCAAAGCAGTTCGTACGCATGACAAGGTCGCTAACACCTCTCAAAGCAGTTCGTACGCATGACAAGGTCGCTAACACCTCTCAAAGAAGTTCTGTTAGGTAAACATCGTGAATGTGCGACAAACTCACGAATATGAACCTTAAAAGTGTTAACGTGTGTCTCATACCATAAGTTCGCACTTAGCGGTTTACTAGCCGCGAGTCGATGCCATACTAAGATCATCATAAAACTCAGAAAATCATATCTCGTCTCGTCTCATTGGCGAGTGATAAAGAGACACCATACTTGTCTCATCTCACCGACAAGTATTAAATGGAATCCTAACTTGTCTCATCTCCTCGACAAGTGAAAACATCATGATGGTTCCTCATAAGCCATAAATCTCATGATATGAAATCATATGCTCACGACTTGCCTTATATCATCGGCAAGTAAATAAACATCGTGTTGGTTCTCATCAACCATACTCCTACATAGGAGATCTCAAACCATAACACTTTCCAAATCTTGGCCATCTTAAATAATTCCAATAAATAGGAATTATAAAACTCAAAATAGGCCTTAAAATGGCAAAATATCTCAAAATCAATAATCTCAAATAGCTTCGATCGTACAAGTTCGGAATTAACCAAAGTAGCAAACGCACATGTCTCATACCACGTGTTTTACTAAATCATTCAATTCTCTTTCTCATACGTTTGAATAGTGTAAAAGTGCATGTTTTATATCTAAAATAGTTTATTAGAGAAAACAAGCTTCTAAACTTTTTCCCAAAAAGATTAATAAAACCATTATTTGAAATTCCTTTATTATATGAAATAAATAGATTTTATATTAGAAAAATAATTTTAAATACTATATAATAGTAATTTTAAATTTCCATTTATTTCAAAAATCACTAAGAAATGGTTTAGTGAAAACCATGCTCGAAAATAATGAAAAATAAGAAAGATAACTCAAGACCCATAACTTGAGTCCAATACGAATTCAATTCAAATTTAACCCAAAATCAATTCAAATTCTATTTAAATTTGAATTTCAAATTCTCCAAATATAGCTAGCATAATGATAGGCTTCATAGATCTCAAAAATCTAGAAAATAATCATCAAAATCGAATAAGAATGAGGACAAAAATAAGCTAATAATACACTCCTTAGGTCAACAATTGTTATTTATGTCATTTTGCTCTTGGAGCAACGACAAACAAACACACTTTTGACAAAGAAAACATCAGAATTTCAAGAAACACAGAACACGAAACTTTTAAACAAAGTTTAAGTTTCCGTAACATCTAAAATTATCAAATTCCGATCAAAAACGAGAAAGTTATGGCTAATTTTGTTTCAGCTACAAACATAGAGCAAGATTTTGCTCTCGGCTTAGCAGTAGAAAAATTAGATTTTGACTAGCTAACCTCAAACATATAGAAAACTCAAAACATAAAAGTTGTAGCATATAAATTATGCTTTCCGGAACATCCAAAATTATCAAAATTGGAAAGGAAACGAAGAAGTTATTATCAAATTCATTTCAGCTTCAATGACAGAGCAAATATTGGATTTGCTCTCGGGTTAGCAGTATAAAAATTGGATTTTGACATAGCTAACATCAAAATTACAGAAAACACAAAATACGAAAGTTGTAGCATATGAATTAAGCTTTCCAAAACATCAGAATTATCGAAATTGGATAGGAAACGAAGAAGATATGATCAAATTCATTTCAGCTTCAATGACAGAACAAATATTGTATTTACTCTCGACTTAGCAGTAGAGAAATTGGATTTTGACATAGCTAACATCAAATTACAGAAAACACAAAACATGAAAGTTGTAGAAAATGGATTAAGCTTTTTGGAACAACAAAAATTATCAAAATCGGATTGAAAACGTGAAAGTTATGCCTGAATTTGTTTCAACTTCAGTAATTCACCGATTATAACATTTTGATCATATATAGAGCTAGGGTTTGTGAGTTTTACACTCACCTTGCCTTCATGAGGACTAAACTACGATTTATGTAGCGACCCGACTTTCTAACACCAGAAAGATGCATCACTATTTAAGAAAGAAAGGGATAGAAGAAGAAAAGAAAGAGAAGAAAGAACAACAACACATCAGAATCTCACACCGAAATGAATGAAATATAATATATATATAGTATCATATACATCAAAGTACACAACCATACATCTCAATTTAGACAGTTATAACATTTCTATCTAATGTACAATACAAGAATAGCCACGCAGAATAACATCATAGCGGAAACTCTATCTATATATCTACACATTGAAGCCTCCTGCTCCAAAGCTTCTCCAAAATTCATCAAGAATAACCTGAATCACTTGACTGCTCATACATAATATGAGTACCCAAGAGTTTAATAAAACAGAAAATAAACACTCGAGTAAGACAGGGGTCCGGTGTGAGTAAACGGTTTAAAATTGCTTAACTTTTAGAAAATTCTTTGAAAAGAAAGGTTATCACGTAAGACTTTCCGCACATAAACATGGAAAAGTTTTTACCTTACGCTAACCAAAACATTTGATAGGAAATCCAGTGATGTTATAATAGTGTCTAGGGTTTTCAAGTAAATAAGAAATAGCCGAAATTGTTACATCTATTAAATTCCAGCTACTAGCCACAAAAGTGGGTAATACAAACAAAACCGTAGGGTCTCGTAGGAGAATGGGTTTCCAACAATGGCAGGGCTACTGGGGTACCGCCCATCACGGTACGTGGCTTAGATCACCGTACCGAGGATTACTCCCAATCCCCTGCAACACAAGGCCGGAACCACTCCTTACTGAGCAGTCCCGAACAAGACAACCCCGCAGTTGGCTGCAGATCCAACTGCCCACACAGCCGAAACAAAAAGGGACATCTAGATAGGGGTAAATCTCGTTCTACTTGGGCATGACCCACTTAACCTTGCCGCACCTCCTCTGTTTTAGCCATTCCCGGTTGATGAGGCTTGAGGCTGGGATTACCTTTACAGGACACATCTATCTTAGAATGCTCATCGTCCACCTGACGATGTTCTGAAAGCATTCAATCCATACATGTCCGTTCCGGGTTCGAACGGAACCGAAGGCACTATCTCGTTACACTCATTTTGGAATCACCCTTAGAGTTAACATCCATAGCCCTTTCACTCTGAATCTTCATCTCGAATCTGAAAGTACTACCTTCGTTAAACTCATTCTGGAATCACCCTCGGAGTTATAACGATGCATAGTTCTTACACTTAGAGTCTTCACTTCACTTCACTTGGATTTACGACCTAACGTTAATTTGGATCGATGTGGTTTCGGATATAAAACCCGATCCCGGTGTCATCGAATCCAAAACGCCATTTTAATGTCCAAGTTATACTTAAGGGTTTAACAGTAGATATTCAGAATATAAATGGATGATTCATAACACACAGATAATCCACAATTATCAAATTCATCCACACATATCACAAAGCAGCATATATATCACATCTCTGATATATCACATTCAAATCATTACATATCAACTAATGACATCCAATATTATCCAACATCATTAACTCATCCAAAGATATTTAACAACCAACCATTAATCATCCATAACAAGTTTGAACCACTCCTAATAATTTAATTAATTCTTAACTAAATTAATTCCTTACTTAATCACTTGGATTATCTTCAATTCAACTGACTATTCATTAATTAATTACAAATTAATTAACTAAACATCGCTTAATTATCCACTTTAATTAACCCCCCTTGATTAATTATTTCTTAATCACTCTGAGTAATTATTCCTTAAATACAATTTTAATTAATCATCTTGATTAATTACTTCTTTAATTATACCAAGTAATTATCTCTTAATTACCCTTTTAAATTAATCAACCTTGATTAATTATTATTTAATTACCTTGATAATTATTCTTTAATTATCTTTTAATTATTCACACCTGATTAAATCACTTTTTAATTAATCATACTTGATTAATTGTTACTTACTTTAAATAATCAAAAACAAATTATAGATTAATTATCCTTTAATTGTTAATTAACAATTAATTATTTATTTCCATAAATTAATGATTACTTCATTAATTAAATTTCTTCTTAATTAATTACTTTAACAAGTAATTAATCACATTATTAAATTCTCTTAATCCTTTTATTAATTAATTAGTCTTCAATTAATAAACAAATTTTAACCTTTAATTAATTATATTAATTTCTTTAATTAATAGCACAACTGATTAACCCTTAATCGCTTCCTTCTAATTATTTTCATAAAGTAATTAACCTCTAATTACCTTGTTAAATAATTATTCTTACTTAATTACATCCATTAATTAATCACTTAATTACTTCACCAAGTAATTACACTTAATTAACTCCAAAGTGAATATCTTTAATTAACCACTAATTAATTACTTAGTTAATTATTTAACTAATCATTTAAATTTAATTAAATGAATCCTTAACTTCTTATATTATAACGATCCTTAATTAAGAAAATCATTATCTTAGTTAAATTATTATATTAACCAATAACTCTTGATTATTAATAATAATTGAATTATTCCAATTATCCTCTTACATTTGTTTAACTTTAATTAATCAAAATTCCAAATTACTCAAAATAAATCTTTATTATAATTAATTACTAAATCATAATCATAAATCTTTATTTCAAATATGACATTTTAGAAATCAATTATAATTTAAAACAATTTAAACATTCAAATTGAACTTTTAAATCCTAAAACTTTCCAAAGTTTTTAAATAAATTTAATACAAATATCATTTCAAAAATCCACTTATTTTATAGAAAAATATAACTTTTAAAACTTGTTTAAAATAATTATTCTTGAAAACAATTTAATTTAACAAGTAAAAACTTGTTTTACCTGTTGTTTTTAAAACTTGAATTATAAACAAAAAAATCAAATTTCCTTTGTTTTCAAACTTTTAAAACACTTGTAGTTAAATTTTAGAACTTATAAAAAACTTCCTGTATAAAACTAAATCCTGCTCAAAATTAAAACCCGAGCAAAACCCTACAAAAACCCGCGTCTGCCCCGAGTTACCCCCAAACCTACTCCTACTTCGAGAAAACAACATCACATACACGAGGAATACTTCGAGCTCCAACCTTTCTTCCCAAAAACCCATTTTCCAGATGCACAAAACCATGCACACACCACCTCCCTGGCCAACGACAAATTATGCACTGGCCTCCGATACGTCGCACTCGACCACGACAACACTTCGCGAAACCCAGAAAACACAATTCGATCGAACACCAGTAATTCGACCTTAAGACCAAACTGCCTGAACCAAACATCAACGAAATTCGACTGCCACCGATGATCCTTGAATCGATAAGCCTCTCTACCCTCACCGTAGCTCCGCATTGCTCCCCATCATCTCCAGAATCACTCGCGATCGCCTCCAGGTGCGCCTCCTCGCCGCGAAACCCAATGGAACAACGACGACATCCATAGTGTGTAAAACCCTAACTCGATCAAATATGGCCATCTAAATCAACTAAAATCCCTAATGCATTTTTCTAATGAACTACAACATCCCCTCGACCTTCATGCTCAACCACGACCTCAATTTCGCCGCCGTTCTCCGTATATCGGCCAAAATGTCCAAAACAGAAAATCCAAGAATTCACACTAATTACTAAACTAAAAATCATGATACAACCCTTAAAATTCATGGTTTAGCATCATGAATTCAATTATGTAATCAAAACTTAAAATTGATTTGATTAAATTTTGACCCAAATTAACTTTTACTGTAAATTTGAAATTCCTGAGCAAATGTTTCATCTTAAATTCCTAAAATTATTTTTAAAATGAATGTTACTTGATTACAAACAACTTTTGTTTACAAATCAAAAGCAAATTCGAATTCAACATAGAGTTATTGATTTTATTATGAAAATGATATCTGTTTTTATCACATAGAGACCATTTGGACAACACAGACATTCAAATATTCATCATTCAAGCATGCATCTAATTTAATTCAAGTATTTCAGAAATCATCATGATATTCATTCACAAGAACAAGTTGAATCCAGGATTTAAAACTGTTTTTAAAATTTCATTTACTCACCTCAAAAACAGAGAATGATTTTGTTTTCCAGGCTTTGAATTTTAATCGGAATCTTTCTGCATGTTGAATTTAATCTTACTACAGTTGATTTGTTGAAGTTTTACATCTTGTTGCCTTCTTGCCTCTGATTATTGAACTTGCTTTTTTACTTCTTGTTTCCAGATTTTCTTCTTCCTTCTTATTCAGATTTTACAGTTTTTTATGCCTTTCTTCTTTTTCTGATTTGTATTCAGTTTGTTTGGAAAGAAGAAAGGATTCAGCTGAAGTAAATCTCTTCTCCTTATATCTTTACAATTAAATTTTAAATTTAATTTACCAACAGAATGACATTTGTCCCATTAATGCTCTAGTTAACTTACACCTATGCACACTTATTTACAATTGTCATTAACATATATTAAAAAGTTTACAAGTGTTTTTAATGTTTTATTAATATTTTACAAATGTTACTTTTCTTTTTAATAATTTATTTAAGTTATGAATAGATAATTATGTAATATTTATATGATTATAAAATGTTTATATCTTATATAAATAAGCTTTTAGATTTTGATAAATATTCAAAAGTGAATCCAAGTAAACGTTTATTTATAAATAATTTATGATTTTGATCCAATAATTACAACATATGTTTATATGCTTGAGAATTTTAATTTAACTCTATATTTATTTTCACAAACCAATTTTGCCTTATGTTTGAATTTTAAAATGAAAAGAAAATGAACTTCTAATTTAATTCTTATTTAAAACTCAAGTTAAAATATATGTTTATAATAAATAATAAATTATTCTTGTTATTAAAATTTTAAATCTCAAATGTCCTTTTTAAAATTATTAAGTCAAATTCAAAATTTTCAAATTACAAATTATATATAATAAAGTTTGAAAATATTTAATTAAGTTCAAAACAATAATTTTTCCATTTCTAATATATATACAAATATATATATTTCAAATGGAAAACATTTTTAACATTAGTTTTGATAATCACTATATTAATTTTGAAACACAAATCCAAACCACAATATATATATATATATATATATATATATATATATATATATATATTCATATATATTACAATTTGAATATATTTTCTTTTACATTAAGGACTTCAAATATATAATATATGGCAATATATATATATATATATATATTATAAATAGAAAACATTTTAATTAGCTTTTGAAAAATAAATCTTACCAATTTTAAATTGCTAAAATAAATATTTCCAAATTAAAATATTATTAGTTTTTAAAAGAATTAAACTTGCCAATTTATGTTGTTAGGAAAAATGTTAATAGATATTATCAAATTATTATTATTACCCTTTAAAAGAATTTTACTTGTCAATTTATAATATAAAATTATCAAATCAATTTAGTTATTAACAAAGATTATTAAATTGATATTGCTCAAAATTCCGGGTCGTCACATTCCTCCCTCCTTAAAAGAATTTCGTCCCTGAAATTTAAAAGCTAAGATAATTTAATAACCCAACAAAAGTTTTAATTTCAAACAGCAATCATACAAATCAATCATACACTATCAATCATGGCAACCATAGCGACCAATTTTAAACAAATAATTTTAATTATCCATACAAATTCTAGATAGAACTTCCTAATATTATCTAGAGTTTCCAGGTACCTATTCTAGAATGCTCGCTCTACAGAACCTTAAGTAACTACACTACTATAACCATAACTCTTCTCATCTGAATCTACAAATCTGAACAAGATATCAGACTAAACTCAAGACCAGCTCAACTACTAAACCCTTCTGAACTACTGATTTTATCACTCGATGAATCACACATGTATTCCTCATAGATACTGAAATACAATGAATTCCAGCTATCCAAACTGGCAATTCAATCCTGTAGATCAAAAACTAATATCTAGAAAATACAGGAAAAATCTCAAAATACTTCCGGAGCCAACTCTCCAGTTTTACCCAGTCTTATATCTCCTTTGATCGGATAAATCTAAAACAATATCCAAATTCCAACTTCTCATTCCAAATCTCCTCAATTCTTAACTGCATAACTCTTCTGATGCTCCTGAGTCACCTCCATCTTTCCTGATCAGCTTAACCCTTGCTGATTGCTTTATAAAACAAACTGGACCAAAATCAAACCAATTTCCTGATCCTACTCAGCAAAATGATTCTCCCAAAAATTTGCCGAAATCCAAAACACAACTCTATTCCATAAGTATTAGTGGACTTCAAACCTACTTCCCTTATTTGGAATAGCCAAACAATTGCACTTGATAACCTAGCCTTCAAATCCTGAAAATTCCTTCATACTTGAATTTCCTGTAGAAATCCCTTAATCCATGAAAACTGCCCTCCCGGTTGCTCCCATACTCTATAATAACTGCTATCTTGCTTCCGCTGCACAACTCTGATCTGGAGTAGCTAAGAATGCTATCGAAGAACTCGAGCACAAACTTTCTCCATACACTGTTTACCTGACACATAAAATCTTAGTGACCATTCTACTTTGTCAAAACATCCTAGCAGAATCTTAACTAGAACCAGATGATCAATCCCTCCTCAAAAAATCCTGAGCTGCTTCACCAAACTCTTCTCGCTCTAAGAGTCATCCCTCTACATGGTTGAACCATCGGTATTTCACCTAGAATCCAAGTCGATAAGAAACTCAATCTCCGATTCGGGTAGACCTCTAATTTCTTCGAAAACATCTGGAAAAATATCTGACTACCTTAATAGCTTTTACCCCCACTTGAGATGCCTCAATTCCCAAACCAAAGAATACTCCATGAATTCCTAAACTAATCACAAGTCACTTTTGCGATCCTACTCAGTTCAGATTTCAAAAAACTATCTTCACCAACTAGAACAGCTTTCCTCATCGAGGTCAATTCTTTCCAGAATGACTTATTTATTAGAAAAACTGATAGATCACTTCCAAAAAATATCCTGCTCCGCTGAGCCTCCCGAAGAAATGGATAAGCCTTCACTATCTACCTGGTCTGCCGATAGCAGAATCCCAAATATTTCTGAATCATCAAAGAAACGGGTCCATGCTGCTGCTTCCAAACTTCACTTCAATGATACAGCTAAGCCAAAAGATCCTCCTTATCCAAAAGCTTCTTGAAACACAAAACTATCACCCAATTCCACTAAAAGATCCTTGAGACGGGTAGACATCTTCTCAAGAAACTCAGCTCAAACCAAACACCAACCACTTATCTTCTTAAGGAAAACATTGAGACCATGTCCGAAATGAGGTAACTCACCGACCTTAGTCTCATACTTCAATATAGATAAGACTCCCTTACTTGAGATCCAGAAGATTCCTAAATATTTGAATCCTCCATGCAGTAGGTATCACTATTCCTCCAATACCATCTAAATCTTGCTCCAAAAGAATATCTTTAGAACCATCTATGGATACTACATATCACCACACAGCTATTCCTTCATGAAGTCACTAAGATACCATCACCTGCTTATGCTCAGCTGACAGATTCAACTCTTAGAAATCCCGCTCACTTGAGAGAAAATCAACCTCACACTACAAAAATATACTCCAATCCTCGCAAAGACTTCCTCTGGGATCAATGAAACTCTTTCACCAATCTACAAACTTATTCGAGACAGTATTAGGTCTACAATCTCGACAGATACATCTCCAGCCACAACATATGAGCCTCTTCCATTAGTGGTAGTCGTGTTACACACACTCATACCTGACCTACCTCTATAACTTATGTTGGAAAATCCGAACAGATAACCCAACAGATAAGGTGTGTGTGTGTGTGTGTGTATATATATATATATATATATATATATATATATATATATAAATTACAAGTACGCTCTCTCAAGAAGAAGTCACTCCAAAGCCTAGGTATTCACTCAACCTAGTGCTCTGATACCAACTGTAGTGAACCGATGTAACAACCCGCATATTTATCGAGTTTGTATTTAAATATTTTATTTAAATATTAACTCGTTAATCGGATTTTGGTCCGAAAAGCTACTTTTTGCAAACGGTCAAATTAGGACTCGAGACCACTTCCATTGAGTTCGAAATGCCGTTTACAACTTTTTTAAGTATAAACATCGATAGGTTTGGAGTTAGTGAAATTTCACTAACTTTTCCCGCTTTGGACTTTGGGTTAGTTTAGCCTATTAAGCCCAAGTTCCAACCCTCTTCTCCTCACTCTTCATAAATTTCCTAACTAATCAGGCTTTGGCATTAATGGTGGAGGGAATGGGAAATTAAAATTCCAAAACTCAAATTCAATTGCAATCCATCTTTCTACTCCAAATTCAAGAAGAAGACATTGGATTCAAGCTTCTTGTGCTTAGATAGAAGAAGGATTGATTCTTGCTTGCTTAAAACTTCATTTTCATTGATATTTGGTGCAAAGGTGAGATTTTTATCTCACAATTCTAGCCTATAACTATATTGGACCGTTGGGAATGATTCCCTATCATTTTTGCATGCATGTTAGCATTTGGTTTGGATTGGATTGGCGAAAAACTCCAATTTTTAGCGTTTTGTTGAATTTTCTGCACTTAGGTCGTTCTGGCCATTTTTAGGTCGTTCGGAGTTAAGTCGTTCGTCCATAGGTCGTGAGTCGTTCACGAGTTAACCCTAGGTCGTTCTGGCCATTTTTAGCTCGTTCGGAGTTAAGTCGTTCATCCATAGGTCGTGAGTCGTTTACGAGCTAACCCTTAAGTCGTGCAACCCTTAAGTCGTGCAGCCCTTCAGTCACGCAACTCTTAAGTCGGTTACGAGTTATCCCGATAGGTCGTTGGACCCTTAACTCATAGGTCGTTGGACCTTATCTCGTTAGGTCGCTCCTGGCCTAACCCTTAAGTCGTGCAACCCTTAAGTCATGCAGCCCGTCAGTCACGCAACTCTTAAGTCGGTTACGAGTTATCCCGATAGGTCGTTGGACCCTTAACTCGTAGGTCGTTGGACCTTATCTCGTTAGGTCGCTCCTGGCCTAACCCTTAAGTCGTGCAACTCTTAAGTCGCGCAACCCTTAAGTCGTGGAACCCTTCAGTCACGCAACTCTTAAGTCGGTCACGAGTTATCCTGTTAGGTCGCGACCTCTGTTAAGTCGGCCATGTTGGGTCGTGAGTCACCGTTAGGTCGCGAACACATCTAGGTCGCAACCACTAAGTCGCTTGACCCCTTAGACCCCTAGGTCGCAACCGTTAGGTCGCTCGACCCTATCCCTCTTAGGTTGTTAGACCCCCTTTTTGTCTTCACTAGGTCGTACTGTTTTGGACGGGACGCTGCCCCGCACCGCGCCGGGGGCGCTGCCCCCTGGACCCCTGCGACCTGACCGGGCAGGTCGAACCCCGTAAGCGGTGGCGTTGCCCCCGCACCCCCACCTTGGGTGGTTGCCACCCCCCCTGGACCCCCCCTCCGTAGGGGATCTTATCTGAAAAACATTGACCTGATTTCCTTGGATTTTATTTACATCTCAGTATGCGATTTTTGTGACTGATTGTTTCTACAATTGCTTCGGTGTTTTGTCACTTTATAATATAAAGGTTTCAATACTAGTAGTAAATATCAAAACTCTTTTAGCAAACAATTTCAACTCTATTTTTAATAACAAAGCTCTTTTCTTAAACTGTTTTCCAATCTATTAGTATATACAAACCTTTACCTCACTCGGATGAGAAATCTAATTAAACGACTTAGTAAAACAAGTGGTATGAAACGCTTGCGTTCACTTCGTCGGTTAATTCTTGGACTTGTTCGATTGAACCTCTTGTGACAATTTTATTAGTGAAGATTTACAGTTTGTTCGTAAATATTTAAGTTAAGCAAGTGGTTATGGGACATGAAGCTAAACTTCTATGTTTACTAGCTTAGTGTAATTGACACTTCTCGTTGATCATGACGATCATTCTGATGATTTAGACTAGCAACTGTGCGATGTCTCTTGTTGCGAGGTTAGACTAGACACCACTTGTGTGATTCCACTCACACATACCTTTTTGCTTTTTGGTTAGTCTGGACCTTAATCTGTGTGATTCCATTCACACATGTGGGGTAGCTCCCCTTGGTCTTCGGACCGTCATGTGATATGCCTCTTTCTCTTTTCTATGATTTCTGGACTTCTTGCATTGATTTCTAGAATTTATGTCATTGACTTGTTATGAGTACAAGTTTGGGGTATGATGCCCTTTCCGAATCTTTGAGAAGATTCTTGTGATATTGATTATCTCTTATTGATTGAACTTCTGTTGATCATTATTTACATACTTATAGTGGTATGTCATTATGGATGTTTATGTTTATGCCATATCTTTTATGTTATATCATGTCATCTGATATTTATAGCTAGACTGGCCCGTTTATTATTTTCTTAAATAATACTCGGGTCAGACCGAGATGTTACAGGTGCTTCTGCTTGACTTCTTCCCAGGGATTCATCACTCTGACTTTTGGCTAACTGTTTAGATTAGCAGTTTTTGTTATATACACTTGAGATATAGACTCATAGTTGTATTCTTTTGTATAGCACGTGTTGCTATTCTTTTGTATTATCATGGATCTTACTGACCACTACTCTGATGTACACTTTCATGTGTTAGTTATATATTCATATCTTCTTCCGCCTTTGTGATATGGATATCTGTGACTGATTTGTGATATGATTATTTCTATGTTTGTTTTCGAAGATTATTTATAGCCACCGTGTGATAAGCAATTACATGGATGGTCGCTCCTCAATAGCCTTATTCTCCGTGCTAGTTGGCAGCACTACTCCGGAATGTTCTTGGCTAGCGTGGGTATAGAGGTGGGGCGTCACAACCGACTTTCTATCACCAGAAAGACGCATCACTATTTAAGAAAGAAAGGGATAGAAGACGAAAAGAAAGAGAAGAAAGAACAACATCACATCAGAATCTCACAGCGGAACAAATGAAATATAACATATAATATATATATATAGTATCATATACATCAGAGTACACAACTATACATCTCAATTTAGATAGTTATAACATTTCTGTCTAATGTACAATACAAGAACAACCATGCAGAATAACATCACAGCGGAAACTCTATCTATATATCTACACACTGAAGCCTCCTGCTCCAAAGCTCCTCAAAAATTCATCAAGAATAACCTGAATCACTTGGCCACTCATACTAATATGAGTACCCAAGAGTTTAATAAAACATAAAATAAACAATCGGGTCAGACATGGGTCTGTTGTGAGTAAACGGTTTAAAATTGCTTAACTTTTAGAAAATTCTTTGAAAAGAAAGGTTATCACGTAAGACTTTCCACACATAAACATGGAAAAGATTTTACCTTACGCTAAACAAAACATTTAATAGGAAATCCAGTGATATTATAATAGTGTCTAGGGTTTTCAACTAAATAAGAAATAGCCGAAATTGTTACATCTATTAAATTCCAGCTACTAGCCACAAAAGTGGATAATACAAACAAAACTGAAGGGTCTCGTAGGAAGAATGGGTTTCCAACAATGGCAGGGCTACTGGGGTATAGCCCGTCACAGTACGTGGCTTAGATCACCGTACCGAGGATTACTCCCAATCCACTACAACACAAGGCCGGAACCATTCCTTACTGAACAGTCTCGAACAAGACAACCCCGCAGTTGGCTGCAGATCCAACTGCCCACACAGTCGAAATAAAAAGGGATATCTAGACAGGGGTAAATCTCGTCCTACTTGGGCATGATCCACTTAACCTTGCTGCACCTCCCTTGTTTTAGCCATTCCCGGTTGATGAGGCTTGAGGCTACGATTACCTTTATAGGACACATCTATCTTAGAATGCTCATCGTCCACCTGACGATGTTCTAAAAGCATTCAATCTATACAAGTCCGTTTCGGGTTCAAACGGAACCGAAGGCACTATCTCGTTACACTCATTTTGGAATCACCCATAGAGTTAACGTCCATAGCCCTTGCACTCTGAATCTTCATCTCGAATCTGAAAGTACTACCTTCGTTAAACTCATTCTGGAATCACCCTCGGAGTTATAACGATACATAGTTCTTGCACTTCGAGTTTTCACTTCACTTCACTTGGATTTATGACCTAACGTTAATTTGGATCGATGTGGTTTTCGGATATAAAACCCGATCCCGGTCTCATCGAATCCAAAATGCCATTTTAATGTCCAAGTTGTACTTAAGGGTTTAACAATAGATATTCAGAATATAAATGGATGATTCATAACACACAGATAGATAATCCACCATTATCAAATTCATCCACACATATCACGAAGCAGCATATGTATCACATCTCAGATATATCACATTCAAATCATTACATATCAGCTAATGACATCCAATATCATCCAATATCATTAACTCTTCCAAAGATATTTAACATCCAACCATTAATCATCCATAACAAGTTTGAACCACTCCTAATAATTTAATTAATTCTTAATTAAATTAGTTCCTTTTTATCTTCAATTCAACTTACTATTCATTAATTAATCACAAATTAATTAACTAAACATCACTTAATTATCCATTTTAATTAATCCCCCTTGATTAATTATTTCTTAATCACTCTGAGTAATTATTCCTTAATTACAATTTTAATTAATCATCTTGATTAATTACTTCTTTAATTATACCAAGTAATTATCTCTTAATTACCCTTTAAATTAATCAACCTTGATTAATTATTATTTAATTACCCTGATAATTATTCCTTAATTATCTTTTAACTAATCACACCTGATTAAATCACTTTTTAATTAATCATACTTGATTAATTATTACTTTATTACTTTAAATAATCAAAACCAAATTATAGATTAATTGTCCTTTAATTATTAATTAACAATTAATTATTTATTTCCATTAATTAATGATTACTTCATTAATTAAATTTCTTCTTAATTAATTATTTAACAAGTAGTTAATCACATTATTAAATTCTCTTAATCCTTTTATTAATTAATTGGTCTTCAATTAATAAATAAATTTAAACCTTTAATTAATTATATTAATTTATTTAATTAATAGCACAAGTGATTAACCCTTAATCACTTCCTTCTAATTATTTTCATAATGTAATTAACCTCTAATTACTTTGTTAAATAATTATTCTTACTTAATTAGATCCATTAGTTAATCACTTAATTACTTCACCAAGTAATTACACTTAATTAACTCGAGAGTGATTATCTTTAATTAATCACTAATTAATTACTTAGTTAATTATTTAACTAATCATTTAAATTTAGGTAAATGTTTCCTTAACTTCTTATATTATGAAAATCCTTAATTAAGAAAATCATTATCTTAGTTAAATTATTATATTAACCAATAACTCTTGATTTTTAATCATAATTGAATCATTCTAATTTTCTTCATACATTTGTTTAACTTTAATTAATCAAAATTCTAAATTACTCAAAATAAATCTTTATTATAATTGATTACTAAATCATAATCATTACTCTTTATTTAAAATGTAACATTTTAGAAATCAATTATAATTTAAAACAATTTAAACATTCGAATTAAACTTTTAAATCTTAAAAACTTTCCAAAGTTATTAATTAAATTTAATACAAACATCATTTCAAAAATCCACTTATTTTATAAAAAAAATATAACTTTTTAAACTTGCTTAAAATAATTATTCTTGAAAACAATATAATTTAATAAGTAAAAACTTGTTTTACCTTTTGTTTTTAAAACTTGAATTATAAACAAAAAATCAAATTTCCTTTGTTTTCAAACTTTTAAAACACTTGCAGTTAAATTTTAAAACTTATAAAAAACTTCATGTACAAAACTAAATCCTACTCAAAATTAAAACCCGAGCAAAACCCTACAAAAACCCGCGTCTGCCCCGAGTTACCCCCAACCCTACTCCTGCTTCGAGAAAAAAACATCACATATCACGAAGAATACTTCGAGCTCCAACCTTTCTTCCTAAAACCCATTTTCTAGATGCACAAACCATGCACATTCACGTGCACCACCTCCCTGACCAACGACGAACTATGCACTGGCCTCCGATACATTGTACTCGACCACGACAACACTTCGCGATACCCAGAAAACACAATTCGATCGAACACCAAAAATTCGACCTTAAGACCAAACTGCCTAAACAAAACATCAACAAAATTCGACCGCCACCGATGATCCTTGAATCGATATGCCTTTCTTCCTTCACCGTAGCTCTGCCTCGCTCCCCAGCATCTCCAGAATCACTCGCGATCGCCTCCGGTTGCGCCTCGTCGCCGCGAAACCCAATAGAACAACGACGACATCCACAGAATGTAAAACCCTAACTCGATCAAAACTAGCCATCTAAATCAACTAAAAATCCCCAATGCATTTTTCTAATGAACTACAACATCCCCTCGACCTTCATGCTCAACCACGACCTCAATTTCGCCGCCGTTCTCCGTATATCGGCCAAAATGTCCAAAACAGAAAATCCAAGAATTCACACTAATTACTAAACTAAAAATCATGATACAACCCTTAAAATTCGTGGTTTAGCATCACGAATTCAATTATGTAATCAATACTTAAAATTGATTTGGTTAAATTTTGACCCAAATTAACTTTTACTGTAAATTTGAAATTCCTGAACAAATATTTCATTTTAAATTCCTAAAATTATTTTTAAAACGAATGTTACTTGATTACAAACAACTTTTATTCACAAATCAAAAGCAAATTCGAATTCAACATAGAGTTATTGATTTTATTATGAAAATGATATTTATTTTTGTCACACAGAGACCATTTGAACAACACAGACATTCAAATATTCACCATTCAAGCATGCATCTAATTTAATTCAAGTATTTCAGAAATCATCATGATATTCATTCACAAGAACAAGTTGGATCCAGGATTTAAAACTGTTTTTAAAATTTCATTTACTCACCTCAAAGAGCAGAGAATGATTTTGTTTTGCAGGCTTTGAATTTTAATCTGAATCTTTCTACATGTTGAATTTAATCTTACTACAGTTGATTTGTTGAAATTTTACATTTTGTTGCCTTCTTGCCCCTGATTGTTGAACTTTCTTTTTACTTCTTATTTCCAGATTTTCTTCTTCCTTCTTATTCAGATTTTACAATTTTTTTATGTCTTTCTTCTTTTTCTGATTTGTATTCAATTTGTTTGGAAAGAAGAAAGGATTCAGCTGAAGTAAATCTCTCATCCTTATATCTTTACAATTTAGTTTTAAATTTAATTTATCAAGAGAATGACATTTGTCCCATTAATGCTCTAGTTAACTTACACCTATGCACACTTATTTACAATTGTCATTAACATATATTAAAAAGTTTACAAGTGTTTTTAATGTTTTATTAATAATTTACAAATGTTACTTTTCTTTGTAATAATTTATTTAAGTTATGAATAAGTAATTATGTAATATTTATATGATTATAAATGTTTTTATCTTATATAAACAAGCTTTTAGATTTTAATAAATATTCAAAAGTGAATTCGTGTAAACAGTTATTTATAAATAATTTATGCTTTTGATCCAATAATTATAACATATGTTTATATGCTTGAGAATTTTAATTTAACTCTATATTTATTTTCACAAACCAATTTTTCCTTGTGTTTGAATTTTAAAATGAAAAGGAAATGAACTTCTAATTTAATTCTTATTGAAAACTCAAGTTAAAATATATATTTATAATAAGTAAGAAATTATTCTTGTTATTAAAATTGTAAATCTCAAATACCCTTTTTAAAAGTATTAAGTCAAATTTAAAATTTTCTAATTACAAATTATATATAATAAAGTTTGAAAATACTAATTGAGTTCAAAACAATAATTTTTCCATTTCTAATATATATATACAAATATATACATTTCAAATGGAAAACATTTTTAACATTCGTTTTGATAATCACTATATTAATTTTGAAACACAAATCCAAACCACAATATATATATATTCATATATATTACAATTTGAATATATTAGCTTTTATTACATTAAAGACTTCCTATATGTAATATATATATATATATATATATATATATATATATATATATATATTATAAATGGAAAACATTTTGATTAGCTTTCGAAAAATAAATCTTACCAATTTTAAATTGCTAAAATAAATATTTCCAAATTAAAATATTATTAGTTTTTAAAAGAATTAAACTCGCCAATTTATGTTGTTAGGAAAACTATTAATAGATATTATCAAATTATTACTACTACCCTTTAAAAGAATTTTACTTTTCGATTTATAATATAAAATTATCAAATCAATTTAGTTATTAACAAAGATTATTAAATTGATATTGCTCAAAATTCCAGGTCGTCACAATTTAATGGCCAAAGATTCAAGCTTTAGCTATGTACAAAGTTTCTACAACCTGACAGAACTCTAGAAAGAAACATGCAAACCAAATAGAGAAGAAAAATCAAAAAATATCACTTTAAATCAGATTTTGATATGAAGAGGGGATTTAGGAATCGATTATCTGAGTTTGGAGTTTAGAATCTCATTTTAAATCATCAATTTTTCTTTTAATTTGATGGATTTTTCATAAAATTCGAGAGGAATGAAGGAGGCTGCCATTTACCGGTTTCTGGAGCTTTGAGGAAGAAAGTAGAAAATGTATGTACAGGTATCGCTCTTCTTTCTCATATCTTAATTTCCAAAGGCCAGAACAAATTAATCAGCTTAATGGGCTAAAGTTCATTAATAAAAGAAGGTTTGCTTATGTTAATTACATAGCCCTTTAATCTCTTATCTCATGTTCCAATTTATATACTTACAATTTCAAATCATGAAATTAAGCTTCATTTCATATTTAAAAATTATGAAACTTTAACCTCATGTTAATAAAAGGTTTTTACACACAAATAATGGATTTTTATATTTTTAAAGCATTTTATTAACATATTTCTCTATATTTAAAATAAATAACAATTTTACATTTTCAATTGCAAATCTCATTGTAGTTAATATTATAAATTACACAAAAATCACATTTTTGTGTAATAAAATTTTATAACCCATTACAAATATAATTTTCCACTTAAATTATATTTTTAAACTCAATTCCATCATTATTTTAAATATATCTCATCTTAAAATCAATTAATTCTAATAAAAAATAATCATTAGAAGAAGTAAATAGCAATTTACCAAAATTATTGCATTAACTCCAAATAAAACACATTTTCTCATTTTATCATCTCAAACCATCTTAATAAAGTTTTCAAAACTTTATTTTCCCATTTTTATTCTCAAATATATTGTTTGTTCCAAATAAACAATTTAAATTCCTCATTTATTATTAATTCACACTATTAAATTATAACATTCATTATAATTTAATATCCACAAGTAATCGCTAAAACCAGGGTTGTTACAGACTCCCCCTACAGAAATTGCGTCCGCGCAATTTTCTAGAAAAAGAGTTGTAAACAACATAAGAATTCAATCGACTAAGGATAAAAGACAAGCTCGAAACTCAAACCATTCATACTTTCAACATAGAATGATAGAAATAAATAAGGAAAACTCACTTGGTTAATTCAATGGCCCATCATATGCTAATATAGTGATTAGAAAACCATCGAATTTTCCAAGCAACTCAAAAGAATTTCAAAGATTTCCCATCTTTGAATCAAAACTCAATAAGAAGATCAACAAATAATCTATCAAATAAGGTAGATTTTCTCAAAATTCTAAGAATGGAGTTGGGATCAAACTCACTCAAACCTGAACTCTAAGCAATAAAGATGATTAACAACAAGATTTTCCACACAATAATACGGAAAGAACATTCTCACAACAAAGATATACACAATAGACAAGATAGATAAGTCACAAGATGGCTTCTCACAAGGCAGCCAAACTCGAATGACTGCGAAAAATGCACGTCGTTGCTATCAGCTTAGGGATAGAATATACTCAAGAAACAAGGATATAAGCTCAATTTACTTTTCAATCCAAGATATTTAGAATTTATAAATCTTAATATCTTTTAAATTTTAAATCTCAATTTTCAACATTTGAAAATTTTCAAACTCTTTACTATATTACTTTGTAAGTAATTTAAAACTCAAATTAAAAGTCCAAATTTATTCTCTTATTGCAAAATTAATTTTCAAAGAATTTTGTAAATCCATAATAATTTTCCTCAAAATTAGTTAAGGGTTTAAATTCTCTTTTATCTTTTTATTAAACCGCTTAAATTGTTTAAAAACAATCTTCAAATCCTTTTATAACTCTTCTCTTAAAATATCCAATGTATATAATATAGATTCTAAAATCTCAAAATATACTTTCAATAAAGTATAGCTCAAAGTAAATAAATAAATAAATGGCATTGCCTCGCCATTGAACCTCTAATAAATAGATATATACGTTGGCTGCAGAGTCGATCGAACGATCAAAATTGCCTCGCCACTCAATTACTCGTCTCTAAAATCAGTGGCTGCAATTACCATTCCAAAATAAATTTAATATATAATCTCAAAATATTATTTTCAAAATCTCAATTTTTAAAACACAAACCATTGTGTCTGATTGCCTCGTCATATCACTTAGGAGATTCCTGTCGATAACGTTGATCAGGCGTATCGACCAGAACTCTTAACTACTCGATGGACACCCAACACTCCTAAATTATTTCTATAAAAGAAATTCTACTCATGTAAATATATTCTCAAAATATTTTTTGATTTTTTTATCTCAAAGCTCAAATTTCTCTTTAAAACTCATTTTTATATAGCTTCAAAACTCGAACCAAAGAACATTAAGAGAATGCATCGAGATATTCCTAGAATACTCGATTCTCAAAATCAATAGAAGGAGATAAAGTGTTCGTCAATCTTACGATGTCACGAGCCACTCCCAAAAATCATCAAGATACAAGATAAGCAAATATTCTTCTCGAAGGAGATGAAGCATACAACAACAAATCATTACTTCAAACAAAGTAATGCTACAAAGAATAACACTGATTGAGTATCCAAAAAGGAATAACTCAACGAAACTGAATGATAAACTCAATCAAACTCAAACAATCCAGAAACTCACCCATTCCTTAATGGATGTCCTAGTGGAAGGATAGCCGAAGGCTAACAGCCAGGAATAAGGTTAATTTAACACTCGATTGCTCGATTGGATATCAAACCCAAACGGACTCATCAAAACTCGACAAAGTCACCCTGATAGGAATTCGAGATATGTCATCAACATCTCGTTACTCAGGAGTGAATTCAGAAACTTTGAAATCATCATTAACATTCCAAAGTGACAGAAATAATAAACCATTCAAAATAGGAAACCTATATACATACATACATACATACATACATACATACATACATATATATATATATATATATATATATATATATAGGATCCTACAACAACAAAGAATTGTACTTAATATCAAATAAGTCGATCTATATCAAATCAAATACATCTCAAGATAGTGAGTAAAAAACAAATACTCACTAAAGCAACAACAAATAGGAAACTCAGAATGCTCACAACAAGCCAATCGTTGTGGATCCCCTCAATATAATTCAGAACTCTCAAAGGAATGCAACAAGAATGCTTAAAGAAATCAATCAGCTCCATCGATACGAACTCACTCGTATCGGCAAAAATAAAAATAGAATAATCCCAAATAGTATTATTTATAAGATAAGATGACATAAAACTCTATTATGGAATACTACAGAATACAATATATATATATATATATGTATGTATGTATATGTATGTATGTACTAGACAAACCCCATCTCAAAAATCCCAAAACTCAAAAAAAGAATCAAAGCTCGATTCGAAAACAAGCTTGAATAAAGGACAATTATTCACACGTATTGTACTTTAATGTATCGTGATATACGTACTATTCCTTTTTTATCCTACTTTGTTCTGACCGCAGCTCTGATACCATGCTGTAACGCCCCACCCCGAGACGCACCTTAGTAAAGAGAGTTAACAAGTAATTCCGTCTACTAGAGCGGAGAATAGGGCTGGCTAAGGGCGACTATCTATAATTTTTTCTTAAACATCTACTGAATACGTCGATAAATGCAATATAATTTTTTTCTACTCAAGTGGATCGACATACACAGTAAATGCTTAATCCAAAACTATGGGTAGTTAATGGATCTATCAGAACAAAATAAAATAACTAAATGTAAAGCACATCACATAACAGTAATCAACATCATATATATACATATACACTGATACATGTTTAGTACAATACAATATGAATACAATAAAGGTGGTACACAACCATACCATATACATTGGATCAAATAAAAAAATACATCAGAGTATGCGGAAGAACAGAAATTTCCCAAGAGAAAGGAGAGATGATATCCAACATCAACTTCAAGCTAAGTCCAATAGATGATACCTGAAACAACTCGGTCTGACCTGAGTATAAATACACGGGTTAGTCTAGCTACACAAATCAGTCAATAACGGTAATATGAAGCAGAATGGACATGAAGATACTTCATCTCGAAAGAGAAGAATGAATCGATAAAATCATAAGCTCAACATTTAAGTAACAAACGCTACTCAAGTGAACAAATACCTCGAAGGAGGTAACTCAAACTTAATACTCAAAACAAACACAAGTGCCTCATATCATCAGCGATATCCCAAAATGTCTACATGGTTTCCATGAACCATATCTCCTCAAAAGGAGAAACATCAATACAAACTCTCGTCAAAATGGCAACATAAAACATTCTCAAATAGGATGATCCAAAACTCAACTATAGATAACTCTCCAAATTCAATTATACCTCATCCCATCGGTATAAATGTATATAAATCTCAATCTCAACTCGCCTAAATGGAAAAACCCAGAATATCCTATAAAATCCTGAAATTATCAAAACTCATAACTCAAGGAACTCGATAAGAGTTCAAAATATCATAATTGAAATCACCATGTATATAACATCTCACATTGCACTAGGCTATAAATGTAATAAAACATCTTAAAAAGGTGAAATCACAATAAAACGGAAAACTTAGAAAATCCGGATTAGCCAAATCCCCGATTGTAATGCTGAAGCAATGCTGCACATGCAAAACTCAGACGGCCGAAGCCTCAAACAAGGTCGCTAACACCTCCCAAAGCAGTTCATCCTCATGACAAGGTCGCTAACACCTCTCCAAGCCATTTTGTCAGCTCTAAAAAAGTTGCTAACACCTTCCAAAGCAGTTCGTGCTCATGACAAGGTCGCTAATACCTCTCAAAGAAGTTCTGTTGGGTAAACATCGTGAATGTGCTACAAACTCACGAATAGGAACCCGAAAAGTGTTAACATGTGTCCCATACCACATGTTCGCACTTAGCGGTTTACTAGCCGTTAGTAGATGCCACACTAAGATCATCATAAAACTCAGAAAATCATATCTCGCGTCGTCTCATTGGCGAGTGATAAAGAGACACCATACTTTTCTCATCTCGCCGATAAGTATTAAATGGCATCGTAACTTGTCTCATCTCCTCGACAAGTGAAAACATCATGATGGTTCCTCATAAACCATAAATATCAAAATATAAAATCATATACTCAAGACTTACCTTATATCATCGGCAAGTAAATAAAACATCGTGATGGTTCTCATCGACCATACTCCTACATAGGAGATCTCGAACCATAATACTTGCCAAATCTTAGCCATCTTAAATAATTCCTATGAATAGAAATTATAAAACTCAAAATATGCCATAAAATGGCAAAATATCTCAGAATCAATAATCTCAAACAGCTTCAATCGTACAAGTCCAGAATTAACCGAAGTAGTAAACGCACATGTCCCATACCACGTGTTTTACTAAATTGTTTAATTCTCTTTCTCTTACGTTTGAATAGTGTAAAAGTGTATGTTTTAAATCTAAAATATTTTACTACAGAAAACAAGCTTCTAAAATTTTTTCCCGAAAAGATTAAAAAAACAAATATTTGAAATTCCTTTATTATATGAAATAAATAGATTTTATATTAAAAAAATAATTTTAAAATACTATATAATAATAATTTGAAATTTCCATTTGTTTCAAAAATAACCAAGAAATGTTTTAGTGAAAACCATGCTCGAAAATAATGAAAAATAAGAAAGATAACTCAAGACCAACAACTTAAGTTCAATACGAATTCAATTCAAATTTAACCCAAAATCGATTCAAATTTGAATTTCAAAATTTTCAAGTATAGTTAGCCTATTGATAGGCATCACAGCTCTCAAAAATCTCAAAAACAATCATCAAAATCGAATAAGGATGAGAACAAAAATAGGCTATTACACTCCTCAGGTATATAATTGTTATTTATGTCATTTTGCTCTTGGAACAGCGGCAAACAAACAAAGTTTTGACCAAGCAAACTACAAATTTTCAAGAAACACAGAACATGAAACTTTTAGTACAAAGTCTAAGTTTTCCGTAACATCTAAAATTATCAAATTTTGATAAAAAATGAGAAAGTTATGGCTAATTTGTTTCAGCTTCAAACAAAGAGCAAGATTTTGCTCTCGAATTAGCAGTAGAAAAGTTAGATTTTGACATAGCTAAACTCAAACGTATAGAAAACTCAAAACATGAAAATTGTAGCATATGAATTAAGCTTTCTAGAACATCCAAAATTATCAAAATCGGATAGGAAACGAAGAAGTTATGATCAAATTCATTTCAGCTTCAATGACAGAGCAAATATTGGATTTGATCTCGGGTTAGTAGTAGAAAAATTGGATTTTGACATAGCTAACGTCAAAATTATAGAAAACACAAAACATGAAAGTTGTAGCACATGAATTAAGATTTTTGGAACATCTAAAATTATTAAAATCAGATAGGAAATGAAGAAGATATGATCAAATTCTTTTCAGCTTCAATGACAGGCTAATATTGGATTTGCTCTCGGGTTAGCAGTAGAAAAAAACTGACGGAACTCAAGAAAGAAACATGCAAACCAAATAGTGAAGAAAAATTAACAAATATCACTATAAATCAGATTTTGATATAAAGAGGGGTTTCAAAAATCGATTACCTGAGTTTGGAGTTTAGAATCTCATTTTAAATCATCAATTTTTCTTTTAATTTGATGGATTTTGCATAGAATTGGAGAGGGATGAAGGAGGTTGCCATTTACCGGTTTCTGGAGCTTTGAGGAAGAAAGTAGAAAATGTACGTACAGGTATTACTCTTCTTTCTCATCTCTTAATTTCGAAAGGCCAGAAAAAATTGATTAGCTTAATAGGCTAAAGTTCATTAATAAAAGAAGGTTTGCTTATGTTAATTACATAGCCCTTTAATCTCTTATCTCATGTTGCAATTTATATATTTACAATTTCAAATCATGAAATTAAGCTTCATTTCATATTTAAAAATTATGAAACTTTAATCTCATGTTAATAAAAGGTTTTTACACACAAATAAAAGATTATTATATTTTTATAACATTTTATTAACATATTTCTCTATATTTAAAATAAATAACAATTTTACATTTTTAATTACAAATCTCATTGTAGTTAATGTTATAAATTACACTAAGATCACATTTTTGTGTAATAAAATTTTATAACCCGTTACAAATATAATTTTCACTTAAATTATATTTTTAAACTCAATTCCATCATTATTTTAAAAATATCTCATCTTATAATTAATTAATGCTAATAAAAAAATAATCATTAAAAGAAGTAAATAGCGATTTACCAAAATTATTGCATTAACTCCATATAAAACACATTTGCTCATTTTATCATCTCAAACCATCTTAATAAAGTTTTCAAAACTTTATTTTTCCATTTTTATTCTCAAATATATTGTTTACTCCAAATAAACAATTTAAATTCCTCATTTATTATTAATTCACACTGTTAAATTATAACTGTCGTTATAATTTAATATTCTTAGGTAATCGCTAAAACCAGGGATATTACATACACATAACTGGACAGTTATATCAACCTGTTCCAGATTACAAGCAATAAAACTCTCAAACACATAGCGGAATACTCAATACGTCCTGCCATCCAGCTTGCTTCCTGAGCTCCCAGAACGTCCTAACATGAAAATCTGTAATACTCGATCTGACCCAAGCATTACATCAAAGTAACATCTGGGTCAAGCTGGAAACCAGCGTGAGTAAACCCATATAACTTGAAAACACTAAGTTATAACATACTTAAATTCTAGGGTAACTCGTTCTTCACTACGAGTTCTTAACTTATTATAGTCAACACTTATTTCACAAATCAATCTCTATGTATTCTTACTTAGTTTCAATGGTCCAGTTCACTTAAATTATTTCATTCCAGCCTATTGATTATACATATCAAGTCTATAAAGGATTATAGTAGATTTCATATCAAAGTGGTTTCGGGTATTTATTGATACCCGACCCGGTCTCTTCGAATCCCAAGTCATCTTAACCCAAGTTATTCAAGTGAAATACAATTCAAACTTTAAATATTACATAGTAATTCATCATCTATAGATAACCACATTATCACAGTTTAAACCAAACATATCATATCACATAGCATCACAAATCACATATCAGAGATATCAATTAGTCTAAGGCATACAATATCATTCAATCATTCATAAGCAAGATTAATTTGTCATATCATTTCTAATTAATTTAAAATAAATTAAATTAATTACCTTAATCACTTTTAATCCTTCTTACTTAACATTGATTAATTACAAATCATTAATTGATCATGCCTTAATTATCCTCTTTAATTACATTAAGTAATTAACCTTTAATTAATAACACAAATTAATTAATCTTCACCCATTCACATTAATCACATTTATCTTTAATTAATTACTCAAATTAATTATCCTATAATCACTTACATTGAATAATTATCCTTTAATTAATCATACTCATTAATTAACTAACCCTTAATTAATTTCCTTAATCAATCAATCATTTAAATTAATTATACTAAGTAATTAATCCTTAATTACTTCATTAAGTAATTATCATTGAATAAATCTCATTTAGTAATTACTCATTAATTACCCTCCTTAATATATGTTATTAAACAATTATCCTTTAATTACTTTCATTATCATTAATCAATTTCATCAAGTGATTAATCTTTAATTAATCATCTTTAAATTAATTACTTTAATTAATTAATCACATTAATAAATCAATCCTTTAAATTGATTACACAAATTACTTAACCTTTATTAATTATCTAATGATTAAACTAATTAATTATTTCTTTAATTGATTACATTAATCAATTATCCATCCCTAATACATTAAATAATTAATACTTTATTAAATTTCATCATTTAATTTACGTTTGAAAAACATATAGGATTTAACCCATTATATAAGTGCCTAATTACCACAATTTGAAAACACTTAAAACTTTGGAAACTCATTTTTAAACTTGTTAATACTTTGTCTAAAAACTTGGTTTAACATTTTCCTTTAAACTTGCACCTTTTAGATAAGTTTTTAACACTTGATTTTATTAAAATTAAAAGCTTGTTAACATTCAAATTTTAACCGAGCCCAAATCAAAATTACAAGAGCCCACACTCGAGCTAATTCCCGATCCACTCTCGCTCCTACTACCATACGAATACCCAAAGCATCAATCGATAAAACCATCATCTTCCCCGAAGCATCAATCTCAATAAATAACTGATACATGCAGATATACGTGCTGTGTACTGCGATCTCCGACGTTCAGACCAACCTTACAGTCACCTGCTCCTTGTCGACCATCAACTCAATCGTCCAGTCCCCCAGCATCTCCAATCATTCAGTGAAATGAAATCGAGCAACATGAGTGAACCCAGGTACAAAATCGACCATCCAAAAGCCTCCCGCACCGCCACCACAGATCACCGGTGGTCACGAAACTCCGGCCTAGGCTTCGTCTTGACCCCTCGCGACTTTCTCCTCAAGACCGATCACTCCCGAAGCTTCGACGGTGATGTTGTCACCATATTTTTGACCTCGACCAAAAACCTGCCCAAAACCCTAGTTTTACCTCGTCCGCCACCACAGGCAACTAACATCCATCCGACCATTTTTCCCGACCTCATCGAACACCAGGCTTGCTTCCTTTCTTATACACTTAAAATTTATGATTCCTTTCTTAAAAATCCTAGTTTTAGAAGACAATTTAGATTATAATCATGAATTCACCAATTATTCAAGTCGAAATTATGACATTTTTAAGTTTCACCGTAATATTTACATTTTGGTTAAAACTGTGTTCAATTCCTATTTAAAAATATTTTTAACACTTAAATCTTGTTGTAATAAACAATTTTTGTTTATACATCATGCCATATAACAGATCAAGGGATGAGCAATTGATTTTTGAAATTTTATTTAGAACCTGAGAAATATGAACAGAGCAATATATTCATGCCAAACATGCATACAAATATCCACATACATATAAACAGGAAATCTCATTTATACAGCCAAGCAAATCATATTATATATCATATATTCCAAGATATTCACATGCATTATATTTTTTTAATTTAAATTTTTATGAAAGATGTTTACTCACCTTATTAAAAGAACAAAGGAAGTTTCCTTCCTGAAACCTGGAAATTGCTTGATTATGAACTGCTGCTTTGTTGTTAAGATGATCCGTGCTGGATAATTATTGAGTTGATCTTGATATTGAGTTGTATTTGAACTTGAAATTTGCTGCCAGACTTTACTGTATCCTTTTGTTTTTCATCTCTGGGTTTGATCTTCTTTTGATTTAAATTTTTTCTTTTCAGTTTACAGGTTTATGAGAAGATTAAAAAAATTGACAAGTGTAGCCTGGTTTCTTAATTCATTCTTATTCATATAATTAAATCTTGAAAGAGAACAAGCATGCCACTTGTAACATCAAATTATACCATGTTAACACTTTTTAATTATGTTACAAATTTGCCTCCACTTGTAATTTGTGTGTATAATTAACTTACACGTGTATTTATATGTTTTCAAATGTTTAAATATGACTTTATATAATTTTTTATACATATTCAAATTAAATTTTATCTCTTGTTAATTTTTAAAAGAAAATGAACAAAACCCTTTGATAAATTTAAAATTTGTATATATACAAATTATACTTTCATAAATTTTTAAAAGGAAATGATTTAAAATATAATTATACACTATAAAAAATCATATATACATATACTTTTTAAATCCGATCTATTTCTAAGATATTTATCTCTTGAATTTCAAATTCAAGTTCAAACTCTATTTACAATCATATTTATTTAATTAAACAATCATATTTTATATTAAAAGATTATCAAACTTAATATTTATCTCTATATATTTTTATTTTTATTTTTAACTTAATAAAATACGTATCTCAAAGGGAAAAAATCAATAAATTACCCAATTACCACATGTCCCAAAAATCTTGGTTATCACACAATGATTCGACGATCGTGACGCGCTGTTGTGTAGAGGAGGATGTGTGGAATCGATCTATGGTCTCTGATCATGTCAGTGTCGATTTAGCCAGAAATAGAAAAATATGGTACGGCGGCATGGAGCGCGAAGAGAAGGCGCGAGGCCAGGGAGTTGCGACCTGAAGTGCTAAGTGTGGTGGCATGGTTAGATCTGGGTGGAGGCGCTTGGATCGTCGGCGGCGAGAGGATAAAGTCGGCGGCTGTTGAAGGGTGTAGGGTTTCACGGCCCGACTTAGGGTTGAGAGAGAGGATTGGGTAATTACAGGTTTTCCCTTAAGTTATTTTATTTAATTTTAAAATTTAAATGTTCTAGCATTCATAACTTTTGCATATGAACTCGGATTCATGCACGGTTTCTTTTGTTGGGCTCGTATCGAAATTCTAGACAATATGAGACTTGTTTGGTTGAATTTGGAGACTGTTGAGATTTTGGATTTTATTGGATTTTTAATCAGTTATAAATCAAATGTCAGTGATTTATGCCACTTATGCAATATTAAAATTTTCTTATGTTAGTCGAATTAAATTTATAAAGTGATAAGAACGTTATTGGTTACTGTTTGGTAGTTTAAGTTGTCATTTTAATTGAAATTGAATTTTATATTGAATTAAATTGACATTAAAATTAATATTGAATTTAATTGATTAATTAAACGCCGACAATTGAAAATTAGTAACTGTTGTGATATATTGATTGATTCGGATGTTAATTTTTACTGTATGCCTATTGATTGATGATGGATGTGTGTTTGTTTATTTATTTGACATATTCTTGATATTACCTATTTATTTATTGACCACACTTATATTATCATTTGGACCATTGGAAATAAACTAAGAAATAAGCTGAAATGATATGTACCTATGTCATTTAATTTTGGGTTAAAATGATATATTCCATCCATGTAATTAAATTGAAATAACCGATCACTTAGCCATATGGAAGAAAATTATATACGATAGCGGATTTGGTTAAATTAAATGGTTTTAAAAATATTGGAATTGGATTTTTTTAAACGATATTATTAAAAGAAAATAAAAATTGGATTTATATGAATTAAATTATTTTCTAAATTCGAGCTTTGAAATGTTGAAATTGTAACTGCTTAAATGAAATTGTTTAAAGGATTTAATTTGAAATCTTAAGTTGAGATAGAGATATGATTTAAATTTATTGAAAGTGAATTAATTTAAAGGCTAAAATTTTAATCTAAACTTTGAATTTACATTAATTAAAATGGTTTAAGTTTGTAATTCCAAGTTTTGGATGTGAAATGGATTTAAACTAAATTGTTTAAAAATAAGAATCTGAATTGAAACTCTTAGCCATTTGAATAGAACCGTTAAGTTGAATTTGAAGTAAGGTTGAAATCGTTTTGAATGGAGGCTAATCTAAATTGAATTTTGAATATGAAGTTGACTTTCATTGGAAATAGAAAAATTGATTTCAATGTGATTTTGGAATATGAGTGCAAATTGTTGTGAAAGAAAGAAACACTTTCAATATAAACTATTTATTATATAAATTATTTTAATAACCAAATTATTTTTATATATAAACTATTTTAACTATCCAACTGCTTTCACTATTTAAACAATTTTATATTCAAAAGTATTTTCAATTTTTAGAACTATTTTAATTACTACAAACTGTTTTACAATATTAAACTATTTTAATTATTCCAAACTATTTCTAATATTAAAACTATTATCCAAACTATTTTTAATATTCAAACTGTTGAAGGGGGAACTATTCGGATTTAAATCATTTATTTACATACTAATATTTTGATATATGTATAACCTGTTTTGAACTCGAAATGATTTTGAAGTGAATCTGATATTTTGATATGAAATATGACTTGTTCTTGAAATGTAAAAGAACCAACTGGTTGAAAAATGACGTTTGGTAGTTAAAGAGACCGAGGCCGAATATTGGCATATTCTTTGTCAATATCGAAACCACTTTAACAACTATGTACGTGGTGGATGATAAAGAATGACGTGGTTGGATTGGTGAAAAATTGTTAGATTTGAAGAAAGAGAACGATGATGGATGACCCTGGCACTTGCGCCAATTTGAAATGACTAAAACAGGATGGCTTGTCAGGGCCCAGTAGGCTAGCTACCCTAGCGGACACACTTCATTGTATTACTATCTTGATTTGAAACTTGATCGGTGCACCTTTATTTTATTATGGGAGTGTTGAACGTGGTGGGCAGTCGTGGCTACGATGTGCTACCACCAACCCTATGACCCGAACTGGTAGTATCCTATCTTGGGCATTGCCTCACGTGCCTTGTCATACTTTTATCCTCCTATGCGACCACTACGATTTTGTTTTAGTATGGTACCTATAAGGGAGTCACTGGCTACCAACGTTACTGGTTGTGTTACAGGACCTGCATAGGCTACCTGCTTAAAAAAGTGCTAAGGGGGATTAATGTAAAGCCTTAACACTAAGAAAATTATTTATTTTACTAATAAACACTACATATATAGCGTATCATACTACATATAGATAGTTTAACAGATCCTTAGGAAATGGAAAATCCAATAACATCTCTTAAGGTATCACACTCACGTTGTGCACTTGATAGGAGATGGAAAATCCCATAAACATCTCAGAAGTTATTACACCATATTTACTTGTTATTGACTTAATTTGCATAAGAACTTTTAGTTGTGACTCGAATGTTTTGTCTTTTCATTACGCTCGGGTCAGCCTGAGTATTTTAGTGTTAAAGTCATTATTCCTTGAAGATATAGATGGAGTTTTGTTGGGCTGTATTTACTATTATTATTCCGCTACATTATTTTGGTATATTTGTTGATTGTACTCTGATTATGTTGCAAAAGTTGTGTAATCAAATGTATATTGTAAAACAGCTTCATGAACTGTTAATTTGATTATTATATTTTTCCATTCCATTGCGAGATTCTGTATTTTTCTTTCATTCTTTTCTCTTATTTTCTTATTAAACCTCATTAAGAATCCTCCCTTCTGAATGGTTTGAGTTAGACATGTGTGGTTTATTGTCGATTTAAACCGTCCAAAAAGGGTGGGTTGTCACCACCTATGGTCTTTGGATTCCGACCTTTGGATTTCGGCTGAAGGTCCATTTCCTAGTCCCAAATTCAACATTTAGTATGCTTAACAAATTGGAAGAGAATATTCAGTCGTTCATATCATTTCACGATGGCATAAGTATAATGCTCATACCTTGAGTTTTCCCAACAAACACATCTATATATCTTACCTCAACTAGGCAATATATTAATATTACTATACATAACTTCACTACCTTGATTTCGCTCAATAACTAGTTAGTGTGCAATTAATCTATTAATATATAAATGACAGATGGTAATTTCATATATTTGGGATTCATAATTTTTAATATGCACATTAGAGTGATATTGATTTAAGTAATAATGTAATTCTAGTAAAATACCCTTGCCATTGAAGTGACAGACATACCTGAAATCATGGTACTTGTACTTTAGTTATGTACTTATTCCAAAATCCTTTTAGGTTTATTTTAATGTTCCGCTAAATTTTGTTTATGCATATTTAATTATATATGTTTTGTTTAAAACAATTATAAATTAATTTAACTATATAATATTTATATGTGTATTATTAATTAAACCATGTTTAGTCAACTTTAATCTTATTAATTAATTGTATGTAATTAATTTTAATTATATTATATTGCCATATTTAATTAATAATAAATCATAATTTATTAGACCAATTTAGTTAAATTTTGTTTAAAATTTCAGAAAATTTTATTTTATGACCTATATGGTTTATATATAATTATACATAAATACATACATACATACATACATACACACACACACATATCGTTATATATTTTAATTACTTAACATTTAGTTAATCAATATTCAAGTAAATAATTTATTTACTTAAACATAATAATTAAGTATTTTAATAAAATTAAATTTTTATTTAAATTACCTTAAACAATTTTTAGAAAGATATTCAACTATAACCTTTATAGTTGTATATATACACACCAACATACATATATATATATATATAATAATCTTTAATTCATAGTTTATTTAATCAATCATACTAATTAAATATGTATAAAATTTCTAAACTTATTAGATTAATTTTTCAAAACTCATTAAAAAAATTAAATTTATTTTATAAATTTTATGAAATTTCATTGTATATTTTAAACTTAATATTTAATTTTAAAATTTATTATAATTTTTTAAATCTTAATTTGAAAATTAATCTAAGGCCCAAATGCTTTGGGCCTTACATTTGTGGCCAACCAATTGGACTAACTTTACCCATTGGGTCAGGCGAGTACCTATAGAGGGGATTTTATTATTCAACATTAAGCCTGGACACTACAATTGTAAGCACTAATATGGAAAAAAATTTATTAGTAGTTCCTAATTGTTGACTAATTAGACTATTTAGACCCTGATACAATTGAATGAACAAGGTCTGTCTAGCAGCAGGTGAAACGGGTAAATTTAAAAAAAATCCCTAATTGGATCTTAGTGGGCTTATGAAATCTATTATTTAACACTAGTTCCATTATAGTTGTTTAAATAAAATCTTATGTTATTTTATATGTTTTGCTTTATTTTCTTTGTTCGATTAGCTAAATATATTTATGTGGATATACAATCAAGAGAGGTAGAGGAGAGATTGGTCAATCATAGATGAAAACATAAACTGAACTAAATTTAATCAACGAAAGGAATGTTTTCTTTCATTTACAGAAGGAAACCTTTTCATTTTTCTCTATTAACTTTCCTTTTATTTTAGATCCAACAGTTAGACCACATCCTTCCGTATGCCACCAACCAATTAATGATTTATATATGGACTACTACATCTAATATGTATATACACAATAATTAATAACACATATAAGGTATGGCATGATGATATGAAAAACATAAAAAGTTATACATGTGTAGATATCAGAATTTATATCTATCATGTATGCCTTTGCCATACACACACACACACACACACACACACACACACACACTCAGTTTAATTGTTTAGTAAATATACACACATACATACATAAAATGTTTCTAAAAAAAACTTATCTTAATGACATAAAGATTGAATTGACAATATCTAACATAAATTGATTGAATTAAAGTTACAAAATCAAAACGTCGATTAAGATCTAAGATTGGGTTGTATGATATATTTAAATTTAGATCTAGAATAAGTAAACTAATATAAAATATCTCTTCGTATTAATATCATAATATATACACATACACTTACAATATAATTATGAAATTAAAATAATTTTCAGTTAACTCAAAATACACATACAAGTTATGATAAATTATTCTAACCTAATTACAAGCATATACAGTCAAGGACCACTAGCATTAAGTGGTAAAATATCAAGATTTTGGTTTTAGAGGTCTTAGGTTCTGTCCTTCGAGACACCAAAATGACTGCTCTTTTTAAATTAAGTATCACTCTTGTTACCAAGAAAATTACAAACATATATACACACATACATGTATGTATATGTGTGTGTATTACATAAAAGAACCTTTACATCCTCCTCAATTTAATTTTAAAACAACCAAAAGTTAGAAGTCAAAATACATATATTAACTAAAATTTATATTCTTGTAAAAAACCATAACATGGCTAAAAACATAATTTTCTCATATATGTATTTTGATATTAACCGATCAAATTTAATTAAACCAAATTAATCAATCAGTTGTTTGTAATGTAATAATAAATCGAAATCAAGATGAGGCAACAATAAATATATAAAATTGCGATAAGCATGGTACAACTAAAATATCAAAATGTAAATAGGAATGGTACCTTATAAATTTATCCAATTGGTGATAATTTGATCAGTAAATTTTCCTCAAATTCCAAGAATCAACAATCAAACTTTGCTAGAATCGAATGATCCATATGACGACCCATAAATCTATACCCTTTGAATCGGCAATAATCCACACATGTCCGACCCAAAAAGCACGTACTAACAAAAAGTCAAGAGAAAGAAAGAAGAGAGAAGATGAGAAGAGAAGAAAGAGAAAAGATAGAACCAAACAGAACAATACAGAATCTTACATCGCAGCGGAAAACATATAATATCATATCAATGATCTTTACAAAACAGAAAATGTATATACATATATCAATCAGAGTACAACAATCAATCAATAATCATTAGCTTGAACGGTTATAATATCATGTCCTCACAATTGCTGATAATATGACAACTAAGCAGCATATAATAAACAGATATGTGTATATGAAAATGAAGATCTCCAGCTCTCCTGCCGATGCTCCAAAAGCACCAACTCTAAACCTGTAAATATACTCGGTCGGACCTGAGCATTGAAAGGGATGAACGCCCGGATTAGTCTGGTAAACCAGCGTGTGAAACACATTCAACTGAATTTATTAAATTACCAAAGTTTTTCTTTCAAAACAAAAGTATCTCATAAGACACGCCCACACATAAATACAGACATGTTTTTACCTTACGTAACTAAAACATTTCATATCAAATCCTCTTATATTATACTAATGTCTATTGCACAAATAATATTAATCATAGCTGAAATTGTTACATTTATTAGATTCCAACATATAACCCAAAATGGTTAATACAATCAAAATGGCAGGTACGTAATGGAGTTTGGATTTCCATACAAATGACCAGGTGAAGGGACTACCTTCCAATGGGTACACCTCTAGATGGATGTCCCGAGAAACCAACACAAAGTTCCTCTACCAACTCAAGACCGACCTACCTCTATAACTAGACAATATCGAATACGTCATCCTCCGGTCGTTAACGACCTTTTCCGAGGGCCCTTATTGCATACAAACCACAATAATCAAATACACGACGTCATAGCATGTATAGATATATCTAGAAGAGGATGATCATATCCTACATTGGAGCGACCCACTCAGCCTTGCTGCATCTAACCCTGTTTTGGTCATTTCCGGTTGATGAGGCCTGAGGTAACAATTACCTTTCACATATCACAAACCACACCACTTTGAATGCCACAGGCCCATTTCCGTTGGGTACTAATTGCCTTCCATAAAAATACAACCCTTGAACTCATATGTCTCAATGAGGGTGTCAAGCTAAGAGAAGTTGTCTTCTCCGCCACCACTGATGTACGTTTGTAAAAACCAATGTACGCAATCTTTAGAAATGAAATGTCAGACAAACATCCATAAAAGTTGTCTAGGAATAGGACAAACCGAAGATACTTTCGTACCACATCCTATCAGGAAATCCCTAGGATTAGTAACGAATAGTCCTTGCATTGGATATTTCATAACGAAGACAGTACTGCTGCTGGATGTATATTGGGATTTTAACCCCAAACGATCAACAAGCAGTCCTCCACTATGAAAATCCTGAATATTAATATCCTTACAATCAACCTGCATAATCATCGCATAAATGTTTGTTAGAATGGTTTCAGATAAATCTGATCCCAGTCTCTTCGCACCAACAATGCAAAAGCGTTTTTCAATCTCACACAGAAAATAAGTCTCATAGATTTATCACGTCTCCAACTTTCAACTTGCTATCCTTCGGCCAAGAAGGAAGCACGATAGATTGGAGTAATACTCTGCACTACATGAATCAACATCCTCAACACAAATGATAATCAAGCCTACATGAAAGGCTACGTACTAAGTGTACGACTAAATAGTTCCCACATCAAGTCGAGGAACTAAAATGGCCAGATTTGATAGTCAGTTATTTAACTATCAAAGCAAACAAAAAAACATTTAGCACTATAAACAATTACTAGGACCTTTTAATAAATCTTTATTAATTAAATCACTTGCCAAATATTCACTTTAAATTATCTTTAATAAGATATAATCTCAAACCATTTCAACTTTTATATTAGAAAACATTTCCATATACTTATTTAATAATAAGCAATTCACAAATCAATTTATTTTCAACACTTAGAAAATATTACATATACTTAAATCAGGATTAAGTATATATTTTATTCTTTTAAGGAAAAACATTCTCCTAAACACACTTATTGGGTCAAAACGAATGTTGCGTAAAACATGGTTACGACAACCCAAATCAGTATAGGGTTTTGATAATTAGATAGATGTACATATCACATATACTGTACAAAACATTTCCTTCCGAAAATCATTTACTATAACAACAATGTCATAGTCCATCATTTCCTTACTTCTCGAAAACGTCTATTTCAACAATGAATGTTGAAATCTATGGTTTCGATACTTTACACATTTTAAAACATCTTCAAACCATTTAACTCCATTTAAAATATAACTTCCCAAAAATATCCATTTTATTTAAATTATTATTCACTGTCCAAAATCGTGAATATACAAGATTTACCAAATTCAATATTTCTACTCATTTATTTTAAGGATTATCCACTGTCGAAAATCACGGATATAATCCCTTTACCAAATTCATTACTATTGCAAATTAAATTAAAGAATTATCCACTGTCCAAAATCATGGATGAATTTCCTGTAATAAAAATATATAACTTGTTTATCATTTTAAATTGATTTCACATTTGTAAAACATTGTTTATAAATTCACATTTCTATTTTATAAAAACTCCAATTTATAAAATTCCTTTATTAACAAATTCCATTTATCTCATTTATGTGCCAAAATCCAAATTATAAGTTAATTCACTAATAAATCGTCTATTTGCAAATTCATTTTTTTTAACTTTACAAATTCGTAAATCTTATTTACTTATAAGATTCAATTATAACTTCATTTTATCACGTATAAAATTCCTTCATAATTCCATCATTTTGATTTTTAAAAATTCAATTTTATAAATCTTATATACAAAATCATTTATAATAAATTCAAATTTCTCTTTTTATACTATTCACAAAATAATTAACTCCATAAATCCAAAATTCACATTTCGATATATTTCACAAAGATCATAATCTTTATAACATAGAAATTATAACTTTTGTTTACTCAAAATAAATCCATTTACTTAACAATTCAAAAATTAAAAAAACATACATTTCCAAAATTACTTTGAAATTCTTTTTAATTTAGAAATCATCACTTTAATGTTTTTAATTTACCAAAAATAGGCCCAATGCTGCAACATCACTAAATAGTAGATCACGGCATCCAAAACATCATATATCATATGATAACAGCATATATATCAATATCTGTAAATAAAACCAATGCTGGCGAGGAATCCAGTTGGATCCCTCCAACCTATCACCTGCAACAAATATACATATTAGAAAATATGTTCAATGTCACCTTCGAGGAAGGCACACGTACTAAGGGTCATCCGCTCATACACGGGAGCGTATAGGGTCTCATCTGCTCCAATAGGCACAAATAAATCCAAATACCAATCAATATACATACAATATATGATATATCATCAAATAATCATCAATCAGCACAAAATAAATTTACTCTCACTTATACAAAAGTATCAGTGAGTCGGAAAGAGTGAGTTGTACTCACATTGATTCCAATAGCAGTTGTAGTGTTTGATTTCAAATAAAATCAAAAAATCGTTTAATTTTACCCAAAAGTTTACACTAGCCCTAATCAACTCCAAACTAGCTCTAAAATGTAGTGCTCGTCAATACGTACCTAACGCAATTTGTTTCGTCAAAAACGGACCTCATATGAAGAAGTTATGATGTTCAGAAGTTTATACGATTTTACTGTATAATAATTTACAAATTTATTTTATTTTTAAACCTAGAATCAATCACAGCCGCACATTTTTCTACATGCGATCAGGGCTGCCCGTTCTGTCATCTTCTTCGTCACTATTGGGCCGAAGAAAAACCTAATGCCGTCGCCTTTTTCCTTGAATTATTCTCCCTCTACGATCATCGAAACAGAAATCAAACTTCACTATTCGACCCGCCTATGCAAGCACCACCCTCAGCCTAAATAAAAGCTCAGTTGTCTCTACGCCTCAAACAATGCACACGAATGTCGTCCGTTCAAATGGAAATCGTCGTCGATCCGTAGCTCCAAAAATGATCACCACCTTTGGATAGAGAGTCTCCATGCTCTCAACATTTTTCGTTTAGGAAGTTTCTCGAATTGATTGATGGATTTGGAGAAAATAGGGGAGGAAGTTTGGTAATTTTTGGCCATAGGAAATGAAGGTAGCAGCTAACCCTAGCTGTTTTAGGGTTTGTAAAAAATGAAGATAATGGTGTCCTTTTATATAAAATTTATGCGACACTATTCACCCGAAAAAATTTCAAACTCCAATCGAAGCACGCCGCCTGTCGCTTATAATGTTTTACCCCTATTTCGAAATAATGGAATATATATTGGATGCCCATTCAATCGTATTCGGAAGATAGGTTTTCGAATTGAATTATTTAAATTTAAAATTTCACTTAAACGAATTTCTACGCGTTCTAGCTTGGCCTGGAAAATCGTAAATTCGATTGACGCGAAATTTGAAATCTTACAATAATATAACATTACGGATCCAATGAAATGGGTTTCGACAAAATCCGAGACTGTATTTAAAATGGCTATTTCTACACGTTAATTAAATATTAAAATATTCAATTTCTACAAATTAACTTTTAAATCAATTTTAAAAGTTTACCCACTTCATTGTAATTCAAATAAAATTTAATTCAACTTTATAAATAATTTTTACTTAGATTAAATCCAAACTTCAAATTATTTCCACAATTTCAAATATTAAATTAACAATTTATGTATCCAATTAAATCACTATATCCGACATATAAGTTATTCAACTTATAAAATTAACTCTTTAATATTTAAATTAAATTAAATGTACTAATTTCAAATGACTGAAATTCTAGGTCGTTATAATTCACTTTATTTTATTTTGTTTGAAGTGATTTCCGATGAAAATATGGAAATAATTTGGACAAAAAAGATGGTGGAGGTGGCCATGGATGAGGGAAGGAGGAGGAAAAGAAAATTGATGAAGAAATCAATGTGGAACTATTTTTAAGGAAAGAATAAAAATCTTTTCCATTCTTTTTTTAAAAACTTCCTCATTTAGTTCCCTATTAACTTTCGATCAAGTCCATCCTTTCCCCTCCTTTGCATGACGGGCCGATATTACCAGGCATGGACTATTTTACAAAAAGCATGTTGAGCAATTAGTAACATTTAGAGCCCGTTTTGTATACATGTCGATATCATATATTGATACATGCATATATAACTTTTATATATACATCCAAATAATTATTAACAACGCTAAAAAATCAAAAAAATTAACAATTATTAAATATTAATTAATTTATAATATTTATAAACTAATTAAATTGTGTGGATTTTTTAAGTATTGACAAATGCGGTTTGAGACTCAGAGATGTGGATTCGGTCAGTGGTTTATTGAACAATTCAATCATTAACATTCACATGTCATGTTATCTAGTAGTATGAATCCAATTTTCACAATTTCTTAAGCAATGTATTTAATAATGATTATTTACACCAATTTTCTTCGTCAACACTATATCACATTAGGATTTATGAAATTCAGTGTTTGTCAAAATACCAATATCATCCACATTCAACTTGGCTTGTCGATAAACATTGTCCTTAATTCAATAATAACATTTAATATTAACCATACTACTATGACTAAAGCTTAACTTTAAGTTTATTACAGCTGACCATGATAATAACCTCATACAACTAAGAAGACGAATTCTCTATTGTATAGTGTATCACTACCAGTGCTTCAACTAAGGCCCAACTATAACCATTCTATGGATCACCATGCTATGATTTAATTATAATCATTATGGGGCACTGAAACTCCATGGTATTCTCAAGTCGAGGGAATTGTGTAAAATCATCACCCTTAGATTTCCTGTTGACACAGTTGTTATTTACTAACATGATACTCTCGAACGACTTCCATAGTTATTCAATAAATATGAGGGTGTAACTCCTTGTTGCTCTTACGAGCCATCAATAACACAGTAACCAACATTTGGAGAGCGTTATGCACTCTAGTCCCAACAAATGTATCGATATCCGTTTCAAGACCAGGAATATTTAAAACAAAATGTTGTTTCATTTTCGATTAGTCAGTCATGATTGCAACTATTTGCAATCACATAACATGACTTAAGGATTTCTTATTATCTATGTTAAATTAACTATACCATAATATAACAAAGTATATAATGGTAAATAAACACCGTTGCTATATAAAAGATTTAATACAGAGTTTGGTTTATGTGATTAATTACATAATAGCCTCTATGGCATACCAATAATTTTTTCTGTTGTAATTATTATTACAAACATATCAATCATGAATTTTCTGTTTAATATACATAAATCAATTGCTTGATTAATATATCACAATATAACAACTAAATAGTAGAAATAAACACTTTGATTATGAACAAGATTGGTAATAAAGTTAGATATATTTAACAAATTGCATAATTGCCACTAGGATATATCCCTAACTCTCTCAATCGCCCACTTGCATTTAAGTCAATTATCAAATTCTTAGGCCAACCCTCTGATCTATTTTATAAAAATTGATCGAGCTAGCCATTAGTGAATGGATGTTTTATATTGTTTTAATTATCTACTCGGTCAATCAACTTTTGTAACAACCTGCCATTCGTGATACCCCAAACTCAGCACCAAATGACAACTTTTGACTTTCTAATACCATAAAAGACAAATTATCGGGGAAGAAAATTAAAAAAACATTATACTAAAGCATATCGACAAAATATCTTAATGGAATGCTAATATATTATATATCGAATATACATAAATAGAACATGATATATATATGAGAGAGACTGTACTAGCGGAAATAACTGATAAATGAATATAAATACAGAAAGTCAAAGTACATAAAACTCCATATAGACGGAGTCTTGAATATAATATCTGATACATCAAGTCTTAAATATTAATACATATGTGTTATGTACTATGTAACAACCCGCTTCCTAGTGGGCATGAATTTCGCAAAATCGAAAACCTAAGTCCACCAAAGCACATATCGTTGGTTTGATATTCTGCAAATAAAACTAAATAATGCATATCAGAGCTCTAACGAAATAACTTGCAGTGGAATAATTAAAAGATAATAGATCACATAAGTACTGACTAAGATTTGGCACTTTCAAAGATCAAGTATCCATGTCAGCAACGAATACGCCAAGCATCAGTATCTGCCCTTCTAACTATCTTATGGGTTGTAATGAGGAAGGGGTCAGAATAAAGTTTTAGTGTGGTAAATTATACATCTTATACATTATCTTATGATGATTGTTTACTATCTCATGTTATGTCTGTTTATATTTTATTAGTCATCTCAACTCCATATCTTTGTACGAACCGTTCCCATCTAATTTCAGTATATATACATACATACATACATATATACATATACATATACATATACATATACATATACATATACATATACATATACATATACATATACATATACATATACATATACATATACATATACATATACATATACATATACATATACATATACATATACATATACATATACATATACATATACATATACATATACATATATATCCTATGGTCCCTTAATGGACCAAGATACTATCTCCACTTGTATCTCTCATTTAGCACCTTATTAGGATCCAACGCCTCATTGTATCATGATATTGCATGGTATAACTTGAGCAAGTCCTATAGTGCATACTGATGGCCTTTCATACATTTCACCGTAATCTTTCAGTGGCCTTTCATATAGTTTGCCCTATTGTCTTTGGGGATTTCTACTTTGTCTGCTTCCTAACGTAGACTCGTCCCCGCTAATCACCTATCTTTGTTTTGAAGTAATCTCGCTATGGGTTAACTAGCCTTGCCCTAACAAACAACATTAAACAACTATGGTGGTGCACGGCCTAGGTGGTCCACTCTGGTAGGCTATAGATGAAGACCCGCTAGGTGTAACCCTGTCCTTTCCGTTGACCGCTCAGGACTGATGACGTTCTTTCCCTATGATAGCCCTTCCTCTAATTTGATACCAAGACTCGCTGCATGGTGCACGGTCCCACTCTTCATCCGTTGAGATTGTCTTGCGCAATCAAGGCTCCTCTAAAACAAATTTAAAGCAAACTACTCTATCCTAAGGATACCCCTATATCTATACGCAAGTGTACACTCTCTATGGGTCCTATTGTTGGATATGTCCCATATCAGTATGATGTTGCACAACAGCTGATAGTCCCTTATAGCGGGCAGACTTCTGTTGTGTAACCCTGCCGATCATGCATTCCAACCTACTTTAACGACCTTATGTCAGTTTCTTTATATAATTTACACATTTAAGTTATATTAATTTACACCCGTCATAAATGCATATTCGAAGCTACTTTTATACATACATATATATATATATATATATATATATATTATACATATAAATTATCATTCTTACATTCTTTTACCTTCACCACCTCTACCGTTCTTATAGTTGACACTAGATCTTCATCTTATTATGCATTTTCCTTCCTTGTTCAAGTTCTTTACTACTTCCTTTTTATCTCCTTTTTATCGAATCCTTAATATCGTTGCCAATTTGTTCATTAGTTCCAGCATTTATTTGTATTCCTATTTCATTCTCTAATTCTTCTTCTTTCCTATTTCCCATACATTTTTTTCATTACTTTCTATCTTATTGGCATTTTTATTTCATTCATATCTTAATGTTCAACTTTTGGGATTTACTACATTTTAATACATTAGAACTAAACTTCTACTCAATAAATGTAAATATGGTAAATTTCCATATTTTATCAAAAAAGGGATATATTTGTGTAGTATTTGCAATTTCGAGGAATTGTCCGTTCATTTTCTTAAAATAGATGGTACAAAACATGCTGATTACCCTTGTTTTTACATACCTATTTTATTTCATATATCTATATTCCTTGTTACTCCAAGCATCGCACTTTTATTTATTTTATACTTAATAATATGTTAAAATCTACTTGCAGCATTCCAAGTTCCAATTCATTAAAACATCACAAAAACTTAAAGATACAAATAAATTTTCATTTCAACTTAAATCATATCCATTAAATAAAATAAATTTCTAATCATTACGCACTTCATTAAGATTTCATTCAATTCATGTTCATCGAATAAATATAAATTCATAATCATTACACATCACTTTAGATTCAATAATTTATATCAGATGTGAAAATACTAATCTAATCATTACGCAATTCAATATCAATTTCATATAAAATCCCAAACTAGTTTTCATAACAAGAAAGTATTGATTTATCAATATAAGTTACATAGGCAAGTTTAATCTCTTTAACATTTGTTAATCACAAATTTATTTGCAATTTAAATTCAGTTTCTCAAGCACGTAGGAACAGATCTGCAACAATATAATCTAATATTATGTTACATATAATATTTCCACTCACCTTTTTAAGCACTCCCAAATCTCCCGATCTAATCTCTGTTATCTATATTCAACTTCTCACTCCCTATTTGGATTTCCATATAACATTTACATGGAGATCTGATATAGCGACTTGGTTTGAACCTATTTTATATTCTCTATCATCTTCTATTGCAAATTAAATCTATTTCTATGAAATCTAAGATTCTGGAGGATAAGAGAAACTGAAAGAGCTTCCACGCTCATTAGAAGTGAAGCCCTAGGTCTATATTTATAGAAGTTCAAACCAACGCTAACCGTCGGACCAAACCATTTCAAATTCAGGCCGCACGGCCATAATTTACTATCGCTCAAGAAAAATCATACGTCGACTGCCTCATGCCCCACGTTGACCACTCACGGTCGACCTAAGACCCCCTTGGGTCGACCCACGTATCTTAAATTATGTTGATTTCGAACGTTAGTTGATTTGATTGATTTATTTCCTTTATTCAATTGATTCTGTTTATTGTTACCCCCGTCAATTAATCTTGTCCAATTATTTCCCTTTTTATAAATTCTCTAAGATTTTAGTTTAATGTTAACATTTACTACCATCCAGTCTTACCAATTAATGTAAACTGATTTTATTACCATATTTACATAGATAATTATTTCCGACGATAAAATTTCAAACGTTGATAATTTTTTCGTTTGAACTCCGATCAGAAAACATTATATATGTAAACTGATTAGAAAATTGCCACGAACATAATGGTGCAAGTTTCATAACAAAATTCTATGTAAAGGCCTGAAAATCCGTACCCCTTAGAGCTGGCAAAATCTCACAACAATTCAGCCCAAAGTGGAACAAAAGTACGAGTCTTCGGGTTTAAAGAAGAAAGAGGTAGAAGAAGAAGAAAAACAACATCAGAGTCTAACAATCTATGATGACCCGGAATTATAAGCAATATCAATTTAGTAATCTGAATAAAAAATTAAATTGATTTGATAATCTTTATGATAAGATTTGAATTAATTTAATAATCAATAAAATAAATATTTAATTGATAGATTTTATCTTTTAAAATGCTAATTAATTTGTTTCTATTTATAATATATATAGAATATGTATATATTGTAAATAGATCTTGTTTTAAAATAAATAAATAAATAAATCTTGTTTTCTATAAATATGTATATCTTTAGTAAAATTGGGTATAATTTTAAAGTTAAAGTTTTAAAAGTTATTTAATAAATAAAATATGGTTTAAATTGATAAGATAAAAATTTAATTTGTTTAAATTGATTTATTTGATATTAAGTTTTTAAAAGTACAATAAATAACTATATGATTTTAAATACATATGGTAAATTATTTAAATGGTTTAAAATATGTCTTAACTCAAGTTTAAATTTAAAATAAAAATAACAATAAGGTTTATTTTAATAGAGTTGGATAAAATAAATAATTTATTAATAAAGAAACAATTTCTTTTATAAATTATTTATAGTTATCAATTTTGTTATTTTTAAAATATAATAATACAATGTTTTTAACAAATAGATTTTTAATAAAAATAATTATTTTTCAAAATTTAATTGTGTAGTTATATATGTATATATATATAACTTGATTTGAAATTGAATTCGAAGCTTTTAAATTTAAAGTATAGATATTTTTAATTTGTTCTAATTTTAAAATATTTGCATAAACTTTGTTTTATAAATAATATTGGATTTATTCATTTTAAAATTATCTATATATAAATAAATACATATTAACTAATTAATTAAACAAAGATTCACTTTTCTCTTATATTAACATATTAACTAAATAACTAATTAACATTTAATAATAACTAATTAAATTTAAAGACAAGTGTAATCTTCTTAGGCTTTATAATAACACATGTTAAATAATAAAGTAAGGTTTATGACAAATGTTAAATTTATGACAAGTGTCATTTTAAAAACTTAATTTTTCTTTATTTTTAAAAACCACATGTTCATTTATATAAAACTCTTTATTTCTTTAACCATCTCTTTTCTTTTTCTCTAAATCTAAAGCCCAAAAGACAATTAAAAAAAATCACCTCAAAATTTAAATCTGAAAAACACCTCCACTAAAATCGAATGCATGGAATCAAATCATGCAAATCTGTAAGCATGCTAGCAAAACTGTTTTAAACCTGCATATTAAATCAAAGCAGCCTGCACATTTTCAAGTATGAAAGCAAGTCTGTTTTGAAAGCATCTGCATTTCTTTTTATTTGGAAGCAAGAAAATCTGTAGCATGTAACTATTAAATCAGGGAGAAAATTGCATTTTCAAAATTAAAGAAGCAAGCAACTCAGTTTTCATTAAGCAATTCAAGTTTGGAGCAAAGAAAATTCCCAGTTTTAAAAGTACAAGGTCTTTTTCAAAATCATTGCTCTGTCCATCAAGTTTCAGGTGAGTAACATCACTATTTCTAAAAGATTAAGCTTATGAATAAGGTTGCATGTTAAATCTCTGTGATAAAAATGTATTGTATGTATATATGAATGAAATCTGCTGTGAATATGATGGATGTATGGTATGCTTGTGTTTTTCAGAGTACTCTCTGTTTTATAGCTCATAGGTTCAAGTTTTGATTTAATTCAAAATCTTTAGATCGTGCCTCTGTTTAAACTTTAGATTTAAATCAAACTTGTTTGTTTAACCATAAACTTTAGTTTAGAATTTTAGTTAAGTTAAAATAACTTGTATTATCTCTGGAAACCAAATTTACTGATCAAGTTTTAAAATAAGTGAAAATCTAAATATCAAAATTTATTGTTTCAGGGTTAGGATCTGAAATAACATTTAAAAACATGAATTTTAAAACTAAAATCAAGATTTTTATAAATAGGGGTAGGGTTCAGTTCTTGTTTGAATTGAAAATAAACTTTTGGGATTTTTGGGTGATCTCTACAACCTGGAAGGTCGAGGCTTTGTTTAATGATGGAGGAGTGGTCGTAGTTCATGGGAAAAATGCCTGATGATGTTGCACTTCATCGAGGAGGCAGTGGCAGTTGAATTTCTTCTGGAACCCTAGTTTAACTAGGCTAAGTTGTTCGATCGACTACGTCTTCTCCAATCGATCTAGTGCAGTGAGGCTTTGAGGGACGATAGCTTGAACATAGTTGAAGTCGTAGCCGGAGTTGCAAGATTTACGGTGGTCGGAGGATGGTGGTTGAAATGTTGACAGGTTTGGGTTTGATTTCGTTCTGCTGTTCCAGGTTTTAAGATTGGACTCCAATTCGATTTTGAGCTATGGAAGGGTGATCTGATGGTTGTGGTTGGATGTGGGGTTGGTCGTCGATGTGTGGAGGCCAACGGAGGTGGCTGAAGTTGGTCGGAGGCACGGTGCATGTGCACCATGCGCTTTTGACATTCTGATGTTTTCCTGGGTATAAGCAGTGAGAAAACTCGAGAATAACTCGAGTAGGTGATGTGTTTTGCTCGAAGGGGTGGGCTTGCTGGCTCGAAGCAGATCTGGTTCTTGCTCGGGTTAAAGTATGGTACAGGTTTTGGTTCTGAAACCTGTAGGTTTTGTTTAAAATTTAAAATAAAATTCAAAACCTGTTTTTAAATGAAAGTAAAGTTTTAAAATAATATTTAAATCTAGTTTTCAATCTTAGTTTAAGTTAAATCTAAGTCTAAAATAAACTCAAATTTTAATTTGAATCTAGTTTGGAAATAAATGAGTTTTTAAACTCATATTGACTTAATATTATTAAAGTATTGAAGAAGTTAAGTGTATTTAAAAAAAATTGAATTTAAATGGGGTTTGAAAGGAAAGGAAGGATTTAAACAAAAAGAAATCAGAATTTTAAATTTGAATTCAAATTTGATTTGAATCTTAAGAGTTGGAAATAAAGTAAAGTTTATAAATTTAAATATTGTAAATAAGTTTAAAAGTTAAAGTATACTTTAAATGATTATAGAATAAAAAAAGAAATTAGTTTAAAATCTTTAAATTTCTTTTATATAGTACTCTCTAACATATGAATTTCAAAGCTTTAATTTGGTTAAAGATAAATTGGTTTTCATTTTAAAGTTTGAATTTAAAATGAAATTTGAAATGAAATTTGAAATAAATATTTCCAAAAGTATTTATGAATGATAATTTCACTATAGATAAGAAAGGTTTTATCTTAAAGTAAATTTAGAATTAATTAATGATTTAAAAATTTCATTTAATTATTAAGGTAATTAAATGAATAATTTATTTAAGTAATTAATGGAATGGATAATTAATTAAGGTAACTAAGGGTTTTAAATTATTAATTTAAAGTTTAAGTTAATCAATTATTTAAGGATAATTGATCTATAATTAAGGATCATTAATTAGATTTAACTAATGATTAGTAATTAATTAATCAAGTAATTATGAATTAATTCAGTTACAGTTAACACTTAATTAACTAAATAATTAAAGGTTAATTAATTGGATATTAAGAATTAATTAATTTGAAACTAATAATGATTAATGAAAGTTAATTTCTTACGAGAAGTAATTAAAGAATTTTTAATTGTTAATGATGGTCATTAACTTAAGATTATTTAATAATTAATTAATGTGATTAATTAATTAAATGATAATCAAGTGTGAAAATTATTTAAGTTTAATTACTAAATGAAAGTAGTTAGGACATTAATTACTTAATGTAATTAATGGGGTTTATTATGATTAGTTTAAATTAATTAATTAAGTTTAATTAATTTTAATCACCTGTTGGTTTGATAATAATTACTTAATGTAATTAATGGAATGTAATTACTCAGTGAAGTAATTAAAGATAATTACTGGATGTAATTAGTGGATAATGATGGAATTGTGAAAGTAATTTGGAATGAATCACTTTATATAATTAATCAAGGGATTAATTAAAAATAATCAATTAAGAAGTAATTAATTTGATAAGTAATTAAGGTAGTTAATTGCTGAATGTGATTAATCAAAGGTGATTAATAATTATGGTTTAATTGAGATTAATTACTGAATGTAATTAATTTAAATAAGATAATTAATTAAATATATTTAAGGAAAATTAATTAATATAATTAATGATTTAATTAAGATTGATTAATTAATATTAATTAATCAATAATAAGGATTAAGGGTAATTAATTAATTGTAATTAATCAAGGTTAAATGTAATTAATTATAGTTAATTAATTAATGAAGTAATTAAAGGTTAATTACTATATTTGGTTTAGAGCAATTAACTTGTGCAATTAATTAAAGGATAATTATTTGAATGTAATTAAAGTATAATTAATCAGGGGTGATTAATTAAGATGATAAATTAGAGGATAATTAATTAATAAATTTGTAATTAATTAACGGTGATGTAAGAAAGATTTATATTGAGGTAAGTAATTAATTTAATACACTTTAAATTAATTAGAGATGATGTAATTCATTTATTTCATTTTGAATTAATTATAAATGGTATGATTATAGATCATTGCTTATGAATGGATGATATTGGTTGCCTTGAATGGTTTGAAATCTCAACTATGAGATTAGTAATGTTGAGTAATATGGATGCATTGGTTTCATGGTGATGATGATATAGATTATCTTTTGATAATGGTAATGTGGTTATCTGTTGTAATGATAATGTTGATTATCTATTGTGAATCTGTGAATTATCTATCGATGTGTATATAATTGTATTGAATTGTTTTAACTCTAAAACAACTTGGACTTAAAAGACACACTTTGGATTTCGATGAGACCGAGATCAGGTTTCCATATCTGGATATCCGAAAACCGCATCGATCCGAATTAACGTTAGGTCGTGAATCTTATGTAAGAGTGAAGACTCGAGGTGTAAGGATTATTCGTCAGTATAACTCTGAGGGTGATTCCGAGATGAGTTTGACAGGGATAGTACTTTCAGATTCGAGATGAAGATTCAGAATGCAAGGGTTATCGTCGTTAACTCTGAGGGTGATTCCAAAATGAGTGTAACCAGATAATGCCTTCGGTTTCGTTCGAACCCAGAACGAACTTGTATGGATTGAATGCTTTCAGAGCATCGTCAGGTGGACGATGAGCATTATAAGTGATGTGTTCACTAAAGGTAATCGTAGACGCAAGCCCCATCAACCGGGAATTGCTAAAACAGGGGAGGTGCAGCAAGGCTAAGTTGGTCATGCCTAAGTAGGACGAGATTTTCCCCTGTCTAGAGGTCCCTTTTTATTCGGCTTAGTGGGCGGTTGGAATCGCACGCCAACTGCGGGGTTGTCTTGTTCGGGACTGCCCAGTAAGGGATGGTTCCGGCCTTGTGTTGCAGGTGATTGGGAGTGATTCTCGGTATGGTGATCTAGGCCACGTACCGTGACGGGCGGTACCCGGGTAGCCCTACCATTGTATGGAATCCAAAATCCAATAAGTGCCAACGGTTTTGATAGTATTACCCACTTTTGTGGCTAGTAGCTGGAATTTAATAATGTAACAATTTCGGCTATTTCATATTTACTTGAAAACCCTAGACCTATTATAATATCACTGGATTTCCTATCAAATGTTTTGGTTAGCATAAGGTAAAAACTTTTTCATGTTTATGTGTGGTAAGTCTTACGTGATACCTTTCTTTTCAAAAGGGTTTTTAAAATTAAGCAACTTTAACCTGTTACTCACACTAGACCCATGTCTGACCCGAAGTTTATCTTTGTTTTCTTAAACTCTTGGGTACTCAAATTTTTACGAGTAACCAAGGGATTCAGGTTAGCTTTGACGAATTATGGAGGAGCAATGGAGCAGGAGGCTTCTACGTTAGATATGTAGTATTCCACTGTGTTTGGTATCTCTGTGTTGTCTTTGAGTTGTAATAACTAGATAGGCGTTTATAACTGTTTAGTATTTGTTGTATAAGCTGTATATCTCTGATTATTGTTGTACACTATGTAATACTTATGTTATTAATATAATTTATTCGTTCCGCTTTAGATTCTGATGTGTTGTTTCTTATTTCTACTCTTTCTTTCTCTTTTCTATCCCTTTCTTTTTATTAATGATGCGTCATTCTGTGGAGATGAATGGCGGGTCATTACACAATCGCAGCAGAACAAAATATAATATATAATCATAGTTTTTAAATACAAAGAAATCTTTACTGTTATACATATACATACCATCATCAGAGAACAACAACATCCATACTGAGACAACTCAATACTTGTCCATACACAGCGGAAATAACAGTCAAATACGGAAGTACGCTCTGCCATCCAGCTCATCTCTTGAGCTCCTTAGGTTTTAACCTGATCCTGTTTAACTCGGCCTGACCAGAGCATCATGTAAAACAACACCCGAGTCAGTTTGAAAAACCAACGTGAGAAATCACACTCAATTGGATTATTATATTTTCAAAAATCATTTGAAAAACAAAAGCATCTCGTAAGACCACGATACAGATAAACATGTCGGGTTTTTACCTTACGACAGCCAAAACATTTTTATCAAATTCGTCCGATATTATAATAGTGTCTATAGAATGTAAAATAGAATCTAGCTGAAATGCTTGCGTCTCACATTTCAGCAATAGTTGGGCTCAATCAAAACCATACAGGTGCTTATTGAAGATTGGATTCCATACAATGGCAGGGCAACCGGGGTACCGCTCGTCACAGTACTTGGTCTAGATCAGAATGCCAAGGATCACTTCCGACCCCCTACAACACAAAGCCGGGACTACCCCTTACTGGATAATCCCGAGTAAGATCACCCCGTGGTTGGCGCGATCAACCACCCACTAAGCCGAAATAAAAAGGGACATCTAGACATGGATGATCTCACCTTGAAATGGGTGCTACCCACCTAGCCTTGTTGCACCTCCCCTGTTTTAGCCATTCCCAGTTGATGAGGCCTGAGGCTAAGATTACCTTTCAAGAACGATTCCCGCTTAGAATGCTCATCGTCCCCTTGACGATGTTCCGAAAGCATTCGTCCATACAAGTTGCCCTGGGTCTCAACCGAATCACCATCTTCATCATCTTCACGGTTTTCATTCGTTATCGTACAAACCGGATCGAAGTGGTTTTCGGATAATTAAATCCGATCCCGGACTCTTCGAAACGATCAGCACATTAACCAAATATTGATAGTCGGTAATTTAACTATCAAATAATCATCCACAGGCAACCATCAAATCATAAATAATTTCCTTAAATTATTTATCTCAAATATCTACTTAAGATATTATCTTCATATTTCAACACCTTGAAATTAGATTCAATTTCCTCTATTTCTCGTGGAACCATTCAAGTCTTTGCCGATTACTTATAATATTTTCCCATTTCATTAGTTTCTCAAAACTTGGAAAAATATCTTTATCTCCTATTTCTTTCCATAAAAAAATCATTTACAATTTCATTTGTAAATTTCCCAAACTTATTTCTCATGAATCCTATAGATTCCAAAATTCCCTAGTTGATTCCCGTTTATATTTACAAAGCCATTTAGCTTATTAAAAATTCATGTTTCACTCCTGCTCTTCTAGTGAATTTTATCTCACCTCGAAATTCACTTATCTTATACTTGGGATTTATTCAAGTTCTCTTAACCCTCTATAAAAATCTTCTCTTAAAATTCTTATTCAAATTAATTACACTTGCTTTCCTTCTCAAGAGGATTTATAATTGGATTTTCAAAACATTTTTGAAAACATCTTGACTTATAGAATAAGAATAATGGATTTATTTTCAAGTTATGGTTTACGGTAAAATTAAATATAAATATTTAAAATCATATCCAGTTATTTACAAATTTACAAAGCTGATTTAGAAAACTAGAATTTATTTTAATAAATAGCATTAAAATAACTATACTGGAATATTCTAAATCTAAACAATAGTTCTTTACAAATTATATAGTATAGTAATTTTTAAAAATATTCCCTTTTGAACCAAATTTATATTTTTAGAAAACCCAATATTCACACGTAAATCACTCTTGATTCCTGTCTCAACGACCATATTCTCATTTTTCACCTACGGAAATATTCTACTATTTCCTTTCAAAACCAATTTTCATACTCAATATAACTTCTCGCCATGACTTAACTCTTCACATATCCACTGATAACTTTCTATCCCATTTGTAAACCCTGTTTATAAATTTATAGTTCCTCTGAGTTTTTATTTATTTATAAAAACAATTTATTCAAAAATCTTATCTTTATAATTTTATTCTTCAATACAATTCCATATTGTCCCTAAATAAAATCCTATTTCATTTCTTAATAACGTTCCTTTTATTTCTATTGCTTAATGAAATTCCGCTTTACTTCAGATTCACTCATCGATTCCAATATTCCTTCGAGTCTTTTATATATAATTTAAGTCTTTCCCCAAAATCAACATTAACCAATTTTAAGTATTACCAAAATATTAAATATTCTTTTTATTTTACTTTTTTTTTCAATAGAAGTAAATCCAAATCCAAAATAAATATTCGTTTAATTTAAGTCTCATTTCAACTTCCTTCAAATAAATTATTTATAATATTTAAAAATTACCAAATTCCAATTTTCATGTTATTTAACACTATATAATTCAATTCGCATGCAATTCCATAATAATTCATCGATTCTGTCATATGACAACACAAATATGTATAGTAAATAAATATCTTTGAGGAATCCTGTTGCATCTCTCCAACCTGTTTTCTCTACATCCACAGATGTTAGCACCAAATAAAATACCAATTCCACTTCAAGGTGGAATATCGCAGTATATGGGTTTATATAATATCATCCGCTATTATGCGGCGCATAGGGTCTCATCCGCTAAATAATGCGGGAAAATCAATCATTCCAATATATATATACACGCTACTATATATAATATCATCCAGTGAATAAATTATTATAAATCAACCAAGCACATTCAATGATTTAAATTTAACATTTAAATTTAATCTATGGCATCCAAATGAGTGAGAAAATCTCACATTTTCTTTTAAGTTGCAATCCTTTCCAATCTCGACCCGATTTCCCGAATATATAAACAATTATATGGTTTTATTAATATTCGAGCAAATCGAAAAATTTATTTCCGTTTAAATAAATTTATTTTAATCTAATAATTTAATTTTAACTAATGATTTATTTCAACAAATAATTAAATTTTAAACTAACTCTCCTTTTTAAAAAATCTTTTAGTAACTAAAATAATTAAACAAGTAAATTAAACAAATTAATCACCCTAATTAAATTATTCTAAAATGAACTAGCAATATTTAAAATGTAGATGTATATATTTATTTTAGTTTCTTCTTTGTAATTACTTATACCAAAATGACTTATATTTATTTAAAAAATCTAATCTTTACAATTTTTTCAAAGTCCTATATATATAAAATTTCTGTTTTACTGTACAAATCAAATATGCGTGTATAATAAAAATTTGTTTTCTATATAGATGTTTCTGTCTTGCCCAAATATATATATTTTTATTCTAAAGAAAATAAATCTATCTTCCTAACATATATTTTAAATTTAAAACAGAAAGAATTTTTAACCTTACTGTAAAAAGAATTCTTCTTTGTATACACATATATTTAAATTAAACTAGGATTAATTTAAGACCTAAAACTATTTAGCAGTAATTTTTTTTTCTCAAAAATCAAAACCCTAACTTACTGTAAAGTTTTAAATTTTCAAATAAACACAAAGAAATATACCTCGCTGCACACAGAAACCCTAGCCCACGCCAATCCTCGAGCCTTCGCCGCGACCTTCTCTGATGACACTACAATGACGCGCCGTCCCACACTAGCAGCACGCGAGAGCTATTCTTTCCCAAAACTTCACGCAAGCTCGTGCTCCTCCAAATCGAGCGCGTGCATACCCTACACCCTTCACTGCACCGACGTTGAGCTACTGCCGCCTTAGATTGCACGCGATCGTCGCCGGCCTCCTCTCGCATCACCAAAGCATGCGAACGAAGAGCGGAGAGTACGATTTTGATTTCGAATCGAAAGGGAATTTTGGGAAGACGGCACGAGATTTTTGAACAGAGGAGTAAATGTTGTTTTCGAACTTATATTTATATTTTTCCCTCGTTCGTCTGCTTGATTTCTTTTTTTTTTTTGAATTCAATTTGGTATTGTACTGAGAAGTGGAAGAGAAAGGCTCGGTTAAAGTGAAGTGTAGGAGGAGGGATTACGTGAATTCATTTGGCAATAGGAAAAAGGAAACGACGCGATTTCTTTCCTTCATCTCGTTCGGCCATTAATTTAACTTTATTTCTGATTGAAGAAAGGAACGAGAAGACACTGTGATTTTAAAAAAAGGGAAAGCGTATGGAAGAAAACGAATAACTATGTTCTGATGGAACGGAAAAGTGGCTAATGGAAAAGAATTTCGACCGTGTTGACTAAGGTATATATAAATATTAAATCTAAGTTCAAACGTCCTGATAAAAGCAACTTAAAGTCTCGACATCCTATTGAGGCGTGCCGCTAGGCGTCTATAATGTTATACCTCTATTCCGAACGCGATGGAATAGTTTTCGAGTCCTAAATCGATCGTATGGAGAAGATAGCTTTTTAGATCGACTATTAAAATTAATTCAATTAATTATTTTCTAAGCGTTTATATTTCGTACGATCACACGATGGCTCCGAGCACTACGAAATTTGAAATCCAATAATAACTCAATATTACGGATCCAATGGAACTGGTTTCATCGAATTCCAAGACTGTGCCTTGGATGGCTATTTTTAAATATTAATTTAAACGATATATTTTAAAATTGAACAAATCAATTCCAAAATCGAATTTAACACTTTTATTACCTTTATTATTATCAATATAGATTTTACAAGTCTTTAAAGTATTTTTAACAAGCTTATAACTTCGGATTTTATATTCTACCCAATATCCAATTACTACTTAAATAATTAATTTATTCAATAGATTACTATATTTAAATTCTGAATCCTTTTTAATAAATAAAACCAAACCTTTCATATTAAAAATCCATTCATAGTTCAAATTAAATATTTAAATTCATTTTAAATATCCCAAATTAACCGTTATAAAAAAAACCGGGTCGTTACATTCCTCCCCCCTTAAAAGAATTTCGTCCCCGAAATTACTAACAGTAGAATGCCCAAACCCACTAAATTTTTAAAAGTTACCTAGTTACACTTGTTATTCCTCATCCTAATCGTTTCCTTTTCCTAAACAATTGATTTTCCAATTCTAACTTCAAAATTCTTTATTCCAATTATAATTTTAAATCGTCTTGTCATTAGTAAAAACAATTTCGAAAAATTTTCAAAAATATTCTAATTCCCAAAATTTCTGAAAATTTTGGCAGAGTCTCCTTTGTACGGAGGAGCTTTTTCAGTTTTACAAGAGAGATATATATGTATACATCGACCCACACGGTCGAAAAAACAAAAAAACAAGCAATAGTTCATATTTCCTAACTTTTATTGCGTAGGCGTACTTTTATTTAGCATTTTTAAGCAAGCAGCTTATTTATTTAGCGATTTGTGCAACCAAAATCCAGCCAAATGACTCCCGGTACCTGTACTTACTCAATTTAAACATATAAGCAACATATCAATGAAATTTATAACATTTTATTCATAAAACAACTACAACACATCAATACTAAAAGTAATGCATTCTAAATATCTTCCATAAGCAATTTGTATGGTTTCCAAACAGTTCAATTGTTTTTAACCGATTCATATGCCATTTGCATTCAACTTAAGGGATTTACAATTCACTTGCTTATCTTCAATTCATTTTATGTCCAAACAACTCATATTCATTTCAATTGATTCCAAAATCCACTTTATTTATTTCTATTAATCCATTGGATTTTTATTTAATCTTGTTTACAACAAACGACAATCAATTTTTTATGTAGTTCGACGAGATTTATGCAAATAACTATCACCTGAGCTCATAACCATCTTAAACTGATTCTAACTCAATATATATCAGTTTCATTTTCATTTTAACTTATTCATAACCATGCACTGTATTTTATTTAACATGTTTGCATAGGTTTCATTCGAAACCACTTTATTCAGCTTGGAAACACCCCATTAAATAACCATTAACATATTTACTTAAGCCAAGCTTCTATTCAATTATTTTCTTAAGTTATTTATTTTCTTCAACATATTTCAATCCAATAATCCAAGTTTATTTTCCTTGTAAAATCTCCATTTTAAATCCTTGATTTGATTATTATTATATTTTTTCAAATCCATTCCGCCTACTAATTCAATTTACTTATCATTTTAAAGTCCATTCCATTTTAATTTATTTACAACCCATATATATGCATTTTATTCCATCTCTGCATTGGATCCAGTCAAACCATTTTATTAAGCACGACACTTCAATGTTTATAAATTAATAATTGTTTCCCAAATTAAATTCACCTAAGTTTTCATTTAATAGGCTTTCACCCATACTCGAAGCCAAGCTTCTATTATTTTTAACTTAAGTTAACTTACTTATTTTAACTTCATACTTAAGTTTAGTTTCATTTTAATTTGATTCTCATCTAATCAAATTCCATTTAATTCAACTAGCCATTCTCATAATCCATTTAAATTTCAAATTTCCATACCCGATTCATCTGAATTTATTTTATTATTAACAATGTCATGTTTAACTTATTTATACTCAAATTGGATTTTATTTGCAAATTCAAACATCTTTATTTCAATCCAATCCCACGACATTTCCATATATATTTAATTCACCACCAATTCCAGTTGAGTTTTATTTATAACTCGAGTTCATTCCCAACTCCATTATTACCTCATAATTCAACTTAGGTTCCATTTCCATATTCATTAAATAATTAATTATCCAATTCAGTTCACTTCCACTTCCCATTCCATATTGGATTTTTATCTTCAAAAATCATCTCATTATTTTATTGAGTTCAATTTTATTTTATAATTCAAGTTTGGATTTTTATTTCATTCACCAAATACAAAACAATTTTATTTTGGCTTACTATTTAACTTCTCCATATTTGCTTTTTAATTCACACATTTATATTTTTCACACTCCTACACTATTTAAGCTTGAATATATTCATATTTCATTTTAACTTACTTTCATTTATTCTATTTGGGTTAGAATTTCACTCCTTTAGAGTTATAAGTAAAACACTTATTTATATTCACATTTCCATCCATTAACAATCAATCCCATTCACCTTCTACTTTTAATTCAGAATTATATATTTTTACTTAGTCAAGTATATATTTTTATTTCAATGCTTTAACCTTTATGGGGTATTTTAAATTCATTCACCCCAATACAATTTCTTATTCAACTTACTTTCACTTGTTAAAGTAAGAATTTAATTCCACTCAATATTATCTATAACTCAACTGAATTTTATTTCAATTTAATTTTATTTAACTTAACATCAGTTAAATCTAGCATCATACTATACTCTTTAATCCACCAATTCACTTGGATTTAATTAAGCAAGAACATAATTTCATTTAATATCATCCACATCTCAATTTATTTCCTTTCAATTCTATTACAACTTAATTCAAATACAACTGAATTTTATTCCAAATTAATTCAAATTACTTCCATTTACTTAGCTTAAATTAATTTCAATCCAATTTGATTTTGTCTTCCAATTCACATTTATTTTTTATTTTCCCATTTCAATCACATTCAAAATTTACTAATTTATTTCTTCCAATCATTAATTAATTAAGCTTAATCCAAGTTAAATTCTCATTTTTAACTTTTACTTTTAATTCCAGAATCCAAATCCAATGCTTTCCTTGGTTATATAAACTATTTCAGATTTTATAATCTCATTTGTCTAAAATATTATCATCCAAACATCTAAGTCATATAATAATTTCAGAAAATATTTCTTTTTATATCAAAATAATTTTTTGGATGAAATCATTTCATTTACCCATTTTCGAAAACAATATTGTGTCGAATTGTTCTATTCAAGTGTTTAGAAACCCCTTCGGCACAGTTGTGCAGACTGTGCTGACGAAGGTTCATATGCCACTCAATAAATCAACCAACACAATATAAAACCATTTTATATTCACTAACAAATACGCACTCGTATCTATTAATACGCTCAAACTCATTCTAGAGTACTATTGACTCTATTTCTGATGAGTAATCCCCACCAGAGCCAAGGTTCTCGCTTAACCTTTCAGCTCTGATACCAAGTGTAAAGGCCCGCAAATCCGTACCCTTTTGAGCTGGAAAAATCTCACAACAATTCAGCCCAAAGTGGAACAAAAGTACGAGTCTTCAGGTTTAAAGAAGAAAGAGGTAGAAGAAGAAGAAAAACAACATCAGAGTCTCACAATCGCAGCAGAACAAAATATAATATATAATCATAGCTTTTAAATACAAATAAATTTGTACTGTTATACATATACATACCATCATCAGAGTACAACAACATCCATACAGAGATAACTCAATACTTGTCCATACACAGCGGAAATAATAGACGGAAGTACGTTCTGCCATCCAGCTCGTCTCTTGAGCTCCTTAGCTTTTAACCTGATCCTGTTTAACTCGGCCTGACCCGAGCATCATATAAAACAACACCCGAGTCAGTCTGGAAAACCAACGTGAGAAATCACACTCAATTGGATTATTATATTTTCAAAAATCCTTTAAAAATAAAAGCATCTCGTAAGACCATGATACAAATAAATATGTCGGGTTTTTACCTTACGATAGCCAAAACATTTTTATCAAATTCGTCAGATATTATAATAGTGTCTATAGAATGTAAAATAAAATCTAGCTGAAATGCTTGCATCTCACGTTTCAGCAATAGTTGGGCACAATCAAAACCATACAAGCGCTTATTGGAGATTGGATTCCATACAATGGTAGGGCTACCGGGGTACCGCCCGTCACAGTACCTGGTCTAGATCAGAGTACCGAGGATCACTCCCGACCCCTACAACACAAAGCCGAGACTACCCCTTACTGGATAATCCCGAGTATGATCACCCCGTGGTTGGCGCGACCAACCACCCATTAAGCCGAAATAAAAAGGGACATCCAGACATGGATGACCTCACCCTGAAATGGGTGCTACCCACCTAGCTTTGCTGCACCTCCCCTGTTTTAGCCATTCTCGATTGATGAGGATTGAGGCTACGATTACCTTTCAAGAACGAGTCCCACTTAGAATGCTCATCGTCCCCCTAATGATGTTCTGAAAGCATTCGTCCATACAAGTGGCCCTGGGTCTGGACAAACCGAATCACCATCTTCATCATCTTCACGGTCTTCATTCGTTATCATTCAAACCGGATCGAAGTGGTTTTTGGATAATTAAATTCGATCCCGGACTCTTCGAAACGATCAGCGTATTGGCTAAATATTGATAGTCGGTTATTTAACTATCAAATAATCATCCACAAGCAACCATCAAGTCTTGAATAATTTTCCTTAAATTATTTATCTCAAATATCTACTTATGATATTATCTTCATATTTCAATACCTTGAAATTAGATTCAATTTCCTCTATTTCTCGTGGAAACATTTAAGTCTTTGCCGATTACTTATAATAATTTCCCATTTCATTAGTTTCTCAAAACTTGGAAAATATTTCTTTATCTCCTATTTCTTTCCATAAAAAAAATCATTTACAATTTCATTTGTAAATTTCCCAAACTTATTTCTCATGAATCCTATAGATTCCAGAATTCCCTAGTTCATTCCCGTTTATATTTACAAAGCCATTTAGCTTATTAAAAATTCAGGTTTCACTCCTGCTCTTCTTATGAATTTTATCTCACCTCGAAATTCACTTATCTTATACTTGGGATTTATTCAAGTTCTCATAACCCTCTATAAAAATCTTCCCTTAAAATCTTATTCAAATTAATTACACTTGCTTTCCTTCTCAAGAGGGTTTATAATTGGATTTTCAAAACATTTTTGAAAACATCTTGACTTAATAAGAATAATGGATTTATTTCCAAGTTATGGTTTAAGGTAAAATTAAATATAAATATTTAAAATAATATCCAGTTATTTACAAATTTACAAAGCTGATTTAGAAAACTAGAGTTTATTTTAATAAATACTAAGCATTAAAATAACTATACTGGAATATTCTAAATTTAGATAATCTTTCTTTACAAATTATATAGTATAGTAATTTTTAAAAATATTCCCTTTTGAAACAAATTTATATTTTTAGAAAACCCAATATTTACACGTAAATCACTCTTGATTCCTCTCTCAACGACCATATTCTCATTTTTCACCTAAGAAAATATTCTACTATTTCCTTTCAAAACCAATTTTCATACTCAACATAAGTTCTTGTCATGACTTAACTCTTCACATATTCACTGATAACTTTCTATCCCATTTGTAAACCCTGTTTATAAATTTATAATTCCCTGAGTTTTCATTTATTTATTAAAACAATTTATTCAAAAATCCTATCTTTATAATTTTATTCTTCAATATAATTCCATATTGTCCCTAAATAAAATCCTATTTCATTTCTTAATAACGTTCCTTTTATTTCTATTGCTTAATGAAATTCCTCTTTACTTCAAATTCACTCATCGATTCCAATATTCCTTCGAGTCTTTTATACATAATTTAAGTCTTTCCCCAAAATCAAATTTAACCAATTTTAAGTATAACCAAAATATTAAATATTCTTTTTATTTTACTTTATTTTCAATAGAAGTAAATCCAAATCCTAAATAAATATTTGTTTAATTTAAGTTTCATTTTAACTTCCTTGAAATAAATTATTTATGGTATTTAAAATTACCAATTCCAATTTCCATGTTATTTAACACTATGTAATTCAATCCGCATGCAATTCTGTAACGTTCGCGATTTTTCGTTGCCGAAAAACCGAAAGGTTAGGGTTTAAGAAGAAGAAAAAGATAGAAGAAGAGAGAAAAAGATAGAACAGAACAGAAACAACAGAACAATATCAGAATCTCATAATTCGCAGCGGAACAACATATAATAGATAAATGAATAATCTTTAAACAAAGAACTATATCAGTTATTACATTACATCATATTACATTACATTACATCATCAGAGTGTACAACAACAACATGCATCGGAAAAGAAATATGATATACTAGTAATACGCCATGCCATCCAGCTTGCTTCCAGCAACTCCTAAATTCCAGAATATCCTGGTAAACCTAACTCTTGACTGCCCGTGTGGAAATTGGTGGGCACCCAGAGTTTAGGAAGGAAAACAATAAACTCCGAGTCAGTCATGTGACTGGTGTGAGAACTAAAACAGTTTATTTTTCTTCAAAATCAAAATAGAGGAATATTTTTAAAGTCAATTCGCAATGCTTTTAAAATGAGACTATAATAAGGCCTCTCGCACACACACACAATGCAAACGCAGAATCGGAGGAGATTTATCCTTATGATAGTCAAAGATGCTTGATACGCATTAAAAAGAAACATTTGATATTATTACTAGTGCATAGTGTAGAAAAATTATTTCGAAAGTAAAGATATAAATCTTAGCCAACATACGACCATTATCGTATGCTTACTATAGCTACCATGTTCAATAGCAGGTTACCACCACATTCCATGGCAGGTTCTACAACTAAAACCGTACAAGTCTCGTATTGTTTCTTTGGATTTCCAACAAATGGTCAGGCCAAGGAACTTCCCATTGCCACATGGAAACGCCTCTGGAATGACGTCCCGAGAACCAAACCGGATCTCTGCCAACACAAGGTCGGGTTACCCCTAACTGGGTAACTACTGACACGAATATGTCATCCCCCGATCGTAACCGATCTATCCGAGGATCCTCGATTTCCAACAACCACAAAATATGCAACAACAACATAGGTTAAATATCTGGGCTCCATACCATGATACCACCTCTATCCAGAAGGAATGACATACACTAAAGGGGCGCTACCCCCTAATAACCTTGCCGCATCCTTCCTGTTTTGACCATTTCCGGGGTGTGAGGTCCGACGAAGTCTCGTCCACAAAGCCACACTTTATACAAAAGCCGTGCTTTGGGTCAACAAATGATCATAGAAATGATCACCAAGATAAATGATCAAATAAATGATCCTATCACAAATGATCATACAATGATCATTTCACAGCAACACTCAGCATGCCACACTACCAAATTGGGAGTATATCACTAATAACCTTCAACTATATAACCTCTGAGCTCGTACGTCTCATAGAAGGGTGTTAAGCTAAGAGAATAAATTCTCCGCCACCAACAGAAATATATTTGAAAGAAATCAGCTTTATATCTCAATTTGTAATGTCAGACATACAATCTATATAAGTCTGTTCCGGGCTCGAACAGAACCGAAGGCACTTACAAAGAAGTCCTTGCAATCCGGATATTCACTAATCACGACCGGACTTCCCGTCACTAAGGGTGATAAAACCTCTATATCGGAGATCAGCCGATGTAGAGTAACTCGACGGTAATCCTTCCATTTTCACAAACATCCGGTCTTCAACACCGGTCATCAAATGCAATCCATAACGACGTATCACATACTCGGAATAGGTTATGCGACCCCAGGGTCCTTTCCCGGCTAACCCGAATAGTGAGCGCTTATTCAAAAATAAGTGTGGCATTCAAATTCAAACAATCACAACAAATACCTATTTAAAGGTAAATATTGATAGTCGGATATTTAACTATCAATAGGCGTGTTCAACATCACCAAATTCCAAATAATTTCCCAAATTATTTACTTTCCAAAATAACTTAACTAGATATAAAATTTCGCACACTTCAAACATTTGAAAACTAATTTTCAAATCAGTTTTCAATCCTTTACCATTTTTGAAAACAAATTTCAATCATTTTCCTTTCTCGAAAATACTTTCATTTCAAAATGGTTTATTTAAACCAATTAAATAAATCTTTAACGATTTACTTTATATTTACGTTCCAAAACCGTAAATTAATTCCCATAATTTCAAAAATAAATCAACATTTATTTTTAAACAAATTCCCCTTTTTATTTATAAATTCCATAGTGAATTTACATTCCAAAATATTTATGAATATACGATTTCAATTATTCATTTTTAATTTACCTTCAAAAAGATAAATTCTCAAAACATTTCATTTCACATTGGAAAAACATTCCCATACTTATTTATTCATAAGTAATTCACAAATCCATTCAATTTCAACACTTGGAAAATATTCAATATACTTAAATCGAAAATTAAGTATATATTTCATTCTTTAAGAAATCATTCTCTTAAACACATTTGTTTGGGCCAAAACGAATGTTACGTAAAACATCGTTACGACGACCCAAAATCACTAATATAGGGATTCAAAGTTTAAATAGATATATAAATCCCAATACTATACAAAACATTTCCTTTCGGAAACCATTTACTATAACAGCAGTGTTATAGTCCACCATTTCCTTCTATTTCTCGAAAACGTCTATTTCAATAATGAATGTTGATATCTATGTATTCGATACTTAATGCATTTTAAAACGTCTTTAAAATCATTAACTTCATTTCATAATGTTCCTTCCCCAAAAACATATCCATTTCATTTAATAATATATTCACTGTCCAAAATCGTGAATATAATTCCTTTCATATATTCCTATATCCAACTTATCAAATTCAATTGATTTCGGATTTATAAACAACGTTTATAAACTCCATTTGTATTTTTATAAACTTCTATTTATAAAAATCCTTTTTATATCTCATTTTAAATGCCAAAATCCGATTTATAAGTTGATTACTTATAAATCTTATATTTTACAAAATCTATCCATTTTATATATTCATATTTCATAAATTTATAAATCTCAAATCACTTATGAAATCCATTTTTTATTTCACTTTATTACTTATAAAAACTCGTTTTATAATTCCAGTATTTTTAATTTATAAATATCAATTTTATAAATCTTTTATATAAACCGTTTATAATAATTCAAAATTCCCAATTAAACCATTTTATAAATTAATCACTATTTATTTCAAAAATCTTAATTTGGTTATATTTTACAAAAATTATAACTTTTATAACATTAAACTTATAACGTTAATTTATTTAAAATAAATTAATTCAAAATTTTAATAAAACGTATACTTTCAAAAATCACTTTAAAAACCAAAAATCATTATTTTAAAACTTCAGAAATGGATCCGATGATGCAGCAGCACCAAATAGTTAATCACGACATCCAAATATCATATATCTATATGATAATCAACAAATATCAAAATATCTGTACATAAATCAATACAGTTGAGGAATCCAGTTGGATCCCTCCAACCTGTTTCCCTGCATCCACAAACATTAGCACAATACCAATTCCGCTCCAGTACGGAATTATCGCGGTATATGGGATTTAAAATATTATCCGCTTAATAGACGGCGCAATAGGGCTCATCCACTATAAAATGCTGGAAATCAACAACTGCAATATATACATATGCCAATATATATATATTGCTATTATATATAATACCAATTTCACTGTTTATGAAATATTCGCGGTATATGTTTTTAATAAATAACATCCGCTTACTAACGGCGCATAATGTCTATTTTAACAATCAATAGATAACAATCATCATTCAAACATGCATTCAAATATTTTAAATATAACTATTTAAAATAAAATCGAAACCGATTCGATTGAGTGAGAAGTTCTCACCTTGATTTCAATTTCGTTTTCAGCTTTTATTTCGAATAAAATTAAACGGTCGTTTAATTTTACCCAAAATTTTTGCTAACTCCATACGACTCCAATCCAATTCCATAGTGTAGTGCTCGTCACTACGATCCTGACGCAAAAAGTTTCGTCCGATTTGGACCTCGTATGAAAGAGATACAACATTTTATAGTTTGAATGATTTTTAATATAAATAATATACAATTTCTTTTATTATTTATAAACCCACACTCCATCTAGCCGTTGCTTCCTTCCCTCCAGATCTGGACCGTGCGTTTGCTTTCTTCTTCTTATTTTTTCTCTCGTTTGCGTTCGTCTACAGGTTGAACGAACCCAAACCGCCGCCACCCCTCCATTTCGCACCCACCAAACGACGACGAACCGTCGATCAGATGACGCCATATTGTAGCCCATCGCAAGAGCCTCCATTGCCATGAATATGAAGGAGCTTGGGTGCCTCCTTGTCGCGAAAATTAAGAACGAACGCACCGCCTTTATCATCATTTTGCCGTCGATTTGTTGAGTTATTCGCCACTCCACCGTATGGATGTGGAGATCTCTCCACGCTCTACAACATTGTAGTTGGAAGATTCTTGAATCGAGTTGTGGATTGAGAGAAATTTGAGGGGGAAGATAGGAAGATTTCGGCCATGGATATAGATAGTGGCGGCCATGAACGTTTACAACCCTAATTCTTTTTTTTATTTTTGTGAAAAAAGGGCTATTTATAGAAATCTATCGAACACTATTCATCCCGGGTTTTTCGAACTTCGATTTGCACGCGGTGACCGACGTTTCTAAGGTTTATCCCGCATTCCGGACGCAATGGAATAGGTTTCGGAAGCTAATTCGATCATCTGTGCGAGATATGGCAATAAATGATCGATTTAAAATTAAATCGATTAAACGATTTTCTAGGCCTTTTTGCTTGCACCGGACAAACGGTAAATCCGATTGACATGAAATTTGAAACTATACAATAATATCACATTACAGATCCGAAGAAACTGGTTTCGTCGAATTCCGAGACTATTTGAAAAATGGCTATTTTAACTCGCCAAATTAATATTAAAACAATTTCGATGCGTTTCGAGCTGCCACGATCAAACGGCAACTCCGATTGCTACGAAAATTGAAATCCAGTAATACAAACTATTACGGATCCATTGGAACTGGTCTCGTCTAATTCTGAGACTGTTTGAAAATTGGCTATTTTTCTGTCGATAATTAAATATTAAAATATTCAATTTTCACAGATTAACTCCAAATTCAATTTTAAAAGTTCTATAATATCGTTCTAACTCCAACATGGTAAAATAAAAAATTTCAAATCAATTTTAATCATATTTAACCCTATTTTCAATTATTTCTGTAATTTCAACTATTAAATTATCGGTTTAATTGTCAAATTAAATCTAATATTCGAAAAATAAATTATTGGACTTATAAATTCCACTTATTAATATTTAAAATTAATTAAATATTCAAATTTTAATTATCAAAAATTCTGGGTCGTTACAAACTTCCCCCCTTAAAAGAATTTCGTCCTCGAAATTACTAGGTAAGAAAAAGTTACAGAATTCATTAACTTTCCAAAACAAGTTTAAACTTCTTACCATACTTTACTAAGTTTTTAAATCTATACTTAGTTATCTTTCAAAACCAAACTATATCATTTAACTTTCAATTCCAAAATCAAAGTTATAGTTTTCATAAATTTCCTAAATTTTCTCAAAATTTTTCTAACGCCTTAAATTTTCGGAAAAATTCGCCATGGTATCCTTTGCGCGGCTCGATCCGAAAAAAAATGACAGTATATATATCACAAATATACATCTCATCAAGTGATGAGGCATCCCGCAGGGAAAAAAGTGTAAAAGTACGGTATGTAATCCGAGATATGTACCTTATATTTTATTAGCGAGCATATACGGCTAATATAGCGCGAAAGCAAGCTCCAAATGCGAAGTAAACGCGATCCGCACCTACTAAACACTCAACAACAACATGAGAATTATGCATACATGAAAGTGATATGAATATACAACATATAGCAACATCTATATATGCCAATATAGCAAATGCAACTAAACAACAAATGCAAACATCAACCAACTATCATCCATAACCAAATCAATATTCATTCATATTCAATTTTAGTTGGTTTGCATTCACTAATTTTCATTCAAGTTGGTTCACTTCCAAATCAAATTCAATTCTATTTAAGTTCATTTTCTTCCAAGTTGGATTCAATTACTTTAGCTTCTAATTTCGTTAATTCAATTTCATTAACACTTAATGAATTTATATACAATCAACTAATAATCATATAACAACCAATGTTTATTTAACATAACCAAATTATCCACTTTTCATTCTACTTGGTCCAACACTTTTAATTCCAATTGGATCATATTAAATTGACTTCCATTCAATTTATTCAACTTTCAATAACATTAGCTTTTAATGAATTTACACTTACATCCATTATTTCATATCAATTGTTTACATTTAATTGATTAACATTCAATCCATTTATCAATTCAATTGCTAATTCCTTTATCCATATAAAGTTGAATTTCATTTATATAACTCAAGTTCACATTCTTAATGACTTCACTTCATTAATTCACTTACTAATTTACTTCGACACCAAAATCAACTTTATTCAACATCACTTAAGTTATATTCAATTCCAAACATCTTATCAAATCCAAATCAATTTATTTAACTTTCCTTTTGTTAAATTTCAGATTACATGTCTTTGATGACAACTCAAATTTATTTCAACTTGGATTTTATTGATTTACTTATACTTCCTTTAATTTAACTTCATCCTTTAAGTTAAATTTATTCTATCGAAATTCAATTTGTATAAGTTATCAACACATTTATCATTCCCAAATTACTATGGTAGCAAATCTATCACATGGAGACTCGAAAATGATACTGATGATGCTGCAGTCACCACCCTTATTATTTCCCAGTGACAATAGTGAATTCAGTGCTTAATATTCTTTCAAAAATTTTCCTTTCATTTATAAATGACATTTATAAATCTTTTTCTTATAGAGTTTCACTTTATATATATATATATAAGTTTATTTCGCAATTGTAAATCATATTAATTATAATTCAATTCTTATAATTCATTTTACTTATACAATTATTCTTTTACGATAAGTTTTATTTAACTTATTCAAACAACTTATTCAACAACCAAACAATCAACTTATATACACTTTAATAATTTCGAAAAATTATTCCTTTATATATAAAATATAATCAAGGTAAAATTATTTCATTTACCCTATTAAAACGATATCGTGTCAATTTGTTCTGTACAAGTGTTTAGAGATCCCTATCAACAACGTTAATTACTCGGGTTGACCAAAATCCATATACCACTCAACAAACCAATCATCACAATATAAAACAATTTATATTCACTAACAAATACGCGCTCGTATCTATTACTACACTCAAACTCATTCTAGAGTACTACTGACTCTATCTCTAATGAGTTATACCCAACAGAGCCATAGTTGTCGCTTAACCATAAGCTCTGATACCAAATGTAACGTTCGCGATTTTTTGTTGCTGAAAAACCGTAAGGTTAGGGTTTAAGAAGAAGAAAAAGAGAGAAGAAGAGAGAAAACGATAAACAGAAACAATAGAACAATATCAGAATCTCATAATTTGCAGCGGAACAACATATAATAGATAAATGAATAATCTTTAAACAAAGAACTATATCAGTTATTACATTACATCATATTACATTACATTACATCATCAGAGTGTACAACAACAACATGCATTGGAAAAGAAATATGATATACTAGTAATACGCCATGCCATCCAGCTTGCTTCCAGCAACTCCTAAATTCCAGAATATCCTGGTAAACCTAACTCTTGACTGCCCGTGTGGAAATTGGTGGGCACCCAGAGTTTAGGAAGGAAAACAATAAACTCCGAGTCAGTCATATGACTGGTGTGAGAACTAAAACAGTTTATTTTTCTTCAAAATCAAAATAGAGGAATATTTTTAAAGTCAATTCGCAATGCTTTTAAAATGAGACTATAATAAGGCCTCTCGCACACACACACAATGCAAACGCAGAATCGGAGGAGATTTCTCCTTATGATAGTCAAAGATGCTTGATACGCATTAAAAAGAAACATTTGATATTATTACTAGTGCATAGTGTAGAAAAATTATTTAGAAAGTAAAGATATAAATCTTAGCCAACATACGACCATTATCGTATGCTTACTATAGCTACCATGTTCAATAGTAGGTTACCGCCACATTCCATGGCAGGTTCTACAACTAAAACCGTACAAGTCTCGTATTGTTTCTTTGGATTTCCAACAAATGGTCAGGCCAAGGAACTTCCCATTGCCACATGGAAACGCCTCTGGAATGACGTCCCGAGAACCAAACCGGATCTCTGCCAACACAAGGTCGGGTTACTCCTAACTGGGTAACTACTGACACGAATATGTCATCCCCCGATCGTAACCGATCTATCCGAGGATCCTCGATTTCCAACAACCACAAAATATGCAGCAACAACATAGGTTAAATATCTGGGCTCCATACCATGATACCACCTCTATCCAGAAGGAATGACATACACTAAAGGGGCGCTACCCCCTAATAACCTTGCCGCATCCTTCCTGTTTTGACCATTTCCGGGGTGTGAGGTCCGACGAAGTCTCGTCCACAAAGCCACACTTTATACAAAAGCCGTGCTTTGGGTCAACAAATGATCATAGAAATGTTCACCAAGATAAATGATCAAATAAATGATCCTATCACAAATGATCATACAATGATCATTTCACAGCAACACTCAGCATGCCCCACTACCAAATTGGGAGTATATCACTAATAACCTTCAACTATATAACCTCTGAGCTCGTACGTCTCAGAGAAGGGTGTTAAGCTAAGAGAATAAATTCTCCGCCACCAACAGAAATATATTTGAAAGAAATCAGCTTTATATCTCAATTTGTAATGTCAGACATACAATCTATACAAGTCTGTTCCGGGCTCGAACAGAACCGAAGGCACTTACAAAGAAGTCCTTGCAATCCGGATATTCACTAATCACGATCGGACTTCCCGTCACTAAGGGTGATAAAACCTCTATATCGGAGATCAACCGATGTAGAGTAACTCGACGGTAATCCTTCCGTTTTCACAAACATCCGGTCTTCAACACCGGTTATCAAATGCAATCCATAACGACGTATCACATACTCGGAATGGGTTATGCGGCCCCAGGGTCCTTTCCCGGCTAACCCGAATAGTGAGCGCTTATTCAAAAATAAGTGTGGCATTCAAATTCAAACAATCACAACAAATACCTATTTAAAGGTAAATATTGATAGTCAGATATTTAACTATCAATAGGCGTGTTCAAGATCACCAAATTCCAAATAATTTCCCAAATTATTTACTTTCCAAAATATCTTTACTAGATACAAAATTTCCCACACTTCAAACATTTGAAAACTAATTTTCAAATCACTTTTCAATCCTTTACCATTTTTGAAAACAAATTTCAATCATTTTCCTTTCTCGGAAATACTTTCATTTCAAAATGGTTTATTTAAACCAATTAAATAAATCTTTAACGATTTACTTTATATTTACGTTCCAAAACCGTAAATTAATTCCCATAATTTCAAAAATAAATCAACATTTATTTTTAAACAAATTCCCCTTTTTATTTATAAATTCCATAGTGAATTTCCATTCCAAAATATTTATGAATATACGATTTCAATTATTCATTTTCAATTTACCTTCAAAAAGATAAATTCTCAAAACATTTCATTTCACATTGGAAAAACATTCCCATACTTATTTATTCATAAGTAATTTACAAATCCATTCAATTTCAACACTTGGAAAATATTCAATATACTTAAATCGAAAATTAAGTATATATTTCATTCTTTAAGAAATCATTCTCTTAAACACATTTGTTTGGGCCAAAACGAATGTTACGTAAAACATCGTTACGACGACCCAAAATCACTAGTATAGGGATTCAAAGTTTAAATAGATATATAAATCCCAATACTATACAAAACATTTCCTTTCGGAAACCATTTACTATAACAACAGTGTTATAGTCCACCATTTCCTTCTATTTCTCGAAAACGTCTATTTCAACAATGAATGTTGAAATCTATGTATTCGATACTTAATGCATTTTAAAACGTCTTTAAAATCATTAACTTCATTTCATAATGTTCCTTCCCCAAAAACATATCCATTTCATTTAATAATATATTCACTGTCCAAAATTGTGAATATAATTCCTTTCATATATTCCTATATCCAACTTATCAAATTCAATTGATTTCGGATTTATAAACAACGTTTATAAACTCCATTTATATTTTTATAAACTTCTATTTATAAAAATCCTTTTTATATCTCATTTTAAATGCCAAAATCCGATTTATAAGTTGATTACTTATAAATCTTATATTTTACAAAATCTATCCATTTTATATATTCATATTTCATAAATTTATAAATCTCAAATCACTTATGAAATCCATTTTTTATTTCACTTTATTACTTATAAAAACTCGTTTTATAATTCCAGTATTTTTAATTTATAAATATCAATTTTATAAATCTTTTATATAAACCGTTTATAATAATTCAAAATTCCCAATTAAACCATTTTATAAATTAATCACTATTTATTTCAAAAATCTTAATTTGGTTATATTTTACAAAAATTATAACTTTTATAACATTAAACTTATAACGTTAATTTATTTAAAATAAATCAATTCAAAATTTTAATAAAACGTATACTTTCAAAAATCACTTTAAAAATTCCTTTAAAAACCAAAAATCATTATTTTAAAAACTTCAGAAATGGATCCGATGATGCAACAGCACCAAATAGTCAATCACGACATCCAAATATCATATATCGATATGATAATCAACAAATATCAAAATATCTGTACATAAATCAGTACAGTTGAGGAATCCAGTTGGATCCCTCCAACCTGTTTCCCTGCATCCACAAACATTAGCCCAATACCAATTCCGCTCCAGTATGGAATTATCGCGGTATATGGGATTTAAAATATTATTCGCTTAATAGACGGCGCAATAGGGTCTCATCCGCTATAAAATGCGGGAAATCAACAACTGCAATATATACATATGCCAATATATATATATTGCTATTATATATAATACCAATTTCATTGTTTATGAAATATTCGCGGTATATGTTTTTAATAAATAACATCCGCTTACTAACGGCGCATAATGTCTATTTTAACAATCAATAGATAATAATCATCTTTCAAACATGCATTCAAATATTTTAAATATAACTATTTAAAATAAAATCGAAACCGATTCGATTGAGTGAGAAGTTCTCACCTTGATTTCAATTTCGTTTTCAGCTTTTATTTCGAATAAAATTAAATGGTCGTTTAATTTTACCCAAAATTTTCGCTAACCCCATATGACTCCAAACCAATTCCATAGTTTAGTGCTCGTCACTACGATCCCGACGCAAAAAGTTTCGTCCGATTTGGACCTCGTATGAAAGAGATATAACATTTTATAGGTTGAATGATTTTTAATATAAATAATATACAATTTCTTTTATTATTTATAAACCCACACTGCATCTAGCCGTTGCTTTCTTCCCTCCAAATCTGGACCGTGCGTTTGCTTTCTTCTTCTTCTTTTTTTTTTTCGTTCGCGTTCGTCTACAGGTTGAACGAACCCAAACCGCCGCTCCCCCCTTCCATTTCGCACCCACCAAACGACGACGAACCGTCGATCAGATGACGCCATATTGTAGCCCATCGCAAGAGCCTCCATTGCCATGAATATGAAGGAGCTCGGCTGCCTCCTTGTCGCGAAAATCGAGAACGAACGCACCGCCTTTATCATCATTTTGCCGTCGATTTGTTGAGTTATTCGCCACTCCACCGTATGGATGTGGAGATCTCTCCACGCTCTACAACATTGTAGTTGGAAGATTCTTGAATCGAGTTGTGGATTGAGAGAAATTTGAGGCGGAAGATAGGAAGATTTCGGCCATGGATATAGATAGTGGCAGCCACGAACGTTTACAACCCTAATTCTTTTTTTTTATTTTTGTGAAAAAAGGGCTATTTATAGAAATCTATCGAACACTATTCATCCCGGGTTTTTCGAACTCCGATTTACACGCGGTGACCGACGTTTCTAGGGTTTATCCCGCGTTCTGGACGCAATGGAATAGGTTTCGGAAGCTAATTCGATCATCTGTGCGAGATATGGCAATAAACGATCGATTTAAAATTAAACCGATTAAACGATTTTCTAGGCGTTTTAGCTTGCACCGGACAAACGGTAAACCCGATTGACATGAAATTTGAAACCATGCAATAATATCACATTATGGATCAGATGAAACTGGTTTTGTCGAATTCCGAGACTGTTTGAAAAATGGCTATTTTAACTCGCCAAATTAATATTAAAACAATTTCGATGCGTTTCGAGCTGCCACGATCAAACGACAACTCCGATTGCTACGAAAATTGAAATCTGGTAATAACAAACTATTACGGATCCAATGGAACTGGTCTTGTCCAATTCTGAGACTGTTCGAAAATTGGCTATTTTTCAGTCGATAATTAAATATTAAAATATTCAATTTTCACAGATTAACTCCAAATTCAATTTTAAAAGTTCTATAATATCGTTCTAACTCCAACATGATAAAATAAAAAATTTCAAATCAATTTTAATCATATTTAACCCTATTTTCAATTATTTCTGTAATTTCAACTATTAAATTATCGGTTTAATTGTCAAATTAAATCTAATGTTCGAAAAATAAATTATTCGACTTATAAATTCCACTTATTAATATTTAGAATTAATTAAATATTCAAATTTTAATTATCAAAAATTCTGGGTCGTTACAAATTCCATATTAATTCATCCATCCTGTCATATGACAATATATATATATAGTAAATAAATATCTTTGAGGAATCCCGTTGGATCTCTCCAACCTGTTTTCCCTGCATCCACAGATGTTAGCACAAAATAAAATACCAATTCCACTTCAAGGTGGAATATCGCGGTATATGGGTTTATATAACATCATCCGCTATTATGCGGCGCATAGGGTCTCATCCGCTAAATAATGCGGGAAAATCAATCATTCCAATATATATATATATATATACACTAATATATATATATAATATCATCCAGTGAATAAATTATTATAAATCAACCAAGCACATTCAATGATTTAAATTTAACATTTAAATTTAATCTATGGCATCCAAATGAGTGAGAAAATCTCACCTTTGCTTTTAAGTTGCAATCCTTTCCAATCTCGACCCGATTTCCCGACTTTTGACCTTATATAAAAAATTATATGGTTTTTTTAATATTCGAACAAATCGAACAATTTATTTCCGTTTAAATAAATTTACTTTAATCTAATATTAAATTTTAACTAATGATTTATTTCATCAAATAATTAAATTTTAAACTAACTCTCCTTATTCAAAAAATCTTTTAGTAACTAATAATTAAACAAGTAAATTAAACAAATTAATCACCCTAATTAAATTATTTTATAATGAACTAGCAATATTTAAAATGTAGATGTATATATTTGTATTAGTTTCTTCTTTGTAATTACTTATACCAAAATGACTTATATTTATTTTAAAAGTCTAATCTTTACATTTTTCTCAAAGTCATATATATATAAAATTTCTGTTTGACTATACAAATTAAATAGCGTGTGTAATAATTTTTTTTCTTCTATATAGATGTTTCTGTCTTGCCCAAATATATATATTTTTATTCTAAAGAAAATAAATTTATCTTCCTAACATATATTTTACATTTAAAACATAAAGAATTTTTAACTTTACTGTAAAAAGAATTCTTCTTTGTATACACATATATTTAAATTAAACTAGGATTAATTTAAGATTTAAAACTATTTAGCAGTAATTTTTTTTTCTCAAAAATCAAAACCCTAACTTACTGTAAAGTTTTAAATTTTCAAATAAACACAAAGAAATATACCTTCCTGCACACAGAAACCCTAGCCCACGCCAATCCTCGAGCCTTCGCCGCGACCTTCTCTGATGACACTACGATGACGAGACGTCCCACACTAGCTGCACGTGAGAGCGATTCTTTCCCAAAACTTCACGCAAGCTCGTGCACCTCCAAATCGAGCACGTGCATACCCTACACCCTTCGCTGCATCGACGTTGAGCTACTGCCGCCTTAGATTGCACGCGATCGTCGCAGGCCTCCTCTCGCATCACCAAAGCACGCGAACGAAGAGCGGAGAGTTCGATTTTGATTTTGAATCGAAAGGGAATTTGGGAAGACGGCACGAGATTTTTGAACAGAGAGTAAATGTTGTTTTCGAACTTATATATATATTTTTCCCTCATTCATCTGCTTGATTTCTTTTTTTTCGAATTCAATTTGCTATTGTACTGAGAAGTGGAAGAGAAAGGCTTGGTTAAATTGAAGTGTAGGAGAAGGGATTACGTGAATTCATTTGGCAATAGGAAAAAGGAAACAACGCGATTTCTTTCCTTCATCTCGTTCGGCCATTAATTTAACTTTATTTCTGATTGAAGAAAGGAACGAAAAGACATCGTGATTTAAAGAAAATGGGAAGCGTATGGAAGAAAATGAAGAGCAATGTTCTGATGGAACGGAAAAGTAGCTGATGGAAAAGAATTTCGACTGCGTTGACTAAGGTATATATAAATATTAAATTCAAATTCAAACGTCCTGATAAAGCCAACTTAAAGTCTCGACATCCTATCGAGGCATGCCGCTAGACGACTATAATGCTATACCCTTATTCCGAACGCGATGGAAAATATTTCGAGTCCTAAATCGGTCGTATGGAGAAGATAGCTTTTTAGATCGACTATTAAAATTAATTCAATTAATTATTTTCTTGGCGTTTATATTTCGTACGATCACAGGATAGCACCGAACGCTACGACATTTGAAATCCGATAATAATTCAATATTACGAATCCAATGGAATTGGTTTCGTCGAATTCCGAGACTGTGCCTTGGATGGCTATTTTTAAATATTAATTTAAACGATATATTTTAAAATTGAACAAATCATTTCCAAATTCGATTTTAACACTTTTATTACCTTTATTATTATCAATATAGATTTTACAAGTCTTTAAAGTATTTTTAACAAGCTTATAACTCCGGATTTTATATTTTACCCAATATCCAATTACTACTTAAATAATTAATTTATTCAATAGATTGCTATATTTAAATTCTGAATCTTTTTTAATAAATAAAACCAAACCTTTCATATTAAAAATCAATTCATAGTTCAAATTAAATATTTAAATTCATTTTAAATATCCCAAATTAACCTTTATAAAAAACTGGGTCGTTACATTCTAACATTTGCAAAAATTTCATTTTTCAATGTTTACTATTTATTAATCAATTTCTAATTAGTCAATTAATTAAAAATGTGGGGTGTTACGTTCTCTCCTTAAAAAGAATTTCGTTCCTGAAATTCCTCAAGGGCTCGCTCATGCAACCAAACTGTACTTCCATTCTAAGTTAATAATCAATTAGTATACAAATTATTTTGTAGCCAATTCGTGTACGATGCATGGTATATCACAACATATATGCTATGAAAACTGATCAAATCTAAATTGGCGCCTCCTATATGAATGTATATTTTAAAACAATTTCTAAAAATATGGTGGAAATATTCTAAATATACTGGCAATCTTACATGTATGTAACCTTTGAAAATCATAAACTTTTTTTGCATCCCACTTTTTCCCACACTTCTACGAATAGAAATATAGCTCAACCAATTTCACATCTGATACCTACCATCCGAAATCCTTGCACGCCATTGCTAACATCATAATATAGCAAAATCTAGTTTTCTAAACCTATTTTCTTAAGTTAGGAAAGGGTCTAGATGAAAAATTCCATATTTCCATCATTCTCTTATGTACCCCTTTCCCCGATATCTTGCAATCTTCTCTTTTGCACCCAATCCTTTTCCAATTTTTTCAATTACAGTTTGCATAAATCAATTTATTTTTGAGTTTTTAAAATAGGGTTTACTTCAAAAGTCAACTTTTTGGTTAGTAACAAAGATGGAAAAAGTGATTCTCTAACTGTAACAGTCCTCTCTCATGTTTCTAACTCTATCTAATTTTAATATGATCTCAATAGCAGGGTAAGATCCTTACTAAACAACCTATCTACTATTCCCCAACATCAAGTATGTGGCATTTCGAAATTTGAAAATTTCTTTTCAATTCAAAAATATTTTTATATCCCTTTCTAAAATATTCATAAAAATTTGAACTTAAAAACCTTTTAAAACATTTTCTAGAGATAATTTTATTTTTCAAAAGTGTACATATGTATAGGTTTTTCAAAACACAAGTTTTCACATCTCAAAAAAGTGGGGTTTAGTCAACAATCCAATGTCTATAGTAGACGTCTCTTAATTTACGTCGTAAATTTTAAGTTCCAAAAACCTTTCTTTTGTTTACAATAGCAAATAACAACCAAGTTCAATTATAAATTTCATTCTTTGAGGTACAAGGACATTGACCCCTGGCTACTCAACATTCCTCCCCTCTCCTTCGCTTGTTGAAATTTATCAAACTTGTTCCTCTTTCTTTTTTAGTGGGATTTAAAGAAATTTTTTTAATTTGTCACTTAAATTTCAATCTCTACTATTTTCTTTTCTTTTGCATTAGTTAACTATCTTTTCTGAAATTACTTTATCTTATTGATTTCCCTCTAACATTGCGGTCCGCATTGAAAACAAAATAAAAGCAACATTTCCTATATTATCATACACGCCTTTACTCCTAAAAAAGACAACTAATACTTACAACCCAACCTAGTTAGAAAAATTAATAGATGTTACACCACAACATCAACTAATACTAACGACATTGTGGCTATATCACTTCTGACTTGAATGGACCTTTCTAACATGCCATACTCATGCAATCTCGTATTGTTACTTTTCCTTCATGGATTTTGATGATTAAGGTCCATTTATTTCTTCCATTACCATACCCATATGTGGAATAAATTTTGCATCCTTTCACTATACGAAACACCATCTATGCACATCTTTAATAACTTATTGGCAAATTTGCTTGGTTGAATAACTTTCCCAACTCTTATCTTGCTTCCCAATTTTGAGTCTACCATTACCCTCTATGTGTGTTTGCCGTTTCATTACTATACATTGCCAATTACTTTAAACCTAAATCTTTGATGATTTTCTGAAATCTTGGTATTTTACTTCCCTTATCCTTCACCTTCATACGAGCATACACTAGAATCATAGAAGCATGTTTTAATACCATTTATTATTTTTTATGCGTTTTTCATACGGGATGCACACATGTCTAAAATATCCCTAGGTTATTACCATAATACTTTACACTCTACGGGTTCCTTTGTACTATTCCATTGGTAATCATTTCTATTTTCTTTACAGCCTCATTCTTTACCCAATGTCCATAGGTACTAACTCTTATCTACTCCATATGTAAAATCTTGGTTTGGTCTTTACTCTTTTTTTCAAAAATTAAAATTTTAAAACTTTGGAAACAATTAATCCCAAAACCTTTGTTTTTAAAAGTACAACATAAAACCCATTATTTTATTAAAAGACACTTGGTGCTTTAACCATTTAAAAGCTTTAATTTACAATTTTTGAATCTATCATACTTATTACATTTAAAGGAAATTGTTAGCAAATCAAAATTTAAAATTTCCTTTCTTTCTCTTTCAAATCAACATTTCCTTTTAAAGACCTTTTCACTTTCTTTTCTAAAAACTAGGATATTCAATTCAAACTATTTATTAAGTTTTTCTTCCAAAGCTTATTCGTTACACCAAACCATTTTTTGCTAATAATGCACATTGCAGTTTTTTCAAAACATCTTTTATAAACTTCTAACATATAAAACTAGATAGATAAGAACAACTCTCATTCTATCATTTCTTTCTATCTCTACTTCCAGTTTTTATTGGAGCTTCTAATGTCATGATAGAGGGGCTTTTAAAAGACACTTGAAATGCACACAAGAATGAAGATTGTCCATTTTCCTTTATTTTGTCTTTAGTTTCCTATGTTGTTCCTAATTAGATTACTAGCAAAATTGCTTTTCATGACCTTCCATAAATTTCTAATTACTACACTTTTTGTTATACTTAAGGATCATATAATTTGATGTATTGGAACTACTTTTCCCATTCAAAAGGAATTGTTAACACTAAAATTCTCTATGAATCACTTAAAAAGAATTCGTATTTTGTGTCAAATTACAAGAAATTATACTTTATTTTCTTATTAAAATAGGCAGCATAAGATAAGGGATTCTCTATATACTGTACATCTCTTTCTTTACATTTACATTCCTTATTATTCCAAACGAAAAGCCTATATTTGTAACTTGATTGATTCTTAGAAACTTATATTGTCATCTCTTTTCATTCCAATGAATTAATATATGTCAAATCACAACCTAATTACAAAAAAATCATACCTCGTTTTTATTTATATTCCATAACTACTCTACTATTTAACTCCTCTATCTAAACTAAACTTATTCCAATTGTTTTCTCTCAATTTACTATCTTAAACCATTGTAATATGTTTTTATACTACTTTACTTTAGGGTTCTAAATCTTCATTTCTATACTATTTACCCATGTTCCAAACTTGTACCAATTCCTAATGTCAACCCATTAAACTTTACATTGAAATTATCATCACAGAAAACCCAGTAGCTATATTGCTCTTTTATTTTTCATTCAAAAGTAATAGCTTTTTAAAAAAATTCCTTCTTTGAAATTTTTAGACTTTTACAAATCTTTATTCCTATTTGGACTTCATATTTACACTTTTCTTTATTTATATGGAAATTAGCGAGCTATATATGCTCTATAATTTTCTCAAACAAATTCTTTTATAAAACCATTTATGGAAACTTTTAGTTTAACTTCCAGCAAAACTTTTATTATATAAATACTTTTCCAAAATCCAATGTCATGTATTTCTCTCAAAAATCCAATATTTGCTTCTTTACTTTTTCAAATATTTTAATTATATTTTTTTTTCTAACCTTTAAAATTATTATCTATTGGATTAGAGTCTTAGTGGATTTCTAACTATTCATTTAAGAACATCTTTCCTTCAATTTACTAACTTGCACCTTTCTCAGTATTAAAAATACAATTACCAATTAAGAGCGACCATTCCACACCCTTAGTTAGGAAGTTTCACATCTCCCACTATTTATAACTTATGGGTTCTTATTTTCTCCTTATCTGGGCCTATTGTACATAATCAATTGGCAATCATATAAGGATCTGTTCATTGGGTTACTAAGGCCTAACAAGGGATTCATGTACCGTCTAGTTTTAGGAACTCCCCATATGTAACTGTTCTATAGTAGGAAATATTAGGATTTAACATATATTATATTTATAGTAAAATACAAATACGTCACTAAACATTTCCTAATTTTTTAAGATTGACCAACCTAAACTCTAATAACAAGTGTAACAACTCGTACCCTAGTTGGCCAGAATTTTCGCAAAATCAAAATCCTAAGTCCATCAAAACATGGATCGCCGCTTTGGTATCTTGCAGATAAAATAAAAGAATGCATCTCAGTGGTTTAACGGAATAATTTTCAGCAGAATAATTTGTGACGACCCATATTTCGAAAGGTTTAAATCGATAATAATCCAAACATGTGCAACTTAAAAAATCCAGAATATAGACAATCAGTTGGTTTAATTAAGAAAAATAAGAAAAGAAGAAGAAAACAAACACATAATCTCGCAACGGAATGACAAAATATAATAATCAAATAAACAATTCATGAAGTTATTTACTATACATTTGATTATAATTTTATACAACATTTATCAGAGTTATATATACAACAGAAACAAAATATGATGCAGTAGAGCAACATGATGTAGGGAATAATAATAGTAATAATATACCAAATTTTCGTCTTCGTCCTCCAGAAAATGATCTTCAATGCGTTGAAAAGCTCATGGCCGACCCGAGCATAATAAAAAATACAAAACATTCGAGTCAGGACTAAAATATTCGTCATGAGTAAAATTGGTATCACATAACCAGAGTATAATAGCATTAGAGATGTTTATAGGATTTCACATCCTCTATCCGGTGTACAATCTGCGTGCAATAACTCAAGGGATGTTACGTGATTTCCATCTCTTAATGATCTTTCAAAGTATTTATATATATAGTAGAATACGCTACATAAATAATGTCTAATCGGTAAAATAAATATTTTTCTTAGCGTTAAGGCTTTACATTAATCCCTCTTAATGCATTTTTAAGCATTGTCATACAGTTTGCATGTAAAGCCCCAGTAGCACGTCGGGGAATAGGGATGCGCTGTGATTCGACAACACTACACCAAAATCGTAGCGGTCTCGTATAGGGATAAAAGTATGACAAGGCACATGAGGCAATGCCCAAGGTAGGATACTACCAGTTTGGGTCGTAGGGCTAGTGGTAACGCATCGTAGCCACGACCGTCCACCGCGTCCGTCCATCCCATATCGTCAAAGGGAGGTTACCCTAAAATCAAGGTGCACAAATTGAAACCAACAGCAAGAGTAATAATATGGACCAAGTCCAAGAAAAATCGAAAAACAGATGTTCGCCAGGGGTAGCTAGCCCGCTTGTCCCTGTCAAGCCGTCCTGTTTTAGTCATTTCAAATTGGTACAAGTGTATGGGTCTATCCATCATCGTTCTCTTTCTTCAAATCCAGTAAATGATGCCAAATCCAAAAACTTCGTTATGGAGTCTCCTCCATGTACACATTTTTTAAAGTAGTTCCAATATTGACAGAAAGTATGCCAACAAGAGGCCCCAATCTCTTTAAAAACCAACGTCATTTTTGCACAACGGTTGGTACCTTAACATTTTGAAACGATTCATATTTGATATAAAAATATCATATTCACTTCAAAATATCGTTTCATTTGGAAATCATCTTATTTTCTTAAAATATACTATTTCATTTCAAAATAATTTTCACCCCAATATCTCAATTTCGTTTCAAAATTATTTTGAATTTCAATTTAGGTTATAACTTCATTTTAACCCAATTCGAATTTAAATCAATGATTTAAATATAAACATTCCAACCTTGACCGGTTTGAATATTTAGAAAATAGTTTTGAATAGTTTTAAATAGTTAAAACAAGTTAAAACAGTTTGGTATAAAATGGTTTATATATTAAAAATGGTTTATATAGGAAATAGTCTAGTAAATCAAAATAATTTTAATATTTAAAAAATAGGTTTTAAACAGTTTATATTAAAATAATTTATTTGAAAATAGTTTCAAAGTCTAACTGATTCTATCCCAAAACCTTCCAGTTCAAATCAATTTCAATTTCAATTCGAATTAACTTCGATTCTAATTTTGATTCAAATCAATTTCTATTACGCTTTCAAATTAATTCGATTTCGATTTCAATTCTAGTTAATTTCAATTTCGATTCCAGTTGGAATTAATTTCAATTCAATTCTCAATTTAAAACATTCCAATTTATATGAGGTCTAGTCGATTTCAGAATATCAATTTAAATCATTTAAATCAAATTAACTTCAACATTCAATTTAAGATTCAAATCTTCAAAATAATTCAATTCCGAGCTCAATTTTGAAATATCGTTTTAAATGACGTTTACTCAGCAATATTTCAAAGTTAGAATAAAATACAAATCTATAAAAACGAATTAATTTCCAAAACTCAAAACATATTTCAATTATAACTTCAAAATCTCGAATTTCATTTTTAAACAATTTAGTTTAACACATTTTAATTCCATATTTGAGCTCAATTTCAAAAATAATTCAATTTCCAAAAATTTGGTTTTTATTTCTTTAAATCAAAATGACTTAAATAATTTCAAATTTTTTAAATCATTTATAAATCCGGTGTCCATATATAATTTTCCATCCTATAGCCAAGTGAATCAGTTATTTCAATTTAATTCAGGGATGGATATATATCATTTCAATCCAACATAAATGTCATAGGTATATATCATTTCAACCTATTTCTTAATTTATCGAAATAATTCGATTTAAAGTTTACTGCAAATAATATACAGGATGATAACAGGATATATCAAAACAAATAAACATCCAAATCATCTAAAATATCATTCAATAATATCCATTATAATCAAGATCCAAATCAGTCAAAATATCATAATAATTTACTAGTTATCAATAATCGGGAATTTAACTAGCAATTTAATTCCCATTACAAATTTGAGCTATCAATTCAAATTCCTATCATTTTAATTCATATCAATTTAAATGTCTGTTAAATTTACCAAACAATAGTCAAAAAAATTAAATTACTTCATGATGTCAATTTAACTAACATAAAAGTTATTTTAGTACGTCGTGGGCGTTATAAAACACTCACCTTTATTTGAAACTGAAAATAATTTCAGCTTCAATAAATACCACTTTGAATCAAACTGTAGACGACATCGATACGATCACAGTGCGACTTGTTTCATTCAAAAAGAGCCACGTATGCAAAAGTTACTATATTTTATTAATATTTAAGATAATCGAAAATATAATTAGCGACTATTTAAACTAATTACTATAAATAACTTAACTTAAACCTTACCTTCAATCCTGATACGCAACGCTTGAACAATCCAAATCGCACGCGACTATCCTAACGTACACATGCCACCACAAAGCCTCAGCCATTGCTTAGACCATCATTTGACTCAGCCCAGACCGCCATCGCATCCTCCACCCTAACCTCATGCCAGCGCCTCTCCAGTCACACGCCTCTGGGCCTAGACGAACTGCCCCGCCTCATTCACCACGCATAACAACGCTAAAACGCAGTCGACCTTGCCCCCCCAGCGCATACACGTGCCTCGCGCCACCTCCTCCAACGCGCGGCTACAGGTCACATGCGACCAGATAATATCGTGACTCGACATTTACATTTTTTCATCCTTCTTTAGTTTCGATCAGGGAAGATTTAAAACTAAAGAAAGGAAATGGGTACAAAGTAGACAAATTGGTGGCTATATGCGTACGAATGTTGGTAAGGGAAAGTATATATATAATAAAAATATGAAAACATCTCCCCTGATTGGTCTGCGAAATTCTAAACTCCAAATAAAGCATGCTACCTTGCATCCATCATATTTTACCCCCATTCCGAACACAATGGAACTAGCCTCGAGGCCTAATTCGATCATATTCAGAAGATATCATTTCAAAATCAAATTATTTTAATTAAATTCTACACATTTCAAGCTCGCATGGTTAAATAATAAGTCTGATCGCTACAAAACTTGAATTCCTATACTAATTCACTATTTCGGATCCGATGAAACTGGTTTCGTCGAATTCCGAGATAGTGGCCAAAATGGCTATTTTTGCCTGTTAATTAAAATATAAATTTCCAATTACTACTTATTCACTTTTAAAGCCAATTTTTAATGTTAACAATCTTCATTCATATTTAAATAAAATTTAAATCAACTTTTGACATCATTTTCATTCATATTAAATTCAGCATTCAATTACTTAAACAATTTTCAAATATTTTAATTATTCAATAAATTACATTTGTAAATAAGTCAACATTTATTAATAATTATTTTATTATCATATAAATATTTCAACATTTAATATTCAGTCCAAGCTATTGATTACAACACATTAAATATATAGAATTTCGTTTCAATATTTATTATTGCCTAAATCTTCGAAATCGATTTTTTCAATATTTTATTCAGGTTCATGCTAAATAAATTACATAGGTAAACATTCAATTTTTATTTCCAACCATTTTTAATTTATAATCATATTAAATTTAGTAGTTTAAAATAGTTAAAAATAAGGGTCGTTACGTTCTCCCCCACTCAAAACTTTTTATCCTCGAAAAGTTTTGAGTAAGGAATTTAACACACGATATATTTTCTCAAATAATCTGTAACAACCCTAGATTTTTCATATATTTTAATATTTGGCCTTATTTTATTTTGAAATTATTTTAAACTTATTTTATTTCAAACATTTCATTTTTAAATATAAGTGTTGATTATTATGTGAATTATAATTTCAAACTGGTATAAATTGAATATTTTCCCGAAAAGTGGATTTTTGGTCAATCTGGTCAAACTTTGACTTTTAAATTTAAAATTTAAATATTTTAATTCTTTTATTTTATATTTTATTATGAAAATAAATTTAATTTCAAGAATACTGCTTTTCGTTTCGTTGAAATCCGATTTATATTGTGAAAGTTATGCATTTTACCATATTGTACGTAAATTGATTTATTTAATAAAATCATCTATTTTAATTTATATAAAGAATATTTTATTTGTCAAATCATGTTATAATATGTGTTATATGACAAATATATTTTATTTTAAAATATTTTTAAAGTGATGTTATAATTTTTCCATAGTTTACGTGTTGATTTCCTATTTTTATAGGCTGTTTTCTTATTTTCTGCTATTTTCTTCATTAAAATTATATTTAAATTAAATTTTATATATTTACTTTGTGAATGTATTTTTATTTTATGTTAATATTTATGTCTAAAAATATTTTGCAAGCTCATATGAATTTACTAAAATTTATTTTATTTAATTTCAAATTTTCTAGTCTAGTTCGCTATTTTTAGCTATTTTTCTTAATTTAACTGTATATAATTAATAAATATTATATAAATTTTTATCTTTTGATAAATTTTCGAAATTTATCTGGGATTATTATTATTTCCAGAAATGTAAAGTTATATAAATAAAATAAAGAAATATGAAAGGGTTTTGACTTTTGAATTGCCTTTTGACTTTTTGAATTCCACCTCTTCATTTTCCTCACAACTCTTCATTTCTTTTGGCATAACTCTCCGCATTTCAGCCGACTATCTCATTTTCATTTCACGTATCTTTCTTTCCTCCTTCCTGAGAAAATTTTTCGGCCATCACTTCTTGAGGAAATTTGGTAAAACTTTATCTTCTTTTATCTTCTTTTTTTCACTTATATTGCTTATTCTAGTTTGATTTTTGCACATGCTTTCACCACTTTTAGGATTGGCCATGCCTCCCTTGCTGCCTAGCAGCCTCCACCACCTGATGGCACACCACCACCACCACCTCCTTACAAGCCACCCAAGCCATGAACCCCCTTGGTGATGCATATGCACAAAAGTTTCAAAACACCCTTCATACTAGCCTAACCGAGCACCACTCTCATTCCATCACCTCACCACCCTTCTAGCCGCCACCTACCACACCACCACCACCTCCAGCACCCACGGCCACACCATCATAGTTGACCCCACTCCTCTTGCCGTGACACTTGGAGCCTTGGCCGAGCCCAAATCCATGACAAAAACACATGTATATGCATGCTTATATGTGTTATTCCCTTCACCCATTTTGGCACCATCACAAATGACATCTAGGCCGACCCATACCCACCATAATCTGACCCAAACACTTGCCATTTTCATTTATTTTCCCTTATGGCTAAGCCTAGTAAAGGTTAAAAGCAAGTGCAAACATTTCTATTTGATTCTGTGCAGTTATTCTAGCATAGTTTTGATCGTAGTTGATTTGAAACTCATTGTTGTTATATTGTTTATGTTTGATGTGTATCCAAGGAATTTGACATTTGGCTCCTCTATTAGAATCCGTGTCATGCTTTTTTTCTTGGGTAGATCCCGTTTGTGCAATTCGTCGTTGGGTCATCAGCTCAAACCAGTGAGTTATTCTCACCAAACAGTTTTATACTATATGAATAGTAAATCGATCGCTTGTGAATATGTAAACTGCATCACCATATTTTATTTGCTATGTCACTATCATATGATGTTCACACATGATTAAACACTAGTTATATCATATGTTACCGTTATATTATTGCTGTTTTGTTATTTTATCAGTTAATCACACTGCAAGTTCCCTTTAGATTAGAATGACTATGGGTTGAAATGATACATACCCGAACGGACTTTAGAATAGGAGAAAATCGTTATGGGCTGAAATGATAGGCCTGAATGATTTTCAATTATCTTCATTTACTTGGGATTGCGGATTTGAAATGATCAAACCCGGGTTTTCTTTTTAAATTACGGGTAGAAACGATATATTACCCGTATCACTTTACCTAGGCTAGAAAATGAAATACAGACCCGTTGTTAAAATATGTTTTTCTAAAAAATTTAAAATATTTTCGAAATGTACATATTATAATATTTTGATTTAAATTTGATTAAAAATGATTATTGTAAAGCATTATTAACTCTTTGAAAATTTATAAGTGAAATAAATTAACGGTAAAGTTAGAAAATCTGAAATGTAAGTTATTTTGGAAATTATAATTTGGTGATAATTGGAATTTAATTAAATATGAAAATATGATAAATTTATGATATTTTGAATTAAATGAATTTAAAATGATTTTATAATGTATTAATGATTTTTGAATTAAGTTAAAATGTGAAATGAATGAATACTTAAGTTGAAATTTGAAATATAATTAAAATTGAAAATTTGTGAATTTGGCTTAAAAGTGAATTTTAAGTTAAGTAAATAAAAATGAAATTGAGTTATATTTGAAAATTTAAACTAAAGTGTTAAGTTAAATTTAATTTACTGAATTTAAAATTTAAATGTTGGAATTTAATAAGTGAATTACTATTAAATTTTAATTTTTGAATAGAGATTTAACTTTATAAAATCATGAATATAAGGGTATTTGAATGATTGTTTTAAAAGTGAAATTATATGATTTTATAAGTTAAAAATGATTTAAATAAAAATATAATTGTTTGTGAAATTATACTGAATATTTGAAGTTAATTTACTGCATTTCTAAAATGCTATTAATTCTAATGTAAAGGATAATACAACATTTGTAAATGCTGTATTTGATAATAATGAACCAAATGGCTCAATTTAATTAAAGGCTATTATAGAATTTTGAATGTTATAATGGTTGAATTTAACTAAGTTTATTTCAAACTAATGGAACCCTATTACAGCATTTTAAATGTTATCTTTCGTTAAATTGAACTGTTTTAAGTGTGACTTTCCGTAGCATTTTCTAAATGCGACGAAAGTTGAATTTTCGTTGTTTTAATAAATTTAAGTGAATGAATGAACTTTGAAAGGTTAAAATTTTGAAAATTTAATAATTTAATTATTAAATATAATATCTTCATTTTAATGATTTAAAATGAAGCAATTTGTTTCGAAATATAATACTATTTTAAAATTTTAACCACGAGATGTATTTAATTTATGGTTTAACTGATCCTTAAAGGATGGGCGATCCCAAGCATCCTTTAAGTTATGGTGCATTTCTACTACAGTTCACTTGAGTTGATTTACATTATATAAGTATATATTGTCCTGACTCGAGTGTTTTGTGTTTTACTTTACGCTCGGGTCATCCTGAGTATTCACAGCTTTGGATTCTCTTTCTGAAGCTAGTCTTTGCTAGAGTTTCTGCTCATCTACATTTATATCTACTTTCTGTTTCAGCTATTCTAGTTTATCTCATGTATTAGTGAACTTCTATGTATTTGGGATTTCTATTATGTTGTTTTCAGACTGTATTATGTATTTGGTTTGAGACTCTGCCGTAGTAGCTTCATGAACTACTATGTATTTTATATTCCGCTGCGAGGTATTCTGTTTGTTCCGTGTCTGTGATTCTGTGATTTGTATTTCATTTCCTCTAAATTTATTTACATTGCGGTATTTTGAGCAATTCAAGTCCGACGTGTGCGGCTTCGAATGGCTGAAAATACCGGGTTGTTACATTTGGTATCAGAGCTTTGGTTTTAGGCAAACCATAGCCTGTGGAGCAAAAACTCATTAGAGATAGGGTAGAAATACCCTAGAATGAGTGAGATCAATCTCACAATGCTTTCTTGTGAGAAAACGTATTTTCGAAGAATAAAATAATTTCCAAATGATTTTTAAAGGATTTTCAAAGATTATTTTGGTACAAAATTTTTTCTTATTTTGAAAGCAAGATTTTCAAAACTTCATCCCTTCAGTATCCATCTTGTTAGAAATCTCCTTGTTAGGATTCTTATCGATTAGGATTCCTTAAACGTTGAAACGCTCCCACTTGTTCTGAAATCTAGTCTTGTCTTCCCTATTCTATCCATTTTGATTTTGGAGCAATTCATAACTCCACTTTGGAATGACCTCTATAAAGATTGGTGATTCCGCAAATCTTTGAATGATTTGTAAAGTGGTGAAAATCCTTTATATTTGGCATTGATTCACCGGAGATTCTTGTATCCTCGGTTTTCGATGCTATCTATCTCCTACTCTACCCGGATTCTACCTCTGGCGGTCGAATGTCGATTTGCCTTAGATTTCCGAATTGATTATAATACCTGCAGTCACGGTTGACCGGTTAAGGTCGCCCGCTATTTATATAGGCTTATCATCTTCTATTTGTTAATAAAATTATCTTATCTTCGTTCGAGCTTATCTTCGAACCAGAATTCTATTTGATTAGAGTTCCTCTAAATTCGAATCTCTATATTACTTGAAATCTAACCTTGAATCATTCTTTGAAAATTTTTGTTTGATTGAATTTTGAATTTGTGCATACATCGAAATTATTATTTTGATAAGGATGACCCAACTTTGTATATAAAAGTGAAATGCTTTCAATAAGGATTTTTACCTTTGGAAAATGAAAATTTTAAGCTTTGAAAGGATTTGAAATTTATAATAAATTTGATTTATATAAAAATGATTTATAAATGAAGGGTTTTGAATTTTAATTTCGAGGAATCGAACTCCGGTGTTTTGAAATGGGGTTTTAAGATTTTGGAAAATATATAATAATAATATGATTTAAAGATATTTTTCCCAATAAGAAATGTTTCAAATGTATTCGAATGAATTCCAATGATTTCGAAGAGATTTCAAAGAATTTTCAAGAAATAAAAGTCCAGAACCCACTAATGTCGCTAAAAAATAATTTCGTTGATGAATACATGCATCATCGACATTGATTTTTAAGTTTCTGAGTGGAGGGAAGCCACTCTAGTAGCTTTGCTATGCGAGTGATTTTATGAAACCAAATTTTGATTTCCAATTTCGAAGTATGGTTTGATATTCGAAAGATATGTATATATTTATATAATTGAAATGATTTAAAACAAGCCGGTGTTCAGTCCTTGAGATTCAGATTTGTTTTGGTATAACCTTACCTATTGGAATCGATTTACTAATTTGTTGGTGATTTCCAACTCTTGGATTGAAATTATGATTTCTTCGACTATTTTGAAGGTTCGAGCACTTTCAAATCAAGGTTAACTTTTCAAAGCTAAGAAATTTTGAATGGTATAAGGTATTTGATAAAGTATAAGTTTAGTTTGGTATGATTAATGTATAAAGTAATACGATTTATATAAGTTTGAAACTGTTGTGGAGTGAAATAAATAAGACAATTTTGAATTATACTGTATGAAATATAGTTTTGAAAAGATATTTGAAGTAAAATGTTGAGTTTTGTCAAATTTATAAGTTAAGAAAAACAGTAAATTTTGACTTAACAAATGAAAATGTGTTTTAAATTGAATATTTGATTTAAAATTTTGTTGTGATAAATCATATATTAAAAATTATTTATATGTGAAATTTTAAAATCTAGAAATATGATTTATAAGTTTAAAATTTGCTAAAATTGAGGTTGTATTGTTTTTGAAAAGTTATAATAAAATCTGGAATTGTATTAATAGCATTTCTAAAATGTTATAGTTTTATGACAACACTTTAAATTGCTATTGTTTTTGAATTTAACTTTGTTTGAATTAACTAAATATCAGTTATGGCATATTATAAATGTAGTTATTCTTGAATTAAACTATTTTGGAAACTTTAAGTTACGATAGCACTTTTAAATGCCGTCGTTGTTATAATTTGACAATGTTTCATAATGTTATATATTTTAACACTGTTGAGTTATGTTTTAAAAAGTTAAATGATTTAATGTTTGGAATTGACTATTTGTGAAATTTAAGGAGTTTTGATATAATTTAATATTTAAATTTGATTTTTAAGGAATTTATATTGAATTCGAATTTAAATAAGGTTACTTGGTTATGTGTTAAATGGAATGAAATGTAATGAGATAAATGAATTTTTGAATGGAATTTTGAAATGTATTTTGTAATGATATTTGTAATAATAATTGAGTGGCATATTTGATTTTTTTAAATGATATTCAAATTTGAATATTTGAAATTGAATTCAAATAATGATTTGATATTGAGGCTTTGAATGATATAGTCTTTATTTGATAAAGAATGTGAATCAGGAATGATAATTGATTTTGATAAATGAAATTTAAAGTTTATATTTATATGAAAGGATATTTGGTTTACTTGTAATTTGAGTTTAAATAAAAATGATGGATTTATGAAATGAATATTTCAAAACTAAGTAATAATGAAGTAAAATTTAAGATATATGAAATTATAATAATTTAGTTTTGGAATATGGTATATTTAAGCCTTGAAATATATTTAAGACTGAAAATTTATTTTGTGGATCAAATTATATTGAAATTTTATAATATTTGAAATGGTTTTGTTGTAAAACTAATTTGAATTGAAATTGATGGTTTGAATTGAATTAAAGCTGGAACTTGTTGACTTGGGTTTAAATTGAATAAATTTGTGAAATGTAAAGAATTAAAGGATGTTTTATGATTTCAAATGTATCATTTAGAAAAGTTATGATTTTCAAAGTGTAATGATTTCAAGTATTTTGGTTTCGAAAGATTTATAACTTTGAAAGTATTATGATTTTTGAAATTGAATATATGTTTGAAACGGAAATGAATTTGTTTGACCTAAATTTTTGATGATTTGGAAATTTGGATTATTTTCTAAATCTATTATTTTAAGAGACTTTGAAACTGAGTATATGTAATTTGTAAGAAATGATTTGGTGAAATCACGTATGATTTTGAAACTGAAATGTTATTGAAACAAATTAAAATTGAGAACCTTGTTTTACTAAATACTTGATTTGGGATTTATCGAACTTATATAAAATGGATTTGTATAAGTATGAAGTTGATTTGAAAATGTTGAATTGAAAAGGTACTCAATTTGTAAATTAAAATCTTATATAATCGAAGTTTATATAAGTATGATTTGACATACTATTGATTATGGAAAGTATTTTATTTGAAAATGGAATCTTATATATAATGCAATTTATATAAGTGTGATATTCGAAGCTATGATTTTGAAGGGTTACTATATATGGTATATTATATCTCGATGTAAGAGGTATGGGAAGTACCCTCCGGAAGAAGTATAGTGATATGCTTCGACCCAGATGGACTTGAGGAATCCAGGAATGGATTCGACCGATAAACCCTAATGGACTTGGGTGAATTCAGAAATGGATTCGAACTGATATGGTTGTCCGAACTTAAACTCATGAGTTCCTCGATTTTTTACAAGGTAGATGGTTCTTTAGTTTACCCAATGGAGGCGCTTTCGATCCTGGGATCTGTTGTTTATGGATCTTCCAGGAAGGAAGTGCATCCATTGCGTAAATCATTAAATCAGCAGCGTACCACTGCAGCAAGGGTCGATGGTCCCTTATCTACGAACTGGCTACGATATTTTTCTGGAATCCGGAAGGTAGAAGGATCTTCTGGGAAGTTTTGTATACAGTGCGTAAATAGTGGATCAGCAGCGGGCCACTTCTATCGTATTATCATCATTTGACATTGGATTTTGAGTGGTGCTTCTCACACCCATTTATTTTTTTCATTTTTATTCTTTTTAGTAGTTTTCACTGGGTGTCGAAACAGGTCTACTAAGTACTTGTAGAATTCTAGTCTTACGCCTGATCAACGCATGGCCAGAGCCTGCAAGAACGAGGATAAACTTGTTAAGACATCGAGTTATAAAAGTATTTTGATAAAGTACTATATAAAGAATATTTTGATCAGTTATTTTTCCTTCTAAAGATATTTAAAATGTTTAAATATTGTTTACCTTGAACCATCAGATTTGAATCAAATGACTATTCATCATATTATAAAATGTGTTAAATATTATAAAATTTTAATTGAAATGTATAATGGTTTAATTAATGGTTCATCCTTGTCTTTCAACCTGCTTTCCCTCCTAGCTACTTTTTTCCTACCTTCTTTCAGGATGTCTTCCAACCTATTGTTCTTTCTTGTTGTTTCTCCGCTTCCTTCCTTTTCGAGGATGAAAAGATTTGAGTGGGGGAGAGTGTAACAACCCTAGATTTTTCATATATTTTAATATTTGACCTTATTTATGTTGAAATTATTTTAAACTTATTTTATTTCAAACATTTCATTTTTAAATATAAGTGTTGATTATTATGTGAATTATAATTTCAAACTGGTATAAATTGAATATTTTCAAAGTGGATTTTTGGTCAATCTGGTTAAACTTTGACTTTTGAATTTAAAATTTAAATATTTTAATTCTTGAATTTTATCTTTTATTATGAAAATAAATTTAATTTCAAGAATAATGCTTTTCGTTTCGTTGAAATCCGATTTATATTGTGAAAGTTATGCTTTTTACCATATTGTATGTAAATTGATTTATTTAATAAAATCATCTATTTTAATTTATATAAACAATATTTTATTTGTAAAATCATGTTATAATATGTGTTATATGACATATGAGATATATATTTTATTTTAAAACATTTTTAAAGTGATGTTATAATTTTTCCATAGTTTACTGTGTTGATTTCCTATTTTTATAGGCTGTTTTCTTATTTTCTACTATTTTCTTCATTAACATTATATTTAAATTAAATTTTATATATTTATTTTGTGAATGAATTTTTATTTTATGTTATTATTTATATAAAAATATTTTTCAAGCTCATATGAATTTTCTAAAATTTATTTCATTTAATTTCAAATTTTCTAGTCTAGTTCACTATTTTTAGCTATTTTTCTTAATTTAACTTTATATAATTAATGAGTATTATATAAATTTTTATATTTCGATAAATTTTCAAAATTTTATCTGGAATTATTATTATTTCCAGAAATATAAAGTTATATAAATAAAATAAAGAAATATGAAAGGGTTTTGACTTTGGAATTGCCTTTTGACTTTTTGAATTCCACCTCTTCATTTTCCTCACAACTCTTCATTTCTTTTGGCATAACTCTCCGCATTTCAGCCGACTATCTCATTTTCATTTCACGTATCTTTATTTTCTCCTTCCTAAGAAAAATTTTTAGCCACCACTTATTGAGGAAATTTGGTAAAACTTTATCTTCTTTTATCTTCTTTTTTTCACTTATATTGTTTATTCTAGTTTGATTTTTGCACATGCTTTCACCTCTTTTAGGATTGTCCATGCCTCCCTTTCTGCCTAGCAGCCTCCACCACCTGATGGCACACCACCACCACCTCCTCCTCACCAGCCACCCAAGCCATGAACCCCCTTGGTGATGCATATCCACAAAAGTTTCAAAACACCCTTCATACTAGCCTAACCGAGTTCCACTCTCATTCCATCACCTCACCACCCCTCTAGCCGCCACCTACCACACCACCACCACCTCCATCACCTCCAATACCCATGGCCACACCATCATAGTGGACGCCACTCCTCTGGCAGTGACACTTGGAGCCTTGGCCAAGCCCAAATCCATGACTAAAACACATGTATATGCATGCTTGTGTGTGTTATTCCCTTCACCCACTTTGGCACCATCACAAATGACATCTAGGCCGACCCATACCCACCATAATCAGACCCAAACACTTTCCATTGTCATATATTTTCCCTTATGGCTGAGCCTAGTAAAAGTTAAAAGCAAGTGCAAACATTTCTATTTGATTCTGTGCAGTTATTCTAGCATAGTTTTGATCGTAGTTGATTTGAAACTCATCGTTGTTATATTGTTTTCGTTTAATGTGTATCCAAGGACTTTGACATTTGGCTCCTTTATTCGAATCTGTGTCGTGCTTTTGTGCTTGGGTAGATCCCGTTTGTGCAATTCGTTGTTGGGTCATCAGCTCAAACCAGTGAGTTATTCTCACCAGACAGTTTTATACTATATGAATAGTAAATCGATCGCTTGTGAATATGTAAACTGCATCACCATATTTTATTTGCTATGTCATTATCATATGATGTTCACACATGATTAAACACCAGTTATATCATATGTTACTATTATATTATTGCTGTTTTGTTATTTTATCAGTTAATCACACTGCAAGTTCCCTTTAGATTAGAATGACTATGGGTTGAAATGATACATACCCGAACGGAATTTAGAATAGGAGAAAATCATTATGGGCTGAAATGATAGGCCTGAATGATTTTCAATTATCTTCATTTACTTGGGATTGCAAGTTTGAAATGATCAAACCCGGGTTTTCTTTTTAAATTACGGGTTGAAATAATATATTACCCGTATCACTTTACCTAGGCTAGAAAATGAAATACAGACTCGTTGTTAAAATATGTTTTTCTAAAATTTTTAAAATACTTTAGAAATTTAAATATTATAATATTTTGATTTAAATTTGATTAAACATTATTTTTGTAAAGCATTATTAACTCTCTAAAAATTTATAAGTGAAATAAATTAATGGTAAAGTTAGAAAATCTAAAATGTAAGTTATTTTGGAAATTATAATTTGGTGATAAATGGAATTTAAATTAAATATGAAAATATGATAAATTTATGATATTTTGAATTAAATGAATTTAAAATGGTTTTATAATATATTAATGATTTTTGAATTAAGTTAAAATGTGAAATGAATGAATACTTAAGTTGAAATTTTGAAATATAACTAAAATTGGAAATTTGCGAATTTGGCTTAAAAGTGAATTTGAAGTTAAGTAAATAAAAATAAATTGAGTTATATTTGAAAATTTAAACTAAAGTGTTAAGTTAAATTTAATTTACTGAATTTAAAATTTAAATGTTGGAATTTAATAAGTGAATTACTATTAAATTTTGATTTTTGAATAGAGATTTAACTTTATAAAATCATGCATATAAGGGTATTTGAATGATTGTTTTAAATGTGAAATTATATGATTTTATAAGTTAAAAATGATTTAAATAAAAATATAATTGTTTGTGAAATTATACTGGATATTTGAAGTTAATTTACTGCATTTCTAAAATGCTATTAATTCTAATGTAAAGGATAATACAGCATTTGTAAATGTTGTAGTTGAAAATAATGAACTAAATGGCTCAATTTAATTAAAGTCTATTATAGAATTTTTGTGAATGTTATAATGGTTGAATTTAACTAAGTTTATTTGAAACTAATGGAACCCTACTACAGCATTTTAAATGTTGCCTTTCGTTAAATTGAACTGTTTTAAGTGTGACTTTCCGTAGCATTTTCTAAATGCGACGAAAGTTGAATTTTCATTGTTTTAATAAATTTAGGTGAATGAATGAACTTTGAAAGATTAAAATTTTGTAAATTTAATAATTTAATTATTAAATATAATATCTTCATTTTAATGATTTAAAATGAAGCAATTTGTTTCGAAATATAATACTATTTTGAAATTTTAACCACGGGATGTATTTAATTTATGATTTAACTGATCCTTAAAGGATGGGGCGATCCCAAGCATCCTTTAAGTTATGGTGCATTTCTACTACAGTTCACTTGAGTTGATTTACATTATATAAGTATATATTGTCTTGACTCGAGTGTTTTGTGTTTTACTTTACACTCGGGTCAGCCTGAGTATTCGCAGCTTTGGATTCTCTTTTTGGAGCTGGTCTTTTGCTGGAGTTTCTGCTTATCTAAATTTATATCTACTTTTTGTTTCAGCTATTCTAGTTTATCTCATGTATTAGTGAACTTCTATGTATTTGGGATTTCTATTATGTTGTTGTCAGACTATATTATGTATTTGGTTTGAGACTCTGCCGTAGTAGCTTCATAAACTACTATGTATTTTATATTCTGCTGTGAGGTATTCTGTTTGTTCTGTGTCTGTGATTCTATGATTTGTATTTCATTAGCTCCAAATTTATTTACAATATGGTATTTTAAGCAATTCAAGTCCGACATGTGCGGCTTCGAATGGCTGAAAATACCGGGTTGTTACATAATCAATTTATAGAACATTAAAAACTTATTTACAAAACCTTTAATAGCTCTCGCAGTTCCACTCTGATATCGGTTTTATAGAAATTATAACTTATATATAGAAACAAGTTATAAAATTTTAAAACCTCAAAATTTTTCTAACATCCGGTTTAATAGAAAATTTTAGCAGCGTCTCCTTTGCGCGGCACGATCGAAATTTTTTGGCAATACAATATATAACACAAATATATATCAAATATACTAAATATACATCTCATCTCAATGATGAGGCATCCTATAGGGAAAAAATAAAAGTGCGGTATGTAATCCGAGATATGTACCTTAATATTTTTAATACGATTGAGTTCGCGCATGTTAAGCAAGCAAAAGCATATAATATCCGCGTATACGTCCAAATGGTCTTCGTATGTACCTATGTCAACTTAAAATATTAGTCACTTATAATAAGATATAGAACATGTATGAGTTAAATAGAACCACATAGCATGATTTTGAATCCAAATCATAAGCACAAGCACAAATACACAACACACAACAATCATATGTGATCAAAAACAGTAATAACAATGGTTCGCACAAAAGAAACCAACCATCAATATTCATCCAATTAATCTGTTTAATTCATAACTATGTTAATTTAGATTATTCAATGTCAATATTTAATTTATAAACTTCATTTCTTATTAGCATCCAATTTTATTAACATTCAATCAGTTTGCTTCAAATTTATTCACATCTATTTCATTTGCATTCAATTTAATTAATTCAGTTTGTTAAATTCCAATCGTTACACTTTTTGTTTAACATATTTCATATAAATTCATTTATGAACCATTTTATAAAAATATTCCATTTAACCTTGTTTAAGTTGAATTTTATTCTGTTACCACTTAGTATATTATCTTTAATACTAATATTATTTAAAAACCATTTCATAAACCATTTAAATTTATTATAAACATTTTATAATATGCAACTCATGTTTATTATTATTACTTCGCATCTTAAGTTCATATTAACTCATCGATTCACATCGTTGGTTTTCAAATTCATATTAATAATTTTACTTAAGTAAATATTATTTTATAAAATGATTCACTTCATTAGTTTATGATTAATTTTACTTAAGTAAATTTTTATTTTATAACTCAAACTCATATTAATAAATTTTCCTTTTTCACATAATCAATTTCATTCAACTTATTAAGTTAACTTCATCTTATAACTCATTTTATTAACTTATTCATATCCAATTAGTTACCAATCAATTTGTTAAAACTCCTTCCATTGTATTTAATTTATTTACATCCAATTTAAATCAAATTTTATTTCTTATATAGATTTTACTTACACCCATTTATTTTTATCAATTCCATTCACAACTAAAATCGCATTTCATTTTTATAATTCAAGTTGGTATTCATTCTATTAATTCATTTTATAGCTTAAGTGGAACTAATTCGCTTGATAAATTTATTTAATTCCATTCAAATCTAATTCAATTCATTTAATCTTTATTAAATTAAACTTTATCTCATTTAATCCATTACTCAGTTTATTCAACTTTATTTAAGTTAAAATTTTCTTATTATTCACATTCAAAAAAATTAAATTTTTTTAGCTTAGTATTTCACAAATCTATAAGGTATACAAACTTATTCACTTAAAATTTCATTTCATTATTTTATCTAATTCATTTCAAATACAGTTCACTTTTAATTGAGCTTTCTTGAGTTAAACTTCATTTTATTTACTTTATTTTACCAACTCAATTTATTTAACATTTCATAGGCTAATTATTTTACTACATATCTCAATTTCAAATTTCTTTTGTTTGCAAAACCAAAATGTTCAATAGTTTTAAATTTCAGTTTTACTTTCCTATTCAAATTTATAAGTTATAAACTTATTTCTTATATATGTTATTTTAAATTTATTAGTTCAAAACTATTTTCATATATTTATCAAATCATACTTGAAGATTTTTCAAAATAAAACTTGTTTTAACCAAAAATAAATTTCTTTTGATAGCAGTTCTCACTCAGAAACTCAAAAATGAATATTGGCGATGCTGCAGTCATCCGCCGAATTATTTCCTAGTGACTAAGCGAGTTCAATGCTCTTATTTTCTTTCAAAAATCTTTTCAAACTATATTTCTAGTCAAAACACTTTCAAATAATATTATTAATAATTTTAAAGGCTTTGAAAACAGTTTCGAAAGAAACAGGTTTTAAATTCAAAACGTCTCAACTTTTAAATTCTTTTTATTTATAGGCTTTATCATAAATATACTTATATAATTTCATTAAATTATTATGAAAATATTTCGTTAATTTACATCTTGGTTATTGCAAACAATTCTTATTGTAACTAGATTTCAACTCAATTTAACTATCGAACGCTTCGTGAAGTATAGTGCACAAAGTACTTGGTTTTAATTTAATTCAAACAATAAGCGATGATAACTAAATATTATCGTCTCCTAAAATCAACTTCATTATTAATCATATAGGCTTGTGAAAGTTATTATTTTATAAATAAAATATAATTTAGGACAAATTATTTCATTTACCTATTTTAAGCAATATTATGTCGACTTGCCTCGTTTAAGTGTTTAGAAACTCCCATCGATAATATGGCGTCCCACGCACCGACCAGAATTCATAAACAACTCAATGGATAAGTAAACATAGTATAAAATATTTTATAACACTAATAAGTATGCACCATCATATAGATACACTCAAACAACTCATTCTAGGGTATTACTACCCTTTCAGTAATGAGTCCAACACCAACAAAGCTAAGGTTATCGTTAAACCAAAGCTTTGATATCAACTGTGACAAGCCATATTTCGAAAGGTTTAAATCGATAATAATCCACACATTTACAACTTAAATAATCCAAAAAATAGATAATCAATGGGGTTAATTAAGAAAAATAAGAAAAGAAGAAGAAAACAAACATAGAATCTTATAGTAGTATGACAAAATATAATAATCAAATAAACAGTTCATGAAACTGTTTAGTATACATTTGATTATAATTTTATACAACATTTATCAAAGTTATATATACAATACAAATAAAATATAATGTAGTAGAATATCATGATGCAGGGAATAATAATAGTAACAATATACCAAATCTTCGTCTTCGTCCTCCAGAAAATGATCTTCAATTCGCTGAAAAACTCAAGGCTGACCGGAGTGTAATGAAAAATACAAAACATTTGAGTCAGGACTAAAATATTCTTATGTGAGTCAAATTGATATCACATAACATGAATGTAATAGCGTCAGAGATGTTTACGGATTTCACATCTCCTATCTAGTGTAAAACATGCGTGCAATAACTCAAGAGATGTTATGGGATTTTTCATCTCTTAAGGATCCGTCAAAATATTTATACATAGTAGAATACGCTGCATATATAATGTTTAATCAGTAAAATAAATATTTTTCTTAGCGTTAAGGCTTTACATTAATCCCTCTGAATACGTTTTTAAGCATTGTTGTACAGTTTACATACAACGCCCCAGTAGCACATCGGGGAATAGGGATGCGTACTGATAGGGCAACACTAAACCAAAATCATAGTGGTATAGTATAGGGATAAAAGTATGAAAAGGCACGTGAGGCGATGCCAAGGTAGGATACTACCAGTTCGGGTCGTAGAGCTAGTTGTAACGCATCATAGCCACGACCACCCACCACTTCCATCTCTATCCAAAAATCTAGGTGCACTAATCGAAACCAACAACAAGTGTAATAATATGGACCAAGTCCAAGAAAAATCAAAGAACGGATGCCCGCTAGAGGTAGCTAGCCTTCTTGGCCCTGTCAAGCCGTAATGTTTTAGTCATTTCAAATTAGTGCAAGTGTTAGGGTCTATCCATCAATGTTCTCTTTCTTCAAATCCAGCAAACGACGCTAAATCCAACCACTTCGTTATGAAGTCTCCTCCGCATACACAGTTGTTAAAGTGGTTCTAATATCGACAGAGAGTATGCCAATAAGAGGCATCGGTCTCTTTAACAGCCAAATGTCATTTTACACACCGGTTGGTACCTTTACATTTCGAATAGTTTCATATTTGATACCAAAATATTAAATTCACTTCAATATATCATTTCATTTCGGAATCGTCATATTTGCTCAAAATATACTATTTCACTTCAAAATCATTTTTTCCACAATATCTCGAGTTCGCTCGCAGAATTGTTTAGAGTTTCAACGTAGGTTATAACATTATTTTAACCCAATTCGTATTTAAATCATCGATTAAAATATAAATATTCTATCCTTGACCAGTTTGAATTTTTAGAAAATAGTTTTGAATAGTAAAACAAGTTAAAAACGTTTGATATAAAACAGTTTAATAAATGGTTTACGTAATAAAAATGGTTTATGTAGGAAATAGTTTGGAAAATCAAAATAATTTGAATATTTAAAAGATAGGTTTAAACAGTTTATATTAACATAATTTATTTGAAAATAGTTCCAAAGTCAAATTGATTCAATCCCAAACCTTCCAATTCAATTTCAATTTTCATTTCAGTTTAAATCGATTCAATTTTGATTTCAATTTGAATTAACTTCTATTCCATTTTCAATTCAAATCAATTTCTATTTTGATTTTAAATTAATTCAATTCTGATTTCAATTCCAGTTAATTTCAATTTTTATTCCAATTGAAATTAATTTCAATTCAATTCTCGATTTTAAACCATTCTAATTTATGTGAGTTAGAGTCAATTTTAGAATATCAATTTAAATCATTTAAATCAAATTTAGCTTCAATATTCAATTTAAGATTCAAATCTTTAAAATAATTCAATTCAAAGCTCAATTTAAAATATTTTTTTAAATGATGTTTACTTAGTAATATTTCAAAATAGAATAAAATCCAAATCTTTTAAAACGAATCAATTTTTGAAATTCAAATCATATTTCAATTTAACTTCAAAATCTCAAATTTCATTTTTAAGCAATTTCGTTTGACATGTTTAATTTCCACATTTGAGGTCAAGTTCGAAAATAATTCCGTTTCTACAATAACTCAAAATTTTTAATGATTTTTATAACGCAATTAACAGAAATTTTTCTTGAACTTAAAAAATAAAATTTGACAATGAAAATTTGATATTTGGTATACGTCTGTTTAAACATAACAAATGGTAAAATTTTATTGAAAAATATGAAAGTTAATTATGTTGTGTAATTTTTAGTTTTATTTTAAATCAGTTGAATTAGATGAAATAAAATATTTTTGAAAGCTGAATAAAACATTTTCTGAGTATGACGTCATTTCTAGCCCCATTTATCTTATTTACGACAAATTTGCAGTAGTTTAGTAGTGAAATATTGACTTTTGATAGAATGATCGTATCGTCGATATCTGTGTACCATTCTGTTCACCTCGTCGTGCTAATCTCCGTAGTATATTCATTTGTGTGTTTCGATGTCGGTACGCTGTGAAAACCGCGAAGCGGTTAACTGTATCGGTATCCATTTCTAGAGTCTTTACGATTTTCTATCCCTTCACTGTCCACCATGAATCATGTGAATCAAATCGCTACCAGCAATTAATATTTCCAGCTTTTAACCATTCCTATTCCTGATGTTCAATTTATTATAGGCTGCTTCATTTGTTTGCATTTGCCTCTTCCAATTCATTTTGGTTCGTTCTAAACAAAATATATATATATATATATATATATATAAAGAGTATACGAGAAGCTTGCATATTTATTCTACCCAGAACATATAATTCAACTTTTATATATATAACTCTTGCTCTCCTCTCGGTTCATTTCGGTTATAAAAAGTTAATATATCGAGCTTACATATTTTTGTTCCTTGAAATCTGCTCATCCATTTCCACCGCATCCTCATTTCACCTCGACCATTCTTCTTTTGCTTTGTCTTCGCTTGTTCTTGAAAATATGTGTATATATAATAATAATATATATATATATATCTATGTATGTATGTATGTATATATTAGCTTTCATATATCAGGGAGACAGCCTTTCTTCTCCTCACTCACGCCTGCGCATCCAACAACCATCTCTGCCACCGTAAGCAAGCAGCCTTACTCCATTACCATCCTCTTCCGCATCCACCCCCTTCAACTAACCTACGTCCTCCACATCATCCATGTCCATCCCACAAACAGCCGCTCATCCACGTCTTCGCTTCGTCGAGCACCATAGACAGCCGAGCACCACTCTGTCCTTCCGCCTTCACAAAACACAATGGCAGCAGCTCACCGAAATCACCCGACCCGCCACGTGAACACCCCATCATCCACTTCACCTCTTCCTGTCCTTCGTCGGCGACAAGCCTTTCTACTCTTCCCCAAAGCGGCCGTGCCCCACACTTCACACCCGTAGTTCCTCACCGCCTCCCACTCCTCATAGTCAGCCACTACCGGCCTCCTCCCCTTTCACATAGTTCACTTCGCAGCCTACCTCCGCCCAATGCCCAGCCGTGCCACCTTTGCTCTTCCCCTACCCATTGCACCGCCGCCCGAGCTTCCACGGCAGCACCTTCGTGCCCTCAACCTGGCAGCCAAACACTACTACCCTCCCTCTAGCCTCGCCCACCTCCCTGTCACACTTAGCATATCTGATCCCTTCCCTTGCCAAACGCCTGTCAGTTTCCATATGTTAGTTATGTAAATTTTTTTATATGTCAGTTTATATATGTATGTTTAATAAAAGCTGTTTATTTATATAAAATATTAGTGTGTATATGATCTGATTATTTATATATAAGTTATATAAGTTATAAAATCTCTTAGTTCATACATATATGTCTATACATATAAATGTAGGTATAAATATGAGTCTGTATGTTAGACATATTGTGTTTAAAATGTTTATATGCTACATTATATGTATAAAGTATGTTTAAATATTTATTTGAAAATTTTGGAAAAAAATATAATATATAATAATTTTCCTATGTGTTAAGGAGGGATTTTGAAATAATATAAAATGATTTTGTTAATATGTGGTGTAAACTTGATATTAATTTTAAATAAATAATATATATATATATATATATAGAAGTTTTTCTGATATGTGTGACAAATTGAATTTTAGAAATATCGATTTTGAAATATAAATATAAAGGTTTATTTTGGCGTTGGTTTAAAATATATGATATAATTTTTTTTATATATGTGTTGTAAATGGATAGAATATAAAAATATTATTTTAAATAATAAAAGGTTTATATGTTGCCCTCATCAATCTCGAGTCCATCTTGCTCTGCTCTGGATTAGTCGATTGTCTAGTTCATGATTCAATTTGTAGCTTATCGAGTTGTCAAAATTTATCTAGCCTCGAACGGTGAGAAATCACTCACGATTAACGTCCTTATAATTAGTAAATTTGATTTCACTTGAAACGACAATTGATATATGCTGTTAAGTTTGAATTACTAGTTATTAACTTGTTAAATATGATATGCCATTATCTGCAATTGTTCACCTGTGATATATGATACCATATCCTGTTGTACATATTTTATTTAATTTGTTACTGATGATATGACTATTGTTGATATGTTATATTATTATCATAATTATTCTCACTCTGCAAGTTCCACGTTAGTTTAGAATTTCCCTATGGTTGAAATGAAACATACCCGAACGATATTATAGATTGGAGGAAAATCGTTATAGGTTGGAATGATAAACCCAAGCAATTTTCATTGACTTTGAATTTGGGATTGCGGGTTGAAATGATGTATATTTGTAGATATTTCAATTGCGGATTGAAATGATAAATATCCGTATCACTTGACCAAAGGATAGAAAATTACATACGGACACCGTTGGTCTATATTTTGAAATAACTTCCAAAGTTTTGGAAGGAAGGATTTTATTAAATATTTATTTTAAATATAATATAAAGATATTTTATTTTATAAAATTAGATTTTTAAATTATATGTTTGGCAATTTTAAAATTTATAAGTTAGTTTTGAAAATATAAATTTTAAGATTTTACTTACAATTTTTATATATTTTTAAATATAAAATAAGATTTATAATAGATTTATTAATAAGATTTAATTTGATATAATTTATTTAAATAAAATTTAATTTAATTATTATTTATATAATATGTTTAAATATTTATTTTAAAATTTACGTTAATAAATTTTAAATAGATTTTTGTAATAACTTTAAATAAGTAGAGGTTGGAAAGAAAAAAATAAAGTAAATTTGACTTGTAATTTAATTGGTTAGTAATTAAATTTAAATAAGAATTTATTTAAACTTATTGATTTTGAGATTTGAGAGGTATGATTTATAACTTGATTTGATGAAAAGTGATTAAATGAATATTATCAACTTTAAATGAAAATTGAGACTAAATATTTAATATTGATTTAAATTTATAAATTGAGATTTTATTTAATTGTTATTAAAACGATGAAGTGAATATTTCCAATTTGAACAAAATTAAAGTAAAATGTTGAAATCTAAATGAAACCTATATTGAAATTGTTTGAATATTTAAACTTCGAATCTTAATGGAATTGAAGAGATAGTTCAAACCTGCATTTGAAATCGATATAAATTGAAATGGTTTATTGAGAAGTTGAATTGAATCTTTGACCTTTAAATTGAAATGGTTAAAATGGAATTGATTAAATTGAATTTGGGAATTCAAGTTGATTTGAATTGATTTGCAAAATTGGTAGAAACTAATTTTATTATATAAAGTATATTAATATATATAAACTATTTTTAACTTATAACTATTTTTCAATATCTAAACTTTTTAAGTTGGAACTGTTACGATTACGGAAGTGTTATAATTTCAAAAGCGTTATAATTTTGAAAGTATTACGCTTCTGAAAATGAATATTATTTAAAGTGAATAATAATACCGAATTGATATGGTTTTGAAATGAATATGATATTTTGATACGAAGTATGAACTATTTTTAATGAAATGATCATGTTGTGAAATAAGCAGTTGGTTGTTAAAGAGACTAGGACCGGATATTGTCATACTATCTGTCAGTATCAAAAACGACTTTAATAACTGTGTATGTAGTGAGATTCCGGAACGAAGTAGGATGGTTTGGGGACGATTCTATATGAGGTTTTAGCGCAGCCCTGACTCCCGTGATTCAGCTTGATGTGGCTAAAACAGGAGCCATGCCGGGCCAAGTGAGGTCATTCCTTCGGTCGGGCACACTTCTTCCATACCATTATATTACTTTGTGATTTGATTGGATGCATCTTTTATTTGGGACTGTGTCTCGAGGTGGGCGATAGTAGCTGCTATGCGTTACAACCAGTCCAGATCCGCAAACGATATATCTACCCTGGCATTGTCTCGCGTGCCTTGTCACATGCCATATCGCGCCTTCTACGAGTTTGGTTTGTGCCGTACCTATAGTGTGCTCTCTGATAGCCCACTTGCGAGTGGAGTTTACAGTTTCTGTATAGACTACGACATTATATAAAATGTGTTAAGGGGGATATGGGTAACGCCTTAACGCTATTTTTATAGATTACTTTACTATAGACATTATTATAATAGTGTATATTACTACAAAGTAGATAGTTCCATGGATGCTTAGAGGATGGAAATCCCAAAGATCCTTTAAGTTACTTGTATTTCAGTTGACATTTTACTTGAGTTAAATTTACCGGTATAAGAATGTTAATCCTGACTCGAGTGTTTTGTGTTTTGCTTATGCTTGGGTCAGACTGAGTGTCACAGCGTTTGAGACTCATCTTTGGAGTTTGGAGCTTGCTTGAAGATCTATCTTATATCTAGTCAGCTTTCAGTTGTTTCCAGTTATTTTTTGTTCATTCATGTCTGTTACTTTTGTATTAGAGATTCATTTGTATTTGAGATTTTGTTGTATTTTGTTTCAAACTCTTATGTTATAGCAGCTTCATGTACTACTGTTTATCTATTCCGCTGCTTACTGTTATATTACTCTGTATCTGTGATGCTGTGATTGATTTATTACTGTATCTGCTAAGTTTTGCCAAATATAAATTAACAATCTATTGTTTTGAGCAATTCAAGTCTGATATGTACGAATGTGATGGTTTGAAATACAAGGTCGTTACAATTCCCATAAATTCAATTTTTATTTCTTTAAATCAAAATCATTTAAACAATTTCAGATTAAAAAATTTAAAATCATTTAATTTAACCGAACTCGGTGTCCGTATATAATTTTCTATCCTATAGCTAAGTGAATCAGTTATTTCAATTTATTTATGGAATGGATATATATCATTTCAATCCAAAATAAATGTCAAAGATATATATCATTTCAACCTATTTCTTAATTTATTCGAAATAATTCGATTTACAGTTTTATATACTGTAAATAATATACAGGATAATAATAATAATAGGATATATCAAAACAAATAAACATCCAAAATATCAATCAATAGCATCCATCACAATCAACATCCAAATCAGTCAAATATCATAACAATTTACAAGTTATCGATAATCAAGAATCTAACTAGCAATTTAATTCCCATTCCAAATTTGAACTGTTAATTCAAATTCCTATCATTTTAATTCCTATTTAAATGCCAGTTAAATTTACCAAACAACAGTTAGTTAAATTAAATTACTTCATGGTGTCAATTTAACTAACATAAAAATTATTTTAATACGTCGTGGGCGTTATAAAGCACTCACCTTTATTTGAAATTGAAAATAATTTCAGCTTCAATATATACCACTTCGATTCCAAGCCGTAGACGACATCGATATGATCGCACTACGACTCATTTCGTCCAAAACGAGCCTCGTATGTAAAAGTTATGATTTTTATTAATATTTGAGATAGTTAAAAATATAATTAACGACTAATCAAACTAATTACTATAATTAACTTAACTTAAACCGCACTTTCGTTCTTGATACCTAACACTCGAACAATCCAAATCGCACGCGATTACCCTAACGCACACACGCCACCACAAATCCTCGGCCATCAATCAGACCATCGTTCGGCTCGCCCCAGACTGCCACTAGATCCTTTGCCCTAACCTAATGCCAGCGCCGCTCTAGTCATGTGCATCCGTGCCTCGGCGAACTACCACGCCTCATTCACCACACATGCGCAACCTAAAACACAGTCGGCCTCTCCCCACCAGCGCATACACGCGCCTCGCGCCACCTCCTCCAACCTGCGGCTATAGGTCGCACGCGACCAGAGAAAATCGTGACTCGACATCTACTTTCTTTTTTTATCTTTCTTTCGTTTCGATCTCGGAAGATTTAAAACCAGAGAAAGGAAAGGGGTACAATATAGATAAATTGGTGGCTGTATGCGTATGAATGTTGGTATGGAAAAGTATATATATATTATTAAAATAAGAAAATATCTCGCTCGATTGGTCCGCAAAATTCTAAAATTCAAACAAAACATTTCCCTTGGCGTTTTATATGTTTTCCCCCATTCCGAGCACATTGGAACTAGACCCAAGGCCTAATTTGATCGTATTCAAAAGATATCACTTCAAAATCAAATTTTAAAGCTCGCATGGATAAACGATAAGTCTGATCGCTACAAAACTTGAAATCTTATAATAATTCACTATTACAGATCCGATGAAACTGATGTCGTCGAAATCTGGGACAGTGGCCAAATTGGCTACTTTTACCCATTAATTAAAATATAAATTTCCAATTACTATTTATTCGCTTTTAAATCCAATTTTAAATTTTAACAATCTTCATTCCTATTTAAATAAAATTTAAATCAACTTTCGACATCATTTTCATTCATATTATACTCAAGATTCAATTATTTGAATAATTTCTAATATTAAATTTGAACAATTCAATTTTTCAATAAATTACATTAATAAATAATTTAACATTTATCAATAATTATTCTGTTCATCAAAATAATTCAACATATATTATTCAATCCAGGTTATTGATTATAACACATTAAATACAAAGAATTTCATTTCAATATTTATTTTGCCTAAATCTTCGAAATTGTTATTTCAAAATTTTAGTCAGGTTCATACTAAATAAATTACATAAATAAAATTTTATTTTATTTCTAACCATTTTTAATTTAATAATACTATTAAATTTAATAATTTAAAATAGTTAAAAATACGGGTCGTTTCATAATTAAAATATAACGGATTACAAAAGTACTGACCAAGATTTTACACTTTCAAAAGTCAAATTTCCTTATCAGCACCAAATATACCAAGCACCAATCCTCAATTCTCACTCATGTGAGTTATAATAAGGAGGAGGTCAGAACAACGTTCTTGTGAGTGGTAAATTATACACCTTATAACTATATTATGCTTATTGTTCACCGCATCTTGTTATGTTTGGTTATAATTTATTAGTCGTCTCAACTCCATATCCACATACGAACCGTTCCAATCTACCTTCCATAGATTTATATTTGTGTGTGTGTATTGTTGTCCCCTAATTGACCTAGTGTGATGACCCGTCCTCTTCGACCCTCTTTGATCGACACCAATACATCCTTTGTATTCTTGCACCACAAATTCAAGTGCTAGAGAGGTAGATAATCATGGGGTAATAGAAAAGAAAATAGAAGATAAAACAAAAAGAATCTCACATCGTATTAAAACAACTTATAATTTTACATATGGAAGGTACATACGATCACTCTAAGTGATTTGTCAGAGTTACGGCATGTACTAACCCAGTCAGGATAGTTATAACGGTCTATCCTTAGAGGTGCTGGTAGATCCATTTATATAATACAAACATATTGGAATATAGATAACTTCTCTAGAAGACCCGACATGCTCCATGCTCCATTCTAAACTACTTCAAGCTTTCGTAACTACTTTATTGTCTGGGAAATTAAGGCACCCATAGTTTAAGGGAAAAGAAAAAAATAAACTCTGGGTCGGTCATCGGACTGGTGTGAGAAACTCAAAATATGGATATTTTGAAAACAAATGTATCTCACAAGACCACGCCGAACATAAACACGAAATGAATTTTTATCTTATGTTAACCAAAATATTTGCTATACGAAATAATTTGATATTATTTCTAATGACTTTCTTTGAAAAACATTTGCAAATAAATTTATAAATCTTAACCGAAATTGCTACATTTGCTCATTCAGAAAATGGATTCCTTTCGATTACAATGTGAGGGACTACCTTCTTTCATTATACATCTAGCGCGATATACCAAGGGTCCAAATATTAAACACCTATACCAACACAGAACTAGCCCATCCCTTCAATGGATAGTACCGAATATGACATCATCCCGGTCGTTACTGTCCATTAACAAGATCCCAAAACATACCCCATATACTCGACATTTAGAAAGTAATCTAGTAAGTTGATGACAATCTCCTAATGTAAGCGACCCACATAGCTCTGCTGTATCTACCCTGCTTTAGCCATTTTCGGTTGATGAGGCTTAAGGTAATGTTTTACCTTTCACATAGCACATTCCACTTTGAATGCCATATTACCATTCCATGATTACACAACTGATTTCTACAAACGTATAACTGATGAGCCTATACGTCTTAAGAATGGGTGTTAAGCTAAGAGAAGTTGCCATCTCCACCACCAAACAGATGATACGTTCATAGAGATCAATCAATGTAATTATAAATTCAACATCAGACATTCGTGCATTCAAGTTGTCCAGGAACAGGACAAACTGAAGGCGCACTCCTACCACATCCTCTCGGGGATTACCCCTAAGATAAGTAGTGAGAAGTCCTTGCATCGAAGATCTCAAATGAAGAACTACCGTCACATAATATGATATGGGAAATATCCCCCGAGGATCAGTAAGCAGCCTTACATTCCATCTTCAAAATCATTTCCATGCCATCGCTTCAAAAACCTAAATGGGTTCGAAGTGGTTTCCGGATAAGAATTACCCAAATCCGACCCCCGTTCCTTCGAACCAATCATCGATAAAAAGATTTTAGTTAAATAAGGAATTATTCTTTGATCGATTAGTTAAATTTTATCAAGAAATCTTCTAGACAAATATATCTTTAAAACATTCTTTTTGGTATATATGGAATCATTAGACCGTTCTTTGGAAAATTATTTATTTAAATCTTAACAAAGATTTATTAATTCAAAATCAAAATTTTGATTGAGTTGAAACCATGTTATCTAGGATGTTAATCCAAAACCAGTAAATATTAAATGAGCAAAATCTATAGAAATCATCTTATTCTACTCTATTAAATCCCGTATTTAACTAGTACTTTGAGCGGAATAACGGTGAAATCATCGTTTAAATTCCGCAAATAGCACGAGTTCCCTCTTCGGGCTTTAACACCAAGTATAAGAAGATTATCTCCATAAAATCATAGTTGTTTAAATTTGGAAAATTTAATCTATTGTACACAACTCGTTTCTAACACTTCAACTTTATCTATCCTTTGCCCAAGAGCGGCCAGGCGAGCTAGGGCACTGTTTGCTTCTGAACATCTCCTTAGTTTAAGCACCTCACCTTGGATCTCACGAACAGAAAAATACAATCACCTCGTCGGCTTTTAGAGCCAATATTAAATCACTTGATTTTTGACGCTTTTCTTTAAATCATTATTTAAACATTTTTAAATAAATTATAATACTTCAAAATCATTATTAAAACACTTAATTATTTATTTGCAAATATTTGGAAAAGAATCGTTAAATTTAAAACCATATTTCAAAAGTTATAGAAAAGTGCTGTGAATGGTGCTTTTTAAGTTATATTGATCAAAACTACTTTTCTATCATTTGAAAATTCATTTTCGTAACTCAAATCACTTTTAAAACATTTTAAAAGATTTTTAGAATTTATTTTGTATTTTTGAACAATTTTAGAACATCATTTTGAAAGAAACACCTTTATGGATTCCGAACTGCAAAACCGTGATTTTTCAAAAACTTGTTTTGTTTATATCTCAAAATCTACTTATCAAAATCTCGATTTTTTTTTGAAAACTATAGATATAATAGTTCAAAATATTCTTATCCCAAAGAATATCGACCTATATTCCATTCTATATATCATTTGACCTTTACGGCGCGAAATCGCAAACACCGTTACGCGACGTGCCTAATTTTGACTCAATTTTCAATATTCATTTAAACTTTGCCAAAACACTTTTAAATGTTTATATAAAATTTCCAAATCATATTAAACCATTTTAAGAGATTTAAACATTCCATATACGACATTTCATTCAATAAAGGAAAGTAATTTCATTTGTGCTTATCGACGTGTATTAACGTGCATATATATATATATATATATATATTCAACAATTGTATTAAACAACCATCATTAACAACCATATCCAAACATATATGTCATCCAATAGTATATATAACTATTGTTTAGGAGTTTCTCACCTCGGATTAAATGAATATTTGAAAATTGGCTATAGCTTCGCTAACACAAACTTTTAGCCCACGATCACTTGGATTATTGCTCCTAGATGGCTCGGCCTTGACCCTTAGTGCTTTGGAGCTCATGGCCATGAATTACGAGGTGGGAAAGGCTCCGGCTATGGCTTGTATGGGGATGGCCATGGAGTGTTAGGGTGGAAAGGACATGTTTTTGTTTGGTATGGAGGAGTTTTAACTATATATACACTATATATTTTAAATTCTTTTTGTAATAAAATTTTCCATAATTTCTTTATGGATAGAAGCCATTAAATTAGAGAGAAAAGAGCTTAGAAATAAAGAAGAACTTTTATGAAATAGAAGACAAGAGGCGTGGTATTTATAGGAAAAGAAAGTAGTGGTAATTCACCAAATTAACCCCTTACCAAATTACCAAAATTCCCTTCCTTAACTTTAAAGTAAACTTACTTTTTTCAACACTTACCATCATTTATCACTTTATTACTTTATGTCATTTTCACTTAATACTTAAGGAATATATTTGGATTGAAAAGTGGATTAATGTGAAGATTTTCCTTTGTTTTTGTGAGATTTGATTTTATGTTTAATTTTTGACTTTTTAAATTACCTTCCTTACTTTTACTACTGACATTCTATAATTTTATAATGATACCAAGAAAAGGTAAACTTGATTAGTTATAAATGTGTATATACATGTGTGTGTGTGTGTTAAAACATATTAACAATGGTGCAACAACGTTGCGACAATTTATATTGAACAAAACGTTAATTTTTGACAAAACGTTTTACGGTCATTTTGACATTTTTGTTAAACTATTTATTTATATAAAAAAAACTTGGAAATAAGTTTTTTATCATTTTCAAATAATTAAAATGAGATTATTTAAGTTATAAAACCATATTAAATAATATTAAAATTCAATTGTTAAATACAACGTCGATTTGTCAACGTGCTATGAAATTTGTCAATCATTATAAAACAAGTATTTTTATATTTATAAAACTTTTATCGATCACTTATTATCATTATACAACCATAAAAAATTTATTTATCATTTATACAGTTATGCATCTTGCATTAGGAAAAGTAGGGTAATCATTTGACTATATATCCAATTTATCGAAAATCGGGTTTTGCCACTTTTTTTCAAAAACTCGAACTTCCTGATTTTGTAATCAAATTATAAAAATAAGTTTATCATTTTTATTTATGATATAAAACATGATCATTTAAATTTTAAAATTCTATATTTGAATATTTAAGATAAATTATTAAGTACTCCATTTTCAAAGTGGTAAAATTACAGTTCGTTACACATATATACTATCCCCATTATCTCTCGTTTAGCACTCTATCAATATCCAATGCCTCATCGTATCATGATCTCGTTACCGTATAACTCGAGGAAGTCCTACAGTGCTTATTGATGTCCTTTAATACATTTCACCGTAATCTTTTCGATGGCCTTTCATACAATTAGCATATTCTTTTTGAGGATTTTCTACTTTTTCTGCTTCCCAACATGGATTCGGCTCCACATAACCATCCCATTCATGTTTTGAAGGAATCTCGCTATTGGTTAACTAGCCTTACCCTAACAAACAACAATAAACAACTGTGGCAGTACTACACCTAGCGCGGTCCACGCTGGTAGTCTATAGACGAAGACCTGCTAGGGGTAATCCTATCCTTCTTGTTGATCGCTTGAGACTAATGATGTTCTCTCCCTTTGACAACCTTACCTTCAAATTGGGTACCAATACTCGCTGCATAGTGCATGATACCACTCATCGTCCGTTTAGATTACCTAGTGCACTCAATTCAATACCCTCCTCTAAAATAAATTTGAAGCAGATTACTCTATTCTATAGGTACGCTTTCATTTATAGGAAAGCATATACTCCCCATGGGTCCTATGGTTAGACATGTCTCATGTTAGTATAATGTTACACAACAGCTAATAGCCCCTTATGGTGGGTAGACTTCTGTTGTATAACCCTACTGACCTCGCATTCCTACCTACTCTAATGACATTTTTCCATTTTCTTTATATAATTTATACGTTAAATTATAGTAATTCACACCCATCATAAATGCATATTCGAGGGTACTTATATGCATATATATATTTAATATACATATATATTATCATTCCTACATTCTTTTACCTTCGTTGCCTCTTCTTATTATTAACCGTAGGTCTTCATTTTACTATGTGTTTCATTTCCTTCTTCAAGTTCATTTACCGCTTCCTTTCTATCAAATCCATAATATCATTGCCAATTTGTTCATTAGTTCCAACTTTTATTTCTATTTCTATTTCATTCTTTATTTCTTCTTTACGTCTATTTCCCATACTTTCTTTTTTATTACTTTCCATTTTATTGGCATTTTTATTTCATTCATATCTTAATGTTCAATTTTTTCAGTTTACTACATTTAATACATTTGAACAAAACATCTACTCAATAAATGTTAATACAATAAATTTCCATATCTTATCAAAAAGGGGAGATACTTTTGAAGTGTGTGTAATTTCAAGGAAATGCCCTTTAATTTTCTTGAAATATACGGTGAAAAACACGGTGATTACACCTGTTTTGTACATTTTTTTCATATATCTATATTTCTTGTTACTCCAAACGTCGCATTTTTATTTATTTTAAACTTAATAATATGGGAAAATCCACTTGCAACATTCCAAGTCCCAATGCATCAAATTATCAAAAAAAAAACCAATACCTAAATAAATTTTTATTATAAATTAATTCATATCCATCAAACAAAATAAATTTCTAATCACTAAGCACTTCATTAAGATTTCATTCAATTCTGGTTCGTTGAATAAATATAAATTACTAATCATTATGTGTGACGACCCGCCTTTCTGACCCCTAGGAACGATGCTTAATACATCCATGGTATTCATGTGTCGTTACCCAAGCGTTCAAAAGACAAATTGTCATGAGATAATATAAAAAATAGAAACAAAAAAGAAAAAAAAGTCACAGCGGAATGGTTACATATAATACAAAATGATATAGTACAAAAGGTTACTCCGTACATGGAGCTATTAGAGTTAAACTAAAGTACTACATCTAACAGATTTGCAGCTATACATTCTGACTTATCATTTTTAGATACAAAATTCGTCTTCATACTCATACAGTAGAAATAAATAACTAGGTAACTAAGGAGCTTCCTGCTCGATCACCATCTTCAAATAGCTCCAAAGATAAACCTACTATTCTTGGACTACTCAAATATAATTGAGTACCCGAGAGTTTAGGGAAAATAAATAACTCAGGTCAGACAATACGTCTAGTATGCGTAAACCTCTATTACAAAATGGGAGCGTATTTAACAATGTGGAACAATGACGTTAACGCGAAAAGGTTTTATCCTACATTAACAAGAACTAAACATAAGAATGGAAAAGAACAATAGGAAACAAATCCAAACATAGATGATGGGCAAAAATAGTATAAAGATCCGGACTTTAAAGAATGAAAATAGTCTAAACAAAATCCAAACTGAACAGAATGGATAAACATGATAGCAGTGCAAACTAGATAAATGGACAAAACCTATATTTAAACATCATGAAGAGTGATTGACTCTTCCCATTATAATTATAGAAAAATAATTCGAAGGTTCGAATCAAATAAGGAAAGGAAAATTTCCAACAAATTATTAGGAAGGTGCACCATCCTTGAAGTATACCTATAGTAATATACTTTTGAGAAGCTCATATACTCCATGCTACTTCTTAGAAATGCACCGGACGGGCCCCGCCAAACATTACCGAGTTTTGGAAATTTCACATCTTAATGCGCAACCGAATCCAACCCAGATGAGATGTGAAATACTCTTTTAATGGGAGAAACCCCATATAGCTGGACGTCCTTTCATGCTATGGATTCAGTCATTTACCAACAAAGGATAACAAAGCTCAACAGAGCAACAAATCATCTTTGAATAAAGATAATAAGAAAGCTAAAGTAATCGATAGTTGAGAAACCAACTATCGAGAATATAAAATGATCGTGTATGGAAATTAAGTCTTGTATACCCATCAACACTTTTCGATTTCAAACTTTTACTATTCCTTGGTTAACAATATGCTAGATAAGTCAAGGTAATGTTACCTTAAGGTAATGTTACCTCAAAGTCATGTCCTACGACCATTCTTAACTTTCAAAATAAGGGCAAGCCTACCTTATCGACATTTAGTGTTAAGTATATAAATAAATTGTTTTCATGAAAGTGATATCGTTTTATAGAACTTAATTTAGTTCCATAACCGAATCAAACGTTTACTTCTAAAACTAAATTCATGCTCAGCTTCACATTACAAATATTAGCTTTAAAACACTTTGTTTAAAGAGTTTACTAACTTTGAAACGTCATTATGAAAAGGATTTAATAACTTAAAACATCATCAGTACATATATTAATGAACTTTAAAACTTCATCAATTTAGTTGATTGATTGACTTCAATAGCCTTAAATTCAAAAGAAGTTAATCACCTTTAAAAGCCATTAATTTAATTAATTAATAAAAAATAACTAGTGTGAATTCGTGCTACGCATATGGAGTTTAGCTAAGTTTCATGGCCATTTCTTTTACATCTAAAGCAAAAAGTGCACAAATATTTAAAATTTGTAAAAGGAAGAAATTGCATTTCGTAATACAATTCATTTTGTTATGGTGGCTATATGATTGCTTTACCCGTTCTTATCATTCTTTGAAATTATGAATAAACCAAACCGTTATTCAATGTGGCACCATCCACAATTTTGACTATACAAAAAATCAAGCTAAACCATTAAATGATATGTATTATATCTTAGTTTACGGAGATCATGGAAGGTTGTAATTCTATAGTAATTTATACAGTAAATGTAAGTGGAATAAGATTAGGCATGTCTAATCTAAATACTTGTAAACCCCACGTGTCATTTTTTTATTCATCCATAAGAAACCTTACAGAAAATAGTAGTTTGGCTAAAAATATGAGTAAGGATCTAAGACACTACAAGAATAATTCCTAACACATGTCAGACCATCTTAATTCCATGTCCTTCTCGTATATAGCTCCTTACCCTCACATTCTTTATTTATGTTTCCAGGACAATTAACCTTAAAGTTTGAATTTCATAGTACTTTAAAACAAAAATTACAAACAATACCTACTCTTAAAATTAATAAAAAAACTTCTTAGTTGAAACACCCCCACACCCCTTAATATACCCAAAAGAACACATTAAAAGTCATGGTGCGTTGTAGGTATAACTGAAAATAAAAGAGATTAAGATTCACAAGACAAAAATAGATAAAAGCAACGAAAACTAAATAAGTATATAATTAAAATAAAGCTTTAGAATAAATTCATAAATAAGTCACATTCCAAATACAACATTCAAAACCCATCATGTCTTATGAAATGAAAATTCATTATCTCAAAATCAGAGTATGTAATATCCCTCATAAATAGACCGGTGCATACAAGAACAACAGCTGAAAATAAAGGAAGTACATAGAAGAAGTCTCCTCCAAGAAGAACTCCAAGCTGCGGCAATCTACTAGCTTCTTCCTTGATTCCCTAAGGGTAAAAAGGGGGAAATAGAGGAGTGGGTCAGACTAAAAGTTTAGTGAATGTTAGTAATTACTAGAGTCTTTAAGCAAGATAAAAGTAATAGACTCTACAATAGTTCTAGCATAAATAACGATAACAATGGAAAATAGGAAAGAGATAAACTAAAAATAAATACAATTAAATATTGCTCAAGATAGGTTAACTTTGATTGGTTGCACTTGTTCTGATTTAATTAGGCTGAATTCCTAATCCTGTAATTAGGATGTGACCGTAATTCTACCCTTTTTGATCAGCCTGCTACTTCATAGACCTTTCTGTGGACCAGCCTCTATATAACTCCCAACATAGCAGCCAATGGTATCTATGAAAGATACATAGAGCAACTACTGTTGATCCAGATGATAAATATAGCTCCCTACACAGAAGGCAATGGCGCCTACTAAAACACCATACTAAGCGCTTGGAACTCATAACTATTACTAAGCACCCGAATTGAAGTCGCACGCGTAACTGCCACCATGCCCATGTTACCTTTTGCTCCACCTATTAGGTCTTCTTATTACCTCCAACATATAGCATAGCAGGCTCCTCATCTCACTTCAGGCTAACACGAGATCACCGTGTGTCCATGGAAAAATGGAGGAAATGCTGTTGGTACTAGCCCTTAATCGAAACAATATCTAGTTGCGCCCCTTATCTAAACCCCCGTGATTTGGACTTCTGTTGACCAATTACTACCATTCTTAGCATAAGCATTCCCTAGGGAATGCTATTTGGTATAGGTCCTACTTTCAGCTTTGCTTATTAACTTAGATAAATTATTTAAATAAGCCTTTATTACCATTTTTACTTTCTACGCTTATTAACTTATCCCAAGCTTTAAAATAAGCCCCATTCTAATCTTTTTCTTATTATAACCTTCGCTTACTCATGCTTATTACTTAACCTAAGGTCTAAGTGTGAAAATAAGCATCTTTCATCTTTTACTTCATTTAGTTATAGTTCTAAGTTATAACTATGCTAATTATCTTTAATTAGTCAAATTCTAATTATAATTAGGCATAATTTCAGTTCAATTGCATTATTTTTACCAGTCTTTATAATTTACATATCATTTTCTTCATTTAATATTCTTACTTATAAATTCCATATTCGCGTTCAGTTTATTCTAATCTATACGTGTAGGAAAGGGGGAATGAAGAGAATAGACACTTGCATGAAATCCAAAATGTCGAATAGATGTAAATAAGAAATAAATAACAGTAAATAAACAAAAATAATGTAAATAGACTACAAATTAATAAAAATCTATGCTTAATAGTAATAATTTATAATTAATAAAAATAATGCTAAACTTACTGAAAGGAATAGCTGAATATACTGAAAATAATTAAAAATTGTAAATACCTGCTGAAAAAGGCTATTTTAAAAATCATAGTAAAACTACAACTATTGGAAACCCTATTATTTTAAACCACTTAAATAAATCGTAAAATAATTACAATCACTCCTCCGGTCCTAAGCTCTTCCTTTGGTCTTCCCGGATCCACTTGAAGTTGTAAAATAATTTTTATTAAAAAGATTCTCTCCTTGGAAAATTATTCCTTTTAGGGTCCTTCCTGAAAAGGTGAACCCAAGCGGAGAAAATCTAGATTGAGAAAAAGTGTTAGGTCTAGGGGTCTATTTATATATGTAGGAGTGGATCTTGGATGCACGATTTGGTGATTGAATAGGATGCAACCACGTCATAGGCTTAATAGGAGCCATCGGATGTAGAAACGGAGGGACTGGATTAAACTAAAGGATGCAAATGACGTGTTCTGATGCTTCTCATTCTTTCGAATGAATTAACATTCATGCGTCTACAAAAGTAAAAGGGGGGTCGACTGGTCGGTCGACCGCCCCATGCCCAGGTTGTAACGACCCGCTATTTTGGATCATTCGCATCCGCACATGTCGAACTTGAATAATTCAAAATACCGAATTGTTAATTTAAATTTGGCAAGACTGAACATATACAGTAAATAAATAATCATAGATCATAGACACAGAGTAATAAATGCAGCAGAAACAAAAGATAGTAGTTCATGAAGCTGATATATATATAACAGAGTCAAATAAGTTACAACAGAAGTCTCGAATACAATAGTCAAATACAAGAATCAGAATACATCACTGGAATCAACTGAATATCTAAAAGCTGGATAGATAGCTGGATCTCCAAGCGAAGCTCCAACTCCATAGGTGAGTCTCGAGTACTGGTACACTCAGTCTGACCCGAGCGTAAAGCAAAACACAAAACACTCGAGTCAGGATTAACATTCTTATATCAGTAAATCCAACTCAACTGAAATAACAATTGAAATACAAGTAACTCAAAGGATTGGAATAACCATCCTCTAAGGATCCGTTAAACTATCTACTATGTAGTAATATACGCTAAATAGATAATGTCTATCAGTAATATAAATATCAAAATAGTGTTAAGGCATTACCATTATCCCCCTTAAAAGATTTTATATAAGCGTTATAGTCTATACAGCAATGTAAACTCCACCGTAAACTAGTGGGATATCAGGGAGTACTCCATAGGTATAACACAAAACAAATTCGCAGTGGTCGCGCATATAGGGATACAAGTATGACAAGGCACATGAGGCAATACCCAAGGTAGTGAAACTACCATTTGCATGATACAGACTGGTGAGAACGCATCGCCGCAACGATCGCAACACCGCGAAACAACACTCCCGAAATTTCGAGGGTGCACCAATCAATAAAAAGTAATGAGTAGTTTACGAAGAAGTGTGTTCGCTCGAGGTGGCTAACCCCATTTGGCCCGGCACGGCTCCTGCAGTCATTTCCAATTCCGCACAAGTGTCAAGGCTATCCATTATCGTTCTCTTTCTTCAGTCATCACGTACATCATACCAACCACTTCATTCTGGGTCACACTTCGCGTATAGTTATCAAAGTGGTTTTCGGTTTAGACAGAGAGTATGTCCATAACCGATTCCGATTTCTTTAATAACTTTCGTAATTATTATACTGATTGGTCGTTTAATATATCTTCCAAAAACCAAATCAATTTCAATCTCACTTAGAATTTGGAAGCCAACATTTCATTTGTCTTTCTAAATCAATTTCCATAATTTGCGTTTCAAAACTTCCAAATTACTATTACAAAATCTTATAATTCAATTTCAAATTTTATTTAGAATAATTCAGATATTGATTCAAGTTCGTATATAAGTTCATTCCGAAATCGTTTAAATTAATTAAATTTAACATTCAAATCAATTTAAATTCTATGATCAATTTCATTTAATATTCATTAAATAAATTTGTCATTCAAAACAATTTCTATTAAATTTTCAATTCGTTTAATCAATTACTTAAGTTCAACTCCATTATTTCGAAACATATAATTTAATTAAATTAAATTTGTCAAATCAAATTCTTTAAATTTTAAGTCTTTCATTAATTTTAATAAATCACATTTATTCCTTGTTAAAGGAATTCAATTTCACTTATTTATTTACTTAGTTACAAATTTCAAAACTCAATTAATAATGAAACTAAATTCCACATATTCAAGAATTTCAATTTCACTTATTAACTAATGTAACGACCCGCCGCTCTGACCGCCTCTAGTCGGTAATTAAACCAGCTAGAAACGTTCAAAATGACGGATTGTTGTTCAGTTTATAAAGTTTAAACAGAATCAGCCACAGAATCACAGAATAATCATAATATTATTCATAAATGAATTTTTCTTACATACATATATCAGAGTTTGTACAATGCATTAAATTTTTATACAGCGGAACAATTTATTTTCATTAAGTACAAGAAAATTTTCTAGAAAAACTTTTAGTGGAGTGCTTTCCCCAACTCTCTCTAACTTCGCGGCCTGAAAATCTTCAAGCTGTAAGAATACTCGGTCTGACCCGAGCGTTTATTGCAAAACACAAAAACACTCGAGTCAGGATTAATCTTAATTCAAGTAATTAAATTTGCAATGAACTGAAATAAATGGTAACAGAGATGACAAATCACATGAATCAATTTAGATCTATTATGGATTTTCACATTAACAACTTCAATTTAATTATTATTTTTTTCGAAATCTATCAATCCTGTGTGGCTGCGGTACACACGTATATTTTCACACATGTGCACTGCCTCGCCAACACGTGTGCACATGCCAACAAGAGAAAGTGTGCAAGTGCAAATCACAAAGACCACAAAGAAATGCTCAAGGCAAAACTAGTGCCAACTTGAACAAAAACATGCAGCAAACAAACATGCAGCAGCATACATGCCGCAGTGAACCCTGAAAAATTTCAGTGAAACAGGTAACACAAGCTACAAATAAGCAAAGACCGTATGGTCAGTGCACAAGAACAAAAAACACAAGTACAGGCAGCAGTGTACAACAATGAAATCAACACAGCAGCTCGAGGACAGAGTATATGCAAATGAAGATCACAAATGCAAGTGCAGGTGAACAATTTGGCACCAAACTGAACCCAACACCATAGGAACAAGATGAGACAGCAATAAATGAGGTTGCAAAGTCAAATTTTTAACAAAATGGCAAAGGTCAAGCTACTGACCAATCACACAAATGCAGACAGGCACTGTTACCACATAATGCCAGCAAAAAGGAGGTGAAAGCACAAAAATTATGCAATGTAATGTGAACATTGTCCATCATACATAAGAATCAATTTCATATGTACAACCAACACCCAACAATGCAACAGTGAACAACACCAGTAAAAAGGGTCACAAAGAAATGGTTCCAAAATGAAATGAACCAGAGAAATGCAACTTCAAGGCATGAATCCATAGTGAAACAGACCAAGTGACAACAATGCAGAGCTCCACTAGGCAAGATGATAACCCATATATATACATACAAGAATTCATATATATATATATATATACATACCAGAAATCAAGAAGACGATGTAACTTCAAATGAAAACATATGGGTCAATGCAACATGTGCAACTCAGTGAATTAGAGGCAACAAAAAAAAATCAGGCAACAGGAGCATATGGTGGTGCAGACTACAAATCTTGCTTGATTACTTAATCTTTCCCTTCAATTTTTCTGTTTATATTGTTACAGGCATATTCTTTTTAGAATTTATAACTTAAATTCATTTAAATGGGAAGATACAAATTTTCCTATTTAGTTTGAGTCTACAATTTTAAAACAGAGAGGAGCAAACAGTACTCAATGCAAGTGCACAACTAGACCAAAGTCCAACAGACTCAAGAGGATGCAACAACATGTCAACAGAAATGGTTAGAAATCAAATTTGCAGAGAAACCCCAAATTCACATATTTTACTTCATTTAAAAACCTGATATTTTAAAAATCATAACATCCAACATCAATTCAATCTATATAGATGAATCAGAGAATTGTGTTAATTGATTTCTAACATATTTTATAAAGTTTGTACTGTAACTACTATATCTTCCCAGTTACTACACACCTAAAACATGTTTAACTAAATTTTAGATTCTAGTTCAACTTAAACAAACTTAATTTGTTTGAGAATCCTCAGGCCCCTCAGAAATCAGGGAAGAATAAAAGAATTTGTTCAAAATTTTACTCTGAATTAAGAAACAGAGGGGTGACAATACTTATACCAGGATGCATACTCAAATAAAATCTTATTCACAAAAGTACACTCATGCAGTTATCCTTTCACAAAGATTTTATAAGCAACAATTAACAATCAACTTTATGTTTAGGATTAAATGTTTTACTCACAAGTATTCATTTTCTCTACTTCATTTTCCTTAACCAGATTCAAAAATCCATCGCATGCAGCAACAACAAATAAGCAAGTTTAAATAGCATCTGTTCTTATCAATTTAAAATTAAAATCAATGGCATCTGCTCTCATCAGTTTAAATAAAAATTTAAATAGCATCTGCTCTCATCAGTTAAAAACTAACATCTGTTCTTAACAGTTTAAATTAACATTTAAGTAGCATCTGTTCTCAACAGTCTAGATTTTTAAAAACAAATTTTATAGCATCTGTTTTTAACAGTTTAAAATTAAATCCCAAATAGTGTCTGTTCTCAACAGTTTAAAATTAACAAGGTTTAATTGCATCTGTCCTCAACAGTTTAAAATGAAAATCAAATAGTATTTGTTCTCAACAGTTTAAATTAAATTGACCAAGAGCAAAGAGCAAATGATAGCAAACAATCAACAACCAACATGCAGTGACAAATCTGCTCATATCAGTTTAAAACAATTTATATAGTATCTGTTTTTAACAGTTTTCAGTGATAGCATTCTGTTCTCATCAGTTTAAATTCAAGCAATCGAGCAAATGATAGCAAATAACCCCCAAATCATAGCATGCAACCAAAACCCAATTCAAACAAATTCAAACACTTGAATTAAAATCAATCGTGAGCAAAGAACTCACCAAAACTCGAATCGAAACAGCTGAGGCGAGAATGAGCAGAGCACAATCGAACCAAGGCCGAAGCCCCAAATTGGATCGCAAGCCCTAATTGATAAACGACGAAGAGGAGGCCGCCATTTTTATTTCTTTCATTTCTTTTTTTTTTCGTTTGATTTCTGAAGTGATGGAGGAAAGGGGTTCGTGTATTATGCAGAGGAGAACGTGAATTTGCGTGGAAAAAGGCGTGGGTTAAGGCAGATATTAAGGCACAAATTTGGGCGTGTTTGTAGCTGAACAAAGTATAAGGCAGTGTATACCTATTTTTTTTATTTTATGTTATATTATTTTTATTTATTTATTTTTTTTCCTCTTTTTTTTCAATTTAAATTCAATTAGTTTTGTTAATTGTTTTCTTTACTTTGTTTTTGTTTTGTTTAATTTTTGTTGTTAAAACTTTAACTAAGTGTACTTATTTATTTTATTTTTGTATTGATTACAATTTTGTTCCTTTTATTTATTTTTAAAGAAAAAATGTTATTTAAAACTAACCATTCATTTATAAATTTACATAAATAAAAATTCTCAAAGTCCAAATTATTATTCCTAGTCATTTGTTCAAATTTTGAATACCAATTCAATATTCAATTTCAAAGCTAAATTCAAATTCTATTCAACTTTTCACTAGATTAAATTCAAATATTTAATCGCCAATTTATTCTGATAATTTGAAATTCAAGTCAAATCATCATTCAAATATTTAAAATTAATTAAATATTTTTTAATTTAAATTGTTCAAAATTCAGGGTTGTTACAATCTCCCCTACTTAAAAGAATTTCGTCCCGAAATTATAAGTTAGGAAAATGATTGCTAAAATCTCACCGATATTTATACCCTACACAATTTTATCAAGTTTCAAACTCACAAATAAATATAGGATTCATTCCATTTATTTTATCTCACTAGTTTTGTTCATCAATTTTAATAATCAGGACACAAAAGTCTTTTACCAAATTTTCGACTTACAAAACTCAGATTTTTAAACTTTAAATCTTTCATGCTAAATATTTGCATATTACATCTTTTCCAAAGCAGTGTGCTTTCAAGATATTTTAAAGATCTTCTTCCTTAATTCTTTAAGTTAGAATTATGTAATTCTAATTTCAGATTATTGATTTTCTATTTAAAGTTTGAAAATACTTGATAACTCGAAGTTTAACAAGTCCATCGTCGTTCTTACAGACATTAGGCATACGCTGGCCAGGCGCAAGACTAAAAATCTCCAAGTACTAAACATACTTGCTTCAACTCCCAGTGAAAATACTTTTTAAAAATTCTTTTAAAAATGGATATGGAAAGCACGTTCCCCCATGGATCACAGTTTACCCGACGGTTACGCTACTATCTCAGTAGAATCACTTGTAACCTTAGATTTCTCATCACTCTTGAATTTCGCCATGGTTGTCGCCTTAGATCGCGGTCCACACGGCGGTTACACTACTATCTCAGTAGAATCGCTCGTGGCCTTAGGCATCACGCCCCTCGAATTACGCTTCGGTTTCCAGATCGCAATTTACTCGGCGGTTGCGCTACTATCTCAGTGGAATCGCTTGTAACTGTAGGCATCACGCCCCACGAATTACGCCAGCATCAATTCACATAATCCCAAACACGATGATCCATCGTGGGGGATATCATATCAGTCCCAATGGACATTCCACTAATGGAATTCTACGTAGCTACGATTTTCAATGGACACTCCACCGAGTTCCAATCACCTTTACACATAATAAATGGAAGGTACATTTCCATATCCTCAGTTTTTAAAAAACATATGTCATATACATATAGTACTTCATTTCACATTTCGTACTTATCATACCTATGTAAACTTACACAGGACTTTCATAATAATGACTTTCTAAACTGATAGTTTTCGATTATATTCACATATATAAGTTACGAAAACTCAATTCACATTCACAACAAATAGAGGATTCCAAATTTTCCATCACGTTTAAAATTTTCCTCTAAATCGATTTGAAAATTTAAGGTTATTTCAAACCTAATTCACATTCACAATCCAATTTATTATCGACTTCACATTCAATTTGGATTTCACGTTACATCGTCAATTCTCAACACATAATTGATGTCTATCGATATATAACCTCTAAGCTCGTACGTCTCAGAGAAGGGTGTTAAGCTAAAAGAATAAATTCTCCGTCACCACAGATATATATTTAATAGAGATCAAATGCTATGTCATCAATTCACAATGTTAGACATACAATCCCAATCGACTATCCAAAATTCAAAGCTCAACTTATATTGTTTTTGGTGTCAAAGTTAAACTCAATTTTAACTCAAGATTCAATCTTTTTGAAAAATTCCCAAGTTGAACTAATTGTTCACATTTCTCAAAATAATATCTTTACAAGATATATAATTTTCACACTTAGCCATTTGAAACTAATTTCAAATACTCATTTTTTTCAATTTATCTTTAAAAGATAAAATTTCAAACCTTTCATTTCATATTGGAAAACATTTCCATACTTATTAAATAATAAGTAATTCGCAAATTCTTTTATTTTCAATACTTTGAAAATATTCGATATACTTGAATCAAAATTAAGTATATATTTCACTCTTTAAGGAAATCATTCTTTTAAACACATTTATTTGAGTTAAAACGAATGTTGCGTAAAACATCGTTACGACAACTCAAAATCACTAGTATAGGGATTCGGATTTAAAATAGATATATAAATCCCAATACTATAAACAACATTTCCTTCCGGAAACCATTTACTATAACAACAATGTTATAGTCCACCATTTCCTTATTTTTCTCGAAAACGCCTATTTCAACAATTGAATGTTGAAATCTATGTATTCGATACTTAATGCATTTTAAAACATCTTTAAAACTATTAACTTTTTCAACTTCAACTTAATTCATAGTTTGAATTCCTCATACTTTTCATAGTATTAGTTTTAAACCGATTTCAAACTTTTCAATATTAAGTTTTTCACTTAATTTAATTTTCCGCACGTTTAAATTCAAATTCATCACTGAATTTATTAAACCTATAATGGATTATCATGTTGACAACTTCAAATTTGAAATCTAAATCTCATTTGAACTTTGCATTTGCTTTCTATTTCAAAAATAATCAACTAGTTCTTTAGTAAATTATTCATCGAATTGGTTCCTTTAGATCTATATTTCCATATTAACTATTTTAGGCAATAGTTTTAAACTTGAAATATAAACTTCACATCAAACTAGTTTGATTCATACAGTTAAATCAACAATTAAACTTCCTTCCATAATATCACTTCCCAAGATGCTATTTCATTAAAATATTTCCTCCGTACAAAATTTTACATAGCTTAATACTTTTAAAAGACGTACACAAAAGATTGTGGATTACAAAGGATAGTATTACAAAATATATCGATTGGTTTAAGATTCAGAATAATTAAGGACTAACGACTTCTTGTCCGATAGTATGCATCTTTGCCAAACTTTCATCTTCGGATGACACTATTTCATATTGTGTTAAAGGAGAATTAACACATTCAAAATCCACATGTCCCCAATCCTTACAGTTATTGCAAAAATATGAGATGTTTCCATCCTTATCTATCACCTTAGCACTTTTCGCTCTAGCTGGTCGGGCTATAGCTTGCTTTCCCTGTTGTCTTTCGGTGCAGTTTCTGGCTATATGTCCAGACTGACGACAATGGTAGCAGATTGTCAATCTATCGACAGGTAAATTGAGTACGCACTTTTTCCTTTTCACTTTAGGGCAATGACTAAGAAAATGCCCTTTCTCCCGACATTTAAAACACACAATCTCAGGACGAGCGAACCGGTCATCCACATTCCTTTTCTTTCTCCTTACTCGGCACTTAATGGCATAATGTCCCTTTTTATGACATCGATAGCAAATAACCTCATCATATGGACCAGGTGCTTGCCTTTCACTGAATCTCCTTTCAATTTCCGCACGTCTCGCTTCTGCTTCTCTACGAGCAATTGCTCTTCGTTCACGGCGTGCTGCTTTTTGTGCTTCGGTTTTCGCCATTATAATAAACAAGGTGTTTTCGAAGTTTCCTATCAATATTTGCAATTCTTATTAGCAGAGGTTGGATTATTCAATCATTTTACCTAAAACATATCTGTTTTATTCAATAATATATTCACCGTCCAAAATCGTGAATATACTTTGTCAACCAATTTCATCATTTCTACAACTTATTTTTATTTTTAAAGGGTTATCCACTGTCCAAAATCGTGGATATAACTCCTTTAATAAGCTACAACAATTTACTTATCAAATTCAATTGGTTTCGAATTTATAAACAATCTTCACAAATTCCATTTCTATTTATAAAACTTCAATTTATAAATCTTTTATTAATTCAATTCGATTCAATTTATATAACTCAGTTATATACCCAAAATCCATATTATAAGTTAAATACTTATAATCCATTCATTTACTAAATAATTCTTCACCACATTTGAAATCAATTTCTCAAAAGAATTTAAAATCAAATTCCCAAGTTATAATTCAATAATTCTCTTGGTTATAACCAAATTAACATGTCATTTTATTTCACAATTATTACTCGAAATATTCAAGTTATTCGATTTAACCAATTTAAACCAATTTCATTAATTCACTTCACTTATATTTCATAAGTCTCAATAATTCGATAATGAGTTTCTGAACGAGAAACTATCGCAATCCTAAATTTAGAGAGGGGAATTTTTCAAAATAATTCTAATTTCCAAAATACTTTTTATTTTACAAAGAAAACAATTTCATACTTCTTTTAAATTTGAAAAACATTTTTCTTTAAAGTGTTTCTAGTAACTATTCATATTAAACATCATAAACTGAGCTTTGAGTAAACTAAAGCTCTGATACCACTTTTGTAACGACCCGCCGCTCTGACCGCCTCTAGTCGGTAATTAAACCAGCTAGAAACGTTCAAAATGACGGATTGTTGTTCAGTTTATAAAGTTTAAGCAGAATCAGCCACAGAATCACAGAATAATCATAATATTATTCATAAATGAATTTTTCTTACATACATATATCAGAGTTTGTACAATGCATTAAATTTTTATACAGCGGAACAATTTATTTTCATTAAGTACAAGAAAATTTTCTAGAAAAACTTTTAGTGGAGTGCTTTCCCCAACTCTCTCTAACTTCGCGGCCTGAAAATCTTCAAGCTGTAAGAATACTCGGTCTGACCCGAGCGTTTATTGCAAAACACAAAAACACTCGAGTCAGGATTAATCTTAATTCAAGTAATTAAATTTGCAATGAACTGAAATAAATGGTAACAGAGATGACAAATCACATGAATCAATTTAGATCTATTATGGATTTTCACATTAACAACTTCAATTTAATTATTATTTTTTTCGAAATCTATCAATCCTGTGTGGCTGCGGTACACACGTATATTTTCACACATGTGCACTGCCTCGCCAACACGTGTGCACATGCCAACAAGAGCAAGTGTGCAAGTGCAAATCACAAAGACCACAAAGAAATGCTCAAGGCAAAACTAGTGCCAACTTGAACAAAAACATGCAGCAAACAAACATGCAGCAGCAAACATGCCGCAGTGAACCCTGAAAAATTTCAGTGAAACAGGTAACACAAGCTACAAATAAGCAAAGACCGTATGGTCAGTGCACAAGAACAAAGAACACAAGTACAGGCAGCAGTGTACAACAATGAAATCAACACAGCAGCTCGAAGACAGAGTATATGCAAATGAAGATCACAAATGCAAGTGCAGGTGAACAATTTGGCACCAAACTGAACCCAACACCATAGGAACAAGATGAGACAGCAATAAATGAGGTTGCAAAGTCAAATTTTTAACAAAATGGCAAAGGTCAAGCTACTGACCAATCACACAAATGCACACCGGCACTGTTACCACATAATGCCAGCAAAAAGGAGGTGAAAGCACAAAAATTATGCAATGTAATGTGAACATTGTCCATCATACATATGAATCAATTTCATATGTACAACCAACACCCAACAATGCAACAGTGAACAACACCAGTAAAAAGGGTCACAAAGAAATGGTTCCAAAATGAAATGAACCAGAGAAATGCAACTTCAAGGCATGAATCCATAGTGAAACAGACCAAGTGACAACAATGCAGAGCTCCACTAGGCAAGATGATAACCCATATATATACATACTGTAACGACCCAGAATTTTTAATAATTTAAATTTGAATATTTAATTAATTTTAAATATTAATAAGTGAATTTATAAGTCAAATAAATTTTTATTTGAATTTTTGGATTTAATTGGATTATTAAATCGATAATTTAATATGTTAAATTATGGAAATAATTGAAAATAGAGTTAAATATGATTGAAAATGATTTGTAAAATTTTATTTTATCATATTGAAGTTAGAATGATATTTTAGAACTTTTAAAATCGAATTAAAAGTAAATCTGTGAAAATTGAATATTTTAATATTTAATAATCGACTGTAAAATAGTCAATTTTTGAACAGTCTCAGAATTGAACGAAACTAGTTCCATTGGATCCGTAATAGTTAGTTATTACTGGATTTCAATTTTCGTGTCAATCGGAGTTATCGTTTGATCGTGGCAGCTCGAAACGCATCGAATCGTTTTTAATTTAAATTTGGCGAGTCAAAATAGCCATTTTTCAAAAAGTCTCGGATTTCGACGAAACCAGTTTCATCGGATCCGTAATGTGATATTATTGTAAGGTTTCAAATTTCAAGTCGTTTGGATTTACCGTTTGTCCGGTACAAATTAAAACGCCTAGAAATCGACTTAAATCGGTTTAATTCAAATTGAGCGTTTGTAGCCATAACTCGCACATACTTCCGAATTAGCTTCCGAAACCTGTTCCATTGTGTCCGGAACGTGGGATAAACCCTAGGTACGCTGGTTACGGCGTCTAAATCGGAGTTCGGAATTCCCGGGATGAATAGTGTTTACGCTTGCTCGTTCCTTATAAATAACCCCAACCCTTCATTTAGAAAATAAAAATAAAAAATAAAAACAAACCCTAGCCGCCACCTAGGTATGAACGGCCAGCAGTTCATCAACTTCTTCCCCTCAAATCTCCAAATCCATTCATCGATTCCAGAAACTCTCAACTACAATCTTGAAGAGCTCGATGAGATCTTTAATATCAACGGTCATGATCTGAAAAGACCTCACGGATCAACGGCAAAATGACGAAGAAGTCAGTGACTTGCGCACGCATTCCAAGGCTCATTGTACAGCCGAGCTCCACCAGGTGATGGCCGAACCTAGTTTGCGTCGTGCTCTTCGTCGTGGCGTTGGTGTGATGAAGTATCGTCGTGTGAATGGAGTACAAATTGAAACCCTAAAATTGAAGTCATGGGTTCGGTTTTAAGGTGAAGGACCTGGAGGCGTTTCACGTGAAAGAAGGAGAGGGGAGAAGAAGCAGTGCGCACGGATCTGAAGTGGATGGTCCAGATTTGAGTTGGGTTGGAAATTATAAAGTTATGTTGAATTTAAGCTATATAAATCGTGTACGATCTTATAAAATGCATAACTTTTTCATACGAGGTCGAAAAAATGCAAACTCAGTTGCGTTGGAATCGTATGGACGAGCACTACGCGATGGAGTTGGTTTGGAGTCGTCTGGAGTTAGTGAGAATTTCGGGTAAAATTAAACGCGCGTTTAATTTTATTCGAAATAAAAAGCTAAAACGGAAATTAAAATCAAGGTGAGAACTTCTCACTCAATCGAGTAGATTTCGATTTTATTTTAAATAGTTAGATTTAAAATATTTGAATGCATGTATGAATGATGATTGATATCTATTGATTGTTAAAATAGACATTATGCGCCGTTAGTAAGCGGATGTTATTTAATAAAAACATATACCGCGAATATTTCATAAACAGTGAAATTGGTATTATATATAATATCAATATATATATATTGGCATATGTATATATTGCAGTTGTTGATTTCCCGCATTTTTTGTTTAGCGGATGAGACCCTATTACGCCGTTAGTAAGCGGATAATATTTAATAAGAACATGTACCGCGATAATTTCGTACTGGGGCGAAATTGGTATTGTGCTAATGTTTTTGGATGCAGGAAACAGGTTGGAGGGATCCAACTGGATTCCTCAACAGTTTTTATTTGATTATGGATATTTTGATATTCGTTGATTATCATATACGATATATGATGGATCGTTGTAGTCGTGATTGACTATTTGGTGTGTAGCATCATTGGACCCAGATTTTGGGATTTTAAAATGATTTTAAAAGTGATTTTGAAAATATACTATATTTTTGGAATTGATCCATTATAAATAAATAAACGTTATAATTTTTAAAGTTATAAAAATTATGGTTTTTGTGAAATATAGTTAAAAAGCTGATTTTTAGAAATACGATTAAAAGTCGATTTTTGAGAAATATGAACTAATGATTTTATAAAATAATTTAGATTGGATTTTTGAATATATGATAAAAGTTTAAATATAGGATTTATAAAATTTGATTTTTTTTATAAATCGAAATGATGAAATTATAAAGGAATTTAAAGACGTTTTAGAATAATAATATAAACTGATTTATATTTAGAGATTTATAAATGGATATTTATAAATTGAAATATAGACATTATAAAACGAGTTTTTATAAGTGTTTGAATGTAGTGGAAATGAATTTCCTAAATGAATGAAATTTATAGAATTTTAAACTGTGAAGTTATAAATGAAATTTTATAAGCAGTAGGTTTATAAAATTTATAAAGTTATCGAAAGAATGAATTTTGGATAAATAAACAATCTTATAAGTTAAGATTAATAATTTGGGAAGTTAAATGAACGATTTTGTAAAATAATCGTTTTATAAGTAATTAACTTATAAGATGAACTTGTAGTTTATAATTGAGTTATAAACTGGAATAGGTTAATAAAGGAATTTATAAAAAGGAAGTTTTTATAAATAAATAGAAATGGAATTTATAAACGTTGCTTTATAAATTCACAAACGACTTATTTTGATAAGTTAATTGTTATAACTTATAAATGGAGTTATATTCACGTTTTAGACAGTGAATAATCCTTTAAGTTAAAGTGAATAGAATAAAAGGATGAAATTTGTTAACAAAGTTTATTCACGTTTCTGAACAGTGAATAACACGTTAAAGAAATTGTTTAGAATGTGAATGTTTTAAATAGAATTAAAACGATCTAACAATGTTTTAAAAGGAGTTGAGATTCGAAATCATAGATCTCAACATTTATTGTTGAAATAGACGTTTTCGAGAAATAAAAGGAAATGGTGGACTATAACACTGTTGTTATAGTAAATAATTTCCGAAAGAAAATGTTTAGTATAGTATTGGGATTTATATATCTATTTAATTTCGAATCCCTATACTAGTGATTTTGGGTTGTTGTAACGATGTTTTACGCAACATTCGTTTTGGCCCAAGTAAATATGTTTAAGTGAATAATTTCCTTAAAGAATGAAATATATACTTAATTCGATTTAAGTATATTGAATATTTTCTAAGTGTTGAAAATAAAAGAGATTTGTGAATTACTTATGAATAAATAAGTATGGAAATGTTTTCCAATGTGAAGTGAATATTTAGAATTTATCTTTTTGAAGATAAATTGAAAATGAATAATTGAAATCGTATATGCATGATATTTTGAAATATAAATTCATTATGGAATTTATATGTGAAAGTGAAATTTGTTTGAAAATAAATATTGATTTATTTTTTGAAGTGTTGGAATTTTATATCTTGTAAAGATATTTTGGAAAATAAATAATTTGGAAAATTATTTGGAATCTGGTGATGTGTGCATATCCATTGATAGTTCAATAACCGACTATCAATATTTCCCTTTAAATGGGTATTTGGTGTGAATTGATTGAATTTGAATGCACACTTATTTTTGAATAAGCGCTCACTATTCGGGTTAACCGGGAAAGGACCATGGGGTCGTATAACCCATTCCGAATATGTGATACGTCGTTATGAATTGCATTTGAAGATCGGTGTTGAAGACCGAGTATTTGCGAAAGCGATAGGATGACCTATCGATTGTCTCTGCACTGGGTAGCTCCTGGTATAGAGATCTCCTAAGTGATGGGAAATTCGATCGGGATTGTGAATACCCGTATTGCAAGGGCTTCGTAAGAAGTGCCTTCGGTTTTGTTCGAGCCCGGAACAAACTTGTATGGATTGTATGTCTGACATTACAAGTTGAGATATAAAGACGATTTCTTTCAAATATATTTCTGTTGGTGGCGGAGAATTTATTCTTTGCTTAACACCCTTCTTTGAGACGTACGAGCTCAAAGGTTATATAGTTGAAGTTATCAGCGATGTATCCCATTTTGGTAATGTGACATGCTGAGTGATGCTGAAATGATCATTGTGTTGATTATTTGTGATAGGATCGTTTATTTGATCGTCTATCTTAGTGATCATTGTGTTGATCATTTGTTGACCCAAAGCATGGCTTTTGTATAAAGTATGTTTTTGTGGACGTGACTTCGTCGAGCCTCACATCCCGGAAATGGTCAAAACAGGAAAGATGCAGCAAGGTTATTAGGGGTTGCTGTAGCTCCCCTTAGGGTATGTGCATTTCCTTCTGGAAAAGGGTGGTATCATGGTATGGAGCCCAGATACTTACTCATGTTGAAAACACTCTATGTATTATGGTGTGATGTTGGATATCGAGCGCTCGGTTGATAAAGGTCCCAAAGGACCGGGGGATGGCATACTCGTGTCAGTTGTTACCCAGTTAGGGGTAACCCGGCCTTGTGTTGGTAGAGATCCGGTTTGGTTCTCGGGGATGTCCATCCAGAGGCATTCTCATGTGGCAATGGGAAGTTCCTTGGCCTGACCATTTGTTGGAAATCCAAAGAAACAATACGAAACTTGTACGGTTTTAGTTGTAGAACCTGCCATTTAATATGGTAGCTATTAGTAGGCATAATATAATGGTACCTATGCTGGCTAAGATTTATATTCTACTTTCGAAATCGTTTTATACACTATGCACTAATAATAATATCAAAATTGATTTGATTTTAATGCGTATCAAGCATGTTTGACTATCATAAGGAGAAATCTTCTCCAAGTCTGCGTTTGCATTGTGTGTGTGGCAGGAGGTCTTATGGTAGTCTCATTTTTAAAAGCATTGCGAATTGAATTTAAAAATATTCCTCTTTTTGATTTTAAAGATAAATAAACCGTTTTGAGTTCTCACACCAGTCACATGACTGACTCGGAGTTTATTGTTTTCCTTCCTAAACTCTGGGTGCCCACTAATTTCCACACGGGCAGTTAAGAGTTAGGTTTATCAGGATATTCTGGATATTCAGGAGTTGCTGGAGGCAAGCTGGATGGCATGGCGTATTACTAGTTTATATAGTATTTCTTTTTCCGCTGCACTGTTTGTTGTATGTTGTTGTACACTCTGATGATATGATGTAATGTAATGTATAAAATGTAATAACTGATATAGTTCTTTGTTTAAAGATTATTCATTTATTATTATATGTTGTTCCGCTGCGAATTGTGAGATTCTGTTGTTGTTCTGTTGTTTCCTTTCTGTCCCGTCCTATTTTCTTCTGTTTTTTTTTCTTTTTCTCTATTCTCTTTTTCTTTCTATTTTTAAAATTTCCTATCTTCTTCTCTCCTCCCTAATTTCTATCTTTTTCTCTTCTTCTTTCCTAAATTTTTCTTAAATAAAACCCTCAGTGTTCGGTTTTCCGTCGTTCGATTTCTCGGCAGTCGATAAAGTGAGTGTCGATGTTAAATTTTCGGAAGACGAAGAATCGTGTCCTGACAATGTGGTATCGGAGCTGATGGTTAAGCTGATGGTTAAGCTGATGGTTAAGCGACAACCATGGTTCTGTTGGGTATTACTCATTAGAGATAGAGTCAGCAGTATTCTAGATTGAGTTTGAGTGTAATAATAGCTATGAGAGCGTATTTGTTAGTGAATATAAAATTGTTTTATATTGTGATGATTGGTTTATTGAGTGGTATATGAACTTTCGTCAGCACAGCCTCGAAACTGAGCCGAAGGGGTTTCTAAACACTTGAATAGAACAATTCGGCACAATATTGTTTTTAAATTGGGTAAATGGAATAATTTTGCCTTGATTATATTTTTATATGTAAAGGAATAATTTTTCAGAATTATTAAAATGTATGTAAGTTGATTGTTAGGTTGTTTGAATAATCTAAATAAAAGAATAATTGTATAAGCAAATGAATTATAAGAATTGAATTATAATTAAAGTGATTTACAATCGTGAAATAAACTTATATATATAAGAAGTGAAGCTATATGAATATGAGTTGTAAGTAAAAATAAATATAAGCAAAGGAATTTGGTTGTATTATATATACTTTGGTTGTTATATGATTGTTGATTGATAGTATATAATTCATTAAGTAGTTAATGAAATTGAAAGCTATGTAATTGAATTCAAATTAGAAGTAAATAAATTTGAATAGAATTGAAAGTGAATTAGATTTAATTAGTGAATGCAAACTAATTAAAATTGAGAATGTATGTTGATAAAAATCCAATGTAAATAAATCAAATGTGATTTAAAGTGAAAACCAATTCATTGAATATAATGAGAATACGAATGAATGTTAATTGGTTGAATATATATTGCTATTGTTGCATTTGCTATGTGACTTATATAGTTATTATGTTGCTATATGTTGTATATCGATACTATTTTCATATATGCATGATTCTCATGTTGTTTGTTGAGTTTAGTAGGTGCGGATCGCGTTTGCTTCGCATTTGGAGCTCGCTTTTGCGCTATATTAGCCGTATATGCTTGCCAATAAAATATAAGGTACATATCTCGGATTAAATATCGTACTTTTACACTTTTTTTCCCTTCGGGATGCCTCATTACTTGATGAGATGTATATTTGTGATATATATACTGTCATTTTTTTTTTTCGGATCGAGCCGCGCAAAGGAGACTATGGCGAATTTTTCCGGAAATTTAAGGCGTTAGAAAAAATTTAAGAAAATGGGAAAATTTTGAAAACTTTAAACTTTGTTTTAAAGTTGAAAGTTAAATGATATAATTGTTTTTGAAAAGATAACTAAGTATGATTTGAAAACTTAGTAAAGTATGGTAAGAAGTTTAATTATGAATTTTGAAAAGTTAATAGATTTTGTAACCTTTCTTACTTGTAATTTCGGGGACGAAATTCTTTTAAGGGGGAAAGATTGTAACGACCCAGAATTTTTAATAATTTAAATTTGAATATTTAATTAATTTTAAAAATTAATAAGTGAATTTATAAGTCAAATAAATTTTTATTTGAATTTTTGGATTTAATTGGATTATTAAATCGATAATTTAATATGTTAAATTATGGAAATAATTGAAAATAGAGTTAAATATGATTGAAAATGATTTGTAAAATTTTATTTTATCATATTGAAGTTAGAATGATATTTTAGAACTTTTAAAATCGAATTAAAAGTAAATCTGTGAAAATTGAATATTTTAATATTTAATAATCGACTGTAAAATAGTCAATTTTTGAACAGTCTCAGAATTGAACGAAACCAGTTCCATTGGATCCGTAATAGTTAGTTATTACTGGATTTCAATTTTCGTGTCAATCGGAGTTATCGTTTGATCGTGGCAGCTCGAAACGCATCGAATCGTTTTTAATTTAAATTTGGCGAGTCAAAATAGCCATTTTTCAAAAAGTCTCGGATTTCGACGAAACCAGTTTCATCGGATCCGTAATGTGATATTATTGTAAGGTTTCAAATTTCAAGTCGTTTGGATTTACCGTTTGTCCGGTACAAATTAAAACGCCTAGAAATCGACTTAAATCGGTTTAATTCAAATTGAGCGTTTGTAGCCATAACTCGCACATACTTCCGAATTAGCTTCCGAAACCTGTTCCATTGTGTCCGGAACGTGGGATAAACCCTAGGTACGCTGGTTACGGCGTCTAAATCGGAGTTCGGAATTCCCGGGATGAATAGTGTTTACGCTTGCTCGTTCCTTATAAATAACCCCAACCCTTCATTTAGAAAATAAAAAAAATAAATAAAAACAAACCCTAGCCGCCACCTAGGTATGAACGGCCAGCAGTTCATCAACTTCTTCCCCTCAAATCTCCAAATCCATTCATCGATTCCAGAAACTCTCAACTACAATCTTGAAGAGCTCGATGAGATCTTTAATATCAACGGTCATGATCTGAAAAGACCTCACGGATCAACGGCAAAATGACGAAGAAGTCAGTGACTTGCGCACGCATTCCAAGGCTCATTGTACAGCCGAGCTCCACTAGGTGATGGCCGAACCTAGTTTGCGTCGTGCTCTTCGTCGTGGCGTTGGTGTGATGAAGTATCGTCGTGTGAATGGAGTACAAATTGAAACCCTAAAATTGAAGTCATGGGTTCGGTTTTAAGGTGAAGGACCTGGAGGCGTTTCACGTGAAAGAAGGAGAGGGGAGAAGAAGCAGTGCGCACGGATCTGAAGTGGATGGTCCAGATTTGAGTTGGGTTGGAAATTATAAAGTTATGTTGAATTTAAGCTATATAAATCGTGTACGATCTTATAAAATGCATAACCTTTTCATACGAGGTCGAAAAAATGCAAACTCAGTTGCGTTGGAATCGTATGGACGAGCACTACGCGATGGAGTTAGTTTGGAGTCGTCTGGAGTTAGTGAGAATTTCGGGTAAAATTAAACGCGCGTTTAATTTTATTCGAAATAAAAAGCTAAAACGGAAATTAAAATCAAGGTGAGAACTTCTCACTCAATCGAGTAGATTTCGATTTTATTTTAAATAGTTAGATTTAAAATATTTGAATGCATGTATGAATGATGATTGATATCTATTGATTGTTAAAATAGACATTATGCGCCGTTAGTAAGCGGATGTTATTTAATAAAAACATATACCGCGAATATTTCATAAACAGTGAAATTGGTATTATATATAATATCAATATATATATATATTGGCATATGTATATATTGCAGTTGTTGATTTCCCGCATTTTTTGTTTAGCGGATGAGACCCTATTACGCCGTTAGTAAGCGGATAATATTTAATAAGAACATGTACCGCGATAATTTCGTACTGGGGCGAAATTGGTATTGTGCTAATGTTTTTGGATGCAGGAAACAGGTTGGAGGGATCCAACTGGATTCCTCAACAGTTTTTATTTGATTATGGATATTTTGATATTCGTTGATTATCATATACGATATATGATGGATCGTTGTAGTCGTGATTGACTATTTGGTGTGTAGCATCATTGGACCCAGATTTTGGGATTTTAAAATGATTTTAAAAGTGATTTTGAAAATATACTATATTTTTGGAATTGATCCATTATAAATAAATAAACGTTATAATTTTTAAAGTTATAAAAATTATGGTTTTTGTGAAATATAGTTAAAAAGCTGATTTTTAGAAATACGATTAAAAGTCGATTTTTGAGAAATATGAACTAATGATTTTATAAAATAATTTAGATTGGATTTTTGAATATATGATAAAAGTTTAAATATAGGATTTATAAAATTTGATTTTTTTTATAAATCGAAATGATGAAATTATAAAGGAATTTAAAGACGTTTTAGAATAATAATATAAACTGATTTATATTTAGAGATTTATAAATGGATATTTATAAATTGAAATATAGACATTATAAAACGAGTTTTTATAAGTGTTTGAATGTAGTGGAAATGAATTTCCTAAATGAATGAAATTTATAGAATTTTAAACTGTGAAGTTATAAATGAAATTTTATAAGCAGTAGGTTTATAAAATTTATAAAGTTATCGAAAGAATGAATTTTGGATAAATAAACAATCTTATAAGTTAAGATTAATAATTTGGGAAGTTAAATGAACGATTTTGTAAAATAATCGTTTTATAAGTAATTAACTTATAAGATGAACTTGTAGTTTATAATTGAGTTATAAACTGGAATAGGTTAATAAAGGAATTTATAAAAAGGAAGTTTTTATAAATAAATAGAAATGGAATTTATAAACGTTGCTTTATAAATTCACAAACGACTTATTTTGATAAGTTAATTGTTATAACTTATAAATGGAGTTATATTCACGTTTTAGACAGTGAATAATCCTTTAAGTTAAAGTGAATAGAATAAAAGGATGAAACTTGTTAACAAAGTTTATTCACGTTTCTGAACAGTGAATAACACGTTAAAGAAATTGTTTAGAATGTGAATGTTTTAAATAGAATTAAAACGATCTAACAATGTTTTAAAAGGAGTTGAGATTCGAAATCATAGATCTCAACATTTATTGTTGAAATAGACGTTTTCGAGAAATAAAAGGAAATGGTGGACTATAACACTGTTGTTATAGTAAATAATTTCCGAAAGAAAATGTTTAGTATAGTATTGGGATTTATATATCTATTTAATTTCGAATCCCTATACTAGTGATTTTGGGTTGTTGTAACGATGTTTTACGCAACATTCGTTTTGGCCCAAGTAAATATGTTTAAGTGAATAATTTCCTTAAAGAATGAAATATATACTTAATTCGATTTAAGTATATTGAATATTTTCTAAGTGTTGAAAATAAAAGAGATTTGTGAATTACTTATGAATAAATAAGTATGGAAATGTTTTCCAATGTGAAGTGAATATTTAGAATTTATCTTTTTGAAGATAAATTGAAAATGAATAATTGAAATCGTATATGCATGATATTTTGAAATATAAATTCATTATGGAATTTATATGTGAAAGTGAAATTTGTTTGAAAATAAATATTGATTTATTTTTTGAAGTGTTGGAATTTTATATCTTGTAAAGATATTTTGGAAAATAAATAATTTGGAAAATTATTTGGAATCTGGTGATGTGTGCATATCCATTGATAGTTCAATAACCGACTATCAATATTTCCCTTTAAATGGGTATTTGGTGTGAATTGATTGAATTTGAATGCACACTTATTTTTGAATAAGCGCTCACTATTCGGGTTAACCGGGAAAGGACCATGGGGTCGTATAACCCATTCCGAATATGTGATACGTCGTTATGAATTGCATTTGAAGATCGGTGTTGAAGACCGAGTATTTGCGAAAGCGATAGGATGACCTATCGATTGTCTCTGCACTGGGTAGCTCCTGGTATAGAGATCTCCTAAGTGATGGGAAATTCGATCGGGATTGTGAATACCCGTATTGCAAGGGCTTCGTAAGAAGTGCCTTCGGTTTTGTTCGAGCCCGGAACAAACTTGTATGGATTGTATGTCTGACATTACAAGTTGAGATATAAAGCCGATTTCTTTCAAATATATTTCTGTTGGTGGCGGAGAATTTATTCTTTGCTTAACACCCTTCTTTGAGACGTACGAGCTCAAAGGTTATATAGTTGAAGTTATCAGCGATATATCCCATTTTGGTAATGTGACATGCTGAGTGATGCTGAAATGATCATTGTGTTGATTATTTGTGATAGGATCGTTTATTTGATCGTCTATCTTAGTGATCATTGTGTTGATCATTTGTTGACCCAAAGCATGGCTTTTGTATAAAGTATGTTTTTGTGGATGTGACTTCGTCGAGCCTCACATCCCGGAAATGGTCAAAACAGGAAAGATGCAGCAAGGTTATTAGGGGTTGCTGTAGCTCCCCTTAGGGTATGTGCATTTCCTTCTGGAAAAGGGTGGTATCATGGTATGGAGCCCAGATACTTACTCATGTTGAAAACACTCTATTTATTATGGTGTGATGTTGGATATCGAGCGCTCGGTTGATAAAGGTCCCAAAGGACCGGGGGATGGCATACTCGTGTCAGTTGTTACCCAGTTAGGGGTAACCCGGCCTTGTGTTGGTAGAGATCCGGTTTGGTTCTCGGGGATGTCCATCCAGAGGCATTCTCATGTGGCAATGGGAAGTTCCTTGGCCTGACCATTTGTTGGAAATCCAAAGAAACAATACGAAACTTGTACGGTTTTAGTTGTAGAACCTGCCATTTAATATGGTAGCTATTAGTAGGCATAATATAATGGTACCTATGCTGGCTAAGATTTATATTCTACTTTCAAAATCATTTTATACACTATGCACTAATAATAATATCAAAATTGATTTGATTTTAATGCGTATCAAGCATGTTTGACTATCATAAGGAGAAATCTTCTCCAAGTCTGCGTTTGCATTGTGTGTGTGGCAGGAGGTCTTATGGTAGTCTCATTTTTAAAAGCATTGCGAATTGAATTTAAAAATATTCCTCTTTTTGATTTTAAAGATAAATAAACTGTTTTGAGTTCTCACACCAGTCACATGACTGACTCGGAGTTTATTGTTTTCCTTCCTAAACTCTGGGTGCCCACTAATTTCCACACGGGCAGTTAAGAGTTAGGTTTATCAGGATATTCTGGATATTCAGGAGTTGCTGGAGGCAAGCTGGATGGCATGGCGTATTACTAGTTTATATAGTATTTCTTTTTCCGCTGCACTGTTTGTTGTATGTTGTTGTACACTCTGATGATATGATGTAATGTAATGTATAAAATGTAATAACTGATATAGTTCTTTGTTTAAAGATTATTCATTTATTATTATATGTTGTTCCGCTGCGAATTGTGAGATTCTGTTGTTGTTCTGTTGTTTCCTTTCTGTCCCGTCCTATTTTCTTCTGTTTTTTTTTCTTTTTCTCTATTCTCTTTTTCTTTCTATTTTTAAAATTTCCTATCTTCTTCTCTCCTCCCTAATTTCTATCTTTTTCTCTTCTTCTTTCCTAAATTTTTCTTAAATAAAACCCTCAGTGTTCGGTTTTCCGTCGTTCGATTTCTCGGCAGTCGATAAAGTGAGTGTCGATGTTAAATTTTCGGAAGACGAAGAATCGTGTCCTGACACATACAAGAATGCATATATATATATACATACCAGAAATCAAGAAGACGATGTAACTTCAAATGAAAACATATGGGTCAGTGCAACATGTGCAACTCAGTGAATTAGAGGCAACAAAAAAAAATCAGGCAACAGGAGCATATGGTGGTGCAGACTACAAATCTTGCTTGATTACTTAATCTTTCCCTTCAATTTTTCTGTTTATATTGTTACAGGTATATTCTTTTTAGAATTTATAACTTAAATTCATTTAAATGGGAAGATACAAATTTTCCTATTTAGTTTGAGTCTGCAATTTTAAAACAGAGAGGAGCAAACAGTACTCAATGCAAGTGCACAACTAGACCAAAGTCCAACAGACTCAAGAGGATGCAACAACATGTCAACAGAAATGGGCAGAAATCAAATTTGCAGAGAAACCCCAAATTCACATATTTTACTTCATTTAAAAACCTGATATTTTAAAAATCATAACATCCAACATCAATTCAATCTATATAGATGAATCAGAGAATTGTGTTAATTGATTTCTAACATATTTTATAAAGTTTGTACTGTAACTACTATATCTTCCCAGTTACTACATACCTAAAACATGTTTAACTAAATTTTAGATTCTAGTTCAACTTAAACAAACTTAATTTGTTTGAGAATCCTCAGGCCCCTCAGAAATCAGGGAAGAATAAAAGAATTTGTTCAAAATTTTACTCTGAATTAAGAAACAGAGGGGTGACAATACTTATACCAGGCATGCATACTCAAATAAAATCTTATTCACAAAAGTACGCTCATGCAGTTATCCTTTCACAAAGATTTTATAAGCAACAATTAACAATCAACTTTATGTTTAGGATTAAATGTTTTACTCACAAGTATTCATTTTCTCTACTTCATTTTCCTTAACCAGATTCAAAAATCCATCGCATGCAGCAACAACAAATAAGAAAGTTTAAATAGCATCTGTTCTTATCAATTTAAAATTAAAATCAATGGCATCTGCTCTCATCAGTTTAAATAAAAATTTAAATAGCATCTGCTCTCATCAGTTAAAAACTAACATCTGTTCTTAACAGTTTAAATTAACATTTAAGTAGCATCTGTTCTCAACAGTCTAGATTTTTAAAAACAAATTTTATAGCATCTGTTTTTAACAGTTTAAAATTAAATCCCAAATAGTGTCTGTTCTCAACAGTTTAAAATTAACAAGGTTTAATTGCATCTGTCCTCAACAGTTTAAAATAAAAATCAAATAGTATTTGTTCTCAACAGTTTAAATTAAATTGACCGAGAGCAAAGAGCAAATGATAGCAAACAATCAACAACCAACATGCAGTGACAAAACTGCTCATATCAGTTTAAAACAATTTATATAGTATCTGTTTTTAACAGTTTTCAGTGATAGCATTCTGTTCTCATCAGTTTAAATTCAAGCAATCGAGCAAATGATAGCAAATAACCCCCAAATCATAGCATGCAACCAAAACCCAATTCAAACAAATTCAAACACTTGAATTAAAATCAATCGTGAGCAAAGAACTCACCAAAACTCGAATCGAAACAGCTGAGGCGAGAATGAGCAGAGCACAATCGAACCAAGGCCGAAGCCCCAAATTGGATCGCAAGCCCTAATTGATAAACGATGAAGAGGAGGCCGCCATTTTTATTTCTTTCGTTTCTTTTTTTTTGTTTGATTTCTGAAGTGATGGAGGAAAGGGGTTCGTGTATATGCAGAGGAGAACATGAATTTGCGTGGAAAAAGGCGTGGGTTAAGGCAGATATTAAGGCACAAATTTGGGCGTGTTTGTAGCTGAACAAAGTATAAGGCAGTGTATACCTATTTTTTTTTATTTTATGTTATATTATTTTTATTTATTTTTTTTTCCTCTTTTTTTCAATTTAAATTCAATTAGTTTTGTTAATTGTTTTCTTTACTTTGTTTTTGTTTTGTTTAATTTTTGTTGTTAAAACTTTAACTAAGTGTACTTATTTATTTTATTTTTGTATTGATTACAATTTTGTTCCTTTTATTTATTTTTAAAGAAAAAATGTTATTTAAAACTAACCATTCATTTATAAATTTACATAAATAAAAATTCTCAAAATCCAAATTATTATTCCTAGTCATTTGTTCAAATTTTAAATACCAATTCAATATTCAGTTTCAAAGCTAAATTCAAATTCTATTCAACTTTTCACTAGATTAAATTCAAATATTTAATCGCCAATTTATTCTGATAATTTGAAATTCAAGTCAAATCATCATTCAAATATTTAAAATTAATTAAATATTTTTTTAATTTAAATTGTTCAAAATTCAGGGTTGTTACAACTAACTTAAATTTTCCAAGACTTAAATAATAAAGAAACTCAATTTCATTTATTAACGAAGTTCAAATTCACTTATTCAAAAGTTCAATTTTTCTTATCAAAGAACTCAAATTTTTATTTAATTATCAAGTAATTCAATTTTATTTAATTATTAAATAATTTCAAATCTTAATTAAATAAATTCAAACTTAATTATTAAATAATTCCAAAACACAATTATTAAATAATTCCAAACTTAATTATTAATTAATTTTTTAAACCACGTTCTTTCATCAACTACTATGTTAATAATTGTTTCAGATTATTAAATATTCACATTTCCCTTTCATAAAATTTCAAATTCCAACTCATTTCAAAAACTTATTCTTTATTCAAATAAAATCATTATTTTATTTTTAAATCAAAGTTTTGACCCATCAGTTTATTTAATTCTCTATCCTAAGTCAAAGTTTATTTGGTTAGTTATCATTTCCACCCGATTCCATTTCAATTCAAAAATCAAAGCATAGCAAAGGGAACTTGCAGTGTGACAACTAGGATGGTGTCAAAGTAAATAAACAAGCAATAGCAAACATCAATAACATTCCAATAATTAATCCAAATAATCCCGAAATAATCGTAGTAATTTACATTGTTGTTTGTGCAAATTAATATAATTATTTCTAGAATCTACACTATCATTTCATGTAGATTAAAGATTATTACATTATTATTTATACGGTTCTTCACTTGATATCTATTATTCAATTTCATACTTCATCAATTTGTACAACATCAATTGAATGGTTCAAGGTGTAATTAACCCTATTTCTACGTGTCAAATAATTTAAACATTTAGAGGGGTCATATTATACAAATGTCATCTAATAAAATTTAACACATATATCAAATCTAACTATCCTACGTCAGTTCAATTTCAATTTTTTTTATCACTTACTACATTAACAATTTAACGTCCAATGTTAACATCAAACAGACAATCATTTATCAACCAAACCGAATTATCATTGTATAAATAACAGTTAATGGTGTCAGATGTCACAGGTGGACTGATATATGTAATAACATATATATAATAGTGTAAATAACTAACGGTCGCATCTTTCAATTGTCGTTTCAATTGACATCAAATTTAATTAATAAAAGAACATTAATCATGAGTGATTACTCACCTTTCGAGGCTAGAGATGATTCGTCACACAGAATTAGCTACGAATCCAAGCACGAATTACAAAGCAAAGTAGACTGGCATGAATTGACGAACAAAGCTGATCAATAGGAATAGACGAAATCAAATCAGAATTGGATCGTTGGATATAATTGGTATAAGTGAATTCATATATCACTATATATAACAGTTTATATAAAGGAAATCATATCACAAACTTAAACATATTAAATAAAATAAACCTTATGGTATATTTATAACTTCTCTAATCAATACAGATAATAGATAATAAAATAAAATCTTATACAACTAACTGTATAAATATTTATAACTAACATGAGTACACTTTATAAAATCTAACATATCATAGTTATTATCATACATACATACATACATATACATATATAACCGGTCATAACATATCTATAACTTACGTCAATATATATCAGTCGTAGAGACATACGCATAACACGCCACCCCATTCAAATTTCTGAAAACAGTTGCACACAAATACCCTTTACTACTAGTGCATATATAAATAAACAGAAACTTGCACATCTAATATATATACAAATTATATAATTTATGTATATCATTACTTATTTTATATATACGAATAAAGCAACCAGAATGTATTTAGCTAACTTTATCTTTGTGTTTAAAACGCAGGCTATATAAATATTAAACTGCGACATGCACCTTTCACGTACAACATATGTAACTATAGGCTTATAAAATATAGTTTAAAATAAATACTAATATATAAATTACGGAACAGAGGAATGCTTCTACTAAATATATCAATTATATAGTATATGTAATATGGGCTACATGTACGAACATATTATAACTATTACTTGGCAGAATCATTTTTTTTTACATGAATGTACAATGAAAATATAACTGATAAAAAGATTTATATAGACTACAAGCTATATAATAGCAGTAAAGCATCAAAAGGTGTACCACTTTTATAATGTGCTGTATCATCTAAAAAAGTATCTCTGCCACATAGCTTATTTAAAATAATGTATACTTACAACAGTCTAAGACTTAAAATATGCTCTGCCATGTTATAATACAATTCAATATAATATATATAAAACATACTTATAATACTTTTCTTTCACACCAAAGCAAGATTGCAAATGTGTAATTATATACCTAAACAGTAAAGAAGAGGAAATATATAAACAAAAGAATCCAAATCTAACAACTCATACATATTTATATATATAACGTATAATGTATAATACTTACTTATACCATTAAAACATATATATATATAATACTATGCTTCATAAGCTACAATATGTATCCTCAGATACAAACTTTTATACATAGAACTTATATATTATAACTCACATATAATCAGTACTTAACGATATATATACCTCCAAATAAACGATACCTATCGAGCAACAAGGTTAGGCAACGAATGTGAGGCGGAAAAATGGCACGGTGGGCATACGAGGTCGAGCATGTCGGTAGTCGGTTATGGTGGATCTTGGCTGGTTGTTGATAGGAAAGCGGAGGAGCAAAAGGCGGTGATGGGTGCTGAAGTGATGGGTTCGGTCAGAGGTGCTGACATTGGCGATGATGTGGTGGGTAACAGGCGGAGCACGTCACAAGGCTCGGCAATATGAGGGGAGCATGGCTGGGTCGGCTTGTCTAGTAGAGGAGGGGATTTGCGGCGGTTTGAGGTGAAGTGGCACAGCTTTATGGCTCATGCGATAGGAAGGGGCGGATGTTATCTGGGTAGTCGACGGCTGCATGCGACGATTAGTTTGGTCGAAGGCTTAAAAGATGAGAAGAGAGAAGGAAATGACAGCAACTTGGATTGAAAAGAAATGTTGTTCTCTGCATATTTTTTTTATGAATAGAAATGAAGGGAAAAAGATTGAAAAGTGGTACAAGAATTCAAAAGAGAAGAACAGTAAGTGAACTCAAATGAACGGTCAAAAACAGTGAATATTGGAAATGGAGTCATCAGAAGGTTGAATTCAGTGAATACTTTTAATAACCTGACCATTAAAATTATATAGTGAATTTTAATGGTCATTGGAACCCACCAAAAGGTTAATATCGAGTACCGATATGAAACGGTTATCATTGTACTGATTTCGCGGCGTACTAAATCCCGAAATACAGGAGTGAATATACCGCAGAGATCAGTATGGCGAGACGATCAAAATGGTATATAGATATTACTGGTACGATCGAACTATAAAAATTCGAATTTTCTACTAGCGGAAAATGGAAGAAAAACGCAGAAAAATAAGATCGACGGAGCTAAAGAAATTCTAATTTGGAAAAACGAAAAATGTCGTCTTGTTCAGAAGATGATTTAGAATTTTTCTATGTAAAAATATTCAGGTTTCGAAAACGTTTTATTTTCATCGATTTTTAACAAATCAAATTGAAGTAAATTTACGCACGAAATAACTTTCATATTTTCGGACGAAAATTTACCATTTTCTATGTTTAACTAGACGCATTTCAAATATTAAATTTTTATTTCAAAATTTTGTTGTTTAAAATTCCACAAAATTTCAATTAATAACGTTATTAAAACCAGTTAAATTTACGGGTTGTTACACTTTCCCCCACTCAAAACTTTTCGGCCTCGAAAAGTAAAGAGATAGGAGAATAGAACCAACCAGAAAGGAAAGTATATTGAAAAACAAAATAAACAACTAATCTAAACCATATAAATTTCGATTTAAACAGATTAATATCCACTAATTGTTTAAATCCGTTTATGTTAAATCAATAATATTCATCAAATTTAAATTTGTTAGTTCAAACTATAAATTTCGATTTGAATCAAATTAATATCCAACAATTGAATTTAAATTCAAAGTATTTCATTAATTGATTAAATTGTTAATTTATTAATTCTATCAAAGCAAAAATATATTTAATTTATCTATTTTATTCATTATCTTATTATCCAATTATACCCTATTAATAATTAATAATCATATTTTATTCAACAAATTTAATTCTTCTTTATTCTAAATTATTATTAAATTTATTTTACTTAATATATCCGATCATATTATTGAGTATATTTATACCTATCGTAACTACTCAAATTTATATCAATTCCATTAACAATATTTCATATAATATATTATTCCATCAACTTATTGTTCTATTTGCCTCTATTAAGCTTTTCATAACTAAAATCTAAATGTATAACATCTATTATACCCACTCAAATTTTATTCATAAACTTTCCTTTAACAAAAATTTTATATGATAAATTATTCAATTATATAAGTAAAATTTCCCAATTCAAATTTTTAAGTTTAATATTTGTTCACAATTTTAATTTCCTTTGTAAGTGAAATTATCTTCAATAAAATTTTAGAATTTAAATTTTCGATTCATCTCAAACCATTTAGAGATGAATAAATATATATACACAATATACATCAAATCAAATCAAAAATCATATGTCAATACATATTATAAATCAGGTCATACTCTAGAAATCCAATTCAATTTAAATTTCCAAAACAAGACTGTAGCCAAGCTATAGAATGGTCTCTCCACTTCGAAACTCGAAAATGAATGTCGATGATGCGGCCGTCATCACTGAAATTATATTCCTGCGAAAAAAGAGAAGAGCACTGATTTAAGCATTAAAAATTTTCTTTTTGAACCATTTCTATTTGAAAATATTTTAAATAATATTTATTTGAAAATTTTGAAACTATAGTTAGAAATTATTGGAAATTAAATTCTCAAATCCTTTATTTCATTTCAAACTCTAAATCAATTTATAAACCATATTTTTAACTTGCCTCAATTTATATGTTGGGAAGAATCGGTAGTTTACAAAACAACAGATGAAAATTAAATATTATCATTTTTAACAACCAATACAGCTAACAATTCAATTTCACAAAATTATACTTATATATATAATATAATCATACAAAATTTATTTAAATTAACCAATTTGAAAACAATATTGTGTCAGTTTGCTCTGTTCAAGTGTTTTGGAAATCATATCGATAGCGTTGATCAGAAGAATCGATCGGAAACCCAAATCAACATCAACAACTCAAACAACACAATATATAAAACATTTTTTATATTAATTTACAAATACACTTCCTCTCTTGACGATACAAGAATAGATTCCAAAGCATGGATAGAGATTTAAATTTGATGGATTCGAATTTAGGAGAATTCTGATTCGAGTACAAGTTCGAAAGAAAAGATAAGATGATTCAATTAACAGAATCGGAAGATGGATAAGCTTATTTAATTCATGGGCAACCTTAACCGGGTCGACCACGACTTAAATGATAAGATCGATTTAGAATTCCGAGGCAAATCGACATTCGATCTCGAGAAATAGAATTCAGACATAGAAGGAAATAGATAGCATCGCCAACCGAGGATACAGAAATCTCCGGTAAATCAATGCCTATTATAAAAGACTTCACCCCTATACAAATCATTCGAAGTTTGGAGAGACCGTCGATTCATTATAAGGGCCGTTCGTAGTGGAGTTATGGAATGCTCCAGAATTCAGAAGAATACGATTAATGAGGGACGAATGAATTTCGGAACCGAGGGAACATTCTAAAATTCAAAGGAATCAAGTCAAGAAGAAAGAGATTGAAACTCGAATGAGAGTAATTCTGTAAATACATTTACTTTATATGATAAGTTTTGCTGGAGCTACCAAAGCTCTGATACCAACTATAACGACCTGCTATTTTGGATCATTCGCATCCGCACATTTCGGACTTGAATAATTCAAAATACCGAATTGTTAATTTAAATTTGGCAAGACTGAACATATACAGTAAATAAATAATCACAGATCACAGACTCAGAGTAATAAATGCAGCGGAAACAAAAGATAGTAGTTCATGAAGCTACTATAGATATAACAGAGTTAAATAAGTTACAACAGAAGTCTCGAATACAATAGTCAAATACAAGAATCAGAATACATCACTGGAATCAACTGAATATCTAAAAGCTGGATAGATAGCTGAATCTCCAAGCGAAGCTCCAACTCCATAGGTGAGTCTCGAGTACTGGTACACTCAGTCTGACCCGAGCATAAAGAAAAACACAAAACACTCGAGTCAGGATTAACATTCTTATATCAATAAATACAACCCAAGTGAAATAACAATTGAAATACAAGTAACTCAAAGGATGTTGGAATAACCATCCTCTAAGGATCCGTTAAACTATCTACTATGTAGTAATATACGCTAAATAGATAATGTCTATCGGTAATAAAAATATCAAAATAGTGTTAAGGCGTTACCATTATCCCCCTTAACACATTTTATATAAGCGTTATAGTCTATACAGCACTGTAAACTCCGCCGTAAACTAGTGGGATATCAGGGAGTACTCCATAGGTATAACACAAAACAAATTCATAGTAGTTGCGCATATAGGGATACAAGTATGACAAGGCAAATGAGGCAATACCCAAGGTAGTGAAACTACCGTTTTCTTGATCCAGACTGGTGAGAACGCATCGCCGCAACGATCGCAACACCGCGAAACAACACTCCTAAAATTTTGAGGGTGCACTAATCAATAACAAGTAATGAGTAGTTTACGAAGAAGTGTGTTCGCTCGAGGTGGCTAACCCCATTTGGCCCGGCACGGCTCCTGTTTTAGTCATTTCCAATTTGACACAAGTGTCAAGGCTATCCAATATCGTTCTCTTTCTTCAGTCATCACGTATATCATTCCAACCACTTCATTCTGGGTCACACTCCGCGTATAGTTATCAAAGTGGTTTTCGGTTTGGACAGAGAGTATGTCCATAACCGATTCCGGATTCTTTAATAACTTTCGTAATTATTATACCGATTGGTTGTTTAATATATATTTCAAAAACCAAATCAATTTCAATCTCACTTAGAATTTGGAAGCCAACATTTCATTTGTCATTCTAAATCAATTTCCATAATTTACAAAATCTTATAATTCAATTTCAAATTTTATTTAAAATAAATCAAATATTGACTCAAGTTCGTATATAAGTTCATTCCGAAATCGTTAAATTAATTAAATTTAACATTCAAATCAATTTAAATTCATTGACCAATTTCATTCAATATTCATTAAATAAATTTGTCATTCAAAACAATTTCTATTAGATTTTCAATTCATTTAATCAATTACTTAAGTTCAACTCCATTATTTCACAACTTACAAATTTAATTTAATTAAATTTGTCAAATCAAATTCTTTAAATTTTAAGTCTTTCATTAATTTCAATAAATCTTATTTATTCCTTGTTATAGGATTTCAATTTCACTTATTTATTTACTTTCTTACAAATTTCAAAACTCAATGAATAAAGAAACCAAATTTCACATATTCAAGTAGTTCAATTTCACTTATTAACTTACTTAAATTTTCCAAGACTTAAATAATAAAGAAACTCAATTTCATTCATTAACGAAGTTCAAATTCACTTATTCAAAAGTTCAATTTTTCTTATCAAAGAATTCAAATTTTTATTTAATTATCAAATAATTCAATTTTATTTAATTATTAAATAATTTCAAATATTAATTAAATAAATTCAAACTTAATTATTAAATAATTCCAAAACTCAATTATTAAATATTCCAAACTTAAATATTAATTAAATTTTTAAACCACGTTCTTTCATCAACTACTATGTTAATAATTGTTTCAGATTATTAAATATTATCATTTCCCTTTCATAAAATTTCAAATTCCAACTCATTTCAAAATCTTATTCTTTATTCAAATAAAATCACTATTTTATTTTTAAATCAAAGTTTTGACCCATCAGTTTATTTAATTCTCTATCCTAAGTCAAAGTTTATTTTGGCATTTATCATTTCAACCCGATTCCATTTCAATTCAAAAATCAAAGCATAGCAAAGGGAACTTGAAGTGTGATAACTGGGATGGTGTTAAAGTAAATAAACAAGCAATAGCAAACATCAATAACAATCCAATAATTAATCCAAATAATCCTGAAATAATCGTGTTAATTTACATTGTTGTTTGTGCAAATTAATATAATTATTTCTAGAATCTACACTATCATTTCATGTAGATTAAATATTATTACAGTATTATTTATACGGTTCTTCACTTGATATCTATTATTCAATTTCACACTTCATCAATTTATACAACATCAATTAAATCGTTCAAGGTGTAATTAACCCTATTTCTACGTGTTAAATAATTTAAACATTTAGAGGGGTCATATTATACAAATGTCATCTAATCAAATTTAACACATATATCAAATCTAACTATCCTACGTCAATTTCAATTTCAAATTATTTATCACTTACCACATTAACAATTTAACGTCAAATGTCAACGTCAAACAGACAATCATTTATCAACCAAACTGAATTGTCATTGTATAACTAACATATAATGGTGTCAGATGTCACAAGTGAACTGATATAGGTAATAACATATATATAATAGTGTAAATAACTAACAGTCGCATATTTCAATTGTCGTTTCAATTAACATCAAATTTAATTAATAAAAGAACATTAATCAGGAGTGATTGCTCACGTTTCGAGGCTAGAGATGATTCGTCACACAGAATTAGCTATGAATCCAAGCACAAATTGCAAAACAAAGTAGATTGGCACGAATTGACGAACAAAGCCGATCAATAGAAATAGACGAAATCAAATCAGAATTGGATCGTTGGATATAATTGAGATAAGTGAATTCATATATCACTATATATAACAATTTATACAAAGGAAATCATATCTCAAACTTAAACATATATTAAATAAAATAAACCTTATGGTATATTTGGAAAAATCAAACATTAACAAAAAATCAAAATCTATATCACTTCTCTAATCAATACAGATAATAGATAATAAAATAAATACAACTAACTGTATAAATATTTATAACTAACATGAGTGCACTTTATAAAATCTAACATATCATAGTTATTATTCTATATATATATATATATATATATATATATAACTGGTCATAACATATCTATAACTCACATCTATATATATATCAGTCGCAAAGACATACGCATAACACGCCACCCCATTTAAATTTCTGAAAACAGTTGTACATAACTACCCATTACTACTAATGTATATATAAATAAACAGAAACTTGCACATCTAATATATATACAAATTATATAATTTATGTATATCATTACTTATTTTATATATATGAATAAAACGACCAGCATATATTTAACTAACTTTATCTTTGAGTTTGAAACGCAGGCTATATAAATATGCAACTGCGACATGCACCTTTCACGTACAACATATGTAACTGTAAGCTTCTAAAATATAGTTTAAAATAAATACTAATATATAAATTATGGAATAGAGGAATGCTTCTACTAAATATATCAATTATATACTATATGTAACATGGGCTACATGTACGAATAGATTATAACTATGACTTGGCAGAATCATTTTTTTTACACGAACGTACAATGAAAATATAACTGATCAAAAAAATTATATAGACTACAAGCTATATGATAGCAGTAAAGCAGCAAAAGGTGTACCACTTTTATAATGTAGTTGTATCATCTAAAGAAGTATCTTTGCCACATAGCTTACTTAAAATAATGTATACTTACAACAGTCTAAGACTTAAAATATGCTCCGCCATGTTATAATACAATTCAATATAATATATATAAAACATACCTATAATAGTTACTTTTCTTTCACAGCAAAGCAAGATTGCAAATGTGTAATTACATACCTAAACAGTAAAGAAGAGGAAATATATAAACAAAAGAATCCAAATCCAACAACTCATACATATTTATATATATAACGTATAATGTATAATACTTACTTATACCATTAAAACATATATATAATACTATACTTCATGAGCTACAATATGTATCCTCAGATACAAACTTTTATATATAGAACTTATATATTATAACTCATATATAATCAATACTTAACGATATATATACCTCCAAATGAACGATACCTGCCGAGCAGCAAGGTTAGGCAACGAATGTGAGGTAGAAAAATGGCACGGTGGGCACACGAGGTCGAGCATGTCGGTAGTCGGTTATGGTGGATCTTGGCTGGTTGTTGAAAGGAAAGCGGAGGAGAAAAAGGTGGTGATGGGTGTTGAAGTGATGGGTTCGGTCAGAGGTGCTGACATTGGCGATGATGGTGGGTAACAGGCGGAGCACGTCACAATGCTCGGCAATATGAGGGGAGCACGGCTGGGTCGGCTTGTCTAGTGGAGGAGGGGATTTGCGGCGGTTTGAGGTGAAGTGGCACAGCTTTATGGCTCATGCGATAGGAAGGGGCGGATGTTATCTGGGTGGTCGACGGCTGCATGGACGATGAGTTTGGTCGAAGGCTTGAAAGATGAGAAGAGAGAAGGAAATGACAGTAATTGGATTGAAAAGAAATGTTGTTCTCTACATATTTTTTTTTTATGAATAGAAATGAAGGGAAAAAGATTGAAAAGTGGTATAAGAATTCAAAAGAGAAGAACAGGAAGTGAACTCAAACGAACAGTCAAAAATAGTGAATATTGGAAATGGAGTCATCAGAAGGTTGAATTCAGTGAATACTTTTATTAACCTGACCATTGGAATTATATAGTGAATTTTAATTGTCATCGGAACCCACCAAAAGGTTAATATTGAGTACCGATACGAAACGGTTATCGTTGTACTGATTTCGCGGCGTACTACATCCCAAAATAGAGGAGTGAATATACCACAGAGATCAGTACGAAGAGACGATCAAAATGGTATATAGATACTAGTCGTAAGATCGAATTATAAAAATTCGAATTTTCTACAAGCGGAAAATGCAAGAAAATGCAGAAAAATAAAATCGACGAAGCTAAACAAATCCGAATTTGGAAAACGAAAAATGACGTCTTTCTCAGAAGATGATTTAGAATTTTTCTATGTAAAAATATTCAGGTTTCGAAAACGTTTTATTTTCATCGATTTTTAACTGATCAAATTGAAGTAAATTTACGCACGAAATAAACTTTCATATTTTCGGACGAAAATTTACCAGTTGCTATGTTTAACTAGATGCATTCCAAATATTAAATTTTTATTTAAAAATTTTATTGTTTAAAATTCCATAAAATTTCAATTAATAACGTTATTAAGACCAGTTAAATTTACGGGTTGTTACACAGGTCGACCGTCGGATCGACCAGATTGTGTGTGTGTGTGTCTATGTATGTATGTATATGTATTTCATTACATTTCTGCTTATTTTTTTTATTTTATAAATTGGTCATATTAGCTCGGTTTCTGACATTCTATATATGAAAATTGACTGAAAAATTACTACGGACACAATATTGCAACTTCCATAGCTTAATTCTAATAATTTCACAAAATTATTTTATTATTTAATTAATTAACAAATTAATTATTATGGGTTAAATTTCAAGTTTTTACATTCTCCCCTCCTTAAGGGATTTCATCCCCGAAATCTCCAAGGATAAAAGAATGTACTAAATGTTTTCGTCCAATTCTACAACCAACTACTCAATCGTCAACCATTAATCCATTGTCCTTAAGTTTTTCTAATGCAGTTAATGATACTTATGCAATTAGTGTAGTGTAAATGTCCCTAACTAATGCAAAAGATTAGGCGGTCTACTTATTCAATTGGCCTACTTTTATGCAACCATGTCCGTGCCATGTATCCAAATGAATGCAAAAATTTCCTAATTGTACTGATAATTCTATATGCAAGCTACAAACATCATCCAAATGCAATAATCATGTGATAAACATCCATTTATGGCAATCATGGGAATAAAGTAACAATGTGCACACATCCACATGCATATGCTCTAGTGTCCTAGTTAGGCCGATCCCTAAGGAATAATAGTGCCTAGTGTACCCATATGCGTCCATAGCATCCACTAGCAAACACTTGCAACCACTAGCATACATCATTCATAACATGTTCTATTAACATGTTTACATCAAATCCTACCATCCATAGGCTAAATTCTAAGTTTTACCCTACCAAAGGATAATAAAGGAAAGAACGTATTCAAATCTAAAGATGAAAAAAGAAATTCTAAAACTTACCACCGAAAAAATGAGGATATAAAGTATGAATCTTCTCTTCTGCTTTCCAAGTGGCGTCTGCAACATCTTCTCCCCACTGCACCTTTACCAGTGGAACCTCCTTATTCCTTAGTCGCTTGATATCTCTTCCAACAATCTTCATGGGGATATGCCGAATAGAAGCTTCTCTTTCTACTCTACCTCCTCTAATTGACTAGCTCTACAACCTCCGTCAAGTTATGTAAGTACTTTCGCAAGTGCTAAACATGAAAAACGTCATGCACTCCTATGAGCCTATCTGGTAGTTTCATTCGGTAAGCCATCTTCCCAACTCTCTCTGTGATGGAAAATGGTACAACAAATCTAGGGGATAACTTTCCATTAGATACGAATCTTACCACTCCCTAAGTAGGGATATTTTGATAAAAACTAAGTCTCCAAGCTGAAATTCTATGTCTCTCCTTCGCCTATCCGCATATGACTTCTATCTATCTTGAGCCATCTTCATCCTTTGCCAAATCAACTCCACCTTCTCAGAGGTCTCCCTAACCATATCGGGTCCAAGTAATAACTTCTCCGTCGACTTTACCCAACATGATGGGGACTTGCAAGTTCTTCCATATAAAGTCTCAATTTGTGCCATTCGTATACTTGTTTGGTAACTATTATAGTACGCAAACTCAACCAATGTAAGATGCTTCTCTCAAGTTCCTCCAAAGTCCAAAATGCACATCCGCAGCAAATCCTCAAGCATTCTATTTACCCACTCCGTTTGGCCATCCTCTGGAGGTGATAGGCCATACTCAATCTAAGTTGCGTCTCTAGAGCCTCTTGTAAGCTTCTCCAAAACTTACTAGTGAAAATGGGATCTCTATCAATAACAACACTAGAAGGAACTCCATATAGATGGACTATCTCTCGGATATACATGGATGCCAAATACGAAGTTGTATGCTTAATCTTAACTGGAATAAAGTGAGCATTCTTGGTCAATCTATCAACAATCACCCTAATTCTAGTGTTCCCTTTCCTAGAACGGGGTAATCCATCAATGAAATCCATAAATTAACTGTCCCACTTCCACTTCGGTACATCTAAGGGCTGAAGCAATCCACCGGGCTTCTACTACTCTGCTTTCACCCTTTGGAATGTGAGACACTTAGCTACGAATTCTGCCACGTCCTTCTTCATACCGCCCCAATAGAACATCCTCTTTATATCCTGATATATTTTGTCACCATCCGGATGAATAGTCATACGGGAATGGTGTGCCTCCTCCAAAATTGCTCTCAACAAGTAACTGGAGCTTGGAAAACAAAGCCTCCCATCTCTCCTAAGCCATCCTCTGCTATCAATGGAATAAGGTTGCAAACATCTTGAGACCTCTCCTCAGCTAATCCTATCCGTAATTTCCATGTGTTCTGAATCCTCCCGCTACCTCGAGCCAATATGATCCATAAGGGTAGGCCTTACCTCTAAGGTTGCTAATAATCCAGGAGTAATGTCCGTAGAGGACTTAAAATCAAAAGTAGAAATAAACTCAAAGCTCCTCCACTCTACGAACAAAGGAATACAGGTTGTTTTATTTCTACTCAATGCATCCGCAACTACATTAACCTTGCCAGGGGTATAAGCAATCTCAAAATCATACAAGACTAAAAAGTCCATCCACCTTTGTTGCCTCAAGTTCAAGTCATTTTGCAAGAATAAGTACTTCAAAGACTTATGGTCCATAAAAAACTCAAACCTCTCTCCAAGCAAATATTTTCTCCAAGTCTAAAGTGCAAAAACTATGGCGGCGAACTCCAAATCGTGGATAGGATATTTCTTCTCATGCATCCTCTACTGCCTACTACCATAACACATTACCCTCCTTTCTTGCATCAACACCACTCCTAGACCCATTCCGCATGCATTATTATATATAGTGAAAGGCTTAGCTCCGTCTGGTAAAACTACAACTGGCGCACTAAGGGTTCTCTTAAGCTTCATGAAGGAATCCTCACAATCCACGTCTCATACAAAATATTTATTCTTCTTAGTAAGGCATGTGAGTGGTGCCGAAATCTTGGCAAAGTCTATAATGAAATTCCTATAGTAGCCTGCCAATCCTAGGAAGCTCCTAGCCTCGGTAACGTTCTTGGGGGCCTTCCAATCTTGTACCGCAATGACCTTGGCGGGATCAACAGCCAGAACATTCCTTCAAGACTACATGCACTAAGAAATGAACTTCCTCTCTCAAAAAATGACATTTCAAAAACTTAGCTCTCAAATGATGGCTATGAAATGTGCGAAGAACTTCTCCCAAATGAACAGCATGCTCTTCCATACTCTTGGAAAATATGAAGATATAATCTACGAATACCACCATAAACTTATTTAGAAAATCCCTAAAGACGCGGTTCATCAAAACAACGAAATAGGCTGGAGCATTGGTTAGCCCAAAAGGCATAACCAACCACTCGAAGAATCCGTTCGGTGTCATAAAAGCTGTCTTATCTATGCTGTCATCAACGACTCTAAGCTGATGGAATCCCATGGCTAAATCAAGTTGAGAGAAAATCGAAGAACCTACTAACTTGTCAAAAATATCATCATCCTAGGAAGTGGATATCGGTTCTTCTTGGTGAGCTTATTCAATTCCTTATAGTCCATGCAAAGTCGGGGAGAACCATCCATCTTAGTGGCGAAGACGACTGGCGCTCCTCACTCTGATATTCTCCTTCTTATGAATCCCTTTTCTAAGAGCTCATGAATCTGCTTGCTCAACTCTTTCCTCTGTGTAGTTGCCATGTGTCTCGCAGGTATTGCTACTAGCTTGGCATTCTCAGTCAAATAAATCCTAAGGTCAATCTCTCTCTAAGGGGTAGTCCCCTAACTTCCTCAAAGACGTCTGCAAAATCTTTGAAGATAGGAACCGAATTTAACTCTGATGAAGATGAATCGAGGGAATATAAAAAACTCAACAAGACTGACCTTTGCGGGTCGCAAGATACCTCTAAAGTCCTACCAGTGCAAGTCTTAAGTCTAATGACTCTCCCCTTACAGTCTAGGATAGCTCCTTATTTGGATAGCCAATCCATCCCTAAGATCATCCTATACCCCAAGAATCCTTAAACATAGGAGTCGCAGTTAAACTCTACGCCTAGGATAAAGATTTTCAAACCCCTACAAATCATAAATAAGTGTGTCGATCCTCCTATAAGGTTTGAAACAATAATGGATCTACTACTAATGATATGTCCAAGTGCAAACAATCTACTAGAGAGCTAGAGATAAAAGAATGTGATGCTCCAGAATCAAATAAAGTCCGAATAGGAAAATCAGATATAGAAATCAAACCTTCAACTATGACTTTCCTACCTCTATCTGGAATGCTACTAGAAGGCGCAACTACTACACTCACTCCTTGGGGACTACTCCTACTCAAATGACTAGCTGCCCGCAAGTGTAGCACTTACCCTTCATCTTCTCCTTCCAGCAATCCTTGGCCACATGTCCAACCTTCCAACAAACATGGCATTTTATTCCTTTCTTAATCTGCTTCTCAGGACCATCACCTTTCTTCTTATTCTTTTACCACCACTTCTTCTTTAGACCTTCTAACTTAACCTCCTCATTAGACTCTCCTTCCTTGACCGTATCCAACATAATCGCCATCTCGACCAAAGATTCATAAGTAGCTCCCTTCGGTACATAAGTCAGCAATAATCCCTGATGTGTCGATTCAATCCCTTCGCAAATTTCATAGGTTTCTTGTGCGCTGTGTTCACCAAGTCCATACCAAACCACGACAGCTCATTGAATTGATTGGTGTACTCCTTGACAGACAAACTCCCTTGTCTTAAATTGATAAAGCTTTCATGCTGAACACTCTCTTCTACCTGAGATAAAAACTTCCTATCGAATCGCATCCCAAAGTAATATTCCTTCCCTCCAACTCAATCACCTCCCACCATTAAGATGCCTCTTCCTTGAGCTGCCAAGCGGCTAGCTGAATTCGCTGCTGACCATCCAATCCCAAAAGAAAAAAAATATTCTCTATGTCTCTAAGCCATGCTCTCGCCTCCATAAAAGTCTCCATGCCAGAAAAAGTCTTCCCGCCCATACTCACATAATCTTTACAAAGCTTAGAGAACTTGATGGAGGCAGGTGGGTTGATGGGATTCCCACCCGCTAGTGCAGGATTGGGTGTAGGCACGTGCACCTCTCGAGTTATGGCTTGTAAGTACCTACGGAACCAAGGTAGGATTGGGATGCCCTCGGGAAGGTTCGGGGAATCAACCATTCTACAAAAAGAAAAAAGTAGTTTATGAAAGATTTAAAGCGAGATTGAACTGGACTTCTAAGGTAATTTTTGTAAAAACTCTTTTATACTTAAAACCATTTCCAAAAGTTCTTTTCTAAGAAATACTTTTAAGACACGTTATTTTGAAAAATACTTTACTTTCAAAATAAATTTTTGGAATCCTATTAGGCTCTGATACCAAGTGAAGCACCCTACACCTCTTAATATACCCAAAAGGACACATTAAAAGGCGTGGTGGATTGTAGGTATAACTGAAACTAGCAGAGACTAAGATTCACAAGACAAAAATAGATAAAGGCTGTGGAAACTAAATAAGTATTTAATTAAAACAAAGCTTCAGAATTAATTCATAAATAAGTCGCACGCCAAATACAACATTCAAAACCCATCATGTATTATGAAATAAAAATTCATTATCGCAAAATCAAAGTATGTAATATCCCTCATAAATAGACTAGTGCATATAAGAATAACATCTGAAAATAAAAGAAGTACATAGAAGAAGTCTCCTCCAAGAAGAACTCCAAGTTGCGACAATGTACTAGATTCTTCCTTGATTGCCTAAGGGGGAAAAGGGGGGAAATAGAGAAGTGGGTCAGACTAAAAGTCTGGTGAATTATAGTAATTACTAGAGTCTATAAGCAAGAAAGAAGTAATAGATTCTACAACAGTTCTAGCATAAATAAGGATAACAAAGGAAAATAGGAAAGAAATAAACTGAAAATAAATACGATTAAATATTGCTCAAGATAGGTTAACTTTGATTGCTTGCACTTGTTCTTATTTAATTACGCCGAATTCCTAATCCTGTAATTAGGATGTGACCCTAATTATACCCTTTTTGATCGGCCTGCTACTCCATAAAACTTTTTATAGACCAGCTGCTATATAACTCCCTATACAGCAGCAAATGGTATCAACCGAAGATACACAAAGCAACCACTGAGGATCCAGATGGCATATATAGATTCCTACACAGAAGGCAATGATTCCTACTAAGACACTATACTAAGTGCTTGTAACTCAAAACTATTATTGAGCACACGAATGGAAGTCACATGCGTAACTGCCACCATTCCCATGCTACCTTTTGCTCCACCTATTAGGTCTTCTTATTACCTAAGACGCATAGAATATCATTCCACTCATCTCACTTCAGGCTAATGCGAGATCATCGTATGTCCATAGAAAAATGAAGGAAATGCTGTTGGTACTGGCCCTTTATCCAAACAATATCTAGTTGCACCCCTTATCCAAACCTCCGTGATTTGGACTTCTATTTGACCAATTACTACCATTCTTAGCATAAGCGTGCCCTAGGAAATGCTATTTGGTACAGGTCCTACTTTCAGTTGCTTATTAACTTAGATAAATTATTTAAATAAGCCTTTATTACCATTTTTACTTTCTACGCTAATTAATTTATCCCAAGCCTTAAAATAAGCCCCATTCTAATCTATTTCTTATTATAACCTACGTATAATCATGCTTATTACTTAACCCAAGGTCTAGTGTGAAAATAAGCTTCTTTCATCTTTTACTTCATTTAGTTATAATTCTAAGTTATAACTGTACCAATTATCTTTAATTAGTCCAATTCTAATTATAATTAGGCGTAATTTCAGTCCAATTTCATTATTTATTATAGTCTTTATAATTTACATCTCATTTTCTTCATTTAATATTCTTACTTATAAAATACATATTTGCGTTCAATTTATTCTAATCCATACGCGCAGAAAAGGGGAATGAAGAGAATAGATGCTTGTATAAAATCCAAAATGTCGATGTAAATAAGTAATAAATAACAAATAAAATTAAATACAATAAATAGACCATAAATTAATAAAATGCTGTGTTAACAGTAATAATTTATAACTGACAGAAATAATACTAAAATTACTGAAAGGATAGTTGAATAGACTGAAAATAATTAAAAACTGTAAATAATTACTAAATAAGGCTATTTCAAAAATTGTAGTAAAACTACAACTACTGGAAACCCTATTATTTTAAATTCCTTAAAGAAATCTTAAAATAATTACAATCACTCACCTCTAGTCCTAAGCTCTTTCTTTGGTCTTCTCGGATCCACCTGGAGTTGTAAAATAATTTTTATTAAAAAGACTCTCTCTTTGGAAAATTATTCCTTTTAGGGCCCTTCCTGAAAAGGTGAACCCAAGCGGAGAAAATCTAGAATGAGAAAAGGTGTTAGGTCTAGGGTCTATTTATATGTGTATAAGTGGATCTCTGACCGTTGGATTTGGAGATTGAATATGATGCAACCACGTCATAGGCTGAATAGGAGTCATCGAATGCAGAAATGGAGGGACTGGATTAAACTAAAGGGTGCAAATGATGTGTTCCGATGCTTCTCATACTTTTGAATGAATTAACGTTCACACGCCTGCAAAATTACAAGGCAGGTCGACGGGGAGGTCGACCGCCCCTTTTCCCAAGTCGATCGGCCGGTTGACCCGACCGTGTGCGTGTATGTATGTGTGTGTGTATTTCGTTATGTTTCTGCTTATTTTTTTTATTTTATAACTTGGTCATATTAGCTCGGTTTCTAACGTTCTATACATGGAAGTTGACCGAAAAATTACCATGGATATAATAGTGCAACTTTCGTGGCTTAATTCTGGTAATTTAACAAAGTTATTTCTTATATAATTAATTAACAATTAATTATTGCTGGTTAAATTTCGGGTTGTTACATTAGTAAAGTGCCTCTTCTTTTTAATTACTCTTCAAGGTGCTACATGTTTTCAAATGAGTCCAAAAAACAACTGTTAAAAAGTGAGCTTGTGTGATTTCGAAGTTTGAATATGAAAGTTGGATATTTTCAAGCAATTTGCATCTCTCCTTGATCAAAGATATAACTCATAAGTTCAAAGAAACTGTCGTCAACCTAGAACATTATAACATTGATATTAGTAAAAACAAGATATATGGCATGTAACTTTAGAAAGGGAAAAAGAAAGCCATATGAAATAATGTCAGAACACGTCTACTCATGTATCTCTACTCATGAATGTTATACAACAAAAACAGTTGTTGTACTTTATATTGTAGCTAAAACTTGTAATCACGCATAAAACCATTGATGGATCTAGTCAAAAAGAGGAATGCAAGTGAATCACATTTAATTTACTAAGTTAAAAGGTATTTCAGGTAAGAACCTTGCATTAACCAAACAAAAAAGAACATCAACATCATTAATAGGAGTAATAACAATAAAATATAGTGCCTAGCTGTAAACAGCTTAAAATTTCAACCAAAAGAAAGCTTACTCAAACTTGATTAGTGCAACAAATATTGTATTACATTCAACACCACCTGTCAATCATTTCTGAATTATAGTTTTGGTTACAAACTTCAATTTAGTAATGAACTACAAAATCTTGAAGTTCAATCAATGAATGTTAAATGGAAGTCAAAAAAATGCATATTGAAAATGAAATAAAAAGTAAAATTCTTAATTGTCGGTTTTATTTCAAATTTATATTATGTTTAACGGAATCAAAATGTAATACCCTTCTGCATTATTGTTTAGTTACAGTTAGCGTTAAATATGTTAAAGACATTTAGGTGTAACTTAGGATAAAATATTTTACAAAACATCTTTATTTGGGACACATTATTAAAAAAGTAATAGTTAGCATGAATATCAGATTTCGATATCCATATTTTACCTTTAAAGAAAACAAAAGTTTGAAAATACATAGGAGGAATAACTCTGTTAACAATAATAAAAGCTACAAATTAAATCAAATATTAATCTTAGGAAATAGATCAACTACTGTTGAAAATAATGATTCTAACCATGTATATATTTTGTTTTATTCAATCCTATAGAATTCCATGCAATATTATGTTGGAAACCCAGTTTGTGCAGTGATATCCAATGAAGCTCTCAAAAGGTAAATCTAAGAATTCAAAAGAAAATATACTATATAATGCAGATCACCCATTTTTTGCATTATTATAGCTTTCAAATGCTTACTAGTAAAATTTTATAATTAGTTTTCACTTTTTGGGTTAAAAATAATAAAAAATAGCTTATATGATATACCGTACATATTTTGATTGTACCAACTACAAACTTCTTGAGAATACAACTATAAAATAGATTTTTACAAGTATACGTTAAAATAATGGGGGAATTAATTTAAAGGATAAAGATTTATATATTTTTTACCTCAAGGACACGACCTCAATATTTTTACCACAAGGACAAACATTCTTCTAAAATTATTCATAAGGACAAATATTTTCCAAAATTATTCATAAGGACAACAAAACTGCTACCGAGCTAAAACTGATACCTAAAAACTGCTACCGATAACTACAAACTGATGCCTAAAAACTGCTGTCAATAACTAAAAACTGATACCTACAGAAAGTTGTCCTTCAAGATAAAATATTGAAGGTCCGTCCTTGAGGCTAAAAATCTGTGAAATTTTGTTCTTGACGATAATTTCCTGTTAAAATAATAGCATAAATGTTCGGGTGGGTAGTTTCATCACTGATTCAGTGTAAAATTAAGTAGACTCAAAACCTCATATTTTCGTCACCGATTCGAACTATACATCCACATTCACATATCACATTTAAATACAAAGGCAATGTTACAACCATAATTAAGAAGAATTTTTATTTAAAATATAAAAATCAAACCTTATAAATCACAGAAAAATTCTTCTTTCCCAACTTTATTATGTTGTATGTTCATAACTTTTTTCCTATTTCGAGTTATATATATTGAAACAGTCAACACGACATGTTAATTATATATTATCCATATAGGTATGGTCAATAAAGGTAATCATGCCTAATTTATGGCAATTTAAATAATATTAGCATTGTTTTAGATTGAACTATAAACCAATTTATTAAGAAAATAGGTTATTCTCTTTTTACTAACCTTTATTTATATTCCGTCATTCTGCTTAAATCAAGGTAATTAATTCATATCAATCTTACAGCCTAACCAACATGATAACTTCAAAGGGTCAATCCATTACAATATAATTAATAATTACTTTATTAATATAAAAATAATGCTAGGTATTTTATAACTAAAGAAGTAAATGATATAAATAACCCAAGTAAATGTGCAATCATAAAACAAATTTATTGGTTCATACTATATCCAAAAAGCAAAAGAAAAAATAGTGTAATCCTCCAAAATTCACAGAAAATGAATAAATTATATTCTGATAACTTATAGTGAGAATCATGTTTTGATTTGGGAGCTACGTATATATATATATATATATATATATATATATATATATGTATGTGTATGTATGTATGTATATATGTATATATATATGTATATATATATATACACACACACCTTTGGTTCCTAACCTACATCTCAAATTTAGTCCTTGCAATTCATAATTTCTTCGTTTGACGTTTATGAAGATTTTGTGTGTTACTAAAATGGTAAATGGTGCTACAAATTTTGATGTGTTACCGAAATTCCAACAAATTCAATTTTGATTTTAAATTTAAAAAAACTGAAAATGCTACTGGGACTTAATTTTTCAAAATTGGAATTTCAGCAAATAATATTTTTATACAGACCTTACTTATAAAGCCAAGCAAACTATAAAACAAACTAATCAGGGTCGAAAAATTGTCAAAGTGCATTTAAAATAAACTGATGACACTTTAGTACCCTTAAGCCTGAATTATCAAAGCGTTATAAAATAAGTAGTAAAAAATAATTATTAAAAAGGACAGAAATGAAATAGAAAATGATAAAATTGTAAAATGAGATAGAGCAAGTACTCATATAAACAATCACAAAATGAGAAAAGAGACCAAGATTCATAAACACATACAGTTAAAAGCATACTTGAAGCATGTTCGACAACTACTTAAAATAACACAAGTTAGAGTTGCTGAGGCGCCTCCGCCTCACAATTGTCTTCACTTTTTTAGTACTTACTAAGGCGATTTTGCCTCATACCTGTAATAATTGTTATAAAAATGTATGACCATTATAACCCTATTTACCTATGCAAAAACTTGTGAGGAGATGCTTCATGCTATGTTGTGGCTTCAAACTATTGACAGAACTACTTCATGACTATATATCTGCTTCATGCCTATAGTAGTAACCAAATAGTTACCAATTCCTAACATCGCCATTTAATGAATATTATCCCAATTGTTATCTTGTAGTGTACGCCAACCAAATCATTATTCCTTCTACTAGTAATTTATAACAGTTGCAAATTATTAAGTATAGTGGAAATAAAAGTAAATTTTTTTTCTTCTCACATATAACGTAGTTACAATTACATAACATTTTTTCCTTTTAGTTTATAAACTATATAATATAACATAAAGCAAAATATTCAACAAATACATTAATCAGAGTATTATTCAACAATACTTCGATGTTGAATGTCTTATTGTAAACAATTACATCATGAAGCCTTGGATTTTTACTCAAAAAAGGAAACAAGAATCATGAACGTGCGCATGTGGTAACTTTTATTTTCATTAAATAAAGGATTTCATCCATAGTTTGTAAAATGAAGGAAACCAGATTATATATTATTGAAATAGAACAAAAAAGTGTGTTAATCTCTTACCCATGCTATATGTTCTCCTTGAGAATTAATAGGCAGCTTTCCAATTTCCCATGCCATGGGAGTCAAGTTTTCTTTCCCATTTTCTATATTTGTTTACCAACCCAAAGGTAGATTGTGATACATTAAAAAATTTAATATGTTGTAAGTTCTATTTATATGAAGTTTGGTTGATGCAGTTAAATTAACGGTACAGACCTTACATGTGATACCTTCAATTTCAAGGTTGCATAATGTTAATTTAATTATTACCAACTGACGCAGTGTGGGAAGCGAAGTCGATGATGTAAATCGAATCCGTTCAGGATCTCGCACGATTAGCGGAAAATAGTCGGTGAATCGACGAAGAATCGATGGATTTAAGAATATCGAAAGGCCCAAATCCATTGATCACGAAGATACCGGATTCTAGCAATCTTCGACACGTTGATCGCGCACGATTCCGTGAAGAAAGATCTACAATTCTTTGAGCGTTGATCAAGCGCACTTGATTCCGCGAATTGGCTTCAACGTTCGTTGATTCGAGCTCACTCGAATGCCGAAGTGGAGATAGGAGTTAACACTCGACTACCAATTTAATGGAGGCACAAATCTTCACAAACAAAATTTTATTCAATTTTCAACAACCTTTACAAATGACACGACTTGCCTATTTATAGGCTTACAACTCAACACACGACTTAAAAATTTACAACGCAATATGTACACGACTCAAGACTACACAGTACAAATGACTCAACATTCTCCTCTGCGACCTAAAGAAAAAGAACGCGACTTAAAAAAAATTGCAGCGACTTAATGGAGCTTCGCGGCAACGACTTATGGTAACTCGGCAACGACCTAACTGAAGCGACTCAATTCTTCACGCGACTCATCAATGTCACGCGAGTTAATAGAAGGCGGTAATGCCATTTTCGTGACTTATTGGAAGCAATTCTTAGGTCGTTCGCGACTCATCGATATTGAGGGTAGCTCGTTCGCGACACATGGAGAAGGAAGTAAATGTTTAGGTCGTTCGCGACCTGGAGGATCTCACGCGACTTAGGGTTGCAGTAGGTCGTTCGCGACCTGAGGCCGAGGAGGCGCGCGGTATCGCGACCTTTGATAGGTCGTTCGCGACCTGGGTGGCTTCCTCGTCGATCTTGCGACCTAAGATAGGTCGGCCGTGACTTATCGAGGTACGCGCTCCATCATCCTCCCCTTGTTGGAAGGAATTCGTCCTCGAATTCGCATTTTCTTGGTCATCAGCATAATATGGAATCAAGTGTTTCACATTAAACACATCAGAAGTATGAACATCTACCGATAACCTTAACCGATATGCATTATCATTGATCTTCTTCAAAATTTCTACTGGACCAACCTTTTGTGCTTTTAACTTGTTGTAATTTCCAACCGGAAAATGATCTTTCGTCAAAACGGCATATACAAAATCTCCTTCTTTGAAGGCAACACTTCTTCGCTTTTTATCCGCCATCTGTTTATACTTCTCATTTATCTTAAACAATCGTTCCTATACAACTTTGTGGCATTCCTGTAACTCATTCTCCAAATCACTAGCCCGTTTAACAATTCCCTTCTGATACGGCACTGTTGTCAAATCCAACGGGCCTTTTGGAATGGTTGAATATACAACTTGAAATGGACTGAATCCAGTACTTCGATTGACTGCGTGATTGTGTGCGAACTCAGCTTGACACAATTTCAAATCCAAACTCTTCAAATTATCTTTCACAAGACATCTCAGTAAATTTCCCAACGATCGGTTAACCACTTCCGTTTGTCCATCAGTTTGCGGATGGTAAGCGCTACTAAAATTCAGTTTCGTTCCGACCATCTTCCACAAACTCAACCAAAAATGGCTTAGAAATCTAGTATCCCGATCAGAAATGATAGATTCAGGTAAACCATGCAATCGATATACCTCTTTAAAGAATAATTGAGCCACTCGAACTGCATCTGCGGTCTTCTTACAGGCTATAAAATGTGCCATTTTCGAAAACCTGTCCACCACAACAAATATGGAATCATTCCCCCTCTGAGTTCTCGGCAAACCCAACACAAAATCCATACTAACATCAACCCATGGTTTAGTAGGCACAGGTAACAGCATATATAATCCCGCATTCGTAGCCGTTCCCTTCGACACTTGACAGATATGACATCTCTCCACAAATCTCTCCACCTCTTTTCTCATTGATGGCCAAAAATAAGATTGAGAAATTAACTGCAATGTACGATCTCTACCTACATGTCCTTCTTCATGTAATTCTTTGATAATCTTCATTCTTAAGCTGCAGTCTAGTATGCATAATCGATTTCCCTTGAACAAGAATCCATCAACCAATACAAATTCATCGGTATTCCAATCCTTAACTTTCTCAACAAACTTTGCAAAGTAAGGACACTACAAGAAAATGTGCTTTTCTCAGCACTAATTGTCAGCGTTTCTCCCGTAAGTGCTGACAATAGTGTTTTGAAAAATAAAAATGAAAGTGCAAACGCTGTTTAAAATAACCCGCTTCATTTTCAGATTTATTTCATTACGCGGTTACTTTGCCTCCCTTCCTTTCTTCCTTCTCACCTTCTCTTCACGCAAAGTGAGAAGTCAACAAAATCCCAAATCCTCGCTAATTTCACCCGCACCCAAAATCTTATATCCTGCCCTAATTTAAACCTAATTAAAATTTGAAATATACATCAAATGTTCATGAAATCTATCATGAATTTTGTTTGTCCCCTTCACCTACAGTATCCAATTCAATTGAGCCCTAAGACCCCTTAAATCCGTCCTTGGCAAGCATTAGAACATGACCCTAATTTCTCGTTCACTCAATAACTAAAAGCGTCTATCACTGAAGAATTCCTGGTTGATTGCCTTTAAAAACCCAATGTGAGGTAATTTATTTAACCTTTAGATGCATCATTTGAAATTACTGTTTTTTGTTATTATTATGTAAGTCATTGTGTTTTAATTGCAATCAATATATTTATGCTATGATATCTACTATGATAAATGATTTATTTTAGGTAATTTATTTCAGTTAATTGAGATATCTGTTAAGATAAATTGAGATATCCACTAAGCTATATGACTCAATTTAGTTAATTATATCTACCAACTGTTACATAATAATCTGCCCATGGAATGAACCTACTATAGGTTAAATGACCATGGAAAAGAAAAAGAAAATCCTAGAGCACGTGTTTGTTTTAATTTGGAAGTATACTTATGCATCAAATGGAATTTTGTTTATGCATATTTAATTATTTGAATAGGTGTTATGTGTGTTTAAATTACAGTTGCAAATATTACACCAAGCGAAATGATCCAAAATATAGGGGAAAATAGGACAAATTATCAACCCCCTCCACTTTCTGTATTCTGTGCTAATTAAGTATGTAAACAAAAAAAAAATGAAAAATAAAATATGTCTGTAATGCATGATTAACTTGGTAATTTACTCCAACTTATGGTGCAAAAGTTAAATTATAAGTATTTATAGTCATTATGTTCCTTCCAATTAGTACACAAAGACACACTTCAGAACTATGGCGATTCTAGAGTTTTCTTAATCGTTATTCATAGCACAACATAAAAGTAGAAATAAGGTCTAGTTTAGGGTTATATTAGCATCATTCACTCCCTTTTGAACCATTGTTCTAATGGAAATTAATGAGCGCATAGGCTAAGGAATAGGTGGGTTGATTGCTGATGCATGGACCCTTGTGGAAGATGCTTGTGTTGAAACTCAGGTTCTCTTAGATTTTTAGGAAATGGCAATGACATTCAGTTTTCCTACATGTGTTACTCATTGACTTTGAACTTGTATTTTATCAGAATCACAGGTTTATATGGTGAACATGTGACAGTGGAGCCTAAAACACAAGTTCTATCTGATCTTTCTCTTCGATTTGGAAAAGCTGATGAAGAATCAATGGTAATTACTGCTACATTTTTATTTTTAAACATTTTTCTTTGCAACATAAATAGTGCTATAGAATATCAAAATGCGCACATGCACACATAGTGTGTGTATATTCACTAGCGATTCAAATTACATGCATTTGTGTGTGCTAGTAATAACTTGAATGTTCTCTTCTGAACCACAACACTTTTTCTAATTATTATGATCTCTTACACAGTCCAACCTTTTGGAGTTTCACTTTTGATTGCTGGTCATGATGAAAATGGACCAAGTTTGTAAGTTTATCTCTTTCTTTTTTGTTTTTTTTGTCTTCTTTATTTTTATGTTTATAAAGTTATGCCATTCTGACTATAATGTACTCATAAGACTTCTATCATTCATATATAATAAATAAATAAAGCTGAAAGCAATATTCAAAAGTTGGTTTCTTGGTCTTTAGTGATCATTGTGTTCTAAAAAAAATGAAACATAAGATGTCTCTAATTCTGCCTGTAATACAGTGAACTTCTTGCTATATAGGATAGCTGATTTATTTGTTCAACTTTATCTTTTTTGTATGATGGGTAATCTCTCTTTTTTACTATGGTTGTCTTTTTATGTTTGTATATGTTTGATGGTCCTTTCTTCTATTATGCATAGGTGGTTTCTATGTTGCTTTTCTTGTTGGCTTTTTTGATGCTTTTATGAGACTGTATATGATTCAGTACAAAAACATATGCAATCTCTAGGGTCATTGTGCTGCTATTCTACTTTGTATTCATTAAAACTTTCAGTTCTATCCTTGCTAACTGAGTTTTAGGTGGTAATCCGCTATATTATTACTATTAGGGAAATTGTTCTAATGAGATGTTTTGAACTCTAAACAATGATAATCTTTAACATCCTAATCAATGTAACATTATTTTCAAGGAAAAGAAAATCCATGTAATGTTGTCAGGTTAATTACTAACGTATAATGCACGTTATATGACACACAAACAATTTTCTAACATTACAAAATTTTGAATTGTTTCGGGAACTTTTAATTTTTTAAAATTACATTCAAATCGATGATTAAAATGGAGGAGGGAAGAAAATCAGCACCTTTTTTAGTTTGTGATTATAAGAGGATTAAAAGTTTGAATAATTCAAAACTTTCTGTACATGACCTTATAGCTTGTTAACTTTGTAGACCGATACACTTGGTCAAGTTATCAACGAATGCACTGAGCACAACTCGCAACTCCTGCCCTTAATCAGGTACTTATTAATTTCCATTGGATTAGATATCCTGAGTTTTGAAGATTAAAACGGGGTTATCATTTTAATTTTGTGTTTTTGCGTTGTTCCTCACATCAATTTCCACTTTTTGTGCACTACACATAACTGGTAGAAAAAAATGCTTGTGTAATCTACCTATATTATTTCTTTTGACAATGTTGCCTATGCATTCAATAGGAAAATATCAAAGATGGAACTAGGCATAAAAAATAAACTAGAAACAAGGATCATTTTTTGTTATTACATATCACCTTCAAAAAAAAAGTTTCCCCATCCATATATAAAAGAACATCATATAACCTGTAAAACCATCCATAACTTGATTATAAGACGATGAACTTAATTTTACTAATTTTTCAAGTTTTTGTTTCAGTATCTGAACCAACTCAGGTTGTCCACAGTATATGCCACTTCAAAAAATCTTACTTTTAATTACATTTATTAACAGTGTTTTGATGTAAGTATAGCCTAAATTTTTTGTACTTTTATTTGTGTACTACCATTGGCACACCAATGCCGTTTTCATATATATATATATATATATATATATATATATATTTCCTGAAGTATATAAAAAATCTCACCTGCAGTCTAATCTATTTTATCATGTTAAAAAAATTAAATATGTGATTGTTTGTATCCTTTGCTCTCATTCAATAGATCATATTCTTATTTCTTCTTTGTTTGAATAAACATTTGCACTTATCCCCTCCATCTATTCGTTTCCCACTTTTCTCCTCTATTAAATTTGTATGCCATCCATTATTTATTCAACTCTTCATCTTCATTATCTTTTTTAAATCTATTAGTTTAGGGAACTTACTAGAAAAATGAAAGAAAATCATCGTTTATCAAATAATTTTTCCCAAAATTGTGTAAAGATATCATAATCTTATCAGAAACTGCTCTGTAATATTCACTTCTTACTTTTATTTTTTCAAACAGTTTGCAAGTGGGCCTGGTTCTCATAGCAATTCCGGGCTGCTTTTTTGGAAAGCACTATTGCTCTTCTCGCAACTTTGACTAGAAAACCTTGATAATAAGGTTAATTATTACCTAAAATGTTGTTAGGTTTTTTTATTTGTTTATGTGTATATTTTATTAATTTATATGTTGATGTACAAGCAATTGATTATCCTTAGTCAAGCAAGGATCTTAGGGCGGTGGTGGATTATATTTAGCTAAGACATTGAAGTCCAAAAAGATTCATTACATAGATCAGGTATGTTAATGGCAATTTTAGGATCCGAGAATTACTACTCTGGAATTTTAGTTCCTTAGTTTACTGTTTATTAAGGATACATGTGGAGGAATAAAGAGTATATTTGGTGATTGAAGGAAGTTTAGCTTAAGTCATTCATCATTCTCAATGTTTGCGTTTAATGTCACAAAGCTGCAAGGCTTTAGCTGTACAAAACAAATTTATACTGGAATTAAGATTCCAAATGATAATTTTTACAAAACCAATATTGCAATTTTCAACCTTTGTTTTTCGACTTACTTTTTAGCTACTACAAAACCAATAGAGTTTTTCGACTTATTTTTTGCTACAAATTTATTGTATAAATATCTTTTATGTTTATTCGCATCTTAATATTGATATGTACCTAGCATGCTGTGAAGGTGGTATATGGATGCATGCTTTGTTCCAAATCACAACAAGAGGAGGTAATATTATATGATTATTTATGCATTTTATATGACATAGTTTTCAATCTATGATGTTAAATTTTATTTTATCATGATTTCAGACCATCTCGCTATTCTTGTTTGTTGTCAATTTGTCAAAACATGTTTTCTTTCCCACAGTGGTGCAACTCATATTGCCAACAACTACATTATTCCTTACTTACCTTAGAAGTTTACTGATTTTATAATTTCCAAACATGAACATTGTAAGCCTTCGTTAAATTCAGCGTACAATGCCATGTTCTTCTAACACTACATGCTATAAATGCAATGAAAAAAATCAATTGAAAAGCTTAACTATGTATCATAAAATTTTAACTAAATTAACTATGTTTTATAAAAAAATTGATCAAATATATAAAAAATAACTATTATAGATAAGTTTTGTAAAAATTAATTAAACTTAACAAAAACTAAGTTTTTGAAAGTTAACCATCGTTTATTAAAATTTAACCAAGTTAACTAAGTTTTAAAAGAAATAACTATGTTATGTATTCAATCTCTATTAACAATTAGTCATGCTGATAGGAAAATTTATAATTTAGAATCACACCAAAATGATATAACAATGATAACTTAAACTTTAATAAAATATTTAAAATGGAAAACAAATAACAACAAAATTGTTGCTAACCTTCTTCGAGGGTATCCTAGTTATGCTCTTTCAAGTCGGTACTCGAGTTGTTTGAGTTCTTTGAGACTTAAAGCACTCAGTGAGTCACCCATTAAGTGTCTATATTTTGAATACAATAAATAGTATGTAAATACAAATATTTTCTGAGATGAAATGCTTTCAACATTATCCATAATTAAGCTAACTTGTTAGCACTAGTTAAAATTTTAATCTGATGGCGTAATTTTACAGCTTCCTGCTCATAGTACTGCCAACCATTTCACACATATTACACTTAATATAATTTTAATCATATACCTCTAAGGATCTGATACATTTTAATCATATATGAAACCTTACATTTCTATGTTTAATTAAAACTATAAGCAGTTCAACCAAAATTGGTGTATAATTAATTTCATGCATAAATTTCAAAATTAATAAATAAACAAAGAATTTGGAATCAGGTAAAACATTTAATTTAAGAAACAAAGAAAATGGAACTGATCAGTCATATTTAAAAAGAAAAATATATACTATAAGAAGCCTGTCATAAGTCGACTGAAAAACAAAGATAGCTAAAATATGAAGAGGGAAAAAAACTTTTCTATCTTATTAAAAGAAACAAACATGATCCACACTTAACTTTTTGTTCTTTTAGTTATTTTGTTTCAAACAACATACATATAAACTGCTGGAAATACACAGAAAAACATAAAATATAGCAATTGTTGACCTTGATCTTGTTAGTTTTTAACTAAACTCAAGAAAAGAAAGAAAATGAGGTCTAGAATACAACAAGCTAGATCTAGAAGATGTAATAAAAGATCAAAGATGTATAAGACAAGTTGAAGAACTTAAGCTAAATCAAGAATAACTAAGAAACTGACCTATTCAAATTTGAGTATTCGTCGAGGCGGCCTCGGCTTGAAAAAACAATTAAGGCAATTTCAGCATCACAAAGCACAGAAAGTTCATAAGCTTTTTTCATTGATCCATTCCTCCTTTTGCAGAAAGTAACTTGGCAATTTGTTGTGTTTTCAATCCTATTAATTTCAATCTTTCCTCTCCCCATGGCAGTGATATGTTTGATGACCTGATACATTATACATTTTGGCATTCAGTCAGTTTATTATTATTATTTTAACGTATGTGATATTTCATACGATAAACATCATAGTACTAGATAGTGTTACAATATATTGTGCAATCAAAATGAACTGGGATCGCAAAATTTTTCTATTTCATAAAGGATCTTGTTTCTTACTTTTAGTTGAACACTATTTATCTTCAAAATTGATTTCTTGCATTACAAACATAAAATTGTCTGAGTAACAAATATGCTCTGGTATTTCTAGAGGAAGATGATGAGGCTCTGGTGCTGGTTGGTAGGTGATGTTGTTTGAAGGAGGGGGAGCTTGCAACTGCAGTGAAGTGGGAAGGCTGTTTTGATGTACATAGCAAGTTACAAGGTAATTCATGTCATCTTTTAGCCCTTCACTTTCATATAAATTTGCTTGCTAACATAACTATATTTATATGGCTATTTGTTTTGCATATATATGCAGTTTCTATCACCATCCACATAGTGGTAATTTTTTATGCAGTTAAATCATTTTCGTGCATTGAAAAGGTACTGTATATGACCCAAAGAGAAATTTGTAAACGGATATTATGCTAATTAAATATGTTGGACCAAAGGAATTGGATTATCATATTGGTAAATATCAGATTATAGGAATTTAGAAATTATAATGGTAAATTATATATTCGATAGTACATATTAAATTATTTATACTAAAAAATCATAAAGTATTTAAAATAATTTTGGTAGCTTTCTTTTCATGGGAGGTGAATATAGTTTGTTATGTGCCAATAGTAAATGTTAATGTATGAAACTTGATTGGCATGATCAATCATACAATTTAGTCTATATGATACACAATAGTTTAATAATTTGTTAGGCCTTACTGTTATGATGATGTTCTCTCCATACTTATGTTTCATATGGTCATGGTGATCTACATGTGCTAAACTTGATAGGGTTAGTTATATTGCTAATTTCATAGTTATAATCAATAAAGTAAGAACTTAACAATCTATCAAAATGTTTTAACCAGCCTTATTATTGATTGAGCCCATCACCAGCGCATTGTACATAAAAAATTAGAGCTTTTTTGTCCTATTTTTATTAACTTACAAATGGTTTATATTCATTACCATACAGGTTTAGATTGTCGAGGCTGCTCTGATTTAAACTAAAGCTGACGATGAAATCTGTGTTTCTTTTACTAAACCTGTTTGCAAGATCAACATTAAAGGCACCTGGTTTGGACCATATGTGATCAACCAAATTGAGCAGTTGCATGGGTTATCCAGCTGTTGCAAGGCACCAAGCATGAAGCATAGATCTGAATGAATCTTCCACATGACAGTGCTTCCAATTTCGCCGTGTTTACTCCAAATTGTTGGTTCCGGCAGAAGTAGGAGGGAAGGGAGAAGTGATATGCCGCAGGGTGTTGGAGATATGGTGGAAGTAGACAGTAGAAAGGAGTTTGATAGGGTAGTTGCAACGTTGAACAGTGGGGAAGTAGATGGAGATGGTCAGATTGTATACGTATTGAAAGTTAATGCAGTGGTCTGTTTATAGTTGCAAGCACTATGATGATGAATAGTTTGTGATTTCTGCTGGGGGTGAAGAAGTGGGAATGTTTTGGTTTGTGGTCTGTGTGAAGTCTGGTGAAGGGAGAAATGACCAGAAATGTGAAGTTTGATGGTTTTAGTGTTTGCAAGGAGCAGAGGGGTGGATTTGTTTGTGGTGCTTGAATGTAATTTGTTTGTGATTGGGCTTTGTCCTTTGATGTTGATGAATATAAGGCAGCAAGCATAGTTTGATAACAAGTCAGAAAGGGGCTGACAGATTGAGATGGTGGTCTGAACTGAATGAAGGGGATGGGAACAGTGTTGTTTGCAAATGAAGGCAGCAGGAAGGCAGCAGTTGTGAATGGCCAGAGTACATACTACTTATAGGACACAACATGTACATACTACTCTCTTATCTTCCTGATTCATGTTTTGTATGATCTATATTTACATGCCTTGCTTTCCTGCTTTTGATAGATTTGGCACTCATTTTTTTACTACTAGATACTAATTCCCAATCTTGTTCATTCCTCACTGCAGATTCCTGTCACCAGCTACATTTTAAGAGATTAACTCAAGCTAAAGTCCAACTATGCGGATATGGTTGTTGGCATTGGGTGCAGACTTACTGTATTGATATTATATTTTTGTTTAACATATAACGTGTCTTTGTTTAGCAGAATTTGTGGCAACTTGGTTTACTTTGTTATTTTTGTTTATGGATATTATTGAAACTTGGTTTATGGATGTCTTTTGTTCATTAATATTGTCTTAACTAGTCTATGTAACTAATTAATAGTTATTAGAACATTTTATATTTACTAGTTGTTTGAATATACTCAAAATATAGTTCTGGAATATTCAAAAATAGAGTGGAATATTAAAGCTGTTATATAAATAGAAGACAACGTTTGATTAATGCTGTCAATGAAGAAACAACAGCGTTCAATTCGTGCTGTATTTATCTTTAAATAGTCAATAACAGCGTTTAGTACATGCTGTCGAAATAGTTGATGATTCAATAACAGCGTTTATAAAAAGCTGTTGTAAACAGTTAAAGTAGAATTAAAACATCTCCGACAGCATGTTTAAAAACGCTGTAAAAACATTATTGACAGCTTGTAAGAAACACTGTCAAAGTGATGTTTCAACAGCGTTTATCAAAAAGCTGTTGTAAGTTCTGTATATACGACAGCATGTCGTTATATAGCGTTTGAACTAACGCTGTTGCATCTTATTACAGCGTTTATCAAACGCTGTTAAAAGTCTTTTGTGGTGTAGTGGGATCCTCCATAAATAACTCTGGCAATAATTCGAATCCTGTTACTTCAACCTTCAACATTGTCAACAAAGTGATTTCTTCTGCTTAAAGCATCCGCTACACGATTTGTTACCCCTGATTTGTGTTTTACAACGAAAGTAAATTGTTGTAGATATGCTACCCACGAAGCATGTCTCGCTGAAATCTTGTCCTGCACTTGTAGATGTTTCAATGCCTCATGATCAGTGTAAAGAACAAACTCCTTCTGAAATAAGTAATGTCGCCAGTGTTTCACGGCTTGAACAATTGCGTAAAACTCTACATCATAAGTACTATATCTCATCTTGGCTCCAGATAATTTTTCACTGAAATAAGCAACTGGTCTTCTGTTCTGGCTCAATACACCACCAATTCCCACTTTCGAAGCATCAGTATGTAATTCAAACAACAACTGAAAATTCGGCAGTACCAGAATTGGCGCTGTCGTCAAGAGTGTCTTGATCTTCTCAAAGGCAACCCCTGCTTCCTTTGACCATACAAACTTCTTTCCTTTCATGCAATCGGTTACTGGTGCCATCACACTACTAAAGTGTGGAATGAATCTTCGATAAAAAAACACCAAGCCATGAAAACTTCGCACTTCAGTAATTTTCTTCGGTTGTGGCCAACTCCTGACAGCTTCCACTTTATTTTCATCCACTTGAGTACCTTCCTTTGACAGAACATACCCCAGGAATAAAACTCTGTCCGTCATAAACACGCACTTCTTTGTTGCTGCATAAAACTGCTCTTGTCGTAGAATCAACAATACTTCTCGCAAATGCTGGATGTGTTCTTCCGTACTCCCACTATAAATCAGAATATCATCAAAGTAAACAACCACGAACTTCCCAACAAATGGTCTAAAAATATGGTTCATTACTCTCATGAAAGTACTAGGAGCATTTGGCAAACCAAATGGCATAACCAACCATTCGTATAAACCCTCCCTGGTTTTAAAAACAGTCTTCCACTCATCACCCGGTCTAATACGAATTTGATGGTATCCACTCTTCAGGTCAATCTTGGAAAACACAACAGCCCCACTCAACTGATCAATCAAATCATCAAACCTTGACATAGGAAATCTGTATCTCACAGTGATCTTGTTTAGAGCCCGACTGTCCGTACACATCCTCCATGTTCCATCCTTCTTCGGTACCAATAAGGCTGGCGCGGCACATGGACTCAAACTCTCCTGGACACGCCCTTGTTCTAACAAGTCCTCCACTTGCCTTCTCAGTTCTTCATGCTCCTTCGGACTCATCCGGTAATGTGGCCTGTGAGGTAACACTGACCCTAGCACAAGATCAATTTGATGTTGAATATCCCTCAACGGCGGCAACTCCTTTCGTAGTTCTTCTGGAAATACATCACTGAATTCTTCTAATATCGGTTTTACTTCCTTTGGAATTTCAACGGATTCAGTAGCTTCATGTCCAATCAACAAAAACACTTTAGGACTCTCCTCTACTTCTTCAACAAATTCCTTTAAAGTCAATAGATTTTTCAGCTCCTCAATCTCCTCAGATTTGCCCTCACCTTGCTGTCTCTTCTTTGGAACTAAAATAATTTTGACGCCTTCAAACATAAAACTATAGCTATTGGTCCGACCGTCATGTTGCACTGCTCGATCATACTGCCACGGTCTTCCCAGAAGCAAATGACAAACATCCATCTCAACTACATCACACAAATCTCGTCTTTATATTTCTTTCCAATAGAAAATGGAACTCGAACTCGCTTATCCACCTTCACCTCTCCTCCTTTTCTCAGCCATGCTAGTTTGTAAGGATTAGGGTGTTTCTCCGTCTTCAACTTCAGCTTCCTCACAGCTTCAGTAGAGATAATATTGTCACAACTTCCTGCATCAATCACAAATTTACAAACTTTTCCCAGAATAGTGCATGTAGATTGAAAAATGTTGCTCCTCAACCAACTAGCCTCATCCTCTTGTTTGGGTGTTAAACAAGACCTTCTCATCATTAGATTACACCCTTCATCTCCTGACGCGATATCCTGCTCATTCTCCTCAACTGGACTATCTTCACCTTCAACAGCATCTTCAGCTATCATCGTTCTCTTCTTTGGCTTTGGACATTCGTTGCTCTTATGACCCATCTCCTGGCAATTGTAGCATTTGAAACTGTTGTTGACCTTTGCCTTTTCAACCTCCTTCACAACTGGTTTACTGACGGCTTAAGAAACATTGGAACTCCCATTAACCCCTTTGCTTTGAATATTGGAACTTGTAAACACACCACCTCCTCGTCTTCCCTCCTTCTCCCAAGCTATCGCTTTCTGGTGCGCTTCCACCACAGATCTCGGGTCAAACATATTAACCATATCTTGGATCTGCATTCGCAAACCTCCAACAAACCTCGCAGTCAATTGTTCCTCGGTCTCCATAATGTCATTCGAGCAATCAGTTGATAAAACTCATCAGCATAGTCATTAACAGTCTTCGTTCCTTGCCTCAAGTTTTGCAACCTCTGATACATGAGTGATTGATAGTTGTAAGGTAAAAAAGTAGCCTTCATCAATTTCTTCATTTTCTCCCATTCAACAATCTTCGACTTCCCCATCCGTTCTCGTGTAAGTTTGGTTTGCTGCCACCACGCCATAGCTCTCCCTCTCAACCTAGTAGCAACCAACTTCACTCGACGGTCTTTCGGAACCTCCTTGAAATCAAAGATCTCCTCAACATTAGACAGCCAGTCCAAGAATTCTTCTGCAACCATTCCACCTTTAAATTCAAGGATCTCCATCTTCATTCCCGATTCCCATCTACGATCATCATCTACATCTCGATACTGTCGTCGTGTTTGTTCTCTATCTCGGTAATGAACACTTCCCCTATCACCATCAAACTCCTCATCAAAATCTGAAGTATATCGATGTCGATCACGACCTCCAACATCTCTACTACCACTCTTTCGATCAACATTCCTATCACGATTATCAATACTTCTATGATCTTGATCTTCTCTTCTCTCCCGATCTGAATGTATCGAAGCTCTACTTCCTCCATGGTTCGATTCAGGTGAAACTCTTCTTCGATTTTGATTCATTTCAAGCATCATTCTCTCTAATCGACCAATTCCTTCATTCAACTTTTTAGTGAAACTCTCGTTGATTCGTTATTCCATTTCATTGGCCCCTTCTCTTCCATACAAACTATTAATATTGCAATGACGTTGAGCTCGCCTCGGAGGCATGATTGAACTTCAAACAAACTCAAAAAATAAATTTCAAACACTTTCCGAACTTTGATCCAAAGTGAGATGGATCGAAACTCCCAACTTGTTGCAACTTCACGATGAACACTAAACTTCTCAACAATTGCAAATACGATCTCCAAACTTCAAATTCTCGACACCCAAGTCTCCAAATGATGCAAACTTCTTGCGATCTAGCTCTGATACCAAACTGACGCGGCGTGGGAAGCGAAGTCGATAATGTAAATCGAATCCGTCCAGGATCTCGCGCGATTAGCGAAAAATAGTCGGTGAATCGACGAAGAATCGATGGATTTAAGAATACCGAAAGGCCCAAATCCGTTGATCATGAAGATACCGGATTCTAGCAATCTTCGACACATTGATCGCGCACGATTCCATGAAGAAAGATCTACAATTATTTGAGCATTGATCAAGCGCACTTGATTCCGCGAATTGGCTTCAACTTTCGTTGATTCGAGCGCACTCGAATGCCGAAGTGGAGACAGGAGTTAACACTCGACTACCAATTTAATGGAGGCACAAAGCTTCACAAACAAAATTTTATTCAATTTTCAACAACCTTTACAAATGACACGACTTGCCTATTTATAGGCTTACAACTCAACACACGACTAAAAATTTACAACACAATATGTACACGACTCAAGACTACACAGTACAAACGACTCAACATTCTCCTCTGCGACCTAAAGAAAAAGAACGCGACTTAAAAAAAAATTGTAGCGACTTAATGGAGCTTCGCGGCAACGACTTATGGTAACTCGGCAACGACCTAACTGAAGCGACTTAATTCTTCACGCGACTCATCAATGTCACGCGAGTTAATAGAAGGCGGTAATGCCATTTTCGCGACTTACTGGAAGCAATTCTTAGGTCGTTCGCGACTCATCGATATTGAGGATAGGTCGTTCGCGACACATGGAGAAGGAAGTAAATGCTTAGGTCGTTCGCGACCTGGAGGATCTCACGCGACTTAGGGTTGCAGTAGGTCGTTCGCGACCTGAGGCCGAGGAGGCGCGCGGTATCGCGACCTTTGATAGGTCGTTCGCAACCTGGGTGGCTTCCTCGTCGATCTTGCGACCTAAGATAGGTCGGCCGCGACTTATCGAGGTACGCGCTCCATCACCAACTCACCGTTTTGTCAGCTTTTGGATTAGATTTTGAATTTAACCAGCAAGTTTTTTTATTCTAGTTTTAGGTCTCTTCAATTCAGCATAACGTCATATCAAAACATTTCTTAATGGTTCTACACCTTTTAGCTCAGTATTCAACTTTAAACCTTTTCTAACTAACTAGTGATTATGCTTCTTTTTGCATGCATATATTCAGTGGCTGTATTTTTGTGATGATATTTTCATTTTGAAAAAGTGAGTTTTTATGAAATAACATGCAATCTTCAGCCAATCTCTTTTTATCTATTAGTAGTATATGAATTTCATGTTACAGCATATGTAGTTCTTCTAAAAGGGCAGAGTGAGGTTATCAAGGCGCATTTCACATGGTCCTTCCACATGTGCATGCCAAATACTATTTAATGGCTAGAATGGCAAACTTCCCCTTCTTCGTAACATCAATGAGTTCTCTGAATTAGGTATAAAGATGCTCGAGAAACTGTATAGACTTAGGGCATTGCTCCAAACTCTAGGTTAGTCATGAAATTCATGTTCTTTTTGCTTATATGAGCACTTATTTGTTACACGTAAGTAAAGAAAACTGTCAACAACATACATGCATTGGGTTGTTTCTAAATAAATAAAGTTCAAATTTGAGAAGAAATTAAATGTCATACTATTAGGTTTTAAATGACAGTTTCAGTTGATAAATTGATTTTACACAATAATTAACACCTAGAAGGTAAAACAAAGCTTGTCCATAAAGGCTAATATAACATTTTTGTTATACATACATATGTATACATGCATACATATATACATACATATATACACAGTTACACACACAGGTGTGTGTGTGTGTGTATAGTAGGGAAATCAAATATTCACATAAATAATATTTAATACCCTAGGTTGGGATCAATATCATTTGTTTTGTTTTGTGATTCATATCATAAATTTGTGTTTAAGTTACATCTTAATTTTACAGGCACAAAAACACATTTTCTTGTATTGAGAACTTCACATGTAAATCATATTGCATTGAAAATAAATACATGAAGTTACCATGGAAATCTATCAAAATTCAAGTAATCATATTTTGTATATGAAGTTACCATGTGCATGTGCCAAAATAATATAGTAAAGTCACAGGAATGTACCATCCTCACTTGCCAAACTTAACTCAAAATTTTAAATCATCTGTTTAATATTTAATGCGAAGGTAAAACCTAAATTACGTAGCTCTTACTTTTTATTATATAGTTGGATCACTCAATTGACTTCGCTTAAAATTTTGAGCACTACATGAATTTCCATAAATGCAGATAAAATAGTCATGGTAAATCAAAGTGTTGATACCACTAAACTAATTACAACAAAAAGGAAAAATTACGGAAATTATTATTCATATCAAAAACTAATATCTCCATTTTTCTAAAGAAAACACCTATCTTCTTCGATTTTGTAGATAGTAGTAAATTGTGGGTAATTAGAAACTTAAACAACAAAAGGAAAATACGTGAATAAAGTGAAATGGAAAAAACTGTTAAATTTTGGTGATACAAAATCACAAATAGAAGGAAACAAATATGCAAAAGGGAAAGTAATCACGTTTGTTCATTATGGAAATGCATAAATAATTGGATTGCATTTGAATGAGATGGTAAGGAATATCTGCATGCACATGTTGTGGAATAATATATATGCAAAATGATATGCATATTATTTCTTTCTTCGTAATCACATTGCTTTGGGATTATTTTCTTCCATCTTTGGAACGAGTGAATTACTTGCTATGTTTGCACGATTTGTTACCATTGTAATTTGCCTCCATTATCTTCTTACCATATTTTGGTAATTTGATTGATGATTCACATGAATTTATGTTGAATATATATTGAGTGTAGACTTCATTGTAAACCCATCCTGGTATTCAGCCAGCGATCTCCAGATAGAGTATCTCTTCTTGTTATCCCTAATTTGGGGCTTTGGTATGTAAACTCTTATTTTGTAATCTCTTGTAATTCTCTCAAGTGTAATAAAATCTCTCTCTTTTGGACTGGACGTACACTATCTAGATGATAGTGGAACCAGTATAAATATCGTGTGTCTCTTTTCTTTCTTTTTTTATAGTTATTTGCTATTTATTTGGAGTAATGGAATAATTGCTGCTAGATTGAGTGATGTTCAAATTGGCAAATCTAGATCCTGTTTATTGTCTTTCCGCATTTGTGCATTTTTTGCACAACAAAAACTTCATATAAAAAACTTTATGCTCAAAAGATATTAAACTTTAGGATGAATGAAGCACTTTAGCTTAAATTTTGAGCAAGTAATAGTCATTTAAAAAACCTATTTAGGACATAGGTGAATATACATACAGAAGTTAGGCTTTCATGCACCTATCTATTATGTCATATGAGTTAGGTAGTACATATTACAGACTCTGGTTCAGATTACATATAATTATGTAGGATAATCACCAAATTTTGATTAAAAGTATATTTATAATATGACTACGACATTGGTTTACAGGCTTTAGTTTATTACATTTACCATGTGCATCAGCTAAAGAGGATTATAGTTTAGTTTACCCTGTGCATTTAGCATTTTGCGTACAGTTAGTCATAGTTAAATTATTGCAATAACTTGCAATTGATTTAAGATATTTTAAACAATAACCATGTTTTTTTTCCATATGGTAAATCTAAAACGTACCTGACCATGTGCATAAGGAGCTCTTTCATTCTTTCTTTTATCGGCATTTTAACAATTTGCTTTCCATCAAATTTGATCTTTATATTTTTTAAATAAAATTTTCTATTTTGTACATGAATTAAACCCAAATTGATGCAGCCCAGCCTAAAGACGAAACAGTGCAATCCACAAAGTCAATGAATTCGAGTTGTTCAAGAGAATGAGCCTTAGGTTGCATACGACCTAGTGAAGGTCGCACATGAGTTAATGTGTTGAGCAATCAGACGTTTAAGCGGCCTTGCGAACTAAGCAATCTAATGTACGTATCTTTAGGTCGCTCCGACCTTTCAAGTGTCAACCAGGACGAGTTACGACCTATGTTTAGGTCGCGTCAACGAGTTACGACCTATGGTTAGGTCGCGGAAGTACTTATGTGCTATTCCTTAAACCGCTTTCTTAGGTCGCTCACTCTCTAAATTGCTAATTGAAGATAGGTCGCTCCATGGCTAGGTCGCATGAAGATCCCTAGGTCGCTGAAGCCTGAAGCAGTGTTATTTTTTTTAGGTCGTAGATCGTGTGGTTGTATTGTTATGTATATATGGGTATGTCGTTTGTATTTAGGTCGTTATTTGTTGAGTCGCTCACTGATTGTAAATATGTGATGTGTTGTTTCTGTTGTAACTCGTGAAGTGTTAAGTCGTTTACGACCTTAGTTAGGTCGTAGGTCGCTTCCTGTTTTAGGTCGTGTGTGTTGTAAGGTCGTGAATGACCTAGTGTGCTGTTGTGTGGAGTTGTACTCTATAAATAGGGGTGGTGTGGTCATTTGTAGGTAGTTGATTTTTGAATGAAACTTTGTTTGAGTGCTTGGTGCCTCTTTTGAAATTGGTAGCTGGGTGTGATCTCCTATCTCCACTTTCGGCATTCGAGTGCGCTCGAACTCGAACCAACGATTGTTGAAGCCAATTCACGGTATCAAGTGCGCTTGATCAACGTTTGAAGAATTGTAAATCTTCTTTCACGGTATCGTGCGCGATCAACGTGTCGAAGATAGCTAGAATTCGGTATCCTTCGAAGATCAACGAATTTGGGCATTCGGTATCTTTCAATCCATCGATTCATATTACTTCATCTAATCATTCTTCGATTAGTTTGACACGAAATCTTCATTTCATCGTCATCGTATTAATTTCCGCTGCATCATCTGGTATCAAAGCTAGACTTAGCCAATCATAGCTAAGCCGAGTCTTGGAGCCAAGGAGAAGTATTTGAAGTTTGGAGATCGGATTTGCATTGTTGAGAAGTTCGGTGTTCATCGTATTCATCGTGAAGTTGCAACAAGTTGGGAGTTTTCGATCCATATCATTTTGGATCAAAGTTCGAGAAGTGTTTAAATTTCGCTTGTTGGGATTTTTGCGCGCCAAAGTGAGGTTTGGATTTTGACGGAGCTTGAGTTAGGTCGCGATTGGTTTGTGCGAGCTAGAGGAGCCGTGCGAGCTAAGTGGAGGCCGAGAGTTGAAGTTCGTTTTGAAGTTTTTGAAGTTGTGTTTGATTGTTTGATTTGACGATTTGTACAAGAGAGAAGATGCTGAACAAATGGAATAACGCATTAGCAATAAATTCAGTGAAAAGTTGGATAAAAGCATTGGTAGATTGGAGAAATTGATGATAGATATGAATCAAAGGAGAAGGTCGCCAATCTCGAACTATGGAGGAAACAGAGTTTCGCCATTGGTTACGGAAGCGAGGAGGGTGTCGCCACAATCTTTTAGAGAAAGAAGAAAAACATCAATTTCATCGAGAAGAGATCACCATGAATATAGACATGAAGAGAGAAGAACTCCACGTGAGTTTGAAGATGAGCCATATCGAGATGAAGAGAGACATAGTAGAAGAGACATGCGTGATTGAAGGGATGTTGATGGTCGAGATCGATATAGACGTATATTTGATTTTGATGAAGAGGGTGATAGAGCTAGCATTCATTATCGAGATCGAGACCAAGTTCGAAACTCATATAGGGGTGTTGGAGGAATTTGAAGATGTGTTTCCTAAAGAACTGCCAACGGAATTACCGCCGTTGAGGGACATCCAACATCAAATAGATCTTGTTCCAGGAGCAGTACTACCTCACAGGCCACATTACATGATGAGTCCTAAAGAGCATGAGGAACTGAGAAGACAGGTGGAGGAGTTGTTAGAACAGGGGCGTGTTCAGGAAAGCTTGAGTTCATGTGCCGTGCCAGCTTTATTGGTACCAAAGAAGGATGGGACGTGGAGGATGTGTACGGACAGTCGGGCTCTAAACAAGATCACCGTGAGATACAGATTTCCTATGCCGAGGTTTGATGATTTGATTGATCAGTTGAGTGGGGCTGTTATGTTCTCGAAGATTGACTTGAAGAGTGGATACCATCAAATTCGTATTAGATCGGGTGATGAGTGGAAGACTGCTTTTAAAACCAGGAGGGTTTATACGAATGGTTGGTTATGTCATTTGGCTTGTCAAATGATCCTAGTACTTTTATGAGAGTGATGAACCAGATTTTCAGACCATTTGTTGGAAAGTTTGTAGTAGTTTACTTTGATGATATTTTGATTTATAGTGGGAGTACGGAAGAGCACGTCCAACATTTGCGAGAAGTACTATTGATTCTACGACAGGAGCAGTTCTATGCGGCAGCAAAGAAGTACGTGTTTATGACGGACAGTGTTTTGTTTTTGGGATATGTTCTGTCGAAGGAGGGTATTCAAGTGGATGAGAGAAAAGTAGAAGCTGTCAGGAGTTGGCCACAACCCAAGACGATTACTGAAGTGAGAAGTTTTCATGGGTTGGTATCTTTTTATCGAAGATTCATTCCACATTTTAGCAGCGTAATGGCACCTGTAACCGATTGCATGAAGGGAAAGAAGTTCATGTGGACAGAGGAAGCAGAGTTAGCTTTTGAGAAGGTTAAGACACTTTTAATGTCAGCACCAATTCTAGTTTTGCCGGATTTTCAGTTGTTGTTTGAATTACATACTGATGCGTCGAAGGTTGGGATTGATGGAGTATTGAGTCAGAAAGGAAGATCAGTTGCTTATTTCAGTGAGAAATTGTCTGGAGCCAAGTTGAGATATAGTACTTATGACGTGGAATTTTATGCAATTGTTCAAGCTGTGAAGCACTGGAGACATTATCTGTTTCAGAAGGAGTTTGTTCTTTATACGGATCATGAAGCTTTGAAACATTTGCAAGGGCAGGACAAAATTTCAGCCAGACACGTTTCATGGGTCGCGTATCTGCAGCAGTTTACTTTTGTTGTGAAACACAAGTCAGGGGTGACGAATCGTGTAGCTGATGCTTTGAGCAGGAGGAATCATTTGTTGACAACGATGAAGGTTGAAGTGACAGGATTTGAACTATTGCCAAAATTGTTTGAAGAAGATCCTTACTTTACGAAGGTTGTTGAGAAAGTCAAGGATGGGAATACTGATGAGTTTGTGTTGGTAGATGGATTCTTATTCAAGGGGAATCAATTGTGCATACCAGATTGCAGCTTGAGAATGAAAATTGTGAAAGAATTGCATGAAGAAGGACATGTTGGATGGGATCGCACATTACAGTTGATTTCTTAGTCTTTCTATTGGCCATCGATGAGGCGGGAAGTTGAAAAGTTTGTGCGTAGATGTCATGTTTGTCAGGTTTCGAAAGGGTCAGCTACAAATGCGGGAGTGTATATGCCTTTACCTGTTCCTACAAAACCGTGGGTAAATATAAGCATGGATTTCGTGTTGGGTTAGCCGAAGACTCAACGGGGAAATGACTCTATATATGTTGTGGTGGACCGTTTCTCGAAGATGGTACATTTTGTTGCTTGTAAGAAGACGGCAGATGCGGTCCATGAGGCACAGTTGTTCTTTAGAGAGATCTATCGCTTGCATGGTTTACCAGAGTCTGTAGTTTCAGATAGGAATACCAGATTTTTGAGTCATTTTTGGCTGAGTTTGTGGAAGATGGTGGGAACGAAGCTGAATTTCAGTAGCGCTTATCATCCGCAAACTGATGGGCAAACGGAAGTGGTGAATAGATCATTGGGAAATTTATTGCGGTGTCTTATGAAAGATAATTTGAAGAGCTGGGATGTGAAGTTATGCCAAGCAGAGTTTGCTCATAATCATGCTATCAACCGTAGTATGGGTTTCAGTCCATTTCAGATTGTATATGCAAGCTTGCCAATGGGACCGTTGGATTTAATGATAGTACCACAACCGAAGGGGACAGTTAAGCGGGCTGTTGATTTCGTTGATGGGTTGACAGAATGCCATAGAATCGTTCGGGAACGATTGGAGAAGACGAATGAGAAGTATAAACGATCTGCGGATCTGAAGCGAAGAAGTGTTGAATTTAATGAAGGATATTTAGTATATGCTGTACTAATGAAGGATCGTTTTCCAGTAGGAACATACAATAAACTTAAAACTCGAAAGATTAGTCCTGTAAAGATTGTAAAATGGATCAATGGAAATGCTTATAGGTTGACGCTGCTGGAGGATGTGCACACTTCTGACGTGTTTAATGTTAAACATCTTATACCTTATTATGGAGATGAACAATCCAATGGGGAAGAACTTTTAAATTCAAGGACGAATTTTTCCCAACCTGGGGAGGATGATGCAGCCCAGCCTAAAGACGAAACAGTGCAATCTACAAAGTCAATGAATTCGAGTTGTTCAAGAGAAGGAGCCTTAGGTCGCATAGACCTAGTGAAGGTCGCACACGAGTTAATGGATTGAGCAATCAGACATTTAAGCGGCCTTACAAACTAAGCAATCTAATCTACGTATCTTTAGGTCGCTCCGACCTTTCAAGTGGTCGCTCACTCTCTAAATTGCTGATTGAAGATAGGTCGCTCCATGGCTAGGTCGCATGAAGATCCTTAGGTCGCTGAAGCCTGAAGCAGTGTTATTTGTTTTAGGTCGTAGATCATGTGGTTGTACTGTTATGTATATATGGGTATGTCGTTTGTATTAAGGTCGTTATTTGTTGAGTCGCTCACTGATTGTAAATATGTGATGTGTTGTTTCTGTTGTAACTCGTGAAGTGTTAAGTCGTTAACGACCTTAGTTAGGTCGTAGGTCGCTTCCTGTTTTAGGTCGTGTGTGTTGTAAGGTCGTGAACGACCTAGTGTGCTGTTGTGTGGAGTTGTACTCTATAAATAGGGGTGGTGTGGTCATTTGTGGGTGGTTGATTTTTGAATGAAACTTTGTTTGAGTACTTTGTGCCTCTTTTGAAATTGGTAGCTGGGTGTGATCTCCTATCTCCACTTTCGGCATTCGAGTGCGCTCGAATCAACGATTGTTGAAGCCAATTCACGGTATCAAGTGCGCTTGATCAACGTTTGAAGAATTGTAGATCTTCTTTCACGGTATCGTGCGTGATCGACGTGTCGAAAATAGCTAGAATTCGGTATCTTTGGATGATCAACGAATTTGGGCATTCGGTATCTTTCAATCCATCGATTCATATTACTTCATCTAATCATTCTTCGATTAGTTTGACACGAAATCTTCATTTCATCGTCACCGTATTAATTTCCGCTGCATCACAAATTCTCTAAAATGTAATCATCTTACGCTTCCAGCTTTCCATGCAATAGAAATGACATTCTAACAAACTCGCCATAATAGAATAATAGATAAAGTATCCTTGAGATGCATTTAATTCAAATTCGAAACTCATTTCTTTTTAAAAATGGTGCAATACTTCAGCTATTGAATGTAGAAAAAGCCATAATAGGGATTTGCAGGCCAATTCTTTAAAAGTAATCATATTCTGAATATATCTTTTAAACGTTTTACATTTGATATTTCTTGTCATAAACTATACTTATATCCCAACAGAAATTCAAAATCGTCATATTTGTTATTTGCATATCTTAAAAGTATACCTTAAACGTTTCTCAAACACTTTTAAATTGTGAGTAAAAAAAGATATTAAGCATTTTTTCCTTGCAAAAAATGATGAGTAGACTAAAATTATCAATGAAATAACTTCTAGAAAATGATAGGAACTTACCATCGAAAATTGCATAAGTATATCAAATTGCTAAGGAAAGACACATCTTTCGTTTGTATCCAAATTAAAACCTAGATATAAAAGAACCCAAATAAGACTTCATCAAAAATTTAATTGAAACTTGTAAAAATTGACAAAAATTAAATTGAAATCGATGTCGAAAGTAAATCAAAGGAAGATCCTTGTTGTACTCGTGCCGTAGCCACTATTCCCAATGTAGGTAGGTAAGCTACCTCTTGTGTGTAGCAGGACGAAGGCAGATCCACGCTGTACTGATGCCGATAGCTTCCTACGATTATACTCAGGTAATAGTGGTGGAAGAATCTAGGTGGAAGAATTGCCTAGAAATATAGTATTTTTTATTCTAGTTTACACAAAAAGGATGAAGCGGGGATAAAGGTAGGGAAAGGGAAAAAAATATAAAATGCGGCTGTTCATTTCAGAAAATATCAATGAGGCTTGTGTGCCCTTGAAATGCAACTCTATAATAATATAATAGTATAGATTATTATTAATTAAATTAAATTAATAATTAATTTATTATCATTATTTAAAATGAAAAAGAAAGTAAAAACATCCTTGTTATTTTGATAAATTCGCTTTAAAACTTCATTAATTAAGATGATAAATTAATTTCAAATGCCTTTAATTGAAAAGGGTAAATTACCTTGAAAACATCATTAATTCAATTAATTAGTAATATTTGAGTATAATTAACTAAATTAATTATAAAAAAAATTAAATCTCATTATTTAAAAATGATTAATTAATTGTAAAAATCGTTGAAGGAAAGATTAATTAAAGTAACAAAAAATTGATTAAATTAAAACCGTTAATTAAAAAGGTTAATTAATTTAAAAACATCATTAATTCATTGATTAATTAAATTTAATCCACCATTATTAAAGGATTAATTCTCCTTACACATCATTAAATAAAATGATTAATTAGTTTAAACAATCATTAACGAAGTAATTAGTTAAATTTAAAACATATCATTAACTAAGTAATTAGTTAACCATGATCCTTATTAATTAAATAATTAAATAAATTGAATAATCTTTATTAAATGGTTAATTACTTTTGAAAACATCGTTAATCAAAATCTTTCTTAACTTATAAAATAATTCCAAGCATGAAGATGAAACTAAATGGTTCCGATAAAAAGTGATTTTTCGAAAGTGCTGATATAGCGATTATCGCTATACGGACAGTTCGGCAAATAAATTTATGGCATTATCATTATAGCCAAGAATTACATAGTAAGGATATGAGCATATGTACATGGTAATTTATAATAATACAACATATATAAAACTTTTGCTAACAATATAATTAACATTAGCCACTAACTTTTCATATCGCTTACTACATGCAAACTATCTTTCAAATGCGTCAACTTTTTGCAACATGAACCAAACCAACTACCAAACAATCACTACTCATATACAACAAGCATTCATTGATAAATAATATGAGCATTAAAATAGCTTAAAAACTTTGGTTATAAGGATGGAGTTTTACTCATAACAACGCAACTGAACTAAGCCGAACTCCTACAACAACTTGCCAACACACGAACTATGCTTCACTCCACTAAAGCTTGGACTTTTAGGCCCTTAGATGGGATGTTTGGGTTTGGTCATGGGATGTTTTTGGATCGGCCGTGGTTGAAATGGGGAGTTAAGGTGTTGTTTTGGTAAGTAAAGTGATGTAGAGTGTTTAAACTTGGTTTTTAGAATATATAAACTAGTTTTTGTCTTAGGAATTATGTTAGGTGGCCATGGAAGTATGGATGAGTATATTAAGAGTTAGGAATTTCAGAAGTGGAAACGAAGAAGTTAGAATGTAAAGTAGGAAACATGAAGAGGTTGGAGTATATATAGGCATAGAAAGTGCAAAATTACCAAAATGCCCCCAAAGGACATAAGATTCACTCAAAATGCACCATATCTCCCCCTCCCTCACCTTGCATACGTTGGTCACCCCCTTATATACCCCTAAAATAGGCTAGCTTCAGGATGTGTGTATATGGGTATGGTTTTGAGGTATGACATGAGATGTGATAGGATTTAAATATACATTCTTATAAACTAATGCATAAATGGTCACATTAAGTATTAATTTAAACTAAGCATGATAGTTGAGCACTAACAACTAATTATCTTATCATGTCATGTCCATATATGTGTGCATATGTACACAAATATGCACAACATTTTCTGACGACTTTTCGATGCCAAAAAGTTTTAATTTCGAAAAACGATTTTCGATCACATTTTCCATTTTTATTTCAACTAACATTTTAGTAAACATATTTTGAAAATGATTTTGACATCATTAATTAATATTTTAAAAATGTTTATTTGGTAATTAAAATCCATTATTCAATATTTAAAAATGATTTAAATATTCAAATATAAAGTGGTAATTTTATGGGTTGTTACAATCTCCCCTTTAAAAGAATTACGTCCCTAAAATTATTACGAAGTGGAAGAAGTAATAACCAACCTAAGAAAAATCAATTTACTTACTCAATTTTCAATAAATTTGATTAGTTTTATTTTCCTTAGTTATATTATTTCTATCATAAGCACATGCAATATAAACAACTATAACCACCATACGCAATTAGGTAACATGATGCAACCAAATGAAATATAACAAACATATGCAATAAAAAACAGAGAATACTCTGTAATACTTCTATGTATCCAATGTTTTCAAATTACTTTCTACATTTAGAACTAAATGCTCGGGTTTATAATCAAATTTTATTTTCAAATTCCTAAAAAGGAAGTATATCAAAAACTAAGATCAAAATGTCAAGGATGGGGTCCTCCAAACAAAATAGATTAAACTCTAGAATCGAAACAATATAGAGCTTCCAGTGGTTTTCCGGTTCCTCCTAAAATAGCAACTAGAGCAAATAATCTATTTATTTCTTGAATTTTCCCAAAGATCACTTTTCAAAATCACCATGATTTAGGTCCTAATAACAAGAATTCAAAAACCTTGGTTTATAGATTTAAACTTTATAAACTATGGTATATAAGATCACACAATCAATCAAATTCCATAAGGAAAACCTAAGACTTAACATTATTTTAAAATGTCAAATGAGTAACAAACAAATCTTATCTTAGGTTCAAAACTTACTTGATTGCTTAAGAATATAAATAATTTCCTAAATGTATCATTTTTCTCAGTATCCTTTGGTTATTTCTTAGAAGATTACCTATGCTCTTTCAGACAAAAGTGAAAGTCACTCTCTAAAATTATTGGTTTCTTAACTATATCAATATTTCCAAATCACTTAAATTGTATTTTTATTCAATACCAAAATCATTATGAATTATTTCATAAACTTTCATCTAAGTTTAAAAATATTTTACAAAGTATTTTCTTTATAAAACATCAGATACTAACTTATTCCACTTTTTTTGTTTGTATAATACTCTTTTATATCCTAAGAGTACATACAATTACAAATTTTATTTTACTTTTCATAATTTAGGAGAAGATCTAATCAAAATTTTAGTATTTTAAAACCGAGTCAACCTCTCGACCTCTTTATCTTAGAGTGTTAAAATAGACGATGTTTATGGGCTGATCCAAAACAACGAATAGTCTATACCACTTACATGTTCTAAAAAAAGCAATGGTTTTAATGAAAAAATGTCTATTAAAACCTTCCTACTATTTTATCTTAAGGTTATAATATATGATGTTTACGGACTAGCCCAATAACACCAATTAGTTTACACCGCTTAGATGCTTAAATAAAATCTATATTTTTGATAAAACGATGTTATCAATACATTCCTATCCAATCTAACCCACTTAAATCAGTGTTAAATTATCCCTTATCTTATCTGAAGGTAAAAAATCATTTATCAAAATAATTTCGTATCAGAATTAATTTTTATTTTGAAAGCAATTCCCTACTAAGGGAACTTAAAGATTAAATACCAAGTTATAAATTTCAAAACTCATCCTTGAAAGCATGCTAAATATATTTCTTTTATGAAATAACTTCAAACAATTTTATTTACTAAAAATCACTTTGGATTCGTTTGGATTTTTGACTCATTTCTATCGCACAATGATAAAAGAGAATAATTTACTAAGTATACCACAACGTTCAGCAACATCCGATCGTCACTTAGAAGATTATTCAGATTACCACAAAACTAACCGAAATGTTTTTCTTCAAATTATTCAAAGAAAAAACATTTTGATTAAAAATTCTTTTCCAAAATATATATATTTAGAGATATTTCAAAATAATACTACTTTTCTCGAACTTTCTTGAAATCATTTCAAACAATTCCAGGATTTAAATTTTCCAAAATCTCTTTAAAATGTTATTTTTAAAAGACAAACTTATAATACTAAGTGTATTAAAACATGGGTAAAAAGTAAATGTCATTTTAAACATCGTTTACTAAAATCCCAAAATAATTTACACTTAGCTTTATTTATAAACAATTCTATTCAAAGTTCTCATTTAAAAACCATCATCTATTAATTTAAAACAATATTTATTATCTCAAAGGATAATAAAACAATTTAAATACCTTTATAAAATTTTTAAAACAATGTTAATCATCCTAGGGGATGATTTATAATACTCTTTTACAAATCTAAAGCTATATTAATCATCACTAAAGATAATTAATCAAATTTACAATTTCCTTTGATAAACAAATCAATTATCTTTAATAAAATAGTTAATTACTTTCAAAACACTTTCATCGGATTAGTTAATTTACTTTGAACTCATTTGTTAGATCAATTAACTAACTTAAAATATCATTTATCAAATAATTTATTAAATTCAAATAATCATTAATTAAAATGGATTATTAATCTCAACTATCATTAACTAAATGATTTATCAAAATTAACATATTATTGATCAAAACAATTAATTGGATTCAAATTTATCATTAGTTAAATTGATTAATTACATTTCAAGAATTATTGATTAAAATGATGTAGTTAAATCCAAACATCATTAATTAAAATGAATAACTAAATTTCAGAACACTATTATTTAAAAAAATTAATTAAATTTAACCAATCATTAATTAAAATGATTAATTGTAGTTCATTATCAATAATTAAATTGATCAAATTAAATTCAAATCTCATTAATCAAAAAGATTAATTAGTTTTAAACATCATTAGTTAACATGATCAATTAATTTAAAATATCATTAATAAAAATGATTAACGAATTTTAAACATCTACTTTTGTGAAAACATAAGCTTAAGCTCAAACACACATAAAAGGGTTTAGGGGATGATATTCCGTAAATGAAGGTATAACGAAAATCCCTATAACGATATTTAAACAGTTTAAATGGAATATCAAGATTAATTTCTATTAAACATCCAGTTTCCAAACGGAAATTCAACCAAACAATCAATCAAACAATTTAACTAACGTCCAAATAATTAATAATAGTTTATAGCATCATAGATCTCATATAGTAAAATTGAATGTGAGTTAAACTCGTATTTAAATAGTTCTCCTTTATTATAACTAAATTTTCTCATATATTTATCCTCTAAATGTATTATCTTACCATTTAGATTATATTAAACAACTTTTTATTAAAAGTTGACTTTGAGCTTAATACTATTAAAAGATAACTTTTAACTTAACCCTTTCACCAAAAACCTTATAGTAAAACCGTGAAACTGAATTCACAAGGGGTTCGTTCTCTAGGTTCCCTAGTTCCTCTTTACCTAACCTATACCTTACAAAGGAAAAAATTTTATGAACTTATTCAACAATAGTTAATGCTCAAACTGGACGAGCATAACTAAACAAATCCTAAATGATAACAATAAAATATTATCATTTCCTAATAATCTACTCATCAATATAGCTATATTAATTTTGAAAATCTCCCTTTGATATATATAAAATATACTCCTAGGCAGAATTATTTCATTTACCATTTTAAAACAATATTGTATCGGTTGGTCTAGTTCAAGTGTTTAAGAATCCCTATCAATAATGTTGATTAGAAGCATTGACCTGAATTCATATCCCACTTAACGGATCAAATAACACAATATAAAACATTTTTATAACACTAACAAATATGCACTCAATATACATATTTATATTCTCAGAATTATCCCATGACATTACTAATCCTATCCTTAAAGAGTTCACCCCACTAGGGCTTTTTGATTTGCTAAACCTAAGCTACGATACCAGTTGTAACGACCTACCTCTCTGACCCTTGGGAACGATGCTTAATACATCCATGGCATTCATGTGCCACTACCAAAGCGTTTGAAAGACAAGTTGTCATGGGGTGAAATAAAGAACAAAACAAGAAAAAATCGAAAAAAAAACTCATGATGGAATGGTCACATATAACACAAAATGATATAGTACAAAAGGTTACTTATTACATGTAACTATCAGAGTTAAACAAAATACTACATCTAATGGATTTGTGGGTATACATTATGACTTGTCAGCTTTAGATGCAAAAAAAATCTTCATAATCATACAACAAAAATAAATAACTAGATAACTAAGGAGTTGTCGGCTCAATCACCATCTTCAAGGAACTCTAAAGAGATACCTATTATTCTCGGACTACTCAAATATAATTGAGTACCCGAAAGTTTAGGGATAATAAACAACTCGAGTCAAACAATATTCTGGTATGAGTAAAACCTTGAAACAAAAGGGAACGTATTTAACAATTATACGTGGAACCATGCCACTAACGCAGAATGGGTTTTCTCCTTTATAAACAACAACCAAACATAAGAATGGAAAAGAACAATAGGAAACAAATCCAAACATAGATGATGGGCATAAATAGTATAAAGATCCATAGTTGAAAGAATGGAAATATTCTGAACAAAATCCAAACTAGACAGAATAGATAAACTTGATAACAGTCCAAACTTAATTGAATGGACAAAACCTATAATTAAAAATCGAGAAGAGTGGTTGACTCTTCCCATTGCAATTAAAAAATAATAACTCGTAGTTTCGAATCAAATAAGGAAAGAAAAATTTCTAACAAATGACTAGAAAGTTGCACCACCTTTGAAGTATACCTCTAGTAATATACTTATGAGAATCTCAAGTACTCTGTGATACTTCTCAGAAATGTACCAGCCGAAGCCGGCCAAACCTTATCGAGTATCCGAATTTTTCACATGTTAATGCACAATTAAATCCAATCTATATGAGATGTGAAATACCCTTTTAATGGGAGCAACCCCAAATAGCTAGACGTCCTTTTACGCTTTGGGTTCAGTCATCTACCGACAAAGGGTAACAAAGCTTAATGGAGCAATGAATCGTCTTAGAATAACGATAATAAAGAAGCTGAAGTAACAGATAGTTGAGAAACCAACTATTAAGGATATAAAATGATCTTTTATGGAAATTAAGTCTTATATACCCCTCAACACTTGTCAATTTCAAACTTTTTCTATTCCCTAGTTAACAATAATGCTGGACAAGTCAAGGTAATGTTACCTCAAGTCATGTCCTACGACCATTGTTAACTTTTGAAATAAGGAAAAGTCTACCCATCAACATTTAGTGTTGAGTACACAAATAAACCGTTTCCATATAAGTGATATCGCTTTATGGAACTTAATTCAGTTCCATAACCGAATCAAATGTTTACTTTTAAAATGGAATTCGTGCTTGGCTTATCAGAGTATTAGGTTTAAAACATTTTGTTCAAAGAATTTACTAACTTTGAAACATCATTATAAAATGGATTTAATAACTTAAAACATCCTTATAACATTTATTAATCAACTTTAAAACTTCATTAATTCAGTTGATTGATTGACTTCAATAGCCTTTGATTCAAAAGAAGTTAATCACCTTCAAACACCAATAATTTAATTAACTAGTAAAAAATTAGTTATAATCAATTAAATTAAATAACTAATTTATTATCATTACTTAAAATGAATAACAAAGTAAAAACATCCTTGTTACTTTGATAAATTCACTTTAAAACTTCATTAATTAAGCGGATAAATTAACCTCAAATGGCTTTACTTGAAAAGATAAATTACCTTAAAACATCATTAATTCAATTAATTAGTAATATTTAATTATAATTAATTAAATTATTTAATAAAAAATTAAATCTCGTTACTTAAAATGATTTATTAATTATAAACATCGTTAAAGGGGAGATTAATTAAAGTTAAAACAAGTTGATTAAATTGAAAAGCTATTAATTAAAAAGATTCAACAATTTAAAACAGCATTAATTCATTTATTAATTAACTTTTATCCGTCATTATTAAAAGATTAATTATCCTTAAACATTATTAAATAAAATGATTAATTAATTTAAATAATCATTAACCAAGTAAATAGTTAAATTTAAAACACATCATTAACTAAGTAGTTAGTTAACCTTAATCCTTATTAATTAAATTAGATAATCATTATTAATATGGTTAATTACTTTCTAAAACATCGTCAATCAAAATCTTGCTTAACTTATAAAACAATTCCAAGCACGAAGATGAAACCAAATGGTTCCAATAAAAACTGATTTTTCGAAAGTGACGATATAGCGACTATTATTAAACGAGAAGTTTGGCAAACAAGTTTATGGCATTATCATTACAATCAAAAATTACATAGTAAGGATATGAGCATATATACATGGTAATTTACAATATTACAATATATCAAACATTTGCTAACAATATAATTTACTTTAGCCACTAACTTTTCATATCGCTTACTACAAGCAAACTAACTTCCAAATGCGTTAAATTTTTGTAACATGAACCAAACCATCACTAGGCATATACAACAAGAAATCATAGGTCAATAATATGAGCATCAAAATAATTTAAAAAATTTGGTTATAACGGTGGAGTTCTACTCGTAAAAATGCAACTGAACTAAGCCGAACTCCTACAACAACTTACCAACACACGAACTATACGTCCCTCCACTCAAGCTTGGACTTTTGGGCTCTTAAATGGGATATCTGGGTTTGACCATGGGTTGTTATAAGCTTGTCCATGGTTGAAACGGGAGTTAAGGTGTTGTTTTTTTACAAGTAAAGTGACGTTGAGTGTTTAAACTTGGTTTTAGGAATATATAATCTAGTTTTTGTCTTAGGAATTGCTTGAAGCCGCCATGGAAGTATGGTTGAGTATATAAAAAGTGTTAGGAATTTTAGAAGTGGAAATGAAAAAGTAAGAATGTAAAGTAGGAAACATGAAGAGGTTAGAGTATATATGGGCATAGAAAGTGCAAAATTACCAAAATACCCCAAAGGACATAACCTTCGCATAAAATGGACCACATCTTCCTCTCCCTCACCTTGCATACGTTGGTCACCCCCCTCCCCCCCCCAACATGCCCTTAAAATAGGCTAGCTCCATGATATGTGTAGTTGGGTATGGTTTTGAGGTATGGCAAAAGTTATGATAAGATTTAAATATACATTCTTATAAACTAATGCATAAATGGTCACATCAAGTATTAATTTAAACTAAGTGTGACGACCCGCTATTTTGGACCATTCACATCCGCACATGTCGGACTTGAATAACTAAAAATACCGAATTGTTAAGTTAAATTTGGCAAAACTCAGATATACAGTAAATAAATAATCATAGAATCACAAACACAGAGTAATAATATGCAACGGAAACAAAAGATAGTAGTTCATGAAGCTACTACATATAACAGAGTTAAATAAGTTACAACAGAGGTCTCGAATACAATGGTCAAACACAAGAAACAGAATATATCACAAGAATCAACTGAATATCTGAAAGCTGGATAGATAGCCGGATCTCCAAGCGAAGCTCCAACTCCAAAGGTGTGTCTAGAATACTGGTATCCTCAGTCTGACCCAAGCGTAAAGTAAAACACAAACACTCGAGTCAGGATTAACATTCTTATATCAATAAATCCAACTCAAGTGAAATAACAACTGAAATACAAGTAACTCAAAGGACGTTGGAATAACCATCCTCTAAGGATCCGTTAAACTATCTACTATGTAGTAATATACGCTAAATAGATAATGCCTATCAGTAATATAGAGTATCAAAATAGTGTTAAGGCATTACGATTATCCCCCTTAACACATTTTATATAAGTGTCATAGTCTATACAACACTGTAAACTCCACCGTAAACTAGTGGGATATCAGGGAGTACTCCATAGGTATAACACACAACAAATTTGTAGTGGTCGCGTATATATGGATACAAGTATGACAAGGCACATGAGGCAATACCCAAGGTAGTGAAACTACCATTTGCGTGATCCAGACTGGTGAGAACGCATCGCCGCAATGATCGCAACACCACGAAACAACAGTCCTAAAATTTCGAGGGTGCACAAATCAATAACAAGTGATGAGTATTTTTCGAAGAAGTGTGTTCGCTCGAGGTGGCTAACCCCATTTGGCCCGGCACGGCTCCTGTTTTAGTCATTTCCAATTTGACACAAGTGTTAAGACTATCCATTATCGTTCTCTTTCTTCAGTCGTCGCGTACACCATTCCAACCACTTCGTTCTGGATCACACTCCGCGTATAATTATTAAAGTGATTTTCAGTTTAGACGGAGAATATGTCCACAACCGATTCCGGTCTCTTTAATAACTTTCGTAATTATTACACCGATTGGTCATTTAACAAATTTTAAAACCAAATCAATTTCAATTCAATTAGAATTTGTAAACCAACATTCCATTTGTCTTCCTATATCAATTTCCATAATTTACGTTTCAAAACTTCCAAATAACTATTTCAAAATCTTATAATTAAATTTCAATTCTTATTTAAACAATTCAAATATTGATTCAAGGTCGTATATAAATTTCATTCCGTAATCATTTAAATGAATTTAATTTAACATTCAAATCAATTTAAATCCATTGATCGATTTCGTTCAATAATCATTTAAATTAAGTAAATTTATCATTCAAAATAATTCCAATTGAATTTCCAATTCATTAAATCAATTACTTAATTTTCTATCCTAAGTCAAGTTCATTTGGGTATTCATCATTTCAACCTGATTCCATTTCAATTCAAAAAAAATCAAAGCATAGCAAAGGGAACTTGCAGTATGATAACTGGGACGATGTCAAAGTAAATAAACAAGCAATAACAACAATAAATAACTATCCATTAATTAATTCAAATAATCCCGAAATAATCGTATTAATTTACATTGTTGTTTGTGCAAATTAATATAATTATTTCTAGAATCTACACTATCATTTCATGTAGATTATTACACTAATATTAATACCGTTCTTCACCTGATATAGGTACTAAGAAAGAAGATTGTACAGTATAAAGATTCAAGTATCAAGATAGAAGACTCATGAGTATCAAGATTATCAAGAGTTCAAGATTTCAAAGTTAAGTATTTTTTTATTATTAGGAATTTTGTTAAAACTCATAGAAAAGCACCGGCATCTTAAAATCCAATTTATTCATGGAATGGAATCCACTTCGAGCATGTTAAAGGGATGGAACCCTAAGTAGGATGGAACCTACGAAAAATCTAGTGGAACATTGTTTTGTATCCACTAACTTTGTATTCAAAATGATTTTTCAAAATTATATCCTGTTTTCAAAATGTTTTTAAAACTTACCTTTTAAAAAATTCAAAACCCTCTATCCTGATTTTAAATAATTTTAGCCTCAAAAATTATCTTTAATTTCAAAGTCAAATTACTCCTGATTTTAAACTGTCTTTTAATATAATATATTTAACTTTTAAATATTTTTACTTATATTTAAAATATAAAATTAGAGTTAAATTCTATATATATTACTCTCTATATTTACTTATTAATTTTAACTATATTCAAGTATATTTATAAAGTTTAAATTAGTTTTAATATAAGATAAAGGTTATTGTCAAAGAAAATCAAAACATCAAAAAATGCTTTGGGAAGTCGACATGCCTATATACCCCATGTCGACATGGTGTTAATTGAGTTCAAAAATTAAATTTCAAAAGAAGTGTTTGTTCGCCATAAATCTTCACGAATGGACATGCATGTTATTTTTCTATAAATAAGGGTTAGTTTCAACGAATTTCACATCAGATTTTCTGGTTTTTCACTCCTCTTCTTCTTCCACTTTTCTTAATACATATTCTTATCTTTACTCTGCCGAAATCAACATTGAATCGAACTCGATTACTTCTAGTTTGATTCTCTATCACTCTCTCTACAAGATTCTCAGTGTTATTCAGAGTTATAGACTTCTTTGTAATCTATTAAGCGAGAAAAGGTGTGATTGTAGCCTTGAAAATCAATCAAGAAAGAAAAGGTGTGATTGTAGCCTTGGTAAATCAATTGGGTAAACTTATGGCCCGGAAATCAAGTATCTCTACTAAGAGGATCGAAATTCTGGAGGGTGTACCTCGTACCCTTGAAACCGAGGGTGTAATTGTACAATTGCGTTAGAAAGGAAATCCGTACTTGTGTTGCGGGACTAGATGTAGGGTAACTCCGAACCAGTATAAAATCCGGTATATTCTTTCCTTTACTGCTTTTATTTTATTTCTGCATCTGTGTTTTCTTCTGTGATCATATCGGTGTCTGTATATTGCATACATCGGTGTCTAAATTAACATAAATCGAAAAAGAATTAGTAATTCTTTATTAACACTATTCATCGCCCTCTAGTGTTAATCCTAGCCTTAAGATCCGTGATCCGCATTATTCACATATACAACTAAAACCGTACAGGACGCGTATTGTTTCTTTGGATTTCCAACAAATGGTTAGGCTAAGGAACTTCCTGGGCTACAGGGGTACGCCTCTGGAGGGACGCCCCGAGAACCTAACCGAATCTCTACGAACATAAGGCCGGGTTACCTCTGTAATTAGGTAACTACTAAACGAGCATGCCATCCCTTGGTCATTAGTGACCTTTATCCGAGAACTCTTAACTACAAAGAAACAACCACAAAGTAATGAATTTGCAGTAACCACATATGTTAAATATCTAGGCTCCATACCATGACACCACCCTTTTCCAAAAGGGAATGGACATGCCCTAAAGGGCGCGACCCTCATAACCTTGCCGCATCTTTCCTATTTCAACAATTTTCGGGTCGTGAGGTCCTGATCCAGTCTCGTCCACAAAGCTACTCTTTACGCAAAAGCCATGCTTTGGTCAACAAATCATGAGCAGCACTTCGTATGCCATATTACCAAATTGGGAATGTATCACTAGTAACCATCAACTACATAACTCTGAGCTCGTACGTCTCAAAGAAGGGTGTTAAACTAAGATAATAAATTCTCCACCACCAAACATAAATGTATTTGATAGAAACCAGCTTTATATCTCAAAGTGTAACGTCAGACATACATCCATACATGTCTGTTCCGGGTTCGAACAGAACCGAAGGCACATCACAAAGAAGCCCTTGCAATCTGGGTATTCACAATCCCGATTGGACTCCCATCACATATGGAGATCTCTATACTGTAGCTACTCAGTGCAGAGTCATTCGATGGATAATCCTTTCGTTCTCGAAAATACCAGATCTTCACCACCGGTCTTCAAATGCCATCCATGACGTCGTATCATTATTCGGAATGGGTTATATGACACAAGGTCCTCTCCCGGCTAAACCGAATAATGAACGCAATATTTAAAAACATATGGATATTGGAATCTTAGTTAAGTCACAACTTAAAACCCAAAAATCTTTTTTCAAATGGTTTAAACAAATTACCATTTCAAATATTTAAACAAAAGATTCACTTCACAAAGTTCACCAATCTTTCACAAAGATTCATTCACAATATTTAAACAATAGATCTATCTTTGAGATCCTCTTTTGTTTGAAAACAAAGTTCACCACAAAGATTCCTTCATAGCTTTCAAACTATTTTCATTTCAAAACTTGAAATCCTTTTCAACAAAAATTGGAAATAGCTTTCGTTATATGAAAGCTATTATTATTTGAAAACAAGGGTTTTCGTTTCGGAAAAATCCGATCAAATATGCACAAGTTATATCCTTTAAAATATAAACTTGGGTTAAATATAAATTTCCAAAATAATACCTTTAAATTAATTTAAAGATGGTTTTAAAATCCATATATATACATATATATATATATATATATATATATATATATATATATATATATATTATATAACTTGTATAAATCTTTCAAACCATAGGTTTCCAAAATAATTTCAATACTTAACAAGATTTAGTATATTAAACTTAATTTCAAAACTTTCTTTCCAAAAAATTTCCATACTCAACCCAATTACATTTCCAAAACCATTTGGATTCAAAATTCAACTTTTAAACAAATAATATTTATATTCAAAATATCTGTGACTTAGCCGATTTCTGGTGAAATCCATATTTGTGTGTGCATAGTGTAGTCCAGGGGTTTTACACAATAATGCAACATCATCAATCATCACAATCCAAACATAGAAATTTTGATAAGCTGTATAATACTATAACGCTTATCTTCATTGACAGATTCACGGATAAATAATATAAATTTGTCACAGACAAATAAATTACATTCATCATAGCTCACAACAAAATAATTCATATCACAGATCATCACACATCAGGGACATCAAACAATACAACATCCAATAAAATCCAAACATCCATAAGCAAGATCAATTAATTATCTGATTAATTTAAATCAGATTAATTACTTATGAATAAACTACTAATCCTGGTTAATTAATATTAATTAATTACAAACTATTTAATTAATTATCATTTAATCATTTATTAATTATCCTTAATTAATAAATTAATTAACCTTTAATTATAAATTAATCAACCTTAATTAATAAATAAATCAACTTTAAATCATTAAATAATTAGCCTTTAATTATTGGCAAGGCCGACGGGGTTGAATGGACCTCGACCATTTTATTGCAACACCGAAGAGAACATTACAAAGCAACAACAAAGAGCAAAGGCTCAAAGAAAACGGAGAATACACGGTCAACAAGCACTAAGGAAAAAAACAAAAAGGAAAATAAAACTAAAACACAGCAACTACATAGAAAAGGGCAGACTTATTCCAGGATCATAGGCGAACAACATCATCATTGTTGATTCAATTTCATGCATGATCCACATCTTGAAGTTGGTAGAAGTTTTAGCATTAGCAACATCAAAAACTCTATAGTTGCGTTCTTTCCACACCTCAGATAGAAAACACTTCAGCACTATTCCAAATCTCCTTTTTCTATTTAGTTTATTACCTGTTTCTATTTAGTTTATTAGCCTTTAATTATTCAATTATCCTATAATTAATTATCCTTAAATTAATTAACCCTTAATTAATCACCATTAAATAAATTATCCTTAATTAATTACATTAATTAATTAATCCTTAATTAGTTATCATTAACTAATTAATTACCCTTAATCAATTATAATAAGTGATTATCTCTAATCCCTTATATTAATAAATCACAAATTAATTACATTGAGTAATTTTCCCTTAATCACTTGATTAATAAATTTTAATCATTAATTAATTACTTTTAATTAAGTAATTATCTTTAAGTAATTAATTACCTTTAAATTAATTATATAGTTATCATTAACGAATCTTAGTTGATTGATTATCCTTAATTAATTACAATTAAGTAATTACACCTTAATTACTTATACTAATTAATTAACCATAAATTTATCAAAGATAAATCATTATCTTAATTTATTTCTCAATTGTCATTTAAGTCCTTATTTAATAAACCTTGAAAAAAAATTAATTCTTATTAACATAAGAATTTAACTTAAAACCCTTTAAGTTACTAAATAATCAAAATCATTTCATTTGCTTAATTAATTATTTAATGATCATTATATCCTTGAAAATACTTGTTCCCTAACTAGCTTTGAAAACTTGCTTTTAAAATTTGATTAAATCATTTACTAAAACTTAATAAAAATTCATTTACACAATTTTTAATCCTTTAACGATTACAACTACCCGAGCCCACAACACAAACTACCCGAACAATCGCTCGAGCACGAACCCGAGGCACCACTTCAACTTTCCCGAACCATTTTCAAATTTTACTGAGAAAAACTTCATCTTCCGAACTACCAAAACCACTTCCAGATCCAACGTGCACCATGTACATGCACCATTGATCGAAGCCACTTCGATCATCGTCGCGATTACCCACACGTCGTCAACAACTACTACGACCCAAACGACCACCTAGCTCCGACCTACCACGCCAGAAATCAAAACTATTCTATCGACTCAAACTAGAACCAACCCATTAGCCAAAAATCTCTGCCGTTGACGATCTCGGCCATCTGAACACGAGCCACTAAGCCCAAAGCTTAGCCACGTCACGATGCATCGACCCATCTACTCGTGATCAATTCCGATCAACCATCGACGACGGAAACATTTCGAAAAACACTACGACCAAAACACGGTCTAACCCTATTTCGTCGCTGCCCAGCCGCCTCGACCTCTTATAAAATAAATCATCATTTTTCCCTTGATCCCCCTTCTTCAAGCTACCACCAGCCTTAAACACTACGACCATCACCTCAGCGATTATCGTAGATCGACGAAAACCCATAATCCATTTAATTTATAAATTCCCAATATGTATAAAATTAAAAATTATGAAACATTTATTAAAATTCATTAACTTCTACCACGAATCAAGTTGTAGAATCAAAACTCAATTTCGAGACAACTGATTTTTCTGCTTTGGGTTAATTTTAACTATAATCCCAATTTTTGAATTAATCATTAACTTTAAATACTTGAATTCATTTTTAAAATTGATGTTACAGTCTTACAAACATTTTTCATTTTGAAATCAAAGTCTAAAATTTATTATGCAAAGAGAAATTTGAATTTTCTTTTCTTTTCTTAATATATATATATATATATATATATATATATATATATATATATATATATATATATATTCAGTGGTAAGTAGGCTTGCAAACAGACATGCATACTTCTACAGTCTTTATATGTTCATGCAATTAGATTTTTACATTCATACAAACCATCATACTTTCAAGTATTATCAAACATCCAGATAAAATAATAGATTCAATAGGTTTGCTCACTTGGAACTGGAAGCAAAGAACAGAGAGTACATGCTTTTTTGAAAAACTGGAAGCTTTATTTTGTACTTGAACTTTGATAATCTAGGTTGTAATTTGATTGCTGAGATGATCTGTTAAACCGAATCAGCTGCTTTTGAATTTGAACTTCCATATTATAAGATTCGAAACTTGTTTTTTTTTCTTCTGTTTCTAGGTTTGCTTATTTAATCTGGATCTTGCTTTCCAGGTTGTAATTTGAAATCGGGCTTTTGTTTTTGAATGAATTGCTTTCGGATTTGAGACGTTGTTTGATTTACTAAATTGACTTTATTGCTCCCGGGTTTGCTTCAATCCTTGTTCACAGGTTTTAAATTTCTTGAGTTTGATTTCCAGGTTGAAGCTTCTCATATTTTTTTTCGAACTGTAGTTTTTTTCTTGTTTTTTTCTTTTGAACCAAATGAAAGAAAGAGGAGATTATGATATATATATATAACTTTTATTTTCCCTTACTATTATTTTCAAAAATAAAAAGAAATGTTTACAAACCAAACAGACACTTGTCTTTACAAAAATTAAATTCTTAACACTTTTGATTACAAATCATATTTGGGTAACACATGCTAATGCATGTGATCTCAACCTTACACTTGTAAAAATGAAAGAAATTTGTGTTTAGCCATTGTTTTAATTAATTTATAATTTAAAAAAAATCCTTTTTCATTTTTATTTACGAAACATGTTTTGCTTCATAATTTCGATTTAGTTTATATATATATACACGTTTTATATACCTTTCTTATTTTAAATATTACATTGATTTTAAAAGATATGTTTCTACAAACTAATGTTTTATCTTTATATATTTTTAACTTTAAAGAATGTGATTTAAAATTAATCAAATATAAATAAATAAATATATAATATATATTTGAATTTTAACTCTTTGAATAGCTTTTATAATTTATTTATGTCAATTTCAAAATAAAACTTTCTAATCACTATATTATAAATACAAACCCAATTTTTTCTATTAGTATAAAGTTTCCAAATCCAATATATTATTCAAAACATTTATTTTTAAATTTCAAATTCAAAAATTAATATACAATCAATTTGTATTTATAAATGAATAAAGAAACAGATATCTTATTTAATTTGGAAAATATCATATTAATTCACCATTTAATTTAAAATTTTATTTTAGTTGCCAAGTTAAATTTTACTCAAAAACCGGGAATGTTACACTAACCACCGGATCAAACTATATCAAATTCAGGCTGCATGACCATAATTTGTTGCCACTTACAAAAATCACAGGTTGACCTTCCCATGGCCTAGGTCAACTGGTCATAGTCAGTTTGTGACCCCCTTAGGTCGAGCCATGTAGTGTAATCAAATCTGATTTCAAATGTTAGCCGATTTGGTTGATTTATTTCCTTTTTTTAGTTAATTCTGTCCATCTGTTTCCTTCATTACTTGGTCTTGTTCGATCCTTTCCCATTTATAAATTCTCTGAGATTTTAGTTTAATGTTAATATTTATTAACATCCATTCTTACCAATTGGCATTAATTGATTTTATTACCATACTAACATAGATAATTATTCCGACTCTAAAACTTCAAATGTTAATAGCTTTTCCAATTGAACTCCAATCGAAAACCATTATATATGAAATTTGGTCAGAAAATAGCAACGAATACAATGGTGCAAGTTTCATAGCCAAATTCTGACATTTAAAAAAAATCCATTTTTCACTATTTACTATTTATTAGTTAATTTCTTTTTAATTAAATAATGTAATAATATGGGGTGTTACGTACTAATACAATATCAAGTATATATAAAGTATCGACAACCTCCATAGAATGCTCTAGTTGTCCTAAAAGTGTATCCCCAAAAGCATTGGACTCTCGAAACATACTCAATGAGTACCCAAGAGTTATCGCGGCATAAAGAGACAAAGGCAAAATAAGGGTTAGATATAACTTCATGTATGAGGGAACCATCTTAAAAGACTGTATACTAGAACTATATATAGGAAGTACTAAGACACAAGTGGCCCTCTTCACAATCATCGCATAGGGATAACCAAGATTATCCATAAATAAGTAAACTAAACCTATCAAAAAGATAGGAAAACATACCATAACCTAGTCTTATCCTGTAATCAATGATTCATCATAACTGATATAATGTGATTGAAATGTAATAACACACTATGATAAAAATAGCCCAATCATCCAAAAGTTGGGTAATCACAGTATAAGTTTATAACAAAGTACTCAGGAATGATAAATATAGCAATAATAGCAATAGTAACATTAGTTAATCAATAGCACGCACAATAAAGCAATAAGGGACAACCAAAGAATACAAATTGATATTTGTCAATACGTATGGGTGGAGTCCACTATGGACATCTAATGTGATCCAATGATTCCTATTGATGTTCCAAAGTCAATAGAGTCGGTACCACCATGTACCGTATACCTCGAGCTATATATATAATGATGGAACTTGTATAGATATTATCATGTTCCTCATCGAGCATAGTTGTTATGATGTACTATATATACCTGAAACCTGTATGGGTATCACCGTGTCCCTTATTAAGCATAGGTGATGTCTATCCCACGTGTGGATCTCACTGTGTCCCTCATTGCAAATATATGATATCCAATCCTTTATATATACTTAGAGTCAATAGTCGGGAATCACCGGAGTGGGTACCTCAGTGTACGATAGAACTCGAGTCACATTTAGTGTCGTCAAATTCGTGTAAGCCTCACCGTATCCTATAGTGAGCATAAGTGATATATGACCTACTCTTAATATTCGAGACATATATGGATCACATCATACTCCATAGTGTGCATAAGTGACATGTGATCCACTCATAGATGATCGTCATCCACCGCCATATCCTGTAGTTAATGTAGGTGGTTTATGATTTATTCGCAAATCACTATCATCATCTACCAACACTATTTCCACTAATACAAGACCAATGCACAACACAGTCACTAATATAAGTCCGGTACAAAGTATAATAACTAATATATATCAATACTAGCTATGGTAGCTAATATAAGACCAATACAGTTCATCGAACTATGCATACCCCTAAGATAAACCCTGAAGGTAAGGATTGCCATGTTTGATAGTACATTCTCCTTGGACGTGATTGTGTGACCAATCGCTATACCGATCTTGTTCCCGATTGTCGTTGATCCTATAGGAACCACTTAAAATTTCATCCAAATCCCAAACTTCGCCCAACATTCGACCTCTCGGAGTAGCCTAAAGTTCCCCTAAGTCATGCCAAAACCTTACACAAGCTCGCATTAAAAATCAGGGAAGAATCATCGTAAAAATGCACCTAATTTGGGCTTTATCGACCAGGTCGACTCACCATCAATGGACCGAAGTTCTACTGTAACGAACATCCTTTTCGACCCTCAAAAGTCGACAATAATATATCCACGGTATTCATGTGCCGAGCATCCAAGTGCTGGAAAAAATGATTGTTTGCGCAAAAAATGGGCACACCCCAAAGTCGTATGAGTTGGTTGATTTTATGTTGTATTTAGTGATTTGGGTGATTTATGCAAATATATAAAAAGCAGGGACTAAACTGTAAAAGACACACAGATTTATAGTGGTTCGGCCAGAACGTGCCTACGTCCACTTTATATGTTATTCTCCTTTTTTCTTTAGATTACAAGTACAAAGCTTTGATTACAAGTATCTAAATGGCCGCAAACAATGATCATTGGGGTGAAAGGAAGAAAAGACAGAATAGAATCTCACATCGTAACGAGTAACATATAATATGTAACAGATCTTTACAAAAGAAATCTATAATATATAAACATCAATTAGAGTAAACAAACCTATCATCAGCCTGCATAGCTATAACAACTTATCCTTATAATTTGTGAAAAATACTACCCAAAAATACAACGGATATTAAATATACATGAATACGTCTTGGAGGCATCCAGCTCGTTTCCTAAAGCTCCAAAGCATCCATAACCAAACCTAAAATTTGCTCAAATTGACCCGAGCATTATAAGATAATAACACTCGGATCATTCTGCTAAACTAGAGTAAGAAGCACAAATCAAATGGATATTTAATGTTATAAAACTTTTAAAATAAAATTATCTTGTATGACCATGCCACACATAAACAGGGACGGGTTTTACCTTGTGGTAACCAAACCACTTCAAATAATAGATCAGTAATATTATAATAATGTGTAAGGTTAAAAATAAATATATAACATAGATGGAATGCTTGCATCTCACGTCCCAACATATTTGGACATGATTAAGCCCATGAGGAAATTATTGGAGAATGGATTCCATCAATGACAGGGCTACTGGGGTATCGCCCAACACAATACAAATCTAAAAAAATGTACCGAGGTTGAAAACCTTTCAACCCCTGCATGGTAAGATCAGTCTACCCCTTCTTGGATAGTACCAAATACGATCATCACCCCAGTTACTAGCCAACAACCGTATCGAGAAACTAATGGGTCAATATCGATCTAGATCGAGTGATGACCATACCCTAATGATACCGAACCGCATAGCCTTTTGGCATATCCGATATTTTAGTCATTACTGAGTGTGAGGCTAGAGGCTACATTTTATCTTTTTAACAAATCCCATGTGGAATACTAACATTACGCTCCAGGAAATAATGCAATGCTATACAAGTTGTTCAAGAGATGAACAAATCATAGGCACTGCTTCTATTATACCTATTTTGGAATCATCCTTAGGACTAGTAGGAAGTAGCCCCTGCACTTCAAAGAACTCGATCTACGATTCGATCATCTACAGGATGCCTCTAATTTCGAAGTGGTTTTCCAAAAATAGGTATGATCCTGGACTCTCTGAACCAATAAACGATGGTTTTCAAAACTAGCCAAGATTTCATAGTCGGTTATTTAACTATCAAATTAACAAACAATCAAATCAAAGATTAAATTTCATGTAGAAACTAGCCATGTTTAAGCATCTGAGCAACCACTAAACCTCTTTTGATTAATCCTTTCATTAATTAAAACCACATTCCAAATATTTGTATCAAAATTCCTTTTTCCAAAGATATATTCACAATCCTTCTCTACTCTGTTCACTACTTAAAAATATTCATATACATATCTCTACGATATAAGTATATTCACAAACCATTTCACTTTCAATACTTCAGAAAACTTTTCCATATACTTGTATCAACTTTATAAGTATATTCACAAAACACTACATTTTCTACATATAGAAATATTATTCCTTTTTCCAAAATCATATACCAGGCTTAAACAAATGTCCTTTAAAACATTTTTATTGCAAACCACAAAGAACTTTCCTTTTGTTGTAAGTGAATGGATAATTTGGAAATAAGAATGAATATACTTATCCTTAATTTTCGATTTCAAACTTGTACTATCCTTCGATTAACAATGTAGTTGGACAAGTTAGGGTACTATCCTCGCCTCGACATACATTTTAATTCTCAGGATTGTGACGAGTTTTCCTACCTCGAAATTTGATGTTAAGTACAGAAATAATGACTCTCCATACCATTATAATTTAAAATAATCGTTTATAGAAATAAAATCTCATATCCTATTATGAAATTCCTTTTTATAAATATTATTTATATTTATAAAATTCCTTTCATAAATCTCTTTCATATTTAGAAAACTCATTTCTATAAGTCGTTTGATATTTGCAAAACTCATTTCGGTAAATCTCTTTTATATTTACAAAACTCATGTCTATTTATAAAAATCTTTTACAAAGCTTCCTTTATTAAACTCCTTTATAAAACTCCCTTTGATAAAACTCCTTTTGTAAATTCTTTTATACTGAACACAAATCTTCGTTTTCAAAATAGGACCAAATATTCATAAAACGATCACTTTGTATATCGGTATAAATTCACAAATCTGATTTATTTTCCAATTTATCAAAATTATATCATTTCCCATTTATAAAATATCATTTAAAAATCTATTCTTTTATTTATAAAATACGAATTATAAATCGATCCTTTTATTTACAACATTTTATACAAAATGTTTCATAAATATTTATTCTAAAATATTTCTACCATCTTTTAAAAAAAATCACTTTTGTATAAAAGATAAATTCCCCTGTGGTTTCCAGTAAAATAAACATTTGTTATTATATTAACCTTTTTGTAAAATAAACTTTCCAAAATACTTTTAAAACATTTTCATATATATATATATATATATATATATAATAAAAATGTTGAAGTAAAATAGAGAAGTTTAAAACCCATTTGAATGCAAATGCCATAAAAATTTCCAAAAGTCATATTTTAAATCGTTCTCCAAATCAAAACCATTTTTCCAAATCAAACAGCAATTAATAGTATTCCAAAATACTATAATGAGGCAAATAGCTACCATAGCACTTGTCACTGCTACCTTTGTCACTAAAAATGTTCAAATTTAACACATATCATTGTCATATCCAATATGGCCAACTACCAACATTTAACATTCAACGATTTATATAACAAGTATATAACTAAAATTTAAAATCAACAAGTATATAACTAAAATTAAAATCATAATGGTGATAAATATAGATTTCTCTAAAAAGTTCCATGTATTTCATTTTAAATGTCGTCCGCTTTTAAAAGCGAATATTCAACCAAACCAAACCAATGAATAATGCGAACTAGAAAATAATAATTTATACCTACTATAGATCATATAATATTCAATTAAAGATGAGATAACTCACCAAAATTCCAGTTCATGCCTAAGCATTCTGGTTTGATCTAAAATTGAACGACGTTCGATTTTAGCTCAACTACTAGCTCTAAACTCATCGAAATCTATTCCAACGTGTAGTAATCGCTCCTATAAGCGCAACAAAAAAGACCGCGTCTCAATTGAAACTTATAGAAGGGAAATATGCATTTTATAAGATTTTGAATTAATTAAACATTAATTTATTCACTAGTTACCCATTAACTTAACTACCCTAAAAAACCATCTTCCCTAAACTATACATCTCGGTACATGCTCCAAATATGCATGCACCCATCAACGAAACCACCTCTCTCCTCCTTCCTTCCTCCACGCTCGACTATTCGATGAACCGACTTCAATAACGACTTACTCTTTATTATCTCCACGCGTTCGACTTAAAATTGTTCAACTTGCCGTCTTCTTCTAAAATGCGACCCGACACCATCGCTTAAGACAACCAAATGTCGCATCACCCATTTGACCACCGCGCCACCTCAAATAATCACCGACCATGCCACTACACACGATAATCATAATGCAATCAACGCTACAACCTCTCATCACCTAAATCTTCCTCAATATCTAACCCTAGATCGGCCTACATATCTCAAGCTCAACAACATGCACCACACTAGACGAAAAGACTACAGATTTGAAGCACCATCTCGCACGATTCTAATGAATCCAAAATCATGATTTTCAACTTACCTAGCTTTTGATTTTGAATTTTCTTTGTGGTGGCTAGGTTAAAATCCTACAGGTAATGAAAATAAAAGGGGGAAGTAGGAAAGCGATGAAAATGAGAATTGTTTACCTATTTATTTTATAATTGGATTCCAGTACATTGCCGCGTAGAATTTCGTTCACGTACAAACCGCAAACAACAAAATGAAAATAAAATCACGCAAAAAATGAGATACGATCATAAAATAACAATAAAACACGCTAGTTATCTTATTCTATGAAATTTCATAAATTCCAATGTTTCCTGTAGAATACGTCAAATGATAATTTAAATATTTTCGAAATTAAAAATTATATAAAAATCGTATAAATTCATTTAAAACACGTCATTAAAAATTAAGTAATTTTTATTAAAAATTTATTTTCCTATCATTTATTACATTCGAATCACATTTGAATATTTAAATAAATTAAATATTCCCATTCGGAATGTTAAAAATTTCAAGTCATTACATTCTTCCTCCCTTAAATGAATTTCATCCTTGAAATTCCCAAAGAAAGAAAAATGTCACCAAACCCTTAGACTTTGAAAATCAGAAATGTAGTAAAAAAATTCGATAGCACCTCCTTTGTGCGGCTCGTAGGAAAAACTTACAGTATCGATATAAGCCCATATCTGGGACCTCCTATTTTTGGGGACAACACAACAACAATATGTACTTATGATATACCTTATAGATTGTGTATGACACATAGCAAACACATCCGTTAAGCAATATACACATACCTATTTGTCGAGCAATCAAACTGTACACATGAAACCAAAAGTAGCAAGTTAACCTTTGCTTCCATGTGCCTGAATTTCACTTACATAATCCAAAAAAGAGTTAAACACGACAAATGAAACAATTCCACATTTAATTACACCAACAGTGAAATAACAAATGAAACAATTCCACATTTAATTACACCAACAGTATTTCACTTGAGACTAAAAATTTTCATGAACCATTGCTTAAGTCTCTTAACATTTCATAACTCAAGTTCATATTCATATAAAACTCTTTTACATCCTAAGAGTATATATACAATTTCAAATTTGTTTTACTTAACCAGGATGTTCAACAAATTTAAAACTTGTTTTAACTTACCATCTTCTCAAATTTATAAGTTGTAAAAACTTATTTTCCTATATATTCACACAATCATTTAGCTTCAACTTTTATAGCAACTCAAAATTTTTTGACTATCCAAATTCGTTGAAAATTCCATTTCATTTCAATAAAAGGAAACTACCAAACAACAAATCATAGTGAGATGTACAAACCAAATAATCCTAATGCATAGGATACTTGAGCCTGATAAAATACCTTGATTGGAAACTTGAGAACTAAACACTGGGTTTTATTTTAAATCATTTTGAAATATTAACATAAGTATCTCCTTTTTTTATATCAAATCATATTTTTGGGAAATCAAAATTCATTTTACCCAAAACAAATCTGAAGCAAAACATCTATAGTAGCATATCCCAACTTAGAAACTTGAATATGAACGCCAATGATGCGGCAGTCATCGCCAGAATTATTTTCCAGCAAAAAAAGTGAGTTTAGTGCTTTCTATCTCTTTAAAAATATCTTTAAAACATTTCTATTCAAAAATACTATCAAATAATACTATTATTATTTTTCCTAAAATTTCAATAACAATTTTCCAAAACATTAGGTTTAAAGTCCTCAAATTCTCGATTTTAACCCTTTTTTATTTATAAACCATAATTTAAAAATCATACTTATCTAAAGTCAATTCCTTTTTACAAATAGTCAATACTCACAAACTGGCTGAGCAAAACTAATCAGAAAATAAATGATAATAATTGAATATTATCATTTCCTAATAAACAAACACATCATAAATAACAATATCAATTATTAAAAATTATTCTTTTATATCTATAATATAATATTTAGTAAAATTATTTCGTTTAACAAATTTCAAAACAATACTATGTCGGTTTTCCTTGTTCAAGAGTTAACCCCTATTGATGTAGTTATTAGCTTTTGTATCGACTAGAATTCATAAACCATCCAACAGATAAATCAATATAATATAAAATATTTTTATAGCACTAACAAATACGTGCTCTTATATACATATACACTCAAAGTCATTCTAAGGTGTTACCACCCAATCTCTAATGAGTCTCACCCCACCAATGCCTTGGTGTTTGATCAAACTAAGCTTTGCTAACGCGCTCTAATGACCAGCCTGTTTGACCTTCAAAAGTCGATACCAATACATCCATGGTATTCATGTGATGAGCATCTAAGTACCGGAAAGATAGATTGTTAGGGTGAAAGAAAGAAAAGACAGAATAGAATCTCACATCATAACAAGTAACATATACTATACATAGATCTTTACAAAAGAAAATTGTAATATATGTACAACAGTCGGAATAAACTAACATATCATCACCCTAAATCATTACATTAACCTGTCCTCATAATTGTTGATAAATAGAAACCATAAATGTAGCGGAAATAAAATATTTGTGTGTCATGGAGGCATCCATCTCGTCTCTTGAATCTACAAATCATCCATAACTAAATCTTAAAATATGCTCAGGCTGACCCAACCATTATAACAAAATAACGCTCGGATCAGTCTGGTAAAACAATATGAGGAACACTAAACAAATGGATTTTGAATGCTATAAAACCTTTCAAAAAAACGTTTTTCATAAGACATGCTGCATATAAACACGGATGGGTTTTTATCTTTCGATAACCAAACCATTTCAAATAGAAGATCCGATGATATTATAATAATGTCTAAGGTTTAATATAAAGATTTAACATAGCTGGAATGCTTGCATCTCATAGCTCAACATATTTGGGCATGATTAAGTCCGTACGTCACTTATTGGAGAATGGATTCCATCAATGACAAGGCCACTGGGGTACCGTCCGTCATAGTACACCTGTAGAAGAATGAACCAAGGTCGAAAACATTTCAACCCTAGCTTAGCAAGACTGGCCTACCCCTTCCTTGATAGTGCCCAACACGATCATTACTGTGGTTGTCGGCCAAAAACCATACCAAGTCACGTGCATACATAAATGGGTCAATATCGATCTAGATCAGTTGATTACCCTAATAGTAGCGAACTACATAGTCTTGCAGCATATCCTCTTTTTAGTCATTATCAGGTGTGAGGCTAGAGGCCGTGTTTTACCTTATTAGTAAATCCCACTTGGAGTGAAACACTGCATCCAAACAACAATGCAATGCAAGCATACATCCATACAAGTTGTTCAAGATATGAGCAAACCGTATGCACTATTTTACTACATCCATTTTGGAATCATCCTTAGGATTAGTAACAAGTAGCCGTTGCACTTCAAAGAACTCCTCGATTCCGTCATCTTCAAGATGTCTCTAATTCAAACGCTTACACTGATTCGGAGTTGTTTTTGAATAATATATCTGATCCTGCCCTCTCCAACAGAAAAATGATGGTTTTTAAAACTGATCAAGATTTGATAGTCGGTTATTTAACTATCAAATAAACAAACAATCATATCAAAGATTTTATTCCATATGGAAGCTAGCCATGGTTAAGCATATGAGCAACCAGTAAGCCTCTTTTAATTAATCCTTTTATTAATTAAAACCATTTTTCAAATATTTGTATAAAAATACCTTTTCCAAAAGATATATTCATAAACCTCTCTATTCCTTTCAATACTTGAAAATATTCCTGTACTTATCTCAAAGGTATAAGTATATTCATAAACCATTTTACGTTCTACACTTAGAAAACTTTTACATATAATTATATCAAAAATTTAAGTAAATTAACAAAACACTATATTTCCAATACTTCGAAATAGTTTCTCCTTTTTCCAAAGTCATTATTACCCAGCACATTAGCCTGGCTACGGAAGGTTGATCATGAAGTCCAAACTCGACTATTGATGAGAGGGATGATCACGAGACAACATCCGGATGACCAAAGTATAATGTTTGAACAGTTATATCCAGCCTAGGATAAATAAGGTCGATAGATAGATAATACCGGATGTTGAAGTCATAGAATTTGGTTTGGTTGAAGTAGGGGCTGGAGTGGATGTTAGACTGATTGAATGAATCCTAAAGCGGTTGCCATGGCGAGTAAAACCCAATAGGGTCAGCTTGTTAGTGCTTTTGGAAAAGGGTTCGACATGATGATGAGCTTGGATTGACACAATATGGATTGGTATAGAGTGTGGGGATGATGGGATCAGCATAACAATATGGATCGGGTCGGCTTGCCAAGATGGATTGGCATAAGATACGAAGACAGTGGCATCGGCATACCGATATGGATCGGGTCGGCATGCCAAGATGGATCGGCATAGGATACGAAGGCAGTGAGATTGACGTACCAATATGGATCGGGTCGGAATACTAAGATTGATCGAATTGGCATGATGATATAGATCAACATAGTAAGTTGGGCTGAGCATTCCTTATGGTGCTCCCAAGTGGTCAAGAAGGTCTAGGTCTTGAGATGCCAGTCAGGTTGGAGACTGCCTACATCTATAAAAACAGGGGAAGGGGGCCATTTGTGGGACTTCTCTTTTTGGCTGACAAGTGAAATCTACCATTTTTGTAATCAGCTTCCTTTTGTTCTACTTGTTCTCAAGCTATTTCTTGGTAATTGTAACTGTAATCAATTGAGTAGTGAAGCAATAAAGAAAATATTCAAAGTGGACGTAGGCAATCAACGCCGAACCACTATAAACCTTGCTGTTTTTTCTTTCCGCAATATTTTCCTCAGTGTTATTCCTCAGTTTTCATTTAATTTCTTCATTTATTTCACTACCTAAACCTATTCTTGGGTATTTGTGACCAATTTGGTGCAAACCTTTTAGGTGCATTCACCGAGAAATTCGATTCTCAGGCTATAGAATCACCTTTATTGCTACTGGATTGAAGAAATCCCCCAAAGGAGATCCAAGTTCACTTTCAGAAGCTTGCAGATACTACTAAGATTTTTCGAGATCTAAGAAAAGGAATTAAAGATGGGAAGGCGCACAAGATCTACTTCGCACAATATTGATGCCAACAATACTATCGGTGTCCAACAGGGGTGCCCAAGCAACCGGCCTGCTAATACGAATGTGGAGCCTGTTGAAGTCTAGAATCCTATAGATTCCGTTACTATAACTGAATTTAATGACTTAATGAGCGAGCTGAAGGAGACCCGTAGGCAACTAAATAAGCAAATCCAGGCTAATGCCAATTTAATGAACCAGATTTCTCAACAACAATGCCAAAGCACCAGAGGAGGCCTCCCTTCGTACTCGGCGTCAAATAGCTCAACCTCATCTGATGAGCACCATTGGCATAGGCATCGCAGGATTGAAACAACATGAGCCGGAGCAATGGAGCAACGTTTGGTAGACCGTCATGGCCTGCCAAATCGGGTCGGAGCCGATTCCTTCCAAGGGGTGGGCACCGATCCCTTGAACATGGGCACGACCCCTCAACTGCAATCTCATCTTGGAACTAGGAACTTAGACACTAGAACACGCATGGATGCTGGACAACAACCTCTCTAGAATGATAATAAGGTGAATCTTCGGGATACGCATCTGGAAGACAATAGGCCAAGGAGGCATGAGATGCCCCAGAGACACCGGCCAAAACATTCATATGGGATGGAGCCTGACATAGCACCACCTATCCAGACTTTGAACTTATCTGCAATGGTCAGGCAGCTGCTAAGGGAGAACCAGGCTTGAAAAATGAAAATTGGGGAGTCTTTAGGGGACATATTCTGTTTACCAACAACATTTTACAGGTGGAGTGTCCCAAGAGGTTTAGCATGCCTACATGTCTACTTATGAAGGGAAGACTGACACTCGACAACACATCATGAGGTACGAATGGTTGATGGACTCGGCAAGAGCGAATGATGCAACCAAATGTAGATGCTTCCCTATAACTCTATCCAGGACTAGTACAATGTGGTTCACAAGGTTATCCCCATGATTGGTCTCAAGATTTAACGAGCTGGCAATGAGATTCGTGCAGCAGTTCCGAATTCACGCCAGACGCCCCAAAGATGTCATGTCACTATCTAGTGTAATCCAGGCTCTAGGGGAATCATTGAAGGATTACTTGCAGAGATTTCATGTTGCTGCCACTGAAGTCTGTAACCCGAATGACCACACCGTACTTATGGTTGTGACTAGGGTGTTTGTATTGGCCTATTTTCCATACCCTTTGAATCGACAATAAACCACACATGTCTAACTCAAATTGCACGTAAAGACGGATCATAAGGGTAGAAAGAAAAAATAGATAGGACATAATCTCACACGAATGGAATAACATATAATATTGAACAAACATTTTTACAGTGGAAAATTTTTAAATACATATATTAGAGTCTAACCTAAATTCATCCTGGACAGTTATAAGCATCTGTCCTTACATTGTTGTTAAACATCAAAAAAATACACTAAGTACAGCGGATAACAGAATGTGTCCATACGTTGATGAATATCTCCAGCTCTCCTCTGGAAAATCCAACCGTCTTCGAATTAATCCTGAAACTACTGGGATCTGCTCCGAGTATTGAAAATACCCAGATCAGCCTTGATAAACCAGCGTGAGAAAACTCAGTCATAAATGGCGGTGTCATATATCAACCTTTTTATAATCCTTTGAAATAAAGAGTATCTCATAAGACCACGCCCACACATACACACGGAAGGGTGTTTACCTTATGATAACTAAAATGTTTTTATATCAAAACATTTGATATTATTCTTAATGACATCTCTTTAAAAACATTTGCAGATACACTTATTAATCTTAGCTAAAATTGTTACCATTATTAAATTTCAGCATACTAGGATCTACAAACAAAACCGTAGGTTCTTATTGGAGAATGGATTTCCACACAAATGACCAAGTTAAGGATCTACCTTCCGAAATGGGTGCACCTCTAGATGAATGCCCCGAGGAACAACACAAAGGAAGTTCTGCCTACCTCTCTAACTAGATAGTTCCGAATATGTCATCCCCCGGTCGTTATCGACCTTTATCCGAGTGCTCGTTTCCATACACCACATTAATTTACATCCCGAAGTCACAACGGGAAGAAATATATCTAGAAGGCGATGACCATACCCTACTTGGAAATGACTCACTTAGCCTTGCCGCATCTAATCCTGTTTTGGTCATTTCCGGTTAGAAGAGGCTTAAGGCAACGATTACCTTTTCACAAAGCACAAATCAGATCTTTGAATACCACATTGTCATTTCCGTTTAACTACTAATTGCCTTCCATAAAAATACAACCCTTAAGCTCGTACGTCTCAAAAAGGGTGTTAAGCTAAGAGTAGTTGTCTTTTCCGTCATCACTGATGTACGTTTGCAGAAAACCGATGTATGTAATCTTTAGAAATGCAATGTCAGACAAACGTCCATACAAGTTATCCAGGAATAGGACAAACCGAAGGCACTTTCCTACTACCACTAGTAGCGAGTAGTCCTTGCAATCCAAAAAATCTCCACAACGAGGAGACCACTGCTATATATAACTCGGGAGCTACCCAGAGCAAGACAACAAGTAGTCCTCACGCTATAAAGATCCACGGTCTTCAATAATCTTCAACATGTCTTCACGTTCAAGCGTATACATTGGTTCGAAGTGGTTTTCGGACGGGAATCAACCAAATTCGACCCTGGTTCCTTCAAAATTCATTTATCGATAAAAAGTGAATATGAGTATACAGGATTCATTAAGTCTCTTTTCACTTAAATTCTTTTCGTTCGAAATATCTTTATTTTGACTTAGGATAATTTTAAGTAATTTATTCTTTTACTTTGGAAATATCTCAAATTTCCTTACTTAACTTTCAATCAAGTTCTTTAACTTTTATGCGAGTCAAAAACAATGTTATTTAAGACATCGTTTACCAAAAACCCTAAATCAATCTTAGCAAATTTTTTGGAGTAAATAGAAATCATTTATTCCGGAGATTGCTTCTAGAGAACAATAATCTTCTTTTATTTTGGAAAACTTAACATAATTTTTTTATTTACGAGCATTCGGGTTTTCCTTTCAATCTGTTCCACCACTCGCCTAAGAAAAGAAAACATAGGTCAGGTAAGTTCAGGGCACTGGTTGCTCCATCACTAACCTTAGTTAAACACCTTATTTTACCTTCCTAGATCTCACAAGCGGGACAAATGTAGTCGTTTCCGCATACTCAGATTTTCAACTTTATTTTGGAATTGCTTATAAATATTCCAAATTATCTTCCAAAACGCTTCATTATTCTTTTTAAAACATTCACAGTTGATTCTGGAAAACGTTGTTACATTTAAACTCATATTCCAAAAGTTATAGAATTCTCAGCAGAAAAGTGCTGTATAAGCTTATTTGATTTAAACAACTTTTAAACATTCGATAATTCATATTTTCCAATTCAAATCTCTTTTAAAATATTTAAATAGATTTATCAAATTTATTTCATATTTTCCAGTATTAAAAATATCCATTCAAACAGATTTCCTGTTATGGTCACTTAACTGCACTGGCGCGATTTTTCTAGATAATTGATTTGGACTTATTTCGAAATCTACTCAATGAAACTTTGATTTTCTTTCTTCATTTAGAAGATATGAATACAATAGTCTGAAATTTTCTTATCTCGAATAATTGTGAGCTATTTCACTCTACACATTCATTTGAACTTTTCGCCGTGAAATCGCGGACTATCGTTGCACGACGCACCTAGTTTATCATATTTTTCAATATTTGAAATAATTTATTCATATTGGATTTTTAACATTTATAAAATAATTAAAAATCATTTTAAATCACTATTTTCACTTTTAAAGTATTTAAAAAATATTTTCACTATTCCCGTATTATAATATTATTTTATTTCTATTATTTTAATATTAAATTTTAAATTCCAATTTCAATTCAATTTCAATTTCAATTCTAAACTCAAATTAAACTCATTTAAAACTTAGATTTCAAATCTAATTTCAATTCAAAACTTCAATTCAACCTTTTTCTCAACTTCACTTTTTCACAATCGATTTTAATTTCACTATTCATCTCAATTTCAATTTCAATTTAACTATCCTTTTCACCGTTTCACTTCAAATTTCAAATTCTCTTTTATTTTAACTTCAATTTCACTTCTAAATGAAAAGAGACTTATTTTTTCAAAATATTTCATATCACTAAAATATGGTCTTATTAACAAAGTGATTACAAAATGAACATATCCAATATTCATACTTATCACTAACATAACATCCATTCAACCAATAATGTGATGAACCACATTTTAGAAAGTTTAAATCGGCAATAATCCACACATGTCCGACTTAAATAATCCGGAATGTAGATAATCAATCAGGTTAAATAAGAAAAATAAGAAGAGAAGAAGAAAACAAAACACAGAATCTCACAGCGGAAACGATAAAATATAATAATCAAGTAAACAATTCATGAAGCTGTTTACTATACATTTGATTTTAATCTATACACATTTATCAGAGTCATATATATACATCAAGGATAAATAATCAATACAATAGAATTGCATGGTGCAAGGGATAATAATAATAGTAATATGCCAAAACTCCATCTTCGTCCTCCAGAGAATAGTCTTCAGTACACTGAAAAACTCACACTACGCCATAGATGGCCTTCTGCAACATTTTTGCAAGGTGTTGCCAGGTAAAATGTTGCGATAGCTATACAATTTTGGTCCTACTGCAACGTTTAATTTTTGGTGTTGCCTTAGCCATAAAAATGTGTTGCTCTAGCTAAACAAGTGTAATTGATGCAACATTTTTTTATAGTGTTGCTATAGCAGACCTTTGCATATCTATCGCACCGATCCACGCCAATCTACCAAGGCAAATCCTACGTTGGAGAAGGTGACACCTCATCAATCCGAACACCACTCCTTAATCTTTTAGAGCAGCGAAGAAAAAAGTCCCCGCAAATAAATTTTTATTTTCATTTTTCTCTGTCTTCTTACAAAGGTTCAAGCGAACGTTCTTAATTTGGGGTTCAGCGATTTCAGTTCGATTAAGGCTTCGATTTAGGGGTTCAATCTTTGTTCAGCGATTCCGCTTCAATTTGGGGGTTCAAGCATTGTTCACGTCACTTTAGGGCTTCAATTTCGATTTTGAGGTATAACACTCTCTCCCATCTCTCGGTTTTTTAATCCCAGTATCATAACGAGTTAAAAAGTTGCAAGAAAATGGAGAGATCTAAGATCTTCCTTTTGCTGTTTGTCACACAAACTCTAAATGTAGATCTTTTTTTCGGAACTTCACTCGTAGACGGGGATGACATCATCGTACTAACGAAAGAGAACTTCGAGAAGGAGGTCGGTCAAGCTCACGACGCTGTCGTCGAATTTTACGCTCCATGGTAAATTTGTGATCCGGTAAAGTTTTGGATTGGCGATTATGGATCTACGATTATGGATCTTATGTTATTAATTTTTGGATGTTTTCTTTGATTGTGACGTCGTTAAATCATCGATTACACTTCCTTTTGGGACATTCCATCAAAAAAAAACAAAAAAAGGAGGAAGAAGGAGAAGAAGAAAACTCTCATTTTGATTTGAACTTAATGAATTTACACCATGATCTGATAGTATGGAGTTCTTTTGAAAATGAATAAGTTGTTTAGATGGAAGCGTTGAATGGTTATAACTTTATTTATGATGTCGGAGCTCGTTTGTTAATTTTGAATTTGGAACCAACTATTTCCAACTTGAGTTATATTCATACATTATGGCTATGCTGTTATGTACTCCTTGTCCAACTTGGGCCAATTAAAGAAATGCTAAACTTATCAAAATCTTACTAACAGGAGAGCCATCCTAGATCCATACATAAGTTTTTCTCTTGTTTGTCTGATTAGGATTGATGAGTGTACCATTGTTCATTCTATTATATAAGTTTCTCATTGTAAAATTTTAGTTTATGTAGGTCTCATCTTAAAGGAACTAGACTCCATATGGTGATAATTTGTTTAAGATTAAGTAGTTGTCTCCCATTCTATGATATAATCATATTATAGAGCTTGCATTCTTCATTTATTAGTTATCAGCGTGGTACATCATTCATCTCTGTGCTACATGAACTAAGAACAACCAAGTCAAAATAATAACACGATAACTACACCTTTTCTAATTACCTGCATGTACTAATAAAAGCAGTCTGATACAAGGACCGATGGACAAAACTAGTATCATGTATTGCAGCATGTGCAATCAACACTATATAGTTGTTTTAATCAAGTGTGTTTTTTTTAAATTTTTTTTATGATGATGGATCAACTGATGCTTGTTCCTCTTAAATTTAACAATGCTAAGTTAGATCACTTTTACATGCTTTTGTTAAATTGTAGTATCTTATTCTGGTGTGCAATATGAAATATTAATTATAGTCATATTTTTTAGTGCTTTTGTGAAATAGTCTACTATATATATTATTTTCATCTTCATCATCTTGATTATTTTCCATGATCGTAGTTTCTTGTGTACTCTTGTTTATAAACTAGTTGCTTATTATTTGATTAATAATGACAAATTGAATAATTTTGGTATTGTTGTTTTTGATGCTTGTTTCTTTAAAATTATTACTGTATTTTAAGAAACTACGGTTTCCAGCTTATGACATGATATAAAAGATTAATGTGAATAAAAGCGAATAAAAGCATCTAGGAGTATGCTTCCGCAATAATTCATATAATATATATATATATATATATATATTCTGGTCAAGTGATATGCACACTATATATACTTTGATGGTAGATGATTTAGATGGGCATGGTACGATTGGAATATAAATCCATTTTATTTATGTAAATCAGCGAAGCCAACATGAATCTTTGTTTTCTATATAGTGGTTTAAAAATGATTTTAGAATTTGGTCAAATAACAAAAATGAAAATACCATGAAATCTTATTCTTGCATATAGTAAAATAATTTAGTGTTTACATAGATATTCTTATATTAATGACATATTTTCATGATTCGGGTTCTAATGACATTGGAAAACGCTGCTGTAACCTTTTCTCATTTATAAGGTTTTAGGTAGTTAAATCCTATATTTTATTTTCTTCTATATGACACTCCACTACTATATAATTTTCTTAATAAAATTACTAATATGTCTGCAAACAAACTACAAGCTGATACTTGTTCAGTGTTTGTGTATGGTTTTATAAGAAAAATGCTGCAAAAGCTAGTGCAAGTGGTATGGCAAATAAGTATGTTGCGGAGAATGTCTTGCCAGACATTGAAAATGAAGAAGTTGAAGCAGGTACTGAATTTTGATTTATTTATTCTTTTTTATCTTTGATTTATATTTAAGCAACGGTATATTATTCCGGATGAATGTGAAAACTGGGTATTGAAGTCTATTCGTGATTGTTGGAGGGGGTACAAGAGTCGCATAAAAACAGCTCATTATAAAGCTTATAAGACTGATGAGGAGAGGCTAGAAAACAAGCCGGACAACATCCAAGTGGAGGATTTTAAAGTGTTCTTGAGGTATTGGGCAGATGATGAGATTCAGGTATACATACATATTATTTATTTCGCAAGATAAACAAGTACCTTTTTTGTGAGATAAACGAGTACTTTGTTTTTTGTGTATTTTTTAGCAAAAAGCCCTGAAAAATTCTGATAGTCGTAAGTCGTATCAAGACACACACACCGCTGGTCCAAAGTCATTTGCCCATCTTCGTCACAAGATGGTATGTGATACTTTACATTTTTGACTGAAGAGAGTGTATGCTAAACTATCTATTGAACTTGTATCCGGAGACACCATCTGATGCAGCATTTTTTCTTAAAAGTCGTAAGAGAACAGATGGACGTGAGTACGTGTCTAATTCTCAAGTAATGAATTACAAACTTGTAAGTAATAATTCTGTTTTGTAATAATTTTGTTCTGTTTTGCACATGCCGCACATTGTTCATGTCTTGCTCATGTGCATGTATGCTCATGTGCTTGACACTGTCCTTGAAACACTTGTTGAACCTGAGTTTCGCAAATGTACTAATGGCATATATGTTTGCTTTGGAAATTGTAATTAAGTATATTGTGAGATTAAGAATTCTAATCCCTCAACCATTTTTTTCCTTTTCTAGGCGAATGAAGAGGACTTGCTTTTGCGTTTGGCTAGAAATGACACAAAAACCGGAAATGAAGAAATGAATTTGGTTAAAGGGATTACTGACTTGGTTTATATAAAAATATATGTCTATAGTAATACACATATGTGCATAAATAAAATGAATGGCCGTTTGAAGCCTCAGAATCCAGATGACAAAGCCGTAGCTTGCTGTCGACGGAATTGTTTTCCAGTTTTTACTAGTATATATGTTATGAATTGTTTTTCTAATTTCATGCACATAAACAAATTGTTTTCCAAAATGTGGCTTTCTTTGCATTTGCTGTACACAATCCATATGTAAGCATTTGCTGCATTCTCTGCATTTACTGTAGGGTAATTTTGATGTGGCTTTATTTTGTAGGACTTAGTTCAAAAGACAATCGCCGGTGGAGAAGGAGGAAATACCGTTGAAACAGTAAGTTCGAATGGAAAATCAAAGGGTCGTCCTTTGCTTATAGGGAGGCGTGCAAAGTGTGCAAAACAATCACCGAGGCTCTAACAAATGCTTACGTAAATGACTTAAGGCAAAGGCTTGTCGAAGAAATGGAAGCACAGCTAGAATCCAAGGTAAATCAGAAGGTACAAGAGAATTTGGCTAGGGTGCTTAAGAAATTAGGTGATGCCAACCCCGGAGATGAACATCAATGTAGAGGATCTAACTTCCACAATCATGTCCAATGAGACAGATAATCTGACAGGAGGCACCAGCTCTTAAGTCTCATTTATGAATTGTAATGTGTACCGGATATTTTGGGGTAGCTTTGTAGTATTTGGGGTAACTGGATATTTTGGAGTAACTGACATGAATTGTGATGTGTACTACTGTATGAATTGTTATATGTACTGTGTATTATGCTGTGTATTATGCAAGTGTTTTATGTGATATTGTACTGTGTATTATGCAAGTGTTATATGTGATATTGTACTGTTCTATGTGCTCTTAGTGTCTCTTCAGTATAGTGTTGCAGTAGCTTCAGAATAGTGTTGCAGTAGCTTCAGAATAGTGTTGCAGTAGCTTTAGAATAGTGTTGCCACCGGGTTATAAATGTTGCTTAAGATAATGTTGCATAGTCATTCAAGGTGTTGCCATAGGGATGGACCCAGTTGGGTCGTGGGCCCCATATTGTGGGCCCCACAAGATGTTGGCCCCACAACTTCAGAAAGTTAATATCTATAGCAACATTTTTGGAATGTTGCTAAAGATACCTATGGGTGTTGCCATAGACCCAAATAGGGTTCTATTGCAACAATGTTACTTATGTTGCCTTAGATAGTCAAAATGTTGCTTTTGAGATCTAAGGCAACGGCAAAAATTGCATCACCTTAAAAGTGTTGCCATAGACCTATGGCAACATTTTTCGGGCCTGAGCCAACATTTTTTTTGTGTTGCAGAAGGCCATTTATGGCGTAGTGTCAGGACTAACCCAAGCGCAATGAAAAGATAAAACACTTGAGTCAGGACTAAAATACTCTTATGTAAATCAAATCAATATCAGAAATATGATTGCAATAATTTAAGAGATGTTATGGGATTTTCTATCCCCTAAGGATCCGTTAAACTATTTATATATAATATTATACGCTATAATAGATAACGTCTATCGGTAAAATAAATATCAAAATAGCGTTAAGGCTTTACATTGATCCACCTTAACACATTTTTTCAGTCTTAAACCAAAATCATAATGGGCTCATATAGGGTAAATATGACAAGGCACGTGAGACAATGCCCGAGGTAGGATTCTACCAATTTACCCTTTCTGGATGGTCGTAACCCATCCGTAGCCGACCGCGATAATCAATCCAAACAAAAAGGTGCACCCATCGAATCCGAAATCACAATAGTAATACGAGGGATCAATGTCGCTAGAGGTAGCTAACCTCAATGGCCTGACATAGGCACTTGTTACAGTCATTTTAGTTATGACACGAATGTCAAGGCTATCCATCATCGTTCTCTTACTTCATTCCAATAAACATAGCCAGTTCAACAACAACAATCCGGATATCATCCACTGCGTACATAGTTGTCAAAGTGGTTCCAATATTGATAAAGAGTATGTCAATAAGAGACCTCGGTCACTTTAGCCACCAATCGTCATTTTACATACCGGTTGGTACTTTTATATGTAGAAAACAACCCGTACTTGATATCAAAATATCATATACGCTTCAAAATCAAATCCATTTCGAATCATCATATTTACTCAAAAATCATATCCATTTCGAAATCATCGTATTTGGTCAAAAATCAAATATATTTCAAAATCATCATATTTACTCAAAATGTCAATTCAACTCGATATATCGATTTCACTTCAAAACTCAATTCGAATTGCATTTTGGTTATCATCCACTTTAACCCAATCCGCATTTAAACCTAAGATTTAAATATAGACGTTCCACCCTTTAAGCTGTTTGGATTTTAGAAAATAGTTTTAAAATAGTTAAATAGTTTAATACAAAATAGTTAAAGAAATAAAATGGTTTATGTAGTAAAATAGTTGGGAAAATAAAAATAGTTTGAATATTTAAGGAAAATAGATTTGAAATAGTTTATACTAAAATAATTTATTTAAAAATAGTTTCCAAGCCCAACTGATTCAATTCCAAAATTTCCAATCCAAATCAATTTCCATTTTGATTTACTCGATTCAATTCCGATTTCAAGTCGAATTTAAGTTCCAATTTCAAATTAATTTCAACTCCAATCCTAAATTTAAACCATTTCGATTTATATCAATTCTGAGTCCATTCCTAATTTTCAATTTCAAAACACATAAATCAAATTTTCTCCAATATCCAATTTCAAATTTCAAATTTTTAAATATGATTCAAATCTGAGCTAAATTTCAAAATATCATTTTATCACTTTTACTTAGCAATATTCAAAGTTCGAATAAAAATCCAATATTTAAAACAATCGACTTTTGAAATTCAAATCATATTTTTATTATAACTTCAAATTCTCAAATTCGATTATTAAACAATTTCGTATCAAATTCAAATTTCAACATTTCAAGATAAAATTTGAAAATAATTCAATTTCCATAAATTCGATTTTTTTGTTTTAGAACCAAATCATTTAAATAATTTCAAACCAAATTTTAAAATCGTTTAATTTAACCAATCTGGTGTCTATATATCATTCTCTATCTTATGGCCAAGTGAAACATTATTTCAATTTAAATTCCAAGGATTGATATATATATATATATATATATATATATATATATATATCATTTAAATCCAAAATAAGTGTCATAGGTATATATCATTTCAACATATTCCTCAATTTATTCGAAATAATTTAATTTGCAGTTTTATATGCTGTAAATAATATACAGGGTGATAATAGAGTATATCAAAATAATTAACCATTTAATCATTCAAATATAAACCAATTTCCATCCATCCATCACAATCAATTAACCAAACAGTCAATAATCACAATAATGAACCAATTATCGAAAATCAGGGATTTTACTAGTAGTTAACTTCTAATTTAATCTAAATATCAATTCACATCCTATCAATAAATTCAGATGTCAATTAAATTTCAATTTAAATTTATCCAATAACCATCAGTAAATTTAAATTACTTCACGATATAAATATTTACTAACATAAAATTAAAATTGTCAAATGTGGGCGTATAAAACACTCACCTTTGTTCAAATCTGAAAATTCGAATGAAGCAAACAGCGACAATTTAACTCCATAGCGTAGACAACGTCAACACGATTTCAATGCATTGTATTTTATCCTAATCGAACTTTTTCTGAAATTTAATTTTGGTGTCTCATTATAGCACATCTGTAAGTGTCAGTTCGTACATGATCCTTGGTCAATTCTTTATGGATCCGACATGAGAGTAAGCTTGAAAGTATGCAGAATCAAAGGCAGCCCACTGTGATGATCATAAAGAAGCTGAAGGAGAACCTATAAATAAATCGACGTCGTCTCTGCCTTCTCCGTGAGGCCATTGGGTACGACTGTCTCTCTGATAAACAAAACAGCTGAAGCCGTTCGTGTAAACCAACCAACTACCAGCCATTCTACGGGAGTGTGCATTTAAACTAATGGACAATTGTTGATGGAGAGGATAGGCTCGTACGATTCGATCTGGTTTTTTTTTAACAGCAGCATTTTTCTTCGATCAGCATTTTTTTAGGATCGAGATCTGTATGTAAAATTTGAAAAGGAAAAGGGGAAAAAAAAGAAGTAGGCGGCTACGAATTTGCAAGTGAAAGGGAAAATAATAATAATATATAGTATTATTATAATGGAAATATCCAACTCGATTGGCCCCGAATTTCCTGGCTCCGAATGATGTGTGCCACCTAGCGTTCATAATGTTTTACCCCATTCCAAAAGTGATGGAGCTAGTTTCGAGGCCTAATTCGATTGTATGTGGAAGATAGCTTTTCGAATTGAATATTTTATTTAAATTCTAAATTTAAATTCTATACGTTTCAAGCTCGCACGACCAAACGACAAGTCTGAATGCTCCGAAACTTGAAATTCTATAATAATTCACTATTATTGATCCGATGAAACTCGCTTCGTCGAAATCCGAGACAATGGCCAAAATGGCTATTTTACTCGTCAATAAGAATATAAAATTTTAAAATTTTCACATTTAAATCGAATTTTAAATGTTAACCATCTTCATTTATATTTAAATAAAATTTAAATCAATTTCTGATATCATTTCATTCACATTAATTCAAAATTTCAATTATTCAAAAATTTCCAAAATTAAATTTAACAACTTAGCCATCAATAAACTACAATAATAAATCATTAAAATTTTATTTCTATGCATTTCTATCTAGTCATCACATTAAATTCAATAATTTAAAATCGCTAAAATACGAGTTGTTACATACTTCCCCACTCAAAACTTTTCGTCCTCGAAAAGGCGTAAGTAAAGAATTTGACATACAATGGATTTTATTCAAATAATCACTTATAACATTAAAATATTATCATAAAATCTCTACTACGTCATATCGATGTCAATTTTATGAAAAATATAACTTATATATAGAATATGTTACAAAAAAATTTAAAACTTCAAAAATTTTCTAACTCCCGGATTTACGAAAATTTTTGACAGTCTCCTTTGCACGGCTCGATCCAAAAAAATTTCAATTCAATATAAAACACAAATATAATCAATATATATCAAATATACATCTCATCTCAATGATGAGACATGTTGAAGGAAAAAATATAAAATCGCAATATGTAATCCAAGATACATACCTTATTATTTATAATACAAGCGAGTTCGCTCGTATTAGGCAAGCAAAGTGTATAATAATCCACATATACGTCCAGCGGTCTTCGTATATACCTATCTCAACTCAATTTGGAATGTTAGTCATGTATAAGAAGACCCATAACATGCATAAATTCGAATAGGCATAAAACATGCATTCTGAATCCAAATCCCAAGCATGAGCATAAATATGCAACCATATAACTATCATACGCACTCAAAACAACTAAACAAGTATTTACAAAAAAAAAATCACCTGACAAATCAATATTCATTCAATTCAATTCATAGCTATCATAATTTACATTTTATTTATTTCATACACTCTCATTCTTATTAACGTTAAATTTTTATTAACATTTTATTTGCTCATTTGACATTTATTCAATTAGATTCTCATTCGTTGATTTTCATTAATTTATTTATTTCAAATTGAATTGCATGCAATTATCAACATTAATGAATTCACATTCTATTTATTTACACTCGTTTATAGTTGAATTCATTTTTCTTTCTTCACTTCCATTATTTCATTTCAATCATTCATATAATTAATTACGATTAAGTAAATTAAACATTCTGTATATTAAAATTTTGATTCACATTCACTTAATTATTTATTTCGTAAATCATACAATGGATTTATAACCAATTCATTCACTTTTAATTGATTTATATTTAGCTAACTTAGTTTCAATTCATTCTTTTCTTTCAATCAATATTTATTGCATCCACATTTTGATTTATTTCAATTCAATATACTTACATTCAATTGATTTGTTTCAGTTATTTACATTTGCTTCATCCACATTTAAATTTAATTCACATTTCATTGATTTCTTTAAATTTATTAACATTCGTTGCAAATTCATTATTCAATTTTATTCAATTTAATTTGAGAAATTCCAAATGTTTCACCTTTTTTTATTTAACCTATTTCATTTAAATTCATTCATGAATCATTTATAAAAATTATTCCACTTAACCATGCTTAAGTTAAATCAATTTTATTTGCACTTAGTATATCTTTTTTTTACATATACTAACATCATTTATAAACCATCCAAATTTATTATAAATAACTTATACAACACAATCACGGTTATTATTATAACTTCATATCTTAAGTTATTATTAATTCATCGATTATGTCATTTACTCAAATTCATATTATTAATTTACTAAAGTAAATTTTATTTTATAACTCAATTCATATTATAAATATATAATTTCTTCCTTGATCAATAGATTTAAATTCTCTTAAGTTAACTTCAATTTTTAACTTATTCCAATAACTTATTCCATATTATATTAGCTAAAATTAAATTTTTATTTAAACCACTTGCATTTTTTTTATTTATATCCAATTTAAATTAAATTCAATTAACCATACTAAATTTTACTTACATTCATTTATTTTATTTAATTTCTTACATACTTAAATTACATTTCATTTAAAAAAAATTCAAGTCCATATTCATTTTCAATTCATTTTAAAGCTCAAACGAGATTAATCCATTTTTCTAATTTATCTAGTTTCATTTAATATCCAATTCAATTTATTAAGTTAAACTTCATTTCATTTTATTCTATTGCTCATTTTATTTAATATTATTGAAGTTAAACTTTTTTTATCATTCAGATTCAACAAATTTAAAATTTTGTCTTAGGTCAATATTCTCAAATCTATTAACTATATTATTTATTCATTTATCAACTTCATTTCATATCCAATTCAATTTTTATTTAAGCTTTCACGAGGTAAAATATATTTTATTTATTTCATTTTTACTAACTCAATTAATTTCACATTTATTAAGTTCAGCAAAATAGGCATAGGGAAGAAGTTCTAAAAAAATTTAGTCTCAGGGACAACAAGTTTGTTTTTTAGTCGGAAGGACACTTCATAATGTAAACAGAAAATGATAGTTTCAACTATCATTCTGTGATTTACGCTATGAAGTGTCCTTCGGACCAAAAAACAAACTTGATGTTCCTAAGACTAATTTTTTTTGCAACTTCTTCCTTGTGTCTAAAAACCCCTATTAAGTTAATCAATTATTTTCATTTCTCGAATTCAAATTTCTTTATTTTCTTAAATCAAAATTATCCAACAGTTTTAAATTTAAATTTTACTTTCCTATTCAAATTTATAAGTTACAAACTTATTGTCATCCATACTATTTAAATTTTAAGTTCAAAACTATTTCCATATATTCATTAAATCACAATTAGAATAATTTTTTTCCAAAAATCAAAACTTATTTAATCAAAATTTAATTTTCTTTAGTAGTAGTCTTCACTTAGAAACTCGAAAATGAATACTGGCAATGTTGTAGTCATCCCTGGAATTATTTCCCAACGACTAATCAAGTTTAATGCTTTTATTTTCTTCAAAAATCTTTTTTAAAATAATTTTCTAGTTAAAACTCTTTCAAATAGTAATTTTAATTTTGAAGGCTTTGTAAATAAATTTTGAAACAAAAAGATTTTAATTCTCAATTCTTAAACTTTAAACATCATATCTATATATAAGCTGTATTTAAATATACTTATACAAATTTCCTTAACTTATTTACCAAAATATTTCATTAGCTTAAAACTTGGTCCATTTAACCAATTCTTATTTTGATTGATTTCAATTCTACTTAATTATCAAATGCTTCATAAAATAAATTTGCAAAGTATCCATTTTATTTTAATTCAATCAATAATCGATGATAATTAAATATTATCATTTACTAACAACAATTTCATTTAATATTATCATTATATATATAATATACTTGGGTAAAATTATTTGATTTACCCGATTTAAAACAATATTATGTTGACTTGCCTCGTTTAAGTGTTTAGAAACCCCTATCGATAACACGCCGTCCTGCACATCGATCGGAATTCATAAACAATCCAACGGATAAGCGAACACAATATAAAACATTTTATAACACTAACAAGTACGCTCTCTCATATATATACACTCAAGCTGACTCATTGTAGGGTATTATTACCTTATCTCTAATGAGTCAAACCCCACAAAGCCAAGGTTATCACTAAACCTAGTTCTGGTACCAACTATGATGACTAACATTTCGAAAGGTTTAAATCGACAATAATCCACACATGTTCGACTTAAATAATATGAAATTTTGATAATCAATGAGGTTAAATAAGAAAAATAAGAAGAGAAGAAGAAAAAAAACACAGAATCTTACATCGAAAACAATAAAATATAATAATCAAATAAACTAGTCATGAAGTTGTTTACTATAAATTTGATTTTAATCTATACACATTTATCAGAGTCATATATATATATCAAGGATAAAAAACAATACAATAGAATTGCATGGTGCAAGGGATAATAATAATAGTAATGTACCAAAACTCTGTCTTCGTCCTCCAGAGAATAGTCTTCAATATGCTGAAAAACTCAAGACTGACCCGAGCGCAATGAAAAGACAAAACACTCGAGCAGGACTAAAATACTCTTATGTAAATCAAATCAATATCACAAATATGAGTGCAATAACTTAAGAGAAGTTATGCGATTTTCCATCTCCTAAGGATCCAATAAACTATTTATATATAATATTATACGCTATAATAGATAATGTCTATCAGTAAAACAAATATCAAAATAGCGTTAAGGCTTTACATTGATCCACCTTAACACATTTTTTTAGTTTTAAGCCAAAATCATAATGGGCTCGTATAGGGGTAAATATGATAAGTCACTGAGGCAATGCCCAAGATAGGATTCTACCAGTTTACCCATTTTGGCTGGTCGTAACCCATCCGTGGCCCACCGCGACAATCAATCCAAACAAAAAGGTGCACCCATCGAATCCGAAATCACAATAGTAATATGATGGATCAACGTTGCTTGAGGTAGCTAACCTCAATGGCCAGACATAGGCTCATGTTTTAGTCATTTTAATTATGACACGAATGTCAAGGCTATTCATCATCGTTCTCTTAATTCATTACACCAAACATCGCCAATTCAGCCACTACGATCTGGATATCGTCCACTGCGTATATAGTTGTCAAAATGGTTCCAATATTGATAGAGAGTATGCCAATAAGAGACCTCGGTCTCTTTAACAACCAATCATCATTTTACACACCGGTTGATACTTTTGTATTTAGAAAACAATTCGTACTTGATATCAAAATATCATATTCGCTTCAAAATCAAATCCATTTCCAAATCATCATTTTTGCTCAAAAATCATATCCATTTCGAAATCATCGTATTTACTCAAAAATCATATCCATTTCGAAATCATTGTATTTACTAAAAATGTCAATTCAACTCGATATATCTATTTCACATCAAAACTTGATTCGAATTAAATTTTAGTTATAATTTACTTTAACACAATCCACATTTAAACCCAAGATTTGAATATAAACATTCCACCCTTTAGCCTGTTTGGATTTTAGAAAATAGTTTTAAAATAGTTAAATAGTTTAATCGAAAATAGTTTAAGAAATAAAATGGTTTATATTGTAAAATAGTTGGGAAAATAAAAATATTTTGAATATTTAAGGAAAATAGATTTGAAATAGTTTATACTAAAATAATTAATTTAAAAATAGTTTCCAAGCCCAACTGATTCAATTCCATAATTTCCAATCCAAATCAATTTCCATTTTGATTTACTCGATTCAATTTCGATTTCAAGTCGAACTTAAGTTCCAATCACAAATTAATTTCAACTCCAATCCCAAATTTAAACCATTTCAATTTATATCAATTCTGAGTCCATTTCCAATTATCAATTTCAAAACATATAAATCAAATTTTCTCCAATATCCAATTTAAAAATCCAAAATTTTTAAATATGATACAAATCCCAACTAAATTTGAAAATATCGTTTTAACACTTTTACTTAGCAATATTCAAAGTTCGAATAAAAATCCAATCTTTAAAACAATCGACTTCTGAAATTCAAATCATATTTTGATTATAACTTCAAATTCTCAAATTCGATTATTTATTCAAACTTCAACATTTTGTGATCAAATTCAAAAATAATTCAATTTCCATAAATTCATAGAACCAAATCATTTAAATAATTTCAAATCAAAATTTTAAAATCATTTAATTTAACCAATCCGATGTCCGTATATAATTCTCTATCCTATAGCCAAGTGAACCAAGATTTCAATTTAAATTCCATGGATCGATATATATAATTTAAATCCAAAATAAGTGTCATAGGTAAATATCATTTCAACATATTTCTTAATTTATTTGAAATAATTTAATTTACAGTTTATGTACTGTAAATAATATTCAGGGTGATAACAAAGTATATCAAAATAATTAACCAATTAATCATTCAAATATAAACCAATTTCCATCCATCACAACCAACCAACCAAACAGTCAACAATCACAACAATCAACCAATTATCGAAAATCAGGGATTTTATTAGCAGTTAAATTCTAATTTAATCTAAGTATCAATTCACATCCTATCAATAAATTCAGATGTTAATTAAATTTCAATTTAAATTTATCAACAACATCAATAAATTTAAATTACTTCACGATATAAATATTTACTAACATAAAAATAAAATATTCAAATGTGAGCGTATAAAACACTCACCTTTGTTCGAATCTGAAAATTTGAATGAAGCGAACAGTGAAAATTTTAACTCCATAACGTAGACAACGTCAACACGATTTCAATGCACCTTATTTTACCCGAATCAGACTTTTCCTGAAATTGAATTTTGGTGTCTCATTATAGCACATCTGTAAGTGTCAGTTCGTACATGATCCTTGGTCAATTCTTCATGGATCCTGACATGAGAGTAGGCTTAAAAGTACGTAGAATCAAAGGCAGCCCACTGTGATGAAGGTAAAGAAGCCGAAGGAGAACACATAAGTAAATCGACATCGTCTCTGCCTTCTCCGTGACGCCATCAGGTATGACCTCTCTGATAAGAAAAGACGTTCGTGTAAACCGACCAACTACCAACCATTCTATGGGAGTACAGAATTTAAACTAATAGACCATTGTCGATGGACAGGATATGCTAGTATGATTCGATCTGGTTTTTTATTTTTTGATTAGCAGCTTTTTTCTTCGATTTGGATTCGATCGGCATTTTTTTTTGGGATCGTGATCTGTATCCATACCATATAATTTGAAAAGGAAAAGGGGAAAAAAGAGAGGTAGGCTGCTATGAATTTGCAAGTGAAAGCGAAAATAATAATAATATATAGTATTATTATAACTAAAATATCCAATTCGAATACCCCCCCCCCTCCCCAATAAAAACTCCTCCTCTTTTGCTTTTCATGGCAGCTCCCGCCCATACCCTCCCTTTCCCCATCTTTTCAAACTGTTCCTCCTATACCAACAACTATTCTCTCTCCTTCTTCTCGTCCTAGCCCGCTGCCTAACTCTCCCCATGTCTTACCTCCTCCGGTTCCCCCCGGTTGCTTCAACTTCCTCTCAACCTCCGGTAGCTACTTCTTCCTGGTCCTCTCTCTTCAAAACCCAACCCCGTAATGCGGGGCAATACTCCCCTATCGATTCCCCTCGTCTTTGATGGTAATGCTCTGGTTCCACCGGAGGTGGTGATCAAAGCTGGAAGTGATATTTGGAGTGAATGGTTAGTTGGTTTTTTTCTTGATAAACCTCTGTCCTACCTCACAGTGATCAACCATCTGAAGAAATTATGGAAGCTAAAAGGAAAGATTGTGGTTAAATCTGATGGAACTTTGTTCCTTTTCCATCTGTCATGTGCTAAGGACAGAAGGAGAATATTAGAATCTGATCCTATTTTTCTAAGGAACAAAAGTTTTATAATCAAGGCTTGGGATCCTACCATTGGCAATAGTTGCAGTTCCATTAAATCAGTTCCAGTATGGCTTAAATTAGCTAATATTCCTATCTTTGCTTGGTCTCATTTAGGCATCAACTGGTTGGCTTCTAGAATTGGAAGGTTGTTATGCATGGATTCTTCCACTGAGAGACTGGAGAGGATTGGTTTTGCAAAATGCTTGGTGGATGTGTCTCTTGATTGTCAACTTGTGGATGATTTTCCTGTTAAAATGCTTGATGGACCTACACAGTTGGTTCAAGTCAGCTACCTATGGAGACCTAATATTTGTAATGAATGTAAAGAGTTTGGTCATTTGGGCAGCTCATGCCTGACAGTTTGTAGTGAAAAGATTGGAAGTAAGGATGATGCAGCTTTGAAAAGGAATTATCAAGAAGGAGATAAAGCAGATAAAGGGACAAACAAGCAACAAAAAAAGGGTAAACAAGACTGGCAGAAAGTTGCAAAAAGAAAATCATATTCCAGAGATCCACCTTTACAGAAGATGGCTGATTTGAATGTAAGAAAGGTGCTTATTGTTGATCATGTAGGATCCCATGATAATCAGATTCATACAGAATCAGTTAGTACTGGTGCTAGGAGAGAAAATGATAAAACTTGGAAGTTTGTTTTCCTGACAAACATCAGGATGTTTATCTGTCTAGCAATAAATTTGGAGTGTTAAGTGAAATGAAAGATGACGCTCATGAAGGGTATGAAGCTATAAGTGGTGATGATAATGGGGGGGGGGGTATTTTCACTTGATGAGGAGGTAGACATTGAAGGAAAGGAGAGCATACCTTACAAAGGAGATATAATCGTTGATACTGATTGTAATCTTGCTTTAGACACTGTTTTTGAAGATGTACTGAATTTGATAGCATATCCTTTGTGCATGGAATCCACACATTACCTCCAAAAGGCAAGACACAGAGGCAAACACATCACTCTGATCATAGCTTGAACAACCATGATACAGCATCTTCATTACATGACCCACATTCCTCATGCAAACAAAATTTCCCATCCCCCCTGATCTTGATCCTGATATCCATTTTTGCAGAATTTTGCAAAGTCAAATTACTGATTTAACCATCTCTATGCATTCTTCTACTCTAACTCTATCCAATCCATCCTCATCAATTTCTCTATCTTTAAATCAAGCAATCCCAAAGCAACCTTATGTATTCACAGGATCCATTCCTGGTTGGTTATCTCCTCCCTCATCTTCCAAAGAAGCAAATCATATTAACAGTGTCCCAACTTCAAACACAAATATCAGAAAAAAAGGAAATCAATGAAACAAACTGTCCCAACTAGATTAGAGTCTCCTGTAACTAGGAGCATGAAAGAAGCTGCTCTCCAATCTTTAGTTTAATTTATGTCGCATAATTTTGGAGCATGGAACATTAGAGGATCCCATAACTTCCTCAAGTTAGAACATGTCAAGAAGTTAATAAAAATGCATCAGCTGTCAATATTTGCTATCCTTGAAACTAAACAAAATCTTCCGCTTACTATTTCCGCTGCTAAGTATGATAACCCTTCCTGGTCCCTATCTCATAACCTTAATGAATCTAATTATGGGCGTATTATGGTGCTTCATAATCCTGCTGTCCTCACTCTTGATCTCCTTCTTTCTTCTCCCCAAATCATGCATTTCCATGCCAAATATCACAATCCTCCTTCCTCCTTTTATATTTCTTTTGTGTATGCTTTTAATACTCAAGTCTCAAGACAGAATCTTTTCGATTTGATGCCAGTCCTAAGACAAGAAACACACCCGTGGATTATAGTTGGAGATTTCAACAGCTGTTTCTCCTTGTCAGACAAGCATGGTGGTTTGCCACTCATACTTAAGGATATCAATCCCTTGAACTCTGCCGTTTTTGATTCAAATCTCATTCCCATCCACAAGGAAGGTACTATCTATTCATGGAATAACAGGTCCAGGAGTGGTGTTAGGACCTTCTCTAATATTGATCATTCATTCTCCAATTTCAAAGCCCTCTCCTCTTGGCCTAATCTTTCTAGATCATTCACCTCTCATCACTTCCACTGGTACGAAGCTTCATGGAATCAAAAGAAGATTTAAATTTTATAACTTATGGTCTCTTGATCCTGAATATAATAATATAATACAAACTGCTTGGGCTAATGTTTTTTTTGGAAATTCAATGTTTATTTTCTGCAAAAAACTCAAGGCAACAAAAGAAGCATTAAGGGCTTGGGCTAAAGACAAATTTGGTTATGGCAATCTCAGATCCACTATTCTCAAGGAACAACTAACTGAGGCTCAGAAGTTGATGATGGCTTTTCCAGATAATGCTGAATTGGCTTCCAACGAAGCTGCTTTCTTCATTGAGCTCAATCATGTGCTGGATATTGAATATGATATGAAAAAGCAGCAGTCGAGAATTAAGTGGGCATCTAAAAGGGACAGGAATACTAAATTTTTCCATGCTTCCCTAAAAGCTAAACAATCAACAAACAATATCTTTTCCATTCTTGATGAAGCAGGAAACTTACATACTTCCCCTGAGACGGTGGACAATGCCTTTCAGCACCATTTTTCAAGTCTTCTTGGCAATAGTAAAAACTTTTTTCCCCATTTGGATGATCTATCATGTGTCTCTCTACCCAAGGTCAACAATGAGGAAGCAGCTAAGCTTGTGGAAAAAGTGATTGATGAAGAAATAAAGAATACTCTCTTTGCTATGAATAAGAACTCGTGTGGTGGTCCCGATGGTTTCAATGTTCATTTCTTCACTACTAGTTGAGAAATTGTTGGTGTGCATTTCTGTAAAGCTGTGCATAATTTTTTTGACAAATTTAGGCTTCTTAAATCGGTTAATGCTACGAACTTGGTTCTGATACCAAAGTGCTTGCATCCAATTACTGTATCTTCATTCAGACCAATCTTCTGTTGTAATGTAGTATATAAGTGCATTTCTAGAATCATTGCCTCAAGGCTTGTTGCAGTACTGGTGAGAATCATTTCCCAGAATCAAGTTGCCTTTCTTCCTTGCAGAAACATCCTTGACAATGTTATGCTAGCACATGAGCTCTTAAAGGGTTATAGTAGAATAATGCCACTCAGGGAGCCATGCTTAAGCTTGATCTGAAGAAAGCATATGACAGTCTTCAGTGGTCTTCTGTTGTCAGAACCATGTCCCTTATGGGGTTCCCAAGGTTTTTGTTACCTGGATTTATGAATGTATTTCGTCTCCTTCTTATTCTTTGGCTTTGAATGGAACAAGAACTGGTTTCTTTGAAGCCAAACAAGGGATTAGGCAAGGTAACCTTCTTTCCTCCTATGTCTTCCTTTTAGTGATGGAAGTTTTCACATGCTACATCAGGCCCTTGTATATGTCCAGGCAGATTTCCTTTCATTCCAAATGTAAATATGTGCAATTAACATCTCTTCTATTTGCTGATGACATCATGATTTTCACTAAGCCAAATCTTTAGTCTATTGAAACCATCAAAAGTGCTCTCCATAGCTTCTACTTGATGACAGGTCAAGAACTTAATCTTAATAAATCTAGTATTTTGATTACTGGTGTGCCAAGTGTGCAGAGGCAAATTCTTACTTCAGCGGATGGGATGCAAACCATGAATCATGATATGGCTTACCTAGGCATGCCATTTTGTACTTCTAGGGTGACAATGGCTGATTGCTTGCCTCTTTTCCAAAAAATTACTGCTGTCATGGAGAGGTGGACCACCAAATTCTTATCACAAGCAGGCAAGCTTGTTCTTATAAGATCAGTGTGCTTCTCTATGATGGTCTATTGGGCTAGGACCTTCATCCTACCCACTAAGCTACTGAAAATGGTTAGAACAGCAATGTTTAGATTTTTCTGGTTTTGTAATATACATGCTACGAAGGTTTTCTCGTGTTCCTTCACATTTTTTGAGAAACCATTATGCAAAGGTGGTTTATGATTGTTTAGCATCCCTGTTTGGAATAAGGTAGCTTACACTTACCACTTAAATGCTCTAATGCATAGGAAGGACTCTCTATGGGTTAAATGGACTCTAAAGCACAAGGAATTTTTGGGAGATGGGAGTTCCTCAATATTGCAGCTGGATTTGTAGGTGTATTTTGAACTTGAGGAATACTTTTAGACCAATTGTCCAAATTCAGCTTTCTGGTACTAGTGTTTGTAGTTTCTGGCATGATCCTTGGTTAAGAAAAGGCATTATTCTTCATCAAATCTTCACTTCTCAGCAGATATATCAAACTGGCATTGGCCTTAATGACAGGGCTGTTGATTACATTGATGAAGGAAAGCTATTGCTGCCATACTCCAGTAACCAAAATGTCAGAGCCCTATGGAGCCAATTTGCTCATAACAAGTATGATCTTGATGATCATGATTCAGTGCTATGGAATGGCAAGGCACACTCCATCTTCTATGTTTATGTGGCACTTCTAGGTATTGATTCCATGCCTGATTGCAAATGGCATAGGGATACATGGAATGGCATATCTCCGAGTAGTGACAATTTGATGCTCTGGAAAGTTGTGAACAAGGCCTTGTTAACAAGGGATAAACTGCTTGCTTATGGTATGAATGTTCCCATTTCATGTTTACTGTGCAATGCCCATGATGAAACTACCCTGCATATTTTCTTTGAATGTCCTTATGTTTTATATTTATGGAGTAAGATGTTGTGTAATTTGGGGTTGGCCACTGTCTCTCAACATACTGCAGATCTGTGGGCTATGGTTGAGAATGCAACTAAATGGAATGATGTGAGAAGATATCCTTTCTTCTTCACTATTAAAAAACTGATGAAATTAGTGTGGGATGAGAGGAATAGTAGGAATTTTGAAGGACAAATGAGGAGTCATTTTGTGCTTTGGGCTATTCTTAAGAATGAAATTCTGAATGGTTTGAAAGTGAGTAAGCATGATTTTCGGGAGCATCAGTTTGACCCTTGGATTCCATAGCTACTCTTGTTATCCCTGTTTTTCTCTTTCTTGTGATTGTTTTCTTCGTGTTCCTTTTGTATCTCTGTTTTTCCTTTTTAATAAATCTGGTAGGGGTCCAGTTTTCAACCCCGCTTGCCCTGCAAAAAAATATATCCAATTCGATTGGCCTCAAATTTCCTGACTCCAAATGATGCGTGCGGTCTGGCGTTCATAATGTTTTATTCCCATTCTGAACGCAATGGAATAGTTTCGAGGCTTAATTCGATCATATGTGGAAGGTAGCTTTTCAAATTGAATATTTTATTTAAATTCTAAATTTAAATTCTACATGTTTCAAGCTCGCACTGCCAAACGACAAGTCTGAACGCTACGAAACTTGAAATCCTATAATAATTCACTATTATGGATCCGATGAAACTTGTTTCGTCGAAATCCAAGACAGTGGCCAAAATGGCTATTTTTACTCGTCAATTAGAATATAAAAATATAAAATTTTAAAATTTCAGAATTTTAAATGTTAACCATCTTTATTTATATTTAAATCAATTTCAAATATCATTTCATTCATGTTAATTCAAAATTTCAGTTATTCAAAAAATTCCAAAATTAAATTTAACAACTTAGCTATCAATAAACTACAATAATAAATCATTAAAATTTTATTTCTACCTATTTTTTTCTAGTCATCACATTAAATTCAATAATTTAAAATAGCTAAAATACGGGTCGTTACAAATCATATACATATGATTTCAAATTCAACATTCACTATGAATATCATAATGGGACAGATTATCACAATTCAATTAATTAACAAACTAGTAAATCATCCATATTAACAATCAATATAAGCATTCGTATACCATAAGTGTGTAAATGTGATTGTTTTAATATAATTAAAATCTCAATTCAAAAGCGATGAGAATTTCCCACCTTTATATCCACTCCATCATACTTTTTTGTAGGCTGCGTGCTTTTCGAACAAACGCGCTTTTTTCGAACGTCTTGAATTCTCGCCTTAGCTTATTTTCTTTCCGAACCACTTTTGTTTTCCTTTCTTTTTCCTTTTCTTTTCTTTTTATTATTATTTGGAGGTGCGTGAGCTTTAGAGGAGAAGTGGTGTATGGCCTTGAGTGTGGAGGAGGGTACGGCCTTGGTGCTTAGGTTTTGGCGTGTAGACGAGGGTAGGTAGGTGTAAGAGGTGGGTATGTGGAAGTTAAGCTCGGTTTTGGTGGTGTAAGGTGGTGGTATAAGGTGATGGTGTGGTGATATAGAGGTGGTAGTTTGAAGGTAGAAGAGAAATGGAGGAAGAAGAGAAGGATTTTGGAAATCTTTTGAAATGAAAGTGGAGTGGAAATGAAGAGGTTTGCGGTTATATTTATAAGTGAAGATTTTAGCGGTAAATGACATTAACACTCTCTTCATTTGAATTTAAATATACATTTTCTTTTATGTGTAAAGAGAGACTTGATATGCATTAATGGTGATGGTAAAAAATACGAATGATTGCTCGTCCTTTTCTTTCTTAAATTTTGTATTTTAAAGAGAAGACTTTTTCATTGATTTGATTTGCATTAATGGTGAGCATATGTGTCATTAAATCCTTTAGTTACTTATCTTTTCACTTTCTCTTTGCTTGAATTCTAGGTTTATAAGTTATATCATGTATAAGGGAAAAGAAAGTTATGTAATGATGTTGTTTTATAAAAGCTTTAATTATTTTCATACCTTGAGTTAACATTGTTTCATTCATTAAATTCCAGCTACTAGCCAAAAAAGTGGGTAATACAAATCAAAACCGTAGGGTCTCGTAGGGAAAATGGATTTCCAACAATGGTAGGGCTACTGGGGCACTGTCCGTCACAGTACGGGCCTAGATCACCATACCGAGGATCACTCCCGATCCCCTACAACACAAGGGCGGAACCATTCCTTACTGAACAGTCCCGAACAAGATAAACCCCACGGTTGTAGCTAGCAACTGCCCACACAGCCGAAATAAAAAGGGACATCTAGACAGGGGAATATCTTGTCCTGCTTGGGCATGACCCACCTAACCTTTCCGCACCTACCCTGTTTTAGCCATTCTCGGTTGATGAGGCTTGAGGCTACGATTACCTTTACAGAACATATTTCTTAGAATGCTCATCGTCCACCTGACAATGTGCTGAAAGCATTCAGTCCATACAAGTTCGTTCCGGGTTCGAACGAAGCCGAAGGCATTATCTCGTCGCACTCATTTTGAAATCACCCTCAGAGTCAACGACGATAATCCTTGCATTCTGAAAACACCATCTCGATCTTCATTTCAGAATTCACGATCTATCGTTTAAATTGGCTCGATGTGGTTTTCGGATAATCATAAATGACACCCGATCCCGGTCTCAACGAAAGCCAAACGCCATTTTAAGGCCAAGTTGTCTAATTAACTTAAACAGTTTAAATTCAATGATTTAATTCAAATGGCATTCACCACAGATAAAACATATACAAATGTCATGGATATAACACAGCATATCCCAGAGCATCACAGAATATCATCAAATAAATATCACAATCAAATATTCTACTCACAAAAGGCAAGTTTTGGAAAATTTATTATTTCTAGTATTTAAATTCTAAAGTAAGTATTTTCTCAAATCTATTATAGTAGTAATTACTTAAAAAGTGACTTAGTATTTTGTTTTTAAAAGCGAAAATCTAGTTTTATATTTTATTAAGTAACCTTACTTTCAAATATTTATGTAGTATATATTTTTAGCAAATTCTTGAAATAGCTTTAACTTAAATGTTTTAAAGTATATCTCAAAGTAAAGCGTTTTAAATTATTTTAAAAATCTAGTTTTGTGCTTGGTGATTTCAGTGGAGATATACAATATTTGGGAAAGCTTAGTCTGAAAATGGAAGATGGTTTGAAACTATTTTCAAAGGGTTGAAAATAGAAATATATCTTGTGAAGATATTTTTGAGATAAATAAATAATTTGGGAAATTATTTATTGTTGGATGGTTGTTAGTGAATATTAATTGACAGTTAAATAACCGACTATCAATATTGGCCAACTGCGTTGATCGTTTCGAAGAGACCGAGTATTATAGGATACAGGATATGATGCAGTGGAGCTCAGGAGATGAGCTGGATGACGATACGTAGTTGTTTATAAATATATTCCGCTGTGTTGAGTTGCTGTGTATCCAGTTGTATGTTATTGATGTTGAGCTGTGATTAATGTACTCTGATGATGTAATATATAGACAGATATATTTGATTTCGAGTAAAGATCAATTATTATCTATTATATTTTAATCCGCTGCGATGGTAAGATTCTGTTGTTGTTTTCTGTTTTTTTACTTCTTGTTCTACTTCTTCTTCTTTAATCCAAATGGTTCGTATTTCTGTGCAACTTGAGTTGATTGTTGTAGAATAGTGTTGACTCAAGGGGTCGGATTTGCGGGCTGTTACAGTTGTGTAATAGCCCGCAAATCCGTACCCCATGAGTTAACACTATTCTACCTAAATCAACTCAAGTTATACAGAAATACAAACCATTTGGTTTAAAGAAGAAGAGGTAGAAGGAGAAAATAGAAAACAACAACAGCATCTAACCATCATAGCGGAATAAAATATAATAGATAATAAATGGTCTTTACACAAAAATCAAATATCTCTGTTTATATATTACATCATCAGAGTGCATCAATCACAGTACAACAACAACCACATACAAATGGATACACAGTAACTCAACACAGCGGAATATATATATATAAACAAGTATGGAAGTACGTATCGTCATCCAGCTCGTCTCCTGAGCTCCATGGCATCATATCCTGTATCCTATAATACTCGGTCTGACCCGAGCATTACAGTTAAATAACACCCGAGTCAGTCTGGAATACCAGCATGAGAAAATCACACTCAATTGATTATTAAAGTTTTAAAAATCCTTTGAAAACAAAAGCATCTCATAAGACCACGCCACAAATAAACATGTCGGGTTTTTACCTTACAATAGCTAAAACAATTTTTATAGAAATCCTCTGATATTATAATAGGGTCTATATACAAATACCTATAAAATAGCCGAAATTGTTACATTCATTAAATTGCAGCTACTAGCCACAGAGTGGGTAATACAAACAAAACTCGTACAAGGCTCGTAGGGAGAATGGATTTCCAACTAATGACTAGGCACTAGGGTACCACCTGTCACAGTACATGGCCTAGATCACAATACCGAGGAGTACACCCGCTCCCCTGCAACACAAGACCGGGACTACCCCTTACTGGATAATCCCGAGTGAGATCACCTCGCGGTTGGGATCAACAACCGCCCACTAAGCCGAAATAAAAAGGGACATCTAGACAGGGATGACCTCACTCTGCTTGGGTGCTACCCACCTAGCCTTGCTGCATAACCCCTGATTTTCAGTCATTCCCGGTTGATGAGGCTTGAGGCTAAGTGTTACCTTTATAGAACATATCCCTTAGAATGCCCATCATCCACCTGACGATGTTTCGCAAGCATTCATCCATACAAGTCTGTCTCGGTTTCGAACGGAACCGAAGGCACTATTCCTACTACATCCATTTTGGAAATATCCTCAAGATTAGTAGCGACTAGCCCTTGCACTTTACTGCTCCATCTTCGAATCCAAAAATTGTTTTCGACGAAACGTACAAACCGAATCGAAGTTGTTTTCGAGAAATAAATCTCGATCCCGGTCTCTTCGAAACGATCAACGTATTTGTCCAATATTGATAGTCGGCGATGTAACTATCAATTAATATTCACCAACAACCATCTAACAATAAATAATTTTCCCCAAATTATTTATTTATCTCAAAATATCTTTGCAAGATATATTTTCAACTTCAAAACCCCTTTTTGAAAACAGTTCTCAAACTATCTTCCTTTTTTGAATAAATTTCCCAAATATTTTCTGTTTCTTCTGAAATCACCAAGTACAACACTTAGATTTTAAAATGATTTAAAAACACTTTATTGAAAAATACATTTAACATTTAATTTAGAAAAATTACTTTAATACTTAATTTAAAATAATACTCTACAAATAATTAAAATAAGGTTACCTTATAACTATACATTGGATTTCTTCTTTAATCAAAATACCAAATCATTCTTTAAATAATTATTACGAAAATAGATTAAATAAAATGCTTGTTTTGGAATTTACTTTAAAACATTTAAGTTAAAACTACTTCAATAATTGGTTAAAAATATATAGTATATGAATATTTGAAAATAAGGTTACTTTATAAAATATACAAACTAGATTTTCACCTTTAAAACAAAATACTAAGTCACTATATAAATAATTACTATCATAATAGATTAAAAGGAAATACTTACTTTAGAATCTAAATATTAGAAATAATAAATTTTCCAAAACTTGCTTTTTAAAACAACTTTAAAACTTTTAACTTATATTTAAACGTACTTGGTTATCCAGAGAGAATTTCCAACTTCAATCACTTAAATCAATTTCCCAAATTGATTTCCAATTTATTCCATTCTGAAATAAATTTCTTTACTTATCAGTTCATTTCCAAATTCAGTAGTTATGGACTTTATTATTATTATTTTTCCCAATTTCTTCTTTACTCTTTCAATAATTCAAATCTTAAATTCTGAATAAATGTTTTGTTCTTTTTAAATAATAATACTGCATTTTAAAATTCATTAACTTTCTGTTTATTCAAATTCTCCTTCCCATACTCAAGATTTATTTATTAAAATTTTCAAGTCACTTTATTTCTTTTCCAAGTCATTCTTAAATTTATTCTATAATTATTTTACCTACAATTTCACTTCTTTTATTTTCATTCCCAAAGTCAAATTTATATTTTTGGTAATTCATTATACCCAATTATATCAATCAAGCCATAGCATTTAATACTTCTACATAATTCATTATAGAATATCAAATAATCAGAACAGAGAATATTAAATAATTTAAATAAAAGTTGAGGTGTCCGGTTGGATCCCACCAACCTATTTTCCCTGCATCCACAGACGTTAGCACAACATAAATATCAATCCCCAAATATACCATACTATAACACATCAATCAATTTAACCATTCAAACAATTGTTTAAATTCAATCATTTGAATTTAAATTTGAATTTAAATTTAACTCAGTGAGATTAACTCACCTTTGCTTTAATTTGCAGTCTATTGCCATTCATTTCCATTCCAGCTTGTTTCTCGATTTTAGACCTTTTATAACATTATATAGTTAATTAACACTTGAATAAATCCAATAATTAACCAATATTTACTTATTTATTTTAACTTATAAATTAACTTAAAATTTTTAAACCAAAAATTTTCTTGACAAAGTATCTTTAGTAACTCAATTATTAAATATGTTAATTAAAATAGTTTTATCATCAAGCCCACTTTTTTTAAAATAAACTAGTATGATAAAATATTAACATATGTATATTTATCTATTTATTATTATAAACTCTACACATTTTAAAATTCCTATACTTTTCCAAAATCATATATAAATAAATTTTCTGTTTATATAAGCATTCAATCTAATAAATTTGTCTCCATACTACATTATTTTAGATTAAATTAGTAAGTGAAAATACTTGTATATTTTTCTGACCCACATATATTTCTAAATTAAATTAAACACAGATAACAAAAACAGCTACCTTCCAGTCGAGACACCCCAACCCTAGCAGACAACACCACTCACGCCTGAGGGCCACCACTAGCAAGGCCGAACTCACCAGCATCGTGACCAACCCAGCTCGTGACGACCCAAAAGCCCATCGCGATTCGCCCCACAGCAGTACGCGAAACCCCATGCGACTGAAAATCGTGATTACACCATCGTGCCTTCACTCGAGGAGCGCCGCTTCCCCTCCCACTTCCCTAACCTTGCTCGAGTTCGTCGCGGTGGCCACCTGACCACTACAATCGTCGCCCAGAGCCACGAGCCATTTCCATGCCATACACGAATGTCGTGCCCTCTAGCCTCAGCTATGAAACCCCCAAGTCGCCTGGATCGAATCCCCCAGAGATCGATCGTTTAGAAGGAATGGGCTTCGGCCAGAAATTAAAAACTTTTTTTTAGATTGGATTTGAAATAAAAAGGGGAAGCGGCCATTTATTTTTAGAGCTCTCGATCTCGATCTGAGGAGATAAGATAGGGAAATGATAATACGCGTTTATAATAAAAGAAGTTGTCGGCCTTGAAGGGGAACAGAGAAACATAATTGCATGCTAGTATAAGCTAGAGTACAGTGCATTGGACATGGTTAAGAGTTGATGTTGAGAGGAATTACAGCTAATGAGAAAGAATATCTGTTTGTTGACTTTGGTTATATAAATAAATTTATATTTCATTTTCAACGCGTTTACTTATCGTACACCCACACAACAACTCCGATCAATATGAAATTTGAAATCCGATAATAATTCAATATTACGGATCAAATGGAACTGGTTTCGTCGAATTCCGAGACTGTGCCTCGGAAGGCTGTGTTTAATTTCAATTTAAACGATATATACTATTTTAAACCGAACAAATCACTGCTAAATTTAATTTTAACACTTTTATTATCTTCAGTATTATCAATATAAATTTTATAAGCTTTCATATTATTTTTAATAGGCTTAAAACTCCAGATTCAACATTTTACTCAACTTCTAATTGTTTAATTTAATAATCTAATTATCAAATAAATAGTGAGATTTGAATTCAAGTTAAAAATTAACCTTTAAATATTAAAATCAATTAAATATTCTGATTTTAAAGGCTTAAAAATTCCGGGTCGTCACATTCCTCCCCCCTTAAAAGAATTTCGTCCCCGAAATTACTAATTAGGAAGAATGGTCCAATACCCATTACTATTTTACAAAACCAACGATTCAACATTTAACCCATTATCTTTTAATAAAAGACCCATTATCATTCTTATTAACTTCTCAACTCTCCCATAGTTTTCAAGTATTATTACTTGCTCAATCATTCAAATTTCAGTTTGAAACCAAATTTTGAATTATCAAAATTTCTCAAAAAAAAAAATCTAACTCTCTAAATTTTCGAAAATTTTTGCCAGCGTTTCGTTTGCGCGGCTAGCTCGGTACAACTACAAAATGGCTCAACGGCCCCCAAATCTCAAAAAGAAAACAAAAAGCCAAGTGGCTATATAACCCAGTCAAATTTCACAGAAATTTAAACACATACCTTTCTGGTTGGGCAATTAAAATTTATCTTCTGAAATCAAAACCAATTTTCCTTTTCCTTTTAGAATACCTGCATATCCTGCTTAGCACTAATATCCAATCACAACATTCCCAAAAACATTTTATCGACCTTCTCACAAAATGCCAATATCTATTCATTCAAATATTGACTTAGATTATATTAGTAGTATCAATTTTTCATTTAAGAATTCACCATTCCCTCTTAAGTTAGTATAAGCATTTTATATACTTCTTATATTTATTCCCACTTTACCACTTTAGTTTATATCCAATTCTATTCAAATTGATCCTTTCATTTCCATATGAATTCAATTTATCTTTAACTCTGAATATTTGAATTTTATTTTCCATTTATAACCAATTCATGTCATTATTTTAGTTAGTTTCATTTACTAATTTATTTTAGTTTCCAATTTAAATGCGTTTTGTCATTAACAAAATTTTCCCAAAAATTTTCTAACTCCTAAAATTTCTAAAAATTTTTGGCAGAGTCTCCTTTGTTCGGAGGAGCTTTTGTAATTTGACAAAAGATATAAATATGTATACATCGACCCACCCGGTCGGAAAAACAAAAGAACAGTTCGTATTTCCTATTTTATTGCGTAGACGTACCTTATTTAGCATTTTTAAGCAAGCAGCCTATTATTTTTAGCAAATAGCACAACTAAATCCAGCCACACGGCTCCCAGGTACTTGTACTTACTCAATTTAAACTTGTAAGTGCCAAATATATGAAGTTTAACAACATTTCACTTACTTGCAATAGCTAAACACATGAACTCTAAAAGAAATGCACACCAAACACTTTTCCGCAAGCAACTTATACAATTTTCATACCAATTCAACTATTTCAATTAATTTATAAACCATTTTCATTAAATCCGAATGGTTTTCAATTCATTCGTATACAACTTCATTCAATTTGAATGGTTTAATACTCAATCGCTTACATTCAATTCATTTTTAAATTTTAACAAACCCATATTATTCCAATTGATTTAAAAATCAATTTTATTACTTGCAATGATTCGTAGAATTTTATTTTCTTCTATTTTCGTCCAACAATCAATTTTTCTCATGCAAATTGGTAATATTCATTCAAGTAAATAACCACTTAAGCCGATGACCATTTTAAATTGATTCTAACTCAATTTATTATTTAATTATTTCTATTTAATTTCATTCACAACCATTTTATTTAGCTCGACACATTCCATTTCATATTTGTTTATTCCAAACTATTTTATTTAGCTCTAAGACAATCTAAGCTATTTCATTCAATAACTATTTAAATTTTATTCATGATCTATTCATTTGCGTTTCATTTAAAACCATTCTATTTTTCTTATTGACTCTAAATTATTTCAATCCCTTAACAATTTAAATGGTTTACAATTATTTATTTAAAAATTTCATTCCATTAAATATTATTTATAACTCACCAAATTTTATTTCGATTAAAATTTATTTTCACTTGATTTAAAACCAATCCAATATTATTAAACTTAGTTTAAGTTGAATTCAATTCAACCCTCCTCCATCCATTTAACTTAAGTAAATTAACTTCAATTTATTCAAATTTTACACTTAATCTCATTTTCATTTTACAAGCAAATTTTCTTTTCTATTCAACTTAACCCTATCACAATCAAATCTCGTATTAAATCTAAAATTTCATTTTATTAGCTATTATAAAATTTAACTTTTCAGATTCAACTCATTCAATTGATTACAAGGCTATTTCCAATGTATTTCCACTTATTTGGATTTTATTTGCACTACAAACCATTACTATTTTAATCCAAATTCTATTTTATTCGATACATTTCCAATTATATTTAATTTGTTACGCCTCAAGTCAAATTTAAATAATAACTCAAATTCTGAATCCACTATCCATTTTCAATTTACCATCCAATTTTATTAACTCACAATTCAAATTTATTCTTAATTCATTTAATTAATTGAAACTCCACTTTCAATTATATTTTCTTCACTAATGATTCAAGTCGAATTTGATTTATAACTTGAGTTTTTATTTCCAAACTCCATCATTAACTCACAATTCAGCTTCTATTTAACTACAATGGGTTCCATTTACATATTTCATTAACTAATTTATTATCTAAATAGTCTTTCCCCAATTTATAATCCAGAACTTGATTTTAATCTCAAAATCTCTTCATTTAATTTTCTTAAGTTCAAATTTATTTCATAATTCAAGTTTGGATTTTTTTATTTTCCAATCCATCAAAAATATTTATTTTGGGTTTTCTATTCCACTTTCCAATTTTTTTTATAAGTTACTACTTATTATTTTACACATTTCCATTCATTCTAGGCTTGAATATATTCTTCCTTTATTTTTAAATCAAGCCTAATGCTTATTTATAACCCAAGCATATTTTATTTCATGCATTTTTAATTCTTTTATACGTTATTCTGGTTTATTTATTTCAATCCAATCCTTATCCAACTTATTTTCCATTTGTCCAGGTAAGAGTCTAATTCCATTCGATTTATTTCAATCCAATCCTTATCCAGTTCAATTTTATTTTAACTCAGATTTATTTATCTCAATTCGATTTCAACTTAATTCGTATAACTGGATATTATTTTCAACCTATTCAATTAATTTCAATCCAGTTAAATTTTATTTCCCAATCCAAGTTAATTTCATTTTTAACTTTTCACTTTAAACTTAAATTCCAACATTCAAAGCTCATATTTCCTTCATGATTTAAAAATCATTTCACTTTATAAGCTTACAACCTATCCCATCAGGATTTTTAAACACCCGGCTTTTGGTTTCAAATTTTGAAATCTCCAACATCTCAAATCACATTTCTCAATAGTCAAACCAATCCTGGTTTTACCCTTAACAAATTTCCTTTGAAATTTTCAAAAACAGCTAGCTTTTGTGAACAAATCAATTTGGCAGCAATCTGTCACTTAGAAACTCGAAAATGAATACTGATGATGTGGCCGTCATCATCAGAATTATTTCCCAATAATCCATGTGATTTCAATGCTATATCACTTTCAAAATCCCTTTAAAACAATTTCCTTTCAGAAATACCTCCAAAACAATAATGCTATCATTTATCTTCAAAACATTTCGACAAACACTTCCAAAATCTCCGGGATTTAAATTTCCAAATCCTGCTTAAATCAATTTTAACTATAATTCATTTGCACAGCTTATGCTCATACAAATCCTCATTTGCTTATATTTTCATTTATAATTTACATTTATAATTCATATTTATAAATTTCATTTTATAATGAATTTATTGCCTTAAACTTTGGTTACATTTTCAATTTCTAGTTAAATTTTTACACACTAATGATAACAATTTAATATTATCATTCCTAACGTCCAAGCAACCATACATTAGCTAAATAGTTTACAAAAACTTTCTTTATATCTAAATATATTTTTGGGTAAAATTATTTCATTTACCCACATTTAAAACAATACCGTGTCAAACTGTTCTATTCAAGTGTTTGGAAACCCCTTCGATACAGTAGTCCAGACTGTGCCGATGAAGGTTCATATGCCACTCAAATAACCAATCAACACAATACTAAAATAATTTATATTCACTAACAAATACGCGCTCACATATATTAATATGCGCAAACTCATTCTAGAGTACTATAGACTCTATTTTATGAGTAATTCCCACCAGAGCCAAGGTTATCACCAACCTAAGCTCTGATACCAACTGTGACAGCCCGCAAATCCGTACCCCTTGAGTTAACACAATTCTACGTAAATTAACTCAAGTTGTACAGAAATACGAACCATTTGGGTTAAAGAAGAAGAGGTAGAAGGAGAAAATAGAAAACAACAACAGAATCTAACCATCGCAGCGGAATAAAATATAATAGATAATAAATATTCTTTACTCAAAAATCAAATATCTCTGTTATATATTACATCATCAGAGTACATCAATCACATTACAACAACAACCACATACAAATGGATACACAGCAACTCAACACAGCAGAATATATATATAAACAAGTACGGAAGTACGTATCGTCATCCAGCTCGTCTCCTGAGCTCCACGACATCATATCCTATATCCTATAATACTCGGTCTGACCCGAGCATTACAGTTAAATAACACCCGAGTCAGTCTAGCATACCAGCATGAGAAAATCACACTCAATTGATTATTAAAGTTTAAAAAATCCTTTGAAAACAAAAGCATCTCGTAAGACCACGGCACAAATAAACATGTCGGGTTTTTACCTTACGATAGCTAAAACAATTTTTATAGAAATCCTCTGATATTATAATAGGGTCTATATACAAATACTTATAAAATAGCCGAAATTGTTACATTCATTAAATTGCAGCTACTAGCCACAAAGTGGGTAATACAAACAAAACTCGTACAAGGCTCGTAGGGAGAATGGATTTCCAACTAATGACTAGGCACTGAGGTACCACCTGTCACAGTACGTGGCCTAGATCACAGCACCGAGGAGTACGTCCGCTCCCCTGCAACACAAGACCGGGACTACCCCTTACTGGATAATCCCGAGTGAGATCACCCCACGGTTGGGATCAGCAACCGCCCACTAAGTCGAAATAAAAAGGGACATCTAGACAAGGATGACCTCACCTTGCTTGGGTGCTACCCACCTAGCGTTGCTGCATAATCCCTGATTTTCAGTCATTCCCGGTTGATGAGGCTTGAGGCTAAGCATTACCTTTATAGAACAGATCCCTTAGAACGCCCATCGTCCACCTGACGATGTTTCGCAAGCATTTTCCATACATGTCCGTCCCGGGTTCGAAGGGAACCGAAGGCACTATTTCTACTACATCCATTTTGGAAATATCCTCAGGATTAGTAGCGACTAGCCCTTGTACTTTACTACTCCATCTTCGAATCCAAAAATCGTTTTTCACGAAACGTACAAACCGGATCGAAGTGGTTTTCAAGAAATAAATCTCGATCCCGGTCTCTTCGAAACGATCAACGTATTTGTCCAATATTGATAGTCGGTGATGTAACTATCAATTAATATTCACAAACAACCATCCATCAATAAATAATTTTTCCCAAATTATTTATTTATCTCAAAATATCTTTGCAAGATATATTTTCAAATTCAAAACCTTTTTTTGAAAACAGTTCTCAAACTATCTTCCTTTTTTGAATAAATTTCCCAAATATTTTCTATTTTTTTTTTGAAATCACCAAGTACAACACTTAGATTTTAAAATGATTTAAAAACACTTTATTGAAAAATATATTTAACATTTAATTTAGAAAAATTACTTTAATACTTAATTTAAAATAATACTCTAGAAATAATTAAAATAAGGTTACCTTATAACTATACATTAGATTTCTTTAATCAAAATACCAAATCATTCTTTAAATAATTATTACGAAAATAGATTAAATAAAATGCTTGTTTTGGAATTTACTTTAAAACATTTAAGTTAAAACTACTTCAATAATTGGTTAAAAATATATACTATATGAATATTTGAAAATAAGGTTACTTTATAAAATATAAAAACTAAATTTTCATCTTTAAAACAAAATACTAAGTCACTCTTTAAATAATTACTATCATAATAGATTAAAAGGAAATACTTACTTTAGAATTTAAATACTAGAAATAATAAATTTTCCAAAACTTGTTTTTTAAAACAACTTTAAAACTTTTAACTTATATTTAAACGTACTTGGTTATCTAGAGAGAATTTCCAACTTCAATCACTTAAATCAATTTCCCAAATTGATTTCCAATTTATTCCATTCTGAAATAAATTTCTTTACTTATCAGTTCATTTCCAAATTCAGTAGTTATGGACTTTATTATTATTATTTTTCCCAATTTCTTCTTTACTCTTTCAATAATTCAAATCTTAAATTCTAAATAAATGTTTTTATCTTTTTAAATAATAATACTGCATTTCAAAATTCATTAACTTTCTGTTTATTCAAATTCTCCTTCGCATACTCAAGATCTATTTATTAAAATTTTAAAGTCACTTTATTTCTTTTCCAAGTCATTCTTAATTTTATTCAATAATTATTTTACTTACAATTTCACTTCTTCTATTTCATTCCCAAAATCGAATTTATATTTTTGGTAATTCATTATACCCAATTATATCAGTCAAGCCATAGCATTCAATACTTCCACATAATTCATTATAGAATATCAAATAATCAGAACAGAGAATACTAAATAATTTAAATAAAAGTTGAGGGGTCCAGTTGGATCCCTCCAACCTCTTTTCCCTATGTCCACAGACGTTAGCACAACATTAATATCAATCCCCACATATACCATACTATAACACATCAATCAATTTAACCATTCAAACAATTATTTAAATTTAATCATTTAAATTTAAATTTGAATTTAAATTTAACTGAGTGAGATTAACTCACCTTTGCTTTAATTTGCAGTCTATTGCCATTCATTTCCATTCCAGCTTGTTTCTCGATTTTAGACCTTTTACAACATTATATAGTTAATTAACACTTGAATAAATCTAATAATTAACCAATATTTACTTATTTATTTTAACTTATAAATTAACTTAAAATTTTTAAACTAAAATTTTTCTTGACAAAGTATCTTTAGTAACTCAATTATTAAATCAGTTAATTAAAATAGTTTTATCATCAAACCCACTTTTTTTAAAATAAACTAGTAGGATAAAATATTTACATATGTATATTTATCTATTTATTATTATAAACTCCACACATTTTAAAATTCCTATACTTTTCCAAAATCATATATAAATAAATTTTCTGTTTATATACACATTCAATCTAATAAATTTGTCTCCATACTACATTATTTTAGATTAAACTTGTAACGTTTCGATTTTTCGTTGCCGAAAAACCGAATAGTTATGGGTTTTAAAAAGAATTTAGGAAAAGAAAAAGTAGAAAAGAAGAGAAAGAAAAGAAGATAATAGATAAGGTAGAAGATGGAGGGAAAAGAAAAATAGAAGATAGAACAGAAAGAAAATAGATCATTTTAAAATAGAAAGAAAAGAGAATAGAATATAGAGAAAATATTAAAATAGAACGGAACAGAAAACAACAGAACAACATCAGAATCTCACAATTCGCAGCGGAACAACATATAATAATAAATGAATAATCTTTAAACAAAGAACTATATCAGTTATTACATTTTATACATTACATTACATCATATCATCAGAGTGTACAACAACAACAACAAATAGTGCAGCGGAAAAAGAAATACTATATACTAGTAATACGTCATGCCATCCAGCTTGCCTCCAGCAACTCCAGAATATCCAGAATATCCTGATAAACCTTACTCTTGACTGCCCGTGTGGAAATTGGTGGGCACCCAGAGTTTAGGAAGGAAAACAATAAACTCCAAGTCAGTCATGTGACTGGTGTGAGAACTCAAAACAGTTTATTTATCTTTGAAATCAAAATAGAGGAATATTTTTAAATTCAATTCGCAATGCTTTTTAAAATGAGACTACCATAAGGCCTCCCGCACACACACACATGCAAACGCAGAATCGGAGGAGATTTCTCCTTATGATAGTCAAAGATGCTTGATACGCATTTAAAATAACATTTGATATTATTACTAGTGCATAGTGTAGAAGAAATTCATTTCGAAAGTAGAATATAAATCTTAGCCAGCATAGACATTTCGAACTATGCCTACTATAGCTACCATCCAAATAGTGGTGACCACCATAAGTGAATGGCAGGTTCTACAACTAATACCGTACAAGTTTCGTATTGGGAATTGGATTTCCAACAAATGGTCAGGCCAAGGAACTTCCCATTGCCACATGAGAATGCCTCTGGAAAGACATCCCCGAGAACCAAACCGGAACTCTGCCAACACAAGGCCGGGTTACCCCTAACTGGGTAACTACTGACACGAGCACGCCATTCCCCGATCGTAAACGACCTTTCTCACGGGATCCCGAAAACCAACAACCACAAAGTAATAAATTCGCAGTAACCACATAGGTTAAATATCTGGGCTCCATACCATGATACCACCTCTATCCAGAAGGAAATGTACATACCCTAAAGGGTGCTACCCCTCATAACCTTGCTGCATCTTTCCTGTTTTGACCATTTCCGGGGTGTGAGGCTCGACGAAGTCACGTCCACAAAAACATACTTTATACAAAAGCCATGCTTTGGGTCAACAAATGATCAACACAATGATCACAAGGATAGACGATCAAATAAACGATCCTATCACAATGATCAACACAATGATCATTTACAGCAACACTCAGCATGTCACATTACCAAATTGGGAATATATCGCTGATAACTTCAACTATATAACCTCTGAGCTCGTACGTCTCAGAGAAGGGTGTTAAGCTAAAAGAATAAATTCTCCGCCACCAACAGAAATATATTTGAAAGAAATCGGCTTTATATCTCAACTTGTAATGTCAGACATACAATCCATACAAGTCTGTTCCGGGCTCGAACAAAACCGAAGGCACTTACAAAGAAGTCCTTGCAATCCGGATATTCACAATCCTGATCGGATTCACCATCACATATGGAGAACTCAATACCGTAGCTACTCGGTGCAGAGTAAATCGACAGGTCATCCTATCGCTCTCGCAAATACCGGGTCTTCAACACCGATCTTCAATGCAATTCATAACGACGTATCACATATTCAGAATGGGTTATACGACCCCATGGTCCTTTCCCGGTTAACCCGAATAGTGAGCGCTTATTCAAAAATAAGTGTAGCATTCACATTCAATCAAATCACATCAATTACCCATTCAAAGGGAAATATTGATAGTCGGTTATTGAACTATCACTGGATATGCACACATCACCAGATTCCAAATAATTTTCCAAATTATTTATTTTCCAAAAATATCTTCACTAGATATATTATTTCAACACTTCAAAAATAAATCAATATTTATTTTTAAATCAATTCCACTTCCTTTTATAAATACCTTAGTGAATTTATAATCCAAAATATCTATGAATATTCGATTTCAATTATTCATTTCAATATTCCTTTTCAATTTATCTTCAAAAAGATAAATTCTAAATATCACTTCATATTGGAAAACAATTCCATACTTATTTAATAAGTAATTCACAAATTTTATTTATTTTCAAAACTTGGAAAATATTCAATATACTTCAATCGAAATTAAGTATATATTTCATTCTTTAAGGAAATCATTCTCTTAAACATATTTGTTTGGGCCAAAACGAATGTTACGTAAAACATCGTTACGACAACCCAAAATCACTAGTATAGGGATTCGAAATTAAAATAGATATATAAATCCCAATACTATACAAAACATTTCCTTTCGGAAATCATTTACTATAACAACAGTGTTAAAGTCCATCATCTCCTTCTATTTCTCGAAAACGTCTATTTCAACAATAAATGTTAAAATCTATGGTTTCGAATCTCAACACATTTTAAAACATCGTTAGATCGTTTTAATTCTATTTGAAATATCACATTCAAAACAATTTCTTTAACATCTTATTCACTATTCAAAAACGTGAATATACTTCATTAACAATTTCATCCTTTTATTCATTTTATTTTAAAGTATTATTCACAGTCAAAAACGTGAATATAACTCCATAAATAAATCATAATAATTTACTTATCAAAATAAGTCGTTTGTGAATTTATAAAACAACGTTTATAAATTCCATTTCTATTTATTTATAAAAACTTCCTTTTTATAATTTCCATATTAACCTATTCCAGTTTATAACTAAATTATAAACTAAACGTTCATATTATAAGTTAATTACTTATAAAACGATTATTTTACAAAATCGTTCTTTTTTAAAGACTTTCCAATTTATAAATCTTATAACTTATAAGATCCATTTATTTAACCAATCTATTCTTCAAATAATTTCACCAAATTTATAAATCTTACTATTTATAAATTTCTTTTATAACTTCACAGTTTATAATTCCATAAATTTCATTCATTTATGAAATTCATTTCCACTTCATTCAAACACTTATAAAAACTCGTTTTAAAATGTCAACATTTCAATTTATAAATATCCATTTATAAATCTCTTAATATAAATCAATTTATATTATTCTTTAAAACGTCTTTAATCTCCTTTATTATTTCACCATTTTGATTCATAAAATAATTAAATTTCATGAATTCTATATTTAAACTTTTCACAATAAATTCTAAAATATCTCGATTAAACTATTTTATAAACTCAATAGCATCATATTCTCAAAAATCAGTTTTTAACTATATTTCTCAAAAATCATAATTTTATAACTTTAAAAATTATAACGTTTATTTATTTAAAATGGATCAATTCCAAAATTATTTTATAAAACGTATATTTCTCAAAAATCACTTTAAAAATCATTCTAAAGTTTCAAAATTTGGTCCAATGATGCTACACACCAAATAGTCAATCACGACAACAACGATATCATATATCGATATGATAATCCATCAAATATCAAAATATCTGAAATCAAATAAAAACTGTTGAGGAATCCAGTTGGATCCCTCCAACCTGTTTTCCTGCATCCAAAAACATTAGCACAATATCAATTTCGCTCCAGTACGAAATTATCGCGGTATATGTTTTTAATAAATATTATCCGCTTAATAACGGCGTAATAGGGTCTCATCCGCTAAACAAAAAATGCGGGAAATCAATAACTCCAATATATACATATGCCAATATATATATATATATATATATATATATATTGCTATTATATATAATACCAATTTCACTGTTTATGAAATATTCGCGGTATATGTTTTTAATAAATAACATCCGCTTACTAACGGCGTATAATGTCTATTTTAACAATCAATATATAACAATCATCATTCAAACATGCATTCAAATATTTTAAATCTAATTATTTAAAATAAAATCAAAACTGATTCGATTGAGTGAGAAGTTCTCACCTTGGTTTCATTTTCCGTTTTAGCGATTTATTTCGAATAAAATTAAACGGACGTTTAATTTTACCCAAAATTCTCACTAACTCCAAATGACTCCAAACCAACTCCATCGCGTAGTGCTCGTCCATACGATTCCAACGCAACTGAGTTTGCATTTTTTCGACCTCGTATGAAAAAGTTATGAATTATTGAAGTTTGTACACGATTTATATACACTAATTACAACATTTTTTTAAAATTTAAACCCCAACCCAAATGATCACCGTTCGATCTTGCCCCTTGCAATCCAGGCCGCCCACTGTTGCTTCTTCCCCCACGCGATACCCACCGTATTCGGCCGAACCCAACACCCTAGATTAGGGTTAAAATTTTCGATCACCTCGCTTGCATCTACCTCGATCAAATAGCACCGTAACGCGCGCCCACGCCTGAGCCATCTTCGGCCAGAGACCACACCTCTCTATTGCCCTCGTGGCTCTCGAAAATCGTGAAGAACGGCAGCACTTCAAACACCATTTGCCGATGATCTACTGCTTCTTTTGCGATCATAACCGTTGATAATAAAGATCTCGATGAGATCTACAATATTGTAGTTGGAGATTTCTCAAAACGATGCGTGGATTGGGAGTAATCGAAGGGAAAACGAGATGGAGTTTCGGTCGTTCATATAGGGGTGGCGGCTAGGGCAAACAATTTAGGGTTTTGTTTTTTTTTTTTAATTTATGAAGGCAAGGGTCTCTATTTATAGAAGAAAATCGAACACTATTCATCCGGAAATTCCGAACTCCGATTTACGCGCCGAAACTGACGTTCCTAAGGTTTATCCCACGTTCCGGACACAATGGAACAGGTTTCGAAAGCTAATTCGGACATCTGTGCGAGTTATGGCTATAAACGCTCAATTTAAATTAAACCGATTTAAACGATTTTCTAGGCGTTTTAATTCGTACCGGACAAACGGTAAATCCAATTGACTTGAAATTTGAAACCTTACAATAATATCACATTACGGATCCGATGAAACTAGTTTCGTCGAAATCCGAGGCTTTTTGAAAAATGGCTATTTTCACTCGTCAAATTTAAATTAAAAACAATTCGATGCGTTTCGAGCTGCCACGATCAAACGATAACTCCGATTGACACGAAATTTGAAATCCGGTAATAACTAACTATTACGGATCCAATGGAACTGGTTTCCTTCAATTCTGAGACTGTTCAAAAATTGACTATTTTCACTAGTCGATTAAATATTAAAATATTCAATTTTCACAAATTAACTTTTAATTCGATTTTAAAAATTCTAAAATATCGTTCTAACTCCCATATGATAAAATAAAATTTTACAAATCATTTTCAATCATATTTAACTATATTTTCAATTATTTCCATAATTTCACGTATTAAATTATTGATTAAATTATCCAATTAAATCCAGTAATTCAAATAAAAATTTATTTGACTTAAAAATTCACTTATTAATATTTAAAATAAATTAAATATTCATTTTTTAATTAATAAAAATTCTGGGTCGTTACAATCTTCCCCACTTAAAAGAATTTCGTCCTCGAAATTACAAGTAAGAAAAGTTACAGAATCTATTAATTTTCCAAAAATTCATAGTTAAACTTCTTACAATAACTTTACTAAGTTTTCAAATCATACTTCGTTATCCTTTCAAAAACAACTACTATTGTTTAACTTTCAATTCCAAAATCAAAGTTAAAGTTTTCAAAATTTTCCAGATTTCTCAAAAAATTTCTAACGCCTTAAAATTTCGGAAAAATTCGCCATAGTCTCCTTTGCGCGGCTCGATCCAAAAAAAAAATGACAGTATATATATCACAAATATACATCTCATCAAGTAATGAGGCATCCCGAAGGGAAAAAAGTGTAAAAGTACTGTATTTAATCCGAGATATGTACCTTATATTTTATTAGCAAGCATATACGGCTAATATAGCGCAAAAGCGAGCTCCAAATGCGAAGCAAATGCGATCCGCGCCTACTAATCACTCAACAAACAACATGAGAACATGCACATATGCAAATAGTCTCAATATACAGCATATAGCAACATAATAACTATATATGCTAACATAGCAAATGCAACTAAGCAACAAATGCAATATATATTCAACCATCAACCAACTAACATCCATAACCAATAAATATTCATTCATATTCTCATTAATATTCAATGAATTGGTTTTCAATTTAAATCACATTAGATTCATTAACATTGGATTTACTAGCATTCATTTTCAATTAGTTTATATTCACTAATTCATATTCAAGTTGGTTCACTTCCAATTTTATTAAATCAATTTCATTAACACTTAATGAATTATATACAATCACTCAACTAATAATCATATAACAACCAATGTATATTAATTACAACCAAATTCCTTTACTTATATTCATTCAATTTGGCTTCACACCATCACTTTCAATTGGTTTAATCAAATTGATTTTCATTCAATTATTCAACTTCTAATATCATTAGATTTTAATGAATCAACACTTATATTCATTATTTCATATCAATTATTCACATTTAATTGATTAACATTTAATCCATTAATTCAATTCAATTTCAAAGTTGAATTTCATTTATATAACTCAAGTTCAAATCTATTACTTAAGTTATATTTCATTTTAAACATTATTTGGCTTTACTTAACTTAAATTCCAACTTACAAATCAATTCAGCTTCCAAATTCTAAAGTAAATTTCCATTTAACTTTAAATTCATTTTTATTACAACTCATATTCATAAATATATTCATATAGTTTCATTTCTTATATATAAGTTTATTTCACAATTGTAAACACTTTAATTATAATTCAACTCTTATAATTCTTTTTGCTTATACAATTCCTTTATTTAGATTATTCAAATAACTTAACAATCAACTTATATACACTTAAATAATTCTGAAAAATCATTTTCTTTATATAGAAAATATACTCAAGTAAAATTATTTCATTTACCCAATTTAAAACAATATTATGTCGGTTTATCTTGTTTAAGAGTTTAGAAACTCCTATCTACGATAGTTAGCAAGACTACATCGACCGAAATCTATAAACAATCAACCGATAAGTCAACACAATACAAAACAATTTTATATTCACTAACAAATACGCTCTCATATCTATTATTACACTCAAACTCAATCTAGAGTACTGCTGACTCTATCTCTAATGAGTAATACCCAACAGAACCATGGTTGTCGCTTAACCATAAGCTCTGATACCAAATGTAACGTTTCGATTTTTCGTTGCCGAAAAACCGAATAGTTATGGGTTTTAAAAAGAATTTAGGAAAAGAAAAAGTAGAAAAGAAGAGAAAGAAAAGAAGATAATAGATAAGGTAGAAGATGGAGGGAAAAGAAAAATAGAAGATAGAACAGAAAGAAAATAGATCATTTTAAAATAGAAAGAAAAGAGAATAGAATATAGAGAAAATATTAAAATAGAACGGAACAGAAAACAACAGAACAACATCAGAATCTCACAATTCGCAGCGGAACAACATATAATAATAAATGAATAATCTTTAAACAAAGAACTATATCAGTTATTACATTTTATACATTACATTACATCATATCATCAGAGTGTACAACAACAACAACAAATAGTGCAGCGGAAAAAGAAATACTATATACTAGTAATACGTCATGCCATCCAGCTTGCCTCCAGCAACTCCAGAATATCCAGAATATCCTGATAAACCTTACTCTTGACTGCCCGTGTGGAAATTGGTGGGCACCCAGAGTTTAGGAAGGAAAACAATAAACTCCAAGTCAGTCATGTGACTGGTGTGAGAACTCAAAACAGTTTATTTATCTTTGAAATCAAAATAGAGGAATATTTTTAAATTCAATTCGCAATGCTTTTAAAAATGAGACTACCATAAGGCCTCCCGCACACACACACATGCAAACGCAGAATCGGAGGAGATTTCTCCTTATGATAGTCAAAGATGCTTGATACGCATTTAAAATAACATTTGATATTATTACTAGTGCATAGTGTAGAAGAAATTCATTTCGAAAGTAGAATATAAATCTTAGCCAGCATAGACATTTCGAACTATGCCTACTATAGCTACCATCCAAATAGTGGTGACCACCATAAGTGAATGACAGGTTCTACAACTAATACCGTACAAGTTTCGTATTGGGAATTGGATTTCCAACAAATGGTCAGGCCAAGGAACTTCCCATTGCCACATGAGAATGCCTCTGGAAAGACATCCCCGAGAACCAAACCGGAACTCTGCCAACACAAGGCCGGGTTACCCCTAACTGGGTAACTACTGACACGAGCACGCCATTCCCCGATCGTAAACGACCTTTCTCACGGGATCCCGAAAACCAACAACCACAAAGTAATAAATTCGCAGTAACCACATAGGTTAAATATCTGGGCTCCATACCATGATACCACCTCTATCCAGAAGGAAATGTACATACCCTAAAGGGTGCTACCCCTCATAACCTTGCTGCATCTTTCCTGTTTTGACCATTTCCGGGGTGTGAGGCTCGACGAAGTCACGTCCACAAAAACATACTTTATACAAAAGCCATGCTTTGGGTCAACAAATGATCAACACAATGATCACAAGGATAGACGATCAAATAAACGATCCTATCACAATGATCAACACAATGATCATTTACAGCAACACTCAGCATGTCACATTACCAAATTGGGAATATATCGCTGATAACTTCAACTATATAACCTCTGAGCTCGTACGTCTCAGAGAAGGGTGTTAAGCTAAAAGAATAAATTCTCCGCCACCAACAGAAATATATTTGAAAGAAATCGGCTTTATATCTCAACTTGTAATGTCAGACATACAATCCATACAAGTCTGTTCCGGGCTCGAACAAAACCGAAGGCACTTACAAAGAAGTCCTTGCAATCCGGATATTCACAATCCTGATCGGATTCACCATCACATATGGAGAACTCAATACCGTAGCTACTCGGTGCAGAGTAAATCGACAGGTCATCCTATCGCTCTCGCAAATACCGGGTCTTCAACACCGATCTTCAATGCAATTCATAACGACGTATCACATATTCGGAATGGGTTATACGACCCCATGGTCCTTTCCCGGTTAACCCGAATAGTGAGCGCTTATTCAAAAATAAGTGTAGCATTCACATTCAATCAAATCACATCAATTACCCATTCAAAGGGAAATATTGATAGTCGGTTATTGAACTATCACTGGATATGCACACATCACCAGATTCCAAATAATTTTCCAAATTATTTATTTTCCAAAAATATCTTCACTAGATATATTATTTCAACACTTCAAAAATAAATCAATATTTATTTTTAAACCAATTCCACTTCCTTTTATAAATACCTTAGTGAATTTATAATCCAAAATATCTATGAATATTCGATTTCAATTATTCATTTCAATATTCCTTTTCAATTTATCTTCAAAAAGATAAATTCTAAATATCACTTCATATTGGAAAACAATTCCATACTTATTTAATAAGTAATTCACAAATTTTATTTATTTTCAACACTTGGAAAATATTCAATATACTTCAATCGAAATTAAGTATATATTTCATTCTTTAAGGAAATTATTCTCTTAAACATATTTGTTTGGGCCAAAACGAATGTTACGTAAAATATCGTTACGACAACCCAAAATCACTAGTATAGGGATTCGAAATTAAAATAGATATATAAATCCCAATACTATACAAAACATTTCCTTTCGGAAATCATTTACTATAACAACAGTTTTAAAGTCCATCATCTCCTTCTATTTCTCGAAAACGTCTATTTCAACAATAAATGTTAAAATCTATGGTTTCGAATCTCAACACATTTTAAAACATCGTTAGATCGTTTTAATTCTATTTGAAATATCACATTCAAAACAATTTCTTTAACATCTTATTCACTATTCAAAAACGTGAATATACTTCATTAACAATTTCATCCTTTTATTCATTTTATTTTAAAGTATTATTCACAGTCAAAAACGTGAATATAACTCCATAAATAAATCATAACAATTTACTTATCAAAATAAGTCGTTTGTGAATTTATAAAACAACGTTTATAAATTCCATTTCTATTTATTTATAAAAACTTCCTTTTTATAATTTCCATATTAACCTATTCCAGTTTATAACTAAATTATAAACTAAACGTTCATATTATAAGTTAATTACTTATAAAACGATTATTTTACAAAATCGTTCTTTTTTAAAGACTTTCCAATTTATAAATCTTATAACTTATAAGATCCATTTATTTAACCAATCTATTCTTCAAATAATTTCACCAAATTTATAAATCTTACTATTTATAAATTTCTTTTATAACTTCACAGTTTATAATTCCATAAATTTCATTCATTTATGAAATTCATTTCCACTTCATTCAAACACTTATAAAAACTCGTTTTAAAATGTCAACATTTCAATTTATAAATATCCATTTATAAATCTCTTAATATAAATCAATTTATATTATTCTTTAAAACGTCTTTAATCTCCTTTATTATTTCACCATTTTGATTCATAAAATAATTAAATTTCATGAATTCTATATTTAAACTTTTCACAATAAATTCTAAAATATCTCGATTAAACTATTTTATAAACTCAATAGCATCATATTCTCAAAAATCAGTTTTTAACTATATTTCTCAAAAATCATAATTTTATAACTTTAAAAATTATAACGTTTATTTATTTAAAATGGATCAATTCCAAAATTATTTTATAAAACGTATATTTCTCAAAAATCACTTTAAAAATCATTCTAAAGTTTCAAAATTTGGTCCAATGATGCTACACACCAAATAGTCAATCACGACAACAACGATATCATATATCGATATGATAATCCATCAAATATCAAAATATCTGAAATCAAATAAAAACTGTTGAGGAATCCAGTTGGATCCCTCCAACCTGTTTTCCTGCATCCAAAAACATTAGCACAATATCAATTTCGCTCCAGTACGAAATTATCGCGGTATATGTTTTTAATAAATATTATCCGCTTAATAACGGCGTAATAGGGTCTCATCCGCTAAACAAAAAATGCGGGAAATCAATAACTCCAATATATACATATGCTAATATATATATATTGCTATTATATATAATACCAATTTCACTGTTTATGAAATATTCGCGGTATACGTTTTTAATAAATAACATCCGCTTACTAACGGCGTATAATGTCTATTTTAACAATCAATATATAACAATCATCATTCAAACATGCATTCAAATATTTTAAATCTAATTATTTAAAATAAAATCGAAACTGATTCGATTGAGTGAGAAGTTCTCACCTTGGTTTCATTTTCCGTTTTAGCGATTTATTTCGAATAAAATTAAACGGACGTTTAATTTTACCCAAAATTCTCACTAACTCCAAATGACTCCAAACCAACTCCATCGCGTAGTGCTCGTCCATACGATTCCAACGCAACTGAGTTTGCATTTTTTCGACCTCGTATGAAAAAGTTATGAATTAGTGAAGTTTGTACACGATTTATATACACTAATTACAACATTTTTTTAAAATTTAAACCCCAACCCAAATGATCACCGTTCGATCTTGCCCCTTGCAATCCAGGCCGCCCACTGTTGCTTCTTCCCCCACGCGATACCCACCGTATTCGGCCGAACCCAACACCCTAGATTAGGGTTAAAATTTTCGATCACCTCGCTTGCATCTACCTCGATCAAATAGCACCGTAACGCGCGCCCACGCCTGAGCCATCTTCGGCCAGAGACCGCACCTCTCTAGTGCCCTCGTGGCTCTCGAAAATCGTGAAGAACGGTAGCACTTCAAACACCATTTGCCGATGATCTACCGCTTCTTTTGCGATCATAACCGTTGATAATAATGATCTCGATGAGATCTACAATATTGTAGTTGGAGATTTCTCAAAACGATGCGTGGATTGGGAGTAATCGAAGGGAAAACGAGATGGAGTTTCGGCCGTTCATATAGGGGTGGCGGCTAGGGTAAACAATTTAGGGTTTTGTTTTTTTTTAATTTATGAAGGCAAGGGTCTCTATTTATAGAAGAAAATCGAACACTATTCATCCGGAAATTCCGAACTCCGATTTACGCGCCGAAACTGACGTTCCTAAGGTTTATCCCGCGTTCTGGACACAATGGAACAGGTTTTGAAAGCTAATTCGGACATCTGTGCGAGTTATGGCTATAAACGCTCAATTTAAATTAAACCGATTTAAACGATTTTCTAGGCGTTTTAATTCGTACCGGACAAACGGTAAATCCAATTGACTTGAAATTTGAAACCTTACAATAATATCACATTACGGATCCGATGAAACTGGTTTCGTCGAAATCCGAGACTTTTTGAAAAATGGCTATTTTCACTCGTCAAATTTAAATTAAAAACAATTCGATGCGTTTCGAGCTGCCACGATCAAACGATAACTCCGATTGACACGAAATTTGAAATCCGGTAATAACTAACTATTACGGATCCAATGGAACTAGTTTCGTTCAATTCTGAGACTGTTCAAAAATTGACTATTTTCACTAGTCGATTAAATATTAAAATATTCAATTTTCACAAATTAACTTTTAATTCGATTTTAAAAGTTCTAAAATATCGTTCTAACTCCCATATGATAAAATAAAATTTTACAAATCATTTTCAATCATATTTAACTATATTTTCAATTATTTCCATAATTTCACGTATTAAATTATTGATTAAATTATCCAATTAAATCCAGTAATTCAAATAAAAATTTATTTGACTTAAAAATTCACTTATTAATATTTAAAATAAATTAAATATTCATTTTTTAATTAATAAAAATTCTGGGTCGTTACAAAACTAGTAAGTGAAAATACTTGTATGTTTTTCTAACCCACATATATTTCTAAATTAAATTAAACACAGATAACAAAAATAGCTACCTTCCAGTCGAGACACCCCAACCCTAGCAGACAACACCACTCACGCCTAAGGGACACCACTAGCAAGGCCGAACTCACCAGCATCGTGACCACCCCAGCTCGTAACGACCCATAAACCCATCGCGATTCGTCCCACAGCAGTACGCGAAGCCCCACGCGACTGAAAATCGTGATTACACCATCGTGCCTTCACTCGAGGAGCGCCGCTTCCCCTCCCACTTCCCTAACCTCGCTCGAGTTCGTCGCAGTGGCCACCTGACCACTACCAATCGTCGCCCAGAGTCGCAAGCCATCTCCATGCCATACACGAATGTCGTACCCCCTAGCCTCAGCTATGAAACCCCCAAGTCGCCTAGATCGAATCCCCCAGAGATCGATCGTTTAGAAGGAATGGGCTTCGGCCTGGAATTAAAAACTTTTTTTTAGATTGGGTTAGAAATAAAAAGGGGAAGCAGCCATTTATTTTTCGAGCTCTCGATCTCGATCTGAGGAGATAAGATAGGGAAATGATAATACGCGTTTATAATAAAAGAAGTTGTCGGCCTTGAAGGGGAACAGAGAAACATAATTGCGTGCTAGCATAAGCCAGAGTATAGTGCTTTGGACAAGGTTAAGAGTTGATGTTGAGAGGAATTACAGCTGATGAGAAAGAATATCTATTTGTTGACTTAGGTTATATAAATAAATATATATTTCATTTTCAACGCGTTTACTTATCGTACACCCACACAACAACTCCAATCAATACGAAATTTGAAATCCGATAATAATTCAGTTTACGGGTAAAATGGAACTGGTTTCGTCGAATTCCGAGAGTGTGCCTCGGAAGGCTGTGTTTAATTTCAATTTAAACGATATATTTTTTTTTAAACTGAAAAAATCACTGCTAAATTTAATTTTAACACTTTTATTATTTTCAGTATTATCAATATAAATTTTATAAGCTTTCAAATTATTTTTAATAGGCTTAAAACTCCAGATTCAATATTTTACTCAACTTCAAATTATTTAATTTAATAATTTAATTATCAAATAAATAGTGAGATTTGAATTCAAGTTAAAAATTAACCTTTAAATATTAAAATCAATTAAATATTCCGATTTTAAAGGCTTAAAAATTCTGGGTCATCACACTTTAATTATTTTCAAATTTGTCAAATCATGCTTTTACATCTTTTTATATTTATGTAAATATTTTCAAAAGTAAACTCTTTTTGTCTTTAGTGCTAATTGTAGAATGTTTAAATAGTTTGTAAACTTGCATTTATATGTTAGAAAATGTACAAGTTGCAACAACTTGTCGACCACTTTTTTTGGTTGAAAAAGGTGTTATCGACAAATTTTACAGTCAAAATTTGACGTTTTTGTTAAGCTGCATATTGATGTAAACCAAACTTTGAAACATACTTTTTACTTCTTTAAATAAATTAAAACATGTCTCTTTATGTCTTAAAATTATATTTAATTAATATCAAAATCTCTAATTTTACAGTGTATGTAAAACTGACAAAGTGCGACAATTTCGGTTATACGATTATTAACATACTTTTAGATCTTTTAATATACTTTTATTATCTTTATTAGATGTTTTAAATAATATTCAAATTTTTAAATAAATATTTAAACCTGTTTATTTAAGCCTTTATTTATTATTAACAAAACTTAACTTTTGTCAATTTGTTCTAAAGTCCAAATTTATACTTTTTAATTATTAACTATAAGAATGATTGATTATCTATTATATATAACATATTTAATTTAAGCTTTAAATTCCTTTTGGATAAAATTTCTTATTTCCGAAGTAGCGAAATTTCGAGTCGTTACAATCTCCCATACTTAAAAGCATTTCATCCTCGAAATGAAATAAAAGATACAGAACTATAAAGGCCAACAATATATGTCAAAGGAAATACTACCACTAAATACTGATCATGAAATACAATCATTAATCCTAGTCCCAACTTGAGTGCGTACTACACAATTGAGGTAAATACAAAGTCATAAGTCAACTATCTATATAGTCAACACAAATATCATACAAAAAAGGACTAAATCACATATCTTAGTGCGTACTACGTGCTTAAGATAATCATAACTAGTATAATACAAGAACCCCAAAATATCCCAAAGTGAAACACTACTTATTGGATGAACCCTCTAATGGTGCTTCCAAGTCGATCTCTTCTGGTTCCTCTTCCTCCTCAACTAGCTCCTCATCATCTACCTCTGGAGATATGTTGTAACGACCCGAAATTTTCGAATCCGAAAATTCTAAATAGTTATGAAAAAGAAGAAAGAGATAGAAGAAGAAGAACAGAAACACCAAACATCTCATATTTGCAGCGGATAAAATATAATAATAAATAATAACAGTCTACAAAAGAATATTATATCGGTCGATTACATTTAATATACATCAAAGTTTCTCATACATTCAGTCACTGAATATATACAATTATCATGCCTCGGATTAACAATAATATAAATGCAGCGGAAATTTTCTATGCGCTATTGCTATCCAGCTTGCCTCCTGAGCTCCAGAATGTACCTACCTGAAAATCTATAATACTCGGTCTGACCCGAGCATTACACAAAAGTAACACCCGGGTCAGGCTGGAAACCAGCGCGAGTAAACCCAACTAACATGGAATACAAATCATACAACTCATATAAAACCCCTGTATCTCAGGTAAATTCACAAGGCCACAATTTATTCTAGACATCACTTATCTCACATATAAGTTTTTTAAATACCAAGATTTAGATTTAATATAGTCCAATTCCTTTAAAACCATTTCATTCCAGCCTATAGATTTCATATATCAAATTATAAAAATTCGAAGTTGTTTCGGGTATTTCCCGATACCCGACCCCAGTCTCTTCAAACCCAATGTCATCCAACCCAAGCTATTCAAATGAAATACATAACATTTCATATCAGAGATAACAACTCATTCAAAGCACCCAATACCTTTCAAACATCCATAAGCAAAGCCTAATCACATACAAATTAATTCAATTCATTTTAATTGAATTTCAAACCCCATTCACTTAGATTCCTTCATTCAATATTAGTTAATTCCAAATCAATTAATTAATCAACCCCACATTATTCAACTTAATTAATCATCCTGGATTAGTTATCTTCCAATTACATTCAAGTAATTCTCTTTAACACGATATTAATTCTTCTTAACCAAAATCGATAAGTAATCTTTAATTACCTCATAAACTAATTAACTAAATTAATTATATTAATCCTTGATTACTTGCACTAATTAACTTCTCATAAGTCACTTATTATTGATTAATTCATCTTAAATTACATCCTTAATTATATAAATTATGAATTCCAATTATATTTCCATTTATCCTAATCCAAATTAATTTCGTTAATTAAACCACGATATTAATCATTCTCAAACAATCTCGACCTGCATTTAACTATCTTTCATTTACTTCATTAAATAAATTACTTACTCCTTAATTAATTATCTTATTTAATATCTTGATTTCTTCCTCAAAGTAATTATATTTCACTAATTACATTAATCAATTACTTGTCACACCATTCAATTATTACTCTGAATTACTTACACTTAATTAATCGACTTAAAACTTAATCAATTAATTCAAACCATTCATTACTAAATTAATTAACCCAAATCATTAATTAATTAGAATTAATTAATCATCCATTTTAATTACCCCACTGATTAAATGAATCACCAATCATTAATCCTTATTAACATTAAAATGAAAACAATTCTTATTTATGATTAAAGTTTTAAACAATTTAAACCTCGAATACTTCGAGTCAAGAAACAGTTAACTCAAAAACCAACCAAAACCAAAGTAACCAGGACATCAGTGCACAACAATTCAATTCAACCATTTGACCATTCATTTAAATCTAACTATTTAAATTTTACTAAAACTCCAGAAGCGTGAGGTTTATACTCACCTTTGATTATGCTGTTTGCAATCCATTCCAATCTCGATTTGTTTCCTTCAGATTTAAACCTTGTATAAACAGTTATACAATCTTATTAACATTCGAACAAGTTCAATTTCTATTTAATAAATTTCATTTTACCTAATAAGTTAATTTCAAACAAATTTTCTGTTTATAAAATATGTTCTAGTTATCAAATAATTATATAGTTAACTAAATAAATTGATTTCCATTTTATAAATTTAATTTGACTAAATCTTTATTTAAACAAATAGCTAAATTTTCCTAAACAAATTTTTCCCCCATTTTTTTTCTAAATCCTTGCATATATTTTCCAACCTGAAAACAAATAGTAGTTCATACTTAAATTTCAAATTTCATCACAGCAGTATGTACAAATATTATACAAACTTAGGGAAATTAAATTAAAATAAAACAAATACAACCAGATCTCAGCTCGATCACCGTTACCTCAGCTTGACGCGCCACCAAGGAACAGTCGCCACGCTCACTACCTTGATCGAGAACCTCGCCGAGCACCCCTTTACTGTCGTGGCCTCCCTCCTCATTGCGACCCACGCGCCCAAGATCGCCGCCTCCACTTCGCGCGCGCGTACGTGAATCCCGTCGCGTCTCCAACCTGAGCTACAAACGAACCTCCGTGATGCGAAACTCCATAGGCTGCCAACCGAAAACCCTCTCCAGCATCATTCGCCCTATAATTGCGCATCACTGTATCGCGATTCAATCTCGACTTTTTTTTTCTATCATGGATTCGAATAGAGGAAGGAGGAAGTAACTTGCGATTTCATATCAAGATAGGTTTTTTTTATGCGATCTAAAGAGGGTAAACGAACAGGCCGAGATTCAATACGAAGGCGAGTTTATTTGAGAAGAAATTGGATTTGTGAAATGAATTGAAGAAGGGAAATTGATTTTTTTGATTAAGCTCGGCCATTAAATTTTATTTACGCTCGATTCTCTGCTGCTTCCAGATTGAAGAAAGGGACGGCAATGAGATATATGATGGTGTAAGGCTTCTCAAGTACGCCTGATTTTATATAATTAAATATGAAAATATCCCGTGTTCCATAAAGCGAAATCCCAAACCCCGAATCAAACATACCGACAGGAGTTCTAAAAGTTTTACCCGCATTCCGAACACAATGGAACGTGTTTCGGAGGCTAATTTGATCATATGTGTGAGTTACGGAAGTAAACGATCAATTTAAAATTAAATCGATTAAAATAGTTTCTAAGCGTTTTGAGCTGCCAGGGTCAAATGACAACACCGATGGCTAAGAAAATTGAAATCCGATAATAACTAACTATTACGGATCCAATGGAACTGGTTTCATCGAATTCCGAGACTGTGCCTCGGAATGCTATTTTTAAATTTAATTTAAACGATATATTTTTAAAAATGAACAAAACACTTCCAAACTCAATTTCAACACTTTCACTACCTTCAGTGCTATCAATATAAATTTTATAAGCCTTCAATTATTATTAACAGGCTTAAAACTCCAGATTCAGCGTTTTACCCATATTCAAATTATACGATTCAATATTTAAAGTATATAATTCAATAATTTAATTATCAAGTAAATATTGATATCTTGAATTCAAGTTAAAATTAACTTTTAAATATTTTAAATCAATTAACTGTTCAAACTAAAATTGTTAGAAATTCTGGGTCGTCACATATGTCCCAACCTAACAACTGCCACTGCTGGCCTCTTGGGATCCACTGCTCATGCTACTCCATCACAATATCTTCCAAACCAATATCCTCAGCTATCTTTGGAATCAGTGATCTTATCTCTTGAATGGGCATACCCATCTCCTAAATGATCTGCTCATCATTCTCCGAATCATCTTCCTCATAAAACCTTACATCGTAAATCCTTGAAACTTCTGTCTCTATCTCCATGGGCTCCTCGATCAGTGGCTCGATCTCTACTGTTATTTCCGTGCTCCTTTATAGGTTCCTCTTCCTTCGGTTCCTCATCCTCACTCAAAGGATCCATCATCCAATCATTTGCCTCATCATCTGCCTCTGCTCCTGCATCGATCTCTAAGTTTATAGGCAACATCTCCTCATCGTCCAAAATAGTTATCAATTCCTCATCGTCTAATATATCAATCGGATGGTCATATGATCCCGGTACTATCCCCGAGGGCTCTCCTACTTGTATATCCTTCTCATCACTTGCGATCGACGTATCCAAAGCTTCCATGCCTCCGTATTTAGCTAAGTACCTAAATCTCTGCCTAAGTGCTAGTCTTTCGGCCTTGGTTGGTTTCTACAATTTTATATATGAGAACTGAAAATTAGTTATCATTTCCTTTCAAAGACTCTATTTAAGCTTATTTATTTTATCTCATTTTATTAAGTGCTGCTACTTAATTATTATCATTTTTCTTCTTCTTTTCATTCTTTTTAAATGAGATTAATCTTTTTATCTTTTCTAATGGGTTCTAGTAGAATTTGGATATTGACAAAACAGCAAAATGATAGTTTACATTTTGATTCCAAAATGCATTCAAACTTAGTGACTTCTAAAATGTACACTCAAAAAGTTTCTCAAAAGCCATACTGTTAAAATACTTAGATAATGCTTACTAATACGTGCTTAACTAAATTATGCTTCCATTATCCCTTTCCCTTTTTCTACAGCAATAGGTGGACGAGTAAGGATAACAAAAGGCCTCGGCTACTCTATCGCCTTGAGCATTGGTCAGTCTTTGGCGATATGTCCTATAATATGGCAGAAATAACAATCCTTCGGGGTAGCTTTCCTAAAGGTATTGATTTTTACTCCCAATCCTCATTCTTTTGTATGGTGACCTTTTTGTCTACATTTGAACAATAAACTTTGTGCTTCCTATGCCTTTTCTTTTTGGTTGTACTTTAGTTGTCGGCTGTAGAACAGCATCTTCGAATTATAGGGTATTGCTTTTCATCTCCTTAAATGATCCATGGATGCAGCACACCATGCTATGCTGGAGCTCATCACACTTGCTTAACCAATTCCTAACTTCCATGTTCTTTTCTGAACCCGAGAACTTTCTTTGTCTTAATAACTCGAATTCCCAACAAAGTGAAGCGAAGTTCAATGGGTTTGGTCTTTCCTGAAAAGTATATTATTTCTCTACACATTATCATCAAATACCTTATAGTCAAATTGTGAAACTTATTTCACGAGGTATTTGTTCTTAGTCCTTTTAAATTTACCCATTTTATACTTATCAAACCATTTATTATTTCTTAAGGCCGAATATCTAGGGTTATGAAAGTTCTAAATTCTAGTTCTCAAACAATTGTTTTTTATATGAAATATCTTATAGACAAATTGTGCAATTCTAATCACTAGATATTCATATTTTAGTTTTACTAAGCAAAATTACAATCAATCCTTAATTTCTAACTATATAAAAATATTTCTTTTTATATAAAATATAAACCTAGTTAAAATTATTTCATCTACCAATTTCTTTAAACAAAATCATTTTTATAAAATTAACAAATACGCGCTCATATATAGAGCACTCTTATAACTCATTCTAGGGTGTTACTACCCATATCTCTAATGAGTTACTCATCCTAGGATATTACTAATTCTATCTATGATGAGACTTTACCCATAACAATGCCAATGTTCTCGCTTAACCTTCAGCTCTGATACTAAATGTAATGGCTCGTTTTCCCGTACCCTCTGAATCGACAATAAACCACATATATCCAACTCAAATTGCACGAAAAGATGGATCATTAAGGGTAGAAAGAAAAAATAGATAGAACAGAATCTCACACGAATGGAATAACATATAATAATGAACAAATATTTTTACAGTAAAAACTTTTAAATACATATATCAGAGTCTAACCTAAATTCAGCCTGGATAACTATAAGCATCTGTCCTTACAATTGCTGACAAACATCAAACAAAATACACTAAGTACAACGGATAATAGAATGTGTCCATACATCGATGAATATCTCCAGCTCTCCTCTGGAAACTCCAACCGTCTTCGAGTTAATCCTGAAACTACTCGGATCTGACCCGAATATTGAAAATACCCGGATCAGGCTTGATAAACAAGCGTGAGAAAAACTCAATAATAAATGACAGTGTAGTATATCAGCCTTTTTATAAATCCATTGAAATAAAGAGTATCTCATAAGACCACATCCACACATAAACACGAATGGATTTTTACCTTATGATAACTAAAACACTTTTATATCAAAACATTTGATATTATTCTTAATGACATCTCTTTGAAATCATTTGCAAATAAACTTATTAATCTTAGCTGAAGTTGTTACCATTATTAAATTCCAACATACCAGGCTCTACAAACAAAACCGTAGGTTCTTATTGGAGAATGGATTTCCATACAAATGACCAGGTTAAGGATCTACCTTTCGAAATAGGTACACCTCTAGATGGATGCCCCGAGGAACAGCACAAAGGAACCTCTACCAACACAAGACCGGCCTACCTCTGTAACTAGATACTACCGAATATATCATCCCCTGGTCGTTACCGACCTTTATCCGAGCGTTCGTTTCCATACACCACATTAATTTACATCCCGAACGTCATAGCAGAGGGAAATATATCTAGAAGGGGATGACCGTACCCTGCTTGGGAATGACCCACTTAGCCTTGCTGCATCAGATCCTGTTTCGGACATTTTCGGTTTAATGAGGCTTAAGGCAACGATTACATTTTCACAAAGCACAAGTCACATTTTGAATGCCATATTGCCATTTCCGTTTAACTACTAATTGCCTTCCACAAAAATACAACCCTTGAGCTCATACATCTCAAGGAGGGTGTTAAGCTAAGAGAAGTTACCTTCTACTCCACCGTTGATATACGTTTGAAAAAACCAATGTATGTAATTTTTAGAAATGCAATGTCAGACAAACGTCCATACAAGTTGTCTAGGAATAGGACAAACTGAAGGCACTCTCCTACTACCACTAGTAGAGAGTAGTCCTTGCAATCCGAAAAATCTCCACGACGAGGAGACCATGCTATATATAAGTCGGGAGCTACCCAGAGAAAGTCAACAAGCAGTCCTCACACTATAAAGATCCACGGTCTTCAATTATCTTCGACATGTCTTCACATTCGAACGTATACATTGGTTCGAAGTGGTTTTCGGATAGGAATCAACCAATTCCAACCCGGATCCTTCGAAATTCAATTATCCATAAAAAGTGAATATGAGTATATAGGATTTATTAAGTCTCTTTTCACTTAAATTCTTTTCGGATGATTTTGAAATATCTATATTTTGACTTAGGATAATTCTAAGTAATTCATTCTTTTACTTTGGAAAATATCTCAAATTTCCTTACTTAATTTTCAATCAAATTCTTTAACTTTTATGCGAGTCAAAAATAATGTTATTTAAGACATCGTTTACCATAAACCCTAAATCAGTCTTAGCAAAAAAATTGAGTAAATAGAAATCATTTATTCTGGAGATTGCTTAAATTATGGATAATACTAATCTTCTTTTATTTTGGAAAACTTAACATAATTTTTTTATTTAAGTGCACCTGGGCTTTCCTTTCGGTCTGTTCCACCCCTCACCTAAGAAAAGAAAACATAGGCCAGGTAGGTTCAGGACACTGGTTGCTCCATCCCTAACCTTAGTTAAACACATTGTTTTATCTTTCCAGATCACACGGACGGGATAAATGTACTAGTCCTCTCCGCATACTCAGATTTTCAACTTTATTTTGGAATTGCTTATAAATATTCCAAATTATCTTTCAAAATGCATCATTATCATTTTTAAAACATTCACACTGGGAAACGTCGTTACATTTAAATTCATATTCCAAAAGTTATAGAATTCGCAGCAGAAAAGTGCTACGAAAAGTGCCATAGAAGCTTATTCGATTTAATTTTTTTTTAAACATTTGATAATTCATATTTTACAATCCAAATCTATTTTAAAATATTTAAATAGATTAATCAAATTTATTTCATATTTTTTCAATATTAAAATTATCCATTTAAATAGATTTCCTGTTATGGTCACTCAGCTGCATTGGCGCAGTTTTTCTAGAAAGTTGATATGGACTTAATTCAAAATCTACTCAATGAAACTTTGATTTTCTTTCTTCATTTAGAAGATATGGATATAATAGTCTGGAGTTTTTCTTATCTTGAAGAATTCCGAGCTATATTTCACTCTACACATTCATTTGAACTTTTCGGCACGAAATCGCGAACTACAATTGCGCGACGCACCTAGTTTTAACTTATTTCTCAATATTTGAAATAATATATTCAAATTGGATTTTAAAACTTATAAAATAATTACAAATCATTTTAAAACTATATTTCCACTTTTTAAAGTATTTAAAATATATTTTCACCATTACCTTATTATAATATTATTTTATTCCTATTATTTTAATATTAAATTTTATATTTAAATTTCAAACCAATTTCATTTCTAACTTCAAATTAAACTCATTTGAAACTTAGATTTCTAATCTAATTTCAATTTAAACTTCAATTCAACCTTTATCTCAACTTCAATTTTTCAAACTTGATTTCAATTTCACTATTCATCTCAATTTCAATTTAACTATCCTTTTCAAATCCATTTCACTTCAAATTTTAAATTCTCTTTTATTTTAACTTTAGCTTCACTTCTAAACGAAAAGAGACTTATTTTTCCAAAATATATCATATCACTAAAATATGGTCTTACTAACACAGTGATTATTTAAATCAAAATGAACATATCCAATATTCATAATTATCACTAACATAACATCCACTCAACCAATCATATACATATGATGTCAAAATCAACATTCACTATGAATATTATAATGGGATAGATTATCATAATTCAATTAATTAACTAACTATCAAATCATCCATATTAACAATCAATATAAACATTCATATATCATAAGTGTGTAAATGTGATTGTTTTAATATAACTAAAATCTCAATTCAAAAGAGATGAGAATTTCTCACCTTCATATCCACTCCGTCAAACTTTTTCGTAGGCTACGTGCTTTTCGAACAAACCGCTTTTTCCGAACGTCTTGAATTCTCGCCTTAGCTTATTTTCTTTCCGAACCACTTTTGTTTTCCTTTTCTTTTCTTTTCTTTTCTTTTTTTATTTGGAGGTGCGTGAGCTTTTGAGGAGAAGTGTTGTACATCCTTGAGTGCGGAGGAGAGTACTCCATTGGTGCTTGGGTTTAGGCGTGTAGCCGATGGTAAGTGGGTGTACGAGGTAGGTAGGTGGAAGCTAACGGTTTTGGTGGTGTAAGGTGATTGTGTGGTGATGTGGAGGTGGTAGCTTGAAGGTAGAAGAGAAATGGAAGAAGTTGTAACATTCCTGAGAATTTATCAAGTTTAATTTGGCAACTAAATTCATTTTTGAAAATAAATTGTGCATTAATTAGAAATTTCTAGAATAAATGAATAATTTTTGATTCTAAATAGAAATTTGACTTTAAATATAAGAATAAGTGATTTATAAATGAGTATTGAATTTCAAAATAAAATGCATTAAAAATTTAAAAACTTCAAAAAGCTAATGATGATTTGTTTTCTAAATATTAAATATATGTGGGAGATGTAATAAATTTCAAAAGATTATTTTTAAAGATTTAATTCTCTTATATAAATAAATATGACCATTGTTAATATGAAATTAAATTTTTTTTAAAAACCCTTCTTTTCTTTTATAAGATTGTACAAAAGAATAAATAATAATAATAATAATAATAATAATAAAATGTATGAATGTGAATTGTATAAATATATATGTGTATAAACATGTTGAACAAAAAAAAAATGTAAGAAAATAATTGGAATAAAATTTTCTTGTGCAAATATAAATATAAACATGAAGGAAAATGTAAACAATTTTGAAATAAAGGCATATGTATACATGTATATACCAATGAATAAAAGTTATGTTTATTTATAAAATAAATATGATGAAAAAAAATTTTTTTAATTCTTTTATCATTGAAAATTTCAAATGTAAACATACATAATGGAGATAAGTAAGCAAATCAACATGCCTTTAGGTTTCATAATCAATTCTCTACACATGGCATTCAAATTATTTAATTGAATAAAATAATGGAATTTAAAATTATGAAAAACTTTTCAGTTTCCCATAAGAGATTATCAAATATCTCAGCAAATCTGAAGCACAGTAGAGGGAAGATTGAGTATCTTATATCTCAACTCCCAAAGAAGAAAGAAAGAAAAAAAGCGAAAACAAAGAAACAAAAAAAATCAGAAAAGAAGATCTTTCATTCTCTAAAAATCTGAAACAAAATCCTTGGATTTCAAAGGATTTCAACCTGGAATAAGTGAGAGCTTCAGATTGAAACTTAGTTTCAAAACCAAAAAGGGAGAATCAGAGTTCAATGAAAAAAAAAAGAAAAAAAAGAAAGCAACCTGGAAAACAGAATGAAATCAAGAAGGAAAAAAAATGAAGAGCAATGCAGAGCTTCAGTTTAAAAAAAATGGCAGATCACAAACAAATCTGAAAGTATGCAAGTCAAAGCTTCAACAAGCATCAGATTTAAAAGTTTCAAAGTTCAAACCAAAGTAAAGAAGGAAAATTTAAATCTGGAAATCAAGAACCTGGAAGAAACAAGTTTGGCTGGAAAAAAAAGGGATGAAGGTAAGTAATTTTTTTAAGTTTGAAGGTTGATGTTAATAGTCAATAATGAAACAAAACCCAAAATGCATATTCAAATGTAAATTGAAGTCTGCGGCCTGGAAAATAAAATAAGTTTGAAGCTTTAAAACAAATTCAAACTGTAAGTAAATAAATTCTTTTGTTTGTTATTAATGGGGTAAGTAACAGATACAATAGAAATTTAAATAAAGTTTTATATTAATAAACTTTTGCAGATCAAAGGAATAAAGTAAAAAAAGAAATATACAGGCTTTGCTTTCTGTTCTTTGCTTCTTCCTGCACAACTCCAAGGTGAGCAAAACTTCTAAAACTAAAAGCTTGAATCGGTTTTGATGATGCTTGAAATGATGTTATTGTGATATGTTTGAGTGTTTTCTGGAATATGATTGAATGGCTTTGGGTGTATGAATGTAGATGTCTGTATGTGAATATACCTTGTCCCTGTTGTAACTACAGTTTAGAAACAACAAAAAAAAAATCCATATTCTCAATGTAAACTATACTAAACTATGATTCCTGAAGAGAAATTGCTTGAAACAAGGCAACATTAATTTTAAAAATGATATCACGATTTTAAATTCAGTGGTTATTTCAAAAATAGTAAATTACAGTAAGAAAATGATCTGAGTCCTCTCTGTTCATAGTTCCTAGGACTTAAGTTTTGATCTAAATTTAAAACCTCCTGAATTTGTCGCTGTTTAAACTCAAGATTCAAATCAAACAAGTTTGTTCCATCACAGACTTTAGTTTAAAGTTATACTTAAGTTAAAATAACTTTAGATTATCACTGGAAACTAAACTTACTGATAAAATATACATCTCCGTTTATATAACAGGTTTTGTAAATCTGTTCAAAAATCCATGCCACTTGAAAGAATCAATATCATGCTTTGGTCTTTAAAGAAAACTTGTTTGTGCTTACCAAATCCAAATTTTAAAAATAATCCCAAGATTTTTTTTATTAAACAAATATTCAAAAAAAAATGGAGTTGTAGTAACATATGTTCAAAAACAGGAAAAACCAATTATCAAGAATTCAAAATTGGATTTCATAATTTGATTTGGAGTGGAAAATGATGATTTTAGGTAACAAATTCATGATTTTTAAGATTTGAGATATCGATATAATTTGAGTTGAACGGAAAATGGGTTCGCGTCAATTCCTGATGATTGGCGGAGTGTTCTTGGTTGAGATTAAGGGTGAAGGAGGATGAAAGGTTGGGTCACAGGGAAAAAATACTAGTTTGAATTATAGGTCGCCATGGCGGCCTGGCGTAGTTAGTTTAGGGTTTAGGGTATTGTTTTTGAACGAGGTGATTATCGTGGCATTTTCGATGACGCGGTCGCATCAGGTTGAACTGGAGTGGGGGAGAAAGAAGCATAAGTATGTGGTGAAGCTTCGGATGGAACGGCGTACACTCCGGTGACGTATCACGGCGGCAAGAGGTGGCTCTCTGATCAGGATGGGGTTCCAACGTTCGATCAGGCTACTCGATTTTTATCTACGGCAAAAATCAAAAGATTGGGTAGGCCGATGGGTCTAGAGGGTCGAAGTGGATGTGTGGAGTTGGTCATGGGTGGACGGTGGCATTTTGCCATCGCGTGCATGTGCACAGCATATTCCGGTGTGCAGGAAGATGGGATGAGTACCGGTGTAAGGGAAGAGGAAGGAAGAAGGGTTGGGCACGGGATTGACTCGAAGTCTGAATCACGAAATTTAGATGATGGCTCGAGTTGATTTCGGCTGTGTTTCGTTTAGGCGTATGTTTTTTTTCCAGGTTTTAAACCTTAAATCAAAACAAGTTTAAAAATATAAATGGGAGGAAAGAACTCGTGTTGTATCGAAGTCGAGTACGTAGATTTATGGGTTTAGCCCGGGTAGAGGAATGTATGGCTCAAGGAGTAATAGTACAGCAAGCTTTTCTTATTTATTATTTTAGTTAAATATTTAATAACAAGTTTAAACTATCTAAATGTTTAAAGCAAGTTTGACAAATATGGAAGGGGGAACCAATGAAAATTTAATGATTTTTTAACAAAGTTACAAAATTTAAATTTTCAAGTTAAACATTAAAAATTGATTTGTTGAATTTTATTAATCCATTAAAAATTAAGGTGAAATAAGTACATGAATCGGGTTAATTAAATAATCACTTAAAGATTAATTGATGAAAGTATTTAAGAGATGATTTATTAATAAAGATTATTAATAAATTATTTAAGTCATTAAGGATAATTAATTAAAGATAAATTAAAAAAGGGTAATTAATCAATGTCATTAGGGGAATTTAAATTAAGAAGTAACTATAAAAGCAATTAAGAGTTGATTAATCAACAGTTAAGGATAAATTAATTTAGATAATTAATTATTATTAAGGGTAACCACTTAATTAAAAGTAACTAATTATTGATTAAAGTTAACCAATCAAGTGATGATTCAATTATGTGATTAGGGATAATAAATAATCATTATTAGAGGATAATTTATTAAATGATAATTAATCAAATGGTGATTAATTCAGGTAATTAAATTAAGGATAATTAATTAATTTAAAGTTTAATTAATTAATGAAGAATGATAAATAATTGAGGATAAATGGTAATTGATTAATCAAGGGTTAAATTAATTAATTAAAGATAATTAACTAAATGGTCAATTGAATAACTAATGGTTAATTATTTAAGAATTAAAATTTGATGAATATAACTAATGGTTAATTAAATTATATTTAATGGTAAATTTATAAATGATTAAAGGGTAGCTAATCAAGTGATTTGTAATTCATTAATATTAATTTACCAGGATTAGTGACTAATCTAGTATAAGTCAATCAGATGATTAATTGACCTTACTTATGGACGTTTGGATTCTATTGGATGATTGTGTGATATCCCTGATTGTGATGCTCTATTTTGATTTGAGCTATGTTTACTGTAATTTATTATCTGTGATACATACCCGTGATCTGTGAATGAAAGATAAGCGTTACAATTTGGTTTGTTCCGCTTATCAAATATAAGCGTTATAGTTTATACCGCTTATTAAATATATTGTTGTATTTGAATCTGTGCTGATTGATGATGTGGCACTTTTTATTGTGTAAAACCCCCGGACCACACCTATACACACACAAATATGGATTGCACGTGGACATAGGTTAAGTCACCGATTTTGAAATAGTTTTAAAGATTGAATTTTTGAATCCAAAATAGTTTTGGAATTGAAAGCTTTTGAAAAGAGAATTTCAAAAGTAAAAGTTATTTTAAATAACTTGATTGAGTTTTGGAAATTTAAATAATTTGATTTAAAACTCGAATTCAATATTTTGAAATTGAATTTTATGATTTAGGAACTGTGGTTTAAAAAGAGGGTATTCAACTTATAAATGTGTCTATATGGATTTAAACCATTTTAAAGGTGTTGTTTTGGGACTTTAAATTTAACCCAAGATTTTAACTTGTATAAATAAAATTGGATTTTTTCGAAACGAAAACTATTTGTTTTCAAATAATAAAAGCTTCCACATAAGAAATGAACGTCCAATTTGTATTAAAACGGATTTCAAGTCTAAAATGGGAATAGTTTTCCAAGTTATGAATAAACCTTTGGAAACGGGTTTGAAAACTATAAATTAAATCTCAATTTAAAGATCTAATTGAGTTAATCCAAATTGAAATGGAAATTATTTTGAAAATCTATGAATAGATCTTTGTGAAACTAGGTGAACTTTGTGAAATAAATCTTTTTGTTTAAAGATTTGAAATGGTAATTTGTTTAACCATTTGAAGAAAAGCTTTGGATTTTTAAGTTGTGACTTAACTGAAATCCCATATCCATATGTTTTTAAAAATCGCGCTCGCTATTCGGTTTAGCCGGGAGAGGACCTTGTGTCATATAGCCCATTCCGAATAGTGATACGATGTTATGGATTGTATTTGAAGACCGATGTTGAAGACCGGGTGTCTTCAAGAACGTTAGGATAACCTATCGATTGTCTCTGCACCGAGTAGCTACGGTATAGAGATTCCCTAAGTGATGGGAAGTTCGATCGGGATTGTGGATACCCGGATTTGCAAGGGCTTCTTCGGAAGTGCCTTCTGTTCTGTTCGAACCCGGAACAGACTTGTATGGTTGTATGTCCGACATTACACTTTGAGATATTAAACTGATCTTTATCAAATACATTTCTGCTTGGTGGCGGAGAATTTATTCTCTTAGCTTAACACCCTTCTCTGAGACGTACGAGCTCAGAGGTTATGTAGTTGATATTTATCAGTGATATATTCCCAATTTGGTAGCGTGGCATGCTGAGTGTTGCTGTGTGTTGATGATCATTCGTTGATCATTTGTGATCAAAGCATGGCTTTTGTATAAAGCGTAGCTTTGTGGACGAGACTGCATAAGGACCTCACACCCCGAAAATGGTCGAAACAGGAAAGATGCGGCAAGGTTATGAGGGTCGCGCCCTTTAGGGTTTGTCATTCCCTTCTGGAAAAGGGTGGTATCATGGTATGGAGCCCAGATATTTCACTCATGTGGATACTGCAGATCTATTACTTTGTGATTGCTTTGTGATTGTTGGATTAGAGGTACCTCGGATAAAGGTCCCAAAGGACCGGGGGATGCCACGCTCGAGTAGTAGTTACCTAGTTACAGAGGTAACCCGGCGTTGTGTTGGCAGAGATCCGGTTAGGTTCTCGGGACGTCCTGCCAGAGGCGATCCCATTGACAGCAGAAAGTTCCTTAGCCTGACCATTTTTTGGAAATCCATTCTTCAATACGCGCCTTGTACAGTTTTAGTTGTAGAACCTGCCATTTACTTATCGTGGTCACCACTGTTTAGATGGTAGCTATAGTAGGCATAGTTCGGAATGTCTATGCTGGCTAGGATTTATATTATACTTTCGAAATGATTTTCTACACTTTGCACTTATTATAATAATAATATAAAAGAATTTTCTCGTATCAAGCATATTTGACTATCATAAGGAGAAATCTCCTCCAATTCTGCGTTTGCATTGTGTGTGTGGCGGGAGGCCTTATGGTAGTTTCATTTTCTAAAAAGCATTGCGGATTTTCAAATTTAAATTCTTTGCTTGTTTTAAAAGACCAATTGCTTTTGTTTGCTCATACCAGTCCCATGACTGACCTGGAGTTTATTGTTCCTATCCTAAACTCTGGGTGCCCACTATTTTCCTACACGGGCAGTCTAGAGTTGGGTTTTCAGATAGTCAGGTTTAGTAGATTATCTGGAGCTAGTTCAGTCTTTGGATCTGAACTACACTTGCTCATCTGCGTGCATCGTGATTGGGAGTTCGAGCTATTGCTGGATTGGTGTTTTGAAGATGGAGTTCTTCCTTGAAGATCACCTTGGGGATTTTTGTTCCGCTGCTGATGTTATCTTTTCATTCCGCTGCTATTGTCTTGTATCATATCTCTGATGTATATTCATTGTATCATTCTGTTGTATCAGATATTGTATCATGTTATATATCAAATATATATTCTGTTTCTTCTGTTGCGTTGTACTTAATGTGTTATAAGCTCCGATACGACTTGAATTTCAACGTTTGAATCTGCGACATTCAAGTACAGTGGAGTACGGATGTCGATTCTCGAACGCTGGAATTTGGATCGTGACAGAAGTAGAGAAGGATTTCGAGTATTTTGTGAAATGAAAGTGGAGTGGAAATGAAGAGGTTTGTGGTTATATTTATAAGTGAAGATTTTGTGGTAAATGACACTAATACCCTCTTCATTTTTGAATTTAAATATACATTTTCTTTTTGTGAGAAGAGATATTTGATATGCACTAATGGTGATGGTAAAAATAGGAATGATTACTTATTCTTTTCTTTCTTAAATTTTGTATCTTAAAGAGAAGACTTTTGCATTGATTTGCATTAATGGTGAGCACATGTGTCATTAATTCCTTTAGTTACTTATCTTTTCACCTTTCATTTTCTAGAATTCTAGGTGTATAAGTATATCATGTGTAAGAGAAAAGAAAGTTATGTAATGATGTTGTTTTATAAAAGCTTTAATTACTTTCAAATTTATCAAATCATACTTTTACATCTTTTTATATTTATGTAAATATTTTCGAAAGTAAACTCTTTTTGTCTTTAGTGCTAAATGTAGAATGTTTAAATAGTTTTTAAACTTGCATTTATATGTTAGAAAATGTATCAAGTTGCAACAACTTGTCGACCACTTATTTCGGTTGGAAATGGTGTTTTTGTCGACAAATTTTACAGTCAAGATTTGACCTTTTTTTAAGCTGTATATTGATGTAAACCAAACTTTAAAATGAAATTTTTACTTCTTCAAATAAATTAAAACATTTCTCTTTATACTTTTAAATTATGTTTAATTAATATCAAAATCTCCAATTTTTACAGTGTGTAGAACTGACAAAATACGACAAATTTTGGTTATATTTGTAGAACGAGTATTAATATACTTTTAAATCTTTTAGTATACTTTTATTATATTTATTAGATGTTTTAAATAAGATTTAACTTTTCAAATAAATATTTAAATCTATTTAGTTATGCCTTTATTTATTACTAACAAAACTTAACTTTTGTCGATTTGTTCAAAAGTCCAAATTTATACTTTTTAATTATTAACTATAAGAATGATATCTATTATATATAAAATATTTAATTTAATATTTAAATTCCTTTTGAATAAAATTTCTTATTTCCAAAGTAGCGAAATTTTTGGTCGTTACAGGGTTGAACCAAAAATCGAGTTCAGTGATTGACTAGCTAGAAAACCGCCGTCCATGCTGGAGCATTTCTACACGAAGGAAAATCAATTCATGAGAAAGGAAGTAGCCAGATTGTCTAGAAGACCCAATGCTGCAGGGCCAAGGGGAGAAGCAATACAAAGCAACATCGTAGTGCAATCTGGCGAAAGCTCTAGAATGGTTCAGGTTAATGTTCAAAACAAGCCGGGCTAACAGAAAAGCAGAGGAGAGGGAAATCCTGATCGCAGAAGGTAGCCTGGAAAGTGGAAGTCAAGGATTCCTAAGTATAAAGAGTATATACCTCTGAATGCAACTCTAGAGAATCTCTGTTAGTCGACCTGTAATACTTTTCCGTATAGGAAGCTGCATCTGAAAGAATCGGTCAACGAAAAAAAGCAAACCAGGAAGTACCGTCGGTTTTATGAATGCTATGGGCATAATACTAACGAATGTAGGAATCTTCAAGCTGCCATTGAGAAATTGATTCATTGAAAAAGTTACAGTAGTTTGTCAAAAATCCACAGGATGGCAGACATCAAACATCTGGTCCAAATCGAGGACAAGCTCCACATCGGCTTGAAGAGCCTGCTCAGACCGGTGGGAGGTTGGTAATAAACACGATAGTTGGTGGACTGCATCCTACGGACAGGAGTTGGCAAGAAATAGAGCGTTATGCTAGTTCAATGAAACATGTGGACTTCGAATGTTGTTTGAATACGGAGGGTGGAATCTGGCTAAGCAATAGCATACAATGACGGATGATATAGTATTCAGAAGTAGATATGCCGATAAAGTGGATACCCCTACTATTGATCCGATGGTTATCTCTACAATGATTCGCCCCGCTCTGGTGAGAAGACTTTTGATTGATTGTGGAAGTTCTATGAACATCATCTTTAAGAAATCTTATGATCAAACGAGGATGGAGGTTAAGGATTTGAAACCATCTAAACCTCATAAACATGGTTTCAACGGTGTGGCTACTGAGACGGTAGGCTATGTCGAGTTACCGATTGAGCTAGGAGAAGGTGAACGTAGGAGGGTGCGGATTCTACTGTTCATTGTCTTGGATGTTGATTTACCATACAATGTTTTTCTGGGCCATCCAGCCCCGACAAAGTTTCGAGCAGCTCTTGCCCTTTGGTGCTTAACTTTGATATTTCCGACATATAATGGAGTAGGTGTTGTGCATGGAGATTAGGCGACTGGCCATGCTTATTATGTGGTTGACTTGAGAGAAGCTCAATAGAAAGAAAAGGGAAAGGGTATGGACCAGTCTGCCTGCATCCAGGTTATTGAAGATTGACAAATAGTGCTTAAGCCTTGGATTGGGTACCACAGTCTGTTCTATAGGGATATAGATCTAAGGAATGATGAGGAGGAACCCAAGGAGGCCATGGCAGTGCCGGTTGAACAGATGATTAATATCTTAGTCAACCACAACAACCCATCGCGAGTGTTGTAGATTGGATCACAACTCAGCCCATCTATGATGAGAGAATGTACCAATTTCCTCCGAGCGAATCTGGATGTATTCGCTTCGACTCATTTTGACATGTGACGATCTCGCCTACCATCATGAGCCATGCATTGAATATTGATCTGAAGTATGTCCCTGTGAAGAAGAAAAGACGAGGAATGGATTAGGAGAGGTCTATGGCTCTTAAGGAGGAGGTGGATAAACTTAAATCCTAACGGTTTATTTGTGACGCCCTCTATCCCGAATGGATATCTTACCCCATGCTAGTGAAAAAGGCAAATGGTAAACGGGGAACGTGTAAACCAGGCGTGCCCTAAGGATAGTTTTCCCCTGCCTAGAATTGATTATCTAGTTGATTCGACTGTAGGATATGAATTATTGCCATTTATGGATGTGTATTCGGGGTACAACAAAATCCCAATGCACGTCCCAGATCAAGAGAACACCGGTTTTGTCATGGACGTTGGGTTATTCTGTTATATAGTAATGCTGTTTGGATTAAAGAATGCATGAGCTACCTATTAGCGTTTGGTTAACTGAATGTTTAAAGATCAGATCGGGAGGACAATGGAAGTCTATGTGGATGATACGCTCATAAAGTCACGATAATCAAATGACCACATTCGAGACTTATTAGAGATGTTTAATATCCTCTGGTTTTATAGCATGAAAATCAACCCCTTGAAGTGTTCATTTAATGTTGCGTTAGGGAATTTCTTGGATTTTATGGTCAATGCGCGTGGAATCGAAATGAATCCAGAAAAGATTCAAGCTATTTGGGATACAAGCACCCAGAACTATTGAGCGAGTGTGGAGCCTGAAAGGGAAGGTCGCCGCCTTGAATCGTTTCATCTCCAGGGCGACCGATGAATGCATTCCTTTCTTACATTTGATAAGGAAGGAGAAGAGGAATTTCGAATGGACGGAAGACTATGAGGGCGCATTCCAAGCTTTGGTGACTCATTTGGAGAGACCCCCTATTTTGTTAAAGCCAGTACATCATAAGGAGCTGTACATTTACTTAGCAAAACTACCCGAAGATATAGAAATTGGCATACTACTTGGTGATCACGTCGTGCAAACTACGCCCGCACTTCTAGGCACATCCAATCAACGTCTATACCAATCAGCCTTTACGATGGGTTCTACAACGCTCCAAGACGTTCGGGAAGCTGCTTAAGTGCAACATCGAGCTTAGTTAGTTCGACATCACATATCTGCCTCGAAGAGCTATCTAAGGTCAAGCACTGGCCAGTTTCATAGCCGAGTTTGCCATGAAAAATGAGCCCTTAAAGAGTAGTGTAATCCCTACCAACGATGGAAGATATATACCGATAGAGCATCCGATGATCATTTTTCCAACGCAGGTTTCATTCTTGTAACTCCTGAGAACCGGTCAATTTACTATGCACTGAAGCTGGACTTCCATGCTACGAACAATGAGGCCGACTATGGGGCTTTAATTACTGGACTAAAGCTTGCTCGAGAGCTCGGGGTAAAATCCATCGAAATATTTTTCGACTCGTAACTAATGGTGTACCAAGTTAAAGGGAACTACCTGGAAAAGGGACAACGACTTGCCCTATATCTTACCTAATTTCAGGATTTGTTGGCAGACGTCAAATACTATGACATTTTGTGTATCCTACCTGAGCAGAACGGAGAAGCCGACTAATTGGCAAAGTTCGCAAGCATTGGCGATGCACAATAGATGGGCTTGGTTCCGATCGAGACACTACATACCCCAAGTATTAATGTGATGGAGGTTTATCAAGTACCGAAAACAGAACCCAAAAGGGAGTCATGGATGTCTCCATTTAAAGAATACCTATTGCATGGAATCTTGCGTGAGAAAATGAACGAAAGGCGCCAAGTCCTTCGTAAAGCCTTATGGTATATAATGCAAGAAGGAACTATGTATCGAAAAGGATTCTTTGTTCCCTCACTCCGACGCATCGCCCATGGTGAGATAAAGCGTGTCTTGAAAGAATTCCATGAGGGAGAGTATGGCGATTACATAGGAGGCAAATGTTAGCCAAAAAGATACTCTATTATATGTAACGACCCAGAATTTTTGATAACTTAAATTTGAATATTTAATTTATTTTTAATATTAATAAGTGGAATTTTTAAGTCGAATAATTTATTTTTCGAATATTGGATTTAATGGGATAATTAAATCGATGATTTAATAGTGAAATTCCACAAATAATTAGATATTGGGTTAAATATGATTGAAAATGATTTGGAAAATTTTATTTTATCATATTGAAGTTATGGAAATGTTTTAGAACTTGTAAAATTGAATTTGGAATTAATTTGTGAAAATTGATTATTTTAATATTTAATTATCGACTGTAAAATAGCCAATTTTTGAACAGTCTCGGAATTGAACGAAACAAGTTCCATTGGATCCGTAATAGTTAATTATTATCGGATTTCAATTTTCGTAGCAAACGGAGTTGTCGTTTGACCGTGGCAGCTCGAAAGGCATCGATATCGTTTTAATATTAATTTAGCGAGTTAAAATAGCCATTTTTCAAACGGTCTCGGATTTCGACGAAACTAGTTTCATCGGATCCGTAATGTGATATTATTGCAAGATTTCAAATTTCAAGTCGATTGGATTTGCCGTTTGTCCGGTACAAGCCAAAACGTCTAGAAATCGTTTAAATCGGTTTTAATTTAAATCGACCGTTTATTGCCGTATCTCACACATACTTCCGAATTAGCTTCCGAAACCTGTTCCATTGCGTCCGGAACGTGGAAAAACTTTAGGATCGCCTGTCGGATCGCGTAAATCGGAGTTCGTTTGCATGCGTAGTTAAATCGAGGAAATTCTATAAATAGGCAACTTTTATCACAAAATAAAAATAAAAAAAAATAATAAACTAGGGCTTAGAGAACCATGGCCGGCCCTAATTACTTCGACGACCAGAAATGTCCCAACTTCCCCTTCAATTATCTTTCGATCCGATAGCCATTTGCAAAAACTTCAAACTACAAAGATGTCAAGCACACCGAGATCTTTCGATCCAACGGTCGAGATTGGAAACGGTGTAACATGCGAAGCACTATGGGGCCGCGTTCCCTGGGGGGTTGCGCACGTTTTTCGAGAGCTATGGGAGACCGAGTTTGACCGGTCAAAGGCCGAAGGTGGTGGAGGTTTGGGGCTTCAAAATGGCACATCCTGATCGTCATAGATTCAAGCGCGGAGGTGGTGAAATCAAACCCTAGTTTGGTTTTGTGATGGGTTATGCGTGCGTTCAAATACTGGAGATGAAACGCGCAGGGGAGAAGAAAGTATGGGGCCCGCACGCGTGTAGATGGTTGAGGTGGTTTTTCTTTTATTTATTTATTTTTAGTTTTAATTCAAAATTCAAATCGTGCAACTTTAAAACGTGATAACTTTTGCATGCGAGGTCGGATTCGAACGAGATTTTTTGCGTTGGCTTCGTATCGTCGTGCTCTTCGCGATGCAACCAGTTTGGAGTCGATTGGAGGTCGTTTGAATTTCGGGTAAAATTAAACGTTCGTTTAATTTTATTCGAAACGAACGCCGAAACCGGAAATAAAATCAAGGTGAGAACTCCTCACTCAATCGAAAGGTTTTGTTTTAAAATTTTGAATAGTTAATATTGATTGTTGATGGTTGATTGGTTGTGTTAGTAGATATACTAGGATATATACTATATATAGCGATATATATATATTGGCATATGTATATATCGGATTTGATTTCCCGCCTCGTATAGCGGATGAGACCCTATTGCGCCGCCTATTAAGCGGATATTTTATAAAATCCCATATACCGCGATATTCCACCTTGAAGTGGAATTGGTATTGTGCTAACGTCTGTGGTTGCAGGGTAACAGGTTGGAGGGATCCAACTGGATTCCTCGCATATTTTATTTATTTATAAATATTATGTTGATTGTTGATAATCACATTGATATATGATGTTATTCCCGTGATTGACCATTCGATGTCGTTGCATCATAGGATTCTAATTTTTAAATTAAAAATAACGGTTTTGAATTTAAAAGGGGTTTTAAATCGATTTTTCAAAGAATAAGGGTTATTAAAAAAAAAAAAATTTTGATTAAATTTTAAAATAAATAGATGGATGAATTTTTATGTTTTAAAAATTTATATTTTTATAAAATATAACTTAAAAGAAATTTTTAACAATAATAGGTTTTTATAAAATAGTTAAATTTGGTTTTTGGGAAGTTATTATTATTAATGGTTTATATAAAGGATTTTATAAATGGATGTTTTTAAATAAAAAATTATTGAAGTTATAGAATGAATTTATAAAGTGTTAAGTTGATGTATAACATGAATTTCACTAGGATTTATAGATTAATAAATGTGAAATTTATAAAAGAATGGTTATTGGGAAGTGAAGTTTTATAAGTTATTGACTTATAAAAATGAATTTGGGGCATAAAAAAAAGGGGGTTTGTCGAAATTGTTAATAAATGAAGATTTCATTAGTTGAAATTATTATAAACCATAAAGAAATCTTGTAAGTGATAAGATTTTAAATTGGTGAAGTTCAAAGGAACGATTTGGTAAATAAATAATATTATAAGTATTTAGCTTACAATATGGCTTTTGGGTATGAAATTGGGTTATGTAAATTGCATCGGATTAATAAAGGAATTTATAAAATTGGGGTTTATAATAGAAATGGAATTTATAAACTATGTTTATAAATTTGAAATCCATCGAATTTGATAAATTGAAATATGGGAATTTGTTAAGTGGGCTATATTCACTATTTTGAATATTGAATAGATTATTAAATAAAATGGGTTTGTTTTTGGGAAAGGAATGTTTTAAATGGAATTTAAAACGAATTAAAGGTGTTTTAAAATGTATTGAGTATTGAAAACATAGATTTCAACATTGATTGTTGAAATAGACGTTTTCGAGAAACAGAAGGGGATAATTTGTATAGTATTGGATTTATATATCTATTTTTAATTTCAAATCCATAAACTAGTGTATTGGGTTATCGTAACGATGTTTTACGCAACATTCGTTTTTAACCCAAATAAATTTGAATAAAAGAATATTTTCCTTATAGGAATGAAATAAATACTTAACGGTGGTTTAAGTGTATTGGATATTTTCGAAATTGTTGAAAAGAAATTAAATTGTGAATTATTTATTATTAAATAAGTTTAGAAGTGTTTTTCCAATATGAAATGGAACGTTTGAGAATTCACCTTTTAAAGGTAAATTGGAAGTGAATATTTTGAAATTGATTTGAGGATCGGGTATGTGTAGATCTTTGGGAATTGGGAAATTCACTATGGAATTTGAAAAGGGGAAGGGAAATTTGTTTAAAAATAAATGTTGATTTATTTTTAAGTATGGGATATAATTTACGAATTTGAGACGTAAGTTAAATTTAAATCGGTAAAGATTTATTTGGTGGTTTGGAATTTGTTTCAAAAGGTATATATGGTTAAGGTGATTTGAAATTAGTTTTCAAATGGTTAAGGTGATTTGAAATTGGTTTGCAAATGGTTAATGTAATTTGAAAATTGGTTTTCAAATGGTAAAGGTAAATTGAAAATTGGTTTTTCAATTGGTTAAGTGTGGAAAATTTTATCGTGAAGTGGTTTTGGTAAAACAAATAACTGGGGCAATTATTTGTAAATGGTGTGTGTATATATATATATATATATATCTTGTAAAGATATTTTGGGACTTAATAATTTTGGAAAAATTATTTGGAATCTGATGATGTGGCGCATCTTTATTGATAGTTAAATAACCGACTATCAATATTTACCCTTGGATGGTATTGATTGTGTTTGTTTGGAATTGAATGCACACTTATTTTTAAAATAAGCGCTCGCTATTCGGTTTAGCCGGGAGAGGACCTTTGTGTCATATATCCCATTCCGAATATGCGATACGTCGTTTGGATTGCATTTGAAGACCGGTGTTGAAGACCGGGTATTTGTGAAAACGATAGGATGACCTATCGATTGTCTCCGCATCGTTAGCTACGATATGGAGATTTCCTTTGTGATGGGAAATTTTATCGGGATTGTGAATACCCGGATTGCAAGGGCTTCTTTGGAAGTGCCTTCGGTTCTGTTCGAACCCGGAACAGACTTGTATGGTTACGTGTCTGACATTACATTTTGAGAGATAGAGCAGATTTCTTTCAAATACATTTCTGTTGGTGGCGGAGAATTTATTCTCTTAGCTTAACACCCTTCTCTGAGACGTACGAGCTCAGAGGTTATGTAGTTGAAGGTTATCAGCGATATTTCCCAATCTGGTAATGTGGCATGCTGAGTGCTGCTGTGTGATGATCATTGGTTGATCGTTTGGATATGATCATTTGTTTGATCATTTATCTTTGTGATTATTGCTTTGGTCATCTGTGGACCCGAAGCATGGCTTTGTTACACAAAGTGTAGCTTTGTGGACGAGACTTCGTCAGGACCTCACTCCCCGGAAATGGTCGAAACAGGAATATGCGGCAAGGTTATGAGGGTCGCGCCCTTTAGGGTATGTCATTTCCTTCTGGTAAAGGGTGGTATCATGGTATGGAGCCCAGATACTTACTCATGTTGATACACTATACCTATTACTGTGTGGTGTTGTTGTTGCGAGCGCTCGGATAAAGGTCCCAAAGGACCGGGGGATGACATATTCGTGTAGTAGTTACCTAGTTACAGAGGTAACCCGGCCTTGTGTTGGCAGAGATCTAACCGTAACGTTAGTTTCTCGGGACGTCCCGCCAGAGGCGATCCCATGTGGCAGTAGGAAGTTCCTTAGCCTGACCATTTGTTGGAAATCCAATCAAAACAATACGCGCCCTGTACGGTTTTAGTTGTATAACCTGCCATGGAATGTGGCGGTAACCTGCTATTGAACATGGTAGCTATAGTAGGCATACGACGAAATGTCGTATGCTGGCTAGGATTTATATTGTACTTTCGAAATTGTTTTCTACACTATGCACTAGTAATAATATCAAAAATGATTTGATTTTCACGTAGTAAGCATCTTTGACTATCATAAGGAGAAATCTCCTCCAATTCTGCGTTTGCATTGTGTGTGTGGCGGGAGGCCTTATGGTAGTTTCATTTTCCAAAAAGCATTGCGGATTTAAAAATTTAAATTTTCTTGTTGCTTGTTTAAAGATAAACTGTTTTTGAGTTCTCACACCAGTCACATGACTGACCTGGAGTTTATTGTTCCTTTCCTAAACTCTGGGTGCCCACTATTTTTCACACGGGCAGTCTAGAGTTAGGTTGTCAGGTTATTCTGGATTCGGGAGTTGCTGTGTAGATCTGGAGGCGAGCCAGATAGCGTAGTCTATTATTTATTGTATATAGTATTTCTTTTCCGCTGTTGTTGTTGTACACTCTGATTGATGTAATGTAATGTGGTATATAAAATGTATAGTTCTTTGTTTTAAATGAATGTACATTTATCTATTATATATTGTTCCGCTGCGATTGTGAGATTCTGATTTTGTTTCCTGTTCTGTTGTTTGTTCTGTTTCTTCTCTCTTTTCTCTCTTCTTCTACCTCTTTCTTTTTCTTAAACCCTAACGGTTCGGTTTTTTCGACAACGAAAAATCGTGATCGTTACATTTGGTATCAGAGCATATGGTTAAGCGACAACCTGCTCTGTTGGGTATTACTCATTAGAGATAGAGTCGGTAGTACTCTAGAATGAGTGTGAGTGTAATAATAGATATGAGTGCGTATTTGTTAGTGAATATAAAATTGTTTTATATTGTGATGATTGGTTTATTGAGTGGTATATGAACCTTCGTCGGCGCAGCCTCGAAAACTGAATCGAAGGGGTTCCTAAACACTTGAATAGAACAATTCGACACAATATTGTTTTAAATTGGGTAAATGAAATAATTTTACCTCGATTATATTTTATATATAAAAAGAAAATAATTTTTCAAGAATTATTGAAGTGTGTATATAATTGATTGCTTGGTTGTTGTAAATGATATATATATATATATAAAATAATTAAAAGTTGTTTGAATAAGCTGATAAAAGCAACTATTGTAAAAGAATAATGGTATAAACCAATGAATCATAAGATGAAATTATAATTAATAATGATTTACAATTGTAAGATAATCATGTATGTATATAAGAAGTAAAATTATATAAGTAAAAGGGTTATAAAAGTGATTTATGAATAGAAAGGAAATTTTTGAAAGAATATTTAGCATTGATTTCACTATTGTCACTGGGAAATAATAAGGGTGATGACTGCAGCATCATCAGTATCATTTTCGAGTTTCTATGTGATGGATTTGCTACAAAAATGAATTTAAAATTGAAGTTTTGTTGTAATAAATCAATTTGAAATTAAAATTCAACTTGAAGTTGATAAGTATAAGCGAAATAAGTTTTGAACTTATAATATAAGTTAGAAGTTGAATAATAAGTTTTATAACTTATAGAATGGGAAAATGTAAGTGAAACCAGTTATTGAAGTGGTTAAACAATTAAGTTAAGTAAAATGGAATATGAATTTGAATATTGATATGAATTTGGCTTAAGTAAAAGTTAAATAGGATTTACTTTGGAATTTAAAATCCGAATTGAATTGATAAGTAAAACTTAAGTTTAATTAACAAATGATGTTTAAATGGAATAACTTAAGTGAAGTTGAATAAAAATTGATATTTGTATCAAAGTTAAATAATCAAGTGAATTAAATGAGGTAAATAAAGTTGAAATGGAATGCAAGTTAAGTAATGTTGAAAGAATTGATGTTAATATCAAAGTAAGTGAATAAAGTGAGTAAATGAAATTGTTAAAAAGGTGAACTTAAGTTATATAAATGAAATTCAATTTTATTTGTAAAAAGAACTAGCAATTGAATTAAAGAATGGATTGAATGTTAATCAATAGAATATGAATAAGTTGATATGAAATGATGCATGCAAGTGTAAATTCATTTGAAAATAGTTGAATAGTAGAATGAAAATCAATTGAATGTTAAACCAATTGAAATTAAAGCAGTTGAACCAAATTGAATGTAAGTAAAATGGATAAAATTTGGTTGTATTGGATGTTCATTGGTTGTTATTTGCTTGTTGGTTGATTGTATGAAAATTCCTTAAGTGTTAACGAAATTGAATCTGCTAAATTGAAAGCTATGTAATTGAATTCAAACGAAAATTGGAATGCAAAGTTGAATGAAAATGAATATGCAACTTTAATAGTAAACTAAAAGTGGTATAAGAAGCATGTATTGGAAATTTTATAATTGAATTGGCAAATTGGTTTGAATATTATAATTGGATATTATGCTAGCAGGATATACAGGTTATAAAGGAATTGGGATTTTGATTTCAAAGTTAAAAAAAAAATTTTGTAACGCTCGACAAAAAGGTACGTATTTCAGTTTTTATATGAGATTTGATGATTTCCTTCTCTAGCCACTTGGCTTTCTCTTTTCTTTTTGATTCTGAGGGGCCGTAGAGCCGTTTTGTAGTCGTACCGATCTAGCCGCGCAAAGGAGACTCTGGCGAAATTTTTCGAAAATTTAGGGAGTTAGAGAAATTTTGAGAAATTTTGAAAGTTTGAAATTTGAATTTAAATTTAAATTTGAATTGTTGAGTAAACAATGTTGTTTGAAACCTATAATTGAAGTTGGAAAGCTAATTGAAATGATAGTAAATCTTTAATAAAAAGATTGGTGTTAGAAGGTTGATAAAACTATTAGTTTTGGAAAAATAATAAACGGATTAGGATCGTTCTCCTTAACTTGCAATTTCGAGGACGAAATTCTTTTAAGGGGGGAAGATTGTAACGACCCAGAATTTTTGATAACTTAAATTTGAATATTTAATTTATTTTTAATATTAATAAGTGGAATTTTTAAGTCGAATAATTTATTTTTCGAATATTGGATTTAATGGGATAATTAAATCGATGATTTAATAGTGAAATTCCACAAATAATTAGATATTGGGTTAAATATGATTGAAAATGATTTGGAAAATTTTATTTTATCATATTGAAGTTATGGAAATGTTTTAGAACTTGTAAAATTGAATTTGGAATTAATTTGTGAAAATTGATTATTTTAATATTTAATTATCGACTGTAAAATAGCCAATTTTTGAACAGTCTCGGAATTGAACGAAACAAGTTCCATTGGATCCGTAATAGTTAATTATTATCGGATTTCAATTTTCGTAGCAAACGGAGTTGTCGTTTGACCGTGGCAGCTCGAAAGGCATCGATATCGTTTTAATATTAATTTAGCGAGTTAAAATAGCCATTTTTCAAACGGTCTCGGATTTCGACGAAACTAGTTTCATCGGATCCGTAATGTGATATTATTGCAAGATTTCAAATTTCAAGTCGATTGGATTTGCCGTTTGTCCGGTACAAGCCAAAACGTCTAGAAATCGTTTAAATCGGTTTTAATTTAAATCGACCGTTTATTGCCGTATCTCACACATACTTCCGAATTAGCTTCCGAAACCTGTTCCATTGCGTCCGGAACGTGGAAAAACTTTAGGATCGCCTGTCGGATCGCGTAAATCGGAGTTCGTTTGCATGCGTAGTTAAATCGAGGAAATTCTATAAATAGGCAACTTTTATCACAAAATAAAAATAAAAAAAAATAATAAACTAGGGCTTAGAGAACCATGGCCGGCCCTAATTACTTCGACGACCAGAAATGTCCCAACTTCCCCTTCAATTATCTTTCGATCCGATAGCCATTTGCAAAAACTTCAAACTACAAAGATGTCAAGCACACCGAGATCTTTCGATCCAACGGTCGAGATTGGAAACGGTGTAACATGCGAAGCACTATGGGGCCGCGTTCCCTGGGGGGTTGCGCACGTTTTTCGAGAGCTATGGGAGACCGAGTTTGACCGGTCAAAGGCCGAAGGTGGTGGAGGTTTGGGGCTTCAAAATGGCACATCCTGATCGTCATAGATTCAAGCGCGGAGGTGGTGAAATCAAACCCTAGTTTGGTTTTGTGATGGGTTATGCGTGCGTTCAAATACTGGAGATGAAACGCGCAGGGGAGAAGAAAGTATGGGGCCCGCACGCGTGTAGATGGTTGAGGTGGTTTTTCTTTTATTTATTTATTTTTAGTTTTAATTCAAAATTCAAATCGTGCAACTTTAAAACGTGATAACTTTTGCATGCGAGGTCGGATTCGAACGAGATTTTTTGCGTTGGCTTCGTATCGCCGTGCTCTTCGCGATGCAACCAGTTTGGAGTCGATTGGAGGTCGTTTTAATTTCGGGTAAAATTAAACGTTCGTTTAATTTTATTCGAAACGAACGCCGAAACCGGAAATAAAATCAAGGTGAGAACTCCTCACTCAATCGAAAGGTTTTGTTTTAAAATTTTGAATAGTTAATATTGATTGTTGATGGTTGATTGGTTGTGTTAGTAGATATACTAGGATATATACTATATATAGCGATATATATATATTGGCATATGTATATATCGGATTTGATTTCCCGCCTCGTATAGCGGATGAGACCCTATTGCGCCGCCTATTAAGCGGATATTTTATAAAATCCCATATACCGCGATATTCCACCTTGAAGTGGAATTGGTATTGTGCTAACGTCTGTGGTTGCAGGGTAACAGGTTGGAGGGATCCAACTGGATTCCTCGCATATTTTATTTATTTATAAATATTATGTTGATTGTTGATAATCACATTGATATATGATGTTATTCCCGTGATTGACCATTCGATGTCGTTGCATCATAGGATTCTAATTTTTAAATTAAAAATAACGGTTTTGAATTTAAAAGGGGTTTTAAATCGATTTTTCAAAGAATAAGGGTTATTAAAAAAAAAAAATTTTTTTTGATTAAATTTTAAAATAAATAGATGGATGAATTTTTATGTTTTAAAAATTTATATTTTTATAAAATATAACTTAAAAGAAATTTTTAACAATAATAGGTTTTTATAAAATAGTTAAATTTGGTTTTTGGGAAGTTATTATTATTAATGGTTTATATAAAGGATTTTATAAATGGATGTTTTTAAATAAAAAATTATTGAAGTTATAGAATGAATTTATAAAGTGTTAAGTTGATGTATAACATGAATTTCACTAGGATTTATAGATTAATAAATGTGAAATTTATAAAAGAATGGTTATTGGGAAGTGAAGTTTTATAAGTTATTGACTTATAAAAATGAATTTGGGGCATAAAAAAAAGGGGGTTTGTCGAAATTGTTAATAAATGAAGATTTCATTAGTTGAAATTATTATAAACCATAAAGAAATCTTGTAAGTGATAAGATTTTAAATTGGTGAAGTTCAAAGGAACGATTTGGTAAATAAATAATATTATAAGTATTTAGCTTACAATATGGCTTTTGGGTATGAAATTGGGTTATGTAAATTGCATCGGATTAATAAAGGAATTTATAAAATTGGGGTTTATAATAGAAATGGAATTTATAAACTATGTTTATAAATTTGAAATCCATCGAATTTGATAAATTGAAATATGGGAATTTGTTAAGTGGGCTATATTCACTATTTTGAATATTGAATAGATTATTAAATAAAATGGGTTTGTTTTTGGGAAAGGAATGTTTTAAATGGAATTTAAAACGAATTAAAGGTGTTTTAAAATGTATTGAGTATTGAAAACATAGATTTCAACATTGATTGTTGAAATAGACGTTTTCGAGAAACAGAAGGGGATAATTTGTATAGTATTGGATTTATATATCTATTTTTAATTTCAAATCCATAAACTAGTGTATTGGGTTATCGTAACGATGTTTTACGCAACATTCGTTTTTAACCCAAATAAATTTGAATAAAAGAATATTTTCCTTATAGGAATGAAATAAATACTTAACGGTGGTTTAAGTGTATTGGATATTTTCGAAATTGTTGAAAAGAAATTAAATTGTGAATTATTTATTATTAAATAAGTTTAGAAGTGTTTTTCCAATATGAAATGGAACGTTTGAGAATTCACCTTTTAAAGGTAAATTGGAAGTGAATATTTTGAAATTGATTTGAGGATCGGGTATGTGTAGATCTTTGGGAATTGGGAAATTCACTATGGAATTTGAAAAGGGGAAGGGAAATTTGTTTAAAAATAAATGTTGATTTATTTTTAAGTATGGGATATAATTTACGAATTTGAGACGTAAGTTAAATTTAAATCGGTAAAGATTTATTTGGTGGTTTGGAATTTGTTTCAAAAGGTATATATGGTTAAGGTGATTTGAAATTAGTTTTCAAATGGTTAAGGTGATTTGAAATTGGTTTGCAAATGGTTAATGTAATTTGAAAATTGGTTTTCAAATGGTAAAGGTAAATTGAAAATTGGTTTTTCAATTGGTTAAGTGTGGAAAATTTTATCGTGAAGTGGTTTTGGTAAAACAAATAACTGGGGCAATTATTTGTAAATGGTGTGTGTGTATATATATATATATATATATCTTGTAAAGATATTTTGGGACTTAATAATTTTGGAAAAATTATTTGGAATCTGATGATGTGGCGCATCTTTATTGATAGTTAAATAACCGACTATCAATATTTACCCTTGGATGGTATTGATTGTGTTTGTTTGGAATTGAATGCACACTTATTTTTAAAATAAGCGCTCGCTATTCGGTTTAGCCGGGAGAGGACCTTTGTGTCATATATCCCATTCCGAATATGCGATACGTCGTTTGGATTGCATTTGAAGACCGGTGTTGAAGACCGGGTATTTGTGAAAACGATAGGATGACCTATCGATTGTCTCCGCATCGTTAGCTACGATATGGAGATTTCCTTTGTGATGGGAAATTTTATCGGGATTGTGAATACCCGGATTGCAAGGGCTTCTTTGGAAGTGCCTTCGGTTCTGTTCGAACCCGGAACAGACTTGTATGGTTACGTGTCTGACATTACATTTTGAGAGATAGAGCAGATTTCTTTCAAATACATTTCTGTTGGTGGCGGAGAATTTATTCTCTTAGCTTAACACCCTTCTCTGAGACGTACGAGCTCAGAGGTTATGTAGTTGAAGGTTATCAGCGATATTTCCCAATCTGGTAATGTGGCATGCTGAGTGCTGCTGTGTGATGATCATTGGTTGATCGTTTGGATATGATCATTTGTTTGATCATTTATCTTTGTGATTATTGCTTTGGTCATCTGTGGACCCGAAGCATGGCTTTGTTACACAAAGCGTAGCTTTGTGGACGAGACTTCGTCAGGACCTCACTCCCCGGAAATGGTCGAAACAGGAATATGCGGCAAGGTTATGAGGGTCGCGCCCTTTAGGGTATGTCATTTCCTTCTGGTAAAGGGTGGTATCATGGTATGGAGCCCAGATACTTACTCATGTTGATACACTATACCTATTACTGTGTGGTGTTGTTGTTGCGAGCGCTCGGATAAAGGTCCCAAAGGACCGGGGGATGACATATTCGTGTAGTAGTTACCTAGTTACAGAGGTAACCCGGCCTTGTGTTGGCAGAGATCTAACCGTAACGTTAGTTTCTCGGGACGTCCCGCCAGAGGCGATCCCATGTGGCAGTAGGAAGTTCCTTAGCCTGACCATTTGTTGGAAATCCAATCAAAACAATACGCGCCCTGTACGGTTTTAGTTGTATAACCTGCCATGGAATGTGGCGGTAACCTGCTATTGAACATGGTAGCTATAGTAGGCATACGACGAAATGTCGTATGCTGGCTAGGATTTATATTGTACTTTCGAAATTGTTTTCTACACTATGCACTAGTAATAATATCAAAAATGATTTGATTTTCACGTAGTAAGCATCTTTGACTATCATAAGGAGAAATCTCCTCCAATTCTGCGTTTGCATTGTGTGTGTGGCGGGAGGCCTTATGGTAGTTTCATTTTCCAAAAAGCATTGCGGATTTAAAAATTTAAATTTTCTTGTTGCTTGTTTAAAGATAAACTGTTTTTGAGTTCTCACACCAGTCACATGACTGACCTGGAGTTTATTGTTCCTTTCCTAAACTCTGGGTGCCCACTATTTTTCACACGGGCAGTCTAGAGTTAGGTTGTCAGGTTATTCTGGATTCGGGAGTTGCTGTGTAGATCTGGAGGCGAGCCAGATAGCGTAGTCTATTATTTATTGTATATAGTATTTCTTTTCCGCTGTTGTTGTTGTACACTCTGATTGATGTAATGTAATGTGGTATATAAAATGTATAGTTCTTTGTTTTAAATGAATGTACATTTATCTATTATATATTGTTCCGCTGCGATTGTGAGATTCTGATTTTGTTTCCTGTTCTGTTGTTTGTTCTGTTTCTTCTCTCTTTTCTCTCTTCTTCTACCTCTTTCTTTTTCTTAAACCCTAACGGTTCGGTTTTTTCGACAACGAAAAATCGTGATCGTTACATTATAGGTACTACTAACCGACCGTAAACCGGGACGCCACCGATCACATGAGACGGTGTGACAAATGCCAGATAAATGCAAAAATCCCAGGAGCACATCCAACAGAGATCATGCGAATGGTTAGTCCATGGCCATTTGCTGTATGGGGAATCTATATTATCGGCTCTTTACCGATTTCCAAAGGTGGTGCAAGATATGCAATTGTCATAGTTGACTACTTCACAAAATGGGCCGAAGCAGAGCCATTGGCTATGATCTCATTAACTTTGTTGTTTTGAACATTGTGTGTCGTTTCGGTCTTCCGCGAACTATCGTAACTGATAACGAAACTCAATTTGATAGTGCCAAGTTTAAGGAATTTTGTCGGAGGTATCATATTGTGAAATGGTTTGCGGAAGTCGCTCACCCTCAAGCGAATGGACAAGAGTTGTAAATAAGGTTATAATGTTGTCCTAAAAAATCAATTGGAAAAGGCTAAAGGAGAATGGGTGGATGAACTTCCTATGACACTCTGGGCATACATGACCACCTATAAGTCTGCAACTGGCCACACCCTATTCACTCTTGCTTATGGAGCTAAAGAAGTCATTCCTGTAGAATTCGAAGTCCCTTCACACCGGGTAACGTTCTATGATCCCAGGTCAAACCAAAACCTCTTAGTGAAGTCATTGGACTTTATTGATGAGAAACATGAGGACGTCGATTTGAGAGTGGCTGCATATCGACACCGAGTCGCCCGGTACTATAATGCTAGAGTCCGACCGAGAACCTTCGAAATTGGTGAAGTTGTCCTGAAATGAATTTTTCCAGTCCCATCGCATATGAACCCGATATGGGAAGGTCAATACGTCATCGAATAGAGGCTTGGAGAAGGAACTTTAAGCTAGCGACTGTTGATAGCGTGACGCTTCCAGAAGCATGGAATAGCAAGCATTTACGACGCTATTTCATCTTGACTATTTCTTTCGCGTTTCAATAGTATTTTCTTTCAATATTTGCTTTGGTATTTGCCATTTTTGATATGTATTAAGACAAGTTGTTCTATCCCTATTTTTATGATGAATAAAAGCTTGAAGCCTCCTTTGCACAAATTACGGTTATTGCATGTTATGCTAAGTTTGTGTTGGAAATAATTGATATCTGCATCTACGATGTGTGAACAAATGCATAAGGTCAAAAATCGATCGGTTACACCAGTCCCCGATGAAAATGAACAAGTGGGGTGTAATAGGGTCGTTCGGTTAACCGAGAAATTTCTATAGATGAATCAAAAGCCAATTTTCAAAATGAGGAACAAAGGACGTCGACGGTGGGAGAATGACGAAAATCTCTAAGTTTCCGGAGTGCGGATTAGAGTACTCTAAGTCCCCGGAGTGTGGACTAGAGCATAAACTATTTGATAACAATCTCTAAGTCCCCAGAGTTCAGATTAGAGTACTCTAAGTCTCGGAGCGCGACTAGAGTATAAATGATTTAAGAAAAATCTCTAAGTCCCCAAAGTGCAGGCCAGAGTAATCTAAGTCCCTGGAGCATGGACTGGAGTATAAACGACTTGATAAAAATCTCTAAGTCCATATAGTGTAGACTAGAGAACTCTAAGTTTCCAGAGCGCGGACTAGAGTATAAATGACATGGGAAAAATCTCTAAGTCCCTGGAGTGTGGATTAGAGTACTCTAAGTCCCCGGAGCACGGATTAAAGTATAAATGATTTGAGAAAAAACTCTAAGTCTCCAACGTGTAGATTAGAGTGCTCTAAGTCCCCGGTGCGTGGACTAGAGTATAAACAATTTGAGAAAAATCTCTAAGTCCACAGAGTGTGGACTAGAGTACTCTAAGTCCTCGGAGCGTGGATTAGAGTATAAAAGACTTATGAAAAATCTCTAAGTCCCTAGAGTGCAGGGTAAAGTACTCTAAGCCCCTGAAGCATGGACTAGAGTGTAAACGAGTTGAGAAAAATCTCTAAGCCCCTAAACGGACTAGAATGAAAACCATTCAATGAAAAATTTCAAGTCACTGACTGTGAAATAAAAAATTCCCAGTCCCCATACCATAGGCTAATTCAAAAACCCAATGGATAGATAGGTGAGCTTTCAATCGTTCGCTATCCCACAAATTCCGATCTAAGGTCAACAAAAGATGCTCGAACTAGTAGCGGCGGAATACAATCATTGGTTACGGTTTTGGCTTCGCATCGCCTATGACTTAAGATGGAGCCTATAGAGAAACTCTGAGATCAAGATAATGAATTATCAACAATACTTGTGAAAATTATAACAAGTACTTGAAATGGGAAGAAATTACTCTACCATTGAAGTAATAATTTACTTAATGATTAACCAAGAATAAAAACTTTTATTTACAATCTCAAAAATTCCTTATAAACCATTCGAGAGTCCAGGATCTGTGCCCGTACATGTATTACTAAAATGAAAAAACTGGCAAACAACGCATGTCCAACTTATTTGGACTAAGTACAATAACACATGACCTTGACTATTTTTTTGACTTCTTCTCCTTCTTCGACTTCTGAGGGTCAAATCGGTCTAGTGTCTTTTAGAGACCCTTTGCCTCCTTGAGTGGAAGTACTTGAGGAAAGAGGAGGAAACATAATAGGAGTTGTCCCGCCAGGTGGGATGAATTGCAAAGGCCTATGAAGAGGATCTTCAACCACCACCACATCAGGTTCACCCTTGATCTTGAGTTTCGATTTTTCCTCTTCTTCAATATGTTCTTTCAAGCTAAATTTAGCGGTAGTCTCTAAAGCACTCATGACCACAACATTATCATGATCCTCATAAAAGATGGGTCTTTAGGCTTGTCCTCATCAAGTGCCCCAATTACTTGAGCGTCAGGGACCGGAGTATCTGCGGCGGCCGGAGCCTCGGCCACGTTTTCTTCCTGCTCCGTAGCAACATTGCTCGTAGGAGTTAATTCAGGACTAGGATGACCTACAAAGTTTCATAAAAACATAAACACTAGTCTATAGCCGCTGTGTGCCAGAAACAAAAAAATTTCAATTCGAAAGAGTTATATACGTTACCATCATCCGATTGTCTTTCGTCGGTCGCCAGGGTCCTCCCATCGACGATGGAAGAAAACATGTGTAGGCCAAGTCCGGGCCTGCCTGGATCACAACCAATGTGTTTCTCTGATGACATCCCCGCTTGCTGGATAAGAGGAGGACCCTGGGGATCAGTTCTAGAAGACCATGCTATTTATTCTTTTTCCTTAAGCGGTGTAGGAGGTTCGCCGAATTGAAGTTTTGCGGCAGCCAAATCAGATGGCTCATTTCCTCGAAGCACTTCCTACACAAGTTCCCCTTCATCAAGCTTTGCCATCCCCAACTCCTCTTTCTTGATCTTTGTAATGATCTCCCAAGCTTCGGTGAGCGATTCGAGATAGCCCTCACATATGAAAGTTAATTCACGATGAAGGAGATCTTTTGCATTGTATTCGGCGATGTTGGATCAAATAAGCATTCAATCTCATCACTGTCGAACTCAGTCGCTGCCTCAACTCGGAAGTTGGTGTGACGATCCGCCCTTCTACTACCAGAAAGACGTATCATCATTAAGAAAGAAAGGGATAGAAAATAGAAAAGAAAGAGAAAGAAAGAACAACTACATTAGAATCTCACAGCGGAACGGAACACGATATAATATCACATAAATATTTAAAAGTTTTACATATATCAAAGTTATACAGATAATACATCAATACTAGACAGTTATAACACCTGTCTAGTTAATACAACTCAATACAATACAACTCAAACAATATGACTCAGAGATACCAACACAGCGGAACTATATATATCTACAACGCTGAAGTCTCCTGCTCCATTGCTCCTCCAGAATTTGTCAAAGCTAACCTGAATCCCTTGACTACCCGTAAAAATTTTGGGTACCCGAGAGTTTATGAAAAACAAAAATAAACTTCGGGTCAGACATGGGTCTGTTATGAGTAAACGGGTTAAAGTTGTTTAACTTTGAAAACATTTGAAAACAAAGGTATCACGTAAGACTCCCCCCAAATAAATACGGGTAAGTTTTTACCTTACGCTAACCAAAACATTTCATAGGAAATCCAGTGATATTATAATAGTGTCTAGGGTTTTCAAGTAAATAGAAAATAGCCGAAATTGTTACATGATTAAATTCCAGCTACTAGCCACAAAAGTGGGTAATACAAATCAAAACCGTAGGGTCTCGTAGGGAAAATGGATTTCCAACAATGGCAGGGCTACTGGGGTACCGCCCATCACAGTACGGGGCCTAGATCACCGTACCGAGGATTACTCCCTTCATCCCCTGCAACAATGCCGGAACCATTCCTTACCGAACAGTCCCGAACAAGATAAACCCCGTGGTTGGCGCGACCAACCACCCACAAAGCCGAAATATATAAGGGACATCTAGACAGGGGAAATATCTTGTCCTGCTTGGGCATGACCCACCTAACCTTGCTACGTCCCCCCTGTTTTAGCCATTCCCGGTTGATGAGGCTTGAGGCTGCGATTACCTTTATAGAACATATTACTTAGAATACTCATCGTCCGCCTGACGATGTGCTGAAAGCATTCAATCCATATAAGTTCGTTCCGGGTTCGAACGAAACCGAAGGCATTATCTCGTTACACTCATTTTGGAATCACCCTCAGAGTTAACGACGATAACCCTTGCATTCTGAAACACCATCTCGATCTCCATTTCAGGATTCACGACCTAACGTTTAAATTGGATTAATGTGGTTTTCGGAGAATCAAATTCGATTCTTCCGATCCCGGTCTCATCGAATCCGAACGCCATTTTAAGGGCCAAGTTGTCTAATTAACTTAAGCAGTTTAAAGCTAACAATTGAATTCATAAAGCAATTTAACATAGATAAATAACATCAGATAAATCATATGGCAATTTAATACAAATAAATCATACATAATCATCATAGATATATCCAGAATTTCACAGAACATCACGGTATATAAATAAACATCAGAGACAATCAAATAGAGTCATTGATTCATATCAACAAGTTTTATTTGTTTAAACTCAATTGCGTGCTTAATTAATCACTAATAAATTAACTTATCTCAATTCATTAATTACTTCTTACATTATTCACTTAATTACTTAATTAGTTATTAATCAATAACCTTAATTAAGTGATTTATAAAACTCAATCACACAATTTAATTATTACTATTTATTAATTAATCATCAATTATTAATGTACTTAACCGTTTAATCCTTAATTATTTAATTAATTAGCTAATTATGATTTGTTAATTAATCACTTCAAATGATTAATTGAATCATTAATTACAAATGATGTTATACAAGATTATTATTAATATCTTTAATTACCATTTCGATTACATTTTGAACTACTATTACATCACAATTATAAATTTATTTCAAACATAATTAACTTTGATTTTAAATCATTTACTCGTTTTATTTCCTGTAAAACTTTCTCTGTGATATTAAAGTAAATCTTGGTTCACATCAATCTGTTAACATCCTTAATTTGATAAATGCTTAACTTAAATATATCCTTCAACTTAGTGCTACAGATAGAAAAACCCAGTGCTTAAAAACCGAAGACAGCAACGCTATTAACACGGGTGAACCACGGGACAACCCCGAAAACTTCTCGCGTGAATCTCCTTCCTCTGTTCTTCTTTTTTTTTTTTTTCTTCTTGTTTAGTAATTAGTTTAAGTCTTAAATTAAATTAACACCCAAAGCATCAGGCTCAAACCCACGTTCGAACTCAGCCTCAACTCGAAGCTTCCTCCTTTTTTTCTCGTGCACGACTCGAGACGAACCCATCCCTTCCAAACTTCGACCTACCAGATATCTGTGCACACGCGTGCACATGTAACCGAGCTCTGACCATCGATGATCCACGCCATGACCATCCTCAGACCGACAACCACCCACACCAACGATTATACCACTCAGCTTCGTCAAATAGCCAGTGATGCGAAATCGAGCATTTTAAAGCAGCAAGCATTCGAACACAATTGGCCCAAACACCCATCGTTGACGATCAAGGCGACTGGAATCGTCATCCTTCAGACCTCGACTCCGCCATCGACCCACGCAACTATCTTATCACCTGAAAGCGAACTCGATGCTTCAGGTTGGACGAAATCACCTTGCTGTTAAACGCGACAGAACTAGCTACTCAAGCCCTTGTTTAACCACTACACGCAACTACGATCATCAGAAAATTCTCGAACTATTTTTCCAGTGATCTACATCCCCTAGGTCATCTTCGACAACAATCCCTACCTCTGAATCGTCATCGATCGCCAGATATTGGTTAAAAACCCAAAATTCTTCAATTTCGATTAACTCAGAGATTACCAAACTAAAAATCATGATTCTGGTTTCTAAAATGATCATTAGCAATCTAGATTCATGTTATAAGATTTATTTAAGAATTCAGGACACCTGATTTTTAGTCTATGTATATTCAGACTGTAGATTTCAAATTTGTTTGATAATACATTATATATTAATTTAAAACTACTTTTAAAATTAACTATATAAATTTTTAAAACTTTTCTTTTCTCAGATCTTAACCTATAATCGAATACAAATGAAATTATGATCTGTTTCTTTGATAAATGGTGCTGCAAGATAAACTGAGATGATAATTAGCCATACTACAACATGTATACACCTCCATTTACCTCTAAACATACATATGAATCATTTCGAACCATTAATTGCAAGGTCTCATTCATGTATCAGGTTCAAGTCTCAGATATTTTAAACTGATTTAAGATCAAAATTTTACTCCCCTACTACATTCCTGAACAAAGAACATTCATATGCATACTGAAACAAACCAAGTTGACAATGAAAATTTGAACTGTTTTTAAACTACTTAAAACTTTTAAAAAAAATTGTTTACTCACAAAGATTGCAGTTGAAACTTGAAACAGAGGATGGTTGTTTAATGGTGGAAGAAATCAGCAGTTTGAAGTAGTTGAATTGCAGTAAACTTCTTGCTTCCTGACTTTATTTGAACTTGAAATTTTATTTATTTTCTTTTCTTTCTTATCTCAGTTTTTATTTTTTATTTAGGCTTTGCTTGAGGAATAAACTAAATGGAATGACAGACATATCTATATATGCCTTTGAACAAGATACCTTCTGAAACAAGCTTTAGCTTGCTTTATTTTTGTTTATAATAAGGTACTAAGACCTGAAATGAATTGGATATTTTCGGCTGGAAGGTATGTTCCCAGACATAAAGGTGGCTAATTAAATGTTTATGTTAACATATTATTATTAATGTTTGCTGACACAAACACAGGGTACAAAGATATTGCAGCTTTGATTGTACAAAGATGTTTTTCAGATTTCTATTTGTACTAATGTGTATTCATATAAGTTTACACTAAATAATTATGTTTACATAATCAGTTACATGTTCATACTGTAAAGATATTTAATAGTTGTACATAGATATTTATATAAAGAGATAGAAGAGATATGTTTCAGGAAGGCTTATACATGAAGCTACTCATTTCGTCTTATTATTATATCCTTGTTTTCTTGCATTGCACATGTTTACACAGCAACTAGTTTCTATTTTTGTGTCAAACATTTGTTCTCTTCAAGCTTATTTGCTATATACATATGGTTGCTATTATATTTTTAGTTTTTGTGTAAAGATCTTTGGTTTTATCTGGTATTATTCTAGCTTAATGATAAACATATTTGTCAGGTTTACTTTTCTATGATTTTGTTTTCATTTTATACTTTGACTATCAATAGTAAATTATGTTCAATATGATTTATTTATAGCTATTTAAATTTATTTCTATTTGTATTTTAACTATCAATTATTAGGTTATATTCATGTATTAGGCTTATATTTAACATTTATATTTTTACATTTGTACAATTAGATTTTTAATTTAAACATTATCATCCAAATATTTTTATCAATTGAAAATAAGAGAAAGCATTCTATTTTAATTACATAAGATAAATTCTATTATAAATATTATTGAGATATTTTATTTCAAATTTTCAACTCAAATCTCCTTTTAAAAATACCAATGCATAAAATCAATTGGCAATTATTACCAAAATCATATTCATTTCAAAATGAACCGTTCACATTTTATTTAATTAGATTAAACATTTATTAAAATAACCGGGCCTAAAATCCAGGGTCGTTACAGTTGGCTTTCATGAGCACCTTTTTGCCGCCCTCTTCATGGGCGGCTTCTTTCAAGTCTTCGATTTAGGAGCGTTGCTCATCAAATTTCATTTTAAATTTCTAGTTTTAACAATCTCCTCACAATATTTTTGCAACTCTTCCTGTGCCTAGACTTTCTCCACCCATTCCTTGAACTGTAAGTTTCCTAGCTCCTCAACGCGGTGGGCTAGGACATCCTTCTCCTTCTGTAAAGTGTTTCCTCTAAAGCTAGGGTGCCACTACGTCGTATCTAGTGTCCTCTTTCACGAAGTCTCTAAGCGACTTACTGGGTCAGCCATTTCCTCCGCATTTTTCTTTGCTTCAGCAAGTTGAGCCTTAACATCGAGCAACTCATCATCTTGATATTTGATAATATCCTTGTCATGAATGGCCTCTAGCTTAAGACGATCAATCTCATGTTGGCGCTATATAGAAACTTCTGAGACTTTTTATACTAGGAGGACAAACTCATCATACCGAACATACACATCATTCATACATGCTAATGAACTCTCTTTGGTAGTTTCAGGGATTATGTGTATGGAGGGGAGGAATTTGAGCCCGTCGAAGCAGATTTTTGGGATGGTAGCTTTAAGTTAAACTAGTTTCTCTACTGTGGTCGAATCATGGGCAGGAACCGAAGGAATTTGTTCAGATGTAGCCAGAGGTTGTTTACGATGCTTATGAGATTGCTTGGTACTTGATGATCCAGAGTGCTGGTCATGGGAAGTGGCAGATTGAGAACCCCGGTGTGCAGACTTGTCTCCACTGTGAGCAGGAGTGTTAGATGGGTTGCTTTGGCATGGAGCGTATGCTTGAGACTTCCTTCTGGACGAAGAAGAAGATATATGCTTGAGACTTCCTTTTGGACGAAGAAGGAGATTCTTAGAATAATAGTCTCTATCCCATCCTTCATACTTTTCTCAACACCTTTCGGATTCGGAATCCTGACCTAAGTGGTAGTAGGAGGAACCATGGAGGCAATCGAATGCATGTGAATGAGATATTACACCTATAAAAGAACCAAACAGGGACATGTTAGGAGTTTTTCTGCGAATAGTTAATCACAAGTGCAAGTGCTTGTGTGTGTCCTAGTGATTACCCCAATGGACCAGTAACGTTTGCTTTACTAATCGGAGTTCTTTCCCCTTTATTGGAAGGCTACACGCCTTCACCACTTCTCGTGGGTGAGTTAAGGCCTTCGATTTCAAGGATGGTGAAGTTGTTTAATAGATCATCCGAGATCGAAATATCAGAAAGTCCCTTCATCACGCTCCCCATCTATTAAGAAGATGATCCTTTTTCAACCGAAGTTATGACAAATTTAGGGGTTGCCCCGACCTTCCTCTTTCGAATCTTGTACGCCAAACTTTCTCCCCTTCTCGAGGGAGGTTGGTGCATGGTGCTTCAACTACCGATGTTTCTCCAAGGCTTGCATCTTCGTTTCTTGGCCCTATATCTTTTATTCTTTTTATTTCTCCCTCTTCGGTGCCTTCTTGGATTCCCTCAACAGGGGGCACTACAAGATCGTTTATTTCTTTCCTTCTCTTGACGACGACCTTTGGAATCACCCTGCTTCCAGGATGGCCAATCCTACGACCATCCTCTAACAGGCCAAATAAGGAGAGAAACTCATCAGTAACGAGGATTTTGATATCCCGGTCCTCCATCGAAGTAGCACGGATGGCCACGACAGCCTTGGAATATCTGACGCCTTTAGGATGAGGGCAAACCCTTGAAGGGATCGGAGGAATTAGTATGGCTCAGAAAGAAACTGTAACCTAAATCTTTGGGCTAAAGGCAAAGGCCGAAATATTACTTATGTAGTTCTAGTCATCTTCTTGCGAAGCGGGGGGACACCATATGCAGAACCATTCATGTTTGAATAAGGAGAGCTTATTCCACGTGCCCGTTAAGACCTGGAATTTGGGTATCGGTTCAAGGAAGACGTACGAAGGACTATCGCCCCATCTTTTGAAATTGTATACATATCGGATATCCTTGGGAGTTAGCGGGAAAAATAGGATGCTCATGAAGAGGAGAAAGGTGCCATAAACGAAGGCATAGCTGTTAGGGTGTACCTAAATAGGAGTGATCCCATAAATCTCAGAACTTTTTGAATGAAAGGGTTAAACGGTGGCACACATCCAGCCCAATACATGAATTTGTTGCATGCAGTATACCCCGCTGGGGGCAAGTAAGGTTTATCTTGCCTCGACGGGATGGAAATGTCTTCAAAAGGAATCCTATGGATAGAACATAACCGTAGGAGAGCGGCCTCATCGATTTTGGATGCCTATGAGTCAACCGAATTGTCTAGAATAATGGCAAGCTCCATGACATCAGGAGCTAGATCAATAACTTCTGCAAGAAGAACTGGGGTGTTGGGAAAAAGATTTGCTTGTGAATTAGATGTCTCTACTTTTTATCTTTGCCAACTTGGTTCAAGCTTGTCAGACAACGTAGGGGAACTTAATCTCATAAACAATTCATAAGACACTGTAGTTGGTCGCTTCGTCTAACCCGAGATTTGTGTCAGCTATACTTAGTAGACAATCAATGTTAGAAATAATAACATGTCCCCTCGTGATGAGCGTGAACTAGTGTAGTGCAATATGAAATGAATGTAAGCAATTTGAAATCAGAAAAGAAAAAGTAAAATTTCGAAGCTTAGAGATTTCGTCCAGAGAGACCGTCATTGTTGACCATCTCAAACGACGTAAAAAGAGATCGGCGACAAAAGCTTTAGGGTCGGATGTTGACATTCTGGATTGTGAAGTCTGTTGTTTGAGTATGTTGGGCCAATTTTATACTTGGTTAGCATTGAGTATATTGGGAATTTGTTTGTTCAAATTTAAGTTCATTGATCAGTATATGCTAGTTGTGTTGTTGTCAGTCACTATGCTTGGGTGAGGCAGTGTACAATCATATCTTCGAATAACTTGAGTTATATGGTTTTATTTGGTCAACACCGACCCCGGTTATGTATGTCGATCCCTTTGTCCTTATCCCATACCGATCCCTATACTTAGATTCGCATAGAGATATCGGCCTCTATCTATAGCTAATTTCTGATCCCTTCCTCTCCAACCTCTACACCGATCCTTCCTTTCCTAGCATACACTGATCCCTACACCTAAGACATAATACCGATCCCTTGCTTGACTAATACACACCGACCCCTCGTTTAGCCAACATACATCGATCCCTACACCTTAGCTAACAAACCAATCCCTAGTCCTACCGATCCCATCTTTTACATCTTCTTCACCGACCCCTCACCTAGCCGCTTCACACTAAGTTTTCATCACTTCACTCACAACCATGTCGAGCTCTCCCTAATCAAATCCAAAGATCGACCGCCTTCTATTCACAGAACCATAATGAACCTCTCCAACCAATGTCATCTCATCTGGACCCCTTTTTTATTCTTTTTCTTCCTCCTCTTTCTCCTATTCCCTCATCTTCTCCTCCTCTCTTATGCATCTCAATGAAACCCATCCATCTATAAAACTAAACGGCACTCAAACTCGCACAAACTCAAAGATTACGACACGATAACACGAGTAAAGGAAGAATTCATACCTATATGTTTGTATTAGTCTTGTTAGAGGGTGAACGTTTGGGCTTTTGGATTAAAAGTTGACAAGGAGCGACTGTGAAGGAATAGCTTGAATTAGTGTTCAAGTTTAGGATTGTGAATCGAAAAGGTTATGCTTGGAAGAAGGGAGGTTTTGTGGTGATAGGGGGTTTGGTAGAAAGGAAGCCAAAAAGTGCAAAGGGAAAAGTATAACTTGAAGAAATAAAAGTAAAAGAAAAAAGAGAAGGAGGGGAATATGTTTTTATATACGCGACAAAAAGGGGAATTCGAACCGGTCTTATCCAAGAGACTCGATCACGATATTAAAAGGGGTCGGCCTTAAGGTATGCTGACTCCTATCCATGAAGATCCATCGAAGGATCGGCTACCAATTGTCGACCCCTCTTTAAGAAAAAAAGAAATATATATAATAAAAATAATATATAAATAATGACGAAAGATTGAAAGATATGTAATGGGAGAATAAAAGAGAAACACATAAATAATGAGTATGAAAGGAGAGGGGAAATGAGGATGAGATAAGAAGAAGAACAGAAGGCAATGACAAATGTTTGGAAAACCCAACTGGCAGCCAATATTGCGAAGGATAAGGTATAAGAGAAATATGTCCATGAACGTGCATGGAGGGAGCTGATTAATTCGACCTTTTGAAATTTTAAATCAGGAAGAAACCTGTAAACTCCATATGATCAAATCAATAAATTCAATGGAACATGACGTCAAACCTATTTCATCGAAAGTTAATAGAAGAACAATGACGGACTAGTGACTTGGATAGGCCTGCTTCCGGCGACCTGGGTTTCGCCAATTCAAAGCACGTCATGTTATTCACAAGACGTACTTTGAAGGGCAAGTGTTACTCAGCATATTGGCTCGGCTATGAAAGGTCGATCATGAAGTCCAAACTCGACTTTTGATGGGTAGGATGACCAAAGGAGAACATCCGCATGGCCAAAGTATAATGTTTGAATAGTTATATCCAACCCAGGGTAAATAAGGTCGATAGATAGATAATACCGGATGTCAAAGTCTTAGAATTCGTTTTGGTTGAAGTAGGGGCCGAAGTGGATGTTAGACTGATTGAATGAAGACCAAAGGGGTCAGCTCGTGAGTAAAACCCAATAGGGTCGGCATGTTAATACTTCTGGAAATGGGTTCGGCATGTTGATGAGCTTTGATTGACATAATATGGATTGGCATAGAGTGCGAAGATGATAGGATCGGCATACCAATATGGATCGGGTCGGCATGCCAAGATGGATCTGCATAGGATACGAAGACAGTGGGATCGGCATACCATATGGATTGGGTCGGCATGCCAAGATGGATCGACATAGGATACGTAGACAGTAGGATCAACATACCAATATGGATCGTGTCGGCATACTAAGATTGATCGGATCGGAAGATGATATGGATAGACATAGTAAGTTGGGCCGAGCCTTCCTTATGATAGGCCAATGGTCAAAGGGCGTCCAGGTCTTCAAATGACAGTCAGGTTGGAGGCTGCATTCATCTATGATTACAGGGGTAGGGTCATTTTTGGGACTTCTCTATTTGGCCAACAAGTAAACTCTGCCATTTTTATCATCTTCCTTTTGTTCTACTTGTTCTCAAGCTATTTTTTGGTAATTGTAACTATAAACAATTAAGTGGTGAAGCAATAAAGAAAATATTTAGAGTGGACGTAGGCAATCAACACCGAACCACTATAAACCTTGCTGTTTTTTTTCTGCTATATTTTCCTCAATCTCTTGTGTTATTCATCAGTTTTCATTTAATTTCTTCATTTATTTCACTACCTAAACATATTCTTGGGTGTTTGTAACCAATTTAGTTGCAAACAATCATATTTGATCGGGCCAAAACAAATGTCATTTAGAACATTATTACTATAAACCCCAAACCAGTTTCCTTTTGGTGTAAGTAAATGGACAGTATGGAAATTATACCGAATACACTTAAAACAAAACTTCGTCTCCAAAGTAGACTAGGCATTTTTCATAAAATGATCATTTCATATATCACTATGAATTCCCAAATGCGATTTACTTTCCAATTTATCAAATTGGTATCCTTTCCCTTTTATAAAATATCGTTTAAAATTTATTCTTTTAATTATAGAATATAACTTATAAATTTATCCTTTTATTTATAACATTTTATATAAAAAATTTCATAAGTATTTATTCCAAAATATTTCTATCTTCTTTAAAAAAACATTTTGTTATAAAAGATAAGTTCCCCTTTATTTTCGTTTAAAATAAACGTTTATTATTATATTTACCTTATTGTAAATAAATATTTCCCGAAATACTTTTAAATATTTTCATGCATATATATATATATATATAAGAAAAGGCCATTAAAAAGGTTGAAGTAAAATAGAGAAGTTTGAACCCTATTTTAAATAAAATGCCATAGAAATTTCCAAAAATCATATTTAAAATTATTCTTCAAATCAAAACCATTTTTCAAATCAAACAACAATTAAGAATGTTCCAAAATACTCTAATGAGACAAATAGCCAAAATAGCACTTAACCAATGCTTTTACTTCCCATTTGACTAAAAAGTCTCAACTTTTAACACATATCAATGTCATATCCAATATGGTCAACTACTAACTTTTAGCATTCAACAATTTATATAACAAATATATAACCGAAATTTAAAATCAACAGGTATATAACTAAAATTAAAATCACAACGAGAAATTCGGATTTTTTTATAATATTTCTTTATATTTCATTTTAAATGTCATTTGCTTTTAAAAGTAGATATTCAACCAAACCAAACCAACTAATTATTCAAACTCAAAAACCAATAACTTATACCTACTATATATAATATTCAATCAGATGTGAGAAAACTCATCAAAATTCTAATTGACACCTAACCATTCTGGTTTAATCTAAAATCAAACGACATTATATTTTATCTTAAAATTCTACTTGCTCTAAAATCAATGAAATCAATTCCAATGCATAGATATAGCTCCTATAAGCGCAAGTCAAAAGACTGCGTCTTGTTTGGACCTTGTGCGAGAGAGATATGCATTTATAAGATTTTGAATTAATTAAATATTAAATTATTCAGTAATTACCGGTTAACTTAATTACCCTCAAAAAACGATCTTCCCCAAAACTACACATCTCTATTCATACTCCAAATATTCATGCACCTATTATCGAAACCACCTCTCTCCTCCTTCCTTCCTCCACACCCGACTATTTAACGAACAGGCTTCACCAATGACTTCCTCTTAAAAATATCCACCCACTCTACCTAAATTGTTCAACTCGCTGCCTCCTCCTAGAAAGCAATCTGACACCCTCGATTAAGACAACCAAATGCCGCATCTCCCATTTGACCATTGCACTGCCTCAAATCATCATCGACCATGCCCCTTCACATGACAATCACAATGCAACCAACGCCAAGACCTCCCATCCCCTAAACCTTCCCCAATATCATACCCTAGATTGGCCTACACAATTCGGGCTCGACAAAACATCATCGCACTCGATAAAAAGAATAAAGGTTTGAAGCACACCCTCACGTGATTCCAACGAATCCAAAATAATGATTTTTAACTAGTCCTAGATTTTGATTTTGAATTTTCTTTGTGGTGGCTAGGTTAAAATGCTGCAGGTAATGAAAATAAAAGAGGGAAGTAGGAAAAGTGATGAAAATGAGAATTGGTTAAGTGATTAATTTAGATTATAATTGGATTTCCGATACATCGCCATATAGAATTTCGTTCGCGTACGAACCGAGAACGACAAAAAAATACGATCGTTTACAAATGCGGTACAATCACAAAACAACATTAAAATACACCGGTTAACTTATTCTGTGAATTTTTAAAAATGCCAACGCTTGCCGTAAAATACATCAAACAATAATTTAAATATTTTTCAAATTAAAAATTAGAAAAATCCTATAAATTCATTTAAAAATACGTCATTACAAATCAGGTCATTGTTATTAAAAAATTATTTTCTTGTCATTTATAACATTCTAATCAAATTTGAATATTTAAATGAATTAAATATTCCCATTCAAAACGTTGAAAATTTCAGGTCGTTACATCTACCATCGGCCGACTGGTGGCTGTTGGTGGGTGCTTGTCCTACGTAATAAATCCAGGGCAAGTAGCCTCCAAGCCACCGATTTGAGCACCCGTCTTCTTTGTCGCTTTGCCCAATGAGTCACCTATCTCCCCTTGCCTGTCTTTGCCAAATCTGATGTCTTTCGACTTACACACTAAAATCTATTGCACACATAGAGTTTAATAGGCTATTTCAATGACTAGGCTTCCTCTAACATGTCAAAACATACCCAACTAAAGCTATCGCCTTGTATGTTGCTCATATATGTGTCGATAAGCCCAATTGTATATACTTATGCACACATATGTGCGAATAAACATTTACTTCACAAATCATGTTTCGGGCTTTACCTGAGCGATCACATGACCCAGTATTATCTCATGCAACTTAGCACACTCGATAGCCATTATAGTTATATAGACTTCCCATAATTTGTTTATATACATGTATGGATATTCTTAACAGAAATATTACTAATCACATGAATATACAATCATTATCTACAATCTAAACCATTCAACAATTCTACTACAGTACTTGAGTTGTATAGATTATTATATAGCTTCAAACACACGTATACGTATACTTATTTCCTGCATATACATACACATATATTTAAATAAGTATTTCAATTATTACTCAAATCAAAACATACTCTTATTTACTAAATATTTTTAATGAAAGTAAAATATCTTTTTATATTATTTTATAAAAATCTCATACTATTTTATAAAATATCTCATTTACACTATTTTCTAAATTCTCCTTCTATTTTATAAAATATATTATATGTACTATTTTACAAAATCTCATTCTATTTTATAAAATATATTATTTATACTATTTTATAAAATATATCATTTATACTATTCTATAAAATCTCATTCTATTTTATAAAATGTATCTTTTATTTATAAAATTATTTCTTTATTTAAAAAATATTTATTAGTCATAGTTAAGCTTTGATAAGCCTATAATCACTTTAATAATAAGTTTAAAGCACTTAAATTAGTTAATTAGCTTACTAAAATTCTTAAAATGCACATAAATAGTTTCATTACTATTATATAGTTACCAAACTATACCTATAACATATAACTAAGCCTAAATAATAATTCAAAAACCCTTAATCAACCCATAACCAAATTCAAAGCTTGCTCACTTTCCAAACATGGTCTTTAAGGTTTATAATAAATAGTTTGGTGATACAAACATGTTTAAGGCAAAAACAAAAGCCTAATTACATTACTAACATTCTCTAAACCATTCGTATCACTTCATAAGCCCAAATAAACAAATATATGAAGTATAACATGTAAATTAAGTAAGAGAGTCATCTCACTCACTTCTTCTCTCCAGACCGAGCTCAAAATCACCAAAACTCATTTCTAAGCTCTCTTGAAAGTTGAGATCTTGCTCCACTTACAACTTCATGCTAATTTCTTGATGTGTTTAGTGTAGAGTGAGAAAAGAGGATTTATGGTGATTTTAGTTTGAATTCATGAATTTATTTGAATGGGTTTAGAGCATGGGAATCAAAGAGGATCTAAGGAAAGATTAGAGAAATGGTAGGAGAAGAAGGTGAGGAAGTAAAAGTGAAATGAAAGTGGAATGATAATTATGAAGAGAGTTAGCCGCTTATAGGCTAGCTAATGGGCTTAGCCTAAATTTATTTTGTCCACTCAAAAATCATTATTCGCTTCAATAATTCATCGACTGCGGACATAGCTAAGTTTATACTCATTTTTCTCGCAACAGAAAAGTGGTCTCAACTACGAATGTCTCGACACCCAATTCATCCATCTCTGAAAAATTGAGTGTAATGAACATTCCGTCAATTAGCTAATAAGTATTTAAATTGATTATTTAAATATTCGAACATCACAATTGTGGGATGTTACAACTTTCTTCGACGCCGATAAACTTTCTTTATCATGTGGAACTTTTTAGAATATGTTTCTCAACTTCAAGTGAGCTCTAGATTTTTACATGATCTATACTACTACGTTGCTATTATATAAAAACATCATGGGATTTCAACATTTGGAATCACACCAAGCTCGGTTATAAATTTGTGCATTATATATACAGATCGTTTTATTGTGGCCCTGTACAAGGCAATGTACATAGTCTTTAGTTTAATAATCCACAACCTCTTGTTTGAAACATCTCCAACTTAAACCTCATCTGCTAAGGTTGAACATGAGCTTAGGGTTGACATACTATACTTGATATCATTTATAATGTTTGAACACGAACACTCCTTCATAAAGAGCTCATTGTTTCCATAAACAAGCCTCTAGTATTTTATATATCCTCGAGAATACCGATAACAACAATTTAGTGTTCTTTAATTTAGATTCGATACTCGCTCAGTGTACTAATAACATAAGCAATTAGTGATATAGTAGACAATATAGCATATATGATAATTCCTATTAATAAGTAATCTAATCTGAGGTGTTTTATAATAAACATTTTGATATGGTGTATGTGTATATCGTTTGAGACAAACCCAATATTCTTTATTTTAAAATCAAACAACAAAACTAAAACAGATTTGAACATGCGTACTCGTCATTAATCATTATGTTGTTTTCTTATATTTCAGAAATATCTTAGTACCTATTGACATTCTTTCGTACAAATACATGCTTCCTTTATTTTGACTAAAAATCAAACTATTTGATTTCTCTATAAAAGAACTTGCACAATCTGATGCTTGCCAATACTATCATATTAGTTCGTGGATCCTATTGAAAACCCACAAACTCAGTATCGCTCCCACCGACTACAAAACACTTTAGTTGTTATGTGCAAACAGTTTATTCAAAAACTTTATTTAGAATTTTTGTTTCAATATATATGTACCAAAACTCAAAATCTTATCAGGATGATAATTTTGAGATTATTCTCCAAATTAACTTAAGCACATTACAAGATAAATCTTTTACGTTAATTTCAGCCATTGAAATTTGTGATGTTATTCTCATCAATGTTACTTACTATATTCCAACTACATTGGTCTTCATAATGATGACACATTTGGGACTGATGGATCGTATCCCTTTGGATATGACTATCAAAATCATATTTTGATAATGTACTTGGAATTCATTCTGAATTTAAATGTTTTTCTATATACCAAGTCCATATTCCACATGACTTATTGGCAACTAAGGAAATTATTACTATTAACTATAACGACCTGAAGTTTTCGACCTCGAAAATTAGACACTAATACATTCACTATAGAAGTGCCGAGCGATCGAACACCAGAAATTTCAGATTATTAGGGAAAAGAAGATGAAGGTAAATGAAGAACAGAAAACAACAACATCTCACATTCGCAGTGGATTAAATATAATATCAATAATAGAATTTATACAAAAAAAGTTGTAATTGTCAATTTTATAACAATACATCAAAGTACAATCATTTATACAAAAATTGGGTAGTTATAATTAACTTGTCCTAGACTTCTATCCATACAATCTCAACATACACAGTGGAATGTACTCCATACGTTCCTGCCATCCAGCTTGGCATCTGAGCTCTAGAACGTCCTAACCCAAAAATCTATAATACTCGATCTTACCTGAGCATTACATCAAAATAACACCCGGTTCAGGCTGGAAACCAACGTGAGTAAAGCCATATAATTTGAAATTCCAAGTTTTAAAACATAACTGAAACCCAGGGTAACTCGTACCTAACTACGAACTTGTTACAGTAAATCACTTATTACAAACAATATTTAAGAACTGCTACTCAGTTTAAATATCCATGTTACTTAATTATCCTATTCCAACCTATGATTCCAAACTCAAAACTATAAAGAATCGAAGTGGTTTCGGGCATTTGCTAATACCCGACCACGGTCTCTTCGAATCCAACGTCCTCTTCATCCAAGTTCTTTAAGTGAATAACAATTCATTTAATTAAACAAGATGTCAGTTTAGACAACATTTCATCACAGGTAGATAATTTACATTATCATAGTTAAACCCAGCATTGCATATCACAGAGCATTACATATTAATCAATTCAAGGCATTCAACATAACTTATTCATCCAAAAGCAAGATTAATTGATCTCTTAATTAATTTAAACCAATAAATTAATTACTTAACCCTGCTTAATTAATATTAATTACAAACCATTTGTTATTACTTTAATTAATTAATGAAATTAACTAGTCAATCCCTTAATTACTACATTAATTATCCCTTAATTACTCATAAATAAATTAAACTTAAGTTAATTACATTATTAATTTATCCTTTAATTAATTCCATAAATTAATTAACCTTTAATTATTGAGTAGTTACGCTTTAATTAAATCACATTAATTAATTACATTAATTAATTATCTATTAAGTAATTAATTATTTACATTGAGTAATTATCCTTTTAATTACTTCCACACTACAAGAAAAGTAATTATTTGTTGCAAAAAATGGTGGTGTTTAGTGCTAAGTGTTATCATTATTCAATAAAAAACGTAAAGTTAATAAATAAACGTGGCCAAACGCCAAAAATTCACTAGGTGGGGATTTTTCTACCTTTCTCGCTCCAACACTTCAACTCTTTTTTTTCTCGGGTCCAAAACATAATATCCGTATTTTTCAAAATGAAATTGAAATCCCACGAATTCAAGTCAAACTCCGATATTGACGTTGAGGCTAAAGGAGAAGGGTGCATGATCTTCGACGTTGACCCTTGTTTCGAGATCGTCGATTAACCTTAAGGCGACGATGGAGCCGTTGATGCCTACAAGATCCACTTCTCCCTATAAGCCGAAGCTAGGTTTCAATGGTCATCTCTAAAGGAAAGTGGTGGAATTATTAGCGATGTTGACATGGATTAGTCATGGTCGTTTGACCCAGCAGCAAAGTATATTTATTTCTCATTATATTCTATGTCTGCAAAAAATAAAATAACATCTTATATTGATAGTTAGCTTCAAAATGTGGTTTTTCCTAAACATTTGGGACTTTAATGATGCTTAGATAATTAATTGATATAGTTGAATGTTAATCATTCTGATTTGCATTTAGTTTGAAAGCGCAAATAAAGGTAGGTTGTAAAAGTATTAAGTTAATTTAGCATTTTAGAAGTGAAATCAAATTTCTGGCTCTTGCCAGAAAAGAAAGCTTATTGTGCAAAAGCTAAAGCTCATTGCTCGGTAAACCTACCCACTAAAACCTTCTTAAGATATCACTTTTTGAATCTAATGTGGAAATTTCCAAAAGAAGTTACCGAAATTTGAAAGTACCTTTCTATAAACAAGTTTCTAGACTATTTGTGTGAGAAATTCAGGCGTTCAAAAAGTAATATGCTTATACTACATTTAAAAGAGGTGAAATAATTGGTAGTCCAACTCTATTTGTAACCTTATTTTGAAAAAGGGTAAAATAAGTAGTAGACTAGCTTGTTTCTTTATGTGTTAGATTTAGATTATTGAGTTAAAAGGAGCCTAATGCATGGTTTACGCATTAATGTTGTCAGTGGCAATATAATAGTCAATCCATTATTCTTGCCAAATAGGCTGAATCAATGAAAATTGCAGTTGATCATAAGATTTCCTTAGTTACAAGCATTACGAGTAAGGTTGGATTTAAAATGTACATGGAATAATCGTATTCTAAGTGCTTGATTAAAGTCATGTGATTTTGTTTTAGTATCACAACAGTGATACTATGATATCTTTCGGATCATTCTATTATGATATGACTTGTAACTAGACTTGAAAAATGTTCAGTCAAAAAAAATATAGTTTAAACCGCTTGCTAGTTTAGTGCGGTGAATTGTTTTTTAAGAAAACCTGCATGATTTTGCACAATGAAAAAATTACAGAAGTCAGTAATTATTAGCAGTGTAAGAAGTATATGGTGTATTTTAATATTTACACGAACATATAAAATAATAAGTTGTTTCAGTTTAAAACCAATCTGATAACATTTAATAACATTTGTTTACTAATAACTTACTTATCTTTGCATATGCCATTTGAAACCACTATTTTCTTGAGGCTGTTTTATGCCCCTTAATGCCTCATTTTAAAAATAAAATAAATGATGTATGATTGAGTTGCCTGTGCAGAGGTATGATACGATTCACTACAATATTTTTACAAGGAAAAGGAAAAGCATCTGAAATGTACACTTTTTGCCAAATCTGAGTGTCCAATTTCTAAGCTTTAGGGAGTAGGTGATGCCAGACAAACCATAGATAGCCGAATTCTCGAATTTTCAATAGATTCATTTCTCTTACCACTACCCAAGATGCTCTGCTTCTACATTATCATAGCTAATGACTTTCACCAAATATATATAGCAGTTGGCTTTCAGACTTATGCCTGAGACGGTTAATAGGAAGTTCTTCAAAAGTACAAAATTAGTGGATTAAGTCACTCAGAGTTTGAATAAAACTATTTTCAAAAGGCTAATAAACTACTAAAAACTCTATAAAAGTCTTACTAATTGAGACATCAAAATTTAGTGCTTGCAACTTCTTCTATGATGAGAAAATTATGATTCTTTTCTAGTATGTAAAATTATTATTCAAAATGATGCTAGAACAGATGTTTAAATATTTTTCTAATAAATAATGAATATTGATCTATTTTACTGAAATTTGAAGTTCAGATTATGAAAAGCATAGTTTTCAGCCCATTGCATGTATTGTAGTTCCAATGTCCCTGTACTTTAACATCAAATAAACAAAACCAACAGATTTGAACAATATGTTTTGGTTAAAGAGAACTCAAACTCATCTATAGATTTGAATATTTAGACTAAAGATCCGTTATCCTAGATCATTTAGAGCATTTTAGCATATGCTGTAGTTTAAAAGGTTGTTGAAGTGCATTGGTGTATCTTAACTATCAGATCGTTTAATTGAGCGGTGTGGGTATATCGATTTCAACCAACGTAGATCAGTAAATTGTTAGATGACATGTTGATCTACTTCTAGTTAATGGAGAAAGAAGTATCAACATTGACATGTATATCATAAATAATTACATGTAATACACGTTGTTACCTAAAATACATCTAGACTTCTATTGAATTCCAGTTGGAGCCAAGGATATTTTGGTAGAGAAAACTGCGACGAAAGCAAATATAGGTTCTTAACTTCATACTGCATGAACTAATATATCTATACAAATTTTCTTATCAATATCTTGGCATGTCAGTCTTTGAATTTTGGTTCAAAATGATTGAACTATATGATCAATGTACATGTGATACATTTTTAAACAATGAATGCAATTTGTATTAGAAAGATATAGTTTCAACTGCGTTCTGCCTAACTAATCTTAGTTATGTCATACTATCAACTTAGGTTGTGTACATTCTGGATCAAGTTCGGGCCTTAGAATCGGAAATGCTACTAAGGATAAAGCAGCAGGGTCTCAATATCACTCCTAAAATTCTTATCGTAAGCTTGATATGACATGATTGCTAGTTTGCTCTAAATATATGTAATTTTTTAAGCTAGATTACAACTTGAATTCAAATGTGTTCTAATTTATGATATGACTGCTAGTAATAATATTTGTGTGATGTTTTCTTCATTCATATTCTTCTATTTGATGTTGTGTTTGTGTACATGTGTATGTATATAGTCAATTGAAGATCTCTGTGTGTGTGTGTTTAACCATGGTTGGTGTGTTTACCTTGGTATATGTATATAGTCAGTTGAAGTTGTGTATGTGTACAAGAGTTTATTTTGTTTTTTAATCACATCATTTGGTAAGAATGTTGATTATTTTCTCATGATTGTATAAGAGCTGTTTCCAATATGGGCATCCCTGAGTTTACGATTAAAGTTAAAGAACTACAGTATGTTCAGCACATAGATTGTGGTCTGTCTTCTTTCAATATTTGTGTTTTTTAAACTTATAAATACGTAAATTACATGTCATATTAATGCATATACTTCTTTGCATTGCCAAGTCAAAAGGAAACACTATTAAACATGTTTACAAGAAAATTTTAAATGACTTCAGTTGAGTACATCCACTGTATTCAAAATCGATTATATAGTTTTACATTTGATAGCCATATGAGTGCATTTTTGTTTCTTTTATTTAGTTTTGTTAATGTGCTTTTCATAATTGGTAATTAAGAAGATTAATTACTAATCTATGATGCTAAGTTACTGTTAAAGTTCATACTGCAAATTATTAGTGTCATAGTTTCATGTCTTATAACTACAAATATAAGTGCATGAGTTTGCTCAATTTTAGTTCTGACTTTTATAACTATAAATATAAGTACAAATATAAGTTCACATGCAACACATCATTTATAATAGGCTAAAGACAAGCTAAAATGTATTGGTTCTACCATACTAGTTTAGAAAACCTGTAGGTGTTTTGCATATGATGGAGAAACAAAATAAGGTGGCATGCATATTAGAAATAAAAATGCATGATTCTTATGACAGTATTTTTGCATTACATAGTGAATATGCAAGTGATGATCAAAAGTTCAATTCTATTCAAACAACACAACTAGAAGCAACCTTCTTTAGTTGTACAAGCATAGTTTAAAGGGTTCAAATGATCGAACTTAAACTAGTTTGTGATTTAAATTAAATTAAGGTATTCTACTATATCAATTAAATTAATCGTGTTTCATTCGATTTTCAGAGTTCTGGAAGAAGATAATGTAGTGAAACCTTTAGAGGAGCACTCAACTCCTCGATTGAATCTAAGAATTCTGTTCTTGTTGTCAAAGAGATCAATAGCTGCCCATCCCTGGCATGATGTTGAGATTGGATCGGATGCGCCTGGAATTTTAAATATGGTGAGCATCCTTTGTTACATATAATCATCCCATGGTCTATAATATATTTACATTTACAGATGTTAATGTTAAAAATATTATTATGCATATGTTACGCTTATTTAAATATATGCTTTATATTTACAGTTTTGTACGAGGCAGTGCTGCACAAGTGCAATTTTTTACAATTCATTTAGGTTCGAAGTCACATAATAAATATGTTGATGTATACATGGGAGATGGTCAAGTTGATGATTGGTTGTCGTGAGCTGTAATTGGAGTGGTGATGGTTGGGTGACAGTTTAGTAGTTGTAGCTGCAGTAGTGGTTGTTTGAAGTTGTAGATGTATGTAGAAGTTGTAGGTGCTGGGGTTTGGGGATGCAATAGTGGTTGACGGAGGATGGCTCAGGTAGTGTACAGGTAATGGGAAGTGAGTCGATGAAGTGTGGAAGGAAGTGTTTTGTATATGAAAGGTATTAGTGGGTTTCTGTTTGGATTTGCAATAAGGAGATGTGGGTTTGAAATGATGAATATGTATGCACAGTCGCAAGTTGATGGTCAGTGGTAGTGAAGTTCGTATGCAGTGAGATGGGGTAGAAGGATGGTTGTCTGGAGTTGTTGTAGTTTGTGAGTTGGTTGGGTAGGAGTGTGGTGGCAGTTCAGTTGATAGGGTATGTTTTTTGGTGATTGAAACAGTGGAGTGTATTGAAAAGAGTGGGTGGTGATTGAAACAGTAGAGGGTATTGAAAACAGTGGGTGGTGATTGAAACAGTGGAGCAACTGGGTTGTGCAGTATGTTTTATGAAGTGGTATGTTGGCTAGGAAGTAGTATGGAAAGGTAGGTTGTAGGGGTTGAAACAAATGTGCACAGTGATGAAGTTGGACTGGTATGAAATATGTATGATAGTGGGATGGATATGGGGTTGCTAAGATGATGTTATGGTCAGAAGGCAAGTTGATGTGAGAATGGAAGGCAAAAACGAGGTGCAGCGCATAGTTTTGGTGGAGGAGGTGGTTCTTGTAGCTAATGTGTTGATGAATGAAGTGTGGTTAGGGTCTGACTAAGTAAGTGTGTGGAAGTTTTGCTGTAGTTGGCAGGGAATACTGTGCTGGTGTTTGATGAGTGGTTGGGGCAGTTTGACTTAGTGTATGTGAATTTTTTGTTGTTGACAGAGTGGATGGAAGGCAGGGTAGTGGTATGTGATGGTTTTGGTTAGAAAATTTTGAGGAGATGCAAGTGTGACACAGTGCAAAGCAGTGTGCACAGGGAGTTGTTGTGCACAGTTTTTGCACTGTATTTTTTTGCACTAGTTTAACGGCTATAGTAACTTATGCATGTTTGGATTTTAGTAGTCAATCGTACTATAGATTGCATAATGGAACTTTTGATGATGTGTTTGGGAAGTGTAGTTCTATAATTAGTGTGCTATTGGATCAAGAAACTACTAATAATTTGATTGATGGAAGGCTGCAGCTTTGACAGGCTTTGCAGTAGGGTTTTTACTTACAATGGACTATTGGTTCTGATTGGTGCGGTAGTATTGTGGGTATAATTCCTCGGATATTGATCAGCATCTCTGTTTTTTTTCTAATGGAACTTCAGCCAATTCTTGTGATACCCAAGGTATGAGATTTTCCCCCCTAATCTGGCTATTTATTTTTCTAATTCGTGATTGATCTGAATTTGTTCTGATATTTTCAATGATAATACTGATAATAATAATACTAATAATAATACAATTAAATTAACCTTGTTTTATAATAAAAATAATAATAAATTAACTAAGTTAACCAAGTTAATAAAATTAACTAAGTTTTGTTAAAATTGAATAAGTTTTATAAAATTAGTTAAGTTTAAGCTAACTAAATTTTATAAATAATCATATAACTAATTTAACAAATTTTTATAAATAATAACAATGATTATGATGATGAATTAACTATGTTTATAAAAATTAACTAAGTTTATAATAATAATAATAATATAATTAAATTAACCGAGTTTTAGTAATAATGGTAATAAATTAACTAAGTTAACCAAGTTAATAAAAGTTAACTAAGATTAAGTTAACTTAATTTTATAAATATTAATAATATAACTAAATTAACAAAGATTTATAAATAATGATTGATGATAAATTAACTTAGTTTATAAAATCTAACTATGTTTATAATAATAATCATAATGTAATTAAGTTAACCGAGTTTGAATAATAGTAGTAGTAGTAATAATAATAATAATAATAATAACGACAATAATAATAATAATAATAAATTAAGTTAACCAAGTTAATAAAAATTAACTAGGCTTTGTTGAAATTAAACTAGTTTTATAAAATTAACTAAGTTCAAGTTAACTAAATTTTATAAATAATAATAATATAACTAATTTAACAACATTTTATATATAACTATAAGGTTGGACTTTATTTATTTCATTTCGTTTATAACTTTGATTATTTATATGACATTATTTATAATATGATATGCTCGTACAATGTTGTGGATTTTGATATTAGATTTGAAGTCCTACGAATAAACATAATTATTTGACTATATGTTGTGCTTTCACTTGTGCAGGCATTGGATTTCCGAAGAGAGCAAGGTGGGACTTTTATGGTGCGAGCTTTCACTTGTACATGCAACAAAGAATTATGGGTAATCAAGCGTTTTGTTAGCACTAGTTTGGTATAACATTTTATTAGTACTAGGTGTGTAAATTTGTATACGAATAGTTATTGTATGTAAGTTTGGTCATTTTATTAAAAAACTATTATATAAAAATGGTTATGGATATCTTCTTTGATTATATGATCGATATTTTTCTAATTGTTTGAATATGATGATTATGTCAGCGATTATTGATTGATATAGTAGAAACAAATTAGACCACAAACAGGAAAAAATAGCATAAAGAAACGGTGCAAAATGATCAACAACTTTTAGTAGCGGTTCAAAAACACTATAGAAATACATATAGCGGCGTTGAGTGAACGCAACCGTAAAATAGGGGTAAAGTTGGAAACTCTATTGGTAGCACCCAAAAAACTTTGGTGGCGTTTTTAAAACGCTACAAAAAGATTTATGGTGGCGTTTGAGAAATAATGCAATAAAAGAGTTTATAGTGGCGTTCAAATAAACGCAACTAAAAATCATGGATTTTTAGTTGCAGGCTTTATTACAACGTTTATCAAAAGGCTACCATAAGTTTTGGTAGCGTTTTTGTTCGCCACCAAAAATAAAATTTCTTATAGTGCCACTAAGTAATTATTCCTAATTACTTTCATTAAGTAATTGTCCTTAATTACTTACACTAAATAATTATACTTTATCACTCTCATTGTGTAATTATTCCTAATTACTTTTATCAATTAACCAACTCTTAATTAATTATCTTAATTAATTAATTCTTTACATTAACTAATACTTTAATTAATTACATTCATTCATTATCCTCTAATTACTTTTATTAAGTAATTATCTTTTAATCATTTTCATTATCACATCCCTTTTATTTGAAAACAATTAGAGATTATTAACCCAATATTTAATTTATCCACATCAAAACAATTTAATTTCTCAAAAATATTTTCATTTATAATCCATACAGTTTGCTTTAGAACTTGGTTAATATTACTTTAGAAACTTTATATCTATTTTAATTTCCCAATTTTTAAAACTTTAAAACCTTAAAACTATATACTTTAAAACTTCAAAACTTGATACATGTTTCCTTTATAATTAAAAAAAAACTTGGTTACGCTTTTACTTCACCTTTTAAAACCTGGTTCAAATTTTCTTTTAAACATTTAAAACCTGGTACAAATCACTTCAGATTAAAAAAAACTAAACATACTTTACTTTTTAAATTTTAAAAACCTGTTATGATTTTATTTTAAAAACAAAACTGCAGCATCCCTCCCCGAGACAAACTCGAGTCAAACTCGAGCCAGTTTCCGTTTTTCCCGAGCCAACCCGAGTCTTCTCTTTTTTTCTTTCTAACTTAATTTTGTTTAGATTTTAAAACTGATGTAATACACACGAACATAACCCCGAGCCTTTACTCGAGCCAACGATCCAATCTCCCATGTTCGACTCTGAGCCACATCCTTCTCCTCCAAAAAATACAACTAGACACCAATGATACCTGTGCACTGTGCACACCAACCCAATCACCTCCCATCGTCGCTCCGACCATCAACCTGTCGGCGATGACCCACTCGAACCTAACGACCACCCAGAAACACTAGCCTCCTCGTAAATCTAAATCGAACCTATCAACCTCTACCAGGAACAAAACCAGTCACCAGAAATCCACCACGTGCCTTCACTTCTGACCACCGGTCACCACGCCTTCATGTTAAGAGCCTCGCCAAACACCCTGCGTCCCTTTCCCCCGCACCCGAACCATTCGGATGCCTCCTCGACGCTGTAGCAATTAGAAACCAAGACTCGACTTTGAACAAACCCTAAACTCTACTCCACCCTCGCCGCGCCTCCACACTGGCCTATGAACCCTGAAACTATTTTTCCCTCACTCCCATCGCCTTAGCCACCTTTCGATCAAACTTCACCGCCCATTACCCCTTAGATCACCAGAAATCGCACAAAATCCCTTTTCTGATCGACCATGGATTTCTCACTCAAACCCAAAAACTAAAAATCCTGATTTAACCTCTAAAATTCATGAATATGGAAGTCGATCTAAATTACATAAGTGAATCAGAGGATTGTGATGTTTGAATTTAACATGTTTTATAGTTTTTTGCCATCATCCTTGATTTTCCAGAAATCTATAAACTAAGCCTACCTAAAACTATTTTTAAATTTAAGATCTTACTATGATAAACACTTTTTGTTTGAACAATCAAGTCTAAAAAGAATTAGAAAATGAAATCGTGATTTTTGAAAGGTTTTTGAAACCTGTAAAGCAAGAACAGGGCAAATTTTCTTATTCTCCGACATGCCCACTTATACCACATACATACATACAGGAAATCAAATTTTACATACATGCAATGCATATTTCATAACATAATATTTAAAGGTCACCACATGCGTCAAGTTTTTATGTAGATTATAGTTTGTTTACTCACCTTAATTTGAGTTGAATAGAGAACAATATTCAGATTTTAAAAGTTGCTAGCCTTCCCACTGCTACAGTATTTTGCCTTTGATCTAGAATTGGTTTATTTGGATCTGGAACTTAAACTAGTTGTGTTGAACTTGAGTTGCTTTGAGTTTGATATGATCTGATCTTTGTTTTGAGATTGAATTGAGCTTTTATCTTCAGTTTGAAATTTGGAATTTGCTCAAGTTTGTTTTACTGGTTTTAGTTTTTATTTCTCTAGATTTTGTTTAAAAGAAAATATGAAAGAAAATGAGAAGAGAGGAAGAAGATGTATTTATAATTTGTTTCCTCTATATTAATTAATTTAAAAAAATAAAAAGAGAATAAATCAAACACGACACTTGTTATTTTTGTAAGTTAATATTGTTACATTTGTTTTAATGTATATTAAGATTTGTTACGCTTGTTTATTTCATGTTTTAAATACTTACACATGTCTTTGCATGCTAATTAATGTTTTTAATATGTTTATATAAATTTATCTATTATTGTTAATATGTTTTATATATTTTTATACAATTTTTATATTATATTTCTAGTTTTATTAATATATCTCTTTTTTTATTTATCCCTATTTTAATTCTAAACTAGGATTTTAAATATTTTAAATCAACATCTAAATATACACTAGTATTTAGAAATAAAGAGCACTAAATCAATCTCAAAGGGAATAATATAAACTCTTTTACTTTTTTTAAGTCTCACCTAATTATACCTTAATTATATACATATTAGTGTTAAGGATGCAGAGTTTTTAAATTTATTTTGAGATATACAATTGGACTTTGAATCATAGTTCCATTTACAATTTACATACCTATATAGGTAGCATATTTATTGTTTGAGAGATGAGTTTGCAAATTTTAAACAATTATATAAGAAAATTACTAAGAAAAAAAATTTATATCCAGATATTATCAAAAATTATTTGTTCAACTTAATAAAATTAGTGTTTCTAATAAATTAAATCCTGTTAATTACCAATTAACAGCTATCCAAAAATCTGGGTTTCCACATTCCTCCTCCTCTTTAAATCTTTTTGTCCTCGAAAAGGAACGAAGCCAGAATTAGAATTTTAATTACAACATCTTATTATCAGTTAAATTATTCTTTGAGCATTTTTAATTATACACTCTTTAATTTTTTCTTTAAAAAAACACCTTTAAAATCTGTATAATATTATAAAATAGTTTTTATAAAAATACTTTTATAACTCGATGTCTCAACAAGTCCATCCTTGTTCTCATAGAAATTCGGTCATACGCTGATCAGGCGTAGGACTGAAAATCTATAAGTACTCGGTACACCCATTTTTAATACTCAGTGAAAAATACTTAGGAAATATTTTGGTGAAAATATAGAAAACATTCTTGAAGTTGTAGAAATCATTCTTGGTGAGAATGCTCTGGAAATCATCACCCCCTCCATGGTCGTAGTTAACCTGATGGTTACGTTGTCATCCCAGCAAAATCCATAGATTTTTGTAGGCACTCTGCGCCCTCGATTACGCCATGGAACCCGCCACAGATCGTAGCTACACCCAGGGTTACGTCGCTATCACGGAAAAAATCCATGTAACTGTGGGCATCAGCGCCCTCGAATTTCGCTGGCAAATGAAACTTCACCACTCATACATAGATCGCAGACTACATCGGTCGAGTCCCAATGTAGCCTGTAGGCTCTCACTGCCTCACGACTTTCTCAATGTCTTCATAAATCACCGTCTACCGAAGTCACGTTGCCATCGCGGCAAAATCAAACGTAGACCGTTGGCTCTCACGGCCACACGACTTCCACTATGGTTCGTAGTAGATTACAGTAACATCGAGTTACACTATCGTCACAGCATAACCCAAATGTCTCTGCAGTCATCAGCGCCCTCGAATTTCGCTATCCACACACAATCCTCAGGAACTTCAGTTTGTCTGGACTTCCTTACAGGATTCAATTTAGAGCCTCCCCCTTAGGGCTCAATGCAGAACCACCTTGTGCGTTTCTTATGAAGCTCATTTCATGGCAGCGCCTTTTTCCTCAGAGCCAATCTCAAAACATTTTATACTATACACATATAATATCTTTCAAATCATACTCTTTATGATTCACATAAATCTCTTTTACACAAAATTGATATCTCAAATCGATAATTCCAAACTTGGCTTTCCAAACTCCCAAAACTGATTGTTTCCAAAAATCAAAAGCCTTTCAAAATCCATGGGTCGTAAAACCTTTTTCCCAAAATCATTTTCATAAAATCATTTATATATATAAAGATATATATAATCATGAAAAATCTTGGATCACTTCATACTTATGTAAATTCCTTTTTTATACTTCAAATCTTTTCAAAAATCTTTTCTTTTGGACATAGATTCAACGAAGGGAGTTTATCATATATAACAAATATATATACAACTTTATTAATGCAATATCAATATTCAAGTTTGATTTCTTTTAAAAATTTATTTAACATATTACTTACTTTTCAAAAAGTAAATTTTAATAATAGAGATATTCAACTTCCACTTTTAATCATCAAATATTTCTCAAAATATACCTTTCCGTTCAAAAATCATTTCTCATTTCTTTCAAAATTTCAGTATCAGTTTCATTCAAGCACATACGATGTACATATATCATCAGTACGCAACATCAAATCCGATCGCTCATTCGATCACACAATTTCACTTCCGAACTAGCAACGTCCACCCAACTTCTTAGTGCGTACTCAGATCTGGTTTCTTGATCAGAAACCGTCATTCTCCTTGCATAGTCATAACTGTGATAGAGAATTTCTAGAATCAATCAAAAATCCATATCCAGGGTTCGCCGACGAAAATCGAGTGAAAAATCCTAACTCGAATCGATATGCTATCTCAAAATTCTATGCACGAATCTGGATCAAATCACTATGTGAATAGAATAATATACGTACATCCTACGTATTTACTTTCATTGATTACCAGCTAAATCAATTTTCTTTTTATTCATCTTCATTTTGATTCGATTCACTTATTCGCAGTTGCTTCAATTTCCATTTGGGTTATTATTTCAATTATAAACAGTTTGCACTTTGACCACTTGGATTTAGAAAATAACTTGAAAAGTTTTAAAATAGACAAGTAGTTGTAAAATAGTTATTAGCTGTAAATAACAATAAAATAGTTAAATAATTATAAAATAGTAGTAGAGTAGTTGGATAGTTTTAAAATAGTTATAAAATAGTAATTAGTTGCAAGTAGTTGTAAAATAGTAATTAGTTTGTAAAACGTATGTAAAATAGTAATTGGTTTCAAAATAGTTGTAAAATAAGTATAAGATAGCTTGGTTTTGAAAAGAAGGTTTATATAGTAAATAGTTAGGAAAACAGATTTAAAACAGTTTATATTAAACAATTTATTCAAAAATAGTTTCAGAGTCAAACTGGTTCAATTTCTCATTTCAACCGCCTTTCAATTTCCACTTCCATTTAAATTGATTCAATTTCAATTTCAATTTAATTTGAATTAACTTCAATTTATTTCCCAAACTCAAATCAACTTCCATTTGAATTTAAACTTATTCAACTTCAATCTCACTTCCAACTAATTCAAATCAAATTTAATTTAAACTAATCTTAATTCCAATCTCAACTTTAAACCATCTCGAATTATATAAATTCGAGTTAAATGTTGGTTTAATCCTTTAAATCAAATTAACCTTTACTTTTAAATTAACATCCTAAATCTTAAACAATTTAATTCTGAGTTCAAATTTCAAAATTCCATTTTAAATTACCTTTACTTAACTTATTTCAAAGTTTAAGTAAGAGTTCAAAAACAATTTAATCATCAGAATCTAGTTTATTACCCAATTTTAACCTCAAACTTTGAAACCGATTTTTAAAAAAATTTAGCTTGCCAGTTCATTTTTAACATTTGAATCTTAAGTTCAAAGTGATCCCATTCCATAATTATAATTTCATTTCTGTAAACTAAAATTATGCAATTAATTTCAAACTAAAATTTTATTTCCATTTAATTCCAGTAATGGATATATATATATATATATATATATATATATATATATATATATAATCTCAACCTACTTCTTAATTCAACTAAAATAATTCTAATTCTCATTTTCAGGAATTATTAATAACAACAGGATGATATCGGGATAAGTAAAAATAAATAATCATCCAAATTATTTAAAACATTCATCTGTAGCATCCATTACCCATTTCCATATCTCAAACCAGTTTTGAGATCACATGTAATTCCCATTTCAAATCAACCCATTTAACTTACTAAGTTAAATCTCAAATTCATTTTGAAATTTCCAATTTAGGTTTTTCATTCTAAACTCATTTAACTTCCCCTAAGCTAAATTCAATTCTTTTAATCTAGTCAACTTTATCACATTGTAATTCCCATTTCAAATTTTAAACTTAAAAATCTTCCCACTTATAAGTTCAAAAACTTATTTCACTTTGAGTTTTCACATCACATTCCATGGAAAACTCCAACACTTAGAGTTCCTTTCAAATCATCTTTGGTATTATGTATATCCCACATATATATACATATTTTATTTCCTTTACACACCAAGTCATACTTTAAATTTAAACCATTCTGGTTTTTAAATTTAAACAAATTTCTTTAAAACATAAGTTTTTTAAAAATAAGATTCTTATATTCAAAAATATTTATTATTCCTGTTTAACAGTTTGAAACAAATTTCAAAATTTTAGGATTTTATTCTCTGGTTTGAATCCATTTCTAGCTTATTTTATTGTATAATTCATATTATCCAATTCTTATTTGGTTGTATTTCTATTACCACTTAATTCTTATTATTTTATTTTATTCCAATAATTCAACAACCAATTACCTTAATATTTACAATAATTAGAAAATTTATTTCTTTATATATCAAAATATAAACTTATATAAGAATCATTTTTAAAACCATTTTTGAAATCATTATATAAGAAAATAACAAGTACGCTCTCATTATATATACACTCAACTCATTTTAGGGTACTTCTGACCCTATCCTTAATGAGTAGATCCACCAGAGCCAAGGTTCTCGCTTAACCATAAGCTCTAATACCAAAATGTAAGGACCTAAAATTTCGACCTCGAAAATTCAACACTAATACGTTCACTGTAGAAGTGCTGAGCGGTTGAACGTCGGAAATTTAAGATTGTTAGGGAAAAGAAGAAGAAGGTAGAAGAAGAACAGAAAACAACAACATCTCACATTCGCGGTGGATTAAATATAATATCAACAATAGCATTTATGCAAAGAAAGTTGTAATTGTCAATTTTATCACAATATATCAGAGTACAATCATTCATATAAAAATTGAACAGTTATAATTAACTTGTCCTAGACTTCTATCCATACAATCTCAACATACACAGCAAAATATACTCCATACGTTCCTGCCATCCAGCTCACCACCTGAGCTCCAGTACGTCCTAACCTGAAAATCTATAATACTCGATCTGACCCGAGCATTACATCAAAATAACACTCGGGTCAGGCTGGAACCAGCGTTAGTAAACCCATATAATTTGAAATTCCAAGTTTTAAAACATAACTGAAACCCAAGGTAACTCGTAGCTTACTACGAGTTCTTTACTTGTTATAGTCAATCACTTATTACAAACAATATTTAAGAACCGATACTCAGTTTAAATGTCCATGTTACTTAATTATCCTATTCTAGCCTATTTAATTCCAAACTCAAAACTATAAAGAATCGAAATGGTTTCGGGCATATGCTGATACCCGACCCCGGTCTCTTCGGATCCAACGTCCTCTTAATCCAAGTTGTTTAAGTGAAAAACAATTCAATTCATTAAATAAGATGTCAGTTTACACAACATTTCATCACATATAGATAACTTACATTATCACAGTTCAACCCAGCATTGCATACCACAAAGCATTGCACATTAATCAATTCGAGGCATTCAACATAACTTATTCATCCAAAAGCAAGATTAATTGATCTCATAATTAATTTAAACCAATAAATTAATTACATAACCCTGCTTAATTCACATTAATAACAAACCATTTGTTATTACTTTAATTAATTAATGAAATTAACTAATCAATCCCTTAATTACTACATTAATTAATTATCTCTTAATTAGTCATAAATAAATTAACCTTAAGTTAATTACATAATTAATTTATCCTTTAGTTAATTACATAAATTAATTAACCTTTAATTATTGAGTAATTACCCTTTAATTAAATCACATTAATTAATTACATTAATTAATTATCCATTAAGTAATTAATTCTTTACATAGAGTAATTATCCTTTTAATTACTTCCATTAAGTAATTATTCCTAATTACTTTCATTAAGTAATTGTCCTTAATTACTTACACTAAGTAATTATACTTTATCACTCTCATTAAGTAATTATTCTTAGTTACTTTTATCAATTAACCAACCCTTAATTAATTATCTTAATTAATTAATCCTTTAAATTAATTAATACTTTAATTAATTACATTCATTCATTATCCTCTAATTACTTTTATTAAGTAATTATCTTTTAATCACTTTCATTAATCACATCCCTTTTATTTGAAAACAATTAGAGATTATTAACCCAATATTTTATTTATGCACATCAAAACAATTTAATTTCTCAAAAATATTTGCATTTATAATCTATACAGTTTGCTTTAGAACTTGGTTAATATTACTTTGGAAACTTGTTTATCTGTTTTAGTTTCCCAATTTTTAAAACTTCAAAACTTGATTCATGTTTCCTTTATAATTAAAAAAAACATTGTTATGATTTTACTTTACCTTTTAAAACCTGGTTCAAATTTTCTTTTAAACATTTAAAACCTGGTACAAATCACTTCAGATTTAAAAAAACTGATTATAATTTACCTTTTAAATTTTAAAAAACATGTTATTATTTTATTTTAAAAATATAACTGCAGCATCCCTCCCCGAGACAAAATCGAGTCAAACTCGAGCCAGTTTTCGTTTTTCTCGAGCCAACCCCGAGTCATCTCTTTTTTTCTTTTTAACTTAATTTTGCTCAATTTTTAAAACTGACGTAACACACACGTACACACCCCCGAGCCTTTACTCGAGCCAACATTCCAATCTCTCGTGTTCCACTTCGAGCCACATCCTTCTCCTCCAATAAAAATACAACCAGACACCAATGATACTTACGCACCGTGCACACCAACCCAATCGCCTCCGATCATCGCTCTGACCATCAACCTCTCGGCGACGACCCACACGAACCTAACGTACACCCATAAACACTAGCCTCCTCGTAAATCAAAATCGAGTCCATCGACCTCTACCTGGAACAAAATCAGTCACTAGAAATCCACCCCGTGCCTTCACCTCTGACCACCTGTCACCACGCCTTCGTGTCCAGAGCCTCGCGAAACACCCTACTTCGCTTTCCCCAACACCCAAACCATTCTGAAGCCTCCTCGACGCCGCAACAACCAGAAACCCAGACTCGACTTTGAAAAAACCCTAAACCCTACTCCACCCTCGCCACACCACCACACTGGCCTATAAATCCTGACACTATTTTTCTTTCACTCCCCTCTGCCTTAGCCACCTTCCGATCAAACTTCACCGCCTATTACCCCTTAGATCACCAGAAATTGCTCAAAATTTCTTTTTTGATCGACCATGGATTTCTCACTCAAACCCGGAATAAAAATCCAGATTTAACCTCTAAAATTTATGAATTTGGAAGTCGATTTATATCACATAAGTGAATCAGAGGATTGTGATGTCTGAATTTAACATGTTTTAAAGTTTTTCACTGTCTTCCTTGATTTTCCAGAAATCTATAAACTAAGCATGTCTAAAACTATTTTTAAATTTAAGATCTTACTATACTAAACACTTTTTGTTTGAACAATCAAGTCAAAAAAGAATCAAAAAACGAGATCTTGATTTTCGAAAGGTTTTTGAAACCTGCAAAGCAAGAAGAGGGCAAATTTTCTTGTTCTCTGACATGCCTACTTTTACCACATACATATATACAGGAAATCACATTTTACATACATGTAATGCATATTTCATAACTTAATATTTAAAGATCATCACATGCATCAAGTTTTTATATAGATTATAGTTTGTTTACTCACCTTAATTAGAGTTGAACAGAGAACAATATCCAGATTTTAAAAGTTGCTAGCCTTCCGTCTGCTACATGCTTTTGCCTTTGATCTGGAATTGGTTTATTTTGATTTGGAACTTGAACTAGTTGTGTTGAACTGAGTTGCTTTGAGTTTTATATGATCTGATCTTTGTTTTGAGATTGAATTGAACTTTTGTCTTCAGTTTGAAATTTGGAATTTGCTCAAGTTTGTTTTACTGGTTTTAGTTTTTGTTTCTCTAGTTTTAGTTTAAAAGAAAATATGAAAGAAAATGAGAAGAGAGGAAGTAGATGTATTTATAATTTGTTTCTTCTATATTCATTAATTTAAAAAAAAATAAAAAGAGAATAAATCAAACATGACACTTGTTATTTTTGTAAGTTAATATTGTTACATTTGTTTTAATGTATATTAAGATTTGTTACACTTGTTTATTTCACGTTTTAAATACTTACGTATGTCTTTGCATGCTAATTAATGTTTTTAATATGTTTATATAAATTTATCTATTATGGATAATATGTTTTATATGTTTCTATACAATTTTATATTATATTTCCTAGTTTTATTAATACATTTCTTTTTTTATTTATCCCTATTTTAATTCTAAACTAAGATTTTAAATATATTAAATCAACATCTAAATATACGCTAGTATTTAAAAATATAGAGTTCCAAATCAAATTTATTATATAATCTCAAAGGGAATAGTATAAACTCTTCTACTTTTTTTAAAGTCTAAGCTAATTATACCTTAATTATGTACATATTAGTGTTTAGGATGTAGAGTTTTTAAATTCATTTTGAGATATACAATCTGACTTCAAATCATAGTTCCATTTACAACTACATACCTATATAGATAGCATATTTATTGTTTGAGAGATGAGTTTGCAAATTTTAAACAATTATATAAGAAAATTACTAAGAAAAATATTTATATCCAGATATTATCATAATTATTTGTTCAACTTAATAAAATTAGTATTTCAAATAAAATAAATCCTGTTAATTACCAATTAACAGCTGTCCAAAAATCCGGGTTATCACATTAACAATCCCTTTTCTCGACATTGATAAGAAATCGGTAATTTCTCTTTAATATGGAAGAATTATTATCCACTATTTAAGCTTGTTTGATTTTACTTAATCTCGTACAATTAATTTCTATGTTCAAGTCTTTTGGATCGTATCCAAGTCCATTATACTACCACTAATTTATAAAAGAAATTCCTCTGTTGTAAAGAGGTGTTTCTTGAAACAACAATTGTTTCTCAATATGACAGAATAGATATTCAAAAATATTTTATAAACTACCTTACATTTTCATAAAACTTGATTCAGTTTTGTGGTTAGAAAAATTATGATAACATAAACTAAACAACCATGCATCTTTAACTATTTAGATAGGATTTCTTTTCAATTCGTACCTTTTATGAATATGATCTTGTAAACTATTCGTTAGATGAAATTAAATTTAACATACGTACTTACTCTTAAGTACACGACCTTATAGAAAGAAGTTAACTCCACTTCAGTCATCATCAATTGTGCTTTATTGAACAAAGTACGATTACTCCTTATTAATACATCATTATGTATCACATGGAGGAGTGACTTTTGACATTGAATCTTATTCGTCTTTATGTACCTGTGGAACCTTTTCCCAATACAATCACATAATCAATCAAATCGAATTCTTTTATTTCTCTTGTATTCTACTTCCATTTTATATTCTATGAAATTATCACAAATATACTATTTATGTTTCAGATGTGTATATTCATTTTTATAATAACTTCAATAGTGAATTTAACAAAGTAATTAGATCCATTTTGGTATCATTAGACCATGGATTGGATACATCTATGTGTAACGATCCGAAGGGATCACCAATCTTTTTATCACTCCCACTGAATGGGTGCTCTACGTTTAATCATTCAAGATATAATTAACTAGTACCGTATGACTTATAATCAAACTATTAATAATCATTTCTCAAAGAAATGGCTTAGTCCATAATTCCAAAATAAGTGAATTTTTTTAGAAATATCTATATTTTCTACAGCTAACGAATTATGGATATTATAAAACAAATATTGTTAGTATAATAGATTTATTTCATAATAACTGTTCGTTGTATTTGTAACAAAATAAAACAATATTGATTTTCAGTTAATAGTGAAAATAGATATTATTTCTTGAATAATATTTAGTATACTTAAAAAAATAATTTTCATATCTTGATGCATCTACTAATAAGTATTATATGCATGCTTCCACTATCTTTGTTAATACTATGGCATCGTATGAAATATGCTTCATTCAACCACATAATATGGGCTATTTATTTCATTTACTGTACCTTATCAATAGTGAGGAATTGAGGTCAAATATGTTAAACTCAAAAAAATAATTGTAAAAAAAAATTCTATAAGAAAAATACGTTTGAAATGGAAATCGCATTTCTCATTCCATATCAAATATCTACTAATATTTTATATAATTCTCGTTTCTTGGAAGGACCGGTATTTTACCTATCGAAGGATCGTAAAATATTTTTATTTAATTCATATAGGGTGCACCCATTGTATTTGCCACTAAGTAGGATGGCTCTTTAAGGTTGCGTGTAGATTACCGTGAGTTGACTAAGGTGATAACTTATTCGATTAGCTCAATGGTGCAAAGGTGTTCTCTTAATTGAATCTCAGATGGGATTCCACCAGCTGAGGGTGGCAAAAGAGAGTGTGATGATCATTGCATTTCATATGTCACCTAGTTTCTATGAGCGGTTAGTTATGCTATTCGGCCTAACCAATGCATCAGCATATTTTTTGATCTTATTAACCATGTCTTCTAGGATCAACTAAACAAGTTTGTGCTTATGTTTATGGATGATACTCCGATCTATTCTAGGATGAAGGAGGAGCACGAGTATATTTGAGGGTTATGTTTGAAGTGTTGAGAATGCATAGGTTGAAAGTAAAGTTTTCGAAGTGTCACTTCTAGAAGAGAGAAGTGTGATTCTGAGGTTATGTCGTCTCTAAGCAGGAAATCATAGTAAATCCTGCGAAGGTGGCAACGGTTCAAGATTGGAGCCAACCAAAGAATGCTACTGATGTGAGAAGCTTCCTAGGACTGGTGGGATATTATAGACATTTCATCAACGACTTCTCGAAGGTAGCAGCACCATTGACCAATTTGATAAAGAAGAATTAGACCTTCGTTTTCGGGCGTGAAGTGTGAGCATCGTTCGTGAGTCTGAAGGATAGGTTGATTAGTGCACCAATATCGACCATTCCAAGTGCGAATAAGGAGATAATGGTATACCTTAATACTTGTGGTACAAGACTGAGTGCGGTACCAATGTAAGAAGGTAAATTTGTCACTCATGCTAGTCAGCATTTAACACTGCATGAGAGGAAGTACCCGACCCATGATTTGGAGTTGGCAGGAATAGTTTTTCTTCGAAGGTTTAGAGGCATTATCTATTAAGAGAGAGAGAGTTTTTTACGAACAAAAAAATACTTGAATACCTTTTCTCCTAGAAGGACCTCAACCTTCTTCAGCAATGATGGTTGGAGTTCTTAACTTCTTATGACTTTAGCATTTCTAATTTGCTTGGTAACGGAAATGCAATCGTTGATGCTTTAAGTAGAATAAATGCCAGTTTAGGGGTGATGTTCCTATAATGGAAGTAGATGGACTATATGTCTGGCTACAACTTAAAACCTCATTGTGAGTAAGAGCTAGAGATGTTGGCGAGCTTAACGATCATACCAACTTTGATAGAGCGAATTGGACTAGTCAGAGGCTAGATGCTAGACTAGCAAAGATCATGATGAAGATAGTTAAAGGAGTAGAATCTGAGGAGATGAAGCAATATAGGCTCGACCGAGATGGTTGGCTCTGTGTGGATAAGACAGTTTTTGTTTCTAATGTAGATGGATTGTGAGATAAGGTACTACGAGAGTGCCATAATTATAGAATGACCATACATTCCGACGGTAATATCATGTACCATGATATGAAGCAGGCATATTATGGGAAGGGATGACGAAGGACGCTGGGAAATTCATCTCAAAGTGTATGATCTAATAATTGGTAAAAGTAGAGCAGAAAAAGCCAAGTAGTTGGTACAACCACTCGAAGTCCTCGAATGAAAATAGAGCAAGTTTGGATGGACTTCATCGATAAATGGGCGAGGACCAAAGGAGTGAATGATAAAGTTTGTGCCAAAGTCGATAGATTGACGAAGAGGGCTCGATTCATACCCATTAAATCTAATTGAATGACATCCAAATTGACCGAATTATATATGAAATGGGTGGTACGATAAAGAAGAACTAGACCTTCGTTTCGGGCATGAAGTGTGACCATCATTCGTGAGTCTGAAGGATAGGTTGATTAGTGCACCAATATCGACCATTCCAAGTGCGAATGAGGAGATAATGGTATACCTTAATACTTGTGGTACAAGTCTGAGTACGGTATCAATGTAAGAAGGTAAAGTTGTCACTCATGCTAGTCAGCATATAACACTGCAAGAGAGGAAGTACCCGACCCATGATTTGGAGTTGGCAGGAATAGTTTTTCTTCGAAGGTTTAGAGGCATTATCTATTAAGAGAGAGAGAGTTTTTTACGAACAAAAAATACTTGAATACCTTTTCTCCTAGAAGGACCTCAATCTTCTTCAGCAATGATGGGTGGAGTTCTTAACTTTTATGACTTTAGCATTTCTAATATGCTTGGTAAGGGAAATGCAATCGTTGATGCCTTAAGTAGAATACATGCCAGTTTAGGGGTGATGTTCCTATAATGGAAGTAGATGGACTATATGTCTGGCTACAACTTAAAACCTCATTGTGAGTAAGAGCTAGAGATGTTGGCGAACTTAACGATAATACCAACTTTGATAGAGCGAATTGGACTAGTCAGAGGCTAGATTCTAGACTAGCAAAGATCATGATGAAGATAGTTAAAGGAGTAGAATCTGAGGAGATGAAGCAATATAGGCTCGACCGAGATGGTTGGCTCTGTGTGGATAGGACAGTTTTTGTTTCCAATGTAGATGGATTGTGAGATAAGGTACTACAAGAGTGCCATCATTATAGAATGACCATACATTCCGATGGTAATATCATGTACCATGATATGAAGCAGGCATATTATGGGAAGGGATGACGAAGGACGCTGGGAAATTAATCTCAAAGTGTATGAACTAATAATTGGTAAAAGTAGAGCATAAAAAGCCAAGTAGTTGATACAACCACTTGAAGTCCCCAAATGAAAATAGAGCAAGTTTGGATGGACTTCATCGATAAATGGGGAGGACCAATGGAGTGAATGATAAAGTTTGGGCCAAGTCGATAGATGGACGAAGAGGGCTCGATTCATACCCATTAAATCTAATAGAATGACATCCAAATTAACCGAGTTATATACGAAATGGGTGGTACGGTTCCATACTGTGTCGAAGAGCATTGTGAATGATTGATACCCTTTATTCACTAGTGCATTTTGGAAGAGCTTACAAGAGGCATTGGGAATGGAGTTGCATCTCAGGATAACTTATCGCCTACAAACTGATGGATAGAGCGAGAGAGTAAATCATATATTAGAAGATCTTTTGCTAACTTGCATACTCGATTTCGGAGGCTCGTTGAATGATCATTTGCATTTGGTGGAGTTTCGTACAAAAGTAGTTATCAGTTTAGTATCGGTATGGCATTGTATGAAGCATTGTATAGCCAACCGTGTAATGCTCCTTCATGTTGGTTAGGATGGTGTAACACTCTGTAAAATCAACCATATGTTAAAAAATTAAATAAATTAAACTAAATAAGATAAGGGTAAAAAATGGGAATTTTGTAAAAGTTGGAATTTGTCCATGAAAGTTTTACCGGTGCATTCTTGGTAGAACTCTGATTAATTTTTATATATAATATGTTGAAAACAGAGCTCGAATGAAGAAATTATGAGCGTTAGAAATGTTCAATTTTTAATAATTCAATTCGAATAAATAAAAAAAATTGAATTTAAAAACAGTTAAATGAGATTAAACTTGGGGGCTACATAACGCTAAAGTTAATGAATAATTTAGAAATCAATTGGGGAATGAAATTGATTAAGAAACAATACATAAAATAAGCGCCCCAAAATAAGGGGGAGTGGTCGACCATGTGACCCAGCCTGTCGACCACTAGCGGTCAACCGCTGCACATGGGGTGGTAAACCGCTACCCAGAGATGGTAGCTAGGGTTTTGAGCTGATGAACATACTAGATTTTTCAATTTTTAATCTACTTTCATCCTACCATTCTATGCGTTTCAACCTCTATAAATAAGACCCTACCCCTCACTTTTATTCACAAATATTTTGGAATCATCAACGAAGCTTTGTTAGCTCATCCTTTCATAGATTCAGAAAACTCCATTAGGGCTTCAGATAAGAAATCCTATTTACATTTCTTTATTTATTATTTAATTTCTAATTCTCTTCTCCTCCAACCTTTTTAAATCTAATATATACACCAATCCCTTATTTTATATATCAATAAGAAGAGATTTAAGGGAGATTATAGTGGGCATCTCAAATCCAAAGAGAAGCAAAACTAAGGACCAACTGTGAGTGTAAATCTTAGTATTTTTATTTTGGCAATTGATTAGTATATTATGGATTTGGATATGTCTTAGGGGTTTTGGATTTATAAAAATAAAAAAAAAACTTCCTCAAAAGTCCTATAATTCAAAATGTCAATTCCTGTTTGAATTCTCATTTATTCACATTAAATTGTGGGAGTATGTAGTTATTGCGGTTTTCAACGATTTCAATTTTTATTCCTCTCCTCTTTAATTCTAATTTGATTACGAAGTTTCAATTAAGGATAGGATGTAAAGTATGAACATATTTATAGTTTATACCATTTATTCCATATGAAAATAAAAGAGAAACTCCACCATTTAATTCATTGTAAAAGAGAGGTTAAATAGAAGCTGAAACCATACTTGCAATTTTTATTTTATAGATTATTCCACTGACTTGATGTGATAAATTGAGTTAAATTTTTTGTTATATACAACTTTTTTTATTACAATTTTTGGATATAAATATTAAATCTGGTTAAGGATACTGAAATCTCTTGTTATGGATATTAGAGATACGGCACCATTGAAAATATGGAAAAGGACATGTAGTATAGTTATTATAAATGAATTAACATTTAAACATTAGTTGGACGTAATATCTACATGCATAGGAAATAATAAGTGCGTATTTATTTATATATTAACTATTGTAAATATACGTATAATCGCATAGTTAATTAGGTAATAACTGTCATTAAATTCCTCTTAAAAAAGTAATTGAATTTTTAAGGCAAAATAATTCTTATATAGCCTAATTAATGGAGATGATGAAACGTGTGATAATATATTAAGAGTGTTGTAAAATATGACTAAGTCATAAGTGGTGTGAGGTTAGTCAAAAGACATAAGGAAGTTTGCCCAATTGATCTGGCTACCGGCAGTGTGACATTGGAGTTGATGTAAGACATCACCTATGATAAGTAACTACGATGATGCGAGGTTAGTACCAATTCTATAAGGTAAATCTACCCAGTTAATCTGCATACCGTATCTATGAATAATCATGCTAATGTGAGACGTCAACGTGGGTATGGGTCATAAGACAAAGGACCTGCTTCACAGTTTTGGAGGTATTAAATGGTTGTTTGAGGGCCTGCCTCTTTTCCCCAAATGAAGTAATAAATGGTTAGGATTGGGTTTAGGCATGGTTAAGAATACCTCGGTAAGGTCCTCTTCAATAGGAATTACTAAGTGTCCAAAGGGATTTCCATGCAATGTCTGCTTGATAGATGCCTATGTGAAGTCTACTATAGGAACTGGTATTAAATGATGGAGACCTATCGCAATTGAGGTCTTAAATGGTCGAAGTCTGCCTATTTTCCATTAAAAGGTATTAAGTGGCTTGGGTTTTATTTCTCGCATTGTAGACATTTATGATGTTGGTTATGTGTGTATGTGATTGGGATACCTGCTTCAGGAATGGTAGGTATCAAGTGGTTTTTTGAGGGCCCGCCTCCTTTCCTTATATGAAGTATTGAATGGTTTCAAAATACGTAAGACATATTCATATTTTTAAATATACTACCGAAGTACTAAAATAGTAAGGGTCGAGCTTTTTATTCACTAGACATTTTTTATTCTGACTCCCTCCTTATTACAACACATGTTGGAGAAGGAGTTGATGATTCTTGAAGATGGCAAGGGTGAAGCTTGTGGCAGTAATTATCTATATTCTTATATTATTTTCTATTGTACCCATAAAATGGAATAATGGTTGTTATTAACATTATGTTAGTTTTATGAAATTTGAAATGGGTTGAAATAAATGGGTACTATTATAGCTATTATATTTTGTTTCTTCCGCTGTGATTTTTGAAATAATAGATAGATAGCTCTGCATTGTTTTTCTTTATACCAACCAATAGCAAGCTTTGGAATGAGTCTAAGTTTCGATGGGCCTTTTCTATTTTGTAATTTGGGGCGGGTTATTACATTTGGTATCGGAGCTTAGGATACCCGATGAATGGGGAAAATATACGTATGAGTGGCGTAATTGTTATTTTTGAAAAGGTTTTTCAAAAGGTTTTACTATACACACACACAGAGTTACTTTGAATATATGCCTAACTCTATAAATTCTGATCACAGAATTCATTGCGAGCATATTACGAAAGGATGAGTGAAGCACCTATGGCTTGGAAAAGTTAAATAGTGTTAAATTTATACTCCTACTCTGAATACCCACGAAACAAGGATCATATTGTAAGAAGTGGACTGAGAAAACATGACAAGACATATGGAAGCACCCCAAAAGCTAAACCGTTCTTGGATCCTTTGTTAGACCTTGATTTACTTTATGGACCCTATGAGCATATTGAATAATAAGGATAGAAAAAGTAGAAGAAAAGGTTGTAACTCCTAAAATTTAATAGACAATGGATGTGCAATAAGCGAGGAGTTACAATAAATTAAATAGATTAATGAGAGGCCATTAAGCTAATTATCGGAAGACAACAAAGAAGTTAAATAGGTAAAATTTGAATAAGCAAGCAAATATCTTTAGGAAACGTCCACTAAAATAACAACCATTTAATACGAACAGTGATATTTATGGATGTAATGAACAAAATATTAAGTACTAATATAATAGTATAAGGCATAATATTGGTAAAAATTAAAAAGTGAGGTATTTAGACGAAATGAAACATGCTTTTGTAAGAAGGTGTACATTAATCACCACAAGAAGGTAATCAGAAATTTTTAAGAGGATTGAGTAAGAAAGTTCAAAGGAAAGAACAATTAAAGCCAATTTAAACCCTACCTATGAGAAAGAATTTGATAAAAGTATTTTTGAAAATTCCTTGAATGTTTTGAAAGAGCATTTCAAAAGATTGTTAAGTTAAGGTCTTATGTATTATAAGTTGAATTTTTTCGATAAAAAATGATTTTAGATAGCTTTGAAAATATACTGCTGTCTGCAAAAAGTTTGGAAAAAAGATGGTGGTGAAACATTTTAAAAACAAAGTGGTAGATGATTTTTAGTTGTAAATTAATGACTTGGAAAGGTGAAAAAAAGAAGTTTTTCATTTGTTAACTTCTCAATTTAAAATTTATTGAATTAAAAGTTTTCAACTTTTGGATTCTTCTATTTGTATATGATTTCTTATACTTTATAAATTTAGATGTTCTTTTACTTAAATTCTTTTTAAAAGGGTGTATAAATGGAAATGACACCTGATTGGAATAGGAAAGCAGAAAATAAAGGCATGAAAATGTCTGATAAGATAGGTAGGAGAGACATTTCTGTATAAGGGATACAGAGAATAATATCTGAAATTTAGGTAGTAACATAATTGGAATCTTAATCCAATGTTAAATAATATAAGAGAGGAGTAATAGGAATAAGATAGAAAGTTACCTTCGTCTACACCATTTTTCCATCGTTTAAAGTTTTAAAATGGTATCTTATAAGTTTGGATTGTAATTAATAAATATGCAACGAACCGCCTTTCTTGCAATAGAAAGACGAATCATTATGGATTGAAGTTATAAGAAAGATAAGAGAAAGACTAATCAAACACAGAATCTTACCATGCATGGAACAACATGTAAAAAATAATGTAGTATGTTACATAGTCAAGCCAAAATATTACATTATAGTTCAATGATACAAGTTCTAGACTAGGACAATTCCAACTGCTTGTCAACAAAAGACATAAGTCATACATACATACATACATAGCGGAATACTTAATAATATTAATAACTATCCATTGTAACGACCCGGAAATTTCGAACCCGAAAATTCCAGATAGTTAGAGAAAAGAAAAAGAGAAAGAAGAAAGAGATAGAAGAAGAACAGAAAGAAACACACAATCTCACATTCGCAGCGGATAAAATATAATATCATGTAAATAATAGTTTTACAAGAAGAACTATATCATTACACTTATATCTTTATACATCAGAGTTACATCATTACACAAATACCGGACAATTAAAAACTAACTTGTCCAGATGAATATAGCAAAACACCTCATACGTTCCTGCCATCCAGCTCGTCTCCGGAGCTCCAGAACGTCTTTACCTGAAAACCTGTAATACTCAAGTCTGACCCGAGCATTACATCAAAGTAACACCCGGGTCAGGATGGAAACCAGCGTGAGTAAACCCATCTAACTTGGAATACAAAAGCATACAATTTATGTAAACCCGGGGTAACTTTATATCAATTTATAAGTTCACAACTTGTTATAGACATCACTGAAATCACACATCTATATCTAAGTGCCAAACTTAGATTAAAAAGGGTCCAGTTCATTCAATTCATTCCATATCAGTTTATTGATTTCTCAAATCATTTTATGAGAATCGAAGTGGGTTCGGGCATTTACTAATACCCTACTCCGGTCTCTTCGAATCCAATGTCATCTTAACCCCAAATTGTCCAATTTAAAACAATTCAACTTTAATTACCAGATAACATTTTTAACATATCAATTCATAATTGATGGATTATCACATTATCACCATCCATCCAACATAACATATCACAAGGCAATTCTATATCAGAGATATCAACCAGTCCCAAACACTCATCATCATTTAATCATTAATAAGCAAGATTGATCACCTCATTAATTACATTAATTAATAATCCTCTAATTACTTCCATTGGTTAATTATTCTTAAATTCATTTGATAATTAACCTTTAACTTAATTACATTCATTAATCAACCTTGATAAATCACAACCAGAAATTATCTTTCTTTAATCACTTCATCAATTAAACCAACTCCTTTATTAATTATATAAATTAATCCTTCATTTACCAGAGTAATCATTACTTAATTTCTTCCACCAAGTAATCATCCTTGAATTATTACCCCTCAATTAATTTCCTTAAATTAATTACGTCCAGTAATTATCCACTAATTACTTCACTAAATAATTACACCTCATTAAATACCTTAAGTAATTATACTTAACTCAACATCACATGATTGTTTTTAATTAATTAGTCTGAATTAATTAACTAAAATTTACCACATCAACTCACTGATGCTGAGTAATTAATTCCTTTAATTACATTATTAAGTAATATTCATATTAATTCTTTACATTAGGTAATAAACCCCTAAATTACTTATCACTTACTTACTCCTTAATTGATTAACCTTGATTAATCGATCATTAATTTGTCACCTTTAAGTAATTAGCCTTTAGTTAATAACACAATTTAATTTAACTATCACTCATTCACATTTATTGCATTTGTCCACAATTCATTACTCAAATTAATTATCCGATAATCATTTACATTGATTAATTATCATTACTTCCATCATACTTATTATTATATAACCCATATTTAATTTCCTAAATTAATCAATCATTTAATTGATTAATTCTTTAATCCATTTTCCTTTTAATCTTACATTAATTTATCCATCATCTTATTATCTTAACCTTCTAAGGTTAAATTTTTAGGATTAAAATTACCTGAACTTTAATCATTTCTTAATTTACAAAACTCAAGTTTCATATTTAAACAAACCTTTCTAACAAAGGTTGTATATGTTATAAATCACTTTAATTTTTTTTTTAAACCTGTATTATTTATTTTGTTCAAATCGAACATCACTACCCAAACCTTAAGCTTCTTCACTTCCTTCCCGCAATGAAACCTAAGCCTAACACAAAAATTCAAGAGCAGCGCCTTATTATTTCACAACCAAACCTGCTTCTCCCCAACTCTTTTTTTTTTTTAAAAGCTTAGTTTATCTTTTCTGTTCAACCGATAACTTACATCCTGACACGCACCCTAATGAAACTCGAAGTTTCATTCGAGAAAAACAACAGAAAGCCCCAAGAAGTACTCGAGCAGAAGCCTCCTCAAACAAAAACCCATCTCTTCTTCTTCTACTACCTGATACTTCCATCACTTGCACGCGTGACATGGTGCACCTGCACACGATGAACGGCCGACATCAAGCCTAGCACCGATCATCAACACGTCAACCATTCTTCCCCGAGTCGCCTCACATCACAGATCGACGAATCATCATGAAAATAAAAATTTGAACAAACCACCCTCCCTAGGCTCCAGAACCTACCGTCTACTTCCATCTTTCATCATCAACTCCGACCACAAGAGCTGCCTTCCCCATGCTCGAACCTTCACCTGACCCTAGTCATTCCTTTCCTCCAATTCCTGGCCTTCCCGATGCTATCACGACGCCATGGAAAAATCAGCAAACAACCCATCCAACTTTCTGCCTAAAAATCCTAAGTTGATGCGATTCGACTTCCTCGGGGATTAGGAAATTCCAACTCCATTTTTCCCACGAACTTCTACGTCTAGGCTTGCTTCAGACCAAGTCTTGATGATCGAAACTTCCCCGATCGACAAAAATTGATTTTTTTCCCAAATTTTGTTTAACCCGAGAATTCCCACAAATCATAGATTTAAAAATCCTGAGTTTATTATCAAAATTTCTCATTTTCGAAATCAAATTAAACTATAAAACCAAAACACAAAATTTACAATCGAATTTCAGACTTGAATTATTTTTCACTGTAATTCCATGTCTTTGAAATAGTTGCCAAATAAATCTACTGGGAAACAAATTTTAGATTTAAGATATCATATTATAATAAAATTTTCTTCAATCATCAATGCATGGAAGAATTTAAGTGAAGAGTTTAGAATTTTTTTTTGAAAAGATATGAAGGTCTGAAATTCAACAACAGAGACCAAGAGTACTTTACACAGTCATGCACTCAGCAAATCAAAACTTTAAAATCAAGGAACATCCTAATACAACCATACCAAACATATTTTGAGTTAATCATATGATTAATTATTTCATGCAAAATGTTTCAACAATTTACCACAGCATCATTATCAACAGGCTTAAGCATTAAAAGGCAGCAGTTTACTCACCTGTAAACCAAGAACAGAGAAGCTTTAATTTGATTTAGAACTGGAATTGCTCGAAAATTCTTTCTTTGATCAGATCTGTTGCTTGTTGTTTTTTTTAGAAATTTGAAATTACTTAATTTGATTTGTTTACTGATCTTCACCTTGCTTAGCTCCAGGTTTTGGGTTGCACAGTTTGAAAAATCCCTTTTTGAAAATCTTTAGAAAACTTGCTTTATCAACTTGAGTTGTTGAATGCCCATGTCTCTTGATTTACAAACTTGCATGCAACTTCCAGGTTTGAAGATTGTATGCATGTTGATAACTTGATTTACAGATTTTAAATGAGAGTAGATTTTACAGAAAATGAACTATGAGTTTTGAAAAATGATTACTGATTTTGCAGGAAATGAGGAATGTTTCAGCTGAATGATTTTCTTTGTTATGAATTGCAAAAATGAGAAAAAGGAAAGGAAAGTAAGATGTGTGTTTATATAACTTAGCTTATGATTTATTTAAAAAAAATCAAAGAAAATAAAATAAAAATATGACACTTGTGAAAACTATACATTTGTCACTTTAAATTGTTCATTTCTTAACACATGTTAAATTAGATTCTAAGGTGTTTACACTTGTTCTTTTAATTAATTAATATTTTTAATCAAAATTTAATGAAAGTTTTTAACTAAATTAATTAGCTGAATTCCAATTCCAAATTCTTTTTAGGATCTTCCTTTTTACAAAATCAAATTATTAATCATTCTATTTGTTTAGAAATAGAATGAATGTTAGATTATAAGAACTTATCTCGAATCCACTTGCCTAAAATCCCGGAATATTCAGACATAATCAAAATTTTACCTGTTCAAATCTAAAGTCCTGTACTTTTATTAATTAAATTCAGTTAATTTATCAAATTTACAGATGTTCAAATACCCGGGTTATCACATACCTTCCCCCTTTGAATCTTTTCGTCCTCGAAAAGGAACGAAAGCAGAATTTATTAAATATTTAAAAACCAGTTAAAATATTCTCTAATCATTTTTCAAACACCTTTAAAATCTATATAATATTGCCAAAATAGTTCTATAAAAATACTTTTATAACTCGATCTCTTAACAAGTCCATCCTCGTTCTCATAGAAATTCGGTCATACGTTGATCAGGCGTAAGACTGAAAATCTATAAATACTTAGCAGACTCATTTTCAACATCCAGTGAAAATATTTGGAAAATAATTTTATTTAAAATATAGAAAACAATTTTTAAAAATAGAGGATATATCTTTGGTGAGAATGCTCTGGAAATCATCACACCCATCCATGGTCACAGTTACATTCCAAGGTTACGTTGCCGTCGTAGCAAAAGTCCATATAACTGCAGGCTCTCAACGGCCTCTCGATTACGCCATGGATCCCCACACAACAGATCACAGTTACACCCAGGGTTACGTTGCCGTCACAGCAAAAGTCCATGTAACTGCAGGCTCTCAGCGGCCCTTTGATTTTCGTTGTCGAAATGAAACCTCTCCACTCCTACATAGGTCGCAGTCTGCCGATATAAAATCAAACGGAGACTGTTGGCTCTCAGCGGCACACACGACTTTCACTATATTATACCATTGGTCGCAGTCTACCGATATAAAATCAAACGCAGACTGTTGGCTCTCAGCGGCACACACGACTTTCGCTATGGTATACTCTACTCATAATCCCCAGGAACTAGTTTTGTCCGGACTCCTCACAGGATCAACTTTAGAACCCCCCTTGGGGCTTAAGGCAGCACCACCCGGTGGTACTCCTGAGAAGTTCATTTCAAGGGAGCGCCTTTTTCCCCAGAGCCATCATCAAAACATTTTATACTATACATATATAGTAACTTTAAATCATACACTGTAACGACCCAGAAATTTTTATTAATTAAAATTTGAATATTTAATTAATTTTAAATATTAATAAGTGAAATTTATGAGTCGAATAAATTTAAACTCGAATAATTGGATTTAATTGGATAATTAAATGGATAATTAAATATGTGAAAATACAGAAATAATTGGAAATTTGGTTAAATATGATTGAAGATTTGTATAATTTTATTTTATCATGTTGGAGTTAGAACGATATTGTAGAACTTTTAAAATTGAATTTGGAGTTAATCTGTGAAAATTGAATATTTTAATATTTAATTGACTAGTGAAATTTGCCAATTTTTGAACAGTCTCAGAATTGGACGAAACTAGTTCCATTTGATCCGTAATAATTTGTTATTAACGGATTTCAATTTTTGTAGCAATTGGAGTTATCGTTTGACCGTAGCAACTCGAAACGCATCGAAATTGTTTTAATATTAATTTGGCGAGTGAAAATAGCCATTTTTCAAAAAGTCTCGGATTCGACGAAACCAGTTTCATCGGATCCATAATGTGATATTATTGTATGGTTTCAAATTTCGTGTCAATTGGATTTACCATTTGTCCGGTGCAAGCTAAAATGCCTAGAAAATCGTTTAATCGGTTTAAATTTAAATCGAACGTTTATTGCCATAACTCGCACAGATGACCGAATTAGCTCCCGAAACACGTTCCATTGTGTCCGGAACGCGGGGTAAACCTTCGAAACGCCAACCGGCACGCTTCGTTTGGAGTTCGGAAATTCCGGGTGAATAGTAAATTGGAATATTTTCTATATAAGCCCCTCCATTTTCACAAATTGCAACCAAACCCTAATTCTACAGCCGCCGCCACCAAGAAATTTAATGGCTGAAAATATACGAATTTCTTTCCTCAATCCTTCTCAGTCCACTAACAATTAGAAGAATCTTCCAACATGAAACTTGTAGAGCGTCTCGAGCTCTACGTATTCAACGGTTGAGATCGTAAATGGAGCGGTAGATCGTCGGCAAATTGAGCTAGAAGTCCTGTAGTTGCGCACGCAAATCGAGACCATGGGGGTGGCCGAGCTCCATGCCCTTGCAGCCGAAGGTAGAGAAGAAAATGCTCTTCAAAATGGTGCTATCTGATCGTGTTCAAGATGTTTGAAGGTGGAGCAAAATTAAACCCTAAAAATGAAAATGGGTTCGGCTATTCAAGTGGAGAGTCGCGTGAACGAAGAAGGTGGGGGGAAGGAGGACGTGTGGCCTGATGTAGTGGGGTGAGATCCTACGGCCAGAATTAATTTGGGTTAATTACAAAATAAAAGTTGTAAAATTTGTTTATATAAAATCGTGTAATCTTTAAAAAATCATAACTTTTTCATACGAGGTCGAAAACGCGCGAAACCAGTTGCGTTGGAATCGTATGGACGAGCACTACGCTATGGAATTGGATTGGAGTCGTTTGGAGTTAGTGAAAATTTCGGGTAAAATTAAACGTCCGTTTAATTTTATTCGAAATAAATCGCTAAAACGAAATTGAAATCAAGGTGAGAACTTCTCACTCAATCGAATCGGTTTCGATTTTATTTTAAAAAGTTAGATTTGAAATATTTAAATGCATGTTTGAATGATGATTGTTATCTATTGATTGTTAAAATAGACATTATGCGCCGTTAGTAAGCGGAGGTTATTTATTAAAAACATATACCGCGAATATTTCATAAACAGTGAAATTGGTATTATATATAATAGCAATATATATATATTGGCATGTGTATATATTGCAGTTGTTGATTTCCCGCATTGTATAGCGGATGAGACCCTATTGCGCCGTCTATTAAGCGGATAATATTTTATAAATCCCATATACCGCGATAATTCCGTACTGGAGCGGAATTGGTATTGTGCTAATGTTTGTGGATGCAGGGAAACAGGTAGGAGGGATCCAACTGGATTCCTCAACTGTATTGGTTTATCTACAGATATTGTGATATTTGTCGATTATCATATCGATATATGATATTTGGATGTCGTGATTGACTATTTGGTGCTGCTGCATCATCGGATCCATTTCTGAAGTTTTAAAATAATGATTTTGGTTTTAAAAGGAATTTTAAAGTGATTTTCAAAAGTATGCGTTTTATTAAATTTTGAATTGTTAAAAATAAATAAACGTTAAAATTTTAATGTTATAAAAGTATGATTTTTATGAAATGTAAGTGAAAAGTGATTTTTGATATAAATAGTTAATAAATTTATAAAATGATTTAATTGGGAATTTTGAATTATTATAAACGGTTTATATAAAAGATTTATAAATTAAAAATACTAGAATTATAAAACGAGTTTTATAAGTATAGAAATATAAATGGATTTCATAAGTAAATTGAGATTTATAAATTTATGAAATATGAATATATAGAATGGATAGATTTTGTAAAATATAAGATTTATAAGTAATCAACTAATAAATCGGATTTTGGCATTTAAAATGAGATATAAAAAGGATTTTTATAAATATAAGTTTATAAAAATATAAATGGAGTTTATAAACGTTGTTTATAAATCCGAAATCAATTGAATTTGATAAGTTGGATATAGGAATATATGAAAGGAATTATATTCACGATTTTGGACAGTGAATATATTATTAAATGAAATGGATATGTTTTGGGGAAGGAACATTATGAAATGAAGTTAATGATTTTAAAGACATTTTAAAATGCATTATGTATCGAATACATAGATTTCAACATTCATTGTTGAAATAGACGTTTTCGAGAAATAGAAGAAAATGGTGGACTATAACACTGTTGTTATAGTAAATGGTTTCCGAAAGGAAATGTTTTGTATAGTGTTGGGATTTATATATCTATTTAAACTTTGAATCCGTATACTAGTGATTTTGGGTCGTCGTAACGTTGTTTTACGTAACATTCGTTTTGACCCAAACAAATGTGTTTAAGAGAATGATTTCTTAAAGAACGAAATATATACTTAATTTTCGATTTAAGTATATCGAATATTTTCCAAGTGTTGAAATTGAATGGATTTGCGATGTACTTATTATTAAATAAGTATGGAAATATTTTCTAATGTGAAATGAACGTTTTAGAATTTATCCTTGTAAGATAAATTGAAAATGAATAATAGAAGTCGATTAGAAAATCGTATATTCATAGATATTTTAGATTATAAATTCACTAAGGAATTTATAAAAGAAAGGGGTAATTGTTTAAAAATAAACGTTGATTTATTTTTGAAGTGTGGGAAATAAATTTACGAATTTGGAACGTAAATATATAAAATAAATCGGTAGGGATTTATTTAATTGGTTTAAATGAACCATGTTGAAATGAAAGAAATTCCACGCAAGGAAAAGTGATTTGAAAATTTGTTTTGAAATGGTTGAAGTGTGGAAAATATACATATCTACTAAAGATATTTTGGAAAGTAAATAATTTTGGAAATTATTTGGATTTGGTGATGTTGAGCATGCCTATTGATGGTTAAATAATCCGACTATCAATATTTACCTTTAAATAGGTATTTATTGTGAATTGCTTGAATTTGAATGCCACACTTATTTTTGAATAAGCGCTCACTATTCGGGTTAGCCGGGAAGGGACCTTGGGGTCGTATAACCCATTCCGAGTATGTGATACGTCGAAATGGATTGCATTTGATGACCGGTGTTGAAGACCGGATGTTTGTGAAAACGGAAGGATTACCGTCGAGTTACTCTACATCGGCTGATCTCCGATATAGAGGTTTTATCACCCTTAGTGACGGGAAGTCCGGTCGTGATTAGTGAATATCCTAATTGCAAGGACTTCTTTGTAAGTGCCTTCGGTTCTGTTCGATCCCGGAACAGACTTGTATGGATTGTATGTCTGACATTACGAATTGAGATATATAGCTGATTTCTTTCAAATATATTTCTGTTGGTGGCGGTTAATTTATTCTCTTAGCTTAACACCCTTCTTTGAGACGTACGAGCTCAGAGGTTATATAGTTGAAGGTTATTAGTGATATACTCCCAATTTGGTAGTGTGGCATGTTGAGTGTTGCTGTGAAATGATCATTGTGTTGATCATTTGTGATAGGTTCATTTATTTGATCATTTATCTTGGTGATCATTTCTATGATCATTTATTGACCCAAAGCACGGCTTTTGTATAAAGTGTGGCTTTGTGGACGAGACTTCGTCGGACCTCACACCCCGGAAATGGTCAGAACAGGAAGGATGCGGTAAGGTTATTAGGGGTAGCGCCCTTTAGTGTATGTCATTCCTTCTGGATAGAGGTGGTATCATGGTATGGAGCCCAGATATTTAACCTATGTTGTTGCTGCATATTTTGTGGTTGTTGGAAATCGAGGATCCTCGGATAGATCGGTTACGATCGGGGGATGACATATTCGTGTCAGTAGTTACCCAGTTAGGGGCAACCCGTCCTTGTGTTGGCAGAGATCCGGTTTGGTTCTCAGGCACGTCCTTCCAGAGGCGTTCTCATGTGGCAATGGGAAGTTCCTTGGCCTGACCATTTGTTGGAAATTCAATTCCCAATACGAAACCCTGTACGATTTTAGTTGTAGAACCTGCCATTTACTTATGGTGGTCACCACTGTTTAGATGGTAGCTATAGTAGGCATAGTTCGAAATGTCTATGTTGGCTAAGATTTATATTCTATTTTCGAAATGAATTTTGCCTACACTATGCACTAGTAATAACATCAAATGTTCTTTTTAATGCGTACCAAGCATCTTTGACTATCATAAGCAGAAATCTCCTCCGATTCTGCGTTTACATTGTGTGTGTGTGCGGGAGGCCTTATGGTAGTCTCATTTTTAAAAGCATTGCGAATTGACTTTAAAAGTATTCCTCTATTTTGTTTTCAAAGATAAATAAACTGTTTTGAGTTCTCACACCAGTCACAGGACTAACTCGGAGTTTATTGTTTTCCTTCCTAAACTCTGGGTGCCCACCAATTTCCACACGGGCAGTCAAGAGTTAAGGTTTATTCAGGATATTCAGGAGTTGCTTGAGGCAAGATGGATGGCATGGCGTATACTAGTATATAATATTCCTTTTCCGCCGTTGATGTTGTTGTTGTTGTACACTCTGATGATTTGATGTAATGTAATATGATGTAAGGTAATAACTGATATAGTTCTTTGTTTAAAGATTATTCATTTATTTATTATATGTTGTTTCGCTGCGAATTGTGAGATTCTGATGTTGTTCTATTATTTCTTCTGTTCTGTTCTATCTTTTTCTATCTTCTTCTTTTTTTTCTTTTTCTAAAACCCTAACGGTACGGTTTTTCGGCTTTCGATTGCTCGGCAGTTGATACAGTGGACGTATTGATGTCGGTTTTCGTCAACGAAAAATCGCGTTCGTTACATTTGGTATCAGAGCTTATGGTTAAGGGACAACCACGGCTCTGTTGGGTATTACTCATTAGAGATAGAGTCAGTAGTACTCTAGAATGAGTTGAGTGTAATAATAGCTATGAGAGCGTATTTGTTAGTGAATATAAATTTGTTTTATATTGTGATAATTGGTTTATTGAGTGGCATATGAACCTTCGTCAGCACGGTCTGTACAACTATGCCGAAGGGGTTTATAAACACTTGAATAGAACAATTCGACATAACATTGTTTTAAATTGGGTAAATGAAATAATTTTACCTTAATTATATTTTATATATAAAGGAAATAATTTTTCAGAATTATTAAAGTGTATATGAATTGATTGTTTGGTTGTTGAATAAGTTAAATAAAACCAACAGTTGAAAAAGAATGAATTGTATAAACAAATAAATTATAAGTTTGAAATTATAATTAATGTAATTTACAATTGTGAAATAATCTTATATAAATAAGAAGTGAAATTATATAAGTACAAAGATTTATAAATGTGATTTATAATCTGAAATAAAATTCCAGGGAATGGTTTTGAAAGGATTTGATATTTTGGGAAAGTTGTTTTGGAGAAATTAAAGCTCTAAACTCTTTTTGGTTGCTGGAAAATAATTCCGATGATGATCGCGACATCATTGGTGTTCATTTTCGGGTTTCCAAAAGAGAGATTGCTGCCAAATTGTTTAAAAGAAAGTTGTTTGGAAAATTTGGGTTTGGTTTTGGAATTCAAAAAGGGAAATTGAATTAATTTCAAAAATGGTTTTGAAAGGTTGAAAGGACTCTGGAATCCTGTTTAAAATATTACGAGAATAATAAATAAGTTGTATAACTTATAGAATGGGAAATGATGCAATATAACTTAAGTGAAGTTAATTTTTGGTATCGAAGTAGATTAATAAGTGAATTAATGAAGTGAGGTCATTAAGAATTTGAGCTTGAGTTATATGAATGAAATTCAACATTATGTTGTTAAAGGAGTTAGCAATTGAATGGATTAAATATTAATCAATTAAATGTAAACAATTGATATGAAATAATAAATATATAAGTGTTAATTCATTAAAAGCTAGTTGAATAAATTGAATGGAAGTCAATTTAATATGATCCAATTGGAATTAAATGTGTTGAACCAAATTGAATGTAAAGTGAATAAATTTGGTTGTATTGAATAAACATTGGTTGTTATTTGATTGTTGATTGATTGTATATAAATTCATTAAACGTTAATGAAAGTGAATTAGCGAAATTAGAAGTTATGAAATTGAATTCAAATTGAAAGTAAATAAATTTGAATTGAACTGAATGTGAATTGGATTTAATTAGTAAATGCAAACCAATTGAAATTGGATATGAATGAAAGTTGATAAAATCCAATGTTAATGAATCAAATGTGAATTAATTGGAAAACTAATTCATTAAATGTTAATGAGAAGTAAATTTATATTGATTTGGTAGTTGCATTTATTTCTATTGAATGCATTACTATGTTGGCACATGTAGTTGTTATGTTGCTATATGTTGTATATTGATACTATTTACATATATACATGTTTCTCATGTTGTTTGTTGAGTGTTTAATAGGTGCGGATCGCGTTTGCTTCGCATTTGGAGCTCGCTTTCGCGCTATATTAGCCGTATATGCTTGCTAATAAAATATAAGGTACATATCTCTGATTACATATCGTACTTTTACACTTTTTCCCTGCGGAATGCCTCATTACTTGATGAGATGTATATTTGTGATATATATACTGTCATTTTTTTTTGGATCGAGCCGCGCAAAGGAGACTATGGCGAATTTTTTCGAAAATTTAAGGCGTTAGAATATTTTTGGGAAAATTTTGAAATTTTTTGAAAACTATAACTTTGATTTGGAATTGAAAGTTAAACAATAGTAGTTGTTTTTGAGAAGATAACTAAGTATGATTTGGAAACTTAGTAAAATTATTGTAAGAAGTTTAAATTTGTTTTGGGAAAGTTAATAGATTATGTAACTTTTCTTACTTGATAATTTCGAGGACGAAATTCTTTTAAGGGGGGAAGATTGTAACGACCCAGAAATTTTTATTAATTAAAATTTGAATATTTAATTAATTTTAAATATTAATAAGTGAAATTTATGAGTCGAATAAATTTAAATTCGAATAATTGGATTTAATTGGATAATTAAATCGATAATTAAATATGTGAAAATACAGAAATAATTGAAAATTGGGTTAAATATGATTGAAAATGTTTTTTAAAATTTTATTTTATCATGTTGGAGTTAGAACGATATTATAGAACTTTTAAAATTGAATTTGGAGTTAATCTGTGAAAATTGAATATTTTAATATTTAATTGACTAGCGAAATTAGCCAATTTTTGAACAGTCTCAGAATTGGACGAAACTAGTTCCATTTGATCCGTAATAATTTTTTATTATCGGATTTCAATTTTCATAGCAATTGGAGTTATCGTTTGACCGTAGCAACTCGAAACGCATCGAAATTGTTTTAATATTAATTTGGCGAGTGAAAATAGCCATTTTTCAAAAAGTCTCGGATTTCGACGAAACCAGTTTCATCGGATCCGTAATGTGATATTATTGTATGGTTTCAAATTTCGTGTCAATTGGATTTACCGTTTGTCCGGTGCAAGCTAAAACGCCTAGAAAATCGTTTAATCGGTTTAAATTTAAATCGAACGTTTATTGCCATAACTCGCACAGATGACCGAATTAGCTCCCGAAACATGTTCCATTGTGTCCGGAACGCGGGGTAAACCTTAGAAACGCCAACCGGCATGCTTCGTTTGGAGTTCGAAAATTCCGGGTGAATAGTAAATTGGAATATTTTCTATATAAGCCCCTCCATTTTCACAAATTGCAACCAAACCAAAACCTAACCCTAATTCTACAGCCGCCGCCACCAAGAAATTTAATGGCTGAAAATATTCGAATTTCTTTCCTCAATCCTTCTCAATCCACTAACAATTAGAAGCATCTTCCAACATGAAACTTGTAGAGCGTCTCGAGCTCTACGTATTCAACGGTTGAGATCGTAAATGGAGCGGTAGATCGTCGGCAAATTTAGCTAGAAGTCCTGTAGTTGCGCATGCAAATCGAGACCATGGGGGTGGCCGAGCTCCATGCCCTTGCAGCCGAAGGTAGAGAAGAAAATGCTCTTCAAAATGGCGCTATCTGATCGTGTTCAAGATGTTTGAAGGTGAAGCAAAATTAAACCCTAAAAATGAAAATGGGTTCGGCTATTCAAGTAGAGAGTCGCGTGAACGAAGAAGGTGGGGGGAAGTAGGACGTGCGGCCTGATGTAGTGGGGTGAGATCCTACGGCCAGAATTAATTTGGGTCAATTACAAAATAAAAGTTGTAAAATTTGTTTATATAAAATCGTGTAATCTTTAAAAAATCATAACTTTTTCATACGAGGTCGAAAACGCGCGAAACCAGTTGCGTTGGAATCGTATGGACGAGCACTACGCTATGGAATTGGATTGGAGTCGTTTGGAGTTAGTGAAAATTTCGGGTAAAATTAAACGTCCGTTTAATTTTATTCGAAATAAATGGCTAAAACGAAATTGAAATCAAGGTGAGAACTTCTCACTCAATCGAATCGGTTCCGATTTTATTTTAAATAGTTAGATTTGAAATACTTGAATGCATGTTTGAATGATGATTGTTATCTATTGATTGTTAAAATAGACATTATGCGCCGTTAGTAAGCGGAGGTTATTTATTAAAAACATATACCGCGAATATTTCATAAACAGTGAAATTGGTATTATATATAATAGCAATATATATATTGGCATATGTATATATTGCCGTTGTTGATTTCCCGCATTGTATAGCGGATGAGATCCTATTGCGCCGTCTATTAAGCGGATAATATTTTATAAATCCCATATACCGCGATAATTCCGTACTGGAGCGGAATTGGTATTGTGCTAATGTTTGTGGATGCAGGGAAACAGGTTGGAGAGATCCAACTGGATTCCTCAACTGTATTGGTTTATCTACAGATATTGTGATATTTGTCGATTATCATATCGATATATGATATTTGGATGTCGTGATTGACTATTTGGTGCTGCTGCATCATCGGATCCATGTCTGAAGTTTTAAAATAATGATTTTGGTTTTAAAAGGAATTTTAAAGTGATTTTCAAAAGTATACGTTTTATTAAATTTTGAATTGTTAAAAATAAATAAACGTTAAAATTTTAATGTTATAAAAGTATGATTTTTATGAAATGTAAGTGAAAAGTGATTTTTGAAATAAATAGTTAATAAATTTATAAAATGATTTAATTGGGAATTTTGAATTATTATAAACGGTTTATATAAAAGATTTGTAAAATGATATTTATAAATTAGAAATACTAGAATTATAAAACGAGTTTTATAAGTATAGAAATATAAATGGATTTCATAAGTAAATTGAGATTTATAAATTTATGAAATATGAATATATAGAATGGATAGATTTTGTAAAATATAAGATTTCTAAGTAATCAATTAATAAATCGGATTTTGGCATTTAAAATGAGATATAAAAAGGATTTTTATAAATAGAAGTTTATAAAAATATAAATGGACTTTATAAACGTTGTTTATAAATCCGAAATCAATTGAATTTGATAAGTTGGATATAGGAATATATGAAAGGAATTATATTCACGATTTTGGACAGTGAATATATTATTAAATGAAATGGATATGTTTTGGGGAAGGAACATTATGAAACGAAGTTAATGATTTTAAAGACATTTTAAAATGCATTAAGTATCGAATACATAGGTTTCAACATTCATTGTTGAAATAGACGTTTTCGAGAAATAGAAGGAAATGGTGGACTATAACACTGTTGTTATAGTAAATGGTTTCCGAAAGGAAATGTTTTGTATAGTATTGGGATTTATATATCTATTTAAACTTTGAATCCCTATACTAGTGATTTTGGGTCGTCGTAACGATGTTTTACGTAACATTCGTTTTGACCCAAACAAATGTGTTTAAGAGAATGATTTCTTAAAGAATGAAATATATACTTAATTTTCGATTTAAGTATATCGAATATTTTCCAAGTGTTGAAATTGAATGGATTTGTGATGTACTTATTATTAAATAAGTATGGAAATATTTTCTAATGTGAAATGAACGTTTTAGAATTTATCCTTGTAAGATAAATTGAAAATGAATAATAGAAGTCGATTAGAAAATCGTATATTCATAGATATTTTAGATTATAAATTCACTAAGGAATTTATAAAAGAAAGGGGTAATTGTTTAAAAATAAACGTTGATTTATTTTTGAAGTGTGGGAAATAAATTTACGAATTTGGAACGTAAATATATAAAATAAATCGGTAGGGATTTATTTAATTGGTTTAAATGAACCATGTTGAAATGAAAGAAATTCCGCGTAAGGAAAAGTGATTTGAAAATTTGTTTTCAAATGGTTGAAGTGTGGAAAATATACATATCTAGTAAAGATATTTTGGAAAGTAAATAATTTGGGAAATTATTTGGATTTGGTGATGTTGAGCATGCCTATTGATGGTTAAATAATCCGACTATCAATATTTACCTTTAAATAGGTATTTGTTGTGAATTGCTTGAATTTGAATGCCACACTTATTTTTGAATAAGCGCTCACTATTCGGGTTAGCCGGGAAAGGACCTTGGGGTCGTATAACCCATTCCGAGTATGTGATACGTCGAAATGGATTGCATTTGATGACCGGTGTTGAAGACCGGATGTTTGTGAAAACGGTAGGATTACCGTCGAGTTACTCTACATCGGCTGATCTCCGATATAGAGGTTTTATCACCCTTAGTGACGGGAAGTCCGGTCGTGATTAGTGAATATCCGGATTGCAAGGACTTCTTTGTAAGTGCCTTCGGTTCTGTTCGATCCCGGAACAGACTTGTATGGATTGTATGTCTGACATTACAAATTGAGATATAAAGCTAATTTCTTTCAAATATATTTCTGTTGGTTTCGGAGAATTTATTCTCTTAAGCTTAACACCCTTCTCTGAGACGTACGAGCTCAGAGGTTATACAGTTGAAGGTTATTAGTGATATACTCCCAATTTGGTAGTGTGGCATGTTGAGTGTTGCTGTGAAATGATCATTGTGTTGATCATTTGTGATAGGATCATTTATTTGATCATTTATCTTGGTGATCATTTCTATGATCATTTGTTGACCCAAAGCACGGCTTTTGTATAAAGTGTGGCTTTGTGGACGAGACTTCGTTGGACCTCACACCCCGGAAATGGTCAAAACAGGAAGGATGCGGCAAGGTTATTAGGGGTAGCGCCCTTTAGTGTATGTCATTCCTTCTGGATAGAGGTGGTATCATGGTATGGAGCCCAGATATTTAACCTATGTTGCTGCTGCATATTTTGTGGTTGTTGGAAATCGAGGATCCTCGGATAGATCGGTTACGATCGGGGGATGACATATTCGTGTCAGTAGTTACCCAGTTTGGGGTAACCCAGCCTTGTGTTGGCAGAGATCCGGTTTGGTTCTCGGGGACGTCCTTCCAGAGGCGTTCTCATGTGGCAATGGGAAGTTCCTTGGCCTGACCATTTGTTGGAAATCCAATTCCCAATACGAAACCCTGTACGGTTTTAGTTGTAGAACCTGCCATTTACTTATGGTGGTCACCACTATTTAGATGGTAGCTATAGTAGGCATAGTTCGAAATGTCTATGTTGGCTAAGATTTATATTGTATTTTCGAAATGAATTTTGCCTACACTATGCACTAGTAATAACATCAAATGTTCTTTTTAATGCGTACCAAGCATCTTTGACTATCATGAGGAGAAATCTCCTCCGATTCTGCGTTTGCATTGTGTGTGTGTGCGGGAGGCCTTATGGTAGTCTCATTTTTAAAAGCATTGCGAATTGACTTTAAAAGTATTCCTCTATTTTGTTTTCAAAGATAAATAAACTGTTTTGAGTTCTCACACCAGTCACAGGACTGACTCGGAGTTTATTGTTTTCCTTCCTAAAATCTAGGTGCCCACCAATTTCCACACGGGCAGTCAAGAGTTAAGGTTTATTCAGTATATTCAGGAGTTGCTGGAGGCAAGATGGATGGCATGGCGTATACTAGTATATAGTATTCCTTTTCTGCCGTTGATGTTGTTGTTGTACACTCTGATGATTTGATGTAATGTAATATGATGTAAGGTAATAACTGATATAGTTCTTTATTTAAAGATTATTTATTTATTTATTATATGTTGTTCCGCTGCGAATTGTGAGATTCTGATGTTGTTCTGTTATTTCTTCTGTTCTGTTCTATCTTTTTCTATCTTCTTCTTTTTTTTCTTTTTCTAAAACCCTAATGGTACGGTTTTTCGGCTTTCGATTGCTCGGCAGTTGATACAGTGGACGTATTGATGTCGGTTTTCGTCAATGAAAAATCACGTTCGTTACATACACCTAGTATGATCTCATACAAAGCTCCTTTACTCAAAATCGATTATTCCAAAATTGATAATTCTCAACTAGGCTTTCCAAATTCAATATTGATTTTACCCAAAAATCAAAAGCCTTCCAAATCCAAAGGTTCCCAAAACCTTTTTTCAAAAATCCTCATAAGATCCTTTATATATATATACAGATATATATATTTTTAAAAATTTGGATCATTTCAAACTTGTATAAAACTTCTTTTTCACTTCAAATATTTCCAAAAACCATTTTTTTCCGGCAAAAGATTCATCAAGGGGAGTTTTATCTTATATTACTAAGATATATAACTTTATTTATCCAAAATCAAATATTCAGATTTGATTACTCCTTTCAATATCAATTTCATTCAAATCCGTATGATGTACACATATCATCCGTATGCTATACCAATCTGATCGCTCACTCGATCACACAATTTCACTTCCTAACTAGTATTGTCCACCCGACTTCCTAGTGTGGACACAGATCTGGTTTCTTGATCAGAAACCGTCATTCTCTTTGCATAGTCATAATTATGATAGGGAATATCCAGAACCAATCAATAACCCATATCTAGGTTCGCCGTCGAAAATCGAGTGAAAAATCCCAACTCGGTCGACATACTATCTCGAAATTCTGTGCTCGAATCTGGATCAAATCACTATGCGAATAGAATAACATACGTACACCCTACGTATTTATCTTTATTGGTTATTAGCCAAATCAATTCCATTTCTATTCACATTCACTTTGATTTTAATTCACTAACTCACAATTACTTCAATCTATTTGGATTATCACTTCTATTCTTATTTCGGTTGGGTATTTAACAGTTTGAACTCCGACCAGTTTATTTAGAAAATAGCTTGAAAATTATAAAATAGTAAGTAGTTGGAAAATAATCGCTAGTTTGTAAAATAGGTGTAAAATAGGTAGAAAATAGTTAAAATAATTATAGAAATTTTAGATAATTTCAAAATAGTAGTAAGATAATAATTAGTTTTGTAAAATAGATGGAATATAGTAATTAGTTTATAAAACAGTTAGAAAATTGCTAAACAGTTCAAAAATAACTGTAAACAAATATAAGATAGTTTGGCTTTTAAAAGAAAGGTTGTATATATGATAAATAGCTTGGAAAAATAGGTTTATATTAAAATAATTTATATTAAAAATAGCCCAGAGTCAAACCGCTCACTTCCCAATCTCCATTCTCATCAATTTAATTTAAATTTCCACTTCCATTTAAATTGACCCAATTCAATTTAAATAACTTCAATTTCCATTGAAATTGATTCAACCCTAATTAAAGTTGAATTAATCCTCAGTTTCTTTTCAAATTTAACTTTGTTCAACCTTGATCTCAAATTCTACTAATTCAAATAGATTTCAATTAAACTAGTTCCAATTTCAATTAATTTCAACTCCCGTTTGCATTAATCCCAATTTCATACACCATTTCCAAATCAAGTTGAATTATTCTTGATTTCTTTCCAAATTCAATTCAAATTCCATTTGGATTTAAATCCATTCAACATTAATTATAATTCCAAATTATTCAAATCAATTCCGACTAATTTCAAATTGAACCCACTTCAATTTCAAATCGTTTCCAATTAATCCAATTCAATTTTCCCTTTGAATCTTATACCCATACATCTTCAATCACCATTTCAATTAATTCAAATCAAATTCAATTTGAACTAATTCAAATTTCAAATTTAAACCATCTCTTATTCATTTAAACAATTCCAATTCATAACTTAAAGAATTTTAACAATAATAGGACGATGCCATCTAATTTATTTTAAAACATCCATTCATTTTCAATTTTTAGATCTCAAACCCAATTTGAGATCACTCGAACTCTCAATTACAGTCAACGATTTAACTTCCCAAGTTAAATCTTAATTTCATCTTAAAATTTACAAATCAGGTTGATCATCCCAAAATATTTAACTTTTTCCCAAGTTAAACTCAATTCACTTAATCCAGTCAACCTTACCTAATTTGAACTTCCATTTCAAATTTTAAACCTCCCATAATAATTCTTCCCTCTTATTAAGTTCAAAAACTTATTACTTTGGGTATCATATCTCATTCCAAATTTAAAACTCAATATTTAGAGTTTACCTCAAACCATCTTTGATATTATTTTATCCCTCATATATACATATTTATTTCTAATTACCTTTGATATTATGTATATCCACATGTATACATATTAATTTCTTTTACATACCAAGTTATACTTTAAAATTTTTAAACCACCTTTGGTTTTAATTCAAAACAAATTCCCTTTAAATTTTCAAATAACTCTTGTTTGAAATAGGACCATTTTATTCAATTTCCTTAAATAATTTTTTTTATTTCTTTGAATTAATTACATCATTAATTAATTCCAATTAATCACATTCGGTAATTAACTAATTTCTTAATTTCCTTCATTAAGTATTTGTCCTTTAAATTGCTTATCTCTAGTTACTTCATTAAGTAACTCCCTCTTTATTTATCATTTCTAATTATTATCCACTGATTAATCTCATCAAGTTTAATTAATTACATAAATTAATTGATTACCCTTATCCTGAAACCTTTCCCAATTTCATGATTTAATTTCAATTTGGTTGTATTCTATTACTTCTTAATTTAATTCGATAATTTAACAACCAGTTTCCTTAATATAATAGATAATCTATTTCTTATATAATATTCATTTACTTTTGAAATCATTTAAAAACCTTTATATAAGAAAATAACAAGTACGCTCTCTCATATTTATATATACTCAACTCATCCTAGGGTACCACTTACCCTATCCTTAATGAGAAATTCCACCAGAGCCAAGGTTCTCGCTTAACCTTCAGCTCTGATACCAAATGTAACGACCCGGAAATTTCGAACCCGAAAATTCCAGATAGTTAGAGAAAAGAAAAAGAGAAAGAAGAAAGAGATAGAAGAACAACAGAAAGAAACACACAATCTCACATTCGCAGCGGATAAAATATAATATCACGTAAATAATAGTTTTACAAGAAGAACTATATCATTACACTTATATCTTTATACATCAGAGTTACATCATTACACAAATACCGGACAATTAAAAACTAACTTTTCCAGATGAATATAGCAAAACACCTCATACGTTCCTGCCATCCAGCTCGTCTCCGGAGCTCCAGAACGTCCTTACCTGAAAATCTGTAATACTTGGTCTGACCCGAGCATTACATCAAAATAACACCCGGGTCAGGCTGGAAACCAGCGTGAGTAAACCCATCTAACTTGGAATACAAAAGCATACAATTTATGTAAACCCGGGGTAACTTATATCAATTTATAAGTTCACAACTTGTTATAGACATCACTGAAATCACACATCTATATCTAAGTGCCAAACTTAGATTAAAAAGGGTCCAGTTCATTCAATTCATTCTATATCAGTTTATTGATTTCTCAAATCATTTTATAAGAATCGAAGTGGGTTCGGGCATTTACTAACACCCGACTCCGGTCTCTTCGAATCCAATGTCATCTTAACCCCAAATTGTCCAATTTAAAACAATTCAACTTTAATTACCAGATAACATTTTTAACATATCAATTCATAATTGATGGATTATCACATTATCACCATCCATCCAACATAACATATCACAAGGCAATTTTATATCAGAGATATCAACCAGTCCCAAACACTCATCATCATTCAATCATTAATAAGCAAGATTGATCACCTCATTAATTACATTAATTAATAATCCTCTAATTACTTCCATTGGTTAATTATTCTTAAATTCATTTGATAATTAACCTTTAACTTAATTACATTCATTAATCAACCTTGATAAATCACAACCAGAAATTATCTTTCTTTAATCACTTCATCAATTAAACCAACTCCTTTATTAATTATATAAATTAATCCTTCATTTACCAGAGTAATCATTACTTAATTTCTTCCACCAAGTAATCATCCTTGAATTATTACCCCTCAATTAATTTCCTTAAATTAATTACGTCCAGTAATTATCCACTAATTACTTCACTAAATAATTACACCTCATTAAATACCTTAAGTAATTATACTTAACTCAACATCACATGATTGTTTTTAATTAATTAGTCTGAATTAATTAACTAAAATTTACCACATCAACTCACTGATACTGAGTAATTAATTCCTTTAATTACATCATTAAGTAATATTCATATTAATTCTTTACATTAGGTAATAAACCCCTAAATTACTTATCACTTACTTACTCCTTAATTGATTAACCTTGATTAATCGATCATTAATTTGTCACCTTTAAGTAATTAGCCTTTAGTTAATAACACAATTTAATTTAACTATCACTCATTCACATTTATTGCATTTGTCCACAATTCATTACTCAAATTAATTATCCGATAATCATTTACATTGATTAATTATCATTACTTCCATCATACTTATTATTATATAACCCATATTTAATTTCCTAAATTAATCAATCATTTAATTGATTAATTCTTTAATCCATTTTCCTTTTAATCTTACATTAATTTATCCATCATCTTATTATCTTAACCTTCTAAGGTTAAATTTTTAGGATTAAAATTACCTGAACTTTAATCATTTCTTAATTTACAAAACTCAAGTTTCATATTTAAACAAACCTTTCTAACAAAGGTTGTATATGTTATAAATCACTTTAATTTTTTTTTAAAACCTGTATTATTTATTTTGTTCAAATCGAACATCACTACCCAAACCTGAAGCTTCTTCACTTCCTTCCCGCAATGAAACCTAAGCCTAACACAAAAATTCCCGAGCAGCGCCTTATTATTTCACAACCAAACCTGCTTCTCCCCAACTCTTTTTTTTTTTAAAAACTTAGTTTATCTTTTCTGTTCAACCGATAACTTACATCCTGACACGCACCCTAATGAAACTCGAAGTTTCATTTGAGAAAAACAACAGAAAGCCCCAAGAAGTACTCGAGCAGAAGCCTCCTCAAACAAAAACCCATCTCTTCTTCTTCTACTACCTGATACTTCCATCACTTGCACGCGTGACACGGTGCACCTGCACACGATGAACGACCGACATCAAGCCTAGCTCCGATCATCAATACGTCAACCATTCTTCCCCGAGTCGCCTCACATCACAGATCGACGAATCATCATGAAAATAAAAATTTGAACTAACCACCCTCCCTAGGCTCCAGAACCTACCGTCTACTTCTATCTTTCATATCAACTCCGACCACCAGAGCTGCCTTACCCATGCTCGAACCTTCACCTGACCCTAGTCATTCCTTTCCTCCAATTCCTGGCCTTCCCGACGCTATCACGACGCCATGGAAAAATCAGTAAACAACCCATCCCACTTTCTGCCTAAAAACCCTAAATTGATGCGATTCGACTTCCTCGGGGATTAGGAAATTCCAACTCCATTTTTCCCATGAACTTCTACGTCTAGGCTTGCTTCCGACCAAGTCTTGATGATCGAAACTTCCCCGATCGACAAAAATTAATTTTTTTCCCAAATTTTGTTTAACCCGAGAATTCCCACAAATCATGGATTTAAAAATCCTGAGTTTATTGTCAAAATTTCTCATTTTCGAAATCAAATTAAACTATAAAACCAAAACACAAAATTTAAACAATTGAATTTCAGACTTGAATTATTTTTCACTGTAATTCCATGTCTTTGAAATAGTTGCCAAATAAATCTACTGGGAAACAACTTTTAGATTTAAGATATCATATTATAATCAATGTTTCTTCAATCATCCATGCATGGAAGAATTTAAGTGAAGAGTTTAGAATTTTTTTTTGAAAAGATATGAAGGTCTGAAATTCAAGAACAGAGACCAAGAGTACTTTACACAGTCATGCACTCAGCAAATCAAAACTTTAAAATCAAGCAACATCCTAATACAACCATACCAAACATATTTTGAGTTAATCATGTGATTAATTATTTCATGCAAAATGTTTCAACAATTTACCACAGCATCATTATCAACAGGCTTAAGCATTAAAAGGCAGCAGTTTACTCACCTGTAAACCAAGAACAGAGAAGCTTCAATTTGATTTAGAACTTGAATTGCTCGAAAATTCTTGCTTTGATCAGATCTGTTGCTTGCTGTTTGTTTTTTTTAGAAATTAGAAATTACTTAATTTGATTTGCTTACTGATCTTCACCTTGCTTAGCTCCAGGTTTTGGGTTGCACAGTTTGAAAAATCCCTTTTTGAAAATCTTTAGAAAACTTGCTTTATCAACTTGAGTTGTTGAATGCCCATGTCTCTTGATTTACAAACTTGCATGCAACTTCCAAGTTTGAAGATTGTATGCATGTTGATAACTTGATTTACAGATTTTAAATGAGAGTAGATTTTAAAAAAATGAACTATGAGTTTTGAAAAATGATTACTGATTTTGCAGGAAATGAGGAATGTTTCGGCTGAATGGTTTTCTTTGTTATGAATTGCAAAAATGAGAAAAAGGAAAGGAAAGTAAGATGTGTGTTTATATAACTTAGCTTGTGATTTATTTAAAAAAATCAAAGAAAATAAAATAAAAATATGACACTTGTAAAAACTATACATTTGTCACTTTAAATTGTTCATTTCTTAACACATGTTAAATTAGATTCTAAGGTGTTTACACTTGTTCTTTTAATTAATTAATATTTTTAATCAAAATTTAATGAAAGTTTTTAACTAAATTAATTAGTTGAATTCCAATTCCAAATTCTTTTTAGGATCTTCCTTTTTACAAAATCAATTTGTTAATCATTCTATTTGTTTAGAAATATAATGAATGTTAGATTATAAGAACTTATCTCGAATCCACTTGCCTAACATCACGGAATATTCAGACATAATCAGAATTTTACTTGTTCAAATCTAAAGTCCTGTACTTTTATTAATTAAATTCAGTTAATTTATCAAATTTACAGATGTTCAAATATCCGGGTTATCACATCCATGAAGCCACCTACTCCAGCTCCTCCATCATGCTTTCAAGAGAAACCTGGATCACTTGACTACTCATAAAAATTGAGTACCCAAGAGTTTAGAGAAAAGAAAATAAGCTCCGGATCAGACATCACTCTAGTGTGAGTAAACTCAGACAATAGAATATTGATTTGAAAACTCTTTTGGAAACAAGAGTATCTCGTAAGACCGCGGCACACATAAACACGGATGAGTTTTCACCTTAAGATAACTAAAACACCTTTTAAATAAAATTGATGATATATTATAATGTCTAAGGGTTTAAAGAAAATAGAGAATATAGATGAAATTCTTGCATCTCACATTCCAACATATTAGGTTTACAATCAAAATCATAAAGCTCGTATTAGAGAATGGACTCCGACTAATGACTGGGCTACTAGGGTAGCGTTTGTCATAGTACACCTCTAGAAAATGAAACGAGGTAGGTCATACCTAATGACCCCTGCTAACAAAGGACTGGTCTACCCCTTACTGGATAGTACCGAATATGGTCATCCCCTTTGTTAGGATCAACAACCATTCTGGGACTTAATTATGAGAATTGGGACTCGTTCTAGATGGGATGATCAATACCCTAATGGGTGCGACACACATGGCACTGCTGCATATCCCTTGTTTTAGTCATTCACGGTTAATGAGGCATGAGGCCATGTTTTACCTTTCAATAGCACTTCCCTCTTAGAATGCTAACATTGCCTTCTAATGTTGACACAATGCCAGCATTCATCCATACAAATCGTTCAGGAGATGAACGAATCGAAGGCACAATTTTCACTACACCCATTTTGGAGTCACCCTCAGGGTTAGAAGCAAATAGCCCTTGCACTTCAAGTCTTGAATCTTGATCATGACTTCAATACTTCCAATTAAAATGTTTACGTTGCTTTGAAGTGGTTTTCAGATAACAGCTTATCATCCGATCCTGATCTCTTCAAACCAACTTTCGATAATTTAAAAGGGTCAAGTTATTGATAATGAACAACTTCACTATCAGGTGGGAGATTAATATATGGAAACATATTCCATACTTAGGTTATCATGACTCACTCACCGAAATTAACCTCTTTATGTTTATCACAATTACGATACCAACATTCACGCTAAACACAAGTAACTTACTTTCCATAAATGTGTCAATATTTTTGATCACTACTTTAATTCATTCTTCTACATAAGGGTCCAAACAAGAGATCGTTCGGTTTGGAATCGATTCACCTTAAGAAGAATATAGGTTTAAAATACATTCGGTTTAATTTAAAATCACCTTTGGAAAAGATTTAAATAAATAAATAAATCAATCAATTTAAACCCAAATTAAATCTTAATTGATCCAAATTAAATCAAGATTAAATCACAATTAAAATCTAGTTAGACTTAATGAACATGTTAGGCCATAACTAACTTCCTAATGCATTTGATTAAGGTTAAATCAAATCATTATTAGTCAAACCCTAATTAATTAAAATATTAATTAAATAATCACTTAATTAAATAATATCTAATTGACTAATTAACTCAATTAAATAATTATTAACCATTAATTACTTCTTAACCAAGTTAAATACCAATTAACACTTAATTAATAAAACAATAGTCATTAACTTAACTTAAGTGTTGATTAATTACTAATTACCTTTTTAATTACTAATTAAGGCTAATTACCTTTAATTATTTAATTAAATACTTACATAATTAGTTAAATAATTAATTACAAAACTTAATTACCCTTTAATTACTAATTAAGTTTGTTTGAAAACTTTTGGAAAAAAAAATTCATGTTAAAACTACTTGAAATTAAAATCGATAAATCTCGTCGAACTACCTCCATAGCGACTATCGCTATGGGCCTAGTTCGCTCTGACATATTCTTGGCGAAACACCACACAACTCCATACTTCTTTTTTCATGATTTGAAACATTCACTTGAAAATTTAAACTTTAAAATTTAGTTCGTTTCAAAACTTTAAACTTCGAAATACAACTTCGATTCCAACCAGATCTCAAATCTATCACATTTGCACAAAATAGCTAACTTTGTTTACCAAAACTCATGCCATATGTAACGACCGGGTATTTTCGACCCCGAAAATCGACACTAATACGTCCACTGTGTGGAGTGCGGAGAAATCGAGTGTCGGATATACCAAGTTGTTAGGGTTTAAGAAGAAAAGAGATAGAATAAGAAACAAAAATAACAGCACAAAATATCACAATCATAGCGGAATAAACCATAATATACGATAACAACATTTTAGACAAAGAAAAGCTGAAACAGTTAATATATATAAATTATCAGAATACAATCATCAACAATAAATCTGGACAGTTATAATAACTTGTTCCTGTAATGACATATCTTTCATCTCACAGAAACACGCATCATTATTAAGAGTGAAAGGGATAGAAAAGAGAAAAGATAGGAAAGAAAGATCTAAACAATATCAGAATCTCACAGCGGAACGAATAAAATATATTAATCACATAGTTAGTACTTAGTAAACAACATTTATTAGAGTTACATAGCTTAATACATCACAAATTAGACAGTTATAAATATCTGTATATCGTACAACTCAAGTTTCAAACAAGACATCAACCAGAGATCAACACAGCGGAACCACTAAATACCTACATACGCTGAAGCCTCCTGCTCCATATCTCCTCCAGAATTTGTCAAAGCTAACCTGAATCCCTTGGCTACTCCTAAAAATTTAAGTACCCAAGAGTTTCAGAAAACAGAAAATAAACTATGGGTCAGATATGGGCCTGGTGTGAGTAAACGGGTTAAAGTTGCTTAAGTTGAAAATCATTTGAAAAGAAAGATAACTCGTAAGACTTCCCACACATAAACATGGAAAGTTTTTACCTTACGATAACCAAAACATTTGATACAAAATCCGATGATATTATAATAATGTCTAGGGTTTTCAAGTAAATAGAAAATAGCCGAAATTATTACATTCATTAAATTCCAGCTACTAGCCACAAAGTGGGTTCTACAATCAAAACTGTGAAGGGCACGTAGGAAGAATGGGTTTCCATCAATGGCAGGGCTACTGGGGTACCGCCCGTCACAGTACGTGGCCTAAATCACCGTACCGAGAATCCATCCTGATCCCTGCAACACAAGACTGGAACCATCCATTACTGGATAGTCCCGAATAAGACAAATCTGCAGTTGCCGCGAACAACTGCCCACACAGCCGAATAAAAAGGGACCTCTAGACAGGGGAAATCTTATCCTACGTGGGTGCTACCCACTTAGCCTTGCTGTACCTCCCCTGATTTAGCCATTCCCGATTCATGAGGCATGAGGCTATGATTACCTTTTTAGAACACATATCTTAGAATGCTCATCGTCCTCCAATGACGATGTTCTGAAAGCATTCAATCCATACAAGTTCATTCCGGGTTCGAACGAAACCGAAGTACTATCTCATTACACTCATTTTGGAATCACCCTCAAAGTTAATGACAATAGCCCTTGCACTCTGAATCTTCATCTCGAATCTAAAAGCACTATCTTTGTCAAACTCATCTTGGAATCACCCTCAGAGTTTTAACGATACATTGCCCTTACACTTCGAGTTTTCGTCTTGATCTTCACTTGAATTTCACGACCCATCGTTTAATTTGGATCAATGTGTTTTCGGATATCCAAATTTGGAAATCTGATCCCGGTCTCACCGAAGTCCAAAATGCCATCTTTTAATGTCCAAGTATTTTAAGTTTAAATAATTCAATTTATTATCTATATTCACACAGATAGATAATTCACATTATCATATATAGATAATCCATATTATTACAATTCAACCAAAGCATCTCATATCACAAAGCAACACATATCACATAATCCAAGGCATTCAATATTACTCAATCATCCATAAGCAAGATTAATCAACCACACCATCCCTAATTAATTTAATTACCCACCAATGAATTAAATTAATTACTTGATTTCTTTTAAACCCTGCTTATTTAACATTAATTAATTACGAACCAATTAATTTATTATCGTCTTAGTTAATCATCCTTGATTAATTATCCTTTAATTACATTAAGTAATTAACCTTTAATTAATTACATAAATTTTTTATTTATTTTTAACCATTTACATTAATTAACTTTAATTACTCTCATTAACTACATTAATTAATGATCCTCTAATTACTTTCATTAGTTAATTATTCTTCTAATTAATTATATTTAATGATTAATCTTTAGTCAACCTTAATTAATCACATACAGTAATTAACTATCCTTTAATTACCTACATTAATTAATTAACTCCTTAATTAATTATACTAATTAATCCTTTAATTAATTACATTGAGTAATTAATCTTTAATTACTTCCACTAAGTAATTATCCTTCAATTACTTTCCATTAAGTAATTCTCCTTTAATTAATTACATCCAATGATTACCCATTAATTACTTACACTAAGTAATTACACTTTATTAATTAAATTAAGTAATTATGCTTAATCAATCATCAAGTGATTATCTTTAATTAACTAAACTAATTAATTAACTTAAATTAATCATATAAATTAATTTAATTGAGTAATTAATTCCTTTAATTTCCTCCATTAATTAATCAGTCTTTAATTATATGCCCTTTAATTACTTATATAAATTAACTCTTAATTAATCCAGTAATTAACTAACCTTAATTAGTTTCAATTATCTTAAATTTAATTTCATTAACTAATTATCTCTTAATAACTAGTTAATGACCCTTAAATTAATTATACTCATTAACCATTCTTTAATTACTTCCCTTAAGTAATTATACATTAATTATTAATTAATTAATCCCTTATTTATTACATTAAGTGATTAACTTTCAATTAATTCACTAATTAATTATCCCTGATTAACCACCACCTTAATTAATTACAGATAAATTCTTTATCTTAATTAATTATTCATTTAAATCTTATTAATTTAAATGCCTGAAATCAAATTGTTATTATCATACAAAACCATTTGAAACTCTTTTATTAATTAAAATTTGATTCATCTACCTTAATTATATCTTGAACACATTTAAAGGTTTCTTTTGAAAGGTATTAAGGTATTTATTGCATCATTAAAGTTATTCTTAATAACTTTAAAACTTTGGAAAAACCTATCTTTCAAAACTTATTTATTTCATTTGGATCTGAAAACTTGTTCAACATTAACTTTGTGTGATAACCCAGATTTTGATCATCTGATAATTGGATAATTATCTGGATATGTATATAAATAAATTTGAATCTATAAATTTAAATTTTTTGAGAATGATAGTCTTATAGGAAATTAACATATATATATATATATATATATATATAAATTTAGGCAAACTTTATAATATTAGAAAATTCAAATATACATACATGCAAGTATATAAGTGTATATATATATATATATATATATATATGTATGTATGTACAGTAATTAAGTGGCATTGTTTTTAATTCAATAATTTTTCAAAGGATAATTAAAGTTAAATTCTATTAAAAAAATATAGAAACCAATTTTTACGATCTATTTAAAATACACATCACATATGTAAATATAAAATAAATAAATAAAAAATATACAAAAGCTAAAGTTTTATTTTGTTTTCTTAAAAGTGTTTGAAATTAATATGGTTATATATGTATGTATATATATATATATATATGTTCTAGATTTTAAAAATACATGTATGAGATTTATTTGTATTATGATTAGTTTTATATTATTTTCTTTAAAAAGTAAATTTATATATACATATGTAAGAAGTTATTAATTTAGTGAATTAGGTAAGTAGGTTTATATAACATTTAGATTAAATAAAAATTTATTAAAAATACTTAAGTAACATGTGTAAACATGTAAATACATCTTAGTAACATATGTCGGAAGATTAAGTTACTTAAGTGACAAAAGTAAGTTTCTAGATAACAAGTGTCATCTCTAAATTTTTATTTTTCTTTAATTTATCATAATTTAGTTCATAAAAGCATACATTCTTCTTCAAATCCTTTTTCTTATTTTTCGGCTGAAATAAAAAAAGAATTCCAAATTTCAATAGTATAAACACATATCAAAATCTAAAACCAGAAACCATTTTCAAAACCAGAAATTAGAAGCCAAATGCAAAATTAAAATCTGCAAACTCTTCACATCAATTAAAGGCTGCAACTCCAATTCCTACTGCAAATTGCAAACCTGAGATATTGAGAATCAATAGCGAGTTCAGATCTGTTTCAACTTTCAAATCAAAGATTTTTGGCAAGCATGCAAAGATTACAATAGCAAGGCAAATCAAAAACATTTTTCAGATAAATTTCAAGCTTGGACATGAAAATCTGTATCTGCTTGTAAAAAAGGTGAGTAACTCATTTTTTTTAAAATTAATTTAATAGGTAAAGTTTGTTCCATGTTTTTAAATTAGAAATGAACTTATAATATGATTTTGCTATGATTATATATACATGTGAAAATATATTGTGTGTGCATGATGATGAACTGGTGCATTTCTGTGTTTCAAAATCCCAAACTCCTGTTTGATCCTTAAATTCTTTTTCTTTTGACTTTTGCTGTTATGATTTAAATTGTCAAATAAAACTTGTTTATTTTAGGATAAGGTAAGTTTTAAATTTATATAAGTTAAATGAAATTCTGTTTTACCTGAAAGAAAGTTTAACAGAGTAAAAAGTTTGTATAAATTGGATATTCAAACAATACAAATCAATGTTTCAGGATTTCAACTCAAAACATCTTGCAAAATTTTGATTTTTAAAAGTAATATTACAATTTATAATGTTAGAATCAAACTGCAGTTTTATTTTAACTGTAAATTAGGTTTTGGGGCATCTCTGATGCCACAAGCAATTAGAAATGTTGAATTTGTTCTTGGTGATGGTGAAGTTATCTGGGAGGTTAGGAAAATTATTAGTTTGGTTTATAATTTGTTTCTGATGTTGTAATTTGGGATTTAAGGTTGTGAACCCTAGTTTTACTTGGTTACAGTATTTGTTAGAGTTCGATCTCCTCTATTGTTTGAGTGGCTTGGGATCTTAGTTTCTGGAAGAGGATGGATTGATGAAGTCGTCGATGGAGATTCAAATGTGATAGTGGCCGAAGACGGGATGAATCGCCGTTGACAGGGTTGGATGAGTTTACTGTTTGATGTTTCCAGGTTTGGAAAATTGGGTCGAATCTTGAATTAGAGTGTATGTCGTTCGAATGGTGGTTTGGTTGGCCTGAGGGGATGTACTGTGACTGAAGGAAGGTCGCGGTGGCCGGCATCGCTGTACAGGTGCACGGTGATAGGTGATCATGTTTGGTGGTTTCTGGTTTTGGTTTCTCGAGATGGTCTCGGGTAATTTGAGGAGTAACTCGAAGCAATGTTGTTTTTGGCTCGAAGTATCTATAGTGGTTGCTCGAGCATTTACTTTTTTTCAGGTTTTACAGTTTAGCAGAAAACCTGTTTCAATTTTTAAAGTAAAAGTTTTAAGGGCAAACTAAAAGCTGAACTAGTTTTAAACCCGAAATTTGAATATGAATTCAACAGTTTAAAATCTTGGCTTTGTAATAATTTGAATTTTAATTTTTTAGTTTGGGTTTTAAATGGAAACAGGAAACCTATTTCTGTTTTTTTTAAATCAAAAGAGGTGTATAAAGTGCAAATTGAAAATATAAACAAAGTTTTTGAAATCTGTATTTGAATATGAATTCAATTTAGTTTGAATCTGGAATTGAAATAATTTAAGCTCTAAAATTTAAATTGGTTTTAAAACTTGTAAGGGTAAAAACATATGTATGTTTTGAAATTGAATTGGAAGTTTAAATTTTAAATTAGGAATTTAAAAAGAATTTAAATCTGGATTTAAATTTGAACTTCAGTGTTTAAAATAAAATAAGCTTAAATTTGAATTGTTAATTACTTTTGAAAGGTTAAATGATTTGAAATGGAGTTTAATATGTAAATAAGTTTTTAAAGTTTTAAGTTTAAATCTGGAATGAAGATTTAAACTGTATTTCAGTCTGAAATTTAAAAGGGAATTTTAAAAATTGAATTTTTTTTAAAATAATTTGGAATGTTTAAAATGAATTTGTTTTATAATCTTTTAAACCTTTATTTTATAAAGGGATGTTTTTGAACATATAAGATAAAAGATTTTAAATTTGTATAAAACCTTGTTTAAATAAATTATATTCATTTTAAAATCTTAAAATTTTAAAATGGAATTTAAAGTGAAGTTTAAAATAAATTTGGAAACAATTTGTTTTAAAATACTTTATATAAGAAGAAATGTTTCTTAAATTAAGTTAGATCTTAAGAAATTGGATTCATTTAAAATATTAAGTTAATTTAAATGGAATATTAATATTTGATTAATTAATAATGTGGATGATTAATTAAGTAATTAATAATTTTTAAATTAATTAATTAAAGATTTGAGATTAATTAATCAGAGTTAATTAATAATTAAGGATTGTTAATTACATTTTAATTAATGATTAAGATTTATTAATCAAGTGATTAAGGATTAATTAAGATTGAAATTGACACTGAATTAATTTATAATTAGAGATTAATTAAATTGTAATTAAATATTAATTAATGGTAATTAACAGTGATTAATATATGTTAATTTCTTAATTAAATGTGATTATTTAAGATTGGATTCATTAACTTAAGATTATTTAACAATTAATTAAATGTGATTAATTTAATAATTAATTAGATTAATTAATTAATAATAATCATTTTTGAAATTGTTTAAGTTTAATTACTTTTAGGAAGTAATTAATGAATCAATTACTTAATCTAATTAATTGTGTTAATGTGAGTAGTTTAGATTAATTAATTAAGTTTAATTAATTTAAACACTTGATGATTGATGAATAATTACTTAATGTAATTAATGGAAGTGTAATTACTTAAGGAAGTAATTAATGGTAATTACTGAATGTAATTAAAGATGTTTAATGATGAAAGTAATTTGGATATAATTACTTTATAGTTAATCAAGGGATTAATTAGAGAATAAATTAAGGATTAATTTATTCAATGAAGTGATTAAGGTTAGTTAAATTCTGGATGTTATTAAGCAAGGGAGATTAATAATTGTGGTTAATAAGCAATTAACGAAGAAATTAAAGGTTAATTACTGTATTTGGTTAAGAATAAATTAATTTGTGAAATTAATTAAGAGATAAATAGAATGATAGTGGAAGCCTTTGATTAAGTGTTATCCCTAATATATGATTCGTGATGCTATGTGATAAGATACGTTTGATTTAAATTGGGAAGATGTGGCTATTGATTAATGATGAATTACCGTGACATCCTATATTTAAAAGTTAATTGTACTTAACTTGAATAATTTAAGTTAAGATGATATTGGTTTCAAAGAGACCGGAGTCGGGTATTAGTAAATACCCGAAACCACTTTGATTCTTTATAGATTGATATGTGAAATCAATAAGCTGGTTTGGAATGTTTTAAGTAAATTGGACCATTTAATCTAAGTTTGGCACTTAGGAATTGATGTGTGAAATAAGTAATGTCTATAGCAGCTTGTGAAGTTGTAAATTGATATAAGTTTCCCGGGTTATAAAAGTGGCTGTTTTTGTATTCCATATTAGATGGGTTTACTCACGCTGGTTTCCAGCCTGACCTGGGTGTTACTATGATGTAATGCTCGGGTCAGACCGAGTATTACAGATTTGCAGGTAAGGACATTCTGGAGCTCAGGAGGAGAGCTGAAGGGCAGGAACGTATAGAGTGTTTTTCTGCTGCGATATATATATATATATATATATATATATATATATATATATATTGTTATTTATCTAGAGCATGTTGTTTAAACTGTCCAGTGTTATGAAAATGTTGTAACTCTGATGTGAAAATTAAAATGTACTGATACAGTTCTTCTTTGTAAACTGTTATTTTATTGCTATTGTATTTTATCCGCTGCGAATGTGGGATTTTGAGTTTGAGTTTTCTGTTTCTTCTTCTTTCTCTTTCTTCTTTCACTAACTATCTAGAAATTTCGGGATCAAAATTTTCGGGTCGTTGCATTTGGTACCAGAGCTGAAGGTTAAGCAAGAACCTTGGCTCTGGTGGGATTACTCATTAAAGATAGGGTCAATAGTACCCTAAAATGAGTTGAGTGTATATATATGAGATCGTATTTGTTATTTTCTTATATAAAGATTTTAAATGATTTTATAAAAGAATATATTTTGATATATAAAGCAATATATCTTTCTAACAAATAGTAAAGGAATTGGTTGTTAAATTATTAAGTTAAATTAAGAAGTAATAGAAATACAACCAAACTGAAATTAAATCTTGAATTTGGGAAAGGTTCAGGATAAGGATAATCAGTTAATTTATGTAATTAATTAAACTTTATTTAATGAGATTAATTAATGTATAATAATTGGAAATGATAAATTAAGAGGAAGTTACTTAATGAAGTAACTAGAGGTAAGTAATCTAATGGACAATTACTTAATGAAGGTAATTAAGAAATAAGTTAATTACCGAATGTGACTAATTGGAATTAATTAATGACGTAATTAATTTAAAGAAACAATAAATAATATTATTTAGTGCAATTGAATGAAATGGTCCTATTTCAAACAAGAGTTGTTTGAAAATATAAAAGAAATTTGTTTTGAATTAAAAACCAAAGGTGGCTTAAAATTTTAAAGTATAACTTGGTATGTAAAAAAAAAATATGTATACATGTATGGATATACATGATATTAAGGATAATTTGAAATAAACTCTAAATATTGAGTTTTAAATCTGGAATGAGATATGATACCCAAAGTGATAAGTTTTTGAACTTAATAAGTGGAAGGATTATATATGAGAAGTTTAAAATTTGAAATGGAAGTTCAAATTGGGTAAGGTTGACTGGATTAAGTGAATTGAGTTTAACTTGGAAAAATGTTAAATAAGTTGGAATGATCAACCTGATTTGAAAATTTCAAGATGGAATTGGGAGTTAACTTGGAAAGTTAAATGGTTAATCTGAATTGGGATTAAACTCAAATTGGAGTTGAAATAAATTGAAAATTTAAATTGGCTCAATATGAAATTTATTTGTATTAATTAGAATTATGATGGAAGATGGATAAGTTTAAAAATTCAAATGGAATTTGAATTGGATTGTTTTGAAATGAAATTGAATAAGATCAAATTCAAATAGGAATTAGGATTTATTGAAAATGGAGTTGAAATGAATTGAAATTGGAACTAGTTCAGTTGAAATTTATCTGAATTAGAAGAATTTGAGATCAAAGTTTAGTAAAGTTAAATTTGAAAAGAAACTGAGGTTAATTCAACTTGATTTGGGGTTGAATCAATTTCAATGGAAATTGAAGTTATTTAAATTGGAATTGGGTCAATTTAAATGGTAGAGGAAATATAAATTGAATTGATGAGAAATGAGATTGGGAAGTGAGCAGTTTGACTCTGGACTATTTTTAATATAAATTGTTTAATATAAACCTATTTTTCCAAGCTATTCATTATATAAACAACCTTTCTTTTAAAAAGCCAAACTATCTTATACTTGTTTTACAATTATTTTTGAAACTGTTTAACAATTTTCTAACTATTTTATAAACTAATTACTATTTTCAACTGCTAATTACTAATTTATAGCTATTTTGTAATTATTTAAAATTTCTTTGACTATTTAACTATTTTCCAATTATTTTACAATCATTGCGCTATTTTATAGCTATTTTACAAACTAGTAATTATTTTTCGACTACTTATCCAAATCTTTAACTTTTCAAGTTATTTTCTAAATTTAATCTGGACAGAGATTAAATTGTTATTGGTTGAATACCCATCGAGATAAGAACAGAGGTGATAATCCAAATGGATTGAAGCAATTGTGAGTAAGTGCATGAAAATCAATGTGAATGTGAATAGAAATGGAATTGATTTGGCTAATAACCAATAAAGATAAATACGTAGGATGTACGTATGTTATTCTATTCGCATAATGATTTGATCCAGATTCAAGCATAGAATTTCGAGATAGTTATATCGATCTGAGTTGGAATTTTCCACTCGATTTTTGAAGGCGAACTTGGATATGGATTGTTGATTGGTTTTGGATATTCTCTATCATAGTTATGGCTGTGCAAGGAGAATGACGGTTTCTGATCAAGAAACCAGATCTGTGTCCGCACTAGGAAGTCGGGTGGACAATACTAGTTCGGAAATGAAATTGTGTGATCGAGTGAGCGATCAGATTGGTATAGCGTACATATGATATATGTACATCGTACGGATTTGAATGAAATTGATATTGAAAGGAGTAATCAAATTGAATATTTGATTTTGAGTAAAAAAAGTTAAATATCTTTGTTTTATAAAGTGAAACTCCCCTTGTTGAATCTTTTGCCAGAAGGAAAGGGTTTTTGAAAATGTTTGAAGTATAAAAGGAGTTTTATACAAGTTTGAAATAATCCAAAGTTTTAAAAAATTATATATATCTGTATATATAGAAAGGATCTTATGAGGATTTTGGAAAAAGGTTTTGGAAACCTTTGGATTTGGAAAGGCTTTTGATTTTTGGGTAAAATCAATATTGAATTTGGAAAGCCTAGTTTGAGAATTATCGATTTTGGGATAATCGATTTTGTGTAAAGAAGCTTTGTATGAGATAATACTAGGTGTATGATTTGAAGATACAATATATATATATATATATATATATATATATAGTATAAAATGTTTTGATGATGGCTCTGGGGAAAAAGGCGCTCCCTTGAAATGAACTTCTCAGGAGTACCACCGGGTGGTGCTGCCTTGAGCCCCAAGGGGGGTTCTAAAGTTGATCCTGTGAGGAGTCTGGACAAAACTAGTTCCTGGGGATTATGAGTAGAGTATACCATAGCGAAAGTCGTGTGTGTCGCTGAGAGCTAACGGTCTGCGTTTGATTTTATATCGGTAGACTACGACCTATGGTATAACATAGAGAAAGTCGTGTGTGCCGCTGAGAGCCAACAGCCTGCGTTTGATTTTATATCGGTAGACTGCGACCTATGTAGGAGTGGAGAAGTTTCATTTCGACAGCAAAAATCAAAGGCCGCTGAGAGCCTGTAGTTACATGGACTTTTTCTATGACGGCAACGTAACCCTGGATGTAACTGTGATCCGTTGTGTGGGTTTCATGGCGTAATCGAGTGGCCGTGGAGAGCCTGCAGTTACATGGACTTTTGCTGCGATGGCAACGTAACCCTGGAATGTAACTGTAACCATGGATGGAGCTGATGATTTCCAGAGCATTCTAACCAAAGATATATCCTCTATTTTCAAAAAATGTTTTCTATATTTTCAATAAAATTATTTTCCAAGTATTTTTCACTGGACGTTGAAAATGGGTCTGCTAAGTACTTATAGATTTTCAGTCGTACGCCTGATCAACGTATGAACGAATTTCTGTGGGAGCATGGATGGACCGGTTAAAACATCGAGTCATAAAAAGTATTTTATAAAACCATTTTATAATATTATGTAGATTTTAAAAGTGTTTAAAAGTGTTTCAAAGAATTTTTTTCTAAAAATAAGTTTTTTAATAAATTCTGGCTTCGTTCCTTTTTGAGGATGAAAAGATTCTAAGGGGGGAGGAATGTGATAACCCAGATTTTGATCATCTGATAATTGGATAATTATCTGGATATGTATATAAATAAATTTGAATCTATAAATTTAAATTTTTTGAGAATGATAATCTTGTAGGAAATTAACACACACACACACATATATATATATATATATATATAAATTTAGGCAAACTTTATAATATTAGAAAATGCAAATATACATACATACAAGTGTATATATATATATATATATATATATATATATATATATATGTATATGTACAGTAATTAAGTGGCATTGTTTTGAATTCTATAATTTTTCAAAGGGTAATTAAAGTTAAATTCTATTTAAAAAATTATAGAAACCAATTTTTAAGAGCTATTTAAAATACACATCACATATGTATATATAAAATAAACAAATAAAAAATATACAAAAGCTAAAGTTTTATTTTGTTTTCTTAAAAGTGTTTGAAATTAAAATGGTTATATATATATATATATATGTTTTAGATTTTAAAAATACATGTATGAGATTTATTTGTATTATAATTAGTTTTATATTATTTTCTTTAAAAAGTAAATTTATATATACATATGTAAGAAGTCATTAATTTATTAAATTAGGTAAGTAGGTTTATATAACATTTAGATTAAATAATTTTTTTTAAAAAAATACTTAAGTAACATGTGTAAACATGTTAATACATCTTAGTAACATATGTAGGAAGATAAGTTACTTAAGTGACAAATGTAAGTTTCTAGATAATAAGTGTCGTCTTTTAATTTTTATTTTTCTTTAATTTATCATAATTTAGTTCATAAAAGCATACATTCTTCTTCAAATCCTTTTTCTTATTTTTCAGCTGAAATAAAAAAAAGAATTCCAAACCAAAATTCAATAGTATAAACACATATCAAAATCTAAAACCAGAAACCATTTTCAAAACCCCAAATTAGAAGCAAAATGCAAAATTAAAATCTGCAAACTCTTCACACCAATTAAAGGCTGCAACTCCAATTCCTACTGCAAATTGCAAACCTAAGATATTGAGAATCAAAAGGGAGTTCAGATCTGTTTCAACTTTAAAATCAAAGATTTTTGACAAGCATGCAAAGGATTTCAATAGCAAGGCAAATCAGAAACATTTTTCAGATAAATTTCAAGCCTGGACATGAAAATCTGTTATCTGCTTGTAAAAAAGGTGAGTAACTCATTTTTTTAAAATTAATTTAATAGGTAAAGTTTGTTTCATGTTTTAAAATTAGAAATGAACTTATAATATGATTTTGCTGTGATCATATATACATGTGAAAATATATTGTGTGTGCATGATGATGAACTACTGCATTTTTGTGTTTCAAAATCCCAAACTCCTGTTTGATCCTTAAATTCTTTTTCTTTTGACTTTTGCTGTTATGATTTAAATTATTGAATAAAACTTGTTTATTTTAGGATAAGGTAAGTTTTAAATTTATATAAGTTAAATAAAATTCTGTTTTACCTGAAAGAAAGTTTAACAGAGTAAAAAGTTTGTATAAATTGGATATTCAAACAATACAAATCAATGTTTCAGGATTTCAACTCAAAACATCTTGCAAAATTATGATTTTTAAAAGTAATATTACAATTTATAATGTTAGAATCAAAGCGCAGTTTTATTTTGACTGTAAATTAAGTTTTGGGGCATCTCTGATACCACGAGCAATTAGAAATGCTGCGTTTGTTCTTGGTGATGGTGAAGTTATCTGAGAGGTTAGAAAAATTATTGGTTTGGATTATAATTTGTTTTTGATGTTGTAGTTTGGGATTTAAGGTTGTGAACCCTACAGTATTTATTAGAGTTTGATATCCTCTATTGTTCGAGTGGCTTGGGATCTTAGTTTCTGGAAGAGGATGGATTGATGAAGTCGTTGACGGAGATTCAAATATGACAGTGGCCGGAGACGGGAGGAATCGTCGTTGACATGGTTGGATGAGTTTGCTGTCTGATGTTTCCAGGTTTGGAAAATTGGGTCGAATCTTGAATTAGAGTGTATGTCGTTCGAATGGTGGTTTGGTTGGCCTGAGGGGATGTACGGTGACTGAGGGAAGGTCGCGGTGGTGATCAGCGGTGGCCGGCATCGTTGTACGGGTACACGGTGATAGGTGATCATGTTTGGTGGTTTCTGGTTTTGGTTGCTCGAGATGGTCTCGAGTAATTTGAGGAGTAACTCGAAGCAATGTTGTTTTTGACTCGAAGTATCTGTAGGGGTTGCTCGAGCATTTACTTTGTTTCAAGTTTTACAGTTTAACAGAAAACCTGTTTCAATTTTTAAAGTAAAAGTTTAAAGGGAAAACTAAAATCTGAACTAGTTTTAAACCTGAAATTTGAATATGAATTCAACAGTTTAAAATCTTGGTTTTGTAATAATTTGAATTTTAATTTTTTAGTTTGGGTTTTAAATGGAAACAGGAAACTTGTTTCTGTTTTTTTTAAATCAAAGGAGGAGTATAAAGTGCAAATTGAAAATTAAATAAAGTTTTTGAAATCTATATTTGAATATGAATTCAATTTAGTTTGAATCTGGAATTGAAATAATTTAAGCTTTAAAATTTAAATTAGTTTTAAAGCTTATAAGGGTAAAAACATATGTATGTTTTGAAATTGAATTGGAAGTGTAAATTTTAAATTAGGAATTTAAGAAGAATTTAAATCTGGGTTTTAAATCTGGATTTGAATTTAAACTTCAGTGTTTAAAACAAAATAAGCTTAAATTTGAATTGTTAATTACTTTTGAAAGGTTAAATGATTTGAAATGGAGTTTAATATGTAAATAAGTTTTTAAAGTTTTAAGTTTAAATCTGGAATGAAGATTTAAACTGTATTTCAATCTGAAATTTAAAAGGGAATTTTAAAAATTGAATTTTTTTTAAAATAATTTGGAATGTTTAAAATGAATTTGTTTTATAATCTTTTAAACCTTTATTTTATAGAGGGATGTTTTTGAACATGTGAGATAAAAGATTTTAAATTTGTTTAAAACCTTATTTAAATAAATTATATTCATTTTAAAATCTTAAAATTTTAAAATGGAATTTAAAGTGAAGTTTAAAATAAATTTGGAAACAATTTGTTTTAAAATACTTTATATAAGAAGAAATGTTTCTTAAATTAAGTTAGAACTTAAGAAATTGGATTGATTTAAAATATTAAGTTAATTTAAATGGAATATTAATTATTTGATTAATTAATAATGTGGATGATTAATTAAGTAATAAATAATGTTTAAATTAATTAATTAAAGATTTGAGATTAATTAATTAGGGTTAATTAATAATTAAGGATTGTTAATTACATTTTAATTAATGATTAAGTTTTATTAATCAAGTGATTAAGGATTAATTAAGATTGAAATTGACACTGAATTAATTTATAATTAGAGATTAATTAAATTGTAATTAAATATTAATTAATGGTAATTAACAGTGATTAATATATGTTAATTTCTTAATTAAGTAATTAAGAATAGCAAATGAAGGTCATTAATTTAAGATTATTTAACAATTAATTAAATGTGATTAATTTAATAATTAATTATATTATTTAATTAATAATAATCAATTTTGATATTGTTTAAGTTTAATTACCTTAAGGAAGTAATTAATGAATTAATTACTTAATGTAATTAATTGTGTTAATGTGATTAGTTTAGATTAATTAATTAAGTTTAATTAATTTAAACACTTGATGATTGATGAATAATTACTTAATGTAATTAATGGAAGTGTAATTACTTAAGGAAGTAAATAATGGTAATTACTGAATGTAATTAAAGATGTTTAATGATGAAAGTAATTTGGATATAATTACTTTATAGTTAATCAAGGGATTAATTAGAGAATAAATTAAGGATTAATTTATTCAATGAAGTAATTAAGGGTAGTTAATTTCTGCATGTTATCAAGTAAGGGTGATTAATAATTGTGGTTAATAAGTAATTAACGAAGAAATTAAAGGTTAATTACTGTATTTGGTTAAGAATAAATTAATTTGTGAAATTAATTAAGAGATAAATAAAATGATAGTGGAAGCCTTTGATTAAGTGTTATCCCTAATATGTGATTCGTGATGCTATGTGATAAGATATGTTTGATTTAAATTGTGATGATGTGGCTATTGATTAATGATGAATTACCGTGACATCATATATTTAAAATTTAATTGTACTTAACTTGAATAATTTAAGTTAAGATGATATTGGTTTCGAAGAGACCAGAGTCGGGTATTAGTAAATACCCGAAACCACTTTGATTCTTTATAGATTGATACGTGAAATCAATAAGCTGGTTTGGAATGTTTGAAGTAAATTGGACCATTTAATCTAAGTTTGGCACTTAGGAATTGATGTGTGAAATAAGTAATGTCTATAGCAGCTTGTGAAGTTGTAAATTGATATAAGTTTCTCGGGTTATAAAAGTGGCTGTTTTTGTATTCCATATTAGATGGGTTTACTCACGCTGGTTTCCAACCTGACCCGGGTGTTACTATGATGTAATGCTCGGGTCAGACCGAGTATTACAGATTTGCAGGTAAGGACATTCTGGAGCTCAAGAGGAGAGCTGAAGGGCAGGAACATGTAGAGTGCTTATCCGCTGTGATATATATATTGTTATTTATCTAGGACATGTTGTTTAAACTGTCCAGTGTTATGAAAATGTTGTAACCCTGATGTGAAAATTAAAATGTACTGATACAGTTCTTCTTTGTAAACTATTATTTTATTGCTATAATATTTTATCTTCTACGAATGTGAGATTTTGAGTTTGAGTTTTCTGTTCTCTTTCTTCTTTCACTAATTATCTGGAAATTTCGGGATCTAAATTTTCGGGTCGTTACATTTTGCTTTAAAATCATTGGTAATTTATTACATAATTAATATAATTATTTAAAAAAAATTAAATCATTAACTTTAACATTTTAAAATTTTAAAACTTGTATAAAACTTGTTAAATGCTTTTATTTTGAAACTAAATTCATTCTTATACTATATTTGAAAACATCCATTTTATTTCTTTTAAAAGCTAGTTAATATTATTTTGAAACTAGATTTACTTTTTCTTTGAAATCGTATTCATTTAAAATACACTTTTAAAAACTTAGTAAACTTTCCTTTGAAAACTAAACATTTTAAAACTTTAAAACTTTAAAAATGTTCATGTTTTTACTTCCTTTTTACCCTGGTAGCTTAAACATACTAAAACCCGAACTCAAGGAAAGAAAACCCGAGCCATCCTACCAAGAATCCCCGAGCAAAAACATGAAATCATCGAGCTACTCACGAACCAACTTCCTCGAGCCTCTCACGAACACTACACTAGATTGTCCTCGAGAAAACAGCATCTTCCCTAAGCTCAAAACAACACCCAAACACCATTTGCTCGCATGCACGTGCACATGCAACTGCCGCCGTTCTGATCACCTCCGACGATGCCTACAAGTCGCCAACAACCCTTGCCAACGTCCTGACCACCCAGCTTCGTCGAACTCACCGTGTGCGAAATCAAACAATTTCGAGCAACCCAGAAACCAAAGCATCGATGGAAAACTGCCAATCACCGGCGAACTTGACCTCGAGAACCCACACCAACCACACCCAAGCTTCGTCTCGAACCCCAGCATCGTTTCCCACTATCGCGATTGCTTTCGATGATCCAACGACGCGGGAATAATCTCGACTACCCAACACAAGCAAACATCACTTCAAACCCTACCTCGCCGTCCCCTGGCCACCATGGCCAATTATAAATCTGGCGATCATTCTTCCAGTGGTCATCAACACACTGGCCACTACCGGACCAAACACCGATGCACCACTTGTCGTCGGTCGACGGCAATTGCCATAAATACCAAATCCGTTCAACACTGATTATATCATCAATTACTTACCTAAAGATCATGATTTTATCACCTAAATTCATCATTTACTAACAAAACCTGATTATGGATTCCAATCATGAAATCAAGGAATTTGATAATTCCTAAATTTCAAAAGTTTCACTATAATTTTCATTTTAGAGATAAATACTCAACCATTAAACTCGAAATCATTTTTATAAATAATGTTACCTCATTTTAAATATTTACTCCTTAGAACTTAAAGTCTAAAATGGCTTCTAATGGAAGATAGGAATTTTTGTTTGAAATTTTTGAGTCTGTGATTATAACAGGGACAAGATATATATATATATATATATATATATATATATGTTCATATACATCCATATATACAGGGCAGTTTCAATCATATTTCAGAAAAGAATCATTCATGCAAACATATTACATCATATCCATATAAATTTATCATAAGCAATAGATTCAAACTATTTTTAAAGTAAATGTTTACTCACCAGTTATAAAGAATAGAGAACTGCTTTAAATCTGTAACTTTATATTTTTGATTGTTGAAATGAAATGCTTGCTGTTTGATTGCATTTCAGTTGAATCTTACAGCTTAATCTTAGAATTGAATTCATGCTGAGTTGACTTTGAAGCTTCTCAGGCTGAAGTTATCATTGAATTTGATTTTATTTTCCTTCGATTTCTGGTTTTCAGTTTTAGTTTAAAGATGAAGAAAAGGAGTTGAAGAAGAGAAGCATTAGCTTGGTTTTCTCTAAAATACTTAGTTATATAATTTAATTTAGATAAAAACACACTTTGCCACTTGTTAGTTTATGTGTTACTTGGCTAACAAATGTTGTTTACATGTATTCAAAGCTTTACAAATGTATTTTTGCATGATTTATTTTATTACAAATGTTAAAGGCAACGTATTTTATGTTTAACCCATTATTTATAAATTACTTATATTTTTATATTTATGAAATGTGATTTTGTTAATTTATGTTTTATATTTATTTATATGTTTACAAACTATCTTATTTAAATTTTAAACTTAAGTAAAATTATATTTTAAACAAATAAACATTTACCTCAAGTGTTTTGAAAATATTTGGTTAACTTTTGAATAGTTTTTGAAAAGTATTGTATTAAATTCAATTATAATTTCCAAATTACAAACTATGTATTAAAATTTGAAAACATGTTTTTATTTGTTAAATTCAAACCAATGCTTTCCCATTTATAATATATATAAGTGTATATACATTATAAATAGAAAACATTTTAATATTAGCCTTGAAAATTATTATATTGAATTTTAAAACATAACTTCAAATCACAATACATACATACATATATATTACAATTTGAAAACAGATCTTTTATTGAATTAAAACCAAAGACTTCCTATTTACAATATATATACCAATATATATATATATATATATTATAAATAGTAAACAATTTTATTAGTTTTAAAAGATAAAATTTACCAATTAAATATTTATAAAAGAAGATTATTAGTCAATTTAAATACTTAGTAACAAAGACTATTAAACAAATATTGCCTAAAATTTCAGGACATCACATTCCCCCCCCTTAACAAAATTTCGTCCCCGAAATTTAAAAGCAAAGGTAATTTAATAATCCAACAAAGGTTTTATTTATTTTCAAACAACATAGCATACATTATCAGCCAGATACTAACAACCATAGCAACCAATTTATTCTAACAAACAAATCTAACTAATCCTGACACAAACCAGGATAGACCTTCATAATACTATCTAGAGTTTCCCAGGTACAATTACTGGGATCCTCGCTCTACTAAAATCTAACTAGCTACACTACTCTGATCCCGAGCTCCTACTCACCTCGATCTATAATTTGATTAGGATACCAGACTACACTCAAGTCCTACTCAATCTCCAAATCCTTTTAAACTGCTGATTCCACAAGCAGTGATAGATCGTATATGTACTCCGTTAGAAATACGTGAAATACCTGTGAATCCCAGCCATTCGTACTGGCAATTCAATTCTGTAGAGCAAAGAACTTATCCTTACAAGAACACAGAAAGATCCAATATAATTCGATGCTAGCTTCCCAGTCTTACCAAATCTTACTACACCCTTTATCAGAGAAACCTTAACAACAATGAAGTCTCCAACTTCAAATTCCAGATTCCTTTGCCTCTTATCCACAAAACTCATTTGACGATCTTGGGCAGCCTACATCCTTTCCTTGAACTAGAACAATCTTCGCAGATGCCTCCCGAAATAAATCTGGACCAAGAACAAGAAAACCTCCGGATCCTACCCAACAAAATGGTCCTCTCTAGATCTTTCGAAAATCCAAAACACAAACTCTACTCCATAAGCATCAGTAGACTTTGAACTTACTTCTCCCATCCAAAAAAGACAAAACATGTGCACTTGCCAATCTCGCCTTAAGATCTTGATAAACTTCCTGTAGAAACCGTTTAATATAAAACAGATGCAAACTTCCGTAGGAGCCTGTGGTTGCTTCCACTCTAGAACAGCTGCTACCTTGCTTCCGCTTTGCAACTCTAATCTAGAGATGATGAGAATGCTGTCGATGAACACGAGCAAAAAATTGATCAACACATCCCGTAAGATATGATTCATCAGATCCACAAAGGAGAAAACTCAGAAGTATCAAGAAATCCAGAGTCTGCTTCACCAAACCCACTCTCTAGGAGCCATCCTTCTACTTGGTTAAACTATTTGTATTGCCTCTGGAACCAAGTTGATACGGAACTCAATCTCCCAACGTAGCAAACCTATGATTTCTCAAAGACACTCGAAAAAATCTCTAACCACTTTGATAGCTTCTACTTTCACTTGAGATGCCTCAATTCCATGCAAAGAATTACCCAGGAGAACACTCAAACTATCGCAAGTCACTTTTGCGATCCTACCAAGTGCAGTTTCCAAAGAAACTGTTCTCTCTTCATAAAACAGAATAGCCTATGCTTAACCAATCCATTCAAAGAAATGGGTCCATTTCTGCTGCTTTTGATCTCCACCTCTAAAACACTGCTTAGCCAGAAGACCTTCCTGTTGACACACAAAAACACTTCTGAGCTGCACCGATGCCACAGTTTCCAAAAGCTTCTAATCCATAAGCTCTTCGAACCACAATGCTATATCACCCAATTCCATAAAGAGCCTTTCAGATGGGAAGACATCTTCTTAAGATACTCGGCCTCAAACCAAACAAAAACACCCTGCTGAACTAGGCTCATCTCCTACACAGACAAATTCCCTTGATTGATATCCAGAAAATTTCTATACAGCCGAGTCTTTCTTGTGGTGGTTATAAACTGCTCCTCAAAAGCTTCCTAAACTTGCTCTAAAGAAAGCACCTTCGGGAACATCCATGGTCACTGCGTCTCACCACGCAGCTGCTCCTTCTTGAAGTTGCCAATGTAAGAAAATGCGGATTACGGATCTTAAGGCTAGGATTAACACTAGATGGGGAGGCGTAAATAGTGTTAATAAAGAATTACTAAATCTTTTTCTATTTATGGTAATTTAGACACCGATGTATGCAATATACAGACACAGATATGATCACAGAAACGAACAAGGAAAGAACACACCGGATTTTATACTGGTTCGGAGTTACCCTACATCCAGTCCTGCAACACAAGTACAGATTTCCTTTCAAAAGCAACTGAACAATTACACCCTCGGTTTCAAGGCTGCGAGGTACACCCTCCAGAATTTCTATCCTCTGGGTAGAGATACTTGATTTCTAGGCCACAAGTTTACCCAATTGATTTACCAAGGCTACAACCACACCTTTTCTCTTTTGATTGATTTCCAAGGCTACAATCACACCTTTTCTCGCTTAATAGTTAACAAAGAAGTCTATAACTCTGAATAGCACTAAGAACCTTATAGAGATAGTGATAGAGAATCAAACTAGAAGTAATCGAGTTCGATTCAATGTTGATTTCGGCAGAGTAATGGTAAGAATATGTATTAAGAAATGTGGAAGAAGAAGAGGAGTGAAAAACCAGAAAATCAGATATAAAATTCATTGAAACTGACCCCTGTTTATAGTGAACAACAATCATGTCCATTCATGAAGAGTTATGGCGAATGGACACTTCTTTTGAAATTTAAATTTTGAATTCAACTGACACCATGTCGGCATGGTTACCCTAGGCATGTCGACATCCCAAAGCAACTTTTGGTGATTTAATTTTCTTTGAAAATAACCTTTATATTACAAATGTTTTAAACTTTACAAATATATTTGACTACAGTTAAAATTCATAAGAAAATATAGAGAATAATATATATATATATATATATATATATATAGATTTTAACTATAATTTTATATTTAAATCTAAGTATAAAAGTTAAATATATAATTCAAAAAGATAGTTTAAAATCAGGAGTAATTTTGACTTTTGAAATTAAAGATAATTTTGAGGCTAAAATTATTTGAAATAAGGATAGAGGTTTTGATGTTTTTAAAAGGAAAGTTTTGAAATCATTTTGAAAACAAGATAATTTTGAAAAATCATTTTGAATAAAAGGTTAGCGGATACAAAACAATGCTCCACTAGATTTTTCGTAGGTTCCATCCTACTAAGGGTTCCATCCTACTTAGGGTTCCATCCCTTTAACAGGTTCGAAGTGGATTCCATTCCACGAATAAATTGGATTTTATGATGCCAGTGCTTTTCTACGAGTTTTAACAAAAAAATGCTAATAAAAAAACTTATGCTTGAAATCTTGAACTCTTGGTAATCTTGATACTCATGAGTCTTCTATCTCGATATCTTGAATCTCTATATTGTACAGTCTTCATTCTTGGTACCTGCATGGTTAAATCTTGCATATACATATATATCTAAACTTATAATGTCAGTTTTTATATTTTATAATCTATTCTAAGGTTGTTGTCATCAAAACCATCATCTCACGGACTAACAATCTCCTCCTTTTTTATGATGACAACCTTTGTTTATAAAATATTATTTCTATCCTAATAATTCCCCCTTAATTTATGCCTAAATACCCTATTTTATATTTCTCCACCTTTGTCATCAACAAAAATTGACTCCCCTCATTCTTGGATTTCAGTACCTGCATTGATAAACTATACAACGGAATATATAATATATAGATTAAGAAATAATTATACTTATGATCATGATAACTAATCAAAGACTATATACATTTCAATGTATATATATATGTTTTATACAGCAAACTTCAAACCAATATTAAGAAATCAATCCATACAGAGTATCAATCCAGACTAAATCAATCAAAGCAAACAAATAAAAATCAAACGTTACGTGGAACTTCCACCCATCCTTCTTCTCCAAAGATTGGGTCTGCCTTAATAGCATCCCAATTATCATTGTCATTGGTGAGGGAGACAGGAGGATGTGCTTCGTTATCATCCTTGTGCAGAGAGGAGATCATCCATCGTATCACATCGAAGTGCCTTTCTTGTTCCTTGATCATCTGCCTTTGACTCAATTCTAAGTGACGCTAGTTACGTAATATAAACGAGAGAATATTCTTGAACGAAATAAGGGTTTCTTCAATATTTTCGGATAGATTGTGAATATGATTAGCCATAGTTGAATTTATGAAAGAAATAAAGGATACAGATGATAAGAAATAAATTTCAGTGAAGAATTCTAGAAGAAACATGTATTTATAGGTGTAGAAATTCGTTTGAAATGAATAGACATTTGAAAGTTATTCAAATTTCAAATTCAAAATCAATTGTCATTTCTAACCAGTACATGTCGACATGGTCATATAGGGGACGTCGACATGGGTTAGTGTAAAATTATGACTAATTTGATTTTGTGAATAATTTTGTATATATAAATATATATATTTATATAATATACTAACATTTATTCTGGAGATAAGATAAGGTAGATAACAGAAAGGAAATTTCATTTCATTGCATACTACGATAATACAACGATTAAGCATACAAGAAACTACATGAACATTCGAAATAAAGCAAACTAAAACAAATACAACAAGATTCGAAAGGATAAAACTAGTTAGAGGACGACGACGAAGATAGTCCAAGTTTCTTGCTGACTTTGGAAATGAACTTGTTCATCTTGGATGAAATTTTGTCCAACTTCTTACTAACGGATCTTTTAAGAATCTGTTGGTTCTCAACAATCGTCTTTTGGTTTTTGAGAAGGGTTTTGGTGGATGGATTAGGAGGATAGTCAATGCTTTCCAAAGAGGTTTCACCTTCTTCTTCTTCATCAATTTCCATTTCATCCCCTTCTTCTTCTTCTTCCTCTTCCTCTTCTTCCATTTCCTCATGAGCCAATCGCTCTTCTTTTTCGGCAAGGGTCTCATAAGGTTGAAATACAGAAGAAATTTTCATAAGCGAAATGTTGGAATGATTGAAAACTTTTCTAGAAACAAATTCTTTGCCTTTGAAATCCACTCCAAAATAGTTAAAAATCCGAGTGAGATAAATTCCATGGTATAATGTATTCTCACCCATTTCAAGATTTTTAGGGCAAAGTTCATCCAAAATAACTTGCGCCCAAATTATGTCATAATTTCCAAAAATAGAAAAAAGAGCTTTGCAAACTTTTGAAGTAGGATTGTTAAAATTCTCCGATCTTGGGGTCAAAGTATGTTGCAAAAGAAGATTGACAATTCTTGCCTTTGGACGAAAATTTCGATTTTTGAATTCAAAATTATCAATTCCTTCGAAAATGCGATGAAATATCTCACAATCATTTTCATCTGTTTTAAAATTAGAAAGATCCATTCCCGTACACTTGCAATTGAGAATGGTACCCAAAAGATCATAATTCAAAACAATTCTAGTGCCTTTGACACTACTCCAAATTTCATCCTCATTTCCATGATGAAATCCACGGTTTAAATTAGCATAAATTTTTTTGACAAGATTTGGATAGCAAACAAAATCATTTTGAGAAGCATTAATAAGACTAAGAACTCCATTGTTTGTGTAACAGCCCGATATTTTCAACCATTCGCATCCGCACATGTCGAACTTGAATTGCTCAAAATACCGCTTGTAAATAAAAATTTGGCAAATATCAGAATATACAGTAAATAATAATCACATACCACAGACACAGAGTATATAATAATGCAGCGGATGTAAAAGAAATAGTAGTTTATGAAGCTACTATATAAATATATCAGAGTTAAATAAAATACAACAGAAGAAAATAAAGTACAACAGAAGTCTCAAAATGACAACCAAGTACAAGCTGAATAGAACAACAGAACTGGAATAGGTAAAACAATATAAGCATATAATCTCCAGCGATTCCAATCTCCAGAAAGTGGATTCCAAATCGGTGAATAACTCAGGCTGACCCGAGCGTAAATAAAAATACAAACACTCGAGTCAGGACATACATGCTTATACAATGTAAACCAACTCAAGTGAACTGTAGCAAAGGTAAAAGTAACTTAGAAGATGCTTGGGACCACCCATCCTCTAAGGATCCGTTAAACTATTTATTATATAGTAATATACGCTATATAAGTAATGTCTAATCAGTAAAGTATAATCATATAGAAAATAGCGTTAAGGGGATGGTGAACCTTAACGCGGTCGGATCTTTAAACCAAAATCATAGTGGGCTCGATATAAGGAACATATGACAAGGAACGCGAGAGAATGCCAGGGTGGATAGACCGTTTGCACTCCCGGACCAGTGGTGATGGCAAGCCAGCAGCTTCCGCCCACCTCGAGACATACCCCGAATCAAAGTAGCGCTACCAAATCGAATCACAAAAGTAATATAATGGTTTCCGAAGAAGCATGCTCGATAAAAGGGTGCGACCCTTTGTGTAGCCCAGTATAACTCCTGTTTTAGTTATAATTAGGCCATCCATCAGCGTTCTCTTACTTCATTCCAGTAGTGTTCGCCAACCAACCTACTTCATTCTGGAATCTCCACCGCATACAAAGTTGTCAAAGTGGTTTTCGGTATCGACAGAGAGTATCCCAGATATCCGATCCCGGTCTCTTTGCCAACCAATCGTTATTATAACCCGTGGTTATAACTTTAAAATAATATTTTACTTCAAATAGAATATCATTTCCAATTCAAATCTTTATCAAAATAAAGATCAATCATTTTCAAACCATTTTAATATATCAAAATATCATATCTTCTCAAAACTTCATTTCAAATCATTTCAATATATCAAAAATATCATATCTTTCCAAAACTTCATTTCAAACTATTTTAATATATCAAAAATATCATATCTTCTCAAAACTTCACTTCAAATCATTTCAATGTATCAAAAATATCATATCTTTCAAACTTCATTTTTAAATCATTTTAATATATCAAAATATCATATTTTTCCAAAACTTCATTTAAACCCTTTAAAAGTGTAATTATTATTCTTTCAATTCAAGTATTCAATTTCCAAAGTTTCGAACCATTATGAGTTCGTTTACTAAGTCAAAAACCATAATTATTAAAATTTCAGCATTTCACAACATATAGAAAAAAGCTATTATAAGTTATACGTGAAAACATTTTAATTCAGCAAAGACAGCATTTAAAACTGCTGTTAAAAACTCAGTTTTAGTTAAGTTTAGTTCAAAACAACAAAGGCAGCATTTTCCAGAAATGTTGTAATAGCTCAGGTTCAAGTGTAGAGTTTTTTATTAGTTTCAGCAAAGATAACAGACTACTACAGCAATTACAGAACTGCTGTAATAGACCTGAGTTCAATTTATAACCAATAAGTTCAACTATAGCCACTACAGCATTTCAGAAATGCTATAATAGCTCTTTTTACATAGTTTTAGTTAAATTCAGAAACCATAGCATTTCTGAATGCTATTAAAATGGAATCCAAAATTTAGTGTATTTCCAGCAAATAAATAACTTCATTTTATACTCTTTAAACATTTTAAAAATCATATTTAACATTAAAAATGTTTATTAACATATCATTAAACATATTGATTTTTATAACCAATTTCTTATAAATAAATCCAAATTTCAATAATTCCACTTGTTAGTTCAAGTGTATAATTTCCTTTCTTCACTTTTCTACAAATAAACTAACACTTCGGATTTAAACTACCATTTCACAAATTTAACTAAATTTCCAATTTATTTAATTAATTTAAATCTTTAATTAAAACTCAAATTTCACATTTCCAAGTCAAGTTATATTTTAAAATTTCACTTTTAAGCATTCATTATTTAACCACTTAAATTCATAGAAAAATCAATAATACTTTAATAAATCACCTAAATTCAAATTTAAATCAAATTATCATAAAGTTTACATTTTTAAACCACTTAAAATTTTATTAATAACTTAAATGTCATTTTTAAAAGCCAAAGTCCAAATTTCCAAATTTAAGTTATATTTCAAAAATTCTATTTAATCATTTAATTATTCAACATTTTTAACTTATAGGAAAGTCAAAATTTCTTTATTTTAAAACATTTCAAAATCTATTTAAATCAAATTTCATAAAATTATATTTTAAAACTACTTAAAAATAACAAAAAACACTATATAAAATACCCACGGGTCTGTATATAGTTTTCTAACCTAAGTCAAGTGATATGGATATGTATCATTTCAATCCACAGTTTAAAAAGAAAAATCCGGGTTCTATCATTTCAAACCCGCAATCCCAAGTTAAATAAATTAAATAAAAACCGTTCAGGCTATCATTTCAGCCCATAACGATTTTTTCCTATTCTAAAGTCCGTTCAGGTATGTATCATTTCAACCCATAGTGATTTCTGATCTACAGGGAACTTGCAGTGTGATAAACATATATAAATGAACAGTAGCAACATATATACAATAGCAAATGATATGACATGAAATTTAACAGGTTTAACAACATATATAAATACTCACAGACAGTTATACATCGTATGATTTTCTACAATTCAATTGTTGTTGTTTCACAACTGCATAAGTATAAACTTCGTGTGAGTTTTACTCACCTTTATGGCTGGAGATTGCAATACAAAAGGCACAACGGATTCCAGAAGGCACGATGACACAACAATAGGCTCAAGTTGGAAGTGATCCAAGTTTAGAACTTGTGTTACAACCCAAAACAAAACAAAATAATATTACAACTCAATACAACATTGAATAGGAATAACTTTGAAATAAAAAGCGATATGAATGTCAAATCTTTTGCCTTGTTTTCGACAATGCTATGCATGGCCTAGGGGTTTATTTAGGTCAGGTTTGACGTGCCTTTGGCTCAGGTTTGAACATAGGAATGCATGGCATAAAGGCTAGAACATGTGAAGAAAGTTACAACATAAGAATATCAAGAGACTAGGCAACATAGTGGAGTTTGGTTCAACCTTTGGCTCGGTCTATGGGTCAAATGGCTCGGCCATCATAAGGTACAGGTCTGGACAGAGGTTTAGGTGTTGAGTAGTGGTCGTAGCAAGGTGGTGGCGGCGGCTCAAGGTGCTGGTAGTGATGGAAAATGGAGTGGTGATCAACTAGGTGCCCGGTTATGCATTGTTTTGGACATTGTTTGCATTTTTGGTGAAGTTTGGCTTCAAGGAGGGTTCAGCCATGGTCTAACCTGAAGTGGTGGGTGGTGATGATGCCAAGGAGGAGTGGTATGGGATGATGGTTGTGGCTATGGTGAGGAGGCCATGCAAATAGAAGAGAGAAACAAGACAAAATTATGAAAAAAATGGAAGAAAAAGTGCAAATGAGGAGGCCATTACCAAGGAAGTTTGAAGAAGCCATGAGAATGAGAAGTGCTGAGTTGTTTTTCACGCGAAATGTAATAAAACACATGGCCAAAACAGAAGAATTGGACAGCAAAAATGAATTAAAGTGAAGGGTATGGCATTTGAAAAGTTTTGAAGGTGAAAGGACTTATGTTTTGCATTTTTTTAAAAACCTTTGGTATTTCCTTTTCTCTTTGATTTTATAAAAAAAAACAACTCAGAAATATACTTTGCAAACCGAAACCAAGTAAAAATATAAGAAAATAAATAACTAATTTAAAAGAAAATATGAAAAGAATGAAAGAAATTGCTTAAAAATACAAAACAGTGTCAAGAAATTACAAATAAATCATTACTAGTCTTTGAAAAATATCAAATTCATTTTAAAAATATTATGAAGTGAAAATTTGAAATAAAATAATTTATGTATCATTTTCAAAATAAAATAAATAATTAAATTGGAAAAAAATAGAAAAAGGAAAAAAAAGAAATTGTTTAAAAATAGCAAACGGGAGATAAAAAGTACAAGAAATTTACCAATGGCTTTGGAAAATTATTTACTTCATTTTAAAAATATTATAAGACAAAAAAATACATACAATAACATATTAACACATATTAAAATAAAATATGACAAGGAAAATATAATTTTTATAATTTAAAATAACCAAAATTGCTAAATAACTCAAATTGTACTCAATATTGAAATAGACATAACCTTCACAATTTAAATCCGTTTCCAGCGAAACGAAAAGCAGTATTCATGTTATTAAATCTATTTTCGTAATAAAAGATAAAATTTAGAAATTTAAATATTTAAATTTGAAATTTAAAAGTCAAAGTTTGACTAATTTGACCAGAAATCCACTTTTCAGTAAAATATCCAATTTATACAAGTTTGAAACTATAATTCACATAAAATCAACATTTATATTTAAAACAACATAGCTTATTCATTTTAATGAATAAAATAAAAATTTTAAATCTAATTTCAAACAAAATAATCAAAATAAACAATTAAAATAAATCACAAAATTCAAGGTTGTTACACTCTCCCCCACTCAAAACTTTTTGTCCCCGAAAAGGAATGAGGTACGGGAAAGCACAGAAAAGATAGAAATGAAATAAGATTAAGACAAGGCGACCAGAAGATTGAGATTATACGTGATAACTATTGTTGTAGGTAAGTTTAACAAGGTGGAGATGATCTTTCCAAGATTCTCCAAAATCAAGAACACAAGCATGCAAAAATAGATTCAAAATGAGTACCAAAGATTATCAAAGATTATAGAAAGATTTATTAACAGAAAGATTATAGAAAGATGCATATACCAGTCTATAGCAAGATAAGGACAACCAGAAGATAGTTTGAAAAACAGAATAAGGAAATAAATTTGAAAGCATGGAAATTTCAACTTAAATAGAGAACAAATCTTTACACAAGTTAAATAAATCTTAACTATCTCAAATTTCATTATCTTATTATCCAATCATCTTAAATTAGCAATTTTTAAAACCATGGTTTTGAAAAATAATCATTTATTACACTCACAATGTACTTAATGAATTTTATTCTTCTTTATTCCTAATTAAAATTAAAATTATTCCTCTCAATATATTTATCACTTATGTTAAATATACTTACACTTATTATAACTGCTTTCTTTTATTCTTAGTTCTTTTAACAATATTTTATTGTAAGTTATTCAATTACCCTTTAAAATTTAAGTGTATAACATTTATTGTAACCACTCAAATTTCATTTATAAAATCTTTTTATATTGCATATTATCCAATTACGTTGTTAACTTCTGAAATTAAGGTAAGTTATATTTGAATGCAATTGTATTATACAAATAAAACTTTCCAATTAAATCATTTCATCCTTGAATATTCATCCAAAATTTTGTTTTTCTTTTATAATTGAATTTAAGAATTAAATTTCTGATTTCTTCAAACCATTTAGAGATAAATAAATGTATGTACATAACTTATCAAATCAAATTTAAATCATATGTCTATATATATTATAAATCAAGTCGCATTTTAGAAATTCAAATCAATTTGATTTCCTAAAACAAAGCTGTAGTAAGACTACAGGGCGGTCTCTTCATTTCAAAACTCGAAAATGAATGTCGATGATGCAGCGGTCATCACCAAAGTTATTATCCAGCGACAAAGAGAACAGCACTAATTTTTTTTATACTTTTAAAATTCTTTGAAAAAAAATTTCTATTCAAAAATACTCTAAATAATATAACCTTTTAAAACTTTAAACACAAGGTTTGAAACCATCAGAAATTAAATTCTTAAATTTCTTGTTCTAAATTGATTTCAGTTCCCAAATCTATATATAAACAACTATTTTTAAATTCATTTATAGAACAATAAATGATAAATCAAGCATTATCACTTCAAATAATCAATTTAAATCAGTTTATTAAGTTCCATAAACTTATATATCAAAATTTATTTCATTAACCAAATTTTAAAATAATATTGTATCAATTTGTTCTGTCAAAGTGTTTTGAAAATCTTATCGATAGCGTTGATCAGACGAATCGATCAGAAAACCAATTCAACATCAACTCAAATAACACAATATATAAATATTTTAATTTTAAATATCCGTTTACAAATACCTATACAGGAATAGATTTTCAAAGAAAGATAGAGATTCAAATTTTGATTAACTCAAATCAAAGGAAACTCTGTTTTAAGAATAAGTTGGAAACAAGGATGACATGATTAAATAACAGATAGGAAGATGGATAAGCTTATATAAATCGCAGGCAACCTTTACTGGATTAACCGTGACTTAAAGAATAAGATCGATGTGGATTTTCTGGGGTAAATCTACATTCGACCTCAAGATATAGAGTTTGGGATAATAAGAGATACTAGCATTTAAACCAAGGATAGATATAAATTCTCTGGTGAATAGATGCTAATTGTAAAGGAGTTTCACCCTTTTACAATTCAATTTTTGAGATTTGGCGGGACTGCTAACTCATTATAAAGATCATTTTGAAGTGGAGTTATGGGATACTCCAGAACGAAAATAAGATGAATAGTGAGGGACATGAATGGATTTTGGAACCGCAGGGAACATTCCAAAATTCAAAGAAAACCGAATTGAAAAAGAAGGAATTCAAGCTCGAATAAAAGTGATTCTGGAATTAAATCTACTCTATATACTGAGTTTTGCCTAAAATTAGAGCTCTGATAGCAGCTGTAACATCCCGATATTTTCAACCATTCGCATCCGCACATGTTGGACTTGAATTGCTTAAAATACCGCGTTGTAAATAAAAATTTGGCAAATCTCATAATGTACGGTAAATAATAAATCATAGATCACAGACACAGAATATATCATAATGCAGCGGAAGTAAATGAAATAGTAGTTCATTAAGCTACTATATAAATATATCAGATTTAAATAAAATACAACAGAAGAAAATAAAGTACAACAGAAGTCTCAAGATGACAACCAAGTACAAGCTGAATAGAACAACAGAACTGGAATAAATAAAACAAGAAAAGCATATAATATCCAGCGATTCCAATCTCCAAAAAGTGGATTCCAAATCTGTTAATAACTCAGGCTGACCCGAGCTTAAATAAAAAAAAAACACTCGACTCAGGACATACATACTTATACAATGTAAACCAACTCAAGTGAACTGTAGCAAAGGTATAAGTAACTTAGGAGATGCTTCGGATCGCCCATCCTCTAAGGATCCGTTAAACTATTTATTATATATTAATATACACTATATACAGTAGTGTCTAATCAGTAAAGTATAATCATATAGAAAATAGCGTTAAGGGGATGGTGAACCTTAACGCGGTCAGATCTTTAAACCAAAATCGTAGTAGGCTCGATATAAGGAACATATGACAAGGCACACGAGGCAATGCCAGTGTGGATACACCGTTTGCACTCCCGGACCGGTGGTGACGGCAAGCCAGCAGCTTCCGCCCACCTCGAGACATAACCCGAATCAAAGTGGCGCCACCAAATCGAATCACAAAAGTAATAGAATGGTTTTCGAAGAAGCATGCTCGATAAAAGGGTGAGACCCTTTGTGTAGCCCTGTATAGCTCCTATTTTAGTCATAATTAGGCCATCCATCAGCGTTCTCTTACTTCATTCCAGTAGCGTTCGCCAACCAACCTACTTCGTTCTGGAATCTCCACTGTATACACAGTTGTCAAAGTGGTTTTTGGTATCGACAGAGAGTATGCCAGATATCCGATCCCGGTCTCTTTGCCAACCAATCATTATTATAACCCGTGGTTATAACTTTAAAATAATATTTTACTTCAAATAGAATATCATTTCCAATTCAAATCTTTATCAAAATAAAGATCAATCATTTACAAACCATTTTAATATATCAAAATATCATATCTTCTCAAAACTTCATTTCAAATCATTTCAATATATCAAAAATATCATATCTTTTCAAAACTTCATTTCAAACTATTTTAATATATCAAAAATATCATATCTTCTCAAAACTTCACTTCAAATCATTTCAATATATCAAAAATACCATATCTTTCAAACTTCATTTTCAAATCATTTTAATATATCAAAATATCATATTTTTCCCAAACTTCATTTAAACCCTTTAAAAGTGTAAGTATTATTCTTTCAATTCAAGTATTCAATTTCCAAAGTTTCGAACCATTCTGAGTTCGTTTACTAAGTCAAAAAACCATAATTATTAAAATTTCAGCATTTCACAGCATATAGAAAAAAGCTATTATAAGTTATACTTGAAAACATTTTTAATTCAGCAAAAACAGCATTTAAAACTGCTGTTAAAAACTCAGTTTTAGTTAAGTTTAGTTCAAAACAGCAAAGGCAGCATTTTTCAGAAAATGTTGTAATAGCTCAAGTTCAAGTGTAGAGTTTTTTTATTAGTTTCAGCAAGGACAACAGACTACTACAGCAATTACAGAACTGTGTTCAATTTTTAACCTATAAGTTCAACTACAATTACTACAACATTTCAGAAATACTATAATAGCTCCTTTACTAAGTTTTAGTTAAATTCAGAAACCATAGCATTTCTGAATGCTATTAATAGTGAATTCCAGATTTTAGTGTATTTCAAGCAAATAAATAACTTCATTTTAAACTCTTTAAACATTTAAAAATCATAATTTAGCATTAAAAATGTTTATTAACATATCATTAAACATGTTGATTTTTATAACCAATTTCTTATAAATAAATCCAAATTTCAATAATTCCACTTATTAGTTCAAGTGTATAATTTCCTTTCTTCACTTTTGAACAAATAAACTTGACACTTAAGATTTAAATTACCATTTCACAAATTTAACTAAATTTCCAATTTATTTAATTAATTTAAATCTTTAATTAAAACTCAAATTTCACATTTCCAAGTCAAGTTATATTTTAAAATTTCACTTTTAAGCATTCATTTATTTAACCACTTAAATTCATAGAAAAATCAATAATACTTTAATAAATCACCTAAATTCAAATTTAAATTAAATTATCAAAAAATTTACATTTTTAAACCACTTAAAATTTTATTTATAAATTAAATGTCTTTTTTAAAAGCCAACGTCCAATTTCCAAATTTAAGTTATATTTCAAAAATTCTATTTAATCATTTAATTATTCAACATTTTTAACTTATAGAAAAATAAAAATTTCTTTATTTTAAAACATTTCAAAATCTATTTAAATCAAATCTCATAAAATTATATTTTAAAAATACTTAAAAATATCCAAAAACACTTTATAAAATAACCATGGGTCTTTATATAGTTTTCTAACCTAGGTCAAGTGATACGGATATGTATCATTTCAATCCACTGTTTAATAAGAAAAATCCGGGTTCTATCATTTCAAACTCGCAATCCCAAGTTAAATAAATTAAATAAAAACCGTTCACGCTATCATTTCAGCCCATAACGATTTTTGCCTATCCTAAAGTCCGTTCGGGTATGTATTATTTCAACCCATGGTGATTTCTAATCTGCAGGGAACTTGCAGTGTGATAAACAGATATAAATGAACAGTAACAACATATATATAATAACAGACGATATGACATGAAATTTAACAGGTTTAACATCATATATAAATAATCACAGGCAGTTATACATCATATGATTTTCTACACATTCAATTGTTGTTATTTCACAACTGCATAAGTATAAACGTCGTGTGAGTTTTACTCACCTTTATGGCTGGAGATTGCAATGCAAATGGCACAACGGATTCCAGAACGCACGATGACATAACAATAGGCTCAAGTGGGAAGAGATCCAAGTTAGAACTTGTGTTACAACCCAAAACAAAACAAAATAATATTACAACTCAACACAACATTGAATAGGAAGAACTTTGAAATAAAAAGAGATATGGATGTCGAATCTTTTGCCTTATTTTCTACAATGCTTTGCACGGCCTAGGAGTTTATTTAGGTCATGTTTGACATGGATTTGGCTCAGGTTTGAACATAGGAATGCATGGCATAAAGGCTAGAACATGTGGAGGAAGTTACAACATAAGAATATCAAGAGACTAGGCAACATAGTGGAGTTTGGTTCAACTTTTGGCTTAGTCTATGGGTCAAATGGCTCGGACATCATCAGGTACAGGTCTGGACAGAGGTTTAGGTGGTGAGTAGTGGAGGTATCAAGGTGATCGTGGCGGCTCAAGGTGGTGGTGGTGGTGATGGAAAATGGAGTGGTGATCAACTAGGTGCGCGACTATGCATTGTTTTGGACATTGTTTGCATTTTTGGTGAAGTTTGGCTTCAAGGAGGGTTCGGCCATGGTCTAAACTGAAGTGGTGGGTGGTGATGATGCCAGTGAGGAGTGGTATGGGATGGTGGTCGTGGCTATGGTCAGGAGGCCATGCAAATAGAAGAGAGAAACAAGAAAAAAGTATGAAAAAAATGGAAGAAAAAGTGCAAAAAGAGGAGGCCATTACCAAGGAAGTTTGAAGAACCATGAGAATGAGAAGTGCTGAGTTGTTTTTCACATGAAAAGTAATAAAATACACGGCCAAAACTGAAGAAGTGGACAGCAAAAATGAATTAAAGTGCAGGTTATGGCATTTGAAAAGTTTTGATGGTGAAAGGACTTATGTTTTGTACTTTTTTTAAAACCTTTGGTATTTCCTTCTCTTTGATTTTATAAAAAAAAATAACTCAGAAATATACTTTACAAACTGAAACCAAGTAAAAATATAAGAAAATAAATAATTAATTTTTAAGAAAATGTAAAAAGAATGAAAGAAATTACTTAAAAATACAAAAAACAATGTCCAGAAATTACAAATAAATCATTACTAGTCTTGGAAAAATATCCACTTCATTTTAAAAATATTATGAAGTGAAAATTTGAAATAAAATAATTTATTTATCATTTTCAAAATAAGATAAATAATTAAATTGGAAGAAAATAGAAAAAGGAAAAAAAAGAATTTGTTTAAAGATAGCAAACAGGACATAAAAATTACAAGAAATTTACCAATGGCTTTGGAAAATTATTTACTTCATTTTAAAAATATTATAAGACAAAAATATACATACAATAACATATTAACACATATTAAAATAAAATATGACAAGGAAAATATAATTTTTATGATTTAAAATAACCAAAATTGCTAAATAACTCAAATTGTGCTCAATATTGAAATATACATAACTTTCACAATTTAAATCCGTTTCCAACGAAACCAAAAGCAGTATTCATGTGATTAAATCTATTTTCATAATAAAAGATAAAATTTAAGAATTTAAATATTGAAATTTGAAATTTAAAAGTCAAAGTTTGACTAATTTGACCAGAAATCCACTTTTCAGTAAAATATCCAATTTATACAAGTTTGAAACTATAATTCACATAAAATCAACATTTATATTTAAAATAACATAACTTATTCATTTTAACAAATAAAATAAATTTTTTAAATCAAATTTCAAATAAAATAATCAAAATAAACAATTAAAATAAATCACAAAATTCAGGGTTGTTACACTCTACCCCACTCAAAACTTTTCATCCCCGAAAAGGAACGAGATACGGGAAAGGACAGAAAAGATAGAAATGAAATAAGATTAAGACAAGGTGACCAGAATATTGAGATTATACCTGATAACTGTTGTTATAGGTAAGTTTAACATGGTGGAGATGATCTTTTCAAGATTCTCCAAAATCAAGAACACAAGCACGCAAAAATAGATTCAAAATGAGTACCAAAGATTATCAAATATTATAGAAAGATTTCTAAACATAAAGATTATAGCAAGATGCCTATACCAGTCTATAGAAAGGTAAGGATGATAAGGACAACCAAAAGATAGTTTGAAAAACAAAATAAGGAAATAAATTTGAAAGCATGGAAATTTCAACTTAAATAGAGAATAAATCTTTACACAAGTTAAATAAATCTTAACTATCTCAAATTTCATTATCTTATTATCCAATCATCTTAAATTAACAATTTTTAAAACCATGGTTTTGAAAAATAATCATTTATGACACTCACAATATGCTTAATAAATTTTATTTTTCTTTATTCCTAATTAAAATCAAATTTATTCCTCTCAATATATTTATCACTTATGTTAAATATATTTACACTTATTATAACTGCTTTCTTTTATTCTTAGTTCTTTCAACATTATTTTATTGTAAGTTATTCAATTACCCTTTATTATATTTACCTCTGTTAATCATTTTATAATTAAAATTTAAGTGTATAACATTTATTATAACCACTCAAATTTCATTTATAAATCTTTTTATATTGTATATTATCCAATTTCATTGTTAACTTCTGAAATTAAGGTAACTTATATTTGAATGCAATTGTATTATACAAATAAAAATTTCCAATTAAATCATTTCATCCTTGAATATTCATCCAAAATTTTGATTTTCTTTTTATAATTGAATTTAAGAATTAAATTTCTGATTTCTTCAAACCATTTAGGGATAAATAAATGTATGTACATAACTTATCAAATAAAATTTAAATCATATGTCTATATATATTATAAATCAAGTCATATTTTAGAAATTCAAATCAATTTGATTTCCTAAATCAAAGCTGTAGCAAGACTGCAGGGCGGTCTCTTCATTTCGAAACTCGAAAATCAATGTCGATGATGCCGCGGTCATCACCAAAGTTATTTTCCAACGACAAAGAGAAGAGCACTAATTTTTTTTAAACTTTTAAAAGTCTTTGAAAATAAATTTCTATTCAAAAACACTATAAATAATATAACCTTTTAAAACTTTAAACAGAAGGTTTGAAACCATCGAAAATTAAATTCTCAAATTTCTTGTTCTAAATTCATTTCAGTTCCCAAATCAATATATAAACAACTATTTATAAATTCATTTATAGAACAATAAATGATAAATCAAGCATTATCACTTCAAATAATCAATTTAAATCAGTTTATTAAGTTCCATAAACTTATATATCAAAATTTATTTCATTAACCAAATTTTAAAATAATATTGTGTCAGTTTGTTCTGTCAAAGTGTTTTGGAAATCTTATCGATAGCGTTGATCAGACGAATCGATCAGAAACCCAATTCAACATCAATAACTCAGACAACACAATATATAAACATTTTAATTTTAAATATCAGTTTACAAATACACTATGTAGGAATAGATTTTCAAAGAAAGATAGAGATTCAAATTTTGATTAACTCAAATCGAAGGAAATTCTGTTTTAAAAATAAGTTGGAAACAAGGATGACATGATTAAATAACAGAATAGGAAGATGGATAAGCTTATATAAATCGCGGGCAACCTTAACCGGATCAACCGTGACTTAAAGAATAAGATCGATGTGGATTTTCTGGGGTAAATCTACATTCGACCTCAAGAGATAGAGTTTGGGATAATAAGAGATACTAGCATCTAAATCAAGGATAGATACAAATTTTTTGGTGAATCGATGCTAATTGTAAAGGAGTTTCACCCTTTTACAATTCAATTTTTAAGATTTGGCGGGACTGCTAACTCATTATAAAGATCATTTTGAAGTGGAGTTATGGGATACTCCATTACCAAAAGAAGATGAATAGTGAGGGACATGAATGGATTTTGGAACCGCGGGGAACATTCCAAAATTCAAAGGAAACCGAATTGAAGAAGAAGGAATTCAAGCTCGAACGAAAGTGATTCTGAAATTAAATCTACTCTATATATTGAGTTTTTCCTAAAACCAGAGCAATGATACCAGCTGTAACAGCTCGATATTTTCAACCATTCGCAGCCGCACATGTCGGACTTGAATTGCTCAAAATACCGCGTTGTAAATAAAAATTTGGCAAATCTCATAATATACAGTAAATAATAATCACAGATCACAGAAATAGAGTATATAATAATGCAGCGGAAGTAAATGAAATAGTAGTTCATGAAGCTACTATATAAATATATCAGAGTTAAATAAAATACAACAGAAGAAACTAAAGTACAACAGAAGTCTCAAGATGACAACCAAGTACAAGCTGAATAGAACAACAGAACTGGAATAGAGAAAACTAGATAAGCATATAATCTCCAGCGATTCCAATCTCCAGAAAGTGGATTCCAAATCTGTGAATAACTCAGGCTGACCCGAGCGTAAATAAAAATACAAACACTCGAGTCAGGACATACATACTTATACAATGTAAACCAACTAAGGTGAACTGTAGCAAAGGTACAAGTAACTTAGAAGATGCTTGGGACCGCCCATCCTCTAAGGATCCGTTAAACTATTTATTATATAGTAATATACGCTATATACAGTAGTGTCTAATCAGTAAAGTATAATCATATAGAAAATAGCGTTAAGGGGATGGTGAACCTTTACGCGGTCGGATCTTTAAACCAAAATCGTAGTGGGATCGATATAAGGAACATATGACAAGGCACGCGAGGCAATGCCAGGGTGGATACACCGTTTGCACTCCCGGACCGGTGGTGACGGCAAGCCAGCAGCTTCCGCCCACCTCGAGACATACCCCGAATCAAAGTGGCGCCACCAAATGGAATCACAAAAGTAATAGAATGGTTTTCGAAGAAGCATGCTCGATAAAAGGGTGCGACCCTTTGTATAGCCCGGTATAGCTCCTGTTTTAGTCATAATTAGGCCATCCATCAGCGTTCTCTTACGTCATGCCAGTAGCGTTCGCCAACCAACCTACTTCGTTCTGGAATCTCCACTGCGTACACAGTTGTCAAAGTGGTTTTCGGTATCGATAGAGAGTATGCCAGATATCCGATCCCGGTCTCTTTGCCAACCAATCGTTATTATAACCCGTGGTTATAACTTTAATATAATATTTTACTTCAAATAGAATATCATTTCCAATTCAAATCTTTATCAAAATAAAGATCAATCATTTACAAACCATTTTAATATATCAAAATATCATATCTTCAAAACTTCATTTCAAATCATTTCAATATATCAAAAATATCATATCTTTCCAAAACTTCATTTCAAACTATTTTAATATATCAAAAATATCATATCTTCTCAAAACTTCACTTCAAATCATTTCAATATATCAAAAATATCATATCTTTCAAACTTCATTTTCAAATCATTTTAATATATCAAAATATCATATTTTTCCAAAACTTCATTTAAACCCTTTAAAAGTGTAATTATTATTCTTTCAATTTAAGTATTCAATTTTCAAAGTTTCGAGCCATTCTGAGTTCGTTTACTAAGTCAAAAACCATATTTATTAAAATTTCAGCATTTCACAGCATACAGAAAAAAGCTATTATAAGTTATACACGAAAACATTTTAATTCGGCAAAGACAGCATTTAAAACTGCTGTTAAAAACTCAGTTTTAGTTAAGTTTAGTTCAAAACAGCAAAGGCAGCATTTTCTAGAAAATGTTGTAATAGCTCAGGTTCAAGTGTAGAGTTTTTTATTAGTTTCAGCAAAGACAGCAGACTACTACATCAATTACAGAACTGCTATAATAGGCCTGAGTTCAATGTTTAACATATAAGTTCAACTATAGCCACTACAGCATTTCAGAAATGTTATAATAGCTCTTTTTACTTAGGTTTAGTTAAATTCAGAAACCATAGATTTCTGAATGCTATTAAAAGTGAATTTCAGATTTTAGTGTATTTCCAGCAAATAAATAACTTCATTTTAAACTCTTTAAACATTTTAAAAATCATAATTTAACATTAAAAATGTTTATTAACATATCATTAAACATATTGATTTTTATAACCAATTTCTTATAAATAAATCCAAATTTCAATAATTCCACTTATTAGTTCAAATGTGTAATTTCCTTTCTTCACTTTTCAACAAATAAACTTAACACTTCAGATTTAAATTACCATTTCACAAATTTAACTAAATTTCCAATTTATTTAATTAATTTAAATTTTTAATTAAAACTCAAATTTCACATTTCCAAGTCAAGTTATATTGTAAAATTTCACTTTTAAGCATTCATTTATTTAACCACTTAAGTTCATAGAAAAATCAATAATACTTTAATAAATCACCTAAATTCAAATTTAAATCAAATTATCATAAAATTTTCATTTTTAAACCACTTAAAATTTTATTTAAAACTTAAATGTCATTTTTAAAAGCCAAAGTCCAAATTTCCAAATTTAAGTTATATTTCAAAAATTCTATTTAATCATTTAATTATTCAACATTTTTAACTTATAGAAAAATCAAAATTTCTTTATTTTAAAACATCTCAAAATCTATTTAAATCAAATTTCATAAAATTATATTTTAAAAATACTTAAAATATCCAAAAACACTTTATAAAATTACCACGGGTCTTTATATAGTTTTCAAACCTAGGTCAAGTGATACAGATATGTATCATTTCAATCCGTAGTTTAAAATGAAAAATCAGGGTTCTATCATTTCAAACCCGCAATCCCAAGTTAAATAAATTAAATAAAAACCATTCAGGCTATCATTCCAGCGCATAATGATTTTTTCCTATTCTAATGTCCGTTCGAGTATGTATTATTTCAACCCATAGTGATTTCTAATCTACAGAGAACTTACAGTGCGATAAACAGATTTAAATGAACAGTAACAACATATATATATATAATAACAGACGATATGACATGAAATTTAACAGGTTTAACATCGTATATAAATAATCACAGGCAGTTATACATCATATGATTTTCTACACATTCAATTGTTGTTGTTTCACAACTGCATAAGTATAAACGTCGTGTGAGGTTTACTCACCTTTATGGCTGGAGACTGCAATACAAATGGCACAACGGATTCCAGAACGCACGATGACATAACAATAGGCTCAAGTGGGAAGAGATCCAAGTTTAGAACTTGTGTTACAACCCAAAACAAAACATAATAATATTACAACTCAACACAACATTGAGTAGGAATAACTTTGAAGTAAAAAGAGATATGAATGTCAAATCTTTTGCCTTGTTTTCTACAATGATTTGCACGGCCTAGGGGTATATTTAGGTCAGGTTTGAAATGGCTTTGGCTCAGGTTTGAACATAAGAATGCACGGCATAAAGGCTAGAACATGTGGAGGAAGTTACAACATAAGAATATCAAGAGACTAGGCAACATAGTGGAGTTTGGTTCAACTTTTGGCTCGGTCTATGGGTCAAATGGCTTGGCCATCATCAGGTACAGGTCTGGATAGAGGTTTAGGTGGTGAGTAGTGGTGGTAGCAAGGTGGTGGCGGCGGCTCAAGGTGGTGGTGGTGGTGATGGAAAATGGAGTGGTGATCAACTAGGTGCTCGGCTATGCATTGTTTTGGACATTGTTTGCATTTTTGGTGAAGTTTGGCTTCAAGGAGGGTTCGGCCATGGTCTAACCTGAAGTGATGGGTGGTGATGATGCTAAGGAGGAGTGGTATGGGATGGTGGCCATGGCTATGGTGAGGAGGCCATGCAAATAAAAGAGAGAAACAAGACAAAAGTATGAAAAAAAAAGGAAGAAAAAGTGCAAAAAGAGGAGGCCATTACCAAGGAAGTTTAAAGAATCCATGAGAATGAGAAGTGCTGAGATGTTTTTCACATGAAAAGTAATAAAATACATGGCCAAAACTGAAGAAGTGGACAGAAAAAATGAATTAAAGTGAAGGTTATGACATTTGAAAAGTTTTGAAGGTGAAAGGACTTATGTTTTGCACTTTTTTAAAAACCTTTGGTATTTCCTTTTCTCTTTGATTTTATAAAAACAAAATAACTCAGAAATATACTTTACAAACCGAAACCAAGTAAAAATATAAGAAAATAAATAATTAATTTTAAATATAAAAAGAATGAAAGAAATTACTTAAAAATACAAAACAGTGTCCAGAAATTACAAATAAATCATTACTAGTCTTGGGAAAATATCCACTTCATTTTAAAAATATTATGAAGTGAAAATTTGAAATAAAATAATTTATTTATCATTTTCAAAATAAAATAAATAATTAAATTGGAGAAAAATAGAAAAAGGAAAAAAAGAAATTGTTTAAAAATAGCAAACAGGACATAAAAATTACAAGAAATTTACCAATGGCTTTGGAAAATTATTTACTTCATTTTAAAAATATTATAAGACAAAAATATACATAAAATAAAATATTAACACATATTAAAATAAAATATGACAAGGAAAATATAATTTTTATAATTTAGAATAACCAAAATTGCTAAATAACTCAAATTGTACTCAATATTGAAATATACATAACTTTCACAATTTAAATCCGTTTCCAATGAAACGAAAAGCAGTATTCATGTTATTAAATTTATTTTCATAATAAAAGATAAAATTTAAGAATTTAAATATTTAAATTTGAAATTTAAAAGTCAAAGTTTGACTATTTTGACCAGAAATCCACTTTTCAGTAAAATATCCAATTTATACAAGTTTGAAATTATAATTCACATAAAATCAACATTTATATTTAAAATAACATAACTTATTCATTTTAATAAATAAAATAAAATTTTTTAATCAAATTTCAAATAAAATAATCAAAATAAAAAATTTAAATAAATCACAAAATTCAGGGTTGTTACACTCTCCCACACTCAAGACTTTTCGTCCCCAAAAAGGAATGAGGTAAGGGAAAGCACAGAAAAGATAGAAATGAAATAAGATTAAGACAAGATGACCAGAAGATTGAAATTATAACTGATAACTGTTGTTATAGGTAAGTTTAACAAGGTGGAGATAATCTTTCCAAGATTCTCCAAAATCAAGAACACAAGCACGCAAAAATAGATTCAAAATGAGTACCAAAGATTATCAAAGATTTTTGAAAGATTTCTAAACAGAAAGATTATAGAAAGATGCATATACCAGTCTATAGAAAGATAAGGATGATAAGGACAACCAAAAGATAGTTTGAAAAAAAAATAAGGAAATAAATTTGAAAACATGGAAATTTCAACTTAAATAGAGAATAAATCTTTACACAAGTTAAATAAATCTTAACTATCTCAAATTTCATTATCTTATTATCCAACCATCTTAAATTAACAATTTTCAAAACCATGGTTTTGAAAAATAATCATTTATTACACTCACAGTGTACTTAATAAATTTTATTCTTCTTTGTTCCTAATTAAAATTAAAATTATTCCTCTCAATATATTTATCACTTATGTTGAATATACTTACACTTATTATCTGCTTTCTTTTATTCTTAGTTCTTTTAACATTACTTTATTGTAAGTTATTCAATTACCCTTTATTATATTTACCTCTGTTAATTATTTTATAATTAAAATTTAAGTGTATAACATTTATTATAACCACTCAAATTTCATTTATAAAATCTTTTTATATTGTATATTATCCAATTACATTGTTAACTTCTGAAATTAAGGTACGTTATAATTGAATGCAATTGTATTATACAAATAAAACTTTCCAATTAAATCATTTCATCCTTGAATATTCATCCAAAATTTTGATTTTCTTTTTATAATTGAATTTAAGAATTAAATTTCTGATTTCTTCAAACCATTTAGAGATAAATAAATGTATGTACATAACTTATCAAATCAAATTTAAATCATATGTCTATATATATTATAAATCAAGTCATATTTTAGAAATTCAATTCAATTTGATTTCCCAAAATAAAGCTGTAGAAAGACTACGAGGCGGTCTCTTCATTTCGAAACTCGAAAATGAATGTCGATGATGCCGTGGTCATCACCGAAGTTATTTTCTAGCGGCAAAGAGAAGAGCACTAATTTTTTTAAACTTTTAAAATTCTTTGAAAACAAATATATATTCAAAAATACTTTAAATAATATAACCTTTCAAAACTTTAAACACAAGGTTTGAAACCATCGGAAATTAAATTCTCAAATTTCTTGTTCTAAATTCATGTCAGTTCCCAAATCAATATACAAACAACTATTTATAAATTCATTTATAGAACAATAAATGATAAATCAAGCATTATCACTTCAAATAATCAATTTAAATCAGTTTATTAATTTCCATAAACTTATATATCAAAATTTATTTCATTAACCAAATTTTAAAATAATATTGTGTTAGTTTGTTCTATCAAAGTGTTTTGGAAATCTTATCGATAGCGTTGATCAGACGAATCGATCAGAAACCCAATTCAACATCAATAACTCAAACAACACAATATATAAACATTTTGATTTTAAATATCAGTTTACAAATACACTATATAGGAATAGGTTTTCAAAGAAAGATAGAGATTCAAATTTTGATTAACTCAAATCAATGGAAATTCTGTTTGAAAAATAAGTTGGAAACAAGGATGACATGATTAAATAACAGAATAGGAAGATGGATAAGCTTATATAAATCGCGGGCAACCTTAATCGGATCAACCATGACTTAAAGAATAAGATCGATGTGGATTTTCTGGGGTAAATCTACATTCGACCTCAAGAAATAGAGTTTGAATAATAAGAGATACTAGCATCTAAACCAAGGATAGATATAAATTCTCTGGTGAATCGATGCTAATTGTAAAGGAGTTTCACCCTTTTACAATTCAATTTTTGAGATTTGGCGGGACTGCTAACCCATTATAAAGATCATTTTGAAGTGGAGTTATGGGATACTCCATTACCAAAAGAAGATGAATAGTGAGGGACATGAATGGATTTTGGAACCGCAGGGAACATTCCAAAATTCAAAGGAAACCGAATTGAAGAAGAAGGAATTCAAGCTCGAATGAAAATGATTCTGAAAGTAAATCTACTCTATATATTGGGTTTTTCCTAAAACCAGAGCAATGATACCAGCTGTAACAGCTCGATATTTTCAACCATTCGCAGCCGCACATGTCGGACTTGAATTGCTCAAAATACCGCGTTGTAAATAAAAATTTGGCAAATCTCATAATATACAGTAAATAATAATCACAGATCACAGACATAGAGTATATAATAATGCAGCGGAAGTAAATGAAATAGTAGTTCATGAAGCTACTATATAAATATATCAGAGTTAAATAAAATACAACAGAAGAAACTAAAGTACAACAAAGTCTCAAGATGACAACCAAGTACAAGCTGAATAGAACAACAGAACTGGAATAGAGAAAACTAGATAAGCATATAATCTCCAGCGATTCCAATCTCCAGAAAGTGGATTCCAAATCTGTGAATAACTCAGGCTGACCCGAGCGTAAATAAAAATACAAACACTCGAGTCAGGACATACATACTTATACAATGTAAACCAACTCAAGTGAACTGTAGCAAAGGTACAAGTAACTTAGAAGATGCTTGGGACCGCCCATCCTCTAAGGATCTGTTAAACTATTTATTATATAGTAATATACACTATATACAGTAGTGTCTAATCAGTAAAGTATAATTATATAGAAAATAGCGTTAAAGGGATGGTGAACCTTAACGCGGTCGGATCTTTAAACCAAAATCGTAGTAGGCTCGATATAAGGAACATATGACAAGGCACACGAGGCAATGCCAGGGTGGATTCACCGTTTGCACTCCCGGACCGGTGGTGACGGCAAGCCAGCAGTTTCCGCCCACCTCGAGACATACCCCGAATCAAAGTGGCGCCAACAAATCGATCACAAAAGTAATAGAATGGTTTTCGAAGAAGCATGCTCGATAAAAGGGTGCGACCCTTTGTGTAGCCCGGTATAGCTCCTGTTTTAGTCATAATTAGGTCATCCATCAGCGTTCTCTTACTTAATTCCAGTAGCGTTCGCCAACCAACCTACTTCGTTCTGAAATCTCCACTGCGTACACAGTTCTCAAAGTGGTTTCGGTATCGACAGAGAGTATGCCAGATATCTGATCCCGGTCTCTTTGCCAACCAATCGTTACTATAACCCGTGGTTATAACTTTAAAATAATATTTTATTCAAATAGAATATCATTTCCAATTCAAATCTTTATCAAAATAAAGATCAATCATTTACAAACCATTTTAATATATCAAAATATCATATCTTCTCAAAACTTCATTTCAAATCATTTCAATATATCAAAAATATCATATCTTTCCAAAACTTTATTTCAAACTATTTTAATATATCAAAAATATCATATCTTCTCAAAACTTCACTTCAAATCATTTCAATATATCAAAAATATCATATCTTTCAAACTTCATTTTCAAATCATTTTAATATATCAAAATATCATATTTTTCCAAAACTTCATTTAAACCCTTTAAAAGTGTAATTATTATTCTTTCAATTCAAGTATTCAATTTCCAAAATTTCGAGCCATTCTGAGTTCGTTTACTAAGTCAAAAACCATATTTATTAAAATTTCAACATTTCACAGCATATAGAAAAAAGCTATTATAAGTTATACTTGAAAACATTTTAATTTAGCAAAGACAACATTTAAAACTGCTGTTAAAAACTCAATTTTAGTTAAGTTTAGTTCAAAACAGCAAAGGCAGCATTTTCCAGAAAATGTTGTAATAGCTCAGGTTCAAGTGTAGAGTTTTTTATTAGTTTCAGCAAAGACAGCAGACTACTACAACAATTACAGAACTGCTATAATAGACCTGAGTTCAATTTTTAACATATAAGTTCAACTACACCCGCTATAGCATTTCAGAAATGCTATAATAGCTCTTTTTACTTAGGTTTAGTTAAATTCAGAAACCATAGCATTTCTGAATGCTATTAAAAGTGAATTCCAGATTTTAGTGTATTTCGAGCAAATAAATAACTTCATTTTAAACTCTTTAAACTTTTTAAAAATCATAATTTAACATTAAAAATGTTTATTAACATATCATTAAACATATTGATTTTTATAACCAATTTCTTATAAATAAATCCAAATTTCAATAATTCCACTTATTAGTTCAAATGTGTAATTTCCTTTCTTCACTTTTCAACAAATAAACTTAACACTTCAGATTTAAATTACCATTTCACAAATTTAACTAAATTTCCAATTTATTTATATAATTTAAATCTTTAATTAAAACTCAAATTTCACATTTCTAAGTCAAGTTATATTGTAAAATTTCACTTTTAAGCATTCATTTATTTAACCACTTAAATTCATAGAAAAATCAATAATACTTTAATAAATCACCTAAATTCAAATTTAAATCAAATTATTATAAAGTTTCATTTTTAAACCATTTAAAATTTTATTTAAAACTTAAATTTCATTTTTAAAAGCCAAAGTCCAAATTTCCAAATTTAAGTTATATTTCAAAAATTCTATTTAATCATTTAATTATTCAACATTTTTAACTTATAGAAAAATCAAAATTTCTTTATTTTAAAACATTTCAAAATCTATTTAAATCAAATTTCATAAAATTATATTTTAAAAATACTTAAAAATATCCAAAAACACTTTGTAAAATAACCACGGGTTTGTATATAAATTTCTAACCTAGGTCAAGTGATACAGATATGTATCATTTCAATCCGCAGTTTAAAAAGAAAAATCTGGGTTCTATCTTTTCAAACCCGCAATCCCAAGTTAAATAAATTAAATAAAAACCGTTCAGGCTATCATTTCGGCCCATAATGGTTTTTTCCTATTCTAAAGTCCGTTCGGGTATGTATTCATTTCAACCCATAGTGATTTCTAATCTTCAGGGAACTTGCAGTGTGATAAACAGATATAAATGAACAGTAACAACATATATATAATAACAGACGATATGGCATGAAATTTAACAGGTTTAACATCGTATATAAATAATAACAGGCAGTTATACATCATATGATTTTCTACACATTCAATTGTTGTTGTTTCACAACTGCATAAGTATAAATGTCGTGTGAGTTTTACTCACCTTTATGACTGGAGATTGCAATACAAATGGCACAACGGATTCCAGAAGGCACGATGACACAACAATAGGCTCAAGTGGGAAGAGATTCAAGTTTAAAACTTGTGTTACAACCCAAAACAAAACAAAATAATATTACAACTCAACACAACATTGAATAGGAATAACTTTGAAATAAAAAGAGATATGAACGTCAAATCTTTTGCCTTGTTTTCTACAATGCTTTGCACGGCCTAGATCGCAAACACATGAACTATGATGGCTTCGATAGTATGAATATGATGACTCATATCATTTAAAGCTTTTAGTTCATCTGCATCTAAGCCACATGCCTTCTCCTTCAAATAATCTCGAGCTGGTTGGAGTGGCTCATTCGTACTATTGCATGTTAGCTTTTTCAAAAGTGGCATAGCTTGATAATACAAATTCTCAATAGAAAAAGACATTGTGAGATATTCGATATGAGCCTTGAACTGGTTTATTTAGGTCAGTTTTGACATGGCTTTGGCTCAGGTTTGAACATAGGACTGCATGGCATAAAGGCTAGAACATGTGGAGGAAGTTAAAACATAAGAATATCAAGAGACTAGGCAACATAGTGGAGTTTGGTTCAACTTTTGGCTCAGTCTATGGGTCAAATGGCTCGGCCATCATTAGGTACAGGTCTAGACAGAGGTTTAGGTGGTGAGTAGTGGTGGTAGCAAGGTGGTGGTGGCGGCTCAAGGTGGTGGTGATGGAAAATGGAGTGGTGATCAACTAGGTGCTCGGCTATGCATTGTTTTGGACATTGTTTGCATTTTTGGTGAAGTTTGGCTTCGAGGATGGTTCGGCCATGGTCTAACCTGAAGTGGTGGGTGGTGATGTTGCCAAGGAGGAGTGGTATGGGATGGTGGTCGTGGCTATGGTGAGGAGGCCATGCAAATAGAAGAGAGAAACAAGATAAAGTATGAAAAAATGGAAGAAAAAGTGCAAAAAGAGGAGGCCATTACCAAGGAAGTTTAAAGAAGCCATGAGAATGAGAAGTGCTGAGTTGTTTTTCACATGAGAAGTAATAAAATCCATGGCAAAAACTGAAGAACTGGACAGCAAAAATGAATTAAAGCGAAGGTTATGGCATTTGAAAAGTTTTGAAGGTGAAATGACTTATGTTTTGCACTTTTTTTAAAACCTTTGGTATTTCCTTTTCTCTTTGATTTTATAAAAACAAAATAACTCAGAAATATACTTTACAAACCGAAACCAAGTAAAAATATAAGAAAATAAATAAATAATTTTAAAGAAAATATAAAAGGAACGAAAGAAATTACTTAAAAATACAAAACGGTGTCCAGAAATTACAAATAAATCACTACTTGTCTTGGAAAAATATCCACTTCACTTTAAAAATATTATGAAGTGAAAATTTGAAATAAAATAATTTATTTTTCATTTTAAAAATAAAATAAATAATTAAATTGGAGAAAAATAGAAAAAGGAAAAAAAGTAAATTGTTTAAAAATAGCAAACAGGACATAAAAATTACAAGAAATTTACCAATGGCTTTGGAAAATTATTTACTTCATTTTAAAAATATTATAAGATAAAAATATACATAAAATAACATATAAACACATATTAAAATAAAATATGACAAGGAAAATATAATTTTTATAATTTAAAATAACCAAAATTGCTAAATAACTCAAATTGTACTCAATAATGAAATATATATAAGATTCACAATTTAAATTCGTTTCCAATGAAACGAAAAGCAGTATTAATGTCATTAAATCTATTTTCATAATAGAAGATAAAATTTAAGAATTTAAATATCTAAATTTGAAATTTAAAAGTCAAAGTTTGACTAATTTGACCAGAAATCCACTTTTTAGTAAAATATCCAATTTATACAAGTTTGAAACCATAATTCACATAAAATCAACATTTATATTTAAAATAACATAACTTATTCATTTTAATAAATAAAATAAAAAATTTATATCAAAATTTCAAATAAAATAATCAAAATAAACAATTAAAATAAATCACAAAATTCAGGGTTGTTATAGTTTGCAAAAAGAGGATCAAGTTCATAAGAAGGAAAATCTTGGAAAATAGCAAATTTTCCGAGATGGACTTTGGCATAGTTAGCATAATTGATGTATGCTTTTATTGCCTCCAGATCATTGAATAACTACTCTTTGATTTTTCTGGAAATTCTCATGGTGGAGGGGTTGCTTGAAAAAGCCATTAAAGTAGATAGCAGAGAGCTTGAAGTTATGAAGAGAGAGTTTGAATTTGAAAATGAGAGTGAAAAGATATGATAAAAGATAGTGAATAAATAGATTCTTAAATGACATATTCTCTGGTCAAAAGGTAGCTTTTCAGAGAACTGAATGAAGTGAAAAGGTGGAGGGAAATTCAAACATTTGAATTCAAATTTTGAAATTCAAACTCAGGTACCCATGTCGACATCATGGTAGGGACCATGTCGACATGTACCTTTGAATTTTCATGTATTGATTTTTTCCTAAGTTCTCTAATATATAAATATTATTATTATTTTTAATGCCTATATATATCTGAAATATTATTAAACTTCAAGTATATTTCAGAAAATATTATTATACTATTAAAAAATAATTAAAATATTATTAAAATAATAATAAAAAATAGAAAACAAATTTTAAAATTCAAACAACACACCAGTTCAAAATCAATCAATCAAACAATCAAGCAACTAATTCTAAGCAAGTAATTTCAACCAATTGTATTGTAAACGTGTACCTTTTTATGAATTCGTTTCTTTGAATTCGTCGGAGTCATGAACAGCCGTGAAACACAAATTCGAATTATCTGTCTTCTAGTCATCATCACTTGAGGACGAGTCTGAGTCATCTAGAGTAGCAGTAAATACATGCTTTCGTTTCTTTGCTGGATCATTGTTCATAAGAGAATTTTGCCTATCTAAATGCAGACAGTCTCTTTCGAAATGGCCTGGTTTATCACAGTTGTTACATTTGTCATTATTTGGCACTACATTCTGATTTCCAGAATTCTTATAGTTGTTTCTCTTGAGATTATTCATCTTTCTGTATTTCAGGAATTTCCTAAAATTTCTGGTTATAAAGACTATCTCTTCATCATTATCGCTGTTTGAGTCCGATCCATCGGTCAATGCATTGAATGCCATTGATTTCTTTTCATATGCTTTACTTTCTCTTATCCCTATCATTTGAACTTTATACGACATTAGATTTCCAATTAATTCTTCTATCTTTAAAGTACTGATGTCATTTGCCTCTTCGAACGCAAGTGTCTTTTGATCCCATTCTAGAGTAAGAGAATTTAAAATCTTTCTGACTTGATCTTCTTCAGAAAATTCCTTTCCCAAAGATATAAGAGAATGCACAATATCCTGAAATCTACTATACATATCCGAAATAGACTCATTACGATTCATTTTAAATAATTGAAACTGATTTGTGAGCATGGAAATTTTGGTTTTTTTAACTTTGCTTGTTCCTTTGTGAGTAACTTGCAAAGTTTTTCAGATTTCATATGCAGACTTACAAGCTGACACTCTATTGAATTCATTTCTATCTATTGAACAAAACAGAATATTCGTAGCCTTAGAATTATTTTGTGCAATAGTCTTTTGCTCAACAGTCCACTGTGCAAAATTAGTTGTGGGTTCAGAATATTCAGTTTGTGTGATATTCCAAGTGTCTAATCCTATAGATTGTAAATATATTTTCATCCTACATGCCCAATATGCATAGTTACTGCCATTAAAAAGTGGTGGTCTGACAGTATACCGACCCTCTACAAATGAACTAGTGACAGGGATACTAGTGTTAGGAATAGTACCATTGTTGGTAGCTATTTTTAAAACTTTTCAAAAAATTAGATTATGAAACTTTGAAAACCTTTCTCTGATACCAATTGTAAGAAAATGCCGATTACGGATCCTAAGGCTAGGATTAACACTAGAGGGGTGTGAATAGTGTAAATAAAGAAGTACTAAATCTTTTTCTGTTTATGTTAATTTAGACACCGATGTATGCAATATACAGACACAGATATGATCACAGAAACAAACACAGATGTAGAAATAAAGTAAAAGCAGTAAAGGAAAGAATACACCGAATTTTATAATGGTTCGGAGTTACCCTACATCCAGTCCCGCAACACAAGTACAGATTTCCTTTCAAAAGCAATTGTAAAATTACACCGTCAGTTTCAAGGCTACGAGGTACACCCTCCAGAATTTCTATCCTCTGGGTAGAGATACTTGATTTCCGGGCCACAAGTTTACCCAATTGACTTACTAAGGCAACAATCACACCTTTTATCTTTTGATTGATTTCCAATGCTACAATCACACTTTTTCTCGCTTAATAGATTACAAAGAAGTCTATATCTCTGAATAGCACTGAGAACCTTGTAGAGATGTAATAGAGAATCAAACTAGAAGTAATCGAGTTCAATTCAATGTTGATTTCAGCAGAGTAATGGTAAGAATATGTATTAAGAAATATGGAAGAAGAAGAGGAGTGAAAAACCAGAAAATTTGAAATAAAATTCATTGAAACTGACCCCAGTTATAGTAGAACAACAGTCGTTTCCATTCATGAAGAGTTATGGCAAATGGACACTTCTTTTGAAATTTAAATTTTGAATTCAACTGACACCATATCGACATGGTTACCCTAGGCATGTCGACGTCCCAAAGCAATTTTTGGTGATTTGATTTTCTTTGAAAATAACCTTTATCTTGAATTAAAACTATTTTAAACTTTATAAATATACTTGACTATAGTTAAAATTCATAAGTAAATATAGAGAATAAATAATATATATACATAGATTTTAACTATAATTTTATATTTAAATCTAAGTATAAAAGTTAAATATATAATTCAAAAGGATAGTTTAAAATCAGGAGTAATTTTGACTTTTGAAATTAATGATAATTTTGAGGCTAAAATTATTTAAAATCAGGATAGAGGGTTTTGATGTTTTTAAAATGAAAGTTTTGAAATCATTTTGAAACAAGATAATTTTGAAAAATAATTTTGAATAAAAGGTTAGCGGATACAAAAAAATGTTCCACTAGATTTTTCGTAGATTTCATCCTACTTAGGATTCCATCCCTTTAACAGGCTCGAAGTGGATTCCATTCCACGAATAAATTGGATTTTAAGATGCCAGTGCTTTTCTACGAGTTTTAACAAAAAATTCCTAATAAAAATACTTATGCTTTAAATCTTGAACTCTTGATAATCTTGATACTCATGAGTCTTCTATCTCGGTATCTTGAATCTCTTTACTGTACAGTCTTCATTCTTGGTACCTTCATGGTTAAATCCTGCATATACATATATATCTAAACTTATAATGTCAGTATTTATATTTTATAATCTATTCTAAGGTTCTTGTCATCAAAACCATCATCTCACGGACTAACAGCCAAGATATCATCACTCGCTTCTACTCATCCAACAGATCCAAATTCTTGAAAATCCGCTCACACGAGTGCAACCAAACTTGCACTTTTAATGATGGACTCCGATCCTTAAAAGGCTTTCCTTCGAGATTGGTGAAATCCTTACAACATGCTGCTAAGCTCACTCGAGACGGTATTGGGTCTACTGTCTCGACAGATATTCTTCCAAACTCAACACACAGACTTCTCCCATTGGCAGTTGGGCTACACACACCACTACCCTCAACCAAAGCACTCATGTTGGAAAATCCGAACAGGTAACCCAACAAATAGTAGGAATATACATACATACATACACACACACATACATACATACATACATACATACATACATACATACATATATATATATACAAGTACGCTCTCTCAAGATAGATATCACTTCAAAGCCAAGGTATTCTCTTAACCCAGAGCTCTGATACCACTGTAATGACCCATCTTTCATCTCACAGAAAGATGCATCTTTATTAAGAAAGAAAGGGATAGAAAAGAGAAAAGATAGGAAAGAAAGAACTAAACAATATCAAAATCTCACAGCGGAACGAATAAAATATATTAATCATATAGGTATTACATAGTATACAGCATCTATCAGAGTTACATAGCTTAATACATCACAAATTAGGCAGTAATAAAGATTTGTCTATTGTACAACTCAGGTTTCAAACAAGACATCAACCAGAGATCAACACAGCGGAACCACTAAATATCTACATACGCTGATGCCTCCTGCTCCATATCTCCTCTAGAATTTGTCAAAGCTAACTTGAATCCCTTGGCTACTCGTAAAAATTTAAGTATCCAAGAGTTTAAGAAAACAGAAAATAAACTCTGGGTCAGACATGGGTCTGGTGTAAGTAAACGGGTTATAGTTGCTTAATTTTGAAAATCATTTGAAAAGGAAGGTATCTCGTAAGACTTCCCACGCATAAACATGGAAAAGTTTTTACCATACGAAAACCAAAACATTTGATAGGAAATCCGGTGATATTATAATAGTGTCTAAGTTTTTCAAGTAAATAGAAAATAGCCAAAATTGTTACATTCACTAAATTCCATCTACTAGCCACAAATTGGGTTCTACAATAAAAACCGTAAAGGGCACATAGGAAGAATGGGTTTCCATCAATGGCAGGGCTACTGGGTTATCGCCTGTCACAGTACGTGGCATAGATCATCGTACCCAGGATCCATCCTGATCCCCTGCAACAAAAGACCGGAATCATCCCTTACAGGATAGTCTCAAATAAGACTACCACGCAGTTGCCACGAACAACTGTCCACACAGCCGAATAACAAGGGACCTTTAGATAGGGGAAATCTTATCCTACTTGGGTGCTACCCACTTAGCCTTGTTGCACTTCCCCTGTTTTAGCCATTACCGGTTGATAAGGCTTGAGGCTACGATTACCTTTTTAGAACACATATCTTAGAATACTCATCGTACTCCAAGGATGAAATTCTGAAAGCAATTAATCCATACAAGTTCGTTTCGGGTTCGAACAAAACCGAAGGCACTATCTCGTTATACTCATTTTTGAATCACCATTAGACTTAACGAGAATAGCCCTTGCACTCTGAATCTTCATTTCGAATCTGAAAGCACTATCTCCGTCAAACTCATCTTGGAATCACCCTCGGAGTTTTATCGACACGTAGCCCTTACACTTCGAGTCTTCGTCTTGATCTTTACTTGAATTTCACGACCTATCGTTTAGTTTGGGTCGATGTGATTTTCGGATATCCAAATTTGTAAATCCAATCCTGGTCTCATTGAAATCCAAAACGCCATCTGTTAATGTCCAAGTTGTTTAAGTTTAAACAATTCAATTTATTATCTATATTCACACAGATAGATAATTCATATTATCACAGATAGATAATCCATATTATTACAATTCAACCAAAGCATCTCATATCACAAAGCAACACATATCACATATTAGAGATATCAATAATCCAAGGCATTCAATATTACTCAATCATCCATAAGAAAGATTAATCAACCACGTCATCCCTAATTAATTTAATTAACCACCAATGAATTAGATTAATTATTTAATTGCTTTTAAACCCTGCTTATTTAACATTAATTAATTACAAACTGATTAGTTTATTATCATCTTAATTAATCATTCTTGATTAATTATCCTTTAATTACATTAAGTAATTAACCTTTAATTAATTACACAAGTTAATTATTACTTACAAACCATTTACATTAATTAACCTTTAATTCCTCTCATTAATTACATTAATTAATGATCCTCTAATTACTTTCATTAATTAGTCATTCTTCTAATTAATTATATTTAATGATAAATCTTTAATCAACCTTAATTAATCACATAGAGTAATTGACTATCCTTTATTTACTTTCATTAATTAATTAACTCCTTAATTAATTATATTAATTAATCCTTTAATTAATTACACTGAGCAATTAATCCTTAATTACTTCCACTAATTAATTATCCTTCGATTACTTTCCATTAAGTAATTCCCCTTTAATTAATTACATCTAGTGATTACCCATTAATTACTTACACTAAGTAATTACAGTTTATTAATTACATTAAGTAATTATGCTTAATCAATCATCAAGTGATTACTTTAGTTAATTAAACTAATTAATTAACTTAAATTAATTTAATTGAATAATTAATTCCTTTAACCTCCTCCATTAATTAGTCACTCTTTAATTAATTGACCTTCAATTACTTAGATTAATTAACCGTTAATTATTCGGGTACTTAACTAACCTTAATTAATTTCAATTATCTTAAATTTAATTTCATTAACTAATTATCTATTAACTACTAGTTAATGACCCTTAAATTAATTATACTCATTCTTTAATTACTTACCTTAAGTAATTATACTTTAATTATTAATTAATTAATCCCTTATTTATTATATTAAGCGATTAACTTTCAATTAATTCACTAATTAATTTTCCCTGATTAACCACCACCTCAATTAATTATAGATAAATTCTTTATCTTAATTAATTTTTCATTTAAATATTATTAATTTAAATTCCTGAAATCAAATTGTTATCATCATATAAAACCATTTAAAACTCTTTTATTAATTAAAATTTGATTCATCTACCTTAGTTATATCTTAAATACATTTAAAGATTTATTTTGAGAAGTATTAAGGAATTTATTACATCATTAACTTTATTCTTAATAACTTTAAAACTTTGAAAAAACCTATCTTTGAAAACTTATTTATTCATTTGGCTTTGAAAACTTGTTCAACATTAACTTTGCTTTAAAATCATTGTAATTTATTACATAATTAATATAATTATTTTTAAAACAAATTTAAATCATTAACTTTAACATTTTAGAATTTGAAAACTTGTATAAAACTTGTTAAATATTTTTCTTTTGAAACTAAATTCACATTTATACTACATTTGAAAACTTTCTTTTGAAAACTTCCACTTTATTACTTTTAAAAGCTAGGTAATATTATTTTGAAACTAGATTTACTTTAGCTTTGAAATCATATTCATTTAAAATACACTTTTAAAAACATAGTAACATTTCCTTCGAAAACTAAACATTTTAGAACTTTAAAACTATTCATGTTTTTACTTCCTTTTTACCCTGGTAGCTTAAACATGCTAAAATCCGAGATCAAGCAAAACAAAACCCAAGCCATCCTACCAGAAATCCCCAAGCAAAAATATGAAATCCTTGAGCTACTCACGAACCAACTTCCTCGAGCCTCTCACGAACACTACATGAGATCATCCCTTGAGAAAACAGCTTCTTCCCCAAACTCAATATAACATCAAGACACCATTTGCTCGCATGCACGTGCACACGCAACTACCGCCATTCTGATCACCCCCGACGATGCCTACAAGTCGCCAACGACCCTCGCCAATGTCTTGACCAAACAACTTCGTCGAACTCGCCGAGTTACAAAATCAAACAATTTCGAGCAACCTAGAAACCAAAGCATCGACGGAAAACTGCCTATCACCAACGAACCTGACCTCGAGAACCCACGCCAACCACATTCGAGCTTCGTCTCGAACCCCAACATCATTTCCCCCCATCGCGATTTCCTCCGATGATCCAACAACGCCGGAATCATCTCGACCACCCAACACAAAAAAACAGCACTCCAAACCCTACCTCACCGTCCCCTGGCCACCATGGCCAATTATAAATCTGGCGATCATTTTTCCAGGGATCGTCAACACACTGGCCACCTCCAGACCAAACCCCAACGCACCACTTGCCGCCGATCGACGGCAATCGACATAAATACCAAATTCGTTCAACACAGATTATCTCATCAATTGTTTACCTAAAAATCATGATTTTATCACCTAAATACATCATTTACTAACACAAACCTGATTATGGATTCTAATCATGAAATCAAGGAATTTGATTTTTCCTAAATTTCAAAAGTTTCACTATAAATTTCATTTTAGAGATAAATACTCAACCATAAAACTCGAAATCATTTTTATAAATAATGTTACCTCACTTTATGTATTCACTCTTCAGAAATTAAAGTCTAAAATGGCTTCTAATAGAAGATAGGAATTTTTGTTTGAAGTTTTTGAGTCTGTGATTATAATAGGGACAAGATACACACACACACACACACAGAGTCATATACATCCATATATACAGGGCGGTTTCAATCATATTTCAGAAAAGAATCATTCATGCAAACATATTACATCATATCCATATAAATTTATCACATGTAATAGATTCAAACTGTTTTTAGAGTAAAAGTTTACTCACCAGTTATAAAGAACAGAGAACTGCTTTAAATCTATAACCTTGTATTTTTTTATTGTTGAAATGAAATGCTTGCTGTTTGATGGCATTTAAGTTGAATCTTACAGCTTGATCTTTGAATTGAATTCACGCTGAGTTAAATCTGAAGCTTCTCAGGTTGAAGTTGTCATTGAATTTGATTTTATTATCCTTTGATTTCTGGTTTTCAATTTTAGTTTAAAGATGAAGAAAAGGAATTGAAGAAGAGAAGAATTTTCCTGGTTTTCTCTAAAATACTTAGTTATATAATTTAATTTAGATAAAAACACACTTTGCCACTTGTTAGTTTATGTGTTACTTGGCTAACAAATGTTGTTTACATGTATTCAAAGCTTTACAAATGTATTTTTGCATGATTTATTTTCTTACAAATGTTAAAGGCAATGTATTTTATGTTTAACCCCTTATTTATAAATTACTTATATTTTTATATTTATGAAATGTGATTTTGTTAATTTATGTTTTATATTTATTTATATATTTACAAACTATCTTATTTAAATTTTAAACTTAAGTAAAAATATATTTTAAACAAATAAACATTTATCTTAAGTGTTTTGAAAATATACGGTTAACTTTTAAATAGTTTTTGAAAAGTATTGTATTAAATTCAATCGTAATTTCCAAATTACAAACTATGTATTAAAATTTGAAAACATTGTTTTATTTTTTAAATCCAAACCAAAGCTTTCCCATTTATAATATATATACATATATATACATTATAAATAGAAAACATTTTAATATTAGCCTTGAAAATTGTTATATTGAATTTTAAAACTTAACTTCAAATCACAATATATACACACATACATATATATTGCAATTTGAAAACAGATCTTTTATTAAATTAAAACCAAAGGCTTCCTATTTACAATACATATACCAATATATTATAAATAGAAAATAATTTTATTAGTTTTAAAAGATAAAATTTACCAATTAAATATTTATAAAAGAAGATTATTAGTCAATTTAAATACTTATTGATAAAGATTATTAAATAAATATTGCCCAAAATTTCGGGACATCACAATTCCTAAATGCTGAAAATCAGGCCCGGCCCTTCCCCAAAGCGGGGGAAGCGGCCGCTTAGGGCACGAATTTTTTTAGGGCACCAAAATTACGCGACGAGTGTAGTAGCAGGCAGCAGCATACGGCAAAAAAAAAGGCGGATCTCAAATTCTCAATCGACGATCGTGATTCATCCAAGCAGAGCAGATCGGCTCCTCCAATCCAAGCTCCAGCGGCCGGCGCGCGATTCAATGTTAAAGAATTAGGGGCTAGCCGGCTAGGGTTTCTCGATTTTACAAGTTGGTCGTCGATCTCGAGTAAGGAAAGGCGGCTGCGGCTCCACCCTCCAGCGGCGGCGGCAGCACGACGTCGAGAGGCTGTCGTCGACAACGGCAGCGGCAGCACGGCGGGCGGTGGCTCCAGTCCAGCGACGACCATTCTCTGACTCTCATTCAATCACTCTTAGACTCTTTGCTTTCAAGTTTCAACCTTTCATTGCTGTGCTCACATATTACCATTTTGAAGCTTCAAAAGAAAAGGTGCTATTTTGATTTTATAATTTTGACAGCATTATACTTCTTTACATACTTACCATAGGTTTTGATTATTTGATAATTCAATTTAATAATTTACAGTACAAATTCAGTTCAATTTACAATACCATAATTCAATTTGATAACTCAATTCAAGTTGATAATTGTTTGATAATTTGATAATTCAGTTTAATAATTTACATTACAAATTCAATTTAATTTACAGTACCATAATTCAATTTGATAATTTAATAATTCAATTCAATTTGATAATTGTTTGATAATTCGATAATTCAATTTAATAATTTATAGTTCAAATTCAATTTAATTTAATTTATTAATTGAATTTACAGTATGGTCTTGAAGGCTGAAATGATGAGAAATAAAACAGGTGTTGGATATCATAATATTTCCATGATTCTAAGGCTTAAATCGGTCATTTGTATTGGCATATTCAATTGAATTATATTGTCGTGTTCAATTACAATGAAATGTAAAATCAAATTTCAATTACTAAAATCAATTGTATAACAGCTATTTATTTGAACTTTTATAGTGTTTAGAAATGCGTAAACAAGAAACTGGACACGCTAAAAGGGCTAGAAAAAGAAGGCTAGAGGAACTCACTAATTCGCAGAAAGGCGCTCTTAATAAATTTTTCATCAAAAGTAGTCCAGTAGAAAGTTCGAGTTTGAATGTGGATAATGCTCCCGTTATTGATGAGAATGATGATAATGTTGATGATATTCTAATGAACGAACATGACAATGAAAATATGAGCGAGGAGGAAGCAAATATTGATTCATCATCACATATGGAGAATGCTAGTTTAGTATCAAATGATCCCGGTACGTGGAAAAAAATTGATCAAAAATTGAGAGACTTGCTAGTTGAAAGAGGTCCTTCTAGAATACTAAAAGATAATGACTCTAATTTTTCAAAAGATGCTATTAATAGACAATTTTATTCCACATTATATGTCAGACATTTGCCTAACGGGGATAAGCAAGATAGAAAATGGTTGGTATATTCAAATTCACTTGATAAAGTATTTTGTTTCTGTTGCAAATTATTCACAAATCAAACAACGGCTAGTCATCTTGCTAATGAAGGAATTAATGATTGGTGCAACCTTAGTACTAAGCTGAAACAACATGAAAGTAGTAAAGACCATCTTCTGAATATGAGCAGTTGGATTGAGTTGGAAACAAGATTGAAAGTCAAAGCAACTATAGATCAAAGTGTAATAAATCAAATACAGAAGGAAAAAGAACGTTGGAAGAAAGTGTTGATAAGAATAATTGCTGTTGTGAAAACACTTGCTTCCAATAATTTAGCATTTCGTGGAACGAACGAAAGGATTTATGAACAAAATAATGGTCTTTTTTGTAAATTAATTGAAATGATAGCAGAATTTGATCCAGTAATGCAGGAACATGTTCGACGGGATGAACAAAAAGAAATTCATATACATTACCTTGGACACAAAATTCAAAATGAGTTAATACTCACATTGGCGAATGAAATTAAAAATAAAATTCTTATAAAAATAAAAAAGGCCAAGTATTTTTCAGTTATATTAGACTGCACTCCAGATATTAGTCGTATTGAGCAGATGTCTCTTGTAATAAGATGTGTTAATGTTTCAACTAATCCCGTAAAGGTGGAAGAGTTTTTTATTGAATTTCTAAAAGTGGATGATACTACTGGACTTGGAATTTTTAACAAGCTTAAAGAAGCATTAGAGGATATTAAGCTTGATATTTATGATATCAGAGGACAAGGTTATGATAATGGATCAAATATGAAAGGAAAACACCAAGGGGTGCAACAAAGACTGTTAGAAATTAATCCAAGAGCTTTCTACACGCCTTGTGGTTGTCATAGTCTTAATCTTGTGCTTTGTGATATGGCTAAATCGTGTCCTAAAGCATCAAACTTTTTTGGGGTGATCCAACGGATATTTAATCTATTTTCTTCATCCACACAGAGATGACAAGTTTTTAAAATCATGTATCAGGTTATACTGTTAAACCATTATCAGACACACGTTGGGAAAGTCACATTGAAGCAGTAAAATCTATAAAATATCAAAGCGTGGAGATAAGAGACGCTCTAATTTCCTTGTCAAATAGCACCAAGGATTCTATGGCGAAGAGTGAAGCTAGAAGTCTTGTAACAAATGAGATTGAAAATTTTGAATTCTTATTCGGATTGTGCATTTGGTATGAAATGTTGAAAAATGTAAACACTGTTAGCAAGATTCTTCAAACTAAAGATATGCAAATTGATGTTGCTATCGCTAGATTGCAAGAGCTTATTAATTTTTTTGAAGATTTCAGAAATAGAGGATTTAATTCTACGATGGCTGATGCTAAAGAGATAGCTCATATGTTGGATATTGAACCCATTTTTCCTCAAAAAAGAATTATTCGTAGAAAGAAACAGTTTGATGAAGATGCGAATGTTGAAGAACCGATGCAAAAATCAGAAGAATCATTTCGAATCAATTACTTTCTGCAGATTGTGGATAAAGCACGTGTTTCGTTAGTGACTCGATTTGAGCAATTCAAAGAATATGATGATAAGTTTGGCTTCTTATTTGATTTAAAAAAATTCACTTCTATAGATGATGAGAAACTGAAAAGTCATTGTTTAAAAATTGAGGAATATTTGACACACGATTTCCACTCTGATATTGATGGAAGAGAGTTATTTTCAGAGTTAAAAGTATTGAAAGTTATCTTGCCAAAGGAAAAAACAAAAGCAATTGAGCTGCTGAATTTCATAAATTCTTGTTCGAGAGAGTTAAATTTTCCTAATGCTTGGATAGCATATAGAATAATTTTGACCATACCAGTCACAGTTGCCTCAGCCGAAAAAAGTTTTTCAAAGCTAAAGTTGATAAAGTCTTATCTTCGCTCCACTATGTCACAAGAAAGATTAAACGGTTTGGCACTTTTGTCGATTGAACAAGATATGGTTAATGAACTTGAATATGATAATATTATAAGTAATTTTGCAAGTCAAAAGGCTAGAAAAATGTTCATGGATAGTTGATTAATTTTGGTGTACAACTTGAATTATTATCATGGATAAAGTTATTTTCTTTTTTTCTTTGCTCATTATTTATGAACAATATAAATTTTAATGATTTAATTAATGGTCATAATATCAGTTTCTGTATAGGGGCCTTGTTTTCACTTTTGGCTTTAGGTACCAAAACTCATAGGACCGGCCCTGCTGAAAATACGACCTATCACATAGCGCAATATAACCAAGTACGTGCAATACGTCTCTTCCATCCAGCTCGTCTCCGGAGTTCCAAAGCGTCCTAACCTGAAATCTGTAATACTCGGTCTGACCCAAGCATTACAATAAAGTAACACCCGAGTCAGGCTGGTAACCAGCGTGATTAAACCCACTTAATTTGAAATACTTAAGTTATGAAAATCTTTTGAACAAAGGTAACTCGTACAACACGATATTTGATTATAGCCAAAACACTTTAACAGAAATCCATCGATATTATAACAATGCCTAAGTAGAGTTACTTATTTAAATTGGACGACTTGCTAAATTAACCCAATTCCGACATATTAAACTCTATAATCAAAATCGTAAAGGTTCATGACGATTACTAAATCAAAGTGGTTCTGTATAGCATTGATATCCGATCTGGTCTCGTCGAACTCAAAATGATATATTATAAATGTCCTAATCGTTTAGATAATAATTCATATTCAGGGTGATAATGTTTATATACGGAAATCTATTACATGTGTTTATTTCAAATAGAAAGTATCAACCTTTTTTTTCTCCATTAAATTTCGCTTGGTTACTAAATGGCATAAATAAAGACAATTATTTAAATACCCAATAACAATATACCAAAGTATAGATCGTTAGCTAATTCACATTAAACCATTTACGAAACAGAATTTGATTAACTTCAATCATCTGAATCCATTTATGTGTTAACCCAAATTTATTTACAACCGAGGAAATTATAACATAGTTTATTTTTTGTTACTTAAAAATTTAACCATTCTATAAATAATTAATTTATTAAAACAACATAAGATTAATCACAAAGACTTTATTTATTAACCCACTTAAATTACTTATAAAAAATTAAATTTTTATATTAAAGGAAACTAACAAAATTATATTGTTCTATCCACTTGGTGATAGGGTCATATTCCAAAAATTATAATGTTGAATGTAATTAAATTGAAAGGAGAAACGTGTTTAAATTTTAAAAGTTATTAGGTAAATAATATATATACATCTTCCCTTCTTCTTCTTTTTTCCTTTCCCCTTACTCTTTTTTTTTGCACTTTTCTTTTTCTCTTTACTTTTTTCTTTCCTTTATTTCTTTTGGCCCACCACCCGACCCATTTCCTCCTTTCTTTCTTCTACTTATATTTCGTCCTTCTTCCCTTACTATCGTCTGGAACAACAGAATGTGAATGTATACGTGCACGTGTACATCCAACTCGACCTTTGATTTCCGACATCGGTCATCATCGCCGACTGCCCACTGCCCAACAACTCGAATGTCTTCCCCAAAAAGTAATCTGAAGCTTTGATCGAAATTTGAGCTTCCCACTCAACGCTGGAAACGTGATCTGAAGCTTTGATCGAAATTTGAGCTTCCCACTCAACGCTGGAACCACCATCTTAAACACAAATGCCTCGCCTCGCCATCCTCGACCACCATCCATCACCAAATTGCGCCCAATGACTCACCATCACCCCATCTACGTTTTCCCATATATCCGCACACTCCTCCCTCTCTCTTCTTCACGCCATTACTCCTAAACCCGAGGCCATACTCAAACCCCAAAAACACTAATTTGACTTTTCTTGATCCACCCACAACCCAAGAATTCATCACTTTATTTTTCACGAATTCCCCGGCCCCCAAGATTCCTCCAGGCCTGAACTCTATTTACGTAATCAAACGGTTAACTGGAATTTGGTCGTAGACCCAAAACCATTCATTTCTGAGATTCTTACTGTATACTTGACTAAAAACCTCCAAGCAATTTTCAAAAATCTTTTTTTCGAATAACGTCATATTCATATAGGCAAGTGGTTGAAATATGGGTTTCGAGTTTTGTTCATCTTTGGGTTCTTACTGTAAAAATATAGTATTTTCCTTCTGTACTCAATATTGTCAAATATAACAAATTTAAAAATAAACCACATTCGAAAACAACCAGGTTTCCTTTTGAAACCATCACCTAAAACCAACTTGACAGTGAGGTAATAATTTTTAGAAATTTTTCGAAATCCTAACTTTTCTCGAATAACAAAGCAAAAAGAAAGATTGTGTACAAGCTGTTAAGGTTTTACAGGTTATACAACATGATATAAACACATATGTAAGCATAGATACCACTACACATGAATAGTTGACCAAAATCAAAAGTTTCTATTCAAATTCTTCTGGCATATATAGGCATACATGGTTTACTGTAAATGAAAAAAAATGAAGTTTACTCACTATTAAAGATATATGCACTACTGCTCTGATCTTCTCCCTTGCTTCAATCACTTAATACATTCTTTTTTTTCTTTTACGTGAACAAGTAACTAGTATAGCATTATATATTTATAGAAAAAGGAAGGGGAACAATGAGGCGAAAAGGTGGCTGTAGTTTTGTACAGGATCTCACTTTCACATCTTTCAATTTTTTTTACTTGATTTAATGTTTGCTCTGATTTGATTTACATAAGATGATTTGATTTATTTCATGGATGGATTTGTTATGTTGATTAGCCATTTTATGTGCTTGAATTTGATATGCATTCATTACAATGTTTCCTTATGTATAAACATTTATACACATATATGTAGATATATGCATTTACACTATTTACTATGTATATTCACATGCATACATATATTTGTCATCATATATATATATTTACATGTATTTATATACAAATTTACACACTTATTTACCATAAACACTTACATATATATATATGTGTGTGTGTGTGTGTGTTGGATATGCATACATATACAATATGCATTTTTAACTTGTCATACTTACATATATAGGTGTATTGTATGTATGTGTATATATATATATCCATATGTACTATATTTTATAAACATATAACTATATATACATATAGATATATATTCATAAGTTTTGAAATTTACCATTTTATGTAACATAATTACATATACATTTACTTACATATTTTTTTCCATCACATATATACATTTACATTTATACATATTCTCGTATACATTGCTTCATATAGGCATATATACATATATACTACTTATAAATGTGACGCCCCACCTCTATACCCACGCTAGCCAAGAACACTCCGGAGTAGTGCTGTCAACTAGCACGGAGAATAAGGTTGTTGAGGAGCGACCATCCATATAATTGCTTATCACACGGTGGCTATAAATAATCTTCGGAAACAAACATAGAAATAATCATATCACAAATCAGTCATAGATATCCATATCACAAAGGCGGAAGAAGATATGAATATATAACTAACACATGAAAGTGTACATCAGAGTAGTGGTCAATAAGATCCACGATAATACAAAAGAATAGCAACATGTGCTATACAAAAGAATACAACTATGAGTCTATATCTCAAGTGTATACAACAAAAACTGCTAATCTAAACAGTTAGCCAAAAGTCAGAGTGATGAATCCCTGGGAAGAAGTCAAGCAGAAGCACCTGTAACATCTCGGTCTGACCCGAGTATTATTTAAGAAAATAATAAACGGATCAGTCTAGCTATAAATATCAGATGACATGACATAACATAAAAGATATGGCATAAACATAAAAATCCATAACGACATACCACTATAAGTATGTAAATAATGATCAACAGAAGATCAATCAATAAGAGATAATCAATATCACAAGAATCTTCTCAAAGATTCGAAGAGGGCATCATACCCTAAACTTGTTCTCATAACAAGTCAATGACATAAATTCCAGAAATCAACACGAGAAATCCAGAAATCATAAAAAGGGAAAGAGGCCTATCACATGACGGTCCGAAGACCAAGGGGAGCTACCCCGCATGTGTGAATGGAATCACACAGATTGAGGTCAAGACTAACCAAAAAGCAGAAAGGTATGTGTGAATGGAATCACACAAGTGGTGTCTAGTCTGACCTTGCAATGAAAGAGACATCGCGCAATTGCTAGTCTAATTCATAAAGTGATCATCAAGATCAACGAGAAGTGTCAATTACACTAAGCTAGTAAATATAGAAGTTTAGCTTCATGTCCCATAACCACTTGCTTAACTTAAATATTTACGAACAAACTGTAAATCTTCACTAATAAAATTGTCACAAGAGGTTCAATCGAACAAGTCCAAGAATTAACCGACGAAGTGAACGCAAGCGTTTCATACCACTTGTTTTACTAAGTCGTTTAATTAGATTTCTCATCCGAGTGAGGTAAAGGCTTGTATATACTAATAGATTGGAAAACGGTTTAAGAAAAGAGCTTTGTTATTAAAAATAGAGTTGAAATTGTTTGTTAAAAGAGTTTTGATATTTACTACTAGTATTGAAACCTTTATATTATAAAGTGACAAAACACATAAGCAAGTGTAGAAACAATCGGTCACAAAGATCGCATACGGAGATGCGAATAAAATCCAAGGAAATCAGCTCAATGTTTTTCAGATAAGATCCCCTACGGAGGGGGGGTGGCAACCCCCCAAGGTGGGGGTGCGGGGGTAACGCCACCGCTTACGGGGTTCGACCTGCCCGGTCAGGTCGCGGGGGTCCAGGGGGCAGCGCCCCGTCCAAAACGGTACGACTTAGTGAAGACAAAATGAGGTCTAACGACCTAAGAGGTTCACGCGACCTAACACAATGGCTAAGCGACCTAACTAAGTGCGCGACCTGGTGGGTAAGGAGGTCGAGCGACCTAATGTTCTTTGCGACCTAACGAGGTAGAGGGGACACGCGACCTAAAGGTACGCGACCTAAGAAAGTTCGCGGGCTAAGGATGAGCGACCTAACAAGGTTCACGACCTAACGGAGAAAAGGCAACCTAGGTCTAACGACCTAACTGCTCGCGACCTAAGGGTCTAAAGGCCACGCGACCTAGAGGGAAAAAAAGGTTAAGCGACCTAAGTGGGTTTGCGACCTAACGATATAAACGGTTGAGCGACCTAACGGTGCAACGACCTAAGGCCAAACGACTTAAGGGTTCCAGTGGAGAGCGACCTAAAGGAGACGCGACCTAAAAGAGGCGCGACCTAAAGGAGACGCGACCTAAATTAGGCGCGACCTAAAGGAGATGCGACCTAAAAGAGACGCGACCTAAAAGAGGCGCGACCTAAAAATATAAAGGTCATGCGACCTAGCGACCTAAGGTCATACGACCTAGCGACCTAAGGTCCATACGACCTACGACCTAAGGTCATACGACCTAACTCCGAAGACGTTAGAAATGGCCAGAACGACCTACGACCTAAGGTCCATACGACCTACGACCTAAGGTCATACGACCTAACTCCGAAGACGTTAGAAATGGCCAGAACGACCTACGATCTAAGGTCCATACGACCTACGACCTAATGAGATAACTCCGAGCGACCTAAAGGTATAGGCCATTTTAAGGTCGGAAACGACCTAACTCCAGTGCGACTTTTCACACAGAACGACCTAACAAAGGCAGAACGACCTAGGGGCAGTTTTTCACCAAAAACACTAAAAAGTGGAGTTTTTCGCCAATCCAATCCAAACCAAATGCAAATGTGCGTGCAAACATGATAGGGAATCATTCCCAACAGTCCAAGATAGATATAAACTAGATTTGTGAGATAAAAATCTCACCTTTGCACTAAAGTTTATGAAGATGAAGCTTGAAAGCAAGGAGAAGCAATCCAAAGCTTGAATCCAATATCTTCTACTTGAATTTGGAGTTGAATGTTGGATTTGCAATTGAATTTGTGCTTGTAGTTTTAATTTCCCATTCCCTCCACCATTAATGCCAAAGCTTGATTAGTTAGGAAATTTATGAAGAGTGAGGAGAAGAGGGTTGGAACTTGGGCTTAATAGGCTAAACTAACCCAAAGTCCAAAGCGGGAAAAGTTAGTGAAATTTCACTACTCCAAACCTATCGATGTTTATACTTAAAAAGTTGTAAACGACATTTCGAACTCAATGGAAGTGGTCTCGAGTCCTAATTTGACCGTTTGCAAAAAGTAGCTTTTCGGACCAAAATCCGATTAACGAGTTAATATTTAAATAAAATATTTAAATACAAACTCGATAAATATGCGGGTTGTTACAATAAACTTGTATATTTTTAAAGTATCATAAAGATTATGTATATATTTATATATTTATACACATATTTATGGATATTTTAACTTAAATTTAAATGGTGGAATTTATATACATTTTTCTAAATTTTATCACATCTAGAGATTCATAATTTAATATTTAATATAGTTTTTACTCAATATATATATATCCATATATTAAATGCCAGAAAAATTATTTTTTCGAGTAATAAAATTTAATATCCAAATAATCAGTTAATTATCCCAATAACAAATGTTAGAAAATCCGGGTCGTTACACCATAGCTCATATTTTACAATCAACACATTACTAACACAAACCATCTTTATCCTAGGTTGCAAGTACACATCCATATATACATGCTTACTAACTTTATAATACAACATCGATTTCCATGACCAAATCAAGTTATAATAAACCATCCAAATCATAATCAAACCACATGGTTTACTCACCGAAGTTCCACAGATTCAAATCTAACTTTCACTAGACTTTGTTAATGGCCCTAGAGCTCGAAAAGGAAGTTGTTTCTTGGATTTTTGGTACTAATGGGCTCGATCTAATAGTCTGTTGCCTTGGCCTGGGGGGTAGGGTGAGAATATGGGTAGTTGCTTGATGGAGGAGGGTGTATAAGGTGGTAAAACCTAGCTCACGAAGAAAATAGAATGGAGGCGGTCTCGTTCGTCCTCTTCTCCAAATTAGGGCTTGGGATTGTGGTGGCCGACCTTACTCTCTCGTTGCTCTAGCGTCGCGCGTCTCCGTGATGCTTCAATTCGTCGACAAGGTGAGCTTGCTCACATCTAATTCAGGTCTCGAGTTATCTGTGTATTTTGTTGCTTGAATTCTTGGCTAATGTTGCTTCGAGTTTTAGTGATTTCTGATTTTTGTTCTATTTCTGTTCCATGACTTTTGAACTTGAGTGAGTTTTACTCACATCTTTTTCTACTTGGTTGTCTCGGCACTGTTTTGTTGAGATGTCGAAGATTTCCTGGTGCACTTATTTCAATTTTCTGGAAATTGATGTTTGGTTGATTTCGGCAGTGACTTTGGTTGAAATTTACAGTTATAGTTTTGTGTAAATGTTTGAATGATTTCGATCGTTTTGCTGAAATTTCTGATTGGAAATTCCTTTTGTTCGAATTTCTTTTGTGTTTCACTGCCTCTGACCAGTTTTGACACTTATACTTGCTGTGTCATGCGTGATTCTTGCTGCACTATCCACATGAGTTCATTTAGTTCTGTGCATTCTCTTGTGCTGCAGTGTTATTACTGCTTGAATCATGTTTACTTGATGACGTTTGGTTTGTTGAAGTTGTGCACTTGTGACTTCACTTCAGTTTTTTTATATGTACACAAGTGTTCACTTGTTACATTGAGCCTGCTTTCGAGCTGCAGTTGCTTTTCTTGACTTCGTATTGCACTGCTACACGATGCTTGTTGTGTCTGGACTTGTTTGCTTCTGACCCATGTTTTGGGTACTATAATTGTTATTTGCAATTCCCAATTTCAATTAGTGCAACTGATCCATTTCCCTAGGTTGAGTCTTGTGGTCTTTTGTTGCATTGAGTTGCACTGCATCGAGTTCATGATGTGTTATTCACTTGAACTCAGTTCCATTTGTCTAGTTCAGTCTCATACCACTTGTTGTTCCTTTCTCTGTTCAATTGAAATTGTGGCTATTTCACTTGTGCGATATAAGATCGGGTTCATGTGAGTCATGTGTATTGATCTCCTGAGTAGTTTTATTGACATTGAAATATAGTTCATGTTTGAACCTTCCAGTCAGGCCTTGTTGCTTCATGTGTATGCCCTGTCGACTGTAGTTTCATTATGGGACTATTCATTGCTTTGAGTTGTAGAACTGATTTGAACTCCTGCAGTGTTATACTTGAGCTTCACTGTGTCTTTGAGTCTGCCATATTGAGGTTGTTTGTTGCTGTATCTTGTGGTTGCTATGTCTCTTACACAAATGCATCACTTGATACATAAATTTTGCCTTGCATTTGTGTATTGTGTCTTTGACTGTTCTACACTTTGCATATAAACTTGGTCTCTGGACATTTGTTGGAGCTAGCTGTTGTCATCTTCACTTGCTACTTTTGAACTTGACTTTTGTCTCGACTTAGGCTGCTTGCATTGCATATTTTCTTCAATATGCAGCCTGGTCGACATGTATGTTGTCCCTACCCACTCTGATCTAATTCACTGTCATGTGTATATATGTATACATTGTCCATTGCCATTCTGCTATGACCATTGAGGCAGCGGCATTGATGTTTGAATCTTCGGTTGCTTGTGGGATCACTGAACTGTGGTATCACTCATTCACATATTTAGGTGCTGTTGTCATGTGCATTATCTTTGTCTTTGTACCTGGTTGCAATTGTAGTTTCATTGTGACCTTTGCTTTGTATTTGCTTCTGTACAGTGAGTTGAACCTGATTCTGGGTTTGACCTTGTGTTCGGTGGTGAAATTTCATTTTGTACATATCACCGTGGTGGCAAGGCAGTGCACGCAAGCGTGAACTGCAGCCACACGGTATTCGGTTAGGTACATCATCACTGTAGTGGCAGGGCAGTGCACGCAAGCGTGAACTGCAGCCACACGGTATGGCGAGTATGATATTTTATTTTGTTTTGATTGTTTGATCTTTTGCATATTCCTTATGCAGTAGTGGCGAGGCAGTGCACGCGTGCGTGTACTGCAGCCCTACTTGAATTAATATTTTAATTGATATTTCAATGGTTTGAACTGTTTGTTCATTTCAATTCAATATTCTGAATTGCATTCTGATTTAGTTTAATTACTGTCGTCTATTCAGTAATTAATTATTATTGCTTCTGTGCACTAATGACTGAGTTTGAATTAGACTGACCCGAGTATTATTTTCTTTTGAATCTAATACTCGGGTCAGACCGAGTATTTCAGGTTGTAGATATTCAGCTTTGGGGTTGCTGCTAGAGCTATGAAGTTCTTTCATATCTTTTGGAGTAGTCGTCGTCATTTGTTGTAGTCTGAAAAATTGGATAGGAAGATATGTATTCATGTATATTATATACGTTAATGTACTTGTATATGTAACTTCTTGAGTCGACTGTGGTAGTTGTATCATATGTACCGTGTCTTATGTATTGTATCAAATGTATTGTAACTGACATCAGTTATTGTATATATGAGACTTTCTGTTTCATCTGTGTTCCGCATTTATATTATCTGTGTTGTTATTTTATATTTACTGTTCTAAACTATCATGAACCATCGTAGTTCGTTTCATACTGGAATTGGGGTATTTCGATGGGAGAAAAAAATCAGAGATGAAAAATGAAAGAATATATATATATAATCACTCCTATCGAGATAACCAATACTAGTGTAAGGCCAACTATTGATGGCCGCTCCTCAACAGCCTTATTCTCCGTGCTAGTTGACAGCACTACACCGTAGTGTTCTTGGCTAGCGTGGGTATAGAGGTGGGGCGTCACAGCTTGGTATCAGAGCCTGGGGTTTAGAACAAATATAAAACGTAACTTAGATAGTACATGTGTTACAACTATTTGTCGACGTTTTATCTCTCATATTTGCATATGATTGTTTTTGATTGTTAGGTATGAATTCCTAACGCTTATTCATATGCATTTGATTTTTGAATTTTTGTGTTATCGGCTTTGATTTGATTTAGCCGATGATTGATTTTGTTCGAACCTCGGCGATTCTGAACTTGATATTTTATGTTTTCCTCGGCTTGATTTCCATTCGACTTCGGTCACTTTGTTTTTGAGAAATTTCTAATTTCTTGATTTCCAAGACTCTGACTTTGTTTGCCGTTGAATTCTTTGTTGATGATGTTGAATCGTTTTGTACTCTATTATGGCCATTACTTGTTGACTTCAGCATTGACTTGATTTTCATTTTTGTTGAAGTCATTTATTCATTTATGCTCGTTCTACTTTGTTTTTCTAATTGTTAATCGAATCTTCTTTTCCGATTAGTTATCTTCTTTGTCGACTTTGATAACTTCTATTTCTGGAATTTTTAGGTATTTCTACTTTGATGGATTTAGAATCGAATTCTTTGGATTTTATTCACGTCTTCGTATGTGAACTTTAGTGAATTGATTTGGTTTCCAAATTTAATCGATTCTTGTTAATTCCCCGATTTGTTGCTACCGTTTATTAGCAACTTTGATAACATTTTCTTCGGGATTTATGTGAACATTCCTTTTGATGGATACAGTATCGATTTCTTTGGATTCTATTCACATCTTTGTATGTGAATTCTTGTGCTTGATTGTTCCTACAATCATTTTTGTGATTTGTCACTTTAAAAATATAAAGGTTTTCTATACTAGTAGTAAATATCAAAACCCTTTTCTTCAAACGATTTCAAAACTATTTTACTACAAAACTCTTTTCCTAAACCGTTTTCCAATCTAATAGTATATACTAACCTTTACCTCACTCGTATGAGAAATCTAATTAAACGACTTAGTAAAACGAGTGGTATATAACGCTTGCGTTTACTTCGCCGGTTAATTCTTGGACTTATTCGATTGAATCTCTTGTGACAAATTTTATTAATGAAGATTTACAGTTTGTTCGTAAATATTTAAGTTAAGCAAGTGGTTATGGGACATGAAGCTAAACTTTTATATTTACTAGCTTAGTGTAATTGACACTTCTCGTTGATCTTGACGATCGCTTTATGAATTAGACTAGCAATTATGCTATGTCTTTTTATTTGCGAGGTTAGACTAGACACCACTTGTGTGATTCCATTCACACATACCTTTCTGCTTTTTGGTTAGTCTTGACCTCAATCTGTGTGATTCCATTCACACATGCTTAGTGTAATTGACACTCCTCGTTGATCATGATGATCGTTCTGATGGTCAGACTAGACACCACTTGTGTGATTCCATTCACACATACCTTTCTGCTTTTTGGTTAGTCTTGACCTCAATCTGTGTGATTCCATTCACACATGTGGGGTAGCTCCCCTTGGTCTTCGGGCCGTCATGTGATAGGCCTCTTTCCCTTTTTCTGTGATTTCTAGATTCCTTATGTTGATTTTTGGAAATTTTATGCTTCACCTATTTTTTTGTACTGGTGAATTCATATGTTATTGATTTGTCATGAGTACAAATTTGAGGTATGATACCTCTTTGGAGCTTTGAGAAGATCTTGTGATATTGATTATCTCTTATCGGTTGATCTCCTGTTGATCATTATTTGCATACTTATAGTCATATGTCAGTATGGATGTTCCATATTTATGCTATACCTCTCATCGGTTGATCTCCTGTTGATCATTATTTACATACTTATAGTAGTATGTTATTATGGATATTTTATGTTTTGCGTTGCACGTGTTGGTGATTTTCATGCTCACGTGTAGGTGAGATTCCGTGCTCCCGTTCTCGCTTTGCGTTGCACGTGTTGGTGATTTTCATGCTCATGTGCAGGTGAGATTCCATGCTCCCGTTCTTGCTTTGTGTTGCACGTGTTGGTGATTTTTCATGCTCACGTGTAGGTGAGTTTTCATACTCCGGTTCGAGTTTTCATACTCGCGTTCGAGTTTTCATACTCGCGTTCGAGTTTTCATACTCCGGTTCGAGTTTTCATACTCTCATCTTGTGATTTCTGGATTTCTTGTGTAGATTCCTAGAATTTGTGCTTCACCAATTTTCGTGATCTCTATTGATAAGTTTTATCAATTTTTGTGCATTGGTGAATTCGTGTGATATTGACTTGTTATGAATACGAGTTTAGGGTATGATACCCCTTCCTATCTTTGAGAAGATTCTTGTGACATTTTTGATGAATGAAAATCCACTTATCGAAGTTGCTACTGATGTCGCTGTTTTAATCACGTGTTTTAAAAATTGTTTTCTAATTTTTTTACGATTTGCGCTTTCAAAAGAATGAGGAAGCGAATTAAACGTTTCAGTAAAATCGAGGACTATGACCCCTTTCTTTTGCTGATTCGCTTAATTCCGGACTTGTTCGTTTGAGAATGTAAATTGTAATTTTATAAATAAAATGATTTTCAAAATTTTTACAGTTTACGCCTTCAAAAGAATGAGGAAGCGATTTAAACGTTTTAGAAAAATCGAGGACTATGACCCCTTTCTTTTACTGATTCGCTTAATTTCGGACTTGTCCATTTGAGAACGTAAAATGTTATTTATTTAAAATACACAATTTTGCACTTTCAAGGAAACGATGAAGTGAATTAAACGATTTAGTAAAACTCGTGGTTATGGGTCATGTGCGTTTGCTATTTCGGTTAATTTCGGACTCGTTAATTGAAAAATTTGTGATTTGAAATTTGATTACCGTTGTGGTAATTTCTGATTATCGTTTTGATAATTGGATGTTTATGATTTCTAATTTATCGTTTTTGATAATCAGATATTTATTGTTTCTAATTATCGTTTGTGATAATTAGATATTTGTGGTTTGATTATCGTTTGTGATAATTAAACATTTGTGATTTGAGATTTGATTATCAATTGTGATAATTAAATAATCGTTGATTCGTGAATTCTGATTTATCGTTTTTGATAATCAGATATTTATTGTTTCTAATTATCGCTTGTGATAATTAGATATTTGAGATTTAATTATCGCTTGTGATAATTAGATATTTGAGATTTAATTATCGTTTGTGATAATTAAATATTTGTGATTTAAGATTGATTTTCGATTGTGATAATCGAATACTTGTTGATTTGATTATCGTTTTTGATAATCGAATATTTGTGATTTGAGATTTCTGAATTATCTATTGATAATTAGATTTTTGATGAGAATTTGTGAATTTCTTTTATGAAATTAAGAGATTTCTTTGGCGTTTATATTGTACTACGCCAGTGTGCCGGCTCAATTTTCTACTATTCATGACGTTTTCTACGTCTTCTGGTTCCGGAAATGCCTTATGGATTTCCGATCCTTATTCTTGAGCAACCTTCTGTTCACATCATTGCTTCGAGGATGTAGCACCTTCGAAATAAAGATGTTTCTCTTGTGGAGATTCTCAATGGTTCTCAAATTCTATGGATTTCACATTGGAATCCAGAGAATTCATCGAGCAAACACGTTCAGGCTCTCTCTCTCTCTCGTGCTCTTTGTGGTGAACTTCCTATTTCAGATTTCTTCATCTTGTGATGATATGCTCTTATGGTTGTTACCTTTTGTCCATTTATTCCTTACAATTGCGAGGACGCAATTTCTTTAAGGAGGGGAGTCTGTAACAACCTGGTATTTCGCGTCTATTTTTAATCGACATTAAATGATTAATATTATTGCAAATTTCCATTTGAAGTTTTTGAATTTTTAATTTTTAAATTATTTTATAAATTGTTAAAAGAAATTTTGGGCTTTATAATTTAAATAGTGGTCCATATTTTATTGGGCCGTGATTATTTGCTAAGGCTTATAACCGGTTTCTTTTCCCCGTTCTTTCATTTTTCATTCGAACCCTAAAACCTAGCTCACGAAGAAAATAGAATGGAGGCGGTCTCGTTCGTCCTCTTCTCCAAATTAGGGCTTGGGATTGTGGTGGCCGACCTTACTCTCTCGTTGCTCTAGCGTCGCGCGTCTCCGTGATGCTTCAATTCGTCGACAAGGTGAGCTTGCTCACATCTAATTCAGGTCTCGAGTTATCTGTGTATTTTGTTGCTTGAATTCTTGGCTAATGTTGCTTCGAGTTTTAGTGATTTCTGATTTTTGTTCTATTTCTGTTCCATGACTTTTGAACTTGAGTGAGTTTTACTCACATCTTTTTCTACTTGGTTGTCTCGGCACTGTTTTGTTGAGATGTCGAAGATTTCCTGGTGCACTTATTTCAATTTTCTGGAAATTGATGTTTGGTTGATTTCGGCTGTGACTTTGGTTGAAATTTACAGTTATAGTTTTGTGTAAATGTTTGAATGATTTCGATCGTTTTGCTGAAATTTCTGATTGGAAATTCCTTTTGTTCGAATTTCTTTTGTGTTTCACTGCCTCTGACCAGTTTTGACACTTATACTTGCTGTGTCATGCGTGATTCTTGCTGCACTATCCACATGAGTTCATTTAGTTCTGTGCATTCTCTTGTGCTGCAGTGTTATTACTGCTTGAATCATGTTTACTTGATGACGTTTGGTTTGTTGAAGTTGTGCACTTGTGACTTCACTTCAGTTTTTTTATATGTACACAAGTGTTCACTTGTTACATTGAGCCTGCTTTCGAGCTGCAGTTGCTTTTCTTGACTTCGTATTGCACTGCTACACGATGCTTGTTGTGTCTGGACTTGTTTGCTTCTGACCCATGTTTTGGGTACTATAATTGTTATTTGCAATTCCCAATTTCAATTAGTGCAACTGATCCATTTCCCTAGGTTGAGTCTTGTGGTCTTTTGTTGCATTGAGTTGCACTGCATCGAGTTCATGATGTGTTATTCACTTGAACTCAGTTCCATTTGTCTAGTTCAGTCTCATACCACTTGTTGTTCCTTTCTCTGTTCAATTGAAACTGTGGCTATTTCACTTGTGCGATATAAGATCGGGTTCATGTGAGTCATGTGTATTGATCTCCTGAGTAGTTTTGTTGACATTGAAATATAGTTCATGTTTGAACCTTCCAGTCAGGCCTTGTTGCTTCATGTGTATGCCCTGTCGACTGTAGTTTCATTATGGGACTATTCATTGCTTTGAGTTGTAGAACTGATTTGAACTCCTGCAGTGTTATACTTGAGCTTCACTGTGTCTTTGAGTCTGCCATATTGAGGTTGTTTGTTGTTGTATCTTGTGGTTGCTATGTCTCTTACACAAATGCATCACTTGATACATAAATTTTGCCTTGCATTTGTGTATTGTGTCTTTGACTGTTCTACACTTTGCATATAAACTTGGTCTCTGGACATTTGTTGGAGCTAGCTGTTGTCATCTTCACTTGCTACTTTTGAACTTGACTTTTGTCTCGACTTAGGCTGCTTGCATTGCATATTTTCTTCAATATGCAGCCTGGTCGACATGTATGTTGTCCCTACCCACTCTGATCTAATTCACTGTCATGTGTATATATGTACACATTGTCCATTGCCATTCTGCTATGACCATTGAGGCAGCGGCATTGATGTTTGAATCTTCGGTTGCTTGTGGGATCACTGAACTGTGGTATCACTCATTCACATATTTAGGTGCTGTTGTCATGTGCATTATCTTTGTCTTTGTACCTGGTTGCAATTGTAGTTTCATTGTGACCTTTGCTTTGTATTTGCTTCTGTACAGTGAGTTGAACCTGATTCTGGGTTTGACCTTGTGTTCGGTGGTGAAATTTCATTTTGTACATATCACCGTGGTGGCAAGGCAGTGCACGCAAGCGTGAACTGCAGCCACACGGTATTCGGTTAGGTACATCATCACTGTAGTGGCAGGGCAGTGCACGCAAGCGTGAACTGCAGCCACACGGTATGGCGAGTATGATATTTTATTTTGTTTTGATTGTTTGATCTTTTGCATATTCCTTATGCAGTAGTGGCGAGGCAGTGCACGCGTGCGTGTACTGCAGCCCTACTTGAATTAATATTTTAATTGATATTTCAATGGTTTGAACTGTTTGTTCATTTCAATTCAATATTCTGAATTGCATTCTGATTTGGTTTAATTACTGTCGTCTATTCAGTAATTAATTATTATTGCTTCTGTGCACTAATGACTGAGTTTGAATTAGACTGACCCGAGTATTATTTTCTTTTGAATCTAATACTCGGGTCAGACCGAGTATTTCAGGTTGTAGATATTCAGCTTTGGGGTTGCTGCTAGAGCTATGAAGTTCTTTCATATCTTTTGGAGTAGTCGTCGTCATTTGTTGTAGTCTGAAAAATTGGATAGGAAGATATGTATTCATGTATATTATATACGTTAATGTACTTGTATATGTAACTTCTTGAGTCGACTGTGGTAGTTGTATCATATGTACCGTGTCTTATGTATTGTATCAAATGTATTGTAACTGACATCAGTTATTGTATATATGAGACTTTCTGTTTCATCTGTGTTCCGCATTTATATTATCTGTGTTGTTATTTTATATTTACTGTTCTAAACTATCATGAACCATCGTAGTTCGTTTCATACTGGAATTGGGGTATTTCGATGGGAGAAAAAAATCAGAGATGAAAAATGAAAGAATATATATATAATCACTCCTATCGAGATAACCAATACTAGTGTAAGGCCAACTATTGATGGCCGCTCCTCAACAGCCTTATTCTCCGTGCTAGTTGACAGCACTACACCGTAGTGTTCTTGGCTAGCGTGGGTATAGAGGTGGGGCGTCACACTTTTGCAGACTGTGGAAGCCACAAATATTTTAGAGAGTAGTTTTTAGAAAGTGAAGAGGAGAAAGCAAATGATAATGTGTATGTGTGGATCTATATTTATAGGAAAAAAGATTTAGAGAAAATTACTAAACTATTCCTTAATGATTTAACATAATATGTCATGATATTTGAAAAGTCAAATTACTTTCATACCCCTCTCTATTGTCTCGTCTCCCTTCTTCTCTAGTCAAATCCTTAAGCTCATGATGAATAATGATGTCTAATTATGAAAATATTAAGATATGACAACACATAATAATATATATTTATATGTAATGTTTATTATTCTTAAAGTTATGAATTGTCACATCACGTGTTAATTATAATTAACATAAGGTAATCTATTCCTAAGTGTATTACTATTTAGTTAATTTTCTACTATATATGTGTACATATGGTGCACAAAGATGAACAACAATCCCGATAACTTTCCAGTGTCGAAAGGTCGAAATTTCGGAAAACGTTCTTCGGTCACATTTTCCATTTTTCTACGAACTATTTAATTTGGTAAATAAATTTTGAAAATGATTTTCCCTCGTTATTAATATTAAAATTAGTTTATTTATTAATGAATTTTTATTTATCGACTGTATAAAATATATATAATTGCCTAGTTAAAATGACCAAATTCAGGGTCGTTACAAAATGAGTTGGATATTTTTGAATAAAAGGAAAAGCATCTACGTAAAGATCAGAAATTTTATATGTATGTATGTATGTATGTATGTATGTATGTATGTATGTATGAACATACGTATGTATGTTTGCATGTATATATGTTTTCCCTATTCGAATTTAGAACTTTTGAATAAGAATATTATTGGAATTGACAAGAAAAGGATTGCGAAAGATTTTAAGAGCTTTGAAAAAAGTTATAAGAAGTATATGGTTAAATCACAGTATATTTTGCAAAGCAGTATATGTTGATACATATTTTAAAGTAATATAACTGTCTTATCCCATAATTTTTTTTCAAATTATAAATTTCTAGTCTATTATTCTTGAATGACAATTGAATTTTGAATGTTTTGTGTTAAGGATTCTATTTTCAAAATGATTAAGTCTTTATTATAGTAAATCAATGAAAAAGGAAGTTATTCATAGTTTCTTTTTTAAATCCAATCAATTTTTGAATACTATGAACTAAAAGTCTAACTTTTAAAAAATAAGTCTTTGATGAAGAAACATTTACAAAGAGAAATTAGTTTGCTCCTTCTTGGAACTAGGAGAGAGAGGCCTTTTTGTTCTCGTTTTGGCAATATGACCATAGTTTCTCTAGTGTAGATTCATATCAAGGAGGAGGTTTGACTTCTTGGAATTTTAATTAGCATCATTAGTAAAAGGGACCCCTTAATTACTAGCAAATTTTGGAGGAGTTTGCCGCCAGCTTTAGGAACTTCATTAAATTTTAGCACCACTTACCAACCGAAGACCGACGAACAAACTGAAGGAGTAAATGAGAGCTCAGAGGACTTGCTGATGTGGGTTGCGGAATAATGGATCTTAGGGCTAAATAAACACTAGAGGGGGTAAATAGTGTTTTATAAATTTTGTAAATCATTTTAATTTTTTTTTTTCAAGTTTAATGTTAAATCAAAGATTTTCAACATAGAATTATGTCAACTATTAATCACATATAAAACTAAAAGCAATAAAGTAAAGTAGAGAGTTAGAGAGATGACATTAGGGATTTTATACTAGTCTGGATTTCTCCTACATCTAGTTCCGTGCAATTGCTTCAACAGATTTCTTATCAAAAGCCAATCATTAAACGAGCAGAAGGAAAAACCAATTATAATCTTGATTCTGAGGCTATGAGACAAACCCTCCTAATTTTCAGGGATTAAGGTACACACACCTGATTTGGATGGGCTATAAGCACACCCACTTAAATTTTCAGGCTACCAAACACCCTTACTTGATTTGAACATGCTACAAGCATACCTAATCAAATACAAATAGAGTTTGATGGTTTTTTTGAAAGATAATTTTTTAAACGTTGGATACAATCTTATAGCCTCTTGGATAGCACATTGATCTTTGATTTGAGAGAGAGATGATTCCAAAATAGCAAGAAAATAATAATGAATCAATACACAAAAGTATGAATTGATTCAAAGTGATTTTGAAGTGAATTTGGTTTAGTTTTAATGGGGTTTATAAGAGAGTAAGAGGAGGGAAGAAAATAAGTTAACAACAATCAAAAAATTCATTTAAACTCCCCTTTATATAGTGTATAAACATATGTGTCCACTCATGAAAAGTTGCGATGAATAGACACTTCTCTTCAAAATTTGAAAAACCATTTGGCGGCATGTATGTCAACATACCATCTGGGTATATGTCGGTGTATGCTTGTAAAATTTGAAAATTTATTTCCCTTTAAAAATGTTTTAAAAACCTTGTACTTTGTCAAATAGTGTGATACTTTGTAAAACACTTTAAACACGGTTTATAAATATTTTGATCTTGTAAAAACATTTATAAAATATTTTTAAATATATTTTGAAAATTTATGTTGTTTTAAAAATATAAAAGATTGAAAAATAGAAGATAGAGTCAAACATTTCTACCAGGGACTTTAACAAAATTCTATGACTATATACATTATATTACAGTCTTTATATCTTGGTCTTTGTACTCATGAATCTTCATAGCTATTTCTTTTGTCTTTATACTATACAGTCTTCGTGTAATATCTCAGAATTTCCAAGAGTATAAAATGCTGATAATCTCTTAATTTAATTATTTGAATTTGATAAAATTGTTATTTTCAAAAATAATTAACCAAGTAATATTTTAATTATGGTTATAAATTGGTTTTATAATAAGATTAATTATTTTATGGTATAAATAAATTATAAATTGGTATATTGTTTTTAAAATTTATAAGTGTGTTTAAAATATATTTATATCTGTGTATTTTAAATTGATTTTAATGTTGGGTTATTTTTAAATTTGACTTTGAATTAAATATAAATTTTGAATTCAAAGAAATACATACGTACTAAAATAGAATGATAATATAGTTTGGTTTTAAATTATATAGATAAAGTTTTAATTAAAATTAGATTTGTTTTATAGAAATTTGATTTTTATTTATTTAATAAATGCAAGGCTTTTTAAAAAAAATAGCATTTTAAATAAGTTTGGAATATTGTATATAACTTTATTTAAGTTATCATTGATTTTATTTTATGTTCTATTCAAAGATTGTACTTATATAAGTTAGCATACATTTATAAATGTAAAAATGTATTTGTTTACTAGAAATTTAATTAGAAAAGCATTTATAAATTATTAAAACATATCAGTTAATTAGGAAATTAATTTAAAAACCTTTAAAATCTTTTATAAATAATATAGAAATAAAAAGGACAAGTGTTAAGTTATAAACTCACTTGATAACATGTGTTAGCATATTAATTAAAGTTGAGACAAGTGTCCATTTGTTTCTAATTTTCTTTTAAATTTATAAAATATGAAAATTCTATTTAAAACACCATCTCTCCATCTTTCTTTTTCTTTAAAATTCATTGTTCATTTCTAAAAAGAAAACTAAATCCATTATGCATCTTCATTCAACACCCAAAACCAGAAATCTTCAATTAAAATCTGCATCATTTTCTTGTGTATGCAAATCTGAAGCAAAATGATTAAATCATTTGCAAACACTCTTCAAAACTCAAACACTTCTCCCTATCACCAAAACCTGAAAACTTCCTCCAATTCAAATATCAATCCCTGTTACCAAAACCTGAAAGCATCATAGTTTAAATCCAAATTTGCATAATGACTTCAAAAGCTTGATAAAATTTCAACCCAGTTCTGTATATCCCTGTCTGCATCAATTTCCATATGCATGCAAGTGAATCTGTTGAATGCAAACCTAAAACAAATTGTTAAAGCAATCTGAAGCACTGTAACAAACAAAAGGGGGGATGAAGCTTTTCTCTGTTTCAAATAAGGCTTCATCATCAGTTCACAGATTTTTGCAACTCCCAGTTCATCTCCAAAACCTCTGCATTCCTTAAAGAAGGTGAGTAAACAAATTATTAAAAATTTAAGTGAAAATTTTCTGTTGCATGATTTTGAAATGGTAAATGTTTTATGTGCATAGTAGTTTGCCTATGTAGATGTGATTATGCAATTTTGATATATTTGGAAACTGTGTATGTTGCTTCCCTTCTTCTCTCTGTAAGGTTGGAGTTTAAGCCAAATCTTCATGTTATCTTCCAAATTAAATAATAGTTAGAATTTGGTTTTAAGCAAAATAAGTTAAAATTATTATAAACTAAGAAAAAAAGAAATTAAGCTAAGTTCTGGTTTGAAAATTTCTCTGGAAACAAATAATGCTGGAACAAATTAATATCAAAGTGTGAAACCAAGTATTGAAATTTGATGCAATAATTATATAATTGGGAATGTCATTGGAAATCATGAATTTTAAAAAGAAATTCACAACTTTTAAATCTGTATTAAATGGGTATTTGGGAATTTACTTGAAATTGGATTTCTGTTCAATTCTGTGAATTTGTGCAACTGGATTTCTCGAGGTTGTAGATGGAGCTAGGTGAAGTTTAGGGGAGTATAGTAAAAATAGGTTAAGAAGTTTTAAACCACTGAGAAGTTTTGAATTTGCTCAAATTGATTTTTAACCTAGTTTTTGGGGTCTGCTGTAAATTGATCACTGCAACCCTAAATTTGCATCGAGTTGTATGATTTTTGGGGAGGAGAATGCATGGTGGGTCAGTGATCTTTGGCCGGAGATGTGGTGCGTAATGATGATCGAAGGTGATGATTTTGGGGTTACTGAAGATGGTGTTTGGGTTTCAGTAAACCATGAAAAGCTTGATTTTGAATCGAGGCTAGGGATGGGATTCTGTTGATCGTAGGTGATTGTAGGATGGAAGAGGGACTTATCGGGGTTGTCGTCGTTGACCGGAGGAGGTCCTGGTGCAGGTGCAGGTGCACGAGAGGTGGTTGGTGTCAGTGATTTGGGTTTTGGTATGTTTTGTGTTACTGGGATATAGCTCGGGTAATAAGGGAGGAGACTCGGGGTAAAGCTCGAGTACAATTGTTGTGGCTCGGGGTATTACTCGCAAGGTCACAGGGTTTTGAGTTGCAGTGTTTAACTGTTTTGTTTTAACAGTTTTTTTTTAAGTTTCAATTTAAACAGTTTCTAAGGATTTAAAATCCTTGTGCTTTGTTTTCTTAGATTCCAGTAAATAAGGGTTGAACCCAAACTAAAGTGTTAACAAAAATTTCAAATTTAAATAAATAAGTTTTAAACTTTAAATAGTTTAAATTAAAGTAAAATGCTTGTCTGGAATTGAATTGTTTTTATAAACAAACTTGTATGATGTTTTAAATAACTTAAGTAACAATCTTAATATTATTTCAAACTTATTTTGAAATATAAAAGAGAATTTTAAGTAAATGTTTTATTTAAATTAATTAGTGGAAATGATTTATTAATTAACAATTAAAGTTAAGATAATTTATTAGCTTGGAATTAGAATTGTTAATTAATAATTAAGGAAAGTAATTAATGATTATTTTATATCTTACTTTAATTAATGAATTTTGTTAAGTAAAGGTTGTTTTCAAGGTTAATTTAAGATAATGCTTTATCTTAAATAATCATTAAGTATTAATAATTTTAAGATAATTAATTTATTTAACCATTATTTTAAAGAGGATTAATTAAGTGATTAATTAAGTATAATTATTTATTTAATTAACTATTAATTAAGATGATGATTAAATTAATGACAAATGATTAATTAAATTATAATTACTTATTAATTAAGTAATTAAGAGTTAATTAAAATAGTAATTAATTAATACTTAATAAAGGTTTTATTAAGTTTTAAATGGGTTTTCTTAATTAAAAATTAAAGGATTATTTAAAATATAATGCTAGTTAATTAAGAATTAATTAACTATTTTTATTTAAGGTTAATTAATTTTAATTAAGGATTAATTAATTATATTTATGGATTAATTAATTTGTAATTAAGGTTGTTAATTAATAATTAATTTTATTAATTAATGATTAAGAGTTGATTAATTAGTTAATTAAGTTTAATTAATTAATAGTAAAAGTAATTAGTAATTAATTACTTTGTATTAAAGGATTGATTAATAATTGAGGATTATTAATTAATAGTTGAAGATAATTAATCTGTTAATTGTAGATAAATTTGGTTAATGAGTAATTAAGGATGAATTACTCAATTTTAATTGATGAGATAAGTATGATCAAATAAGTTAATTAATTTGTTAATTAATTAATGATAGTCACTTGATAAAAGATTAAGTACGTTTACTTAATAAGTTTTGATAAGAGTAAGTACTTAAGATAAGTAATTGATAAATTACAGAGGTAATTGAGATAAGTAAAATTACTGATTTTGGAAGTAATTTTAAATGAATAATTATTTGGTAAAGTAATTAAGGGTTTATTACTTGATGTAATAAATCAATGAATTTATAATGTAATTAAAAGTAATTAAGAAGTAATTAAGAATAATTAATTACTGTATTTAACTTGATTAATTAAAAGCAATTAATCAAAGCTTGATTAATTAATTAAGGTTCATTAATTGATATGATTAATGAAAATAATTAAGGATTGATTACTTGATTAAGAGTAAATTAATCAAGGTTGACTAATGTTTAATTAATTGGTTTAATTAGTGAATAATTAAGCAAGATTTATTTTGATGAAGTAATTAATTTAATTTATTTTAAATTAATTATAGATGAAGTAATTAATTTAATTCACTTTAAATTAATTAGAGATAGAGATAGTTAATTTAATTCATTTTAAATTAATTATATTGTGGCATGAGTAATCATTGCTTATGTATGAATGGATGACATTGATTGTCTTGAATGCTTTGTGATCTCAGTAATGAGATAAGTATGGTTGTATGATATGAATGTTTGGTTGCATTGTGATGATTACGTAGATTATCAATTGGGATGTTGATATATGGATTATCTATTATGATATTGATAATGTGGATTACCTGTTATTTAATAATGTTGATTATCAATTGTGATTTGTGAGTTGTCTATCTGTGTGTATATAGATACTGTATTGAATTGTTTTAAACCTTTAAAACAACTTGGACTTAAAAGACACGCTTTGGATTTAGATGAGACCTGGATCGGGTTTCCATATTTGGATATCCGAAAACCACATCGATTCCAATTAAATGTTAGGTCGTGAATCTAAGTGGAGCTTTGTGAAGACTCGAGGTGTAAGGACTATATGTCGGTATAACTCTGTGGGTGATTCCGTAATGAGTTGACGGAATTAGTTCTTATTGATTCGAGATGGTGGTTCAGAGTGCAAGGGTTATTGTCGTTAACTCTGAGGGTGATTCCAAAATGAGTGTAACGAGATAATGCCTTCGGTTTCGTTCGAACCCGGAACGAACTTGTATGGATTGAATGCTTTCAGAACATCGTCAGGTGGACATGAGCATTCTAAGTGATGTGTTCACTAAAGGTAATCGTAACCTCAAGCCTCATCAACAGGGAATGGCTAAAACAGGGGAGGTGCAGCAAAGCTTCGTGAGTAGCCCCCACTTGGGAGTAAGATTTACCCCTGTCTAGAGGTCCCTTTTTATTTCGGCTGTGTGGGCGGTTGAATAGCTACATCCGCCAGGGTTGTCTTATTTGGAGCTGTTCAGTAAGGAATGGGTCCGACTTTGTGTTGCAGGGGAGCGGGCGTACTCCTCGGTACGGTGATCTAGGCCATGTACTGTGACGGACGGTACCCAGTATCTCTGGCATTGTATGGAATCCAAAATCCAATAAGTGCCAACGGTTTTGATTGTATTACCCACTTTTGTGGCTAGTAGTTGGAATTTAATGAATGTAACAATTTCGGCTATTTCATATTTATTTGAAAACCCTAGTGTAATATCCCGGAAATTTGGACAATATAAATTTAATAATCTGTGTTTTAAATTTATATTGAATTTATAATTTTTGTTAATAAATTGGATTTGATTTAAATAATCTTCTTTATTTAAATATTTAATATGTAAATTTTTTTTTATTGAGTTAATAAATTGTTTTCTATTTAATAATGTATAGGTATTTGTATATATTTTAAATAGACAAGTTGTTTTTAGTTAAATTAGTATAGCATAATTATAATGTTTTGAAAATAGGAATTATGATTTATTTTAAGCTTTTCAAAAAAGGAAAAAAAATTATTTAATACTATATGATTTTAAATATGATATAAATGCTTTAATTAGTTTAAAATTCATTTTTATTTTAAAATTTGAATATTAAAATAAGGTTAAAAATGTTGTGTTAATTCTTTTTAAATATTAATTGATAAATTTGATTTGTAAGTTTAATTTGTGAATTTAAAATACAATTAAAAATGTGAACATGTATTCATGTAAGTTATTGCAAACTCTTTTATAAATTCACTTTAACTATTTAAAAGTTTCTTTTTCAAATGATTTAATTGTGTATTGTTTTGCTTTGTTCTTTAGAATTATTTAAATGCATAACTATGTATATGAACTAATTAACTAAGTTTAAATATTCATTAATCTTAAATTTAATAACAAAAACATTTTTAAAGACATATGTAAGCATAAGAATACAAGTGTACATATATTAAAACTTAAACTAACATGTGTAAACTTATCATCCATTTTAAAAGACAAGTGTCAATTTTATTTTTATTTTTCTTTTAATTTATTTAAATCTAAAAATACTTTTATATTAACTTGCATATACTCATTTCTTTTGCCCTTTCTCATTCTTCATTCTAAAAAGAAAATCTGAAACTCTTCACATATGAAAAACTGCATTTTTCAAACCTGTAAAACATTTGCTTCCAAACTCCTTTTTTTCAAAACAAATCTGCATCCTTCAACATATACAAACCTGCATCAACATGAAAGCAAAAGAACCTGCATTTCTTTGCATCTGAAAACAAAAGCTTTGCATTTCAATTTTTATCTAGAGGCCTGCATGCAAAATTTGAAGCCTGCATGTTTAAAAAAAAACTGAAAGCATCATGAATAAATCAAGATTTTAAAAGCATTCAAGCTACTGCATTTCATAATCTGGAAACAAAGGGCCTGCATTTCATAATTTTCAAATCTGGAACCTGCAAATTGAATGGGCTCTGCGTTTTTGGGAGAAACAGTGAGTAACTCAACTTTTATAAATTGTTTAATAGGTAGTTGTGCATGCTTATAAATTACAGATAAATATATAAGAAATTGCTATGAATAGTCTACCTGTGATATATGTATTATTGAGCATTTATATTTGAATGCAATGCATGTTTGATTCCAGGGTTTTGTTTGCTATAGTTTAAGTTCTAGCTAATAGAAAAAGCCTGTTTCCTTGATTTGTTTGCTGTTATGTTTTAATTGTGAAAGAAACTTGCTTATTTCAAAATAAAGTAAGCATTGGAAAATTATTGGTTTAAATTAAAATTCAATTTTAAGAATGGAATCTTGTTTTGGAAATCTAAAACCTAGTTCTACTGGGTTGGTGAAAGTGAATCTTTTCGGCAGTTATACTTGACCGAGTGACATAGGGTTTTGGGATATGGAGATAGATGGATTGATGAGAATGTCGCCGGAGTATGGAGGATGATGGTGGTCGGGAAGGGGAGAGATTGATGTTGACAGGTTAGATTTGGTTGTGGTCACTGTGTTTTCAGGTTTTGACTTTATACCTGAATTTAAACTCGAGATGGATGTTTGGGATTTGAGGGTTGCAGGGTGTAGTGTAGTCACTGGTCGATGTGATAAGGCCGTTGAAGTTGGTCAGAGGTGACCGGAGTGGGAGGTGAGTGCACAGGGAGGAGTTGTCCAGGTGGGTGATGGTTTTGGGTTGCAGTGTCTTTGTCTCGGGTTGGTCTCAGGATTTTTGAGGGGAAACTTGAAGAAAGTGAGTAACTGACTCGAAGTGATGGTGGGTTTGTCTCGAGACTAATTTTTGTTTCAGGTTTTATCAAACAGAGTCTGTTCTGTTTTATAAATTTTAAAATGTCAAGTGTTTAATTTAAAATCTGGGAATTTAACTTAGAATTTATATCTGAGTCTGAAGATGAATTCAAATATTTTGAATTCGGATTTTGAAATAATTTAAATACAGAAATTCAAGTTGTTCAAAAAGAAAAAAAATAAAAGAAGAAGAACAGGAAACCTGTTCTAGTTTATAAGATTTGAATTAAATGCAAACTAAAATTTTAACTAGTATTTGAAACTGAATTTAACTATGAATTCAAATAGTTGAATTCTGTTTCTTTTGAAATCATTTAAATTCAGGAAAAAAAAATTCAAAGTTTGTTTTTTTAAATAAAACAGAAATTGTTTCTGTTTTAAATGTAAAGGTAAATTTAAATTTTTAGGTGGAGATTTAAACTGAGTTTTAGTTTGAATTTGAATATGAATTCAAATTTGATTTGTCTGGAATTTGAAATCATTGATGGTTTTTAAATTTAAATTTGGTTTCAAAACTCACAAGTAAATGCATGTGTGTTTTGCATTTGAATTGAAAGGTTAAATATTTAATTTAGAAATTCAAAGTGAATTCAAACTGAGTTTTTAAATCCGGAATTTAAATTTTAAACTTCAGTTTTAAATAAAGGTTTAAATTTAAATTGTTTTTAAATGATTAAACTGATTTGCATTTGAATTAAGATTGTAGATTGTAGGAAGAGTTTTAAAGAGTTAAAAACTAAAATAAGTTTGGAAGTTGTACTTCAATTTTGAAATTTTAAAGTAAATTTTTTTAAATTGATTTGAATTTGATTTGAATTGAAATCTTAAATTCTTTTAAACTTATTAATAAAGAATATGTTTCTTTTAAACATATAAGATTAAGTTGTGTATTGTTTTAAACTCTTATTTAACACAAATTTGAGACTAAAGTTTAAAATGAAATGTTAAATGGAATTTAAAGTAAACTTTTAAAAAAAACATTTTGTTTTTAAATGCTTGATTAAATAGGAATGATTATTTAAAAGATAAATAAAAGTTTAATGATTGAGTTCATTTAATTTTTAAGGTAATTAAGATGAAAATTAATTATTTAATTAATTAATTATGTGGATGTTTAATTTAGTAATTAATGATTTTAAGTTAATTAATTAGATTTGAGATTAATTAATTAAGGTTAATTAATCTATAATTAAGGATGATTAATTAAAATTTAATTTATGATTAAGATTTATTAATCAAGTGATTAATGATAATTAAGGTTTTAATTAACACTTAATTAATTAATAATTAGAGATTAATTAAATGATAATTAAATATTAATTAATTGATAATTAATAAAGATTAATTTTAGTTAATTCTTAATTAAGTAATTAAGAAATGTTAATGAAGGTCCTTAACTTAAGATTATTTAACAATTAATTAATGTGATTAATTTTGATAATTAATTAGATTAATTAATTAATAATAATCAATTGTTTATTACTTAATGTAAATAATTAATGAATTAATTACTTAGTGTAATTAATTTGATTAATATGATTAGTTTAGATTAATCAAGTTTAATTAATTTAAACATTTGTTGATTTTTGATAATTACTTATGTAATTTACGAATTTGTAATTACTTAAGGAAGTAATTAATTAATAATTACAGGATGTAATTAAAGATATTTGATATAGAAGTATTAGATTTAAATTACTTTGAAATTAATCAAGGGGATTAATTTAGATAATTAATTAAAAATAATTAATTATGGGATGAGTAATTAAAGTAGTTAATTATTGAATGGTTATTAATCATGGGTGATTAATATTTATATATGGATTAATTTCAGATTAATTACTTATGTAATTAATTTATAAATTATTAAAAGTAATTAGAATCATTAATTAGTTAATTAATGATTTAATTTGGAATTGATTAATTAAGGTATAACTAATAATGAAAAATAATTAATGTGATTAATTTTAGTTAATCAATTAATTTAGTAATTACAAGTTAATTGTTTGCAAAGGATTTAAGTAATTAACTTGTGATTAACTTATGAGCTAATTACTTATTGTAATTAAAGATAGTTAATCAATGAATATTTAGATGATGATCTATAAATTGATTTGAAATCAATTGATGGTTAAGTTAAGTAGAATTTTAATGATGAAGTAACTAATTTAATTCATTTTAAATTAATTAGAGATTGAGTAATTAATTTAATTCATTTTAAATTAATTATAGGAAGTGTGATCATTAGATAGTTGCTTATGTTTGATGATTGGTATTAGTTTCCTAGTAAGGTTTGTAATCTCAGTAATGAGAAGAACAGTGTATGTGATATGGATGCATTGGTTGCTTTTGGATGATAATATGGATTATCTGATTTTGATATGAATTATCTGTTGATAATGATAAGGTTGATTATCTATTATGTTGTGAATTATCTATCTGTGTAGATTTAGATAATGAATTGAATTGTTTTAAACTTAAAACAACTTGGACCTAAAAGACACGCTTTGGATTTCGATGAGACCGGGATCGGGTTTCCATATCTGGACATCCGAAAACCACATCGATTCCAATTAACGTTAGGTCGTTAATTCAAGTAGAGCGAGTGAAGACTCGAGGTGTAAGGGCTATACGTCAGTATAACTCTGTGGGTGATTCCGTAATGAGTTGACGGAATAGTACTTATAGATTCGAGATGGTGATTCAGAGTGCAAGGGTTATTGTTGTTAACTCTGAGGGTGATTCCAAAATGAGTGTAACAAGATAATGCCTTCGGTTTCGTTCGAACCCGGAACGAACTAGTATGGATTGAATGCTTTCAGAACATCGTCAGGAGGACGATGAGCATTCTAAGTGATATGTCCTATAAAGGTAATCGTAACCTCAAGCCCCATCAACCGAGAATGGCTAAAACAGGGGAGGTGCAGCAAAGCTTCGTGGGTCGCACCTACTGGAGAGTAAGATTTACCCCTGTCTAGAGGTCCCTTTATATTTCGGCTGTGTGGACGGTTGATCATGACAATCGTCGGGGTTGTCTTATTTGGAACTGTTCAGTAAGGAACGGGTCCGGCTTTGTGTTGAAGAGGATGAGGGAAGTAATCCTCGGTACGGTGATCTAGGCCACGTACTGTGACGGGCGGTACCCCAGTAGCCCTGCCATTGATGGAATCCAAAATCCAATAAGTGCCGTACGTATTAGTTGTGCCCAACTATGTTGGAATGTGAGATGTAAGCATTTCAGCTATTTCTGTATTTTATTTGAAAACCCTAGACACTATTATAATATCATCGGATTTCCTAACAAATGTTTTGGTTAGCGTACGGTAAAAACTTTTCCATGTTTATGTGTGGGAAGTCTTACGTGATACCTTTTCTTTTCAAAAGTTTTTCAAAGTTAAGCAACCTTAACCTGTTACTCACACCAGACCCATGTCTAACCCGGAGTTATTTCTGTTTTTCTATAAATCTTGGGTACTCAAATTTTTATGAGTAGTCAAGAGAATTCAGGTTAGGATTCAGATTAGCTTTGACGAATTATGGAGGAGCATATGGAGCAGGAGGCTTCTGCGTATAGTTATATAGTTCCACTGTGTTGGTATCTCTGAGTGTTTCTGTATTGTGATTGAGTTGTAATAACTAGACAGGTGTTTATAACTGTCTAGTATGTGTTGTATATGTCTGTATAACTCTGATATTTGATGTATACTATGTAATACTTATGTTATTAATATAATTTATTCGTTCCGTTGTTGAGATTCTTGTGTTGTTTCTTCTTTCTCTTCTATCTTTTCTCTTTTCTTTCCCTTTCTTTCTTAATTCACGATGCGACTTCCTGGAGTCTGGAAGCCGGGTCGTGACACCTAGACCCTATTATAATAACACCGAATTTCCAATCAAATGTTTTGGTTAGCATAAGGTAAAAACTTTTCCATGTTTATGTGTTGGAAGTCTTACGTGATACCTTTTCTTTTCAAAGGTTTTAAAGTTAAGCAACTTTAACCGTTTACTCACACCAGACCCATGTCTGACCCGAAGTTTATTCTGTTTTACTTAAACTCTTGGGTACTCAAATTTTTACGAGTAGCCAAGGGATCCAGGTTAGGGTTTAGGTTGGCTTTGACGAATTCAGGAGGAGCAATGGAGCACGAGGCTTCTGCGTGTAGATATAGTATTCCGCTATGTGTTCTCTGAGTTGTTGTCTTTGTATTGTATTGAGTTGTATAACTAGACAGGTGTTTATAACTGTCTAGTATGTGTTGTTTTAGCTGTGTATCTCTGATGTATATGATACTATGTAAAGTATTATGTGATTAATATAATTTATTCGTTCCGCTGTTTAGATTCTGATGTTGTTTCTTTCTTCTTCTCCATCTTTTCTCTTTTCTATCCCTTTCTTTCTTAAAGATGATGCTATTTTCTATGGTAAGAAAGTCAGGTCATCTCATTTAGTATCAGAGCATTTGGTTGAGTGAATACCTAGGCTCTGTAGTGGTGTCTTTCTTGAGAGAGCGTATTTGTAATTTTTATATATAACTATATATATTCTACCTGTCTGTTGGGTTGCCTGTTCGGGTTTTCCAATATAAGTTATAAAGGTAGATGAGGTAGTGGTGTGTGTAACACGACTACCATGGGTTGGAGTCTGAATGTTTGAGGTTGGAAGTGTATTTGTCGAGATTGTAGACCTAATACCGTCTCGAGTAATCTTTGTAGTTTGGTGTAGGATTTCATTTGATCTCTGAATGAAACCTGTTAAGGTTCAGAGTTCATCTTTGAAGTGTAGTTTGGTCGCGCTCGTGTGAGCGGATTTTTGAGATTTGGATCTGTCGGTTAGGCAGAAGTAAGTGGTGGTATCTTGGCAACCTCAGGAGGTAGTAGTTGCGTGATGAGATGCAGTGACTATGGATGTCTTCGAAGATGTTTTCTTTTGGAGCAAGTTTAAGGAAGTGTGTCCGCTTCTGTGTTGTAGCTGAGTTCAGCATGATGTATGTGTCTTGTTGGAGGTCCGAGTTTCTCAAAGGACTCTAGATAAGAAGTCTTTGGCATCTGTGTTAGCAGTGCAGCTCGGGAGTGTTCTGTGTTCCAGCAGGAAGATCTTTTTGGCTTAGCATTTCTTGGAGGTGGAATTCAGAAGCAGCAGTGAGGATCTGTTTCTTCGATGGATTAGTTGTTCAAGGATAAACTGTTCAGATTAGTGGAGAGAGGACAATATCTTGGATATTGGATTGGTTTGATCGCAAAAGTGACTTGCGATGGTTTGGTGATTATCTTTGATAGTCTTTGCTTAGATTTGTGGCATCTCTAGAGAATGTAGAAGTTATGGGATTGCTGAAGATTTTTCTGGATATATCTTCAGGGAAGTTAGAGATTTGCCCGCATTGGATTTTGAGTTCTGTATCGACTTGATGTCAGGAGTGATATCAGTGATTCAGCTGGGTAGAAGGTTGTTTCCTAGGATGGTTGTTTGGTGTAGCAGCTCCGTATTTCTTGGAACTTCTGTTGAACTTCATTTCCAAGATGTGATGTTCAATCTGTGACTGTGTTCATTCTACGGCATTTTCATCTGCTCCAGATCAGAGTTGTGCAGCGGAAGCAAGATGGCTGTTGTTCTTGAGTAGAAGCATCTGGGAATCGTAGTGTCTTGGATTAGAGAGTTTCTTCTGAAATTTTTCAGAATCTAAGGCAAGTTGGCAAGTGATTCTGTTCTGTCTTTTCCGGATAGGAGAAGTTGTTTTCTTCTGTTGATAGTAAAGTTTGGTTTTGATCTTGTGTGGATCAGTTTGTAGAGTTGATCCAGTTGTTTGTAGGAGTATCAGCGAAGGTTGAGCTGATCAGGAAGGATCTGTGGCATCCCGGATAATCTGGGAAGTTTTTGAGGTTAGGTAACAAAAGAATTTGGAATTCAAAGTTGGAGGCTTCGAAGTTGTTGAGGTTTTCTCTAGTAAAGGAAGTAATGAGTTTTGGTAAGCTTCGAGGCATATTGGATTCTTCTGAGTTTTGATTTTTTGTAGAATCAGTGTTTTGGGTTGAAGAGTTGAATCGCCAGTTTAAAAGACTGGAATTCAAATTATTTCACGTGTCTCTGAGGGAGTACGTGTTTTGGTTCATCACTGGTTTTGAGACCAGTAAGTCTGTGAAGGTTTTAGTTGTTGATCAGTCTTGTCTGTGGTCTGGTATCTTGTGTAGATTATAGATCCAGTTGAGTAGGAACTCAGTAGCTTATAAGTATGCTAGTTTGGGTTTAGTAGAGCGAGTATCCCTGTGTCTGTACTGGGGAAACTCGAGATAATTTTAGGAAGTTTATCCGGATCTGTGTCCGGATAGCTGGTGTTATTTATTTAAATTGGTTGTTTGGATGAAATTGTTTGTTTGATTGATAGTGTATGGCTGTTATGAATGTTTGAATTAGTTGAAATAAAACAAAACTGTGGATTATCTTTGTTTTAAATTTCGAGGACGAAATTCTGTTAAGGGGGGAGGATTGTAATATCCTGGAATTTCCAGTAGTTTAAAATGCTGATAATCTCTCAATTTAATTATTTGAAATTAATAAAATTGTTATTTTCAAAAATAATTAACCAAGTAATATTTTAATTATGGTTATAAATTGGTTTTATAATAAGATTAATTATTTTATGGTATAAATAAATTATAAATTGGTATATTGTTTTCAAAATTTACAAGTGTGTTTAAAATATATTTATATCTGTGTATTTTAAATTGAGTTTAATGTTGGGTTATTTTTAAATTTGACTTTGAATTAAATATAAATTTTGAATTCAAAGAAATACATACATATTAAAATAGAATGATAATATAGTTTGGTTTTAAATTATATAGATAAAGTTTTAATTAAAATAAGATTTGTTTTATAGAAATTTGATTCGTATTTATTTAATAAATGCAAGGCTTTTAAAAAAAATAGCATTTTAAATAAGTTTGAAATATTGTATATAACTTTATCTAAATTATCATTGATTTCATTTTATGTTCTTTTCAAAGACTGTACTTATATAAATTAGCATACATTTATAAATGTAAAAATGTATTTGTTTATTAGAAATTTAATTAGAAAAGCATTTATAAATTATTAAAACATATTAGTTAATTAGGAAATTAATTTAAAAACCTTTAAAATCTTTTATAAATAGTATAGAAATAAAAGGACAAGTGTTAAGTTTTAAACTCACTTGATAACATGTGTTAGCATATTAATTAAAGTTGAGACAAGTGTCCATTTGTTTCTAATTTTCTTTTAAATTTATAAAATCTGAAAATTCTATTAAAACACCATCTCTCCATCTTTCTTTTTCTTTCAAATTCTTTGTTCATTTCTAAAAAGAAAACTAAATCCATCATGCATCTTCATTCAACACCCAAAACCAGAAATCTTCAATTAAAATCTGCATCATTTTCTTGTGTATGCAAATCTGAAGTAAAATGATTAAACCATTTGCAAACACTCTTCAAAACTCAAACACTACTCCCTATCACCAAAACCTGAAAACTTCCTCCAATTCAAATATCAATCCCCGTTACCAAAACCTGAAAGCATCATAGTTTAAACCCAAATTTGCATAATGATTTCAAAAGCATGATAAAATTTCAACCCAGTTCTGTATATCCCTATCTGCATCAATTTCCATATGCATGCAAGTGAATCTGTTGAATGCAAACCTGAAATAAATTGTTAAAGTAATCTGAAGCACCGTAACAAACAAAAGGGGGGATGAAGCTTTTCTTTGTTTCAAATAAGGCTTCATCATCAGTTCACAGAATTTTGCAACTCCCAGTTCATCTCCAAAACCTCTGCATTCCTTAAAGAAGGTGAGTAAACAAATTATTAAAAATTTAAGTGAAAATTTTCTGTTGCATGATTTTGAAATGGTAATTGTTTTATGTGCATAGTAGTTTGCCTCTGTAGATGTGATTATGCAATGGGTTTTGATATATTTGGAAACTGTGTATGTTGCTTCCCTTCTTCTCTCTGTAAGGTTAGAGTTTAAGCCAAATCTTCAAGTTATCTTCCAAATTAAATAACAGTTAGAATTTGGTTTTAAGCAAAATAAGTTAAAATTAGTATAAACTAAGAAAAAGAGAAATTGAGCTAAGTTCTGGTTTGAAAATTTCTTTGGAAACAAATAATGCTGGAACTAATTAATATCAAAGTGTGAAACCAAGTATTGAAATTTGATGTAATAATTATATAATTGGGAATGTCATTGGAAATTATGAATTTTAAAAAGAAATTCACAACTTTTAAATCTGTATTAAATGGGTATTTGGGAATTTACTTGAAATTGGATTTCTGTTCAATTCTGCGAATTTGTGCAACTGAATTTCTCGAGGTTGTAGATGGAGCTAGGTGATGTTTAGGGGAGTATGGTAAAAATAGTCGAAGAATTTTTAAATCACTGAGAAGTTTTGAATTTGCTCAAATTAATTTTTAACCTATTTTTTGGGGTCAGCTGTAAATTGATTACTGCAACCCTAAATTTGCATCAAGTTGTATGATTTTTGGGGAGGAGAATGCATGGTGGGTCAGTGATCTATGGCCGAAGATGTGGTGCCTAATGATGATCAAAGGTGATGATTTTAGGGTTACTGAAGATGGTGTTTGGGTTTCAGTAAACCATGAAAAGCTTAATTTTGAATCGAGGCTAGGGATGGGATTCTGTTGATCGTAGGTGATTGTAGGATGGAAGAGGGACTTATCGGGGTTGTCGCCATTGACCGGAGGAGGTCCTGGTGTAGGTGCAGGTGCACGAGAGGTGGTTGGTGTCAGTGATTTGGGTTTTGGTATGTTTTTTGTTACTGGGATATAGCTCGGGTAATTAGGGAGGAGACTCGGGGGAAAGCTCGAGTTCAATTTATTGTGGCTCGGGGTATTACTCGCATGGTCACAGGGTTTTGAGTTGCAGTGTTTACCTGTTTTGTTTTAACAGTTTTTTTTTAAGTTTTAGTTTAAACAGTTTCTAAGGATTTAAAATCCTTGTGCTTTGTTTTCTTAGATTCCAGTAAATAAGGGTTGAACCCAAACTAAAGTGTTAACAAAAATTTCAAATTTAAATAAATAAGTTTTAAACTTTAAATAGTTTAAATTAAAGTAAAATGCTTGTCTTGAATTGAATTGTTTTTATAAACAAACTTGTATGATGTTTTAAATAACTTAAGTAACAATCTTAATATTATTTCAAACTTATTTTGAAATATAAAAGAGCATTTTAAGTAAATGTTTTATTTAAATTAATTAGTGGAAATGATTTATTAATTAACAATTAAAGTTAAGATAATTTATTAGCTTGGAATTAGAATTGTTAATTAATAATTAAGGAAAGTAATTAATGATTATTTTATATCTTACTTTAATTAATGAATTTTGTTAAGTAAAGGTTATTTTCAAGGTTAATTTAATATAATGCTTTATCTTAAATAATCATTAAGTATTAATAATTTTAAGATAATTAATTTATTTAACCATTATTTTAAAGAGGATTAATTAAGTAATTAATTAAGTATAATTATTTATTTAATTAACTATTAATTAAGATGATGATTAAATTAATGACAAACGATTAATTAAATTATAATTACTTATTAATTAAGTAATTAAGAGTTAATTAAAATAGTAATTAATTAATACTTAACAAAGGTTTTATTAAGTTTTAAATGGGTTTTCTTAATTAATAATTAAAGGATTATTTAAAATATAATGCTAGTTAATTAAGAATTAATTAACTATTTTTATTTAAGGTTAATTAATTTTAATTAAGGATTAATTAATTATATTTATGGATTAATTAATTTGTAATTAAGGTTGTTAATTAATAATTAATTTTATTAATTAATGATTAAGAGTTGATTAATTAGTTAATTAAGTTTAATTAATTAATTATAAAAGTAATTAGTAATTAATTACTTTGTATTAAAGGATTGATTAATAATTGAGGATTATTAATTAATAGTTGAAGATAATTAATCTGTTAATTGAAGATAAATTTGGTTAATGAGTAATTTAGGATGAATTACTCAATTTTAATTGATGAGATAAGTATGATCAAGTAAGTTAATTAATTTGTTGATTAATTAATGATAGTCACTTGATAAAAGATAAAGTATGTTTACTTAATAAGTTTTGATAAGAGTAATTACTTAAGATAAGTAATTGATAAATTACAGAGGTATGATTTTGGAAGTAATTTTAAATGAATAATTATTTGGTAAAGTAATTAAGGGTTTATTACTTGATGTAATAAATCAATGAATTTATAATGTAATTAAAAGTAATTAAGAAGTAATTAAGAATAATTAATTACTGTATTTAAGTTGATTAATTAAAAGCAATTAATCAAAGCTTGATTAATTAATTAAGGTTCATTAATTGATATGATTAATGAAAATAATTAAGGATTGATTACTTGATTAAGAGTAAATTAATCAAGGTTGATTAATGTTTAATTAATTGGTTTAATTAGTGAATAATTAAGCAAGATTTATTTTGATGAAGTAATTAATTTAATTTATTTTAAATTAATTATAGATAAAGTAATTAATTTAATTCACTTTAAATTAATTAGAGATAGAGATAGTTAATTTAATTCATTTTAAATTAATTATATTGTGGTATGAGTAAATCATTGCTTATGTACGAATGGATGATATTGATTGTCTTGAATGCTTTGTGATCTCAGTAATGAGATAAGTATGGTTGTATGATATGAATGTTTGGTTGCATTGTGATGATTACATAGATTATCAATTGGGATGTTGATATATGGATTATCTATTATGATATTGATAATGTGGATTACCTGTTATTTGATAATGTTGATTATCAATTGTGATTTGTGAGTTGTCTATCTGTGTGTATATAGATACTGTATTGAATTGTTTTAAACCTTTAAAACAACTTGGACTTAAAAGACACGCTTTGGATTTCGATGAGACCGGGATCGGGTTTCCATATTTGGATATCCGAAAACCACATCGATTCCAATTAAACGTTAGGTCGTGAATCTAAGTGGAGCTTTGTGAAGACTCGAGGTGTAAGGACTATACGTCGGTATAACTCTGTGGGTGATTCCGTAATGATTTGACGGAATTAGTTCTTATAGATTCGAGATGGTGGTTCAGAGAGCAAGGGTTATTGTCGTTAACTCTGAGGGTGATTATGAGTGTAACGAGATAATGCCTTCGGTTTCGTTCGAACCCGGAACGAACTTGTATGGATTGAATGCTTTCAGAACATCGTCAGGTGGACGATGAGCATTCTAAGTGATGTGTTCACTAAAGGTAATCGTAACCTCAAGCCTCATCAACTGGGAATGGCTAAAACAGGGGTGGTGCAGCAAAACTTCGTGGGTAGCCCCCACTTGAGAGTAAGATTTACCCCAGTCTAGAGGTCCCTTTTTATTTCGGCTATGTGGGCGGTTGAATAGCTACATCCGCCGGGGTTGTCTTATTTGGAACTGTTCAGTAAGGAATTGGTCCGGCTTTGTGTTGCAGGGGAGCGGGCGTACTCCTCGGTAAGGTGATCTAGGCCACGTACTGTGACGGGCGGTACCCCGGTAACCCTGCCATTGTATGGAATCCAAAATCCAATAAGTGCCAACGGTTTTGATTGTATTACCCACTTTTGTGGCTAGTAGCTGGAATTTAATGAATGTAACAATTTCGGCTATTTCATATTTATTTGAAAACCCTAGACCCTATTATGATATCACTAAATTTCCTATCAAATGTTTTGGTTAGCGTAAGGTAAAAACTTTTCCATGTTTATGTGTGGGAAGTCTTACGTGATACCTTTTCTTTTCAAAGGTTTTAAAGTTAAGCAACTTTAACCTTTACTCACATTAGACCCATGTCTGACCCGGAGTTTATTCTGTTTTACTTAAACTCTTGGGTACTCAAATTTTTACGAGTAGCCAAGGGATTCAGGTTAGGGTTTAGGTTGGCTTTGACGAATTCAAGAGGAGCAACGGAGCAGGAGGCTTCTGCGTGTAGATATAGTATTCCGCTATGTGTTCTATGAGTTGTTGTCTTTGTATTGTGTTGAGTTGTATAACTAGACAGGTGTTTATAACTGTCTAGTATGTGTTGTTTTAGCTGTGTATCTCTGATGTATATGATACTATGTAAAGTGTTATGTGATTAATATAATTTATTCGTTCCGCTGTTTAGATTCTGATGTTGTTTCTTTCTTCTTCTCTATCTTTTCTCTTTTCTATCCCTTTCTTTCTTAAAGATGATGCGATTTTCTATGGTAAGAAAGTCGGATCGTCTCACTTCGATTCAATACCTATGTAATAACCAACCCTATATACTATATACCTTGACAAAACATTAGTATATATATTGTAAATTGTTGTTATCAAGGTTACTATCACCAAAATCAATAACTGAGGTATTAAAAATGTCCCTCTTTTTAATGATGACAACCATTAAATATTCCGGTATATAAAATAAGATATAACTCTCCCTAAGTTAAATTACTCAATACAATACAAAGATAAAATAAAACTCCCTCTGAATCAAGTATTTAGAGATTGTAGAGTCAAAGCCAATAACTAAATAAAATAACCGAAGCATACCTAAAAATGATAATTATTTGATGTGTAACGACCCGCTATTTTGGACCATTCGTATCCGCACACGTCGGACTTGAATAATTCAGAATACCGAATTGTTAATTTAAATTGGGCAAAACTCAGATATACAGTAAATAAATAATCACAGAATCACAGACACAGAGTAATAATATGCAGCGGAAGTAAAAGAGATAGTAGTTCATGAAGCTACTATATAAATATATAAGATACATCAGAGTTTACAACAAAAGAGAAATACGATACATCAAATACAAATCAAAATACATCACTGAAATCATCGAATACTGAAGCAGAATAGATGGCTGGATCTTCAAGCAAAGCCCCAACTCCAAAGGTGAGTCTTGAAAGCTGAACCTCTCAGTCTGACCCGAGCGTAAAGCAAAACACAAAATACTCGAGTCAGGATTAATATTCTCATATTAATAAATCCAACTCAAGTGAAATAGCAATCGAAATACAAGTAACTCAAAGGATGTTGGAATCACCATCCTCTAAGGATCCGTTAAACTATCTACTAGGTAGTAGTGTACGCTAAATAGATAATGTCTATCGGTAATATAAAGTATCAAAATAGTGTTAAGGCGTTACCATTATCCCCCTTAATACATTTTTACATAAGCATCATAGTCTATACAGCGTTGTAAACTCCACCGTAAACTGGTGGGATATCAGGGAGTACTCCATAGGTATAACACAAAAAAAATTCGTAGTTGCCGCGTATATAGGGATACAAGTATGACAAGGCACATGAGGCAATACCCAAGGCAGTGAAACTACCGTTCGCCTGATTCGGACTGGTGGGAACGCATCGCCGCAGCAATCGCAACACCGCGAAACAACACTCCTGAAAGTACGAGGGTGCACCAATCGATAACAAGTAATGAGTAGTAGTTACGAAGAAGTGTGTTCGCTCGAGGTGGCTAACCCCATTTGGCCCGGCACGGCTCCTGATTTTAGTCATTTCCAATTTTGACACAAGTGTCAAGGCTATCCATTATCGTTCTCTTTCTTCAGTCATCATGTACACCATTTACAACCACTTCATTCTGGATCATCACTCCGCGTGTAGTTATTGAAGTGGTTTTCGGTTTAGACAGAGAGTATGTCAATAACCGGCACGGTTTCTTTAACAACATTCGTAATTATTACACCGATTGGTCCTATAATATATTCAAACCAAATCAATTTAAATTTCAATTTCAATTCATAAATCAACATTTCATTTGTTTTTCAAAAATCATTTTCAAAATTTACATTGCAGAACTCCCAAATTACCATTTCAAGGTCTTACAATTCAATTTCAATTTTATTTAAACAATTCAATTATTGATTCAAGTTCATATATAATTTTTATTCTGAAAATCATTTAAATGATTATATTCAACATTCAAACCAATTTAAATTCATTTATTGATTTCATTCCATATTCGTTAAGTTAATTTATCATTCAACACGACTTTACTTAATTCCCAATTCATTCATTATATCAAAACTTCAAATTTAACTAAATTAGATTCGTCAAATCAGATTCTTCAAATTACAAGTCTTACATTTATTTCAATAAAACGCATTTTATTTCTTGTTAAAGAAATTCAATTTCATTTATTCACTTACTTAAATAATTTCCAAAACTTAATTTACTCCATAGGATCTGTAGGTGGTTAAGTGGGCTGTCTTAGAGATGCTAAGGTGGCATAGTTGGAGCAAGGCGTGAGGCGTAGGGTTTGGAGATGAAGTCGGCTAGTGGCTGCTGACGCGAATGGAGGTGGTGAGGGTCGTTGCTTCGGTCGATGTGAGGAGATGTTGGTCATGCGCGTTGAAGGAGTTAGGCCAGAGAAGGAAAATGAGCACAGGTGGGAAGTCGGCGATGGCGGCAGGTGGTGGGTCGGCTGGGCACGAGAGGTCAGGTGTGGTTTTGGTTGGCGTTTGGGTCAGCGAGGTGATGGTGGAATCGGTGGGGAAGACGAACGGGATGCATGGTTGATGTCGTGGCTATGGGCGGCACGGGTGGAGAAGGGAGCACTCGGGTTGTGGTAGTGCATGTACGGTAGGGTAGGAAGGTGCGGTGATTGAGGCAGGGGTCATGAAATGCTCGGAGATGGTAAATGCGAATTGGTAGGAAGCGCAGGCAAGGTTTTACGGAAGTGGATGAGTTGGCGTTGGGTTTGAACTTCAGTGAAATCAAAGTGAAAATGAAAGAATTGTTATATAAACATGCTTTCTCCTTGAAAAATATACAACAGAAGGAAGCAGAAAGAAAGGTGGAAGAATAAGGTGAGGAGATGAGTTACTGGAGAGACTTGTGAATGAACAGCGCGTTCATTTTTTTTTTATATTTTATAAGTCATAGCAGTAAATTACATTTTGAATCCCCAAACGTCACAACTATTTTCAAGCTAACCGCCATCCTCCAACTACCACATTTATTTCTATCAGCTGAATTATTTTTCAAATTTAAATGGATACGGGCCGAATATTTCTGGGCTGAGAATGGTTTAACCGGTCTGTTAGGAACAGTTTAAATTATCGCGATGATTTACGTCGGACTCCGATTTGCGCAAATAAATATACCATTTTGATCAGCGCGACGAGACGATCGAAATAGTATATAGATATTAGTGATACGATTGAATTATAAAAATTCGAAATTTCTACTAGCGGAAAATGCATGAAAAACATAGAAAAATAAGATCGACGGAGCTAAAGATGTTCGAATTTGAAAAAACGAAAAATGATGACTTGCTCGGAAGATGGTTTAGAATTTTTCTATGTAAAATATTTAGGTTTTGAAAACGTTTTATTTTCATCGCTTTTTAACTGATTAAATTTAAGTAAATTTACGCATGAAATAAACTTTCATATTTTCGGACAAAAATTTACCAGTTGCTATGTTTAAATGGACGCATTCCAAATATCAAATTTATATTTCAAAATTTTATCCTTTAAAATTCATAAAATTTCAATTAATAACGTTATTAAAACCGGTTAAATCTGCGGGTTTTTACACTCTCCTCCACTCAAAACTTTTCGTCCCCGAAAAGGAAGGAGGTAGGAGAATAGAAACAACCAGAAGAGAATAAACTTGAATTACAAAATAAAATAATTAATTTAACCATATAAATTTTGATTTAAACATATTATATTCACTAATTGGTTTACATCCATTTATATTAAATCAATAATATTCATTCGATTTAAATTGGTTAGTTTAAACTATAAATTTTGATTTAAGTCAAATTAATATTCAATAATTGAATTCAAATTCAAAGTATTTCATTAATTGATTAAATTGTTAATTTATTTATTCTCATAAAGCAAAATTTTATTTAATTTATCTCATTTATACATTATCTTATTATCCAATTATCTTCAATTAACAATTTCCTACATCATAAATTTGAAAAGTCATTTATCATAATTATATTTTATCCAACAATTTAATTCATCTTTATTTCAAATTATTATTAAATTTGTTCTGCTTAATATATCCTATCACATATATATTAAGTATATTGACACTTATTATAACTACTCAAATTTTTTTAAAATTCTTTTGATATCATTTTCTGTTGTATAATATTCAGTTACATAGTTAACTTTTGAAAATTTAGGTAAGTTATATTGAATGCAATTGAGTATTATACAAGTAAATTTCTAATTTAATTATCTCAAGTTTAAATATTAATTCAAAATTTTGGTTTCATTTATAGTTGAAATCATCTTTTACCCAAATTTTAAGAATTAAATTTCCGATTAACTTCAAACAATTTAGCGATAAATATATACTATATCAAATCATATTAATAATATACCTATATATGTAAATCAAATCATACTAAAGAGATTTACATCAATTTCATTTCCAAACAAAACTGCAGCAAAGCTACAAATTTGTCTCTTCATTTAGAAACTCGAAAATGAATGTCGATGATGTGGCCGCCATTACCGAAACTATTTTCCAGCAACAAAAGAGAAGAGCTCTAATTTAATCATTTAATTTTTTTTTTGAAAATCATTTCTATTCGAAAATATTTTAAATAATATACATTTTAAACTTTAAAACCATAGTTCGTAATTTATCGGAAATTAAATTCTCAAATTCTAATTTTTTAAATTCACTTCAAATTCCAAATCAAATTATAAACAAGTTTTATAAATTCATTTATTTATATTATGAAATAGTCATTGGTTTATAAAACAATAAATGAAAATCAAATAACATCATTTAGTAAACCAATTCATTTAACAATTAAATTTCATAAAATTTTATACTTGTATATAATATAATCATACAAAACCATTTTATTCACCAAATTTGAAAATACTATTGTGTTAGTTTGCTCTGCTCAAGTGTTTTGGAAATCCTATCGATAGCGTTGATCAGACGAATCGATCGAAAACCCAAATCAACATCAACAACTCAAACAACACAATATATGTAAAACATTTTAAATTTTAAATTACGACTACACTTCCTCGCTCGACGATAAAAGGATGGATTTCAAAATAAGTATAGGGTTTCAAATTCGACGGACTCAATCAAAGAGAATTCTGATTCGAATACAAGTTCGAATGAAAAGACAAGATGATTCAATTAACAGAATCGGGAGATGGATATGCTTATTAAATTCACGAGCAACCTTAACCTGACCGACCGTAACTTAAAGAATAAGATCAATGCAGAATTCCGAGGCAAATCGACATTTGATCTTAAGAAATAGAATTCAGGCACAACAAGAGATAGATAGCATCTAAACCGAGGATACATAAATCTTCGGTAAATCGATGCCTATTGTAAAGAAGTTTCACCCATTTACAAATAATTCGAAGATCGGCGAGACCGCCGATTCATTATAGAGATCATTCGAAGTGGAGTTATGGGATGCTCCAGAATTAAAGGAAGACTGTAACGACCCAGCTTCCTATGCCCAGGAAACCGTATCGTTTTTAAGAAAAGAAAGAGGTGAGAAAGTAGAAAAGATAGAGAAGGAGAAACAACAACATCAGAATCTCACAGCGGAGCGAATAAATTATAATAATCACATAAGTATTTACATAATATACAACTTCAATCAGAGTTATATAGATAATACATCACATACTAGACAGTTATAAACACCTGCCTAGTTATACAACTCAATACAATACAGGTCAAACAATAAGACTCAGAGATACCAACACAGCGGTACTATATATATATATATCTATGGCGCTGAAGCCTCCTGCTCCATTGCTCCTTCAGAATGCGTCAAAGCTAACCTGAATCCCTTCGCTACCCGTAAAAAAATTTGGGTACCCGAGAGTTTATGAAAAACAAAAATAAACTCCGGGCCAGACATGGGTCTGGTATGAGTAACAGTTTAAAGTTGCTTAACTTTAAAAATCTTTTGAAAACAAAAGGTATCACGTAAGACTTCACCACACATAAACATGGAAAAGTTTTTACCTTACGCTAACCAAAACATTTGATAGGAAATTCTGTGATATTATAATAGTGTCTAGGGTTTTCAAGTAAAATACAGAAATAGCTGAAATGCTTACATCTCACATTCCAACATAGTTGGGCACAACTAATTCGTACGGCACTTATTGGATCTTGGATTCCATACAATGGCAGGGCTATTGGGGTACCGCCCATCATAGTACGGGGCCTAGATCACCGTACCGAGGATTACTCCCTTCATCCCCTGCAACACAAGGCCGGAACCATTCCTTACTGAACAGTCCCGAACAAGATAAACCCCGGCAGTTGTCATGACCAACCGCCCACACAGCCGAAAATAAGGGACATCTAGACAGGGGAATATCCTTGTCCTGCTTGGGCATGAACCACCTAACCTTGCTGCACCTCCCCTGTTTTAGCCATTCCCGGTTGATGAGGCTTGAGGCTGCGATTACCTTTAGAGAATACATTTCTTAGAATGCTCATCGCCCACCTGACGATGTGTTGAAAGCATTCAATCCATACAAGTTCGTTCCGGGTTCGAACGAAACCGAAGGCATCATCTCGTTACACTCATTTTGGAATCACCCTCAGAGTTAACGACGATAACCCTTGCAATCTGAATCTTCATCTTCACTTCAGACTTACGACCTATCGTTAATTTGGAATCGATGTGGTTTTCGGATGTTCCGAATGTGGAAACCCGATCCCGGTCTCATCGAAATCCAAAACGTGTCTTTTAGGGCCAAGTTGTCTATTTATCCTTAACAGTTTAATTCAAAATCATCAATATACACACAGATAGATAATTCATAATATCACAGTAGATAATCACATCAGATAATTAATATCATCATCCAAACAAATAATTAAATATCATCATATTTAAACTAAGCATACATGTCACATAGATATCACTCATATCTGAACTCTCAATCATCAAATAACATTCATTCATAAGCATTGATTTATAATCATACCATTTGTAATTAATTTAAAATGAATTAAATTAACTACTTCTATATCTAATTAATTTAAATAAATTAAATTAATTACTTCATCTATAAATCCTGCTTATACAACCATTAATTAATTATAAATCAAATTAATTATTCATCCTTTAAATATTCACCTTGATTAATCACCTTGATTAATCACCTTGATTAATCATTTACTAATTACAATAAGTAATTAGTCTTTGATTAATTTTACAAATTAATTATTCTAAATTATTAACATTTAATTACTTCATTTATAATTGATTACATTTATTCTTAATTAATCACCATATTATTAATTATTTCTTAATTACCCAATTCTTAATTTACATCATTAATTATATTAATTAATGATTTCTAATTTAGATTTAAAATAAATTACTTTCTTTAAATTAATTTCATTTAATGATTAATCTTTTAATTTAACACAATTATTAATCACCTTTGATTAATATCAATCAGTAATTAACTATCGTTAATTACTTATATTAATAAATTAATTATCCCATAATTAATTATCTCCATTAATTAATCCTCTGATTAATTACAAAAGTAATTATCCAAATTACTTTATTAACACATCATTTTTACTAATTACATTCAGTAATTAACATTAATTACTTCCTTAAGTAATTATGCTCCATTGCATACACCAAGTGATTTCACTTATCAATTTATCAAATGATTTTCTTAAATTAATTAAGATAAATTAATTAACTTAAATTAATCATTTATCAAAATTAATTACAATTAGTAATTAATCTCTTAATTACTTTTATCAAGTAATTACCTCACAATTTGCAAGGATTATCTAATCTAATTAATTACTAAATTTAATCACATTACTTAGTTACTTAAAAATTCTTAGTTAATCATTAACTAATGACATTTCCTTAACTATATCTTAAAGAAATTTTCTTGATTTAAACATTATCAGTTATTTCTGACTCTAAATTGATAATTAAATACATCATTCTTTAATTATCTTATTAATTAAATTATTTTATTACCTTAATTATTTCTAAGGTAATTCATTTCTATTAATAATTTCATTAATATTAAGATGTAAATTTTAAATTCAAATTACATTTGAATTAAAAAAAATCCAAAGGATTCACCAATTTAAACATTACCAAATTTAAATTCAATTCTAAATAATGTGAAATACATTCATCACTTATTTGTGAAACCTATGTAAGAAAAATTTAAACTAGATTGCTTAATCCTTTTTATTTAAAAATCAAGCTTTAAAAATTAATTATTTAATTTAAACTTGTTTTTAAAACGTTTAGATTTCAAACTGACTTAGTTTCCGGATTTGAATTCATTAGTTCAATTTTGAATTTAAAACTTGGGTTTTGTCTTTTTTTTTTTTGATCTTGATTTAAAACCAAATTCATTTGAAATCTTGGATTCAAAGTTCATTTGAAATTTATACTGTAAGTTCTTGAATCTAACCCATTTTAAATTTTGTTTTCAAACTTAAATAAAATGAAAAAAAATCTGAAACCTGAAGCCCACCTAAAATCATTTAAACCTTGATTTCATTTCAACCTTGAATTAAAGAAGATAAATTTGAATTTAATCTTCCAACTGAATCTAGACTTGATTAAACTTAAACTTATTTTAGTTTTCATTTGAGATTGTTTTAAAACAGAACCACACTGTCTCCAGGTTACACATTCCTGAAATAATACTACACGAACCCCACTTCATTAACTTCGGGTCATCCCCTACCACGCTTCGAGTTAACACTCGAGTATCACGAGTTTTTCCCCGAGCCCAAAAAAAACTGCACCCCCAAATTCTGCAGAATCTGCCATGGGCATGGTGCACGTGCACCGTGGCCCCATCCACCTCCGGCCACCCACTGGAGCTCCAACATGTCGCCCACTGCCTCCAAACCACGTCGCGACCCTCCAAATTCGCCACTACAACCTGCAACGATGATGGGTTCGAAAACCCAAACCTGGAACACAACCACCCCTTCTCCTCTCGAACCTGTCAACGCCGCATTCTCCCAACCCCGACCACTTGATGGTCAACGGCCCCGGACATGAACTCATCTTCAACCAAGCTACGAACTTCCAAGACCGCGTTGAACTCGACGCTTCGTGGCGTTCAAACCGATCCAATAAACTCCACTCAACCAAACTAGGTTTTCCCACTGAAAACCAAAACCCCCATCGCCACAGTGATCGAGAGTGCCTCCGACTATTTTTCCTGGCCTCTCCTATCACCCATCTCCCTCCAGAACAAACCTCAACCACCCCGATCAACGGTACTTCCAGAGGCAACCCAAAATGCACAAATTGATCAACCCAGTAAAGCATGTTCAAGACTCAACTAAAAAAATGTGATTTGAGGTTTTAAAATCCTAATTTTGATTTAGTAACCAGTTCATAAACTTGAATTGATAATTCAAGACATTCGAATTTGTTACCTATATGAGATTTAGACTGTTCCTAAGGTTTTACAGGGCAAATCAACTTTGTTCAGCATAAATTAAATTTTAAAATTTACTTTATAATCAACAAAACATATTTTATTTAGATGCTGTGTCCTAACAACTAATAGGTTGGGCCATAATGATTTTTGGATTAACCCAGACTTTTGAAATTTTAAACAGAGGCAACATCCAGATAATATGCAGGCTTCATCTCACCATAATATAATGCAATGCATATACAAACAAACACCTCTGTTATTCATCATACCACTAAATTAACTTAGGGTTATCTTAACTTACAGCAATGGAAAACAAAGCAAGTTTAAAATGAAACAGTTTTGTATTTGCAGACTTAAACATGCAGTAATTCTCATTTCACAATAATCCAGAGTAAAATGAATGTATAAATATTCATTCAATATGTCCAAGCATTCAAATATTTGCATGTAACAATTTTAAAAACTTAAGAAATTTAAAAGAGTTACTCACCATTGCATTTGAAGGAATGAACAGAGCACCTGAGTATTGAAATAGCTTATGCTTTAAAACTGGAACTGTTGTGAAATATTTCTGCTTTAACTTTGCATTGATATTTTTTTTGATATTATACAAAGCTTCAGCTAAAATAAAAGTTTGCTATGTAATACTATGTTGAACGAATAAGAAAGCATGTATAAAAAGAGGCTTATAGGGGAAGGTGGCATCTGAGACAAGCTATATGCAGATATTATATGTTTTGTTTTATCAGGCCAAATCTGTATTTGGAGGCTGAAAAAAACAATTAGAAATGACTTGTTTGCAGCTAATAAATGGTGTCATTAAAGCTAATGTACTTGTGTCTCAATTTACCCAATTTTATGCTTAAATATTTTGTTATGTTTTGGCATACTTGTCTCATTTTTGTTTTCTATTTTGCCTGCATCTTATGTTGTAAGCTACCTGCACATATATATATATATTTTTTTTTTTAGCTTAGCACTTCTGTTCTAACCTGTCTTGTTATAGATATTTGTTTTATTTCTTTTACCAGCTCCTATGTTTGCTTTATCTTGTTTTATACTTTTCTTTTTTTTGAGTATGTAGATTTTTCTTTCTTCTTTAGTCTGGTTAAGTTATATTACATATATAAAGTTGCTTTAATTATTAGTTATAAATTTAGTCTAAGTATCTAGTTCTATTGCTAGCATGTGTGTTTACTTTTATTTTTTTCTTTTATGTTTAACATAGACTAACACATATTATTAATATTAATAATAATAGTTTATTTTAATTTGAACATGTTGAAACCTTTATTTTTAATTTCCAAATCATAACTTTCATTCAAACACACATATATATAATTAAAGTTGAAATAACAATTTTATTAAAAGTTCATTTGTAAAAATTTACATTATTAATAGAGCTCATTATTAAGTCAAAATGATTTATAAAAGAATTTATCCCTTTATTAATAAACTACTTATTTTTATCAAGCTAAATTTAAATGTAAGCTTAAATTATTTTAAACAAACTAAACTTAAATCTTGAGTAATTTAAAATCATATTGTCATTTATTAAATAGCTTAATATCCAATTTCTAATTTATCAAAAATATTAGAATAGAAACATGTCTATTTATTAAATATAAAACAAAGATTATCCATTTACAATATATACAGATATATATATATTATAAATAGAAGGCAATTCGATTAACTTTTAAAAGATAAATTATCAGTTAAATATTTATTTAAAGGAAGATTAATAAATCAATTCATATATTATTACAAATATTATCAAATCAATTTAATTTTTAACGTAGATTATTAAATTGATATTGTCCCAAATTTTCGGGATATCACAAAGACGAATAGTGAGGGACAAAAATGAATTTCGAAACCGAGGGAACGTTCCAAAATTCAAGAGAATTGAGTCAAAAGGAAGAGATTGAAACTCGAATGAGAGTGATTCTGTAAATACATTTACCCTATATACTGAGTTTTTCCTAGAGCTACCAAAGCTCTGATACCAACTGTAACGACCCGCTATTTTAGACCATTCGTATCCGCACATGTCGGACTTGAATAATTCAAAATACCGAATTGTTAATTTAAATTTGGCAAAACTCAGATATACAGTAAATAAATAATCACAGAATCACAGACACAGAGTAATAATATGCAGCGGAAGTAAAAGAGATAGTAGTTCATGAAGCTACTATATTAATATATAAGATTCATCAGAGTTTACAACAAAAGAGAAATACGATACATCAAATACAAATCAAAATACATCACTGGAATCATCGAATACTGAAACAGAATAGATGGCTGGATCTTCAAGCAAAGCTCCAGCTCCAAAGGTGAGTCTTGAAAGTTGAACCTCTCAGTCTGACCCGAGCGTAAAGCAAAACACAAAACACTCGAGTCAGGAATAATATTATCATATCAATAAATCCAACTCAAGTGAAATAGCAATCGAAATACAAGTAACTCAAAGGATGTTGGAATCACCATCCTCTAAGGATCCGTTAAACTATCTACTAGGTAGTAGTGTACGCTAAATAGATAATGTCTATCGGTAATATAAAGTATCAAAATAGTGTTAAGGCGTTACCATTATCCCCCTTAACACATTTTTACATAAGCATCATAGTCTATACAGCACTGTAAACTCCACCGTAAACTGGTGGGATATCGGGAGTACTCCATAGGTATAACACAAAACAAATTCGTAGTTGCCGCGTATATAGGGATACAAGTATGACAATGCACATGAGGCAATACCCAAGGCAGAGAAACTACCGTTCGCCTGATTCGGACTGGTGAGAACGCATCGCCGCAGCGATCGCAACAACGCGAAACAACACTCCTGAAAGTACGAGGGTGCACCAATCGATAACAAGTAATGAGTAGTAGTTACGAAGGAGTGTGTTCGCTTGAGGTGGCTAACCCCATTTGGCCCGGCACGGCTCCTGATTTTAGTCATTTCAAATTTTGACACAAGTGTCAAGGCTATCCATTATCGTTCTCTTTCTTCAGTCATCATGTACACCATTTACAACCACTTCATTCTGGATCATCACTCCGCATGTAGTTATTGAAGTGGTTTTCGGTTTAGACAGAGAGTATGTCAATAACCGACTCGGTTTCTTTAACAACATTCGTAATTATTACACCGATTGGTCGTTTAATATATTCAAACCAAATCAATTTAAATTTCAATTTCAATTCATAAATCAACATTTCATTTGTTTTTCAAAAATCATTTTCAAAATTTACGTTTCAGAACTCCTAAATTACCATTTCAAGGTCTTACAATTCAATTTCAATTTTATTTAAACAATTCAATTATTGATTCAAGTTCATATATAATTTTTATTCTGAAAATCATTTAAATGATTAAATTCAACATTCAAACCAATTTAAATTCATTTATCGATTTCGTTCCATATTCGTTAAGTTAATTTATCATTCAACACAACTTTACTTAATTCCCAATTCATTCATTATATCAAAACTTCAAATTTAACTAAATTAGATTCGTCAAATCAGATTCTTCAAATTACAAGTCTTACATTTATTTCAATAAAACGCATTTTATTTCTTGTTAAAGAAATTCAATTTCATTTATTCACTTACTTAAATAATTTCCAAAACTTAATTAACAAAGAATCTCAATTTCAATTATTTACGAAGTTCCAATTCACTTATTCAAAAATTCAATTTTTTATCAAAGAATTCAATTTTTCAATTATCAAATAATTCAATCTTATTCAATTATTAAATAATTTCAAAACTTAATTATTAAAATTTCAAAACTTAACTATTAACTAATTTCAAACTTAATTTTTTTATAATTCCAAATTATTTATTAATAATTCCAAATTTAATTATTATATAATTAAATTTCAAACAACGTTCTTCCATCGATTACTACGTTAATATTTGTTTTAGATTTCAATATTTACATTTTCCTTTCATCAAAATTTACGTTCCAATTTTATTTCAAAACCTTATTATTCAAATAAAATCTTTATTTTATTTTAAATCAAAACATTGACCAATTGGGTTTAATTTTAATTCTCTATCCTAGGTCAAGTTCATTTTGGGTATTTATCATTTCAACCGATTCCATTTCAATTCAAAAATCAAAGCATAACACAGGGAACTTGCAGTGTAATAACTGGGATGGTGTCAAAGTAAATAAACAAGCAATAACAACAATCAATAACAATCTAATAAATTAATTCAAATAATCCCGAAATAATCGTATTAATTCGCATTGTTATTTGTGCGAATCGATATAATTATTTCTAGAATCTACACTATCATTTCATGTAGATTAAAGATTATTACACTAATTATTCTATACTGACATCAATTATTCAATTTCATACTTCATCAATTAATACAACATAAATTCAAATGGTTCAAGGGTAATTAACTATTTTCTACGTGTCAATTAATTTAAACATTTAAAGGGGTCATATTGTACAAATTTCACAAATCAAATTCAACACATATGTCGATTCAAATTTTTAACTATCCTACGTCAAATCCAATTTCATAATATTTATCACTTTCTACATTACAATTTAGCATCCAATATAAACAACAATCAATCAATCAATTATCAACCAAACTGTATTATCGTCGCATAATTAACTAACAGATAATGGTGTCAAATGTCATAGGTGAACAGATACAGGTAATAACATATATAACAGTGTAAATAACTAACAGCAGCAATATTTCAATTGTCGTTTCACTTGAAATCAATTTTAATAAATAAAAGAACATTAATCGTGAGTGATTGCTCACCTTTCGAGGTTAGAGAAGAATAGACAATGAAACCAGTTATGGATCCAAGCACGAATTCCAAAGCAAAAACAGAATTGGCACGAGTTCAACGATCAAAGCTGATAACAATGAGTCGATGAAAATTAATCAGAATCAGCTTGGTATAGGATGAAACGAATTTCTCCATTATATTATTTTCTAACAAAACTTAAATTTGGAACACATTAAAATAATATATATATATATATTATATGCACACTTGACAACTTATACATAAACAAAACCTCCTCTGTAAATAAAATATATAGATTACATTTACACAAAGCATATAATAAACAATAACCCATTTTTACAATACATAACTAACTTATTCAAAAAAAAAGAAAACAACAACTTGTATAAACTTATGTAACTGATAATACATACAAATTGATATTTGTTTTTATTTTTTTAAAAACATATACAACAGCTCCTATGTAAAACAAAATATTTATCATATATATATTTAAAAATCACCACTGAATTTTAAACACACACACTGTTATAAACTTACCTATTCTCTTCTCTATATCTACATAACCAGTCATGATATATATATATATATATATATATATATATAAGTTGATGAGTTTTCAGACTGTTCATGCAAATTGTAATATATGATTAACAAATACATACAATATATAAACTACAACACTGATTTGAACAAAATGCGTTTGTAGATCATATGAAGTAAGCTGTAAAATATATACACAAGTAAATATTTAACTAAATGAACTGTACACTATTATATACAACAACATATACATATCATCACTTACTAACATATAATATGTTTTAACCAAAGTATATGACAATAGTGTAGCCAAAGCACATAACAGTAATTAGGACAACAGCCCATATTTCGAAAGTATAATATATATATACATATATATGTATAATACTTAAAAATATAAAATACTGCAAACATAATATCTTATATCTATAATATTAAAACCAGATCTTATACATATCTTCCATACATGCTAAAAGAAAAATCATATAAGAGCTTTATAAAATCCAAATTCAAAGTTAGAACTCAAAGCCTATATATCATCTTCACTACATATATAATTTGTTACCTGCATAACAAGGTGATAGGCAAGCAAATATGAAGATATGTCCTTGTATACACAAACAAGGAAGCTATGGTATAAGCTCGGCTGCAACAGAGGGCTAGGCTGGAAGCACGGTAATGCACAGGGCGAGGTGAAAGTGAAGGAAAGGAGGCGGCGGAGGGAGGTGGATCTGCAGGTGGTTAAGTGGGCTGTCTTAGAGATGTTAAGGTGGCATAGTTGGAGCAAGGCGTGAGGCGTAGGGTTTGGAGATGAAGTCGGCTAGTGGCTGCTGACGCGAATGGAGGTGGTGAGGGTCGTTGCTTCGGTCGATGTGAGGAGATGTTGGTCATGCGCGTTGAAGGAGTTAGGCCAGTGAAGGAAAATGAGCACAGGTGGGAAGTCGGCGATGGCGGCAGGTGGTGGGTCGGCTGGGCACGAGAGGTCAGGTGTGGTTTTGGTTGGCGTTTGGGTCAGCGAGGTGATGGTGGAATCGGTGGGGAAGACGAGCAGGATGCATGGTTGATGTCGTGGCTATGGGCGGCACGGGAGGAGGAGGGAGCACTCGGGTTGGTGGTAGTGCGTGTACGGTAGGGTAGGAAGGTGCGGTGATTGAGGCAGGGGTCATGAAATGCTCAGAGATGGTAAATGCGAATTGGTAGGAAGCGCAGGCAAGGTTTTACGGAAGTGGATGAGTTGGCGTTGGGTTTGAACTTCGGTGAAATCAAAGTGAAGCTGAAAGATTTGTTATATAAACATGTTTTCTCCTTGAAAAATATACAACAGAAGGAAGCAGAAAGAAAGAAGGAAGAATAAGGTGAGGAGATGAGTTACTGGAGAGACTTGTGAATGAACAGCGCGTTCATTTTTTTTTATATATTTTATAAGTCGTAGTAGTAAATTACATTCTGAATCCCCAAACGTCACAACTATTTCCAAGCTAACCCCCATCCTCCAACTACCACATTTATTTCTATCAGTTGAATTTTTTTTCAAATTTAAATGTATACGGGCCGAATATTTCTGGGTTGAGAATGGTTTAACCGGTCTGTTAGGAACGGTTTAAATTATCGCGATGATTTACGTCGGACTCCGATTTGCACAAATAAATATACCGTTTTGATCAGCGCGACGAGACGATCGAAATAGTATATAGATATTAGTGATACGATTGAATTATAAAAATTCGAAATTTCTACTAGCGGAAAATGCATGAAAAACATAGAAAAATAAGATCGACGGAGCTAAAGATGTCCGAATTTTAAAAAACGAAAAACGATGACCTTCTCGGAAGATGGTTTAGAATTTTTCTATGTAAAAATATTTAGGTTTTGAAAACGTTTTATTTTCATCGCTTTTTAACTGATTAAATTTAAGTAAATTTACGCATGAAATAAACTTTCATATTTTCGGACAAAAATTTACCAGTTGCTATGTTTAAATGGACGCATTCCAAATATCAAATTTATATTTCAAAATTTTATCGTTTAAAAATTCATAAAATTTCAATTAATAACGTTATTAAAACCGGTTAAATCTGCGGGTTTTTACATGATGATTATGATATGATAATGGAGATTTATAAATGAAATATGATTTTATTTATCCAATTTAAACCATACATATCAAATTATCAATCTAAACATAAATAAACAATTAAACCAAGACAAACAAATCCAATCCAAATATGCACACCCAACCTTAATAAAATCCTAACAAACCAAACTAATAAGTAATAAACTTAAATCTATGGTCTCCTTTTTATTATGGGAGACTTATTGATGGGATGAGAGAGAAAGTGGAAACAAAAGTTTCCTTTTTTGTTCCACGAGATTTCCATCCCGACCGAAGCACATTTTGCCAACACATTTGACTTCATTGTCATCTTTAGCATCATATTGCTCTTCCTCTTCTTCTTCCTCTCCCTATTCCTCATTATCCATAGGATTATGAAAGACAAGGTTGGGAGAATCCTCTTCGATCACAATTTGATTTATTTCGTTATCTAATATATGCTTTGGGAGATTGCGAAGAATGTACCATTGCTTCTCTTGTTCTTTCAAGTAGCATAGTAGAATGACCTCTACTCTGAAACCATATTAAGTATATGCTTCGAATCACCTTCGTTCTTGATGAATTTGGCCATAGTGGTGATTTGGAAGGGGCCTAGAGCAGGGTTTTCGAAGGAAAAGGGTATAGTTTCTTCTCGTGGACATTTGCAACTTGAGGAATCCATTAATTTTAATTAATTTTAATTTTAGAGAAAGAAGAAAACTAGATAAAGAGGGAGAGATTGCAATCTATTGATTATATAGCCTCATTTTGAATTTTGAATTTTAGAGGGAAAAATAATTTTCTATTTTTAGCAATATACGTCAACGTATTCACATACTGTATGCCAATATATCCAGGTAATTTTTGATAATTTTATTTTGAATTTATAATATATATGTAATTATATTTATATTTCAAAGAAAGAACATATTCCTTACTCCCTTCTAAGTATAATAAAAGATGTTTGAGTTAATGGTTTTGTTAACATTTCGGCTACTTGAGTTATAGTATTTATAAATTCGAGTGAAATTACCTCCTTATTTACATCATCTCTCGGAAAATGATGTCCTATATCTATATATTTGGTTCTAGCATGATGTGTTGCATTTTTAGATAGATTTATTCTACTAGTGTTATCACAGTATATTGGTGATTTAGTAAAATTTGGAACAAAATCCGTTAAAGTTTATTACATATAGATAGCCTTTGAATTGGCCAAAGTAGTAGAGATATATTCTTCTTCTGTTATAGATAGAGATACAGAAGTTTGCTTTCTGCAAAAACAGGAAACAAGAGAGTGCCCTAGAATATGATAAGTTCCACTCGTACTTTTTTGGTTGGATTTGCAACCAACATAGTCATCATCACTTTATGAAATTAGATCAAAAGGGTCTTTTTTTGGAAAAAGAGTCCATAGTTAATGTGTTGTTTACATATCTTAGTATTCTTTTTTACTGATTTTAGGTGAGTTTCTTAGGTTGAGATTATTATCTTGCACGTAGGCAAATATTATGAACTGTATCTTGTCTACCACTAGTTATATAGAGCAATGATCATATCATACCTCTATATAATTTACGGTCTACATCTTTTGAGTTATCTTCTTTATTTAGTTTCTCATTTGTTACCATGGAATTTGGCTTTCCATTAGTATTTGACATAATAAATTCCTTAACTAAATATTTAGCATATATTTCACGACTTATAAAAATTCCATTTTTTTAATTATCTTATTTGTAATCCTTAAAATAATGTTAGTTTTCCATATGACTCATTTCAAATCCTTAGTCATTACATCTGAAATTTCCTAATTTAACTGTTCATTTGTTTAACCAAAGATTATATCATCTATGTATATTTGTATAAGTTGTGTCACGACCCGAAATTCAACGTTCGAAAATTTGACATCAAATACCTCACTTGTATTCGACTGTCAATGATTCAAACATCAAACTCCAGTCGGATGGAGCTTATAACAACATTAGATGAATATAAAACAGCGGAAATAAAACGAATATCATGCATTACATCACAGATACAACATCATAATAATATCTGTTACAACATCAGAGTATCATAATACATGAATCACAATTCCAAATAAAATGCCACAATAGAACAACTAGATATCATATGCCAAAAGTATCCAAGAAGATAGAGAATGATAGTGAACTCCAAGAACTAAGAACCTCGAGATCCAAAAGCTTCCAAAATGTCTCTAAGGTAAAAGCCTCCAAAACACCGATAATCTCCAAACCAAAATGCTCCCAAAATAAAGCTAGAGCCAAAATTCGAAAAACCTGCTACTAGGTTGCCCGTATAGAAATAGTGGGCACCCAGAGTTCAGAAAGGAAACAATAAACTCCAGGTCAGTCATGGGACTGGTATAAGTAAACAAAGACAGTTGCTTTTAAATAGAACAGATTTATACAAGAAAAACCGGTATGCTTTTTGGAAAATGAAACTACCATAAGACCTCCCGCCACACACACAATGCAATCGTAGAATTGGAGGAGATTTTTTCTTATGATAGTCAAATGTGCTTGATACGGGAAAATTATTTGATATTATTACTAGTGCATAGTGTAGAAAACCATTTCGAAAGTATAATATCAATCCTAGCCAGCATAGACATTCCGAACTATGCCTATTATAGCTACCATCTAAACCGTGGTGACCACCATAAGTAAGTGGCAGGTAATACAACTAAAACCGTACTGGGTTCGTATTGGGAATTGGATTTTCCAAAAAATGGTCAGGCTAAGGAACTTCCTATGCTACATGGGTACGCCTCTAGCGGGACATCCCGAGAACTTAACCAGTTCTCTGCCAACACAAGGCCGGATTACCTCTATAACTAGGTAACTACTACACGACTATGCCATTCCCTGGTCCTTTGGGTCCTTTATCCGAGGGGCCCCCAACACAAAGCCACAACCACATAGTAAATGAGATTTAAGAAACCACATAGGTATGTATCTGGGCTCCATACCATGACACCACCTTTTTCCAGAAGGAAATGACATACCCTAAAGGGCACGACCCTCATAACCTTGCCGCATCTTTCCTGTTTCGGTCATTTCCGGGGTGTGAGGTCCGATGAGGTCTCGTCTACAAAGCTACGCTTTACACGAAAGCCATGCTTTGATCACAAATTATCATCAAATGATCATCAATATACAGCAGCACTTACCATGCCACACTACCAAATTGGGAGTATATTACTCATAACCTTCAACTACATAACCTCTAAGCTTGTACGTCTCAGAGAAGGGTGTTAAGCTAAGAGAATAAATTCTCCACCACCAACAGATATGTATTTGAAAGAAATCGGCTTTATATCTCAAAGTGTAGTGTTAGACACTCGACCATACAAGTCTGTTCCGGGTTCGAAAAGAACCGAAGGCACTTCGTCCAATAAAGGTAGAAGCCCTTGCAAATCCCGGCGTCCACAATCCCGATTGGACTTCCCATCACTTAGGGAATCCCAATACCAGAGCAACTCGGTGCAGAGACAATCGATAGGTTATCCTATTGTTTTCGAAGACACCCAGTCTTCACCACCGCCTTCAATTGCTATCTATTCGTCGAATCACTATTTGAAATGGGTTATATGACACAAAGGTCCTCTCCCGGCTAATCTGAATAGTGAGCGCTCAAATTTAAAACATGTGGGCATATCAATCACATGGATTCACATTCAAGGTTCGATGTGGGTTTCGGATAACAAACTGAAATCCGACTCCCTGTCGCATCAAAGTATAAATGTCGTTTTACGGGCATAAGGGGTTTCACATACATATGGGGACAAATCACAGTTCATCACAAAGCAATCATAGTATCGCAATAGGAATATCAATCCAGTATAGAATATTCGATGATAGTCAATCATCTTTGATTAAGGTGATTGTGATTAAAGTGAATTAACCATATAATTATCTTTATTAATTATTTTAAATCAATATTTAATTTTTACTTAATTATGAATTAATTTAATTGGCTTAATTAATTAATTACTCTTTAATTAATTATTCTTTAGTTAATTATTTTAATTCGTAAATTCTTAGTTGTTAACTAATTAAGTTTAGTTACTTTTATTCATTGACTATTCTTTAACTGATTAATTATTTAAATTTAAAATCATTACAAAACATCAATTATTAATTTACTATTTAATTATAAAACAAATTTGGTTTTTTACATTAACCCTTGAATAATTGATTTACTTTTAAACGTCTTATTAAGTTAGGTTTTAAAGCAATTTTTTGTTGAAAGGAAAATATACAATTTGGAATATTTTTGAACTTTATAAATTTTAAATATTTGACTCAATATCATTTACTTCACATGCCATTAACGACCCTCATTTATTTCTAAAGCATGGGTTTTGAAAAAAAATCATTTAACTTGAGTTTCAAAATTTAGTTAAAACTGGGTTTGCTGTTTTTGTTGACCAACTCGGGGATTGCATTGAGTTGTTCTCAAGGGAACCATCCCTTTTCTTCGGGTTTTACCCCAGATGACCCGTGACATTTTTTTGAAAATTTGTTTAAGTTAAAAAAACAACCCGATACAATGCTAAATCGACACGAGTCAGACTTCGAGTCTTTCCTCAATTCCCCCACGTACCGCTTCGAGCCTTAACCCTTTCTTCCCTAAACCATCCCACTGACACACCAACCCCCCACGTGCACGTGAATGGCCACTTTCGTCGCCGTTGTTCGGTGCTGCGGCCACCAACAAGTCGCCTATCACTCCCCAAGACGATACAAACGCCCAGAACATGATTTTATTTTAAAAGCAAGGATCGAGGCAACACGAGCAACCCAACCCATCAGGTACGTCACCAGCAAATCGCCTTGCGCCACCTCCCCAGTTCGTTATCGGCCACCAATTTTGGTCCGAAGCTTCGTCATCGTGTGCCGATTCGACTTGCCCCACTGACACGCATTCCGATAATCCCTAGGTAGCGCAGAACCATTGTTTCTAACGTGAACAAAATGAGTTCTTAAACCCTAGTTTGCTTTCGAATCAAAGATTTAAGGATTTATCAATTATCTAGTATTTTCCTGATGATTTCGAATATTAAATCATGCTGCCACAACGATCGCGAGGCCCAAAGTTTCTTAGATCAACAGAATTTGATAAAGTTTCATTTTACGGATCATCCAAAATGTTCCGGTGAAAAGCTAATGAAAGATTTTGATTCTAGTTTCAAAAATCATCATTTTAAGAGTGGATTCACATGGTATTATTGAGATCAAAATTTATAAAGTTCGAATTTCTTGAAAATTTGAATTGTGGCTGTGTTTATAATTTCCAGAAGAAGAACTATATAAAACCTGTTTTAGTTCATTACTAAAATGTAATATAGGTTTAAAACATCATTTAACTTGTTCACAATCTTTGTCAGAATCAAAGAGGGAGAGAGATTTAGATTTGCTTGGATATGGGTTAACCTGTAAACAACAACAAAAAAATCACCGTGTTTACTTAATTCCCAGTAAACTGAAAATTTCAAACCAGCTTTGATTTAATTACTGGAAAATGTAGTGCAAGTTTAAAACAAAAAATTCAACTTATTCAGACCTTAATTCCAGAGGAGAATAGAGAGGAAGTTGTTTGAGTCTAGCATTTTTTTCATTTTTTGTAAACCAGAGACTAAGGAGAGAACAGAAGAACAGGAAACAAATCCTGATCATAACATTTCAGGAAAAAGGAAAAAATTCAAACATAACAATCCATCCACAAACAAAAGGTTTTAGCATCATTCAACATCCATAAAATCAACAATTGTAGAAAGAAATCAAGGGTTTACTCACCTATTTTCAGATGACAAAAGACTCTTGATAGTTTTTCAAACAGAGATGGAAGCCTGCACCCTTTCTTATTTTTTTTCTACTTTAAATTCTTTTAGGTTTTAGATCTGCAAACTTTTAAACACAGATCTGTGATTATTCTTGTTATATTCATTCACTTATTTAATTTATAATAATGGGTTATAGTTACTTACTGTTAGGATTTATAACAGAGACTCTTTATTTTTCTTTCTGCAATTAGAAAACCAAAAGTAGAATATGCTTTGATCTTGATTCTTCCAGCAAATAATTGGATATTGTTGTGTTAGATTCCTTGTTGTATCTATTTACTTAATTATTAATAACAACAAATCTCAAATTGACTTTCAACTTGAATTTCCATTTACACTAAGAAGGAACAGATCTGCAGTTCTGAAACCAGAAACCAAATTTAGCCTTGCACTTGATTTTTTCTGCAATTGATTGAATGTTATTGTTTAATTCTTGCTTCATCATAGATTATAACTTCAACTTCAAAATAGAAAAAAGTTACTTGCCTTCTACTTATTTCCAGAAAAAAACTGCACTGCCCTAAATCCTAAAATTCCTTGCCTTTACAAATCTGCAGTTTTGTTTGAAATGATTGTTAAAACTTGATTTAAAAGTAATAATTTTATAAACTATAAAGTTTAAAACAAAACTTACCTGAGAGATGAATGTATCACTACAGTTTAAAAACACTTCAAATTTTACTTTTGAATTGAATCGAAGAAGAGGAGTTTTTGACAGTTTTTTTTCTGATTTCTTTTTCTTGCTTGAATGTTGAAGTAAAGATTGCAAAATCTCTTTTGGTTACTGAACTTCAGTGGTTAAGGGATTTTAAAATTTGAATTGGGAAGGTGAAGAGTTTTTCTAAAAAAACTTTATTTGAATAATTTATTTAGGCAATGATGGTTTGTCCCATTTGTAAGAAGAAATCTTAAACTCTAGATTTTGTTAATTATTCAACTCTATTTTCCATGTGCTATGTATGTTAAGCCCTTTTTGATATTTACAAGGAAAAAGAAAGTTTTATCAGTTTTATTTTCTATATTATATGCACTTTTATAAAATAATGTATCCCTTGTTCATTTGTATATATATACGTATGTTAAATGTTGAAAAAATTCAACTAATATATATATTACATCTTAATAATTTTAAATGCTACTAACTTTTTGAAACATTTATTTTAAATTTAAATTCAAATCTTTAATTTTTAAACTTGGAATATAAACATTTAGGCCCATTTGTTATATTCACATTCACCTTGAAAAATTAAAATTAATTTTTCAATGTGGATTCAATTCTACTAATATATGTAATGTTCATATGTATAATATTTTAAATCCAAATGACTTTTATAAACATTTATTATTTCAATAATTTCAACTCAAAATAAAATTGGAATTTATTTATATATTATTATCACTTATTTTTATTTGTTTTATATTTTTCTTCCAATTTATTTTCAAATTAAATCTCAAGAGTTCACAATATATTGTTTATTTTAATTGATAATTTTGGGATGTTACAGATATCCCCTCCTTAAGAAAATTTCGTCCTCGAAATTGAAAGAGAGAGAAAAACAAACAAAGAATATACGAATTCAAAAGAAATAAGGAAATGGCTTACCGGCTAAGCCGACATATCCACTCTTCAATTGGGATAGGATTTCTGCATATTATCTTTAGTTTCCCAAGTGCAGTCCTTTGGATCGCCACTCAACTGAACTTTTACTAGCTTTACAACTTTGTTCCTCAATTGCTTCTCTTCACGATCAACAATCTTAATCGGTTCTCTTTTGACTGCTAAGTTAGGAGTGATGTTGAGATCCTGTTGAGCAGCTTCCTCAATAATACTATATGAATCGTGCACATACTTCCGAAGGCTAGAAATGTGGACTACATCATGCACACCCGATAACCAGCTAGGCAACTGCACTCGATAGGCTAGCGGACCGATCCTCTCCAAAATCGGTAAAGGACCAATATATCGTGGTGCTAGCTTACCGGTCTTCCCAAATCTCAGTACACCCCGCATAGGAGATACTTGAAGAAAGATAGAGTCCTTAATCTGAAATTCCAAATCCCTTCTTCAACGATCATAGTAACTCTTTTGACGACTCTGAGCTGTCTTCAACTTCTTCTGAATAAAATTGACTTTCTCTGTGGCCTCTTTAATCATTCCGGTCCAAGAACGAGTCTGTCACCTACCTCGATCCAGCATGCCAGTGGTCGACACGGACGACCATATAAAGCCTCAAAAGGAGCCATCTCTATACTGGCCTGATAGCTGTTGTTATAAGAGAACTCGACCAGATGCAAATGGTCCTCCCAAGAACCACCAAAATCAAGTATGCAAGCTCGCAATAGGTCCTCCAAGATTCAATTGATCCTCTCAGTCTGCCCATCAGACTTTGGGTGATAAGTAGTACTGAAATTCAGCTTGCTTCCTAATGCGTCTTTGAAACGCCTCCCAAAATCTACTAGTGAAGATCGGATCACGACCACTCACTATGCTGCTAGGAATGCCATTGAGATGGACAATTTCTTTAACATATAATTCCGCTAGACTTGCAGCCGTGCGGGAAGATTTCACTGGCAAGAAGTGGGCTGTCTTAGTCAAATGGTCCACAATGACCCAAATTGCTTCATTACCTTTACGAGTACGAAGCAAATCGTCGATGAAATCCATCGATACTTGGTCCCATTTTCACTTGGGCACCTCTAAAGGCTGAAGTAAACCTGCCATTTTCTTTTGGTCGCTCTTGATTTGTTGGCAAGTAGCACATCGACTGGCATAAATAGATATATCCCTTTTCATCGTCTTCCACCAGAAAGTTTTTTTGATATCTCTATACATCTTGTTGACTCCTGGATGGATGCAAAGCTTATTTGTGGCATTCGTCTAGAGCTTCACGCTTCAGATCAGGGAAGTCTGGAACACATATTCTGCCTTTCAGCCTTATAACTCCCCTACTATCCATCTCAAAACTAATGTCTTCTCCTTGGAAAATTCTTTTATAAATTCCCTAAAGAAACTCATCTTCATACTGCTTGCTCGCGATCCTCTTAAGAAGAGTAGGAGCAATAACAAGATGTGCAAGAATAACATACTTTCAACTCAAAGCGTCGGCAACTACATTGGCGTTTCCGGGCGTATATAGAATGTCTAGGTCATAAGATGCCAGAAATCCCAACCAACGTTATTGTCGCAAATTCAGATCTTTCTAGGTGAAGAGATATTTCAAAGATTTGTGGTCGGTGAATAATTCGAATTTTTCACCTAGAAATAAAGAGAGTTCGATAAGTATATTTGTTAAGTTAAATTAAATTAAATTCGTAGACTATTAAGAAGATGGAAAGATTCTTACCCAAAAGATGATGTTGCCATATTTTCAAAGCGAGGATAACAGCTAGAAGCTCCAAATCATGGGTTGGATAATTTCTTTCATGAGGACGTAATTGTCTACTCGCGTAGGCAATCACCTTCCCGTTCTACATCAATACTGCACCTAAGCCTTCACCGCAAGCATCGGTATAAACAAATAACCCTGGTTCCCATTGATAATAGCGAGAACAGGAGCGGTGGTTAATCTCTTCTTCAACTCCTCAAAAGATTCGTCACATTTTGGAGTCTAAATGAACTTTGCATTCTTCATTGTTAGCTTGGTAAATGGACTAGCTAACTTCGAAAAGCCCTGAACAAACTTCCGATAATAACCCGCTAAACCCAAAAAGCTTCAGACTTCCTTTGGGGTAGTAGGTCTCCTCCAATCAAGAATGTCGGAAATTTTGCTACGATCAACAGAAATCCCTTCTTCACTAACAATATGGCTAAAAATTTAACTTCTTTGACCTAGAAATGGCATTTGGAAAACTTTTCATATAGAATATGTCTCCTCAATATCTCCAGAACGGTTCTAAGGCGTTCAACATGCTCCTCTTCGGTCTTGGAATGGACCAAAATATCATCAATAAATACGAGCAAAAATTTATTCAATACATCCCGAAACACACAAGTCATAAGATCCACAAAGTATGTTGGGGCATTGGTTAGCCCGAAAGGCATGACTAACCATTCGTAAAACATATTGGGACCCCTGAAAGCTGTCAAATGAACACAGTCTTCGGCGATTCGTAGTTGATGGAACCCTTGGGCTAGATCCATCTTCAAAAAGGAACAAGCGACGTGCAATTGTTCAAATAAATCATTAATTCTGGGCAGTGGGAATTTACTCTTGAGAGTCTGCTTATTGAGATCGCGGTAATCTGCACACAACCTCAAAGATCCGTCAGATTTAGCAACAAATACGATGGCTGAGCCTCATTCAGAAACACTGGGTCGAATCAACCCTTTTGCTAGTAAATCTATGGTTTGCTCGACTAGTTCAACACTTTTCCTGGGTGCCATCCTGCGACTTGCATGAACGACTAGACGGGCATTGGGTACAAGGTCGATTCTGAATTCTATTTCTCGGTGAGGAGGTAGAGATTTCACTTCTTCAAATACATCTGGAAAATCTCTAACAATAGGAATGGACTCTAGACTGGGTTCAGGATAACCCAAATTATACATCAACCCTTCTCTTTTAGGACTAGGGTCCTCACAAGAAATTTCGATGAAATCCCCAAATTCGTTTTGATTGAAATCAATCGATTATTGCAATCCAATTTGGCTTCATATTTGGCTAGCCAATCCATTCCGAGTAAGAATTCAAACTCGTTGAAATCAAGAACAAAAAGACCAATAGGGAATTGATGGCAAGAATATGAGATAGGAACATCTCTACATCGAAGACAGAGGTTTGTGGGACCTCCAACTGGATTCCTTACACATATAGGCTTATCAACAAAATTAGGTTCAAGATTCAATTCATTAATAGCTTGTTGAGAGATAAAACGGTGTGTGGTGCCAGTGTCAAAAAGAACTCTAATAATGTTGTCATAAATAGTGAGATTACCTTCCAGAACTCCCTTCCCCTTTTCTGCTTTGGAAGATGCGGGCTTGTCTTTGACTGAGTATACTTTGGTTGCCTGAGCTTGCTTCATAACTGGGCAGTCTTTAACTTCATGTCCCACTTTCTGACAATAATAGAACTTCCCGGGCTTTGCTTCAGTGGATTGATTTCTCTTTAGCTTCTTGCAGCTTTTAGAATAGTGGCCCTTCTCCAAGCAATTATAGCAAGTGACATTCTCTGCTGTGCTCCCCTAGTTGCTCTTCTTTTTCTCTTTGTCGTGCCATGGTTTCTTGCCTCCAAATTTCCTCTTCTTCCAATTCTGACTGCTCGAATTTCCTTTCTCCACCAGGGCTTCTTGCATGTCGAGTGTAGCATAACGGTATCCCATATCAACCAAATCTGAGAAGGATTTTTTATCGTGGCCAGTCATTCTTTAGTGGAACTTCTTGTTCATCCCACGAAGGAACCTCTCATTCTTCTTCAAAGGTGTATTCACTAATTCTAGACCAAAGTGAGACAATTCATTGAATTTATTGAGATGCTCCTCAAATGACAAACTCCCTTTCTTTAAGTCCATGAATTCTTGGTAAATACGAGAAATCCTAGCTGATGGCATATAGCGCTTCTCAAATATTTCTTTGAATCTTCCCCAAATGAACTCGTCTTCGGGCTCATCAATAGTGACTGTCTCCCACCATGCTAAAGCTTCATCTTGAAGTTGCCAAGTAGCTATGAGACGCATCTGATCATCTTGCAACTTAAGCCCTTTAAAGATTTTCTCACATGATCTAATCTATGCCTGGGCCTCAACAATCGTTTCCTTGCTGATGAACGACTTACCACCATGCCTTGAGAAATTCTTTTATAAATCAGCCAGATTCGGCTGATGCTGAGTAGGTAAAGCTGCCTCTGCTGTAGGGGGAACTTGGCTAGGTGCTGTGGCATTTCCTCGCCCCCCAACGTTGCCTCTTCGTCCGCTCATCCTTACTATCTGTAATTAGTAAGAAAATTGGCTTAGATATTTGGATGAGATATCTTAAGGAATATCAGCAGTTAAAGAAAATAGACTAAGAAAATTGGAGGTTTTGATCAATTATACTCATTCTAGGGTATACTTCACCCTATCTCTAATGAGCCATATAATGTGTTATACTCATTCTTACTCAACCTTTAGCTTTGATACCACTTGTCATGACCCGAATTTCAACGTTTGAAAATTTGACATCAAATACCTCACTTGTACTCGACTGTCAATGATTCAAACATCGAACTCCAATCGGATGGAGCTTATAACAACATTAGATGAATATAAAACAGCGGAAATAAAATGAATATCATGCATTACATCACAGATACAACATCATAATAATATCTGTTACAACATCAGAGCATCATAATGCATGAATCACAACTTCAAATAAAATGCCATAACAGAACAACTAGATATCATATGCCAAAAGTCTCCAAGAAGATAGAGAATGATAGTGAACTCCAAGAACTAATCACCTCGAGATCCAAAAGCTTCCAAAATGTCTCTAAGGTAAAATCCTCCAAAACACCGATAATCTCCAAACCAAAATGCTCCGAAAATATAGCTAGAGCCAAAATGCAAAAAACCTGCTACTAGGCTGCCCATGTAGAAATAGTGGGCACCCAGAGTTTAGAAAGGAAACAATAAACTCCAGGTCAGTCATGGGACTGGTATGAGTAAACAAAGACAATTGCTTTTAAAAAGAATAGATTTTGACAAGAAAAACCGGTGTGCTTTTTGGAAAATGAAACTACCATAAGACCTCCCGCCACACACACAATGCAATCATAGAATTGGAGGAGATTTCTTCTTATGATAGTCAAATATGCTTGATACAGGAAAATTCTTTGATATTATTACTAGTGCATAGTGTAGAAAACCATTTTGAAAGTATAATACCAATCCTAGCCAGCATAGACATTCCGAACTATGCCTACTATAGACACCATCTAAAAAATGGTGACCATCATAAGTAAATGGCAGGTAATACAAATAAAACCTTACTGGGTTCGTATTGGGAATTGGATTTTCCAACAAATGGTCAGGCTAAGGAACTTCCAATGCCACATGGGTACGCCTCTGGCGGGACGTCCTGAGAACTTAACCAGTTCTCTGCCAACACAAGGCCGGGTTACCTCTGTAACTATGTAACTACTACACGACTATGCCATTCCCTGGTCCTTTGGGACATTTATTCGAGGGCCCCCATCACAAAGCAATAACCACACAGTAAATGAGTTTGAAGCAACCACATAGGTAAGTATCTGGGCTCCATACCATGACACCACCTTTTTCCAAAAGGAAATGACATACCCTAAAGTGCGCGACCCTCATAACTTTGCCGCATCTTTCCTGTTTCGACCATTTCCGGGGTGTGAGGTCCAATGAGGTCTCGTCCACAAAGCTACGCTTTACACGAAAGCCATGCTTTGATCACAAATGATCAACAAATGATCATCAATATACAACAGCACTTAGCATGCCACACTACCAAATTGGGAGTATATTGCTGATAACCTTCAACTACATAACCTCTGAGCTTGTACGTCGCAGAGAAGGGCGTTAAGCTAAGAGAATAAATTCTCCGCCACCAACAGATATGTATTTGAAAGAAATCGACTTTATATCTCAAAGTGTAGTGTTAGACACACGACCATATAAGTCTGTTTCGGGTTCGAACAGAATCGAAGGGACTTCATCCAATAAAGGAAGAAGCCCTTGAAAATCTGGGTGTCCACGATCCCGATTGGACTTCCCATCACTTTGGGAATCCCTATACCGGAGCAACTCGTTATAGAGACAATCGATAGGTTATCCTATCATTTTCGAAGACACTTGATCTTCACCACCGTCTTCAATTGCTATCTATTCGTCGAATCACTATTTGGAATGGGTTATATGACACAAATGTCCTCTCCCGGCTAATCCGAATAGTGAGTGCTCAAATTTAAAATATGTGGGCGTATCAATCACAAGGATTCACATTCAAGGTTCGATGTGGGTTTCGGATAACAAACTGAAATCCGACTTCCTGTCACATCGAAGTATAAATGCCGTTTTACAGGCATAAGGGGTTTCGCATACATATGGGGACATATCACAGTTCATCATAAAGCAATCACAGTATTGCAACAGGAATATCAATCCAGTACAGAATATTCGATGATAGTCAATCATCTTTTATTAAGGTGATTGTGATTAAAGTGAATTAACCATATAATTATCTTTATTAACTATTTTAAATCAATGTATAATTTTTACTTAATTATGAATTAATTTAATTGGCTTAATTAATTTATTATTCTTTAATTAATTATTCTTTAATTAATTATTTTAATTCATAAATTCTTAGTTGTTAACTAATTAAGTTTAGTTACTTTTATTCATTGACTATTCTTTAATTGATTAATTATTTAAATTTAAAATCATCACAAAACATCAATTGTTAATTTACTATTTCATCATTATAAACAAATATGGTTTTTTACATTAACCCTTGAATAATTGATTTACTTTTAAACGTCTTATTAAGTTAGGTTTTAAAGCAACTTTTTGTTTAAAGGAAAATATACAATTTGAAATATTTTTGAACTTTATAAATTTTAAATATTTCACTCAGTATCATTTACTTCACATGCCATTAACGACCCTTATTTATTTCTAAAGCGTGGATTTTGAAAAAAAATCATTTAACTTGAATTTCAAAATTTAGTTAAAACTAGGTTTGTTGTTTTTGTTGACCAACTCGGGGATTGCTTCGAGTTGTTTCCGAGGGAACCATCCCTTTGCTTCGGGTTTTACCCCAGATTGACCCGTAACATTTTTTTCCGAAAATTTGTTTAAGTTAAAAAAACAACCCGATACAATGCTAAAACGACACTAGTCAGACTTCGAGTCTTTCCTCAATTCCCCCACGTACTGCTTCGAGCCTTACCCCTTTCTTTCCCAAACCATCCCACTGACACACCAACCCCCCATGTGCATGTGCACGACCACCTTCGCCGCCGTTGGTCAGTGCTGCGGCCGCCAACAAGTCGCCTATCACTCCCCAAGATGATACAAACGCCCAAAACATGATTTTATTTTGAAAGCAACGATCAAGGCGACACGAGCAACCCAACCCATCAGGTATGTCACCAGCAAATCGCCTCGCGCCGCCTCCCCAGTTCGTTATCGGCCACCAATTTTGGTCTGAAGCTTCTTCATCGTGTGACGCTTCGACTTGCCCCACTGACACACATTCCGATCGTCCCTAGATGGCGCAGCACCGTTGTTTCTAACGTGAAAAAAATGAGTTCTTAAACCCTAGTTTGCTTTCGAATCAAAGATTTAAGGATTTATAAATTAATCTAGTATTTTGCTGATGATTTCGAACATTAAATCATGCTGCCACAACGATCTCGAGGCCCAAAGTTTCTTAGATCAACAGAATTTGATAAAGGTTCATTTTACAGATTATCCAAAATGTTCCAGTGAAAAGCTAATTAAAATTTTTGATTCTAGTTTCAAAAATCATCATTTTAAGAGTGGATTCACATGGTATTATTGAGATCAAAATTTATGAAGATCGTATTTCTTGAAAATATGAATTGTGGCTGTGTTTATAATTTCTAGAAGAAGAACTATATAAAACCTTTATTAATTCATTACTGAAATGTATTATAGGTTTAAAACAATATTTAACTTGTTCACAATCTTTGTCAGAATCAAAGAGGGAGAGAGATTTAGATTTGCTTGGATATAGGTTAACCTGTAAACAAAAAAAATCACTGGGTCTACTTAGTTCCCAGTAAATAGAAAATTTCAAACCTGCTTTGATTTAATTACTGGAAAATGTAGTGCAAGTTTAAAACAAAAACTCCAACTTATTTAGACCTTAATTCCAGAGGAGAATAGAGAGGAAGTTGTTTGAGTCTAGCATTTTTTTTTCATTTTTTGTAAACCAGAGACTAAGGAGAGAACATAAGAATAGGAAACAAATCCTGGTCATAACATTTCAGGAAAAAGGAAACAAATTCAAGCATAACAATCCATCCACAAACAAAAGGTTTTAGCATCATTCAGCATCCATAAAATCAACAATTTGTAGAAAGAAATCAAGGGTTTACTCACCTATTTTCCAGATGACAAAAGACTTTTGACAGTTTTTCAAACACAGATGGAAGCCTACACCCTTTCTTTCTTTTTTTCTACTTTAAATTCTTTTAAATTTTAGATCTGCAAATCTTTAAACACAGATCTGTGATTATTCTTGTTATATTCATTCACTTATTTCATTTATAACAACGGGTTATAGTTACTTACAGTTAGGATTTATAACAGAGAACTCTTTGTTTTTCTTTCTGCAATTAGAAAACCAAAAGTAGAATAGGCTTTGATCTTGATTCTTCCTGCAAATAATTGGATATTGTTGTATTAGATTCCTTGTTGTATCTATTTACTTAATTATTAATAACAACAAATCCCAAATTGACTTACAACTTGAATTTCCTTTTACACTAAGAAGGAACAGATCTGCTGTTTTGAAACCAGAAACCAAATTTAGCCTTGCACTTGATTTTTATGCAATTGATTGAATGTTATTGTTTAATTCTTGCTTCATCATAGATTATAACTTCAAATTCAAAATAGAAAAAAAGTTACTTGCCTTCTGTTTGCGCCAAAATTGGTCACAAACCCCAAATACCGTGAAAGCACTAGTGTATGAATACAAATCAACAATATTCAAACACAAATAACAAATCTCAACAAATAACAAGCAGCAAATCAGAAATAATGAACATAGACACAAGTTTTATAGTGGTTCGGCTATCTCCGGCCTATGTCCACTCCAAAGTTTTATCCTTTTATTAATTATCCTTGCTGATTACAAGTGATTACAGCGGTTACAAAGTCCAAATTCGAAATCAATGGTAGTAATGATGATATGGAATGATTCTAGCCGCGTCCGGGCGTGCTTGTTTTCTCCAAATTCTCCGACCCCTTTTCTGAATGACCAAGGGCTCTATTTATAGGCGTAGGAGGCTGACATTTCGCTGAAAATCCGATAGACCACTTCTGGCACGTGAGGGGGGCCCACATGCTCGGCCTTAGAAGGCTTGGGTCCACTTTTGGGATCGATTCGAACTCCATTCGAATCGATCATAAAATTACCCAATCGAGGTGAAACTTGGTGTGAACATTCTTCAACATGCATGTAAGCTCCTTAAAAATTTCATTGCATTTGGATCAACGGTTTGGAAGATATGATCGATTCGAGATCAAAGCTCCGTGTGTTCTGCCTGGTTCGAATCCATTGCTTCGAATCCATATCCTTCGACTCCACTACCATCACGCGCGCGCAATGATGTGGCGCTATCTTTCCGGGTAGATTTGAATTATGCGGCGTGTTGACTCCACTTGGTGCGCCGAGTTGAACGCTTCCTCTCCTAGAGACGCGCTCGCATCCATTTTTCATGCCTCGTTCGTATCCATAACTTCACAACGGTCATGCTCGCATCCATTGATTCGTGTTTTCCTTCGCATCGATTCCTGGAGTGTACTTCATATCGATCGGCCACGAATCGATCGATACGAAGTGACGATGGAGGTTATCGAAACAAAGTGGTTGTGAGTGGATTCGAACTTGACCTTACCCGATGGATACGAAGGAGCCTATGTTGCCATCGAGTCGAAGTCCACATATCCTTCTCTACCGATCGATACGAAATGACTGAGCCTTGTCCATGCCGATCGATACGAACGGTATCGATTCGAAGCCCTTACCTCCTGATCGATACGAAGTGTATCAATTCGAACCATCCTTGCGCCATGCCTTCGATCGATGCGAACATAATGGAGTCGAACCAAACAAAACCTGATGGGTTCGAATCTGATGGATTCGAAATGAGCACCACCTTAACCCCTCGATGGATTCGAACAGCATGCCTCTCCTACCTTGCATCGATCATAACTCCTTCATATGAACTCCGATTAACCTGAAATTTGAAATATAGCCTTTCCTAATTCTTATCATCATCTCCAATCAATTTCGTCCTGATCGGAGTTCAACCAAATTTTGACGACATCGATCGCCGCCTTGCTTTCAATCGATCCCCAATCCCAATATCCATCATCCCTTGCCAGTTTGTTGATATTCCAATTTTGACCAAAAAGTAGGATAGCACTTTGCCCCCCAAAACATGCCTTGTGATAAGAAGGCGTGTTTTCAATGGTTCTGATTCCAATATCCAAAGTCCATAGTCATACTGCCAGTGTGTGTCATCCTTGACTGCCCCGAGTTGATGTCCAATTCCAAATCAAATAACCAAAGCCTTAGCCAATCCCTTATTCATCCGAACTCGACAACCGAGTCCTAATCCATCCTTATCCAATAGCCAATAACCGGATCCAGGAGCTCTCAGGGTCTATATCCGAATCCATAACCTCTCCGGGCTCTTGCCAAGCGTAATCCACACCTGATAACCGTGGTCCAGTGTCCCTGGACGTTGAGATAACCTCTTCGGGTTCTTGCCAAGCGCAATCCACACCTGACGACCGTGGTCCAGTGTCCCTGGACGTTGAGCTAACCTCTCCGGGTTCTTGCCAAGCGCAATCCACACCTGACGATCGTGGTCCAGTGTCCCTGGACGTTGTGCAAAGCCATGGCTTAAGTCCTAAGCCGAATCCTGGTCTCTCCGAACCCTAGCTGAGCATAGTCCATACTCAACGACCTGAAAATAACAATTGATAATACAGGGCATAAGTCCTAGGCTGAATCCTAGTCACTCTGGACCCTTGTCAAGCATAGTCCATACTTGACGACCTGAATGAGCCAATTTACCACGTTCGGGCAAAGTGACTCACCCCTAGCTAGGTATAATCCATACCCGACGACCGTTTATCAAAAACCAGATAAAAATCCAATCAAAATCCAATCCAGAATCCAAATCCCAAAATCCAAATCAAAACCAAAGAATTAGAAATCCAAACCAGCATCCAAAACTGAAAACAATCATCCAAAGGAAAATCCAAATCAAAAGGCAAGCAAAACCAGGAGTTCAATCCAAACTCCAAAACCAAATCCAAAAAGAAAAGCAGTGTCCAATCAAAAGCAAAAGATAAATTTCACAAACCACAGCATCGCAGTTTATCATCATTCAGAGCATGCCTAAGGGCTATCTCCGTCCCCATACATGTGTAAATGACTAGGTTGCTCGCCAGTAGTTTGTTACTTATTTCATATTATCCTGATCAGTGGATGATCAATCGACCATCATCCTTGGGCCTCACATCATCACGGTGTGAGGTAGTTGGTTGTTGCTCCTGCTCCACCGTTGCATTCCGAGTTCCGACATATTGCCGTAACTATCCATTCCTTACATGCTCCTCGATTATATCCTTTAAGTGCCTGCAGCTGTTGGTATCATGTCCATCTAAATCATGAAAAAGGCAGTGCCTTCCTGATGTCCTTTTCCGTTCCGATGGTTCTCTCCTAACCGGCCTCCGGTAGGGAAGGCGATTCCGAGTATCCAAGTATATCCGCTCCAGCGTCTCGTTCAATCCTGTGTATGTGGAAAACTTTGGATCCTTCCATCGCTTCCTAGCGTTTTCAGAATCATCATCCAACTTCCTTTTCCCTTTGTCATTATCCAAGCTTTTGCTGAATGGTCCTCCACCCTTAGTTGCATTAACCTTTTTCACCTTTAAATCCGTACTCGCATCTTCTTGCTGAAGGAACCTTTCTACCTCGTGAAAGAATTCGTCGAGATCCTGTGGGGGATCTCGTATGAGAGATACCTTGAAATCTGAGTCCTCCCTGACTCCTGATACTGCTGCCATTAAAACCATTGATGGATCAGGCCGATCCACCGAAGCGACTGCCGCACTGAATCGAGTTAGGAAAGCTCTAAGCGATTCATCCATCCTTTGCTTCACCGATGTCAATGTCATTACATTCTTCGACCTCTTGACGTGAACCCGAAACTGTCCCAAAAATCTTTCCACCAATTCCCTCTAGGTCCTGATAGATCCTTCTCCCAGCTGCCTAAACCACATCGCAGCTAAGTCCGTCAAATACAAAGGGAAGCATCGTGCCATCACTTCCTCAGATGCCCCTAGCACCTCCATGTGTCTGGTGTACCTCATCAAATGATCAGTTGGGTCAGCCTTGCCATCATATACCTCCACGCTAGGTATCTTAAACTTAGGTGGGTTCTGAGCCATCCTTATTTCCCGAGCGAACGGACTCCTATTCACTCCTTCCAAGTCTCTGTTGGTCAAACCACCTCGCACAGTTTTCCTGATGATTTCCAATAATCCAGTATTGACTGTTGGGGGTTTCCCCCCATGCCCTCGGGGGAACTCCGGCACATATTCCTCGTGTGGTTCACTAGCAGCAACGTTAGCTCTAGCCTGTTGGACTCCTTCCAAAGGTCCTCCTGTGTTGGATCCTGTGGGCCTGCCACCATGCCCTTGTTGATTTCCCTCTGGCTCCGCATCCGTCCTCCATTGGGTTCCACAACCCTAGTTCCTTGTCCTGCATCCACCGTGGTTGTAGCAGTTCCTAAGTTCTGCATCCCTGCAGCTCTCATTTGCTCAAAGAAAGTCTGCATCATTTCCTGTTGGCTCTTCAATAATTTCTCTTGTAAAGAATTTGCCATGGCTTCCATCTCATTCCGGGTTATGCAGATTGAAGCCTGTCCTTCCCCAGCTCCGGAGGATGCTTGTTGACTTCCTTCCTGTTGGCTTCTCTCAGCCCTTTGCCTTCTACTATTTTGCCTAGTCATTGTCTTCAAACCCAAGAACTCCTTAAAATCTTCGAATCTGAACTTCAAATCTGATGTAGCGGGTGCTAGTCCTTCTCAGTGAAAGCACCAAAGTGTTTGCGCCAAAATTGGTCACAAACCCCAAATACCGTGAAAGCACCAGTGTATGAATACAAATCAACAATATTCAAACACAAATAACAGATCTCAGCAAATAACAAGCAGCAAATCAGAAATAATGAACAGAGACACAAGTTTTATAGTGGTTCGGCTATCCCCAGCCTACGTCCACTCCGAAGTTTTATCCTTTTATTAATTATCCTTGCTGGTTACAAGTGATTACAGCAGTTACAAAGTCCAAATTCGAAATCAATGGTAGTAATGATGATATGGAATGATTCTGGCAGCGTCCGGCCGTGCTTGTTCTCTCCAAATTCTCCGACCCCTTTTCCGAATGACCAGGGGCTCTATTTAAAGGCGTAGGAGGCTGACATTTCGCTGAAAATCTGATAGACCACTTCTGGCACGTGAGGGGGGCCTACATGCTCGGCCTTAGAAGGCTTGGGTCCACTTTTGGGATCGATTCGAACTCCATTCGAATCGATCATAAAATTACCCAATCGAGGTGAAACTTGGTATGAACATTCTTCAACATGCATATAAGCTCCTGTAAAAATTTCATTGCATTTGGATCAACGTTTGGAAGATATGATCGATTCGAGATCAAAGCTCCGTGTGTTCTGCCTGGTTCGAATCCATTGCTTCGAATCCATATCCTTCGACTCCACTACCATCACGCGCGCGCAATGACGTGGCGCTATCCTTCCGGGTCGATTCGAATTATGCAGCGTGTTGACTCCACTTGGTGCGCCGAGTTGAACGCTTCTTCTCCTAGAGACGCGCTCGCATCCATGTTTCACGCCTCGTCCGTATCCATAACTTCACAACGGTCATGCTCTCATCCATTGATTCGTGTTTTCCTTCGCATCGATTCCTTGAGTGTACTTCGTATCGATCGGCCACGAATTGAACGATACGAAGTGACGACGGAGGTTATCTATACGAAGTGGTTGTGAGTGGATTCGAACTAGACCTTACCCGATGGATACGAAGGAGCCTCTTGCCTGATGGATACGAAGGAGCCTATGTTGCCATCGAGTCGAAGTCCACCTATCCTTCTCTACCGATCGATACGAAATGACTGAGCCTTGTCCATACCGATCGATACGAACGGTATCGATTCGAAGCCCTTACCTCCTGATCGATACGAAGTGTGTCGATTCGAACCATCCTTGCGCCATGCCTTCGATCGATGCGAACCTAATGGAGTCGAACCAAACAAAACATGATGGGTTCGAATCTGATGGATTCGAAATGAGCACCACCTTAACCCCTCGATGGATTCGAACAGCATGCCTCTCGTACCTTGCATCGATCATAACTCCTTCATATGAACTCCGATTAACCTGAAATTTGAAATATAGCCTTTCCTAATTCTTATCATCATCTCCATTCAATTTCGTCCCGATCGGAGTTCAACCAAATTTTGACGACATCGATCGCCGCCTTGCTTTCAATCGATCTCCAATTCCAATATCCATCATCCCTTGCCAATTTGTTGATATTCCAAGTTTGACCAAAAAGTGGGATAGCACCTTCTACTTATTTCCAAAAAAAACTACACTGCCCTGAAACATGAAAATCCTTGCCTTTACAAAACTGCAGTTTTGTTTGAATTGATTATTAAAAACATGATTTAAAAATCATAATTTTATAGACTATAAAGTTTAAAACAAAACTTACCTGAGAAATGAATGTATCACTACAGTTAAAAAACACTTCAGATTTTACTTTTGAATTGAATTGAAGAAGAGGAGTTTTTGACAGTTTCCTTTTTTTCTGATTTCTTTTTCTTGCTTGAATGTTGATGTAAAGATTGCAAAATCTCTTCTGTTTACTGAACTTCGGTGGTTAGGAGATTTTAAAATTTGAATTGGGAAGGTGAAGAGTTTTTGTAAAAAAAATTTATTTGAATATTTTATTTAGGCCATGATGGTTTGTGCCATTTTTAAGAAGAAATCTTAAACTCTAGATTTTGTTAATTATTCTACTCTATTTTCCATGTGCTATGTGTGTTTAGCCCTTTTTGATATTTATAAGGAAAAAGAAAGTTTTATATATTTTATTTTCTACATTATATGCACTTTAATGTATCCCTTGTTCATTTGTATATATATACATATGTTAAATGTTGAAAAAATTCAACTAATATATATTACATCTTAATCATTTTAAATGCTACTTGCTTTTTAAAACATTTATCTTAAATTTAAATTCAATCTTTAATTTTTAAACTTAAAATATAAACATTTAGGCCCATTTGTTATATTCACATTCACCTTGAAAAATTTAAATTAAATTTTCAATATGTATTCAATTCTACTAATACATGTAATGTTCACATGTATAAGATTCTAAATTCAAATGACTTTTATAAACATTTATTATTTCAACAATTTCAACTCAAAATAAAATTGGAATTTGTTTATATATTATTGTCACTTATTTTTATTTGTTTTAGATTTTTCTTCTAATTTATTTTCAAATTAAATCTCAAGAGTTCACAATATATTGTTTATTTTAATTGATAATTTTAGGATGTTGCAAGTTGAATATCATTATTATTTCATTTAATAAATAAAGTACCGCCTACTTTTCTTATTTAAAATTAGATTATAATAAATAGGATTTAAGTCTATCGTATGATGTTCTGGGAGTTTGTTTTAGACTATATAAATATCTATTTAATTTATAAATGTAATTAGAAAGTTTTCCATCTTCAAAAAGTGGGGGTTGTTCAACATAAACATCTTCTTTAATAAATCCATTTAAAAATGAACTTTTGACATCCATGTAAAATAATTTAAAATTATTATGATTTATGAAAGCAAGCAGAATTTTAATAGCTTATAATCTTACCAAAGGTGAAAAGTTTTCATCAAAATCTATAACTTCTTCCTTACTATTACCTTGAACAACTAATCGTGTTTACTTCTAATGACTTCTCCTTGTTCATTCATTTTATTTCTATAAAACCATTTAGTTCCTATTAGAGACTTATTTTCAAGTCTTAGGACTAATTACCAAGCATTATTACCGGTAAACTATTTAGTTCCTCTTGCATAGCAATAATCTACGAATCATCTAATGATTCTTCTTTTGGATTTTTAGGTTCAACAGTTGAGATAAAAGCAACATTACTCATTTTGTTTAATTAATTTCTTGTTTTTACAATAGGTTCTATATTTCCTAATATATTTTCTATAAGATGATCTTTTAAAGATTTTGTTCGTTTATATGGATGCAAATATTCAGAGTTATTTTTATTTTCATCATTAGTTTTATTAATCGTAATTTCATTAGTTATATTAATATTTTCTTCTTCATCAAAAGTATATTTATTGTTTTTAAGATGCTCATCAAATGAAACATGCAATATCTCATTAATGGTATTAGTTCTGGTGTTGAAAACTCTATAAGCTTTACTTCTATTAGAATAACCAATGAAAATTCCTTTATTTGTCAAAATTATCTTTTGTGTTTAATATAAAACATTTACTACCAAAAACTTTAAAACAAAATACTTTTAGTTTTTTATTATAAAATAATCTATACGAAGTGTTTTCTTAGTTAAAGTTTGAATTAAAATTCTATTCAAAATATAGCATGCCTAGCTCTACTTCAGCCCAAAAACTTTTATGTAATTCACTATCATTTAACATGTTCTAGCACATTCATGTATAATTCTATTTTTTTTGTTCTACTGCTCCACAATGTTGTGGCGTTCTCAAAAATGAAAAGCTATGTGTTATTCCTTTCTTATTATAAAAGATCTCAAAATCATCATTTTTGAACTCTCTTTCATGATCGCTCCTAATCGTTTTAATTTTAGTTGATATATGATTTTGAATTTTCTTTATAAATTTTTTAATCATTTCAAAAGCTTCACTGTTAAGTTTTAATAAAAGCAGCCATGTAAGTCCAAAAGAAATCGTCTACAATTACAAATACATATCTATTACGATTTACTAATTATTTTTGCGAAGGTCTAGATAAAGAAGTTCAGGAGGATGAGAAGTCGAAATCATATCTATGAATTTAAAAGAGCTTTTACGAAGTCTACCTAATTGATAGGCATTACATAAATTTTTGACCTTAAAACTCATTTTAGGAAGACTCATAATATGTTCATATCTAGCAACTTTAGAAAGATGTTTAAAATTCAAATGACCAAATCTTTTGTGTCAAATCCAAGGGTCATTAGATTCAGCCAAAAGGCACAGACCATCATTGGATACTTTCAAACTTAAAATGTAATGTTACATTTCCTAATACCTTTAAAGATAATGTTTGACTGATTATCTTCGATGTAGCAATTATCTTTTTCAAATTAAATTTAAAACCATCATCACATAATTGACCATTACTAAGTAAGTTACGCTTCAGGTTCCTAACTAGCAAAACATTAGAAATAATAGGGGTATTATAGTTACCAATATTGCCAATCCAAATCACATATCCTTTTGAGTGGTCTCCGATGATAAATGACCCAACATCTTTATAGACATATCCTTCAAGATCTCTGGGTTTTTTTTTCATATCTCTTGAGCATCCATTATCCAGAATCCATTTGTCCTTCTTGATTTGTGATTGTTATCTCGCCTTTTGGCAAAGCCGTGACACCAAGGACTTGACTAGAAACTGAAGACAATCTGACCCGGAGATCAATTATCTCTAGGTCTATGGATACAGGAAAACTTGTCCGATTCTGGATCGACCTGTAATTAGCATGATATGATATGCAAAGCTATGAAAGGTAACATTCCAAATTACAGGTCAATCGAAGTTCGCATTCTCAAGTTATGGATTGATCAAGGTTCACGTGGAACGTGTTCACTTCATATCCATCAGCTTCGTACCGATCTACCTCACATCCATCCATATACTTCATATCCATTCAGTTCATACCCATCTACTTCGCATCCATCTAATTCTTATCCGTCCGGTTTGTATCCACCTACTTTATCCATCCATCAGCTGTATGTTTCATATTGATCGCTCATTTGATCAATACGAAGACTAGGGCTAAGAATCGATACGAAGGCAAGGGCGTAACATCGATATGAAGAGCAAAGTGTAGGATGGATACGAAGGGACAGTCAAACCAAAGGAAACAGTCTTTAGGCGTGAAACATGGATCTACGTAGAATTTTTGCTCCACGTCATCAATACGAAATCTATCGATACACAAGCATCGATACGAAGCCCTTAGCAAAACTGGACATCCAATTTGGATTGATCATAACTCAAAAACTACAAGTCCAAATGCTACGAAATTTTCAAAGAAGCTTGCTTATTCACTGAAGAACCACCATGATCGATCGCAGCTCCATTGGGCATTTCCTTGATCGATACGAAGTGCACATGGATCGATCAAGGATTGATCTTAAGCAACCCCCGATTGATCTGGTGAGCCCACCCATGTGTGAGAAGAGGCATTCTAAGGTTTGAGGGAGATATTTTCATATCTACCCTTATAAATAGCACTCCTACTCCTACTAAAAAAAGGACTTTTAAAGCTTCTACACTGTTACTCTGTTGAAATTCCATTGTAACCATAGTGTTAGTGATCTGTACGATTGTAATCAGTTGAGAATCATCAATAAACTTCAAACTATTCAAAGTGGACATAGGCTACAATGTCGAACCACTATAAACTCTTGTCTCTTTTTGCATATTTTTATTGGTGTGATTGTTAAATTAGGCTCTTTTTCCATTTAGTTTCTTCATTCTAACCTCTTCAATCACATCCGAAGAGTGTTGTGCCCAAATTTGGTACAAACACTTTGGTGCTTTTACTAAGAAAACTCTGTTTTTCTTTGATTCCATGGATCCCCTGCTGTTGTTGAATTGCTAAATTCTAAGGAGGAGATCTAGATCTGTCTTCCAGTAGTTCCTTATATTCTATTTCGATTACTCCAAATATAAGCAAGAGCTACATTCAACATGGTGCGCACTACCAAAGCTGCTTCAAATGCTGCAGATCTAGAAGGAAGGGATAGGCAAAATTCCATACAGATGACCACAACAGGCCAAACGTCAGCTAGAGCTCAAGATCCACTTGATCCGGTGACGAGAGAGGAGTTCCAGACCATTATGCAAGAGTTTACTTAGAGCCATTAGGAGCTCATTCAGCAGATCCGTGCCAACATGGAGCTCGCAAACCAACTGAACGAAGAAAGGCAAAGGAGATATAGAAGGGATCATGTCTCTCATTCCTCCATCGAAAGTTTGGCTTCATCTGACTTTATCGCATATCTACACACCCTCATCTTGATGGAAACTATGTAGAAGACTCTATGCATCAGCATGCCGTGAATCTCGGACAAGCCGGGATTGGTGCTTCCATAGGTTATCAAGCTGGACGCTCCTCCTGAAGGAGGACACTTCCTTATCACACCACTCATGACAATGCAGTTGCTGCTGCCGTAAATCTGAAGTCATGATCCAGAACCTATAGGATCCATCCCCTCATCAATACATTCATGCTCAAGACCCTCATTTTCCCAAAGACCGAGAGCCAAGGAGGCATGGAATGGACCGTAGACAACGATCAGACAATCCCTATAACATGGAATCCGACCATGCCATCGCCCCAAACATCCAAATGCCTGATAATCCAACCATAATATTGCAGATGATCAAAGAAAGTAAAGGCCTCACAAATGATGATTGGGGAATCTCCCAAAGTCACACACCATTCACCAATGACATCCTTTATGCTGAGCCACCCCGTCAATCTAGCATGCCAACTTTGCTAGTGTTTAAAGGAAATTCGGATCCTAACCAACATATCTTGAATATGAATGGCTCATAAACGTTGCTCAAGATGACGATGCGATCAAGTGCAGGAGTTTCCTATCTCCTTGGGAGGCATTGCAGCTATGTGGTTCACTCGTTTACCACCCAGATCCATCTCATGTTTTGATCAATTTGCTACTAAGTTTGTCGAGCAGTTCCGTATGCATGCTACTAGACCAAAGGATGTTAACATCTTGTCCAGTGTTACTCAATCTCCAGGAGCGACTGTTAGACATTATCTGGAAAGGTTCCATGCTACTTGTGCCGAGGTCAGCAACCCCAATGATAATTCTATTCTGATGGCATTGACTAAAGGAATCGATCCCGATTCCAAGTTTGATGAATTGTTGGCTAGGAAACGCCCCGCTTTATTTGATTATTTCTATGCTAAGGCAGCCGGTTCTTGAGGAGAGAAGATGCAAGGCGACCTTGGAAGCACGGCGATGCAGGGCCCAGTGGTAAAGGCATTCAGTGCAATGTTATAGTAGAGCAGACCGGTGAAAATTTCGGTAAAGTACAGTTGAAAATACAGAACAAGCAAGGTCAAAAAAGGGTGACAGGGGTCAGGGGAAGAAGAGATACCCACATCACGGGCCAAGTCCCAGAGCTCCTGCATTCGAACGATATACTGCCTTAAACACATCGCTGGAAAATGTTTACCTTCAGACTTGTAATACCAGATAGTATATGAAGCCATCTTTGAAACCATTATCTGAGAAACAAATTCAGACCGAGAAATTCTGTAGGTTCCACGATTGTCATGGCCATAATACTAATGAGTGCCGTCATTTGCAAGATATCATCGAGAGATTGATCAGAGAAAGATAGTTAGAACAGTTCGTTCGGGCTCCGTAGGATGGAGGTACGGGTCCGTCTAATCCATATCAAGGTCAAGGCCAAGCTAGGCCTGAAGAATCCGCATGTACGGGCGGGAGGTTGGTAATTAATACTATGAGTGGTGGTCCTCATTCGGATGATCGAAGATGGAAGGAAATGGAGTCATATGCTAGTTCGATTAGGCATGTGGACTTTAAATGTTATAGAAATATGGATGACGAGGCCCTAGCAAAACAATATAGGACGATGATAGACGACATCATTTTCAGAAATCATGATGCTGACAGAGTCGAGCCCCCAACTATCGATCCATTGATTATTTCAGCCCAAATAGGTCCTACTTGGATGAAGAGGATCTTGGTCGACAGTGGAAATTTTATCAATATACTTTTCAAGCATGCTTTTGATCAAATGAGGATGGTAGCGAAAGATTTGAACTCGTGCCAGTCACGTATACATAGCTGTAAGGGAAGTGCAACCATACCAGCTGGGATGGTGGAATTTCCCATTGAGTTGGGTTTTAGAGATCATCGAAGAGTCCAGATGTTGTAGTTTGTTGTGTTAGACATACATTCCCCTTACAATGCTTTCTTGAGCCGATCGGCCCCATGGTTTTTAACTCTGAAGTTCCCCACTGATAATGGGGTTGGAGCAGTACATGGAGATTAGGTGGCTGGACGTGCCTGTCATGTTGCATAGTTGCCGGATGCATAGCGGAAGGAGAAAGGAAAGGGTGTAGAGGAATCTCTCTACGTCCGTTTTTTGGATAATTGACAGCTGACGCCTAGGCCTAGGCCCGAGTGCCACAACCAGTTTTTTAAGGACCTAGATCCCCCAAACAATAATGAAGAGGAGGAACTCAAAGATTACCAGGCTTCCTTGGTAGAGTTAATGATCGATGTTCCGATCCACGACAATGACGACCCCAGGACAGTGAAGGTCGGATCTCAACTCAACCCCCATATGAGACATGAATTGGTTGATTTTCTCCAAGTAAACCTTATTGTGTTTTCTTGGACCCATTCAGATAGTGTGGGATCTCATCGTACATCGCAAGCCATGCACTAAATATCGACCGATGGCACGTCCTGGTGAATAAAAAAGGCATGGTATAGATCCAGGGAGATCCGCCGCCTTGAAGGAAGAAGTAGATAAACTTAAGACGAATGGGTTTATTCCTAATGCTTTATACTTGGAGTGGGTATCAAATCCAGTGCCTGTCAAAAAATCAAACGGGAAATAGTGAACATGTGTAGACTACTCAGATTTGAACAAAGCCGGCCTGAAAGGCAGTTTCCAACTTCCAAAAATTGATCAACTTGTGGACTCAACAGCCGGACATGAACTCTTATCTTTCATGGACACATATTCCAGCTACAATCAAATCCCGATGCATCTTTTGGATCAGAAGCATACTTACAGATCAGAGACTCTATTTCTACAAGGTGATGCCATTCGAACTCAAGAACGGTGGACCAATTTATCAAGGACTCGTGAACTGAATGTTCGCTCACCAGATCAGAAAAAACATGGAGGTGTGCGAGGATGATATGATTGTGAAATCACGACTGTCCATCAACTATGTTAGTGTTTTGGAAACGATGTTTAACATACTTAGATAGTATAGAATGATGCTGCAGCAGGAAAGTTCCATAGACTCATTATCAACACCAAAGGAATTAAAGCGAATCCTGAAATAGTCTAGGCAATTCGGAATCTCGAAACTCCCGGGACCATAAAACGGGTGCAGAGCCTCAGTGGGAAGGTGGCAGCCTTAAGCAGATTCATTTCCAAATATACGAACAAGTGCATTCCCTTCTTCGAGCTGATTAGAAAAGGGAAATGAAATTTCGAATGGATAGAGGAGTGCTAAGGCTCATTCTAGGACCTAATTCAGCATCTGGCAACACCTCCTATTTTGTCGAAGCCAATTGATCACGAGAGATTATACGTCTATCTGGTAGTTTCAACGAACGCAATCAGTGCTACTTTGATTAGAGAAGCGGATCGGATCCAACGACCGGCCTATTATATCAAAAAAGGCTAACACGGGTAGAAAAAAACTACCCGAAGGTGGAAAAGCTAGCTTATTGTCTCGTCATAGCCTCGAGAAAGCTCTGTCCATATTTCCAAGCTCATCTGATCACTATTTACTTTGACCAGCCGTTACGACAGGTCCTTGCGCGACCTGAGTCGTCGGGTAGATTACTTAAGTGGAATATCGAGCAGAGTCAATTTGATATCACTTTACGCCGAGGCGAGCTATTCAAGGACAAGTTCTGGCAAACTTCATAGCTGAATTCACCATACCGAAGGATTTTCCCGAAGCCAGTATGTAACATCCCTGAAATTCAGCCAAGTTTAATTTGACAATTAGTTTAATTTTGGTATTAAATTGTGAGATTATTTGTGAATTAATTAGAAATTTCCAGAATAAACAAAATTTTGATTATAAATAGAAATTTGATTGGAAATTTAAGCATAAGTATTTTACAAATAAATATTGGATTTAGAAAAATAAATGTATTGGAAATAAATAGAAATTTAAAGCTTTGAGATTAATAAAAGGTTAATGAATTCTAAATTTTTTAAATGTATTAATGTTTGGATGATGTATTAATTTTCAAAGAATTAATGTACTAATTTTCAAAATATTATTTTTAAGATTGAATCCTCTTATATATACATATATAAATAAAGAGTGATTATTTGTTAATATGTATCAATATTTTTTTTCCTTTATCATTCCTTTCTTTTAAAAGTTGTACAAAAATAAATAATAAAGAATGTACGAATGTAAAATTTATAAAAATATATGTATATAAATATAGTGAGCTAAATTAACGGTAGTAATATGAAAAATAATTGGGATAAAATTTTATTTGTGTAAATATAAATATTAAAGAAAACATAAACAATTTTAAAATAAGGCATATGTTACATATGAAAATATATTTACATGAAGGGTTAAATAAAAATTTACAATATAATGTGAATCAAGGGTATAAGCACAAAAATGCTATAAATGAACATTTGTAAAGAAATAAGCTAATATGAATAACAAGTGTAAACATAGTAGACAAGTGGCAAAGAAGGTTTATTTTCTTTGAATTTGATTTTGAATACATGCAAAAAGAAAAAGATCGGTTGTTTCATTCCTCTCACACCTGAAGCTAGATTATCTCAAAAACAAAATCATCAAAGCCTGAAATTTAAAAACAAATAAAAAGAGAAGCAGTGGATCAGATTTAGATCCAAACAAATACAACTACAAGCCTGGGATCAAAAGTATTCTCAACCTGGATAACAAAAGAATTCAAAATCTCCTAAAACTTAAACTGAAATAAAGATCAAAGATCGAGATTTAAATCAAAGTCTGGAAATTTAACCAGAGTAAAAGCAAATGCAATTCAAAAAACCAGTGAATCAACTATTCTTCAAAAATCTGGAAAAATAGCAAGCAAACAATTTCAAACCTGTGAAAACAAATTCTAAAGCTCAGAACAAGAGCAAGTTATCAAAGCAAAGATACAAACCTGAAAACGAAAATCAGGCAAAGCAAACAGTTCAAGCCAGGCAGATTTGATTAAAAAACAAAAATTGGAAATTCGATTAGCATCAAGCAACTAAGTTAGGATTCAATGCAAGACTAGAGGAAACAGTAAGAAGAAAAAAAAAGAGAAAAATTCAGATCAGTTTTCAAGCTAAAACCTCATTCCAGTTCTCTGCTCTGTTCAAAGCTTCATCAGGTGAGTAAACCTTTTTAAGCCTGATATCTGATCTGTTATTTGAATGTATGATGTAGGCAAGTTTGAATGCATGCGTAAAATATGCCTGTTTGTGTTTAATGGTATGCATATTCTGGAATCAAGAATATAATGTCTCTGTTGATATAATTAAGTTCAAAAATTCAATCCTATCTTCCTCAACCCCTTCTAGCTTGTAATATTAAAACAAAAGATGTATGCAATCATCATAATTAAAATTTTAAAAATATAGTTTCAAGAAAATATAAAATGCTTTGTTTGGAAGATGAATAAACGGTGAAATTTCAATTCTATCAAAATTTTAATTTGCATGAATTATCGATTCGATTAGCTCACCTAAAACCATTTCAAAATTAATGATTTTTAAAATAAAAACTGGAATTTTTAGTTGCGTATTAGGGCGGCATTTGCGAGATGAACAGAAAATGGGTTCTCTCGATTTTCAGATGATCGATCAAGAATTGGGCTTCAGGATGGAGGTGGTGGATGCTGGAATGATAATAGATTGTAGGAAAATTGCAAGCAAAATTTTCTATTCATCATGGTTTGAGTTTGGGATCAAATTAGGGTTTAACCCTGTGTTTTGAAGGTCGAAGTTGCGAGTTAATCGCGTCGTAGCCACGGTGATTCAAACGATCGCACATGTGGCGATAGGTCGTGGTGGATCGGTGTACTTCTAGCTAGAGCGGCGTGGGGTCTGGTGGTGTATAGCGACGAGGCGGAGGGGTTTTCAGACGAGTATGGTTCGTGAAGTTTGAATTTTTGGTTCGATTTTGATTCAACAGCAATTTCGTGTTTTGGGTTATTTGAGTCGACTCCGGTGATCAACGATGATGTGTTGGTGGCCTCGACGTTGATCGGCATTGGCCAACGTGCTTGTGCACGTATACGTGAGAACGTCGTTTATCAGTTTTAGGGAAGAAGGGAGAGGCTCGGAGCCAAGCACGGGAAATTTGTCATTTTTCTCGAAGTAAGTGGAGTTTGGGTTTCGCTCGGGTTCAACTCAAAGCATACAGGGGATTTTCTCGAGTTTACTAATATTGGCCAAAAACAGTTTTAAAATTCAAAGAAAAATCAAGTTTCTAAAAAATTTAAATCTTGTTAAATATTGTTAATCAATTTTCTTCTTATATTAAATGATTTCCAAGTTTAAGAATTAGTTAAGAAGGTTTTTTTTAAATAAATTTTTTTTTATTAGCTAAGTTTTAAAATGGTTTTTAATAAACATAGCTTTTATTTTTAAAGTTTATTTAAATATACTTAATGATATTTCAAGAAGTTAATATTAAGGATGTTTCATAATTGTTAATTAACTTTTCAAGGTTAAGTTAAATTTTATTTGTTAAAGAAATTAATTACTAGAAGTAAATTACTTAATGGAAGTAATTAATATAGAATTAATTGATAATTCAAGTTAATTAATCAAGCAATTAATGATTGATTAATTAAAAATAATTACTTAAATGGAAGTAATTAAGAATGGGTAATTAGTGATTAAAGATTTATTTACCAAGTAATTAAGGATTAATTACTTTAAAGAAAATTAATTAATGTGGTTAATTAATTAAGGTAATTAAATTAAGAATAATTAATTAAAGGTTAATTAACTAAAGTGATTAAGAAATAATTATTAATTAAGGAGTAATTCTTTATTGTAATTAATTAAGAATAATTATTTAAGGATTAATTATTAGTTAAAGGGTAACTAATGATGAATTAAAGAATAATTAATTAAATGTTTGTAATTAATTAATTATTAATTAACCTTGACTAGGAATTATCCATAGGAAAATGATTATGGTTTAGATTACTCAGATATTTTAATTGGCTTTACTTATAGATGACTGTATTCTATTGAATGCTGCGAATTGTTTGATATTCTCTATTGTGTGATGCTTTGTGATGTAAATTGTTTTAATTCAAGCTGTGATGAATGTAATTTATTTATTTATAATGCATTTATATTATCTATCTGTGATATTGTGTATATAGATAAGCGTTGATTATACCACTTATCGATATTGCTGTGATTGTATCTGTAATGACTGATGATGTTACACTATTGTGTTAAACCCCTGGCCTACACTACGCACACAAATATGGATTGCACGTGGAAATTGATTAAGTCACTAATTTTTGAAATAGTTTTAAAATTGAATTTTTGAATCCAAATGGTTTTGAAAATGGATTGGGATTAAAGTGGAAAGCTTTTGTAAAGGAATTTCAAACATAAAAGTTATTTTTGAATAACTTGATTTAGTTTTGAAATTTGATTTAAATTTGAATTCAAATATTGAAATTGAATTCTATGTTGGGAATTTATGATGTAAAAAGGTTATACAAGTTTATATGGGTTTTAAACCATTTTAAAGTGTTGTTTTGGGAATTTGAATTAACCCAAGATTTTAACTTGTATAAATGAAATCGGATTTTTTCGAAATGAAAACTGTTTGTTTTCAAATGATAAAAGCTTTTATATAAGAAATGAATTTCCAATTTGCATTAAAGGAATTTCAAGTTTGAATTGAAAATGGTTTTCAAAGTTATGAATGAATCTTTGCAAACGGGTTTTGAAAGCTATAAGTTAAATCTTTGATTTAAAGATTGAATGAGTTAATCAAATTGAAATGGAAATTGTTTTGAAATCCGTGAATGAGTCTTTGTGAAAAATGGCTGAACTTTGTGAAGTGAATCTTTTTGTTTAAAAAGATTTAAAATTGTAATTTGTTTAAACCATTTGAAAAGAAAGGTTTTGGGTTTTAAAGTTGTGACTTAACTGAGGCCCATTATCCATATGTTTTTAAATATTGCGCTCATTATTCGGTTTAGGCAGGAGAGGACCTTTGTTTCATATAATCCATTCCGAATAATGATATGACGTTATGGATAGCATTTGTAGACCGGTGGTGAAGACCGAGTGTTTGCAAGAACGATAGGATAACCTATCGAATGACTCTACACTGAGTAGCTATGGTATAGAGTTCTCTATATGTGATGGGGAGTCTGGTCGGGATTGTGAATACCCGGATTGCAAGGGATTCTTCAGAAGTGCCTTCGGTTCTGTTCAAACCTGGAATAGACTTGTATGGATGTGTGTCTGACATTACACTTTGAGATGTAAAACATGTTTCTGTAAAATACATTTCTGTTTGGTGGCGGAGATTTATTCTCTTAGCTTAACACCCTTCTCTGAGATGTACGAGCTCAGAGGTTATGTAATTGATGGTTACTAGTGATACATTCCTAATTTGGTAATGTGGCATACGAAGTGCTGCTGATCATTTTTTGATCAAAGCATGGCTTTGTGAAAAAGCGTAGCTTTGAGGACAAGACTGCATTAGGACCTCACAACTTGGTAATGGTCGAAACAGGAAAGATGCGGCAAGTTTTCAGGGGTAGCGCCCCTAGGGTATGTCCATTCCTTCTAGAAAAGGGCGGTATTATGGTATGGAGCCCTGATACTTAACTCTTGTGGACACTGTAAATTTATTACTGTGTGATGTTGTTGGTGTAGAGGATCCTCGGATAAAGGTCGCAAACGACCGGGGATGGCATATCTTAAGTTTTACTTCCGGGGAAGGGGGTAATCGGCCTTGTGTTGGCAGTGAGCCGGGTAGGTTCTCGGGGCATCCCTCCAAAGGCGTTCCCATGTGGCAATAGGAAATTCCTTAGCCTGTCCATTTGTTTGAAATTCAATCAAACAACAAGATCCCTTTACGATTTCAATTGTATAACCTGCCACCTTAGGTGGTAGCTGTAGCTGGCATAATATAATGCTACCTATGCTGGTTAAGATTAATATTATACTTTCGAAATGTTTTCCACTATGCACTAATAATAATATCAAAAAGTATTTTGCGTGGTAAGCATGTTTGACTATCATAAGGAGAAATATCCCCCAAGTGTGCGATTGCATGGTGTGTGTGCCGGGAAGCCTTATGGTACTTTCATTTTCCAAAAAGCATTGCGGATTTCAAATTTAAATTCTTTTGTAAGTTTTTAAAAATAAACTGTTTTTGTTTTCTCATACCAGTCCCACGACTGACCTGGAGTTTATTGTTCTTTTCCTAAACTCTGGATGCCAACAATTTTCCACATGGGCAGTCTAGAGTTTGGTTTTTCAGATAGTCAGATAGTAGATATCGATTTGGTAGCCTTCAGCTTTCTGTTTGGTATTCTTTGGAGTCTTTGGAGTGCATGGGTTGCACTTGCTTAGCTTTATGCAACCTTGATGGAGATTCGAGCTTGGAGTTTTAGAGCTTTGGCTTTGGAGGTTTGGTTTGAGGTCGCAGTATTAGATTCTATTGAAGACTCATCTCATATCGTGTCGTGTTCCGCTGTATTTTTTATTGTATATATTCTCTGATGTTGATGATTATCATTGTATCAAATTGATGTATCGGATATTATATTCATGTTATATCAATGATATCATCTTTTGTTTCTGCTGTATTGTTTATCATCTAATGTTGTTGCAAGCTCGGGCGATACGGATTCGATGTTGTTTATTGGACATCGAGTTCGGCCCGTCATAGTTGGTATCAGAGCTACAGGTTGAGCAAGAACTTTAGCTACGTGGTGTAACACATTAGATGACTCATTAGAGATAGGGTGAATTATACCCTAGAATGGGTACAACCAGTGAAACCGAAAATCCAAATTTCTCAGTCTATTTTCTTTAACTGTTGTTATTCTCTAAGATATCACATCCGAATGCCTAAATCAGTTTTCTTACTATTTAGATAATAAGAATGAGTGGAAGAAGAGGACGAGATAGGGGACAGGGAAGTACCACTTCAGCTGGTCAAAGCCCTGCAACAACACATATTCCCACTCAGTCTCAACCAAATCTGGCTGATTTATATCAAAGTTTTTCTAGACTTGGTGGGAAGTCATTCTCAGGCAAGGAAACCATTATCGAAGCACAAGCCTGGATTCGATCGTGCGAAAGGATTTTCAAAGGGCTAAAGTTGGGAGATGATCAGATGCGATTAATAGCTTTCTGGAAACTCCAGGAAGAGGCTTTAGTATGGTGGGAAACTATTACCGTGGATGAGCCGACGGATGAATTTACTTAGAATCGTTTCAAGGAAGTGTTCGAGCAGCGACATATGCCGTCTGTTGGTATCTCTAGAATGTACCTGGAGTTTACGAATATGAAGCAATAAGGCTTGTCATTTGAGGGATACTTGAACAAATTCAATGAATTATCTCGGTTTGGTCCAGAATTGGGGAATACACCGTTAAAGAAGAGTGAAAAGTTTATACGGGGAATAAACAAGGAATTCCAGGAGGGGATGTCTACTCACGTAAAGAATCTTTTTCTGAATTAATTGATTTGGGTTGTAGATACGATACTCTGGATAAGCAGGGAGTTTCGGAGGAAAAAGGGAATACAAGCAATTTGAATTGAAGAAAAAGGAAGTTTGGTGGAAAGAAACCGAGGAAAGATAAAGGAAAGAGGAAAAAGGTGAAAGATGTTACTTGTCTCAATTTCTTGGAGAAAGGTCATTACTCGGACAAATGTAAGAACCCTTGGAAGCCAGGAATGAGAGAGCCATTTATGAGGCCAGATCAGGAATCTAGAGGATGCTATTACTGCCGCAAGCCGGGACATAGGATCAAGGATTTTCTAGCAAAGAAGCAAGCTCTCATAAAGAGGGAGTATGCAATCAGAGATGATTCCTTAACCTCAAGGGATGATAAAGGAAAGGAAATTTTAGAAGGTAACTCTCTCATTTATGATAAAGTTGTTTGAGTTTGTTTGACAAGAGAGCTACCCATAGTTTTAGTTCTCAACAAATTGTAAATGAGTTAAATCCTGAATCTGAGATCGTGGTCTAATTTATTTTTGTCTATTTCATCGGGTTTTGATATATTCTACGAACGGTTATTTATCCCTTCGGACTAACCAATGCCCTGCATATTTCGTAGAGCAGATAACCCAATTATTTCGTAGTTGAATGAGTTGATTCTCATATTTGTTGATATTATGATTTGTTAAACCAAATGCAGAATAAATATTTTGATCTGATCTGATCAATCATTTCTTTATCTATCATCTATTCTTTCTCGTCTCCCTAGCAAATTTTGGGGACAAAATTTTCTTAAGGGGGGAATCTGTAACATCCCTGAAATTTATGCAAGTTTAATTTGGCAATTAATTTAATTTTGGGAATAAATTGTGAGATTACTTGTGAATTAATTAGAAGTTTCCAGAATAAATAAAATTTTGATTATAAATAGAAATTTGACTGGAAATTTAAGCATAAGTATTTTACAAATAAATATTGGATTTAGAAAAATAAATGTATTGGAAATAACTAGAAATTTAAAGCTTTCAGATTAATAAAAAGTTAATGATAGTTTGTTTTCTAAAATTTTTAAATATATTAATATTTGAAAGATGTATTAATTTTCAAAGAATTAATGTACTAATTTTCAAAATATTATTTTTAAGATTGAATCCTCTTATATATATACATATATAAATAAAAGAGTGATTATTTGTTAAAATGTAATCAAGATTTTTTTTCTTTATCATTCCTTTCTTTAAAAAGTTGTACAAAAATAAATAATAAAGAATGTATGAATGTAAAATGTATAAAAATATATGTATATAAATATAGTGAGCTAAATTAAAGGTTGTAATGTGAAAAATAATTGGGATAAAATTTGATTTGTGTAAATATAAATATTAAAGAAAACATAAACAATTTTAAAATAAGACATATGTTACATACGAAAATATATTTACATAAAGGGTTAAATAAAAATTTACAAAATAATGTGAACCAAGGGTATAAGCACAAAAATGCTATAAATGAACATTTGTAAAGAAATAAGCTAATATGAATAACAAGTGTAAACATAGTAGACAAGTGGCAAAGAAGGTTTATTTTCTTTGAATTTGATTTTGAATACAAGCAAAAAGAAAAAAACCAGTTGTTTCATTTCTCTCAAACCTAAAGCCTGATTATCTCAAAAAAAAAATCATCAAAGCCTGAAATTTAAAAACAGAGAAAAAGAGAAGCAGTGGATCAGATTTAGATCCAAACAAATACAACTACAAGCCTGGGATCAAATGTATTTTCGACTTGGAAAACAAAAGAATTCGAATACTCTAAAATTCAAACTGAAATAAAGATCAAAGCCAGAGATTTAAATCGAAGTCTAGAAATTTAGCCAGAGCAAAAGCAAATCCAATTCAAAAAAAACCTCTAAATCAACTATTCTTCAAAAATCTGGAAAAATTGCAAGCAAACAATTTCAAACCCGAGAAAACAAATTCTAAAGATCAGAATAAAAGCAAGTTATCAAAGCAAAGATACAAACCTGGAAACAAAGTCTGGAAATTAGGCAAAGCAAACAGTTCAAGCCAGGCAGATTTGGATCCAAAAAAATTGGAAATTCGATTAGCATCAAGCAACTAAGCCATGATTCAATGCAAGACTAGGTCAAACAATAAGAAGAGAACAAAAGAGAAAAACTCAGATCAATTTTCAAGCTAAAACCTCATTCTAGTTCTCTGATCTATTCAAAGCTCCATTAGGTGAGTAAACCTTTTTAAGCCTGATATCTGATCTGTTGTTCGAATGTATGTTGTAGGCAAGTTTGAATGCATGCGTGAAATATGCCTGTTTGTGTATAATGGTATGCATGTTCTAGAATCAGGAAAATAATGTCTTTGTTGATCTAATTAAGTTCAAAAATTCAATCCCATCTTCCTCAACCCTTCTAGCTTGTAATATTAAAGCAAAAGATGTTTGCAATCATTATAATTAAATTTTTTAAAACATAGTTTCAAGAAAATATAAAATGTTTTGTCTGGAAGATGAATAAACAGTGAAATTTCAATTCTATCGAAATTTTAATTTGCATGAATTATCAATTCGATTACCTCACCTAAAGCCATTTTGAAATTAAAGATTTTTAAAACAAATGCCGGAATTTTTAGTTGCGCATTAGGGTGGCATTTGCGAGATGAACAGAAAATGGGTTCTCTCGATTTTCTGATGATCGATCAAGAATTGGGCTTGGGGATCGAGGTGATGGATGCTGGAACGATCATAGATTGTAGGAAAATTGCAAGAATTTTTTTTATTCATCATGGTTTGAGTTTGGGATCAAATTAGGGTTTAACCCTGTGTTTTGAAGGTCGAAGTTGCGAGTTAACCGCGTCGTAGCCACGGCGATTCAAACGATCGCACCTGTGGCGATAGGTTCGTGGTGGATCGGTGTACTTCTGGCCAGAGAGGCATGGGGTCTGGAGGTGTATAGCGGCGAGGCGGAGGGGTTTTCAAACGAGTATGGTTTGTGAAGTTCGAATTTTTGGTTTGATTTTGATTCAACAGCAATTTCGTGTTTTGGGTTAATTGAATAGACTCCGGTGATCAACGATGATGTGTTGGTGGCCTCGACGTTGATTGGCGTGGGCCAACGTGCTTGTGCACGTATACGTGAGTACGTCGTGTATCGGTTTTGGGGAAGAAGGGAGAGGCTCGACGCCAAGCACGGTGAATTTGTCATTTTTATCGAAGCAAGTGGAGTTTGGGTTTCGCTCGGGTTCAACTCGAAGCAGACAGGGGATTTTCTCGAGTTTATTAATATTGGCCAAAAACAGTTCTAAAATTCAAAGAAAAATCAAGTTTTTAAAAATTTTAAATCTGGTTAAATCTGGCTAATCAATTTTCTTCTTGTATTAAATGATTTCCAAGTTTAAGAATTAGTTAAGATGGATTTTTTAAATAAATTGTTTTTAATTAGCTAAGTTTTAAAATGGTTTTTAATAAACATAGCTTTTATTTTTAAAGTTTATTTTAAATAAACTTAATGATATTTCAAGAAGCTAATATTAAGGATGTTTTATAATTATCAATTAACTTTTCGAGGTTAAGTTAAATTTTATTTGTTAAAGAAATTAATTAATTGAAGCAAATTACTTAATGGAAGTAATTAACATACAATTAATTGATAATTCAAGTTAATTAATCAAGCAATTAATGATTGATTAATTAAAAATAATTACTTAAATGGAAGTAATTAAGAATGGGTAATTAATGATTAAAGATTTATTTACCAAGTAATTAAGGGTAAATTACTTTAAAGAAAATTAATTAATGTGGTTAAGAGTCCTTGGGTTTCTGAAATAGTGTAATGTAAAAAGAAATGCTTCGAATCATTGCTATTTGACTCGGACCTGTTCTGAAAAAGTCGAGGTATTTCGAATTGTTTTTAATTAAGGTAATTAAATTAAGAATGGTTAATTAAAGGTTAATTAATTAAAGTGGTTAAGAAATGATTATTAATTAAGGAGTAATTAATTATTGTAACTAATTAAGAATAATTAATTAAGTATTAATTATTAATTAAAAGGCAATTAATGATGAATTAAAGAATAATTAATTAAATGTTTGTGATTAATTAATTATTAATTAACCTTGACTAGGAATTATCCATAGGCAAATGATTTTGGTTTAGATTAATCAGATATTTTAATTGGCATTACTTATAGATGACTGTATTCTATTGAATGCTGTGAACTGTTTGATATTCTCTATTGTGTGATGCTTTGTGATGTAAATTGTTTTAATTCAAGCTGTGATGAATGTAATGTATTTATTTATAATGCATTTATACTATCTATCTGTGATGCTGCGTATATAGATAAGCGTTATAGAATTATGCCGCTTATCGATATTGTTGTGATTGTATCTGTAATGACGGATGATGTTGCACTATTGTGTTAAACCCCTGGACTACATTATACACACAAAAATATGGATTGCACGTGGAAATTGGTTAAGTCACAGATTTTTGAAATAGTTTTAAAATTGAATTTTTGAATCCAAATGGTTTTGAAAATGGATTGGGTTTAAAGTGGAAAGCTTTTGAAAAGGAATTTCAAAGATAAAAGTTATTTTTGAATAACTTGGTTTAGTTTTGAAATTTGATTTAAATTTGAATTCAAAAATTGAAATTGAATTCTATGTTGGGAATTTATGATGTAAAAAGTTTATACAAGTTTGTATGGGTTTTAAATCATTTTAAAGTGTTGTTTTGGGAATTTGAATTAACCCAAGATTTTAACTTGTATAAATGAAATTGGATTTTTCCGAAATGAAAACTGTTTGTTTTCAAATGATAAAAGCTTTTATATAAGAAATGAATTTCCAATTTGTATTGAAGGAATTTCAAGTTTGAATTGAAAATGGTTTTCCAAGTTATGAATGAATCTTTGGAAACGGGTTTTGAATGCTATAAGTTAAATCTTTGATTTAAAGATTGAATGAGTTAATCAAATTGAAATGGAAATTGTTTTGAAATCCGTGAATGAGTCTTTGTGAAAAATGGCTGAACTTTGTGAAGTGAATCTTTTTGTTTAAAAAGATTTAAAATGGTAATTTGTTTAAACCATTTGAAAAGAAAGGTTTTGGGTTTTAAAGTTGTGACTTAACTGAGGCCCATTATGCATATGTTTTTAAATATTGCGCTCATTATTCAGTTTAGCCGGGAGAGGACCTTTATTTCATATAACCCATTCCGAATAATGATACGACGTTATGGATAACATTTGTAGACCAGTGGTGAAGACTGGGTGTTTGCAAGAATGATAGGATAACCTATTGAATGACTCTGCACCGAGTAGCTACGGTATAGAGTTCTCCATATGTGATGTGGAGTCCGGTCGGGATGTGAATACTCGGATTACAAGGACTTCTTCAGAAGTGCCTTCGGTTCTTTTCAAACCCGAAACAGACTTATATGGATGTGTTTCTGACGTTACGCTTTGAGATGGAAAACCGGTTTCTATCAAATACATTTCTGTTTGGTGGCGGAGATTTATTCTCTTAGCTTAACACCCTTCCCTGAGACGTACGAGCTTAGAGGTTATGTAGTTGATGGTTACTAGTGATACATTCCCAATTTGGTAATATGGCATAAAAAGTGCTGCTGATCATTTGTTGATCGAAGCATGGCTTTTTGAAAAAGCATAGCTTTGTGGACGAGACTGCATCAGGACCTCACAACCCAGTAATGGTCGAAACAGGAAAGATGCGGCAAGGTTTCAGGGGCAGCGCCCCTAGGGTATGTCCATTCCTTTTGGAAAAGGGTGGTATTATGGTATGGATCCCTGATACTTAACTCATGTGGACACTGTAAATTTATGACTGTGTGATGTTGTTGGTGTAGAGGATCCTCGGATAAAGGTAGCAAACGACCGGGGGTGGCATATCTTAGGTTTTACTTCCCGAGAAGGGGGGTAACCGGCCTTGTATTGTCAGAGAGCCGGGTAGGTTCTCGAGGAGTCCCTCCAGAGGCATTCCCATGTGGCAATAGGAAGTTCCTTAGCCTGACCATTTGTTGAAAATCCAATCAAACAATATGAGCCCTTTACGATTTCAATTGTATAACCTGCCACCTCAGGTGGTAGCTATAGCAGGCATAATATAATGGTACCTATGCTGGTTAAGATTAATATTATACTTTCAAAATGTTTTCCACTATGCATTAATAATAATATCAAAAAGGATTTTTGTGTTGTAAGCATGTTTGACTATCATAAGGAGAAATCTCCCCCAAGTGGCAATTGCATGATGTGTATGCCGGGAGACCTTATGGTAGTTTCATTTTCCAAAAAGCATTATGGATTTCAAATTTAAATTCTTTTGTTTGTTTTTAAAATAAATTATTTTTGTCTACTCATACCAGTCTCATGGCTGACCTGGAGTTTATTTTTCCGTTCCTAAACCCTGAATGCCCATAATTTTCTACATGGGCAGTCTAGAGTTTGGTTTTTCAGATAGTCAGATTGTAGATATCGATTTGGTAGCCTTTAGCTTTCTGTTTGGTATTCTTTGGAGTCTTTGGAGTGCATGGGCTGCACTTTCTTAGCTTTGTGCAAACTTGATGAAGATTCGAGCTTGGAGTTTTAGAGCTTTGGCTTTGGAGATTTGGTTTGAGGTTGCAGTATTAGATTTTGTTGAAGACTCATCTCATATTATGTCGTGTTCCATTGTATTTTGTGTTGTATATATTCTATGATGTTGATGATTATCATTGTATCAAATTGATGTATCAGATATTGTATTCATGTTGTATCAATGATATCATCTTTTGTTTCCACTGTGTTGTTTATCATCTAATGTTGTTGCAAGCTCCGGCGATACCGATTCGATGTTGTTTGTCGGACATCGAGTTCTGATCATCACACAGTAAATCTCCCAAGCGTACATGGAAGCTATATACTGGTGGTGAATCAAACGAGTGTTGCTCAGGCGCCGGAGTGGTGCTCGAAACCCCAAAAGGCCGATCTGTATACTATGCTTTAAAGTTTGACTTCGGTGCAACTAACAATGAAGCCAAGTACGAAGATTTACTTGCTGGACTAAGACGTGCTAGAGACTTGGGAGTTTTTGCTGTTGAAATTTACTGTGATTCGCAATTTTTCATAAGCCAGGTTTGAGGGGATTATCAAGCCAGAGACCGGAGATTGGCCACTTATCTTACTTGGGTTCATGAAGTGTTGAATTAGTTCGATTATAATGCTATTCATCGTATATCCCGAAAGAACAATCAGAAAGCTGATTCTTTAGCGAAACTGGCCAACACTGGCGAAGCATGACAAATGGGACTCGTCCCCGTCGAGACACGCTCCTAGTATCAATAAAAATAGAGACAGACTGGGTGTATGAGGTAACGCTCGAGAAGGAGTCATAGATGACTCTATTCAGAAACTATCTTGAGCACGGAGCTTTACCCAAGTGCAGAAGTGAGAAAAGACAGGTCCTCAAGAAGGCAACATGGTTTGTTATCCAAGATGGAGTCTTGTACAGGAGGGGATATTCTGTTCCTTTATTCTGGTGTATCGCCAATGATGAGATCAAACGAGTATTACATGATGTGCATGAAGGTGAGTGAGGCGATCGCACTGGAGGACAAGCCCTTGCGAAAAATATATTTAGATATGGATATTACTGGCCAACCATGAATCGAGACGCATCAGATTATGCTAAGAAGTGCGATAGGTGCTAGAAGCATGCCAGGATTCCAAGAGCCCCGCCTATCGAAATCACTCAGATGGTCAGTCCATGGCCATTTGCCACATAAGACATTGATATAATAGGGTCTTTAACTTTAGCTAAGGGTGGTGCGAAGTACGCCATCGTTGTAGTTGATTACTTTATTAAATGGGAAAAAGCTGAGCCCCTTGCCATTATTACAATGAAGAAAGTAATCAACTTTGTTGTGCGTAACATTATCTGTCGTTTTTTTCCTCCTACACACCATTGTAATTGATAACAGGGCTCAATTCGATAGTGTCGAGTTCAAATATTTCTGTAAACGCTACCGCATCCTGAAGAAGTTTTAGCAGTAGCTCACCCTCAAGCAAATGGACAAGTCAAAGCTGTCAACAAAGTTATCAAGTCCATTCTGAAGAAACGACTGGAGAAGGCTGGAGGTAAGTCGGTCGCTGAGCTTCCCATGGTCTTATGGGCATATTGAACTACCCACAAGTCCGCGACCGGCCATACTCCGTTTGCACTTTCCTACGGCTCTGAAGCCGTTATTCCAATTGAACTAGAAGTACCTTCTCACCGTGTAACCTATTATGATCCAAAGATGATTGCCATCCTACTTGCAGAATCTTTAGGTTTACCGAATGAGAAGCATGAAGAGGCTGGTTTGAGGGCAACCGCACATCGCAGTCGAGCCACCCGATTGTACAACTCTAAGGTCTGACCAAGAATCTTCGAAGTTGGCGATGCCATACTTAAACGAATTTATTTGGACCCTTCATACATAAAACCAACATGGGAAGGACCATATGTCATCGATTGAAGACTTGGAGATGGCACATCCAAGCTATCAACTGTTGACGGTCTCACTTTACCGAGAGCATGGAATAGCGAGAGTCTCCACTGCTATTACACATAACTGGCTTTTATTCGTTTAGTCTGGTTTTTTTATTGATATTTTTTTATTCATTTTTTGAATTCGAACTTGTAATGAGCTAACTGACTTTTCTATACTTTCTTAGTATAGCAATAAAATGAAGTCTCATCAAGCCAGGTTGGCGATTCTTGGAATGCATCATGTGACCTTCACGATGTACGAAGAGCTAAGTTCCATCTTACGGTGGGACTTATTAAAATAGGGAGTGATCGTGATCTGACTGGTCACTCGCTAAGTGAAACTCCAAGCTCGAGGTAAAACAACAATAAAGTAAAAGTGGATTGAAATACGGCGATCTTCTAATGAAATCCACCTCTCGGAGTGTAAGCTATAGTACAAACTCCAAAATACGGGCTCGAAGAGGGTGGATCCATCCGTCCATGACTTCACCCCCATTTAATCTAGGCTCAAGGTGGATGGATTTGTCTGTCCACAACCTCACCTTCATTTTTCCAAGATTGAATAAGATGGATCCGTCCATCTACGACTTCGCTTGTCAAATTAAGGCGGATGATCCAACTGTCCATAACCTTGACCAACTCCTTATTCCCGGAGTGCGAACGAGATCCTGATACTTACATAGATGTGATTAACTGTCTGTCAACCGACTCCAGATTCCCGTAGTGTGAACCGAAGTATAAACATTAATGGGTGTGATCGACCACCCATCGACCAACTCTCATCCCGAGAGCGCAGACTAGAATATAAAACACCAAATAGGTGTGACTGACGAACCATCGACTAACTCTTGTCCCGAGAGCGTGGGCTGGAGTACGAACGCCAAACGGGTGTGACCGACCACCTGTAAAATAATTTATGTCCCCGGAGTGTGGATATATTTCTGAGCATTAAACGGGTGTGACCAACTGCAAGTAAATTATGTCCTCAGAGTGTGGATATAATCCTTAGCATTAAACGGGTGTGACCGACCACCTGTAAATTAAATTATATCCACGGAGTGTGGATATGATTGCAAACATTAAGAAGACGTGATCGACACCGACATACAAGTTTAATCCCCATGATGTGGATGTAAATACCAACAACTGAGCGAGTGTGATCCGACCACTCAAACTCATTTCATTTGAACTTTTTTCTGACTAAATTAAATTAAAGTTAGTAAAGGCGAAAGACGACTACTAACTGACTACTTCAACTCACCCCAGGATTTGGGGCATAACTCAAGTTCCAGCCGCTGACCAAGATAGCGCAACGTTGGGACTCGACTCGACGTTTGATTGTGACCCGAAGCCATGGCGTTGGGACTTAACGGCCAGACTCAAGTTTGACTCGGAAAATGAAGCCTTACAAGTGCATTGAACGTAACCGCGAGTGCTAAAATACTTCGACAAATGAACACGAAGTTATGATGAAAACAAAAAGAATTTTTATTTCCACTATTCTTTTGGGAAAGTAAGTACAAAATATGTTCAAAGAATTCCTATAAGCGGGGACCAAACTCGCATCTGTATTGGCCTACAAAAGCAAAATAAAAGCTTATTTTAGTAACTTACAAAAGAGAGGAAACAAAAATGCAAGTCTACTCCTTCGGTTTTCTGTCCTTCTTGCTTTTCATTGGCATGGACCCGCTCAAGCTGCCACTCAGAACACTCTTTGAACCATTACCTCGTCGGCCTGCTTCAGCTAGCTTCTCTCCGGCTAGGGGAACCGAACTAGTCTCCTCTTAAGAACTCACAAGGACCGGAGTATCCTCTGTGTGTGGAACTGGAGGAATGGTGTCACTCTCGATGTTAGAGGAATGAGGCGCACTGGTCTCAAAGATAGTGCTAACCAAAGAAACGACAAGTATCGGGATAGGACTTTGACCTATTGTGTCCTCACTTGCTCTACGAGCCTACTCAGCTTGCTTGATTTCAGCTTTTACTTCCTCCATTATCTGCTCCGCTCGGTCCACTTGTATGCTCGTTGGAATGCTACTGGTCGAACCCTAGGAGCCCGTGATGACCACATCTTCATCTACATTGAACGATGCTTCGATACTTGTATAACTTTGATGGTTAAAGAGTGCTTTCATCAATTATTCATCAAGCGTGTGGTTGCTATCGAGCATCTCTCCATCCGATGTGGTAGTCATCACGGTTGTAGCCTCAGTTACTAGCACCTCCTGCTCGTGATGTACTTCGTGAGCTATAGGTGGATCAATCGGTGCAGAATATAAGACCAAATGAAGATAAGAGAATATATTAGTAATATCATTTGATAGTGCTCCTGCATTTTGAGGAATAGGAGAAGTGTCCAGAATACCCTCCTCGAGTTGGCTCCCATGTTGAGCTGATGTACCTTCTGAGCCACACTTGGTCATGAGGGATAGATGTAGCATATCAGGGTTATATTTTGGAACGGTTGGAGGAGCAATAGAAGAAGCAAGCTCAGACTGGGACATTGTATGCATTTTTGAGCCTACTTCATGATATTAAATTCCGGATCCTTCCCCAACTTCTGGATACTTGGCCGGCATTTTTCTTTCTCGTGAGCGATGGTTGTCTCATGGAGGACTTTAGGTTCATCTTCGATTAGCAGTTGAGTTTCTATTTCGAACTCAACGTTGGTTTTAGAATTGCATATCACCTTCTTGTCCTCAAACAAGCGACTCCAGACCTTGTATAGTTGGAAAGGATAATCTTCACCTAGCCAATTTTAGTTGCGGTTTCTCAAGACATTAGCATTGTAAGTATCCCGGATATCTTCAAATTTGCTCTCCATCCTGGCCTCAACCTCTTGAACTTCCCTTTTCATCCTGGCATCAGGCTCCTTGGCCTTTTGATTTGTTGCATCCCTCTCTCCCCTGAGTCTCACTACTTGTTCACATGCCTCCTATGTGGATTTTTTTCGCCTCGTCATTTTCCTTGATAGCCTCGGCCAGCTTCACCCTTAGCTCCTCAACCTGTTTTCATGCAGAGTCCCTTTCCCGAGTAATGACGATGTTATGGTGACCCATCTCCTGCACTAGTCCATATGAGTCTTCCTCATGTTTTCCATGGACTTCATGGCCTCCTCAACTTTTTGTTCAGCCTCCACCTCGATTGTCCTAAAAAATTCGAGCTCATTTGTAAGCGCCACTATTATTCTGACTTTTAGAGAAAGGTTGCTCTCTAATTTATCGATTGTTTTAGCCCGCCCGAGAGATACCGTCGAAAGCCTTTCACCCGTCTTAACCCATTCCCTGTACTGGTTGTATGCATCGTGCATGTAATATTGTACTAGTTTTTCGATGTCGTTAGGGATTCTTTTCAAGTTTGGAGGGAAGTAGAAGCAATCAAAACAAAATATTCAAGAAGTCATTCTTTAACTTGACGATTCGGACGGCTTCCTCTCTTGTGGGCTCTATAGCAGTTTGTTCTATGATGATGGGAGTTTCCATTTTAGTTCTGCGACATTAATTGCCGGATTTTGAAGTGTGAGGTAGCACTATTTGATGTGCAGTTTCAGAAGATTGACTCTTAGAGCCTGATGATTTTGAGGGTCCTTTAGATGGTGGAGATCACGATCGAGAGCGGAGCCTACTTTGATGTGACATTTCCTTCTTCCTCTCATAACGATAGCACTCTTAGCTAGAGTGATAACCACGATCGTAGTCTCTATCACTTCCCTCCTATGAGATTCAGAGTGTAAACTGGAAGAATGACGTGAAGAGCAAAGATTGTTGAGCATAGATCCCTGTTTCACCATCGTATCTGAAAAATTAAAAGAGAAGCGAAATTAGTCATCCCCATAAATTAAGAAGCATGTGATTAGAAGTTGTATAGTGCCGTGAAGTGTGTATATGCATGTGCAAACCCCCATACCGACCGAATTGTGGAGCCTTGCACATAGGAGTTAGTTCCCCTATGTCTAAAGGAGTTAGGCCTACGCCAGTTCGCAGTGAGGAAGGGAGCCCCTCTAATACAAATTCCTGGAACGAAGATATGTTATCTAGAATAGGAACGTATGACAATCCTCTCAATGAAACTTCTGTTTATGGAGAAGTGGTCTTTGGACCTATAGAAGTTGCCATGGGTTGAGTTATTATAACGGTCTTATGGCTCTTGGCTTTGTCGATGAGATTTTTGCCCTTTCGTTTTGATTTTGATAATCGAAGGCCCTATAGAGGCACAACCGCAAGCTCATGCCTAGCTGCCACACATTCTTTATCACCTATTTCGATAGTTGTAATTCCAGGTGCACTATGAGCTCCCTCGACTGAGCGCACGATAGGAGCCCTTTTTCCTCCTTGCCTTATCAGAGCTACCCTTGGAACTCCTGTTATCCCAATGCTTTGACCTCTCTCTGTGAGCCTCGTGACGATCAAGTTTTCGTCGGTAAGGACTTCATCTATTTCCGTAAGCTCCAGGGCATCGCTTGAAGCATTCTCACTATCTCCTTGAACAATGCTCCTTTGGGCCATGGAAGTGAAGCTGTAAAAAGAAATGTTATAATTGATTCAGTGTCAACTTATGTTAACCAATTAATTGATGTAGAAGTTAAAACACTTACATGACTAACCACCGTCTAGCAAATCCTGGTGGATACCTAACAAAGAACCATTCTGTCATGAAGTAGCTTAACTTACTCTAAGCACTTGCCACGACTTGGCAGTTCCACGCCGCTTCTAGGAAAGTAAACTAAGGGTTATCCCCATGACTCTTGATGTTTAAATAGTGTCTAATTTCATCGAAAGTCGGGGGTTGGAGAAGATGCTCCATGAATACGATATATAAGCTGTTGAGAAGTGCATATCCGTTCGGATGCAGTTGAGAAGGAGCAATCCTCAAGAAGAATAGCACATCCCGAGTAAATTGGTTGAACGAGGGCAACGTTCCTGCTACACACATAAATCTGTTACAAGCAGTAAACCCTTTTTGGGGATTGTGCGCTCTGTCTTCGGGCCTTGGTAATAGAACGTATTCTAAAGATAGTCCATGCTTGAGACAAATTCTACCCAGCATATCTTCAGAAATCTTGGAACGGACCGAGTCCTTCAGATTAAGAACCAACACTACACTAGACAGTTCATCCAAAGCAGGACTTACTACATCAGCTGCGATGGCTAGCACTTCAATTCTAGAAAGTAGAGGACTTTGAACTCCTGGCTACTTGGAGCTTCTAGGATCCAAAGCTATTGAACTCGGTAAAATCCATTATTAGATGGAAAGAAACTTACGTTCCCTCGGTGTAAAGTGAGTGATCGTGTTATGTAGTAAGGTGCTTCATAAAACTTTAAGTTTCTGCAAGTTTAAAAGAAGGTAAAGTGGCAAGACTTCAAGATTCGACTAGAGTGACCGTCATTGCTGACCGTCCCAACCATGCTATCCTAACATCGAAGAACGATCCATGCTAAAGTTTTTTATGTTTTTCAAATTACATTCCCATCAACAAGTTTTAAAGTGCGGTCATATATGCAGTTTTTCAATCAAGTCCAAGTATGCAAGGCTAAAGCTCGTTGGAATTAAACACTCGATTATGCAAAAGCCTATGTTTCGTATCCATCATGGTTTGAATTGGATTGTTCCCCTGAAGCATGAGTTCATACCAATGCAAAACCTGGATTGATAGCCTGTTCGTATCAATACTCTGAGAATCGATCAACTGTGTATAGATACCCGTCGTATTGATCCTAGGTGACCGGCCTCGTATCCATTAATCTGAATCAATATGAACTCCCACGATTTCTAGATCAATACAAAGCAACATCCACCATCTCCCATCGATACAAGTTTGAAGCAAAGGATTGGAAGTCAGTGACTCTATCGTCTCCATCAATCGCTCTCCTTCTTCCTCAAACCTCGAACATGTCATTGATTGCTTCCTTAACCTTGCTCTACTCATGCTCTGACACCAATGGCACCGGAGGTGGCCATCACCATGCGCGGAGTGGCATGAATCTCAATGCTCGTCACTAGAAACGTGAATTTACTGGTTAGTTACCTAGATTGAAGGAATTAGGTTAAAAGATTAAAAGTCAGATGGTTTTGGAAGATGAAGTTTTGGCTCTTTTTTCCTTTCTTCAAATCGATACGAAGTGAAAATGATAGCAAAGAAAGCGAAAAAAATTTCTATGTCCAAAATCCATTTATATGTTTTTCGTATCCAAGGGAAGTCGTTTCGTATCCCAGTTATTAAACCGAGAGAATCGGTCAACATCATTCGATATGAAGGTAGGCTTACGTATCCATCAATGCAAAGCCGTCCAAAGCTTAACTTTCGTATCCATCAGCGTTTCATATCCATTGATACAGATCGATCCGAATACCACTAGTTCTTATCCATCTATACGAAGATCGTAGCCTTATTATGTCTTCATTGTTCAACTCCATCGATACGAAACGTCAATTTGGTATCCATTTATTCAAGACCCAAAACTTCATGTCCATTGATACGGAGCCTACATTCGTACATCCCAGATCGATCCAGGAGAGGATCGATACAAAGGAGTGAATCAAAACTACTATTAATCATTGTTACAACTTGAATTTCACATCGATCCAAAGAGAGGATTGATATGAAACTCGATCCAAACAAGAAAAAAGGAACTTGACGATGACCTACAAACGTGCAAACATAAACGGGAGTTAGGTTAAATACGTGCATGTATGCCAAACTAACATTTGATTTTCAAAGTTAATAGGAATTGAATGCTTACCTAGGGACAACCTGAACAACGAACAACAACTTGCTAGCACTCGATCTTTAGTTAGAACATAAACTACAGGATCATTGGCAGCCTATAATTCAACAGTTATATTACTGGAAATTACTCAAAGTTTACATCTCTTGATGAAAAGGTGACAACTTCTCAACAAATCAGATAGAACTTTTCTAGAATAAAGATTGCATCTTTTCAAAGCACGTCATGTTCACATAGGATGTACTTTGGAGGAAAAATGTTATCCCGCCTTTAGGCAAGGCCGTGACACTAAGGACTTGATTAGAAACTAAAGACAATCCTCCCTGGAGATCAATTGTCTATAAGTCCACGATGGATACAGGAAAACTTGGTCCGAGTTTGGATCGAGCTACAATTAGCATGGTATGACATGCAAAGCTGTGAAAGGCAACATTCCAAATTTCAGGTAAATCGAAGTTCGGATGCTCAAGTTATTGATCGATCGAGGTTCACGTGAACATGCTCACTTCGTATCCATCAACTTCATACCCATCTACCTCACATCTATCCATATACTTTGTACCCATCTGGTTTGTACCCATCTAATTCATATCCATAGTTCGTGTCCATCTACTTCATCCATCCATCAGCTGTGTGTTTCGTATCGATGGCTCATTTGATCGATACGAAGACTAAGGCTAGGGCCAAGCATCGATATGAAAGCAAGGGCATAACATTGATATGAAGGACAATATCTGGGATGGATATGAAGGGCATAGTCAAACCAATGGAAATAGTCCTTAGGCGTGAAACATGGATCTACGCAGAGTTCTCGCTCCACGTCATCGATATGAAATCTATTGATACGTAAGCATCGATAGGAAGCCCTCAGCAAAACTGGAAATCCAATCCTAGATCGATCATAACTCAAAAACTATAATCCAAATGCCATGAAATTTTCATAGAAGCTTTCCTATTCATTGAAGAACCACCATGATCGATCGCAGCTCCATTGGGCCATTCCTTGATCGATATGAAGTGCACATTGATCGATCGGGGATCAATCCCAAACAACCCCTGATCAATCTGGTATCCACGTGTGAGAAGAGGTATTCTAAGGTTTGAGGGAGATATTTTCAGATCTATCCTTATAAATAGCACCACTACGCCTACTGAAAAAGGGCCTTTGAAGCTTCTACGCCATTAATCTGCTGCAACCCTATTGTAACCCAAGTTTTAGTGATTTGTACTGTTGTAATCAGTTGATAGTCATCAATAAACAACAACCTATTCAAAATGGACATAGGCTACAATGCTGAACAACTATAAACTCTTGTCTCTTTCTATTTCTGCATACTTTTATTGGTGTGTTTGTTAGATTAACCTCCTTTTTCATTTATTTTCTTCATTCTAATCTCTTCAATTATGTTTGGAGAGTGTTCTGCCCAATTTTGGAAAAAACAGTAATGTTTGAACATTAGGTGTCGGTTCACTATTAGCCATATAACAAAATTGTTCTTGCAATTCAAAGTCACATCTTTCCAACATATCAAGTGACTTTCAAAACAACTAATTTTGAATAACATGTTGCTTTAAAAAAATAATTCTCTACAGAAGTGTTAAAAATATTACTAGCCATTTAAAATTTTCCAAAATCAAACTATAAGATTTTGAAAACTTATTACTCTGATATCAAATGTGGATTGTGAAATAATGGATCTTAAGGCCATTAGAGGAGGGTGAATCTGACTTTTGTAAATCTTTTTAAAAAATTTCAAGTTTAATTTTAAATCATAGATTTTCAACATAGAATTATATCAATAATTAATCACAAGTGCATTCACATATAAAAATGAAAGAAAAAACTAAAGTAGAGTGTTAGAGAGATGACATCAGGGATGTTATACTGGTTCAGATTTATCCTACATCCAGTCCCGTACAATTGCTTGTATAGATTTATTTTCAAATGCCAATCTTTAAATAGGAAAAGGCAAACCCAATTACAGTCTCGATTCCGAGGTTAGAGACACACCCTCCTAATTTTCTAGGCTTAAGGTACACCCACTTGACTTGGACATGCTATAAGCACAACCACCTAGATTTTCGAGCTACCAAGTACACCTACTTGATTTGAATGGACTTTAAACATACTCAAGCAAATACAAATAGAGTTTGATGGTTTTTCCAAAGATAACTTCTTGAACTTTGGATATAATGGATCTTATAGCCTCTTGGACAACACTTTGATCTTTGATTTGGGAGTGAAATAAGTCCAACATAGTAAGAAAGTAGTATTGAATTAGTACACAAAGTATGAATTGATTCTAAATGATTTTGAAGAAAATGTGGTATATTCTTAATAGTGTTTCAAGGGAATAATAGAAGGGAAGAAAATAAGTTAATAACTAACAAAAAATTGTTTGAACTCCCCTTTATATATTGTATAAATTGATGTGTATATTCGCAAAGAGCTGCGGTAAATAAAAGCTTCTTTTCAAAATTTGAAAAACCATTTGGCAGCATGTCTGTCGACATGCCATCTGGATATATGTCAACATATGCTTAAAAATTTTGAAAACTTATTTCTCTTTAAAAATATTTTGAAAACTTTATATTTTGTGAAAGAGTTTGACACTTTGTAGAAACATTAAACATAATTTATAAATATTTTAATCTTTGAAAAACTTATATAAATTATATTTAAATATATTGTGAAAATATATTTTGTTTTAAGAATGTAAAAGATAGAAAAATAGAAGATAAAGATCAAAGATTGCTAGTAAGAACTTTAACAATATTCTATGATTATATACCTATATTATAGTTTGGAAATTTTCATATCTTAGTCTTTATACTCATAAGTCTTCATGTCCATTTCTTGAGTCTTTATACAATACAGTCTTCGATTCAACACTAATGGAATATCCTGCACTATGTGCTATATAGCTTGGAAAAACATTAGTGTATATATTGTATATTATTTTTATCAAGGTAGTTATCGTCAAAATCAATAACCGAGGTATTAAAAATCTCCCCCTTTTTGATGAAGACAACCATTAATTCTCTACAACAAAGAAGTTATGTTGGTTCGAGTACACTGAGGAGAAAATTCAGTGGAAGGCATGAGGACTTCTCGTCCTAAGCCTTTCTCCAGTAAACTTTCCTCTTCAAAATTAATATTTTGGTTGTAATGTGGTTGCTAGATTTGATGGTAGAAAATGGTTGCTACACTTTTTCACAATCAATTTACACTCATATAGAAGTTTTATGCATGTTTAGGGTATTTACATACATATTTCATGACAAGATCACACACTCATACTAAGATTGAGCTCATTTATAGCATGATCGTAGTACACAATCACATTGCATTTTGGCCGAGTAGATGGTTGTGTAGATAACTTAGTTATTGACATGGATGTTATTGCGCATTCACTGTATGCACCTTGGAAATATTTCGAGAACGAAATACTTTTTGAGGGAGGAGAATGTAACACCTTGTAAAGTCACCATAAGTAAATAAATTAAATAAATTGAACTAAATAAGATAAGAGTAAAATGGGTTTTATAAACGTTGAAATTTAGCCATGAAAGTTCTATCGTTGCGTTCGTGGGAAATTCTGATCAATCCCATATATAATATGCTGAAGACGGATCCCAAACAAAGAAATTATGATTTTTTGTAGTTTTCAGGTTTAAAATAATTCAATTCGATTTCAAATTCAAATAAATAAATAAATTTTAATTTTGAATTTAGAAAAGTTAATTGAGATTAGACTTGGGATTAAGTAATGTTAAATTTAACAATTAACGTTAAAATTAATTATGGAATGAAATTAATTAAGATAAAGTAAATAAAATATGCACTCAAAAATAAAATTAATTAAGAAATTGTGAGTAAAATAAGCACTCCAAAATAAAATTAATTAAGAAACAATAAATAAAATAAGCGGTTCAGAATAAGGAGGAGCAATCGACCATGCGATTTATCGGTCGATGGCTAGCAGTCGATCGATACACATGGGGTCGTCAACCGCTATCCTGGTGTGGTAGCTAAGGTTTTGAGGTGATGAACGTACCAGATTTTTCTATTTTTAACCTACTTTCATCATACGGTTCTAATGTGTTTCATCCTTCATAAATAAGACTTTAGACCCCCTCAATTTTTATTCACAAACATTTTGGGAGCATCAACTAAGCACTATCAGTTTATCTCCTTAGATTTAGAAAACTCCATTAGGGGATTAGGTGAGAAATCATATATATCTTTCTTTGTTTATCATTTAATTTCTAATCTTCTTCTCCCCCAACCTTTTTGAATCTAATATATATACAAATCCTTTATTGTATATATCAATAAGAAGAGATCTGAAGGAGATTATAGTAGGCGTTTCAAATCCAAAACGAATCAAACCTAAGGACCAATTGTGAGTGAAAATCTTGAAATTTTTATTTCAGTAATTGATTAGTATATTATGGATTCAAATATGCCTTCGGGGTTTTGGGTTTATGAAAATAAAATAAAATAAAACCCCTAAAGTTTCTTGGGATTCAAAATGTCAATTATTGTTCTAATTCTTAATTGTTTCATTAATTTATAGGAATATGCAGTTTTTAGTGATCTCAATATCTATCCCACCCCAATTTAAATTCTAATTAGATTACGACGTTTCAATTAAGGAATAGGGTGTAAAGTATAAACATATTTGTAGTTTATACAATTTATTCCATATGAAAACAAAAGAGAAATTCCATCGTTTAATTTATTGTAAAAGAGGGGTTTAATAGAAGTTGAAACTGGAATTGCAATTTCTATTTTTGAGATTATTCCATTGATTTGATGTAGTAGATTGAGTTACAATTTTTATTATGTACAGGTCTATTTGTTGCAGTTTTTGGATATGAATATTAAGTCCGCTGTTAAGGATACTGAAATGTTTTATTATGCATATTGGAAATAAGGCACTACTGACAATATGGAAAAAGGACTTGCATTATTGTTGCTAAAAAGGAATTGACATTTAAACGTTAGTTATGGCATTATCTTCGCACACATAGAAAATAATAAGTGTTTATTTATTTATATATCAATTACTGTAAATAGCATACAATTATAACGTATAATTGCATAATTAGTTAGGTATAATGTCATTAAATCCCCTTTAGGAAAGAAATTAGATTGTTAAGGAAAAATAACTTATGCAGCCTAATTAATGGACACGGTGAGGTGTGTGATAATATATTAAGAGTGTTGTAAATTATGACTAAGTCATAAGTGGTGCAAGGTCAGTCAAAAGACACACGGAAGTCTGCCCAACTAATCTGACTACCAAAAATGTGACTTTGGGGTTGATGTAGGACAACACCTATGATAAGTAACTATGATGACACAAGGTTAGTCCCAATTCTATAGGGTAAATACCCAGTTAATCTGGCTACAAGTAACTACGAATAGTAAGACTAATGTGAGAAGTCACCATGGGTACGAGTCATAAGACGAAGGAACTGCTTTGGAATTTTAGAGGTATTGAATGTTTGTTTGAAGGCCCATCTCTTTCCCCAAATGAAGCATTAAATGGTCGGGATTGGGTTTAGGCACGATTAAGGACATCTCTAAAAGGTTCGTTTAATAGGAAGTATTAAGTGGAGATTTTCGTGCAATGTCAGCTAGATAGATGCATATGTGAAGTCCGCCTTAGGAATAGGTATTAAATAATGGATGCCTACATCAATTGTGGTCTTAAATGATCAGAGCCTATCTACTTTCCATTAATAGGTATTAAGTGGTTTGGGTTCTATCTCTCGCATTGTTAGATATTTATGACATTGGTTAAGGGTTATGGAACTTGGAAACTTACACCGGGAATGGTAGGTATTAAGTGGTTGTTTGAGGACCCACCACTTTCCCTTTTATGAAGTATTAAATGGTTTCAAAATATGTAAGATGTATTTTTATTTTGAAATGTACTACCAAGTACTAAAATATTAAGGCTTGAGGTTTTTGTTTACCACACACTTGTTGTTCTAACTCCTTCTTCATTACAACACAGGTCACCGAAGGAGTTGATGATGCTTGAAGATGGTGAGAGTGAAGCTTATGGTAGTCATTATCTATCCTTTTATGTTATTTTCTATTGTATCCAAAAAATGTATTTTTGGAACAAAATGATGTAATGGTTATTATTGACATTATGTAATGTTTTATGACAGTTGAAATGATTTGAAATAAATAGGTACTATTACGGCTAATATATTTTGTTTCTTCCAATATGAGTTCTTAAAGAATATATAGATAGCTTTGTACTGTTTTTATCTTATCATCCAACAACTAGCTTTGGAATGGGACTAAGTTTCGATGGGTAATTTCTAGGCTGTAATTTTAGCCTGTTTTAGGGAAGGTTATTACAAATTGGTACTAGAGCTGTGCTGATAAGAGACATAGCGATTTGGAATTCTTTGTCAATGATATGCCGTTTATGAAGATCTCTACCTTGGGGAATCTTAATTATTTGGAAGTAAGAGGAAGTTGGCACCGAGACTCGTAGATCTTTTTCCTATACTAGAGAGGATTAGGAATCTAGAATATATGGTCGACTTGCCTCAGAAGATGGCAGGCATGCACAATGTATTCCATGTCTCTCACTTGCAGAAGTTTGTGCATGACTTAGGTAGAACAATCACATCAGATTAACTTGATTTTATTGAAATTGAACACGAAGCTTCGAGACCTTTGGTAGATTCATATTGTTAGACATGATGCGAAATAACTTTGGAAGGTGGTGGAGTTAATGAAGGTCTAATAGGGGGTAAAAGTGAAGGCGTTGCACGTAGAAAATGGAGGAGAGCATGAGGGATACATGTTCGAAGCTCTTTGCATGGTAAGGCAAACTGTTTATCATACTTACTTTCCCTATTGATATTATATAGGATAGTTTAGTATCATGCATGCTAGGATAAGTTTATCTATATTATTGATAACATGGTTGATTGTTGGATATGTTTGGTGGTTGCATATGACTGTTAGGCATGTAGCGTAACTATGGTTGACTATTCTTTAAATTGTTTGAAGATTTCGGAGGGGAAATTCCAAAGGGAGGAGAATTGTAATGACTTCTATTTAATGTATCAAAGGATTGTAAAAAATTATCGTTTAATTTGTATGAGATCATATGGCTCTAAAACCTTAGGAAATGACAACTAGGGACATTTTCCATCTTTAGAATTTTTATTGGATAGTTTGGACCTAGAATTCTTATAAAGCCTATAATGTTTGATAGGAGTTTAATTAGGGTCTGAAACCAATTCCATTAAACCAAGATAATGGTTTCCCTTTTTGCTCAATGGTCGTTATAGGAAAACAAACTTACCATTTAGCAGGTATGGCCAATTTAAGTTCCGTTTGCTGCTGGAGTGGATAACTACTAATAAACTAAGCTTATACTTAGATCCACTAACTAATTTCGGGAATTGTGCATAACTAGGGGTGATAGGACAGATTTAGACCATTTCCCATTTTCCAAAAATAATTCTAAACCCATTTAGTCTAAAACTCAATAAAATCCTTAACCTTTTCGTATTAATCTTGGCTTAAACTATCATTAGAAGGGTAATTAGCAAAAGAGATTGTAGATTTATCATCTTGGTGCTTTGGACTTTATGTTCTTTGATGTCCGCTTCTAATTTGAACATTTAATTGATATTTTCGGTATTAGGTCATTTGTAGATCACTCACCATCGTACGCTTGATGTTTTCCGGCATTTTGACCTGGCTACATTCAACCTGACCGAACATGTTAGATTCGACTGTAATCAATGCCAGTAATTCTGGGGTCACGATTGTGGTGCCTAGAAGTCAAGTAGAGGTTGTAATACGAAACCATGATAGAATGAAATTAAGAGATATGCAATCCAAAATGTTCAAAGAATGGAATATGGTTCAACGTATAGGAGGTATTGCTAAAAAATCAACTTCCAAAAAAGGATCAGTATGTTTCAGGAAGTTAATGCAGTTCAATAGAAAATGGGTAATATCTCAAGATTCACAAGTATAATGCATATGAAATTTTGTAAGCAAGATGTGGAGACCCTAGAGAACTTGCCCTAGGGACTATACCTCAAAAGGATGGGGTCGGAGGGATCGGCCTTCTTCCCTTAATAGGGATCGGTTGAAATCGGTGAGCAATTCATATTCAAGCAAAGATCAAAGAATAACTCGAGTTATACTAAACCAATTGGCATGAAAATTGGAGGTTAAGCATATTTCAACATAGTAAAGCTACCAATGGGATTGCACCCCCATATTCCTCTAAATTAGGGATTGGTACCGATCCTTATTCTTAAGGAATTGGGCCATGTGATCCCTCTTGTGTGTCCGTATGGTTTTGAAGGTACTTCACCGTGTTTTAGGGAGATATTTGGCCATCTTCATTTATAAGTATAGGCTTGGTTGTTCGTTTTCGGGACCTTTACACTAATATTTGCTTTATACTCTTTTGTAACTAAGGATTTTCATCTGATCCCTATTATACTCAGTTTACAAAGTGATTAACAAAGCAATCTATTCAAAGTGGACGTAGGCACACAATGTTGAACCACTATAAATCATTTTGATCGTGTTATTCCTTCAATTTATTCCTATTTACCGGTTACTACCTATGTTTTAATTTTATATTCTTCATTTGTTTATCTCCAAAACTTCTATTGGGTGTTTGTACCAATTTTTGGTGCAAATGTTTTGGTGCTTTTACTAAGAAACTTGATCCTTAGCTTATTGGGATCCCTTTGTTTCTACTGGATTACATAAATCCCCCAAAGGAGATTCATGATTATCTTCAACGAGCTTGTTTGTTTTATTCAGATTTTCAAATGTCTAGGAAAAGCTATCAATGATGGTTAGGAACACTAGATCTGCTTCCCAAAACGCAGATGGAAACAAGAACGCTAGAATCCAGCAAGGAGTACCGAGCAGTTAACTAATGGATGTGAATGCCAATCCAGTTGAAGTCCGAAATCCAAATGATTCCGTTACAAGAACTAAATTCCAAAATCAGATTAGAGAGCTAGTGGACAGCCGTCGACAATTGAATCAGTAGATTCAAGCCAATATTGGTCTAATGAATAAACTCGTTCAATAACAACATAGGAAAGCAAGGAGAAACCCTATCCCCTACTCTTCATCAGAGAGTTCTAGTTTATCAGATGTGTATCACAGATACAAGCATCGCAGAATTGATGAATATCGCGTAGAAACTTTAGGGCATCAATAGGAAAACTTGTCCAGTCTGCCAAGACCGATTGGTGCTGATTCATCCATAGCAATCGGTACTGGTCCCTCCTCCATAGGAGGGAACTTACTCGTCCATGCTAGGATCTAAGATGGAGCTGATGCTACTGATTTGGATGATGGAGTTTAGTTGAATGTTACCAATTGCTTCCTCGAAATGATGATGAAGTGAATTTATGAGATCTACATCGAGAGGATGTCGAATCTAAAGGCATGGAATGGCATGTAGACATTGATTAGACCATTCATGTAAGGTGGAACACGACCATTGCTTGGCACCAACAATCCAAATGGTGGATTGGTTGGCTATGGTTAGACAGCTAGTGAGAGAGAGCCAAGTCTTGACTAATGACGGCTGGGGCATCTCGAGAAGCCATACTCTGTTCACGGACAATGTCCTATATATAGAGTATCCAAGGAGGTTCAACATGCCGTCGATGCCTGCCTACGAGGGAAAAACCGACCCTAGGAAGCACATTATGAGATATGAATGGCAAATGGATTCTGCATGAGCAGATGATGCGATTAAGTGTAGAAGTTTTCCTGTAACTCTCTCTGGAATAGCAACAATGTGGTTACAAGATTACCTCATTGTCGATCTTTAGATTTGATGATTTTGTAGAAAGGTTTGTGTAACAGTAACGTATGCATGCAACTCGCACCAAAGATGTAATGTCCATATCCAATGTGAGCTAGGCTCCGAGAGAATCGTTGAAAATTATTTGGAGAGATTCCATATAGCTGTCACAAAAATCATTAATTTGAACGACCATGCAACATTGATGGTCTTAATGAGAGGGATTGATCCAAAATCTGATTTTGGCGATTGGATAGCTGGCAAGCCACTCGCAACATTGGAACACTTCTATGAAAAGGAAGCTTAATATATAAGGAAAGAGGAAGCCAGATATTCTTGAAAGAAGAATGTTGTGGGACCAAATGGTGAAGATGTATAGAGTAACACTGTAGTGAAGCGATCTGGTGATAATTCTAGAAAAGTTCAGGTGAATGTCTGGAACAAACCGAATCAGCAAAAGAAAGGTGGAGACATGAGCCGAGAATGAAAGAGTGATTCTGGAAGAGAAAGCCTTGGATTCCGATGTACGATACCTACACGCCACTAAATACAACCCTAGAGAATGTCTATTTGTCTACGTGTAATACCATGCAGTATAGGATGCCACCTCCCAAAGAATCCAGTGAGAAGCAGAAACAACCGGAAAGTATTGTTGGTTTCACTGGTGTTATGTTCATAATACAAATGAATGCAGGCATCTCCAGGATATTACCAAAAAAATGATTCGAGAAAGAAAGTCACAAAAGTTTTTAAAAACCCTACAGGATGGTGGGTAGGGGACATCCGACCATAATCGAGGACAAGCACCGCACATGGCTGAGGAGCCTATGCGGACTAGTGGAAGATTGGTAATCAATACTATAGTCGTAGGACCGCATCCAGCTGATAAGAGTTGGCATGAGATGGAGCACCACACCAACACGATCAGGCATGTGAATCTTGAATGTTGTTCGAGTATAGAAGATGGAGCTCCGAGAAAGCAGCAATGTGCAATAACATATGATATTGTGTTTAAAAGAAGGATGCAAACAAGGTGGAGGCTTGGACGATCGACCTAATGGCCAATTCTATCTATGATCGGCCCCCCATTAGTGAGAAGGATATTGGTTGATTGTGGAAGCTCTCTAAACATAATTTTCAAAAAATGAGGATGGAAGCCAAGGACTTCAAACCATCTAAAGCCCCCATTCATGGCTTTAACGGTGCTGCAAATGAAGCTAATGGTTATGTTGAATTGCCTGTGGAGTTGGGAGAAGGTGACCGCAGGAGAGTGTGGATTTTACCATTTGTTATTTTGGATGCTGACTCTCTGTAAAACGCTTTTCTGGGCCAACCGCCTCTTACTGAGTTCCAAGAGCCCTTTCCCAATGGCGGTTGACTTTGAAGTTCTCGATAGATAATGGTGTTGGAGTTGTTTATGGTGATCAGGCGGCCGAACATGCTTGTTATATTGCTGAATTGAGGGATGCTCAATGAAAGGAGAAAGATAAGGGTATGGACAATACTGTAGGATCGATTTCACCCTAGAAAGAGAGTAAATAGGGTGATCCTATCAATTATAAAAACTTAATGCGGAAGTATATAAAATAATTGCAACACAGATATAGCATAATTATAGCAGCACAGATAATAGCAGAATATTAAAAGTAGAAATAAAACACACAGATTTACCCAGCTTCGGCAAAACCCTGCCTACATACTGCCTTTCTACTGTAAATTAAGTAGTCAGACGCTTATACACGTAAAATCGCGACACCCGCTATCGACTAACCTAACTCTACGCTTAAAACCCTGCCATAACTCAACAACTGAGTTGTGAATTCTCGAACTACACCACCGTAGTTCGTCCCCTACTCACACAACTAGACTCCACAATGGTTTAAAAAGGAAAATTAAAATTAAAAACAATTGAAAACAAAAACCCTAATAAACTAAAGCCCAATTATAAAGGTCGGCCTAATGAAGAAATAAACAAAAGATTCCCCTTTTCCCTTTTGTTATTGGCCTGGTTTGCTCTGTGAAAAAGGGCTCGTTCCTCTTTGTTACTCGTTCGTTCTTCTTCGTTCTTTTCTCGAAAATTAGGGCTTTTGATAAATTGAAGTTGCCGCATGAATGTTGGTCGACTATAGTGGATATTGCTTTGTTTTGCTTCGACAGTCGACTCTCTATCTCTGATTTTCTTTCGACTACTTCAATTAATCGAGATTGTCGGTGCTTTGAATCGGTACATTCGTCCCCTTTTTTATTTATATTATACTCGACTTTGATTTGAGTTGCTAATTGATGCTATGCACTGTGTTATTGCTTGAACTCCAATGATCTTGAAGACGGTGATGTTAATGGTTTATATAGGATTTTAATTCCCGTAATTTCGTTAGTATTTTATCGTGTGATGATTTTTCTTGCCCAGTTGATTATGTTGAATGCTTGAGATGATTACTAACTTGTTCAAATTCGTATATTTTTTTACTTGATTAACACGGTTTTGATTTGCTTTGTTCAACTCCTTGGCCACCATGTCTCTGACTTTGGTTTGAAAATGTTAATTTGACTTTGTAAAAACCTGCTATGTGAATTTCTTTTGTTCGAACTCTACTTTGATGACCCATGGCATTGAATTCATTTGAAACAACAGTTTCTTAATTTTTAATTTGTTCGAACTTGCTACCACCTAGATCATCTCAGTTTTGTTGTTCCATTTATTCTCTGGTCTTTATAAAGCTTGTTTGTACTTGATTACATATGCTTGTATTCGACCTTGACTGTGCTTTGTTCTTGAGATGGTTATTTTAAGATTGCCTGCGACCTTTGAATTGTTGTATGCTTCAATATGCACTGTCTTTTTGTGTACTGGCCTGGCGCACTTATTCATTTGAGCTTGCTCTATGTGTTTGCAGCCTTGCTCATCTACTTGTATTTGCATGCTTGCTGCTACTTTTGACATGCTTTGATTCATGTGTACTTGATGTCTACATGCTGTCTTGATTAGCTTATCTTTGGTCGTGAATTGAGTTGATGTTTTGGTTGATTGCAGGTTCACTTTGTTGCACTATATATTCCAGTGTGCCATGGCTTGTGTACTTGTCTGGTTTATATAAATGTATATAAGTGTGTGCATTGAGTCATGTGAGCTTGTGGTCTGATACACTTGAATATGCTATGTTGCATTACTCCATGTATTCATATAGTCTGGTGGCTTCATGTATATTATGCATGTTGACTGTGTAGTCTACAATGCTTGGAGATTCATCTATGGTTGCAGTTTTGGTTTGTGTTTGCCATATAAGTCTTGTTCAATTGAGTTCACATTGATGTATATGCATTCATCAAAAAATTGTTGACTTATTGCTTTTGGTTGTTGCATTCATGATGTAATTATGGCCTTGGTTTCACTCGATAATTATTTGCTTTTTGAATTGCACCTGTGTTGAATCCAGCTTATAGCTCGGGTTTGACCATGTGCTCGTGTTGAGACTTTTTTGTATTACACTAGAGTTGAACCTGGCTTTTAATCAGGTTTGACCTTGTGCTCACCTGTCCCTGTAATTTTATCAAGTGTACATTGGTGTGCATGGCATTATGGCATATACAGTGATACACTTTGCATGTTCCAAGTTGTTCGTGTTTGATGAATTAAATGATGACGAACAACCCAAATAAATGAGGCAAATAATATTTTCAAAAATATATTTTATTTTACACTGCAAAAATATTTCCTTTTCAATTTTACTGCGTTAGTGTTTATTTTGCAGATTGCTCCGATGCTGGATTCAATCTGGAATAGAGTTGAAGATCAAATACGAGTGAAATGTAGTGAGGTGCAAATGTAAGTTGAAAATTGTGATGTTATCAATTTTGTATTGTAATTGAAATTGTGTGTATATAGTGAAAGCTCAAATTTGTATTATTCAAAATTGTAATAAATATTTGTATGAATAAAATATCTGTTTGAATTTAAATTCCATGTCATTTATTTTATTCAACAAATATTTATTTAATTATGTGAAAATAAACTAGTAAATTAACAGATACATTTAAAATGAATATAATATATATGTTTATTATCATCAAGCAAAAATCATATACTTGTATATTCAACAATCTCCCCCTTTTGATGATAACAAACATATATTTAAGATTTTGAATTTAGTAAATGTATTTGATCATTCAATTTGCCCCCCTATTTGAATGCTCCCTCTCTACAAAAAGCTCCCCCTTCATACATGCATAAAAATATGTAAATGAATAAATAAACCTAGATGCATACAGAATTAAAATATTTGACTTTTATTTGCCAAACTCTTAACCTTTCTCTCCCTCTTTTGTTACCATCAAAAGAGTAATAGTGTTAGAAAAATAGAGATAAAGTGATAGACCTCAATACAACATTAATTCCCAATCGAGCATAAATATTAAATTTCAATAAAAAATCAAACAAAAATCATAAACACTCTGTTTGGTGCATATTCCACTTTAAAATGATAGGGGTGATGTCATCATATAAAACCATATAGTTGTGTCTATTTGTTGTATAATTATGTCAAGAATTTGAATATCTAGTAACTATGCATAACCGTTAGGACTTTTAAATGAAATTGGTAGTACTCCCAATTTTTAAAAAAAAATGAATTTCAAGTATCTTCTAACCATGCATAACCGTGAGGACTTTTAAATGGGATTAGAACCAACTTGTCTATTTAATCAATCAATTTTGATATGTGTTCCATACATGCATGACCGTGAGGACTTTTAAATGGGCATGGGAAGCAAATAATCAAAAATTTCAAGTAATTCACCCATGCATGACCATGAGGACTTTTAAATGAGAGTGAATACTTCGGATTTTTTTATTGCTTAAGTATAATAAAATGAAAAACGAAAGATTTCCTGATTAAAATAGCACATATTGACATACTATATTGGATTTTGATGAGTGATTGTCCATAGAAATATGATAGAATTAAAGATGGTCGTGGAATTTTTTACCAACAAAAAGTTTTTATAACTCTTGTTCAAATTTCTAAAGAAATTTATTAAATATACTATCTCAAGTTATAATATATAATTAATATCAACACTCGACACCTTTTCAATCACTATTTATCTTTTAGATAATCAATAGGGAGTTAGATTAGTCAATGTAGTCATTTAATATCAAATCCAAAAATAATTATAAAATCAAATTTTCTAAAATGACTAATCTGAAACAAGTTCAGCAAAAAATGATTTTCTGGAAGGGGTTTTATAAGAAAAATGTATGCTATTTGATTATTTGAAATGAAAAATATGTAGATTTTTCTTTGAAAATATGATGCAACTAATGACTTTCTCTACATAAAATACGTTCCACTAATATTTTTTCTATCAACTAGATTACCAGTGTAATCTGCATCTGAATTTTGCTTTGACTCAAGAATATCATTAGTTGGATGTTATGGACCAGACCGTGAAGTTGTAACAAATTTCCTTAAAATCATTTTTACAACATTTAAATGGAATTGAATTGAAGCCGTGCGAATAGACAAATAGTGAACATAGTATCAGATCCAGAAAATAAATATATCCACTTGTATCATGAGTAATCAGCAATCAATAAAATAACATCATTAGTTCAAACAAATTTATATGAACTAGTCCAAAGATGATTGTTCAACAATTTGAATAAGTCAGAATCAAAATCAGCATTTATTTCTTCATCAATAACTGGCTGAATTAAGTTCAGATTATGGTGCAGATTATCACATTAAATATATCATTATCTATTTTACTTTTGCCAATAATTTTTTTTTGTGCCCATTATGATTCTGCCACCTTTATACCGGGCTAATAAACTTTGATTTGTCGCCCGTCGTGTGCCTGGAATAGCCATAATCTAGATCACACTATTGTTCTTCCTTTGCCCGCCACCACACCTACACGATGAAAGGTTTTTGTGACTTATTGGTTTTTATAGGTCCATGATTGTTAGTGGAAAATGATTTTGAAAAGTAAGTTTGTGGGTGTAACAACCCTGGTTGGAGGTTACCGTATTATAATTTAATATTTACAGTAACCTCCAACCAGGGTTGTTACAGTGGGGATGCAAAACAATTTATGTATGTTCCTTTTGGCACCCAGATTTGTTTGACTTTAAGAGGTTTTATATTCGTGCCTTTTGGAACCCAAATTGGAATAGTTTTCTCGTGTTTGGGTCTATACCAACAATTGTTTTGATTGGGTCCAAATTTTCTACAAATTGTGCACATAGAATTGACTTGCTTAATTACATTTCTAGCACGTTCAAATTGATTATACCCATGTCATTGTCTAACAGTTTTAACTGTTTGTTTCCCTAATAGCATATTCAATGATCTTTCACTTTTTAAAATTTTTCCTATAGTCGTAGACAGCTGTTGGACTTCTATTCTGAGGGATTCATTTTCATTTAATAATTGTATGCACTTTTTAATAGAGTTTTCTCTTCTAGTATTTTCATTTTCTTTCAAAATCAAAATCACATTTTCAAGTGTTTTAATTTTAATTTCTGATTTTTTTAAGTTCTTCTTCAAGTGATGGACACATCACACTTAAGGTTCCTACTTTGATAGTTTTTAACCTATTGATCAAGCTATTTATTTAAACCTATCAAAGTATCTCTTTGCGATTCTATTTTAGTGTATTTCTCCCTAAGTCTTTCAAAACACCCATTTACGTCATGAAAATATATAAGTAATTCCGAATGAGAAAGTTTGATACCTCGCTTGGCTCTTCATTATCATTGTAAGTTGTATCACCTCGAAGATATAGATCTTCTTTTTCACTCTCACTACCAGTGCTTTTATCAGTTTCATCAGTTTCATCCCAAGTAGCTGCAAAACCTCTTCTTTTTGGTTTTTTTCTTTGCCGAGCCGATTTTGAGGACAACTGGGCTTAATGTGACCAGGTTTGTTGCACGTGTGACAAATGATTTCTTGCTCTTTTGGGTTATATAGAACTTTGACTATTCTGCTTTTTAATTTTTGATTAGAGCTGGATTTCCATATCTGTGATTCCACTTTGTGAATCTCTTGGTTATCAATGCCAGCTCTGCTGCTCCAACATCATCGTCATCACTTTCAGTTGTTCCTTTAAGAGCTATTGATTTCTTTCGAGTATCATGTCCTTCTCGTTCTTCCTTGAATTTCATTTCTAGCCCATAAGTGGTGAGACTTCCGATGAGTTCTTCAACTTTGATTTGTTTCAAATCCTTCGATTCTTGAATGGCTATAACTTTTGCTTCAAAATTCCATGGAAGGACTCTGAGGAATTTTCGAAGTATCTCCAACTCTGTGTATGATTTTCCAAGAGCTTTTGATTTGTATACGAGATTAGAAAGTCGTCCATACATCTCTTTAGCATTCTTATCCTTGGCCATTGTGAAGTCCTCGTATTCGCTACTAAGCATCGCAAGGCGAGATTCTTTGACTTTGAGATGTTCCTTCATGAGTCACTTCTAGTGTGTGCCAGATTTCCTGCACAATTAGACAATGTGAGACACGATTAAATTCAATTTGATCCAAGGAACAAATAATAGAATTCATAGCTTTGGCATTAGCATTCTGTAGTTTATTTTCTAGATCTATCCATTGATCTATCAGTTTTTATATTTTCTGATTATTTACAACTATAATTGGTGCTCTATAACCTGCCTCAACAATATTCCAAGCATCGATGGTTTTCAGAAAAAATTTCATCCTATTTTTCCAGTAAGCATATTCACCATTGAATATTGGTGGCCTAACAATGGACTGACCTTCAGCAAAAGCATTATTAAAAGATGCCATTTTAAAAATTCAATTTTTTAAAACAAAAATTTGTTTTTGAAAAATCAATTTTTTTTAAAAAAAAAGTGACTTCTATTCCTAGCTTTAATACCACTTGTAGGATCTATTTCACCCTAGAGGGGGGTGAATAGGGTCATACTATCAATTATAAAAATTTAATGCGGAAGTATATAAAACAATTGCAACATAGATATAGCAGAATTATAGCAGCACAGATAATAGCAGAATATTAAAAGTAGAAAATAGAACACACAGATTTACCCAGCTTCGGCAAAACCCTGCCTACGTGCTGCCCCCAAGGTTTCTACTAGAAATTAAGTAGTCAGACGCTTACACACGTAAACGCATGACACCCTCTATTAACTAACTTCTCCATGCTCAAAACCCTACGATAACTCAGCCACTGAGTTGCGAATTCTCGAACTACACCACCGTAGTTCGTCCCCAAGTCACACGACTAGACTCTACAATAGTTTAGAAAGGAAAATACAAATTAAAAACAATTAAAAGCAAAAACCCTAATAAACTAAAGCCTAATTATAAAGGCCGACCTAATAAAAAAATAAATAAAATATTCCCCTTTTCCCTTTTATTATCGGCCTGGTTTGCTTTGTGAAAAATGGCTCGTTCCTTTTTATTATTCATTCGTTCTTCTTCGTTCTTTGCTCGAAAATTAAGGCTTTTGATAAATTGAAGTTCCACTTGAATGTTGGTCGACTACAGTGGATATTGCTTTTTTTTACTTCAACAGTTGACTCTCTATCTCAGATTTGCTTTCTGCTACTTCATTTAGTTGAGATTGTACAATGCTTTGAATCGGTACGTTTGTCTCCTTTTCCATTCATATTATACTCAACTTTGATTCGAGTTCCTAATTGATGCTATGTTCTGTGTTATTGCTTGAACTCCAATGATCTTGACGCCGATGATGTTAATGGTTTATATAGGATTTTAATTCCTATAATTTCGTTCGTATTTTATCGTTTCATGTTTTTTCTCGGCCACTTGATTATGCTTGAATGCTTGAGTTGATTATCGACTTGTTCAAATTCATATATATTTTTACTTAATTAACATGGCTTTGATTTGATTGTTCGATTCCTTGTTCACCACGTCTCTGACTTTGGTTTAAAACTGTTACATTTGACTTTGTAAAAACCTGCTATGTGAATTTCTTTTGTTCGAACTCTACTTTGATGACCCATGGATTTGACTTCATTTGAAATATCGGTTTCTTAATTTTTGATTTGTTCGAACTTGCTACGACCTAGATCATTTCAGTTTTGCTGTTCCATTTATTCTCTGGTCTTTATGTTGCTTGTCTGTACTTGATTTATGCTTGTATTCGACCTTGACTGTGCTTTGTACTTGAGATGGTTATTTTGAGATTGCCTGCGACCTTTGAATTACTGTATGCTTCAATATGCGCTATCTTTTTGTGTACTGCCCTTGTGAACTTGTTCATTCGAGCTTGCTCTGTATGTTTGCAACCTTGCTCGTCTACTTGTATTTGCATGCTTTCTGCTGCTTTGTACATTCTTTGATTCATGTATACTTGTTGTCTACATGCTATCTCGATTAGCTTATCGTTGGTTGTGAATTGAGTTGATGTTTTGGTTAATTGTAGGTCCACTTTGTTGCACTACATATTCCAGTATGCCATGACTTGTGTACTTGTCTGGTTCATATAAATGTATATAAGTGTGTGCATTGAGTCATGTGAGCTTGTGTGGTCTGATACACTTGAATATGTTATGTTGCATTACTCAATGTATTCATATAGTATGGTGGCTTCATTATATGATGCATGTTGACTGTGTAGTCTGGAATGCTTAGTGATTCATGTATGGTTGCATTTTTGGTTTTGTTTGCCATACAAGTCTTGTTCAATTTAGTTCACCATTGATCTATATGCATTCATCAAAAAACTGTTGACTGATAGCTTCTTAGTTGTTGCATTCATGATGAAATTGTGGCCTTAGTTTCACTCGAGAATTATTTACTTCTTGAATTGTACCTGTGTTGAATTCAGCTTATAGCTCGGGTTTGACCTTGTGCTCATGTCGAGACTTTATTTGCATTGCACTTGACTTGAACCCAGCTTTTGATTGGGTTTGACCTTATGCTCACCCGCTCCTATAATTTTATCAAGTGTACATTGTTGTGCATGGCCTTGTGGCATGTATAGTGATTATTGTGCTTTTCCCAAGTTGTTTGTGTTTGATGAATTAAATGATGACGAACAACCCAAATAACTGAGGCAAATAATATTTTTAAAAAAATATTTTATTTTATACTGCAAAAATATTTTATTTTCAATTTTACTGTGTTAGTGTTTATTTTCCAGATTGCTTAGATGCTAGATTCAATCTGTAATAAAGTTGAAGATCAAATACGAGTGAAATGCAGTGAGGTGCTAATGTAAATTGAAAATTGTGATGTAACTAAATTTGTATTGTAATTGAAATTGTGCGTATATGGCGAGGGCTCAAATTTGTACTATTCAAAATTGTAATAAATATTTGTTTGAATAAAAATATCTGTTTGAATTTAAATTCTGTCTTATTTATTTTATCAAACAAATATTTAATTATTATGTGAAAAATTAAATAGAACATTAACAAATACGTTTAAATGAATATATATATATATATATATATGTTTATTATCATCAAACAAAAATCATATACTTACATATTCAACAAACACTGCTCACATCCAAGTCACTAAAGATTGATCCCTAGATCCCGAGCCTTGGCTCGGGTGCCACAGTCGGTTCTATAGAGATATAGATCCAAGAGATGACGAGGTGGAGCCCAAAGAGATAAGGCTGCACCGACTGAGCTGACGATTGGCATGGCAGTCAGCCACGATGACTAGTTATGGGTCCTAAGATCAGATCACATCTCAGCCCCCCGATAATGAAAGAACTCGCTGGATTTCTTTGAGAGAATCTCGACGTGTTCGCTTGGACTCACTCTGACATGTGTGAGATCTCGTATGCTATTGTGATCCATGCATTGATTATTGACCCGGGGCATGTCCTTATGAAACAAAAAGGAGTGACATGGATCCGAAGAGATATGCAAATCTTAAAGAGGTGGTGGGTAGGCTCAAAGAAAATGGGTTAATTTGTGATTCCCTCTAGCCTAAGTGGGTATATAATTTTGTACTTGTGAGAAAGACGAATGCGAAACGATGAACACATTGATTACTCGGACTTAAACAAGGCATGCCCAAAAGATAGCCTTCCCCTTCCAAGGACCGACCAGCTAGTAGACTCAACCGTGGGCCATAGTTAGCTATATTCTATGGATGCGTACTCAGGGTATAACTAAGTCCCGATGCACATTCTCCATCAAGAGTGAACCAGCTTCATTATCGGTGTTTGATTATATTGCTATGTGGTAATGCCGTTTGACCTATAAAATGTAAGAGTGACCTACCAACACCTGGTCAACATAATGTTTAAAGATCAGGTCAAAAAGACGATGGAGGTATATACGGATGATATGCTCGTGAAGTCATAATGGTCTAGCGACCACATTAGGGACTTGGCAGAAAATGTTCAGTATCCTTCGATACTACAAAATGAAGAATAATCCTCTAAAGTGTTCTTTTGGCGTTGCATCAGGAAAGTTCTTGGGTTTCATTGTCAATGCAAGCGGAATTAAATCTAATCTTGAGAAAATCTAGACTATTCGCAATATCCAAGCGCCAAGGAGTATCAAACATGTATAGAGCCTGAATGGGAAGGTTGCCGCCCTAAGCTGATTTATTTCTAGGCTACCAATAACTGCATTCCTTTATTTGACTTAACTAGAAGAGGAAAAAGTAATTTTGAATGGATACAGGGTTGTAAAGATGCATTCCAAGCTTTTGTGAATCACTTAGAGAGGCCTTCTATTTTGTAAAGCCGGTAGATCATGAAGACTTGTATAACTAACTTGGTTGTGTCAGTACATGCTATAAGAGCCGCATTGCTTTGCAAAGAGAATTGGATCCAGAGACTGGTCTATTATGTTAGCAAGCATTTAACAGGCGTTGAAAGGAACTATCCGAAGATAGAGAAACTAGCATACTGCTTATTGATTGCTTCGCGAAAGCTATGTCCCTACTGTAAGGCAGATCCTATCAATGTTTACACCGACCAGCCATTACGACAGGTCCTATAGCGACCTGAGACGTCTAGAAGATTAACCAAGTATAACATCGAACTGATCCAGTTCGACATCACTTTTCTTCCTCGGAGAGCTATCCAGTGTCACGCGTTGGTAGATTTTATAGCAGAATTTACTACACATGATGATTTCCCAGAGCGTAGTAAAACCCATAGCATACGTTGAAAGTTATATATGGATGGTGCATCGAATGATTATTGTTCGTAAGTTGGAATTATGCTTGTAACTCCTGAAGATCGGTCAACTTGCTATTCTTTAAAGCTTGATTTCCCTACAACAAACAATGAAGTCGCAAGAGAACCGTGGATAAAATCTCTAAAAATATTTTGCGATTCACTATTGGTAGTATCTAAGTCAGGGGAGATTACTAAGCTAAAGAACAATGGCTTGCTCCATTCCTTACCCAAGTCCAAGAGCTGTTAACTAACTTTGAGTACAATGATATTATGCACATTCCTTGGGTTCAAATCAAAGAGGCCGATCAATTGGCAAAGTTTGCTAGCATCGAGGATGCACAACAAATAGGCTTGGTTCCAGTCGAATTATTACACGCTTTGAGCATAAACCTGATAGAAATTGACCATGTACTAAAGATGGAGCTTGAGAAGGAGTGGTGGATGACTCCAACTAAAGATTATTTGCTATAAGGAGTTCTTCCTGAATGAAGGAATGGAAAATGACAAGTCCTTCGTAAGGCTTCACATTATATCATGCAGGAAGGAATTATGTATAGAAAAGGTCTTTCCGTCCTCCTACTCCGGTGCATCGCTTATGATGAAATAAAACGGGTACTAAAGGAAGTTCATATAGGGGAATGTGACAATCACACTAGGAAGAAAACCTTAGCAAAGAAAATACTCCGTTATGGATATTATTGGTCGACCGTCAATCAAGATGCCACTGATTATCCAAGGCGATGTGACAAGTGCTAGATGTATGCAAAAGTTCTAAGAGCTCTATCGATGGAAATCACATAAATGGTCAGTCCATGGCCGTTTTCCATATGGGACATATATATTATCGGTTCCTTACCGATCTCTAAAGATGGTGCGAAGTACGCCATCATCACAGTTGATTACTTTAACAAATGGGCTGAAGCAGAAGCATTAGCGACGATCACAATAAAGAAAGCAATCAACTTCGTCGTTCGAAAAAAACTATGGTTTTGGTCTTCCACTAACTATTGTAACAGGTAATAGGACACAATTTGACAGTGTTGAATTAAAAGACTTTTGCCAGACATCATATTGAAAAGAGATTTGCAGCAGCCACTCACCCTTAGGTCAATGAAAAAGTTAAAGCTGCGAATAAAGTGATAAAGTCCATTCAAAAGAAGCGGTTGGAAAATGCTAAAAGCTAGTGGGTGGATGAACTCCCGACAATACTATAGGCTTATAGGACCACTCATAAATCCTGTTGAGCTCGAAGTTCCTTCTCATTGAGTGACCTACTACGATCCCAAAATGAATAAATATCTCTTCTTAGAATCTTTAGACATTTTAGATGAGAAGCACGAAGAAGTTGACTTAAGGGCAGCTGTGCACAGGCACCGAGTCATCTGGTACTACAACACTGAAGTTCGACCTAGAACCTTTGAAATCGACGATCTCATCTTGAAATGGGCTTTTCCTGCCCCAACACATGTGAATACTACTTTGGAAAGGACTATACGTCATTGAACAGAGACTTAGAGAGGGAACTTTCAAGCTAGCGACTGTTGATGACGTCACACTCCCAAGGGTGTGGAATATCGAGCATTTACGATGCTATTTCACTTAGTTTATTTCAATTTCATTCAGAGTTATTTAATTTCAGGATTTGCTTTAGCATTTGATTTTCAAGATACGTAATAAGACAAATTATGTCATTTCTTTCCATTTGGCAAATAAAGTTTTGAATTTCCTTCATGTCCGTGTTTGCTGTAGCACTACATGTAAGCTATGATATCGGACTAACTAGTATTGACATGTCCAAGGAGGTTCCCATAGTTTGGAGCTTGGCGATTACATAAGTTCACGACTGAACTAAACGAAATGAGAATGGTTTGACCATTCATGTGACGATTCCCTCCCATAACCCGATGGATGGAATGCCTAATGAGGTATGGATGTGATTCGACCATCCAATAAACAACTTAATCCTCTCAAATGATGGGACATATATGAATTAAAAGCAATAGTGACATGATAGATTGCCCACTAAGTAAAACCCTGGAATGGGGGCAAAATCAATCAATTGAGGAAAGTAAGATCCTACTGCTTTTTGAAGTGGCTTTAAGTCCCCAATGTATGAACTGAAGCATAAACATAAGTCAAGAGCGATTTGATTACCCACTAACTAAATCATATCCTTATAGTGTGGATATGAGTACAAACAAATAGATGAGTGTGGATCATCTACTCACTATTCCATAAATTCCAGCCTTAAACCGACATGAGGAGTATAACCATTCAAACCGCTGAATTTGACAGTTTTAGGAACTGGAGATAGTAGTTTTAATAACAACAACCTTTGTAACTTATTTTATTATAACTTATATACTAACACTATTTTGTAGATTATATGAATATTATTATACAGGATATATAAGGTAGGTACTAATTATTGAAGACTGTACAGTATCAAGATCAAGAATGAAGAAATCGTGTTTAAAGACTCATAAGTATCAAGATCAAGATTTCAAGATATGTGTCTAGTTTTTTGTTAAAACATAAAAATAGCATGGAAATCTTCATTTCAAATTTCATTTGGGATGGAACTTGTTTCTACCTTCTTAGAGGCTTACAAACCCATGAAAGGTGGCTTACAAACCTACAACAAGTGGCTTATAAACCCACGAACATCTTGCTTTTGCACATGTTCTCGAGTCCTGATGTGATGAGATATTCTATAGGAAGAAGCTTGCAAAACTACTTCAAATGGTTTTTCAAAAATGATTTTCAAAACTGATTTTCAAAATATTTTAGCCTTAAAATTATCTTTTCAATAGATTTTTCACAAAGTCGTTTTAGCCTTAAAATATTTTTTGTTTTTTGTTTTAAAATAAACTCTTAAACTTCATTTTCAAAAACAAATTTTACATTGTTTTTTACATAGGGATGTCGACATCATTGGATACCCCATGTCGACATGGTGGCCGTTGAATTCAAAAGTCTCAATTTTCAAAAGAAGTGTCTATTCATTTAAATCTCTTCACGAATGGTTATGATCGTCGGTGCTTTATAAATAGGCTTCACAAACGAATTTTTTAGTCATCTATTTTTCATATTTTCTTCACTTCATATTCTCCACAAATCTATATTCTATCATTTTCATATTTTAAAGATCATGCCGAAATTCTGCCGAATTCTCTAGTGAATCGAATTAGAATTTCATTCTTGTTTGATTCTCTACCTTCTCTCAATGATCAAAGTGCTATTCAGAGTTATAGGATCAATTTGTAATGAAAAGATTATCGAGCCTCTCTATAAGGTGTGCTTGTGCCTTGAAATCAATTGGGTAATCTTGTGGCACGTAAATCAAGAGAGTTTGCCCCGAACTCATGAGACGGGATGGTACCGAAAGGCCTTTAGAAATTGAGGAATGTATTCTCGACATTGATATAATAAAAATCTATATAAGCTGGTTTGCCTTGGTATAGGACTGGACGTAGGGTAACTTCGAACCAGTATAAAATCCGATGTGTTCTTTCCCTTTACTTCTTTTTATTTACTTTCTACATGTGTGTTTGATTCCTTGATATTTCTGTGATTAAGTTCTGCATTTGTTTATGTCATAACTATAAATTAGTTTATATAAGTCTTAGAATCCATTAAGCACTATTCACCCCCCGGTCTAGTGTTAAATTAGCCTTAAGATCATTATTCCACACTCCCTTTCAATTGGTATCAGAGCATAGGTTTGCATATTTTTCGTAATCTGAAACTTGAAAAGTTAAAAATGGCATCTTTAGGAAATTTTGTTAACACTAATTTGAATTTATGCATTTCATCAAAGTATCATAAGTCTCTATATAGTTTTTATGAAAAATCAAGTTATCTACCGAATTGGTTTGTGTTGCAGGAATAGACATGTTACATGGCTTTTGAAGAATCAACAACCAATGGACAAATAATGCAAGTTGTGAAAGATAAATGGATGCTTAATAGTGGCTATTCAAGGCATATGACTAGAAATCCTGAGATACTCAATGACGTTATATATCAAGATGGTGGATTGGTCAACTTTGGAGATAACTCAAAAGGATATGTGGTTGGCATCGGTAATGTCGGTAATCCTAAAGCTCTTCTTATTTCTGACATTTTGCCAGTTAGGAATTTAAAACATAATTTTCTTAGTACAAGTCAACTATGTGATAAAGGATTTAAAATTAAATTTGAAAAAGGATAAGGGTTACATCGAAGATAATAAGTAAAATATTATCTTTGAAGGAATTAGGAAGAAAAACATTTACATCCTTAGTGTGAAAGTTTCAAATGATAATTTATGTCTTTTGGCTAATACAAGTGACCCTTGGATTTGGCATAAAAGATTTGATCATTTAAATTTCAAACGGTTATCTAGGTTATCAGAACTTGACTTAGTTAGAGGTCTTCCTAAGTTAAACTTTAAAGTAGATAGTATATGTGATGCTTGCCAATTAGGAAAACTTAAGAGAAGTTTATTTAAATTAAATGATATGATTTCTACTTCTAAACCTCTAGAATTGCTTCATTTAGATTTATTTGGTCCACCTAAAGTTCAATTAATTAATCACAATAAATATGTTTTTGTAACTGTAGATGATTATTCTAGATATACTTAGACAATTTTTCTTAAACTTAAAAGTGATGCTTTTGAATTATTTAAAAATTTTGCTAAAAGAATTCAAAATCAACTTTTTTAAAATAAAAACTATTCGTTGTGATCACGGTGGAGAATTTGAAAATGAAAATTTAAGAAATTTCTGTAATCAAAAAGGAATTATTCATAATTTCTCTTTTCCAAGAACTTGACAACAAAACGGAGTGGTAGAACGTAAAAATAGAACGATTCAAGAGTGTGCTAGTAATTTACCTAACAACTTTTGGGCTGAAGCAGTCGCTATAGCGTGTTATATATTAAATAGAATTTTAATTAGACCATTAACTAACAAAATGCCATACGAATTACTTTACAATAAGAAACTCATAGTAGCTTATTTTAAAGTTTTTGGTAGTAAGTGTTTTATTCTTAATACAAAAGATAATTTAGATAAATTTGAACCTTAGTCCGACAAAGGTATCTTTATCTGATATTCTAATAGAAGTAAAGCATTTAGAGTTTATAATTTAATAACTAACACTATTGTGAAACAATGCATGTATCTTTTGATGAAAATTTTAAAGATACTATACAAATAGAAGATGAAGAAGATTTTGTAACTTTAGATAATGAACCTAGTGAACTAATTGTGAAATCATTCAACCTAATAAAAGAATTAGGCTATTAAAAGATCATCCTGTAGAAAATGTACTAGTAAATATTGAATCTTTAGTTAAAACAAGAAATCAACTAAATAGAATGAGTAATGTAGCTTTTATATCAACTGTTGAACCTAAAAATCCAAAGGAAGCATCATCTAATGATTCATGGATTCTTGCTATGCAAGAAGAGTTGAATCAGTTCACCAGAAATGATGTTTGGGAACTTGTCCCTAGACTTGAGGATAAAAGTATAATTGGAAAAAAATTGATTTATAAAAATAAAATGAATGAATTTGTTGAGGTCATGAGAAATAAAGCTCGTTTAGTCGTGTAAGTTTATTGTCAAGAAGAAGGAACTGATTACGACGAAACCTTTGCACCTGTAGCAAGACTAGAAGCTATCAGGATTCTACTTGCTTTCGCAAACTACAATAATTTTAAGTTATATCAAATGAATGTTAAAAGTAATTTTCTAAATGATTTTGTAAAAGAAGATGTTATGTTGAACAAGGATAATAAATTTCCAAATCATGTATGTAAATTAAAGAAAGCTTTATATGGTCTAAAACAAGTCCTAGAGCCTAGGATGAAAGACTAAGATCTTATTTACTTCAATCTAGTTTTGAAATCGTTAAAATAGATACAACTTTTTTTATTAAAAGAAACAAAAACGATATTCAACTAGTATAAAAAAATGTATATGATATAATATTTCGATCAACTAATAAGATAACAAACAAATAATTTTCAGATATAATTACTAAAGAATTTCAAATGAGCCATATGGGAGAACTAAGTTTCTACTTAGGACTTCAAATCAAATAATTAGATAAAGGAATTTTCATTAGTCGAGAAAAATATGCTAAGGATTTAATTAATAAATTTGGATTAACCACTTCTGGTGGGAAATCAACTCCAATGACAACGAATGTAGCTTCAACTAAAGAAGATAAATCAAAAGATGTTGATCAAAGGTTATATAGGGAAATGGTTGGTTCGCTGCTTTATATAACAGCAAGTCATCTTAACGTCATGCATAGTGTCTGTCTTTATGAAAGATACCAATCTCAACCTAAGGAAACTCACTTAAAAGCTGTTAAAAGAATTTTAAGATATGTAAAACATACTTTATATTATGGTTTATTTTACTATAAAATCGATGTATTTGACTTACTTTCATATTGTGATGCTGATTACGTTGGTTGTAAATCAAATCCAAAAAGAACAAGTGGAACTTGTCACTTTCTAGGACATTCTCTGGTTTTCTGGTTTAGTAAGAAGAAAAATACTGTATCCTTGTCAATAACTGAAGCAAAATATATATCTGCTGCTTTGGCTTGTTCTCAAGTTATATATATGCAACAAATTTTAAAAGATTTTGGATTAACTATAATTAAATCACCAATTTATTATGATATGCCAGTGCGGCAAACTTATCTAAGAATCCAACTCATCATGCTAGAACAAAACATATTGATATTAGACATCATTTTCTTAGAGATAATGTAAGTAAAGAAATCGTAACTCTTGAATATATTAATACTGAAAACAAATTGTTGATATATTAAACTTTACTAAATTTAGAAGAGAATTAGGTATATGTTCATTAACTGAAATATAAATTATAAATAATACAAGTATAATTAATAATTAATATAGATAAAAATTTCTCAAAAATTACGCTAGGCATGCGACATGACCCATCCCCCTATGTCGACATACTAGCCGTGATTTTAAAATTTAAATTTCCCTCTATAATTAGTTATTAAGTTGTATATTTATATATTTTGACTTTTACTCCTTTTCTCTGTTCTATTCTCTATAGGAAACTTCTAAAACAATAAATTAATGGCTTCCTCTTTTAATAATGAACCTTCTACACCCACTTCTCCTCATTCTAGTCCTTTTCAATGATCCACACACGTACGACTCATCAACTTGCAAGAGAAGATGAAAGATTTGCTTCAAAGGATGATGGATATTCAAGTAAGTCAAGTGCAAATGGCTAGAGAACAAGATACGCAGGGTAGAATTCTTAGGAATTTACAAAAATTTCTTATGGATAACCATGCCAATCCCATAGTTATCGAAGAATCATCATAAGGCATGGATTCTAAAGAAGAAGAGCCTCTAGAAGAACCATAAAAAGATCAAGAAGAAGAACATCCTCTGCTGAGTCCGGATGTTCATATGGACGAAGACGATGGCGTGATTTGCGTTGGAGAGGTCCTTTTTGACGCTAATAGGAACTTGTTTGAACAACATGGAAACTTTTGTCTCCACTATCCAAATTGTTCAGTCCATAAATCACCAATAGTTAAGGGTCCTCGTTAAGCCTTTTTCGTTTTTCTCTTTCGTGATTTTGTATTAGTTTGTTAATTTGTATATAAGCGTTATTTTAAGGTTCTTCTAAAAACAATCTTCGATGTATAGAAACATGAATTCTAGTTAGGATGTTATATAATTATGTCATATGTTTGTTTATCTCTTTTAATATTAAGTTCAAGGTTTATAGGTTATTTTTTGTTGATGACAAGGGGGACAAAGTTATATAAAATAGCAGGCTTGGAGTAAGGGGGAGTTGTTGGAGTAAGGGGGAGTTATGGTACGATCGAAGCGGTAAGTATATTTTATAAGGTTGTCATCAACAAAAAGGGGGAGATTGTTAGGAACTAGAGATAGTAGTTTTGATGACAACAACCTTTGTAACTTATTCAATTATAACTTATATACTAACATTATTTTCTAGATATGCACGAATATTGTTATACATGATATATATAAGGCAGGAATTGATTATTGAAGACTATACAATATCAACATCAAGAATGAAGAATTCATGTTTGAAGACTCATGAGTATCAAGATCAAGATTTCACGATATGTATCTAGTTTTTTTGTTAAAACTTCATGATAACATGGAAATCTTCATTCCGAATTTCATTTGGGATGAAACCCATTTCTACCTTCTTAGTGGCTTACAAACCCATGACAAGTAGATTACAAACCTACGACAAGTGGCTTACAAACCCACGAACATCCTAGTTTTGTATAAGTTCTCGAGTCCTGATGTGATGAGATATTCTACAGGAAGAAGCTTGCAAAACTACTTCAAAATGGTTTTTCAAAAACAATTTTCAAAACTGCTTTTCAAAATATTTTAGCCTTAAAAATTATCTTTACAATAGATTTTTCAAAAAGATGTTTTAGCCTTAAAATATTATTTGTTTTTTGTTTTAAAATAAACTCTTGTTTTAAACTTCATTTTCAAAAACAAATTTTATATTGTTTTTTACATAGGGATGTCGACATCATGGGTGTCGACATGGTGGCCATTGAATTCAAAAGTTTCAATTTTCAAAAGAAGTGTCTATTTATTTAAATCTCTTCACGAAAGGTTATGACCGTTGGTGCTTTATAAATAGGCTTCACAAACGAATTTTTTAATCATCTATTTTTCATATTTTCTTCACTTCTTCTTCTCCACAAACCCATATTCTATAATTTTCATATTTTTAAGATCGTGCCGAAATTCTGCCCAATTCTCAAGTGAATCAAATTAGAATCTCATTCTTGTTTGGTTCTCTGCCCTCTCTCAAAGATCAAAGTGCTATTCAGAGTTATAGGATCAATTTGTAATAAAAAGTTTATCGAGTCTCTCTTTAAGGTGTGGTTGTGCCTGGAAATCAATTGGGTAATCTTATGGCCCGTAAATCAAGAGACTTTGCCCCGTACTCGTGAGTAAGGAGGGTACCTCAAGGACTTTAGAAATTGAGGAATGTAATCTCGACATTGGTATAATAAAAATCTGTATGAGGTGGTTTGCCTTGGTACAGGACTGGATGTAGGGTAACTCCGAACCAGTATAAAATCCGATGCGTTCTTTCCCTTTACTGCTTTTTATTTACTTTCTGCATCTGTGTTTGATTCCGTGATTGTTTTATGATTAAGTTCTGCATTTGTTTGTATCATAACTTTAAAATAGTTCATATAAGTCTTAGAATCCATTAAACACTATTCACCCTCCCTCTAGTGTAAAATTAGCCTTAAGATCCTTAATCTGCACTCCCTTTCAAATAGCCTAATATTAGAGCTTGAACCCCGTGTTTGGTATGACTCAAGACCATGACCACATGGATCCCTTGGGATAGAATTAATAGATTATCATCCAAATGAAAGAGCAACGGACTACAAGTACATTGAATGGGAAGTAATAACTTGACTACTTAAATAAAAAATTCATATAAGAGTTTGATAGAAAACAAAGAACTTTTATTTACATAATAAACTTCGAAAATTGTGATATAAGTTTATTCAAAAACGGAGGCCACACCCGCATAATCACAGCCAACAAAAGAGAAAAATAGCTATGCAAACTATATATGAACTAAGCCAGAGTGATGAATATTTCTTATGCCCTTTCTCCTTTCTGTATTTCTTAGGAGTGCCACCACTCGAACTTCTGTCTGTCCTTTTCCTTGATCCTTTGCCACCCTTGGTAGGAGAGCTTTCAGAGTTTGGAGGGAATTCATGGAAAACCGACCTGCCAGGTAGGGTGACCTATAATGGAACGAGATTTTCGTCGTTAATGTCCATAGTGATGGGTTCGTCCCTAGCTATTTTCTTCAATAACTCCTCTCTCTTGATGCGTACTTTTAAGCTAAGCTCATCGATATTTTCCGTGGCACCAGTGTCATAACACCATCCGACTCATTAGGCAACGGCAGGTCTTCGGCTTTATCATTAATAAGTCCTCCGATAACCTGAGCGTCGGGTCCTGGAACATCGATGGCCGTCGAAATCATAGAAGATGTCATTTGTTTCTCCACGGCAGCACCACTCTTTATAGTTTGGCTGGGACCCAAAAGACCTGTATATTCATGGAAACAGGATGATAAGCCCATGATTATTGGACATGAAGAACGAAATCTCTTGAAAAGTGGAGAATAAAGCAGAATCCCTACGTCTGGCCGAATCTCAATTGTCGCCAGAGTGCTCCCTGCCAGAATAGAAGTCAGCACATTAGAGTGATAGCCGGGTCTATCCAAATCATGGCTTATATCATGTCCGGGTCTACAGAAACTGATGCTCTAGTTTCTTGAAAAGAATAACGGCCTTTGGGATCGGACTTCAAGACTCAACTGTTTTTTCCCTTTGCCAGAGGGCGCTAGAATGTCAAAGTATCAAAGTCTCACAGCAGTAAGGTCTAAAGGTTCCCCCTCCCCCCGTAAAGAATCTCCCATACCAGTTTCTCTTCATCAAAATCAGCTTCACTGAGGATTTCCTTTTTCATTTTGACAATGTATTCCAAGGCCTGGGTGAGCGACTCGAGGTATCCCTCTCCAAGAAGACTCAAATCATGATAGATAAGGAATTTAGCATTATATTCAATGAACAGTGATCGAACCCGTAATTTCACTTCGATTGGCTTCCGTGGCATGTTCTAACCAGGCCTCGATCTGTTCTCTAATCCCATTATGGCCTGCTACTTTTTCCTCTTCTTTGGGGACTTTAGTTTGAGCAAATTGCTTATCAAGCTTAATTTTCAAATTCTGAGCTTCAACGACCTCTTCGCAATATCTTTGTGGCTTCTCCCGAGCTTCAATTTTCTCTTCCCTCTCCTTTTTAAGGAGTTCTTCAAGTTCGTCAATGCAATGACTAAAATAATTTTCTCCTTTTGCAAGGTATCTTTTTCCAAGGCAAGCGCACAGCTGCAGTTGAGGGAAGCATCAAGTTCCTTTTTGTGGGCCGCTTCTAGACGACTCACCGCATCAGATGTTTCTTTGGCACTTTTTTTTACCTCAGTTAGCTTCACCATCAACTTCGAGAACTCATTATCTTGATGTTTAATTATATCTTTATCATGGTTCGCCTCTAGCTTGAGCCGGTCTATTTCATGCTGTCTCTCGATAAACACCCCAAAGATCTTTCCTGATAAGTGTTAGAATGATTTATGTTGCACAATACATTAGTGATGCATGCGAGAGAACTTTCTTTAGCATTCCCTAGGATTGTATGAATGGAGGGATGGAATTTAAGCCCATGGAAGCAAAACTTTGGAAAATTGACCTTAAGTTCGGCCAATTTTTCCGCTATGGAAGCCTCAAGAGCCGTTGTCGCAAAAATGGATCAGAAGATGCAATTGGGCATTTGCTAGACTTATGGTCACAGGATTGTCTGGAGCTAGATGAATCAGAATACTACTCAGGCGAAACAAAAACTCGAGGACCATGAAAAGAAGTATGGTGCCCACTGTGTATAAGAAGATAGGTTGAACATCCTGATGAGACGACCGAGACTGGGACTTATGTTTGAAAGATGAAGATTCCCTCGAGCAATGACTTCTTTCTCGACCGTCTTCTCTTTCTCTCTACGCCTACCAAATTCTGAATCGCGATTAAATTTGTATAGCCTCAAGGAGCCCTCAAGTAGTCAAAAGCTTGGGGTTGAGACATCTTACCTGTAAACAACACAAGTGTGTAAGTGACCATTGAACAAAAGATAAATAAGAAACATGTGGTGAAGTGCATGTGATTGTGAGTATCCTAATGTCCTCCCAACAAACCGGTTGCTACAGCCTTGCTCATAGAAGTTTTCTCCCTTTGTTGGTGAGGAGAATGCCATCACCACTTCTGGTGGGAGAATTGATCCACCCAATACTGATGTTGGGGAAGTCATAATTAATGACGCCGTCAGGGATTAGATTATTTGAAAACCATTTCATCGAGCTTTCTAAATTTCGAAAGGATGACTCTTCATCGATAGAAGTGATAATAAACTCAGGCTCTTTAGCCGTTTTTATTTTGGGGAGTTTATATGCTATCTTTTTTCTTCTTCTTGCTAGCACGTGAGATTATGCACCTTATGACTGTTCGACCATGGGCACATTGTCCATGCCTGCTTAGCATTTCCAGGCTTGCTAACTTAGGCACCCCTAATTTCACCCTCTTCAACGTCATCCTAAGTCCTCTTGACTGTGGGCACGATAGGGTTATTGGTATCGTCTTCTTGTTCTACAGAATTTCTTGGTAATGCGTGCTTCCTGGAAGCCCAATGCTGTGACCTTCTTCCAGTAGCGCAAATATTGATATACATGGAGTCTAATGTTCCTGTCTCCAACCAAGGTGGCACTAATCACAAAAATTGCCCTTGAGAAGCATCACCCTCTGGATGTGGATTGGCAACTCTAAATTTTCAAAATATTAGTTAGTTCAGGATATGACTTGGACAAAAGAATTTGAGAATAAAGGGAAGATGACATTTACGTCCTTCCAACCATCGCCTCGCAAAGCCAGGAGGACATCGAACATAGAACCATTCGTGTTTAAAGAGGTTGAGTTTATACCAAACACCCATTAAGACTTGACAATTATGCGAAGGCTCAAGGAAAATGTTGGAGAGGCTTCCTGTCCATCATTTAAAGTTGTAAATAAACTTGATGTCCTCAAGAGATGGAGGGCAGAACAACAATGTTCTTGAATGGGAGGAAAGTGCCATGGGGAAAGGCCTAGCTATTCTGGTGTAGTTGAGTGGGAGCTATTCTGAGATATTTTAGCATCTCTCGGATAAAATAATTAAAGGGCGGCACATACATCGCCCAGCATATGAACTTATTGCATGTTGTATACCCCTCTGGAGGTGAATGAGCCTATCATTCACTGATGGAACTAAAACGTCATCGAACAAAATCCTGTGTCTAGAACATAGTCTACGAAGAGTGGCCTCGCCAATTCTGACCGCTTGGGAATCTGTCGGGTCATCTAAAAATATAGCACCATCTACAGCGTCGTAGGCAGGACTTATATCTTCCGCCTGGAGGACAGAAGCGTCAGCGAAAAGATCACCCGACTGGCCGAAAACCATCGATTGTTTAGTTTGGCAATCAAGGAAAAGCCTGCTAGATATAATTGAAGAACTTGACTCGGCTTCAGGATTGCTGTGTTGTGAAGTTGGTCCGGAAGACATTGCAGCTAGACACTTTGAACTTCTAGGGCCGATATCAACTAAACTCAATAGATAATCGAGATTAGAAAAGTTTACTTATCCCTCTGTGCTAAGTGTAAGCCAGCGTGGTGTAATGTCGTGTAGTGCACAGATGAGCAACTCATAAATAAAAAGCAAAAGTCAATGCCAAGACTTCGGATTCTGACCAAAGTGACCGTCATCGATGACCGTCTCAACTGGCGAATAGATTGATTGGTTGTATAAGCTTTAGGATCGATCATCGGCATATCAAAGTGTGAAACCTATTATTTAAGTCCATATGTTAAGTTTTAGTTCGTGTTCTAAGTCCTAGGAATTTGACCATTCAATTTCGAATGGATATGCAAGTCCTGTTGTTCCTCATCATCATATTTTCAAGTTTATTGGGATGTGATTGATTCTATGTAACGACCCGTAAATTTTAACGGTTTTAGTAACGTGCTTAATTAAAATTTTGTGAAGTTTTAAACGATAAAATTTTGAAATATAAATTTGATATTTGGAATACGTCTAGTTAAACATAGCAACTGGTAAATTTTCATCCGAAAATATGAAAGTTTATTTTGCGCGTAAATTTACTTCAATTTAGTCAGTTAAAAAGCGATGAAAATAAAACGTTTTCAAAACCAAAATATTTTTACATAGGCAAATTCTAAATCATCTTCTGAGCAAGATGTCAGTTTGTCGTTTTTTCAAATTCGAACATCTTTGGCTCCGGCGATCTTATTTTTCTGCGATTTTCATGCATTTTCCGCTATTAGAAAATTCGAATTTTTATAATTCAATCATATCATTGATATCGGTATACACTTTTGATCGTCTCGCCACGTTGTTTACTGCGGTATAATCAATCATGTGTTTTAGATTTTCGATAACCGGTGGTAATCGTAAAACGGTCAACCGTATTGGTTCAAAATTTTGTTTTAAAACTTCTCGGGATCATTCTCTTGCCATGCATAACCCAATAGCCATAACTTTATGATTTATAGGAAATACAGCCTGTAACATTTACTACCATACCTTGAATTCAAGCGTACCTCTTTCTCTTCCTTTTGGGTAATGTGTTCTGGTTGTTTAGTTTCTTTCTGGCCTTGGTACTATTCACTCAAAAGCAAATGTTTACAAGAAACGTTGCTGTAGCTTTGCATTTTTCCCATTGAAACTATGTTGTGTTCATCAACAGCTCATCACAACTCATCCTTTCACCTTGCACCGACCACCACTTGAAACCAACAGCCGACTTTCCCCTTTCCTCTCCTCCTCAGCTCGCTCCACCTCACAAGCATGCATCACGTTCTCGCCTCCAACCGAGCAACTCGCGTCAGCAACCTCGCTTTGCCCACATTCAACTCCATTCACCACCTCTACTCCTCTCGACTAGCCATTCCGCCCTGACCACCGCCGCCCTCCTCGGCCCACTTCTCCTCGTACCCAACAGCAGCTATTCCACCCTCTACTCTTTCTCTCACCGCGCGCCATCTTCTCCACCTCGTAGCCACAGTGACGACACATGAAAAGTGCCGTGCACCACTCCTCTCTGACCATCAACCCACTCACCTTCACCTCCAACTCCACGCGCAATCAACTCGAGCTCCACTTTCCTGTAAACCATGCACCACCAGATCTACATAGATCCGCCACCTAGCAACTGCTGCTCTTTCCCGATCACATGCACAGCAGCTAAAAGCCGAACTTTCCATAGACGAGCAACGGAAGCCTTTCCCCTTATAATATATAACAGGTGTGCCTATATATTCTTGTTGTCTTCTTCTTTTACTCGAAGGCTATCTGCTCTTTCTTTTGGGTTTTTATTTCGCCCAAGGTAAGCAGTCACCATTGGCTTGAAAGTCTTCTTCTTTTGCCTTGCTGTACACGTTGCCATGCTTCATATATTATATCACTGGTTTATGGGATCGTGCCTCTGTTTTTTTTTTTTGCAGTTGTGTATATATAGGTTATGTACTAGTTTACATATATTGTATCTGTGTTTATAATTGAGTATAAGTTATATTAGTTCTATAATATATATATATATATGAAGTAATGAATACAATTTATATTTATCATAAAGTGATTCCAAGTTATACGTATTGATTTGAACAAAATATACATAAGTCAGCTTACATTATCATATTACTGTATTTTTATGCAAGTTTCAAGCAGTGTTGTTTATGTATATAAATTATCTGTTCAAAGTATATATGTTAAGTTTATATTTTAAACAAATTCTTTGATAGTTTTGCGTGTGTATAAATATATATACACTCACGGATATAAATTATAGGATGAGTTCGGTTCTATATTTACTAGCTTATGTTGTTCCCTTATATTATATATTTTAATTGTTGTTCACAGTCATGTGAATAACTGTTGCATACATATGGGCTTTATAAAGGTAATATAAATACTTTGTTTCAAAAAGCATAGTCTGTTGTTTTGTTAATATGCACGTATTTTAGTAAAGATAATAATATAAAAGTCTTTATATTGAATCTGTTGTGGTAAGTGTGAGCTATATATTTATTATGGTAGATTTACGCAAGTTGGATTTTGTGTCGGTTTATTTTATATTAGCAATATAGTTTGTGTTTAGTTATATATAGTTTTATATTTTGATTTTCAAAGACGATAATTTTTTTTTTGTATATTGATTCGCTGCATATTTTGTTTAGAAGGTATACGTATATTTTAATATTACTATTCTAATCTCGGCTACGAATGTAAAAATATAAATTATGTTATTGTAGCGTAGTTTTAAGGGTATGTTAAACAATATTAACTTTTAAAAAATTATAACACGTGAACAAGTTCGCATATATGCATATTTGCATTTGTTTATATATATGGAAGCTTGATTTTCAAATTTTATACGGATATAGCACGTTTGAGACTAACTATTTATTCGAAAATAAATATATGTTTGATTAATTTAATAGATGTTTAAAATTTTAAATATGCTTATATATATATGGTCATATATATACCTAAGTTTACATACACCTATTATCTTCATCGATAAATTTCTGATTTGATTTCATCTATTCCGTGTTATCAGTTGATCATCGAAATCGTGCTTGAATTCGTAACTCCATTCCAGTGTCCGTTCTCTGAGCATATCTGTGACGTCTCCCGATCTCTCTAGCCTCGAAAGGTGAGCAATCACTCACGATTAATATTCTTTTATTTATTAAATTTGATTTCAATTGAAACGACAATTGAAATATGTTGCGGTTATTTATTGCACTGTCATTTATGTATCAGTTCACTTTTGACATCTGACACCATTATCTGTTAATTATGTATGCGATGATAATACAGTTTGGTTGATAATTGATTGATTGTTTGTTGTTTATATTGGATGTTTAATTGTAATGTATAAAGTGATAAATATTATGTAATTGAATTTGACGTAGGATAGTTTAAAAATGTGAATTGACATATGTGTTGAATTTGAATAATATGACCCCTTTTAATTGTTAAGTTAATTGACACGTAAAATTTGATAAATTACACTATGAACCTTTGAACGTATATTGGATTAATTGTTGTAGTATTAAATTTGAAATTGAAATGGAACGACAAGTGGAAAAACTGAATATAATAATCTTTAGTCTACATGAAATGATAGTGTAGATTCTAGAGATAATTATATTAATTCGCACAAATAACAATGCGAATTAATACGATTAATTCGGGATTATTTGAATTAATTATTGGATTGTTATTGATTGTGTTATTGCTTGTTTATTTACTTTGACACCATCCCTGTTATCACACTGCAAGTTCCCTTTGCTATGCTTTGATTTGTGAATTGAATTGGAATCGGGTTGAAATGATAAATACACAAATGAATTTGACTTAGGATAGAGAATTAAATAAAATCCGATTGGTCGATAATTTGATTTAAAAATAAAATAATGATTTTATTCGAATAAGAATAAGTTTTGAAATGAAATTGGAATTTGAATTTTATGAAAGGGAAATGTAAATATTGAAATCTGAAACAAATATTAACGTAGTAATTGATGAAAGAACGTTGTTTTGAAATTTAATTATTTAATAATTAAATTTGGAATTATTAATAAATAATTTGGAATTAGTAATAATTGAGTTTTGAAATTATTAAGTTTGAAACCATTAATAATTAAATTTGAAATTATAATTTGGTTTGGAATTATAATTAAGTTTGAAATTATTAAGTTGAATGTATAATTAAGTTGAAATGATTTGGTAATTAAGTTGAATTCATAATTAAGTGGAAATGATTTAATAATTATGTTGAATTTAAAAATCAAGTTGTAATTATTGAATTTTGAAATTATTAATAATTAAGATTGAAATTATTTAATAATTGAATAAAATTTCATTAATTGATAATTGAATAAAAATTGAATTCTTTGATAAGAGGAATTGAACTTGTGAATAAGTGGATTTGAACTTCGTTAATAGATGAAATTGAGTTTCTTTGTTTAAAGTTTTGGAAAATTATTTAAGTAAGTTAATAAGTGAGATTGAAACTTCTCGATTATGTGAAATTTAGTTCTTTATTAATTGAGTTTGAAATTTGTAACGAAATCAATAGATAAGTAAAAATTTAATTTCTTTAACAAGAAATAAAAGGTGATTTATTGAAATGATTAGGATTTATCGAAATTAGCGTAAGACTTGTAATTTTAAGAATTGATTTGATGAATTTAATTTATTTCAATTTGAAGTTTCGAGATAATGAAGTTGAACTTAAGTAATTGATTTAATGAATTGGAAATTAAATGGAAACTGTTTGAATGATAAATAAACTTAACGAATATTGAATGAAATCGATTTATGAATTAAAATTGATTTTGAATGTAAATTAAATTAATTTAAATGATTTCAGAATGAAACTTATATATACGAACTTGAATTAATATTTGAGTTGTTTAAATAAAATTGAAATTGAATTGTAAGACTTTGAAATGGTAATTTAGTTTTGAAACGTAGATTTTGGTAATTGAATTAGAAAGTCAAATGAAATGTGGGTTTACGAATTGAATTTGAAATTGAATTTGGTTTGGTTTGAAATATATTAAACGACCAATCGGTGTAATAATTATGAAAGTTATTAAAGAAACCGGAGTCGGTTATGGATATACTCTCTATCTAAACCGAAAACCACTTTAATAACTATACGCAGAGTGATGAGCCAGAATGAAGTGGTTGGAATGATGTACGTGATGACTGAAGAAAGAGAACGATAATGGATAGCCTTGACACTTGTGTCAAATTGGAAATGACTAAAATCAAGAGCCGTGCCGGGCAAATGGGGTTAGCCACCTCGAGCGGACACACTTCTTCGTTACTACTACTTATTATTTGTGAATGATTGGTGCGCCCTCGTACTTTCAGGAGTGTTATTTCGCGGTGTTGCGATCGCTGCGGCGATGCATTCTCACCAGTCCGGATCAGGCGAATGGTAGTTTCACTACCTTGGGTATTGCCTCATGTGCCTTGTCATACTTGTATCCCTATATACGCGACCACTACGGATTTGTTTTGTGTTATACCTATGGAGTACTCCCTGATATCCCACTAGTTTACGGTGGAGTTTACAGTGCTGTATAGACTATGACATTTATATAAAATGTGTTAAGGGGGATAATGGTAACGCCTTAACACTATTTTGATACTTTATATTACTGATAGACATTATCTATTTAGCGTACACAACTATATAGTAGATAGTTTAACGGATCCTTAGAGGATGATGATTCCAACATCCTTTGAGTTACTTCTATTTCGATTGCTATTTCACTTGAGTTGGATTTATTGATATAAGAATATTAATCCTGACTCGAGTGTTTTGTGTTTGCTTTACGCTCGGGTCAGACTGAGTGGTTCAGCTTTCGAGACTCACCTTTGGAGTTGGAGCTTTGCTTGAAGATCCAGCCATCTATTCTGCTTCCAGTATTCGATGATTTCAGTGATGTATTTTGATTTGTACCTGATGTATCGTATTTCTCTTCTGTTGTAAACTCTGATGTATCTTATATATTTATATAGTAGCTTCATGAACTACTGTCTCTTTTACTTCCGCTGCATATTATTACTCTGTGTCTGTAATTCTGTGATTATTTATTTACTGTATATTTGAGTTTTTGCCAAATTTTAAATTAACAATTCGGTATTTTGAATTATTCAAGTCCGACATGTGCGGATGCGAATAGTCCAAAATAGCAGGTCATTACAGTTGGTATCAGAGCTTTTGGTTGCTCTAGGCAAAACTTAGTATATAGGGTAACTGTATTTACAGAATCATTCTCATTCGAGTTTCAATCTCTTCCTTTAACTTAATTCCTTTGAATTTTGGAACGATCCCTACGGTTCCGAAATTCATTCTTGTCCCTCACTATTCGTATTCATCTGGATTCCGGAGTATACATAACTTCACTTTGAATGACCTTTATAATGAATCGGCGGTCTCGCCAAATTTCGAATAATTTGTAAAAGGGTGAAACTCCTTTACAATAGGCATCGATTTACCGAAGATTTCTTATCCTTGGTTTACGATGCTATCCATCTCCTCTTATACCTGAATTCTATCCCTTGAGGTCGAATGTTGATTTACCCCAGAAATTCAGCATCGATCTTATTCTTAAATTACGATCGACCCGGTTAAGGTTGCCCGTGAATTAAATCAGATCCATCTTCCGATTGTGTTAATTGAATTATCTCACTTTCTGTTCGAACTTATTATCAAATCAAAATTCTCTTGGTTTGATTTCTATCAAATTTAAAATCTCTATAATTATTTTGAAATCCATTCTTGTATCGTCGAGCGAGAAAGTATATTTGTAAATTAATATTTAAAATGTTTTGATATATATTTTGTTGTTTGAGTTGTTGATGTTGATTTGGATTTTCGATCGATTCGTCTGATCAACGCTATCGATAGAATTTCTAAAACACTTGAAAAGATCAAACTGCACAATATTGTTTCCAAATTTGGTAAATAAACTAAATTTTGAATGATTATATTATATATAAGTATAAATTTTTCTGAAATTAAAATGTTAATGAATTTGTTGTCCGAAATGATAATATTTAATTTTCATTTATTGTTTTATAAATCATTGACTATTTCATAATATAAATAAATGAATGTATAAACTTAGTTATAATTTGATTTGGAATTTGAAGTGAATTTAAATTAGAATTTGAGAATTTAATTTCCGATAATTTCGAACTATGGTTTTAAAAGTTTAAAATGTATATTATTTAAAATATTTTCATATAGAAATAGTTTTCAAAGAATTTTAAATGACTAAATTAGAGCTCTTCTCATTTGTCGCTGGAAAATAATTTCGGTGATGACGGCCGCATCATCGACATTCATTTTCGGGTTTCAAAGTGGAGAGACTATTCTGTAGACTTGCTATGGTTTGTTTTGAAAAATAAACTAATTTGAATTTTTAAACATGACTTGATTTATTATATATATTGAAGATTTTAAATTTGATTTGATATATTATGAATATATATATTTATTTTTATCTACAAAATGGTTTGAAGTCAATCGGGAATTTAATTCTTAAAACTTGGGTAAAGATGATTTCAATTATAAATGAAACCAAAATTTTGAATTGATATTTAGACTTGAGAGAATTGAATTAGAAATTTGCTTGTATAATATTCAATTGCATTCAATATAACTTACCTAAATTGCTCAAAAGTTAACTATGTAATTGGATAGTATACAAAATAAAATGATTTGGTAAATAAATTTGAGTGTTTATAACAAATTTTATTCACTTAATTTAATTATAAAATGATAATAGAGATGAATATAATGATAAGTTAATAGAACGATAAATGAGATAAATAAAATGAATTCCGTTAGAAAGATTTGATAAATTGAAATAAAAATCAACTCAATGAAATATCTTGAATTAATTGAATTTAAATTGAATTTCGTTTTGAAAGAAACCTTTTGTATAAAACATTCATAAATGTGAAATCAAATCAATTTTAATGAAAATCTGGAATTTAAAAACAAATTGTTGAATATAAATTGATTTAAATTGAAATTTATATGGGTTGAATGAATTGTTTATAATGTAATTCAAGCCTATTTTCTTTTGATTGTTTCTATTCTCCTACTTTCTTCCTTTTCGGGGACGAAAAGTTTTGAGTGGGGGAGAGTGTAACGACCCGTAAATTTTAACGGTTTTAGTAACGTGTTTAATTAAAATTTTGTGAAGTTTTAAACGATAAAATTTTGAAATATAAATTTGATATTTGGAATACGTCTAGTTATACATAGCAACCGGTAAATTTTCGTCCGAAAATATGAAAGTTTATTTCGCGCGTAAATTTACTTCAATTTAGTCAGTTAAAAAGCGATGAAAATAAAACGTTTTCAAAACCAAAATATTTTTACATAGGAAAATTCTAAACCATCTTCTGAGCAAGATGTCAGTTTGTCGTTTTTCCAAATTCGGACATCTTTGGCTCCGTCGATCTTATTTTTCTGTGATTTTCATGCATTTTCCGCTATTAGAAAATTCGAATTTTTATAATTCAATCCTATCATTGATATCTGTATACCCTTTTGATTGTCTCGCCACGTTGTTTGCTGTGGTATAATCAATCATGTGTTTTAGATTTTCGATAACCGGTGATAATCGTAAAACGGCCAACAATATTGGTTCAAAATTTTGTTTTAAAACTTCTCGGGATCATTCTCCTGCCATGCATAACCCAATAGCCATAACTTTATGATTTATAGGAAATACAGCCTGTAACATTTACTATCATACCTTGAATTCAAGCGTACCTCTTTCTCTTCCTTTTGGGTAATGTGTTCTGGCTGTTTATTTTCTTTCTGGCCTTGGTACTATTCACTCAAAAGCAAATGTTTACAAGAAACGTTGCTGTAGCTTTGCATTTTTCCCATTGAAACTATGTTGTGTTCATCAACAGCTCATCACAACTCATCCTTTCACCTTGCACCGACCACCACTTGAAACCAACAGCCGACTTTCCCCTTTCCTCTCCTCCTCAGCTCGCTCCACCTCACAAGCATGCATCACGTTCTCGCCTCCAACCGAGCAACTCACGTCAGCAACCTCACTTTGCCCACATTCAACTCCATTCACCACCTCTACGCCTCTCAACTAGCCATTCCGCCCTGACCGCCGCCGCCCTCCTCGGCCCACTTCTCCTCGTACCCAACAGCAGCCGTTCCACCCTCTACTCTTTCTCTCACCACGAGCCATCTTCTCCACCTCGTAGCCACAATGACGACACATGAACAGTGCCGTGCACCACTCCTCTCTGACCATCAACCCACTCGCCTTCACCTCCAACTCCACGCGCAATCATCTCGAGCTCCACTTTCCTATAAACCATGCACCACCAGATCTATATAGATCCGCCACCTAGCAACTGCTGCTCTTTCCCGATCACATGCACAGCAGCTAAAAGCCGAACTTTCCATCGACGAGCAACGAAAGCCTTTCCCCTTATAATATATAACAGGTGTGCCTATATATTCTTGTTGTCTTCTTCTTTTACTCGAAGGCTATCTGCTCTTTCTTTTGGGTTTTTATTTCTCCCAAGGTAAGCAGTCACTATTGGCTTGAAAGTCTTCTTCTTTTGCCTTACTGTACACGTTGCCATGCTTCATATATTATATCACTGGTTTATGGGATCGTGCCTCTGTTGTTTTTTTTTGCCGTTGTGTATATATAGGTTATGTACTAGTTTACATATATTGTATCTGTGTTTATAATTGAGTATAAGTTATATTAGTTCTATAATATATATATATATATATATATATATGAAGTAATGAATACAATTTATATTTATCAGAAAGTGATTCCAAGTTATACGTATTGATTTGAACAAAATATGCATAAGTCAGCTTACATTATCATATTACTGTATTTTTATGCAAGTTCCAAGCAGTGTTGCTTATGTATATAAAATTATCTGTTCAAAGTATATATGTTAAGTTTATATTTTAAACAAATTCTTTGATAGTTTTGCGTGTGTATAAATATATATACACTCACGGATATAAATTATAGGATGAGTTCGGTTCTATATTTACTAGCTTATGTTGTTCCCTTATATTATATATTTTAATTGTTGTTCACAGTCATGTGAATAACTATTGCATACATATGGGCTTTATAAAGGTAATATAAATACTTTGTTTCAAAAAGCATAGTCTGTTGTTTTGTTAATATGCATGTATTTTAGTAAAGATAATAATATAAAAGTCTTTATATTGAATCTGTTGTGGTAAGTGTGAGCTATATATTTATTATGGTAGATTTACGCAAATTGGATTTTGTATCGGTTTATTTTATATTAGCAATATAGTTTGTGTTTAGTTATATATAGTTTTATATTTTGATTTTCAAAGACGATAATTTTTTTTTTGTATATTGATTCGCTGCATATTTTGTTTAGAAGGTATACGTATATTTTAATATTACTATTCTAATCTCGGCTACGAATGTAAAAATATAAATTATGTTATTGTAGCGTAGTTTTAAGGGTATGTTAAACAATATTAACTTTTAAAAAATTATAACACGTGAACAAGTTCGCATATATGCATATTTGCATTTGTTTATATATATGGAAGCTTGATTTTCAAATTTTATACGGATATAGCACGTTTGAGACTAACTATTTATTCGAAAATAAATATATGATTGATTAATTTAATAGATGTTTAAAATTTTAAATATGCTTATATATATATGGTCATATATATACCTAAGTTTACATACACCTGTTATCTTCATCGATAAAATTCTGATTTGATTTCATCTATTCCGTGTTATCAGTTGGTCATCGAAATCGTGCTTGAATTCGTAACTTAATTCCAGTGTCCGTTCTCTGAGCATATCTGTGACGTCTCCCGATCTCTCTAGCCTCGAAAGGTGAGCAACCACTCACGATTAATATTCTTTTATTTATTAAATTTGATTTCAATTGAAACGACAATTGAAATATGCTGCGGTTATTTATTGCGCTGTCATTTGTGTATCAGCTCACTTTTGACATCTGACACCATTATCTGTTAATTATGTATGCGATGATAATACAGTTTGGTTGATAATTGATTGATTGTTTGTTGTTTATATTGGATGTTAAATTGTAATGTATAAAGTGATTAATATTATGCAATTGAATTTGACGTAGGATAGTTTAAAAATGTGAATTGACATATGTGTTGAATTTGAGTAATATGACCCCTTTTAATTGTTAAGTTAATTGACACGTAAAATTTGATAAATTACACTATGAACCTTTGAACGTATATTGGATTACTTGTTGTAGTATTAAATTTGAAATTGAAATGGAACGACAAGTGGAAAAACCGAATATAATAATCTTTAGTCTACATGAAATGATAGTGTAGATTCTAGAGATAATTATATTAATTCGCACAAATAACAATGCGAATTAATACGATTAATTCGAGATTATTTGAATTAATTATTGGATTGTTATTGATTGTGTTATTGCTTGTTTATTTACTTTGACACCATCCCTGTTATCACACTGCAAGTTCCCTTTGCTATGCTTTGATTTGTGAATTGAATTGGAATCGGGTTGAAATGATAAATACCCAAATGAATTTGACTTAGGATAGAGAATTAAATAAAATCCGATTGGTCGATAATTTGATTTAAAAATAAAATAATGATTTTATTCGAATAAGAATAAGTTTTGAAATGAAATTGGAATTTGAATTTTATGAAAGGGAAATGTAAATATTGAAATCTGAAACAAATATTAACGTAGTAATTGATGAAAGAACGTTGTTTTGAAATTTAATTATTTAATAATTAAATTTGGAATTATTAATAAATAATTTGGAATTAGTAATAATTGAGTTTTGAAATTATTATGTTTGAAACCATTAATAATTAAATTTGAAATTATAATTTAGTTTGGAATTATAATTCAGTTTGAAATTATTAAGTTGAATGTATAATTAAGTTGAAATGATTTGGTAATTAAGTTGAATTCATAATTAAGTGGAAATGATTTAATAATTATGTTGAATTTAAAAATCAAGTTGTAATTATTGAATTTTGAAATTATTAATAATTAAGATTGAAATTATTTAATAATTGAATAAAATTTCATTAATTGATAATTGAATAAAAATTGAATTCTTTGATAAGAGGAATTGAACTTGTGAATAAGTGGATTTGAACTTCGTTAATAGATGAAATTGAGTTTCTTTATTTAAAGTTTTGGAAAATTATTTAAGTAAGTTAATAAGTGAGATTGAAACTTCTCGATTATGTGAAATTTAGTTCTTTATTAATTGAGTTTGAAATTTGTAACGAAATCAATAGATAAGTAAAAATTTAATTTCTTTAACAAGAAATAAAAGGTGATTTATTGAAATGAATAGGATTTATTGAAATTAACGTAAGACTTGTAATTTTAAGAATTGATTCAATGAATTTAATTTATTTCAATTTGAAGTTTCGAGATAATGAAGTTGAACTTAAGTAATTGATTTAATGAATTGGAAATTACATGGAAACTGTTTGAATGATAAATAAACTTAACGAATATTGAATGAAATCGATTTATGAATTGAAATTGATTTTGAATGTAAATTAAATTAATTTAAATGATTTCAGAATGAAACTTATATATACGAACTTGAATTAATATTTGAGTTGTTTAAATAAAATTGAAATTGAATTGTAAGACTTTGAAATGGTAATTTAGTTTTGAAACGTAGATTTTGGTAATTGAATTAGAAAGTCAAATGAAATGTTGGTTTACGAATTGAATTTGAAATTGAATTTGGTTTGGTTTGAAATATATTAAACGACCAATCGGTGTAATAATTACGAAAGTTATTAAAGAAACCGGAGTCGGTTATGGATATACTCTCTATCTAAACCGAAAACCACTTTAATAACTATACGTGGAGTGATGATCCAGAATGAAGTGGTTGGAATGATGTACGTGATGACTGAAGAAAGAGAACGATAATGGATAGCCTTGACACTTGAGTCAAATTGGAAATGACTAAAATCAGGAGCCGTGCCGGGCCAAATGGGGTTAGCCACCTCGAGCGGACACACTTCTTCGTTACTACTACTTATTATTTGTGATTGTTTGGTGCACCCTCGTACTTTCAGGAGTGTTGTTTCACGGTGTTGCGATCGCTGCGGCGATGCGTTCTCACCAGTCCGGATCAGGCGAATGGTAGTTTCACTACCTTGGGTATTGCCTCATGTGCCTTGTCATACTTGTATCCCTATATATGCGACCACTACGGATTTGTTTTGTGTTATACCTATGGAGTACTCCCTGATATCCCACTAGTTTACGGTGCAGTTTACAGTGCTGTATAGACTATGACATTTATATAAAATGTGTTAAGGGGGATAATGGTAACGCCTTAACACTATTTTGATACTTTATATTACTGATAGACATTATCTATTTAGCGTACACTACTATATAGTAGATAGTTTAACGGATCCTTAGAGGATGATGATTCCAACATCCTTTGAGTTACTTGTATTTCGATTGCTATTTCACTTGAGTTGGATTTATTGATATAAGAATATTAATCCTAACTCGAGTGTTTTGTGTTTGCTTTACGCTCGGGTCAGACTGAGTGGTTCAGCTTTCGAGACTCACCTTTGGAGTTGGAGCTTTGCTTGAAGATCCAGCCATCTATTCTGCTTCCAGTATTCGATGATTTCAGTGATGTATTTTGATTTGTACCTGATGTATCGTATTTCTCTTCTGTTGTAAACTCTGATGTATCTTATATATTTATATAGTAGCTTCATGAACTACTGTCTCTTTTACTTCCGCTGCATATTATTACTCTGTGTCTGTAATTCTGTGATTATTTATTTACTGTATATTTGAGTTTTTGCCAAATTTTAAATTAACAATTCGGTATTTTGAATTATTCAAGTCCGACATGTGCGGATGCGAATAGTCCAAAAAAGCGGGTCATTACATTCTATTTGTTCAAGCAAGTGAATATGGATTAGTTTTCAACTTCAATACAAAGCTTAAATTGGCCGAGTACAAATAGCTAATCCCTAGAATTAGCTTGTTATAAGTAGCCGATCCCTACATATGCTGATCCCTATTCCAAAGTGAGATACCGATCCCTCTCTCCAAATTATCCATGTCGATACCTTTCCATGGTGGCAGCCGATACCCCCATCTAAACCACACTAACGAAAACAACTGATCCTTTCACAAACCACGGAACCCTCTGTGCAAGCCAAAAATTACCGACCCCTCAATGCAAGCCAAAAACGACTGATCCATCTCCTCTCATACTTTTGTGCTATCCCTCAAGCCTTTTGACCGTTTCCTACATCATATGCACTTATCTTCTCCCTTTACTATTCTATCGAACCCTGCTCCATCATACATCTCATTTCCTCCAAACAATTTCGACCACTATCTCTCTATCGCGTCGAACTCCAACCCGTTCGCCAATGTAATAGAACCCATCATCTTGTTATAAAATCAAAAGTTAAAAACGAGCAAACCTACCAAAATATATAGAAGATGAGCTGCACGAGAAGATGTTTTGGATTGTAATTCAAATTGAAGTCGAAATGATGATATAAAGAAAAATAGAAAGGCGAGATTATAGAGGACAGCGTGTTTAATTCAAAAGGAAGTGGTCGGGTTTCTTTCAAGACATTGGAGGGTTTAGGAGTGAATTTACAGGAAGTATGAAGATGAAAGTAAATTGGGAAGAGATGAATAAGTAAAGGTTGAGGGGAAGGAGTGTTAGCTTATATATAGGGACAAGGGTTCGGCTTCTTTCTTCAAGGTAAACACAAAATTGGGAGGGATTGGCTAAGAAAATTCCGATCCCTATAAGCGTATAAAAAAGTAGGAGGGATCGCCTAAAAGAATACCAATTCCTATATACATACATACATACATACATACATACATACATACATATATGTGTGTGTGTGTGTGTGTGTGTATAATGAACAAGAGAAGGAGGGAGTGATCGGGAAGGAGAATGCCAACCCCTACATGTGTAAAAAAAAGAAGAAGGGATCAGCGCTATTGCACATATAAACGTGGGCATGAAAATCATGCAAAGCACATATACACTAAGTGCATAAAAATCGTATCTAACTCAACAAAAAGTGGCGATGACCCATGAATCTATGAACACATCCGGTAGCCAATAACAAGAATATTTACCTAAACATGCATGTGAATATTCTAAAAGTTCAATTTTTGAAATCGATAGAAATTGAATTCAAACCTGAAGCGTCCATGTTCAAGGCTGGATCAGATAACCAAAGCTTATTAGTCTCATGGAATCAAACACAGATATCAGTTGACGGAGTATAATCCTACATTTATGCTATTGGAAATTGACAAAACATCATGACAACCAAAGAGAGATTCAGCGCTTTGGGGAAAATAATTCGATGGAAGGACAACAACTATTCAAAAAATAGGATGGATTTCTTCCCGACGACTCTATGCTAATTCGATTCAAAGCACCTCATGCTCACATAAGACATACTTTGGGGACCAAGTGTCATCTAGCATCTTGACACGACTATATTCGAATTGATTGGACAAGTCAGATTCGACTTTCATCAAGGTCGATAATTCCAGGATGAGGATTACGGGGACCAAAAGTCAAATATAGATGGTAATAGGAAGCCATGATCGAACGGATTTGTGAGATATGCAATGTAGAATGTTTAAAATATGAAATATGGTTACATAAGAGAGGTTGGAAAAAATCAACTTCCAAAATAAGATCAGTATGTTTCTGGAAGTTAATGTAGTTCAGTAGAAAACAAATAATATCTCAAGATCCACAAGCCCAACGCATGTGAAACATTGTGAGCAAGATATGAGGATCTGCAGAGCTTACCCTAGGGATTGTACCTCAAAATGATGGAGTTAGAGGAATCGGCCTTCTTTCCTTAATAGGGATCGACTGAAATCAGCAAGCAATTCATATTCAATCAAGGATCAAGAAATAACTCGAGTTCTACTAATCCAATTGGCTTGAAACTTGGAGGCTAAACATATTTCAACATAGGGAAGCTACTATAAGGATTGTAACCCCAAATTCCTCCAAGATAGGGATTGGTACTGATCCCTGTTCTTTAGAAATTTGTCCATGTGATTCCTCATGTGGGTTCGTATGGTTCTGAAGGTCCTTCTGCCGAGTTTCCAAGGAGATATTTGGCCATCTTCATCTATAAATACAGGCTTGGTTGTTCATATTCGGGACCTTTACGCTTCTAGTTTCTTTGTACTCTATTGTAACTAAGGATTTTCATCTGATCCGTATTGTACTCAGTTTACAAAGTGATTAATAAAGCAATATGTTCAAAGTGAATGTAATAACACGACGTCGAACCACTGTAAATCGTTGTGGTCATGTTGTTGCTTCTATTTATTGCTATTTCTTTGTTACTATTCTCTATTTTCATTTTATATTCTTCATTTATTTCTCTTCAAAACTTCTTTTGGGTGTTTATGCCAATTTTGGTGCAAACACTTGTTCATGTAGTTAAAGTTAATATTATCAACAGAATTTTATACTAAAATGATTTTGAACTTTAATCTAACTCTCATTCATGTTTATGGCCAAAGATAGAAAAATGAAATTTTATTTTAAGTGGTTTTACAACCACTTTTGGATCATATTAGCATTTTAAATGTAAAGTTAGATCTAGGTAGATTATTGTATGTTTATAATGTTTAGATCGATTATTTATGTTCAATGAATATTTAAGGATGATATGCATGTTTGTATGTTTTGTTTTGATTTGGTTTGCTAATGCTTTTAGGATAGTCAAGAATCGATCATCGATTTGGGCAAAATGATGTCAAAATTGCTCGAAATGGGATTAAATTTGAAGTAGAGGATCTGAAGGAGGAGAGAAGCTTAGAGTTTATGTCGCAAGCGAATTAGAGTTGGTTTGGGTGCTTAACTAGATCTTGGTACCGACCTAAAATATGGTTGGTGGAGGAAGCTTTAGTTCAGCTTAGTTGAAAATTGCTTTGGATCGAAGAGAAGGATACTTTGAGGAAAGCTTCGAGTCAAGGAAAGATAGGGAGCTTTAGGAGTTCAGGACCCTAACATTGTTAAGTACTCAACTCGATACCAATCACTTTTGATCGGTGCCAACCACTTTCCATGGTAGAGGATTGGACCAGGGGACTTCCTGAGTTGAGATACTTTAAAAGGGAGCTCCCAGTAAGCAAAGGAAGGAAAAAAGTTAGAAGGAAGTACTTAGATAAATTCTTGGCTAAGTAATTCATATTGGTACCAACCTGATCAGGTTGGTATTGACATGAATTAGAGTAGCCAAACTTGGCTAAACTTCTAGGGATGCTCAGGCGTTCCCATAAGTCGTGATGAAGATGTTTGTTCATCCATTGACGTTCGATTGTGATGTGTAGCACAATGAAGAATGATGGCTTCAGGACTTCTATGATGGTAACTCAGCAATGATGGAGTTATTTTTGGACGATGAAGGCTCAATGTCGAGTGGAGTTGTGAGGATGATTATCCACAAGGGCAAGTTCTAGTAGAGGTGACCCATGGATAAAATGTTGAATGGTTCTATCATAGAAAGAAAGGAACATAGAATGGTTCCTTAAAGACAAATGAAAACAAGATGGGGCAAGAAAAGGGCTCGGATATATGTGCTAAGGGATCGTTAATACTTGGAGTGTTTTCTGATGTACTCATAAGCAGGGGTATTATGAGGACGCTTACCGTGTACTTGGGATGGCTACCCTAGATTGGGGGAATTAATCCATGTACCCTGGATCAGTTGAATGGATCTAGTGTCAGCTTTGGGCTGTGGGGGAGTACTCTTAAAACCAGGATTTTTCGATCAGTCCCTATTAAAGGAATTGTCGTATCGGTTATCATATAACGAGGGCACATTGAATGATGGTTAGGATTGTTTGATGGATCCTATGTTTATTATGGTTGCTTTTCTCATAGTTTGACACTCTAGAGATGTCACATAAGGTATATATTTTAGATGTGGATATCTAGACACCTGACGTCCTGCTTAGGATATTGTACACCTTTATGATGTTTGTAAAGTAGCTTATTATCAATGATATATGCTAACTCTTTATTTGCAAGGACAGGTCGGGTATTGTTCGCGTGCCCTTATTCCGTGTATATCGACTTGTATAGTATTTTAAGATTGCTCACACTAGACTGTTATCTAACTTGAGGTTCATGCTTTATTTCTTAATATCTCAGGTACTCTTAAGTGAGTAGATAGGATAGCAGGTCTAGGAGATACCTAGTGGCAATGCAAAGGACAAGTAGGTTGGAGATTTCATGTATTTTATATGTATTTGTTTTTTCTTATTCCGTAGTGCGACACTATAAAGCCTAGACAATGTTCGTTACTATATTTAGAAACGATTTGAGTACATTATTGCCTGTGTAAACTCTATTATTATACTATACAACTTTTTAAACATGTGTACTCTGATATTGTGGTTCATTTAGTTATTACCGCCCCCCCACTTAATTTATGTCTATGATGTTATTATTGTAGTTTTTTCGATCCGCTATGAAATATACGATAGGTTCTATGATTGTTCTATTCTTTTCACCCTTGGCCATCATCCTACATCGACCGAGCACCATAGCAGCTCACTATTCATTTGTATAGGGTGCCGAAGGTGTAGGGCGGTTGTCACTTTTCCAATGTCTTTTAGTGATGTAGAGGAGATCATTCTCTCTCTTCATCTCATTTGTACCTAAGTTACACCCACACTTTTACATTCATGTTCCATTCCAAATATTTGAACTATTCAAAAGAATACCTTGCTATAAGATTGCACTGAACTCTTTACAAAATTCATTTGCTCATCTCTAAAATTTTAGAATATCAAATAAGTTGCGATTTTCTTAAAAGGATCAACTGACATTTCAGTGATTAAATTACTAGGTCCGTCTTGTAGCTCTTGGCCTAGTTGTAACACCACGTAATTTGCATTGGTTATTTAATTAGTTAGTCGGTTAATTAATTAAGCTCTGAAAATGGAATTTGTGTAAACGATGGAATTTCACCATAAAGCTTGTACCATTATTTATGGCGAAATTCTGAGCAACTTTCATATTTGGTATTTTGCAATAAGAGTCCAAACGAAGAAGTTACGAATGAAAAGCGAATTCTGAACGGAAATAATTCATTTAGGAAATTAACGTTTTTTATTAATTGAATGAGGTCCACATGTTAATCCGCTTAGTGTAGCGGTCGACCTGGGGTGGTTAACTCCCATGAGGGGGCGGTCGATTTCTCTTAAAGCCGTGGCTGGGTTTTTTCTTGGCCCAATGGCCCGAATCTGCTATATTTTAATCTAACGGTTCTGGTTGATTCTAGCGCCTATAAATATAAGCCTAACCCTTCCTTCTCTTCTCATACTTTATTGAATAGAGCAATGAAGCTCTGCCATTTCTTCTTCCCCACTTTCTTTCCAAATTATAAAAATAAGATATTTATATCTATATTTATATAAATTGGAGAAGAATAGAAATCTAATAAAAAGGAGAAGAGAAGAGAATCAACTATACGCATATTTGAGGTAATTTTTATATATTTGTATCTATTTTCTCTTCCAGTCTCAAATCTCTTCTCAGATCTGTAATTCTAATGTATGTATATACCATTTTTGTACATATTTCTCAAATTAAAAAGGATTTGAAGATGGATCAATGGTTCTATTTCAGATCTAAAGATTTGGATCGCTTTTAAAATGTGAGTGGGAAATTAAATATATTGTTTATGATTTTAAATCTATTATATTGGCCTACATTTGATATTTATGTCTAAATCAATTTTATTTATGAGTTGTAAGATCAAATTAGTGTAGAATACTTTGGCTATGTATTTTTATTTTAGATCTGTCCTACAAATATGTTTACACCTATATTCTGATATCAGTTCCAAAGATTTTAAAATTTGAATGTTGTATATTATATTCTAGATTTATATTGGGTGTAAAATAGAATTTTTGGTTATTGTTTGATTTATGCTATGTGGTAGATTTTCTATATTTTAATTTGTAGGAAGAACATCCGTCTGATTTTTATAAATTTGTTTACTTTTCCACTTTTCATTCAAAATCACAGTGTTTGATCTAACAAGGGATAAGAAATTATCCATTCCTCGCAATTTCAAATTTAGTTAATCTATTCTTTTTGTGTTAAGCCAATTTATCGAAATCATAGTGGAAAATCTTCCAAAGGAATTTAATTTCAGCAGATTAAATATGGAAAGCATATTCTAGTTACATATTTATGGTTAGAATATAGTTGGTTACGAATAGGTAGTTTTGTTAAGCAGTTTATATGTATTTATAGCATTGTTAAATAAGAATGACGTTTATTCATGCATTATTTATGTATAACACTCATTAGTTAGTTTATATTTAGGGAAGCGAATAGTTAGGATTGGAGAAGGTAGTAATTCATCTTAATGGGAAATATATTAGGAACAATTTATTAATTAACCTAAATTAATATATCCTTAATGAGAAATAAAATATTAAATTAAGGGTTATAATTAACAGAGACAAATGGATTAACGGGACTGATAAAAATGGAATGGATATAAAAAGTTTACTACTTTGAAATTAGCAATCATACGTAGATGCCTTAAAAAATGTCCGTTAGGATTTAATAAACAAATTGACATTTATGAGCATTAAAGGGGATTTATGGGTAGATAAGTGCTTAAGGTATTGCCTTAAATAGAAAGGGAATTAGTAAGATAAGTCCAATGTCAACCTCAGATAGTATAAGTAAAGACTTGAGATGGTTAATTGGATTTAGTAGGTTGGTGATTCGAGATCAGTAGAGTCACTCGATGAAAGACTACTCTTCACTATGAAGCTACTAACAGTCGGGTGCACTTACTACTAATGTGAGATATCATTAATCCTAGGCATGATGGCTGAGAGATTGGACCTATTTTCTTAATTGAAAAGTATCGTATAGTCCAAATTTGGGATCAGGAAGCAGTGAGGGATATATATAAAAAGGTTTACTTTAGTATTAAGTGGTTATCTTAGGGCCCCCTTCCCTACTGAAAGAAGTAACCTCATGAGATTCCATATTTACAATTAAGAGTAATGATGGATATCTCAGAAAGGGTTCGATTCAGTTTTGAGATACTAAATGATTGATCTAGGGTTCGCCATTCTCCTATAAAAGAAGTGCTAATTAGCCTAATGGGATTTCCAAGCAATATCAGCAACAAAGTACCGATGAGGAGTCCGCCTTGGGGTTAGGTATTAAAATGAAAAGGCCTACTAATAAATAGGGGTCAAATGGTCAGACGCTTGCCTAGTCCTTATTAATGAGGTATTTGGGTACAGTCTCTCACATTTCTAAGACTTTGATAACAATATATAATGGTCAAAGATCTTTGTAGTTAGAACCAATAGACCAACAACGACGATGCTTGAAGTCCACCTTGGGAATAGGGCTTAATTGATGAAGTCTTCCTCGATTGAGGTCATAAATGGAAAAGTCTTCCTATTTCTCTTTTAAAAGTATTATGCGGTGATAGTAGAAGCCCGCTTCATATTTAGGTGTAATAAGTGGCAAATGGGTAAGGAAGCATTAGGTGGTTGATATGGTTGGTCAGTGTTTTGTACCTTAGGAATGGGTAGGGAAGTAATTGTGTGTGCAATGCAAGCTTAGATTAGAATTTCTATCCTTAATAGACATAACACCAATCAGTATACATTTAAGTTATGGATAGTTTATAAATTTTTCAATCACCAGAACGTTGTTCTGGCCCTCTCCTCATTGCAACTCACAGGATTGATTTAGAGGAATAGGTTATTAGAGCTGGATGTGTTTAGTTGTTGGAGAAGTCTTCTTTTCACTCATGCTCGATGCTGATGTGGAAATTTTCTATCCAAGGAATACCATTAATTCCATGGTAGTAGTCATAATAAGTATTTTTATCCTATTATTGTTTCTGCTGTAAGTTTAGATTTCTATCAATCTTTAATAATGACCATGCTTATTTGCAGGTACCGAATCCAACGATATGTGCTTTGATGTACTTGGGTTTCAATTTTTGTTGAAATTTAGGTTCATTAAGGTACGGGTGGTTACACTAGCACTACATCTAACACAACAAGATCCCTACTATAACCAACCATGTTAAGTGCATGATCTAGCATTAATACATTATACTTTACTTGCTCATTTCGAATGAACAAATCCAATCAAGGTTATGTATAGTAAAAATCTCAATTGTTCACCCTATAACATTTATATGTAATCGAATACGGATCAAATATCTATATTCATGTATTTCTTAAGATTTCAACATATAGAAGATAATACATAGTCTTGGACAAATAAATACTTAAGTGAACAAGGTAATAATGTATTTAATAGTTGTCTGGTTAGGCTCTTGCATTGATCTTGAAGTGAAAACATGCCAAAAGACTTATTAGTAGGTTTATTTTATATTTCCGTATCAACACTAATTCAGTTCTTTTGTATATTTTAACCAATAAACATTTTATCAAATATATTATTCACACAAATTTGTTGAAGTGTTTTATTTTAGTTTCATATAGCATATATTATTACATATTATAAAGGTTAAAGGCTCCCGTTAGAATATTATATTCCTAAAAATCCTAAGAGAAATATAGAAATCTTTCAATTCCTTTAGTGGGTGTTAGGACTCGCTTGCCTTAGACTTCTGACCATGAGTTTGCTCAACCAATCATAGGCCTATAAGAGATGGATTACTCTTTATAGGTTGTATCGCATACAACTCCTAACCGTGGTCTTGGTCCTTATCATGACCTCGAGTTTGTTAGACAAATTGAGAGAGGTTATTCGCTCGTACTTACCATTTTGTGATTTTCGAAGTATAATGAATGTATGTTGAGTTTTCTCAACAAATGCATGTTGTATCTTACCACGTCTAGTCAATATACTAGACGTACTACACATGATAACTCTAGCTTGAGTTTGCTCAATAGTTATCGCCTATGTATGTAATCTACTAATCTATAAGGCATAGAGGACAATTTTATATTAAAGACTCATAATCTTTAATGTATTTATTTGAGTGATATCGATTTAAGGAATAATCTATTTTATGAAATACCCGCCCGATTCAAGTGTCGAACACATTTGAAATCATAGTATCCTATCATACGTATGTATTTATTCCAAAAATCTATTTAGGTTCTTGTAGTTCCACTTATATTATATTTATACATACACAATTATATAAGTTTAACTTATTTATAACTATTATAATTTAACTAACTTACATAAAATTTATATGTATCTTATTAATTAAATCAAATTTAATTAATTTTATTCTTAATAATTAAATCATACTTAATTAATTTTAATTCTTGTTAACTAAATCATATTAACCATCAAATCCTATAATTAGATCATATTTAATCAATTTAATGCATATAAATTTCTAAAATTTTAAATTATTCTTCTTGCGCTATTTAAGATAAATTATTAATCATAACATTTATAGTTTACTTATATATACAAATCAATATATGTACATATTTGATTAATTGATTTTAACTTGATTTTATGTAATAAATTCAATTACTTAACTAAAAAATTTAATTAAGTATTTAAATTAATTAAAAAATTTGTATAATTCATCTTAAACAAATAGATATATAACTATAGTAATTAAAGTGACATACATATATCAATATGCGTGTGTATGTGTGTATGTATATGTTTAAATAATTGACCTTTTTATTAATTATTTTATTTTCTTTAATTAATAAAATTAATTAAATGTATAAATTAAAAATCAATTATGTTAGTTTCTCAAAAGAACTTTGAAATTTTTTAAATTTGTTTTATAAGATTTGTAAAATTTCCTTTTATATTTTAAACTTCACATTTATATTTAAAATATATTTTGAATTTTAAAACTAAATTTTAAAATTAGCCCCAAGGCTTAAATAACTCTAGCCCTTACGTTTGGGTCAACCATTTGGACTTACTCCGTCCATTGGGCCAGTTTGATAGCCGAGAAGGGTAGAATACTTGGTTATTCAACCTTAAGTTTAGACATTATTGTTCTAGACACTAATCAGATAAGTGTGTCTAGTTAGTTGGCCCTAAATGCTGAACAATTAGACTACATAGACCATTTGAGGTTTAATACCATTGTTGGAACTAAGCAGGCCTACAATGGGTAAAATTACTAAATTTAAAAGGAATCCTTATTTAGATCATAATATGCCTATGAAGTCTAATGGTTTTTACTCAATCCAATCTAGTTAATGTAAGTAAATCAAATTTTATTTAGTCTTCCTTATTTATTTAATTGATGTAAATTATTAATTAATGTTAATACAAGTTAGGCATATCAATATGTACTCTTATGTGTATAATGTGCAGCATACCAATGTATATAAGTAAAGTATACATATATAAATATTAGGATTTACCTCTGTAACATATGCATTCATCATTTACATACCCCTTGGTTGTCTTAAAACATCTTTTAAATACACTTACAAATATTTGTACAAATTTGAAATTTACTAACATATTAAATATAATAAACTTTTAATATTTGATTAGGTTTTGACAAAGTCAATAAATTTTAAATTAAAATCAATATTCAAAATATCTAATTTTGAATTGGTAAATTATTTTAATTCAAACTTAAATCTATAAAATTAGCTGAAATATCTTATAATTAATTAAAAAGTTTATATTTTATATTAATTTTACTATTGTTGAATACATACATCATACATACATACATACATATATATGAATACACAGACAATTTGAAATTGCATAAAATAATTAAAATATGTATTTTTTAATAAAATAAATATATTAAAATTATATACACACACATATATATTTCATTTATCCATGAAATCTTTTTAATAAAAGAAAAATCTGAAAACATATATTATTATTCTAAATCAAATAAATATCTACATATATATATATGAATATACACATTATTTAAAATAATTAAATATAAATATATTATTATTATTTTAAATAGATTCCATAAAAATATTTTTTTTAAAGTGTGAACTTTATACATACATACATACATATAATATTATAAATAATTTTTAATACAAAACACAGATATATATATATATATATATGATTTACAATTAATAAACATTAATTTTAAATTATTAAAAATTCAACATTAATAATTAAAATGATATTTATAAAATATATTACTCATTTCCTAACTGGAATATAATATTTCCAATTTTATATAAAGATCTAAACCTCAAAATAAATTAAGTTCAATTTGATTTAATAACAAATAATAAAGGAGACAACGATAAGGAGACAAAATCGTTTTATAATATAATTATCACATGATGTATATGACATAAATGTAATGGGCACTATAACTAAGAGGTTTCCTTTAATTGCATGTCGATTAGAGAGACCACCAAGATTCGGCTTGAATCGATCACTAGATGTTGCTACGATCAAGTGTATTGTTGGGTTTACTTTGATTTGTTGTGAATGGGCTATTAAAATTTCAATAATGGGTGGAGATGGTGATAATCCTAATTGGGCTAGAGAGTATAGAAATCAAGGAGAAAATATTGATAATGTAGGTTTATTTAAATAGAGAAAGGGAAGAAGACAAATTCTCCTTCTTATGCTCTTTCTCCCTTTTACCAGTACTAGATCTAGATCCGGAATTCAAACCACCTCTCTCTTTTTCAACATATGGTCGGCCATATCAAGGGCCTATATGGGCTCACAAAACCATAACTGCATTGAGAGACAACTATTTAAATTGTATTTAAATGCATATCAATATCATATATTGATACGTACACATATATAACTTTTATATACACATCCAATTAATTATTTATGGCATCCAAAAAATTACTAATAGCACCCAGCATATAAAATAATTAATTAATGTTTTAGAAATATAAATTAATTTATTAATTTATAAAAAAAATTAAATCAATTAAATCATGCGGTGTTTAGGAAAATCCACTAATACAGTTGCACGACTCCAAGTTATAGATTCAGTCACCAATTAATATCGAACAATTCGAATATTAACATTCATAAGTAATCTTAGCTAGTGGTGTGATAGTTTAGCCGAATTTATCGCTTTTACATCTTTATTGGTAAAATCCAATTTTACAATTTTAGCAGTACCTTCTAGTAATAATTATTTACACCAATTCTCTTCATCAACATTATATTACTTTAAGACTTATGGAACTTAGTATTAATCAAGATACCAATATCATCCACGTTTAACTTGGTTAGTCCATAAGAAAAATCCTTAGTTCAATAATGACATTTATTATTAACTGTATTACTCTGATCGGAGGATTTGACTTTAAGTTGACTATAATTGATTGTAATACCAACCTTATATAACCGAGGAGGCAAATTCTCTATTGAATATTGTTTCACTAGTTCTTCAACTCATACCCAACTATAGTCGCTCGATGGTTGCCTTGCCATAATTTAACCATAATAACAGTGGAGTATCCATATAGAAGCTCAACAATATTCTTAAGTTGAGAGAATCGTGTAGAATTGTCATTTTGGGATTTCTTCTTTGACCTGATTATTATTAACCAATGGGAATCTCTTAGGTGAGTCATTCCATGGTTATCCAATAACTATCTCTATGTAACCCTTTGGCGCCCCAGCAGACATGAGTAATACACTACAATATATTTGGAGAGCATTACGTACTCTAATCTCAATTGATATATCGATATCTTTTCTCAAAACATCTTACCAGGAATATTTAAAATATTATGTCATTTTAGACTGTGATAATTTTCTTGTGATTATAACTCTTTGTAATTATTATCACATAACAAATGATTTATAAATACATCATAATATAACAAGTACATAATAGATATAAACTGCTTTATTATGAATAAGGTTGGTTATATAGATAGGTATATGTAACAAATTATATATTTTCCCCTAAGGCATACACATAACTCCCTTAGTTTGATCTAAAACTCTCGAATGTAGCTAGTTATAATGATGAAATAAATGGTCCATAATAGGTGTTTGAATGGAGCTTCGCATTTTGTGCACCAATATAGTAATGATGAAAATAGTGGAAGCATACCATATGACACTTATTAATGGATGCATCAAGTTATGAAAGATTGTTTTCGTACATACTAAACATTAGTTATGAAATAATAAGAATTTCAATATTGACCAAATATAGATATTGTTTTATTTTAGTTTGAATATTTATTATAAATTAAACCTATTATATTAATGGTATTTGTTTCCATAACAATGATGATGCGTTAGCTATGGAAAATGCATAGGTATCTAAAATTTTCTAAAATTATTTTACAATTATAGACTATGCCATATTTTTGAGAAATAATTCTTTAATCGTATGATTATATATCTTATGGTACTCGTGAATTATTTGTCAAAATATTGAGAAAAAAGCACCCATTTAGTTGGAGTGTCAAAAGAGATAATGAGCCCTTGGGATTGGTACATATGAATGTATGCAGTCCAAGGTCTGTTGATGCCAAAACTGATCCATTTACTTTATTAAATCCATCGATGAATTATAACAAAAATAAACATGTGCATATTATACACAAGTAGTATATCTATGATAAGTTTGATGGAATTTAAGATGGAAGAAGATAATATAACATATAAAGGAAACAAAATAATTCGATTTGACTGAATTTGAGAGCATATCGTAAATAGTTCAAAATTCTACCTATAAATAATAAAATTTAGTCCCAAGGTTACTCCTCCGTGGGACACAGAATGATGTATCAACAAGGACTAATCATATTATGTTGGACAAAGTACAATTGATAATGAGTGAAACTGAGTAAATTCTTTCTATAATGATATATTCTTTAAATCAAGTATAAATTTGATTTCATCTAAAGCGTTGTTTATAAAGTCATATAAGATATGAACTAACATGAAACCACTATATGCCCTAGATCAAGGAGTTGATAAGTTGTGTGAGTCAAGAGACTGCATATAAAATTCACTCGTGACGGATCTTGTATAACTGCTCCAAAAGGGTTTAGGATCAACCAACAATGGTCAACTAATTCATTTTATAAGAACAAGTTTCATGAACTTAAAATTGAATCAGGTTTATGTAAGAATTGGATATTATCCAATGACACTAACATGGAAACTAATTATATAAGATGAAATGAAATTAACTAAGTCTAAAATGGATTTTATAACAACCCATGTTTTTATGTTAATTAATTAAAATAGAAATTAATTAATAAATAATAAATAGAGAAAAATGGAATTTTTTCAAATGTTAAAATTTGGTTAAGAAATTTGCAAAATCGTGCTCGTGGAAATTTTCTGATTAATTTTCATAAATAAACGTTTCCGATCGGAATTCAAACGAAAAGGTTATCAACATTTGAATTTTTGTAGCCAAATATATATATATATATATAATTAAGTAAATAATCTGAAATTAATTAACGATTAATTAATGCCGTTAAACTTAACTGTTACTTTACATGTAAGAATTATAAAAAGGGATAAGATAACATTGATTAACGTTAATTGGATATTAAAGGTAAGAAATCAACGTAATAAGAGAACGCACCAAATCCCCCAAACCAGCACTACCCTAGTCGACCGTGGTGATGTATAGGTCGACTACGAATGGTCGACCTAGGGGCTTTAACAGTCGACCCCTTACTTTTTGAACGTGGCGGTGAGATTTGACCATGTGACCCAGATCTAATACAATTCCATCCGATGGTTAGCGCCAATTTAAACCTCAATAAATCAGGACCTAGAGTTTCACTTCCAACTCATTATTTTGCTAATGCGCATGGAAGCTCTACTATTCTCCTTTCCCCTTCAAAATTTCGAAATTTTAACGACCCAGACTCGACCTTTGAAAATCGGCACCGAATACATCACCCGTATTCGAATGCCGCAGATTCAAACGTTGAGTCTGGTTTGCCGGAGCTTATAACAACATTAGGTGAATACAACATAGTAGAAATAGAATAAATAATTTTATTGATACATAACATTTGATACAACAAAGAATCAAATGAAATGCTCAACACTATATCAAAGATAGATACACAGCGGAAAATCATAGCAGCAGTAGCGGAACACAGCATCTTCAATATGGTCTTCCAGAGAGAAAGAAAATCCAATAAATTGCACTTCCAATGCCAAAGCTCCAAAGACTCCAATCCAATTAGCTCGATACACCATCAAGCTAAAGCGAAACATAATGCGATCACCAAAATTCAAAGACTTCGAAGATTATCGAATCTACATCTACTATCTGACTATCTGAAAGCCTGACTCTAGGCTGCTCGTATAGGAAATTGTGGGCATAACAGAGTTTAGAAAGGGAACAAAAAACTCCAGGTCAGTCATGGGACTGGTGTGAGAAACCAAAATTATTTGTTTAATAAAATAACAAACAAAAAGGAACAAAAAGAAATCCATAATGCTTTCTTGAAAAACGAAACTACCATAAGGCCTCCCGGCACACACATAATGCAATCACACACTTGGGGGAGATTTCTCCTTATGATAGTCAAACATGCTTGATATGTAAAATTCTTTTGATATTATTATTAGTGCATAGTTCAGAAAACATTTTGAAAGTATAATATTAATCTTAGCTAGCATAGGTACCTTTATATTATGCGTGTTATAGCTACCATATAAGAATGGCAGGTTATACAACTGAAATCATAAGGGCTCGTATTGTTTTGTTTGGATTTCCAACAAATGGTCAGGCTAAGGAACTTCCTCACTAGATGGGTACTCCTTTGGAGGGATGCCCTGAGAACCTAACCAGCTCTCTGCCAACATAAGCCCGGGTTACCTCAGTAACTTGGTAACTACTGACACGAGTATGCCATCCCCCGGTTGTCACCGACCTTTATCCGAGCGCTCAAAACCAACAAATTCCAACAACCACATAAGTCAAATATCCGGGCTCCATACCATGATATCACTTTTTATCCAGAACGAAATGCATATACCTTAAAGGGCGCGACCCTTATAACCTTGCCGCATTCTTCCTGTTTCGACCATTTCCGGGTTATGAGGTTCGATGAAGTCACATCTTCAAAGCTACGCTTTTCACAAAAGCCATACTTCGATCAACAAATGATCAGCGGCACTTCGTATGCCAAATTACCAAATTGGGAATATATCATTAGTAATCATCAATTACGTAACCTCTGAGCTCGTACGTCTTAGAGAAGGTTGTTAAGCTAAGAGAATAAATTCTCTGCACCAAAAAGAAATGTATTTGATAGAAACTAGCTTTCCATCTCAAAGTGTAACGTCAGACATACATCCATACAAGTCCATCCTGGTTCTGAATAGAATAGAAGGCACTTCAAAAGAAGCCCTTGCAAATCCGGGTATTCATAATCCCGATCGGACTCCCCATCACATATGGAGATCTCTATACTGGAGCAACTCAATGTAGAGTCATTCTGTAACAACCCGCATATTTTACGATTGTATATTTAAATGTTTTATTTAAATATAGCATTGTTAGTCGGATTTAAGTCCGAAATGTCACTTTTTGCAAACAGTCGAATTAGGACTCAAGACCCCTTGCATTGAGTCTAAAATGGTATTTGCGACCTTTTTGAGTATAAACATCGATATGTTTGGAGTTGAGTGGAATTTTGATATTTTCATTTAGGGCTTTGGGTTTGGGTTTCAGCCCACTAACCTAACAAATAACCCAACTCCACTCCTCTTCATTCATTCCACTCCTCATTTCCTAACACTCTCAAGCTAAGGTAAAAATGGGGGAAGAGAAAAGAAATTAGAAATTCCTAAGCCTAATTCTCTTAGGAATTATCAAGTTCAAGCTAGAAATCAAGGAGAAGCCAAGGTAAGCATCATTTTCATCTTCTTCATCTTAATACCTCTTTAATTTTCAGAAATTCCTATAACCTAACTTAGGAAAAACTTCATCTTTGATAATAGATACAAGATTCTAGAGGTGGTGTTGAGGAGAGATCAATCTTTGCTTGTTCTTGAGCTTCTCATTTGTTGTTTGGGGGTTAAAAGGTGAGTTTTTGAACTCACCTCTACGTCTATAAATTTCATTGTTGTTAGATATGAATTCCTAACATCATCCATGTTCATTTGCTTTGATTTGAATTGATTTGGTGAATATTCCAATTTTGGTGTTTTGATGTCAAAAATCTTTAAAATCCTATCTTTGATGTTTGAACATGTTTTTGGGTTGTGTCGAAGATCCTATAAGACTCTGGGTTGTCGCTTGGCATAAATCCCTAGTCTCCGTTGCTCGTTCGATCGCCTCCGGTTAGAATTTTGCCCTTCTTTAGGGCTGGGCTGAAAATACTGCAAATGACAGTTCAGTCGACTGAACTGTAAGGTCAGTCGACTGAACCTAGATACCAAAATTTTCTAGGCATAGAGTCAGTCGACTGACCATACAGTTCAGTCGACTGAACCTGAAACTGAAAGTTTTTGGGCATAGAGTAAGTCGGCTGACCACACAGTTCGGTCGACTGAATCTGCTTATCTCAGCCAAATTTGACGTTTTGCGTGGATTTCCAATTTTAAATCAATTCTCATTGATTCGATTAGTTGTTATCACTTCTGTTGGCTTTCATAATTTCTTTTTTCGGATTTTTGGGAATATCCATTTTGATGGATTTGGTATCGATTTCTATGGATTTGATTCACGTCTTCGTATGTTAATTTTAGCGATTGATTGTTTCTACAATCATTTCTGTGATTTATCACTTTGAAATACAAAGGTTTCTATACTAGTAGTAAATATTCAAACTGTTTCATCAAAATATTTCAACATTTACGTTCAATATCAAACTCGCTTTTCAAACCGATTTCTAATCTATTAGTATATACAAACCTTTTCCTCATTCGTTCGAGAAATCAAATTAAACGACTTAGCAAAACAAGTGCTATGAAACACTTGCGTTTACTTTGTCCTTTAATTCTTAGACTCATTCGATTGAAACACTTGTGATAATTTTCGAGTGGGAATCTAAAATTTGTTCGTAAATATTTAAGTTAAGCCGGTCGTTATAGGACATGAAGCTAAACTCATTTATTTACTAGCTTAGTGTAATCGACGCTTCTCGATGATCGACGATAATCATTTTGTGATTTAGACTAGCGATGTGCGATGCCTCTTTGTTTATGTAGGGGAATAAACCCCGTTTGTGGAGTTTCGGCTCAAAATCGACGGGGTAGCGACCCATGGTCTTCAGGCCGTTTGTGGAGCGTCGGCTTAAAATTGGTGGTTAGCAACCATAGAATAGCGTTCCGTTTGTGATGCATGTGTTGGTGAATTTTCGTGCTCCGTTTGTGATAGGACTCCCCCTTTGTATTTTCTGGATTTCTAATTGATGATTTCTAGAATTTGTGTTTCACCAATTTTTTTGATTTACATTGATAAGTTTTATCAATATTTGTGGTTTGGTGAATATGTTAAAGAATATGAAATTCTTTTTGGTGTTTGAATATATTCGAGATATTATATGATTTTTGTTGTTATCTAATGATACTTGTCACAGTATGACATTATTGTTATCATACGTTTCTGACAAATCTCGTATCCTATCTAATTTTATATGATATTTATAGCTAGACTGATCTATTTATTATTTTCTTCTTAAATAATACTCGGGTCAGACCGAGTTGTTATGGTGATTCCACTTGACTTCTTAGCAGGGACTAGCTTTTGGATTTTGGCTAACAACTCTAGTTTTGTAGTTTATGTTATTATACATTCAAGATAGAGACTCCTTAATGTATACATATTCTTTTGTCGAGCACTTGTACCTATTCTTTTGTGATGTAGTGGAACTTGTATGATCACTACTTTGATGTACACTTTTATATGATATATTCATATTTGTTTTCGCCTTAGTGATATGAATATCTATGACTAATTTGTGTTATTCTTATTGTATATTTGTTTCCGAAGTCCACATAGTCACTGTGTAGTAGCTTTGAGTTTGTACTTGACATGCCAGATTTTCTCTTGAAATGAAATGCATGTAATATTATCTGACATATCGGTACTCGCACAAAGCAACTACACGGATAGTCGCTCCTCAACAACCTTATTCTTCGTGCTAATCGATGGCATTACCCCGTAGTGTCCTTGGCTAGCGTGAGTATAGAGGTGGGGCATGACAGCTTAGTATCAGGGCCAAACTTTGGAACAATATAGAATATTATAGCAAGGATCATTGTCCTAAGTCTCTCTTAGGAATCGTGCCTTAGGATTAAATTCGAATCATTGGACCCGTTCTATCCTATTTTCTTTTATGATGCCTGGTTTTATCAATCATGATTGTTTGATATTCATCTTGTGAATAACCTTTTTCTTCTTCTTTCTTTCTTTCTTAAAGAAGAGAAACAGTTAGACCAAGCCGTCCCAACATCGGTCAATCCAGTGCTACTCCTCAAGATGACGTATTTATATCTGCCCAACAACTTCTAGATCTTGTAGAGAATGCTCAAGCTGTCGGACCCATTCCAGAGCCTACTCACCCTAAATCTGGGTTTGCACGCTTATGCACTGATTATACCAATTTCAGTGGAAAGACATTCAAGGGTTCCGAAAGCATTATAGAAGTCCAAGCTTGGTTTAGAACATGTGATCGCATCTTTTCTCCCATGAATCTTATTGATCTACATCGTGTCCAAGTGGCTTCTAGTATGCTCCAAGAGAAACCATTAGATTGGTATGAGCTTTTGGTTTCTGAGATTATCGAAGCGGATCTTACATGGAAGCAATTTCAGGAAAGATTCAAGTAAAAGTTTGTGCCAGAAGCTAAAAAAGTAGCTTTGGCCTGACGTTTTATTGACCTTGTTCAAGGTGAATCTTCAGTTACGGATTACGTCGCATCCTTTAAATCCCTCTCTAAATATGGGGTCAAGTACATTAATACCCTATTGAAGAAAAATCAGAGGTTTATTTACGGGTTGAATAAGAACCTCAAAAATCCATTACTCCTGAAATTAGAAGTTTCTTTCGACCAGCTTGTTGATATCGCTCTTCGACTTGAAGAGGCCGATAAAGAAAGTGATGTTGAAGTTATGGATGACAAACAGAACTTCAACAATAAGAAGAAGAGGCCTATTAAGTTCAACCCTAATTCCAACAAGAAAGGGAAACAAGCAACATCGGTAGCAAAGACTCCTACCTCTAGTTGTGGGCAATGCTACAATTGTGGCTCTAAGGACCATTATGCCAATAAGTGTTCGAAGCCCCTTAATTGTCGTTATTGCAAAAGTTCAGGTTATTGTATATCTTCATGTCCCAAACTTCAAAGAAAGAACGAGGGAAAGCTAAATGTTATGCAAGCCCCTAGTGACACTTCTCATGGTCAAGGTATTTCTCATTCTATCATTGATGGCATTATTATGTTTCGTGATCATCCTATTCGAGTTCTTTTTGATACGGGTGCATCCCATTCTTGTGTATCAAAAGAGATTGTCGATACTTTTTCTTTAAATGTTATAGGCTTGATGACTTCTTTGAGAATTGCGAATTCGGTTGGTGGATCCGCAACACTGAGTTTACTTTGCGAAGATGTCGAGATTATTTTTTGTGATTATGCATTCCGAGCATGTAATGCGTTATTTAGATTTCAAAATGATTTTGGGAATGGATTGGCTTAACCATTATAAAGCCCATATCCTATGTCCTGAGAGGACTATGCATATTCGACATCATCAATCTGTTAAGCAGATTTCTATTATTCTTAGAGATTCGGATTCCAATTTGGAAGCATCCTTATATTCCCTAAACCCTCATGATGACGATAATGATGACAAGGAAGATGTCATTTCCCTCATTCACGTTGTTCGTGAATTTCGCGACATATTTGAGCCCTTCTTAGGATTACCCCATAAGCGAGCAATCGAGTTCAGAATTAATCTAAACCCTGGAGCTCTACCTATAACTCGTCCTCTTTATCGTATGTCCAATAAAGAAAATGAGGAGATGCGTAAACAATTGTCCGAATTGAAAGTAGAACGGTTTATTCGTTCAAGTTCCTCTCCTTGGGGAGCTTCGGCTATTTTTGTGAAGAAATCTGATGGTACACTTAGAATTTGCGTTGACAATCGCAAGCTTGATGATCTAACCATCAAGAATAAATATCCCTTACCTCAGATTGATGATCTGTTCGATGAATTTAGTGGTGCTAAAGCATTTTCACAGTTAGACTTAGCAACCGGTTTTCATCAGCTTTGTATTGCAGAGGATTGCATTCCTTTGACATCGTTCCATAATCGTTATGGATCTTATGAATGGCTTGTTATGCCACTTGGTTTAACGAATGCTCCAACTTATTTCGTTGACCTTATGAATCGAGTTTTCAAAGACTTCCTCTATCGATTTGTTCTCATCTTTATAGATGATATTCTTATTTATTCTAAAACCGAGGAAGAGCATGAAAAGAATCTTCGGATTGTGTTGGAAACTCCTAGGAGCAATCAATTGAAAGAAAATTTTTCTAGGTGCCACTTTTGGCAATCTCGTGTGAAATTTCTCGATCATATTATTTCTGAATCCAGAATTTTCATAGATCCTTCAAAGATCGAAGTGATTCAAAATTGGAAGAGACCGGAGAGTGTGACAGAAATTCGTAGCTTTCTTGGATTAACAGGTTATTACCGTGGGTTCATAAAAGACTTTTCTAAAATTTCCGTACCACTTACTAGTTTGACAAAGAAGGGAGTTAAGTAAGTTTGGTCAGACAAATGTGAAGCTTCTTTTCAAAGATTAAAAGAACTCTTTTCTGATGCTCCTATTCTTGTGATTCCCGAAGGGAACCAAGACTTTATTGTTTATACTGATGCCAGTCGTGTTGGTTTGGGAGCCGTTCTCATGCAATGGGAACGTGTTATTGCTTATGCTTCTAGGCGATTAAAGCCTGCCAAGGCTAGATATGCCACTCATGATTTATAGCTCGTGGCTATTGTTTTCGCTCTTAGAATTTGGCGTCATTATCTTTTGGGAGAGAAATTTGTTCTCTATACCGATCATAAATCTTCGAAGTATTTATTTTCTCAAAAGGAACTTAATTTGTGTCAACAATGTTGGCTCGAGTTCCTTGCATCTTATGATCTTGATATTCTTTATACTCTCGGAAAGGGAAATCGTGTTGTCGATGCCCTTAGTCGCAAGCAACAAGCGGTTGTTTCTATGATGTTATCCGAATGGAATGAACTTGAGATTTTTTCCACTTGTGAGATTCGAGGTCGTGAATCTGATTCATGTTCATCTCTTGTTCTATGTAGCCTTGAGGCTCATCCTTCTCTTTTAGACCGCATTCTTGATGCTTAAAAGCATGATCTCGAATTGGCTCATCTTTGCCAAAATTGTCGGGATAGTAATATTAATGGTTTGAAAGACTTTGAAATTGATGCTCGTGAGGGCATTCGAAAATTGGGTAGACTTATCGTGCCGAATATTGGTAATCTTCGTAAAGACATTTTAGAAGATTCTCATCATTCTAAATTTACCATTCATCCAAGTAGTAGCAAAATTTACGCGGATATGAAGCGACTTTATTATTAGGATGGAATGAAATCTGATATTGCTAACTCCATTAAGCGTTGCATAATGTGCCAACTCATTAAGGCCGAGCATCAAATGCCCGGTGGGTTATTGTAACCTTTGGACATTCCAGTTTAGAAGTGGGATCAGGTCTCCAAGGAATTTGTTGATGGTCTTCCCCGTTCTCGTTCGGGCCATGACAGTCTCTGGGTGATTGTGGATAGACTTACAAAATCCACCCATTTTATTCATGTTCGGTCTAATCGTACTGTACCTCTTTTAGCCAAACTTTATGTTAAAAAAATTATTAAATTGCATGGAGTTCCTACTTCTATTGTTAGTGATTGCGATCCATTGTTAACTAGTGGATTTTGGACGAGTCTTTAAAAAGATTTCGGAACGAAGCTTAATTTTAGCACCGCTTATTATCCTCAGTCCGATGGACAAACTGAGCGTGTGAATCAAACTCTTGACGATCTTCCTCGTGCATGTGTTCTTGGTTTTGGTGGATGTTGGAAAAATCATATTTCTCTTGTTGAGTTTTTCTATAATAATAGCTTCCAATCTAGTATTGGTGTGGCACCTTTTGAGGCACCCCATAGAGGGCCATGCCGATCTCCTTCTTGTTGGCTTGAGGCTGGTGAGAAGCTGGTTCTAGGTCCAGATTTTATTCGTGATTCCACAGAAAAGATCGACCTTATTCGCCATAGGATGACAGAAGCTCAAAGTACACAAAAATACTATGTCAATAATCGAAGAAGGAAATTTGAATTTTCTATGGGAGATTTTGTGTTTATTCGTGTTTCACCTATGAAGGGTGTTGTGCATTTCAGTCAATCGAGAAAATTAGCACCTTGATATATTGGTCCATTTCTCATCACTGAACACATTGGTTCCATGGCTTATCGCCTTTTATTACCAGCTCAATTTTCTGCTATTCATGACGTGTTTCACGTTTCTCAACTACGGAAATGCCTTAGAAATTCCGATTCTATTCTTGAGCCCGGTATTATTGAAGAAATTCAAGTGTCGCCTAATTTGACTTATGAGCAACATCCTATTCGTATCATTGCTATGGAGGTTAAACGTCTTCGTAATAAAGATGTCTCGCTTGTGAAAGTTCAATGGTCATCAAATCCTAAGGATTGCTCTTGGGAATCTAGAGAATTCATCAAATCCTAGAGGATTACTCTCTCGAGCTCCTCAAAGGTGAATTTCTTACTTCAAAATTTTCTTTTGTATTGATATGCTTTTATGGTTGTCACTCTTTGTTTTCTTCTTAATATTACGAGGATGCAGTTTCTTTAAGAAGGGGAGTATGTAACAACCCACATATTTTGCGATTGTATATTTAAATGTTTTATTTAAATATAGCATCGTTAGTCGGATTTAAGTCCGAAATATCACTTTTTTGTAAATAGTCGAATTAGGACTCGAGACCCCTTCCATTGAGTCCAAATTGGCGTTTGCGACCTTTTTGAGTATAAACTCGATATGTTTGGAGTTGAGTGGAATTTTGATATTTCAATTTAGGGCTTTGGGTATGGGTTTCGGCCCACTAACCTCACAAATAACCCAACTCCACTCCTCTTTATTCATTCCACTCCTCATTTCCTAACACTCTCAAGCTAAGGTAAACTGGAGGAAAAGAAAAGAAATTAGAAATTCCTAAGCCCTAATTCTCTTAGGAATTGTCCACTTCAAGCTAGAGATCAAGGAGAAGCCTAGGTAAGCATCCTCTTCATCTTCTCCATCTAAATCCCTCTTCAATTTTCAAAATTCATATAACTTAACTTAGGAAAAACTTCATCTTTGATAATAGATTGAAGATTCTAGATGTGTTGTTGAGGAGAGATCAATCTCTGCTTGTTCTTGTGCTCTTCTCATTTGTTGTTTGGGGGTTAAAAGGTGAGTTTCTGAACTCACATCTACGTCTATAACTTTCATTGTTGTTACGCACGAATTCCTAACATATATCCATGTTCATTTGCTTTGATTTGAATTAATTTTGTGAATATTCCAATTTTGGTGTTTTGAAGTCAAAAATATTTAATCCTATCTTTGATGTTTGAACATGTTTTTGAGGTGTGTCGTAGAGCCTATAAGGCTGGGTTGTCGCTTGGCATAAATCTCTAGTATCCGTTGCTCGTTCGATCGCCTCCGGTTAGAATTTTGCCCTTCTTTGGGGCTGGGCTGAAAATGATGCAAATGACAGTTCAGTCGACTGAACTGTAAGGTCAGTCGACTGAACCTAGAAACCGAAAGTTCCTGGGCATAGAGTCAGTCGACTGAGCATACAGTTCAGTCGACTGAACCTGGAAATCGGAAGTTTCTAGGCATGGAGTCAGTCGACTGACCACACAGTTCAGTCGACTGAATCTGCTTATCTCGGCCACATTTGCCATTTTGTGTGGATTTCCAATTTTAAATCGATTCTCGTTTATCCGATTAGTTGTTATTACTTTTGTTGGCTTTGATAATTTCTTTTTTCGGATTTTTAGGAATATTAATTTTGATGGATTCGGTATCGATTTCTATGGATTTGATTGTCTTCATATGTGAATTTTGGTGATTGATTGTTTCTACAATCATTTCTGTGATTTGTCACTTTGAAATACAAAGGTTTCTATACTAGTAGTAAATATTCATACTCTTTCATCAAAACGATTTCAACATTTACTTTCAATATCAAACTCGCTTTTAAAATCAATTTCTAATCTATTAGTATATACAAACCTTTTCCACATTCGTTCGAGAAATCCAATTAAATGACTTAGCAAAACAAGCGGTATGAAACAGTTGTGTTTACTTTGTCGGTTAATTCTTAGACTCGTTCGATTGAAACTCTTGTGATAACTTTTTGAGTGAGAATCTACAATTTGTTCGTAAATATTTAAGTTAAGTCAGTGGTTATGGGACATGAAGCTAAACTCATTTATTTACTAGCTTAGTGTAATCGACACTTCTTGATGACCGATGATGATTATTTTGTGATTTAAAGTAGTGATGTGCGATGTCTATTTGTTTATATGGGGGACTAAACCCTGTTTGTGGAGTATCGGCCCAAAATCGATGGGGGTAGCGACCCATGGTCTTCGGCCCGTTTGTGGAGCCTCGGCCCAAAATTGATGGATAGCAACCATGGAATAGCATTCCGTTTGTGACGCATGTGTTGGTGAGTTTTCATACTCCTGTTTGTGATAGTCTTCCCCTTTGTGTTTTCAAGATTTCTAATTGACGATTTCTATAATTTGTGTTTCACCAATTTTTGTGATTTACATTGATAATTTTTATCAATATTTGTTGTTTGGTGAATATGTTAAAGAATATGACATTCTTTTCGGTGTTTGAGTATATTCGAGATATTATACGATTTTTGTTGTTATCTAATGTATACTTGCCACAGTATGACATTATTGTTATCATACGTTTCTGACATATCTCGCATCCTATCTCATTTTATATGATATTTATAGCTAGACTGATCCATTTATTATTATTTTTCTTAAATAATACTTGGGCGGACCGAGGATTTATAGGTGCTTCCACTTGACTTCTTAGCAGGGACTAGCTTTTGACTTTTGGCTAACTACTCTAGTTTAGTAGTTTTTGTTATTATACATTCAAGATAGAGAGTCCTTAATGTATACATATTCTTTTGTCGAGCACTTGTACCTATTCTTTTGTGATGTGGTGGATCTTGTATGACCACTACTTTGATATATACTTTTATGTGACATATTCATATCTTTTTTCGCCTTAGTGATATGAATATCTGTGACTGATTTGTGTTATGCTTATTCTATATTTGTTTTCGAAGTCCACATAGCCACTGTGTAGTAGCTTTGATTTTGTACTTGACATGTCAGATTTCCTTTTGAAATGAAATGCATGTAATATTATATGACATATCGGTACTCACACAAAGCAACTACATGGATGGTCGCTCCTCAACAGCCTTATTCTTCGTGCTAATCGACGGCATTACCCCGTAGTGTCCTTGGCTAGCGTGAGTATAGAGGTGGGGCGTGACACATTCGACATGTAATCCTATCGTTCTCGAAAACACCCGGTCTTCACCACCATCTTCAATTGCTATCTATTTCGTCGTATCACTATTCGGAATGGGTTATATGACATAAAGTCCTCTCCCGGCTAAATCAAATAATGAGCGCTTATTTTAAAAACATATGGATATATTGGGATCTTAGTTAAGTCACAACATTAAGCCCAAAACATTTCCTTTGAATGGTTTAAACAAATTTCCACTTCAAATCTTTTACACGAAAGATACACCTTTAAGATCCTCTTCAATTTGAACAAAGTTCACCAATCTTTAACAAAGATTCATTTATAGCTTTCAAAAATATTTTCAATTTGATTCACCGATAACTTGAAATCCTTTCAACAAAACTAGAAATCCTTTCATAATACGAAAGCTGTTATCATTTGAAAACAAATGCTTTTCACTTCGAGTACTCAAGATATAGCCTTTCAAAGTATACATTGAAATATCAGCGAACTACCCTATTCTCGGCAAGTTCTATTTGAATTAAATTAAAATTCCTAAAACAATTTATTTAAAATGGTTTTAAATTCATATATATACATATATATATATATATATATATATTATATAACTTGTATAACCCTTTCAAACCATAATTTCCAAAACAATTTCAAAACTTAAATAAGATATATTATATTCAAACTCAAATTTTAATTTCAAAACTTCCTTTTCAAAAGCTTTTCATATTCAACTCAATTTCTCTTCCAAACCCATTTGGATTCAAAATTCAACTTTTAAACAAAATAATATTTAAATTCAAAATATTTATGACATAACCGATTTCCCGTGAAATCCATATTTGTGTGTGTGTGGTGTAGTCCAGGGGTTTTACACACAACAATAAAATATCACAACCATTATTAATTCAAGCACAACAATATCGATAAGCGGTATAATCCAATAACGCTTATCTTTCATTCACAGTTAAATAAGTAAATTTATCACAGATAAATAATCATAGTTCATAGCTCAATTCAAAGCAATCATATCAAAGAACATCACACATCAGGGATATCAAACAATTTAAGGCATTCAATAGAATCCAATCATCCATAAGCAAATCAATTAATCACCTGATTATAATTAATTTAAATCACAATAATCACTTACTACTCCTGGTTAATCAACATTAATTAATTACAAACGTTTTATTTTTATTTTAATTAATGAAATTAATTAATCAACCTTAATTATCCATCTTAATTAATTATCCTTAATTAATTAGTTATCCCTTAACAAATCACATAAATTAATTAACCTTTAATAATAAATTAACTAACCTTTAATTATTAATTAACCAACGTTAATTAATAAATCAATCAACTTTTAATCATTAAATAATTAACCTTTAATTATTTGATTATTCCTTAATTAATTAACCTTTAATTACAAATTATCTTTTAATTACTTACATTAAGTAATTAACCTTTAATCACTTAATTAATCAACCTTTAATCTTTAATTAAATATCCTTAATTACTTTCATTAAGTAATTATCTTAAAGTAATTAATTACCCTTAATTACTTCACATTAATTAACCTTAATTAATTAATTATCCTTTAATATAATTACACATAGTAATTATCCCTTAATTATACAAAGTAATTATCCCTTAATTACATTAAGTAATTAACATTTGGGTAATCACATTAAGTAATTAACTTTTAATTACTTACATTAATAAATCAACCTTTGATTAATCACATAAAGTACCAATCCTTTGATTAATCACATTTAGTTATTATCCATTAATTACTTACACTAAATAATTACACTTTATTAATTATATTAATTAATTATCCCTTTAATTAATTACATCAATTAAATTAATTACATCAATTAATTAACCTTTAATTAATTACAGTAATTAATTACATTAATTTATTCCTATTAATTAATCACTTTAATTAATGGCATTAAGTAATTTACTATCCTTTAATTACTTATATTAATTAAACTTTAATTAATCACATTAATTAATTATCCATAAATTAATCACATTAATTAATTAATCGCATATTTTAATTATCCTTTAGGTACTTAAGTAAGATAACCTTTAATTAATCACATTACTTGATTATCCTTTAATTAATCACCTTAATTAATTAATCAATTAATTATTCCTTCAATTTTTTACCTCAATTAATTAAAGAAAAAAATATTTTTGGAAAACAATTAGAGATTGAATAAGAAATTAACCTAATATATTTACCTTAATCACTTCCTAATTCCATCATTTTATTTTTTGAAACAATTATATCTTTTAATAATTAACGTTATATAATTATTACAAAGACCACATCAATTACAATTAAATCTTTTAAAATTTAACTTTTGAAACCTGTTTTAAAATCTTATTAAATATATTTACTTTGAACTTGGTCAATTCCTTTTTATTTTAAGCTTTGAAAACTTATTTCATATAACCTTTTAAACCTGGTTCAAGTTTCTTTTAAACATTTAAAACCTTACTTCAGATTTTAAAACCTGTACATAATTAACTTTTTGAATTTTAAAACCTGTTATAATTTAAGACTTGGTATCTAACTAAACAAGCCCGAGACCACTTCGAGCCAGAGCCCATCCTTTCCCGAGAAATCTTCTTCTTCTACTACTTTTCCTTTTCTTTCTAACTTTGTTTAGTTATAACATTCATGAATGACTACAGCTTGCAGGCACTGAGGTAGACCAGAGCATGGTGAACATAAGTGAAACCGAACATATGTACTCCAGTCAAGCAATAGGACCACTCATGCACACGTACAAGAAACATAACAACACTCAAACATGTATTTAAACATGGACCCAAACATTATGACACAAGACAAAAGCAACCGGGTTCAAGTAAAGAGCAACAAGAGAAATACACAATGCAAATGGACAGGTACATATACATCAAGAAAATAGTGTCTTGTACAATCAGAATGGACACAGGACCTGTCAAGTATAATGAACATGCAGTGACCAATTTAAACCACAAAAGTACCACATAAGGACTGCAGCCAGACTAGAAAAACAATAACGCAAATAACTAGACTTGAGAAAATGCTCATGGACATAGCAACAGGGCAAACAACAATCATATATACAAATTAATCAGGTGCTAGTTGAGATCCAAGGGATTTACACATAGTTCAGTGATACACAACAAAGGCTAAAGCATAGTAGAAGTATCAGGTCGTAGACAGTTGTGTGTTAGTTTCAAAACTAACAAGTAAATTTGGCAATCCTAAATCAGTATCCAAATCAAGAGTCAAAGTAACATATCTAAACAATATATCTGGATTTAACAGGTTAAAGGTTTTTTTATAAAGCTGGTTTACTCAAAGTGTTTTAAGAGAACAGAGGAGCAGAGCTTTGAAGTTTGGAAAATGATCATGAATATTCTGATCTGTAGCTTTGAAATTGACATTTGGTCTGAAACTTGAAACTGGAATTTGAAACTGCAGAATGCTTTAGTTTGGATTTGAACCCACTTTATGTTTGAGTTGAATTTAGATCCTTCAATTTCTTTCAGGTTTGTTTTGCACTAATACTTTTCTGGTTTTGTTTTGATTTTGTTGAGTTGATCTTGCTTATTTGATTTTCACTTGCTTCAGGTTGAAGATTGAAGCTTGATTTTATTTCTGGTTTTAGTTTACAGGATTTTGGTTTTATCTTGAAAATGAATAAAAGAAGAAATTTTGAGAAGTGAAGATAGCCTGGTTTTCTTTCTAACACTATACTAAAAAATTAAATTTTTAAAGAAACCAAAAATTACCACTTGTAATTGCAAAACTTATACATATTGATACATGTTATTATAATTTTACACTTTTTAAATACAAGTATTTTTATGTTTAAACCCTTGATTTATCAATTACTTATATTTTTATAAATTATGTATTATATTTTCTTAAATGTTCATATACTCTTTTATATATATATATATATATATATATATATATATATATATATACACACACAAATTTAGTTCATGTGTATTAAAACAAAGAATATTAAATCTTATTTAATCTTAAACTCAAGCTATTATATTTTTTTAACTTAATAATTAACTATCTTAAGTTTTTTGAAAATGTATGTTTAACATTAAATAGCTTTTGAAAAATTATTATATCAAATTCAAAATATAACTTCCAAATCAAAATGCATATCCAATAAAATTAGAAACAAATTTTTATTATTTTAAATTATAGTGTTTTCAAATCTAATACATTTATAAGATATTTATTTTTGAATTCAAACCCACACTTTAATTACAATCAATTTATATACATATATATATAAACAAGCAAATATCTTATTTAATTTGGAAAAAATTCAATTTAATTCATAATTTAATTCAAAAATTTATATCAATTACCAATTTATATTTGGCTTAAAACCAGGATCATTACAGATTCCCCCATTAAGAAAATTTCATCCCCGAAATTTGCTAGACAGGGAGACAACAAAAGAACAGATGAACACACAAAGATAGAGAAATGAACTATCAGATCAAAGTGACATATTTATTCTACATTTAGTTTACCAAATCAGAATATCATCAATAAATATGAGAAAGAACTCATTCGATGCTTTATGAAATTTCGGGTCATCAGTCTATGAAATATGCAGGGGCATTGGTTAGTTCGAAGGGTGTAACTAACTATTCATAGAATATATTATGACCCCCAAAGAACAGAAAAATGTACGGATACAGTCTAATTTAACTTCATATTTTATTAACCAATTCATTTTAAATAGAATTTCAAATTTATTAAAGTTTAAAAACAAAAAGCTGATAGAGAACTGATGAATAGAATACAAAATAAGAAATTATCTATAACGATTCGTAGGGCCACCACCACACCAAAGCTTCTTCTTGTAGCTGTCAGGAAACCATCAAAGAATTTGATATTGGATGATGATCAAAAGAGATTAATAGAGAAAGTTGTTCCTAGTTATGGCAGGGTATCGACATTTGTAGTGTTACTCCCCTATCCCCTATCTCATCCTCTTTCTTGCACTCATACTTACGATCAGTGAATAGTAAGTGTGAATAGTAAGAGAACTTACTGAGGCATACGGATGGATATCTTAGGGATATACTCATTCTAGGGTAATTGTAACCCTATCTTCAATGAATCACCTAATGTGTTATACTCCTGAGCTAAAGTTGTTACTCAACCTTCAGCTCTGATACCAAATTTAACGACCCAGACTCGACCTTCGAAAATCGACACCAAATACATCACACGTATCCGAATGCCATAGATTCAAACGTTGAGTCTGGTTCGTCGGAGCTTATAACAACATTAGGTGAATACAACACAGCGGAAACATAATGAATAATTTTATTGATACACAACATTTTATACAACAATGATACAAATGAAATGATCAACACTGTATCAGAGATAGATACACATCGGGAAAACAAAGCAGCAGCAGCAGCGGAATATAACATCTTCAATATGATCTTCAAGAAAGAAAGAAAATCCAACAATTTCACTTCCAATGCCAAAGCTCCAAAGACTCCAATCCAATTAGCTCGAACCACCATCAAGCTGAAGTGAAACACAATGCGATCGCCAAAATCCAAAGTCTTCGAAGATTATCGAATCAACATCTACTATCTGACTATCTGAAAACCTGACTCTAGGCTGCCCGTATGGAAAATTGTAGGTAGCCAGATTTTAGAAAGGGAACAATAAACTCTAGGCCAGTCATGGGATTGGTATGAGCAAACAAAAATAGTTGTTTAAACAAAAACAAACAGTAAGAAATAAAAATAAATCCGCACTGCTCTTTTGGAAAATGAAACTACCATAAGGCCTCCCGGCACACACACAATGTAATCGCACACTTGGGGAGATTTCTCCTTATGATAGTCAAACATGCTTGATACGTAAAATCCTTTTGATATTATTATTAATGCATAGTCCAGAAAACATTTTGAAAGTATAATATTAATCTTAGGTAGCATAGGTACCATTATATTATGCCTGCTAGATACCATTTAAGAATGGCAGGTTATACAACTAAAATCGTAAGGGATCGTATTGTTTTGTTTGGATTTCCAACAAATGGTCAGGCTAAGGAACTTCCTCACCGATTGGGCACGTCTCTGGAGGGACGCCCCGAGAACCTAACCGGCTCTCTGCCAATACAAGGCCAGGTTACCTCTGTAACTAGGTAACCACTGACACGAGTATGTCATTCCCAGGTCGTCACCGACCTTTATCCGAGCGCTCAAAACCAACAAATTCCAACAACCACATAAGTTAAATATCTGGGCACCATACCATGATATCACTTTTTATCCAGAAGGAAATGCACATACCCTAAAGGGCATGACCCTCATAACCTTCCGCATTCTTCCTGTTTCGACCATTTTCGGGTTGTGAGGTTCGACGAAGTCTCGTCCACAAAGCTACGCTTTTCACAAAAGCCATGCTTCGATCAACAAATGATCAGCAGCACTTAGTATGCCATATTACCGAGTTGGGAATATATCACTAGTAACCATCAACTACATAACCTCTGAGCTCGTACGTCTCTGAGAAGGGTGTTAAGCTAAAAGAATAAATTCTCTACCACCAAACATAAATGTATTTGATAGAAACCAACTCTACATCTCAAAGTGTAACGTCTGACATACATCCATACAAGTCCATCCTGGGTCCGAATGGAACCGAAGGCACTTTAAAAGAAGCCCTTGCAAATTCGGGTATTCACAATCCCGGTAGGACTCCCCATCACATATGGCGATTTCTATACCGGAGCAACTCTGTGCAGAGTCATTCGACAGGTAACTCAAAAACACTCGGTCTTCACCACCGTCTTCAATTGCTATCCATTTCGTCGTATCACTATTCGAAATGGGTTATATGACAATAAGTCCTCTCCCGGTTAAACCGAATAATGAGCGCTTATTTTAGAAACATATGGATATATTGGGATCTTAGTTAAGTCACAACTTTAAGCCGAAAACCTTTCCTTTTGAATGGTTTAAACAAATTTCCACTTTCAAATCTTTTATACAAAAGATACACCTTTAAGATGCTCTTCAATTTGAAACAAACTTCACCAATCTTTTACAAAGATTTATTTATAGCTTTTAAAACTATTTTCAATTTGATTCACCAATAACTTGAAAACCTTTCAACAAAACTGGGAATCCTTTCGAAAGATGTTATCATTTGAAAACAAATGCTTTTCACTTCAGGAAAATCTGATTAAATTTACTCAAAATATAGCATTTCAAAGTATACATTGAAATATCAGCGAACTGCCGTATCTCGGCAAGTTCTATTTGAATTAAATTAAAATTCCTAAAACAATTTATTTAAAATGGTTTTAAATTCATATATACATACATACATATATATATATATATTGTATAACTTTGTATAACCCTTTCAAACTATAATTTCCAAAATAATTTCAAAACAAAAATAAGATATGTCATATTCAAACTCAAATTTTAATTTCAAAACTTACTTTTCAAAAGCTTTTCATATTCAACTCAATTTCACTTCCAAACCCATTTGGATTCAAAATTCAAATTTTAAACAAAATAATATTTAAGTTCAAAATATTTGTGACTTAACTGATTTCCCGTGAAATCCATATTTGTGTGTGTGTGGTGTAGTCTAGGGGTTTTACACATAACAATAAAATATCACAACCATTATCAATTCAAGCACAACAATATCGATAAGCCGTACAATCCTATAACGCTTATCTTTCATTCACAGTTAACAAGTAAATTTATCATAAATAAATAAATCATAGTTCACAGATTAATTCAAATCAATCATATCATAGAACATCACACATCAGGGATATCAAACAATTTAAGGCATTCAATAGAATCCAATCATCCATAAGCAAATCAATAATCACCTGATTATAATTAATTTAAACCAGCTTGATTACTTACTACTCCTAGTTAATCAACATTAATTAATTACAAACCTTTTATTTTTATTTTTATTGATGAAATTAATTAATCAACCTTAATTATCCATCTTAATTAATTATCCTTAATTAATTAATTATCCCTTAATAAATCACATAAATTAATTAACCTTTAATAGTAAGTTAATTAACCTTTAATTGTTAATTAACCAACCTTAATTAATAAGTCAATCAACTTTTAATCATTAAATAATTAACCTTTAATTATTTAATTATTCTTTAATTAATTAACCTTTAGTTACAAATTATCTTTTAATTACTTACATTAAGTAATTAACCTTTAATCACTTGATTAATCAACCTTTAATCATTAATTAATTATCCATAAGTAATTATCTTAAAGTAATTAATTACCCTTAATTACTTCAAATTAATTAACCTTAATTGATTAATTATCCTTTAATATAATTACACAAAGTAATTATCCCTTAATTACATTAAGTAATTAACATTTCGGTAATCACATTGAGTAATTAACCTTTAATTACTTACATTAATAAATCAACCTTTGATTAATCACATAAAGTACTAATCCTTTAATTAATCACATCCAGTGATTATCCATTAATTACTTACACTAAGTAATTACACTTTATTAACTATATTAATTAATTATCCCTTTAATTAATTACATCAATTAATTAACCTTTAATTAATTACAGTAATTAATTACATTAATTTATTCCTATTAATTAATCACTTTAATTAATGACATTAAGTAATTTACTATCCTTTAATTACTTATATTAAACTTTAATTAGTCACATTAATTAGTTATCCATAAATTAATCACATTAATTAATTAATCACATATTTTAATTAGTCTTTAAGAAACTAAGTAAGCAAACCTTTAATTAATCACATTACTTGATTATCCTTTAATTAATCACCTTAATTAATTAACCAATTAATCAATCCTCTAATTTTCTACCTTAACTAATTAAAGAAAAAAAAATTGGAAAAAAAATTACAGATTGAATAAGAAATTAACCTAATATATTTACGTTAATCACTTCCTAATTCCATCATTTCATTTTTTGAAACAATTAGATCTTTTAATAATTAACCTTATATAATTATTACAAAGATCACATCAATTAAAATTAATTCTTTTAAAATTTAACTTTTGAAACTTGTTTTAAAATCTTATTAGATATATTTACTTTGAACTTGGTTAATTCCTTTTTATTTTAAGCTTTGACAACTTATTTCATATAACCTTTTAGACCTGGTTCAAGTTTCTTTTAAACATTTAAAACCTTGCTTTAGATTTTAAAACCTGTACATAATTAACTTTTTGAATTTTAAAACCTATTATAATTTAAAACTTGGTATTTAACTAAACATGCCCGAGATTATTTCGAGCCAGAGCCCATCCTTTCCGAGAAATCTTCTTCTTCTACTACTTTTCCTTTTTCTTTTTAACATTGTTTAGTTATAACATTGATGAATGACTACAACTTGCAAGCACTCAGGTAGACCAGAGCATGGTGAACATAAATGCAACCAAACATATGCACTCTGCTTAAGCAACAGAACCACTCATGCACATGTTCAAGAAACAATAGCAACACTCAAACATGTATTTAAACATTGACCCAAACATTATGACACAAGACAAGAGCTACCGGGTACAAGTAAGGAGCAACAAGAGAAATACACAACGCAAATGGACAGGTACATATACAACAAGAAAATAGCGTCTTGTACAATCGGTATGGACACAGGACCTGTCAAGTATAATGAACACGTAGTGACCAATTTAAACCATAAAAGTACCACACAAGAACTACGACCGACCAAAAAACAATAATGCAAATAACCAGACTTAAGCAAATGCTCATGGACATAGCAATAGGGAAAACAACAATCGTATATACAAAGTAATCAGGTGCTAGTTGAGATCCAAAGGATTTACACATAGTGCAGTGATACACAACAAAGGCTCAAGCATAGTAGAAGTATCAGTTTGTAGGTAGTTGTATGTTAGTTTCAAAACGAGCAAGAAAATTTGGCAGTCCAAAATCAGTATCCAAATCAAGAGTCAAAGTAACATATCTGAACAATATATGAATATTTAACAGGTTAAAGGTTTTTTTTATAAATCTGGTTTACTCACAGTGTTTTAAAAGAACAGGGGAGCAGAGCTTTGAAGTCTGGAAAAGTATCTTGAATATTTTGATCTGTAGCTTTGAAATCGACATTTGATTTTGATCTGATCTGAAACTTGAAATCGGAATTTGAAACTGCAGATTGCTTTAGTTTTGATTTGAACCCATATGCTTGAGTTGAATTTAGATCCTTGAATTGCTTTCAGGTTTGTTTTGCTTTAATACTTTTCTGGTTTTGTTTTGATTTTGTTGAGTTGATCTTACTTCTTTGATTTTCACTTGCTTCAGGTTGAAGATTGAAGTTTGATTTTATTTCTTGTTTTAGTTTATAGGCTTTTGGTTTTAGCTTGAAAATGAATGAAAGAAGAAAATTTGAGAAGTGAAGATAGCTTGGTTTTCTTTCTAACACTATATTAAAAAATTAAATTTTTAAAGAAACCAAAAATTATCACTTGTAATTGCAAAACTTACACATGTTGATACATGTTATTATAATTTTACACTTGTTAAATACAAGTATTTTTATGTTTAAACCCTTGATTTATCAATTACTCATATTTTTATAAATTATGTAATATATTTTCTTAAATGTTCATATACTCTTATGTGTATATAAATTTAGTTCATGTGTATTAAAAGAAAGAATATTAAATATTATTTAATCTTGAACTCAAGCTATTATATTTTTTAACTTAATAAATAATCATCTTAAGTGTTTTGAAAACATATGTTTAACATTAAATAGCTTTTGAAAAATTAGTATATCAAATCCAAAATATAACTTCCAAATCAAAATGCATATTTAATAAAACTAGAAACAATTTTTTATTAGTCTTAAAATATAGTGTTTTCAAATTCAATACATTTATAAGATATTTATTTTTAAAATTCAAACCCACACTTCAATTTACAATCAATTTATATATATATATATATATATATATATATATATATAAATAAACAAACAAATATCTTATTCAATTTGGAAAAAATTCAAATTAATTCACAATTTAATTCAAAAATTTATATCAATTTCCAATTTAAATTTGGCTTAAAACCAGGTTCGTTACATAAATACACGGAATTAGATCTAGATTGCATGGATGCACTTAAGAGAAGAATAGAAATGGATAGAGAACAAGAGATAGGTCCAAATCATGTTGCTGCATTGAAGGTAAACTTTAGATCTGGTTCTGATTAATAAATCTAAATATCTTTTCTCTAATTCAAGTTCTAATAGATCTATAAAAATTTTATTTGTGGATCTGAATAAGGAGTCAAAAGTGGAGAATATAGATAATAGGGTTTAGTGTAGATTCGATCTAGAGATTTGGAAGCTCTAATAAAAGATGAGTAGGAATATTACGTATTTTCATATGATACTAGACTGTATCATTGCAAACCTATTCCTGTATCCACGAATTGAATCTAAGCTGTGAATAATTCATAAATGTGAAAAGTTGAAGATATGAAACTTGCTTGTGTAAATACGCAGTGATGAGTTTTAATTCTACAATCGCGTAATGATTACTTTTATTTTTGTAATTACGTCATGACTAGATTTAATTTTATAGTTGTGAAATGATTAGATTTAATTGGTATTTTTACAATGATTGAAATGAATAAAATCATAATGAATGCGTAATGACTAGGAAGTTGTTTTTATTTCGTCGGACAAAATTAAGTTGAAATAAACTTCATTCTTTTATTTGGGGATTTTATGATTTTTTAATGCATTGGAACTTGGATTATTACTAAATTTTCGCGTATTATCGAGTATAAAATAAACAAAAGTGTGACATTTGGAATAACAAGGAATGCACATGTGAAAAAAGGACAGAGATGTATAAAATATGGAAAAGTCTTTGTTTTATGCTGTCTATTTCAAGAAAAACAAAAGGCAATTCCTTGTAATTACAAACCCCGCACAAACATCTCTTCTTTTGATAAGATATGGAAATGAACTTCATTGGCATATATTGAACAGAAGTTTAGTTCCAATATATTAAAACGTAGTAAATCCCAAAAGTTAAACATTAAGTGTTGAATAAAGTACAAATACCAATTAAAATGAAAGAAAGAGACTTTGAGAAATAGGCAAGAAAAAGAATAGAGAATGAAATGGGAATAGAAATGTTAGTTAGAATCAAGAAATGAAAAGGCAACGATATTAAAGAATTGAAAAGGAAATGGTAAATGAATTTGAAGAAAGAAAAGGTTAAACTAATAGTAAAATATGACTTGTAGTCAACTATAAGAGTTATAAAGGCAATGTAAAAAGAATATGAAAGAATGAGAACGCATAAATGCAAAACATATGTTATAAGTAGCCTTGGATATGCGTTTGAACTGGGTGTGGGTAGTTACAATTTAATATATTAATAATAGAAAGAAAATGACAATGAGAGTCACTAGAAGTGCAAAAGCATATTCAACCATAGAACCCATGGAGAGTATATGCTTGCGCATAGATGAAGGGTTACCCTTAAGTTATTTCAATGCTTGGAATGGAACCTCTGTAATTGTAGGCATCGAGCAGATCTTTTGGAGATGGCAAGACTGTATAAGCATTATAGAGTAGTCAGCTTCAAATTTGTTTAGAGAAGGGTATTGTCTTGATTGCACTAGTCAATCTAAATGGACAATGGGCAGGATCAGACTTATACAATATGTTGCGCAGGGCCGGCCGGCGTGGGTACCAAAACAAGGGGTAAGAGTTGCATATTTAGTGAGATTGCCATCGGTCCCTTGCGATCAACGGAAAGGATAGGGTTACACCTACCTAATCTTTTTCTCCTAACAGGATTGATCAATTGGGTTATGCACGACCGTTGTTGTTTGTTAATTTGTTTGATGGGGTAAGGCTTGTTAACTCGTATAGAGATTACATTGAAAACTCGAAAGGGGGTGAAGGTGCATGGGGCCAGAAATCTACGATATATAAAGCAGACCAAGGTGAAAATCCCCTAAGAATACATGACCCAATGGAGTAGAGGTCATTAGTGAGCACCATAATATTTCTTCGAGTGATACGATTATCATGATGTGGCAAGGCGATGGATCCTTATGAGGTGATGAGCAATGGATAATAGTGGGTATAGTATCTAGGTCCATTAGTGGACGATGGGATATATATTTTTGTACATAGATATAAATCTACGGGAGGTAGATGGGGATGGTTCGCACGTGGCTACGGATGTTAGTCCTTAAGATGATGGTTTTGATGACAACAACCTTAGAATAGGATTATAAAATATAAATACAAATATTATAGTTTAGAAATATGTGTATATGCAGAATTTAACCATGCAGATACCAAGAATGAAGACTGTACAGTATAGAGATTCAAGATATTAAGATTGAAAACTCATTAGCATCAAGAATATCAAGATTATCAAGAGTTCAGGATTTAAAGAATAAGTAATTTAACTAGGAATTTTGTTAAAACTCCTTGAAAAGCACTAGCATCTTAAAATCCAATTTATTCGTGGAATGGCATTCATTTTGAGCCTATTAAAGGGATGGAACCCTAAGTAAAATGGAACCTACGAAAAATCTAGTGGAACATTGTTTTGCATCCACTAACTTTTATTCAAATGATTTTACAAAATTATCTTGTTTTCAAAATGATTTTAAAACCTTCCTTTTAAAAGAATCAAAAATGTCTGTCCTGATTTTAAATACTTTTAGACTCAAAATAATCTTTTTATCCTTAGTTTTAAAACTACCTTTAAAAATAAAATTAGATTTAAATATAAAATTGTAGCAAAAATTTTGTATATATTATTCTCTATATTTACTTATGTATTTTAACTATAGACATGTATTTTTATAAAGTTTAAAATAGTTTTAATATAAGATAAAAGTTATTTTCAAAGAAAAACAAAACACCAAAATTTCCTTTGGGATGTCGACATACCCAAGTTACCCATGTTGACATAGTGTCAGTTGATTTCAAAAATTTGAATTTCAAAAGCAGTGTCTATTCGTCATATCTCTTCACAAATGGACATGGTTGTTGTTCTTCTATAAATAGGGGCTGTTTTCAACGAATTTTTAATCATATTTTTCTAGTTTTCACTCCTCTTCTTCTTCCACATCTTTTTATACATATTCGTACCATTACTTTGCCGAAATCAACATTGAATCTGACTAGATTATTTCTGGTTTGATTCTCTATCACTATCTCAACAAGATCCTCAGTACTATTCAGAGTTATAGACTTCTTTGTGATCAATTTAGCGAGAAAAGGTGTGATTATAGCCTTGAAAATCAATCAAGAGAGAAGGTGTGATTGTAGTATTGGAAATCAATTGGGTGAACTTTTGCCCAGAAAATCAAGTATCTCTACCCAGAGGATTGTGAATCTGGAGGGTGTATCTCGTAGCCTTGAAATTGAGGGTGCAATTGTAAAATTGGTTTTGAAAGGAAATCCGTACTTGTGTGCAGGACTGGATGTAGGGTAACTCCGAACCGGTATAAAATCCTATTTGTTCTTTTCTTTACTGCTTTTACTTTATATTTGCATCTGTGTTTGATTCTGTGATCATATCTATGTCTGTATATTGCATACTTCTGTGTTCAAATTAACAAAAACTCAAAAAGATTTAGTAATTTCTTTAAACACCATTCACCCCCCTCTCTAGTGTTAATCCTGGCCTTAAGATCCGTATTCTGCATTTCTCATATTTGGTATCAGAGCAAGGTTTTCAAAAGTTTCATAGCCTGAATTTTGAAATTTTTTCAAAATGGCTACCAAAACTAGTACTGCTAACACTAGTATCCATGTCACTAGTTCATTTGTAGAAGGCCAGACTACTATCAGACCACCACTTTTTAATGGTGGTAACTGTGCATATTTGGCATGTAGGATGAAAATATATTTACAATCTGTGGGATTAGATACTTAGAATATCACTCAAACTGTATATTCTGAACCTACAACTGATTTTGCACAATGGACCGCTGAGCAAAAGACTGTTGCACAAAATAATTCTAAAGCAATGAATATTCTATTTTTTTCACTTGATAGGAATGAATTTAATAGAGTGTCAATTTGTAATTCTGCATATGAAATCTGGAAAACTTTGCAAGTGACTCACGAAGGAACAAGCAAAGTTAAACAGACCAAAATTTCCATGCTCACAAATCAGTTTCAATTCTAATGAGTCTATTTCAGACATATATAGTAGATTTCAGGATATTGTGCATTCTCTAATATCCTTGGGAAAGGAATTTTCGGAAGAAGATTAAGTCAGAAAATTTTTAAGTTCTCTTACTCCAGAATGGGATCAAAAGACACTTGCGATCGAAGAGGCAAATGACATCAGTACCTTAAAGATAGAAGAATTAATTGGAAATCTAATGTCCTTTGAAGTCCAAATGATCGGGGAAAGAGAAAGCAAAGCATCTAAAAAGAAATCAATGGCATTAATGCATTAACCGATGGATCAGACTCAAACAGCGATAATAATGAAGAGATAGCCTTTATGACCGGGAATTTTCAGAAATTTCTGAAATACAAAATGATGAATAATCTCAAGAGAAACAAATATAATCTAACGACCCTGACTTGCCTTCGAAATCGACACCGAATACGACACTCATATTCAAATGCCGTAGATCCAAACGTTGAATCTGGTTCGCCGGAGCTTATAACACATCAAGTATAACAACACAGCGGAAGAAAAAGAAATGAATATCATATACAACTCTAATCAATACAATATCCAATGATATACAACAATGATCAATATGATACAAGAATGACAGAATCAATAAACAACAGCGGAAAACAGATAGCAAAAGAGATAACTCCAATATCCAACTGCAACAACATCCCATCTCCAAATGCAAAGTCTCAAAACTCCAAAGATCTCCAATCCAATAAGCGAGAACCAGCATCAATTTGTACCAAGCTAAGCAAGTCCAGTCGTCCTAACCAAATACTTCAATATCCAGAATCTCCAAAGAATACCAAAGAGAAAGCTGAAAGCTATCGAATCGATATCTATATCTACTATCTAAAAAAACACAACTCTAGACTGCCGGTGTGGAAAATAGTGGGCACCCAGAGTTTAGGAAGGGAACAATAAACTCCAGTTCAGTCATGGGACTGATATGAGCAAACAAAAAAAAAACAGTTGGTCTTTAAAACAAACAACAAGAGATTTAAAATAAATCTGTAATGCTTTTTAGAAAATGAAACTACCGTAAGGCCTCCCACCACACACACAATGAAAACGCAGAATTGGAGGAGATTTCTCCTTATGATAGTCAAATATTCTTAATACGAGAAAATTTCTTTTATATTATTATTATAAGTGCACGGTGTGGAAAATTGTTTCGAAAGTATAATATAAATCCTAGCCAGCATAGGCATTCTGAACTATGCCTACTATAGCTACCATCTAAACAGTGGTGACCACCATAAGTAAATGGGAGGTTCTACAACCAAAACCGTACAAGGCGCGTATTGAAGAATGAATTTCCAACAAATGGTCAGGCTAAGGAACTTCCTGGGCCACATGGGTACGCCTCTGGAAGGACGCCCCGAGAACCTAACCGGATCTCTGCCAACACAAGGTCGGGTAACCTCTGTAACTAGGTAACTACAGGCACGAGTATGCCATCCCCCGGTCGTAACCAACCTTTATCCCGGAATTCACCAACAACCACAAAGTAATATATTTGCAGCAACCACATAGGTGAAGTATCTGGGCTCCATACCATGATACCATCTCTATCCAGAAGGGAATGAACATACCCTCAGGGGGCGCTACCCCCAAATAACCTTGCTGCATTCTTCCTGTTTCGACCATTCCGGCTTGTGAAGTTCGACGAAGTCTCGTCCACAAAGCTACGCTTTTCACAAAAGCCATGCTTTGATCAACAAATGATCAGCAGCACTTTGTATGCCTCATTACCAAATTGGGAATGTATCACTAGTAACCATCAACTACATAACCTCTGACTCGTACGTCTCATAGAAGGGTGTTAGGCTAAGAGAATAAATCTCCGCCACCAAACAGAAATGTATTTGATAGAAACCTATTTTACGTCTCAAAGTGTATGTCAGACACACATCCGTATAAGTCTGTTCCGGTTTCGAACAGAACCGAAGGCACTTCCGAAGAAGCCCTTGCAATCCGGGAATCCACAATCCCGACCGGACTTCCCATCACTTAGGGAATCTCTATACCGTAGCTACTCGGTGCAGAGACAATCGATAGGTCATCCTATCATTCTCGCAAATACCCGGTCTTCACCACCGGTCTTCAAATGCTATCCATAACGTCGTATCATTATTCGGAATAGGTTATATGACACAAGGTCCTCTCCCGGCTATACCGAATAATGAGCGCAATATTTAAAAACATATGGATAATGGAATCTTAGTTAAGTCACAACTTATAAAATCCAAAACTTTTCTTCAAATGGTTAAACAAATTACCATTCTAAATCTTTTTAACAAAATGATTCATCTCAGAAACCTTCAATGGTTTAAACAATTTCCATACTTAAATCTTTTAAACAAAAAATTCATTTTAAAGACCCCTTTCAATCTAAAATAAGGTTCACCAATCTTTTACAAAGATTCATTCATTACTTTTCAAAACAATTCCATTTCAAATTTGATTAACTCATCCGGTCTTTGAATTAGAGACTCATTTTATAGCTTTTAAAACAATTCCTGTTTCAATCTTTTATACATAAAAGATACACCATTTAAAATTCTGTTAAATTTTAAAATAGGGTTCAACTATCTTTCACAAAGATTCAATTATAACTTTCAAAGCCATTCCATTTCAAATTTGAAATCTTTTCATCATAATTTTGGAAATTCTTTCCTTATATAAAAGCTATTATTATTTGAAAACCACTTGTTCAGTTTCGGAAAACCCGATAATATTTGCACGAGTTAAAGCCTTTAAATATAAACTTGGGTTAAATTCAAACTCTCAAAACCATACTTTTAAAATGGTTTAAAAACCCATATAAACAGATTTATTGCTTGTATAACCTTTTTTAAACCATAAATTTTAAACATAGAATTAAATTTCAAATCTTGAATTCAAACTCAAATCAAACTATTTTAAAAAATTGTGACTTAACCGATTTCCTCGTGAAATCCATATTTGTGTGTGTACGGTGTAGTCCAGGGGTTTTACCCAATAAAAGTGCCACACCGTCAATCATATCAATATCGATAAGCGGTATAACTCATAATGCTTATCTTCATTCAAAGTTTCATAGATAAAGTAAATTATCAATCACCAAGATTTCTCATTATGATTCGATGTGGGTTTCGGATAACCAACTGGAATCCGACTCCCTGTCGCATCGAAATTCTAATGTCGTTCTACGATTCAAGGGGTTTTCATATTCATACAATAGTATATTCATCACAGATATAACAGCTCAGCACAAAGCATCACATAGCATCACATCACGTATCAATCCATCACACAGCATTCAATAATAATCAACATTCTTGGATTAAGGTGAATAAACCGTGTGGTTTTTAAATCTATTACTCACATAATTACTTTCATTAGTAATCTTTAATCAATGATTAATTATCATTAACTGTAATTGACTAAGTCTTAACCACCTTCATTAATTAATCATTCCTTAATTAATTATCTAAATTAATTAACCTCTTAATTATTAATTAATTAAATCTTAATTACTTATTCCCTAATTAATTACTTAAATTAATAAACCTTTAATTATTGGTTAATTAAATCTTAATTATTATTAATTATCCTTTAATTAATTGTCCTTAATTAAATTACCTTAATTAATATTCATTCCTTATTCACCTTCATTTATTAATTGACCTTTAAGTTAATTACATAAGTAACTATCTCTTAATTACATTAAGTAATTACAAATAAACTTTTAATCATCGATTAGTCAACCTTTAAATTATTAAGTAATTAACCTTTACTTGCTTAATAAATGTTTAAGTTACAAATTTATTAACCAAACTTTAATAAATTACCCCTTATATTAAATAATTATCCTTTAATAATCTCATTAATTAATCCTTCTTTAAACAAAAACCTTTTAATCTCTTTTGTTAATAACCCATCATTGATTATTTAAGAACTTGATTAATTAAAAGATAAAACATTTTATCTTAATGAAGTAATTTACCTTATTTAAAAATCTTGTAATTAACCACCTTAACTTAAACTTTTAAGTTAATTTAAAGATTCAAAAACTCTTCATTCTTTAATTAATTACAGTGATTAATAAATTTATCCTTAATTTATTATGATTCCTTAATCACTTTCATAAATTAATTTACTTTTAATTGATTAATTATTTTCAAATTAATTACCTTTTATTAATTAATCACGTTAATTATTCTTTTAGATAAATTAACCTTTAAACACTTGATCTATAAACCCTTAAAACATTAATTGTTCATTCTTAATTACTTTCATTAAGAAATTAACTTTAAGTAATTAATTTCCTTTAATAAATAACTTAACTTAAATTTTTAAAAGTTACTTAACCATCAAATTATTCTTTATATTAATTAACTATTCTTAATATTGTAAAGTTTATTTAAAATAAACTTTTCCAAAATAAAAGTTACGTATGTTTTAAACATTTTAAAAACATAAAAACTTCGATTGGCTTTTTAATTTTCAAATCTAGTTCCCTACTCAAATTTAACGCGAGACATGATTTCACAAACCCCGGGTAATTACAACCTTTACTCGAGCAAAACTTAGGGCCTCCCCTATACTTCATCTGCTTCGAGTTGTTCATGCGAGAAGCTCGAGCACGAACCCGAGCATTTGTTTTTTTCCCCAAAGCTTCATCTTCTCCAGATACACAAAATATACGCACGCACCTGCACACGAAACCCCACCACCTCCAGCCACCATCATGATGCCTAGCAAGTCGGCAATGACGTCCTCACACCATCGAGCTACTCGGCAACCTCGATTGAATCGCCGAAACAAATCGAGCTTCCAGCTGCAACCCAGAGACCAACCCTCATCAGAAACCTCCTCGTATCGCATTGCTCCGACCACCGTAAATCACACGAACATGACTGGATCCACACCAAACTCCCCCACTTTGATTCCAACCAGACCGGACGGCTTCGATCAACGTTCGACACCACCCGAGGTCCATGATTACAGCAGCCAATTTGGGTTCTTAAACCCTAAAACCTCATCGACTAACCTTCATGAGCATCTAAAATATCATTGACTATTTTTCCAGTAAACTCCATTACTTAAACTAACTCCAACATCAACCCCAAGGCTCGATTTCCCATTGATCATTTGGAATTGACGAAAACACGATTCAGTTCAAAACCCAAATCCCACATTCAATAGCAAATTTAAAACTTAACTTTATTTACTAAAATTCATCGTTTTAAATTTCGATTCCATATGCATAATCAAATCTGGGAATCCAGATTTTCAATTTTCCTGTTTTGAACCATTTTTACCGTACATTAATACTTCTAGTTATCTCATTTATTTTTAATACTTGAAAATATTTTTAAAACTAAAATATTGATTAAGCTATCATATTTCCTTTAGATCCTAAGACTTAACAAAGATCAGAGGAAGATAATTTAATTTTCTCTTCCTTTTTAAGTTTTAAATTTTAAAACCTATACAAAGAACACGGGTTTACTTCCCTGTTTCAAAACATGCACAACATAATTTATACAGAGGCATATTCACACTCCTGCTACCCTATTTCACATACAACATCAATATTGATTACATGCAGATCAAAATGTGTGTGGGTTTAATAGTTTCTCACCTTGTATTGATGAAGACAGAGGAACAGATTTTGACTTTTGAAACTAGAAACTAGTTTTTTTTGTGAATCTGATCTATAGCTTTGATCAGCACTTGAATCTGTGCCTCATTTGTTTTGAATTTGAGAAGATGATGAAGTTGCAGTCTTTGCTTTGGAATGCTTCAGATTTTTAAATAGTTTTACTACTTTGATCTTCACATTTTCAAATTTCCAGTTTTCTTTGATGCTTGCTTTTGCTTTAGAATTTATTTTGCAGGTTTTAATCTTCTGTTTTCCAATTGTGATTTGTTTCTTTGATCTTTGTTTTAGATTTGAATTTTAAGAAGGATTCGAATTCTTTTGTTTTTTTTCTTAGGCGTAAGAACTTGAGAAAAAAATGGAAAACAGCCCGCTCTAATTTTTTTTTCTTTTGCCTTTCTTTGTTCTCTAAGAAAGTAGTTTACTTTTGCCACTTGTATCATATATTTACACTTGTATTAATGCTTGACAAAAATTTTTACAAATGTAAATTTTTATTGTAAAAATGCTTACACATGTAAGTTTTTTTTGGTATATTTATGTTTAAGTCCTTTAGTTCAATTAATTTTTAAAATTTAGTTTTAAATCCTTGCTTTAAATTAATTTACACATTTTTTTATGATTTTAAAAGTTTTTAAATCAATTTTCCTAATAAACAAATACATTTATAAATTTATAAATGTTTTCTAAATTTGTTTTAAACCCTTATTTCATAAAATTTGAAATTTGTGTTTTAAATCCTTTAATTAACTACATTTATATATATATATATATATATATATATATATGTAAATGTTTTTTACATTTTATATTCATGAATATACAACTGTTGTTTATATGTTCCAATGTTTTTAAATCTTTTTATCAAATCTAATTTTATATTCAAATCAAATTTTACATCTTAAATTCAAATTCAAAATTTAATATATAATCAATTTGTACTTATAAATGAATAAATAATCAAATACATTTTTATAAATATATCTTTATATTACATTTATCATTAATTTCTCTTAAATTCCAAATCAGATTCTATTTATAATCCATTTGATTTCAAATCAATTAATTTTATTTACAATCTTTTGATATACTTATTCGTTCAAATTTTCAAATTAATCCACAATTAAATTTCAATATATTAACATTTGAATTTCATATTCACAATTTCAAATTATATTTAAAATTAACATCTATAAACAACTAATATATCTATAAACAACTAATATTTTATAAACTACTAATATATTTTTTGAAAAACTCTATTTAATTCATAAATTAATTTCAAAAAATTAAATTAATTATCAAATTATTTTAACTAAAATTTCAGGGATGTTACATATAAGAACTCTGGAAATCAGAATGTAGTGCCAAACAATGTCAAATGTTTTCAACGGTGATGAACCAGGCCATATCAAAAGAGACTGTCCGCATCCAAATAGGGAAAATCATCCTATAAACAATGACTCTGTAAAGAAATGGAAGTGTGCATTTACTGCTACTCTAGATGACTCAGACTCGTCCTCAAGCGATGATGATCAGAAGACAGATAATTCGAATATGTGTTTCACAATAGATCAAGACTCCGACGAATTCAGAGAAATGGACTCAGAAAAAGGTACACATTTACAATACAGTTGGTTGAAACTGCATGCATAGAATTGGATGCTTAATTGATTGATTTTGAATTGGTGAGTTATTTGAATTTTAATTTTTTTAATATTATTTTATTATTATTTTTATTATTATTTTTATTAATATCATATTATTTTATGGAATATACCACAATTTTAGAATTATTACAGATATATATATACACATTAAAAATAATAAGTATATACATATATATTAGAATACTTAGAAAAATAAATCATAGAAATTCACAAGCACATGTCGACATGGTCCCTACCATGATGTCGACATGGGTACAGAATTTGAAATTCCAAATTTGAATTCAAATGGTTGAATTTCCCTCCACCTTTTCACTTCATTTAATTCCCTGAAAAGGCATCTTTTGACCAGAGAACGTGTCCTTTGAGAATCTATTTATTCACTATCTTTTATCACATCTTTTCACTCTCATTTTCAAATTCAAACTCTCTCTTCAAAACATCAAGCTCTCTACTCTCTACTCTAATGGCTTCTTCAAGCAACCTCTCCACCATGAGAATTTCCAGAAAGATAAAAGAGCAACTCTTCAATGATCCGGAGGCCATAAAAGCATACATCAATTATGCTAACTATGGAAAAGTCCATCCCGGAAAGTTTGATATATTTCAAGATTTCTCTTCGTATGAAATTGATTCTCTTTTTGCAAACAATCAATTTCTTTGTCACGACCCGTCTTCCACTATCCAGAAAGACGCATCATGAATTAAGAAATAAAGGGATAGAAAGAGAAAAGATAGAGAAGAAAGAAGAACAATATCAGAATCTCAATAGCGGAACTAATAAATTATACTAATAACATAAGTATTACATAGTATACAACCATTATCAGAGTTACATAGATTATACATCACATATTTGACAGTTATAAACACCTGTCTAGTTATTACAACACAACACAATACAGAGATACCAATCACAACGGAACACTATAAATATCTATAACGCTGAAGCCTCCTGCTCCATTGCTACTCCACAATTCGTCAAGCTAACCTGAATCACTTGGCTACTCGTAAAAATTTGAGTACCCAAGAGTTTAAGAAAAACAGAAAATAAACTCCGGGTCAGACATGGGTCTGGTGGGAGTAACAGGTTAAAGTTGCTTAACTTTTGAAAAACCTTTGAAAGAAAGGTATCGCGTAAGACTTCCCACATATAAACATGGAAAAGTTTTTACCTTACGCTAACCAAAACATTTGATAGGAAATCCGGTGATATTATAATAGGTCTAGGGTTTTCAAGTAAATAGAAAATAGCCGAAATTGTTACATCTATTAAATTCCATCTACTAGCCACAAAAGTGGGTAATACAATCAAAACCGTTGGCACTTATTGGATTTCGGATTCCATACAATGGCAGGGCTACTGGGGTACCGCCGGTCACAGTACGGGGCCTAGATCATCGTACCAGGATTACTCCCAATCCCCTGCAACATAAGGTCGGAACCATCCCTTACTGGACAGTCCCGAACAAGACAACCCTAGTAGTTGTCGTGACCAACTTCCCACACAGCCGAATAAAAAGGGACCTCTAGACAGGGGAAAATCTCGTCCTACTTGGGCATGACCCACTTAGCCTTGCTGCACCTCCCCTGTTTTAGCCATTCCCGGTTGATGAGGCTCGAGGCTACGATTACCTTTAGAGAACACATCTCTTAGAATGCTCATCATCCACCTGACGATGTTCTGAAAGCATTCAATCCATAAAAGTTCGTTTCGGGTTCGAACGAAACCGAAGGCATTATCTCGTAACACTCATTTTGGAATCACCCTCAGAGTTAACGACGATAGCCCTTGTACTCTGAATCTTCAACTTCACGACCTATCGTTAATTTGGATCGATGTGGTTTTCGGGTATCCAAATCTGGAAACACGATCCCGGTCTCAACGAATCCAAAACCTATCTTTTATGGTCCGAGTTGTTTTAAGTTTAAAACAGTTCCATTTAATTGTCTATATACACACAGATAGATAATTCACATCATCACAATAGATAATCAACATTATCATTATAAACAGATAATCCATATTATCATCACAAATAGATAATCTACATTATCATCACCAATAGATAATTCATATTATCATCACAATGCAACCAAAGCATCTATATCACACAGCATTATTTATCTCATATTTGAGATTCAAATCATTCAAGGAAATCTATATCGTCCATTCATACATAAGCAATGATTTACTTACTCACACTATAATTAATTTAAAGTAAATTAAATTAATTATTTGCATTTCTAATTAATTTGAAGTGCATTAAATTAATTACTTTGCCTTTCATTAATTTAATAAAATAAATTAATTACTTCATCATTATAAATCTTGCTTACATAACCATTAATTAATTACAAATCAATTAATTAATCATCCTCTAATTAATCACCTTAATTAATCACCATGATTAATTATTCTTTAATTACATTCAAGTAATTATATTTAATTAATTACACAAATTAATTATTCTTAATCGCATACAGTAATTAACCTTTAATTACTTCATTGATTAATTAATTATAATTAATTACATTCATCCTTAATTAATTACATTAATTAATTACACCTTTATCACTTATTATTGATTAGTTAATCTTAATTAATCCATTCTTAATTACATCATTAATTATATAAAATAATGATCCCTAATTACATTTCAATTAATTAATTAAGTAATTAACCTTAATTAAACCACAATTATTAATCACTTTTGATTAAACACATCCAGTAATTAACTACCCTTAATTACTTCATTGAGTAAATTAATTACTCCTAAATTAATTACATTTAATAATTAATTATATTTATTAACCAACCTTGATTAATCTCATTAGTAATTAATTACCCTTAATTAATTACATCACTTAATTATTTTCAAATGACTTAATTAATCAATTATTAAATTAATTACACTAAGTAATTAATTATTAATGACTTCTACTAAGTAATTATCCTTCATATTAATTACACAAAGTAATTAATCCCAAAACTCTTCCATGCTTCAATTAATTAACTCCAGAAACTACTCATCTTAATTACTTCTCTAAGTAATTATTCTTCATTAATTACATTAAGTAATTACTTATCAAACCATCCAATGATTATTCTAAATTAATTAAACCAAATTAATTAACTTAATCAAATTTATTTAATTAGTTACCTTGAGTAATTAATACCCTTAATTACTTTCATAGAGTAATCATACTTAACCAAATTCCATAAATGATTATCTAAATTAATTGATCCAATTAATTTATCAAAATTAATCACATTAATTAATTATTAAATATTCTCAAGTTAATGACCTTCATTAGCTTATCAACAATTCTTTAATTACCTTTTCTTATGTAATTAACTTAGATTATTCATTATTAATTACCAATTAATTTATCCTTAATAACCCATTAATTAATCTCTAATTATTTAATTAATTAAGTTTAACCATAACTTAATTAATCATAAATTACTTGATAAATTAATTCCTAATCATTAATTAAAATATTAACTTATCTAATTAATGATCTTATTTTCAAATTAATTAATCTTAATTAATTAACTTCAACCTTAATTAATTAATTCAAATCATATAAATAATTAAATTAACTAATTATTCTTTAATTACCCTAAATAATTTAATTTATCGCAAATCTCTAAATCTTGATTAACTTTAAGATAACACATTTTCTTATTAATGATTTAATTATCATTCACAAACACATTTGAAAACATTTTACTTTCAACTTTCAAATTTCATTTCAAATTTAAAATTTAAAATGAAAACAACTTAACTTAACAAAGTTTAAAAACCATTTACGAACTTTAAAAAATCATATGTTGAAGAAATACTCATCTTATAAAAGAACTTTAAGAATTTAAACCCAATTTACTTTTAAATTTCTTACCCTTTAAAATACATGTTAAACAATTAAGTTTTTTAAAACAATTTAATTTATAAAATTTTAATTAAATTTAAAACTAGGATACACACTCAGTTTTGAATCCAGACTTTAAATTTTAGGTTTTTAACTCTGTTTTAAAACTTGGTTTCAAATTTAAAGCTAAATTTTAATTTGAAAACATATAGGTTTCCAGAGAAACCTGTAACCACCCATATACCCGAGCCCCCTTGTATTTACTCCGTGTAAAACCCTTCATCACTTCAAGCAATTACTCGAATCACTCGAGTACATAATCCACTCAAACCAAAACATCACCTGACACAAACCACTGCACCGTGCATATGCACGGTGGCTTCGACCCTCTCTGGTCATCACCGATACCTTAAGCAAGTTGTCGATCGTCCTCAGATCCAACATCGACCATCAGAACCACAGAAACGTCACGAAATCAAAATTTAACATGCGAACCAAACCAGGAACCCACAAAACAAACCTGAAAACCTCTCGTCAACTCATCTCCGACCACCGGAGGCTTTGAAACTTCGTCTAAACTCTTGTCAATGACCAAACTATCATCTCCTCAAATATTGAAGCACTCGATCATCTACAGGAACAATGTCGATCAAAAACTGCTGCGCTAGCCAAAACTAGGTTTACAGATAAAATTCCACCGCCACTGCTTCCACAGTGATTTGCCACCACTTCACCATTTTTCCTTCACTTACCGATCACCCATCCATCACCAGAAGGAAGCCCGACCTCCAAAATTAAATAGATCACCAGAAAATTCCCCAATTTCTATTTTCTGATGAACTAAAACTGCTCATTCAAAACATAGTTAAAAATTGTGATTCTAGTTTTAAAAATCATATTTTAGTTTAGGAATTTGATTTATAATCCTGAACCTATAAATTATTATGTTTGATTTTTTACTTTTATTGAGCATGCACTGATGATTTAAATATATAGAGACGATACACAATTGTTTTTATTTAAATAAATTTTAAAACTAAAATCTATGATATAACAATCATATTTTGTTCAAGACTCAAATGCTAATTAATGTTGATTCAAGAGCAATTGATTTTTGACTAAATTATGAACCTGGAATCTAAAAACTGTAGTAACATAAAACAACAGTCTACACTCATATATTCATTCATATACAGAAGATAAACATACACAATATTATATTTATCACAGAAAACTAGCATGTAACCAAATTTATTTTAAGTTTAAAAGTTACTCACCATTTAAAGAGGCAGAGAGTTTTTGGGAAAAACAGGATTTGAAACCTAACTTGCTTTGAAATTGAAATGCTTTATTTCTTTAAAACTGCTAAGCTTTGAAAACTTTGAAATGCTTTGAATTTTTTTGCTTTGGCTCAGATTTACTTCACATATACTTGCATACATCCTTGAAAGATGGTTGCAGACTTGATTTGTTTACAGGGATTGATGCAGATTTGTTTTGAGTGTTTATAGGCTTTGATTCTTACTTATGGTTTGAATTTGGTTTCAGGCATTAGAACTTGAGTTTGGGTTTTTGAAAATGATTTCAGGTTTAAGGAGTGTTTGCATTGCTTTTGAAAAATCTGGTTTGAACTTGTAAAATGGTTACCGGGAAAACAACATTGCAGATTTGTTTTGAAAAGTGTTCAGATCTAAAACAAAAGATTTATAGGGTTTTGAAACTTTGATTTGGTTTGAGAGATTTCAGGTTTGATAAATGATTTCTGGTTTTGAAAATTTTCTGGTTTTGTTTTCATTTGAAAATGTAAAATGAAAAAAGAAGATGGAAGGGAGGAAGAATATAGATTTATATAGATTTGTTTTAAAATTAAAGAAAAACAAAATTGAAATATGACACTAGTTATCATGTTTACACTTGTCATCTATATTAATTAATTACTTAACACATGTTTTAACATGCTTAAAACTTTAACACATGTCATTATACCACTTAATATATTAACATTTGTCTTATAAGTAATTTTATGTGTTTTTATTTAATTTAAAAGTAAATAAAACTCTTTTCTTTATTTATTAAGTGCTTATTTATATATAAATTGTTTTAAAGAAACAAAACTAATTATACTTATAAATAAAAGTTTATACATATATTTTAAAATCCAAAATAATTTAAATATCTATCTTTGAATTCCAAGACTTTAAATTAAAATTCAAACCAAAGTCAAAAGTCAAATTTTAAAATCAAGTTATATATATATATATATATATATATATAACTACAAAAATTCAAATTCAAAGAACAATTCTATTTTTATTAAAAATCTATTTATTATTTATATAAAACAATACATTATATTTATTATTTAAAGATAACACATTTATCAATTTTAAATAATTTATAAAAGAGATTATAAATTACTTATTTCTTATCTTACTAAAATGACTTAATGTTTTATTTGTAAATTGTATTCTAAACTTTCATATATAATTACAAATCATATTTATCAAGTAATATTAAAAAGAAAAAAACCTAAACCCTTTATTTAAATTTAAACTTAAGCTAAGATATATTTTAAACAATTAATATTTACCTTAAGTATTTTAAATTATATAATTAATTATTTAAATAGCTTTTGAAAAGTTATATATATTAAATTAAATAATAATCTTCCAAACTATCAAATTGTACATTAAAAATAAAAAAACAAGATTTATTTATTAATTAAATTTCAAATCAAAGCTTTTTCTATTTGTAATATATACACATTATAGATAGAAAATAATTTATTAGCTTTTAAAAGATAAAATCCACTAATTAAATATTTATTTAATTAGATTATTAAATTAATTCAGATTTTAGAAACAAAGATTATCAAATCAATTAAATTATTAACATGGATTATTAAATTTATATTGCCTAAAATTCCGGGTCATCACATTCTTTGTCTTATTAATGCTTCTCAAAATGATTTCATTTGTTATCAAATTTTGTTAAAATTTTCTATGCAAATTTAAACCGTGGATTTAATATTGGAAATGATGATGAAATTTAGAGTAGTGTCAAAGGCACTAGAATTTTTTAAATTGTGATTTTTTGGGTACCATTCTCAATTGCAAGAGTACGGGAATGGATTTTTCTAGTTTTAATATTGATGAAAATGATCGTGAGATGTTTCATCACATTTTTGAAGGAAATGATGATTTTGAACTCAAAAATAGAAACTTTCGACCGAAAGCTAGAATTGTCAATCTTCTTTTACAACATACTTTGACCCCAAGATCGGGGAATTTTAACAATCCTACTTCAAAATTTTGCAAAGCACTTTTTGCTATTTTTGAAAATTATGATATTAATTGGGCGCAAGTTATTTTGGATGAACTTCGTCCCAAAACCTTGAAAAGAGTGAGCACACCTTGTATCATGGAATCTATCTCACTCGGATTTTTACTATTTTGGAGTAGATTTCAAAGGAGAAGAATTTGTTTCAAGAAAGGTTTTCAATCATTTCAATATTTCTCTTATGAAAATTCCATTTGTTTTTCAACCTTATGAGACTCTTGCCGAAAAGGAAGAGCGTTTGGCTCATGAGGAGATGGAAGAGGAAGAAGAAGGGGACAAAATGGAAATTGAAGAAGTAGAAGAAGGTGAAACATATTTGGAAAGCATTAATTATCCTCCTAATCCAACCAACAAAACCCTTCTCAAAAATCAAAAGACCATTGTTGAGAATCAATGGATTCTTAAACGATCCGTTAGCAAAGTTGGACAAAATTTCATCCAAAATGAACAAGTTTATTTCCAAAGTCAGCAAGAATCTTGGATTATCTTCATCTTCATCATCCTCTAACTAGTTCTATCTTTTAATTTCATGTTGTATTAGTTTAGTTTATTTTAATTTAAAAGTTCATGTAGTTCTTTGTGTTTAATCGTTGTATCGTGTTATCATGAAATGAAATTGAATTTCTTTTCTGTTATCTAGATTATCATATCTCCAGAATAAATGTTAGTATATTATATAAATATATATACACACAATTATTCACAAAATCAAAATAAGCCATCAAAATTAACTATACCATGTCGACATCCCTTCTATGACCTTGTCGACATGTACTGGTTAGAAATGACATTTCATTTTGAATTTGAAATTTGAATAACTACCTTATGTCTATTCATTTCAAACGAATTTCTACACCTATAAATACCTATTTCTTCCTGAATTCATTAATCAATATTATTTCTTATCTACTTTGTCTCTCATTCTTCTCACAAACTAAAAAATGGCCAATCCAATTCATTATTTATCCGAGAATCTTGAAGAGACTCTTAATTCTTTCACGAATATTCTTTCGTTCATTCTTCGAAACCAGCGACACTTAGAGTTGAGTCAAATGCAAATGATTAAAGAGCAAGAAAGGCATTTCGATGTAATACGATGGATGATTTCCTCCCTGCATAAGGATGATAACGAAGCACGTCCTTTAGTCTCTCTCGCTAATGATAATGAAAATTGGGATGCCATTAAAGCAGACCTTGTATTTGGTGAAAAAGGATGGGTGGAAGTTCCTCGTAATGTTTGATTTGATTGGTTTGTTTGATTTGAATTGTTTGATTTCATTTGATTTGATTTGAATTGATTTGATTTTGATTGATATTTGGTGTGAAAAACATGTATAAATATGCATTGATATTTATATGATCTTTAATTAGTTATCATGTCTATCAGTGTAATTATCTCTTAGTCTATCTATTATATACTTCATTGTATAGTTTATTAATGCAGGTACTTTACTCCAAGAATGAGGGGGAGTTATATAGTTTGGAGTTAGTTTTCGTTGATGACAAAGGGGGAGAAATATAAAGTAGGATAGTTAGGCATAGACTAAGGGGGTTATTAGGATAGAACTAATATTTTATAAACAAAGATTGTCATCATCAAAAAGGAGGAGATTGTTAGTCCTTAAGATGATGGTTTTGATGACAACAACCTTAGAATAGGATTATAAAATAAAAATAATAACATTATAGTTTAGAAATATATGTATATGTAGGATTTAACCATGCAGGTACTAAGAATAAAGACTGTATAGTATAGAGATTCAAGATATCAAGATTGAAGACTAATGAGTATCAGGAATATCAAGATTATCAAGTGTTCAAGATTTCAAGAATAAGCAATTTAATTAGGAATTTTGTTAAAACTCCAAGAAAAGTACTGGCATCTTAAAATTCAATTTATACGTGGAATGGAATCCACTTCGAGCCTGTTAAAGGGATGGACCCCTATTAAGATGGAACCTATGAAAAATCTAGTGGAACATTATTTTGTATCCGCTAACTTTTATTCAAATGATTTTGCAAAATTATCTTGTTTTCAAAATGATTTTAAAACCTTCCTTTTAAAAGAATAAAAAACATCTATCCTGATTTTAAATACTTTTAGCCTCAAAATAATCTTTAATTTCAAAATCAAATTATCCTTAGTTTTAAAACTATCTTTAAAAGTAAAATTAGATTTAAATATAAAATTATAGTAAAATTTGATATATATTATTCTCTACATTTACTTATGTATTTTAACTATAGACAGGTATATTTATAAAGTTTAAAATAGTTTTAATATGAGATAAAAGTTATTTTCAAAGAAAAACAAAACACCAAAATATCCGTTGGGATGTCGACATACCCAAGTTACCCACGTCGACATAGTGTCTTCAGAAATTTGATGTAACGACCCAGAATTTTTAGAAATTAAAATTTTAATATTTACTTAATTTTAGATATTTATAAGTGAAATTTATAAGTCAAATAAATTTAATTTGAATTACTGGATTTAATTGGATAATTAAATTGATAATTTAATATGTTAAATTATGGAAATAATTGAAAATTGAGTTAAATATGATTGAAAATGATTTGTAAAATTTTATTTTATCATATGGGAGTTAGAAAGATATTTTAGAACTTTTAAAATCGAATTAAAAGTTAATTTGTGAAAATTGAATATTTTAATATTAAAACCGACTAGTGAAAATAGCCAATTTTTGAACAGTCTCAGAATTGAACGAAACTAGTTCCATTGGATCCGTAATAGTTAGTTATTACTGGATTTCAATTTTCGTGTCAACCGGAGTTATCGTTTGATCGTGGCAGCTCGAAACGCATCGAATTATTTTTAATTTTAATTTGGCGAGTTAAAATAGCCATTTTTCAAAAAGTCTCGGATTTCGACGAAACCAGTTTCATCGGATCCGTAATGTGATATTATTGTAAGGTTTCAAATTTCAAGTCAATTGGATTTACCGTTTGTCCGGTACAAATTAAAACGCCTAGAAAATCGATTAAATCGGTTAAATTTAAATTGAGCGTTTATAGCCATAACTCGCACAGATGTCCGAATTAGCTTTCGAAACCTGTTCCATTGTGTCTGGAACGCGGGGTAAACCCTAGAAACGCTGGTTACGGCGCGTAAATCGGAGTTCGGAATTTCCGAATGAATAGTGTTCGAAAATTTCTCTATAAATACACCTTAAAAATCAAAAAAAAAAATCAAAAAAAGAAAAACCCTAATTCAACGTTGCAGCCGCCACTTTCTAAATGAATGGCCGACATCTTCCACCGTTTCCCCTTAATTATCTCCTCATCCACTCCCCGTTAGGCTTCGATTTCAACTAGCAAAACGTAGAGGGTGGAGAGACGAAGACATCCAACGGTAGAGATCTAAAATGGCGGAGTGTGGAGCGCTGAAATCACTCGCGTTTGTCGCGCGTTCATGCACGAAGAACGAAGCGCTGGGGAGGCCGAGTTGCATCAGGTTGGAGCCGAAGGTGTCTCGAGTGAAGGGCTTTCGAATGGTGGTGGTTTGATGGGATCTAGACGTCGGTAGGTGGTGCGGCCATCGAAATTTGGGCGCGTGCGTATGGGTTGTTACTCGCGTGAAATTTGGACGTCGGTAGGTTTAAATTTTATAATTAAAGTTGTAAATTATATTAAATGAATTCGTGTACAAACTTGTAAAATCAATATCTTTTTCATACGAGGTCGAAAAAATGCGAAACCAGTTGCGTTGGAATCGTATGGACGAGCACTACGCGATGGAATTGGATTGGAGTCGTTTGGTGTTAGTGAGAATTTTGGGTAAAATTAAACGTCCGTTTAATTTTATTCGAAATAAATCGCTAAAACGAAATTGAAATCAAGGTGAGAACTTCTCACTCAATCGAATCAGTTTCGATTTTATTTTAAATAGTTAGATTTAAAATATTTGAATGCATGTTTGAATGATGATTGTTGTCTATTGATTGTTAAAATAGACATTATACGCCGTTAGTAAGCGGATGTTATTTATTAAAAACATATACCGCGAATATTTCATAAACAGTGAAATTGGTATTATATATAATAGCAATATATATATATTGGCATATGTATATATTGGAGTTATTGATTTCCCGCATTTTTTGTTTAGCGGATGAGACCCTATTACGCCGTATATTAAGCGGATAATATTTAAATCCCATATACCGCAATAATTTCGTACTGGAGCGAAATTGGTATTGTGCTAATGTTTTTGGATGCAGGAAAACAGGTTGGAGGGATCCAACAGGATTCCTCAACAGTATTTATTTGATTTCAGATATTTTGATATTTGATGGATTATCATATTGATATATGACATCGTTGTTGTCGTGATTGACTATTTGGTATGTAGCATCATTAGACCAAATCTGGAATTTTAAAATGATTTATAAAGTGATTTTTGAAAATATACTATATGTTTGGAATTTGATCTATTTTATATAAATAAACGTTATAATTTTTAAAGTTATAAAAATTATGATTTTTGAGAAATATAGTTAAAAACTGATTTTTGAGAATATGATGCTAATGATTTTATAAAATAGTTTAATCGGGATTTTTAGAATTTATTGTAAAAAAGTTAAATATAGGATTTATAAAATTTAATTATTTTATGAATCAAAATGGTGAAATAATAAAGGAGATTAAAGACGTTTTAAAGAATAATATAAATTAATTTATATTAAGAGATTTATAAATGGATATTTATAAATTGAAATATTGACATTATAAAACGAGTTTTTATAAGTGTTTGAATGAAGTGAAAATGAATTTCATTAAAAAATGAAATTTATAGAATTTAAATGGTGAAGTTATAAATGAAATTTATAAATAGTAAGATTTATAAATTTTGTAAAATTATTAAAGAATATATTTGGATGAATAATTGAATCTTATAAGTTAGAAGGTTTATAATTATGAAGTTCAAAGAAACGATTTTGTAAAATAATCGTTTTATGAGCATTTAACTTATGATATGAATCTTTGGTTTATAATTGAGTTATAAAGTGATTGGGTTGATAAAGGAATTTATAAAAGGAAGTTGTTATAAAATAATTAGAAATGGAATTTAGAAAACGTTGTTTTATAAATTCGCAAATGACTTATTTTGATAAGTAAATTGTTGAAACCTATAAATGAAGTTATATTCACGTTTTTGACAGTGAATAACCCTTTGAAATAAAATGAATGGAAATGATGATATTTGTTAACGTAGTATATTCACGTTTTTGAATAGTGAATAATATGTTAAAGAAACTGTTTTGAATGTGATGTTTTAAACAGAATTAAAACAAGTTAACGATGTTTTAAATGCATTGAGATTCGAATCCATAGATTTCAACATTTATTGTTGAAATAGACGTTTTCGAGAAATAAAAGGAAATAGTGGACTATAACACTGTTGTTATAGTAAATGATTTCCTCAAGGAAATGTTTTGTATAGTATTGGGATTTATATATCTATTTTAATTTCGAATCCCTATACTAGTGATTTTGGGACGTCGTAACGATGTTTTACGCAATATTCGTTTTGGCCCAAATAAATATGTTAAGAGAATGATTTCCTTAAAGAATGAAATATATACTTAATTTCGATTTAAGTATATTGAATATTTTCTAAGTGTTGAAAATAAATAAAATTTGTGAATTACTTATGAATAAGTAAGTATGGAAATGTTTTCCAATATAAAGTGAATATTTTGAGAATTTATCTTTTTAAAGATAAATTGAAATGAATAATTGAAATCGTATATTCATAGATATTTTGGATTATAAATTCACTAAGGAATTTATAAAAGGAAGTGGAACTTGTTTAAAAATAAATATTGATTTATTTTTGAAGTGTGAAAATAATATATCTTGTAAAGATATTTTGGAAAATAAATAATTGGAAAATTATCGAAAACTGGTGATGTGTGCATGTCCATTGATAGTTCAATAACCGACTATCAATTTTTCCCTTTGAATGGCTATTTTGATGTGATTTGTTTGAATTTGAATGCCACACTTATTTTTGAATAAGCGCTCACTATTCGGGTTAACCGGGAAAGGACCATGGGGTCGTATAACCCATTCCGAATATGTGATATGTCGTTATGAATTGCATTGAAGATCGGTGTTGAAGACCCGGTATTTGCGAGAGCGATAGGATGACCTGTCGATTGTCTCTGCACTGAGTTGCAACGGTATAGAGACTCCCTAAGTGATGGGAAATCCGATCAGGATTGTGAATATCCGGATTGCAAGGACTTCTTTGTAAGTGCCTTCGGTTTTGTTCGAGCCCGGAACAGAGTTGTATGGATTGTATGTCTGACATTACAAATTGAGATGTAAAGCCGATTTCTTTCAAATATATTTCTGTTGGTGGCGGAGAATTTATTCTTTTAGCTTAACACCCTTCTCTGAGACGTACGAGCTCAGAGGTTATATAGTTGAATGTTATCAGCGATATATTCCCAATTTGGTAATGTGACATGCTGAGTGTTGCTGTGAAATGATCATTGTGTTGATTATTTGTGATAGGATCGTTTATTTGATCGTCTATCCTGGTGATCATTTCTATGATCATTTGTTGACCCAAAGCATGGCTTTTGTATAAAGTATGTTTTTGTGGACGTGACTTTGTCGAGCCTCACACCCCGTGAATGGTCGAAACAGGAAAGAAGCAGCAAGGTTATGAGGGGTAGCGCCCTTTAGGATGTGTGCATTTCCTTCTGGAAAGGGGTGGTATCATGGTATGGAGCCCAGATACTTACTCATGTTGAAAACACTTTGTTATGATTGTGTGAATTGATTTCGAGCGCTCGGTGAAAAGGTCCCAAAGGACCGGGGGATGGCATATTCGGTCAGTTGTTACTCAGTTAGGGGTAACCCGGCCTTGTGTTGGTAGAGATCCGGTTTGGTTCTCGGGGATGTCCATCCAGAGGCATTCTCATGTGGCAATGGGAAGATCCTTGGCCTGATCATTCGTTGGAAATCCAAAGAAACAATACGTGACTTGTACGGTATTAGTTGTAGAACCTATCATTCACTTATGGTGGCGCCCCACTGTTTGGATGGTAGCTATAGTAGGCATAGTTCGAAATGTCTATGTTGGCTAAGATTTATATTCTACTTTCGAAATGAATTTTTCCTACACTATACACTAATAATAATATCAAATGTTATTTTAAATGTGTATCAAGCATCTTTGACTATCATAAGGAGAAATCTCCTCCGATTCTGCGTTTGCATTGTGTGTGTGTGCGGGAGGCCTTATGGTAGTCTCATTTTTAAAAGCATTGCGAATTGATTTAAAAATATTCCTCTATTTTGATTTTAAAGATAAATAAACTGTTTTGAGTTCTCACACCAGTCACATGACTGACTCGGAGTTTATTGTTTTCCTTCCTAAACTCTGGGTGCCCACCAATTTCCACACGGGCAGTCAAGAGTTAAGGTTTATCAGGATATTCTGGATATTCTGGAGTTGCTGGAGGCAAGCTGGATGGCATGGCGTATTACTAGTTTATATAGTATTTCTTTTTCCGCTGCACTGTTTGATGTTGTTGTTGTTGTACACTCTGATGTTATGATGTAATTAAAATGTGATGTAATGTAATAACTGATATAGTTCTTTGTTTAAAGATTATTCATTTATTATTATATGTTGTTCCGCTGCGAATTGTGAGATTTTGATGTTGTTCTGTTGTTTCCTGTTCCATTCTATTCTCTTTTTCTTCTATTTTAAAATGTTCTATGTTTTCTCTGTTTTCTTCTGTTCCGTTTCATCTTCTATTTTTCTTTCCCCTCCATTTTCTGTGTTCTCTATTCTCTCTTTCTTCTATTTTAAAAATTTCTATTTTCTGTTTTCTTTTCCCTCTATTTTTCTATCTTCTTCTGTTTTTTTTCTTTTCTTAAATTTCTTTTTCTTTAAAACCCTAACTATTCGGTTTTTCGGCAACGAAAAATCGAAAACGTTACATTTGAATTTCAAAAAAAGTGTTTATTCATTATATCTCTTCATGAATGGACATAGCTGTTGTTCTTCTATAAATAGGGGCTGTTTTCAACGAATTTTTAATCATATTTTTTCTAGTTTTCACTCCTCTTCTTCTTTCACATTTCTTTATACACATTCTTACCATTACTTTGCCGAAATCAACATTGAATCTTACTAGATCATTTATGGTTTGATTCTCTATCACTATCTCAACAAGATCCTCAGTGCTATTCAGAGTTATAGACTTCTTTGTAATCAATTTAGCGAGAAAAGGTGTAATTGTAGCCTTGGAAATCAATCAAGCGAGAAAAGGTGTGATTGTAGCCTTGGAAATCAATTGGGTGAACTTGTTGCCCGGAAAATCAAGTATCTCTACCCAGAGGATTGTGAATCTAGAGGGTGTACCTCGTGGCCTTAAAATCGAGGGTGTAATTGTACAATTGCTTTTGAAAGGAAATCTGTACTTTGTGTGCGGGACTGGATGTAGGGTAACTCCAAACCAGTATATAATCCAGTGTGTTCTTTCCTTTATAGCTTTTACTTTATATTTGCATCTGTGTTTGATTTGTGATCATATCTGTGTCTGAATATTGCATACAACTGTGTTCAAATTAACAAAATCTCAAAAAGATTTAGTAATTTCTTTAAACTATTCACCCCCTTCCTCTAGTGTTAATCCTAGCCTTAAGATCTGTATTCCGCATTTCTCACAATGGAGTCCTAACAACTAATGAAAAAATCTAACATAACAAGAAATGGTGAATAATCGGGATAAGCTAATGTTGTGCATAAGATGTATAATTTACCACTCACTAGAACGCTGTTCTGACCCCCTCTTCATTACATCCATAGGATTTAGAAGGGCAGGTACCAGTATTGTTTGGAGTAATTGTATGGGTAAGGTACTTGACATTTGAGATATAAATTCTAGGTCAGTTATTATTATGATCTGTTATATTTACTTATTTCTGCTACGAGTTGTTACCATTAGTGCTTTGATATAATTTCTCTTCTACAGGATAACAAACCTACAATCTGTATTTTAGTGGACCTGGGTTTCGAATTTACAAAAAATCTTGGCCTATTGGATTACAGGTTATTACATTTGGTCTCAGAGCATAGGTTAGTCTATTACTGAACGATCAAGAAATGTAAAGTGAACGTATTTGTATTTTGTCTATAAACATAAATCTAGTATACATTATGTAGCGACATGGAATTTTCGACCCTCGAAAATCGACATTAATACGTTCACTGTATAGCATGCCGAATATTCAAGTGCCAGAAATATCGATTCCTAGGGATAAAGAACAAGAAGAGATAGAAGAAGAAAAAAATAACACAAAATTCACAATCTCAGTGTTGAAATATATAATAATAATAATAACAAATCTTTACACAAAAGTAAACTGTAACTGTTAATATACATATAACCATCACAGTACAACAATCAACAAATTAATCTGGATAGTTATAATAACTTGTCATCACAAATACTGAATATATAGCGCATGACTCATACAATGGAAATAACCAAGTACGTATAATACACCCGAGAATCCTCCAGCTCGTCTCCTGAGCTCCATAGCATCCTAACTAGAATTTGTAATGCTCGGTCTGACCCGAGCACTATAATAAAATAGCACCTGAGTCAGTCTGGAAAACCAGCGTGAGGAAAACACACTCACTTTGAATTACCATTATCAAAACCCTTTTGAAAACAAAGGTAACTCGTATGAACGCCGTATATAAATACAACGAGTTTTTACCTTACGATAACCAAAACATTTTATGTCAAAATCATCTGATATTATAATAGTGTCTATAGAAGATAAACTATAAAATAGATAAAACGCTTGCATCTCATGTTTCAGCATATTTGATATACAACTAAAACCGTACAGGCTCGTAGTGGATATTAGATTCTATACAATGACTGTGCTACCGGGGTACCACCCATCACAGTACACCTTTAGAAAAATGTACCGAATCGTGCCTAACGATACCTGCTAACACAGGACCGGCCTACCCCTTGTTGGATGGTATCGAATATGTTATCACCCTGGGTGTTCCCAATCTATCGAGCGCTCTCTTTTCCATGCACAGCCAAATCCATAATGATAATATATCTGAGGGTACCTAGAAAGGTGATAGCATACCCTACTTGGATGCGACCCACTTAGCCCTGCTGCATCTCTCCTGTTTTTGTCCTTCCCGGTTGATGAGGCTTGAGGCTACGTTTTACCTTTAGAATAGCATCCATACTTGCAATGCTAAAACTGCCTTCTAGACCGCGATGCTAATGATAGAATTCATCCATACGAGTTGTTCTGGGTTTGAACAAACCGGACATCAAAAATCATCATCTTCATTAGCTTCACAATGTCATAATTCATAACGCACAAACCAGATCGAAATGGTTTTCGGATAATTAGATCCAATCCCGGTCTCTTCGAAACGATTAATGAATTTTGGCTAGATTTGATAATCGGTTATTTAACTATCTATGCCACACATGAGCAGTCACTAGGCCCATATTATAAAAAAATTCCAAAATATTTATTTCAAAATATCTTTAAAAGATATATATGCAAATCTCTTCCAATATTTCAATATTCGAAAACAAATTTAAATACTTATATCCATAACAAGATGTTTTCCAACCATCTCAATACTTAGGAATATTTTCTTCCAATTCAATTTATAATTCAACACTTTTGTAAATATTTCTATAATAATAACCTCATGGTTAAAATATTTCAAACCCTTCCAGTCCAATACTTAGGATATATTTATAAGTATATTTTCCTAAAACCGTTTTATTTCCAATACTTAGGAAATGATTTATTTCCTATTTCTCAAAGTCTTTTACAATTTATTTGCAAATCCTATATCTCACTTGTAACGAATTCTATAAGTTTTCGGAATCCATTAATTAATTTCCTTTAAAATTTCCAAATCGATAACACTTGTCTATAATGCCAACTTCCCATTTCTAACTTCCTTTTATAAATTCTAATTAATTTTCGAAGTTCTCGTTTTTCGACATTCCAGAAGTTTTCCTTAAGTTTCCAGTATTCCATTACTAGACTTCTCTTATACAGGTCATATCCGTTAAATAAGCCTCATTTACAAATCTGGGGACGATTTATAAATAAATTACAATCATTTCAAAACTATATACATATGATAAGTATTTTTAAAGAATAATAATTTATTTTTAAAACATGTTTAAGTAATCGTTTAAAATATTAAAACAATTTAAAAAACATCGATAATTCATTTCCAATTCATTTTTAAATAAAGTAATTGATTTACAAAGCTGATTTTAAAAATTAGAATTTATTTCAGTTAATATTAGATATTTGAAAAATTCTACTTTTCGAAGTATTTCGATACGAAATAGCTTTAAATTACATAGTTTAACAAATAAAAATCCCATTTTAAAGCAATTTTAATTTATCAACAAAAATCTATTTTTAAAATCCAATATTATCAATTTCAAATTATAGATGTCTCTCGATTCATATCACATCGGCCACATTTAAATTTCATAACCACCCTTACATTTCAAAAATAGAATCCACCATTTTTTTCAAAAACCGATTTCCATATCTCGATATAAATTAACATTGTAAATTTATATTTCCAATTTATCAACTAATAATCATTTTCCCCTTATTTGTAAACATCGTTTGTAAATTTATAAACTCATTTGGGTTTGACTTGTTTACAAAATAATCTCATCTATCTAATTTCATTTTATGAATACATTCCTTTATAAATCCCAATTATTTTACAAATCTATTTTAAATATCGATTTCAACTTCTTTTCCATATTTTTAGAAATATCTTTAGAAATCCATTGTTAAAAATCACTTATATAAATTATTTTAAAATCTCCAAGTTAAACATTTTATGAATAGTTAAGTACAACCCAAAATCAAATCATTGTTTTATCCAAATCAATTTCCTTTTATATAATCCAAATTCGATATAAATATTTTTATATCCAAAATCTCATTTTAATTCCTATAAATTCAAAAATAATATTTATGATATTTAAAATACTAATATTAAGGCCAGTGCTACTATAACATCCAATCAATCCAATCACACAACAACCCATAATAGATTTTTTCAATCACGTCATATATCGATATATATGAAAAACAATCAATATATTCGAGGAATCCAGTTGGATCCCTCTAACCTTTTTTCCTATAATCACAGATATTATATAACATAAAATACCAATCCCTCTTCGAGGCGGGATATCGCGATAATGTAGGGTCATCCGCTATTATGTGGGCCGCATAGTGTCTCATCTCCTCCAATTAGCGGGAATATACAGAAGTACTAATTTATATGCTATATAGATATAATATAACATCCAACTGATAATAATAATTTATCAATTAGGCCAACCAATCAATAATAACACTACACCAAAATAGTGATTTTGCAACATTTTATATTTTTAATTTCTAACATTTATAAATGTTACAGCCTACTGACAAAAAAAGGTGTTAGGATACCTGGAAAAGTGTTAGAAAAATATAAATAATGTTTTTAATAAACTTTCCAACACATCAGTTATAATTTACAACATAATAAAGTGTTAGAATAGTTGGTAAATTTGTAAATAACTCATTAAAAATTGGACCCTTCTGTAATCTTATACATCTAGCATTCTCTAATGCTTTCACCTTCCATCCCCACTGACGGCCGCATGATTTCTAATTAGATTTGGGTTCCCTTCGCGCATTCCATCGCCATTTGCTAACGCTTTCCATTCCCATTCAATCAACAGCGTCGATAGATCTAAACTTTGGCCATCCAACATCTAGCGGAAGCAAAGCTAGGGTTCCTCTTTTGCGTGTCATCCCCAGTCGAGCCATCTAACATCGAGCGGCTTAAGACTTGGGCTTTGAGAAGGAATCGATGATGTCAGGTGATGATGGATAGGCGGTGTAACTTGGATTCATGCGAGGTGGAGTGGCGAGGCGAGGTAGGTGTATGGTCGAGATTAGGCCAGGCGATGTTGGGATGCCACGGCCATGGTAAGGGTGACCATGGTAAGGCTAGATCATCAATTTTCCATGTCTGTATACCTCTATCAATTTATTCTGCACTTCCTATAAACTGATTATGTTCGTTTTGTTCTATTCTTAGCATGTTTAAGAAATTAACGATGAAATACCTATCGTCAATGAAGCAACATCTGATCATCAAAGACTATTGGATAGGTACACATCCAACTTCATATCATATTGGATTGATTTAACTGGGATACTTAAATTTGAACTGAAAATAGTAATTGAAAAAAGGTTTTTATTTATCTTTGATTATTAATTTACATAATTGTAAATAAACATTATTTGTATGTTAGTTCATAAATCATAAATGTGGATAAGTGTGCTTATATTGACTAGGTAAAACTTACCATCCATTATAAGATGAGTGGCAGTAAAAAATTATGCAAAAATTTGAACTGGCTACGCTCTAATATATGAAGTAAATGACTGGTAAATATGACGAACTGTTGCTTTGGGTATTGTCAGTTTCATGGTCATATCATCATGATTATCTGTTATTTACTACTAAATCTATTGATTTTCATATTACTAAATTTTAGTTACTTTTGTTTTTCATGTTTACATATCATATTAATCAGTAACAAAGTTGGTTTTATCCATGGATCCACTCAATGATCTATTTTTGTGATGATTTTATTATAAATTGATTCTATGAATATATTTTTTCTTTTACTTTGGCTTATTGGTCAAACAGATGTGTTTCACTTAAATCTGTTTTTAGTTTATCTATTCGACATTTAAGATCAATATCATTATGTTGATATGGCTAACACCATTTTTTTGCTTCATGACCCTACATTCTTATATTTTCCTTGTTTATCTTAAATAAATTCTTTCATCGTAACATTAATGCCAGCTGTCTGCATAAAAAGTTTTTCTCAAAATTAATTTAACTGCCTGCATACAAACATGAGAATAGACATGGTGCCAATATGGAAACTGGAAAGCCTAGTTCTGGTCTCGCTTTTTCTGCCTTTTAGTTAGTTTTATGGCTATTGAACAAAGTTATTTTCTTCGTATTACTATATTTTGCGCCTGTGAAGTTATAGTTGCGTAAATTCTTGCAGGTATATGTGACTATTTATCTAGATGATTGTTAGAGAATTTCTTTCTATGAAGGCATCGGCCTAGATATAAAGGAGTTTGATATATCATAGGGTTATGTGACACTTTTATGTGTAATCCAATTCACTATTTTAACAAAATCTAGTTTTACTTTCTCTTCCTCCCAACATATGTTATATAAATAGTATAGTTTCTAATAAATGAAAACATGATATTTATATATATACGACAAATATATTTTTTATCAACATTTAAATGATATTTTGGAACGAATGAAAATCAGTGCAAATCTAATATGTGGTATATCATCAATATTATTTAAGTGGAAGTTAGACACGTCCACTTCCAAAAATTAATTTCAAAAATACTCCTCTCCAAGTTTAGGAATTAATTTTCTTTTTTTTTTCCCTTGAGTTTTGATCTGCGCTATTTTGTTGTTATTTCCAAGAATAAACGAAAGCAAATATATATATATATATATATATATATATATATATATATATATATATATATATATATATATATTAAAAAAATTCAGTTTTTACTGCAAATATTTGCAAAAAAAATTGAGTTTTCTTTTCGAAGGTTGCTTAGATTTTGTATAAATTCTTAAAAACAAGTAGAGGGGTTTATGGTGAAATGAGTTTTTGGAATGTGCATTTTGAAACTTAGGGAAGGGTGTTCTAAAAATCTATAACTATTACATAATACGTATTCTATGACAACATATGTTACATAAATGGTATAGTTTTTTAAAAATATGAAATAACCTTTATATAAACTAACACACATTTCCTCCTTGATTCCAACATAAAAATTTGACACTAAAGTAGCTTGACTTGAGTCCACAGTCATCATAACAAATGATTATAAAGAAATCAAAGCTGCACAGGTTGTAGGTAAACCTTTGTAACAGCCAAAATTTTAGCAACATTTTATTCTTTATTTATAACTCTGGGGTTTTATTTTTCGAAAATTTGATTGTCTAAATTTAATTATAAATAATCACCCAAGATTTTTATTAGTGTGAAAATTCTAAAATTCTTATTTTGGTTAAAACTTAACATTTTTTTTTTGAAGTTATAAATCTTTAAATTTTTAATTTTTTATCTTTTGGTTTAATTTAATATGTTCGTAACAACGTTTATTTCACCTTTTGTTCTTTAAAAAAAAATTGGTTTTGTACTTTTAAAATTTTAAAATTTTATATTTTACTTATATACATTTTTGAATATAAATTTCTTAGTAAATGTGTAAACAAATCATATTTTTATATAAGTAATAAATTTCCAAAACTTTGTGTATAAATAAACTGTTTAATTTCGCGTTTAAAAGGCGCGTTATTTGATGGAATAAATAATGTATATATACATACAAGAAAACGTATAACATTTAAATCCATTATTTTCATTTTTTTGGACAAAAAACACTGCGTCTATTGTACGCATTCTACGTTTTCTTTTATACGTATGTACAACAGTTTATTTCTTAAATGTTAAGTAAATCAAAAAGATATAAACAAATCATATTTTAATTAAGTAATAAATTTTAAGTTAATAGTGTAAATAAGCTATTTAAGATACACGTTTTAATTTGTACAATTTAGTTGGCATACAAATGGTATGAATTTGATGTAATATTATAACCTATATTTACTACATAAGAAAAACGTACAAATTTAAAAGCGTTTCTTTGTTATAAATTGGGCGTATATTTTTACGTCAGTTTTACGCATGTCTCATTTTCTTACCTTGGATAATAATTAAATTTATCCGTAGGCGTATTTTTTTTAAGTGGGAAAGAAATAAATTCCCTAACCATTCAATTAGTTTAAAATGTTTTCCTTGGATTCATGCGTAAATTTTTCTACCCTTTCCAATTGCGTCTCGTTTAAAATTGGTATAAAATCTTTAAAATCCAATCCGGTTCAAAATCAACTTTCCTCCTGCCTTTTTCTTTCACCATTATCAACGCGTGTTTGATTATAAAACACGATTCATTTCTTACTTCTCTACCATTCCTAAAGCAATTTATTTCATACAGTTTTCTCCACTTAATCAACGCAAATTACTCCCTTTAAATATAAAATGTGCCTCACCATTTACATGCAAATTATATTCACTTTCCTTTTTCCTTCCGATTTAATAGGAACGTGATCCACAAATTACTAACCGTTCCAAAATCTTTAAATTTCTTTCCATTTTTCCCTTGATGCACGCAAGCTTTTCTTTAAATGCTAAACACGTTTTCTTCCTTGCTTTAAAATTTGCATGCCTTGATTTTTGCTTTCCCACTTTAACAATTGTGTTGTCACAAATAAATACAAACCACGTATCAAACTTCATCTGCATCTCATTTTGGGTTCCTCACCTTCTTCCTTGCGTGTGAGCAAAGCATCAGGTAATGACCGAATTATTTTTCCTCCTTTTTTTTTCCACTTTTCTTCATTGTTCTGTTCAAATTTTTGGCCTACTATTTCACCACATGACACCTACCCTCCTCCACAATCAAGAGCACCCTCCACAGTATAGGCAGATTCTTGCTTATATCATTTATAAACACGTTGGAAAAGGATGTAGGTGGCATCGCTGTTTTACTTCAGGTTTTAAATCAGTAAAAATATTCTCCTCAGCTTTGTTCGTTCAAGGTCTTAACGTTAATAAGTATTTTGGTTTGAGAAAAAATGCATTTGGCTAAGGCCTTCAAAAAAATCATTTGCTCCACTTGTACTCTAAGATAGAATAAATAAGTTTGCACCACTTTTATAAAAATAGAAAATAAATGTTATCACATGTTAGACCATGCGTGTTTTGTTAGTCACCTATGCTCTAGGAGAATGAGAAAATATTATTCAGGCACCACTTTTCTTTTATATATATAAAAAAAGTAATAATAATAAGAATAAATAAATTAGATATATATATAATATGTATAAGGAAGCTTATATTTTTGTGTGGGTTAAAACATTCGTATGATGTATATTTTAAAAGTTATTTTATAATGATAAAGTTTTTAAAAAAGTTTTAAAAGTTATTTTAACTATTCAGTGTATAAAATATATATATAATAATAAATTTTTAAAAGTTATTTTGTACTTGTTGTTTCGTATAAAAATGCATGACCTCTTATATATATAACTCGTTGTTGAGTATATTAAGTGCATAAGAAAGTATAAAAAGGTATTATATATTCTCAACTACATATACGTTTGCGGCATAGTTATGTTATTAGCTTTTGAATATAAATATATAGCAAGAGTTTTATATAACTGAATATTAATAAATATATAAGGTTGTTCTCTGTGTTTATATTAAAACTCAAATTTTACAGTCACATATTTTGTTATAAGTATATTGTTAAATATTATATTTATAGTCTTAACGTGTATTGTAATAAGTGTACTGTATACTATATTACATTCCTATACATAGTATAATTTAAATATAGTCTAGTTTAAATGTATAATGGATATACGTTGATTATACAGAACGTATGGTCAATAGTTGTTTCTAAACTATTTATATTTTTGGAAAACGTATGTATATAATTTTAATGAGTCTCAAAGTTAATATTAGTTAAGAAAATAATATTTTGGGATTTTATATATTTTGTTTCGGTCTACATCAAGTATATTTTCATCGATCTCTATTTATCAGCTCTGTTCGTCCTATTCGTGCCAATCTTGTTCATTTTGGAGATCCATAACCCATTTCAAATCTCTCTAGCCTCGAAAGGTGAGCAATCACTCACGATTAACATAATTTTATTCATTAAATTTGATTTCAATTGAAACGACAATTGAAATACGCTGCTGTAGTTATTTAAATTTGTTATATATGCTATTATCTGTAACTGTTCACGTGCGGGATATGACACCATATCCTGTTGTTTATATTATATTGTTATTGATGACATATGCCTGTTATTTTATTGTATTTTCTGTTATCACTCTGCAAGTTCCTTGTAGTTTAGAAATCACTATGGGTTGAAATGATACATACCCGAACAGACTTTAGAATAGGAGAAAATCGTTATAGGTTGAAGTGATAAACCCAAGTGATTTTCATTTAATTGAATTTGGGGTTACGGGTTGAAATGATATCCACCCGTATATATTTAGTATATGGATTGAAATGATAAACATCCGTAGCACTTGACTATATGATAGAAAATATATATCAACATCGTTGGTCCATATATAAATGTTTTGAAAATAATTTCTATGATTTTGCGAAGAAATATATGGTCTTAATAAATGTTGATTCTTAAATTATTATATATAAAGGGTAATAATATATATAAATTTAATAATATTTAATTTAATTAAGATTGATATAATACATAAATTATGTTAAATATTTATGTAAATTATATTTCAAATAGATTTTTGCAATAATTGGGATAAATTGAGGTGGGGAGATAGAATTTGGGTTAGCTGAAATGGTATTAAATTAACAAGTTTATTTAGTTAAATCGATTTGAAATTATTGAATGGGAAATTTAAAGGTACGAAATTTATAACTGGATTTTTACTCAAAATAAATTAAATGAATATTTCTAGTATAAATAAATTGAAGGAAATATTTATTTGTTAGAAATTTGAGTTTTATTTTATGGATTTATTTGGTGAATATTTTAAAACTAAATAATAGGACAATAAATTGTTGAATATAAATTCCAACCTTAGTTTTGAAATTATTAAATACTCAAGGTTTGAAATATATTGAATATAAAGGGGTAATTTGTGATTAATTTGAGATCGATAAAATTTAAGTGGTTATTTTAGGAATTTAGTTGAATTTAAATTGATAAAATTGAGATTGAATTTAATTTGAATGGGAAGGTCGGGTTGATTTTGAAAACGATTTGTTAAGTTGAGGAAACTACAAATATTCTACTCTATAAATATTTATGTATATTTTGGAAAATATATATATGAAATGAAAAGATATTTTTGTTGTGAAGTATAAATTAATTTGAAATGACCTCGGTGTTATAGTGTATATTTCTACCTTATAGATAGTTCCATGGACCCTTAGAGGATGGTTATCCCAAACGTCCTTTAAGTTATTTGTATTTCAGTTGATATTTCACTTGAGTTAGATTTATAGATATAAGAAGGTTAATCCTGACTCGAGTGTTTTGTGTTTTTCTTTACGCTCGGGTCAGACTGAGTGATACAGCATTTGAGACTCACCTTCGAAGTTGGAGCTTTGCTTGAAGATCCAGCTATCTATCCTTTCAGTCATCCTTTTGATTTGTTCAGAGAAGTCATCTGCTCATACTGGAGACTTCACTGCATCTGGGATATTCTAATGTATTTTATTTCTAACTCTGATGTATATAGTAGCTTCATGAACTACTATTCCTTATCTACTCTACTGCATTTTATTACTCTATGTCTGTGATCTGTGACCGATTCATTTACTGTATATGTTACGTTTTCCAAATTTAAATTAACAATTTGGTATTTTGAATTATTCAAGTCAGACATGTATGGTTTTATTGTCGATTTGAATGGTCGAAAACAGCGGGTCGTTACAACCTTATCATGCATTTGTTTCTTATAAATATAATAAACATCTTTCCTAATCATCGCATGCTTAACTTATTTAACATGCTATCAGCATTGAATATTAGTTTATTGCATTATTAGGAGCAGATTACTTGATTTTTGTAATTCTTCCAGTAAATTTAAATGCAATATATTCCTAAGACTTTACACTTTTGAAACAGCCCTTATTCCTAAACCTTTACTAGGACTGTCAATTTTCTATTATGTTTTGTCGTCTAAAAACAACTAGGTCTTAAACAAGAAGAATATATTTTTTAAAAATAGTGAAAAACTTGTATATGATAAGTGCAAGAGAATTATTTGTAACTATAGAGTACTAGACTGAAAAATAAATAACCATGCATGGAATAAGTTTAAGGGAAACTCCGCCCGCCTTGTTCAGGCAAGGCCTGTGATGATGAATTCAAGCGTATGGGTCCATTTAGAGTTCATGTTTTATACATACATTTTTGTTTTCCCCTATAGGCACAATTATGGAAAGAAGTAAAGTGGCTCTATGTTTAAAAAATCAATACTTGCATGTGGGTTAGGTTGCATATTTGTCTGTGTGTTGCATGAGTTCTTCCCCAATTTCTAATAAACGGAACTTGCATGTCTGAAAGAAGCAAGGTTGAAAAGTTGATATAACTGGGGATTTGTATTAGATTTTGGTCCAACTCTAATAATTTTTGTTGGATACGGAAAAGTCGAAAGTGCAAACTGAAGAAAATATACTCTTAAAGCATCAAGTAAATGAAAGCTATGGGAGTAATATTGCTGTGTTTTGATATTTACCTTGCCCATCTCCCTGTAGACTGATTTGCAACTATTTTTCTTATGATATGAAGAACCCACATTTTTGTTCATCAACAGAATTAGACAATAGTTTCATGGAACTTATAAATGTTGTTGTATGCTACTTTATTAGAATAGCAGATATACTAAGTATATATGGTAGTTGCCTGTCATTATCTTCAGGGAAAAATGGCAATTATCGTAATTCTGTTGTAATACAGGGAATGCCCTTTAGACCTAAAGAAAGCAATTTCAAGTGTATGTTTTGCTGCACCAAGATGCTCAGACTTACCTGAACTGCCGCAAGTTCAGTTGTTATTTGCAGCCAAGTATGGAAGGGAATTTGTTGCTGCTGCCTCTGTGTTATTACCAGATTGCGATGTTAATAGATAGGTTATGTGTATATTACTAGAAAAAATAACTCATCCTCTATTGTCAAGTTATGTTCATTAATATTTCGTTTGCAGTATATAATTCGACAGGCTATAGCTATGATTTAACTTCTGACTAGTCAAACTAAAACAAATTAAAATGCTAATGCAGATAATTGAATTGCTTTTTGTTCTTGCTCCTTCTGTGGAAGCAAGGTTGAAGTTGTTAAAAGAAATTGCTGAAGAGCATGAGGTGGAATGGACCCAGCTACTTCTGAAACCGAGTTTCTCAAGCCTCATGAAGATTTGCTAGTAAGATTATTAGTATTAGCATAAACATAATAATTAAGCAGGCCACTACGAAAATTATTATTGATAGGGTACAAAGATAACATTTAAATTGTATTATTTTACACAAATGTTTTTGAGTTTTTAGATTTGAGTAACATATTTTGAATTTCTAAAGATAGCATTCCTAAAAAACTCAAGGCATGTAAAACTACAAAAATTTTATTTTTTATTTTTTGTTCTCAATATGTAGTTCAAAAGCCACAAGAGAGGGGGGGGAGGGGGGGAAATGATCAATTTAAAAAATGATTTTAACTTATAAAATAGAAAATGACTTTTTATCATTTTCCACATTTTTTGAAATACCAAAAGCTATCTTAGTTCTCCCTATTATCCCTTAGTTCATCCCCACCTCTCCTATCCTTTTGAAGCACATTAAAAAATGCTAAACACAAAACTTAAGACAATTTTGACTTGAAAACGAGTTTTATGTTTTCAATATGTATCTCAAATGTGGGGGGAGAGGAATTGTTGGAAAATCTTAATTTGTAGTTAAACAGATCCTTGTTCTTTTTAGATATACAACACACACTGCTAAGATATCTTCTCTTACCATTAGGAAACTAAATTTGTGCTTTTATCCATGATCTGTTTTTAACCAATATTGACGTACTCCTCTCATTTTTTCTTATACTACATTTTATACAGATTACTGACAGAAATATAATAATTTCAATTTATTTTTACAAAAACAACCTTGCCTTCTTTGGCAATCGAAAGTTGAAATATCTTAAAATTTCCCTTCTTTGTCATAAGTAGGTTACATTTTGCAACTAAATCCATGATCATATTTTCTGAATCCTTCAATGATGCTCGTCTTCATTCCTAACATTTCAAAACCTATAGCTTACTATTTACCAAATACTCACAATTTGTTCACTGTTATCAGAATGGGCCAAGCCTTGCATTGCCTCTTCCCATGATGATGAATTCAACCGTATGGGTCCATTTAGAGTTCATGTTTTACACATATATTTGTGTTTTTCCCCTGTAGGCACAATTATAGGAAGAAGTAAAGTGGATCTGTGTTTGAAAAATGAATACTTGCATGTGCTTAGGTTGCATATTTGTTTGTGTGTTGTGTGAGTTCTTCCCTAGTGTTGTATTCTTGGATGGTGTGTCTGTACATGAATTTTTGTTTGAACCTTTGCATAGGCCTGCGTGATAACAGAGTATTTAAACTGTAAGGATTCCGATTCTTCGTCTTTCGAAAATTCAACATCGATACTCACTTTATCGACTGCCGAGCAATCGAATGACGGAAGAGCGAACACTTAGGGTTTTAAGAAAAAGAAAAAGTAGAAGAAGAGAGGAAAGACAGAAAATAGAGAGAAAAGAAAATAGAAAGAACAGAAAGAAAATAGAACATATAATAGAATCTCACAATTCGCAGCGGAACAACATATAATAATAAATGAATAATCTTTAAACAAAGAACTATATCAGTTATTACATTTTATACATTACATTTCATCATATCATCAGAGTGTACAACAACAACATCAAACAGTGCAGCGGAAAAAGAAATACTATATACTAATAATACGCCATGCCATCCATCTTGCCTCCAGCAATTCCAGAATATCCTGATAAACCTTAACTCTTGACTGCCCATGTGGAAATTGGTGGGCACCCAGAGTTTAGGAAGGAAAACAATAAACTCCGAGTCAGTCATGTGACTGGTGTGGGAACTCAAAACAGTTTATTTATCTTTAAAATCAAAATAGAGGAATATTTTTAAAGTCAATTCTCAATGCTTTTAAAAATGAGACTACCATAAGACCTCCCGCCACACACACAATGCAAACGCAGACTTGGAGGAGATTTCTCCTTATGATAGTCAAAGATGCTTGATACGCATTAAAAGAAACATTTGATATTATTATTAGTGCATAGTGTATAAAACGATTTCGAAAGTAGAATATAAATCTTAGCCAGCATAGGTACCATTATAGTATGCTTACTATAGCTACCATATTAAATGGCAGGTTCTACAACTAAAACCGTACAAGTCTCGTATTGTTTCTTTGGATTTCCAACGAATGATCAGGCCAAGGAACTTCCCATTGCCACATGAGAATGCCTCTGGATGGACATCCCCGAGAACCAAACCGGATCTCTACCAACACAAGGCCGGGTTACCCCTAACTGAGTAACAACTGACCGAATATGCCATCCCCCGGTCCTTTGGGACCTTTCAACCGAGCGCTCGCAATCAATTCACACAATCATAAAGTGTTTTCAACATGAGTAAGTATCTGGGCTCCATACCATGATACCACCCTTTTCCAGAAGGAAATGCACATATCCTAAAAGGCGCTACCCCTCATAACTTTGCTGCATCTTTCCTGTTTTGACCATTCCGGGGTGTGAGGCTCGACGAAGTCACGTCCACAAAAACATACTTTATACAAAAGCCATGCTTTGGGTCAACAAATGATCATAGAAATGATCACCAGGATAGACGATCAAATAAATGATCCTATCACAAATAATCAACACAATGATCATTTCACAGCAACACTCAGCATGTCACATTACCAAATTGGGAATATATCGCTGATAACCTTCAACTACATAACCTCTGAGCTCGTACGTCTCAGAGAAGGGTGTTAAGCTAAAAGAATAAATTCTCCGCCACCAACAGAAATATATTTGAAAGAAATCTGCTTTATATCTCAATTTGTAATGTCAGACATACAATCCATACAAGTCTGTTTCGGGCTCGAACAAAACCGAAGGCACTTCTTACGAAGCCCTTGCAATCCGGGTATTCACAATCCTGATCGGATTTCCCATCACTTAGGGAATCTCTATACCAGGAACTACCCAGTGCAGAGACAATCGATAGGTCATCCTATCGCTTTCGCAAATACCGGGTCTTCAACACCGGTCATCAATTGCAATTCATTACGTCGTATCACTATTCGAAATGGGTTATACGACCCCATGGTCCTTTCCCGGTTAACCCGAATAGTGAGCGCTTATTCAAAAATAAGTGTGGCATTCAAATTCAAACAATTCCCATCAATTACCCATTCAAGGGAAATATTGATAGTCGGTTATTGAACTATCAATGGATATGCACACATCACCAGTTTCCAAATAATTTTCCAAATTATTTATTTTCCAAAATATCTTTACAAGATATATAATTTTCACACTTCAAAAATAAATCAATATTTATTTTTAAACGAATTCCACTTTCTTTTATAAATTCCATAGTGAATTTATATTCCAAAATATCTATGAATATACGACTTTAATTATTCACTTCAATTTATCTTCAAAAAGATAAATTCTCAAAATATTCACTTTATATTGGAAAACATTTCCATACTTACTTATTAAGTAATTCTCAATCCATTTATTTTCAACACTTGGAAAATATTCAAATATACTTAAATCGAGATTAAGTATATATTTCATTCTTTAAGGAAATCATTCTCTTAAACATATTTATTTGGGCCAAAACGAATGTTGCGTAAAACATCGTTACGACAACCCAAAATCACTAGTATAGGGATTTCGAATTTAAGATAGATATATAAATCCCAATACTAAACAAAACATTTCCTTTCGGAAATCATTTACTATAACAACAGTGTTATAGTCCACCATTTCCTTTTATTTCTCGAAAACGTCTATTTCAATAATGAATGTTGAAATCTATGGTTTCGAATCTTAACATATCTTAAAACATCGTTAGATCGTTTTAATTCTATTTAAAATATCACATTCTAAACATTTTCTTTAACATATTATTCACTATTCAAAAACGTGAATATACTACGTTAATCAATTTCATCACTTCTATACATTTCATTTTAAAGAATTATTCACTGTCTAAAACGTAAATATAACTTCATAAATAAGTTATAAAAATTAACTTATCAAAATAAGTCGTTTACGAATTTATAAAACAACGTTTATAAATTCCTTTATTAACCTACATTCAATTCATAACTCAATTATAAACCAAAAGTTCACATTATAAGTTAAATGCTTATAAAACGAATATTTTACAAAATCGTTCTTTTAAACTTCATAATTTTAAATCTTATAACTTATAAGATTCAATTATTTATCCAAAACCATTTTTCTAATAGCTTTATAAATTTTATAAAGGTACTGCTTATAAAATTCCATTTATAACTTCACCGTTTATAATTCCATACATTTCATTCATTTATGAAATTCATTCACAATTCATTCTAACACTTATAAAAACTCATTTTATAACTCAAATATTTTTAATTTATAAATATCAATTTATAAATTCTTTTATATAAATCAATTTATATTATTCTTTTAAAACGTCTTTAATCTCCTTTATTATTTCACCATTTTGATTCATAAAATAATTAAATTTTATAAATCCTATATTTTCAACTCTTTATAATAATTTCAAAAATCCCGTTTAATTATTTTATAAAATCATTAGCATCATATTCTCAAAAATCAGTTTTTAACTATATTTCTCAAAAATCATAATTTTTATAGCTTTAAAAATTATAACGTTTATTTATTTAAAATAAATCAATTCCAAAAATATAGTATATTTTCAAAAATCACTTTAAAAATCATTTTAAAATTCCAAAATTTGGTCCAATGATGCTACACACCAAATAGTCAATCACGACAACACCGATATCATATATCGATATGAAAATCCATCAAATATCAAAATATCTGAAATCAAATAAATACTGTTGAGGAATCCAGTTGGATCCCTCCAACCTGTTTTCCTGCATCCACAAACATTAGCACAATACCAATTTCGCTCCAGTATGAAATTATCGCGGTATATGGGATTTAATAATATTATCCGCTTAATAGACGGCGCAATAGGGTCTCATCCGCTATACAAATGCGGGAAATCAATAACTCCAATATATACATATGCCAATATATATATATTGCCATTATATACAATACCAATTTCACTGTTTATGAAATATTCGCGGTATATGTTTTTAATAAATAACATCCGCTTACTAACGGCGCATAATGTCTATTTTAACAATCAATAGATAACAATCATCATTCAAACATGCATTCAAATATTTTAAATCTAAATATTTAAAATAAAAATCGAAACTGATTCGATTGAGTGAGAAGTTCTCACCTTGATTTTAATTTCGTTTTAGCGATTTATTTCGAATAAAATTAAACGAACGTTTAATTTTACCCAAAATTCTCACTAACTCCAAACGACTCCAATCCAATTCCATCGCGTAGTGCTCGTCCATACGATTCCAACGCAACTGGTTTCGCGCGTTTTCGACCTCGTATGAAAAAGTTATGATTTTTAGAAGTTTACACAAATTTATATTAACTAAATTTACAACTTTATTTTTTATTTTAACCTACACTAGATCATAGCCGCATGATCCTACAACCTGCAAATCGTGACCGCACCTTTTCTTTCTCCTTCCCCTTCCCTTCACGTTGCTTTCTTCAGGAAATACACGCACAAACCCATATCTTGCAAACTAGGGTTTAAATTTTGCTCCACCCACAAGCGACTTGAACTCGATCAACTACCACCATCTCGACCCCCTTCGCAAGAGCCACACACGGCCCAAAGAGCATGAAGCTCGGCCACCCTATGCGCACGCAGCTCGAGAACACACGGCCACGAACGCACCCCCCTAGCTCCCCCTACGTCGCGCCATACCCCATCAACCCCGTATGGATTGAAAGCTCATCTCGTGCTCTTGAACTTTCATGTTGAAGATTTCGTGACATATTGCATAGATTGGAAGTAATTGAGGGATGAAATTCGTGAGTTTCTGGTCGTTCATATAGGAGGCGGCGGCTGCTAGGGTTAGGGTTTTATATTTTTTTTTTAATTTATGAATGGGTAAGGGTCTATTTATAAGAAAACGAACGAAACACTATTCATTCCGGAAATTCCAAACTCCGATTTACGCGCCGTAACCAGCGTTTCTAGGGTTTACCCCGCGTTCCGGGCACAATGGAACAGGTTTCGGAAGCTAATTCGGTCATCTGTGCGAGTTATGGCAATAAACGTTCAATTTAAATTAAACCGATTTAAATGATTTTCTAGGCGTTTTAATTTGTACCGGACAAACGGTAAATCCGATTGACACGAAATTTGAAACCTTACAATAATATCACATTACGGATCCGATGAAACAGGTTTCGTCGAAATCCAAGACTTTTTGAAAAATGGCTATTTTAACTCGCTAAATTAATATTAAAAATAATTCGTTGCGTTTCGAGCTGCCACGATCAAACGATAACTCCGATTGACACGAAAATTGAAATCCGGTAATAACTAACTATTACGGATCCAATGGAACATGTCTCGTCCAATTCTGAGACTGTTCAAAAATTGACTATTTTCACTAGTCGATTTTACTATTAAAATATTCAATTTTCACAAATTAACTTTTAATTCGATTGTAAAAGTTCTAAAATATCGTTCTAACTTCAACATGATAAAATAAAATTTTACAAATCATTTTCAATCATATTTAACTCAATTTTCAATTATTTTCATAATTTAACATATTAAATTATCAATTTAATTATCCAATTAAATCCAATTATTCAAAATAAAATTTATTCGAATTATAAATACACTTATTATTATTTAAAATTAATTAAATATTCAAATTTTAATTATCGAAAATTCTGGGTCGTTACAATCTTCCCCCCTTAAAAGAATTTCGTCCTCGAAATTAACAAGTAAGAAAAGTTACAGAATTTATTAACTTTCCATAATTTATAGCTAAACTTCTTACAATAACTTTACTAAGTTTTCAAATCATACTTAGTTATTTTTTCAAAAACAACTACTATTGTTTAACTTTCAACTTCAAATCAAAGTTAAAGTTTTCAAAATTTTCCCATTTTCTCAAAATTTTCTAACGCCTTAAATTTTCGAAAAAATTCGCCATAGTCTCCTTTGCGCGGCTCGATCCGAAAAAAAATGACAGTATATATATCACAAATATACATCTCATCAAGTAATGAGGCATCCCGAAGGGAAAAAGTATAAAAGTACGGTATGTAATCCGAGATATGTACCTTATATTTTATTAGCAAGCATATACGGCTAATATAGCGCGAAAGCGAGCTCCAAATGCAAAGCAAACGCAATCCGCACCTACTAAACACTCAACAAACAACATGAGAAACATGTATATAGACAATAGTATCGATATACAACATATAGCAACATAATAACTATATATGTTAACATAGCAAATGCAATAAAAGCAATATATTCAACCATCAACCAACTATCATTCATAACCAATAAATATTCATTTATATTCTCATTAATATTCAATGAAATAGGTTTTCAATTTAAATCACATTTGATTCATTAACAGTGGATGTTCTTACTAACACTTATTTTCAATTAGTTTATATTCACTAATTTATATTCAAGTTGGTTCACTTCCAAATCAAATTCAATTCTATTTAAGATTCACTTAACTTCCAATTGGATTTAAATTACTTTAGCTTCCAATTTCATTAACTCAATTTCATTAACACTTAATGAATTATATACAATCAACTAACAACCATATAAAAACCAATGTATATCAATTGCAACCAAGTTATTTTGCTTTCAATTGGTTTAATTAATTGATTTTTATTCAACTATTCAACTTTCAATAACATTAGATTCTAATGAATTAACACTTATATTCATTATTTCATATCAATTTTATTTACATTCAATCATTTAATCAAATTTAATTTCTAAAGTTGAATTTCATTTAAATAACTTAAGTTCATATCCACCACTTAACTTTAATAATTTACTTTGACACCAATATCAACTTCATTCAATATCACTTAAGTTATATTCCATTTAACTTTAAATTCATTTTTATATTTACAACTCATATTCATAAATATATTCTTATAGTTTCACTTCTCATATATATATAAGTTTATTTCACAATTGTAAATCACTTTAATTATAATTCAATTCTTATAATTCATTTTCTTATACAATTATTCTTTTACTTAGATTATTCAAACAACCAAACAATCAACTTATATACCTTAATAATTCTGAAAAATTATTCCTTTATATATAAAATATAATCAAGGCAAAATTATTTCATTTACCCAATTTAAAACAATACTGTGTCGAATTGTTCTATTCAAATGTTTAGAAACCCCTTCGGCACAGTTTTGCAGACCACGCTGACGAAAGTTCATATGCCACTCAATAAACCAATCATCACAATATAAAACAATTTTATATTCACTAACAAATACGCTCTCATAGCTATTATTACACTCAAACTCATTCTAGAGTACTACTGACTCTATCTCTAATGAGTAATACCCAACAGAACCATGGTTGTCGCTTAACCATATGCTCTGATACCAAATGTAAGGAACGTACCATCAGCGGTCACAACCGGTAGGCTTTTCAACCATCCCAGCCCCACCGTGGCTTACACTGATATCCCAAACTTGCTTTTACGGCCACCCTTTCGAATGTCACGGCTTCGCCTAACCAACCCCGTAAAGAGGACGTGTGGGGGTAAGAGTCTCCCGTTCGCCACCAAACCGCGAAGCGAGAACCCCCCATCACATATCACCTAGCATAAGCAAGACTGGTGTGAGAACTCAAAACAGTTTATTTATCTTAAAAATCAAAATAGAGGAATATTTTTAAAGTCAATTCGCAGTGCTTTTAAAAATCAGACTACCATAAGACCTCCCGCCACACACATAATGCAAACGCAGACTTGGAGGAGATTTCTCCTTATGATAGTCAAAGATGCTTGATACGCATTAAAAGAAACATTTGATATTATTATTAGTGCATAGTGTATAAAACGATTTCGAAAGTAGAATATAAATCTTAGCCAGCATAGGTACCATTATAGTATGCTTACTATAGCTACCATATTAAATGGCAGGTTCTACAACTAAAACCGTACAAGTCTCGTATTGTTTCTTTGGATTTCCAACGAATGATCAGGCCAAGAAACTTCCCATTGCCACATGAGAATGTGTAACGACCCATTATTTTCAACCCTTCGCATCCGCACATGTCGGACTTGAATTGTTCAAAATACTGCGTTGTAAAATAAATTTGGCAAAACTCAGAATATACAATAAATAGATCACCGAATCACATACACAGATATCAGAATCTCGCAGCGGAAATTAAAAATTTAGTGGTTCATGAAGCCACTGATATAACTTCAACAAAACAGAACTTACATTGTCTATAATCCTCAATACAAATTTTAAGACATAAATAGAGATAGAGTCTTCAAAGTCTTGAATTCCAGAAAAGATAAAGGCTGAAACAACTTCCAGCAGCGCGAATGATCTACTGAGTGTCCTAGCTACGGAGAAGAAATTGAAGCTGCAACTCAGGCTGACCCGAGCGAAAAATAAAACATAACACTCGAGTCAGGACATACATACTTATATAATGTAAGCTAATTCAAGTGTACTGTAATATAGAGCAAGTAACTTAAAGGATGCTTGGGACCGCCCATCCTCTAAGGATCCGTCAAACTATTTACTATGTAGTATATTGCGCTATTATAATAGTGTCTATTTATAAAATAAACATACTTTTAAATAGCATTAAGGCTTTACATTTTCCACCTTAACACGTAATAGTCCCAGTAGTCCATCCAATATCATAGCTCCTCCTGATCGGGAAGCAACTAGAGGATACCACACGGGCTACGGGAGAAATCTAAACTCGTACAAGGCTCGGTATGGTAGATGACACGGCACAACTAGGCAATGCCAGGGTAGATATACCAATTGCTATCCAGGCTGGTGGAAACGCGTAGCCGCAGTTACCGCCCACCTCGGACTAACTCCCCAAAATCAAAATATAGAGGTGGCCACCGAATCAATCCAAAATCATAGTATAATATCGAAGAGGAGCGTCCGATCAGAGGAATGACCTCATTGGCCTGGAATTGCTCCTGTTTTAGCCACCTTATGCCAACTCACGGGAGTCGGGTCCACGTATTTACCTTACAGGAAACGCCACCACCGACCTACTTCATTCTGGAATCTCCACCGCGTACACGGTTGGTCAAAGTGGTTTTCGGTATCGACAGAGAGTATGTCCATATCCGATCCCGGTCTCTTTGCCAACCCATCGTTATTATAACCCGTGGTCATTTAAAAACAATTTATACTTTAAAACCAGTATAAACATTTCCATTTCAAAACTACAAATACGATATCATTTAAAACCCAAAACAACATGATATCGTTATATTCAAATATAATTCTTTTCCAAAACCATACTGCTTAAAATTTATAATATCTGGAAACCAAATATTTGAATTATACCTTTAAACCATAATATATTGGAAATTTTTCTTTAAAAAAACATAACTCCCAAAACACAAATGGTTTGGATATAAATGGTTTAACTTTATGGTTACTTTGTAAAGAAGATAATTTACATAGCTTTACAAATATATTTCTTTATTTTAAACCATAATTTAAATATCACTTCATGTTCCCAAGACCATTTCAATTCCTATATATATATCCAATTGGAGTATTAATATTCAAAACTAAGGTTGGATATTTTTTCTTTCAACAAATTAGTGTTTATTATTTCGTCTTGAATATTCCCATAAATTCCATAGATAAAACTCCAAAATTATGCCATTAAATAATTTCAAAATTTACTTAACACTAGAATGTTCATCTTAAATTTATTAAGAAAAATCCAGTTATAAATCTCATATCTTAAAGGTCTCCAAAACTTAAACATAAATATAATTTATCAAATTCCTTAAATTTCAAAACAATCAAATTCCAGATTCTATAGCACTTAGGAAATGCTACCTAAAGTTACGGGTAAAACTAGTCCAATTTCAAAAGACAGCATTTAAATGCTTTAGTAGATTGTTTAACTTAATAAATATTTCCAAATATAACTTATATATATATTTCTTAACTGAAATCTTATCCTTTCAAAAATCCAGAATTTCCAAAATAAGTTATATTCCAAAATTTTATTCAAATATTTATTTATTTATTTATTAACATTTATAACTCATTCAAAATCAATATAAAATCCTTTAAAGATATTAAATCAAATATTTAACTTCCAAAATAATTTTAAATATTTCAAAAAATATTATAAGGACCACGGGCCTGTATATAGTTTTCTAGCCTAGGTCAAGTGATACGGATTTATATCATTTCAATCCGTAATTTACAAACCCCGGGTTCTATCATTTCAAACCCGCAATCCCAAGTTAACAGTTAAACAGTTAACATAATAATAGCACAGTAATCATCATTTAGGCCTATCATTTCAGCCCACAACAATCTAAATTTAACAGGGAACTTGCAGTGGTGATTTAAGCAGTAAATAAACAATAATATAATATAACTGCAGAAATAATACAACAGATAATAACTGATGAGGTGTCAATTTAAATGGGATTCATCATTCTACGTTATACTACAGACAGATAATATTTAAATAAAATTTTTACACATACACTTGCGATAATTCACAAAATATATGTACATATGTCTGGTGAGGAATACTCACCTTAAACGCTGCAGTGGATCTAAATCAAACACGGTATCTACTTCGGAAAAAAAAACGGAAAGCACGATCAAACTTCGGCGGATGCAAAGCCTTGACTTAAATCTATAAGATCCAAATACCAAGTATGCGAATTTAAAAATTACGGTCAAAGCAAAATTTCAGAACAACTGGAACGAATAGAATAAAAGAAATTTAGTTCAACTTGCTCGACTACTACAACCCGCTAACCGTCTCAACATATCCTAGGCCCATACTTCAACCGTACGCATGCATAAAATAAATTGAATAAATTGCAAAATAAATTGCAAATTTAATACAATTGATTGAATAAAAAGATGTTATGCACCCAAACAAAACAAATACATGTTTAGACATTATTAAATTATTTCTCACATTTTTAATCATATTTATCATGATCAATTATTTTCATTCTCATATATATTTATTTAAATAAAATGACAATATTGGCAACAAACACAATACTGTTCAAATTATTCGATTTAATCAAATGTAGCCACTAACTACATTCGAATTCATTAAATAATACTTTATTTCACATACATGTTCATCATGTTTAGGCAAATTATTTCTTCTTTTACTTTTATTATTAAACATTAAAAGGTGATTATTGGTATACATCACCAATATCCTTTTATTAACCATAATAAATACAATCCATTGATATTTATCCACCCAAATTCTCAAATAAGTAGTTAAATTTATTTTTAACCATCTTAAATTTATTTCAACCATTAAAAATTGAAATAAATGTCATTTTATTATATTCACCCAAGATTTATTCATACAATATTGTTTATTTGAATTAAACAACATTTCATATCATTTTCTCCTTATCAATTTATCTTCTCCATTATTAAATTGTAATTCTTTTTTTTTTTTTTCTTTCTATGCCTTCCTCTTCAAACTGCACTTATCCAAATCCACAATACCACTAACTACATCATAACTACACTAATTCCATAGTCTAGCTTCCTACAATCAATTTATATCATTTCTTCCAGCCTACTACTAACAAAGTTCTATATGTATTTATAAATGGCACGGCATGATGGGGAAGTAGCCGAGCAAGGAAATCAGAGAACACAAGAAGGAGGAAGGAAAATTGGAAGAAGCAAAGAAATAAACAATGCAAATTATTTACCTGATAGAAGCTTGTACCAGAGAGGGACAAACAAGGAGATATGAAAACTTATGTGAATGAGGCAAAGTATTTATAGATAAACTTGCGAAATAAAAAGGGGAGATAAATAGGCAGGTTTGAAAACGTAAGAAATAAATGCAAGCGTTGATTTTTGAGTGCATGCGTTTAGGCAAGAGATTTATTTCCAGTTCTTCTTGTTTGAACGCTACACGAAAATTGTGATAAATGCATGCGTTGATTTCTCTTTCCAGTTTTATGTTTGAACGATATCACTCTTTTGGATATTTTTTTTAGATAGCTTGCGTGATTTATACCAGTTATAATCTAAATTTAAAGCATGCGTTACTGCAAATTTGAACAGATTTGATTGAGGAAGCAAAACTTGAGCTCTTGCGTGATTTATGGTAAGCAATGAAAAAGCTTTTAACTGAAAAGGCAAAAGTAATAAATGCTTACATAAATATTTACTTGATCAATGGTTCGAAAAATTTATTTATTGCAAAACAAACGCAGTGGAAACAGAGAGATATAATGGGTATGCGAAAATTTGCAAAGATAGGCAAGATTAAATTTTGAATGCATTTAATTTAGGTGAGAGGAAAAATGGCAATTGGAAGAGTTGATATTTTTGTGGATAAGGCTGCATGAATAAATGAATACAGTGACATGCTCAAGAAACAAATGGTAAGAGGCAAATGTCAAAATGTTAAAAGAATAAAATTTTGTGTCACGCGCAAAGGAAGGCAAATTTGATTTCCAATTTGATTGAATTAAATGAAACGGCAAGAATTGGCAAAGATTTTGGAATCAAAATTTGAAACCCAATAGAAAGCTGTGGAAAAAGGTAACGTTTGCTATAAAACTACTGACTGATATTTTTAATCCATATAGATATTTAAATATGATTTTTAAACTACGCCAAACTGACGTAATACAAAACACCCAACTTTTATAAAAAAAATAACGTTTTTAATTTATACGTTTATTACGTTACTTATACCATAAATTTATGCGCCCTTTAAACGCGAATTTTAACAGTTCATTAACCTACTAAATTCTTCAACATTATTACTTAACAAAATTAAATTGGTTTTCATATATACATGTATACCATATTCACTTTAATATTGCGAATTTAATTATCTTTTAACAAAGTTAAAACTTCAAAACTTTTAATTTTTAAATTAGTTAATTCCCTCTAATTGATTTCCATATTCTTCTAATCAATTAATTCCCCTTTAATTGCCTTTAATTGATTTCAATTGATTACCTTATCCCTTTTAATTACCCTCCTTAATTGATTTTAATTAATTACCATATTACCAATTAATTATCCTCCTTTAATTACATACTCAAATTTGGTTACTAACTTAATTAGTTAATTAACCCTTTTTGTTAATTATCAATCCTGCGACGTCTCACATTAATCCGTCCGCTTTGTAGGCACTGGTAGCCGGACTGGTTACACGGGCAGATTTCTCCTACAAAATGGGGATTAACCTCGTGTCCTCATGCCATTAACCAAAAGAATTAACTTATTTATCTTTCATCAATTTTATTAATTTGCATTAATTATTCAATAAATTAATTCTGGTCAACTACTGAAATTTTACAATTAATTTCTCTATTAATTGTCATAAATTTCTTTTTGAAATATCTATTAATTGTCATTAACTCCATTTTAAAATATCCGTATGTGCCTTTATTCAAGTTTTGAATTGCTAACTAGGAATAAGGTAGATTTATCAAATAAATTGATTGTAAGTTTCATTGTTTTAAATTGCTTAACAATGTTCACTGCTAACATAATTAATATGTCAAAATTGAGAATATTCCACCAACATGATTTGCATGTCATAACCTACCAAATTAACATAATTAATTAACTACTTTAATATGTTACAAATTTTCTCCTTTTCATTATTTTTAGGGAATGGGTATAACAACAGATATTATGATAATATCCAAAACATTTAGTTACCACACACTTCATTATACATTATAAAAATTTCCTTTTTTTTTTCTTCTTCTTAAATTTAGTTACAAAAATCATATTAAATTAACGAGTTTAATTCTCTAAATTAAATATTTAAACAATATTGGTAAACACAATTTATATAAATTATATTCCTAAAAACAAAAAAATTAAAAGAAATAAATAGCTAAAAACTAGGGCTGTTACACTCTCCCCCACTTAAGAACTTTTCGTCCTCGAAAAGGAACAAAAGAAAAGAAACAAAGGAAGATAAGCTAGATAAACAAGAACTTTAAACGAATAGTTCCGGATTTGAAGCACGAAGAAGATCTTCTAGAATCGGTTTTACTCTTTTCAGTTCGACCGTCGGTCTATGGGTGGTAAGCGGTGCTCAGGCCCCGATGAGTAACAAAGATTTTTAAAGATTATAGAAAAAATTTCTAAATAGACTGGTATAAGCAATAGCCTCCTCATTCTGTAGCAGATAGGGAAACCAAGGACACTTAAAGATAGTTTGAAAACAAATAAGATAATAAATTTGCAATCATAATGCTTTGAAATCATTAAATTTATAAATTTGGAAATCATGCTACTAAAATCATAATACCTTTAAAATAATCTTCATTTATACCTTTTAAATTCAATGCCAAACAATATTCATTTCAAGGTTGAAATATTCCTAAGTTCATTTATAAAAAAAAATTCCAAAACATTTTATTTTTAGAAACAGCAGCACTCATAATATGCTATAGTAGATATAATAGTATTCCTAATCAGTTTATTATGTACTTAACTCTGAATTTTAACAAATAACCTAACACTTTATTAAAAATACTTATCTTATAAATAAGATATTCCTTCAATAAGTTACCCTTGAATTTCCATTTGAAAACCAATTCTCAATTATCAAAATTTAGTGATATTAGAATACGTCTTAACTATTTATTTAGACATCAATTAAACTATGATTTGAAGATATATAATCCTTACTCCAAAAATATCCCTTTCAAATATATTTTCCTTATTCAAAGATACCTTGTTTATTACCCAAACATATTCATTTCAGGAAATAACCTTTTATTAAAATCTCTTGGTTAGATTTACGGCTCCATATTAAATTAATTTGATTATTAAGACATTTGAATAAAATTCCTTAAATTCCTTTTCCTTATTTATCCCCATTAATCTTTTATAACTAAAATTTAAGTGTATAATATTTATTATAACCACTCAAATTTTATTCATAAAATCCTTTTATATTGTATATTATCCAATTACATGTTAACTTTTGAAAATCAAGGTAAGTTATATTAAATGAAATTGGGTGTTATACAAATAAAACTTTCAATTTAATTATCTCCAATTGGAACCTTTTTATTCAAATTTTTGTTATTATATTTATTTTCCTTCCTCAAGATAAACTTTAAGAATTAAATTCCTGATTCCCTTCAAACCATTTAGAGATAACTAAATATATATACCTAATATGTCAAATCAAATTTAAATTATATATCTATATATATTAAGTCATACTTTAGAAATTCAAATCAATTAAAATCTCAAGGAAACACTGTAGCCAGACTACAGAATGGTCTTTTCACTTCGAAACTCGAAAATGAATGTCGATGATGCTGCAGTCATCACCGAAATTATTTTCCAGCGACAAAGAGAAAAGCACTAATTTTAAAATTACTTTGGAAACAAATTTCTATACAAAAATACTTATTACATCCTTTTAAAATTTAAACACAAGGTTTGAAATCATCAGAAATTTAATTCTCAAGTTTTAGTTTTAAATTCATTTCTGTTTCCAAATTAATTTATAACCATTGTTTTATATTCACTTATTTATTAGACAAACACATGGCTTACAACACCATAAATAAAATCAAAACTATTATCTCTTGACAACTAGTTAAATTAATTATAAAATTTTGAAAATTATACTCATATATATAATATTAGATTTTAATTTCAAATATAGGAATAAACTTCTCAAACCAGGATAGAGACTCAAATTTGATGAACTCAAATCAAATAGAATTCAAGATAAATTGAAATCAGAAGATCAGAATAAGGAAACTGGGTAAGTCTATATAAGTCGCGGACAACCTTGACCTAGTCATCCGTGACTTAAAGAGCCATATCGATGTGGTTGGGGTAAATCTACATTTGATCCGAAGAGATAGAATTTGGAATAACCAAAGATACTAGCATATAAACCGAGGATAAATATAAATCTCCGGTGAATCAATGCTAATGGTAAAGGAGTTTCACCCCTTTATTAGAATAATGGCGAGACCGCCAATTTACAATAAAGATCATCCGAAGTGGAGTTATGAGATACTCCAGAATCTAAAGCAGATGAAAAAGTGAGGGATACGAATGAGCTTTGGAACCGTAGGGAATGTTCCAAAATTCGAAAAGAGAGTGGTTCAATCTCGAATGAACGTGATTCTGTAAATCAAATTTACCATACATTCTAAGTTTTGCCTAGAACCAAAGCTCTGATACCAAATGTAACGACCCAGTATTTTCAACCCTTCGCATCCGCACATGTCGGACTTGAATTGTTCAAAATACTGCGTTGTAAAATAAATTTGGCAAAACTCAGAATATACAATAAATAGATCACCGAATCACATACACAGATATCAGAATCTCGCAGCGGAAATTAAAAATTTAGTGGTTCATGAAGCCACTGATATAACTTCAACAAAACAGAACTTACATTGTCTATAATCCTCAATACAAATTTTAAGACATAAATAGAGATAGAGTCTTCAAAGTCTTGAATTCCAGAAAAGATAAAGGCTGAAACAACTTCCAGCAGCGCGAATGATCTACTGAGTGTCCTAGCTACGGAGAAGAAATTGAAGCTGCAACTCAGGCTGACCCGAGCGAAAAATAAAACATAACACTCGAGTCAGGACATACATACTTATATAATGTAAGCTAATTCAAGTGTACTGTAATATAGAGCAAGTAACTTAAAGGATGCTTGGGACCGCCCATCCTCTAAGGATCCGTCAAACTATTTACTATGTAGTATATTGCGCTATTATAATAGTGTCTATTTATAAAATAAACATACTTTTAAATAGCATTAAGGCTTTACATTTTCCACCTTAACACGTAATAGTCCCAGTAGTCCATCCAATATCATAGCTCCTCCTGATCGGGAAGCAACTAGAGGATACCACACGGGCTACGGGAGAAATCTAAACTCGTACAAGGCTCGGTATGGTAGATGACACGGCACAACTAGGCAATGCCAGGGTAGATATACCAATTGCTATCCAGGCTGGTGGAAACGCGTAGCCGCAGTTACCGCCCACCTCGGACTAACTCCCCAAAATCAAAATATAGAGGTGGCCACCGAATCAATCCAAAATCATAGTATAATATCGAAGAGGAGCGTCCGATCAGAGGAATGACCTCATTGGCCTGGAATTGCTCCTGTTTTAGCCACCTTATGCCAACTCACGGGAGTCGGGTCCACGTATTTACCTTACAGGAAACGCCACCACCGACCTACTTCATTCTGGAATCTCCACCGCGTACACGGTTGGTCAAAGTGGTTTTCGGTATCGACAGAGAGTATGTCCATATCCGATCCCGGTCTCTTTGCCAACCCATCGTTATTATAACCCGTGGTCATTTAAAAACAATTTATACTTTAAAACCAGTATAAACATTTCCATTTCAAAACTACAAATACGATATCATTTAAAACCCAAAACAACATGATATCGTTATATTCAAATATAATTCTTTTCCAAAACCATACTGCTTAAAATTTATAATATCTGGAAACCAAATATTTGAATTATACCTTTAAACCATAATATATTGGAAATTTTTCTTTAAAAAAACATAACTCCCAAAACACAAATGGTTTGGATATAAATGGTTTAACTTTATGGTTACTTTGTAAAGAAGATAATTTACATAGCTTTACAAATATATTTCTTTATTTTAAACCATAATTTAAATATCACTTCATGTTCCCAAGACCATTTCAATTCCTATATATATATCCAATTGGAGTATTAATATTCAAAACTAAGGTTGGATATTTTTTCTTTCAACAAATTAGTGTTTATTATTTCGTCTTGAATATTCCCATAAATTCCATAGATAAAACTCCAAAATTATGCCATTAAATAATTTCAAAATTTACTTAACACTAGAATGTTCATCTTAAATTTATTAAGAAAAATCCAGTTATAAATCTCATATCTTAAAGGTCTCCAAAACTTAAACATAAATATAATTTATCAAATTCCTTAAATTTCAAAACAATCAAATTCCAGATTCTATAGCACTTAGGAAATGCTACCTAAAGTTACGGGTAAAACTAGTCCAATTTCAAAAGACAGCATTTAAATGCTTTAGTAGATTGTTTAACTTAATAAATATTTCCAAATATAACTTATATATATATATTTCTTAACTGAAATCTTATCCTTTCAAAAATCCAGAATTTCCAAAATAAGTTATATTCCAAAATTTTATTCAAATATTTATTTATTTATTTATTAACATTTATAACTCATTCAAAATCAATATAAAATCCTTTAAAGATATTAAATCAAATATTTAACTTCCAAAATAATTTTAAATATTTCAGAAAATATTATAAGGACCACGGGCCTGTATATAGTTTTCTAGCCTAGGTCAAGTGATACGGATTTATATCATTTCAATCCGTAATTTACAAACCCCGGGTTCTATCATTTCAAACCCGCAATCCCAAGTTAACAGTTAAACAGTTAACATAATAATAGCACAGTAATCATCATTTAGGCCTATCATTTCAGCCCACAACAATCTAAATTTAACAGGGAACTTGCAGTGGTGATTTAAGCAGTAAATAAACAATAATATAATATAACTGCAGAAATAATACAACAGATAATAACTGATGAGGTGTCAATTTAAATGGGATTCATCATTCTACGTTATACTACAGACAGATAATATTTAAATAAAATTTTTACACATACACTTGCGATAATTCACAAAATATATGTACATATGTCTGGTGAGGAATACTCACCTTAAACGCTGCAGTGGATCTAAATCAAACACGGTATCTACTTCGGAAAAATAAACGGAAAGCACGATCAAACTTCGGCGGATGCAAAGCCTTGACTTAAATCTATAAGATCCAAATACCAAGTATGCGAATTTAAAAATTACGGTCAAAGCAAAATTTCAGAACAACTGGAACGAATAGAATAAAAGAAATTTAGTTCAACTTGCTCGACTACTACAACCCGCTAACCGTCTCAACATATCCTAGGCCCATACTTCAACCGTACGCATGCATAAAATAAATTGAATAAATTGCAAAATAAATTGCAAATTTAATACAATTGATTGAATAAAAAGATGTTATGCACCCAAACAAAACAAATACATGTTTAGACATTATTAAATTATTTCTCACATTTTTAATCATATTTATCATGATCAATTATTTTCATTCTCATATATATTTATTTAAATAAAATGACAATATTGGCAACAAACACAATACTGTTCAAATTATTCGATTTAATCAAATGTAGCCACTAACTACATTCGAATTCATTAAATAATACTTTATTTCACATACATGTTCATCATGTTTAGGCAAATTATTTCTTCTTTTACTTTTATTATTAAACATTAAAAGGTGATTATTGGTATACATCACCAATATCCTTTTATTAACCATAATAAATACAATCCATTGATATTTATCCACCCAAATTCTCAAATAAGTAGTTAAATTTATTTTTAACCATCTTAAATTTATTTCAACCATTAAAAATTGAAATAAATGTCATTTTATTATATTCACCCAAGATTTATTCATACAATATTGTTTATTTGAATTAAACAACATTTCATATCATTTTCTCCTTATCAATTTATCTTCTCCATTATTAAATTGTAATTCTTTTTTTTTTTTTCTTTCTATGCCTTCCTCTTCAAACTGCACTTATCCAAATCCACAATACCACTAACTACATCATAACTACACTAATTCCATAGTCTAGCTTCCTACAATCAATTTATATCATTTCTTCCAGCCTACTACTAACAAAGTTCTATATGTATTTATAAATGGCACGGCATGATGGGGAAGTAGCCGAGCAAGGAAATCAGAGAACACAAGAAGGAGGAAGGAAAATTGGAAGAAGCAAAGAAATAAACAATGCAAATTATTTACCTGATAGAAGCTTGTACCAGAGAGGGACAAACAAGGAGATATGAAAACTTATGTGAATGAGGCAAAGTATTTATAGATAAACTTGCGAAATAAAAAGGGGAGATAAATAGGCAGGTTTGAAAACGTAAGAAATAAATGCAAGCGTTGATTTTTGAGTGCATGCGTTTAGGCAAGAGATTTATTTCCAGTTCTTCTTGTTTGAACGCTACACGAAAATTGTGATAAATGCATGCGTTGATTTCTCTTTCCAGTTTTATGTTTGAACGATATCACTCTTTTGGATTTTTTTTTTTTAGATAGCTTGCGTGATTTATACCAGTTATAATCTAAATTTAAAGCATGCGTTACTGCAAATTTGAACAGATTTGATTGAGGAAGCAAAACTTGAGCTCTTGCGTGATTTATGGTAAGCAATGAAAAAGCTTTTAACTGAAAAGGCAAAAGTAATAAATGCTTACATAAATATTTACTTGATCAATGGTTCGAAAAATTTATTTATTGCAAAACAAACGCAGTGGAAACAGAGAGATATAATGGGTATGCGAAAATTTGCAAAGATAGGCAAGATTAAATTTTGAATGCATTTAATTTAGGTGAGAGGAAAAATGGCAATTGGAAGAGTTGATATTTTTGTGGATAAGGCTGCGTGAATAAATGAATACAGTGACATGCTCAAGAAACAAATGGTAAGAGGCAAATGTCAAAATGTTAAAAGAATAAAATTTTGTGTCACGCGCAAAGGAAGGCAAATTTGATTTCCAATTTGATTGAATTAAATGAAACGGCAAGAATTGGCAAAGATTTTGGAATCAAAATTTGAAACCCAATAGAAAGCTGTGGAAAAAGGTAACGTTTGCTATAAAACTACTGACTGATATTTTTAATCCATATAGATATTTAAATATGATTTTTAAACTACGCCAAACTGACGTAATACAAAACACCCAACTTTTATAAAAAAAATAACGTTTTTAATTTATACGTTTATTACGTTACTTATACCATAAATTTATGCGCCCTTTAAACGCGAATTTTAACAGTTCATTAACCTACTAAATTCTTCAACATTATTACTTAACAAAATTAAATTGGTTTTCATATATACATGTATACCATATTCACTTTAATATTGCGAATTTAATTATCTTTTAACAAAGTTAAAACTTCAAAACTTTTAATTTTTAAATTAGTTAATTCCCTCTAATTGATTTCCATATTCTTCTAATCAATTAATTCCCCTTTAATTGCCTTTAATTGATTTCAATTGATTACCTTATCCCTTTTAATTACCCTCCTTAATTGATTTCAATTAATTACCATATTACCAATTAATTATCCTCCTTTAATTACATACTCAAATTTGGTTACTAACTTAATTAGTTAATTAACCCTTTTTGTTAATTATCAATCCTGCGACGTCTCACATTAATCCGTCCGCTTTGTAGGCACTGGTAGCCGGACTGGTTACACGGGCAGATTTCTCCTACAAAATGGGGATTAACCTCGTGTCCTCATGCCATTAACCAAAAGAATTAACTTATTTATCTTTCATCAATTTTATTAATTTGCATTAATTATTCAATAAATTAATTCTGGTCAACTACTGAAATTTTACAATTAATTTCTCTATTAATTGTCATAAATTTCTTTTTGAAATATCTATTAATTGTCATTAACTCCATTTTAAAATATCCGTATGTGCCTTTATTCAAGTTTTGAATTGCTAACTAGGAATAAGGTAGATTTATCAAATAAATTGATTGTAAGTTTCATTGTTTTAAATTGCTTAACAATGTTCACTGCTAACATAATTAATATGTCAAAATTGAGAATATTCCACCAACATGATTTGCATGTCATAACCTACCAAATTAACATAATTAATTAACTACTTTAATATGTTACAAATTTTCTCCTTTTCATTATTTTTAGGGAATGGGTATAACAACAGATATTATGATAATATCCAAAACATTTAGTTACCACACACTTCATTATACATTATAAAAATTTCCTTTTTTTTTCTTCTTCTTAAATTTAGTTACAAAAATCATATTAAATTAACGAGTTTAATTCTCTAAATTAAATATTTAAACAATATTGGTAAACACAATTTATATAAATTATATTCCTAAAAACAAAAAAATTAAAAGAAATAAATAGCTAAAAACTAGGGCTGTTACAGAATGCCTCTGGATGGACATCCCCGAGAACCAAACCGGATCTCTACCAACACAAGGCCGGGTAACCCCTAATTGATTAACAACTGACCGAATATGCCATCGCCCGGTCCTTTGGGACCTTTCAACCGAGCGCTCGCAATCAATTCACACAATCATAAAGTGTTTTCAACATGAGTAAGTATCTGGGCTCCATACCATGATACCACCCTTTTCCAGAAGGAAATGCACATATCCTAAAGGGCGCTACCCCTCATAACCTTGCTGCATCTTTCCTGTTTTGACCATTCCGGGGTGTGAGGCTCGACGAAGTCACGTCCACATAAACATACTTTATACAAAAGCCATGCTTTGGGTCAACAAATGATCATAGAAATGAACACCAGGATAGACAATCAAATAAATGATCCTATCACAAATAATCAACATAATGATCATTTCACAGCAACACTCAGCATGTCACATTACCAAATTGGGAATATATCGCTGATAACCTTCAACTACATAACCTCTGAGCTCGTACGTCTCAGAGAAGGGTGTTAAGCTAAAAGAATAAATTATCCGCCACCAACAGAAATATATTTGAAAGAAATCTGCTTTATATCTCAATTTGTAATGTCAGACATACAATCCATACAAGTCTGTTCCGGGCTCGAACAAAACCGAAGGCACTTCTTACGAAGCCCTTGCAATCCGGGTATTCACAATCCTGATCGGATTTCCCATCACTTAGTGAATCTCTATACCAGGAGCTACCCAGTGCAGAGACAATCGATAGGTCATCCTATCGCTTTCGCAAATACCGGGTCTTCAACACCGGTCATCAATTGCAATTCATTACGTCGTATCACTATTCGAAATGGGTTATACGACCCCATGGTCCTTTCCCGGTTAACCCGAATAGTGAGCGCTTATTCAAAAATAAGTGTCGCATTCAAATTCAAACAATTCACATCAGTTACCCATTCAAGGGAAATATTGATAGTCGGTTATTGAACTATCAATGGATATGCACACATCACCAGTTTCCAAATAATTTTCCAAATTATTTATTTTCCAAAATATCTTTTCAAAATATATAATTTTCACACTTCAAAAATAAATCAATATTTATTTTTAAACGAATTCCACTTTCTTTTATAAATTCCATAGTGAATTTATATTCCAAAATATCTATGAATATACGACTTCAATTATTCACTTCAATTTATCTTCAAAAAGATAAATTCTCAAAATATTCACTTTATATTGGAAAACATTTCCATACTTACTTATTAAGTAATTCTCAATCCATTTATTTTCAACACTTGGAAAATATTCAAATATACTTAAATCGAGATTAAGTATATATTTCATTCTTTAAGGAAATCATTCTCTTAAACATATTTATTTGGGCCAAAACGAATGTTGCGTAAAACATCGTTACGACAACCCAAAATCACTAGTATAGGGATTTCGAATTTAAGATAGATATATAAATCCCAATACTAAACAAAACATTTCCTTTCGGAAATCATTTACTATAACAACAGTGTTATAGTCCACCATTTCCTTTTATTTCTCGAAAACGTCTATTTCAACAATGAATGTTGAAATCTATGGTTTCGAATCTTAACATATCTTAAAACATCGTTAGATCGTTTTAATTCTATTTAAAATATCACATTCTAAACATTTTCTTTAACATATTATTCACTATTCAAAAACGTGAATATACTACGTTAATCAATTTCATCACTTCTATACATTTCATTTTAAAGAATTATTCACTGTCTAAAATGTGAATATAACTTCATAAATAAGTTATAAAAACTAACTTATCAAAATAAGTCGTTTACGAATTTATAAAACAACGTTTATAAATTCCTTTATTAACCTATATTCAATTCATAACTCAATTATAAACCAAAATTCACATTATAAGTTAAATGCTTATAAAACGATTATTTTACAAAATCGTTCTTTTAAACTTCATAATTTTAAATCTTATAACTTATAAGATTCAATTATTTATCCAAAACCATTCTTTTAATAGCTTTATAAATTTTATAAACCTACTGCTTATAAAATTCCATTTATAACTTCACTATTTATAATTCCATAAATTTCATTCATTTATGAAATTCATTCACAATTCATTCTAACACTTATAAAAACTCATTTTATAACTCAAATATTTTTAATTTATAAATATCAATTTATAAATTCTTTTATATAAATCAATTTATATTATTCTTTTAAAACGTCTTTAATCTCCTTTATTATTTCACCATTTTGATTCATAAAATAATTAAATTTTATAAATCCTATATTTTCAACTCTTTATAATAATTTCAAAAATCTCGTTTAATTATTTTATAAAATCATTAGCATCATATTCTCAAAAATCAGTTTTTAACTATATTTCTCAAAAATCATAATTTTTATAACTTTAAAAATTATAACGTTTATTTATTTAAAATAAATCAATTCCAAAAATATAGTATATTTTCAAAAATCACTTTAAAAATCATTTTAAAATTCCAAAATTTGGTCCAATGATGCTACACACCAAGTAGTCAATCACGACAACAACGATATCATATATCGATATGAAAATCCATCAAATATCAAAATATCTGAAATCAAATAAATACTGTTGAGGAATCCAGTTGGATCCCTCCAACCTGTTTTCCTGCATCCACAAACATTAGCACAATACCAATTTCGCTCCAGTACGAAATTATCGCGGTATATGGGATATAATAATATTATCCGCTTAATAGACGGCGCAATAGGGTCTCATCCGCTATACAAATGCGGGAAATCAATAACTCCAATATATACATATGCCAATATATATATATTGCTATTATATATAATACCAATTTCACTGTTTATGAAATATTCGCGGTATATGTTTTTAATAAATAACATCCGCTTACTAACGGCGCATAATGTCTATTTTAACAATCAATAGATAACAATCATCATTCAAACATGCATTCAAATATTTTAAATCTAACTATTTAAAATAAAAATCGAAACAGATTCGATTGAGTGAGAAGTTCTCACCTTGATTTTAATTTCGTTTGAGCGATTTATTTCGAATAAAATTAAACGAACGTTTAATTTTACCCAAAATTCTCACTAAATCCAAACGACTCCAATCCAATTCCATCGCGTAATGCTTGTCCATACGATTCCAACGCAACTAGTTTCGCGCGTTTTCGACCTCGTATGAAAAAGTTATGATTTTTAGAAGTTTACACAAATTTATATTAACTAAATTTACAACTTTATTTTTTATTTTAACCTACACTAGATCATAGCCGCATGATCCTACAACCTGCAAATCGTGACCGCACCTTTTCTTTCTCCTTCCCCTTCCCTTCACGTTGCTTTCTTCAGGAAATACACGCACAAACCCATATCTTGCAAACTAGGGTTTAAATTTTGCTCCACCCACAAGCGACTTGAACTCGATCAACTACCACCATCTCGACCCCCTTCGCAAGAGCCACACACGGCCCAAAGAGCATGAAGCTCGGCCACCCTATGCGCACGCAGTTCGAGAACACACGGCCACGAACGCACCCCCTAGCTCCCCCTACGTCGCGCCATACCCCATCAACCCCGTATGGATTGAAAGCTCATCTCGTGCTCTTGAACTTTCATGTTGAAGATTTCGTGAAATATTGCATAGATTGGAAGTAATTGAGGGATGAAATTCATGAGTTTCTGGCCGTTCATATAGGAGGCGGCGGCTGCTAGGGTTAGGGTTTCATATTTTTTTTTTTAATTTATGAAGGGGTAAGGGTCTATTTATAAGAAAACGAACGAAACACTATTCATTCCGGAAATTCCGAACTCCGATTTACGCGCCGTAACCAGCGTTTCTAGGGTTTACCCCGCGTTTCGGACACAATGGAACAGGTTTCGGAAGATAATTCGGTCATCTGTGCGAGTTATGGCAATAAACGTTCAATTTAAATTAAACCGATTTAAACAATTTTCTAGGCGTTTTAATTTGTACCGGACAAACGGTAAATCCGATTGACATGAAATTTGAAACCTTACAATAATATCACATTACGGATCCGATGAAACTGGTTTCGTCGAAATCCGAGACTTTTTGAAAAATGGCTATTTTAACTCGCAAATTAATATTAAAAATAATTCGTTGCGTTTCGAGCTGCCACGATCAAACGATAATTCCGATTGACACGAAAATTGAAATCCGGTAATAACTAACTATTACGGATCCAATGGAACTAGTCTCGTCCAATTCTGAGACTGTTCAAAAATTGACTATTTTCATTAGTCGATTTTAGTATTAAAATATTCAATTTTCACAAATTAACTTTTAATTCGATTGTAAAATTTCTAAAATATTGTTCTAACTTCAACATGATAAAATAAAATTTTACAAATCATTTTCAATCATATTTAACTCAATTTTCAATTATTTCCATAATTTAATATATTAAATTATCGATTTAATTATCCAATTAAATTCAATTATTCAAAATAAAATTTATTCGACTTACAAATCCACTTATTAATATTTAAAATTAATTAAATATTCAAATTTTAATTATCGAAAATTCTGGGTCGTTACATAAACTAGCCTCATTTGATAAACTACTAACATGCCAAGCAACCCAGTTTAAAGAAATGACTAGTTTGTTCCCGCAACAGAGAAAAGCAATGTCTATATGATGAATGTTCATGCTTCATTTTATATAATGGGGTTTCTGTAAGCATGTGGAGACATTCAGAATACTTACATTATCACTGCCAATTTCTTATATTTGATTTGCTACATTTTGTATACAGTTTTGCTGCTCATCTTTAAGAAAAATTGATGTTGGGAAGTGTTCCATATTTGTAGAATCTAAATCTACCAAGTAGCAAATCAAGTTGCAAGTCAAGTGGCGAATCAAGTTGCAAGTCAAGTGGCGAATCAACGAGGCTCTTAAATCATTTGCTTTATCTTTTCTAACTATGGTACAGGGGTTACAATGTAACCTTTATATTGGATATTCAAAATTGGATATGAAATTGCTTTTTTTAATTTGGATATGATATTGTGGTATTTTGAAATTGGAAAGTTTGTAGCTCGTATTATAATATTATTTAAATATGATATTGTTGCGTTTGAGATATGGAAGCATTTTAGACTTCATATTGGATTGATATGATTAATTATATATGTGATATGGACATCATCATTTATGAGACATTATATTCATTTTTTTAAGAATTTAATATTAATTATGCACAAAATAAGGTAAAAACATAATTTCAGTTAGTAACACATATAAGTGTTACCAATATTTTGGATAACAATGCTTATCTACGTTACAAACCTAAATGATAAGTAAAGAAGTTTTTGTGTAACAACACATATATGTGTTAATAAATAATCATTTTCCAACACTTATAAGCGTTACCGTATATTTTTATACCAACACTTACAACTGTTACTGTATATTTCGTTACCAACACTTATAAGCGTTACCATATATTTCTGTACCAACACTTATAAGTGTTACCGTATATTTCATTACCAACACTTATAAGCGTTACTATATATTTAGGTACCAACACTTATAAGTGTTAGTAATACGTGTGTTTGTAACACTTATAAGTGTTATAAATTTGACCACTCCATTCCTCACAGTCCATTAGTAACACTTAAAAAGTGTTACTGAAATTGTTTGTAAAACTTATAAATGTTAGAATTTGCCCATTTTGGTGTAGTGTAATTCTTAATACTTCAAATTTGAGCCGGCAATCCAAATGAGTGATATTTACTCACCTTGATTTTTAATTTTCCAAGCATCTAGATCTTGAATTAAATCGAAAAACATTCAATTTAATCTAAAATTCCAGCTGACTTCGAAAAATCCCAAACCAATTTTATTGTGTAGCACTCGTCGATACGATCGCAACGCGACTCGTTGCGTTTGATTTGGACCTCGTACGAAGAAGTTATCACATTTTTAAACATTCAGTAATTAATAATATAATTAACTAAAATAATTTAAAAAAACCAACCCTTACTTCTTCTCCCTCGTACTCCTAGGCAAAACGCACGCGCTACAGGAACCCATCACGTTTCCTCTTCATTTTTTCTTTAATTTTGCGCTTCGCCCAAATCTCGTGCGCTACCTGGCGACGAACCACTACCTGACCCAGCCTCCGCATGCACAGCACACCACCCCCCATGCCGCATGTCCCTCATGCACGCCTAGGTGTGACGAACATAAGAAATCCAAAAACATGTTTGCAAACAAAGGCAGATCCCCCATCCAGCACAGGCCGCACGCGCTTGTTCCTTGGCTTCACACGTTCGTTTGTTTTTTTCTTTTTTCTCAATTTCGTTTTTCATAAGAAGAGGAAGGCGTACGCGGTTTAAAATGTTGAGAAGGCACTTCGTACATAGTAAGGTGATGCATGACCAGGCTAGGATGGCTTGAGGATTTGACTTTGCAAATTTATATATTATTAAATTTCCAAAATATCTCATTTATGACATCTTAAGAATCCCGAACCCCTATCGAGGCATGCCGCCTGGTGTTCCTAATGTTATACCCCTATTCTGAACGCAATGAAACAAGTTTCGGGACCTAATTTGATCATACGTGGAAGATGGCTTTTTAAATCTAATTATTATATTAAGTTTTCAATATTAATTTCAACGCTTTTCTATCCCATACGACCAAACGGTAACCCCAAATGCCTCGAAATTTGAAATTCGATAATAATACACTATTACGGATCAAATAGAGTTGGTTTTGTCGAATTCTAAGACTGTGCCCTGGATCGCTATTTTAACGCGTCGATTCGAAACGACGATTTCAAAAATTTACGAAATCACTTGAAATTTCAATTTAAAACTTATTAACCAAATTCTAATTCAAATAGAATTTATATCAGTCATTATAAATCATTTCGATTCATATCAACTCAAATTCCAATTATTTGCACTATTCGTATTACGATAAATCGCTATATTTGAAATTTTAAATTCATTCTATAATTTCAACCAAAATCTTCATATGCAAAATGAAATTATATTCTAAATCCAATATTTAAAACTATTTAAATATTAAAATCAAATGGAAAAAATTCAAATCGTTACATTCCTCCCCTCTCAAAAGAATTTCGTACCCGAAATTGCTAAGGTATGATAATGCTCCAAACCCATTACCTTGTTAAAACTCACTTAATTAAAACTCGATATTTCACTTTTTTAAATCCTTGGGTTTCTACAAAAACCATTAATTTCCATTTCTAATTCAGAACCCTTTATTTCAATTTCATTTTGAAATCAAATTTTAGTTAACAAATATTTTCCCAAAAATTTCCAATATTTTTCTGACACCTTAATTTTCCGAAATTTGTTCGCAGTTTCCCTTTTACAGATAGCCTTTTGCAATATAACAAATATGATAAAAAACATACACTGACTCTCATGGCCGGAAAGCGCAATATATATCAATATTTTTATTTTTCGCACGCTAAATTCGTAAGTGTACCTTATTTTAGCGTTATTAAGCGAGTTCGCTTAATTTATATGCAATTTGCACAATCAAAATTTAGCCAAATGGACTTCTTGTACATATATTTGCTCAAATAAAACCCATAAGTACTAAATATGTGAAATTTAGTAACTTTTATTCATTTAACTAGTCAATCACATAAATTTCATAACCAAACATGTTATAACATGAATTTATCAATAATCACAAGGTTCCAACATTCAATTATTCATTTCAATCGACTTACATACCATTTTATTCAATCCAAGTGATTCACAAAAAACTCATTTGTATTCATTTCATATCCATATCCAATATATTCATATCCATTCCCAATTTATTATAAATCGATTATTCACTTTTTATTGATTCACCAAATTTTGTTTACTTCTATTTACGTCAAACGACATATTTTTCCATAGAAATTCGATGATATTCATTTAATAAAATAGCCACTTAAGCTTACAAACTATTTTAAATTGATTCTAATTCGATTTATCAATTTTTGTTGAGACACAATCAATTTATTCACAAAATCTTGTTCACTTCATTTTATATCAACCTTATTTCATTCCATGCCAATTTATGCACGAATCACTTCATAAAATAGTTATTAAGGTTTATTATAACCTTTTATACAACTTGAATTTATTTCCACTTCAAAACTTAAGTTCATACTCAAATTTATTTATAATTCAAATTCCATATTGATTCACCATTCAAATCTAATTCGATTTATCTGTTTCATTTCATTTTTATTTGAGTTCTAGTATAAACATTTTATACCATCACTTTTGATTTTCATCACTTTCGACGTATGTCCATTTTCAATGATTATCACATAATATTTCAAAAATCATTTCTATCATTACCAATAACAATTCAGTCCCACATCGATCACTAGTTCCTTGGTTAGTCTATTCTATTAATTCAACTCGATTAAATCCAATTCCAATAATTGTCTCATTTATTCATGTTCAACTTCCTTTTCACTTCATTCCACTTTTCTTAACGTGGGTTAAGTTCACTTCAAAAATCATCTCATTTAACTCGACTTGAGTTAACTTCATTTTATAATACAAATTCAGGTTTCCATTACTTTACAAAAATATCAAGCCATTTCTATTTTGGTTTTTCTACCCCACTTTTTCAAATTATAAGTTATACAACTTCTTTTTCACATTTTCATCCATTCTATACTTGAGTAGATTCTATACAAAATTTATAACTTAAATTTATACAGTCATTTTACACTCAAATTTTATATTCCATTCAATTCGATATTGTTTCAAACCCAAATCTAATTTTATTTATCTTAGTTTAAGTTCAAATTCAATTTTTCATACTTCCTTTCCATATTAACATCATTCTCAATTATAAGTTCAAAAATTATTTTCTGACATTTTTCTAAAACACTTAGATAAGGATTCTAGAATTCAAACGTATTTATTTCAAATCACTTTGAAAGCATACATACACACACACACACCAAATCACACTTTTAAATTTTAAACCAACCCAGTTTTTATCCATAACAAATTTCTTTCGAAATTCCAAAAACAACACTTGTTTCCAAACAAAATATCCGTACGATTTTACTACAGTAACACTCCGTCACTTAGAAACTCGAAAATAAATACTGATAATGTTGCAGTCATCACCAGGATTATTTTCCAGCGACTGAAGTGATTTCGGTGCTTTATCACTACTAAAATCCATTTAACCATTTTTGTCCAAAAATATTTACCAATAAACTATTATTATTTTCAAACAATTTGGAAAACTTTGCAATTCTCCAGGGTTTGAATCTCCATATCCTGGTTTGATTCCATTTTTAGTTTAACTCATTTGTATAAATCATACTTATACAATTTCAATTTGGTTATATAAACCATTTATAATCTTGTTTATATTATAATAATAATAGCCAAACACACCAATTATATATAGTATAATTAGGGAAAATTTTCTTTTATACCAAAATATATTTGAGTAAAATTATTTCATTTACCCACTTCAAAACCTTATTGTGTCGTTTTACCATGTTTAAGGGTTTAGAAACTCCTATCGATTTCGTGGCATCCCACAACTCGATCAGAACTCATAAACCACTTAACAGATAAATGAACACAATATAAAACATTTTATATTCACTAACAAATACGCGCTCATATCTATTACTGCACTCAAATTCATTCTATGGTACTAATGACCTTATCTCTAATGAGTAATCCCCACCAAAACCAAGGTGCTCGCTTAACCTTCAGCTCTGATACCAATTGAAGCGACTCGGAATTTTCAACCCTCGAAAATCGACATTAATACGTTCACTGTATAGCATGCCGAATAATCAAGTGCCAGAAATATAAATTGCTAGGGGTAAAGAACAAGATGAGATGGAAGAAGGAACAATAACACAGAATCTCACAATCGCAGCGGAAAAATGTATAATAATAATAACAGATCTTTATACAAAAGAAATATGTAACTGTTAATATACATACCTTCATCAGAATACAATAATCAATAAATCAATCTGGACAGTTACAATAACTTGTCCTCACAAATACTGAATATACATCATTACTCACATAGAAAAAATAACCAAGTACGTATAATACGCCTAAGAATCCTCCAGCTTGTCTCCTGAGCTCCATAGCATCCTAACCTAAATATTTAATACTCGGTCTGACCAGAGAATTATAATAAAATAACACCTGAGTCAGTCTAGAAAACTAGCGTGAGAAAAACACACTCAATTTGAATTATTACTGTTATCAAAATCCTTTTGAAACCAAAAGTATCTCGTAAGACCACGCCACACATAAATATGATGAGTTTTTACCTTATGATAACCAAAACATTTTATATCAAAATCATCTGATATTATAATAGTGCCTATAGAAAATAATCTATAAAATAGTTGAAATGCTTGCATCTCACATTTTAGCATATTTGATATACGACTAAAACCATACGGGCTCGTAGTGGATATTGGATTCCATACATTGACTGGGCCACTAGGGTACCGCCCATGATAGTACACCTCTTGAAAAATATACCAAGATCATACCTAACGATCCCTGCCAACACAGGACCAACCTACTCCTTGCTAGATAGTAACGAATATGTTATCACCTTGGGTGTCCCCACCCTATCGAGCAATGCACGACTATATCCATAATTATAATATATCCGAGGGTATATAGAAAAGTGATAACATACCCTACTTGGGTGCAAACCACTTAGCCCTGCTGCATCTCCCCTGTTTTAATCATTCCCAATTGATGAGGCTTGAGGCTACGTCTTACCTTTAGAATAGCATTCATACTTGAAATGCTAACACGGCCTCCCAGACCATGATGCAAATGATAGCGTTCATCCATACAACTTGTCTTGGGTATGAACAAATTGGATCTCCAAAGTCACCGTCTTCATTAGCTTCATGATATCACAATTCATAATGCACAAATTGGATCGAAGTGGTTTTCAGATAATTAGATCTGATCCTGGTCTCTTCGAAACGATTAACGAATTTTGGCCGGATTTGATAGTTGGTTATTTAACTATCAAATAACACACATAAGCAGTCGCTAGGCCCATATCATAAAAAATTTATAAAATATTTATTTCAAAATATCTTTACAAAGATATATATCCAAATCTCTTCCAATATTTCAATATTCGGAAACAAATTCAAATACTTATATCCATAATAGGATATTTTCGAGCCACCTCAATACTTAGAATTATTTTCTTCCAATTCCATTTATAATTCAAAACTTTTTGAAAATATTACTTTAATAATAATCTCGTGGTTAAAATATTTCCAACCCGTCCAATCCAATACATAGGATATATCTATAAGTATATTTTTCTAAAACCATTTTATTTCCAATACTTAGGAAATGATTCCATTTATTTCCTATTTCTCAAAATCTTTTACAATTTATTTGGAAGCCCTTTAACCCACTTATAACGAATTCTATAAGTTTTTAGAATTCATTAATTAATTTCCTTTAAAGTTTCCAAATTAATTACACTTGTCTATAATTCCAACTACCCATTTCTAACTTCCTTTTATGAATTCTAATTCATTTTTGAAGTTCTCGTTTTTCGACATTCTGGAAATTTTCCTTAAGTTTTTAGTATTTCATTACAAGATTTCTCTTATACAAATCATATCTGTTAAATAAACACCGTTTACAAATCTCGAGAGGATTTATGAATAAATTACAATTATTTCAAAACTATATATATGTTTATATATATATATATATATATATGATAAGTATTTTTAAAGAATAATAATTTAATTTTAAAACATGTTTAAGTATTTATATAAAATATTAAAACACATTAAATAAACATCGATGATTTATTTCCAGTTCATTTTTAAATAAACTAATCTAAAAAAGCTGATTTTAAAATTTTGAATTTATTTTAGTTAATATTAGATATTTGAAAAATCTACTTTTCGAAGTATTTTGATAGTAAAATAGCTTTAAATTACATAGCTTAATAAATAAAAATCCTATTTTAAGACAATTTTAATTTCTCGAAAAAAATCTATTTTAAAATCCAATATTACCAATTTCAATTTATAAATCCCTCTCGATTCATATCACATCGACTAAATTTAAATTTCATAACCATCCTCAAATTTCAAAAATAGAATCACTATTTTTTTCTCAAAAACCGGTTACCATATCTCGATATAAATTCACGTTATAAATTTATATTTCCTATTTATAAACTGATATTCATTTTCCCCTTATTTATAAACATCGTTTATAAATTTATAAAATCATTTGGTTTTCACTTATTTATAAATTCACGCTATAAATTAATATTTCCTATTTATGAACTGATATTCATTTTCCTTTTATTTATAAACATCGTTTATAAATTTATAAAATCATTTGGTTTTCACTTATTTATAAAATAATCTCATTTATAAAATTTCATTTTATGAATTCATTCCTTTATAATTCCCATTTATTTAACAAATCTATTTTAAACATCGATTACAACTTCTTTTCCATATTTTCAAAAATATCATTTAAAAATCCATTATTAAAAATCCTTTATATAAATTATTTTAAAATATCTATTTAAAACATTTTATGAACAGATAAGTACAACCTAAAATCAAGTCATTGTTTTATCCAAATCGATTTCCTTTTAAATAATCCAAATTCGTTATAAATATTTTTCTATCCAAAATCTCCTTTTAATTCTTTCAAATTCAAAAATAATATTTATGGTATTTAAAATACCAAAATTAAGGCCAGTGCTACTATAGCATCCAATAAATCAAATCGCATAACAACCCATAACATATTATTTAATCACATCATATATCGCTATATATGAAAAACAATAAATATATTTGAGGAATCCAGTTAGATCCCGCCAACCTATTTCCCTGTAATCACAGATGTTATATAACATAAAATAGCAACCCCTCTTCAAGGTGGGATATGGTGGTAATATAGGATCATCCGCTATTATGCGGGACGCATAGTGTCTCATCATCTCCAATCGGTGGGAATATACCCAACTACTAATTTATATACTATATATATGATATGACATCCAACTGATAACAATAATTTATCAATTCAGCCAATCAGTCAATAAATAATTTTTTGTATTTCAAATTTAAACCGACAACCCAAATGAATAAGATTTACTCACCTTAATTTTTAATTTGCCGAGTATCCAAATTTTGAATTAAATTGGACAACGTTCGATATAATCCAAAATTCCAGTTCCTGCCGAAAAATTCCAAACCAATTTTTTTGTGTAGCACTCATCGATAAGATCGCAACACGACTTGTCGCGTACGATTTGGACATCGTGTGATGAAGTTATCACATTTTTAAACATTTAATAATTAATAATATAATTGACTTAATTAATTAAAATAAAAAAAACCAACCCTTATTTCTTCTCCCCCGTACTCCTAGGCAAAACGCACGCACTATAGAAAACCATCGCGTTTCCTCTTTTTTTTAAATTACGCACGTCGCCTAAATCTCGTGCACCACTAGGCGATGAACCACCACCTTACCCAGCCTCCGTGTGCATACCCCGCTCCCTACTGTCGCCTGTCCACCATGTGCGCCTAGGTGTGATGAACATGAGAAATCCAAAAACATGGTCGCGAACGGAGGCAAATCCTCCCTCCTACATAGGCCTCACGCGCTTGTTCCTTTACTTCACATGTTCATTTTTTTTTTCTCTATTTCATTTTTGAGAATAAGAGGAAGGCATGTGGGATTTAAAATGTTGAGAAGGCGGCTTCATACATAGTAAGGTGGCGCGCGATTAGGCTAAGGTGGCTCAAGGATTTGACTTTGCAAATTTATATATTATTAAATTTATAAAATATACCATTTATGGCATCTTAAAAACCCCAAACCCATATCGAGGTATGCCGCTTGGCATTTCTAATTTTATTCCCCTATTCCAAAGCAATAGAATAAGTTTCAGGACCTAATTGATCGTATGTGGAAGATAACTTTTCGAATCTAATTATTATATTAAATTTTCAATATTAATTTCAACGCGTTTCTATCCTGTACCACCAAAATGTAACCCCAAATGCTATGAAATTTGAAATCCTACAATAATACACTATTACAATTAAATTGAACTAGTTTCGTTGAATTCCAAAACTGTTCCCCGGATTGCTATTTTAACCCGTTGATTTAAAACGATGATTTCAAAAATTTATGAAATTCTCTTGAAATTTTAGTTTCAAAACTTATTAATTAAATTCTAATTCAAATAGAATTTATATCAATCATTAGAAATGTTTCATTTCATATCCAACTCAAATTCCAATTATTTGCACTATTCGTATTACGATAAATCACTATATTTGAAATTTTAAATATATTCTATAATTTTAACCAAAATCTTCGTATCAAAAATCAAATTATATTTTAAATCCAATATTTAAAACCATTTAAATATTCAAAATGAAAAGGCAAAAACTCCGGATTGTTACATTCTAAAATCTTAAGAATTCCTTCTATAGAGTAGTTGCATATGGAATATCCCTAAAACTGGATGGTACATGACTCACTAGTCAGGCCTCGATAGCCCAATGATTGTTGATCCTCGTTTTGGTTATCGATTGATGATGTATAATACATCCAGATAAAGGAAAAATAGGAACACATATGTTATAGATAGTGGAAGATGGAAAAGTTTCTAAAAAAGGTTTTAAATAGTCACTCTTAATTAATGATTGGATTTTTTAGATTAGGAAAAAAGGATATCTTGAGATATTAGTTAGAAGTCCACTTTGAGCCCAACCCAATAAAAAGAAATTATTGAAAAATGAGAAAAGGTATAAATTGTATCTTTAACAGGACTTTTAATGGAGAAGTAAATAAATATTGGATTCTGAAAAAAAAATATGCCATGAAGTTTTTTTATGAAATTTTGTTTTGAAAAGATGTGATAGAGCAAATAGCTCTTGAATCTTTTTATGCAATGAAAGTTTTTGAGATATTAAATATTTTTTTGGCTGGACAATATAAGTAGTACATAAATCAGAATAGGATGAATAATATAGAAAAGAGGACTTAGGGTCTTAAAAAATTAAGCTGTAAGAGGCTGCACTACAATTGGTTAAGTAAAAATGATGTTAAATTAAGGGAAAAACGGTTGGAATTAGTGCAGTTTGGGCTAAAAATTTGTAGTAGGAAATTAGGCAGCATAAATGAAAGAAGGGTTTGACTTGTTATAACTAGTTTAGGATTTGAGATATTTTAATTCATTGGAATGAAAAGAGATAACAAAATAAGTTTCTATGAATCAATCAAGTTACTAATAAAGGTATTTTTTTTTGAAATAATGAGGAATGTAAATGCGAAGGAAGAGATGTATGAAATATTGGAAATTCTATATTTTGAGATGTCTAATTCAGTAAAGAAAAAAAAATCTTGTAATACACAAACAAAATTACTCTTTTAAGCGATTCATAGAGAATTATACCATCAACGGTTCCTCTTAAAGAAAAAGTACTTCCAATGCATAAAAATATAGGATCCATAATTATAATAAAAAGTGTAGTAATTAGAAGTATTGTGTAACAAGCCGGAAATTTCAATTCCGAAAATTCCATATAGTTAGAGAAAAAAAGAAAAAGAGATAGAAGAAGAAGAACAGAAAAGAAAAACACAATCTCACATTTGCAGCGGATAAAATATAATAGCAAATAATAATAACAGTTTGCAAAAAGAACTGTATCAGTACATTTACATTTTAAATATCAGAATTACAACTTTTGCACAACACTGGACAGTTTTAAAAACAACATGTCCTAGATATACAACTATATATCACAACGGATACGCTCCATACGTTCCAGCTATCCAGCTTGCCTTCTGAGCTTCAGAATGTCCCTACCTGAAAATCTGTAATACTCGGTCTGACCCGAGCATTACATCAAAGTAACACCCGGGTCAGGCTGGAAACAAGCGTGAGTAAACCCCATCTAACATAAATTTCAAAAGCATACAACTTATACATAACTCGGGTAACTTGTATCAATTACATTTCACAAATTGTTATCGACATCATTTATTTCACTCACCAATTTCTAAGTACAAACTTAGATTAAATGATCAAATTTACTTAAATCATACCATTCCAGCTTATTGATTTCACACAGCAATTTACGAAGAATCGAAGTGGTTTCGGGTATTCACTGTACCCAACTCCGGTCTCTTCAGATCCCATGTCATCTTAACCCATGATAATCAAGTGAAATACAATTCAACCTTTAAATTCAAGATGTTACTTTTTATACAACAATTTATCATCGACAGATAACCACACAATCATATTCAAGACAAACATATCATATCACAAACATTTCATATCAGAAATATCCACCAATCATTCATAAACAAGATTTGTTAGCCACCCACTACTAATTAAATCAAATTAATTACTTTAATCATTATTAAATCTTGCTTACTTTACAATAATTAATTACTAACCATTAATTAATCACCCCCTAATTATCCTTTCTAATTACATTCAGTAATTAGCCTTTAATTAATTTACCACATTCATTAATCAACCTTGATTAATCACATTAAGAAATTAATTATTCTTAATTACTTACAGTAATTAATTAATCCCTTAATTAATTAATACATCCTTTAATTTAATTACACTAAGTAATAATTCTTAATTACCTCTCTTAAGTAATTAACCTCTAATTACTTTTATCAAGTAATTATCCATGGGTTAATTATCTTTTACTAATTACTTTAATTAATTACAAATTATACTCAAATTTATTTTAAAACGAAGATTCAAATTTAGATTTGAATCAGTTTAGATTTTGTTTAAACATTCTTTTACATTTCAAATTCCGATTTAAATTCAAATTTATTTTTAAAAACACTTAACCCCTTTTTAAAATTATTTAAACAAATTTGAATTTAATAACTTATTTGTGTCCAGCTATGATTCAATTTAAACTTGAATCCATAATTAAAACTAGATTTAAAACTCATTTTAAATATTTGCTTAACGTTTTAAAATTTTGTTTAAATTTTGAAATAGGACAAGTTTCAAACTTGAACAAACTAACTCGAGCTAAACACTAAAATAACTCGAGTAACACTTCATTTGAATTCATTTTTAGATTAAAACAGAACAAAATTTCAAAATCCTGGATCCAGATTACACGAGACAATCGCGCGACTCTCACTTCAAATTCACGAGCACCACTCGCGTGACCAATACCCCGAGTCTCTCCCGAAATCATCACGAGCAATGCTTCGAGAAAACTAGGCCAAGTCCTTCTTCCCAAACATCCTCCAGATACACGAAAACGACCGTGCACATGCACAACCTTTCCGGTCGACGGCGATCAACCCTCCAGTCATCATCAACTCGAATTCGACAACTGCAACCGTCACGACCCAGCAGAACAGTGAAAAAAATTCCCAAATAGAATTCTAGTAACTCGATCAAATAGGAACCAATGGCCGATCGGATAAAAACGCTCCTCCACATTGATGCTGACCACAATGAGCCTCGTCGTCCTTACCCCAGCTCTATCTTGAACCCACGCATCCACCACCCCTGCGATTTGTTCCGATGCGACGACGAAGACGCGATAATCTCAGTTCCAACGGAGACACTAACGGCACCTAAAACCCTACTACACCATAATCTAATCACCACAGCCATCGATGACCGCCACCGCCATTTTTCTAGTGTTTCCCGTCACCATGGCCACCTTCCTGCCCAACCTCGACCTCCCATTTGATGCCGATCAACGACGATTGACCGAAGGCCTAAAATCGAACAATTCTCAAATTTATCAAACGAAGTTAAAATTTTCAAATTTTATTTTAAAACTCGTGTTTCACCCACTCGAATCAAGTTCCATAATCCAGAAATGAAATTATTGATATTGAATTTTAACTAGATTTTGATTTTACTGTAAATCTTAAAATTTACAGAATACTTTTTAAGTATAAAAACTTAAATTTATTTTTAGAAACAAGATTACATTATCACAAACCATTTCCTTTCAAAAATCAGAGTCTAACAGTGATTAATTAGAGAGATAATGAATTTTCTAATTATGCTTGAACCAAAAATTTTACACAGAGGTTTTATAATAACAGACACTGGCTTACTTCAGATTATAACATGATTTAAATCAAAATCTAAACTGAAAACATTCATGCAACAACATGATCACATCATCTCTCAAATATATTAACATCAAAAGATTTTAAATTAAGTGTTTACTCACAGTTTAGGGAAGAACAGAGGCTATATATGTTGTTATACAGACATTCACTCAAGTACTTATATACATATTTTTATATATTTTTTATCTTAAAATTAACAGGTAACATTATGCTAACATTCATCAAATTTTACTTCAAACATTTACTACCTGAAACAAGTCTAAATTGTTAAATTTTAAATTTATCCACTGTTCCAGTTTGAACAGGGATCTACTTTTCATGTTTTACAGTCATGCACACAACTATTAACACACATATATATTTATAAACATCTTAAAACATCATATACTGCATGGTTCACATTATATTTCAAAGATTTTCACATGCAACTTCAAAATATACTAGAAGTTCAGAGTTACTCACCTATTTGCAACACAGAGTTGAGTTTCAGATCTGGAACTGCTACTGAATTCAATAAGGTAGCTTGATATTCTCAGCTGAAATATACTTGAATTTGATTTTATTTGTTTAATTAGCTTTTGGATCTGAGTTGGATCTTTTTTTAGGTTTAAATCTTTGATTCTTTCTGATTTTTAAAATATTTGCAGCTCTCTAAAAAGGAAAAAAAGAATGAAGAGGAAGTTTGTTTTTACAAGTTTTAAGTTAGATTTATTAAAAATAAAATTTAAAATAAAATTTGACACTTGTTCAATTAATTACATTTGTCCAAATATCATTATGATCTCATTACACATGTTAACAATGAACTTCAAAAGTTTAACATTTGTATTTATTCAATTTCGTACAAATTTTTAAATAATTTTGAAAGCTTTTGTATTTAATGGTTATACATGTAATTAAATGTTTATAATTTGATTTTATATTTTACTTTTAGTTTGGTTTATACTTAAGCATATAAATTTTTTAAAGGAGAATATGTTAAACCCCTTTTCTTTTTTCTTTTTATCTTTTTTAGAAATAGATAGGATTTTAATACTCAATATCTTAAAATTGCAATTCATCACTTCATATAATTTTGATCAATTTATATTTTATATTTATATTCATACCCTTCTAGTATTTATACAAATATAACTTTTCAAAAGAGAAGATTTAAAAATCTTAATCATACACTAATATAATTATTCTTTGAATTACAAATCTCAAATTGCAATTCAATTTAAATTGACTCATATACATATTTAAACAAACACACATTACTTATGTTTGAAAATAATGATTCTGCAAAATTTTAAAATAATTATACTAGGAGAATATCAAATAAATATTTATCATTATATTTATTTGTTCAATCTATAAATCAATATCCTATTAAATTAACTCAATTATTATTAATTACGGATGTCTAGAATTCTCGGATATCACATTCTTCCCCCCTTTGAATCTTTTCATCCTCGAAAAGGAACGAAACCAGAATCTACTAAAATACTTAAAAACATACAAATTTTCTTTGATCATTTTAAAACACTTTTTAAATCTATATAATATTATAAAATGGTTTTATAAAAATACTTTTTATAACTTGATGTCTTAACCAGTCTATCCTTGTTCTCCTAGAAATTCGGTCGTATGTTGATTAGGCGTATGACTGAAAATCTACAAGTGCTTGGTAGACCCGTTTTCAACATCCTGTGAAAATATTTTGAAATAATTTTATTGAAAATATAGAATACATTTTTGAAATCGAGGAAATATCTTTGGTTAGAATGCTCTGGAAATCATCGCCCCCATCCATGGTCGCAATTACATTCCAGGGTTACGTTGCCATCACAACAAAAGTCCATGTAACCGCAGGCTCTCCGCGGCCTCTCGATTACGCCATGGAACCCACGACAGATCGCAGTTACATTCCAGGGTTACGTTGCCATCGCAGCAAAAGTCCATGTAACTGCAGGCTCTCTGCGGCCTCTGATTTTCGCTGTCAAAATGAAACTTCTCCACCCTACATAGGTCGTAGTCTACCGATATAAAATCAAACGCAGACTGTTGGCTCTCACCGGCACACATGACTTTCGCTATGTTACCATAGGTCGCAGTCTACCGATATAAAATCAAACGCAGACTGTTGGCACTCAGAGGCACACATGACTTTCTCTATGGTATACTCTACTCATAATTCCCAGGAACTAGTTTTGTCCGGACTCCTAACAGGATCAACTTTAGAACCCCCCCTTGAGGCTCAAGGCAGCACCACCCAGTGGTACTTCTGAGAAGTTCATTTTAAGGGAGCGCCTTTTTTCCCAAAGTCATCATCAAAACACTTTATACTATACACATATAGTATCTTTCAAATCATACACCTAGTATGATCTCATACAAAGCTTCTTTATACCAAAATCGATTATCCCAAAATCGATTATTCTCAAACTAGGCTTTCCAAATTTAAATATTGATTTTACCCAAAAATCAAAAGCCTTTCCAAATCCAAGGTTTCCCAAAACCTTTTCCAAAATCCTCATATGATCCTTTATATATATATAAATATATATAATTTTTAAAACTTTGGATCACTTCATTCTTGTATAAAACTCCTTTTATACTTCAAACACCTTCAAAAACCCTTTTCTTTTGGCAAAAGATTCAACAAGGGGAGTTTCATTTTATAAAACAAAGATATTTAACTTTGTTTACTTAAAATCAAATATTCAAATTTGATTACTCTTTTCAATATCATTTTCATTCAAATCCGTACGATGTACACATATCATCCATACGCTATACCAATCTGATCACTCACTTGACTACACAATTTCACTTCTGAACTAGTATCGTCCACCCGACTTTCTAATGCAGATACAGATCTGGTTTCTTGATCAGAAACTGTCATTCTCTTTGCATAGTCATAAATATGATAGAGAATATCCAGAACTAATCAACAATCCATATCCAGGTTCGTCGTCGAAAATCGAATGAAAAATCCTACTCGGATCGATATAACTATCTCGAAATTTTGCTCGAACCTGGATCAAATCATTATGCGAATAGAATAATATACATACACCCTACGTATTTATCTTTATTGGTTATTAGCTAAATCAATTCCATTTCTATTCACATTCACTTTGATTTTTATTCACTTACTTACAATTGCTTCAATCCATTTGGATTATCACCTCTATTCTTATCTCGATTGGATATTTAACCAATAACAGTTTGAACTCCGACCAGTTTATTTAGGAAATAGCTTGAGAAATTTAAAAATAAATAAGTAGTTGGAAAATAATTACTAGTTTGTAAAATAGGTGTAAAATAGTTAGATAATGGTTAAAATAATTATAGAAATTTTAGATAATTGCAAAATAATAGTAAGATAGTAATTAATTTTGTAAAATAGTTGAAATATAGTAATTAGTTTATAAAACAGTTGGAAAATTGTTAAATAGTTTCAAAAATAATTGTAAACAAGTATAAGATAGTTTGGCTTTTAAAATAAAGATTGTATATTTAATGAATAGCTTGGAAAAATAGGTTTATATTAAAACAATTTATATAAAAAAAATAGTCCAATGTCAAAACTGCTCACTTTCCTATTCCCATTCTCATCAATTCAATTTAAATTTCCACTTCCATTAAATTGACCCAATTCCAATTTTAAATAACTTCAATTTCCATTGAAATTTATTCACCCCAATTCAAGTTGAATTAACCTCAGTTTCTTTCCAAATTTAACTTTATTCAACCTTGATCTCAAATTCTACTAATTCAAATAAATTTCAATTGAACTAGTTTCAATTTCAATTTATTTCAACCCCAGTTTGAATTAATCCCAATTTCAAACTCCATTTCCAAATCAAGTTGAATTATTCTTGACTTCCTTCCTAATTCAATTCAAATACCATTTGAATTTAAAACTATTCAACTTTAATTACGATTCCAAATTATTCAAATCAATTCAATTCAAAATTTCCATTTGAATTTTTAAACTTATCCATCTTCAATCACAATTCTAATTAATTCAAATCAAATTTAATTTGAATTAATTCAATTCAATTCAATTTTCAAATTTAAACCATCCCGAATTATATAAATTCGAGTTAAATTTTTAAATGTTGATTTAATCCTTTAAATTAAATCAACTTATATCTATAAACCATTTAATTCTAAATCCAAATTCCATTTTAAACTTATTTCAAAGTTCATATAATAATTCAAATCTTAAGTCCAAAATGATTCCATTTTATCTTAAAAATGGATATATTACCATACCCCATACCTTTATTTATTTAAATAAATCCAATTTCAGCTTAAAAATTATTACTAACAACAGGATGGTATCATTCAAATTATTTTAAAACATCCATCCATTTCCAAATCAGGTTGATCATTCCAACTTATTTAACTTTTTCCCAAGTTAAACTCAATTCACTTAATCCAGTCAATTTACCCAATTTGAATTTCCATCCCAAATTTTAAACTTCTCATACATAATCTTCCCACTTATTAAGTTCAAAAACTTCTCACTTTTGGGTATCACATCTCATTCCAAATTTAAAACTCAATATTTAGAGTTTATTTCAAACCATCCACATATATATACATTTTACTTCCTGGCCCACCAAGCCAAATTTTTTAAATTTAAACCACCCTTGGTTTTAATTCAAAACAAATTTCTTTAAATTTTCAAACAACTCTTGTTTGAAATAGGACCCCTTCATTCAATAATATTATTTATTATTTCTATGTCACTTTGAAACAATTTTCAAATTCTGGATCCAATTTTAAATCTTTACAATTCAGATCATTTTCAATTCCAATTTATAAGTCATACTTACCTGAATGTTTTATTTCCTTAAAACATTTCATTTTGCTTACTCATTAATACACACTTTATTATTAAATACAACAACCATTTATGATAATAACCAAGCTTATCATATCTGGAAATCAATTCATAATTATCTTATTCTACAACTCCTTTCCTAATTCAAGATTTTGATTTCAGTTTGAACCCATTTCAAACTTATTTTTATCTAATTTCAATTCGGTTGTATTTCTATTACCCTTTAATTTAGTTTCAATAATTTAACAACCAATTAACTTAATATTTATTAGAAAGAAATATTGCTTTATATATCAAAATATATTCTTCTATAAAATCATTTAAAATCTTTATATAATAAAATAACAAATACGCTCTCATATATATATATACTCAACTCATCCTAGAGTACCACTTACCCTATCCTTAATGAGTAATCCTACCAGAGTCAAGGTTCTCGCTTAACCTCGCTCTGATACCAAACGTAACAACCCGGAAATTTCCATCCCGAAAATTCCAAATAGTTAGAGAAAAGAAGAAAAAGAGATAGAAGAAGAAGAACAGAAAAGTAACACACAATCTCACATTCGCAGCGGATAAAATATAATAGCAAATAATAATAACAGTTTACGAAGAGAACTGTATCAGTACATTTACATTTTAAATATCAGAGTTACAACATTTACACAACACTAGACAGTTTTAAAAACAACATGTCCTAGATATACAACTATATATCACAGCGGATGCGCTCCATACGTTCCAGCTATCCAGCTCGCCTCCTGAGCTCCATAATGTCCCTACCTGAAAATCTGTAATACTCGGTCTGACCCGAGCATTACGTCAAAGTAACACCTGGGTCAGGCTGGAAACCAGCGCGAGTAAACCCATCTAACATAAATTTCAAAAGCATACAACTTATACATAACCCGAGTAACTTGTATCAATTATAATTTCACAAATTGTTACCGACATCATTTATTTCACTCACCAATTTCTAAGTACTAAACTTAGATTAAATGGTCTAATTTACTTAAATCATTCCATTCCAGCTTATTGATTTCACCCAGCAATTTACAAAGAATCGAAGTGGTTTCGGGCATTCACTGTACCCGACTTCGGTCTCTTCGGATCCCATGTCATCTTAACCCATGATAATCAAGTGAAATACAGTTCAACCTTTAAATTCAAGATGTTACTTTTTATACAACAATTTATCATCGACAGATAACCACACAATCATTATTCAAGACAAACATATCATATCACAAACATTTCATATCAGTAATATCCACCAATCATTCATAAACAAGATTTGTTAGCCACCCACTACTAACTAAATCAAATTAATTACTTTAATCATTATTAAATCTTGCTTACTTTACAATAATTAATTACTAATCATAAATTAATCACCCCCTAATTATCCTATCTAATTACATTCAGTAATTAGCCTTTAATTAATTTACCACATTCATTAATCAACCTTGATTAACCACATTTAGAAATTAATTATTCTTAATTACTTATAGCAATTAATTAATCCCTTAATTAATTAATAAATCCTTCAATTTAATTACACTAAGTAATAATTCTTAATTACCTCTCCTGAGTAATTAACCTCTAATTACTTTTATCAAGGAATTATCCATGGGTTAATTATCTTTAACTAATTACTTTAATTAATTGCAAATTATAAAACTTAAATTTATTTTAAAACAAAGATTCAAATTTAGATTTGAATCAGTTTAGACTTTGTTTAAACATTCTTTTACATTTCAAATTCCGATTTAAATTCAAATTTCTTTTTAAAAACACTTAACCCCTTTTTAAATTATTTAAACAAATTCGAATTTGATAACTTATTCGTTTCCAGCTATGATTCAATTTAAACTTGAATCCATAATTAAAACTAGATTTAAACTCATTATAAATCTTTGCTTAATGTTTTAAAATTTTGTTTAAATTTTGGAATAGGACAAGTTTCAAACTTGAACAAACTAACACGAGCTAAACACTAAAATAACTCGAGTAACACTTCATTTGAATTCATTTTTAGATTAAAAACAGAACAAAATTTCAAAAACCTGGATCCAGATTACACGAGACAATTGCGCGACTCTCACTTTAAATTCACGAGCACCACTCGCGTGATTAATACCCCGAGTCTCTCCCGAAATCATCACGAGCAATGCTTCGAGAAAACCAGGCCAACTCCTTCTTCCCAAACATCCTCCAGATACATGAAATCGACCGTGCACATGCACAACCTTTCCAGTCGACAGCGATCGACCCTCCGGTCATCATCAACTCGAATTCGACGACTGCAACCGTCACGACATAGCAGAACAGTGAAAACAATTCCCAAAAGGAATTCGAGCAACTCGATCAAATAGGAACCAATGGCCGATCGGATAAAAACGCTCCTCCACATCTATCCTGACCACGATGAGCCTCGTCGTCCTTACCCCAGCTCCATCTTGAACACACGCATCCACCGCCCCAATTGCGATTCGTTCCGATGCGACGCCGCCGCCGCGATAATCTCAGTTCCAACGGAGAAACTAACAGCACCTAAAACCCTACTACACCATAATCTGATCACCACAGCCATCGATGACCCCCACCACCATTTTTCCAGTGTTTCCCGTCACTATGGCCACCTCCCTGCTCAACCTCGACCTCCCATTTGATGCCGATCAACGACGATTGACCGAAGGCCTAAAACGAACAATTCTCAAATTTATCCCAAAAACTAAGTTAAAATTTTCAAAATTTATTTTAAAACTCGTGTTTCACCTACTCGAATCAAGTTCCATAATTCAGAAATGAAATTATTGATATTGAATTTTAACTAGATTTTGATTTTACTGCAAATCTTAAAATTTACAAAATACTTTTTAAGTATAAAAACTTAAATTTAATTCTAGAAACACTTTCAAAAATCAGAGTCTAACAGTGACTAATTTGAGAGATAATGAATTTTCTAATTATGCTTGAACCAAAATTTTTACACAGAGGTTTTATAATAACAGACACTGGCTCACTTCAGATTATAACATGATTTAAATCAAAATCTGAACTGAAAACATTCATGCAACAACATGATCACATCATCTCTCAAATATATTAACATCAAAAGATTTTAAATTAAGTGTTTACCCACAGTTTAGGGAAGAACAGAGGCTATATATGCTGTTATACAAACATTCACTCAAGTACTTATATACATATTTATATTTTTTAATCTTAAAATTAACAGGAAACATTAAGCTAACATTCATCAAATTCTACTTCAAACATTTACTACCTGAACCAAGTCTAAATTGTTAAATTTTAAATTTATCCGCTGTTCCAGTTTGACCAGGGATCTACTTTTCATGTTTTACAGTCATGCATACAATTATTAACACATATGTATATTTATAAACATCTTAAAACATCATATACTGCATGGTTCACATTATATTTCAAAGATTTTCACATGTAACTTCAAAATATACCAGAAGTTCAGAGTTACTCTCCTATTTGCAACACAGAGTTAAGTTTCAAATTTGGAACCGCTACTGAATTCAATATGGTAGCTTAATATTCTCAGCTGAAATATACTTGAATTTGATTTTATTTGTTTAATTAGCTTTTGGATCTGAGTTGGATCTTTTTTCAAGTTTAAATCTTTGATTCTTTCTTGTAACGTTTTCGATTTTTCGTTGCCGAAAAACCGAATAGTTAGGGTTTTTAAAAAGAATTTAAGAAAAGGAAAAGAAAGAAAATAGAAGATGGAGAGGAAAGAAAACAGAAAATAGAGAGAATAGAAAATGGAGGGGAAAGAAAAATAGAACGGAACAGAAAAACAACAGAACTACAGAATCTCACAATTCGCAGCAGAACAACATATAATAATAAATGAATAATCTTTAAACAAAGAACTATATCAGTTATTACATTACATCACATTTCATTACATCATATCATCAGAGTGTACAACAACAACAACATCAAACAGTGCAGCGGAAAAAGAAATACTATATAATTAGTAATACGCCATGCCATCCATCTTGCCTCCAGCAACTCCAGAATATCCAGAATATCCTGATAAACCTTAACTCTTGACTGCCCGTGTGGAAATTGGTGGGCACCCAGAGTTTAGGAAGGAAAACAATAAACTCCGAGTCAGTCATGTGACTGGTGTGAAAACTCAAAACAGTTTATTGATCTTTAAAATCAAAATAGAGGAATATTTTTAAATCAATTCGCAATGCTTTTTAAAAGTGAGACTACCATAAGACCTCCCGCCACACACACAATGCAAACGCAGACTTGGAGGAGATTTCTCCTTATGATAGTCAAAGATGCTTGATACGCATTAAAATCAAATCAATTTTGATATTATTATTAGTGCATAGTGTAGAAAAAAAATTCATTTCGAAAGTAGAATATAAATCTTAGCCAGCATAGGTACCATTATATTATTCCTACTATAGCTACCTCCTGAGGAAGCAGGTTCTACAACTAAAACCGTACAAGTCTCGTATCGTTTCTTTGGATTTCCAACGAATGATCAGGCCAAGGAACTTCCCATTGCCACATGAGAATGCCTCTGGATGGACATTCCCGAGAACCAAACCGGATCTCTACCAACACAAGGCCGGGTTACCCCTAACTGAGTAACAACTGACCGAATATGCCATCCCCCGGTCCTTTGGGACCTTTTCACCGAGCGCTCGTAATCAATTCACACAATCATAACAAAGTGTTTTCAACATGAGTAAGTATCTGGGCTCCATACCATGATACCACCCTTTTCCAGAAGGAAATGCACACATCCTAAAGGGCGCTACCCCTCATAACCTTGCCGCATCTTTCCTGTTTTGATCATTCACGGGGTGTGAGGCTCGACGAATTCACGTCCACAAAAACATACTTTATACAAAAGCCATGCTTTGGGTCAACAAATGATCATAGAAATGATCACAAAGATAGACGATCAAATAAATGATCCTATCACAAATAATCAACACAATGATCATTTCACAGCAACACTCAGCATGTCACATTACCAAATTGGGAATATATCGCTGATAACATTCAACTACATAACCTCTGAGGTCGTACGTCTCAGAGAAGGGTGTTAAGCTAAAAGAATAAATTCTCCGCCACCAACAGAAACATATTTGAAAGAAATCTGCTTTATATCTCAATTTGTAACGTCAGACATACAATCCATACAAGTCTGTTCCGGGCTCGAACAAAACCGAAGGCACTTCTTACGAAGCCCTTGCAATCCGGGTATTCACAATCCCGATCGAATTTCCCATCACTTAGGAGATCTCTATACCGGGAGCTACCCAGTGCAGAGACAATCGATAGGTCATCCTATCGCTTTCACAAATACTAGGTCTTCAACACCGATCTTCAATGCAATTCACAACGACGTATCACATATTCGGAATGGGTTATACGACCCCATGGTCCTTACCCGATTAACCCGAATAGTGAGCGCTTATTCAAAAATAAGTGTGGCATTCAAATTCAAACAAATCACATCAAATACTCATTCAAAGGGAAATATTGATAGTCGGCTATTGAACTATCAATTGATACGCACACATCTCAAGTTTCCAAATAATTTTCCAAATTATTTATTTTCCAAAATATCTTTACAAGATATAAAATTTCACACTTCAAAAATAAATCAATATTTATTTTTAAACAAATTCTCCTTTTCATTCATAAATTCCATAGTGAATTTAAAATCCAAAATATCTATGAATATTCGATTGCGATTATTCATTTCAATTTATCTTCAAAAAGATAAATTCTTAAGATATTCACTTTATATTGGAAAACATTTCCATGCTTACTTATTCATAAGTAATTCACAAATTTTATTTATTTTCAACACTTAGAAAATATTCAATATACTTCAATCGAAATTAAGTACATATTTCATTCTTTAAGGAAATCATTCTCCTAAACATATTTATTTGGGCCAAAACGAATGTTGCGTAAAACATCGTTACGAACAACCCAAAATCACTAGTATAGGGATTCGAAATTAAAATAGATATATAAATCCCAATACTATACAAAACATTTCCTTTCGGAAATCATTTACTATAACAACAGTGTTATAGTCCACTATTTCCTTTTATTTCTCGAAAACGTCTATTTCAACAATAAATGTTGAAATCTATGGTTTCAAATCTCAACACATTTAAAACATCGTTAGATCGTTTTAATTCAATTTAAAACACCAAATCTAAACATTTTCCATAACATCTTATTCATTATTCAAAAACGTGAATATTCTTTATTAACATATTTCATCCTCTTATTCATTTCATTTTAAAGGATTTATTCACAGTTCCAAAACGTGAATATAACTCCATTAATAGGTTTCAACAATTTACTTATCAAAATAAGTCGTTTGCGAATTTATAAAACAACGTTTATAAACTCCATTTCTATTTGTTTTATAACTTCTTTCCTTATAAATTTTCTTTATTAACCTATTCACTTTATAACTCAATTATAAACCAAAGATCCATATTATAAGTTAAATGGTTATAAAACGATTATTTTACAAAATCGTTCCTTTGAACTTCATAATTATAAATCTTATAACTTATAAGATTCAATTATTCATCCAAATATATTCTTTAATAATTTCACAAAATTTATAAATCTTACTATTTATAAATTTCATTTATAACTTCACCATTTATAATTTTATAAATTCCATTCATTTACAAAATTCATTTTCACTTCATTCAAACACTTATAAAAACTCGTTTTATAATGTCAATATTTCAATTTATAAATATCCATTTATAAATCTCTTAATATAAGTCAATTTATATTATTCTTTAAAACATATTTAATCTCCTTTATAATTTCACCATTTTGATTTATAAAATAATTAAATTTTATAAATCCTATATTTAAACTTTTCACAATAAATTCTAAAATCCCGATTAAACTATTTTATAAAATCATTAGCATCATATTCTCAAAAAATCAACTTTTAACTATATTTTTTTATAACATTAAAATTATACGTTTATTTATTTAAATGGATCGATTCCAAATATATAGTATATTTTCAAAAATCACTTTTAAATCCTTTTAAAATTCTAAATTTGGTCCAATGATGCTACACACCAAATAGTCAATCACGACAACAACGATATCATATATCGATATGATAATCCATCAAATATCAAAATATCTGAAATCAAATAAATACTGTTGAGGAATCCAGTTGGATCCCTCCAACCTGTTTTCCTGCATCCACAAACATTAGCACAATACCAATTTCGCTCCAGTACGAAATTATCGCGGTATATGGGATTTAAAATATTATCCGCTTAATAACGGCGCAATAGGGTCTCATCCGCTAAACAAAATGCGGGAAATCAATAACTGCAATATATACATATGCCAATATATATATATATTGCTATTATATATAATACCAATTTCACTGTTTATGAAATATTCGCGGTATATGTTTTTAATAAATAACATCCGCTTATTAACGGCGCATAATGTCTATTTTAACAATCAATAGATATCAATCAACATTCAAACATGCATTCAAATATTTTAAATCTAACTATTTAAAATAAAATCGAAACTGATTCGATCGAGTGAGAAGTTCTCACCTTGATTTTAAATTCCGTTTTAGCGATTTATTTCGAATAAAATTAAACGGACGTTTAATTTTACCCAAAATTCTCACTAACTCCAAACGACTCCAATCCAATTTCATCGCGTAGTGCTCGTCCATACGATTCCAACGCAACTGGTTTCGCGCGTTTTCGACCTCATATGAAAAAGTTATGCATATTATAAGTTTACACGTTTTAAATATAAACAACTTACAACTTAACTTTTAATTTTTAACCCACAACTCATCCATAGCCGTGAGATCTCACCCTGATGAATCCTGGCCGCTCCATCTTTCTTCTTCATCACGTTCAAACTACAGAACGTTAACAATACAAGCCGAACCCAACATCAACCATTAGGGTTCCAAATCGCGACCCACTCGAGCAACGTGAAGCCGATCAGGAAGCGCCATCGTGAAGCCAACGCTCGACTCCACCACCGCCCCCAGCACGGCCAAGCTCCGCCCCCTATACTGCCTTGAAATGCGTGCGCACCTGTAGATGAACGCGAGCGTCTCTCTCTCTCCTCGTTGCTCCGTTTTACATCACAGCCGTTCACATCGAAGCTCTCATCACCCTCTTCAATACTCTAGTTGAAAGTTTAGCCTAATTGTCGACGGATTTGGAGTAATCGAGGGAGGAACGTCGCGTGTTTCTGGCCATTGAAGATAGTAGTGGCGGCTGCAGTTTTGTAGATTAGGGTTTTTTTTTTTTTCTTTTTTTGATTTTAAGGTGTATTTATAGAGAATTTTCGAACACTATTCATCCAGAAATTCCGAACTCCGATTTACGCGCCGTAACCAGCGTTTTTTGGGTTTACCCCGCGTTACGGACACAATGGAACAGGTTACGAAAGCTAATTCGGACATCTGTGCGAGTTATGGCTATAAACGCTAAATTTAAATTAAACCGATTTAAGCGATTTTCTAGGCGTTTTAATTTGTACCGGACAAACGGTAAATCCAATTGACACGAAATTTGAAACCTTACAATAATATCACATTACGGATCCGATGAAACTGGTTTCGTCGAAATCCGAGACTTTTTGAAAAATGGCTATTATAACTCGCCAAATTAAAATTAAAAATAAATCGATGCGTTTCGAGCTGCCACGATCAAACGATAACTCCGATTGACACGAAAATTAAAATCCGGTAATAACTAACTATTACGGATCCAATGGAACTAGTTTCGTTCAATTCTGAGACTGTTCAAAAATTGACTATTTTCACTAGTCGATTTTAATATTAAAATATTCAATTTTCACAAATTAACTTTTAATTCGATTTTAAAAGTTCTAAAATATCATTCTAACTCTAACATGATAAATTAAAATTTTACAAATCATTTTCAATCATATTTAACTCTATTTTCAATTATTTCCAAAATTTAACATATTAAATTATCGATTTAATTATTCAATTAAATCCAATAATTCAAATAAAAATTTATTTGACTTATAAATCCACTTATTAATATTTAAAATTAATTAAATATTTAAATTTTAATTATTAAAAATCCTGGGTCGTTACAATCTTCCTCCCTTAAAAGAATTTCGTCCTCGAAATTATCAAGTAAGAAAAGTTACAGAATCTATTAATTTTCCCAAAATTCATAATTAAATTTCTTATAATAATTTTACTAAGTTTCCAAATCATACTTAGTTATCTTTTCAAAAACAACTACTATTGTTTAACTTTCAATTCCAAAATCAAAGTTTTCAAAAAATTTCCAATTTTCTCAAATTTTTCTAACGCCTTAAATTTCCGGAAAAATTCGCCATAGTCTTCTTTGCGCGGCTCGATCCGAAAAAAAAATGACAGTATATATATCACAAATATACATCTCATCAAGTAATGAGGCATCCCGAAGGGAAAAAAGTATAAAAGTACGGTATGTAATCCGAGATATGTACCTTATATTTTATTAGCGAGCATATACGGCTAATATAGCGCGAAAGCGAGCTCCAAATGCGAAGCAAACGCGATCCGCACCTACTAAGTACTCAACAACAACATGAGAATCATGCATATAGGAAAATAATATCGATATACATCATATAGCAACATAATAACTATATATGTCAACATAACAAATGAAATAAAACAATAAATTCAACCATCAACCAACTATAATCCATAACCAATAAATATTCATTCATATTCTCATTAATATTTAATGAATCAGGTTTTCAATTTAATCACATTTGATTCTTTAACAGTGGATGTTTTTACTAATATTCATTTTCAATTAGTTTATATTCACTATTTCATATTCAAGTTGGTTCACTTCCAAATCAAATTCAATTCCATTTAAGATTCATTTAACTTCTAATTGAATTTCAATTACTTTAGCTTCCAATTTCATTAACCCTTAATGAATTATATACAATCAATCAACTAACAATCATATAACAACCAATGTATATTAATTGCAACCAAATTCCTTTGCTTATATTCATTCAACTATTCAACTTCCAATAACATTACATTTTAATGAATTAACACTTATATTCATTATTTCATATCAATTTAATTCACATTCAATTGATTAACATTTAATCCATTCATTCAATTCAATTTCTAAAGTTGAATTTCATTTAACTTTAAATTCATTTTTATTTTACAACTCATATTCATAAAGTTTCACTTCTCATATATATAAGTTTATTTCACAATTGTAAATCACTTTAATTATAATTCGATTCTTATAATTCATTATACTTATACAATTATTCTTTTATTTAGATTATTCAAACATCTAAACAATCAACATATATACACTTTAATAATTCTGAAAAATTATTTCTTTATATATAAAATATAATCAAGGTAAAATTATTTCATTTACCCATTTTTAAAACAATATTGTGTCGAATTGTTCTATTCAAGTGTTTAGAAACCCCTTCGGCATAGTCTTGCGGACCACGCTGACGAAAGTTCATATGCCACTCAACAAACCAATCATCACAATATAAAACAATTTTATATTCACTAACAAATACGCTCTCATAGCTATTATTACACTCAAACTCATTCTAGAGTACTACTGACTCTATCTCTAATGAGTAATACCCAACAGAACCATGGTTGTCGCTTAACCATATGCTCTGATACCAAATGTAACGTTTTCGATTTTTCGTTGCCGAAAAACCGAATAGTTAGGGTTTTTAAAAAGAATTTAAGAAAAGGAAAAGAAAGAAAATAGAAGATGGAGAGGAAAGAAAACAGAAAATAGAGAGAATAGAAAATGGAGGGGAAAGAAAAATAGAACGGAACAGAAAAACAACAGAACTACAGAATCTCACAATTCGCAGCGGAACAACATATAATAATAAATGAATAATCTTTAAACAAAGAACTATATCAGTTATTACATTACATCACATTTCATTACATCATATCATCAGAGTGTACAACAACAACAACATCAAACAGTGCAGCGGAAAAAGAAATACTATATAATTAGTAATACGCCATGCCATCCATCTTGCCTCCAGCAACTCCAGAATATCCAGAATATCCTGATAAACCTTAACTCTTGACTGCCCGTGTGGAAATTGGTGGGCACCCAGAGTTTAGGAAGGAAAACAATAAACTCTGAGTCAGTCATGTGACTGGTGTGAAAACTCAAAACAGTTTATTTATCTTTAAAATCAAAATAGAGGAATATTTTTAAATCAATTCGCAATGCTTTTTAAAAGTGAGACTACCATAAGACCTCCCGCCACACACACAATGCAAACGCAGACTTGGAGGAGATTTCTCCTTATGATAGTCAAAGATGCTTGATACGCATTAAAATCAAATCAATTTTGATATTATTATTAGTGCATAGTGTAGAAAAAAAATTCATTTCGAAAGTAGAATATAAATCTTAGCCAGCATAGGTACCATTATATTATGCCTACTATAGCTACCTCCTGAGGAAGCAGGTTCTACAACTAAAACCGCACAAGTCTCGTATCGTTTCTTTGGATTTCCAATGAATAATCAGGCCAAGGAACTTCCCATTGCCACATGAGAATGCCTCTGGATGGACATCCCCGAGAACCAAACCGGATCTCTACCAACACAAGGCTGGGTTACCCCTAACTGAGTAACAACTGACCGAATATGCCATCCCCCGGTCCTTTGGGACCTTTTCACCGAGCGCTCGTAATCAATTCACACAATCATAACAAAGTGTTTTCAACATGAGTAAGTATCTAGGCTCCATACCATGATACCACCCTTTTCCAGAAGGAAATGCACACATCCTAAAGGGCGCTACCCCTCATAACCTTGCCGCATCTTTCCTGTTTTGACCATTCACGGGGTGTGAGGCTCGACGAATTCACGTCCACAAAAACATACTTTATACAAAAGCCATGCTTTGGGTCAACAAATGATTATAGAAATGATCACAAAGATAGACGATCAAATAAATGATCCTATCACAAATAATCAACACAATGATCATTTCACAGCAACACTCAGCATGTCACATTACCAAATTGGGAATATATCGCTGATAACATTCAACTACATAACCTCTGAGCTCGTACATCTCAGAGAAGGGTGTTAAGCTAAAAGAATAAATTCTCCGCCACCAACAGAAACATATTTGAAAGAAATCTGCTTTATATCTCAATTTGTAACGTCAGACATACAATCCATACAAGTCTGTTCCGGGCTCGAACAAAACCGAAGGCACTTCTTACGAAGCCCTTGCAATCCGGGTATTCACAATCCCGATCGAATTTCCCATCACTTAGGAGATCTCTATACCAGGAGCTACCCAGTGCAGAGACAATCGATAGGTCATCCTATCGCTTTCACAAATACTCGGTCTTCAACACCGATCTTCAATGCAATTCACAACGACGTATCACATATTCGGAATGGGTTATACGACCCCATGGTCCTTTCCCGGTTAACCCGAATAGTGAGCGCTTATTCAAAAATAAGTGTGGCATTCAAATTCAAACAAATCACATCAAATACCCATTCAAAGGGAAATATTGATAGTCGGCTATTGAACTATCAATTGATACGCACACATCTCAAGTTTCCAAATAATTTTCCAAATTATTTATTTTCCAAAATATCTTTACAAGATATAAAATTTCACACTTCAAAAATAAATCAATATTTATTTTTAAACAAATTCTCCTTTTCATTCATAAATTCCATAGTGAATTTAAAATCCAAAATATCTATGAATATTCGATTGCGATTATTCATTTCAATTTATCTTCAAAAAGATAAATTCTTAAGATATTCACTTTATATTGGAAAACATTTCCATGCTTACTTATTCATAAGTAATTCACAAATTTTATTTATTTTCAACACTTAGAAAATATTCAATATACTTCAATCGAAATTAAGTACATATTTCATTCTTTAAGGAAATCATTCTCTTAAACATATTTATTTGAGCCAAAACGAATGTTGCGTAAAACATCGTTACGAACAACCCAAAATCACTAGTATAGGGATTCGAAATTAAAATAGATATATAAATCCCAATACTATACAAAACATTTCCTTTCGGAAATCATTTACTATAACAACAGTGTTATAGTCCACTATTTCCTTTTATTTCTCGAAAACGTCTATTTCAACAATAAATGTTGAAATCTATGGTTTCAAATCTCAACACATTTAAAACATCGTTAGATCATTTTAATTCAATTTAAAACACCAAATCTAAACATTTTCCTTAACATCTTATTCACTATTCAAAAACGTGAATATTCTTTGTTAACAAATTTCATCCTCTTATTCATTTCATTTTAAAGGATTTATTCACAGTTCAAAAACGTGAATATAACTCCATTAATAGGTTTCAACAATTTACTTATCAAAATAAGTCATTTGCGAATTTATAAAACAACGTTTATAAACTCCATTTCTATTTGTTTTATAGCTTCTTTCCTTATAAATTTTCTTTATTAACCTATTCACTTTATAACTCAATTATAAACCAAAGATTCATATTATAAGTTAAATGGTTATAAAATGATTATTTTACAAAATCGTTCCTTTGAACGTCATAATTATAAATCTTATAACTTATAAGATTCAATTATTCATCCAAATATATTCTTTAATAATTTCACAAAATTTATAAATCTTACTATTTATAAATTTCATTTATAACTTCACCATTTATAATTTTATAAATTCCATTCATTTACAAAATTCATTTTCACTTCATTCAAACACTTATAAAAACTCGTTTTATAATGTCAATATTTCAATTTATAAATATCCATTTATAAATCTCTTAATATAAGTCAATTTATATTATTCTTTAAAACATATTTAATCTCCTTTATAATTTCACCATTTTGATTTATAAAATAATTAAATTTTATAAATCCTATATTTAAACTTTTCACAATAAATTCTAAAATCCCGATTAAACTATTTTATAAAATCATTAGCATCATATTCTCAAAAAATCAACTTTTAACTATATTTTTTTATAACATTAAAATTATACGTTTATTTATTTTAAATGGATCGATTCCAAATATATAGTATATTTTCAAAAATCACTTTTAAATCCTTTTAAAATTCTAAATTTGGTCCAATGATGCTACACACCAAATAGTCAATCACGACAACAACGATATCATATATCGATATGATAATCCATCAAATATCAAAATATCTGAAATCAAATAAATACTGTTGAGGAATCCAGTTGGATCCCTCCAACCTGTTTTCCTGCATCCACAAACATTAGCACAATACCAATTTCGCTCCAGTACGAAATTATCGCGGTATATGGGATTTAAAATATTATCCGCTTAATAACGGCGCAATAGGGTCTCATCCGCTAAACAAAATGCGGGAAATCAATAACTGCAATATATACATATGCCAATATATATATATATATTGCTATTATATATAATACCAATTTCACTGTTTATGAAATATTCGCGGTATATGTTTTTAATAAATAACATCCGCTTATTAACGGCGCATAATGTCTATTTTAACAATCAATAGATATCAATCAACATTCAAACATGCATTCAAATATTTTAAATCTAACTATTTAAAATAAAATCGAAACTGATTCGATCGAGTGAGAAGTTCTCACCTTGATTTTAAATTCCGTTTTAGCGATTTATTTCGAATAAAATTAAACGGACGTTTAATTTTATTCGAAATTCTCACTAACTCCAAACGACTCCAATCCAATTTCATCGCGTAGTGCTCGTCCATACGATTCCAACGCAACTGGTTTCGCGCGTTTTCGACCTCGTATGAAAAAGTTATGCATTTTATAAGTTTACACGATTTAAATATAAACAATTTACAACATAACTTTTAATTTTTAACCCACAACTCATCCATAGCCGTGAGATCTCACCTTGATGAATCCTGGCCGCTCCATCTTTCTTCTTCATCACGTTCAAACTACAGAACGTTAACAATACAAGCTGAACCCAACATCAACCATTAGGGTTCCAAATCGCGACCCACTCGAGCAACGTGAAGCCGATCAGGAAGCGCCATCGTGAAGCCAACGCTCGACTCCACCACCGCCCCCAGCACGGCCAGGCTCGGCCCCCTATACTGCCTTGAAATGCGTGCGCACCTGTAGATGAACGCGAGCGTCTCTCTCTCTCTCCTCGTTGCTCCGTTTTACATCACAGCCGTTCACATCGAAGCTCTCATCACCCTCTTCAATACTCTAGTTGAAAGTTTAGCCTAATTGTCGACGGATTTGGAGTAATCGAGGGAGGAACGTCGCGTGTTTCTGGCCATTGAAGATAGTAGTGGCGGCTGCAGTTTTGTAGATTAGGGTTTTCTTTTTTTTCTTTGTTTTTTTTTGATTTTAAGGTGTATTTATAGAGAATTTTCGAACACTATTCATCCGGAAATTCCGAACTCCGATTTACGCGCCGTAACCAGCGTTTCTAGGGTTTACCCCACGTTTCGGACACAATGGAATAGGTTTCGAAAGCTAATTCGGACATCTGTGCGAGTTATGGCTATAAACGCTCAATTTAAATTAAACCGATTTAAGCGATTTTCTAGGCGTTTTAATTTGTACCGGACAAACGGTAAATCCAATTGACACGAAATTTGAAACCTTACAATAATATCACATTACGGATCCGATGAAACTAGTTTCGTCGAAATCCGAGACTTTTTGAAAAATGGCTATTTTAACTCGCCAAATTAAAATTAAAAATAAATCGATGCGTTTCGAGCTGCCACGATCAAACGATAACTCCGATTGACACGAAAATTGAAATCCGGTAATAACTAACTATTACGGATCTAATGGAACTGGTTTCGTTCAATTCTGAGACTGTTCAAAAATTGACTATCTTCACTAGTCGATTTTAATATTAAAATATTCAATTTTCACAAATTAACTTTTAATTCGATTTTAAAAGTTCTAAAATATCATTCTAACTCTAACATGATAAAATAAAATTTTACAAATCATTTTCAATCATATTTAACTCTATTTTCAATTATTTCCATAATTTAACATATTAAATTATCGATTTAATTATTCAATTAAATCCAATAATTCAAATAAAAATTTATTTGACTTGTAAATCCACTTATTAATATTTAAAATTAATTAAATATTTAAATTTTAATTATTAAAAATCCTGGGTCGTTACATTTCTGATTTTTAAAATATTTGCAGCTCTCTAAAAAGGAAAAAAAAGAATGAAGATGAAGTTTGTTTTTACAAGTTTAAGTTAGATTTATTAAAAAGAAAATTTAAAATAAAAATTTGACACTTGTTAAAATTATTTACATTTGTCCAAATATCATTATGATCTCATTACACATGTTAACAATGAACTTCAAAATTTTAACATTTGTATTTATTCATTTTCATACAAATTTTTAAATAATTTTGAAACTTTTGTATTTAATGGTTATACATGTAATTAAATGTTTATAATATGATTTTATATTTTACTTTTAGTTTGGTTTATACTTAAGCATATAAATTTTTTAAAAGAGATTATGTTAAACCCCTTTTCTTTCTTTTTTTTTCTTTTTTAGAAATAGATAGGATTTTAATACTCAATATCTTGAAATTGCAATTCATCACTTCATATAATTTTGATCAATTTATATTTTATATTTATATTCGTACCCTTCTAGTATTTATAAAAATATAACTTTTCAAAAGAGAAGATTTAAAAATCTTAATCATACACTAGTATAATTATTCTTTGAATTACAAATCTCAAATTCAAATTCAATTTAAATTGACTCATATACATATTTAAACAAACACACATTACTTATGTTTGAAAATAATGATTCTACAAAATTTTAAAATAATTATACTAGGAGAATATCAAATAAATATTTATCATTATATTTATTGTTCAATCTATAAATCAATATCCTATTAAATTAACTCGATTATTATCAATTACAGATGTCTAGAATTCTCGGATATCACATAATGTCTGTAAATTGTATCAAAATATAATGCTAGTATTCTAAATTGAGAACAGGAAATTAGAAAAAGAACTAAGGAAAATGGACATTTCCATTGTTATGTGCATTTAATTTTGAGTATCTTTTACTGAAACATGGGAAAATTTATTAAACTATGCTTATATTTACAATAGTGTGGGAAATTTTGGATGACAAACCGCTTGTTTCTTCATAAAGTTGCATTCATATAGAATTTCTAGTATATTTAGGATGTTAGCATCATGTTTTCGAAACTAATTATAAAAGGTCATTCATATAGGAGGTGCTAATTTGAATTATTTCTTGCATATCATGTGTTTTATGATGAATCATACATATCCACATGGATTGTTGCAAAATTGGTTATACACTAGTTGATTGTTAGTGTAGAATGGATGTACGATGGTTTACATGATCGAACCCTTGCAGAATTTCAAGGGCGAAATTCTTTTTAGCGGGGAGAACATAACACCCCATGTTTTTAAGCTAATTAATTAATAAACCATAAACAGTGAAAATTGGAATTTTTGCAAATGTCAGAATTTGACTACGATGCTTGCACCATTATGTTCGTGGTGATTTTCTGACCAAGTTTCATATATAAACTTTTTCGATTGGAGTTTAAATGAAAACGTTATCAGCATTTGACTTTTTTGTGGCCAAAAATAAATATATATGTAACTGAGGAAATTATTTGTAATTAATTAACAATTAATTAATGTCGTTAAACTAAACTATTACTTAACGTCTAGGAATCATAAATAGGGATAAGATAATGTTGATTAACTGTAATTCGATATTAAAGGTCACAAATCAACATAATAAGTGAATACAGCAAATTCACCAAACTAGCACTGCCCAAGCCGACTGTGACTATGCCAGGATCGAGCATGGTTGGTCGACCTAGGGGTTGGATGGTCGATCCGTGTCTTTTGAATGCGTCAGTGAGATTTGATCATGTAGCGCAGATCTTATATGATTCTATCCAACAGTTACCGCTGATTTAAACCTCTACAATTTAGGACCTAGAGCTTCACTTCCAACATTATTTTTCTAATGAACGCGGAAGCTCTGTCATTTTCCTTTCTCCTTCCAAATTTCTAAATACATAGAATTAGATCTAGATTGCATGGATACACTTTGGAGAAGAATAGAAATTGACAGTGGATAGGAAATAGGTTCAAATCAAGTTGCAACCTCGAAGGTCAACTTTAGATCTAGTTCTAATTGATAAATCAAAATCTCTTTTCTCTAAAACAAATTATAATAGATCTGCATAAACGTTATTTGTGGATTTGAATAGGTAGCCAAAAGTGGTGAATACAAACAACAAGATTTAGAACTGGATTAGATCTAAAGGTTTGGGAGAGCTAATAAAAGGTGAATGAGAATATTTTATTTTTTATAACATATTAGATTATATCATTGCAAACCTATTTCTATATGCCTATAGATTGAATTTAAGTTGTGAATATATTTGCAATTATCAAAAGTTAAAGATATGAAACTTGTCTATGTAAATACGTAATGATTAGTTTTAGTTCTGCAATCGCTTGGTAGTTAGTTTTATTTCTATAATTACATAATGACTAGATTTAATTTTATAGTTGTGAAATGATTAGGTTTAATTGGTATTTTTTCAACAATTGAAAAATCATAATGAATACATAATGATTAGGAAACTTGTTTTTATTTCGTCGGCCATAAATTAAATTGAATTAAAATTTATTCTGTTATTTTGGGTTTTGTGTAATATTTTGATACATGGATTATTACATGTAAGTTTCTACTTATTCTCAAGTTCAATATCATGACCAAATTTTTCGACTTGTGAAAGTGGACATCGATACGTCCACTGTATCCAATGCCGCACGGTCGAATGCCGAAAAACCAAATCGTTAGGGTTTAAGAAGAAGAAGATAGAAGAAGAACAGAAACAACAACATAATCTCACATTTCGCAGCGGAACAAATATAATAGATAAATGAATATCTTGAACCAAAATCACTCTATCAATTTACACATCACAACATCAGAGTATTGCAATAACAACACACAAACAATGGCAGTTATAATAACCTGCCCCTATGGTTGAATATACAGCGGAATGATAATAATATACGGAAGTACGTCTCGCCATCCAGCTCAAACTCCAGATCTCCACAGCATCTCTTTTTCGACTTCGCTTCAGAATAATGATAACCTGACTCTAGGCTGCCTGTGTGGAATATTATGGGCACCCAGAGTTTAGAAAGGGAACAATAAACTCCAGGCCAATCATAGGACCGGTGTGAGATCTTAAAACAGTTATTTTTATCAAAAAGGAAAACAAAAGGGCAATAAAAGAAATTCGCAATGCTTTTTGGAAAATGAAACTACCATAAGGCCTCCCAGCACAAACACAATGCAATCGCACACTTGTGGGAAATTTCTCCTTAAGATAGTTAAACATGCTTGATACGCAAAATCTTTTTGATATTATCATTAGTGCATAGTGCAGAATACCTTTCGAAAGTATAATATTAACCTTAGCCAGCATAGGTACCATTATACTATGCTTGCTATAGCAACCATTTAAGAATGGCAGGTTATACAATTGCAATCGTAAAGGGCGCGTATTGGTGATTGGATTTCCAACAAATGGTCAGGCTAAGAAACTTTCTGGGCCACATGGGTACGCCTCTGGAGGGATGCCCCAAGAACCTAACCGGATCTCCACCAACACAAGGTCGGGTTACCTCTGTAACTAGGTAACTACTGACACGAGTAAGCCATCCCCCGGTCGTTTGCGGCCTTTATCCAAGGATCCTCAACCACAAAGTATAATAAATTTGCAGCGTCAACATAGGTAAAATATCTATGCTCCGTACCATGATACTACCCTTTTTCAGAAGGAAATGACATACCCTCAAGGGGTGCTACCCCCAAATAACCTTGCTGCATTCTTCCTATTTTTACCATTCCGGGTTGTGAGGTCCGACGAAGTCTCATCCACAAAGCTGCGCTGTTCACAAAAGCCATGCTTCGATCAACAAATGATCAGCAGCACTTCGTATGCCACATTACCAAATTGGGAATGTACCACTAGTAACTATCAACTACATAACCTCTAAGCTCATATGTCTCAGAGAAGGGTGTTAAGCTAATAGAATAAATTCTCCGCCACCAACAGAAATATATTTAATAGAAATCAGCTTTACATCTCAAAGTATAACGTCAGACACACATCCATATAAGTCCGTTCTGGGATCAAATGAAACCGAAGGCACTTCCAAAGAGGCCCTTGCAATTCGGATATTCACTAATCACGCCCGGAGTCCCCATCACAAAAGGTGCTAATCTCTATACCGGAGCAACCCGGTGCAGAGGCATTCGACAGGTAATCCTTACGCTTTCGAAAATACCCGGTCTTCAATACCATCTTCAAATGCAATCTCATTTCATCGTATCATTATTCGAAATGGGTTTTATGACGCAAGGTCCTCTCTCGGCTAATCTGAATAACGAGCGCTTATTTTTAAAAATAAGTGTTCATTCAGTTTTCAAACAAATCACAACCATTTCCACTTTGATCTTTTAAACAAAAGATCCATCACAATCACAAAAGTTCAATGTGGTCTTCGAATATCCATTTAGAATCCAACCCCCGGTCACATCGAAATTCAAACGCCATTTAAAGGCCAATATTGATAGTCGGTAATTTAATTATCAATCAACATTCACAACAATTGCCAGGATTTAAATAATTTTTCCCTCAATTATTATTATTTTCAATATAACTTTGCAAGGTAAAATTTTAACATTCCAACCATTTGAAATCAATTTTCACCTTTCAATCCTTTTAAAACAAATTTCAAATCACTTTTCCACATTTCAATACCTTGAAAACAAATTTCAAATCATTTTTTCCTTACACGGAAAACATTTCCAAATATTTATTCATTTCCATTGAAAATCTGCCGAGTACGAATATTTTAAAATATTTTGAAATACTTATTCAAAATATACTTGGAAATATCTAAAATAAAACTATTTTAAAATACTTGCTTAAATATTAGTTATGAAAAAATATTATACTAATATCGCATATAAAAATTCAAGTCCAAAACAAATTTTAAAATAAAATTAGTAGATAGGATATAACTATTGAAATATCCAATTTCTAAAACAAATATCAATTTAAAACTTTAAAGAATCACATCTATAATAGTATAAAATACATTTTTACTTTAAAGATTTTCAAAATAGCCTAAGTAAATAATTTTTCCAAACATTCTTTCCCTTAAACCATCTTTACAAATTCAATTTATATTTATAAACTATATTGAAAACATTCTCGGCTTTCAGGGAAAACAAACATTCCATTCTAAAATGGTTCAATCAAATCAACTTATAAATCTTTTTGGATTTATTTTAAATTTACATCCCAAATCCATAAATTCCTTTCCACACTTTCAAAAATAAAACAATATTTATTTTTTAAAAAAATTTCCCTTTCTTTTATAAAATTCCCATTGTGGATTTAAATTTTTTAAATATCCACTAATTTACGATTTTCAAATCGATTCCCAAGTATTTACTTTCAATACCAAATAAATTTTTCAAATTGATTTCCAAATTTATTTCAATTACCAAATTCAATTCCAAATTGGTTTCTAAATTTATTTCAATTGACAAACTAATTTTCATATCAATTTCCCAAAGGTTTATTTTTAAACACCAAATTAATATTCAAATTGATTTCTAAAATCTTTTCAAACACTAAATTGAATTCCAAATTTAATTTATAAAATTTATTCTCTTTATCTTTACCAAACTATTTAAATTCAATATTTTAAATAAATTCATCAACTTTTGAATAATATTACCCCAAATCCATTGATTAAGCCTTTTTCTCATATTTTGGAATTTATGCACTAGGATTCAGAAAAAATAAAACTTTATTCTTTTTTTAAAATTCGTTCTTTTAAATTTATCCAATTTTCAAAAATAAATTTTTACTATAACTTTTCAACTTGAATTTCAAATATCTAATTTTTATTTATTTTCGGTATCCTACGATACCAAAAATAAATTCGGCTAAACTATAGCCTTCAACGATTTCAATCACAATATATTCACACAAAGATTATAAACAAATCAACACACAAGTTATTGTAACAAATTCAATCATTTGAGGAATCCAGTTGGATCCCTCCAACCTGTTTCACTACATCCACAGACGTTAGCACAACAATTAAATACCCATTCCACTTCGAGGTGGAATATTGCGGTATATAGGATTTATACAATATCATCCGCTATTATGCAGCGCATAGGGTCTCATCCGCTATATAATACAGGAAATCAATCACTCCAAATACATATATAATACCAATTCCACTTCGAGGTGGAATATCGCTGTATATGGGTTTAATATAAAATCGTCCGCTATTATACGGCACATAGGGTCTAAACTAATATAACTGATAATAAATTAATCATTTAAGCACACAATCAACAGTTAAATTTAACTATCACAATTCAACCATAAATCAACAACTGAAACCTTCAATTATTATAATTTGAGTGAGAAGATCTCACCTTTGCCTATGCATGCAAATTCATTTCCGTTCCAGCTTGTTGTCACGATTTCTAGACCTTGTATAAATAATTATACAATTTATTAATATTCGAAATAAATCGAATAATCTAATTGCCATTTTTTTTTAAATTCTAATCCAACTAATAAATTTAAACTAATTTTTTTTTCCTTTATTTTCCAAAAGCTTATTCACACACACACACACACACACACACACACACACATAGAATTAGACTAGACCGGTTTAGACTTCACTATAAATATTTCAGCTTCCTGAATATATATTTTCACTGTTGAAATTTTAAAATGGAAATGCAAAAATAAATTTCTTTTACCGTAAAGATTTTATTTTATCCAAATTAAACAGTGATTAACCTTACTGTAATCATTTTAAATAAAAATGCTTATAATTTAATAAAATAAATTATACCTTGCTGTACGAAGACGAACCCATACCCACGGCCTTGATTCGCGACTTCCACCATTTGGCCCCGACCTCATGAGCTCCACGCTGCTGCCACCGCCTACCGCCATGTCGCGCCAGAGTCTGGCCATCATGAATCCCCTCGAGCACGTAAATCAAGTCATGACCAAGCCCTAGGTGTTGCTACGATCTCGCTTCCTTGACAACCACAATTGCCAGTCACGAGCGATTGAATTGCCTCCCTGTTACGAAGTTGAGATATCGACGTGCCTGCTCGTGACACGGCTAGACATCGATTTCGAGGCCGCGAAACCCCTCGCGACTAGCTCGACCACATAAATTCGCGCGTGAGTATGACCTCGATTTCCAGAACACGCCATGTGATCTACCTAATAACGATTCACGAACGCGCGTCTTTTCTTCTTCCCTCTTTTTTTTAAATCGAATTAAGGAATGCTGAATTAAAACTTTCGTTTGAAGGAAAGTTTGGAGGAGGAGGAACGCCATTTTTTAACTCGAACGATTTTAAAAAATATATGAAGAAGCTGAGATATTTTTATGTTTTGAAATTGAGGCCGAGAAGGGAAGAAAGTTTCGCTTGTTATTATTATTTTTTTCTTTTTATTTACTGATTTTTAAAAACAAACACGTGTTGATTTATAAACGACACGTGCTTTAACTTTTATGCACTCATGACAAATGGAGGCAAGGTGTTTTGACTATACTATTTATTTATTTTAAATTTAAATTCAAATTCAAATTGCTTTAATTAACGCAACTCCATATCACGATTTCCAATCGAGCATGCCGCCAGACATTTATAATATTAAACCCCTATTTCGAACGCAATGAAAAAGGTTCCGTGTCCAAATTCGATCGTATGGAGAAGATAGCTTTTTGAACCCAGTTATTAAATTAAATTTCGATATAATTTTTCAGCACGTTTGCTTATCGTACGGTCAAACAATTATTCCAAACACTATGAAAATTGAAATTGGATAATAATACAATATTACGGATCTAATGGAATTGGTTTCGTCGAATTCTGAGATTGTGCCTCGAAAGGCTATTCTTGAATATCGATTTAAACGATATAATTTCAAAACTGAACAAATCATTTCCAAATTCAATTCTGAAGCATTTATTATCATCAGTATTATCATTATAAATTTTCTAAGCCTTAAAAATATTTTAAATTAGCTTAAAACTGAAGATTCAGACCTTTGTCCAACTTTAATAAATTAAATTCAATAATTTAAATTGCAAATTCATAGCAATATTCGAAATTCAAGTTAAAAATATGTTTCAATATTTGAAATCAATTTAAATATTTCCTTTTCAAATGTTAAAATTTCCAGGTGGTCGCATCCTTCCACCCTTAAAAGAATTCATCTCGAAATTACTAGCTAAGAAGAATGATCCTCAACCCGTTACTATTTTTCCCAAAACCCAAATAGTTTTATCAACTTGCCAAACAAATCTTCTTATTAATAACCCATTATCATTTCAACTAATTTTCCAAAACCTTTCGTATCTTCCAATAACATTATTTTCTTAACAATTCAAATTTAAATTCAAATTCAAAATTTTCTTAAAATTTTTCTAACTCCCTAAATTTTCGAAAAATTTCGCCAGCGTCTTCTTTACGCAACTAGCTTGGTACGACTACAAAATGGTACCACGGGCTCTCAAATCAAAAAGAAAACAAAAAGCCAAGTGGCTAGGCAAGGAATCATCAAATTTCATATAGAAATTTAAATACATACCTTTTCCGAGCAAATCAAAATTTATCTTCGAAACCAAAATCCCAATTCCATTTTTTCTTTATAACACATGTATCATAATATCCAATTACAACATTCAAATTTATTTTGCACATTCCTTTACAAAAGTTTCCATTTTCATTTCCATTCATAAAGTTTCCATATTCATTTCCATTCAAATACGTACGATATACATACATTATTCGTATGCAATATCAAACTCGATCGCTCACTCGATCACACATTTCACTTCCATACTAGTATTGTCCACCCAACTTTCTAGTGCGGACTCAAATCCGGTTTCTTGATCGGAAACCGTCATTCTCCTTGCATAGCCGTAAACTATGATGGATAATTTCCAGAATCAACCAAAAATCCATATCCAGGTTCGTCGTCGAAAATCGAGTGAAAAGTCCTAACTCGGATTGATACAACTATCTCAAAATCCTGTGCTTGAATTCTGTATCAAATCGCTATGCGAATAAAATAATATACGTACATTCTACGTATTTATCTCTAATTGATTATTAGATATATCAATTTTCTTTTGTTTTATTCACATTCACTTTTCATTCACTTATTCACAATTTCCAGTTTAATCTTCATTCACTTATTATTTTAGAATATTTCCTCAATTCAAAATTTACTTTAAGAATTTTTCCATTTGTTTCTTAAGTTTAATACAAATATTCAATACACTTCTTATTCGTATTTTCAATTCACAACTTCGGTTTATATCTACTTATATTAAACTAGATTTTTCAATGAATTCAATTTACCTTTCATTTATAAATATCGAACTCAATTCATTTCAAACCTTATTCATTTGGTCATTCCTTCAGTTAGTCCCACTTACTAATTTCATTTCCAATGCTTTGCTTTATTTTGTCCAAATTGACAAAAAATTTCATTTCACTTGCAAATACCAAATAAATTTCAACATTCAATTTCACTTTTAATTACTTGCAATTGTAAATTCATTTATTCATTCACAATTTTATTTTCCACCTTAATAAATTTTATTCCATAACTATTTTTATTCAATTCCAGAGTCTTTCCAACATTTCAAAAATCATTTTTGAAATCAATTCAAATTATCTTTTGAATTCCAAATACCAAACACAGTTTGCAATCAACTTCCATTTAAGACCATTCGGCAGCAATTCCTCTCCTAAAACCCAAAAATGAACATCGATGATGCTGCAGTCATCATCGAAGTTATTTTCCAGCGACATAAAAGAGTTTAGAGCTTTCATTCCTTCAAAAGCATTTTCCAAAACCTTTGAAAACCATTTTCAAACTAGAAAGGGATTTAATTTCCATAATTTCAATTCCTTTCATAAACATTTTCCTAATATTCCTCTGGAATTTTATTTCAAATTATAGATCACATTTATAACTTATATTTACAAATCCTATTTGTATATGGATTTTATTTTCTTAGTTCTTTGTTTATCATTTCAATTTCTTATTCAATAATGAAAATAGTTTAGTACTACCACTCCCTTAACAACCAAGCAACCATACTATAATAATTTATGGAAAATCATTCTTTTTATATACTAAAATAATTTGGGTAAAATTATTTCATTCACCCTTATTTAAAAACAATATCGTGTTGAATTGTTCTGTACAAGTGTTTAGAGATTCCTATCGATAGAGTTGTATGGATTATACCGACCAAAATCCATGTACCACTCAACAAACCAATCATCACAATATAAAACAATTTTATATTCCCTAGCAAATACGCGCTTAGATCTATTATTACACTCAACTCATTCTAGAGTACCGCTAACTCTATCTCTAATGAGTAACACCCACCAGAGCCAAGGTTGTCGCTTAACCAAATGCTCTGATACCAAAATTTCACGACCCAATTTTTCGACCTCTGAAAGTCGACATCGATATGTCCACTGTATCCAATGCCACACGGTCGAATATCGAAAAACCGAACCGTTAGGGTTTAAGAAGAAGAAGACAGATGAAGAACAGAAAAAAGAACAGAATCTCATATTTCACAACAGAACAAATTTAATAGATAAATGAATATCTTTAAAAAAAATCACTATATCAGTTTACATATTACAATACATCAGAGTATTACAACAACAACAACGCACAAACAATGGCAGTTATAATAACCTGCCCCTATGGTTGAATAAAAGCGGAATGATAATAATATACGGAAGTACGTCTCACCATCCAGCTCAAACTCCAGATCTCCACAGCATCTCCTTTTTGACTTCGCTTCTGAATAATGATAACCTGACTCTAGGCTGCCCATGTGGAAAATTATGGGCAACCAGAGTTTAGAAAGGGAACAATAAACCCCAGGTCAGTCATGAGACCGGTGCGAGATCTTAAAAACGGTTATTTTTTAACAAAAAGGAAAACAAAAGGGGAATAAAAGAAATTCGCAATGCTTTTTGGAAAATTAATCTACCATAAGGCCTCCTGGCACACAAACAATGCAATCGCACACTTGGGGGGAGATTACTCCTTATGATAGTCAAACATGCTTGATACACAAAATCTTTTTGATATTATCATTAGTGCATAGTGCAGAAAACCTTTCAAAAGTACAATATTAATCTTAGCCAGCATAGGTACCATTATAATACGCATGCTATAGCTACCATTTAAAAATGGCAGGTTATACAATTGCAACCGTAAAGGGCGCGTATTGGTGATTGGATTTCCAACAAATGGTCAGGCTAAGGAACATCCTGGGCCACATGGGTATGCCTCTGGAGGGACGCCCCAAGAACCTAACCGGATCTCTGCCAATACAAGGCCGGGTTACCTTTGTAACTAGGTAATCACTGACACGAGTATGCCATCCCCCACTCGTTTGCGACCTTTATCCGAGGATCCTCAACCACAAAGAAACAACCCAAAGTATAATAAATTTGCAGCATTAACATAGGTAAAATATCTGGGTTCCACACCATGATACTACCCTTTTCCAAAAGGTGACATACCCTCAGGGGGAGCAACCCCCAAATAACCTTGTTGCATTCTTCCTTTTTTGACCATTCCGGGTTGTGAGGTCCGACGAAGTCTTGTCCACAAAGAAGCGCTTTTCATAAATGCCATGCTTCGATCAACAAATGATCAGCAGCACTTAGCATGCCACATTACCAAATTGGGAATGTATCACTAGTGACTATCAACTACATAACCTCTGAGCTCGTACGTCTTAGAGAAGGGTGTTAGCCTAAGAGAATAAATTGTCCGCCACCAACAGAAATATATTTGATAGAAACCAGCTTTACATCTCAAAGTGTAACGTCAAACACACATCCATACAAGTCCGTTCCGGGATCGAACGGAACCGAAGGCACTTCCAAAGAAGCCCTTGCAATCCGGATATTCACTAATCACGTCCAGAATCCCCATCACAAAGGGTGATAAAATCTCTATACCGGAGCAACCCGATGCAGAGACATTCGATAGGTAGTCATTTTGCTTTCGAAAATACCCAGTCTTCAACACCATCTTCAAATGCAATCTCATTTCTTCGTTTCATTATTCGGAATTGATTTTATGACACAAGGTCCTCTCTCGACTAATCCGAATAACGAGCGCTTATTTTAAAAATAAGTGTTCATTCAGTTTTCAAACAAATCACAACAATTTCCACATTGATCTTTTTAACAAAAGATCCATCACAATCACAAAAGTTCGATGTGATTTTCGAATATCCATTTGGAATCCGACCACCGGTCGCATCGAAATTCAAATTCCATTTAAAGACCGATATTGATAGTCGGTTATTTAACTATCAATCAATATTCACAACAATCGCCAGGATTTAAATAATTTTTCCCTCAATTATTATTACTTTCAATATATCTTTGCAAGATAAAATTTAATACTCCAACCATTTGAAAACAAATTTCAAATCAATTTTCAAAACAAATTTCAAGTCACTTTTCCACATTTCAATACCTTGAAAATAAATTTCAAATCATTTTTTCCTTACACGGAAAACATTTCCAAATATTTATTCGTTTCCACTGAAAATCTGCCGAGTTTAAATATTTTAAAATAATTTAAAAGACTTATCCGAAATATACTTGGAAATATTTAAAATAAAACTATTTTAAAATATTTTCTTAAATATTAGTTATGAAAAAATATTATACTGATATCGCATATAAAAATTCAAGTCCAAAACTAATTTTAAAATAAAATTAGTAGATAGGATATAACAATTTAAATATCCAATTTCTAAAACAAATATCAATTTAAAACTTTAAATAATCACTTCTATAATAGTTTAAAATATATTTTTACTTTAAAGATTTTCAAAATAGCCTAAGTAAATAATTTTTCCAAACATTCTTTCCCTTAAACCATCTTTCCAAATTCAATTTATATTTATAAACTATATTGAAAACATTCTCGGCTTTCAGGGAAAACAAACATTCCATTCTAAAATGGTTCAATCAAATCAACTTATAAATCTTTCTGGATTTATTTTAAATTTACGTCCCAAATCCATAAATTCCTTTTCACACTTTTAAAAATAAAAAAATATTTATTTTTAAAACAAATTTCCCTTTCTTTTATAAAATTCCCATTGTGGATTTAAATTTTTTAAATATCCACTAATTTACGATTTTCAAATCGATTCCTAAGTATTTACTTTCAATAACAAATCAATTTTTCCAATTTATTTCCAAATTTATTTCAATTACCAAATCCAATTCCAAATTGATTTCTAAATTTATTTAATTGACAAATCATTTTTCAAATCAATTTCCCAATGGTTTATATTTAAACACCAAATTAATTTACAAATTGATTTCTATAATCTTTTCAAACACTAAATTGAATTCCAAATTTAATTTCTAAAATTTATTCCTTTTACCTTTACGAAATTATTAAAAATCCATATTTTAAATATCTTCTTCAAATTTTGAATAATATTACCCGAAATCCATTGACCTAGCCTTTTTCTCATTTTTTGGAATTTATGCAATATGATTTAGAAAAAAATAAAACTTTATTCTTTTTTTTTAAATTCCTTCTTTTAAATTTATCTAATTTTCAACAATAAATTTTTGCTATAACTTTTCAACTTGAATTTCAAAAATCCAATTTTTATTTATTTTTCAGTATCCTACAATACCAAAATAAATTCGGCTAAAGTGTAGCCTTCAATGATTTCAATCACAATATATTCACACATAGATTATAAACAAATCAACACACAAATTATTGAAACAAATTCAATCATTTGAGGAATCTAGTTGGATCCCTCCAGCCCGTTTCCCTACATCCACAGACGTTAGCACAATAATTAAATACCCATTCCACTTCGAGGTGGAATATCACGGTATATGGGATTTATATAATATCATTCGCTATTATGTGGCGCATAGAATCTCATCCGTTATATAATGCGGGAAACCAATCACTCCAAATACATATATAATACCAATTCCTCTTCGAGGTGGAATATCACGGTATATGGGTTTTTAATATAATATCATCCACTATTATGCGGCGCATATGGTCTAAACTAATATAACTGATAATAAATTAATCACCCAAGCACACAATCAACAATTAAATTTAGCTATGACAAGTCAACCATAAATCAACAACTGAAACCTTCAATTATTATAATTTGAGTGTGAAGATCTCACCTTTGCCTATGCATGCAAATTCATTTCCGTTCTAGCTTGTTGTCACAATTTCTAGACCTTGTATAAATATTTATACAATTTATTGATATTCGAAATAAATCGAATAATCTAATTGCCATTTTTTAAAATTCTAATCCAACTAATAAATTTAAACTAATTTTTCTTTTCCTTCAAAAGCTTATTCACGCAAATATATATATATGTTGTTTGCACCAAAATTGGACACAACACTTTTCGGAAGTTTTTGAAGAGATAATAAATGAAGAAATCAAATTGAAAATGAGGATTATCTAACAAAAACTCCAAGTCACAGAAAAGTAAATTGCACGGAAGACAGTAATTTAGAGTAGTTCGGCGTATCGCCTACGTCCACTATGAAGTTTTGTCACTTTATTGCTCGATATTCGGGGAATACAACTTTTTGTGTCAAAATACAGCAGATAGTAAGTCAAAATTCAAAATCAATGGAAGTGATAATGATATGGAGTGATTCTGGCAGCCTCCGGGCGTACTTTTTCTCTAAAAATTCTCTAATCCCCTTTCTGAATGACCAGGGGCTCTATTTATAGGCGTAGGAGGCTGATATTTCGCTGAAAACCCGGTAGACCACTTCTGGCACGTGAGGGGGCCCACATGCCCGGCCTTAGAAAATTTGGGCCCACTTTGGGATCGATTCGAACTCCATTCGAATCAATCAAAAAATCATCCAATAAAGATGAAATTCGGTATGGACATTCTTCAACATGTAAGCAAGCTCCTGTGAAAATTTCATAGCATTTGGACTTATGCATCTCGAGATATGATTGATTCGAAATGATGATCTTTGTCGGGTTGCTTCGCTCGAATCGATTCATTCGAATCGATTGCTTCGCATCGATGGTATCGCGTGCCTTCGTGATGACATGGAGCGTAACTTGCGTATCGTTCCACCTTTTTCTCCTATTTGATCGAGTCATCCCGGAGACTTCGCCGCCTTGACTCGATGGCTTCGAAAGGCTTCAACCACCCCTGGACTCGAAGAAGCTCTCGTTTGTATCGATCCTGTCTCGTTTCAGTGGACCGATACGAGATGACTATACTGGATGGATTCGAAGAGAAGTGTTTTCATGGATTCGCATGGCCGTGACTTTAATGGATTCGAACCAGATGGAGGAGAGGCTATCTTCTTTTCGACCATTTTAAGTGTTATGGATTCGAAGGCTGATGTTACCGATGGACTCGAACATCACCCTTTTGATGGATACGAAGGGTGAAGCTCCGATGGATACGAAGTAGTACATCCGAACTGATTCGAACGAATGCTTGTTGATGGTTGCGAACTAGATGGAGTCGAACCGATGGATACGAACAGAATCTGTGCCTGTGGATTTGAACTAGGGTGTAACCTATGGATTCGAACAAGGGCTACCTCCTTCATCTTGAATCGATCATAGCTTGAGCATACGAACTCGGATTGGCTTGAAACTTGGAACATCGGCTTTCTTAGCTTTGCTTGTCACGTCATATCAATTGTAGCTCGATCCGGACTCAAACAAAATTCATCGATATCCATGACGAGTCAAACTTGGTTCTTGATCAATTCTTGGTATTCTGGCCTTGCCAAAAGGCGGGATAACATTTGCCCCCTAAAGTACGTCTTGTGGGAACATGACGTGCTTTGAAAAACTGCAATCCTTATTCTGAAAAGTAGTCGCTCTTTTATCGTAGGTTGTAGTCTTGTGTTGTCTTGACGAGCTGTTGTATGATAGCGCTTAGTGGTTTATTACTGCAATCGGGATTGGATGAATGCTCAATTCTCTCCAATGCTGAAAATTTGATCTTAGTCTGGCATGAATGTGTTCTGACTTTTGCTAAGGTTGCATGCTAACAAGTCGTCATTCGTTTTTGTTTGTGATATTGAGTTTCGCCTCGATCCTCTCCTGAACCGATGCAAAGTTTGAGTGGTAACCACGTTTGGAAGTTGTTTTATGGAGTTCCTTCGTATCGATCCTCTCCTGAATCGATATAGAAGGTTGAAAGATTGACTTCGCATTGATGGATTAGGAATTTGTTGGATGCGAAATGCTCATTCGTATCGACGCTGGTGCTCGAGCTGTAGTGGATACAAAACCACTGGTGTTCATATCGATAGACCTGTACTGCCCTGGGTCGATGGTTGCGAAGTGGACACTTCGAATCGATCCAGATTGTCTGGATTCGTATCGATGGATCTGGAGGCAAAAGACTTGTATGATTCAATCGGTACGATTTACTTTGGTAACTTCGGGGTAGAGTCGAGTTGAGTAGCGGCTTTGAAACGACGAGGTCTGGAAGCAACTTTGCCTCGAAGAAAGCTGAGCTTGATGGGTTCGAACGAACCATTCGAATCGAGGCATGGTTGGACTGGGTGTGGCCCGTCACATAGACCGGGAGGCGAATCGACCCGGTCGCCTACTAGGTTCCATATAAATACCGTGGGATCAGTCATTTTTCACTTTTTTCACTTTTTACTGCCGCCTCCATTTTTCCTATCAATTCGAAGCATCACGGAAGATAGAACTGTATCACGCCATCGATTCGATCAGTTTCAAACTCACAACTCTTTGAATCCTTCCTTAAAATCAGTTAATCAACCACGAATTCAAGCAACAAAACTATCTCAGATCCATCCTTCCCTCGTTGATTATCCGTTCTGGCCATTGGTAAAACAAGATCTGGTTTGGAGAAGAAGGAGTGGACAGAATAAAATCGAATCGATCTGGGGGTTTGATGTTCGAGTTGATGAAGGCGATAGTCCTTTTCGTTGGATTTCGCAACGATCTCTGGGATGCTTTAATGGAGAAGACACAGTTCATACCGAAGGCTATGGCAATGGATCATATCGATTCGAAATGATCGATACAAAAAATGAGCTAATGGCCGATTCGAAGTCTTTAACTTTAGATCGATACGAATCATATTTTTATGATCGATACAAAAGGTATCGACTCGAATGTAATTGATGTCAAGTTGAGGGCTTCCTGATCGGTACAACTAGGCAACTAGAGATCGATTCGAAGACACCCTATTTTGATCGATACGAACTCGGCTCTCGGAACATCGATTCGAAATGTGCCCCCAGTATCGATTCGAATTGGCGCCTGGATGGATTCGAACGAACTGCCAGTGATCGATTCGAAACCTCCTATGATGGATACGATACTTTTTGACACCTTTTTAGCATAACTTCGACGAGCTTCACCTTTGCATATCTGGACTTGATAACTAAACGGCATATTTGACCACCTTTCGAAGCTCATCGATGGAACTATAACTACTTCTATCCGAATCAATTTCCATCATACAAACAGTTTAGTGATGACGGTCGGCGACGACGGTCATTGCAACTGGATTCCGTAGCTTTGTCGTTTGTATATTTCTGTTAATTTTGCAAATCCCTTCAAGCAATACACAGCACCGCACAACACAACACATTCATACACTTTACACTGGGGAATGCACGGGCTTTTTAACATCTAATGACGATTTCTGATGAGTTAACCGGTTATGGAACCTCCGAGCTCCCAACAGCAAGAGGTACAGAGTTCGCCCCCTCCTGCGCTTGAAATTCCTGATATTCCTACCGGAGTAATTGATCCGGCTCCGGATGATTTGCCAGATGCTTTATTTATCGAGAACCCTATTGACTCCGTCCAGTCCAATGTCTCCAAATCTTTGCTGGGCCGGATATGTCTGAAACATAACCTATCTCTGGATGATGTGTTGTTACCGAGTGTTGATGACAGACCTCATAATCCGCCCGAAGGGTACACTGCCTTCTACCGTCATTCTTGTGCGGCTGGAACTCTTCCTCCGTTTAATTAGTACATCAGAGAGATGCTGTCATTTTTAGGAATTGCTCCCTCACAACTTCATCCTAACGGACACGCGTTGCTGAATAGTGCCTTTATCATATTTATGGATTGTTTCTTTCGCCTGCCAAGGCCGTTTGAGATTAGATACATATTTAATTTCAAAACTAGGGGTGATAGCCCATCTTTTACTTTTCTGGAAGCAGTCAAAAACTGCCAGGTTGTGACCGGGGCTTGGACTAGACTTAGCTATTTTAAAGCATAATGGTTTTTTGTTCGGTGCCCCCTAGGGTTTGTTAGGCGATGGCTGTCTAGACATAATTGTCGCAAGTCTTTCTTGAATAGCTATTCTTAACACTTGTACTAATACTATGTCCTTCTTATAGCCATCATTTCGAGGCCCGATGGTCGATATTATAGAGGCATTATTCGGAGCTTACAAGAGGTCACGAGCGACTAAGGCATATCGACTCGGTGTTAACTGACGACAACTTAAGGATACTGGGTTTAATCGAAATGAACCAGAGCATTGTTATTGACGGGTTGGCGAAACCGGCTTCGAAGAAAAATAAGAAAACTGTAAGAATAAAACTCGGCATAGTAATAAGATAAGCGAGTGACGATGAAAGGACGCCCACAGATACTGAGCTAGCGGCTGATCTTTCCGGAATAGAAGAGAAGCGGAAAGGCAAGGCTGTTGTCCCTAAATTTAAGACACGGAATTCTGTAGTTGTATCTCGTTACATCCCCAGAATTACTATCTCTGACGTCGCTCCTTGTCAATCAGGAGATATTTTTAGAGGGCTGGATGACATTCCCATCCCGGAGTACGTATCTCTCCACCACGAGTCTGGGTTGGAAGAACTCCGGGAAGCGTTAGAAATATGCGAGCCTTTACCCGTTAGTGCAATCGACATTTCTGGTTGGTCGAGGGTTTTGCACATTTGCATACACTTTCACAATGCTACATGACTTCCGCATACATCGTAGTGCCTTCACTTGGTGTTTAATTGAGTTGTTTCTCTTTTGTAGGTGCTATGTATGGCCATCCATCTACATTGGATAAACTTCGAAGAGTGCATCATCCTTCGTCCTACTATGAATTTTGTCGTGGGTATTCCTATCGCGATCGCGAACGGAGGTATTATGGGCAAGAATATCATGGGAGGGACTATCCCCGAAGCTACTCTAGTCAGGAACGCTCGGACAGAGATCGGAGATACCGTTCTCCTTCTCGCTCTCCTCCGCCACCCAGAAGCCATACACATATATCTGAGCCTTTGCGACAGCAGCTGCCTTCACAGATTTTGAGGCCTGAATCGCATCATTCTAGGACTGAAATTGTTACGACCACAGCTGTGGAGGAGGCTCCTATTGAACCATCCGGTGAAGGGGCTATCAGAATCGCCCAACTGCAGAAAGACTTCCCGGAAATATGCTTTGACGCTTAAATCTTCCCTCCTAACCTTAAAAGAATTCCTAAAGACGCTGTGAACATAGCACTCAGTTACACCTGCGACTTTTACGCCCAGTATAAGGAATGGTACAAGGCAGCCGTTAAAGCTTCAAAAGCAGCCTTTGACCGAGCCAAAATCATTGAGAAACTGGAAGCTGACTTGACCCAAAAGAATCGTATCGTCGAGGTCCTTCAATCTGAGGCGGAATCCTCCCGCAGGGCTGAATTTGAATCGCTAAAAAAGGTCGATGAGACGCTAGTAGAGATGGCAAAAATGCAACAGGCGCATTGCACCTTAGTAGAAGACTTGGGCCATCGATACAAGAATGTTGAGGCCGAGCGGGATTTGGTAGTTAGAGAACTGGAGGAGATAAAGGCCAAGTTTGTTGACATAAGTAAGGAATAGGATGATGCCAATACGGCCGCTCAAGTGGCATGTGAGCAAGCCGTGTCTTTTCAGGCTGAGCGCGATGCAGCAGTCGCAAAGGTCAAGGTGATGGAAATGGAAGTGGAGGAGAAAATTCAGGCGGAGTGGTTCAAGATGGAGGCTGAGTTTGACGAACTCCTGGATACATATAATGCTAATGTGTTAGAGCATAGAAATCTCGCCTAGCTAAGAGATTACTCTATGCTTCTCTACAGTGACTGGAAAAAAGTAGTGGAGAACAAGAAGATATCTTGTCTAGATGAAACATTGGACGAGTTTGAACTTGAATCACGTCTAGTCAGTGAGGAAGAGAAAAGAATTCTTTATGAAGCGATAATCTCCATCGAGAAAGAAAAACTCGGTATTCAGCAGACGGAGATCGGCGAGGGTTCAGGTGTTGCGCATCACGACGAGAGTATTGAAATTTCTGTCCCGACTTCGTCCGAAGTTACTGCCGCGATAGATCCACAAATCGTTCCTGCATATAATCCGGATCAACCGGGATTATCTCCCGCTAAGAATGTTGTCTCTGAACCTGTCCAAGCTCCGAGGCAAGGCAAGGAAGGTACTTCGAACATTTCCCTCGCGTCTTAAAACGACGATCTTGGAGTGAATTTATTGGACTGACTATTTTTGCTCTTCTTTGTTCAGTGACTGAAAGTGCTGCGCCCGTGCCCCAGTACCTCTGGTCCTATATCCAACGCAGGGAGCTATCATTACCGAAGAAATTACAACTGCTGCCATAACCGGCGACATTGGAGAGGGGAGCTCGATGCCATTTGATACTCAAATGATTGAGGAGCTTCTTGGTCATTCTCTTGAACCTTTTCCTGATCCTTCATTCGTAATAAGCGGAGTCGCTCCAGCTTTTAGTTCTTTCATGTCAACCACCAGTTATCCAGCGCAGCTCGGTTGTCTCGAGAAGAAGAGATTTTTGCTGAGATAAGCGCTGAGATGGCCGCGGTGACAATGGACGGTGGTTCTGGAAGCGGCACTGCCCCATCAAGCTTATCTCCTGTAATGGTAATTTCTCCTGGCGGCACAGTGACCATCTCAAGTGTTTCTCCTCAGACACCTGTCACAGCTCCTATGCCTTCAGTTCGCCCTTCCAAAAGAATCTCTGTCCCTTCCAGCTTCGAGGAAGATGTCGATATCATGCCAGATTCGGAGGATAAACCAAAGAAGGGCAAGAAATCTCGAAGGAAATCTGGTAGTGGATCCAGTGGCTCGACTCCAAAGAAGAAGTCTCGGAAGAAGAAGGATTGAGCTTCTTGACTTGTAATGCAGTTGTTAAAGCGGTTCTTTTACTTCTTCTTTCGTTCTTTTAGAGCCGTGTATAAGTGTGGACTCGGCCTCCACTTAATCGAAATTTTTTGGTTTGCCATGTAATCAAACTCCTTTTTGTTAGTTGATGGAATGGGAAATTATTCTTTTCTTTTGCTTAAGTATTGCATTGACTGGCTCATGATCACATATGTCATAAGTCTTGAACACGCATCCGCACTCCGGGTACTTAAAGCTATTGGCTGCACTTTAGTTCGTGCTCTGGGAACTTAGAGTTGATAATTATACTCTGGTTCACGCTCTGGGAATCTTGATTTAATGTTTATACTCCCATTCGCACTCTGGAATTTGGAGTTAGTGGTTGCACTTCGGTTTGCACTCTGGGAACCAAGAGTTGATGTTTATACTCCAATTCGCGCTCTGGGAATTTGGAGTTAGTATTTATACTCCGGTTCGCACTTTGGGAACCAAGAGTTGATGTTTATGCTCCAAGTCGCACTCTGGGATTTAGGAGTTAGTATTTATACTCCGGTTTGCACTCTGGGAACCAAGAGTTGATGTTTATACTCCAATTCACACTCAGGGAATTTAGAGTTAGTGTTTATACTCCGGTTCGCACTCTGGGAACCAAGAGTTGATGTTTGTACTCCAATTCGCACTTTGGGAATTTGGAGTTAGTGTTTATACTCCGGTTCACACTCTGGGAACCAAGAGTTGATGTTTGTACTCCAATTCGCACTCTGGGAATTTGGACTTAGTGTTTATACTCCGGTTCGCACTCTGGAACCAAGAGTTGAAGTTTACACTCCAATTCACACTCTGGGAATTTGGAGTTAGAGGAAGGATTGTCGTGTATCAATCCTTGTAAATGCTGATGTGGTGTTCTGCCCCCCAGCTCGGGTTTAACTTAGTGAGCGACCGGTCGTATCACAGTCACTCCCTATTTGAATAAATCCCGCCGCATGATGTAACTTAGCTCTCCGTGCATCGTGATATTCTATGTCATATTCAATGAATCACGGCTCTGGCTCGAAGAGATGGCATTTTATTGCTGAAATGAAAGAAGCATGGAAAAATCAGTTGCCTTAGTACAAATTCAAACTTCGAAATGCAAAAATAAAATGCAAAGGAAGAAATTGGCTAAAATAGATAAATAAAGCATGTCATGTGTAGTAGCGACAGAGACTTTTTCTATTCGAAGCTCTCGGCAAAGTAAGACCGTCAACGGTCGACAACTTGAACGTGCCATCTCCGAGCTTTTGTGAAATCACATACGGCCCTTCCCAATTTGGTTTCATGTGCGAAGGGACCAAATAAATTCTCTTGAGTACGAGATTGCCGAGTTCAAAGGTTTGCGGTCGGACCTTGGCATTGTATATTCGGGCGACTCGACCCTGTTATGCGGCTGCCCTCAAATCAGCCTCTTCACGCTTCTCATCGAGTAGATCCAAAGATTCATCAAGTAGTATGGCATTCTTTTTCGGATCATAATATGTCACACGACGAGAGTGAACTTCCATTTTGACTGGAATAACGGCTTTAGAGCCATAAGATAGAGGAAATGGAGTGTGTCCGGTTGCAGTTTTGTGAGTCGTCCGGTAAGCCCATAAAGCCACAGGAAGTTCATCAACCCACTTGCCCCCGGCCTCTTCCAATCGTTTCTTCAAAATAGACTTGATAACCTTATTAACAGCTTCAACTTGACCATTCGCTTGAGGGTGCGCTACTGTAGAGAATTTCTTATGGATGTGGAATCGTTGACAGAAATTCATGAATTCAATACTATCGAATTGGGCTCAATTATCGGTGATAATAGTATGCGGAAGACCAAACCGGCAGATGATGTTGCGTAATACGAAGTTGATTACTTTCTTTGTCGTAATTATTGCAAGAGGTCCAGCTTCAGCCCATTTGGTGAAGTAATCAACTGCGACGATGGCGTACTTCGTGCCACCTTTAGCTAAAGGAAATGCACCAATTATATCTACCCCTCATATTGCAAATGGCCAAGGACTGACCATTTGGGTTATCTCAGTAGGTGGGGCTCTAGGGATCTGAGCGTGTTTTTGGCATTTATCACATTTTTTGGCATAGTCCACAGCATCGCGATTAACAGTAGGCCAATAATATCCATATCGGAGTATTTTCTTGGCAAGTGCTTGCCCCTAGTGTGATCGCCACATTCTCCTTCGTGCACATCGTGTAACACTCGTTTGACTTCGTCGTGCGCGATACACCGGAGAAGAGGAATAGAATACCCACTTTGATACATAATTCCATTCTGAATGACAAATCGTGAAGCTTTTCGGAGAACTTGTCTTTTCTCGCTTCGACGCTCAGGTAATATACCATGCCCAATGTAATCTCGATAGGGGGTCATCCATGACTCCCTACTAGAAGTAGTTTCAAATGTGAAATCATTCTCCTTTCGATCAATGCTCGAAGAGGATAGAGTTTCAACAGGAACGAGTCCCGAGTGTTGAGCTTCGCCCGTACTTGTCAACTTTGCCAACGAATCAGCTTTCTGATTGTGCTCTCGGGGTATGTAGAAAATGGTATAATAATCAAACTGATCTAGCATCTCCCGGACTCGGGTTAGATAAGCAGCTAGTCTTCGATCCTTAGCCTGATATTCACCCCGAACCTGGCATACTACCAACTGGGAATCACAGTAAATTTCCACAGCGATGATTCTTAGGTCATGGGCTTACTTCAACCCAGTAAGCAAAGCCTCATATTCAGCTTCATTGTTGGTTGCACGTAAATCAAACTTTAAAGCGTAGCATATGGATCGGCCCTCGGTGGTTTCAAGCACTACCCCTGCGCCTGAGCACCGATCGTTGGATGCACCATCAGTGTACAGCTTCCATATGTATTCGGGAGATTTGCTAGTCTTAGGTAAGTTTTCAGGAACAGTGAATTCGACAATGAAATCTGCTAGGACTTTATCATGTATGGCCCTTCTCAGAGTATATGTGATGTCGAATTGACTTAGTTCAATGTTCCATTTCAGTAACCTGCCAGACGTCTCAGGCCGTGTGAGGACCTGTCATAACGGCTGATCGGTGTACACAGTGATGGGATGAGCCTGAAAATACGGACGGAGCTTCCTCGAGGCGATGACTAGGCAATATGCCAACTTTTCTAGCCTTGGATAATTTCTCTCGGCTCCGGTTAATCGTTTACTAACATAGTAGACCGGTTTCTGCACTCGGTCTTCCTCCCAAACTAACGCAGCACTGATTGCATTTTCAGATACTGCCAGGTAGAGATATAACTGTTCATGATCAACAGGTTTTGAAAGAATCGGCGGTGTGGAAAGATGTTGAACTAGTGATTGCAATGCGCCCTCACATTCCGTAGTCCATTCGAAGTTTCGTTTCCCTTTTCGGATCAGATCGAAGAAGGGTATGCATTTGTCAGTTGATTTCGAGATGAACCTGCTCAGTGCTGCAACCTTCCCATTAAGACTCTGAACCTGCTTTATGGTCCTTGGAGTTTGAAGATTCCTGATAGCCCAGATCTTTTCAGGGTTGGCCTCTATCCCTCGGGTGTTGACGATGAACCCAAGGAATTTTCTGGATGCGACTCCAAAATGACATTTTAGCGGATTAAGCTTCATGACGTATCTCCGAAGGATATTGAACATTGACTCTAAGTCTTTGACGTGATCAGTGGAGTACCGCGATTTCACCAACATGTCATCTACATAAACTTTCAAAGTCTTTCCGATCTGGTCGGCAAACATCCGGTTGACTAAGCGTTGGTAAGTCGCTCCGGCATTCTTTAGTCCGAAAGGCATGACCTTGTAGCAGTATAGTCCCAGATCAGTTACAAAGCTCGTATGTTCTTGGTCGGGCACATGCATGGGTATTTGATTGTAACCAGAGTAAGCATCCATGAAAGATAGTGATTCGTGTCCGGTTGTTGAATCCACAAGTTGATCGATTCGGGGAAGTGGAAAGCTGTCTTTCGGACAAGCCTTATTTAAGTCAGAGTAATCAATGCACGTTCTCCATTTCCCATTTGGTTTTCGGACAAGTACAGGGTTGGATACCCATCCAGATACAGAGCATCCCGGATAAACCCATTCGCCTTTAGCTTATCAACTTCTTCTTTGAGGGCGGAAAATCTCTCTGGATCCATACCGCGTCTCTTTTGTTTGATTGGGATATACCGTGGGTCAATATTTAAGGTGTGGTTCGCGATGTCCGGCAAGATTCCACACATATCAGAGTGCGTCCAAGCGAATACGTCTAGATTTGTTTGGAGAAATTCGACCAATTCCTATTGTGCTTGTGGGTTTAGCTGAGACCCATTTTTAGCATTTTTGAATCGTCATCATCACCAATTGGAACATCAATCGTCAGCTCGGCTGGGGAAGCTTGACTTTCTTTAGATTCATCATTATCGTCATTGTCTCTAGGGTCAAGATCCCTCTGGAATTAGTCATGGTGCCCGGGCCGTGGCCCAGGCACTAATTGTCAATCGTCAACGAAACGGACGCAGAGAGATTCCTCCACGCCCTTTCCTTTTTTCTTTCGCTGCGCTTCTCACAGCTCAGTAACATAGCAGGCTCTCCCGCAGCCTGATCTCCCTAAATGACTCCAATCCCACGATCAGTGGGGAATTTCAAAGTTAAACACCACGGGGCAATCGTTGCCCTGAATTCGGCAATGGTCGGTCGGCCCAAAAAGGCATTGTACGGAGAGTGGATATCTAAAACAACAAACTGTAACATTCGAACTCTTTGGCGTTCTCCGACTCCTAACTCCATTGGAAACTCCACCACTCCAGTGGGTATATTAGCACTTTCGTCGAAGCCATGGATTCTAGATTGACAAGGCTTTAAATCTTTGGCTTCCATCTTCATTTGAACATATGCTCTCTTAAACAAAATGTTTACCGAACTCCCACTGTCCACCAGGATCCTCTTCATCCAAGCAGGACCAACCTAGGCAGATATGACTAGTGGGTCTATAGTTGGGGCCTCGACCCTATCAGCATCTCGGTTTGTAAATACGATGTCGTATGCCATCGTTCTCTGTTGTTTGGCCGGGGCCCCTTCATCAAGCGTACTGCAACTCTCGAAATCCATATGGCTGATCGAATTGGCATATGATTACATTTCCCTCCAGCTTCCGTCCGCTGGATGGGGACCACCACTAACTGTATTAATAACTAATCTCCCGCCTGTACGAGCGGGCTCCTCCTATCTTTCTTGGTTTTGCGCACGGTTTTGGTTTGACGGGCCCACACCACCAGCCTGTGGCGCTTGCACGAATTGATCTAACTTCCTCTCCCTCATCAATTTTTCAATGAGGTCTTGCAAATGTCTACACTCATTGGTATTATGTCCGGAACTCTCGTGGAATCTACAGAACTTTCCTGTTTGAATCTGTCTCTCCGTCGATGGCTTCAGAGCAGGCTTTTTATACTGCATCCAATTACAAGTCTGTAGATACACGTTCTCCAGTGGCGTGTTCAGTCGTGTATAGCTTTCAAACATTGGTGCCCTACACCATGGGCCACGATTTGATCTTGCTTCTTATTTCTATTATCACCGTTCCTCGGCTGGGTTTTCTTGTTTTGAATATTCAGTTGGACTTTTCCAGAGCTCTCCCCTGACTATTTAACTGCCATATTGCTTTGAATCCCTTCATTACTGGGTCTCGCATCGTCCTGTTTCCTAGATTGTTTCACATCCTCACGCCTTAAGAATTGAGAGGCTTTGAAGTAGAAACGATCCAACGATGCGGGAGGCTTCCCAGCTAGCCAATTTCCAAATTCAAAATCGGGGTCAATCCCTTTAGTCAAGGACATCAAGATTGAATTATCATTGGGGTTAGTGATCTCCGCACAAGCGGCATTGAACCTTTCCAAATATCGCCTGAGTATCTCTCCAGGAGCTTAAGTGACACTAGATAAAGTATTAACGTCTTTAGGTCTGGCAATGTGCATACGAAACTGTTCAACAAATTTAGTAGCCAACTGATCAAATGAAGAGATAGATCGTGGTGGTAATCGTGTAAACCACATCGTCGCAATTCCCCCTAAAGAAATGGAAAAACTACGGCACTTTACTGCATCATCAGCTCTTGCAGCAGTCATCGACCATTCATATTTCAGAATATACTGATTAGTGTCGGAACTTCCTTCATACATAGGCAGAGTCGGCATCCTGAATCACCGAGGAGGTTCAACATATAATATGTCATCAGTGAACGGAGTATGACTTCGGGAGATTCCTCAATCGTCATTTGTTAAGCCCTGACTCTCGCGAATCATTTGGCGCACCATGGCTGAGAGGTCTGGTGTTGCTATATTCTGAGCGTGGTGAGCCAAAGTGTGGTCGGGTTCCACAGTGCGAGGTAGGATCGGGCGCTGTTGACGATCCGTATCTCGCCTCCTTGGCTCGATGTCTTCTGGGACATATGGTTCTGGAGCATGTTCCTGCTGGCGGTAGTTCTGATTGGAGTGATTTCGGGTATCAACTCCTATGTCAATTGCAGTGGCGGTGGCATGGTTATCCGTGGTATACTGTGGAACATGCCTCCTCGGGAGGAGGGTCTTGTATGAAAACTGACATAAGGGCCAACTCTTATCTGCCCAATAGTTAATGCCTACTGGTGACCAGGAGCATGTGCATAACTTCCATCTAGCCTGGGACGAGTAGATCTCCCGTTGTAATCAGACGAAGCAGAGCTTTCAGTGGAAAAATGAGGGGCGTGATCCCTTCTGGATCTTCTACGCCTTTGGCAGTTTAGTTGATTAGTCAACTCAGCATTGACGCGCAACTGTTCAGTCAGTTGTTGCCGCCTTTGGGTTAGTTCCTGGAGTAATGTCTGGAACTCTTGTCGAGTGACCAGGCCGTGTGAATCTGAAGGTCTAGCCATGTCTTGGTTGGCTGATGGCAACTGCGCGGGATTCTGCCTGCCCCGGCCTTCTTGATCGCCAACGTTGGAAGTGGTTCTTGTGCTAACCATCTTGAGGTGTAGAATCCTTTCCTAGACTTTGACAAATCTGAATAGAAGGGAAGGAAGTTGGATTTGATAATCTGGATCTCTCTCTTAGATTTATTCAATCCGGTATCGATGACGGATCCAAAGAGCAGGAGAAAATCTGGGTTTTCTCAGTGAAAGCACCAAAGTGTTTGCATCAAAATTGGGCACAACACTCTTCGGAATTTTTTGAAGAGATAATAAATGAAGAAATCAAATTGAAAATGAGGACTGTCTAACAAAAACTCCAAGTCATAGAAAGTCAATTGCACGGAAGATGGTAATTTAGAGTGGTTCGGCGTATCGCCTACGTCCACTATGAAGTTTTTTCACTTTATTGCTCGATATTCGGGGAATACAACTTTTTGTATCAAAATACAGCAGATAGTAAGTCAAAATTCGAAATCAATGGCAGTGATGATGATATGGAGTGATTCTGGCAGCGTCCGGGTGTACTTTTTCTCTAAAATTTCTCCGATCCCCTTTCTAAATGACCAGGGGCTCTATTTATAGGCGTAGGAGGCTGATATTTCGCTGAAAATCCGGTAGATCACTTCTGGCATGTGAGGGGCCCATATGCCCGGCCTCGGGAAATTTGGGCCCACTTTGGGATTGATTCGAACTCCATTAGAATCGATCAAAAAATCATCCAATCAAGATGAAATTTGATGTGGACATTCTTCAACATGTAAGCAAGCTCCTGTGAAAATTTCATAGCATTTGGACTTATGCATCTCGAGATATGATCGATTCGAAATGTTGATCTTTGTCGGGTTGCTTCGCTCGAATCGATTCATTCGAATCGATTGCTTCGCATCGATGGTTTCGCATGCCTTCGTGATGACGTGGAGCGTAACTTGCGTATCGTTCCGCCTTTTTCTCCTATTTGATCAAGTCGTCCCGGAGAATTCGCCTCCTTGACTCGATGGCTTCGAAAGGCTTCAACCACCCCTAGACTCGAAGAAGCTCTCGTTTGTATCGATCCTGTCTCGTTTCAGTGGACCGATACGAGATGACTATACTGGATGGATTCGAAGAGAAGTGTTTTCATGGATTCGAATAACCGCGAGTTTGATGGATTCGAACCAAATGGAGGTGGGCTATCTTTCTTTCGACCGTTTTAAGTGTTATGGATTCGAAGGCCGATGTTACTGATGGACTCGAACACCACCCTTTTGATGGATACGAAGGAGGAAGCTCCAATGGATATGAAGTAGTACATCTGAACCTATTCGAACGAATGCTTGCTGATGGTTGCGAACTAGATGGAGTCGAACAGATGGATGCGAACAGAATCTCTGCCTATGGATTTAAACTAGGGTGTAACCTATGGATTCGAACAAGGGCTACTTCCTTCATCTTGAATCGATCATAGCTTGAGCATACGAACTCGGATTGGCTTGAAACTTGGATTATCGGCTTCTTAGCTTTGCTTGTCACGTCATATCAATTGTAGCTCGATCCGAACTCAAACAAAATTCATCAATATCCATGACGAGTCAAACTTGGTTCTTGATCAATTCTTGTATTCTGGCCATTGCAAAAGGCGGGATAACATATATATATATTTAGACTAGATAGGTTTAGACATCAGTGTAAATATTTTAGCTTCCTTTATATATATTTGCACTGTTGAAATTTTAAAATGAAAATACAAAAAAAATTCTTTTACTGTAAATTTTTTACTTTATGCAAATTAAACAGTGATTAACCTTACTATAATCATTTTAAATAAAAATGCTTAAAATTTAATAAAATAAATTATACCTTACTGTACGAAGACGAAGCCATACCCACGGCCCCGATTCGCGACTTCCACCATTTGTCCCCGACCTCATGAGCTCCACGCTGCTGCCACCGCCGTGTCGTGCCAGAATTTGGCCATTGTGAATCCCCTCGAGCACCTAAATTAAGTCACAACCAAGCCCTAGGTGTTGCCGTAATCCCACTTCCTTGACAACCACAACCGCCAGTCACGAGCGATTGAATTACCGCCCTCTTCGAAGTTAAGACATCAACGTGCCTGCTCGCGACACGGCTAGACATTGATTTCGAGGTCGCGAAACCCCTCGCGACTAGCTCGACCACATAAATTCACATGCAACTATGACCTCGATTTCCAGAACAAGCCATGTGATCTACCCAATAGCGATTCATGAACGCGCGTCATTTCTTCTTTCCTCTTTTTAAAAAAAAAATTGAATTAGGGAATGCCGAATCAAAACTTTCATTTAAACGAAAGTTTGGAGGAGGAGGAATGCCATTTTTTAACTCGAACGATTTTTAAAAAAAAATGAAGAAGCTGGGATTTTTTTAGTTTTGAAGTTGAGGCCGAGATGGGAAGAAAGTTTCGTTTGTTGTAATTAATTTTTTCTTTTTATTTACTGATTATTAAAAACGAACGCGTGTTGATTTATAAACCACACATGCTTTAACGTTTATGCACTCATGATAAATAAAGGCAAGGTGTTTTGACTATATTATTTATTTATATTTTTTTAAATTTAAATTCAAATCCAAATCGCTTTAGTAAACGCAACTCCACATTTCGATTTCCAATCGAGGCGTGCCACCTGGCGTTTATAATGTTAAACCCCTATTTCGAACGCAATGAAAAAGGTTCCGAGTCCAAATTCGATCGCATGGAGAAGATAGCTTTTTGAACCCAGTTATTAAATTAAATTTCTATATTATTTTTCAGCGCGTTTGCTTATCGTACGGTCAAACGATTATTCCAAACATTACGAAAATTGAAATCCGATAATAATACAATATTACGGATCCAATGGAAATGGTTTCTTTGAATTCCGAGACTGTGCCTTGGAAGGTTATTGTTGAATATCGATTTGAACGATATAATTTCAAAACTGAACAAATCGTTTCCAAATTCAATTCTGAAGCTTTTATTATCTTCAGTATTATCATTATAAATTTTCTAAGCCTTGAAAATATTTTAAATCAGCTTAAAACCGAAGATTCAGACCTTTATCCAACTTTAATAAATTGAATTCAATAATTTAAATTGCCAAATTCATATCAATATTCGAAATTCAAGTTAAAAATATCTTTATATATTTAAAATCAATTTAAATATTTCCTTTTCAAATGTTAAAATTTCCGAGTCGTCACATTCAACATGAGCAAAAGTATGACGTTTGGAATAATAAGCAATGCACATGTGAAAAAAAGGAAAGAGATGTATGAAATAAGGAAAAGCAATTCCTTGTAATTAAAAACCCCATATGAAAATTTTGATAAGATATGGAAATTTACTGCGTTAACATATATTGAATAGATGTTTAGTTTCAATATATTAAAATGTAGTAAATCCCAAAAGTTAAACTTTAAGTCATGAATAAAGTATGAATACCAATTAAAATAAAAGAAAGAGGCTTTGAGAAATAGGCAAGAAAAAATAGAGAGGGAAATAAGAATAGAAATGTTAGTTGGGACCAATTAATAAAAAGGAAACAATATTAAAGAATTGAATAAAAATGGGTAAATGCATTTGAAGAAGGAAAGGCTAAACACATAGTAAATAAGACTTATAGTCAGCTATAGGAGTTATAGAGGCAATGAAAGAAAAAACGAAAGAATGAGCATAGTTAAATATAAAACATATGTTATAAATAGCCTCAGATACGCATTTATGACAAATGTGGATAGTTATAATTTAATATATGAATAATAGAAGGAAAATGACACTGATAGTCATTAGAGTAGGTTGAAGTGTGAAAGCATATTCAACCGCACGACCTGAGTAAAGTATACACTCGCGTATAGATCAAGGGATACCCTTAAGTTATGTTAGTGCTTGGAATGGAACACCCGTTATTGTAGGCACCGGGCGGACCTTTAGAGACATACTATAGAGTAGTCCGCTTCAAATTTGTTTAGAGGAGGGTATTTCCTTGATTTCACTTGGCAATCTAAATGGAAGACAGACGGGATTGGACTTATGCAACCGGGCATGTTGGGCTAGCGTGCATGTGTACAAAAACAAGGGTTAGGAGTTGCATATTTGGCTAGCTTGTCATCGGTCCCTTGTGGTCAACGGGAATGACAGAGTTACACCTAACTGATCTCTTCCACCTATCGGGATTGATTCAGTTGGGTTAGGCACCGCCACAGTTGTTTGTTAGTTTGTTTGATAGTGCAAGGGTAGTTAACCCAGACAACGATTTCATCAAAAACATGGATGGGGTGGAGGTGCGTTGGGCCAAAAATGCACGATTGATGAAACAAACATGGGCGAAAATCCTCGAAGAATAAAGGACCCAATGATGTAAAGGTCGTAGATGAGCACTATAGGATTTCCTCGAGTGATGCACCGAGGCGATGGATCCATATTAGTTGCTAAGCAATAAATACTGGTGGGGATAATATATAGGTCCATTAGTGGATGATGGGATATATATGTGTGTGTGTCTATACACACACACACACACACACACATGAATATGTGGGAAGTAGATGGGAGCCATTCATACACAGTTATGGAGTTGTAGCAAACAATGGTAAAATCTAACTTATGAACAATCGGCATAAGCTGGTGTTATGCATAAGATGTATAGTTTACCGGTCACTAGAATATTGTTTTGACCCCTTCTCATTACAACCCGTAGGACTTAGAAGGCGGGCACTGGTATTATTTGAAGCAGTTGTCCGGCTGGGGCTGTTGGTATTTGAGATGTCAATTCTAGGTCAGTGATTATTATGATCTATTATATTTACTTATTTCCGCTATAAGTTATTACCATTAATTCTCCAATATAATTTCTATTTAGCAGGATACTAAACTGAAAATCTGTATTTTCATGGACTTGGGTTTTTAGGTTTGCGAAAATCTGGGCCACTAAAGTGCAAATTATTACAGACATGGCTCAGAAGAAAGTCTAATAATTATTCTCGAACATTCAAAAGAAATTACATGTTATCACTAAGCCATAAAGAGTATATACTCTACCATATGGAAGGATGCCTAAATCCGAAAGAGATTCCAAGTAAGTTATCGGAATTGATTTTGATAGTTGTACCCAAAGGGATATGATACAATGGTTACAACTGTGTCTTCAGAAGAAAGTCTGGTGCAATAGGAATATTGTAAGCAACATAGATAAAGAACGACCTCGAAAATTTCGATAGTTGGAATTAGCATAACAGATTTGTCAATCATCGTACTTAAGTTAATTTGATTTCTACTCGCAAATTACCATCCAATATGACTTTGCATTTTGGTATATATTTTTTGAAATTTTTTTTTTGCATAATGTTTTATAGTAAACCGTCTACACACGATAACCAAAATGTCATGACTTCAATGGGAGCGATAACTGAGTTTGTAAATGTTCGATAAGATCCAAGAACCGATATGATAGTATCTCTAGACAGGCGTCATAATTGTGCATATATTTTGAAACAGATTTCAAATAGTTTAATTATCTATCAAAATGCAGAGCAAGTATTTGTAAGAAAGAATATTAAGTCGTACTAAAATATTTCTAAAACTATAAGTAAGGATTCTAGGATTGTCCCAAATGATAAACATAAACATCATATTAAAATTTTTAATTTAGAGCATATGAGATGGAATCCATATGCATTGGCACTAGGAATATCATATATTTTATATTGACTACTATATCGCAATTCGCTTATGTAATTGGTACATTGAACAGTCCAAAATCTGTATTAAAATCGCTAAATGGTAGTTATGAGTGTTCTAGAATATTTATGAAATACTAAAGAATATTTTATAGAAATAATTAACTCCATATGAAAGAGAATCCAAATTCAAACTTCATAAGTGATATCTAATATAGTTTGTCAATATTAAATTCATGTTCAACCTCAGTTATGGAGCTTCAAGTTAGAAATGTTTCAAACAAGAAGTGGTTGATTATTTAACCGAAAGGCTAAGTATGTTGCCTTGGATAACGCAACAATAAAAGCAGTATAATTACAAATGCGGAAATTTATAACTGAGCTAGGGATGATTCTAAATGTTCAGAAACCCAGGACACTGTTTTCTAAAAATAATGTCGCAATCAGATCGTAAAAGAACCTAGGCACAAGATGTCTAGACACATACTCCAAAAGTCCCATATTAAAGAGGCAATTTGTCAAAGACGGAGAGATGTTGGCTGATAGGATAGACAGTAATACAATACAACAAATCCATTTACCAAGGACATACACGATCAGTTTTGAACTAATTGCATGCTTGAGATTAAGATTCCATAATTTACCCCATGTTCAAAGGGTAGATTTAAAGAGTTAGTGGTATGCTTTAGGGACAATGAAGTAATTTGTTACATATATCTTACTCTGTACTCAACCTTTATTTATAGTAACAGTGTTTTTCCTTAGTATACTTTGTTATATTGCAATACAATTAATTAATTGATTTAATGTATATAACAAGAAAATCCTTCAATGAAATGTTATGTGATTGTAGTCGCAAATAGTTGCAATCCTGAGAAATTAATGATAAAATAAGACGATTTTTTTTCAATATTCATGGTCAAGATGTTTAGTGGAAATAATATCAATTCATCTATTTAGACTATAATGCATAATTCTCTCCAAATATTAGGCTTTATATTACCTATGATTGTTAGAGGGCATCGAGGGGTTATGTACTAATAGTTTCGGATAACTATAGAATGGCCCGTCTGACAGTTTTCTATTGGTTAATAAAAACAAGGTCAAATACGAAATCTCTTAGTGGTGATGTTACTTAATTACCGCGAGTTAAGAATATTACAGAGCTTCAATGTGGATAATCAACTTTGATTATACTTAGATCATGACATAGTGATCAATTTAGCGATTATAGTTAGGTCTGAGTTGGAGCATTGGAATGAAACATTATTTGATCGATAATTCATCTCCTTATTTGTATGAGGTTAGTATCATGATCAACTATACTCAACTCAAAGTCAAAACCTTGAGCCAAAGTAGCACAGTTAATAACAAATATTATTGTTTAACCAAGGACTTTATTTTTGAACAAATGGAGTTTAATGTGGGTGACATTGGAATTTTGACCAATATATATATCCTAAAATGATATAGTTTTGTTGAAGAGAATGTTTGTAAATTATCATTACTAAAAGGTACCACTTAAGATAATGTGAAATTATATTTTATGGAAATTTTTATTAGCAACGAGTGCGACCAAGTATTAATTAAACTTCTTTGATGTTTTGGGTTTTGTTAGTAATTATTTGGATGCATATATGAAGATTTTATACGCATATACCGATATACGATATGTATACTTAAACCGACTTTAAACATAGTTAATTACTTAACTGGCTTTTTGGAAAATTAGTCCATGCAAGTGGGAATACTTGGTCGGCCATGGAAAGGAAGGGGAAGGCTTGGCTTTACTGAAAATTAATAAGGAATTAAAAAGGGGAGGTCTTAAAGATACAACAAATACCTCTCATTCAATATTTTTCTTTTCCTCCTTCTTCCCCCATCCATGGCCACCTCTTCCATCTCTCATGGCCAGTTTTTTTCCCATCTTTTCGCCCAAAATCACTTCAAATAAAATAAAATAGCTCATCTGATCCGATCAAAGTTGGATGTTGATTCTAGGAATGTGAGGAGAATTTGCAAATCACAGTGTCACTAATTGGCTAGATCAATGATGTATAATTCCTATTTACATTTATATTTTTTAGTTGTATCATTCGTATCACAATTTTATAAATGTATTGTTGCCTTTCCTTGATTTGGTTTTATGTTATATTCTAAGTAACTGGTTGATTGGTTTGGTATAATTTAATTTGATAGAATAAAATCAAAATATGTATATGTTCAAAATTATGTTTTTAGCCATGAATATGGTTTTAATAAACATGTAATAGCTTTCTAAACCTAGTATACATTTTTTGTAATTCAATTATTTAGTTTTGACTTTTGATCATTTAGAAACATAAACTTCATTAACGTCTCATTCAAATTAACATATGCATTTCGATTTCAATGTTTTTGTTGTTTTAAAATTAAAGAAAGAAAGTGTCTTTGCAAAAGGTTATTTTATAATATTCACATACATAGATATGTGTGTGCGTATGTATGTATGCATATGCTTGTAAATGGATTAGAACAATTTAATAAAACTTGTATATATATTTTGAATTAATTAAACATTATTTTAATCCTACTATTACATATGTGTATGTATTATATATAATTTTAATACAAAGAGATGTTTTACATTAGATAACTTAATCCATATATGAATTTGAATATATTTTACAAATCAATCTCAAATTTTAAACTACAATTTTTTTGTCGTAAATTGAATTCAGTCAATTTATGCTAGATATTGTCAATTCAACCTTTATGTTATTAAAATACATTTTTTAAAAACATTATACATAAATACATACACCTACACATACATGTGTGTGTATATTCAATAAATAAATAAACCAGGACAACCAATATATATATATATAATATATATATATAGTAGATATAAATCCAAAAATCTACATATGTATATGTTGACTTTGTCACCGTTTTTCATGCCAACATGTTGGGGCGATTGCACTACACTCCAGCAACCAATATACTTATAAAATGCACCGCTATGGCTCCCGAATGATGTAGGACGTTTATCAACGATGAAAATTAAGGAAAACTACCACAGAACCATCGTATTCACACAATGCATCAAAAACAGGCAAGACAGTAATAACCAAATGAACAATAATATCAAAGTGCACAGGTCCAAAATGTTACAAAAATAGTATTAGAGTTAACAAATTTGATAATACACTTAAATGATAAATTATATCTATGCAAAATAAACGAATACTATCTAGGCTCCATAGTGAAATAAGCAATAATAAATCCAAATATAATATTAGATATCATCCCCTTCTGCTCGTCCATTTGTACATCACCACATATCACCCAAATCTGCTATCTAGTCTACTCATTTAGGAGTACCTATAATAATAATAAGCAAAGCATAAAACCTCAAGTCAAACAACAGTTTGGTGTGAGCGATAATCAATCAGATATAGAAATAGTATAAAGAATCATACCTGATTTGTCCCTACAACCAAATGGTTAGCATAAAACAACGATAGCATGAACTTCATAAAGTATAAAGACATCTTTGTATATTATGGGGTGTCTAGGCTTCGAACTCTTGGATACCTACATCATGTGACATCCCTACGACAACAACAAGTATAGCAAACATGACAAAACATAGAATCCATCAAACAATCCTCACCGTCACTCATGTGCTTTGGATATATAATAATGTATAACTATTCCTCTACCAGGGATTAGTGGAAAAAATCCTAGTTTTCTATGGACCCAAATAAAAGCCCATAGTTGACACCAGATCATGACCACGATCCAGGGTATACAGACCATGACAACGATTTGGGGCAACCGACTAAGTATACAATGAGCATTCTCAAAGTACCACTGCTTATGAGTGCATTAGAAAGCACTCTAAGCATCAAGATCATTTTGCATTGGTGTTCAAGCCCTTGTTCTCTCCATCTATGTCCGTTCATTATTTTCTATAATAGAACTCATCAATGTTCTATTCATGGGTTCTCTTTTTTGAACCCGCACCTATGAATCATCATCATGACTCCTTGATCGAGTTGTCATCATCAAAACACTTCTGAATGTCCACATCAATCGTAGAATCAATACACCAAAGTTTTGAAGTCATTAAGTCAAAGGGTCATGCCTTGCCTTGTCGTTTTATCATCGATCTTCATTGCACCGTAACCACCAAGAATAAATGTTGAATAACCGGACGAACATACATACATGAACATCGAGACATCAAATGCACGTCCCCTAAAATTGGACCTCATTGTTTGCCATAAAAAGTGATCGGCACTAATCAGAAAAGTGATCTGTATCAATCATTTTGGCTATATCCAAAATTACTTAAAGTCAAAGTCCTTCACTTCCTTGCCTTTGCCCCAGTTGACCCAAAGCTTCCTTGGCACAAACTCAAAGCATTTGCCTGAAAAACACCAAAGCAAGAGTGATCGATACCGATTACAAAGTGGTTAGTCCCAATCACTCTTCTCTATAAAAATTTGGCTAAGTCTCCAAATTCAACTTCCTACGTCAACCCATGCACATCCCAAAGTAACATACCAAAACCTAGAAGCAAAGGTGATTTATACCAATCACTTTTCATTTTTCAAAATAGGCTATGTATCGAACTCCAGTCCGTACTTTAGTTTATGTTTGTTTCAAATTAAAACCACATGAAACTCAAAGTAGCTGGCCAAAACACAAAGTCAACCCCAATATCAATTTTTTTTACCTTGCACCGACCACTCTTAATGATTTGATTTTGAGTTATCAATTCTACCCCAAATCACTTCAATTTTTTCGAGTAGGCTCCCCCGAGCTTCTAGCATAACATATCCAAATTTTGTTACGTCTCGATCACTTTAGTGTCATTTGCACCAAATGACATATAACATTCCTAATTACAAAAATGACCAGTAAGCACATCAAAACAATTCATCCAAATACAGTAAATAATTCTATCACCAAAAAAACATATTCATGCAATCCTAACCCAAATTATATGCATAAATCATTCTAGATCCAATTTTCTAAGGAATACAAGAGTGTTTGGTAAATGGGATAACACATATTAAAATTCAATTATATCTTCTTAAACATGGGTATAAGGTGTTATTAACATTAAATCTAAGTTTTACATCCGTTTAATTCTGAAAATTCACTTTAAAAATCAAAATTTTACCCTACCAATATGCGTAATAAAGTTAAAGAGGTAATATCACTCACCTAGCACTAAAATTACCCAATAATCACTTTAAATTCAAGATGAATAGTTGTAGCATGAATCCCTATTGTCCAAAAGGTAGAACTAGAGATTTCCTTTGCTAATTACCTTCTACAGATGTGATTTAAGCTAATTAAAGTATGAAAAGAGAAGCTTTCAATGGAAAAAGAATTAGTGGAGGTTTATATTTGTCTTATTTTGATTTGTCTCATCATCCCCAATTAGGCATAAAACCCAAAATGAACTAATAGGCTTAAGTGTGGGCTTAGCCAGTTGCCGATCATTATGACTTCAGTCTAAACTTAAAATGACCATATCTACTAGATGTTAAGTCCATTTTCTAATATAACCACTCTATAGAAAGAGAAACCATCATCACGATCTAATGAAAGTGATTTCAGACATAACTTTAGCCCCTATTAAAAGTTATAAGCTTTACAAGATATTCAGGATCAAAACTGTCCGATAAAAATCCTAAGGAAGAAAAATGTCCCTAATAGTCATTCCAAAATCTATAAATTCATACGACCTCAAATGAATTAAATAATAATATCTTACGATCCTTTAATATGAGATATATGGGTCGTTACATTCTTCCCTCCTTAGGAATTTTGCTTTCGAAATCAACAAATAAATCAAGGAATAGTAAACCAAAGTTACCTCATATGCCTAACAATCATAAGTAATCATTAACCATATCAACCATACAGCCACACAATAAATAATATAGATGTACATATACTAGCATGTGAGATACTAAACTATCATATATAATATCAAAAATGAAAGTAAGTATGATAAATAATAGGCCTTACCACATAAAGAGCTCTGGATATTCAGCTCCCGTACTATCCTTGGTTTGCACGTGCAATCATCCTAAATCTCACCCCATTGAACCTTTATTAACTCCATCGTCTTCCTCCTAAGCTGCTTCATTACGTTCGACAATACTAATCATCCTACAAGTTCTTGAAGCTTTTGGTTAAATTTTGATATCATCAAGTTGATCTAGTGCAATCATTACGCTGAGTCATGCACAAATTTTCATACATGAGAGACATGGAATAAATTATGCACATCCAACATCTTCTAACGTAAGTTGACTCTGTATGCTAGGTTTCCAATCATCTCTAATTTCAAAAAAAAGGCCTACGAACCAAAATGCCAACTTCCCTTGGTACCAAACATTCTTCGACGAAGACAACTTCACAAACACCTTATCGCCAACAGAGAAATCTAAATATCTATATCTTTTATTATTTTAGATCCTCTGTCTATCCTGAGCAACCTTCATTCTTTACCAAATGATTCCGATCTTCTTCAAAGCCTCGTTAATTTTGGCCCAAGTATCAGTTTCTCGCCCACGTCCCAACAACATGAAGTAGCGTTACATGGTCGGTGATACCATTCCTCAAAATGCACTATATCGATTCTAGACTGAAAACTAATACTATATAAAAATTCTGATGGAAGCAAATCATCATCCCACGAGCCTTCAAAAGCAGAGTATGCAGGCTCGTAAGAGATCCTCTAAGATATGGTTCACCCTCTCGGTCTGCAATCTGTTTGTAGGAGATAAGCTATACTAAGATTCAGCTCTATATGCCTAATGCCTCCTGTAAGCTTTTCCAAAACTCACTAGCAAATAAATAGTCTCAATCGCTTGCATTGCTCTTCGGCACATCATGAAATCGAACTACTCATCTCACATAAACTCGCTAATTTAAATGCCATTTTGTTAGGCTTAATGGGTAGGAATGGAGCACTCTTTATCCTATCAAATATGACCCAGATATTATCATGCCCTCTTCTAGCTTTGTAAATTCGTCAATTTTATCCATTAAAACCCAGTTCCACTTGAAAACCTCAATTAGTTATAGAAAAACACTTGGCTTCTTCAGCTCTGCCTTTACCAACTGGAAGTTCTTGAATTTTGGTATGAATGTTCCAATATCCTTCTTCAACTTTTCCTAATGCTATGTCTATTTCATATCATAGTACATCTTGTTACCACTAGGATGTATAGTCAGTCTCGAATGATGACACTCTCATAGCATCTCATCCCTCAATCCATCCACATCAGGAATAAATAAGCTCTCATCCTTACGGAACCAAGTATCTCGGCTGGGTTCGTACTGCTACATTTTGTTAAACTCTACTCCATCTTCTATCGTTTTCGTGATCCCCGCTAGTCAAGCATCCCAATTTTAACTAGAGCCAATCCTCTTGATCAAAGTTGGTCTAATGGTCAAACTCGCTAATATCTCTAGCTCTAACTAACAATGAGGTTTGAAGGCATATCTAGTAATATACTCAAGCTTTCACCATTCTACAAACATCGCCCCCAAACTGGCATGTCTTCTACTTAAGTATAACATCCCCTATCATAAGTCCTTAAGCTAAGCGCCACAGATACTGCAGTCATCTATAGTATAAACTTCCGGTGACAATACGATAATGTTAATGGTATCCATAATATAAGAAGCATATGAATATGAAATAAAGTTAATACAGATTTAAAACAACTTTTCTGCTTACATTTATTCAGATACATAATCCCAAATGATTTCCAGGTTTTGATCAAATATAATTATTATAAATTATGCCAAAAGCGACATATGAAGATGCCCTCTAGGATGATCAGAGAACTAAATAGGCATATTAGTCTTAATACATCACGGTGGAAATAAAACTAACTACTCCTATATAGCTGACTTTGCCTCCTGCACGTCTTCGAAAGCTTATTCATCCAACCCACTAAACTTGAAAAACCTTAACTCTGAATCTACTCAATTTGAATTTTGAGCACCAGAGAGTTTAAAGGGAAAATATAAATTCGAGTCGGATATAAAGCCTGGTGTGAATAATACTATTACATCTCAGTTAACTGATATTAAGTGATACCACACCGCTTAGCGAAACGGGATTCCCCTCACTAATATCCCTTTAAAAACATGTCTTTTTGCAAATCAAAATCCTAGATCAAACTGATTAAAGCAATAATAGCAATATCATATATGCACGTAGATCAAGTAATCAATTGACTATCTATCCAAAAATTGTAGTTTATTTGGCTAACTACTAACTATTGGCTGACTCGGGCCTGCTAGAAAAAATAACTAATCTAACTTCTATTAGAAACACTTTTGGTTGGTCTATCCTTAACTTACTTCTTCCAGGCTCAACTGATCCTAGTGGCTTTGTGGGCTCACCAATAACCTATCTTTCCTCGTATATTCCTTTCTGTATGTAACATCATTTTAGTCTTACCCGTAACAAAGCCCTAGATACTGAAATTTTTGACTTATAGTAGCTAGGGCTTATTAGCTAAAGTATAGGGCATGAACCTGCACTAGTCCCATCTGGTATTCTAATATCTGAGTCATTTACTTAGGGTTAACTACCTCATCAGATTTTCCTTGAAAATATTTTTTTCAAATTGATTTAATCCTTCAAATCAAACTTAAACAAGGAAAATATACTTTTTGCTTTACTCAAATATCTTTGCCATGATATATGCTTTACAAAAAACAATGTTGATGAAAACCTAATCAATAGGGTTATTTATATCCCTTTAAAATAAGTTAAAGCCTTTCTTTAACTTAGAAAATATTAGGCTCTAAATCCAAGATATCATCTTTGAAACCCTTGTTTAAAAGCTTCAAACATTCCCTTTAGAATCCATTGAAAATACCCCTTTCAAAATAGGTAACTACTTTACCTTGAAACATTAGGCCAAAAGGCCAAAACATACCTTTCGAAACCTTTTAAAAATAGACCTTTTGAATCCATTGAAAGTGTCCCTTCAAAAGCATCATAAAATCTTAGACATCCTCCTTTCAAAACACTTTAAACTTTCCTTCGAAAGCATTGGAAACCTTCCATTCGAATACTAAAAGCAAACATTTCGAAAACATTGGCGAATCTCCCCTTGGGTACCTTCATTATATATCTTTCGGAAGTATTAGAGTCCTTTATTTAAAACACACCTTTCAAAACACTGGGTTCAAGTAAGAGTTTATGGAACATAGCTTCGAAACCATTTAAAACCATTCCTTTCAAAACCTTTGGGTTTAACTTTCAATATATCTAAGGGTCTTAAAAGAACTTGGACGAAAGCATTACTTTCAAAAACATTATTCCTATGTAAAAGAAAGTTGACGGTTTCGTTACCAACCCTTTCGAAAGCATGGAGAGGCGGCTTCAAAGTTTGAAGCGAAAGAACCCTTTTGAAGGCATAGATTCGAAAGGTTGAATGCGGCAGCAGGGGCTTCGACCCCTTCGAAAGTTTATTTAAAAACAAAAGGTGGCAAACCCATTAAAAAGCCCTTTCTTTATATAAACATAAGCAAGTTGGTTAAGTCAAAAGCTCCAAGCCCTTCGAAAGGCTTATTTGAAGTCAAAATAGTTTCAAGTTTATAAGATCTATTTCCACCCCTTGGAAAGCACGTTTTGACTCTATACCAAACACCTAACTCTAATCCACTACGTACCAAGGCATTGATACCATTTGTATTGGTTTCGACTTGGTTGGGGATTGGGTGTATTGTGTCAATAGGTGGCTGCCATAAGTGGCGAAGTAGTAATCCTTTACAAAGCTTATTTTTTAACTTTGAAGTAGTGTTTTTCCAACTAACTTGCCTTATCTATCAACATATAATTGGTTGCCAATTCTTTTTCAAAATCTTTTCTAAAAGTGCAGTCGAATTCAGTAATTACAAATTTAAAACATTTAGCAAATTGCCAAATCTCCTTTTATAAACATATACCATAAATCACTTTCGATATGTTCTCTAACATATTTAAATTTCTGACCCAAAGCTAACATATAATAGCTGAGAATAATTTAAACCCAATTTAACCATTTTCTTTACTATAAAATTCATTATAAATCCACAATAACTTAGAAAATTATGAAACTTGAAACCCATCTCTAAAATAATGTTTATGACCTTAAATCAAAAACTCAAGCCATTTGGTTATCATTTAATAGGTTATTTAAATCAAATCTTATAATAAAATCTATATGAAACAACATAAATTATCAACAAGCGTATATATCCATTTACATAATTAAAAAATTGTCTTTTTCTTGCAAATATATTTGGATCTTATCTAGAAACCGAAAACAAATAAAATGAGATGTAATATATTATTCACCTTAGCTTGTTGTTAAGGAGTTTGAGATTTGCCCTTAAATTGATTTGATTAAGCTTCCTTCTTGAATTCTTGCTTATCTTTCTTTAAATTTTCTTATAATGGTGGCTGGCCAAGCTCTAAATTTAGTTTTGTCTTTGAATGTTGTAAATGAAATTGGATTAAGGGTTTAGGATATAAGAATATAACCTATTCCTATTTTGCCCTTATCTTATTACCTTTACTTCATTTTGATTTTTCACTTGTTCATTCATTAAGATACGGCTGCCTTATAATTATACAAATATCAACCCCTTAAACATTTACATTATTTCATTTAGTTTATCTAATTAAATGTCCTAAATAAAATTAGTCAAAATTAGGTCATTATAGACTCCCTTTCTTAAAGAATTTCTTCTTCGAAATTGCGATAAGGTACTCATAACAATCAATCCTAAAGGTAAAACATACCATGAAATAAGTCAGGATAAGTATCTCTAATCTTGCTCGTAGTTTCCCAAGTATAGTATCTCTCGTCGTCACTCCATTGGTCTTTGACTAATCTAACTATCTTATTCCTTATTCTCTTCTCATCACTCGCGACTATACAAACTGGCTTTCTAACTATAGTCAAATTCAATTCCACCACTAAATCATCTAACATAGTCGGTGCTATAGTAGTCTCTGGATCTCGAATAAACTTCCTTAGATGAGAAATATGGAAAACATTGCGGACTCCTGCCTAACTACTTGGTAACTCCATACGTGAGTTTCCCAATCCTTTCTATAATAGGAAATGGTCCACCAAATCTCGGCTCCAATTTTCCTGATTTTTTGAATCTGATTATACTTTTCATCGGTGATACCTTGACGAAAACATGATCTCCAACTGAGAACTCTAAGTCTTTCCATCTTCTATCAGCATAGCTCTTTTGTCTAGACCAAGTGTTAGCTCCAAAATTGGTCATTAACACCCAAATCCAGAAGAAAGCACTAACCAACAGTCACAAATAACAAATAGAATGTATGTAGAGAGTATAAATATGAAGAACAATAAAAATTAAAAAGAAAACAGTAAGAACAGAGGATTTATAGTGGTTCGGCTGACTCCGACCTACATCCACTTCAGAAATTTCCTTTTTATTGATGTTAGAATCAATTACAGTTACAAATCAGAATTTTTAAAACAACAATGGCAGTGCAGCCATAGTATAGAAGATGAAGAGAAACAGAATGAAAATCTCTTTTCTGAAGCCTCGTCCGTTGTACTTATAGGCAAAACCCAAGTTACTGGGCTTTTTGAGTAGTCCGGGCCCAACAAGGCTATAACCGAACCAGACATGACCAACCCAGGCAAGCCGATTCACATCCACCGACCCATATATACTAACCCTGATGTCGACCGAACCATGACGGCCGAACCGCTTAGGGCCGACCCGCATGTCCCAATTCCCCTGAGGCCGCACCACTACATTATGCTGATCCCTAGTACTTTCGATATGTCGAACCCCTGTTGTCTCCAACAACCAATCCCATGCTTCGTAGCCGAACTGAAGCTAGTATAAGGCCCACCAAGTGTCAAGCTTCAATATGCCGACCACTTTAACGAACCCACTCCAATGCCGATCCACTCTAATGCCAATTCCACTCCATTGCCATACCAGGCCCGACCAAACTACCTTGGTTGACCCCATCGAGGCCGAACCACCAATGCAGACCCTATGCTGGTTTCACCATAGCCGGCCCAGAGACCTACCTATAACGACCTGAGTCCATCTCGAAGCCAACCATAATTGCTGACCCACGCATGATGTCGACCCATTCGTCATGACCGAATGATGACCTTCCTTCCTTGATCAAGCGACATCTGCTGAACCACCTAGGCCGAGCCATATATTCTTACCCGCCTTATCCTTCATACCTCGACGGAACGACATGGTCTTCCCTCCTTTGACTGAGCCATACATAGCGAACCATCCTTGACTGACCATCTATCCGTCCAGCTGGCTCAAACCTATAGTGTTCCAATCTCGACAAATGAGTAGTCGATTTTAGTTAAATCCGCCTATCTACGGCCTTGCCAAAATACGAGTTAACATTTACCCCCCAAAACATCCTTGCTATTGAACGGTGTGTTTTGAATAGCATCAAATCCGATATTCGAAGTCCATATGTTATCCATAGCCATACCTTCCGATTCATAATCCAATCCATTTTATCCAAGTGGCATTGCCATATTCTTATCCAAATCTACGACTGCTCCGAGTCGATATTTGATTCCTATCCAGTAACCAAATCCTTATCCAATTCCACATCCATCCGAACCCGACAATTGAGTTCTAATTCATCAATATCCAATAACCAATAACCACATCCATGACCTCTCCGGGTCGATATCCAAATCCAGGACCGCTCCGGGTCCATGCCCAAATCCTTAGCTGTTCATAACCAATATCCAAATCCGTAACCTCTTCGGATTCTTGCCAAACGCAACTTGCACCTAACGACCTATGTCATGTAATTCCATGGTGTTTCTGGTTTAGTTTCCCTGAACGTTGAGTAATGTCGTAGTTTAAGTCCTAAGCTGAATCCTGGTCGCTCCGAACCCTTACCGAGCATAGTCCATACTCGACGACTTAAAATGGTAACCGATAGATAATATAGGGCCTAAGTCTTAGGCCGAATCCTGGTCTCTTTGGACGCTTGTCGAGCATAGTCCATACTTGAAGACCTTTTAGCCAAAAACCAGATAAAAGTCAGTCAAAATAGAATCTGAAACCCAGATTCATACCAGAAAACCAGAAATCCATATCAAGTCCAAATCAAAATCCAAATCAAAAATCAAGCATCCAAACCAAAATCCAAACCAAGAAACCAACATAACCGGGATTTCAAACCGAACTCCAAAACCAAAGAAAAAAAGCAAATGTCCAAGCCAAAAGGAAAAAACAGATTTCACAAACCCGAGTGTCTCAGTAAACCATCATCTCAGAGCATGCCTAAGGGCTATTTCCGACCCCATACATGAGTAAGGGATTTAGCCATTTTCCTGGAGTTTTTTTCTTATTCCAAACCATCACTATTAGTTAATGACCAACCGGCCACCATTTCTGGGCCTCATGCCATCGTCGTACAAGGTAGGTGGTGGTTGCTCCTATTCCACCGCCGCATTCTGAGTTCCAACATATTGCTGCAACTGGCCATTCCTTACATGCTTCTCGACTATATCCTTTAGATGCTTACAGGTTTTAGTATCATGCTCGTCCAGGTCATGAAAGAGACAGTGCCTTCCCGATGCTATTTTGTGTTCTAAGGCTTCCTTCCTTGCCGGCCTACGATAAGAAAGACGATCCCGAGTATCCAAGTATGTCCATTCCAATGTCTCATTAAGTCCCATGTAAGTGGAGAATTTTGGTTCTCCCCAGCGCTTCCTCTTTCCTTTATCCTTATCTTCACCCGAGCTTTCACCGAACGGTTCTCCATCCTTAACCATGGTTACTTCCTTTGACCTCATATCCAAACATGCATCCTCTTGTCGATGAAATCTCTTAGCTTCGTGAAAGAATTCCCCAAGATCCATTGGTGGGTCCCGTATCAACGATACTTTGAAATCTAAATTATCCCCGGCTCCTGACACCGCCGCCATTAGAACCATTGATGGATCTAGCCGATCCACCGAAGCAACTACTCCATTAAACCGATTTAAGAAAGTCTTGAGCGATTCATCCACCTGCTGCTTAACTAACGTTAGTGTCATCACATTCTTCGGTCTTTTTATGTGACCTCTAAATTGTCTCAAGAACTTATCCACCATTTCTATCCTTGTTCCAATAGATCCATCCTCTAGCCGTCTGAACCACATAGCAGCTATATCGGTCAAGTACAGGGGGAAACACCAAGACATAACCTCCTTTGATGCCCACAACACTTCCATATGTCTTGTGTATCTCATCAAGTGGTCAGTAGGATCTGTCTTACTGTTGTATACTTCCAGAGTAGGTAGTTTGAAATCGGGTAGATTCCTAGCCATCCTAATGTTACAGGTAAACGGACTTTTGTTTACTCCCTTCAAATCCCTGTTTATCAGACCTCCGCGAATAGTTCGCCTTATGACATCAACCAATCCAGTGTTAATTGCCCTCCATGTACATTTCCTAAGTGCCCTTCAAGTCCTTAGGGAATTCTGGTACATACTCCTCGTCACGCACTCCTGTATTTCTGTTGGCGTCGGGCTGTGTAGTGTATCCCTTCATTGGTTGGTCCAGTATTATCTGGTGGCATGCCCTCGAGTCTAGGTCCATCCAGATTGATAGTTGTTTGCTGATTGGGGGATGCCCCCTGCTAAACCACTCCATCTACATGCCGGTTGAGTCCTTCCTATCCAACTCCATGGATCTGAGCTCCTGTAGTTCCTGCTTGTCCAAACTATCTGAAAAGTGCCTGCATCATTTCCTCTTGTCTTTCCATCAATTGCTTCTGCATGGAATTCATCATGACCTGCATCTCGTTCCTAGTGATGTAGATGGAGGCTTGATTAGTTCCAGAGGAAGCCTCCTGACTTCCCTCTTGCTGACTTCTTTCCATCCTTTGTCTCCTGGTTGATTGCTTTGCCATAAGCTCCAGAATCCAAGTTCCTAAGCCTTTAAATCCAAACTCCAAGCTTCTGAATCCCTGAGTGCTAGCTTTCTCAGTGAAAGCACCAAAATATTAGCGCCAAAATTGGTCACTAACACCCTAAACCAGATGAAAGCACCAACCAACAGTCACATATAACGGATAGAATGTATGTAGAGAGTACAAATATGAAGAACAGTAAAATTTAAAAAGAAGCGGTAAGAATAGAGGATTTATAGTAGTTTGGCTGACTCCGGCATGCGTCCACTTCAAAATTTTCCTTTTTATTAATGTTAGAATCAATTTCAGTTATAATCTAGAATTTTTAGAACAATAATGACAGAGCATCCATAGTATAGAAGATGATGGGAAACAGAATGAAGATCCCTTTTCTGAAGCCTCGTCCGCTGTATTTATAGGCAAAACCCAAGTTACTGAGCTTCCTGAGTAGTCCAGACCCAACAAGGCTATAGCCGAACCAGACACGACCGACCAAGGCAAGTCGATCCACATCCACCGACCCACATATGCTGACCCTGATGCTGACTGAACCGTGATGGACAAACCGCTTAGGGCCAACCCACACGTCCCCATTCCCTTGAGGCCGAACCACTACATTATACGATCTCAAGTACTTTCGGTATGCCGAACCCCTCTCGTTTCCTACAACGGATCCCATGCTTTCATAGCCGAACCGAATCTAGTATGAAAGCCGACCATAGTCAAGCTCCAACATGCCGACCCACTTTAATGAAACCACTCCAATGCCGATCAACTCTAATGTAAATCCCACTCCAATGTCGAACCAGGCCCACCGAACTACCCTGGCTGACCCCATCGATGCCAAACCACCAATGCCGACTCTATTCTGGTTTCACCATAGCCGACCCAAAGACCTCCCTATAACAACCGGAGTCCATCTCGGAGCCAACCATAATTGCCAACCCACACATGATGCCGACCCACTCATCATGACTGAACGACGTGACCTTTCTTCCTTGACCGAGCGGCATCTGCTGAACCACCTAGGCCGAGCCATATTCCAACCCACCTTATCCTTCATATCTTGACCGAACGGCATGGTCTTTCCTCCTTTGACAGAGCCATACGTATCGAACCATCCCTGACCAACCGTCTATCCATCCAATTGGCTCAAACCCATATTATTTCAGTCTCGACAGACAAGCATTCAATTTTAGTTAAATCCGCCTGTCTACTTGCCAAAAGGTGGGTTAACACTAAGCTTCCTTCAATCTAGCTTGAATTAACTCAATCTTTTTTGCAGCTTCCCTAACCAAATCTGGACCAAAACTAACTTATCCCCGGTCTCTAACCAACAAACGAAAGATTTGCATAGCCTTCCATACAAAGCTTCAAACGGTGCCATCCCTATACTAGCCCGATAACTATTGTTATATTAATTTAGACTAAGTGTAGATGGTCCTCCCTTCATCCCCCAAAATATATCACTCAAGCTCTTAAAAAATCTTCTAGGACTTCGCTAACTCTTTCAGTTTTTCCATCTATCTATGGATGGTAAGCGGTACTCATTTTGAGCTTGGTACCCAAAGTTTCCTGTAGACTCTTACAGAACTTGCTAATGAATAAGGAATCTCTCTCATTTACTATACTACTAAGAATTCCATGCAGTCTAACTATATTCTTCATAAACAACCTAGCCAAAATAGGTGTTGTCCTGGTTGACTTAACTTGAATGAAATAGGCACTCTTGGTCAACCTATCCACTATAACCTATATGCTTTCACTTCCTCTACTCGATCGTGGCAACCCATCTATAAAATCCAATAAGATAGAGTCCCATTTCCATACTGAAACATCTAAAGGCAGAAGTAACCCACTTGGTTTCTGATGTTCAGCTTTTACCTATTGACAATTCAAACACTGTTTCACCCATATGCCTACATCTCTTCTCATGTCATCTCAGAAGAAACTTCTTTTCATGTCCTGATACATCTTAGTTACTCCAGGATGAATGGTGAACGTTGAACGATGGTATTCTCCAAGAACTTCCTTCCTAATGTTTCCCACATTTGGAATACATAATCATCCTTTCTTCCTCAACCACCCATTCTGGTCAGGACTGAAATCTTTCTAGTCATCGCTCTCCATCCCATCTTTAGCCTTCTGATCCGTTCAACTGATAATGGATCCTCCTTCTGCTTAGAAGCAACCTTTTCGATCATCACCGGTCGAACTTCTAAACACAACAACATAACGATTTCCATACTAGATCTAGCTTCAGATCTCTATTGTATTCAGCTTGTAGTCAATGCTTATAAATTTTTCCACTCAGCTATCATTGCCAATAATGCATTCTAATGTTTCCTACTAAGTGCATCTGCAACCTTGTTGCCTTTTCCCAGTGTGTACTCAATACCAAAGTCATAAGTGGCTAAAAACTCTAAACACCATTGTTGCCTCATATTCAACTCCTTTTAGTTGAATAGATACTTTAATGACTTATGATCCGTATACAACTCGAATCTTTCTTCCAAAAGGTAATGTCTCCACTCCTTCAATGCAAAAATTACCGCACCTAATTCCAAATCATGAGTTGGATATCTAACTTATGCGATCTGAACTGTCAAGAAGCATAAGCAATCACTTTACCTCTTTAGATAAACATAGCATACAATCCTACTCCACATGCATCTGTGTACACCGTGAAGTCCCGGTTCCCTTTTGGAACAACTAACACAGGTGCATTTGTCAGTATGTGTTTCAACTTCTAGAACACTTCCTCACACTTATTAGTCCAGACAAACTCCACATCATTCTAAGTTAGCTTGGTCATCAGTGCTGCTATCCACGAAAAATCCTTTATGAATCTCCGATAGTAACCAACTAATCCAAGAAAACTCCTTATCTCGGTCACTGTCTCCGGTCTTTTCCAACAATTCACTACATCGATCTTTGATGGATCTATAAGCAATCCTTTTTCTGAGATTACATGACCAAGAAACTTCATTTCCTTCTTCCAGAAGTGACACTTCGAAAGTTTTGCTTTAATTTGGTGCTACCTCAACGCCTCAAGCACCACACTGAGATGAACTTCATGCTCACTTTCATCTTTAAAGTATACCAAAATATCATCTATTAAAACTAATACGAACCTATCCAAGTGCTCTCAGAAAACCTGGTTCATCAAATCCACAAACAATGCTGGAGCATTAGTTTGTCCGAACGATATTACTAAACATTCATACATCCATCTCAAGTTCTAAACGTCGTCAAAGGAATACTATCCTCAAGCGCTCTAAGCTAATGGAAACCTATTGCTAAATCCAACTAGGAAAATACTTTGGCTCCACTCAACTGGTCGAACAAATTGTTAATTCTATTTAATGAATACTTCTATATTGTCATCTCATTCAAATTACAATAATCGATACACAATCTTAGCGATCCGTCCAGTTTCCTTGCAAATACAGCGGCTGCTCCCCAAGACAAACTGTTTGGTCCGATAAAGTTCTTACTTTCCAAATCCAACAACTGCACCTTTAGCTCCCTCATCTCGGTAGGTGTCATTCTTCTTGGAGGTTTGCTCATTGCTCCTGGCACTAAATCTAACCGAAACTCAGTAGCTCGTTTCAGCGGCAGTCCTACTACGAGCTCAAAGAAATCCGTGAATTTCCAAACAACAAAAACTCAATTTAACTCGTCTTCTGCCTCTATAGCATCCATAAAGAGTTATCCTAAAAACTAGGGTTTTGTACTGAGTATATTATCTGATCACTACAATCAGGGTGTCTAAGTGTTATTTTCCTACCATGGCAAAATATCATAGCATCGTGTTTACTTAACCAATCCATACCCAAACTAATTTTGAACACAACGAAATCAAACATATGTAAACTGCAAACAAATGTATGATCTAACAATTCTTACTCTAACCGGTCACACTTCATCCCAAGTATTGCATATCCTTTTATCAAATTTGCAACGCTTAAGGAAGTAACTAGGTATGAGGGCTCTAGGTTAAGCTTGTCTACCAGACAATGAGATATAAAAGAATGCAATGCACCAATATCAAATTGAACTCTAACTGATACACCATGAATCAAAAGCATAACTCATAACACAGCTTTTCCCTTTTCCTCTCCTGTTAGTCTCGAGGTAGTTGGCTTTAATGCAAACATTTTGCCCTTTCCATCCTTGGCTGGCTTCTTACACTGGTTTTTATGATGTCCAATTTGATCGCAGTTGAAACAACTCGCTCCTTTCTTGTTAGCATCTTTCTTCCCTTTGCCTATCTGGTACTCATGAGCATAGTGTCCCTTCTTATCACACTTATAACAGATAACTTTTGCCTTACTCCTCTTGACAGCTCCACTCTTTTGAGCTCCCTTCTTATGGAAAAATTTACTCTTCTGGTTCTGCCTGCCTTAAGCTCCCTCAGCTTTGTTACCTTTAAGAAAAGCAAGCATCTCTTCCTGCCTTAAATCCAGCTCAACAATTACATCGCACCGATCCCTAATATGCGATAATGTGGCCTTAGCAAGCTCAGGCTTCAACCTATGGATGAACTTCTTATTCCTTTTAATAATTGTATCAACCGAAGTGTATCCGTATCTCGATATCTCCTCAAATCTGGTTGCGTACTTAAGCACTTTCATATCACCCTGCTCCAACTTAGCAAACTTCCTGAGCAAAGTTTACTTCGCAACCTCTAACAAGAACCTCTCCTCAAACCTTCTTTTAAATTCAGCCAAAGTCACGGTCTCCTCATTGACTCCGACAACACTGTTCCACCAGTACAGTGTTGTTCCATATATCTGCCTAGAAGCGAGTCCCCTTTTCTGCTCATCATTAATTCATAAATCAGCAAAAATTCTCTCATAATTAAGTAACCAATTCTCCACTTCAACTGCGTCCTTAGTCCCGATAAACGGTTTCGTCTCAGCCTAGCATAATCTCTAATCAACACAGCATAATTTTATTGACCACTGTGGCTCCTTGAGCTCCTCCTTCAGCATTTCCTCTAACTAAACCACAACAACTCCAGCCTGCATTATGTTAACGTAGAATTGATACATAGCTCCCATATCAACTTGTAGTATTCTAGCATCCATATTAGCAGCTTGAGCCTGACCAGGATTCCATATTGTGTTTGGTCTGGCATTCCCATTAGTTTTGGTTCTTCCCCCACCAATGTTAACTCTTCCACTTCTAGCACCCATATCTTACGTTCAAAAAATCCACATTAGAGTCTTCTTAAGATATGGAAGAATAGCCTAAAAGAGATGGAAGAGTAGAGATAAAGCATATACTTATATATGCAAATACAGGTATGTTAATATAACGCTATCCTATACCCCAATTTATTCTCTAATTCCATATGATTATGTTTTCAAAATCATTTTAAGTTTGAAATTCCTTTTAAGTTTTTCATAAACCTATGCTTTGATACCAAGTTGTAACATCCCCTATTTTGAGGCTGAAGCTAAGTGTTACCGATGCCACAGTCATTTATATTATTAACTTCCAGTGAAAATATGGTAATGTTAATGGTATCCATAACATCAGAAGCATATAAATATGAAATAAAATCAATAAAGATTTAAAACAACTTTTCTGCAAACATTTCAAATCAATATTTCATATTCAGATACATAATCCCAAACGATTCCTAATTTTTGATCAAGTATAATTATTACAAATGTGATAACCCGAATTTTTGAGCATCTGTTAATTGGAAATTAATAGGATTAAATTTATTAAAATGCTTATTTGCAAATTAAACAAATGGAATTCTGAGATATATCTGAATATGTGTATATAAGAATCTGAATTATAATAATGCTGGGTTTTAAATATTTGGATAGATATGTATTTGATAATCTCCTTTATAATCATTTAAAATTTGTAAAATTTTTGTTTTCAAAACAATAATAATAATGTGTCATTTTTATATATAAATGGATTTTAAATATAATTATTATTTATAAGTTGAATTTGTGTTTGTTTAAACGTATATATATGAGTTGATTTTAAATTAAATTTGAAAAAATATATAAATAGGATTTATGGTTTATCAATAGATTGTGATTTGGAATTTGGATTTGGAATTCAAATAGATATATTAAAAATATTATTTGTAACAGAAAGTTGTATATTTAAAGAACCTCATTTAATAAAAACATAATAGACAATTATATATAAACATTTATTAACCTAATACATAATTTACAAAGTATAATACATATATTAAAATAAGAAATATGGTTTATGACATTTTTAAAAAAATATAAACACATGCATAGATGCAAGTGTTGGATTAATATAGCATGAATTCACATATGGCAATTTGTCCTCTTAAAAATTTAAATAAAATATAAAACACAAGAAATATTTGGTTTGTTGATTCAAAACGCTTGTAAGCTTGTAATACATGCATTTAAACATGTGTAGGCTTAGAAAAAAATACATTTTACAAATGGCATTTCTTTTTTTTCAAAATAGGGATATCATGTATTGGAAAGAGGGACTAGGTTTCATTTTTTTCATTTAAAAACCTGAGAATAAAAAAAATGTAAAACAATGCTCAAAACAGGGATTGATCCGGCAACAACTTCTCTACTTGAAATCACCATAGCAGATCAAGCTAGCAATTCAATCGAACAACAAAAACAAGTTGCAAGCTTCAGTTTTAAAGGATTTCTAGATTTTTAAAGCGTCTCTGTTTCATATTTTCGGTGAGTAAACTTCATCTTTAAACTTGAAATCTTATCTAAATCTGGGAGAAACTAAATTTTAAACATGGCAAAGAATTATACAGTTTCTCTGTTAATAGTTCATGTTTGTTCATTTCTGTTCCAAAAATCAACATCTATTAATCCAATTCATACTTGATGATGATGTGAACTAGGAATATGCTTATTTACCAGGATAGTTTGAGTTAAAATTAGTTAATGAATTGTTTATGCTGTGTAGTTAAGTAATGTTGAGATTTACAATGAAAATCTACTTTTGTGAAAAAGTTAATTCTTTTAAATTAAGATTTCAAGCATGTAATTGAGTTGCTTGTATAAAATTATGAATTTTAGTAGGAAGATTAGAATTTATAGTGAGCTATATTTCAAGAATTTGAAAAGTGATCGATTTTCGTTCAAAATTTATTTTTAGGCGATCTCGTCGTCGTGAGGTGGTGCGACCAGATTTGATAGGTGCTATTGGACTTGGGGAAGGAGATGACCGTAGCAGAATATTGATTTTCATCTTGGTTTGGTTGATCGAGCCAATTTTAAGGTTTTAAGGGAGTCTCGGCAAGGGTGAATACGGGGTCGATTTGCGTGATGCTGAAGCAACCAGTATGTGTGAGTTTCAGTTGGAAGGAGACGGCAGGAGTAGGATTTCGTCTGGAATAAGAGTCATGCATGATGGTGGGTGGAGGTGTGAGCTGTTCGTCGTGTTTTGGGCCGAAGCTTGTTTTCAATGGTGAGAGCGCAGTTTGTTTTCGTCTGGAGTGGATTCGAGTCGTCAGAGTGGCAGACTTGGCCAGAGGATTAAGGGACGTCGATTTAGGGATTCGCGGGATTGGAATGGTCATCAGAGGGGTGGTACACATGCACGGTGTGCACGAGATAATAGCCGTGGCGGTTTCGGGGTAAAAGTACGAGTTTGGGATTCTTTTCCATAGTCTGGTTATGTGGCGTATGTATTTAGCGTTCGTGTGGAATGACAAAGTTGATCAGGGACAATCTTCCGGTTTGAAACATCTAGTTTTATGGTCAGGTGGTGTTCCTGGAATTGGGAGCTGCTATATGAAGAAGAGTAGAAGAAGGATTGGGTTTGGAATGATTATGGGCTTCGGTCCAACTGAGTTTGCGTTGGATAGGGTAATTGATAAGTACGGGTTTGCTTAGATTCGGAGTAGAGCATTAGGCCAAAGGGCATTTATGTATTTTTAGCAAGGTATATTATCTTAAAGGAATTGGTTATATAAAAATTATATTTTTAGTTAAAATCCTATTGTTTTCCAAAGTTATAACAAATATGAATGTTTTAAAGAAAATCTTTAAAACAATTATCTTTGATGATTAAATATTATTTAAGATTTAAATTAACAAAAGATTTTGGAAATAAAAATGATAATAAATTGGTTTTACATTAAGACTTTTAATTAAGGTTATTTAAGTAAATTATTTATCATTAAGAAATAAAGTTTTTTTAGCGTTAATTTAGTTGGAGAAGTTCATTTTAAGTTTCAAATTTTTAATTAAACTTAAAGCTTTCCAATAACTTCATGGTTTATCAAACTCTGATAATGAATTAAGATAAATGGATTATCTTAAGTTTATTCGATGACTAAGATTATTAATGGGTTAATTAATTGATATGTTGTTTTAAGGGTTAATTAATTCAGGGGTGATTGATTAATAAACAATGAATTGCTGGAAGTGAGTAGAGGATCAATAATGAATGTAATTAATTAATTAAGAAGATTAATTAAAGGATAATTAATGCGAATGGTTAAGGCTAATTAATTTATAAGGTAATTGAAGGGTAATTTATCTAGAATGATTAATTTAGATGGATGATGTAAGATTGATTTATTAATTGGGTAGTAATTAATAAATGATAAGTATGCATGATTAAAAGTAATTAATTAAATTTATCTAATTGGAATGGAGTGGCTAATTTATCTTGCATATGAATGATTGAATGATAATAAATACCTTGAATTGGTTGATATCTCTGATATGAAATGTTTTGTGATATGATATGTTGAGTAGACAGTGATAATGTGATTATCTATTGATGATGAATTGTTGTGTAAAATTGACATCTTATATTTAAGTTGAATTGTATTTCACTTGAATAACTTTAGTTAAGGCGGTATTAAATTCGAAGAGACCGGAGTTGGGTATCGGTAGATACCCGAAACCACTTCGATTTGTAATCTGCAATAATTCTTATGGATTCGTTTTTGGAATAACTAGTTTGGAATGAAATAAATGATGTAAACCTGGTAAATTAATCCGAGTAATAATGCTTGGATATGAATGTAAGATGTGATTTTGATTATGGCAAGTTAAGAAATCGTAATAAAGTACGAGTTACCCGGTTTTAAATAGTTATATGCATTGGCATTTCATATTATATGGGTTTAATCACACTGGTTTCCAGCCTAACCCGGGTGTTACTTTTATGTAATGCTCGGATCAGACCGAGTATTACAGATTTTCAGGATAGGGCGTTCTGGAGATCAGGAGGCGAGCTGGGCGGTAGGAACGTATGGAAAGTTTCCACTATTATATTGTAGTATCTGAGACATGATTGTATCCATCCAGTGTTTGTGTTTATGTGTAAGTCTGATGTACTAAAGTGTAATTGATAAGTACAGTTTTCATTTGTATAACTGTTATTATTTGATATTATGTTTTGATCCGCTGTGAATGTGAGATTCTATGTCTCGTTTTCTGTTCTCTTCTTCTACCCCTTTCTTCTTTCCTAACTATCTGGAATTTTCGAGATCGAAAATTCTGGATTGTTACATTTGGTATCAGAGCTGGAGGTTAAGCGAGAACCTTGGCTCTGGTGGGTTTACTATTTAAGGATAGGGTCAATGATACCCGAGAATGAGTTGAGTGTGTGTATATATATGAGAGCGTACTTGTTATTTTCTTATACAAAGATTTCAATTGATTTTAAAGGTAAATGATTTTGTATAAGATTATATTTTGATATATAAAGCAATATTTCTTTCTAATAAATATTAAGGTAATTGGTTGTTAATCATTGGAATTAAATTAAGTAGTAATAGAAATACAACCAAATTTAAATCGAATAAAGATAAGTTTGAAATAGTTTCAAACTGAAATTAAAATCTAGAATAAGATAACAATTAATTGGTTTCCCGATATGATAATCTTGGTTATTATCATAAATGATTGTTGTGTTTGATAATAATGTGTATTAATGAGTAAGAAAAATGAAATGTTTAAGGGAAGTAAAACATTTAGGCAAGTATGACTTATAAATTGGAACTGAAGATGATCTAAATTTTGAAATTTTAAATCTGGGTCCAGAATTTAAAATTTGTTTCAAAGTGATAAAGAAATGTTATTTAATATATTTGAATGGAAGGGTCCTGTTTCGAACAAGGGTTGTTTGAAAATTTAAAAGAATTTGTTTTGAATTAAAACGAAGGTGGTCTAAAATTTGAAGTGTAACTTGGTGTGTAAAGAAAGTTAATATATATATGTAGATATACATAATATCAAAGATATTTGAAATAAACTCTAAGGTTGAGTTTTAAATTTTCCTTGGGATGTGATTTGAAACCCAAAGTGAAGTAAGTTTTTAAACTTAAATGGAAAGATTATTAATCTGAAGATTAAAATTTATGTGGGAATTCAAATTGTGTAAAGTTGACTGGATTAAGTAAATTGAATTTCACTTTGGGAAAGTTAAATAAGTTTAGGACAAGCAACCTGAATTGGAAATTTCAAGATGAAATTGAAATTTAACTTGGGAAGTTAAATGGTAGATTTGAATTGGGAATTTGCATGATCTCAAAATGGGTTTGAGATCTGGAAATTGGAAATGGATGGATGTTTAAAAATAGTTTGGATAATACTATCCTATTGTTATTAATAATCTTTAAACTGTGAACTGGATTTGTTTAAATGAATGAAGATATGGGGCGTGGTAATATATCCATTATTAAGATAAAATGGAATCATTTTGAACTCAATATTAGAATGTTTAAGATAAAACTTCAAAGGTTTGGTTTCAAAACTGAAATTTGGTGGTAAATGAATTTCAAAGATTTAGTTGTTTAAAAATGATTTGAATTATTATTTGAACTTTAAAATAGGTTAAAAACGGAATTTGGAATTAAAATTAAATGGTTTAAAGATATAAGTTGATTTGATTTAAAGGATTAAATCAGCATTTAAAAATTTAAATCAAATTTATATAATTCAGGATGGTTTAAATTTGAAATTTGAATTGAATTTGTTCAAATTGAAATTGATTTAAATAATTTGGATTTGTGACTAAAGTTGAATAGTTTTAAATTCAAGTGAAATTTGATTTGAATTTGGAAAGGATCAAGAAAAATTCAACATGAATTGGGGTTAAATCAATTTCAATGGAAATTGAAGTTATATAATTGGAATTGAGTCAACTTAAATGGAAGTGGAAATTTAAATTGAATTGACGGGAATAGAGATTGGGAATTAAACAGTTTGGCTTTGGACTGTTTTCAAAATAAATTATTTTAATATAAATCTATTTTTCCAAGCTACTTACTATACAATCTTTCTTTTTAAAGCCAAACTATCTTATACTTATTTTACAACTATTTTTGAAACTATTTAACAATTTTGCAACTGTTTTATAAACTAATTACTATTTTTCAACTATTTTACAAATTAATTACTATTTTACAACTATTTTGCAATTATTTAAAATTCCTATAACTATTTGACTATTTTTCAACTATTTTACAATTACCTAACTATTTTACAGCAATTTTACAAACTAATGTGTATTTTTATAAGATTTTTCTATTTTAAACTTTTTAAGCTATTTTCTAAATATAAGTTGGTCAGAGTGTAAACTGTTTATGATTAATACCCAAACTTAAATAAGAATTGAGGTAATAATCCAAATTGGATTGAAGCAATTGTGAATAAGTGAATGAAAATTAAGGTGAATGTGAATTGAAAGGAGATTAATTTGGCTAATAATCAATAGAGATAAATATAGGGTAACATATATTATTATATTCGCATAGTGATTTGATCCAGATTCGAGCATAGAATTTTGAGATAGTATATCGATCCTAGTTGGGATTTTCCACTCGATTTTCAACGGCGAACCTAGATATGGATTGTTGATCGGTTCTGGATATTCTCTATCATAGCTATGGCTATGCAAGGAGAATAACGGTTTTTGATCAAGAAACCAGATCTGAGTCCGCACTAGGAAGTCAGCTGGACGATTCTAGTTCGGAAGTGAAATTGTGTGATCGAGTGAGTGATCAGATTGATATAGCGTATGGATGATAGGTTTACATCGTACGAATTTGAATGAAATTGATACAGGGAATTTGTGGATAAGAAATGTGAAATGGTTTTCGAAATAAAAGGTATATTTTGTGAAATATATGACGAAGTAAAGTGGAAATTGGAATTTCTACGGTGAAAATTTACTCTATGGAAGTAAGTAAACCGGTAAGTGACTTTATAGAGTAATCAAATTTGGATATTGATTTGGAATAAACAAAGTTATATATCTTTGTTATATAAGATAAATCTCCCATTGTTGAATGTATAGCCAAAAGAAAAGGTTTGAAAATACTTGAAGTATTAAAGGAGTTTTATACAAGTTTGAAATGATCCAAAATTTTTAAAAATTACACAACACACACAGATATATATATATATATATATATATATATATATATATATATATATATATATAAAGGATCTTATGAGGATTTTGGGAAAAGGTTTTTGGAACCTATTGATTTTGGAAAGGCTTTTTGATTTTTGGAAAAAAATCAATATTGGAATTTGGAAAGCCTATTTTGAGAATTATCGATTTTGGGATAATCGATTTTAAGAAAGGAGATTTATGTGAGATTCATACTAGGTGTATGATTTGGAAGATACAATATGTGTATAGTAAAAAGTGTTTTGAAAATGGCACTAGAGAAAAAGGCGCTCCCTTGGAATGAACTTCTCAGGAGTGCCACAGGGTGGGACTGCCTTGAACCCTAGGGGGGGTTCTAAAGTTGATCCTATGAGGAGTCCAGACAAAACTAGTTCTTGAGAATTATGAGTAGTGTGTAGTGGAAGTCGAGGGCGTTGATGCCTAAAGAGGCATTTGAGTTGTGTTGTGATAACAGTTTAACTAGATGTCACTGCGATCTAATGCAGACCATAGCGAAAGTCGTGTGTGCCGCTGAGAGCCAACAGTCAACGTTTGATTTTACATCGGTAGACTGCGACCTATGGTGACATAGAGAAAGTAGTGTGTGCTGCTGAGAGCCAACAGTCTAAATTTGATTTTACATCGGTAGGCTACGACCTATGTGGGAGTGGAGAAGTTTCATTTTTTTGGCACCAAAACTCGAGGGCGCTGATGCTTATAGTTACATGGACTTTACTGTGATGGCAACGTAACCTTGGAATGTAACTGCGATTTGTGGCGGATTCCATGGCGAAATTGAGGGGCACGGAGTGCCTACAGTTACATGGACTTTTGCTGCGAAGGCAACGTAACCCAGGATGTAACTACGACCATGGATGGAGGTGATGATTTCCAAAGCATTCTCACCAAAGATATTTTTCCTCTATTTTCAAAAAGGTTTTCAATATTTTCAGTAAAATTATTTTCTAAGCATATTCACTGGGTGTTGAAAATGGGTTTACCAAGTACTTATTGATTTCCAGTCTTACTCCTGATCAAAGTATGACCGAATTTCTATGAGAACGAGGACGGACTTGTTGAAACATCGACTTATAAAAAGTATTTTTATAAAAACTAATTTGGTAATATTATATGGATTTTAAAAGTGTTTTAAAAATAATCAAAAAGTGATTTATCTGATTTTAAGTACTGAATAAATTCTGGCTTCGTTCCTTTTTGAGGACGAAAAGATTCTAAGGGGGGAGGAATGTGATAACCCGAATTTTTGGGCAACTGTTAATTGGAAATTAACAGGATTAAATTTATTAAAATACTTATTTGTAAATTAAACAAATGGAATTCTAAGATATATCTAAATATGTATATATAAGAATCTGAATTATAATAATGCTGGGTTTTAAATATTTGGATAGTTATGTATTTGATAATCTCCTTTATAATCATTTAAAATTGGTAAAAAATTTAATTCCAAAACAATAATAATAATGTGTTATTTTTATATATAAATGGATTTTGAATAGAATTAATATTTATAAATTGAATTTGTGTTTGTTTAAATGTATGTATATATATATATGAGTTGATTTTAAATTAAATTTGAAAATATATATATATATATATAGGATTTATGGTTTATAAATAGATTGTAATTTGGAATTTGGATTTGGAATTCAAATAGATATCTTAAAAATATTATTTGTAACGAATAGTTGTATATTTAGAGAACCTCATTTAATAAAAACATAATAGATAATTATATATAAACATTTATTAACCTAATACATAATTTACAAAGTATAATGCATATGTTAAAACAAGAAATATGGTTTTGACATTTGTAATGAAAAATATATAAACACATGCATAGATGCAAGTGTTGGATTAATATAGCATGAATTCACGTATGGCAATTTGTTCTCTTAAAAATTTAAATAAAATATAAAACATAAGAAATATTTGATTTATTGATTCAAAACACTTGTAAGCTTGTAATACATGCATTTAAACATGTGTAGGCTTAGAAAAAAAATACATTTTACAAATGCATTTCTTTTTTTTCAAAATAGGGATATCATGTATTGGATAGAGGAACCAGGTTTCATTTTTTTCATTTCAAAACCTGAGGATAAAAAAAAAAAACTGTAGAACAATACTCAAAACAGAGATTGATCTAGCAACAACTTCTCTACTTGAAATCACCAAATAAGATCAAGCTAGCAATTCAATCCAACATCAAAATCAAGTTGCAAGCTTCAATTTTAAAGGATTTCCATATTTTTAAAGCGTCTCTGTTTCATATTTTCGATGAGTAAACTTCATCTTCAAATTTAAAATCTTATCTAAATCCGTGAGAAACTAAATTTTAAATATGGCAAAGAATTTTATAGTTTCTTTGTTAACAGTTCATGTTTGTTCATTTCTGTTTCAAAAATCAATATCTATTAATCCAATTCATATTTGATGATGATGTGAACTAGGAATATGCTTATTTAACCAGATAGTTTGACTTAAAATTAGTTAGTGAATTGTTTATGCTGTGTAGTTAAGTAATGTTGAGATTTATAGTGAAAATCTACTTTTGTGAAAAAGTTAATGTTTTTAAATTAAGATTTCAAGCATGCAATTGAGTTTCTTGTATAAAATTATGAATTTTAGTAGGAAAATTAGAATTTATACTGAGCTATATTTCGAGAATTTGAAAAGTGATCGATTTTCGTTCAAAAATTATTTTCAAGCGATCTCGTCGCCGTGGGGTGGTGCGACCAGATCTGATAGGTGCGATTGGACTTGGGGAAGGAGATGACTATGGCAGAATATTGATTTTCGTCTTGGTTGGTTGATCGAGCCAATTTTAGGGTTTTAAGGGAGTCTCGGCAAGGATGAATACGGGGTCGATCTGCGTGAAGCTGAAGCAACTGATGTGTGTGAGTTTCAGCTCGAAGGAGATGGCAGGAGTAGGCTTTTGTCTCGAATAAGAGTCATGCCTGATGGTGGGCGGAGGTGTGAACTATTCGTCGTGTTTTGAGCCGATGTTTGTTTTCAATGGTGCGAGCGCAGTCTGTTTCGTCTAGAGTGAATTCAATTCATCGTCAGAGTGGCAGAGTTGGCCAGAGGATTAAGGGACGTTGATTTAGGGATTCGCGGGATCGGAATGATCATCAGAGGGGTAGTGCACGTGCACCATGTGCACGAGATAATAGTCGTAGAAGTTTTGGGGTTAAAGTAGGAGTTTGGGATTCTTTCCAGAGTCTGGTTATGTCACGTATGTTTTAGCGTTTGCGTGGAATGACGAAGTTGATCAGGGACGATCTTCCGGTTCAAAACATCTAGTTTTATGGTCAGGCGGTGTTCCTGGAATTGGGAGCTGGTATATGAAGAAGTGTAGAAGAAGGATTAGGTTAGGAATAATTTTGGGCTTCGGTCCAACTAAATTTGCGTTCGATTGGGTAATTGATAGTTACGGGTTTGTTTAGTTTCGGGGTAGAGCATTGGGCCGAAGGGCCTTTGTGTATTTTTAGCAAGGTATATTATCCTAAAGGAATTGGTAATATGAAAATTATATTTTTAGTTGAAATCCTATTGTTTTCCAAAGTTATAACAAATATGAATGTTTTAAAGAAAATCTTTAAAACAATTATCTTTGATGATTAAATATTATTTAAGATTTAAATTAACAAAAGATTTTGGAAATAAAAATGATAATAAATTGGTTTTACATTAAGACTTTTAATTAAGGTTATTTAAGTAAATTATTTATCATTAAGAAATAAAGTTTTTTATCGTTAATTTAGGTGGAGAAGTTCGTTTTAAGTTTCAAATTTTTAATTAAACTTAAAGCTTTCCAATAACTTCATGGTTTATCAAATTCTGATAATGAATTAAGATAAATGGATTATCTTAAGTTTATTCGGTGACTAAGATTGTTAATGGGTTAATTAATTGATATGTTGTTTTAAGGGTTAATTAATTAAGGGGTGATTAATTAAGATTAATTAATAAATAATGAATTACTGGAAGTGAGTAGAGGGTCAATAAAGAATGTAATTAATTAATTAAGAAGATTAATTAAAGGATAATTAATGCGAATGGCTAAGGCTAATTAATTTATAAGGTAATTGAAGGGTAATTTATCTAGAATGATTAATTTAGATGGATGATGTAAGATTGATTTATTACTTGGGTGGTAATTAATAAATGATAGGTACGCAGGATTAAAAGTAATTAATTAAATTTATCTAATTGGAATGGAGTGGTTAATTTATCTTGCATATGAATGATTGAATGATAATAAATACCTTGAATTAGTTGATATCTCTGATATGAAATGTTTTGTGATATGATATGTTGAGTAGACAGTAAAAATGTGATTATCTATCGATGATGAATTGTTGTGTAAAATTGACATCTTGTATTTAAGTTGAATTGTATTTCACTTGAATAACTTTGGTTAAGGCGGTATTGAATTCGAAGAGACCGGAGTCGGGTATCAGTAAATACCCGAAACCACTTCGATTTGTAATCTACAATAATTCTTATGGATTCGTTTTTGGAATAACTAGTTTGGAATGAAATAAATGATGTAAACCTGGTAAATTGATCCGAGTAATAATGCTTGGATATGAATGTAAGATGTGATTTTGATTATGGCAAGTTAAGAACTCGTAATAAGGTACGAGTTACCCAGGGTTTTAAATAGTTGTATGCATTGGTATTTCATATTATGTGGGTTTACTCACGCTGGTTTCTAGCCTAACCCGGGTGTTACTTTTATGTAATGCTCGGGTCAGACCGAGTGTTACAGATTTTTAGGATACGGCGTTCTGGAGATCAGGAGGCGAGCTGGGCGGTAGGAACGTATGGAAAGTTTCCACTGTTATATTGTAGTATCTGAGACATGATTGTATCTATCCAGTATTTGTGTTTATGTGTAAGTCTGATGTATTAAAGTGTAATTGATAAGTACAGTTTTCATTTGTATAACTGTTATTATTTGATATTATGTTTTGATCCACTGTGAATGTGAGATTCTATGTCTCGTTTTCTGTTTTCTTCTTCTACCTCTTTCTTCTTTCCTAACTATCTGGAATTTTCAAGATCGAAAATTCCAAGTCGTTGCATTTGGTATCAGAGCTGGAGGTTAAGCGAGAACCTTGGCTCTGGCGGATTTACTCATTAAGGTTAGGGTCAATGATACCCGAGAATGAGTTGAGTGTGTGTACATATATATGAGAGCGTACTTGTTATTTTCTTATATAAAGATTTCAAATGATTTTAAAGGTAAATGGTTTTATATAAGATTATATTTTGATATATAAAGCAATATTTCTTTCTAATAAATATTAAGGTAATTGGTTGTTAATCATTGGAATTAAATTAAGTGGTAATAGAAATATAACCAAATTTAAATCGATTAAAGATAAGTTTGAAATAGTTTCAAACTAAAATTAAAATCTTAAATTTAGGGAGGAGTTTCAGAATAAGATAATAATTCATTGGTTTCCCGATATGATAATCTTGGTTATTATCATAAATGATTGTTGTGTTTGATAATAAAATGTGTATTAATGAGTAAGAAAAATGAAATGTTTTAGGGAAGTAAAACATTTAGGCAAGTATGACTTATAAATTGGAACTGAAGATGATCTAAATTTTGAAGTTTTAAATCTGGGTCCAGAATTTAAAATTTGTTTCAAAGTGATAAAGAAATGTTATTTAATATATTTGAATGGAAGGGTCCTGTTTCGAATAAGGGTTGTTTGAAAATTTAAAAGAATTTGTTTTGAATTAAAACGAAGGTGGTTTAAAATTTGAAGTATAACTAGGTGTGTAAAGAAAATTAACATATATGTAGATATATATAATATCAAAGATATTTGAAATAAACTTTACGGTTGAGTTTTAAATTTTCCTTGGGATATGATGTGAAACCCAAAGTGTAGTAAGTTTTTGAACTTAAATGGAAAGATTATTAATCTGAAGATTAAAATTTGTATGAGAATTCAAACTGTGTAAAGTTGACTGGATTAAGTAAATTGAATTTCACTTAGGGAAAGTTAAATAAGTTTAGGACAAGCTACTTGAATTGGAAATTTCAAGATGAAATTGAAATTTAACATGGGAAGTTAAATGTTAGATTTGAATTGGGAATTTGCATGATCTCAAAATGGGTTTGAGATCTGGAAATTGGAAATGGATGGATGTTTAAAAATAGTTTGGATAATACTATCCTGTTGTTATTAATAATCTTTAAACTGTGAATTGGATTTGTTTAAATGAATGAAGATATGAGGCGTGGTAATATATCCATTATTAAGATAAAATGGAATCATTTTGGGCTCAAGATTAGGATGTTTAAGATAAAACTTCAAAGGTTTGGTTTCAAAATTGAAATTTGGTGATAAATTGAATTTCAAAGATTTAGTTGTTTAAAAAGGATTTGACTTATTATTTGAACTTTAAAATAGGTTAAAAACGGAATTTGGAATTAAAATTAAATGGTTTAAAGATATAAGTTGATTTGATTTAAAGTAATAAATCAACATTTAAAAATTTAAATCAAATTTAAATAATTCGGGATGGTTTAAATTTGAAATTTGAATTGAATTTATTCAAATTGAATTTGTTCAAATTGAAATTGATTTAAATAATTTGGATTTGTGATTAAAGTTGAATAGTTTTAAATTCAAATGAAATTTGATTTGAATTTGGAAAGGATCAAGGAAAATTCAACTTGAATTGGGGTTAAATCAATTTCAATGGAAATTGAAGTTAATTAAATTGGAAATGAGTCAATTTAAATGGAAGTGGAAAAATGAGTCAATTTAAATGGAAGTGGAAATTTAAATTGAATTGACGGGAATAGAGATTGGGAATTAAACAGTTTGGCTCTGGACTATTTTCAAAATAAATTATTTTAATATAAATCTATTTTTCCAAGCTACTTACCATACAATCTTTCTTTTTAAAGCCAAACTATCTTATACTTATTTTACAACTATTTTTGAAACTATTTAACAATTTTGCAACTGTTTTATAAACTAATTTCTATTTTTCAACTATTTTACAAATTAATTACTATTTTACTACTGTTTTGCAATTATTTAAAATTTCTATAACTATTTGACTATTTTTCAACTATTTTACAATTACCTATTTTACAGCTATTTTACAAACTAATGAGTATTTTTCTAATATTTATCTGTTTTAAACTTTTTAAGCTATTGTCTAAATATAAGCTGGTCAGAGTGTAAACTGTTTATGATTAAATACCCAAACTTAAATAAGAATTGAGGTAATAATCCAAATTGGATTGAAGCAATTGTGAATAAGTGAATGAAAATTAAGTTGAATGTGAATAGAAAGGAGATTGATTTGGCTAATAATCAATAGAGATAAATATAGGGTAACATATATTATTCTATTCGCATAGTGATTTGATCCAGATTCGAGCACAGAATTTTGAGATAGTATATCGATCCGAGTTGGGATTTTCCACTCGATTTTCAATGGCGAACCTGGATATGGATTGTCGATCGGTTCTGGATATTCTCTATCATAGCTATGGCTATGCAAGGAGAATGATGGTTTTTGATCAAGAAACCAGATCTGAGTCCGCACTAGGAAGTCAGTTGGACGATTCTAGTTCGGAAGTGAAATTGTGTGATCGAATGAGTGATCAGATTGATATAGCGTACGGATGATAGGTGTACATCGTACGAATTTGAATGAAATTGATACTTGGAATTTGTGGATAAGAAATGTGAAATGGTTTTCGAAATGAAAGGTATATTTTGTGAAATATATGACGAAGTAAAGTGGAAATTGGATATTTCTACGGTGAAAATTTACTTTATGGAAGTAAGTAAACCGGTAAGTGACTTTATAGAGTAATCAAATTTGGATATTGATTTGGAATAAACAAAGTTATATATCTTTGTTATATAAGATAAATCTCCCCTTGTTGAATCTATAGCCAAAAGAAAAGGTTTGAAAATACTTGAAGTATTAAAGGAGTTTTATACAAGTTTGAAATGATCCAAAATTTTTAAAAATTACACACACACACACACACACAGATATATATAAAGGGTCTTATGAGGATTATGGGAAAAGGTTTTTGGAACCTATGGATTTTGGAAAGGCTTTTTGATTTTTGGAAAAAAATCAATATTGGAATTTGGAAAGCCTATTTTGAGGATTATCGATCTTGGGATAATCGATTTTAAGAAAGGAGATTTGTATGAGATTCATACTAGGTGTATGATTTGGAAGATACTATATGTGTATAGTATAAAGTGTTTTGAAAATGGCTCTGGAGAAAAAGGTGCTCCCTTGGAATGAACTTCTCAGGAGTGCCACATGGTGGGACTGCCTTGAACCCTAAGGAGGAGTTCTGAAGTTGATCCTATGAGGAGTCCAGACAAAACAAGTTCTTGAGGATTATGAGTAGTGTGTAGCGGAAGTCGAGGGCGTTGATGCCTAAAGAGGCATTTGAGTTGTGTTGTGATGACAGTTTAACTCGATGTCACTGCGATCTAATGTAGACCATAGCGAAAGTCGTGTGTGCCGCTGAGAGCCAACAGTCAACGTTTGATTTTACATCGGTAGACTGCGACTATGGTGACAAAACGAAAGTAGTGTGTGCTGCTGAGAGCCAACAGTCTATATTTGATTTTACATCGGTAGACTACGACCTATGTGGGAGTGGTGAAGTTTCATTTTTTTGGCAGCAAAACTCTAGGGTGCTGATGCCTATAGTTACATGGACTTTTGCTGTGATGGCAACGTAACCCTGGAATGTAATTGCGATTTGTGGCAGGTTCAATGGAGAAATTGAGGGGCGCGGAGTGCCTACAGTTACATGGAATTTTGCTGCGAAGGCAACGTAACCCAGGATGTAACTGCGACCATGGATGGAGGTGATGATTTCCAAAGCATTCTCGCCCAAGATATTTCTTCTTTTTTCAAAAAGGTTTTCTATGTTTTCAGTAAAATTATTTTCTAAGTATTTTCACTGGGTGTTAAAAATGGGTTTACCAAGTACTTATTGATTTTCAGTCTTACGCCTGATCAAAGTATGACCGAATTTCTATGAGAATGAGGACGGACTTGTTGAAACATCGACTTATAAAAAGTATTTTTATAAAAACTAATTTGGTAATATTATATGGATTTTAAAAGTGTTTTAAAAATAATCAAAAAGTGATTTATCTGATTTTAAGTAGTGAATAAATTCTGGCATCGTTCCTTTTTGAGGACGAAAAGATTCTAAGGAGAGAGGAATGTGATAACCCGAATTTTTGGGCAACTGTTAATTGGAAATTAACAGGATTAAATTTATTAAAATACTTATTCGTAAATTAAACAAATGGAATTCTAAGATATATCTGAATATGTATATATAAGAATCCGAATTATAATAATGCTGGGTTTTAAATATTTGGATAGATATGTATTTGATAATATCCTTTATAATCATTTAAAATTGGTAAAATTTTTGATTTCAAAACAATAATAATAATGTGTTATTTTTATATATAAATGGATTTTAAATAGAATTATTATTTATAAATTGAATTTGTGTTTATTTAAATGTGTGTATATATATATATAAATTGATTTTAAATTAAATTTGAAAAAATATATATATATATATAGGATTTATGGTTTATAAATAGATTGTGGTTTGGAATTTGGATTTGGAATTCAAATAGATATATTAAAAATATATTTGTAACAAATAGTTGTATATTTAAAGAACCTCATTTAATAAAAATATAATAGATAATTATATATAAACATTTATTAACCTAATACATAATTTACAAAGTATAATACATATGTTAAAACAAGAAATATGGATTATGACATTTGTAATAAAAAATATATAAACACATGCATAGATGCAAGTGTTGGATTAATATAGCATGAATTTACATATGGCAATTTGTTCTCTTAAAAATTTAAATAAAATATTAAACATAAGAAATATTTGATTTATTGATTCAAAACACTTGTACGCTTGTAATACATGCATTTAAACATGTGTAGGCTTAGAAAAAAAATACATTTTACAAATGGCATTTCTTTTTTTCAAAATAGGGATATCATGTATTGGAAAGAGGAACCAAGGTTTCATTTTTTTCATTTCAAAACCTGAGAATAAATAAAAAAAACTGTAGAACAATACTCAAAATAGAGATTGATCTAGCAACAACTTCTCTACTTGAAATCACCAAATAAGATCAAGCTAGCAATTCAATCAAACATCAAAATCAAGTTGCAAGCTTCAATTTTAAAGGATTTCCAGATTTTTAAAGCGTCTCTATTTCATATTTTCGATGAGTAAACTTCGTCTTCAAATTTGAAATCTTATGTAAATCCGTGAGAAACTAAATTTTAAATATGGGAAAGAATTTACAGTTTCTCTGTTAATAGTTCATATTTGTTCATTTCTGTTTCAAAAATCAATATCTATTAATCCAATTCATATTTGATGATGATGTGAACTAGGAATATGCTTATTTAACAGGATAGTTTGAGTTAAAATTAGTTAGTGAATTGTTTATGCTGTGTAGTTAAGTAATGTTGAGATTTACAATGAAAATCTACTTTTGTGAAAAAGTTAATTTTTTTAAATTAAGATTTCAAGCATGCAATTGAGTTTCTTGTATAAAATTATGTATTTTAGTAGAAAAATTAGAATTTATAGTGAGCTATATTTCGACAATTTGAAAAGTGATCGATTTTCGTTCAAAAATTATTTTCAGGCGATCTCGTCGCCATGGGGTGGTGCGACCAGATCTGGTAGGTGCTATTGGACTTGGGGAAGGAGATGACTATGGCAGAATATTGATATTCGTCTTGGTTAGTTGATCAAGCCAATTTTAGGGTTTTAAGGGAGTCTCGGCAAGGGTGAATGCGGGGTCGATCTGCGTAAAGCTGAAGCAACTGGTGCGTGTGAGTTTCAGCTCGAAGGAGATGGCAGGAGTAGGCTTTTGTCTGGAATAAGAGTCGTGCCCGATGGTGGGAGGAGGTGTGAGCTGTTCGTCATGTTTTGGGCCGAAGTTTTTTTTTCAATGGTGCGAGCGCAGTCTGTTTTCGTCTAGAGTGAATTCAAGTCATCGTCAGAATGGCAGAGTTGGCCAGAGGATTAAGGGACGTTGATTTAGGGATTTGCGGGATCGGAATGGTCATCAGAGGGTTAGTGCACGTGCACCGTGTGCATGAGATAATAGCCGTAGCAGTTTTGGGGTTAAAGTAGGAGTTTGGGATTCTTTCTAGAGTCTATCTCGCGTATGTTTTAGCGTTTACATGGAATGACAAAGTTGATCAGGGACGATCTTCCGGTTCAAAACGTCTAGTTTTATGGTCAGGTGGTGTTCCTGGAATTGGGGGCTGGTATATGAAGAAGTGTAGAAAAAGGATTTGATTTGGAATAATTTTGGGCTTCGGTCCAACTGAATTTGCGTTCGATTGGATAATTGATAGGTACGGGTTTGTTTAGTTTCGGGGTAGAGCATTGGGCTGAAGGGCCTTTGTGTATTTTTAGCATGGTATATTATCCTAAAGGAATTGGTTACATAAAAATTATATTTTTAGTTAAAATCCTATTGTTTTCCAAAGTTATAACAAATATGAATGTTTTAAAGAAAATCTTTAAAACAATTATCTTTGATGATTAAATATTATTTAAGATTTAAATTAACAAAAGATTTTGGAAATAAAAATGATAATAAATTGGTTTTACATTAAGACTTTTAATTAAGGTTATTTAAGTAAATTATTTATCATTAAGAAATCAAGTTTTTTTATCGTTAATATAGGTGGAGAAATTCATTTTAAGTTTCAAATTTTTAATTAAACTTAAAGCTTTCCAATATCTTCATGTTTATCAAATTATGATAATGAATTAAGATAAATGGATTATCTTAAATTATTTGGTGATTAAGATTATTAATGGGTTAATTAATTGATTTATTAATTTAAGGGTTAATTAATTAAGGGATGATTAATTAAGATTAATTAATAAATAATGAATTACTGGAAGTGATTAGAGGATAAATAATGAATGTAATTAATTAATTAAGAAGATTAATTAAAGGATAATTAATGTGAATGGTTAAGGCTAATTAATTTATAATGTAATTGAAGGGTAATTTATGTAGAATGATTAATTTAGATGGATGATGTAAGATTGATTTATTAATTGGGTATAATTAATAAACGATAAGTATGTTGGATTAAAAGTAACTAATTAAGTTTATCTAATTGGAATGGAGTGGCTAATTTATCTTTCTTATGAATGACTGAATGATAATAAATACCTTGAATTGGTTGATATCTCTGATATGAAATATTTTGTGATATGATATGTTGAGTAGACAGTGATAATGTGTTTATCTATCGATGATGAATTGTTGTGTAAAAGTGACATCTTATATTTAAGTTGAATTGCATTTCACTTGAATAATTTTGGTTAAGGTGGTATTGAATTCGAAGAGACCGGAGTCGGGTATCAGTAAATACCCGAAACCACATCGATTTGTAATCTGTAATAATTCTTATGGAATTGTTTTTGGAATAAATAGTTTGGAATGAAATAAATGTTGTAAACCTGGTAAATTAATCCGAGTAGTAGTGCTTAGATATGAATGTAAGATGTGATTTGATTATGGCAAGTTAAGAACTCATAATAAGGTACGAGTTACCCGGGGTTTTAAATAGTTGTATGCATTGGTATTTCATATTATATGGGTTTACTCACGCTGGTTTCCAGCCTGACCCGAGTGTTACTTTGATGTAATACTCGGGTCTGACCTAGTGTTACAGATTTTCAGGATAGGACGTTCCGGAGCTCAGGAGGCGAGCTGGATGGCAGGAACGTATAAAGAGTTTCCACTGTTATATTGTAGTATCCGAGACATGATTGTATCTGTCCAGTATTTGTGTTTATGTGTAACTCTGATGTATTAAAGTGTAATTGGTAAGTACAGTTTTTCCTTTGTATAACTGTTATTATTTGATATCATATTGATCCGTTGCAAATGTGAGATTCTATGTCTCTTTTCTGTTTTCTTCTTCTATCTCTTTCTTCTTCCCTAACTATCTGGAAATTTCAGGATCGAAAATTCTAGGTCGTTACATTTGGTATCAGAGCTGGAGGTTAAGCGAGAACCTTGGCTCTGGTGGGTTTATTCATTAAGGATAGGGTCAATGGTACCGTAGAATGAGTTGAGTGTGTGTGTGTGTATATATACGTATGAGAGTGTACTTGTTATTTGCTTGTATAAAGATTTTAAATGATTTTAAGGGTAAATGATTTTATATAAGATTATATTTTGGTATATAAAGCAATGTTTTTTTCTAATAAATATTAAGGTAATTGGTTGTTAAATCATTGGAATTAAATTAAGTGGTAGTAGAAATACAACCAAATTTAAATCGAATAAAGATAAGTTCGAAATAGATTCAAACCGAAATTAAAATCTTGAATTTGGGGAGCAGTTTCAGAATAAGATAATAATGAATTGGTTTCCAGATATGATAATCTTGGTTATTATCACAAATGATTGTTGTGTTTGATAATGGAATGTGTATTAATGAGTAAGCAAAATGAAATGTTTAGGGAAGTAAAACATTTAGGCAAGTATGTCTTATAAATTGAAACTGAAGATGATCTAAATTGTGAAGTTTTAAACCTAGGTCTAGAATTTGAAAATTGTTTCAAAGTGATAAAGAAATGTTATTTAATATATTTGAATGGAAGGGTCCTGTTTCAAACAAGGGTTGTTTGAAAATTTAAAAGAATTTGCTTTGAGTTAAAACCAAGGTGGTTTAAAATTTGAAGTATAACTTGGTGTGTAAAGGAAATTAATATATATGTATGTGTGTGTGTGTGGATATACATAATATCAAAGATATTTGAAATAAAATCTAAGGTTGAGTTTTAAATTTTCCTTGGGATGTGATGTGAAATCCAAAGTGAAGTAAGTTTTTAAACTTAAATGGAAAAATTATTAATCTGAAGATTAAAATTTGTATGGGAATTCAAATTGTGTAAAGTTGACTGGATGAAGTAAATTGAATTTAACTTTGAGAAAGTTAAATAAGTTTAGGACAAGCAACCTGAATTGGAAATTTCAAGATGAAATTGAAATTTAACTTAGGAAGTTAAATGGTAGATTTGAATTGGGAATTTGTGTGATCTCAAAATGGGTTTGAGATCTGGAAATTGAAAATGGATGGTTGTTTAAAAATAGTTTGGATAATACTATCCTATTGTTATTAATAATCTTTAAACTGTGAATTGGATTTGTTTATATGAATGAAGCAATGGGGTTTGGTAATATATCCATTATTAAGATAAAATGGAATCATTTCTGGACTTAAGATTTGAATGTTTAAGCTAAAACTTCAAAGGTTTGGTTTCAAAATTGAAATTTGGTGATAAGTTGAATTTCAAAGATTTAATTGTTTAAAATGGATTTGAATTATTATTTGAACTTTAAAATGGGTTAAAAGTGGAATTTGGATTTAGAATTAAATGGTTTAAAGATATAAGTTGATTTGATTTAAAGGATTAAATCAACATTTAAAATTTAACTCGAATTTATATAATTCGGGATGGTTTAAATTTGAAATTTGAATTGAATTTGTTCAAATTGAAATTGATTTAAATAACTTGGATTTGTGATTAAAGTTGAATGGTTTTAAATTCAAGTGGAATTTGATTTGAGTTTGGAAAGGATCAAGGAAAATTCAACTTGAATTGGGGTTAAATCAATTTCAATGGAAATTGAAGTTATTTAAATTGGAATTGAGTCACTTTAAGTGGAAGTGGAAATTTAAATTGAATTGACGGGAATAGAGATTGGGAATTAAACAGTTTGGCTCTGGACTATTTTCAAAATAAATTGTTTTAATATAAATCTATTTTTTCAAGCTACTTACTACACAATCTTTCTTTTTAAAGCCAAACTATCTTATACTTATTTTACAATTATTTTTGGAACTATTTAACAATTTTTGCAACTGTGTTATAAACTATTACTATTTTTCAACTATTTTACAGATTAATAACTATTTTACAACTATTTTGCAATTATTTAAAATTTCTATAACTATTTGACTATTTTCCAACTATTTTACAATTACTTAACTATTTTACAGCTATTTTACAAACTAATAAGTATTTTTCTACTATTTATCTATTTTAAACTTTTAAGCTGTTTTCTAAATATAAGCTGGTCAGAGTGCAAACTCTTTATGATTAAATATCCAAATTTAAATAAGAATTAAGGTAATAATCCAAATGGGATTGAAGCAATTCTGAATAAGTGAATGAAAATTAAGGTGAATGTGAATAGAAAGGAGATTGATTTGGCTAATAATCAATAGAGATAAATATGTAGGGTAACATATATTATTCTATTCGCATAATGATTTGATCCAGATTCGAGCATAGAATTTTAAGATAGTATATCGATCCGAGTTAGGATTTTCCACTTGATTTTCAACGGCGAACCTGGATATGGATTGTTGATTGGTTTTGGATATTCTCTATCATAGCTATGGCTATGCAAGGAGAATGACGGTTTCTGATCAAGAAACCAGAACTGAGTCCGCACTAGGAATTCGGGTGGACGATTCTAGTTCGGAAGTGAAATTATGTGATCGAGTGAGCGATCAGATTGATATAGCATACGGATGATATGTGTACATCGTACAGATTTGAATGAAATTAATACGGGAAATTTGTGGATAAGAAATGTGAAATGGTTTTTGAAATGAAAGGTATATTTTTTGAAATATATGATGAAGTAAAGTGGAAATTGGATATTTCTATGGTAAAAATTTACTTTATGGAAGTAAGTAAACTGGTAAGTGACTTTATAGAGTAATAAAATTTGAATATTGATTTGGAATAAACAAAGTTATATATCTTTGTTATATACGATAAATCTCACCTTGTTGAATCTATACTTTGAATCTATCTTTGTTATATAAGATATATCTCCCCAAAAGTTATATATCATTGTTATATAAGATATATCTTTGAATCCATAGCCAAAAGTTATATAGCAAAAGTATATGGTGCGACCCTATACTAGTCCCATCTCGTATTTAATATCTAAGTCATTTACTTAGGTTATCTACCCCATCAAATTTTTCTTGAAAACATTTCTTTCAACTTGATTTAATCATTTAAATCATACTTAAATAAGAAAAATATACTTTTTGCTTTACTCAAATAACTTTGCCATAATATATGCTTTACACAAAACAATGTTGATGAAAACCTTAATCAGTAGGGTTGCCTATCCATTTAAAATAAGTTAAAGCCCTTCTCTAACTTAGAAAACATCAGGCTTTAAATCCAATATATCATCTTCGAAACCTTTGTTTAAAAGCTTTAAACATTCCCTTTCGAATCCATGGAAAGCACCCATTTCAAAATAGATTAACTACTTTACCTTGATACACTAGGCCGAAAGGCCAAAATATACCTTCTGAAACCTTTTATAGATAGACCTTTCATGTAACAACCCTGTTTTCGAACATGTAATATCATATGAATTGAATTAGAATAGAAGCTTTTGAATTCAAATTGATAATTTTTATTTTTGAAATCAAATTATCATTAAATAAAATCTATTTAGAAAAGAATTTTTGTTATACTGAAATTTAAATAGCAATAAATTTCATTTTTGGATAATTTATTTGAATTCAAATAAAAGGTGTTTTTATATACACATAATTGAAATAGATGAAAAGAAGTTTTTGATTGATATTTATTTAAATCAACAAATAGGAGAATATAAAAAAAATTATTTATATTAATACAGTGAATAGTTATGTATAATTGAACAATATTTGATTAAATGAAACTGTATAGTTGTCGAAGTTTATTTTTCGTAAAATGAAAGAACAATTTGAAATTTTATTGAAACTTATTTGAAGATAAAAGGGAAGTAAAGAAAGAATGGAAAAATATATATAAAAACATTTCGTTGAATTAAATTAAAGGAAAGCCGAGCCCATAATCAAATAATTATAATCTTTTTCTCCAAAACCAGGTTTCCAAATTTATTCATCCTTATCCTCAAATCGAAATTCCTAAATTCCATTTCGAAAAAAAAAAGACATAGAAGGAAAATAAACGAATGAAATCAATACAACCCTAAATCATTCTAATCAGAAAATGGCAATAGACTTTGAAGCGGTAGATCTAGAGAAGGGAGGCTCGACTTATAGCACGTCGTGCCCTTATGCGTGCGACCTGGTAATGGTCGAAGGGCAGAAGTCGATATCGATATTGGTGCCTACGCATGCTTGGACTGGTCGAGACGCCGATGAGGAATAGGGGGCTGGCGATTGAAGTAAAAGAGGCGCGTTCGTGGACGTCGAGACTTGGGTGGAGCTAGGCTTCAGTCGTAGGGCTTCAGGAGTGTGTGCATATGTTAGCGTTGGCAATGTAGAGATAGGCGGAGAATTGGAATGGTAGAAGCATGGTACGGGATCAAGACTGGCGATAGATGGCGACTTCCATGTTTTTGTGACATGGGAGCACGACTAGGAAAGGCCTAGGCAATGTTGGTGGTTGGTGACTTCATTGAATGCAAGGTGACTGAAGGCATGTATGGTTAGGATGTTGACTGAAAAGCAATAGAGGGGCATTTAAAAAAGTTTCAGATTGAGGTGAGTTATTCTTAACTCACATTTCAATATCTACACTTAGAAATATCGTTGTATACTATTGTTGGATGTTAATTTTTGATTTTTAAACATTTAATTAGTTAAAACATGAATTTTTCTTTCCTTATCCTTCCCTAATTGTAGATCTTAATGAAAACTTATTATGTGAATGAATTAGATTAAAATATGGTTGCATGCAATGATTTAGTTATTTCACCGAATAATTAATTATTCGATGAGATTTAATTGTTTGGAGTTACATTGATGCATTGTAGGGATTAATAATGTAAAATTACAAATGAAACTCCATCCGATTATGAATTTAGATTCTATAGTATGTCATTGCTTATGCATTTTTCTATGATCGGAGTTTGCCGGAAAACAATTCGGATCACTAAATAATTCCATATTATGGAATTATGTTTTTAGAGCGATATTGGCTCTAGTTATTGAAATTTAGATAGATTTATTGTTTGAATGCTATAAAAGAATTCCAAAAATGAGATTTTGTTCGTTTTGATCCTTATTGAAATTTTATTTATAGAATATATAACTAAATTATATTATACTCTTAACTTATTTCTTATTTAAAATTTGTCTTCAAAACTTTTAAAATTGAGTAAATTTATTTATAAAACCTTTTAAATTTATGATTATAAGTATATTATAACTTTGAAAATGCTTAGAAGCAAAAGATAAAATATAATATTATTTTATAAAACTATTACGAAAGTAATAATTATTTATAAAACCTTTTTCAATTTGATATTATAAGTATAAGATTTTGGAAAGATTTTAGAGACGAAAGATGAAATGTGGTAATATTTATATAAGCAATGATGAAAGCAATAAGTTTAATTTCAACCGAATTGTTACAAAAGAGGTTTAAACGATTTTTAAAAGAGTTCAAAAGATTTGTAAATTAGCAACTCTTCTTTAAAATGAATTTATGGATTCAAAAGTGATTTTGAAAAAAATATCTTGATATATATAAAAACTAATTAAAAACTCTTTTAATTTATTTATTTTGGATAAACAAAGGTGAGAAGTTTAAAGTGAATTGTAGATAAAATATTTTAGAAATCGGTTTCTATATGATAAAATAAATTAATTACTTTAAACCTATAAACTATTGTTGGCTTTTATTGTATTTAGCTTTTGGATATTCTATGCAAGTTTGAATTTGATTTCTTATGAATTTCATGCTTTTCTGTGAAATAAAGAATTTTAATAAACGCCTCAATTGTCGGTTGGTATGGGACGCTTTTTACAATTCTTTTATTATCATTATAATTTGTTAAATAGAGTTAAAGTGGAAATTATTGGCTTTTAGTAAAAACTCGAATTTACTTTTCGGTATGGGACATCTGGTTAAATTCTTGTGATTACTTGAGTGACGATAGTTAACATGTAGAGTCATATTATCTTAGAGTGTTCGGATTTAGAACGATATATCCCTTAAGGGAGATAACTCATTTTTCATCGATTTGAGAATCGATACATTTTTAGATTTAGGTAGGATGATCTCTTTTGGAAGATTTGTTATGGCGTAAATACGGCTGTCTCTTTCGGAAGGCAGATTTTTGCATGCATTTTAGTCTATAGATATTGCAACCTATCAGTTTATTTTGTTTATACAGTTAGACAATGTTTACCTCTTTCGAAAGAGAAATTTGTATAGGATAGATTAGGTACATGTCTGCTCTTTTCTTTGAGCGGTGTCCCTAATATGCGGTATCTTTCGGAAGGCTTCCTTCTTATGTAGCAGGTCTCTTTCGGTAGATTACATGTCACTGTATTAAACTGATAGATGACTGCCATTATTATTTCATTATTGATGATTATTTCTTCAGAGATTTTAGTGTGGATATTCTGTATCCTTCATGCTTAGAATAATTTTGGATTTATTATCACCATATTTTAAGATGATAGTCTACTGAGACTTGATATATATTTATGAAATGGTGATTTGTTAGATATGCCTTATTAGAGTATTTATTTCTGACATATTTTATTTACGACTTATTTGGTTATTGTTAAGTCAAAAATGGTGAGATTTGTGATTATTGGTTTGATATGCCTTTTATGGATTTTTGGGTTTTAGGCATATTTTGGAAATGATTTATTTTAGAGATACGTCATTATGGATTTATATAGTTAATTTAACTAATATGCCTTATTATAATTGTTTTTTTGTGTACTTTACTATGGCTTATTATTTTAAGTCATAAAGTTATGATATTAGTATCTCACCTTTTATTTAGACATAGTCTGACCCGTTTATTATTTTAATACTCGGGTCAGGTCGAGACTTTACAAGTACATGGACCCATTGACCTTTGGATTTTGGGCTAGCATTGAAGTAGACTATTTTGATAGTTTTAGTTTACTTAATACTTGTATATATTTACAGCTAGGAATATGTCATCTATATCATATAGTAGTGACGTTGTACCTGATACAAGATTTTGAATATAATGTATATATTTATCTGGGTCTAGTACCGATATTTTGTAGACTTACATTCTATAATGTATATGATGATGTATATTATTCCGCTATGATCTGTGACTCTTATTCTTATTTATCTATATTATATACTGTTTTGAATAATTTTAATCGGTGTGTTTATTACTTTATATTAATACTGTATACGTCTAAATTTCAGTTCAGATCCTCAAAAAGTTAAATAAGACGTGTAAGTGTTAGTATAAAGATATATTCACATTTGATTGTCCTTAACCAGCCGTATTCTTCGGATTAGCAGATGACATTACTCCTAATGTTCTTTGCTAAACTGGGCATAGCAGTGGGGTTGTCATAGCTTGGTATCGGAGATGGATTCAGAACATTATAGATTATAAATTATACAAAGTCAAGATCTAAACATAGATGACCTACAGTCCCGTCCCTTAGGTGTGTAGTAGTTGGTAATTAATTAAATATTTAGGAATCAGAATATAAATGATTATTGGGAATAATCATTGGGATGTATGCAACGACCCATAAATTTTAATGATTTTATGACATAATTAATTGAATTTTGTGAATTTTTAAAATATTGAATTTTGAAATAAAAATTTAATATTTGGAATACCTCTACTTAAACATAGCAAATTGTAAATTTTCATCTGATAATATGAAAGTTTATTTTCTTTCGTGATTTTATTTGAATTTAAATCAGTTAATAGTTGATGATAATAAAATATTTTCCGAACCTGAATATTTTTATATAATAAATTTGTATATCGTTTTCTGAGTGAGATGCCATATTTCATTGCCAAATTTGGAAATCTATTGTTATGACAGTTTAGTAGCATTTCCAGTACCGATTATCAACTTTTGATAGGATGATCGTATCACCACTACCAAATTTTAATGTATTAGAGGCATTATTAAAAGGGAAAAAAAAAATTTCGCCTGTCTTAAAAAGTAATTAGAGGCAAATTAATTTAATGCCTTCAATAACAGTATTAATGACGCATAAAAAAGCCTCGTTGCTTTTCCCAGTTAAAACGCAGATGCTTCTGCCCCAAAAAACTCACAAAATCGAATTTGCGTCAAAAAAAATCCCAGAATTAGGAAGATGTGCGTATAAAATTGCAGTGGAGGGAAAATCAAGTTCGTGCGCAGTAGTATTCGCTCTTCCCCATCAGATTTCCATACACCGTCTTCAACCTGCAAGATTTGTGTTGCCGAAACCCTTCTCAAAACCCTAGATAGCATATCTACAGGTATTTTTGTTTATTCTGTACTTCTATTCACGTTTCGAATATATTATAAATTGATTTCTCATGATTGAATAAGGTTTTGCATTATCTGGTATAAGCCAAGTTATTTACTGCTTGGATTCCATAGCTTTATGTAATTTTTCACAAGATTAAACTATGTCCTTGCCATTGTTAAACTGATACTGAATTTTGTAATGGTTAAAATTATTTTTGGTATTCTAATTTATGTAGACGAAAGTGAAGTATAAAATTATATTTTCTATAGTTTGTAGCAATGTTTGCATACATAACAGGTTTTTTTTTGAGTTCTGTAAATCTGTATTAACCATAATATCTTCTCTACTTCTATTTCTATGTTGAATAATTTGTATTTAAAAACATATTTGCCTTATTTGTTGGGTACATATTACACACAGTTTAGGGCCTTGCCTTTTGGCTGTCGAGGCATGAATGGTTTGATTTAATTCATAAATTGATAAATAATAATTTTCATGGTAACATTGCTCTATTAAATAAAGGCAGCCTCTATAATGTTAAACAAATGAGGATCAATGTTTAGTCATTTATTTTTCGACATGATATTATCAAATAAAGAAGATTGTGTTTTTATTTAAGCGGATCTCGTTCTTTGGGATTTATATAAATGTAGTATGTGCGTAGGTTTCTGTACTCCTGTCGGGAGCATTTACACTTAAAGTGGCAGCGACAGTTGAAGGTATAAAAGATATATTTTTATTACTTTCTTATTAATGACTAAATTGTTAGTAATGGTCTTAGGATTTTGCGTATTTATATTTTAGTTATTCAAAATGACTTGACCACATTGCGCCATGTATTAACCTTTGTGTATCTGAACCATATTAAATACTAAATACTAAATAGTTTGTGCTGGGTAAGGATGCAGTTATGCACCGAGCTTCTATATTTAATTTTTTATTAAAAAAAATTTCTTTAGAATTAGACTTTATGACTATTATTGCACCAACTGGTCTTTATAACTGAAGTACCGATGAACTAAAAAATAACATCACAAAAAATGGGGTTTGAAGTAGATACTGCCTTCATCCAAGAAGCAATTCACTGATGTAATCCAGACATCCCCACCTTAGAAGGCACCCCGCTCATCGACTTAACCCCTATCCTGACCAAAATATCACCCGCCTTTATTTAATTTTTTTTGGTCGGATCAAAATCACAAATTTCGAATTCAATTACACTGTCAAATAGTTTTATTGAATCCTAAAATCAATAATTCAATGGACCCCTCATATTGGAAGAGTTGAATTATTGAGTAAAGAAATTTCATACAGCGTAAATCACCAAATATTTCTAACATATATATTATAAATATTTGTTTTGTAGAGAACAAATGTTTGTAAAATAAATATTTGCATTGTGCATTGCATATATTTACAATATAAACGGTCTGTTTTTACTTAAATATAATAGTAGTTTTAATGAAACATGTTTCTACGGTGGGATAAAGGTGAATTTTGAAACTTTACAAGTGTGTGAAAAAACTCCCCATGATAAAAAAATAGGTAGAAATCAAGAAATGCAAAATGGATGATATACGGTTGAAGTTTCACCCAATTTTCAATGGATGTTGTTATATAAATGTAAATTTCAGGCTTACTGTTGTTGTCAATAATGTTCCTGTTAGAATTCATACTCGCTATGTGAAATAAACATATGTATTAGCATGCCTAGTGCCTAAACACGTTGCATGTTTGTTTAATTACATGTAAATACCATTTTAAGGCAAGTGCAGCTTTCAGCAAAAGCCGAACACACCTTGATCTTTTCTCCAATACAATAACAACAGGTACGGTGTCCCTTTCATATACACATAGACATTTTGGCCTGTTTATTGAAGCGTATGGAAGTCACAGTCTGTAAAACTGTCTCAATAATTGAACTAAATTAATTATGATTTCTCATCATTAGGTTGATTGAGGTAATCTTGTATTTGAATCATTAAATTAAAAAACTGTAAAATGGTACTCGTTAGACACAGCCTGCACACGTATACAAGCAGTAAATTAGTTGAGAACTGTTTTTTGTCACACTGAATGAACATTTTGTGTTTCTGAACCATATTAAATAGTAAATAGTTTATGTTGGGTAAGGATGCAGTTATGCACCGAGCTTCTATATTTAATTTTTAATTTTTTTTTCTTTAGAATTGGACTTTCACGACTGTTATTGCACCAACTGGTCTTTATGACAAAAGTAAACATCACAAAAAATGGGGATTGAAGTAGATACTGCCTTCATCGAAGAAGCAGTTCACCGATGTAATCCAGACATCCCCACCTTAGAAGGCGTCCCGCTCATCGACTTAACCCCTATACTGACCACTCCCGCTACACTCACCTCCGGTGAACACATCCAATCCTTGGTTCGCCAAGTGGCCTCTGCCTGCAAGGTTCAAACACTTGATAAGGTTCAACAGATGGCTAAAGAATTCTTCTCCCTTCCTTTAAAAGAAAAGAGACGCGTTGCTTATGTTTTATTCGTATCAGTAACATTTTTTTACCCCTTTCTCTTCTGTTGAATGCATGCATGCATTAATGAGATTTTAACTCATACCGAATTCTCTACTGCTAAATGTATCTGCTCGCTATCTTTTATGTTTAGATATTCTATAACAAATCTTGGCACAAATTAAACAACAGTGCCTACAATAAAGATAATAAGAAGAAAAAAAAATTATACACACATATATATGCACATTGCAATTTCATCATTTTAGAAATTGTCATAAGCTGTTGGTAATTGGTACTTATTGTTGGTGAAGGCACAAATGGCTGTTCAAAATAAAACAAAAATAATCAGTTTACTTTTGAAATGTAGTAAATAAAGTAAATATACTAAAATATTAAATAAAACGTTGTTATAGTTTATTGATGTGTGAACCGAATATAGAAATATTAACATGAGGTTTATAAAAATGTGGAAAAAACTAAATAAGTTGAGTGAATGTAATTATGTTGTGTTATTTGTTCATCATGTTGGCAATATGGTTTCATGTTGGTTTAAACTTCCAAATGGTAGTATGTTACTATAATTCAATTTGTAATGCGTAATGTTGGTATCTTTTTATTAGTTTTTATTTTTTTGTTATATCGTACTTTGTTTAGCAATGAATGGATTCATTGGCTTGCATTGATGTTGTTGGTAATAGCCCTTATCATGAACAGTCATTAGCATCTATAATAAGTGATTTCAAGGTTTCTACCTTATTAGCGATAACATTAATAAAGTTTAGGTCGCAAGATATGCATGTGCAATTGCATTGCTTATTTTTTACCTATGTGGTTGATATTATGATTTGCCGTCGCATTAGCTTAGAAAGCATACTGAATGAAAAATGCAAATGACAATGCTTAAAGAGTAGATAAAGCAATGAAGTAGATTACTTGAGTAACGTCTTCTAATGAAAGAGTATGCGAAACATATAGTTCAAAGTAAAATTTGCATCAGTGCTGCAGAAACTTTAGATATAAAATTTATCCCTTGAATTATATAATATGTTTAGAACTGGTTATTCTATTAACACCATAATATTTTCCATACACACCCACTAAAATTCATAAAAAAATTATTTACTATCTTACTCTTATCCAATCAAAAACCTTCATAACAGTATTGACTCAACTTCATCAAATTTATTTACTATTTTACTCATTTTTAAACTATCTATTGCAAACAGTAACAGAGAAGAAGCAAAATAGTTCAACTTCAAAGGAAAATTTCTTAAAAATGATTATCATTCTCAAATAAAACTTTGATGATGATTGTTATCCACTTTTTTTGACAATAATCACCACTTACAGTTGGAAACTGGAACTGGAAAACACATGTACCGATCCAGAATTTCATATCAATTGCATACAATACTAGAGATTGATCAAGACCTATGGTGAAACAAATTGATCGGGAAGCATTAATGAATAATAAAAAACTTTGATATCGGTATCAATTGTTTATCTTAGGTCAAAACCCTTTCATGTAGGAACCTATCTCGCCCTAAAGGCATGCCACTCCCTAGACTGCAAGTTCGAATATCAGCTCTCCCTCGTTAAGGATCTATGGCCAGCAGTAATTAGTAGACGATTCTGACTAAACAACATGTTAACATTGATGGTTAATCAAATTAAAGAAAGGGAATCCCCACCTAGGGGGCTCTTGTATTTTCGAATCAATTTTACTTACAATACTGTTTGATAAACATGGATGATAAATCATATACATTATCCAAAGAGTTGCCTAAAACGTCCACCTTTTCCTTAAATAGAAAGTAGCATCATAACAGGAATTTGAAGGGCTAGAATTTCTCTTAAACCTCGACGAGAAACACAAACACTAGCTCCCCAATAATTTTTTTAACAAAAAGCTCAATTTTACTTTTAAATGTCGACGTATGGGTTATTAATTATCGTTAAGTAAGCAATTATTGACATCTTAGACTGTACTATATAGATCAACTATTTATGCTCTGTTTACGCCCTCTCATATTTAGGCAGAACCATGAGAGTTATCAATGCATAAGTTTCCTCTGCAATGATGCAATGAGGAATGAAGAGTGAGATAGTGGGTCTCGCAAACCCATCGGACTTTGTAGGGCAGCTGATTTTTCCCACTTTTCCATGCAGTGTGGTCAATTTTTTTTACATTGTTCTAGCTACATGCTTTTTTGTCATTGGAAAAATATGTTAGGCCATTTGGTAATAATTAAACATGTAGTTGATTATGATGTTAGATAAGAATCTTTTTTCCTTATTTGTTTGATAAGCTTTTTACTTTTTGATAGTCATTAACTTATGGACAAAACTTGGGTGAATTTGGAACGTAATTCAAAAGATTATAGAGATGGGATGGAATTATTTTTAAACGAAGCTTTTTCCAAATCCATTCGAAAAGATAAGACAATATGCCCTTGTAAAAAGTGATGCAATTGTTATTTCAATGATAGAATTCATGTTGCTGGTCATCTCCTTTCATATGGAATGGACCCACTTTATATGACGGCTCGTTGGACACATCATGGTGAATCATATAATGAGGAGTCTTATGTAGAGACTGGGACTTACATCAACTTGGAAAATGATACGTAAATGGACAGTGATCAAAGGGGGAGAGGTGAAATGCATGATTTTCTCGATGATACATTTATGTCCTTTATTGGACAAAGTGCAAGTTCGTCGGATCATTCTCCTATTTTTGAAGGTCAAACTCCCGAGGCAGAACATTTTTTCAAGTTGGTAGATGAAGCTAATAGGGAATTGTATGTTGGCAGTAAGTATAAAAAAATGGATGCAATTGTAAAATTGTACCAGATCAAGTGTTTGGGAAATGTGAGTAATTCAGCTTTCTCTATGTTCTTGGAAGCATTTAAAGATATGTTGCCTGATGGAAATTGTTTGCCAAAGTCAAATGCACAGGCAAAAAATAATTGACGATTTGGGTCTCACTTACGAGAAGATTGATGCTTGTCCGAATGATTGTATGCTATTTTGGAAGCAAACATCACACTTGCAAACTTGCTCTCATTGTGGCGCTTCAAGATACAAAGTAAATACAGATGATGAAAATGTTAAAAAGAAAGTATCTGCTAAAGTGCTTTGCTATTTTCCTTTAATTCCTAGGCTAAGTGGTTGTATATGTCAAAATTTACAGCAGAACATATGAGATGGCATTCAAGTGGTGGTTCAAATGATGGTTTCATGAAACATCCAATAGATTCTCCAGCTTGGAAACATTTGGATTCTCTATACCCTGATTTTGCATCCGAAATTCGAAATGTTCGTTTGGGCCTTGCAAGTGATGGTTTCAATCCATTTGCACACTTAAATAGTAAACATAGCACTTGGCCAGTGATTATCTCTGTTTATAATTTACCATCATGGTTGTGTATGAAGCAACCTTATCTATTTATGTCTTTGTTAATTCCAGGACCTCATGAACCAGGAAAAGACATCGATATTTATATGCAACCACTAGTAAATGAGTTAAAAGAGCTATGGGAGGTTGGCACGAATACATACGATGTTTTTTCAAAACAAACATTCTACTTGAGAGTAGCTATTTTATGGACTATAAACGATTTACCTGCATATGCTAATTTATCAGGATGGAGTACATCAGGAAAGCTTGCATGTCCGCATTGTAACCACCAAACTTATTCAGTGCGTTTACTAAATAGCAAAACGCAAGGTTATTTGGGAAGTCGTAGATTTTTACCTATTTCACATAGGTTTCGACTTGATGAACATTTGTTTAAAGGTAAGTGTGAGAAAGATCTTTCCCCTAAACCACTAACAGGAATCGAGTGTTTAAAGCAACTATCAAATTTAAGATTTACATTTGGTAAATCATCGGCCCTTGAATCTGTTAGTGGTCAAAAACGACAAAGGAGTATGAATGCCAATAAGGAAGCTCGAGTTGTTGGACCTTGGAAGAAAAAAAGCATATTTTTTACTTTACCTTATTGGCAACATCTGTTGATACGACATAACATTGATTTGATGCATCCTGAGAAGAATGTCAGTGAAAACATTTTAGGAACTTTACTTGGAAACTCAAAAAAAGGAAAGGATGGAGTTAAGGCCCGGGCTGATTTAGAAATTACATAAATAAGAAAATCACTTCATCCTATTCGGAAAGGAAATAGGACATATATACCTCCAGCGATATTCTTCATGACCAATGACGAAAGAACGTTGTTATGTAAAGCATTCTCAGTTGTACGTGTACCGAATGGATGTTCAACCAATATTTCTCGATGTGTAGATGAGAAGGAAAAAATGTTACAAGGATTAAAAGGTCACGATCATCATGTGATTATGCAACATTTGCTTCCACTTGCAATTCGAAGGGTTTTGCCTAGGCCTCTTGTCCTTGTTTTTCTTGAGTTATGTGCACTTTTTAGACAATTTTGTAGTAAAAAGCGACATGTTGCGTCGATGAACCAACTAAAATATAGGGTAGCATTAGCATTATGTATGATGGAGAAAATGTTCCCTCCTTCCTTTTTCGCTATATCAGTTCACCTAATAGCTCATTTAGTCGATGAAACCGCAATTGCCGGACCGGTTCAATATCGTTGGATGTATCCTATTGAAAGGTAATCAATTTTCCTTCATTTCATTTTGATATTTTATTTTCCATCCTCTTGTTACATCTTAATTATGAACCACATTTAAAATTTAAAGACGAACCAATAAGATTTAGGGTTGATGCTAGAAATTTGATAAGTATATAGTGGGAATTAGGTAAATATAACTATCACTGCATATGTAACGAAGCATTTTTCATAACATCCACATCGAATATTACAATTATTATAAGTATGTGCGCCTGGATTTGAGAAAAAACTAGATATTTCTATCATTACATGTAAAACCAATGTAGAAACTTTTGGACAATGATAAACGAATGCAAAAAAATACAGTTTATTCGACAACAACATCACACAAGTACATTTGTTGATCCTTTTGTAAGGATAACCACTTGTCCCCATTAGATCCTCTTACGGTAATGATATGTTATAGGAAAAATGAGTACTTAATTGTTTCTTCAGGTACTTGCAAACATTAAAAAGATATGTTCGTAATAAAAGTAACCCAGAAGGACGTATTGCAGTAGGATATCTTGCGGAAGAATGTGTTTTGTTTTGTTCAATGTACTTGAAAGATGTAGAGACTCGTTTACACATGCCACGGTCGTAATGTCGATGCATCATTGCCTCATGTTGTTGATGGGGGTCTGTCAATATTTGCAAATTCTGGTCGTCATTTAGGAAATGCTCAGAGATTACTCTTGATAAGAAAATCTAGGAGCAATGTTATACTTATATCTTATTCAACTGTGGCAAAGTGACTTATTTTTTAAAGTAAGACCATTATGTTAATCTAAAGTATCTACTTCTACTGTCGCCATTGAATTGTAAACAAACATTTCTTCGCTAACTTATTTTTTGGTAGTAAAAGATTGAGAGAGCTACGTAGAATGCATCATCGGAAAACTATTCGAGAAGTCGAGAGTTTGAGAAACAAGGAATTCCCTACATGGTTTAGGAACAATGTGTGTGTCTTTGTATTTTAACATGAAATATTGATAATTTTTACTACAAAATGATGTATAATAATACATTGATCATATTGGCTTATGTAAATGACCTTCGTACTACCGATGATTTTGCTGTATCAAATGACTTGCTTCGATTAGCTAACGGTCCAAGCAGGATTGTGAGACAATATAAGAAGTATATGATAAATGGTTACAGGTTTCGAATTAAAACGATCGATGACAAATACAAAAATCAAAATTGTGGTATCTTTGTGAACGCTGAAACATCAAGTTATTCGAATGTTAGAGATTGTAATCCAATCACTGGTAATATCGACTATTACGGTGTCTTAAAAAATATATATGAGCTTGATTATAGATTTCCTGGTGAAAGTGACAATCAAGCTTGCAAAGTTGTCCTGTTTGAGTGTGATTGGGTAAATAAGTCTGGGAAGAAAACTGACAAGTATGGCTTCAATTTAGTGAACTTTAACCATGTGGCACAAAATAATGATAGGTTTATACTAGCATCACCAGCTATTCAAGTGTTTTATGTTCCTGATCCCAAACAACCGGACTGGGCTATTGTAGTTAAAACAAAACCGAGAGATTTCTATGATTTAATTGTGGATGACAATGAAGCTGATGTCGACGATTACTATGACACACCAAATATTGATGATCCTAATCTTAACAACGAAGAGCTACAAATAAGAACCGATGTTCCCGGTGTTTACGTTAACAATGTGTTACCAACGCCTAATGTGGATGTTTCCTTACGGGAAGACGATGACAGTGATGAAGAAAATATTGGGAATGAGAATGAAAATGAGAGCATCAACTAAACATAGTGCTTGAACCATATTTATGTTTTTGTTAAACTTTGTTCATTTAATATTTCATTGGAAGTTCGATTGTATTCTAATTATATTCCGGTGTCATTTATTTCTATTTGTCATGTACAGTTTCATATTTTTGCAGAACCATAGTACAAATTGATTGTTAGATTTATTATGTATAATCACTTATTATAAATTAGCATACATTAATTGTCCTTTCCTTTTATTTAAAAGTAGAATATTGGTACGTTACCGTTTATTTTACAACTACTAAGATGAGCAGCTCTGAAACTTCTCATTCGGACGTAATGAATCCTTTGGATGATGGCATGCATGAAGACTGCGACTCTCAAAACAATGGTATTTTCATATTTTATTTACGACATGTCATTATCTTTTGTGTAGTACTGATCACTTTAATGGAGTAAAATTTACAAAGGTTGAAAGTGCTATTTTTGACTGTAAAGCAACACCGTTAAGGGATCAATTTACATGGCTAAAAAAATATCATTATACAAGTAGCTTATGACATGTTGTTGGTTTAGTAGCCTGTTACTGTTGAAAATGTTATATTATTAATTTGGCAGGGACAAAGAGTAGAAAAGGGCGTGGCTATAATAAACCGACATGGGGAAATTCGGAAAAGAAAAAATTGAGTTTACAAAAGATGGTTTGTGCATTGTTCCAGAAGATGCCAAATTAGCAAGGTACTTAGGTAGTTTGGCGAGAAACTACAACCTTATTCCTCTTTCTCCAAAAGGCTGGCGATCCGAAGAAGATGCTTTTTTGGAAAACATGTCAAAAATAATATCGGTATGATGAATCTATTTAAATTTTACTAAATATTGGGAAATGGCTTTTGTGCTTTGAATATTAGTTATTCATCTTCATATTTTATGGTAGCTTTTAAAATGTGGATTAGTAAGTGATATATTCTTAAGCTGAAATTTATTTCTTGACACAAAAGACTAAATATGCATGAACTTGGTTGACGAAACATACTCAATGTTGCAAAACTTACAAGTTACATTATTTCAGTCAAAGAATATGGAGATGAAAAATAACAATCACAATCATTTCGATCCTGCAGTTTTATATTGTTTCTACCACATCTTATTATTTTTAATTATAGCAGAGTTGTCACATTTGATAAAATAGGAGTTTACACAATTACAATGATAATGTGGATTTTGTTGTGTTTATGTTGTAGTACACTAGTACGTACGCATAAAATGTTTAAATTAATCACTAAAGAATCCATTACAAAAAATAACCTCAATAATAGTGATGTACACATTATAGTAATATGAAAAGCCAATTTCACACCTATAACATTGAGGTGTCCTATAATTTCATCAGTTGAGAGTTTCTTTCGCTGATTAAGTCAAAGAATTTTTTTAACAGCATAAATATAACAGTTTTGTATTATCGGACAACAGTATACTTTCTATACAACGGTGTACTTTTCATTGTTTTAACAAACTTGAATAGAATTTTGCATTTTTGTAGCTTTTTATTATATTACATTATTACTTCTGCAACTATCTTATTATCCATTATCAAGCTGAATTAGAATTGGTCATTTCAAATTATATTCTTGTTTTTTTTATGTCTTTGATTTCGTCCATTTTTCCATGTTTAACATAAAATATTTATATCTTAAAGGATACAATAGACTGGCGTCCTGAAGACATACCCCACATCCCCACAATTCATCATGTACTACTAAAACGTCTAGCCAAAAGAGTGAGAAACAATAGAGTTGATTTTTTAAAGAAAATATTACACTCCATATATTGGCTGACCGTCGCGCTTTATGTGTGGAGATGATCGCGTGGATAGCAAACAATGGAGGAAAATGGTAAACTATCGGGACAGGGACCATAAAAATAAAGTAACATCTCTTACTCTTATTCTTCTCTATATGTTTCAGTTTGGTACATATTACATCTATGTTCTTATTCACGATTTTTTTTTACTGTTTTGTGAATAATAGATAAAGGTTGACAAAAATATTGAGAACCGCAGGAAGTTGAAAATGAGACACACAGGTGGCTCAATGTCCATAAGACGCCATGCTAGATTTGTAAGTAACCACTTCTTTACACGAACTTTTTTTCTTAGCCAAGTACATTGTTATAATTAAGAGGCAATATATTCGATTATAGTATAAATCAAATATTCTTATTATGCTACCATATGATTTATAGGATTATAATATAATTTTTATATTCTCATTATGTTACTAACTTGGAACAGAAACAAATTTATGGTCATGAACTCGATCCTATTGAAGCATTTGATTTGGTTCATAAAAGAAAGGATAAAGATAGAAGCTGGATTGACGACACATCTGAGCATACAGGGGTAAGAGATATTAATCTAGTTACTTTTATCTTCTTTTGACAAAGTGTGATAACTAAATAATATTTATACTGCACTATAAGTACACCATTTCAATAGAATTTGATAATATTACATTTTGGTCGCTCTTCCCGGTAATGGCTACTTTTGATTTGGATATACATTTGAAAATAATTTACCAATATGAGTTTTTTACTAATATTATAATTAATTAAATTAAGACAATATGCTACCATGTTTGTCTACTTGCTTTTTCTGCAAATGAGTTTTTCTCTTTATCACTTCAGTGCTCATAAACAAACATGATAAGTGTGTTTAATTGAATGTTTTATAATAGTTAGTTTTGGGGGCGTCTCCACCCCCACCGAACCAAAGGAAAGGAATTCGACACCGGACCACTTCCCTGCCGCACCAAGCACCTACCGAACCAACCCACCTCCAACAACTACCGGACCAAAGCATAGCCGGACTATCTCCATCCAATCACCACCGGACCATGTCCCACCGAACCATCCTAACTCCACTCACCACCGAACCGTGTCCCACCGAACCAACCTACCTCCACACATCACCGGACCACTTCACCACCGAAACAGCCCATCTCCGAGTCCTAGCCGGTCCAACCACCACCGAACCAAACTCATTCCCAACCTACCACCGGTCCAAACAACATACCACTCACCACCGAACCAAGACGTTCCGGATCAACTTAGTCAAGCCAGATTGCATCATCCCAGGCCCACCAGAAGCTATATACATCCAAGACCCCTGCCCTCAGCCTCACTCTATAAATAGAGGGGCAGGGGTACAATAATGAGGGACAAGTTTGAGAGCTCAAGCACGGACGGAACTTTCAAACAACTTTCATGTACTTGTATACAAAGCTTTGTACTTGTAATCTGAAGAGAAAAGAAGAATAACATATAAAGTGGACGTAGGCACGTTCTGGCCGAACCACTATAAATCTTTGTGTCTTTTAAAGTTTAGTCCATGCTTTTTATATATTTGCATAAATCACCCAAATCACTAAGAACAACTTAAAATCGACTAAATCATACGACTTGAAGGTGTTTGCCCATTTTTTGTGCAAACATTTTTGGTGCTTCCACTGAGAACAGGAGCTCGAAGCTTCAGCTTCTCCCACTTAACCCTTTTCCTATCAGCATCGTTCATTGCTTGGAAAACATGCCTCCCGGACGGAAGAAAGATGCTAACAAAGGAAAGAACATCGCAACTAGCAGTATCCCAGATCCGGTGATCAGAAATCAAGACAATCGTCCAGTTCCAACAGCAAATGGAAATCAGGCAAATCCGACAGCCCCTGCTATGGAACAACCAATTACAAGGGCGGATCTGGACAGGATTGTGGCTGAAGTAACTAACCGCTTCGCATCTCAACAAGAAGCCTTGGTGGATCAACTCATGTCACGCTTAAGGGATGCTGAAGAATCCAACCGCAACACTGAATCATGGGGTGAGTCCTGGTCTGGAGGATCTGGAAGACGACAAAGGTCTTTCTTCTTTGAAGGAGCAAACAATAGAAACAGCCATGGTAGGAGCCGAGACCCGACTCAGCCCGAATTCCGACCCGAGGAAACATTTGGAACCGAACCCAACGGGGGAGGTACCAGGCAGGAGTCGGATATGGCTGAGCCTGTCATGCTACCTAACCGTGGAAACGCCAATAGACGGGGCCGAGCTGGAGTCCAGCCCGAAGTTGGACCCGAAGAAGTGCTGAGAACAGAACCCAGCGGGGGAAGATCAAGGCAAGGGCCAACTGTGGCTGACCCCAGCGTGCCCCCGGAAGACCAGAGGCAGCCATTGGAGAATGTTAGGAATGATAGACGATACCATCCTTGCAGGTCATCTGGATGGAATCGATCCCGTAGGGAAGAACCAAACTCATTTCTTTCTGCTCCAAGTTCTGATGAAAGGATGGCACGATTGTTCAGAGAGTGCGTCCAACGAGAACAAAGGAATCGGGGGATAGGCGCTAGGGTAACCAGCCCCTTCACCCGCAATATCGAAACTGCCATCACCCCCGGCAATGGAAAATGCCAACAATGGAACCTTACAAGGGAACCTCTGACCCAGTTGTACACTTGCAGAGATACACACAGCACATGCTCATGAGCGGAGCAACAGAGGGAGTATTGTGTAAATGCTTTCCACTATTCTTGGCAGATCTTGCTACCTCCTGGTTCTGCCATCTACCCCAAGGGTCCATCAGCTCATGGGAAATGTTGAAAGAAAAGTTCATCAGCTAGTTCCGCATTCATGTGGAACAACCCAAGGACGCTTATTCCCTATCTAATATCAAATAGAAGCCTGGAGAGACAGTGCAACAATATCTAACCCGATTTAACGCCGCAGCGGCCGTAGTCCAAGATGCCAACGAGAAACTTATCCTAACGGCCCTCTGCAGTGGTGTGCATCCGGATACTAAGTTTTCTAGGAGATTAACGAAAGAAAAGTCAGCTACCTTACTCGATTTCTTCCACAAAGCCGGGAAATATATGAGACTTGAAGACGCTATCATTGAAAGGCAGACAGGGCAACAAACCAAGGCAGCTCATGGCAACACACCCGCAGTTGCAAAGGATGTTCGAAGAAATGACTCCAGAGATAGTGCTAGGGGCAAGAAGGGGGAAAAGCGCTTATATAGGCCAGGACCAAGATTTGACTCTTACATTCCTTTAAATGAAACAATTGAAAACATCTTCTTGGCCACCCAAGACGAAGTTAGATACAAGCGCCCCCCGCACAAGAAAGAATCAGATAATGCAATTAAGTCTGGGAAGTTCTGCCGCTTCCACGAATCTCATGGGCATGACACCAATGAATGCCATCATCTCCGGGACTTGATTGAAGAACACATCAAAAGGAAGAGACTAGAGTGCTATGTGAAAGGTCAGAACAGGACTTCAACTCCTGCCAATGAGAACCCAGGGCTACCCCTCCCAGAAGTAGGCGGAGGAAATCGCAACACCAGCAGCTCCAGTCAAGAGAATATAGTGGTCCTTACCATATCAGGAGGACCACACATCGCCGACAAAAGATGGGCAGAGATGGAGAGATACGGTAAGTCACTTATAAACAATGAAGGCTACCCGAAACGGAAGGAGAATAATGACATCACATTCAGTAGGCGTGATCTAGAGGGAAGGCAGTACCCCCACATGGATCATATGGTCATCTCTGCTTGGTTCGGCCCAGCCAAGGTTTTCCGAATCCTAGTAGACACTGGAAGCTCAGTAAATATCCTATTCAAGCACGCTTTCGACAAAATGAAGCTGTCATTGAAGGATGTGTCTCCCTGCAACAAACTGCTACATGGTTTCCCCGGAGATGCAAAGATGCCCCTCGGGCAACTGGACCTCTTTGTCGAAATAGGAAGTCATCCCCGCTCCTTTGTGCGAAAACAAACATTTGTGCTAATAGAGAACCACTCGGCCTACAACGCCTTTTTGGGAAGACCAGCCTTGTCTGACTTCCAAATTGTCCTAGCCACGTAGTGCCTGAAGATGAAATTTCCAACAGATAACGGAATAGGAGAAATAGAGGAAGATCAAGACGCCGCTCGAGATTGCTATGTAACTGAACTTCGCAATAACCGTAGGAAGGACAAAGGGAAGGATGCAGAGACTTCTCTCTGCAAGAAAAACTTGGAAGCATAGCAATTAAAGAAAGCCCCTCCTCTTCGATACACCATCGATCCTTTCAACGAATTAGACCCCAGGGACAAGGAGAAGGAGGCCACCACCGAGCCTGCAGAGGCTATGCAATTTGTATCTGTAGACAAACACGACCCAAGTAGACTGCTAAGAGTCGGGTCTCAGTTAAGAGCGGAATTGATAGATCAACTTGTCGATTTCCTTCGCCATAACATGGATGTATTTGCCTGGACGCATGCTGACATGACTGGAATCTCCCCAAACGTAGCATGCCACGTACTGAACATCGATCCCACCAAGGTGCCAGTAAAGCAGAAAAAGAGAAGCATGGGGGCAGAACGATCAGCAGCCCTCGAGGAAGAAGTAAAGAAACCACTTGCCAATATCTTTATACGAGAAGCCATCTACCCAAAATGGATCGCCAACCCGGTACTGGTAAAGAAGGCTAATGGGAAGTGGCGAACATGCATCGACTTCTCCAACCTAAACGACGCTTGCCCGAAGGACTACTTCCCACTCCCCCGAATCGATCAACTCGTGGAAAACACAACCGGACACGAACTCTTATCCTTTATGGACGCATACTCAGGATATAACCATATCCCTATGCACGCCCCCGATCAAGACCACACTAGTTTCATCACTGACCGAGGATTGTACTGCTACAGAGTAATGCCTGTTGGACTTAAAAACGCCGGAGCTACTTATCAACGCCTCGTCAACAAGATGTTTGCGGAATTAATAGGATGAACTATGGAAGTTTATGTGGATGACATGCTGGTAAAATCGAGAAAAGCCAACGATCATATAAACCACCTGGACGAGATGTTTCAAGTACTTCGCCAATATAGAATGAAGTTGAATCCTCTAAAGTGCTCCTTCGGAGTATCGTCGGGAAAGTTCTTAGGATTCATCGTCCATGCCAGGGGGATTGAAGCGAACCCCGAACAAGTCCGGGCTTTGCAAGATATCAAGATACCATCCACTCGAAGAGAGATGCAAAGCCTAAACGGGAAAGTGGCCGCCCTAAGCAGGTCCATCTCTAAAGCAACCGACAAATGCATCCCTTTCTTTGAAGCTCTAAAGAAAGACAAAGGAAAGTTCGAATGGACTGACGAATACTCGACAGCCTTCCTTAACCTAATCGAACACCTCCAGAGATCACCAGTACTTTCAACTCCAAATAAAGGTGAGGAACTATACCTATACCTTGCTGTATCGTCCCATGCTTTAAGCGCCGCTTTGGTGAGAGAAGACAACCGCGCGCAGCGGTCTGTATACTTTGTAAGCAAGAGATTTACAGGGGCAGAAGCCAGATACCCTAAACTTGAGAAGCTAGCATACTGTCTGCTAATCACGTCACGAAAGCTATGACACTATTTCCAATCTCATTCCATCAGAGTTCTAACCTATCAACCGCTAAGGGAGGTGCTCCATCGCTCCGACACTTCTGGGCGACTACTTAAGTAGTGCATTGAATTGAGTCAATATGATATCACCTACCATCCTCGCACCGCCATCAAAGGACAAGCCATGGCCGATTTTATTGTCGAATTCACTACCAACGAAGGTAAGGATCAATCTGAAATAGCAAAAGATATCAAGTGGAATCTCTTTGTAGATGGAGCATCAAACAAACCGGGATCGGGGGCAGGTATTGTGATAATCACCCCTAGGGGAAGGAAGCTGCTCTATGCCCTAAGGTCTGAATTCGCTGCCACCAACAACGGTGCGGAATATGAAGTAGTAATAGCAGGACTGGAACTTGCCTTAGAGATTGGAGTCAGTTCTTTATGTCTCCATAGCGATTCTCAACTTATTGTAAATTAAATACTGGGAGAATTCCAGACTCGAGGAGAACGGCTCACAGCATATCTAAAGAAGACCAAGTTGCTGCTCAATCAATTGGATCACTATTTAATCAAACACGTTCCTCGAGAGGAGAACCGAGAGGCCGACGAACTAGCAAAGCAAGCTAGCATGAAGAACAACACCATTTCTGGAACGGTAGCCATCTCAAAACAACTAGCCCCAAGTTTCGAACTAGAAGATCTGATAGCTGCAATCGAAGAAGAAACTTGGATGACTCCTATCCGAAAATACTTGCAAGATGGAACACTACCCAACGAGCGTAACGCAGTCAGGAAAATCTTGAGGAGTGCTTCCCGCTACACGATACAAGAAGGCATTCTCTATCGGCGCGGCTTCTCTAACCCCTTATTAAGATGTGTCGCTGGAAGGGAAGCCAAGGAAATCTTATCCAACATCCATCGAGGAAGTTGCGGAGACTACACTGGAGGGCATACTCTGGCAAAGAAGATACTCAGATATGGATATTTCTAGCCCACCTTAAACAAAGACGCCTTGGACTTTGTCAAAATATGCAAAAGATGTCATAAATTTGCTAAAATCCCTCGACTACCAACCAATGAGATTATTCAGATGACCAGTCCTTGGCCCTTTGCGGTATGGGGAATTGACCTGATTGGCGAACTGCCGATGGGCCGAGACGGAGCCAAATATGCTATAGTGGCAGTCGACTATTTCACCAAATGGGTGGAAGCGGAACCTTTAAATAAAATATCTTCGGCGAAAGTTATTAACTTCTTGATCAAAAATGTTTTATACAGGTACGGGGTTCCACTCAAAATCATATCGGACAATGGACTTCAATTTGACAGCGAGGAATTCACCGACTGGTGCCGAGAGCACGGAATTCACAAAAGCTTCTCATTTGTAACTTATCCACAGGAAAACGGACAAGTCGAAGCTGTCAACAAAATTCTCAAAACTCTAATCAAGAAGAAACTTGAAAAGTCAAAGGGCGCTTGGGTGAATGAACTTCCTACGGCACTTTGGGCCTACCGCACATCTTACAGAACATCAACAGGACATACTCCTTTCTCTTTGGCATACGGACCGGAGGCCATGCTCCCAGTTGAAACTGTAGCGCCCTCCCACCGTAGGATCCACTACAACCCAGAAGAGAATGAAGAACTCCTACACATATCTTTGGACCTAATTGAAGAAAGAAGAAATGATGCAACACTTAAAGCAGCAGCTCACAAGCAAAAAGTGGCAGCACGATACAACTCCAAAGTCAAGCACCGCAGCTTACGAGAAGGAGATCTTGTTCTCAAACGGATCTTCCCGCGCTCCGGAACACTAGATCCAATCTGGGACGAACCCTATGTAATTCATAAAGATCTCCACAACGGAGCTTATATTTTGTCAACAGTGGACGCGGAGGTGTTCCTGAGGGCATGGAACATCCAACACCTTCGTCGATACTTCTCTTAACTTGTACTGCCCATATGAAGTGAATTAACAAAGAGGATCAGTGGACGTAGGCATTTTTGTGCCGAACCACTTTAAAAATCTTGTCTCTTTTTAACTTGTTCCTTTATATCTTAGCTGCTTGTTAAGCTTTATCCTTTTCTGTTGAACAAAATCCTATATAACAGCATTTCCATTCTGAACACTTCACGGCACAACCTCACCTGGACAAGACCTAACAGGTACTATACGAATCTATGCCCTCGTCAATGAGACACTTTTGCTCCAGCATCCCTCTGCTGCGGGTTAACTCATTGCTCGCGACGACCCTCAAAGCCAACTGTAATGAGCCGATCATAAGCCGCCGAGAAGGCCGACTATAGCTGAAGCAGCTCATTACGGCGTTCGGCTCGTCGGCGACTGTGAACCGATTACAAGCCCCAACATAAGGTGTGGCCAGCCAGGGGCAGTTCGCAGTTGACGATCGACACCCACGCTAGCCGGCCACGGTAAATCGAATAATACCTAGGATTACGGGCCATAATGGCCCGGGTAGTTACTGTGCGCGATCTCGGCTCCAATGTGTCTTAAGTACTGCTGTGGTAAAAAAGAAAACTCCCCGCGGAGGCTTAAGATGGGTGACGAATGTCTCCAAGAACCATAGCTAGGGAAAGTGACTACAGAACCCGTTTGCCACGAACTTAAGCGTATCGAAGGCCTTCCGTGATTGGAATTTTACCATTTCTTATATTTCCATTTTACTTATAAAAAAACTGTCCTCCTATCCTCTATAACGATCACTAAAGTACAGGACACAAAATAGGAGACACTCGCTAGTGGAAATGAGAACTCACAACTGGATAACAGGTCGCTCAGCTGTATTCCATCCTCAGTCACACAAGACATTCAAAGCTACCGTCTACAACTAAAACATGAAGGGCGGTACTTCCTTTTCTTGTACATAAACATGTAGCTATAGCCTATTCGCACATCGCACTAACATTGTGAGAAATGAAATTATATTTTAAGCAAGAGCATAGCATCAAACACGATTGAAGCACATGCATATACACAGCTATATTTATTATGCAACACATCAAAATAACGACAGCTTTCAAATACGACAGAATCAGCTTATGTAATGAAATTATATAAGAATAAAATCATTCGCTACAGCGACACAATTACATAATTACAGCCTGAAAGTACATTAATGTTTTGGACTAGTATATTCAGGAATGCCAAGTAAACCAAAAAAGTAGTCGGCTGCAGCAGGGCTCCGCCTCTATCCTGCTAGCCCTCCGGGATCTAATTGACCACAGGATCAGAACTCCCGGCATGCTGGTCAGAGGTCCCACCTGTCCGATTCAGGAGAAGAATCCATCAGATAAACAATACGCAATCAAGTTAAGAAAAGATTGAGAGGGAAGACTTACCAGCATCTGCTCCGTGATCATCATCCCCCAACTGCACACCCACTTCCTCGGCGGTAAGCAGCCGCATGCCCTTCTTCACTTCCACTTTTTCCTCCTCAGTAAACTGGGCCGTTACCACATCCATCCTGAAAGCTACACCACCCTCCTTATCCGCCTCACCTTGGCCTCCTCCAAAGCCCAGAGATATATCCTAGCCATGACCCGGGGATAATCGTCCATCCAGGATAGGTTGCCCTGCTTCCAAGTACGGAAGTACATGTCCTGGAGCATTTCATCCATCATCCCCTCGTTCTCCTCATACTCTCTCATCTGGTCCTCGGAAGCCGACAGCCTTGCGACGACGGCATCTCTCTCCAATCGGTATCTCGAGCAGTCAGCCTGAAGGGATTTCCGCATCGCCTCCATCTCCTCCTTCAGCTTGGCTTGAGCAAGCTCTACGGCCTCAAGCCTCCCAGATAACTCCTCTATCTGCTCAAGATCCGCTTTCTGAACCTCAACCACCGTGGCAATGGCCATATCAACTCGTTCCTTACAGGTGGCCTCCATTTTTCGCAGCTCGGCTCTGCAAGCCTCTTCCATAGTTTTCTTTAGCCGTTTGGAGGTCGCCTCATGCAAGGAGATCTGAATAGCCTGATTGGCGAGCTATTTGGCCTGGTCGGAAACCATTAGCCGCAACCGAATGTTAGCACTTCCGATTTCCTCTCCAGCCTTGACCAGCCGGGCATGATGCGCCATCAGCCTCCTGGTCTCCTCAGCCACTCGATCGATGTTTGCCTTGGCCTCATCCCCCATAGTCACAATCTGAGTGGTCAACAAGTCGAGATCCAAAGACTTAGCCTCTTCAAGCACCCTTACCATAGGATTGCAGGGTAGGAGGTGCTCAACGGTAACCTCATCGAAGGAAATACCATGGAGGTTCGGGTCCAGATCTGGATGACCCACAAATGGGTTACGAGCCAAGCCGGGACGATCAACGTGAGTAACGGTAGGATTCTCTGATGGATGTGGAGATGGTATGGACTCAGTATCCTCCCCCGTAATATCATGAATAGGTTGGGTTGGGGGATGAGGTCCAAGCGAAGGTTCGAACATGGAACGCCTCCTCTTTCTCTTTTGAATATCCTCTTCGATGACTCCGAGAAGAGGACGGTAGCCGACTACGCCCCCAGAACGGTCAGTCGAGGGCTTCGGTTTAGCAGAAGCTTTGAGGAGTTTGAACTGTTCGAGGCGGTGCCGAATGCCTGATGTCTTGGCCGCCTTACCCGTTCCTGAAATAAAAACCAAGTGTTACAAGCATGCATGAGACTATAATCCAAGAAACATGTGAAGTTAAAAGAGGAGTCAAGAATTCACCTTGAACCGCCGGAGTTGCCCTAGCTGAAATACTCTCAGAAGATGGACTGGCACCAATCCCGGCCTTATCAGATTTCTTCGGTTTCTCCACCAAGGCCGGCCCTTCCTCCAACCCCTCAAAGGCTTGGCGGAAAGCATCATCCGTCCACTCTTGAATCTCACCCGCTTGCCCAGAGGTCAAGGCACCAACGCCACTACCACTCTGTCCTTCACCACCGTTACTACCATCACCTTCTCCACCACCTTCGCTCTCCTCCTCGCCTCTTTCCTCCTCTCCACTTTCCTCCTCCGGAACATCTGGGCATGTGTTGGGAGAGGGTCCATCATATTTCTTAAGCTTCTTCCTCCCGACGACTGGAGGTATCGAGAAGGGTCTCCTCTTGCTACTCTTTGTCGTGGCCACTCCTTTGGCTTTGGCAGCTCTTTCCTCAGCCGTATCCCTCGGCTTGACCACAGACTGATGTGGTAGAATCAAGTTGTGTTCCAGGAGAGTGGCATTCCTGATTAGGTAAGAAGCTGACCTATCCCTTCCCGAAATGGTCTCTATCTCCGCGGCCATCTGAACCAGGTGATCATTCTCCACGATCGCAAAGCCACCTGTCGCTAGCAAGAAATAAAAACACATAAGAAGAAGCATCTCAGTCAGAACGGAAATTATAAATAAGCTTCAACTTACAGCCAGAGGTGAAGCGGTGGATCGAAACGGTGTCATCCTGGACGAAGAACCATTCCTTCTTAAACATGGTGAACTTTGAATACAAGTCCAGGACCGGCTTGAAGGACACGGCCGATTCCAAGATGATGGATGGAGACCCCTTCTTGTAACCCCTCAAGTTATATAGATATCGAATTTCTCGGTTAGAAGGGGGGCGCCCGTACTTTCCTTGGAAAATCACAAATAGGCACACCAAGATAGCGTAGGAGTTGGGCTGGAGCTGGAAGGGGGCCACATTCAAATAAGTAACGAAGCTAACTATCCAGGCATTGATTGGAGGAATGGCCCCACACTTGCAGTGGTACCTACTATAAGCAAAGTATACTTCAGGGGGATTATATGCATGACCCCCTTCTCTGGCAGCAGCATGCGTGCTCTATCAATCCCAAAGGAGATAACATCAAACTGCTCCTCTCTGAGAGAGCTCGGAAAGCAATCAGGAGGAGAGTTCAGAAGCTCTTGAGGACCATATCCGTCCGCTAGTGATCTCGGGGTGGGTCCCTGTCGTCCCGGTCCTAGCTGGGCTGGGGGCATCACAGGGGACTCTCTTCTGTCCGTAGATTTTCTCTTTTCTGATCGAGTTTCCACTTTGTGAGACATTATCTGCGATACCAGAAAAACACAACTTTTAAAACAAGGAATATAGAGAGTTAAGCAAGCGAGTACGTGAAGCCTGGAACTTAACCCATAATTCAAAACACCAGATTTCATTCGGTGGCACGAGTCCGAGACCCCATTCGGAACTCACACTCCCAAAATTCATTCGGTGGTTCTAACTCAAAGGTCATTCGGCAACTATACTTCCCTATCCTCATTCGGCAATTCAAGCAAAAATTCATTCGGTACTCGGAATCCACGAGTGCATCCGGTAATTCAAGAATGTAAGATCATTCGGCAAAAATGACTCACCTGGTTCGGCAATCAGTTGATTCGACACCTTAAATAGTTTGGCAAACGAGACTGATTCGGCACTATAATTGGTTCGGCACTATAATCAATTCGGCGGGTAAGGAATGAAGGAAGCCTAAGGCCAATACTTATAGGCGAAAATCAACAACCGGACCAACTGGCTCGGCATACAAGACCGGGAGAGAATCCCCCAAGCTAAAACAAAGCGTGACATATACTGACATATGCCCCACTTTGGGGGGCAAATGTTGGGGCGTCTCCACCCCCACCGAACCAAAGGAAAGGAATTCGACAACGGACCACTTCCCTGCCGCACCAAGCACCTACCGAACCAACCCACCTCCAACAACTACCGGACCAAAGCATAGCCGGACCATCTCCATCCACTCACCACCGGACCATGTCCCGCTGAACCAACCTACCTCCACTCACCACCGGACCGTGTCCCACCGAACCAACCTACCTCCACACATCATCGGACCACTTCACCACCGAACCAGCCCATCTCCGAGTCCTAGCCGGACCAACCACCACCGAACCAAACTCATTCCCAACCTACCACCGGTCCAAACAACATACCACTCTCCACCGAACCAAGACGTTTCGGATCAACTTAGTCAGGCCAGATTGCATCATCCCAGGCCCACCATAAGCTATATACATCCAAGACCCCTGCCCCCAGCCTCACTCTATAAATAGAGGGGCAGGGGTACAACAATGAGGGACAAGTTTGAGAGCTCAAGCACGGACGGAACTTTCAAACAACTTTAATATACTTGTATACAAAGCTTTGTACTTGTAATTTGAAGAGAAAAGGAGAATAACATATAAAGTGGACGTAGGCACGTTCTGGCCGAACCACTATAAATCTGTGTGTCTTTTCAGTTTAGTCCCTGCTTTTTATATATTTGCATAAATCACCCAAATCACTAAGAATAACTTAAAATCGACTAAATCATACGACTTGGAGGTGTTTGCCCATTTTTTGTGCAAACAGTTAGGAAAGAGGAAACATATTTTTCTAACAAATCATAAGATATATGTTCATATAACAGCATGTATTACATATTTAAATAAAAGAAGGGATATGTGAGTCTGATTGCTTTTTTCCTCTTTGTTTTGTACACTCTACTATTAGCTGTTAGCTGATATAATGAAATCTGTTGAACTTACAAAATGTAGGAATACACGATGTTCGTGCATGTCTTGTTATCATGTACAACAACAAACTATGCAAAAAATGATATGCAATAAAAACAGCAAAAATGGTATTCCTTCTAGAACTGGTCATAAGCAATTATTTCAGAGTATGCTGAAGCAATTAATTCGAATAACGGGAAGGTCATGAAGTATATCATTTTTCAACAAAAACGGAAATGCGCGTTATACTACAGATTACACTTGGATATCCTCTGAAAGTGGCAGCATATAATATTAAGCAGATCAGTGCTATCTACACTCAAAACAAGCTATTTTTACTTTATTTTTTCTTTTTTCACCAAGTCTTTAAACCACCAAAGTGGACCAAAAATGCATTTATGATTACATTATAATTGAACATTAAGGCATTTAAATTTTAGTTGACAGTCTGAAATGTCCTATTGAAATGTTTGCCTACTTTGAAAATAATAAATAAAGATGTGTTGGAGGGCTTCCTTTGTATATGGAGTAATAGACCCAGATTGAAAAAATAATAGCGCATCATCATGATAAATGGAGACATAGACAAGGCTTGGTTGTTTAGCACTAATATTTTATCTTATCGCTTTGACTAACTTTGGTTGATGGCTTCTTTTGCTTTTTAACTTGTTAGATGATCAATTTATTTAAAAATTTCTCATTAATAATTAACTTTTACAGGCACTTTTATCCCCAAAGCTAAGGGAATTAGTTGATACTCATGGTGAGGAGACGATGGAATTGAGATTGCAAGCATATGTGTCTGTAAGAGGTTATGAGACCGTGGCAGAGTTCGATACTATGAAGAAGTTGTAGCTGTAGGATCGATTTCACCCTAGAGGGGGGGTGAATAGGGTGATAGTGTAAATTATAAAAATTAATTGCAGAAGCTAATTAATATTTAACACGGATCACAGAATAGCAGCACAGATATAGCAGAATATAAATAACAGAACAACACAGAATTTACCCAGCTTCGGCAAAACCCTGCCTACGTGCTGCCCCCAAGGTTTCTACTAGAAATTAGATAGTCCCTCGCTTACACACGTAAACTCGCTATACCCGCTATTGACTAATCTAACTCTACGCTCAAAACCCTGACCACAACTCAACCACCGAGTTGCGAATTCCCAAACTACACACCGTAGTTTGTACCCTAGTCACACGACTAGAAAATTAAAACGGTTTAAAAAGAAAAAAAAGAAAATACAATTAAAAGCAATTAAAATGAAATAACCCTAATATTAAATTTAAAAACCCCTTAAAACAAACTCCCTTTGAAAGCAGGCCGGCCTCCTTTGCTATTTGACCCGTCTCTTTTATTTCTTTGTTTGTAATGGCGGCCGTTCCTTTTTACGGCTTCGTCCTTATCAAATTGGGGCTTCGTCCCTTTGATGCAATTTAGGGCTTTCAAATTGAAGCGCCGACCTTTGATAATTGTTCGACTTCGATGCTCTTTGCAGCTGCTTCGTTGATCGAATTCCTTCTTGGGTATGTAATTGAATGCTTTTTCTTTTACTGATTTTATGCTTTCTGGAATTCAATGCTCTTGCCGATGATGTGAATTTGATTTATATAGGGTTTGTAAATCCTATTCTTGCGTTCGTATAAAATAATTTGAATTTGTCACATTCTTTTGATTGGCCGTTTGATTATGCTTGAACGATTGATGATCGAACTGACTTTGTCATCTTCGTATCTTTTGCATTCCTTGGTTGACACGGTTTTGAATTTACTTTCGTGATAACCACGGCTTTGTTGACACAGTTTTGATTATTGACTCGTTCAATATTGACTGTGACGATTTTTGGCTTTATGCTTCCACGGCTTCGACATTAATTTTGGTTGATACTGCATTCGAACATGATGTTGATTTTCGTTTATCACTGTGACTTCAGTAGCTTCATAGTTGTATTCATGTTTAGTTTAGTCGTACACTTGGTCATGTTGCTTGAGTGACTTCCATTGGTGCATTTTCCTTACTGACTTGATTCACTGCATGTTTTGACTGTCCATATATGTACATTTATTGTAGCCGTGGTCTTTGCATTGCATATAAACTTGGTTAGCTTGTATGACTGAGCTGCTATTGATCTGGTTCACTTTGATCTTCTTATCTTGATGCTGCAGCTTGGTCTTTGTTGCATTCATGTTGCTCATGTTGGTGTTGTACACTGTGTTCCCTATTGCACACTGTTGTTGGTCTGATCATTCCTGTAGCTTGCCACTGACGAGTTCCTGTGATATTCATGTTGATTCCATTGCTGTTGACATGCCTTGTACTCTTTCTGGGCCTTGAGTGTGCTTCATATATGCACAGTTGGTTCATGTTGTTGCTTATGAATTTCATTTTATAATCTGTAGCATGGCACTGTGACTCGAGTTTTCACTGTCATGTTGTTTTCAGCTGTGCTTCATTGACATGTTGTGGCCTATACTTGTATGCATCATATATGCACTGTACACTAACTTGAGTCTGGTTCTTCACTTGGAATTGCACTTCCTGTTTGCTGTCATGTTCTTGTGCTCGAGCTCTTTGCATACTTCATGTGTGCATTTGAGTTGTTTGTGTCAGTTGCTTGTAGTCTTCGCCATGTTGCAGTTTGTAGTGTATTACTTGCATTCATATTCTTGCTGTTTGTCGAGTTGCATTTGTGTTACCATATTGATGCCTCTGTTCGCTATGGCTCTGACCATCTGATTGTTGTATTGCATTGAGTAGCTGGTCTTTGTATTTCCAGCTTCATCACTGTTTAACTTCCACACTGTTGCATTGTTGTTCACTTCTCTTGTATCATTGGTACATGTACATTGCTGCTATATTCTTGCTTCACTGCATATGTTGTAGTTGCTTTGTACTTCACCGTACTGTTGAGTTTCCTTTGGGATTGAACTTGAGCTGCTTTCTTGACTGTACTTGTACAACTTCATTTTGACTTGTTCATACTGTATTGTCTGGACTTGACGTTGCCTTGTGTTGAACCCAGTTTCAAAACATGGGTTTGACCTTGTGCTCGTGTCGTGATTTTGAATATATTGCACGTGAGTTGAACTCTGTTTTTCATTTGGGTTTGACCTGTGCTTGCCTGTCCCTGTAAATCAATCAAGTGTATATATTGGCGTGCACGGCCTTGTGGCATATACAGTAATATACTGTGTATGTCACAAGTTGTTCGTGTATGATGAATTCAAATTTAAATGATGACGAACAACCCAAATAACTGAGGCAAATATCATTTTCAAAAATCACGTTTTATTTTATATCGCAAAAATATTTTATTTTCAATTTTACTGCGTTAGTTTATATTTTTGCAGATTGCTCAGATGCTGGATTCAAACTTGAATGCAGTTGAAGATAAATACGAGTGTGAGTGAAATGTAGTGAGGTGCTGATGTAAAATAGTGATGTAATTGAAATTGTATCAAAGTTGTATAGTGAATAGTGAGAGCTTGAATTTGTATACTATTCAAAATTGTAATAAATATTTATTTGAATAAAATATTCGTTTGAATTCAAATTCTGTGTTATTTATTTTATTCAGCAAATATTTATTTAATCTGTGAAAATAAATAGTATATTATCAAATACATTTAAACAAATGAATATATGTTTATTATCATCAAACAAAAATCATATAAGCGCATATTCAACAATCTCCCCCTTTTGATGATAACAAACATATATTTAAGATTTTGAATATGTTAGATGTATTTGATCATTGATATATCCTAATTGCTCCCCCTATTTAAATGCTTCCTCTCTACACAAAGCTCCCCCTACATATATGCATACAAATAGAAATATATAAATGAGCCTATATGCAAATGGAAAATTATTTGACCTTTATTTGATCATTGATATATCCTAATTGCTCCCCCTATTTAAATGCTTCCTCTCTACACAAAGCTCCCCCTACATATATGCATACAAATAGAAATATATAAATGAGCCTATATGCAAATGGAAAATTATTTGACCTTTGCTTGATTCTATTTGACAAAATCTTAACTTTTCTCTCCCCCTTTTATTATCAGCAAAATAATAATAGTGTTAGAGAAAATAGAGATAAAGTGATCGACATGAATCAAACATTTAACTCAATTGAATATAAATATCAAATTTCAATAAACTTCAAACAAAAATCATAATTACCCATGTCAGACGCATATTCCACTTTCAGAAATGATGGGGATAAATTCATAAAAATCATACAGTTCTGTCTATTTGTGGTATATTTATTTCGGGAAATTTGAATATCTACTAACCATGCATAACCGTTAGGACTTTTAAATGAGATTAGTAGTATTCCAATTTAATTTTAAAAATGAAATCAAGTATCTTCTAACCACGCATGACCGTGAGGACTTTTAAATGGGATTAGAATCAACTTGTCTATTTAACCGATTAATTTTGATATGCGTTCCATACATGCATAACCGTGAGGACTTTTAAATGAGCATGGAAGCACATAATCAAAAATCCAAGTAATTCACCCATGCATAACGGTGAGGACTTTTAAATGAGAGTGAATACTTTGGATATTTATTTTTATTGAAGAATATAATAAATTGAAGCACAGATAATTTCCTTTATGAATCTGAAGATAAAACAAATTGAAGAACGAATAATTTCCTTTGTAAACTACCACAAATTTACATACTATATATGATTTTGATGAGTGATGGTCGATAGAAAGATGATAGAAATAGAAATGACCATGGAATTTTTACCCAACAAAAAGTTTTTATAACTTTTGTTATGAAATTCTAAAGAATTTTTTTTTTAAAAATATATTGTCTTGAGTAATGTATAACGAATATCGACACTCAACACTTTTTCAATCACTATTGATCTTTTCGATAATCATTAGGGAGTTAGATTGGTCAAAATAGTCATTTAAAATCAAATCCAAAAATTATAAAAATAATTTTTCAAAAATGACTAATCTGTAAATATGGTCAAACATGATTTTCTTGAGGGGGTTTTATAAGAAAATTTTCTGCTATTTGAAAATTATTTCAAGTGAAAAATATGCAGATTTTTTCTTTGAAAAAAAAAATGATGCAGCAAATGAATGTGTCAAAAATTAATCACGTTCCACTAGTAATTTTTCTATCAACCATATTACCAGTGTAATCTGCATCTGAATTTAAATTTCACTCAAAATTCACTCGTTGAATGTCAAAGACCAGATTAAGAAATTTCAACAAATTTTCTCATGATTATTATCAACAAATTTTAAATGAAATTCTCTTGGATTTGAAATGAAAACCGTGTCAACAATCAAACATATATTAAAGTGTCAATTTTAGAAGCCATCAAACATTATTTTTATTTCAAAGCAATTTCTTAAAAGTTTCAACAATTTCAAAAAAAATTTAAAATCCTTTTTACAATTTTTAAAATAGAATTCATTAGGATTTTAAATCGAGGCCGTGTCAAAACATGAATATAGATTTAGCCAAAAATATTATAACAACAATATTATTATCCAATCAAAACACTATTTTTCTCTCAAACTTATATATCAAGTAATTCTAGAGAATTTTATAGTGTTTTTGGCATAAGAATATAAATGGCTAACAATTTTGAATAAAGTCAGAATCAAAATCATCATTAAATCATCATCATATCATCATCGCATAATTGGCTGATTTTATTCAGAAAATGGTACAGATTATCACATTTAATATATCGTACAAATAAATATACCTTTACCTGTCTTTACCTTTACGATATTTCTCGTCGTTGTCCATTGTGATTCTGTCACCCTTATACTAGGCTAAGGAACTTAGCTTTGTCGCCCGTTGTGTTTCTGGAACAGCCAAAATCCAGAGAACACTATTGTTATTCCTTAGCCTGCCACCACACCTACACGGAAAAGGATTTATGTGACCTATTTATTTTTATAGGTCCATGGTTGTTAGTGGCAGAAAATTTTGAAAAATAATTTTGTGTAGACCCAAAACTATTTATAATTGTTCCCTTTGGCATCCAAATTTGTTTAACTTTGAGAGATTTTATATTTGTGCCTTTTGGAACCCAAATCGGTATAGTTTTCACATGTTTGGGTCTATACCAACAATTATTGTGATCGTGTCCAAATTTTCTACAAATTGTGCACATAGAATTAACTTGATTAATCTTGTTTTCAACAATTTTCGAATTATTATATCCAAGTCCTTGTCTAACCGTATTAACAGTTTGCTTTCCTCATAGCATATTCAACGATTTTTCACTTTTTGAAAATTTATCTAAAGTCGTAGACAATTGTTGGACTTGTGATTTGAGAGATTCATTTTCGTTTAACAACTGTGTGCACTTTTTAATAGAATTCTCTCTCCTAGTATTTTCATTCTCCTTTAAAATCAGAATTTCATTTTCAAGCGATTTTATTTTAATTTCTGATTTTTTAATTTCCTCATCAAATGTTGGACACTTATCACACTTAGGGATCCTACTTTGATAGGTTTTAACTAATTGATCAAGTTGTTTATTACATTCTATCAAAGTATCTTTTTGAGATTCAAGTTTGGCGTATTTTTCCCTAAGTCGTTCAAAACAACCGTTTACTTCATGAAAATATATAAGCAACTCAGAATGGGTAAGTTTTGATACCTCACTTGGCTCGTCATCGTCACTGTCAGTTGTATCACCTCGAAGACACAATTCTGCCTTTTCGCTTTCACTGCCAGTGCTTTGATCATTCTCGTCTATTTCATCCCAAGTGGCTGCAAAACTTTTCTTTTTCTGTTTCTTTCCGTGGCTGGATTTAATTTGTGGACAATCGGGCTTGATATGGCCGGGTTTGTTGCAATTATAACAAATAAACTTTTGTTCTTCTGAGTAGTCTAGTGCTTTGGCTATTCTGCTTTTTGCTTTTTGAATTCGAGCTGAATTTCCATGTTTTTGATTCCATTTTTTGAATTTCCTTATTAACAGCTCCAATTCTGCTGCTCCATCATCTTCATCGTTATCATCATCACTTTCGGTTGTTCCTTTGAGAGCTATTGATTTCTTTTGAGTGTCACCTCCTTCACGCTCTTCTTTGAATTTCATTTCAAGCTCATAAGTGGTGAGATTTCCGATGAGTTCCTCAACTTTAAGTTGTTTTAAATCTTTCGATTCTTGTATGGCAGTTACTTTTGCTTCAAAGCTTCGTGGAAGGACTCTGAGGATTTTCCGGACTATTTCTAATTCGGTGTATGTTTTTCCGAGAGCTTTTGATTTGTATACGATATTGGAGAGTCGTCCGTACATCTCTTTGACATTTTCTTCCTTCGCCATTTTGAAGTTCTCGTATTCGCTGCTTAGCATTGCGAGGCGAGATTCTTTGACTTGAGATGTTCCTTCGTGAGTCACTTCTAGTATGTGCCATATTTCCTGCGCAGTTAGACAATGTGAGACACGATTAAATTCAAATTGATCCAATGAACAGATAATAGAATTCATAGCTTTGGCATTAGTATTCTGTAATTTACTTTCTAGTTCTGTCCATTGTTCCTTTGGTTTCTCTATTTCCTGATTATCTACAGTTATAGTTGGTATACTATAACCTGTCTCAACAATATTCCAAGCGTCAATGGTTTTCAGAAAAATTTGCATTCTATTTTTCCAGTAAGCATATTCACCATTGAACATTGGTGGTCTAACTATGGATTGCCCTTCTGCAAAAGCATTATTAAAAGAAGCCATTTTAAAAAAAATTCAAATTTTTAAAACAAAAACCGATTTTTGAAACACGAATTTTTAAAACAAAAATTGATTTTTGAAACACGAATTTTTAAAATTAAAAATTGGTTTTTGTAAAATCAAAATTTTAGAAACAAAAATGGCTTTTGTTCCTAGCTCTGATACCACTTGTAGGATCGATTTCACCCTAGAGGGGGGGTGAATAGGGTGATAGTGTAAATTATAAAAATTAATTGCAGAAGCTAATTAATATTTAACACGGATCACAGAATAGCAGCACAGATATCGCAGAATATAAATAACAGAATAAAACAGAACAACACAGAATTTACCCAGCTTCGGCAAAACCCTGCCTACGTGCTGCCCCCAAGGTTTCTACTAGAAATTAGATAGTCCCTCGCTTACACACGTAAACTCGCTATACCCGCTATTGACTAATCTAACTCTACGCTCAAAACCCTGACCACAACTCAACCACCGAGTTGCGAATTCCCTAACTACACACCGTAGTTTGTACCCTAGTCACACGACTAGAAAATTAAAATGGTTTAAAAAGAAAAAAAAGAAAATACAATTAAAAGCAATTAAAATGAAATAACCCTAATATTAAATTTAAAAACCCCTTAAAACAAACTCCCTTTGAAAGCAGGCCGGCCTCCTTTGCTATTTGACCCGTCTCTTTTATTTCTTTGTTTGTAATGGCGGCCGTTCCTTTTTAGGGCTTCGTCCTTATCAAATTGGGGCTTCGTCCCTTTGATGCAATTTAGGGCTTTCAAATTGAAGCGCCGACCTTTGATAATTGTTCGACTTCGATGCTCTTTGCAGCTGCTTCGTTGATCGAATTCCTTCTTCGGTATGTAATTGAATGCTTTTTCTTTTACTGATTTTATGCTTTCTGGAATTCAATGCTCTTGCCGATGATGTGAATTTGATTTATATAGGGTTTGTAAATCCTATTCTTGCGTTCGTATAAAATAATTTGAATTTGTCACATTCTTTTGATTGGCCGTTTGATTATGCTTGAACGATTGATGATCGAACTGACTTTGTCATCTTCGTATCTTTTGCATTCCTTGGTTGACACGGTTTTGAATTTACTTTCGTGATAACCACGGCTTTGTTGACACAATTTTGATTATTGACTCGTTCAATATTGACTGTGACGATTTTTGGCTTTATGCTTCCACGGCTTCGACATTAATTTTGGTTGATACTGCATTCGAACATGATGTTGATTTTCGTTTATCACTGTGACTTCAGTAGCTTCACAGTTGTATTCATGTTTAGTTTAGTCGTACACTTGGTCATGTTGCTTGAGTGACTTCCATTGGTGCATTTTCCTTACTGACTTGATTCACTGCATGTTTTGACTGTCCATATATGTACATTTATTGTAGCCGTGGTCTTTGCATTGCATATAAACTTGGTTAGCTTGTATGACTAAGCTGCTATTGATCTGGTTCACTTTGATCTTCTTATCTTGATGCTGCAGCTTGGTCTTTGTTGCATTCATGTTGCTCATGTTGGTGTTGTACACTGTGTTCCCTGTTGCACACTGTTGTTGGTCTGATCATTCCTGTAGCTTGCCACTGACGAGTTCCTGTGATATTCATGTTGATTCCATTGCTGTTGACATGCCTTGTACTGTTTCTGGGCCTTGAGTGTGCTTCATATATGCACAGTTGGTTCATGTTGTTGCTTATGAATTTCATTTTATAATCTGTAGCATGGCACTGTGACTCGAGTTTTCACTGTCATGTTGTTTTCAGCTGTGCTTCATTGACATGTTGTGGCCTGTACTTGTATGCATCATATATGCACTGTACACTAACTTGAGTCTGGTTCTTCACTTGGAATTGCACTTCCTGTTTGCTGTCATGTTCTTGTGCTCGAGCTCTTTGCATACTTCATGTGTGCATTTGAGTTGTTTGTGTCAGTTGCTTGTAGTCTTCGCCATGTTGCAGTTTGTAGTGTATTACTTGCATTCATATTCTTGCTGTTTGTCGAGTTGCATTTGTGTTACCATATTGATGCCTCTGTTCGCTATGGCTCTGACCATCTGATTGTTGTATTGCATTGAGTAGCTGGTCTTTGTATTTCCAGCTTCATCACTGTTTAACTTCCACACTGTTGCATTGTTGTTCACTTCTCTTGTATCATTGGTACATGTACATTGCTGCTATATTCTTGCTTCACTGCATATGTTGTAGTTGCTTTGTACTTCACCGTACTGTTGAGTTTCCTTTGGGATTGAACTTGAGCTGCTTTCTTGACTGTACTTGTACAACTTCATTTTGACTTGTTCATACTGTATTGTCTGGACTTGACGTTGCCTTGTGTTGAACCCAGTTTCAAAACATGGGTTTGACCTTGTGCTCGTGTCGTGATTTTGAATATATTGCACGTGAGTTGAACTCTGTTTTTCATTTGGGTTTGACTTGTGCTTGCCTGTCCCTGTAAATCAATCAAGTGTATATATTGGCGTGCACGGCCTTGTGGCATATACAGTAATATACTGTGTATGTCACAAGTTGTTCTTGTATGATGAATTCAAATTTAAATGATGACGAACAACCCAAATAACTGAGGCAAATATAATTTTCAAAAATCAAGTTTTATTTTATATCGCAAAAATATTTTATTTTCAATTTTACTTCGTTAGTTTATATTTTTGCAGATTGCTCAGATGCTGGATTCAAACTTGAATGCAGTTGAAGATAAATACGAGTGTGAGTGAAATGTAGTGAGGTGCTGATGTAAAATAGTGATGTAATTGAAATTGTATCAAAGTTGTATAGTGAATAGTGAGAGCTTGAATTTGTATACTATTCAAAATTGTAATAAATATTTATTTGAATAAAATATTCGTTTGAATTCAAATTCTGTGTTATTTATTTTATTCAGCAAATATTTATTTAATCTGTGAAAATAAATAGTATATTATCAAATACATTTAAACAAATGAATATATGTTTATTATCATCAAACAAAAATCATATAAGCGCATATTCAACAGTAGCACCAAGCATGGTTCCATGGGTGCAACAAACTCAACATGTTTCATCTATTCGTAGATCCCGAAAAGGAAGAGATTATGCATCATTGCAGTTGGAATATCTTGACCTAAAGAAAATGTATGAACAGCAAAAGAAGGAGATTGATGAGTTACGGAGTTTGATTTTATCTTCACAGCATCAGTCTTCTAATCCAGATAATTCTTCCGGACAGCACTCATCTCCAGTTCATGTATCCATGCAACAACAATCACCCATGCAACATCAATCGCCTATCCAACATCAATCGTCCATCCAACATCAAATGCCTGCACAAAATAATTCGCCACCACGACATCAGTCTCTCGTACATCTACAGTCAGCGTATCCACAAAATGGACCTTTTTACTATCCTCATCCACATCACGCGTCTTTATATGCACCAATTTCTCGTCCTGTAGGGAATTTCACATCAACTCTAAGTGATATGGATTTTCTACAACAACTCATGTCGCCACATCACGTAAGTAGTTAGTTTTGAAAAGCTTGATGTTATGTTGTTCTTAGTTTCCTTGTTATGTAAGTGGTTTAGTCAAGGTACTTATGAATTATGTATATATGGATCTAAAATTTCATGCTTTGTTTGCTTTTTGAAATGGGAATTGAATGCAGATTTATGTTGCATGTAGTACAGAGGCTTTCTATTGAACATGCTGTACGTAGTGGAGTATTAATTACTTACTCTTTGTGTTCTTTATCTGTGTATATGCTGAAATGACTTATAGTCTTGTTTTGCTTTCATTTGAATATGAAATAATAACGATTAAATTTCTACAGCATATTAAATATCTGAGTTTGATGTTATATTCAATGGGGGCAGTTACAAATGCCAGTATTTTTGTTAAACTGCCGTACATATTTTTACATCAGAGGCATTGATATGAGCCTCAATTGTTTTAAATTTTTTAGAGGCTCGTGTAATCGTCTTTAGTGTAGTGTTGTTGATGTTTGGGTCCACATGCGGTAGAGGCAAATTAAAAAACATATTTGCCTCTATTTAGCAATAGAGGCTACAGTTTTGGGGGCAGATATTCTTTTGCCCCTCATTGTTATAGGGGCAAATATAATTAGTTTTTAGCCTCTAGTTGAAATTTAAGAGGCGTTTGTAAATTCCTGTACTAATTTGTTATTTGGTAGTGCACTGATGTCTGCATACCGTTTTGAACGTCTCGTCGTGCGGATCTCCACAGTATATTCATTTATATATTTTGGGGTCTGGTACACCACGAAATCCGTAAAACGATTTCTATATCGGTAACCGTTTTCGTACCCTTTTTTTCCGTTGACATTTCATATACCGTGTGAGCCAATAGTCATTGACTTTAAAATTCCTAGAAATATTTATTGACATTTATTTATCTCACTGGTAAAAATTTATAATGGGTATTCATATCGATCCATTTTTCTAACTATCGTTCAATTCATTTTTTTCTGAAAGAAATTATGCTTGCTGCTTTTTTCTATTCCCTCTACTCTATATCAACACTTCATAGCACGACCGATCGCTCCACCCTTAAATCCAATGAAGCACCTCAACTTAAACCATATATCCCGTATGCGGCCTTACGCGAGCTTCAACATCCTTCAACGCTCCTCCCTGACAATCCCCCTTTGGCCATGCAAGCTTTCACCTCCACCCTTCGCCCTGGCTAGCGGACCCATAGCGGCAACCGAACCCTTCGGCATTCCATCCCACAGCCATCGTTTCAATGCCGATATTCCCCTCCTCCTCTGTGTTTTGATGTAGGTGAGTATACATTTATATATATACATTGGTATATACATAGTGGTTGTAAAGTCTACATATATATATGAGTGTTAATATATATATATATAGTTTAGGTAATCTGCATATATATTAGTGTACTAAGTTATAATATGTTCTGTTTGCTTTATATATGTGTAAGTATACTAGTTTATGTATCTGAGACGTTGTTTATATATATAAAAGTATAATATATTTTTATAGCTCATTTATATATATAAAGGGTATAAGATTTATAACTTTCGTCTATATATGATCTGTAAGTTATATATACAAGTGTATACCAGAGTTGGTTTTGAAATATATATATATATTGTAACAGCCCCAAATTCGTACCCCTTGAGTCAACACTATTCTACCTAATCAACTCAAGTTGTACTGAAATACGAACCATTTGGGTTAAAGAAAAAGAGGTAGAAAAAGAAAATAGGAAACAACATCAGAATCTAACCATCGCAGCGGAATAAAATATAATAGATAATGAATGATCTTTACTCAAAAACAAATATATCTATTTATACATTACATTATCAGAGTACATCAATCACATAACACACAGTTAGATAGTAATCATAACCTGTCCTCACACAACTGAGTACACAGCTAATCAACACAGCGGAATATATATAAACAAGTACAGAAGTACGCATCGTCATCCAGCTCGTCTCCTGAGCTCAACAGCATCATATCCCGTATCCTATAATACTCGGTCTGACCCGAGCATTATAGTTAAATAACACCCGAGTCAGTCTGGAATACCAACGTGAGAAATCACACTCAAATTGATTATTAAAGTTTCGAAAACCCTTTGAAAATCAATAGCATCTCGTAAGACCACGCCAATAAATAAACATGTCGGGTTTTTACCTTACGATGGCTAAAACACTTTTTATTAAAATCCTCTGATATTATAATAGGGTCTATATACAAATACTTTTAAAATAGCCGAAATTGTTACGTGATTAAATTCCAGCTACTAGCAACAGAGTGGGTAATACAAACAAAAATCCTAAAAGGCGCGTAGGGAGAATTGATTTCCAACTAATGACTAGGCATTGGGGTACCACCTGTCACAGTACCTGGTCTAGATCAGCGTACCGAGGATCACTCCCGACCCCCTGCAACACAAGACCCGGACTACCCCTTACTGGATAATCCTGAGTGAGATCACCTCACGGTTGGGATCAGCAACCGCACCACTAAGCCGAAATAAAAAGGGCCAACTAGACAGCGATGACCCCACTCTAAATGGGTGCTACCCACCTAGCCTCGTTGCATAACCCCTGATTTTCAGTCATTCTCGGTTAATGAGGCTTGAGGCTAAGCGTTACCCTTTAGATCGTTTCACTTAGAATGCTCATCGTCCACCTGACGATGTTCTGAAAGCATTCATCCATACAAGTCCGCCCCGGGTTCGAACGGAACCGAAGGCACTACTCCTACTACATCCATTTTGGAGACATCCTCAGGATTAGTAGTGACTAGCCCTTGCACTTCACTGCTCCATCTTCGACTCCAAACTCGTTTCCCCACGAAACGTACAAACCGGATCGAAGTGGTTTTCGAGAAATTAATCCCGATCCCGGTCTCTTCGAAATGATCAACGCATTTGTCCAATATTGATAGTCGGTTATTTAACTATCAATTAACATTCACAAACATACATCAAGCAATAAATAATTTCCCAAATTATTTATTTATCTCAAAATATCTTCGCAAGATATATTTCTATTTTCAACCCTTTGAAAACTGTTTCAAACCATTCTCTTCTCATGGAATGAATTTCCAAATATTTATTTCCACCGGAAACACCAAGTACAAAGCTTTATATTTTAAAAAAAATAATTTAAAACTTGTTATTATAAAATATACTTTAAAACATTTAAATTAAAAAAACTACTTCAATATTTTATTAAAAATATATACTTTAGAAATATTTGAAATAAGGTTACTTTTATAAAATATAAAACTAGATTGTCACTTTTAAAACAAATACCAAGTCACTTTTAAATAATTACTACCAAAATAGATTAAAGGAAAATACATACTTTAGAATTTAAATATTTAGAAATAATAAATTTTCCAAAACTTGCTTTTTTAAATCAACTTTAAAACCTTTAACTTATATTTAAAAATTTACTCTGAAAACATACTTGGTTATCCTAGGAGAATTTCCAATTTCAATCTCTTAAATCAATTTTCCAAATTGATTTCCAATTTACTCCATTTGAAATAAGTTTCTTTACTTACTCAATTCATTTCAAAATTCATTAATTATGGACTTTATTATTATTGTTATTATTTTTCGTTTGATTTTAAATTTTTTAACTGAAATATACAATTTTCAGATTTCCCCAATTTCTTCTTTATTCTTTTCAAAATTTAAATAATAAATTTTAAATAAATACTTTGTTCTTTTAAATAATAACACTAAAGTTTAAAATTCATTAACTTTCTGTTTATTCAAAATTCCCTTTTCATATACAGAATTTATTTATTAGAACTTTAAAACCACTAATATTCTTATCTAGTCCATCCTTACGTTTATTTAAAGTTCTCTATAATTATTTCGCTTACAAACTCTCTTCTTTTTATTTTCAAAATCCAATTCTATATATTTTGATAATTCAGTGTGCCAAAATATATTCAAGTAAACCATAGCATTCAATAGTCCAATTATCAATAATATTCTTCACAGAATATCACATATTCAAAACAGAGAATATTAAACAATATAAATAATTTTGAGGAATCCAGTTGGATCTCTCCAACCTGTTTTCTTGCATCCACAAATGTTAGCACAATATAAAATACCAATTCCACTTCGAGGTGGAATATCGTGGTATAGGTGTTTTATATATAATATCATCCACTATTATGCGATGCATAGGGTCTCATCCGCTATATAATGTGGGAAATAAATCATTCCAAGATATACCATATACTACTATATATATAATATAACACACCAAATCCAATCAATCAATCAATTATTTAAATTTAACCATTTAAATTTAAATTAAAAAAATTCAGCTGAGTGAGATTAACTCACCTTTGCATTCGTTTGTAGTCCACTTCAATTCTGTCTTGGTTCCCAGTTTATAACCTTGTATAAACATTACTTAATGTTTTATCAACATTCGAGTCAATTTGAAAAAAAAATCCCATCTACTAATTTAATTAACTAAGAATTTGGGTTTTAAGCTAATGATTTGATTTAAACAAATTTTCCTTTTTAATAAAATATTTTTAGCAACTAAAATAATTAAATAAGTTTTATTAAATAAATCTACCTCCATAATATATTTTATTTTAAAACTAAACAAGTAGATCAAAATGTGTATAAGTTTATTCATTTTATTTTTTTTGTTTTATTTTTCATTTTGAAACACATGTATACTTATAAACATAATCTATATAGATTTTAAGAATCTAATTTTATATAAATTTCCAATCATTTCAAAATTCCTTTTTCCATTTCTCCTTTTCCCAAAATCATATCTATTTAATTAAAAAACTGTTTAAATCAAATCGGCCTAAATAATAATTTTATTATTATATTTTTCCTGTAGTGAGAAAAAAACATGCATATATATAATTAAACTTTCCTGTAAATTCCTAATTTTTCTCTTTTTCTCTTCTAATCTACATATACAAAAATATCAGTAAGTAAAACAGAACAAAAAGAAAAAAAAATCATTGACCAAATCGAGCAAAACCCAATCGTCGACTCGATTCCATCGCGAGTACGCCTCCTGCTCGCGCGCCAATCCAACGACAGCGACCCCTAACTTAAAACCACGACCTTCCTCCATGCCGTGCTGACCTAAAGCCAACGCCGTTCCCCTCCAAGCACACGCGAAGCGCCTTCCCCCTAGCTGACATGAACAACGAAGTCGCCGACCACTCCTAGCGACACGATCGAAACCCTAACCCTCGCGAACGACTCCTTCCCGATGTCACTTTGAAGCCGCCGCGACCAATTTCCATACTTCCCCCATTTATTTGCGAAATTGATTGACTAAGAGGAGGATTGATTTCGATACGATTTCGAATTGCAATGAAAAGGAACGAGCAGCCATGATTTATGAGAAAGGCTCGGCCTTGATTTCTTTGTTTTTTATCTAAGACTTCAACTACTTCATTGTAGTTTTGGCCATTTTTATTATTTTTAAAGATCAAACTGATTTGTTCGATAGAAACGAATCTTTAAGGGTCGAATTGCTTCCAAAGGAAACTAGGTAGCATGCTAAGGGAAGAACTGGAAAGATTTTGATGTGAAATAAGTTTGACTAATCAAGTACAGTATTTACTTATTTTAAAATTCAAATTCAAATAGTCTCAAAAAAGCAACTCATAATTTTGAATTCCTATCGAGGCATGCCGCTTGGCGTTCCTAATATTATATCCCTATTCCAGATGCAATGGTAAAGGTTTCGAGTCCTAATTCGATCGTATGGGGAAGATAGCTTTCCGAATCGATTATTATCGATTAAATTTTCAGCACGTTTATATATCGTACGCTCACACAACAACTCCGATCACTACGAAATTTGAAATCCGATAATAATACAATATTACAGATCCAATGGAACTAGTTTCGTCGAATTCCGGGACTGTGCCCCGGAAGGCTATTTTTAAATTCAATTTAAACTACATAGAATTTTAAAATGGAACAAATCACTGTTAAATTCAATTTTAAAATTTTTCTTATCCTCAGCACTATCAATATAAATTTTACAAGCCTTCAATTTATTTTTAAGAGGCTTAAAACTCCAGGTTCCCAACTTCAAATCATTTAATTCAATAATTTAATTATCAAATAAATAGTGATATTTGAATTCAAGTTAAAATTAACTTTTAAATATTTAAAATTAATTAAATATTCCAATTTCAAATGCTTAAAAATTCCGGGTCGTCACACACACACATATATATATACTCGATCTACGGTATATTGTTTATATATATATATTGTTTATATATGTGTGTATATATATATCTATTTATAAAGTAAATCTATAATATAACACAGTACCCATAGTTATATTTCTGTAGCCTCTTTGTTGCCTCATATATATATATATATATATATATATATATATATATATAGTAGTGTTGTATAGTATTTTGTCATATGTTAAAGGATATAAAATATAATATGTTTTAAAGCTCTGTTATGTTGACATGTTCCATAAGTATATAGATTATACATATATGTTAGTGCGTATGTATAGTATGGTTATTTCATACGTTGGCATTATAGAGTTTGAACATAACGTGTATATGTACGTTGCACTTTAAGATATATACGCATATTTTTTCCAAATTCTTTTGTCGTATATATTTTACATTTAGTTTACATGTTAGCTTTTAATATTTATAGTAGTAGATATTCTATGCATAAAGGAAGTATATATAAGTTCTGAAAAAGGGTTAGTTTATACAAATTTTATAAATTAATTTTATGTAAAAATGTGTACTTAAACTTCTGTTTTCTAACAATTTTACTAATAATATATATATGATTTTTTTTGTTACTTAGTTACTATGTAAGTTGACAGAGTTTTAGATTTGGAAGATAAGCATGTGTATGTGATTTTGAAATTTTATGTTTTGAATTGATCTAGAAGTAAAAGGCATATATATAAGTTCATAAGATTTGTTTACAATTAGATATATAAAGTTGGATTTTAGAATATATTATATATGTCTTATATTGGTACTTTGATTTCAAAATGCTTACAGATTTTACATTATATTATATATATGTATTTCGAATTTCAGAGATATAGATTTTGATTTTTCATATGTATATGTTTTAAAAGTTATATTGATTGTCAAGTATCGGTAGATTTTGTTTAAACGGGTGTCTTATTTTAAGTGTTTGTTTTGAAGAAAGTAACAAAATAATAATATAATTTACTCTTCATTCTGTTATATTAAGATGGTTCTGATTCGTTTATCAATTCCTCTTCTATCAACTTTGATCTCCAAATTTGTGCCAATCTTGATTTTCTTTGGAATTCGAGCTTGGATTCGTAGCTCATTTCTTTGTCAAACCTATCTAGCCTTGAAAGGTGAGCAATCACTCACGCTTAACGTTCTTATATTTATTAAATTTAATTTCATTTGAAACGACAATTGAAATATGCTGCTGTTAGTTATTTACATTGCTATATATATGCTATTTGTTCACCTGTGACATCTGACACCATTATCTCTTATTTATATTGATGATATATGCCTATTATATTTTTATCATATATGTTATACTCTGAAAGTTCCATGTTAGTATAGAATTCCTTATGGGTTGAAATGATACAAACCCAAACGATGTGTAGAATAGGTGAAAATCATTATGGCTTAAAATGATAACCCCAAGCGATTTTCATTGAATAGAATTCGGGATTGCCGGTTGAAATGATATATACCCGTATATATTTAAATTGCGGATTGAAATGATAAATATCCGTATCACTTGACCCCAGGATAGAAAATTATATACATACACCATTGGTCTATATATATATATATATATATATATATATATATATATATATATATATATATATATATATATATATTTTGAAAAGATTTCTAAATTTTAAAGAGATATATGGTTTTATATAAATATAGATTTTAGATATTATATAAATGTTATTTTATATATAGTTAAATTCTTGATTTTTAAGCTATGTATAAATTAGTTTTAATATAAAATAAGTTAGATAATAAAGTTTGATTTGATTATATTATATTATGGTTAAGTATTTATTAAAATTTATATTTTAAAAATAAAATTTATAATGATATTTATAAAGTAAGGTTGGAAAGGTAAATAGATACTGATTTAAAATTTATGTGTTAAGGATTTTATTTGATTAAATCATTTAGAAACTTATTGACGTTAAGATTTTTAAAGGGTATGGTTTTATAAATTGAACAAATTTGAAATGATAAATGAATATTTAAGTTTAAATAAATTGAAAGGAATATTTAGTTTATTTGAAATTCGAGGTTTTATTTAAATGATATTGGATTTATGAAGTGAATATTTCAAATTTCAAAACTAAATAATAGCAAAGTAATATATATATATATATATATATATATATATATATATATGAAATTATCGAATTTGGTTTTGAAAATGTTGAATACTTAAAGCTTTGAAATATATTGAAATTGAAATGGTTTATTTTGTGGTTCAAATCTATTTTTGAAATCGATATAATTTGGAATGGTTTATTGAGAAACTGAATTGAATGGAAATGGATGAATTGAGATTGAATTAAATTTTAATTTTGAAATTCGAGTTGATTTGAATCGATTTGTGAAATTTAAGGAAGCTATTTTATTATATAAAGTATTTTGACTTATGTCTAAAACTATTTATATGTTTACTTTATAAATTATTTTAATATAAACTATTTTAACTTGTAAACTATTTTTAATATAAAACTATTTTATTATACTAATTATTTTGTTATAAACTATTTTAACCTTTAACTACATTATATAAACTATTCTATTTTATAAACTATTTTATTGTATACACTAATACCTAAACTGGTTAAGTAGAAAGTGTTATGATTTCAAAATGTTACGGTTTTCCAAAGTATTATAATTTTAAAGTGATGATTTCAAAGTATTATGATTTCAAAGTGCTATGATTTCAAAGTGTTATGATTTCAAAATGTTATGATTTCCAAAGTGTTATGATTTTCAAATGTTATGGTTCTCCAAAGTATTATGATTTCAGAGTATTTTGGTTTCGAAAGTGTTATAACTTTGAAAGTACTATGATTTTGGAAGTGAATATTTTTTAAATGGAAGTGATATCGTATTGATTTGTTTTTTGAAATGGAAATGATATTTTGGTTTTGAACTATAAACTATTTTGAAATGACAGTGGTGTTATAATAACGATTGGTTATTAAAGAGACCGGGATCGGATATTGTCATACTCTCTGCCAATACCGAAAACCACTTTAACAACTGCGTACGCGATGGATGTTCCAGAATGAAGTAGGATGGTGGCGACATCCTATATGAGGTACATACGTGGACCCGAGTCCCATGAGTTGGCATAAGGTTGCTAAAATAGGAGCAATTGACGGGCCAAGTGAGGTAGCTCCTCCGTTAGGACACACTCCTTCAATACTATATTCTGACTTTGTGATTGATTTGGTGGCCATTCTTGTTTTTGATTTGGGAGTGTGGCTCGAGGTGGGGGTAGTGGCTGCTATGCGTTGCCACTAGCTCGGAAGTGATATTGGTATATCTTCCCTGGCATTGCCTAGTTGTGCCGTGTCACCTACCTTAGCGAGACCACTACGAGTTTTTTTTGCACCATACCTATGGAGTTCCCTTTGATAAGCCCAGTTTACGGGAAGTTGCGGTACTATATAAACTATAGGAATATATAAAATGTGTTAATGAGGATATGGTTAATGCCTTAATGCTATTTTAATAGTTTACTTCACTTTAGAGATTATTATAATAACGTATATTACAATATAGTAGATAGTTTCACGGATCCTCAGAGGATGGTTATCCCAAACATCCTTTGACTTACTTGTATTTCAATGGTTATTTCACTTGAGTTAGATTTATTGATTTAAGAATGTTAATCCTAACTTGAGTGTTTTGTGTTTTTATTTACGCTTGGGTTAGACTGAGTGTACCAGTATTCGAGACTCACCGTTGGAGTTGGAGCTTCGCTTGGAGATCTATCCATCGATTCTGCTTTCGCTTATTCAGTTGATTCCACTGATGTGTTCAGATTTTGTATTTGACTATTGTATTTAGACATCAATGTATTCGAGAACTCTGTTGTATCTTATTTAACTCTGTTATCTATATATATAGTAGCTTCATGAACTATTATTCTTTTGTTTCCGCTGCTTTATTGTTATATTACTCGATGTCTGTGATTCTGTAATTATTTATTTACTGTATATGCTAAATTTATCCAAATATAAATTAACAATCTGATAATTTGAGCAACTCAAGTCCAACATGTGCGGATGGAGTGGTTAAAAATACCATGATGTTACATGTGGTATCAAAGCTACGGTTTTCGGCAAAATTCGGCATATAGAGTAGCTTTAATTACAGAATCACCTTCGTTCGAGCTTGATTTTTCCCTTTTGACTCGGTTTCCTTTGAATTTTTGGAACTTCCCATTTTCTTTGAAATCGATTCTTATTTCTCCCTATTCATGTTCTGGGGTATCCCATAACTCCACTTTGAATGATCTCTATAATGGATCGGTGGTTCTGCCAATCCTAGAATGAGTTGTAAAAGGGTGAAACTCCTTTACAATTAGCAGCGATTCACCGAATATTTATGTATCCTCGATTTACGATGCTATCTATCTCCTGCTTTGCCCGAATTCTATCTATTGTGATCAAATGCCGATTTGCCTCAGAATTCTGCATCAATCTTAATTTTGAAGTCATGGTTGACCCGGTTAAAGTCGCCCGCGATCAATACCAGCATATCCATCTTTCTCTTTTGTTATTTAACCTTCTCATCTTCGTCTCGAACCTATCTTCGAATTTGAATTCTTAACCCTTGTAGTTGAATCTCTAACTTTGTTTTGAAATCCATTCTAGAATTATCGAGTGAGGGAGTGTATTTGTAATTAATATTTAAAATGTTTTATATGTTGTGTTGTTTGAGTTGTTGTGTTGATTTGGATTTTCAATCGATTCATCTGATCAATGCTATCGATAGAAATTCCAAAACACTTGAACAGAGCAAACCGACACAATGTTGATTTAAAAATTTGATAAATGGAATAAATTTTGTATGATTATATTATATATAAGTATAAATTTTTTTGATATTAAAAATTAAATGAATTGGTTAACAAAATAGATAATATTTGATTTTCATTTATTATTCTGTAAACCATTGACTATTGCCACAGTATAAATAAATGAAAAAAATATGGTTTATAAATTGATTTAGAATTTGAAGTGAATTTAAATTGAGAATTTGAGAACTAAATTTTCGATGATTTAAAACTTTGGTTTTAGAGTTAAAAAATGTATATTATTTAAAGTAATTTCGAATATAAATCATTTCCAAAGAATTTTAAATGTTTAAATCGGTGCTCTCCTCTTTTGTCGCTGGAAAATAATTTTGATGATGGCGGCCGCATCATCAACATTCATTTTCGAGTTTCAGAGTGGAGAGACCATCATGTAGCTTTGCTACACTTTGTTTTGGAAAATGAAATTGCTTTGAATTATTCAAATATGACTTGATATATATAATTTATATAGATATATGATTATAAACTTTGCTTCATATATATTATGTGTGTGTATATATATATATATCTAAATGGTTTGAAGTGAATCGAAAATTTAAATTATTAAATTTATGTTAAAGGATGATTCTAATTATAAATAAATCCAACTTTTTTGAATAAACATTTTAACTTGAAATAATTGAATTGGGAAAATTTCACTTTTATGAACCCAATAACATTCCAATATAACTTATCTAAATCATTCAAAAGTTGAATATGTAATTGAATAATATACAATGTAAAATGATGTTAAAAGAAATTATAAATAAATTTGAGTGGTTGTAATAAATGTTATACATTAAATTTTAATTATAAAATGTTAATAGAGATAAATAGAAAAATAAGTTGATTAAATAAAAATGAGACAAATTAAATATATTTTTCTTTGAAAGGAACCTTTTTGTATCAAATATTAATAAATTGAAATTAAATCAACTGAAATAAAATACCTTGAATTTAAAATCAATTATTGAATATTAATTTGCTTAAATTGAAATTTATATAGTTTTAAATTGATTGTTTTATTTTTCTTTTCAATCTGTGCTTCTTTCTTGTTGTTTCTATTCTCCTACCTCCTTCTTTTTCGGGGATGAAAAGTTTTGAGTGGCGAAGAGTGCAACGACCCGTAAATTTTATTGATTTTTATAAGATAATTAATTGAATTTTTGTGAAATTTTAAAATATTGAATTTGGAATAAAAATTTAATATTTGGAATACATCTACTTAAATATAGCAAATGGTAAGTTTTCATCTGATAATATGAGAGTTTATTTTCTTGTGTAATTTTATTTGAATTCAAATCAGTTAATAATTGATGATAATAAAATATTTTCCAAAGCTGAATATTTTTATACAGTAAATTCATCTTCTGAGTGAGACGTCATATTTCGTTTCGTCAAATTTGGACATCTATTGCTCTGTTTATCTTATTTCTGACATTTTAGCAGCATTTCCAGTACTGATTATTGGCTTTTGATAGGATATCGTATCGCTGATGTTTGTATACCATTTTGATCGTCTCATCATGCTGATCTCCGCAATATATTAATTTATATATTTCGGGGTCTGGTACACTACGAAATCCATAAAACGATTTTTGTATTGGTAACCATTTTCGAACCCTTTGTTTTCTAATGACATTTCATATGCCGTGTGAGCCAATAGTCATTGACTTTTAAAATTCGTAGGAATATTTATTAAAATTTATTTTTCTCACTGGTAAAAATTTATAATAGGTATTCATATCGGTCCATTTTTCTAAATACCATTCAATTCATTTTTTTCTGAAAAAAAGTATACTTGCTGCTTTCTTTCTATTCCCTCTACTCCATATCAACACTTCATAGTACGCCTGATCGCTCCACCCTTAAATCCAACGAAGCACCTCAACTTAAACGATAAATCTCCTATACAGCCTTAAGCGAGCTTCAACATCGTTCACTGCTCCTCCCTGACAATCTCCCTTCGGCTATGCAAGCTTTCACCTCCGCCCTTCACCCTCACTAGCGGACCCACAACGGCGGCCAAGCCCTTCGGCATTCCATTCCGCAGCCGCCGTTTCAATGCCGATACTCCCCTTCTCCTCTGTGTTTTGATGTAAGTGAGTATATATTTATATATATACATTGGTATATATATAATGGTTGTAAAGTTTACATATATATGAGCGTTAAAATATTTATATATATATATGGTTTAGATAATCTTATATATTAGTGTACTAAGTTATATTATGTTCTATTTGCATTATATATGTGTAAGTATACTAGTTTATGTATTTGAGACGTTGTTTATATATATATAAAATTATAATAATTTTTTATAGCACATTTATATATATAAAGGGTATAACATTTATAACTTTTGTCTATATATGATCTGTAAGTTATATATACAAGTGTATACCTGAGTTGGTTTTGAAAGTATGTGTGTGTGTGTGTGTATTCTGCTGTATATTGTTTATGTAACGTTTGCGATTTTTCGTTGCCGAAAAACCGAAATGTTAGGGTTAAAGAAAAAGAAAACGTTAGAAGAAGAGGGAAAAAGATAGAAAATAAAGAGAAAAGAACGGAACAATATCAGAATCTCACAATTCGCAGCGGAACAACATATAATAAATAAATGAATAATCTTTAAACAAAGAACTATATTGTCATACACTCTGATGATATGATGTAATGTAATGTATAAAATGTAATAACTGATAGTTCTTTGTTTAAAGATTATTCATTTATTATTATATGTTGTTCCGCTGCGATTGTGAGATTCTGATGTTGTTCTGTTATTTCTTCTGTTCTGTTCTATCTTTTTCTATCTTCTTCTACTTCTTTCTTTTTCTTAAACCATAACATTTCAGGTTTCCGGCCTTCGATTTCTCGGCAGTCGATAAAGTGAGTATCGATGTTGAATTTTCGAAAGTCGAAAATTTCCGGGGCGTTACAGTTTACACATATTGTTTATCTATATATATATATATTTATAAAGTAAATCTATAATATAACACAATACCCATAGTTATTTTTCTGTAGCCTCTTTCTTGCCTCATATATATATAGTAGTGTTGTATAGAATTTTGTAATATGTTAAAGGGAATTTAAAGCTTTGTTATGTTGACATGTTCCGTAAGTATATAGATTATACATATATGTTAGTGTGTATGTATTATATAGGTATTTCATACGTTGGCAATCTAGAGTTCGAACGTAACGTGTATATGTACATTGCACTTTAATATATATATAAGCCGTATATTTTCCAATCTCTTTTGTCGTATATATTTTACATAAAGTTTACATGTTAGTTTTTAATAGTAATAAAGTAGTAGATATTGTAACGTCCCGCCTTTTCGTACGCTTTAAATCGACACATGTGCCAATTCAAACCATACGGAAGGGCGGATTGTAATGGGGTAAATAAGAAAAACGAGAAAGAAGTAAAACAAAACAGAATCTCACAGCGGAAGGATAAAATATAATAATCAAATATACAGTTTATGAAGCTGTTTACAAAATGTTTAATTTTTCTTTATACAATAAATATCAGAGTTCACATATCAATAAATATCAATGCAGTGGAATACAGTGTGTAGTGGAACCATATAATATATAATGATGATGATGATAAATCCTCGTCTTCGTCCTCCAGAAACAAAGTCTTCGATCCTGAAACGCACGGACTGAACCGAGCGAATTGAAAAGACAAAACACTCGAGTCAGAACTAAAAGGTCTTATGTAAGTTAAATCAACAGGAATAAATATGAGTGCAGTAACTTAAAAGATGCTCGGGATTCACATCTCCTAAGGATCTGTTAAACTATTTACTATGAAGTAATATTTCGCTATTATAATAGTGTCTAATAGTAAAATAACTTACTTTTAAATAGAGTTAAGGAGTTACCCAATCTCCCCCTTAACACAATAATAGTCCCAGTAGCCATCCAGTATCAGTGCATCTCCAGATCGGGAGACTACCCTAAATACTCCACAGGCTACGGGAGAAAACCAAACTCGTACAAGGCGCGATAGGGTAGGTGACACGGCACAACTAGGCAATGCTAGGGTAGATACACCAATTACGCATCTGGGCTGGTGGTAACGTGTAGCCTTAGCTACCGCCCACCTCGAGCCACACCCCCAAAAAGAAAATCAAAAGTGGCCACTGAATCAATCCAAAAGTCAAAGTATAAAATCGAAGGAATGTGTCCGATCAAAGGTGCTACCTCAATTGGCCCGAGAATCGCTCCTGTTTTAGCCACCTTATGCCAACTCACGGGAGTCGGGTCCATGTATTTCCCTCAAAGGAAACGCCGCCACCATCCTACTTCATTCTGGAATCTCCACCGCGTACACGGTTGTTAAAGTGGTTTTCGGAGTAGGCAGAGAGTATGACAATTTCCGATTCTGGTCTCTTCAACAACCAATCGTTATTATAACACCGCGGTTATTTCAAAATAATTTATACTTTAAAACCAGAATATAATATCCCTTTCAAAACCATATAAATACGATATCATTTATATTTTTAAACCCCAAATCAATATGATATCATTTTTATTGAGAAATATCCCTTTTCCTAAAATCATAATATTTTCAAATATATATATATATCTAAAACCCCATAGTTTTGAAACAAAATTTCTAATACTTAAATGGTTTAAGTATTATACCGCTTTGCATAACAAAATAGCTTTTTTTTTAAATTTCACAAATAAATTCAAAATATAGGTTTAAATTCCCAAAAAAACCATTTCAATTTCCATATATTTCAAAACTTAAATTATTCCACCATTTCAAAACTTATTCCTTGAAAATTTCATATATATCAAATTCAATTACTATTATTTAGATTTGAAATGTTTTCTAAATAAATCAAATATCATTTAAGTAAAACCTTTAAACTTCAATTAACAGGATATTCTCTCAATTAAATTAACTTGATGATATTCATTTAAATCGACTTGATATTCATTTAAGTCCTCTAAACCAAAATCAAGTTATAAAGATCATACCTTTTTAAAACCCCAAATTAATTAAAATTTCAAATAAATTTTATTCGAGGATAATTGTTAAATACCTTATTTCAAAACAAATTCATATTTATCTTCCAACATTTATTTTATTTAAGACATTATAAACTCCATCAATAAACTTAAATAAATACTTAACCGTATTATATCTAAATAAAATTGAACTTTTATTTTTAAACTTCCTTTATTCTTTAAACCAAATTTGTACATAGGTTAACTATATATAAACATAATATTTAAAATATCAAAAATCAATACTCATTAAATCATATTCTTTCCAAAGCTATAGAAAATCATTTCAAAAATAAATTATATATATACACACAGCGGCGCTTGTATAAAATTTTCTATCCTATGATCAAGTGATACGGATATTTATCATTTTCAATCTGTAATTTAAAAAAATTACGGTTATATATCATTTCAAACCGCAATCCCGAATGAAAATGAAAATGCATAATAACTTGCAGTTTATAACAATATAAGTACAGCATCCATTCATCCAATATCAACCATCAACCATTTATCACAATCATCATCCAAATTCAAACAATACATCAATATATAACAGGTGGTAATAACAGGTATGAACTATCAGTTTATATTCAAAAATAAATTATAACTGTTTAACTGGCAGTTTATATGCAATAAAATAAATAAAAATCTAACTGGCAGTTAATATGCAATAAAATAAATAACAATTTAACTGGCAGTTAATATGCAATAATGAATTAAATAACAGGAAATTAAATAAATGCAAATTAACCGAGATAAAGATGAAATATATGCCAAACAGCTATAATTAAATTTCAAATCACATCATAAATGAATTTAACAAACATAAGAAATCTTAGAAATTGTGAGTGGGTTAAAACACTCACCTTTTGAATTTAAATCGAATTTAAATCCGATTTGAACCCAAAAATTGAACATTCTCCAAATCCATCCAAACCAGTGCCAAAATCTTCGGAATTCAGATACGAACTTAGCAGAGAAAACCGCGCGTGAAACGGAGTTCGTATGTAAAAGTTATAGCGATTTAACTGTTTAAAAACAAATTTAATTAAAATAAAACTTACCCAAAAACAAAACCAATGCCACGTCATACGGTTACTGTGCACATCTTCTTCCAACCAACACGAATACGAAGCAAGAACGCACAAAACTCACTGCTTCGAACACAGAACGCGCCGCCGTAACCCTCGCTCGCGATCGCCACTGGGCCCACCGCGGCCACACTCCATCGCCAGAACGACGTGCCCCCCTTCTCAGTCAGTGCTGGGCACCCAAAACGTTCGATCCACGTGCAAAACTCAGCCGGCTGCCACCAATAAACTCAAACCCTAATCAAATTTCGTGCACGATCCAACCGTCGAATCACCAATTAACTTGCATGGATGAGCTCCGCTCGAGAATCTCTACAAAACCCATAAGGGAATTTCCGATCCGACGAAGTTCGTCGTCGAGCAATGAACGGCCGAAACTTCCTTGATTTTTACCGTTCAGATGATGAACCAAAACGAAAAACGAACCCCACCAGTGAATTACGCTAGTTGAGAGCTTCAACGTATATCTCTTCCAGATTTTTCTGAGGACTTTGAAATTCTTGCTTTGGATTTGATTTGCAATTGGATCTGGAAATATAGACTTTAGTCTGTCATTGAGGAAGAGGAGGAATAGAATGAATTTGCGTACAGACAAATGAGAATTAGGGAGGCTAGAGTTTACAGCAGGATATTTATAGAGAAAAGTTGAAATAGGATGGATCGGATAAGATAGATGTACGCGCTAATGACAAAGTGGACCAAAAAGCCCGTTCCGCCTCCGGAACGAAATTGAGTCAACCCATATATCAAAATCAGTGTTTTAAAATATTTTATACGCAATGGAAAAGGTTTCAGGTTCAAATTGCATCCTATGAAGAAGTTATGCTAAAATCAATATTTTTCAAATTGATTCCAATTGATTTCAATTAATCGATTTCAAGGCGTTTCGAGTCCGTACGATCAAACGACATGTCCGATCGATACGAAACTTGAAATCCTACAATAATTCACCGTTACGGATCCGATGAAACTTGTTTCGTCGAAATCCGAATCAGTGGCCAAAATAGCTATTTTTATACCTTTTAAATAAACTAATAATTAATTAATTAAACTCATTTTTATTTAAATTTCATAATTTACAATTTTTTTTATCACATTTATATTTCTCGATCATTTAAAATGTTTTAAACAAATTTAATTGTCAATTTAGAGGTGGATAATTTATAAATTTCAATATTAACCTCAATTTCATACAATTAAAATTATAAATAAAATTTTCAAAATTTCCATCCTTTTTAATTCCACAACTTGTTAAATTCTGAAAATCATTATCATTATTTCCAAATATTACCTTGATTTAACGTTAATGTAACATTTTATTAGATTTGTTGCAATTGATTCCAATTCAATCCCTATTTCTTAATATACTCTAATTTCATAACTTCTAAACATTTTATTTCCTTTCCCATAAATGTAACATCTATTTTATTAATACTTATTTCCCATCCCATCAACAAATTAACAGGTAACTTTTAATAATTGTTTTCAAGCCAAATGTTACACTGAAGTTTATGTTGTACTCTACTAATTATCATATTATGAAGAAAATTTTCATTATTCCCCACTATTACCTTAATTTATATTAACGTAACATTTAATTGACTCTTCATTCAATCATTAAACCTATTAGCATTAAATAGATGAAACTAACATTTGATTCATATTCTATTACGTAGACATCTTCAAATTTTATCTAAGTTTATATTTATATAATATTTAAATATTTAATTTCATTTTTATTTCAATTAAATTCAATTACCTTAAATTTACATTCAAATAAATAAATCTTGATTTCCATTCTTATTATTCAGCAATCATTATACTATAACATATTTAACATTTGTTTGCATTTCATTACACTGATACTTCCAGTTGCACCTTTATTCGTATTAAATATTTTATTCCCGCTTATTGTGTAATAACTACTATAATCCAATCATATTTAAATTTGTCAATTTAACCCATAAATTAAGATTTTACATCCAATATCTTAATTTATCTTGGTTCCATCCTTTATTACATCAATTGATACTTAAATTTGACTAACGTTAAATTAAGATTAATTGTAACCGATTCTCAAAATTTGTTTAACCCATTTAATAAACAAGCAATCTACATAAATTGCAACTTATGTGCTTTTAATTGCATTTATCAGTTCGTTACTTATCAATCCAGATTATAATTCCATATATATACGCTAATTTTATTTCGTTACATTAATTACTATTAAATGTTCTCAAAATTTATTTACTTTGTTTTAAACTTTCTTTACATAAATTCCTAACCTATAAATAAATCTATGTTTCTATTTTATTTACATTTATTAAAAATTCATTTCAAATTCAACTAACAATAGGTAACATACAATTTAGCATTACTGTTACCCTTTAATCATATACATAAGCTTTTACTACATACAAATCAATGTTGCCATTTATTTTCATACTACTGATTTTCATTCACACTTCCGTTATGTTATTAATTACCATTAAAGTAACGTTTATTATCTACAACAAACATTGAAATTACTTACCTACATTGATTGTAATTTTTTTCCATTTATTGCATATTACTTCCAGATAATATACATTGAATTCGTTAAATTATCACTAATTATATCATTGCATTAGTTAATACAATATTCCCATTTATCTTTCTTATATTCAATTTCTTAGCCTATAACAATTTCCATTACTCAATTAATCGTAGTTTCATTTCAATTGTTAATACTTATCTTTAATTCAAATGTTGCATTTCATTTATATTTTTTTTCTTTCTTTCATTTATTTCAATATAAAATATAAAAAATTATTTCTTCCTAAATTTAATTACAAAATCTTAATTAAATTAAGCAATAAATTTCTTAAAATTTATGAGTCGTTACAGATATTCTGTGCGTAAAGGAAGTATATATAAGTTCTGAAAAAGGTTAGTTTATACAAATTTTATAAATATATTATATGTAAAAATGTGTACTTATACTATGCTTTTTTGTTATAGTATTAATAATAATATATATATGATTTTTTTGTTACTTAGTTACTATGTAGGTTGACAGAGTTTTGGATTTGGAAGATAAGCATGTATATGTGGTTTTGAAATTTTATGTTTTGAATGGATCTAAAAGCAAAAGACATATATATGAGTTCATAAGTTTTGTTTACAGTTAGATATATAAAGTTGGATTTTAAAATATATTATATATGCCTTATATTGGTACTTTGATTTCAAAATGCTTACAGATTTTACATTATATTATATATATGTATTTCGAATTTTAGAGATATAGATTTTGATTTCTCATATGTATATGTTTTAAAAGTTATATTGATTGTCAAGTATCCTTAGATTTTTGTTTAAATGGGTGTCTTAATTTAATAGTTTTTGAAAGAAAGTAACAAAATAATAATATAATTTACTCTTCGTTTCTATTATATTAAGATGGTTTTGATTCGTTTATCAATTCCTCTTTTATCATCTTTGATCATCAAATTCATGCCAATCTTGATTTGCGTTGGAATTCGTACTTGGATTCATAGCTCATTTCTTTGTCAAACCTATCTAGCCTCGAAAGGTGAGCAATCACTCACAATTAACGTTCTTATGTTTATTAAATTTGATTTCAATAGAAACGACAATTGAAATATTATGTTATTAGTTATTTACATTGCTATATATATGCTATCTGTTCACCGGTGATATCTGACACCATTATCTGTTATTTATTTTGATGATATATGCCTGTTATATTATTATCATATCTATTATCACTCTACAAGTTCCATATTAGTATAGAATTTCCTATGGGTTGAAATGATACATACCCGAATGATATGTAGAATAGGAGAAAATTTTTATGGGTTAAAATGGTAAACCCAAGCGATTTTCATTGAATAGAACTTGAGACCGCAGGTTGAAATGATATATAACGTATATATTTAAATTGCGGATTGAATTTTATAAATATCCATATCACTTGACCCTAGGATAGAAAATTATATATAGACACCGTTGGTCTATATATATATTTTGAAATGACTTATAAGTTTTAAAGAGATATATATGGTTTTATATAATTATTGATTTTAGATATTATATAAATGTTATTTTATATATATTTAAATTCTTGATTTCTAAGCTATGTATAAATTTGTTAGTGTAAAATAAGTTTAATAATAAAGTTTGATTTAATTATAATATATTATGGTTATGTATTTATTAAAAAAAATTTTAAAAATACATTTTATAATGATATTTATAAAGTAAGGTTGGAAAGGTAAATAGATTTTGATTTAAAATTTATATGTTAAGGATTTTATTTGATTAAATCAATTTGAAACTTATTGAGGTTGAGATTTTTTAAAGGATATGATTTTATAAATTGAAAAAAAATGAAATTATAAATGAATATTTAAGTTTAAATAAATTGGAAGGAATATTTATTTATTTCAAATTCGGAGTTTTATTTAATGATATTGGATTTACGAAGTAAATATTTCAAATTTCAAAACTAAAATAATAGTAAAGTTAATTTGATATATATATATATATGAAATAATCAAATTTAGTTTTGAAAATGTTGAATACTTAATGCTTTGAAATATATTGAAATTGAAATGGTTTATTTTGTGGTTCAAATCTGTTTTTGAAATCGATATAATTTGGAATGGTTTATTGAGAAACTGAATTGAATTGAAATGATGAATCGAGATTGAATTAAATTTTAATTTTGTTGTTCGAGTTGATTTGAATCGATTTGTGAAATTTGAGGAATATATTTTATTATATAAAGTATTTTTAAATTATATCTAAAACTATTTATATATTTACTTTATAATTATTTTAATATAAACTATTTTAACTTATAAACTATTTTTAATATAAAACTATTTTATTATAAACTATTTTAACCTATAACTACTTTATATAAACTATTTTATTTTATAAACTATTTTATTGTATAAACTATTTTATTGTATAAACTATTTTAATGTCTAAACCGGTTAGGTGGGAAGTGTTATGATTTCAAAATGTTATGGTTTTCCAAAGTATTATGACATTAAAGTGCTATGATTTCAAAGTGTTATGATTTCCAAAGCGTTATGATTTCAAAATGTTATGGTTTCCAAAATAATATGATTTTAAAGTGTTTTGGTTTTGAAAGTGTTATAACATTGAAAGTGCTATGATTTTCGAAGTGAATATTTTTGAAATGGAAATGATATTTTTGGTTTTGAAGTATAAACTATTTTGAAATGACCGTGGTGTTATAATAACGATTGGTTGTTAGAGAGACTGAGATCTGATATTGTCATACTCTCTGTCAATAGCGAAAATCACTTTAACAACTATGTACACGGTGGAGTTTCTATAATGAAGTAGGATGGTGGCGACGATCCTATATGAGGTATATAAGTGGATCCGACTCCCTTGAGTTGGCATAAGGTGGCTAAAACAGGAGCAATTGACAGGCCAAGTGAGGTAGCTCCTCCGATCGCACACGCTCCTTCGATACTATATTCTGACTTTGTGATTGATTTGGTGGCCACTCTTTATTTTTAATTTGGAAATGTGGCTCGAGGTGGGCGGTATTGGCTGCTATGCGTACCACCAGCCCGGAAGTGTAATTGGCACATCTACTCTGGCATTGCCTAGTTGTGCCATGTCGCCTACCTTAGTGAGACCACTGTGAGTTTGTTTTGTACCATACCTATGGAGTGCCCTCAAATAAGCCTAGTTTTCGAGAAGTTACGGTACTGTATAGACTATGGGAATATATAAAATGTGTTAAAGGGGATATGGGTAACACCTTAATATTATTTTAATAGTTTACTTTACTTTAAACATTATTATAATACACTATATTACTATATAGTGGGTAGTTTAACGGATTCTTAGAGGATGATTATCCCAAATATCCTTTGAGTTACTTGTATTTCAATGGTTATTTCACTTGAGTTAGATTTTTTGATATAAGAATGTTAATCTTGACTCAAGTGTTTGTGTTTTGCTTTACGCTAGGGTCAGACTAAGTGCACCACTATTCGAGACTCACCTTTGTAGTTAGTGCTTCGCTTGGAGATCCATCTATCGATTCTGCTTTCAATTATTCAGTTGATTCCAGTGATATATTCATATTTTGTATTTGACTATTGTATTGAGACATCTATGTATAGAGATCTCTATTGTATCTTATTTAACTCTATTATATATTTAGTAGCTTCATGAACTACTATTCTTTTGTTTCCGCTGCATTATTTTTATATTACTCCGTGTCTGTGATTCTATGATTATTTATTTACTCTTATATGCTGAGTTTTTCCAAATATAAATTAACGATATGATATTTTTAGAAATTCAAGTTCGACATGTATAGATGCGAATGGTTGAAAATACTAGGATGTTACAACGTATTTGAAAGAAAAAAAGTCTTTTGATAATACTATATAATTATAGTTATGAAAATATTGGAATTCACTTTTGTAAAGAGTGAGATTTAACAGATAATATAAATAAGTAGATAACTTAGAATTAAATTATTGTGTCCTGATTTGTTAGTGATCAGAGTGCGCAGCGGAAAATGAAAATTAGTTTTCCGCTGACGACGATTGTTTGTTTGTTTGATTGAAATGTATGTTGTTTGCATCAGTGAATGTTTGATTGTTTTGAAAATTCTAAATAATTGTTGAATTAGTATTGAGTAGAAATTTTCATCTAAAAATTTATAAGCTACTCGATATTAATCATTAAGCATTACGGTATCTTCATTAGTGTGGTTACCACAAAAGAAATTGAAGGCTTTGTTTTATATAAAATAATTATTGCATGTATGGATGATATTAATTAATAAACAAATTGTAGTAGAAAATTTTAAAGATAATAATTCCTAACAAGTAAGTAATTAATTTTTATAAAAGGGTTAGGGAATTAATTTTATTAATTAGATAATGAATTGATTGTTTTAGCTTGTCCGAAAGATGTTTTAAGAATTCTGGTTGATGCGTGTGATCAGCATTATCGATAGGAATTCCTAAATGTTGATCGAGTCATTTTGACATGATAAATTTTAAGTGAAAATTTAAATAGTCTATTAGAGATTTAATTCTCTATAGAATAAGTGATATGTATAACTTAAGATGTGTAAAACAATACATATTAAGTCTAAAGTTTTCTTGTGCTTATAAATTTTTAGAACTTAATGTTAGTAATACAATTAGATATAAGCATTGAGAATTTATGGTTAATTTATATTAACCATTAAATTTTGTTTGAACCTGAAGTGGGAATTTTTGTCACAAAGCTATATTTAATAGTGGATGTTAGTAATGAAACTATTGGTGAAATTATAGGCATATATTTCTTTGTTTGACAGAGTATCCTAGTTTTGAATTTTGTTTTAATATCATCTTATAGGTAATGATTTGCCACATGTCTGTACACTTTTGTGCAGCCTTTAATTTGATATTGCTTTGTATACATATTTATACATCTATAAGTCTCAATAATTGCAAATATAGCCTGTCAGTTCATTTTTGAACTGTCCTTTTTCTTTGAAGAAAAATAATTATCATTCTATTCTTGTTTGTTGTTTTTCATCCCTGCATACGTTAGAATATAGGCATGAAATTTCCCAAATTGAGAAAGCGTCCTTGCTTTCATTTAATACACTCTGTCCTTTTCATTTAGTTGCTTTGAATTGTTACATATCGAGATAGTATCAAATACAAGCAAACCGGTATGTAGTATGTAGTAGTGTAAATGGTGTAAATGGGCCAAGCCCATATATTCAGTACAATATTTTCTTTAACAGTACTTAGTATATAAGTACAGAAGTCTGTACAACTATATTGTATAGAATTTTCACTTGTACAAATTTCCTCAAGAGAAATAAAGCAATTCATTCATTTCTTCAACATGGTATCAGAGCCAAGAATGCTTAACATCATATGCTCTATCATTGTTTAATCAAAAATCATCTCATCAGAATAAATTTCATCATCTGAGATTTGATTATATAAGTCTAACAACTGTATATAATTCTTTGAAAAGAAAACTCATCATTCAGTATTGTGCCGCGCCAAAAGAAGACAATATCAGAAAAATTTCATCATATACCATCTTCTTGGCTGCATCAATACTGTCAGAGGTATAAAAGATTCTTTCTGCCTAACCTGAATTGCCGTGCCAAGAAGACTATCTGTCAGTGGTTATCATTCAGTTAATCTTCGGCTGTAATTTTTCAAATTCTGGTGAATCTTGCCCTCTAATCATCATCTTTTGCATCAACCTCTTCACTGATGGCTGAAGAGAATGAAAACAGTAGTGGTCAAAGGGGCGGTCAGAGTTATAGATCAAGAGGAAGAGATGGTAGATGGAACAATACTATCAATAATAATAGGACAAGATGTCAAATCTGTGACAAATATGGCCACACAGCAAACAAATGCTATTTCAGATTTGATGCAAACAAATTCTGGTGAATCTTGCCCTCTAATCATCATCTTTTGCATCAACCTCTTCACTGATGGCTGAAGAGAATGAAAACAGTAGTGGTCAAAGGGGTGGTCAGAGTTATAGATCAAGAGGAAGAGGTGGTAGATGGAACAATACTATCAATAATAATAGGACAAGATGTCAAATCTGTGAGAAATATGGCCACACAGCAAACAAATGCTATTCAGATTTGATGCAAACTATACACCTTCTCAACAAAGTACTGTCAATTCAAGACAAAATAATCCTACTGCAAACATGGTGGATGTTCAGCAAGGATGCAAGGAACAACCAGAAAACACAAACAAGCATTTAGCAAAAGCAGAAGACATTCAAGATGATAGTTGGTACCCAGACTCTGGAACAACTAACCATGTTACAAACAATCTCAACAATCTAAACCTTGGAAACACGGAATATAGAGGTAAAAATTTATTATACATGGGTAATGGTAGAGCAACACACATAACACACACTGGAAATGCAAGTATTATAGGTACAAGGCAACTATATCTCAACAATCTTTTAAGAGTGCCAGTTATCACGAAGAACCTGATGAGTGTCTCACAATTTTCTAAAGACAATAATGTATATTTTAAATTTCATCCAAAGTTTTGCTTAGTGAAAGATGCTCTAACTGATGAAATTCTTTTGCAGGGTAGAGAATGTAGGGGATTATACAAATTTGATGTTGCAAAATCAAGAAAATGTGAAAGTATGAATAACTGGTGTAACATGTCTGAAACAAAATTCACTGAAAGCTGTAATAACTATGATGTTTGGCATGCCAGATTAGGTCATCCTAACATGAAAATTGTAAGATATGTACTAAGTAATACTAATAAAATTCATGTTAAGAATATTCCTTCATTTTACACCTGCACCTATTGTCCAATGGGCAAAAGCCATAAACTTGCATTTCCAGATTCAAGCACGGAATATAACAAGCCATTAGAACTTATTGCTACAGATTTATAGGGACAAGCCCCAATATCTTCTGACTATGGCTACAAGTATTATATTTCATTTATTGATGCATTCTCTAGACATGTGTGGATTTATTTTCTAAAAGCAAAATCTGAGGCTTGCAATGCTGTAATACAGTTTATAACAAGTGTTGAAAAACAAATAAATTGTCAAGTAAAAATTATTCAGACTGATGGTGGTAAGGAGTTTCTACCACTTAAGGAATTCTTTCAAAAGAAAGGGATAAATCAGAGGACAACTTGTCCACACACCTCTGAACAAAATGGTCTAATTGAGAGGAAGCACATGCATATTGTAGAGACAGGGCTGACTCTGCTTGCTCAGGCATCTGTACCTCTGAAGTTCTAGCTTGATGCTTTCTCAACAGTTGTATATCTTATCAACAGATTACCAACCAAAGTCCTACAATTCAAAAGTCCAATTGAAACACTGACAAAGATCATGCCAGATTATCAGAGTTTAAGGGTGTTTGGATGCCTGTGCTTCCTCTGTTTGAGACCTTACAATACTCATAATTTGCAGTTCAGGTCTGCCCCCTGCACATTCTTAGGGTATCTAAACAATCAAAAAGGCTACAAATGTCTTGACAATAAAGGTAGAATGTATATATCAAGACATGTAACCTTTAATGAGTTTGAATTTCCTTTTGGCAAGTCAGAAAACAACATCACCAAAAAACTTTACAATCCAAAAATATCCATACCTCTAATACCTGAGATTATCATACCAGTAGAAAGGCAGATGGCCCAGAATGAGAACAACACTATTCAACAGCAGCAAATAACCAGAAATGTCTCAAATCATAACCAGAATGAAGAATCTGAAGACTCACATCAGTCTCCACAACAGGACAGCATTGGTCATGCAGATCACTACCCATTATTGGACGATTCTGAACCATCCAATACTCAGCAGGCAAGCACACTGAAGGATAGAGCTCAACAGATTCTTCCTGCAAACAGTGGTCACCACATGATAACAAGATCAAAAAGTGGTATATTTAAACCAAAAATATACAAAGTAGAGCTATTCAATGAGGAACCCAGTACTTATCATCAAGCATTACAAAATGAGGAGTGGAAGATAGCTATGAAGGAAGAGTATGATGCGCTTATAAGAAACAAAACATGGGATCTTGTTCAATTACCTGAACATAAAAATATCATAGGCTGTAAGTGGACTTACAAAGAAAAATCCTGATGGTACAATTCTAAAGTACAAGGCTTGATTGGTAGCTAAAGGATATTCACAACAAAGTGCTTTTGATTTTACAGAAACCTTTTCACCAGTTGTGAAACCATCTACTATCAGAATTGTATTAACCATAGCGTTGTATAAGAATTGGACCATCAAACAATTAGATGTAAATAATGCCTTTTTAAATGGTGTATTGCAGGAGGAGGTGTACATGGAGCAACCACCAGGATTTAAACAACAGGGAAATGAAAGTTTGGTGTGCAAATTAAACAAAGCAATCTATGGACTCAAGCAGGCACCAAGAGTGTGGTTTGACAAACTGAAGCAAACTCTAGCCAGCCTCAACTACATTTCAGCAAAATCAGACAATTCCCTCTTTATTAAATTTTCTTATACAATTGTTACTTACATACTTATTTATGTTGACGACTTTATAATTACAGGTAACAGTGAGACAGAAATTAACAAAGTCACACAACAACTGAATGAAGAGTTCTCAATCAAAGATTTAGGAGAACTAAACTATTTTCTTGGCATAGAAGTTAAAAGAACATCTGACAACAAACTACATTTGTGTCAAAGAAAGTATATCACAGAAATTTTGATAAAGGAGAAAATGGATAAGGCAAACTCTCTCTCTCAACACCAGTGACTAGCAATTTGCACTTATCAAAAAACAAACGGGAGCCAATTGAAAATGAGAAGCTATACAGAAGTATTGTTGGAGCACTACAATATGCAACAATAACAAGGCCAGATATGTCATTCAGTGTCAACAAAGTTAGTCAATTCATGCAAAACCCACTGGATAATCACTGGAAAGCAGTTAAAAGAATACTGAGATACCTTAAAGGGACCATAAATCAAGGACTTGTTCTACATGCAAGCAACACACTCAATATAAATGGCTATGCAGATGCAGACTGGGCCACTGATAGTGATGATAGAAAGTCAACAACTGGATATTGCATCGTTTTAGAAAAAAAACCCAATATCATGGTGTGCTAAGAAACAACCAACAGTGTCTAGATCTAGTACTGAAGCAGAATACAGAAGTGTGACAAGTGCAACTACAGAAATTATGTGGGTGGAATCACTGTTAAAGGAATTACATATCAAAACTGACTCTATAGCAACCATTTGGTGTGACAATCTCAGCACAATATCACTCACCGCAAATCCTGTATCACATTCCAGAACCAAGCTGTAACGTCCCGCCTTTTCGCATGATTTAAACAGACACACATGTCGATTCAAACCATACGGAAGGGCGGATTGTTATGGGGTAAATAAGAAAAACAGAGAAGAAAAAGAGGAAAAAAAATAGAATCTCACCGCGGAAGGATAAAATATAATAATAAAATATACAGTTTATAAAACTGTTTACAAAACATTTGATTCTTCTTTATACAATTAAATATCAAAGTTCACATACCAATAATATCAATGCAGCGGAATACAATGTAGTGGAATAAAATAGTAGATAGTAATACTACAAATCTTCGTCTTCGTCCTCCAGAGCTAAAGCTTCAAATCCTGAAACACTCGGACTGACCCGAGCGAATTTGAAAAGACAAAACACTCGAGTCAGAACTAAAAGATCTTATGTAAGTTAAATCAACAGAATAAATATGAGTACAATAACTCAAAAGATGTTCGGGATTTACATCTCTTAAGGATCCGTTAAACTATTTACTATGTAGTATATTGCGCTACTATAGTAGTGTCTATTCATAAAGTAAACTTACTTTTAAATAGCGTTAAGGGGTTACCCATATAGCCCTTAACCCAGAATATATTCCCATAGCCTATACAGTACCGTAATCTCCCCCGTACTGGGCGTCGTCAGAGGGCACTCCATAGGTATGGTACAAAACAAAATCGTATAAGGCGCGTTAGGGTAGGTGACACGGCACAACTAGGCAATGCCAGGTTAGATATACCAATTACGCTTCCGGGCCGATGGTAACGCGTAGCCGCAGCTACCGCCCACCTCGAACAAACTCTCCAAAATCAAAGTAAAAGTGGCCACTGAATCAATCCAAAGTCAAAGTATAATATCGAAGAGGAGTGTCTGATCAGAGGAATGACCTCATTAACCCGTCGATCGCTCCTGTTTTAGCCACCTTATGCCAACTCACGGGAGTTGGGTCCACGTATTTACCTTACAGGAAACGTCGCCACCATCCTACTTCATTCTGGAATCTCCACCGCGTACACGGTTAGTCAAAGTGGTTTTCAGTATCGACAGAGAGTATGTCCATATCCGATCCCGGTCTCTTTGCCAACCAATCGTTATTATAACACCGCGGTCATTTTAAAATATTTTATGCTTTAAAACCAGGATAAAATTTCCCATTTCAAAACTAGGAATTTACTATATCATTTTAAAAACCCAAAACAATATGATATCATTTTATCCAAATATAATTCTTTTCCAAAAATCATACTGCTTTAAAATTTATAATATCTGGAAACCAAATATTTGAATTATACTTTCAAAACATAATATTTCGAAATTCATCATTTTAAAACCATAACTTCTAAACTTGAATGGTTTGGATATTCAACGGTATATACAATAAATGTTTTAACTTTGAGGTAACTTTGTAATGAAAAATAATTTCCATGGCTTTACAAATATGTTTCTTTATTTAAAGTCTAAACTAAAATTTAAATATCACTTTCAAGTTCCAAAACCACTTCAATTTCTATATATATATATATCCATTTGGAGTATTAATATTTCAAAACTAAAGTTGGATTTTCTTCTTTCAACAATTAATATTCGATTATTTAGTCTTGAATTTTCATATAAATTCCATAAATAAAACTCCAATTTCTAGCAATTAAATATTTTCTCAAATTTACTTTATACTAGAATTTTCATTTTTAATTCATCTTGGAAAATCCAGTTATAAATATCATACCTTAAAATTTCCAAACTTAAACGTATAAGATAAATTTCCAAATTCCATTTTCTCAATTTTTCATTTTTATTCAACATGTTTATACACAACTTAATTTTCAAAATTTTAACTTCATATGTATATATATCGAAGAATAATATTTTATAAAATATCAAAATCAAATTTTTATAAACCGTATCCCATCCAAACCATAGAAATCACTTTAAATAATTTATATATAGACCACAGTGCCTGTATATAATTTTCTATCTTATGGTCAAGTGATACGGATATTTATCATTTCAATCCGCAATTTAAAAATAAAAATTTGCGGTTGTATATCATTTCAAACCACAATCCCGAATGAAACGAAAAATGCATGATAACTTGCAGTTTAATGATATAAAATAAAACATCCATTCATCAACATCATCCATCATCCAAATCACAATCATCATCCAATAATAATTCAATATCAATATATATCTGATAATATATATCAGGTAATAACTGGCGGTTATATTCAAAATAAATTTAATCAACTATTAAACTAACAGTTTATAATTAGTAATAAATTTTATAACTGTTTACTAGCAGTTCCTATGCAAATAAATAAATTCTAACTGTCACTAAATATGCAATAAATAAAATAAATTAACAGTTAAATTAAATAACGCAATTTAGCAAATATGATGAACAAAACATGCCAAACAGTTATAAATAAATTTCTACTCATATCTAAAATAAATTTAACAAACATAAAAACTTTTAGAAGTTGTGAGTGGGTTAAAACACTCACCTTTGGAATTTAAATCGAATTTAAATCCGAATTAAACCCAAAAATTCGACGGTCTCCAAATCAGTGCAGACCAGAGTCAACAGATCCGAAATTAAATTACGATCCTAACAAAAGAAATCTCACATGAATCGGAGCTCGTACGAAGATATTACAGCGATAAATGGGATAAAAAAATCAAATTTATTTAAAACAAAACTCACACTAAAGAAATGGCCACGTCAGCAGATGACCCTCCCACCTTGCTCACGCTCGTTCGAGCATCAGGGCACACACACGCGTAACCTAGGGTTCAGCCGCCACTGCCTTCGCACAAAACGCTGCCCCTACGCCAACCTCCTCCACGATCTGACATCACCAACCTCTTTCCCTAGCCTAGCTGCCCACCATGGACCCACGCGCGAGCCCATCACACCCCCAGCGGCTCGCGGCCATCTCCCCCTTATCCCCTTTTTTTCGATGAATCTAGGGACCAATAACACGAAGTAGCTGTATGGATCAGCCTGCCTCGGCACTCTCTCTGCAACCATGCCCTCTGATCGTCCCCAAATCGACGATCCACCGTTGAAATCACCGAATATCAAAACGAATGGCCGAGCTTGGTTTGAAATTTCTGGACAAACGATGCCTCGAAACTAAAAACGAATTACACCATGAGATTACGTGTTCCGAGAACTACGACATATATTTTTCTCGAATTTTTCTGGAAATTTTGAAATTTGACTTTTGATTTTGAACTGTAGATAGATCTAGGTTTTGCAACCATTGAGGAAGAGAAAGAGATGAAGACAATGAACGTACAGACAAATGATAGAAGATGGAGGCTAGGGTTTATCACAGCATATATAGACAAAATGTAGTAGGCTAGGTGGGCACGAATTACGAACGTGCTAAACGGTAGTTGGCCCAAAAAGCCCGTTCTAACCCTGGAACGAAATTTATTAAACCCATATATCCAAATAGGTATTTTAAAATATTCTGAACGCGATGGAAAAAGTTTCACGTCCAAATTCGATCGTATGAAAAAGTTATGCTGAAAACAAAATTTCCAAATTGATTTCAAATTGATTTTAATTAAATCGATTTCAAGGCGTTTCGCGTCCGTACGATCAAACGATAGGTCCGACCGATACGAAACTTGAAACCCTACAATAATTCACCGATACGGATCCGATGAAACTGGTTTCGTCGAAATCCGAGTCCGTGGCCAAAATGGCTATTTTTATATTAATTAAATAAATTAAAATAAATTATAAAAATCCAATTTTATATCTAAATTCTAAAATTGGCCAAATTTTATCGCTTATATATTTCATAATCAATTTAAACGACTTAACAAGTTTAGATGTGAATTAAAAGTTGATAAGTCTATAAATTTCAGCGTTAAATTTCTCCACTTTCTTATATTTAGAAATTATAAATTAAATTCTCAAAAACCCATTTATTAGATTTTCAGCTTTTATATTCTCACCTTTTATCCAAAATAAGGATACCACTAACATTGGTTCATGATTTCACATCATTATCCTCAAAGTCCATTTAAATTTCAATAACGAAAAATTTAACCGTTAAATTCCTTTTTATTATGCAATAAATGCAATGGTTGAATTTGATACTCTAATTAAGTTTATAAATCCTGCTTCCTATACTTTAAAACAACCCATGGTCCTATTATAAATAGAATTAGCATAAATTTCGTCTTATAAAATTAACCCTCTTCAATTTCAACAAAATCTACGCTAACTGCACAATTTAAATCAATTAATTGAAATTAAGTCTACATTAAATGTTATAAATTTTAAATTGGAACCTCAATAAATTTGTTTATTGATTTAAAAATCTTTCTATTCAGTAAATAAACATTTTATGGGTATAAATAACATTTGAATTATAATACACTTCATTAGTGCAGGCTTCATTTCTTATAAATTCCCTTTTATTAACTAGAACATATTAACAAAACAAAATAAATAAATTTAGATTTATTTCAATCTATTTCCATTCTTAACTTAATATACTTAATGAATGGTTAACCTAAATAATTGTTACCCTTTTACATTCAAAATCACTTACAACCATTAATAACAAAAATGTTGCCATAGATTTAGATTCAATTAAATAAATTAGATGAATGGGTGAAACTTTGTAATTATCCCAAATGCCAAATATATTTATGCATTAATTACTACTTATTATTATGAATTCATTTATTAATTTACTAGTTGCCTTTGTCATCTTATTTCCTATTTACTACCAAACTTCCTACTTAGTTATAGTTTATCAATATATGCATACCTAGGCAAATCAAGTTCTTGTCCTTCTGTTATTTCAATTAAATCGGGTATGCACAAATAGATTGTTAATTAACTTATTCCTACAAAATTTATTTACATACATTCAGTTCCAAATTTTATAGAATTAAATTCTAATTACTTACCACTTAATCCAACAATTATATATTCTATCCAACATGCAGTTAAATCTTTTTATTTTAAATAAATTTAATCAATGTTGACATCCACTAAATAAAATTTACTTTCATTTATATTGTTGCAATTCAATTCAGTTTTTATTTCATTAATACTATTTCCGCTTTATATCTTCCAGTATAAATTTCACAACCAATTTGATCAACAAATTATAACTTATAACCACAAACGCCAATTTACGTTATTTAAATCTATTGCCATATAAACATTTAAATTGTTAACCTTAAATTACAGTTACTATATCTAATTCCTACATTTACCCAAATAAAATCTTAAGACCTTTATTTCATTCTAAATTAGATTAGAAATCATATTAAATTAACTCATTTAATATCATCAAATTTAACGGGTCGTTACACTCTCCCCCACTCAAAACTTTTCGTCCCCGAAAAGGAAAAAGAAGGGAGAAGGAAGAATTTAAAATAGTACATCTTATTTCAAATATTAACCTATAAACAATAATTTACTACATTAATTTCCTTAAATTAAATATACCCGTTTTATAATCATTATATCCTTTTATACTTAAATAATTAAAGTTGGAAAACATTTTCAACATAATTCTAAGTCCAAAATTTACGGAAATTTTGGCAGAGTCTCCTTTGTACGGGAAGGCTGAGGAGAAAATATAATATTAAATATAACAAAATATCATATATAATATTCAAAATAATATATCCCAACACGAGAAAAATATACAAAATAACGCTACAAAACGTATCCGAAAACGTACCTATTTGTCGGGCAATTTACGCTTATTATTATGGAACCAAAAGCAGTAGCAATTGTTTCCATAACCTGCATTTCACTTATAAAATCCAAAGGGTTAACTATTTATATAAAGTGAAATATTTTCATGGTTTCAAACACTAACAACAATCAATACAACAACCATCAATTTTAACAAACAGCACACACCACAAACAACAATCATTAAATCAAACAAACAAATAGTTGTTCGGGTTAAAACTTGGAATGGTACGGAGTGAAAAATAACTAACCAGTGCATCATTTACTCAACAGTCTTAGATGGGACAAAAATAGATTATTTATTCATCCAACAATTTCAAATTTCCTTACCCGACCAACCATAGATCAAACAATGTCGATTTAAACCAACAAATCAAATTAACTTATATAAATTTTTACCTCATACACTAGCTGTTTGCCCTTTTCATTCATATAACAGTTTATCTTTTATTTTCATTTATTTTCACTTACTACTTACAATTATTTATTCAGGTCATGCAGATTTCTTTTATTTGTATTATATTTAATACACTTCTCAATTTCAATCATTTATTAAATGCTTACATTTATATTATATTTAATTACAGTAACCCTTTTTAATTACACTTAAATTATTAACCTTATAACCTCCATTCTTATAAATAAAGGATTTTATTAATTTATTACCTTGGGTTTACCGTCATTTATTTATTACCTACTTTTATTTATATTAAACTAGTAGCATTTAAATCATACTTAAGTTAATAACCCTACACATCAATCCTTATTTATTAAAGAATTTCATTTTATTTTCTTAAGTTTAAAATCACCTGTTTAATATACTTACCTTTAATTATGGTATAATTTCAATTCATCCTTAAGTTTATACATTAAATTCTCATTTATAATAGCAATTCATTGAATACTTCATTATTTCCAAAATTTCTACTTGTATAATATTCTATTCCAATCTCTTATTTAACATTTCAACTTTTCATATTGGTAAGTTATATATGTTAAAGAAAATGCAAAAGAACTTATACAAGTTTTATCTCATCTTTTAATTAAATTTAATGTTCAACAATATTACTTTTTGTCTCATATGTTCAAAATTTCAAATTTCCCTTTATAACTTTGCATTAATTCTCTTACCTAAATTAGAGGTTTCAATTCATTAATTACTTACCTTTTATTTCACTAAAATAAATTAAACAATTAATTAATGGAAATTCAAGAATTAAATACCGGGTCAAATTTCAAATATTTTTTTTTATTAGATAAATAATTTCTTACAACTTTTATATCTCTAATTATATTTAGAACAATTAAAATTTTAGAAAATTTCCAAAATAAATCTGTAGTAGAATTTACTACAGTGGCCTTTCCCCTTCGAAACTCGAAAATGAAAGTCGATGATGCGGCCGTCATCACCGAAATTATTTTCCAGCGACAGAGAGGAAAGTACAAAATTTATTTTCTCCAAAATCTTCTTTAAAACAATTCTTCTGAATTATACTAAATGTTTATATAAGAAAATACTTATAAACCAAATTATTATATTTCATAAATTCTTTGAAAGCAGATTTTCAAAATCCCGGACATAGGTTCTAAAATTTCCAAATTTCATTGATTCTAATTTCAATCATATTTTACCTATTATTTATAAATTTTATTCCTAACAACCAATCTATTGCAACCAAATATAGATATCATTTGAAAATTTTATTTTATATATAGAAAATATAATAGGCAAAATTATTTCATTCACCTATATTAAAAACAAATATTATGTCGGTCTGTCCCATTAAGTGTTTAGAAATCCCTATTGATGTCATAGCATCCCATGCACCAACCAGAATTTATAAATACAAAACGAAACAGATTAACACAATATTAAAATCTTTTTATAACACTAACAAATCCGCTCTCTCATATATATATACTCAGCGACTCCCATAGGGTATTACTACCCTATTAACAAAGAGTCAAACCCCCCATAAAGCCAAGGTTTATCGCTAAACCAAAGCTCTGATACCAACTGTAACGTCCCGTCTTTTCGCACGATTTAAACAGACACACATGTCGATTCAAACCATACGGAAGGGCGGGTTGTTATGGGGTAAATAAGAAAAAAAGAGAAAAAAAAGAGAAAAAAAAGAAAAAAAAATAGAATCTCACAGCGGAAGGATAAAATATAATAATAAAATATATAGTTTATAAAACTGTTTACAAAACATTTGATTCTTCTTTATACAATTAAATATCAGAGTTCACATACCAATAATATCAATGCAGCGGAGTACAATGTAGTGGAATAAAATAGTAGATAGTAATACTACAAATCTTTGTCTTCGTCCTCCAGAGCTAAAACTTCAAATCCTAAAACGCTCGGACTGACCCGAGCGAATTTGAAAAGACAAAACACTCGAGTCAGAACTAAAAGATCTTATGTAAGTTAAATCAACAGAATAAATATGAGTACAATAACTCAAAAGATGTTCGGGATTTACATTTCTTAAGGATCCGTTAAACTATTTACTATGTAGTATATTGCGCCACTATAGTAGTGTCTATTCATAAAGTAAACTTACTTTTAAATAGCGTTAAGGGGTTACCCATATAGCCCTTAACCCAGAATATATTCCCATAGCCTATACAGTATCGTAATCTCCCCCGTACTGGGCGTCGTCAGAGGGCACTCCATAGGTATGGTACAAAACAAAATCGCATAAGGCGCGCTAGGGTAGGTGACACGGCACAACTAGGCAATGCCAGGGTAGATATACCAATTATGCTTCCGGGCCGATGGTAACGCGTAGCCGCAGCTACCGCCCACCTCGAACAAACTCCCCAAAATCAAAGTAAAAGTGGCCACTGAATCAAGCCAAAGTCAAAGTATAATATCGAAGAGGAGTGTCCGATCAGAGGAATGACCTAATTAACCCGTCGATCGCTCCTGTTTTAGCCACCTCATGCCAACTCACGGGAGTTGAGTCCACGTATTTACCTTACAGGAAACGTCGCCACCATCCTACTTCATTGTGGAATCTCCACCGCGTACACGGTTAGTCAAAGTGGTTTTCGGTATCGACAGAGAGTATGTCCATATCCGATCCCGGTCTCTTTGCCAACCAATCGTTATTATAACACCGCGGTCATTTTAAAATAGTTTATACTTTAAAACCAGGATAAAATTTCCCATTTCAAAACTAGGAATTTACGATATCATTTTAAAAACCCAAAACAATATGATATCATTTTATCCAAATATAATTCTTTTCCAAAAATCATACTACTTTAAAATTTATAATATCTGGAAACCAAATATTTGAATTATACTTTCCAAACATAATATTTCGAAATTCATAATTTTAAAACCATAACTTCTAAACTTGAATGGTTTGGGTATTCAACGGTATATACAATAAATGGTTTAACTTTGAGGTAACTTTGTAAAGAAAAATAATTTCCATGGCTTTACAAATATGTTTCTTTATTTAAAGTCTAAACCAAAATTTAAATATCACTTTCAAGTTTCAAAACCACTTCAATTTCTATATATATATATATATATATATATCCATTTGGAGTATTAATATTTCAAAACTAAAGTTGGATTTTCTTCTTTCAACAATTAATGTTCGATTATTTAGTCTTGAATATTCATATAAATTCCATAAATAGAACTTCAATTTCTAGCAATTAAATATTTTCTCAAATTTACTTTATACTAGAATTTTCATTTTTAATTCATCTTGGAAAATCCAGTTATAAATATCATACCTTAAAATTTCCAAACTTAAACATATAAGATAAATTTCCAAATTCCATTTTCTCAATTTTTCATTTTTATTCAACAGGTTTATACACAACTTAATTTTCAAAATTTTAACTTCATATGTATATATATCGAAGAATAATATTTTATAAAATATCAAAATCAAATTTTTATAAACCGTATCCCATCCAAACCATAGAAATCACTTTAAATAATTTATATATAGACCACGGTGCATGTATATAATTTTCTATCCTATGGTCAAGTGATATGGATATTTATCATTTCAATCCGCAATTTAAAAATAAAAATTTGCGGTTGTATATCATTTCAAACCACAATCCCGAATGAAACGAAAAATGCATGATAACTTGCAGTTTAATGATATAAAATGAAACATCCATTCATCAACATCATCCATCATCCAAATCACAATCATCATCCAATAATAATTCAATATCAATATATATCTAATAATATATATCAGGTAATAACTGGCGGTTATATTCAAAATAAATTTAATCAACTATTAAACTAACAGTTTATAATTTGTAACGATCGCGATTTTTCGTTGCCGAAAAACCGAATAGTTATGGGTTTTAAGAAAAAGAAAAAGAAAGAAGAAGAGAGAAGAAGGTAGAAGATGGAGAGAAAAGAAAATAGAAAATAGAACAGAGAACAGAACAGAAAGAAAATAAAGAAAACATAGAACGGAACAGAAAGGAAACAACAGAACAATAACAGAATCTCACAATTCGCAGCGGAACAACATATAATAATAAATGAATAATCTTTAAACAAAGAACTATATCAGTTATTACATTACATTTCATTTCATTACATCATATCATCAGAGTGTACAACAACATACAACATCAAACAGCGGAAAAAGAAATATTATATACTAGTAATACGCCATGCCATCCAGCTTGCCTCCAGCAATTCTTGAATATCCAGAATATCCTGATAAACCTTAACTCTTGACTGCCCGTGTGAAAATTGGTGGGCACCCAGAGTTTAGGAAGGAAAACAATAAACTCCGAGTCAGTCATGTGACTGGTGTGGGAACTCAAAACAGTTTATTTATCTTTAAAAATCAAAAAATAGAGGAATATTTTTATTTCAATTCGCAATGCTTTTAAAAATGAGACTACCATAAGACCTCCTGCCACACACACAATGCAAACGCAGACTTGGAGAAGATTTCTCCTTATGATAGTCAAACATGCTTGATACGTATTTAAAAAGAACATTTGATATTATTACTAGTGCATAGTGTAGAAAATTCATTTCGAAAGTAGAATATAAATCTTAGCCAGCATAGGTACCATTATATTATGCCTACTAATAGCTACCATATTAGATGGCAGGTTCTACAACTAAAACCGTACAAGTTTCGTATTGGGAATTGGATTTCCAACGAATGATCAGGCCAAGGAACTTCCCATTGCCACATGAGAATGCCTCTGGATGGACATCCCCGAGAACCAAACCGGATCTCTACCAACACAAGGCCGGGTTACCCCTAACTGAGTAACAACTGACCGAATATGCCATCCCCCGGTCCTTTGGGACCTTTTAACCGAGCGCTCGTAATCAATTCACACAATCATAACAAAGTGTTTTCAACATGAGTAAGTATCTGGGCTCCGTACCATGATACCACCCTTTTCCAGAAGGAGATGCACATATCCTAAAGGGCGCTACCCCTCATAACCTTGCAGCATCTTTCCTGTTTTGATCATTCACGGGGTGTGAGGCTCGACGAAGTCACGTCCACAAAAACATACTTTATACAAAAGCCATGCTTTGGGTCAACAAATGATCAACACAATGATCACCAAGATAGACGATCAAACAAATGATCCTATCCCAAATAATCAACACAATGATCATTTCAGCAACACTCAGCATGTCACATTACCAAACTGGGAATATATCGCTGATAACTTCAACTATATAACCTCTGAGCTCGTACGTCTCAGAGAAGGGTGTTAAGCTAAAAGAATAAATTCTCTGCCACCAACAGAAATATATTTGAAAGAAATCGGCTTTACATCTCAACTTGTAATGTCAGACATACAATCCATACAAGTCTGTTCCGGGCTCGAACAAAACCGAAGACACTTACAAAGAAGTCCTTGCAATCCGGATATTCACAATCCTGATCGGATTCACCATCACTTAGGGAGTCTCTATACCGTTGCAACTCAGTGCAGAGACAATCGACAGGTCATCCTATCGCTCTCGCAAATATCGGGTCTTCAACACCGATCTTCAATGCAATTCACAACGACGTATCACATATTCGGAATGGGTTATACGACCCCATGGTCCTTTCCCGGTTAACCCGAATAGTGAGCGCTTATTCAAAAATAAGTGTGACATTCAAATTCAAACAAATCACATCAAATACCCATTCAAAGGGAAATATTGATAGTCGGCTATTGAACTATCAATGGATATGCACACATCACTAGATTCCAAATAATTTTCCAAATTATTTATTTTCCAAAATATCTTCACTAGATATATAATTTTCAACACTTCAAAAATAAATCAATATTTATTTTTAAACCAATTCTACTTTCTTTTATAAATTCAATGGTGAATTTACATTCCAAAGTATTAATGAATATACGACTTCAATTCGATTTATAATATTCATTTTCAATTTGTCTTCAAAAAGATAAATTCTCTAATATTCACTTTATATTGGAAAAACATTTCCTTTCGGAAATCATTTACTATAACAACAGTGTTATAGTCCACTTTTTCCTTTTATTTCTCGAAAACGTCTATTTCAACAATAAATGTTGAAATCTATGGTTTCGAATCTCAACACATTTTAAAACATTGTTAGATCGTTTTAATTTCTATTTGAAATATCACATTCAAAACAATTTCTTTAACATATTATTCACTATTCAAAAACGTGAATATACTACGTTAACACATTTCATCTTTTCTATTCATTTTAACTTAAAGGATTATTCACTGTCTAAAACGTGAATATAGCTTCATAAATAAGTTTCAACAATTTACTTATCAAAATAAGTCGTTTTCGAATTTATAAAACAACGTTTACAAATCCCTTTTCTATTTATCTTATAAAAACTTCTTTTTTTATAAATTCCTTTATTAACCTATTCCAGTTTATAACTCAATTATAAACTAAAAGTTCATATTATAAGTCAAATGCTTATAAAACGATTATTTTACAAAATCGTTCTTTTAAAGACTTTCCAAATCATAAATCTTATAACTTATAAGATTCATTTATTTAACCAAATCTATTCTTCAAATAACTTCACAAATTTATAAATCTTACTATTTATAAATTTCATTTATAACTTCACCATTTTTAATTTTATAAATTCCATTCATTTACAAAATTCATTTTCACTTCATTCAAACACTTATAAAAACTCGTTTTATAATGTCAATATTTCAATTTATAAATATCCATTTATAAATCTCTTAATATAAATCAATTTATATTATTCTTTAAACGTCTCTAATCTCCTTTATTTTTTTTCCATTTCGATTCATAAAATAATTAAATTTTATAAATCCTATATTTAAACTTTTCACAATAATTCTAAAATATCTCGATTTAACTATTTTATAAAATCAATAGCATCATATTCTCAAAAATCAGTTTTTTTACTATTTTTCTCAAAAATCATAATTTTTATAACTTTAAAAATTATAACGTTTATTTATTTAAAATAGATCAAATTCCAAACATATAGTATATTTTCAAAAATCACTTTAAAAATCATTTTAAAGTTTCAAAATTTGGTGTAATGATGCTACATACCAAATAGTCAATCACGACAACAACGACATCATATATCGATATGACAGTCAACGAATATCAAAACCATAATCAAATAAATACTGTTGAGGAATCCAGTTGGATCCCTCCAACCTGTTTTCCTGCATCCACAAACATTAGCACAATACCAATTTCGCTCCAGTACGAAATTATCGCGGTATATGGGATTTAAAATATTATCCGCTTAATAGACGGCGCAATAGGGTCTCATCCGCTAAACAAAAAATGCGGGAAATCAATAACTCCAATATATACATATGCCAATATATATATATTGCTATTATATATAATACCAATTTCACTGTTTATGAAATATTCGCGGTATATGTTTTTATTAAATAACATCCGCTTACTAACGGCGTATAATGTCTATTTTAACAATCAATAGATATTAATCAACATTCAAACATGCATTCAAATATTTTAAATCTAACTATTTAAAATAAAATCGAAACTGATTCGATTGAGTGAGAAATTCTCACCTTGATTTTAATTCCGTTTTAGCGATTTATTTCGAATAAAATTAAACGGACGTTTAATTTTACCCAAAATTCTCACTAACTCCAAACGACTCCAATCCAATTTCATCGCGTAGTGCTCGTCCATACGATTCCAACGCAACTGGTTTCGCGCGTTTTCGACCTCGTATGAAAAAGATACAACAGTTTAAAGTTTATACAATTTATATAAATCAATTTCAATATAAATTTTATTTTAAAACCCTACACTTAAATCTGGCCGTTGGATTCTCCTTGATAGCAAAAGGGCCGTGCGCATGCATCTTCCCCAAATGCACTCGCGTGTATGCCCAGGCCGAACAACAACCCATCATCGTATATTAGGGTTAAATTATACGACCAATCCATGCACCTAGAACTCGATCAGCAAGTGTCATTCGCAAGCTCCTCACGTATGCTATGCTCGGCCGAAACCTTATGAAGCTCGGTCATCTCCGTCGTCTCGAATTGCGTGATGAACGTATGGCCTTTGAGCTCAATTTTCCATCGATCCAAAGCACTAGAACGAAAACCCACCGTTGGATGCATCAATCACACTGCCCTCTATAACTTTCATGTAGAAAGTTTTTCGAATTAATGAACGGATTTAAAGAAATTCGAGGGAGAAGGAAGGAGCATTTTCGGCCATAGGACCTAGGGCCGGCGGCTGCATAATGAAATTAGGGTTTTCATATTTTTATTTTTATTTTTTTAGAGTGAGGGTGCCTATTTATAGAAGAAAATCGAACACTATTCATCCGGAAATTCCGAACTCCGATTTACGCGCCGTAACCAGCGTTTCTAGGGTTTACCCCGCGTTCCGGACACAATGGAACAGGTTTCGAAAGCTAATTCGGACATCTGTGCGAGTTATGGCTATAAACGCTCAATTTAAATTAAACCGATTTAAGCGATTTTCTAGGCGTTTTAATTCGTACCGGACAAACGGTAAATCCAATTGACACGAAATTTGAAACCTTACAATAATATCACATTACGGATCCGATGAAACTAGTTTCGTCGAAATCCGAGACTTTTTGAAAAATGGCTATTTTAACTCGCCAAATTTAAATTAAAAATAATTCGATGCGTTTCGAGCTGCCACGATCAAACGATAGCTCCGATTGACACGAAAATTGAAATCTGGTAATAACTAACTATTACGGATCCAATGGAACTAGTTTCGTTCAATTCTGAGACTGTTCAAAAATTGACTATTTTCACTAGTCGATTTTAATATTAAAATATTCAATTTTCACAAATTAACTTTTAATTCGATTTTAAAAGTTCTAAAATATCGTTCTAACTTCAATATGATAAAATAAAATTTTACAAATCATTTTCAATCATATTTAACTCCATTTTCAATTATTTCTATAATTTCACATATTAATTTATTGATTTAATTATTCAATTAAATTCAATAATTCAAAATAAAAATTATTCGACTTATAAATTCACTTATTATTATTTAAAATAAATTAAATATTAAAATTTTAATTACTAAAAATTCTGGGTCGTTACAATCTTCCCCTCTTAAAAGAATTTCGTCCTCGAAATTATTAAGTAAGAAAAGTTATAGAATTTATTAATTTTCCAAAATAAATTTAAACTTCTTATAATACTTTACTAAGTTTTCAAATCATACTTAGTTATCTTTTCAAAAACAACTACTATTGTTTAACTTTCAATTCCAAATCAAAGTTAAAGTTTTCAAAATTTTCCCATTTTCTCAAAAATTTTCTAACGCCTTAAATTTTCGGAAAAATTCGCCATAGTCTCCTTTGCGCGGCTCGATCCGAAAAAAAAATGACAGTATATATATCACAAATATACATCTCATCAAGTAAAGAGGCATCCCGCAGGGAAAAATTATAAAAGTACGGTATGTAATCCGAGATATGTACCTTATATTTTATTAGCAAGCATATACGGCTAATATAGCGCGAAAGCGAGCTCCAAATGCGAAGCAAACGCAATCCGCACCTACTAAACATTCAACAAACAACATGAGAACATGCATGTATGAAAATAGTATCGATATACAACATATAGCAACATAATAACTATATATGTTAACATAGCTAATGCAGTAAAAGTAATATATATTCAACCATCAACCAACTAGCATTCATAACCAATAATTATTCATTCATATTCTCATTATTATTCAATGAAATGGTTTTCAATTTAAATCACATTTGATTCATTAATAGTGGATGTTTTTACTAACATACATTTTCAATTAGTTTATATTCACTAATTCATATTCAAGTTGGTTCACTTCCAAATCAAATTCAATTCTATTCAAGATTCACTTAAATTCCAATTGAATTTCAATTACTTTAGCTTCCAATTTCATTAACTCAATTTCAATAACACTTAATGAATTATATACAATCAACTAACAATCATATAACAATCAATGTATATTTATTACAACCAAATTCCTTTGCTTACAATTGGTTTAAATTAAATTGATTTTCATTCTATTATTCAACTTCCAATGACATTAGATTTTAATGAATTAACACTTATATCCATTATTTCATATCAACTTAATTCAGATTTAGTTGATTAATATTCAATCCATTCATTCAATTCATATTCAATTACTAAAGTTGAATTTCATTTATAAAACTCAAGTTCACATTTATCACTTAACTTTATTAATTTAGTTTGATACTAATATCAACTTAATTCCATATCACTTAAGTTATACTTCCATTTAACTTTAAATTCATTTTTATTTCAACTCATATTTATAAATATATTCATATAGTTTCACTTCTCATATATATAAGTTTATTTCACAATTGTAAATCACTTTAATTATAATTCAATTCTTATAATACATTTGCTTATACAATTATCCTTTTATTTAGATTATTCAAACAACCAAACAATCTACTTATATACACTTTTATAATTCTGAAAAATTATTCCTTTATATATAAAATATAATCAAGGTAAAATTATTCCATTTACCCAATTTAAAACAATATTGTGTCGAATTGTTCTATTCAAGTGTTTAGAAACCCTTTCGGCATAGTTTGACAGACCGTGCCGACGAAGGTTCATATGCCACTCAATAAACCAGTCATCACAATATAAATAAATTTATATTCACTAACAAATACGCTCTCATAGCTATTATTACACTCAAACTCATTCTAGAGTACTACTGACTCTATCTCTAATGAGTAATACCCAACAGAACCATGGTTGTCGCTTAACCATATGCTCTGATACCAAATTGTCAGGACCCGATTCTTCGTCTTCCGAAAATTCAACATCGATACTCACTTTATCGACTGCCGAGTAATCGAACGACGGAAAACCGAACACTGAGGGTTTTAAGAAAGAAGAAAAGAAGAAAAAGGGAGAAAAAGATTAAAGAAAAAGAGAATAGAGAACATAGAGGGAAAAGAAAAATAGAAAAGAAAGAAGATAGAAAATAGAGAGGAAAAGAGAAATAGAAAGTAGAACAGAGAACAGAACAGAAAGAAAATAAAGAAAACATAGAACGGAACAGAAAGGAAACAACAGAACAATAACAGAATCTCACAATTCGCAGCGGAACAACATATAATAATAAATGAATAATCTTTAAACAAAGAACTATATCAGTTATTACATTACATTTCATTTCATTACATCATATCATCAGAGTGTACAACAACATACAACATCAAACAGCGGAAAAAGAAATATTATATACTAGTAATACGCCATGCCATCCAGCTTGCCTCCAGCAATTCCTGAATATCCAGAATATCCTGATAAACCTTAACTCTTGACTGCCCGTGTGAAAATTGGTGGGCACCCAGAGTTTAGGAAGGAAAACAATAAACTCCGAGTCAGTCATGTGACTGGTGTGGGAACTCAAAAAGTTTATTTATCTTTAAAAATCAAAAAATAGAGGAATATTTTTATTTCAATTCGCAATGCTTTTAAAAATGAGACTACCATAAGACCTCCTGCCACACACACAATGCAAACGCAGACTTGGAGAAGATTTCTCCTTATGATAGTCAAACATGCTTGATACGCATTTAAAAAGAACATTTGATATTATTACTAGTGCATAGTGTAGAAAATTCATTTCGAAAGTAGAATATAAATCTTAGCCAGCATAGGTACCATTATATTATGCCTACTAATAGCTACCATATTAGATGGCAGGTTCTACAACTAAAACCGTACAAGGTTCGTATTGGGAATTGGATTTCCAACGAATGATCAGGCCAAGGAACTTCCCATTGCCACATGAGAATGCCTCTGGATGGACATCCCCGAGAACTGTGACGACCGCCCATGACTCCCGCACCTAAACAATGGAATAGTGCGATGAAAGGCGTGCCAGGTAGCCATGGACGATAGTCAGAGTAAAATAAAACAGCAAACTCTATCGTACAACTCACAGCGCATGGACAAAATACAATAGAGAAATATATATAGTGAAGCTCCATAACAGAAAAATCATCATATAAGCATCGTAAGTAGATTTATACAAACATGAATCATCCATACATCAAAGCCTCACTACAACACTCAATCAGATATAACAGCGGAACACCCAGTACATATAGTAAGAAAACTAGTATGTAAAGCCTCCTGCTCGTCTTCGTCATCATCAGCGTAGATCTCTAAGAACAGCACATGTCACCTGCTACCTAGTCTGCCCATCCCAACATGGATGAACAGCCCAAGGTAATAAGAGGAGACATAAAACCTTGAGTCAGACAAAGTCTTAGTGAGCAGTAATCAACTATCAAACATACCAAAAGAGCATAAAGGATAAAAGGAATAGGAACCAAACCATCCCACTCCACCTCTTTCTGCAGTGATAGCCCCCCCCCCCCCCAGACACACACCAAGGAGAAGTAAGCATAACATAGCAGACAATTAAGGTAAAGCAATAATCACTCGAGTCAAGGGCGATGTTTTCCAAATACAAACCCCCAAGGCCTAAACCAAGATCAGATAAGCACCTAGAAAATACCGCTCTTGAGACCGAATGATGATACAACCAAACGTCCAAACATCCATGACTCTGGCTATCACTGTTATCCTTGCTTCGATTTCACCGTTAATTGAATGACCATCCGTCAAGGGCTAATGGTAACCCCGGTTCCAGACATAACTCCGCACACTGCCTTGTGCCTAGGACTTATCTACTTTGCCCAGAGTACTCGACTACCTACCTGTAGTCTTTTGGTTGTCCCGACTACCTACCTGTAGTCGTTATGGACACCCCATGTACTCTTGCTTTTGAGCATGCTAGAACCTTCAACAACGATGAGATCCAAGCCTCCTAGTCATCCTCCTTGACGACTATCCTCATACTAGCTCAAGCTACCTCTCGAGCAATCCATTATCAACCAACTCGAACCATCCCTCGAGTTATCAACATGCTTGGAATGATCCCTGCCTGGATTACGCCAAGTCTACATCACATCATACTTTGCTTTATTACACCATAGCAAAGTCTCAACTCAACAACATGGTTTGCCTCATCGCACCATGGCAAAGTTCCATCTCAACATCATTCAATCCATACATATGAGCTTCCACATCCGCCACATATGCCTTTAGCAGCTTTCACCATTCAAGAGCCTCTTCTGTAGCTTTTGAATCATCTTTGACCATACTTGTCCAAATCTATCAACTAGATAGCTCATTCACAACAATCAATCAAGGCAAACATTAATCCAAACAAATAAGTATTCAATCAAGATCTAATTAGGCATTCATAACTACAATGGCAATTTCGTAAATAAATGAGCATAGAACTAACATACATGAATCATGGGTTTTTAGCATAGATCTAGCAAATATAAAACATGGGTTTTGTTTCTATAACTTAATAAATGAGCTTGCATAGGTAAACATCTTCACAAACAATGGATCTATACTTGGATCTAAGGAAAATGCACAAAATCACTATCTACAACACTCCAACAAACCACCAATCCAATATACTCCTTTGGGTCCGCGTGAGAGATAACTACCACTCACCAAATCACCCAAACACCTCAAAAACTAATCACTACAGATCTGGACAGCGAAGATCAAGGCTTGATCCGGCAATATCTCGCTTCAATCGATGAAATCTAGCTCGAACGGATGAAGATCTTCAACTTTGGCTCTTGGATCTTCGATCTTGATCTTCGATCTTGGATGGATGTTAGAACTAGATTGGAATGGAGAAAAGAAGATGAAGAAATGTTGTAGTCGAGTTCCCAAAATGGCAGCACTTCGTCGCTTCAAAAACCGGTGCCAAAAAGTGAGCCAAACCCCCTTATTTATAGGCTGAATCAACCTTAGATCGCCCAAGGTCTTAACTCGGAGTTCGCTATTAGGTCGTTACCGACCTAAAAAGACTCCGACCTAACATAGGTCGCTGCCGACCTATACTCTTCTACAACCTAAAACACACGTGCCTTAACCATCCCACCGACCTAACGCTTATCCCTAGTGCCGACCTAAAGACTTAAACAGGTCTCCGACCTATCGATATAACCAGATGCCGACCTAACTCTTAGCACAGAACCAACTTAGGTCGCATACGACCTTATCCCTTGACCTATCAATATAACTCGTAGCTCCTTAAGCCGGTATCCCCCCTTAACGTGTTATCCCGGTGACTTTGCTAGCTCGGCATCTCCACTAAGCCGATCACCACTAAGTCGGTCAACCCCTTAACTCGGCCATAACTCTAAACCATTAGCTCTTAGGTCGGTCACTCCCCTTAGGTCGGTCCAATCCTTAACCTGTTAACTCCTATGGCTCGGCCACTTCCTTAGGTTGGTCATACGAGCTAACCCTTAATTCGTACACAACTCATCCCATGGCTCGAACAAGACTCAGGCTAGAGACAGCATAACCAATCCTTCGACCTGTAAATTCTACAATATATCAACACGTAAAATACGGGTCGTTACATTCTCTCCCCCTTAGGAATTTCGCCCCCGAAATTCCAAGCAAACAACAGCAATCAAAGATAATCCGCATGCCTACCATCCATAGCAATCAACAAACCATGCATCCAATTCTAGCCTAGCATGCAGAATTCTAAGGCTTAGAACAAGCTACAAATTCATGAGATGTCACGACACTTTAGGGCCATACCTCGAAGAGTCCGGGATGAGCTGCCTTCATCCTCTCTTCCTCTTCCCACGTACAGTCGTTAACATCATCACTCCATTGTACCTTGAGCAACGTAATCGTCTTCCTCCTAAGCTGTTTTGTGTCAGTTTCAACAACACGAAGCGGCTTACGAGATCTCGTAACCACTGGATCAACCTTCAAGTCTTCACAACTATCAGCAGAAACCACCGTAGTTGGGTCATGTACATACTTCCGTAGATAAGATACATGAAAAACATTGTGCACACCCGCCATCTTTTCTGGTAACTCCAATCTATAAGCGAGCTCTCCAATCCGCTCGATAATCGGGAATGGTCCAACAAATCTCGGAGTCAATTTCCCTTTCTTCCCGAACCTAATAACACTCTTCAAAGGAGAAATCTTCACAAAAACCATATCACCTACGTCGAATTCCAAATCCTTTCGACGATTATCGGCATAACTCTTCTGACGATCTTGGGCTGCTTTCATTCGTTGCCGAATGATCTCTATACAATTCGAAGTCTGTCGAATCATCTCTGGCCCAAGTACCAGCTTTTCTCCAGTTTCCAACCAACATGTCGGAGAGTTACACGGTCTTCCATATAATGCCTCATATGGTGCCATACCAATACTCGACTGATAACTGTTATTATATGCAAACTCCACCAAATGAAGATGATCTTCCCATGATCCTCCGAAGTCCAAAACACAAGCTCTGAGAAGATCTTCCAAAACTCGGTTAACTCTCTCAGTCTGACCATCTGTTTGAGGGTGATAAGCTGTACTCAAACACAACTCAGTTCCCAAAACTTCCTGGAAGCTCTTCCAAAATCTACTAGTGAACAATGGGTCTCGATCGCTCACTATACTCTTCGGAATACCATGGAATCGAACTATCCACTTAACATACAACTCAGCCAACTTCGATGCAGTCCTAGTTGATCGAACAGGAATGAACCTTGCACTCTTGGTCAAACGATCTACTATGACCCAAATTCCTTCATTTCCTGCTCTTGTCCTAGGTAGACCATCGATAAAGTCCATCGACACTTGCTCCCACTTCCATATAGGAACTTCTAATGGCTGAAGTAATCCACTGGGCTTCTTCTGCTCAGCTTTCACCAACTGGCAGTTCATACACTTGGAAACAAAATTTCCAACATCCTTCTTCATGCCTTCCCAGTAGTAAGTTCTCTTCATATCACGATACATCTTATTTCCACCTGGATGAATTGTCAACTTCGAGTGATGACCTTCCCTCAGAACTTCATCTCTCAACCCATCAATGTCGGGAACAACCAATCGTCCTTGTTTCCAAAGCCAACCCTCTCGATCGACCTCGAATCCTTTATCCTTCTCTGGGTTCAATCCAGATTCCAAATCTCGGATAATCTTGACAAGCTTATCATCTCTCTTTTGGCTCTCGCCAATCCTTTCCACAAGAGTAGGTCTTATCGATAAGTTTGCCAACATCTCAGGTTCCAATTCGCATCTGGGCCTGAAATCAAATCCAGCCAAATACTCGAGACTCTTCCATTCCGAAAACATGGTTCCCAATCCTGCATGTCTTCGACTTAACGCATCAGCCACTGCGTTACCTTTTCCCAGAGTATAGGCTATACCAAAATCATAAGATGCCAGAAACTCTAGCCACCGTTGCTGTCGAAGATTCAAATCCTTTTGGGAGAACAGATACTTCAACGACTTATGATCTATAAATAACTCAAATCTAACTCCCAATAGATAATGTCTCCACATCTTCAAAGCAAACACAATTGCCGCTAACTCCAAATCATGAGTCGGATAATTCCTTTCATGTGGCTTCAGTTGTCGACTAGCATACGCAACAACTTTATCTTTCTGCATTAGCACTGCTCCAAGTCCAGTGCCACATGCATCGGTGTAAACCACCATCTCATCATTCCCACTTGGAATAGTCAAAACAGGAGCACTCGTCAGTTGCTCTTTTAGGATTTCAAAAGCTTGCTCACACTTAGCATCCCATCTGAACACTTGGTTCTTTTTCGTCAATCCTGTTAACGGTGCAGCTATCTTGGAAAAGTCTTTGATAAACCGACGATAATATCCTGCTAATCCAAGAAAACTCCTCACATCAGATGCATTCTTAGGTCTAACCCAATCCTGGATTGCTGCCACCTTAGCGGGATCAACCGCTATTCCATTTCCAGAGATAACATGGCCTAAGAACCTCACTTCACTCTTCCAGAAGTGACATTTCGAAAACTTAGCCTTCAACCGATGTTTCCGCAAGATTTCCAAAACAATTCTCAAGTGCGTCTTGTGCTCTTCCTCAGTTCTGGAGTAAACCAAAATTTCATCCACGAACACAAGCACGAACTTATTCAACTGATCTCTGAACACCCTATTCATAAGATCCACAAAATATGCTGGCGCGTTAGTCAATCCAAACGGCATTACCAGCCACTCATAAAAACCGGATGGTGTCCTGAAAGCAGTCTTTGGTACACTATCCTTTGCCACTCTCAACTGGTGAAATCCCGTTGCCAAATCCATCTGGGAAAACACCTTAGCCTCGTGAAGTTGATCAAACAAGTCATCTATTCTCGGCAATGGATACTTGTTCTTCTTAGTCAACTTATTTAGCTCACGATAATCCACACACAACCTCAACGATCCATCCGCTTTGGTTGCGAACACAACTGGTGCACCCATTCGGACACACTTCTCCGAATGAATCCTTTCTGCAAAAGGTCATCAACCTGCACCCTCAACTCTAGCTGCTCCCTAGGCGCCATCCGCCTAAGAGGCATCACAACAGGTCTGGCTCCCTCGACTAGATCGATACGAAACTCGATCTCCCTATGCGGCGGTAACCCTTTGACTTCGTCAAAGACGTCCTCAAATCTATTCACAATAGGCACTGATGACAGTCCATCCCGTGGAACAACCAGCGAATACATGAAGCTCATGAAGACGCCTTCCTCATGCTTACATCGTATCACAACCTTTCGCCCTTCCACATTCCCGACTGTCACCTCAAGCCTCTCACAATCAATCCTTGCCGCATACTTCCTGAGCCAATCCATACCCAAAATAATTCCGAACCCCGCAAAGTTCAGAACAAAGCAATCACAATCAAACGAGCAATCATGACTCGACACAACCAGACCACGGCATATCATACACAAACATGACGAACCCCCAACCGGATTAGTCACAACCAATGGCCTATCAACAATATCCGGTTTCAAACCTAACCGGCCTACCAAATCATTACAAACAAAAGAATGCGACGCTCCAGTATCAAACAACACTCTAACTGGAACACCACAGATAGAAAGAGTACCTTGAACCACCACACTCTTCCCCTTCTCTTCAGCAGTAGGAGCTTTTGAAGATGACGGCACAACTCCCAAAGCATAAGCTTGCACAATTTGCCTATCTTTTCTCGGCTCTGGGCAATCCTTCTTGATATGTCCCAGCTTATCACAGTTATAACACTTTCCCGGCACCTTGGGATTCTTACAATCTTTGTAAAGATGGCCCTTCTGTTGGCAGTTATAACAAGTCACTTCGCCTTTCGGCTTCTTCTGGCCATCCTTACCCTTCTGCTGCTGCTGCTTCCTCCTCTTATTGCCACTCTGGTGTGGTTTAGATCCTTCCCTGGTTACAGCAACAACAGAACTTTCCTTAGGAAACAAACTCTCATGCCTGAGGGCTTTCTCCACAAGCTTCTCAAATGGATCGTCCAGATGATCCACCAACTGCCTCCCAAGATAAGCATCCAAACCAGTCACAAACTTCTCATTCTTCTGATAAGGAGAATCAATATACGATCTAGCATACTTAGACAAAGCTTCAAACTCAGAAATATACTCAAGAACTGGTCTCCCACCTTGCTTGAGCTCTACAAACCTCTTGAACAAAACAGACTTCTGAGCCGTAGAGATGAACTTGGCTTCAAATCTAACTTGGAATTGCTCCCAAGTGATCTCTTCTTCTGGAGTATCGATGGTGATTGAATTCCACCAATCAGCAGCTCTTCCCTGAAGCTGTCTCGATGCAAGCTTCCTCTTAGTTGCATCCTCAATCCCTAAGTCACCAAAGATTCTTCGACATGCATCAATCCATCTCTGCACCTCAATGGTCGACTCCATCCCCAAGAAAGCTTTTCCTCCAAGAGCAGTATAATCCTTACAAAGCTTAGCAAAATCCACCGGCCTTGGAGCTTGGAATTGAACTCCCACATCCACTGATGATCCCGAGGCTGGTATCCTTCTCATGATCGAAGTCATCATCGCTTCGAACATAGTTCCATAATCAACAGCCCCTTCATCAGCACGGCCTTCCCTTGCAGCTGGTCTCCCTCTTCGACTCATCCTTAATATCTGCAATAAGAATGATTAGAACACCTTAAGAAACAACTGCATAAGGAGTTCAAATCCTTCTAAGCTACTATATTATATATAGTAATCATCCATCAAAATACAATTACGTCTCTCATACGTAGTTGCGTCAGCGAGCGTTGGCTAAAATCGATTAACCAAAGCTCTGATACCAAATGTGACGACCGCCCATGACTCCCGCACCTAAACAATGGAATAGTGCGATGAAAGGCGTGCCAGGTAGCCATGGACGATAGTCAGAATAAAATAAAACAGCAAACTCTATCGTACAACTCACAGCGCATGGACAAAATACAATAGAGAAATATATATAGTGAAGCTCCATAACAGAAAAATCATCATATAAGCATCGTAAGTAGATTTATACAAACATGAATCATCCATACATCAAAGCCTCACTACAACACTCAATCAGATATAACAGCGGAACACCCAGTACATATAGTAAGAAAACTAGTATGTAAAGCCTCCTGCTCGTCTTCGTCATCATCAGCGTAGATCTCTAAGAACAGCACCTGTCACCTGCTACCTAGTCTGCCCATCCCAACATGGATGAACAGCCCAAGGTAATAAGAGGAGACATAAAACCTTGAGTCAGACAAAGTCTTAGTGAGCAGTAATCAACTATCAAACATACCAAAAGAGCATAAAGGATAAAAGGAATAGGAACCAAACCATCCCACTCCACCTCTTTCTACAGTGATAGCCCCCCATCCCCCCCCAGACACACACCAAGGAGAAGTAAGCATAACATAGCAGACAATTAAGGTAAAGCAATAATCACTCGAGTCAAGGGCGATGTTTTCCAAATACAAACCCCCAAGGCCTAAACCAAGATCAGATAAGCACCTAGAAAATACCGCTCTTGAGACCGAATGATGATACAACCAAACGTCCAAACATCCATGACTCTGGCTATCACTGTTATCCTTGCTTCGATTTCACCGTTAATTGAATGACCATCCGTCAAGGGCTAATGGTAACCCCGGTTCCAGACATAACTCCGCACACTGCCTTGTGCCTAGGACTTATCTACTTTGCCCAGAGTACTCGACTACCTACCTGTAGTCTTTTGGTTGTCCCGACTACCTACCTGTAGTCGTTATGGACACCCCATGTACTCTTGCTTTTGAGCATGCTAGAACCTTCAACAACGATGAGATCCAAGCCTCCTAGTCATCCTCCTTGACGACTATCCTCATACTAGCTCAAGCTACCTCTCGAGCAATCCATTATCAACCAACTCGAACCATCCCTCGAGTTATCAACATGCTTGGAATGATCCCTGCCTGGATTACGCCAAGTCTACATCACATCATACTTTGCTTTATTACACCATAGCAAAGTCTCAACTCAACAACATGGTTTGCCTCATCGCATCATGGCAAAGTTCCATCTCAACATCATTCAATCCATACATATGAGCTTCCACATCCGCCACATATGCCTTTAGCAGCTTTCACCATTCAAGAGCCTCTTCTGTAGCTTTTGAATCATCTTTGACCATACTTGTCCAAATCTATCAACTAGATAGCTCATTCACAACAATCAATCAAGGCAAACATTAATCCAAACAAATAAGTATTCAACCAAGATCTAAATAGGCATTCATAACTACAATGGCAATTTCGTAAATAAATGAGCATAGAACTAACATACATGAATCATGGGTTTTTAGCATAGATCTAGCAAATATAAAACATGGGTTTTGTTTCTATAACTTAATAAATGAGCTTGCATAGGTAAACATCTTCACAAACAATGGATCTATACTTGGATCTAAGGAAAATGCACAAAATCACTATCTACAACACTCCAACAAACCACCAATCCAATATACTCCTTTGGGTCCGCGTGAGAGATAACTACCACTCACCAAATCACCCAAACACCTCAAAAACTAATCACTACAGATCTGGACAGCGAAGATCAAGGCTTGATCTGGCAATATCTCGCTTCAATCGATGAAATCTAGCTCGAACGGATGAAGATCTTCAACTTTGGCTCTTGGATCTTCGATCTTGATCTTCGATCTTGGATGGATGTTAGAACTAGATTAGAATGGAGAAAAGAAGATGAAGAAATGTTGTAGTCGAGTTCCCAAAATGGCAGCACTTCGTCGCTTCAAAAACCGGTGCCAAAAAGTGAGCCAAACCCCCTTATTTATAGGCTGAATCAACCTTAGATCGCCCAAGGTCTTAACTCGGAGTTCGCTATTAGGTCGTTACCGACCTAAAAAGACTCCGACCTAACATAGGTCGCTGCCGACCTATACTCTTCTACAACCTAAAACACACGTGCCTTAACCATCCCACCGACCTAACGCTTATCCCTAGTGCCGACCTAAAGACTTAAACAGGTCTCCGACCTATCGATATAACCAGATGCCGACCTAACTCTTAGCACAGAACCAACTTAGGTCGCATACGACCTTATCCCTTGACCTATCAATATAACTCGTAGCTCCTTAAGCCGGTATCCCCCCTTAACGTGTTATCCCGGTGACTTTGCTAGCTCGGCATCTCCACTAAGCCGATCACCACTAAGTCGGTCAACCCCTTAACTCGGCCATAACTCTAAACCATTAGCTCTTAGGTCGGTCACTCCCCTTAGGTCGGTCCAATCCTTAACCTGTTAACTCCTATGGCTCGGCCACTTCCTTAGGTTGGTCATACGAGCTAACCCTTAATTCGTACACAACTCATCCCATGGCTCGAACAAGACTCAGGCTAGAGACAGCATAACCAATCCTTCGACCTGTAAATTCTACAATATATCAACACGTAAAATACGGGTCGTTACAAGAACCAAACCGGATCTCTACCAACACAAGGCCGGGTTACCCCTAACTGAGTAACAACTGACCGAATATGCCATCCCCCGGTCCTTTGGGACCTTTTAACCGAGCGCTCGTAATCAATTCACACAATCATAACAAAGTGTTTTCAACATGGGTAAGTATCTGGGCTCCGTACCATGATACCACCCTTTTCCAGAAGGAGATGCACAGATCCTAAAGGGCGCTACCCCTCATAACCTTGCCGCATCTTTCCTGTTTTGACCATTCACGGGGTGTGAGGCTCGACGAAGTCACGTCCACAAAAACATACTTTATACAAAAGCCATGCTTTGGGTCAACAAATGATCAACACAATGATCACCAAGATAGACGATCAAACAAATGATCCTATCCCAAATAATCAACACAATGATCATTTCAGCAACACTCAGCATGTCACATTACCAAACTGGGAATATATCGCTGATAACTTCAACTATATAACCTCTGAGCTCGTACGTCTCAGAGAAGGGTGTTAAGCTAAAAGAATAAATTCTCCGCCACCAACAGAAATATATTTGAAAGAAATCGGCTTTACATCTCAACTTGTAATGTCAGACATACAATCCATACAAGTCTGTTCCGGGCTCGAACAAAACCGAAGGCACTTACAAAGAAGTCCTTGCAATCCGGATATTCACAATCCTGATCGGATTCACCATCACTTAGGGAGTCTCTATACCGTTGCAACTCAGTGCAGAGACAATCGATAGGTCATCCTATCGCTCTCGCAAATATCGGGTCTTCAACACCGATCTTCAATGCAATTCACAACGACGTATCACATATTCGGAATGGGTTATACGACCCCATGGTCCTTTCCCGGTTAACCCGAATAGTGAGCGCTTATTCAAAAATAAGTGTGACATTCAAATTCAAACAAATCACATCAAATACCCATTCAAAGGGAAATATTGATAGTCGGCTATTGAACTATCAATGGATATGCACACATCACTAGATTCCAAATAATTTTCTAAATTATTTATTTTCCAAAATATCTTCACTAGATATATAATTTTCAACACTTCAAAAATAAATCAATATTTATTTTTAAACCAATTCTACTTTCTTTTATAAATTCAATAGTGAATTTACATTCCAAAGTATTAATGAATATACGACTTCAATTCGATTTATAATATTCATTTTCAATTTGTCTTCAAAAAGATAAATTCTCTAATATTCACTTTATATTGGAAAAACATTTCCTTTCGGAAATCATTTACTATAACAACAGTGTTATAGTCCACTATTTCCTTTTATTTCTCGAAAACGTCTATTTCAACAATAAATGTTGAAATCTATGGTTTCGAATCTCAACACATTTTAAAACATCGTTAGATCGTTTTAATTTCTATTTGAAATATCACATTCAAAACAATTTCTTTAACATATTATTCACTATTCAAAAACGTGAATATACTACGTTAACACATTTCATCTTTTCTATTCATTTTAACTTAAAGGATTATTCACTGTCTAAAACGTGAATATAGCTTCATAAATAAGTTTCAACAATTTACTTATCAAAATAAGTCGTTTTCGAATTTATAAAACAACGTTTATAAATCCCTTTTCTATTTATCTTATAAAAACTTCTTTTTTTATAAATTCCTTTATTAACCTATTCCAGTTTATAACTCAATTATAAATTAAAAGTTCATATTATAAGTCAAATGCTTATAAAACGATTATTTTACAAAATCGTTCTTTTAAAGACTTTCCAAATCATAAATCTTATAACTTATAAGATTCATTTATTTAACCAAATCTATTCTTCAAATAACTTCACAAATTTATAAATCTTACTATTTATAAATTTCATTTATAACTTCACCATTTTTAATTTTATAAATTCCATTCATTTACAAAATTCATTTTCACTTCATTCAAACACTTATAAAAACTCGTTTTATAATGTCAATATTTCAATTTATAAATATCCATTTATAAATCTCTTAATATAAATCAATTTATATTATTCTTTAAACGTCTCTAATCTCCTTTATTTTTTTACCATTTCGATTCATAAAGTAATTAAATTTTATAAATCCTATATTTAAACTTTTCACAATAATTCTAAAATATCTCGATTTAACTATTTTATAAAATCAATAGCATCATATTCTCAAAAATCAGTTTTTTTACTATTTTTCTCAAAAATCATAATTTTTATAACTTTAAAAATTATAACGTTTATTTATTTAAAATAGATCAAATTCCAAACATATAGTATATTTTCAAAAATCACTTTAAAAATCATTTTAAAGTTTCAAAATTTGGTCCAATGATGCTACATACCAAATAGTCAATCACGACAACAACGACATCATATATCGATATGATAGTCAACGAATATCAAAATATCCATAATCAAATAAATACTGTTGAGGAATCCAGTTGGATCCCTCCAACCTGTTTTCCTGCATCCACAAACATTAGCACAATACCAATTTCGCTCCAGTACGAAATTATCGCGGTATATGGGATTTAAAATATTATCCGTTTAATAGACGGCGCAATAGGGTCTCATCCGCTAAACAAAAAATGCGGGAAATCAATAACTCCAATATATACATATGCCAATATATATATATTGCTATTATATATAATACCAATTTCACTGTTTATGAAATATTCGCGGTATATGTTTTTATTAAATAACATCCGCTTACTAACGGCGTATAATGTCTATTTTAACAATCAATAGATATTAATCAACATTCAAACATGCATTCAAATATTTTAAATCTAACTATTTAAAATAAAATCGAAACTGATTCGATTGAGTGAGAAATTCTCACCTTGATTTTAATTCCGTTTTAGCGATTTATTTCGAATAAAATTAAACGGACGTTTAATTTTACCCAAAATTCTCACTAACTCCAAACGACTCCAATCCAATTTCATCGCGTAGTGCTCGTCCATACGATTCCAACGCAACTGGTTTCGCGCGTTTTCGACCTCGTATGAAAAAGATACAACAGTTTAAAGTTTATACAATTTATATAAATCAATTTCAATATAAATTTTATTTTAAAACCCTACACTTAAATCTGGCCGTTGGATTCTCCTTGATAGCAACAGGGCCGTGCGCGTGCATCTTCCCCAAATGCACTCGCGTGTATGCCCAGGCCGAACAACAACCCATCATCGTATATTAAGGTTAAATTATACGACCAATCCATGCACCTAGAACTCGATCAGCAAGTGTCATTCGCAAGCTCCTCACGTATGCTATGCTCGGCCGAAACCTTATGAAGCTCGGTCATCTCCATCGTCTCGAATTGCGTGATGAACGTATGGCCTTTGAGCTCAATTTTCCATCGATCCAAAGCACTAGAACGAAAACCCATCGTTGGATGTATCAATCACACTGCCCTCTATAACTTTCATGTAGAAAGTTTTTCGAATTAATGAACGGATTTAAAGAAATTCGAGGGAGAAGGAAGGAGCATTTTCGGCCATAGGACCTAGGGCCGGCGGCTGCATAATGAAATTAGGGTTTTCTTATTTTTATTTTTATTTTTTAGAGTGAGGGTGCCTATTTATAGAAGAAAATCGAACACTATTCATCCGGAAATTCCGAACTCCGATTTACGCGCCGTAACCAGCGTTTTTAGGATTTACCCCGCGTTCTGGACACAATGGAACAGGTTTCGAAAGCTAATTCGGACATCTGTGCGAGTTATGGCTATAAACGCTCAATTTAAATTAAACCGATTTAAGCGATTTTCTAGGCGTTTTAATTCGTACCGGACAAACGGTAAATCCAATTGACACGAAATTTGAAACCTTACAATAATATCACATTACGGATCCGATGAAACTTGTTTCGTCGAAATCCGAGACTTTTTGAAAAATGGCTATTTTAACTCGCCAAATTTAAATTAAAAATAATTCGATGCGTTTCGAGCTGCCACGATCAAACGATAGCTCCGATTGACACGAAAATTGAAATCCGGTAATAACTAACTATTACGGATCCAATGGAACTGGTTTTGTTCAATTCTGAGACTGTTCAAAAATTGACTATTTTCACTAGTCGATTTTAATATTAAAATATTCAATTTTCACAAATTAACTTTTAATTCGATTTTAAAAGTTCTAAAATATCGTTCTAACTTCAATATGATAAAATAAAATTTTACAAATCATTTTCAATAATATTTAACTCCATTTTCAATTATTTCCATAATTTCACATATTAATTTATTGATTTAATTATTCAATTAAATTCAATAATTCAAAATAAAAATTATTCGACTTATAAATTCACTTATTATTATTTAAAATAAATTAAATATTAAAATTTTAATTACTAAAAATTCTGGGTCGTTACATAATTAGTAATAAATTTTATAACTGTTTACTAGCAGTTCCTATGCAAATAAATAAATTCTAACTGTCACTAAATATGCAATAAATAAAATAAATTAACAGTTAAATTAAATAACGCGATTTAGCAAATATGATGAACAAAACATGCCAAACAGTTATAAATAAATTTCTACTCATATCTAAAATAAATTTAACAAATATAAAAACTTTTAGAAGTTGTGAGTGGGTTAAAACACTCACCTTTGGAATTTAAATCGAATTTAAATCCGAATTAAACCCAAAAATTCGACAGTCTCCAAATCAGTCCAGACCAGCGTCAACAGATCCGAAATTAAATTACGATCCTAACAAAAGAAATCTCGCGTGAATCGGAACTCGTACGAAGAAATTACAGCGATAAATGGGATAAAAAAATCAAATTTATTTAAAACAAAATTAAACAAAACTCACACTAAAGAAATGGCCACGTCAGCAGATGACCCTCCCTCCTTCGCACAAAACGCTGCCCCTACGCCAACCTCCTCCACGATCTGACATCACCAATGTAACGTACGCGATTTTTCGTTGCCGAAAAACCGAATAGTTATGGGTTTAAGAAAAAAAAGAAAAGAAGAGAGAAGAAGGTAGAAGATAGAGAGAAAAGGAAAGAGAAAAAGATAGGGAAAAGAAAACAGAAAATAGAGAAGAGATAGAAAATAGAACATTTTTAAAATAGAAGAAAAAGAGAATAGAGGAAAAAGAAAAACAGAACGGAACAGAACACAACAGAACAACATCAGAATCTCACAATTCGCAGCGGAACAACATATAATAATAAATGAATAATCTTTAAACAAAGAACTATATCAGTTATTACATTACATCACATTTCATTACATCATATCATCAGAGTGTACAACAACAAACAGTGCAGCGGAAAAAGAAATACTATATAAACTAGTAATACGCCATGCCATCCAGCTTGCCTCCAGCAACTCCAGAATATCTAGAATATCCTGATAAACCTAACTCTTAACTGCCCGTGTGGAAATTGGTGGGCACCCAGAGTTTAGGAAGGAAAACAATAAACTCCAAGTCAGTCATGTGACTGGTGTGAGAACTCAAAACAGTTTATTTATCTTTAAAATCAAAATAGAGGAATATTTTTAAAGTCAATTCGCAATGCTTTTAAAAATGAGACTACCATAAGGCCTCCCGCACACACACACAATGCAAACGCAGAATCGGAGGAGATTTCTCCTTATGATAGTCAAAGATGCTTGATACGCATTTAAAAGAACATTTGATATTATTACTAGTGCATAGTGTAGAGAAAATCATTTCAAAAGTAGAATATAAATCTTAGCCAACATAGACATTCCGAACTATGCCTACTATAGCTACCATCCAAACAGTAGGGCGCCACCATAAGTGAATGATAGGTTCTACAACTAATACCGTACAAGATCGTATTGTTTCTTTGGATTTCCAACGAATGATCAGGCCAAGGAACTACCCATTGCCACATGAGAATGCCTCTGGATGGACATCCCCGAGAACCAAACCGGATCTCTACCAACACAAGGCCGGGTTAACCCTAACTGAGTAACAACTGACCGAATATGCCATCCCCCGGTCCTTTGGGACCTTTTCACCGAGCGCTCGCAATCAATTCACACAATCATAACAAAGTGTTTTCAACATGAGTAAGTATCTGGGCTCCATACCATGATACCACCCTTTTCCAGAAGGAAATGCACACATCCTAAAGGGCGCTACCCCTCATAACCTTGCCGCATCTTTCCTGTTTTGACCATTCACGGGGTGTGAGGCTCGACGAAGTCACGTCCACAAAAACATACTTTATACAAAAGCCATGCTTTGGGTCAACAAATGATCATAGAAATGATCACAAAGATAGACGATCAAATAAATGATCCTATCATAAATAATCAACACAATGATCATTTACAGCAACACTCAGCATGTCACATTACCAAATTGGGAATATATCGCTGATAACTTCAACTATATAACCTCTGAGCTCGTACATCTCAGAGAAGGGTGTTAAGCTAAAAGAATAAATTATCCGCCACCAACAGAAATATATTTGAAAGAAATCGGCTTTATATCTCAACTTGTAATGTCAGACATACAATCCATACAAGTCTATTCCGGGCTCGAACAAAACCGAACGCACTTACAAAGAAGTCCTTGCAATCCTGATATTCACAATCCTGATCGGATTTCCCATCACTTAGGGAGTCTCTATACCGTTGAAACTCAGTGCAGAGACAATCGACAGGTCATCCTATCGCTTTCGCAAATACCGGGTCTTTAACACCGATCTTCAATGCAATTCACAACGACGTATCACATATTCGGAATGGGTTATACGACCCCATGGTCCTTTCCCGGTTAACCCGAATAGTGAGCGCTTATTCAAAAATAAGTGTGGCATTCAAATTCAAACAAATCACATCAATTACCCATTCAAAGGGAAATATTGATAGTCGGTTATTGAACTATCAATTGATATGCACAACATCACCAGTTTCCAAATAATTTTCCAAATTATTTATTTTTCAAAATATCTTCACAAGATATATTATTTCACACTTCAAAAATAAATCAATATTTATTTTTAAACAAATTCCACTTTCTTTTATAAATTCCTTAGTGAATTTATATTCCAAAATATTCATGCATATACGTTTTCAATTATTCATTTCAATTTATCTTCAAAAAGATAAATTCTCAAAGTATTCACTTTATATTGGAAAACATTTCCATACTTATTTAATAAGTAATTCACAAATTTTATTTATTTTCAACACTTAGAAAATATTCAATATACTTAAATCGAGATTAAGTATATATTTCAATCTTTAAGGAAATCATTCTCTTAAACATATTTATTTGGGCAAAAACGAATGTTGCGTAAAACATCGTTACTACAACCCAAAATCACTAGTATAGGGATTCGAAATTAAAATAGATATATAAATCCCAATACTATACAAAACATTTCCTTTCGGAAATCATTTACTATAACAATAGTGTTATAGTCCACCATTTCCTTTTATTTCTCGAAAACGTCTATTTCAACAATAAATGTTGAAATCTATGGTTTCGAATCTCAATGCATTTAAAACATCGTTAGATCGTTTTAATTCTGTTTAAAATATCACATTCAAAACAATTTCTTTAACATATTATTCACTATTCAAAAACGTGAATATTCTTTATTAACAAATTTCATCCTTTTATTCATTTTATTTCAAAGGATTATTCACAGTTCAAAAACGTGAATATAACTCCATTAATAGGTTTCAGCAATTTACTTATCAAAATAACTCGTTTGCGAATTTATAAAACAACATTTATAAATCCCTTTTCTATTTATCTTATAAAAACTTCTTTTATAAATTCCTTTATTAACCTATTCCAGTTTATAACTCAATTATAAACTAAAAGTTCATATTATAAGTCAAATGCTTATAAAACGATTATTTTACAAAATCGTTCTTTTAAAGACTTTCCAAATCATAAATCTTATAACTTATAAGATTCATTTATTTAACCAAATCTATTCTTCAAATAACTTCACAAATTTATAAATCTTACTATTTATAAATTTCATTTATAACTTCACCATTTTTAATTTTATAAATTCCATTCATTTACAAAATTCATTTTCATTTCATTCAAACACTTATAAAAACTCGTTTTAAAATGTCGATATTCCAATTTATAAATATCCATTTATAAATCTCTTAATATAAATCAATTTATATTATTCTTTAAAATGTCTTTAATCCCCTTTATCATTTCACCATTTTGATTCATAAAATAATTAAATTTTATAAATCCTATATTTAAACTTTTCACAATAAATTCTAAAATCCCGATTTAACTGTTTTATAAAATTATTAGCATCGTATTCTCAAAAATCAGTTTTTAACTATATTTCTCAAAAATCATAATTTTTATAACTTTTAAAAAAAATATAACGTTTATTTATTTAAAATGGATCAATTCCAAAAATATTTTATAACTTACACTTTCAAAAATCTCTTTAAAAACATTTTAAAATTCCAAAATTTGGTCCAATGATGCTACATACCAAATAGTCAATCACGACAACAACGATATCATATATCGATATGAAAATCAATCAAATATCAAAATATCTGAAATCAAATAAAAAAAAACTGTTGAGGAATCCAGTTGGATCCCTCCAACCTATTTTCCTGCATTCACAAACATTAGCACAATACCAATTTCGCTCCAGTACGAAATTATCGCGGTATATGGGATTTAAATATTATCCGCTTAATAACGGCGCAATAGGGTCTCATCCGCTAAACAAAAAATGCGGGAAATCGATAACTCCAATATATACATATGCCAATATATATATATATATATATTGCTATTATATATAATACCAATTTCACTGTTTATGAAATATTCGCGGTATATGTTTTTAATAAATAACATCCGCTTACTAACGGCGTATAATGTCTATTTTAACAATCAATAGATATCAATCAACATTCAAACATGCATACAAATATTTTAAATCTAACTATTTAAAAAAAATCGAAACTGATTCGATTGAGTGAGAAATTCTCACCTTGATTTTAATTTCCGTTTTAGCGATTTATTTCGAATAAAATTAAACGGACGTTTAATTTTACCCAAAATTCTCACTAACTCCAAACGACTCCAATCCAATTTCATCGCGTAGTGCTCGTCCATACGATTCCAACGCAACTGATTTCGCGCGTTTTCGACCTCGTATGAAAAAGATATTGATTTTACAAGTTTACACGATTTTAAACTAATATAAATTTACAACTTATAATTAAATTTTAAACCTAAACAGTTTCTGGCCATAGGATCTCCTTCCTTTGCATCATAGCCGTGACCTTCTATTTCTTCTCCAACGCAAAATGCTCCCAGGCAACACACGTTTAGCCGAACCCATATTCCATGATTAGGGTTTAATTATACTCCATCAATACTCGATGAAACTCGATCAAACTACCGCCATCGCGAAGCTCATCTCCCATGCTACACTCGGCTGGAGTAGCTCAGAGCTCGGCCCTCCATGGCTCGAGAAAAACGAGCATGAACTCGCTACCTTCACACACGAATTGCCGCCAATCCGTGCAACCAAATTCGATCACAACCGTTGAAGTTGTAGATCTTCATATGTTCTTGAATACTCTAGTTGAAACTTTCTTGAATCGATGCATGGATTAGAAGATTTGGAGGGAGGAAGTTCATTGATTTTCGGCCGTGTATACGTGAGTGGCGGCTGCAGTTATAATTAGGGTTTGGGTTTATTTTTTTATTTTTTTAAAATTATGAAGGGTAGGGGGTATATTTATAGAGAAAAATCGAACACTATTCATCCGTAAATTCCGAACTCCGATTTACGCGCCGTAACCAGCGTTTCTAGGGTTTACCCCGCGTTTCGGACACAATGGAATAGGTTTCGGATGCTAATTCGGACATCTGTGCGAGTTATGGCTATAAACGCTCAATTTAAATTAAACCGATTTAAACGATTTTCTAGGCGTTTTAATTTGTACCGGACAAACGGTAAATCCAATTGACACGAAATTTGAAACCTTACAATAATATCACATTACGGATCCGATGAAACTGGTTTCGTCGAAATCCGAGACTTTTTGAAAAATGGCTATTTTAACTCGCCAAATTAAAATTAAAAACAATTCGATGCGTTTCGAGCTGCTACGCTCAAACGATAGCTCCGATTGACACGAAAATTGAAATCCGATAATAACTAACTATTACGGATCCAATGAAACTGGTTTCGTTCAATTCTGAGACTGTTCAAAAATTGACTATTTTCACTAGTCGATTTTAATATTAAAATATTCAATTTTCACAAATAAACTTTTAATTCGATTTTAAAAGTTCTAAAATATTCTTCTAACTTCAATATGATAAAATAAAATTTTACAAATCATTTTCAATCATATTTAACTCAATTTTCAATTATTCCCATAATTTCACATATTAAATTATCGATTTAATTATCCAATTAAATCCAATAATTCAAATAAAAATTTATTCGACTTATAAATTCACTTCTTAATATTTAAAATAAATTAAATATTCAAATTTTAATTTCTAAAAATTCTGGGTCGTTACAATCTTCCCCACTTGAAAGAATTTCGTCCTCGAAATTAACAAGTAAGAAAAGTTACAGAATCTATTAATTTTCCAAAATCCATAGTTAAACTTCTTATAATACTTTACTAAGTTTTCAAATCATACTTAGTTATCTTTTCAAAAACAACTACTATTGTTTAACTTTCAATTCCAAATCAAAGTTAAAGTTTTCAAAATTTTCCAATTTTCTCAAAAAATTTCTAACGCCTTAAATTTTCGGAAAAATTCGCCATAGTCTCCTTTGCGCGGCTCGATCCAAAAAAAAAATGACAGTATATATATCACAAATATACATCTCATCAAGTAATGAGGCATGCCGAAGGGAAAAAATGTAAAAGTACGATATTTAATCCGAGATATGTACCTTATATTTTATTAGCAAGCATATACGGCTAATATAGCGCGAAAGCGAGCTCCAAATGCGAAGCAAACGCGATCCGCACCTACTAAACATTCAACAAACAACATGAGAACATGCATATATGATAATAGTATCGATATACAACATATAGCAACATAACAACTATATATGCCAACATAGCAAATGAAACAAAACAACAAATGCAAACATCAACCAACTAGCATCCAACAATTCATAACCAACATATATTCATTTATATTCTTATTAATATTCAATGAATTGGGTTTTCAATTTAATCATATTTGATTCATTAACAGTGGATGTTTCTAACATTCATTTTTCAATTAGTTTATATTCACTAATTCATATTCAAGTTGGTTCACTTTCAAATCAAATTCACTTCTATTCAAAATTTACTTAACTTCAAATTGGATTTCCAATTACTTTAGCTTCCAATTTCATTGACTCAATTTCATTAACACTTAATGAATTATATACAATCAATCAACTAACAACCATATAACAACAAAATCACTTTGCATATATTCATTCAATTTGGTTTTAACACCATCACTTTCAATTGGTTCAATTAAATTGATTTTCATTCAACTTATTCAACTTCTAATAACATTAGATTTTTAATGGATTAACACTTACATTCATTATTCCATATCAATTTAATTCACATTCAATTGATTAATGTTCAATCCAATTTCTAAAGTTGAATTTCATTTCATATAACTCAAGTTCACATTTATCACTTAACTTTATTAATTTATTTTGATACTAATATCAACTTCATTCAACAACTCTTAAGTTATATTTCATTTCATAAACATCACTTGTTTTACATAACTTAAATTCATTTTTATTACAACTCATATTCATAAATATATTCATATAATTTCACTTCTTATATATATAAGTTTATTTCACAATTGTAAATCACTTTAATTATAATTCAATTCTTATAATTCATTTGCTTATACAATTATTCTTTAATTTAAATTATTCAAACAACTTATTCAACAACCAAACAATCAACTTATATACACTTTAATAATTCTGAAAAATTATTCCTTTATATATAAAATATAATCAAGGTAAAATTATTTCATTTACCCAATTTAAAACAATACTGTGTCGAATTGTTCTGTACAAGTGTTTAGAGATCCCTATCAACAACGTTAATTACTCGTATTAACCAGAATCTATATACCACTCAACAAACCAATCATCACAATATAAAACAATTTTATATTCACTAACAAATACGCTCTCATAGCTATTATTACACTCAAACTCAATCTAGAGCACTACTGACTCTATCTCTAATGAGTAATACCCAACAGAACCATGGTTGTCGCTTAACCAACAACTCTGATACCAGATGTAACGTACGTACCGTCAGCGGTCACAACCGGTAGGCTTTTCAACCATCCCAGCCCCACCGTGGCTTACACTGGTATCCCAAACTTGCTTTTACGGCCAGCCTCTCGACTGTCTCAGGTTACACCTAACCAACTCCCTAAAAGAGGATGTGTGGGAGTAAGAGTCTCCCGTTCGCCACCTAACCGCGAAGCGAGAACCCCCCATCACATAGCCCAAAAAGCTTAACAAGACTGGTGTGAGAACTCAAAACAGTTTATTTATCTTTAAAATCAAAATAGTGGAATATTTTTAAAGTCAATTCGCAATGCTTTTAAAAATGAGACTACCATAAGGCCTCCCGCACACACACACAATGCAAACACAGAATCGGAGGAGATTTCTCCTTATGATAGTCAAAGATGCTTGATACGAATTTAAAAGAACATTTGATATTATTACTAGTGCATAGTGTAGAGAAAATCATTTCAAAAGTAGAATATAAATCTTATCCAACATAGACATTCCGAACTATGCCTACTATAGCTACCATCCAAACAGTAGGGCGCCACCATAAGTGAATGATAGGTTCTACAACTAATACCGTACAAGATCGTATTGTTTCTTTGGATTTCCAACGAATGATCAGGCCAAGGAACTTCCCATTGCCACATGAGAATGCCTCTGGATGGACATCCCCGAGAACCAAACCGGATCTCTACCAACACAAGGCCGGGTTACCCCTAACTGAGTAACAACTGACCGAATATGCCATCCCCCGGTCCTTTGGGACCTTTTCACCGAGCGCTCGCAATCAATTCACACAATCATAACAAAGTGTTTTCAACATGAGTAAGTATCTAGGCTCCATACCATGATACCACCATTTTCCAGAAGGAAATGCACACATCCTAAAGGGCGCTACCCCTCATAACCTTGCCGCATCTTTCCTGTTTTGACCATTCACGGGGTGTGAGGCTCGACGAAGTCACGTCCACAAAAACATACTTTATACAAAAGCCATGCTTTGGGTCAACAAATGATCATAGAAATGATCACAAAGATAGACGATCAAATAAATGATCCTATCATAAATAATCAACACAATGATCATTTACAGCAACACTCAGCATGTCACATTACCAAATTGGGAATATATCGCTGATAACTTCAACTATATAACCTCTGAGCTCGTACGTCTCAGAGAAGGGTGTTAAGCTAAAAGAATAAATTCTCCGCCACCAACAGAAATATATTTGAAAGAAATCGGCTTTATATCTCAACTTGTAATGTCAGACATACAATCCATACAAGTCTGTTCCGGGCTCGAACAAAACCGAAGGCACTTACAAAGAAGTCCTTGCAATCCGGATATTCACAATCTTGATCGGATTTCCCATCACTTAGGGAGTCTCTATACCGTTGCAACTCAGTGCAGAGACAATCGACAGGTCATCCTATCGCTTTCGCAAATACCGGGTCTTCAACACCGATCTTCAATGCAATTCACAACGACGTATCACATATTCGGAATGGGTTATACGACCCCATGGTCCTTTCCCGGTTAACCCGAATAGTGAGCGCTTATTCAAAAATAAGTGTGGCATTCAAATTCAAACAAATCACATCAATTACCCATTCAAAGGGAAATATTGATAGTCGGTTATTGAACTATCAATTGATATGCACAACATCACCAGTTTCCAAATAATTTTCCAAATTATTTATTTTCCAAAATATCTTTACAAGATATATTATTTCACACTTCAAAAATAAATCAATATTTATTTTTAAACAAATTCCACTTTCTTTTATAAATTCCTTAGTGAATTTATATTCCAAAATATTCGTGCATATACGTTTTCAATTATTCATTTCAATTTATCTTCAAAAAGATAAATTCTCAAAGTATTCACTTTATATTGGAAAACATTTCCATACTTATTTAATAAGTAATTCACAAATTTTATTTATTTTCAACACTTAGAAAACATTCAATATACTTAAATCGAGATTAAGTATATATTTCATTCTTTAAGGAAATCATTTTCTTAAACATATTTATTTGGGCAAAAACGAATGTTGCGTAAAACATCGTTACTACAACCCAAAATCACTAGTATAGGGATTCGAAATTAAAATAGATATATAAATCCCAATACTATACAAAACATTTCCTTTCGGAAATCATTTACTATAACAATAGTGTTATAGTCCACCATTTCCTTTTATTTCTCGAAAACGTCTATTTCAACAATAAATGTTGAAATCTATGGTTTCGAATCTCAATGCATTTAAAACATCGTTAGATCGTTTTAATTCTGTTTAAAATATCACATTCAAAACAATTTCTTTAACATATTATTCACTATTCAAAAACGTGAATATTCTTTGTTAACAAATTTCATCCTTTTATTCATTTTATTTCAAAGGATTATTCACAGTTCAAAAACGTGAATATAACTCCATTAATAGGTTTTAGCAATTTACTTATCAAAATAAGTCGTTTGCGAATTTATAAAACAACATTTATAAATCCCTTTTCTATTTATCTTATAAAAACTTCTTTTTATAAATTCCTTTATTAACCTATTCCAGTTTATAACTCAATTATAAACTAAAAGTTCATATTATAAGTCAAATGCTTATAAAACGATTATTTTACAAAATCGTTCTTTTAAAGACTTTCCAAATCATAAATCTTATAACTTATAAGATTCATTTATTTAACCAAATCTATTCTTCAAATAACTTCACAAATTTATAAATCTTACTATTTATAAATTTCATTTATAACTTCACCATTTTTAATTTTATAAATTCCATTCATTTACAAAATTCATTTTCACTTCATTCAAACACTTATAAAAACTCGTTTTAAAATGTCAATATTCCAATTTATAAATATCCATTTATAAATCTCTTAATATAAATCAATTTATATTATTCTTTAAAACGTCTTTAATCTCCTTTATTATTTCACCATTTTGATTCATAAAATAATTAAATTTTATAAATCCTATATTTAAACTTTTCACAATAAATTCTAAAATCCCGATTTAACTGTTTTATAAAATTATTAGCATCGTATTCTCAAAAATCAGTTTTTAACTATATTTCTCAAAAATCATAATTTTTATAACTTTTAAAAAAAAAATATAACGTTTATTTATTTAAAATGGATCAATTCCAAAAATATTTTATAACTTACACTTTCAAAAATCTCTTTAAAAACATTTTAAAATTCCAAAATTTGGTCCAATGATGCTACATACCAAATAGTCAATCACGACAACAACGATATCATATATCGATATGAAAATCAATCAAATATCAAAATATCTGAAATCAAATAAAAAAAACTGTTGAGGAATCCAGTTGGATCCCTCCAACCTGTTTTCCTGCATTCACAAACATTAGCACAATACCAATTTCGTTCCAGTACGAAATTATCGCGGTATATGGGATTTAAATATTATCCGCTTAATAACGGCGCAATAGGGTCTCATCCGCTAAACAAAAAATGCGGGAAACCAATAACTCCAATATATACATATGCCAATATATATATTGCTATTATATATAATACCAATTTCACTGTTTATGAAATATTCGCGGTATATGTTTTTAATAAATAACATCCGCTTACTAACGGCGTATAATGTCTATTTTAACAATCAATAGATATCTATCAACATTCAAACATGCATACAAATATTTTAAATCTAACTATTTAAAAAAAATCGAAACTGATTCGATTGAGTGAGAAATTCTCACCTTGATTTTAATTTCCGTTTTAGCGATTTATTTCGAATAAAATTAAACGGACGTTTAATTTTACCCAAAATTCTCACTAACTCCAAATGACTCCAATCCAATTTCATCGCGTAGTGCTCGTCCATACGATTCCAACGCAACTGATTTCGCGCGTTTTCGACCTCGTATGAAAAAGATATTGATTTTACAAGTTTACACGATTTTAAACTAATATAAATTTACAACTTATAATTAAATTTTAAACCTAAACAGTTTCTGGCCATAGGATCTCCTTCCTTTGCATCATAGCTGTGACCTTCTATTTCTTCTCCAACGCAAAATGCTCCCAGGCAACACACGTTTAGCCGAACCCATATTCCATGATTAGGGTTTAATTATACTCCATCAATACTCGATGAAACTCGATCAAACTACCGCCATCGCGAAGCTCATCTCCCATGCTACACTCGGCTGGAGTAGCTCAGAGCTCGGCCCTCCATGGCTCGAGAAAAACGAGCACGAACTCGCTACCTTCACACACGAATTGCCGCCAATCCGTGCAACCAAATTCGATCACAACCGTTGAAGTTGTAGATCTTCATATGTTCTTGAATTCTCTAGTTGAAACTTTCTTGAATCGATGCATGGATTAGAAGATTTGGAGGGAGGAAGTTCATTGATTTTCGGCCGTGTATACGTGAGTGGCGGCTGCAGTTATAATTAGGGTTTGGGTTTATTTTTATTTTTTTTTAAATTATGAAGGGTAGGGGGTATATTTATAGAGAAAAATCGAACACTATTCATCCGTAAATTCCGAACTTCGATTTACGCACCGTAACCAGCGTTTCTAGGGTTTACCCCGCGTTTCGGACACAATGGAACAGGTTTCGGAAGCTAATTCAGACATCTGTGCGAGTTATGGCTATAAACGCTCAATTTAAATTAAACCGATTTAAACGATTTTCTAGGCGTTTTAATTTGTACCGAACAAACGGTAAATCCAATTGACACGAAATTTGAAACCTTACAATAATATCACATTATGGATCCGATGAAACTGGTTTCGTCGAAATCCGAGACTTTTTGAAAAATAGCTATTTTAACTCGCCAAATTAAAATTAAAAACAATTCGATGCGTTTCGAGCTGCTACGCTCAAACGATAGCTCCGATTGACACGAAAATTGAAATCCGGTAATAACTAACTATTACGGATCCAATAAAATTGGTTTCGTTCAATTCTGAGACTGTTCAAAAATTGACTATTTTCACTAGTCGATTTTAATATTAAAATATTCAATTTTCACAAATAAACTTTTAATTCGATTTTAAAAGTTCTAAAATATTCTTCTAACTTCAATATGATAAAATAAAATTTTACAAATCATTTTCAATCATATTTAACTCAATTTTCAATTATTCCCATAATTTCACATATTAAATTATCGATTTAATTATCCGATTAAATCCAATAATTCAAATAAAAATTTATTCGACTTATAAATTCACTTCTTAATATTTAAAATAAATTAAATATTCAAATTTTAATTTCTAAAAATTCTGGGTCGTTACAACCAACCTCTTCCCCTAGCCTAGCCGCCCACCATGGACCCACGCGCGAGCCCATCACACCCCCAGCGGCTCGCGGCCGTCGCCCCCTTATCCCCTTTTTTTTCGATGAATCTAGGGACCAATAACACGAAGTAGCCGTATGGATCGGCCTGCCTCGGCACTCTCTCTGCAACCATGCCCTCTGATCGTCCCCAAATCGACGATCCACCGTTGAAATCGCCAAATATCAAAACGAATGGCCGAGCTTGGTTTGAAATTTCTGGACAAACGACGCCTCGAAACCAAAAACGAATTACACCATGAGATGACGTGTTCCGAGAACTACGACATATATTTTTCTCGATTTTTTCTGGAAATTTTGAAATTGGACTTTTGATTTTGAACTGTAGATAGATCTAGGTTTTGCAACCATTGAGGAAGAGAAAGAGATGAAGATAATGAACGTACAGACAAATGATAGAAGATGAAGGCTAGAGTTTATCACAACATATATAGACAAAATGTAGTAGGCTAGGTGGACACGAATTACGAACGTGCTAAACGGTAGTTGGCCCAAAAAGCCCGTTCTAACCCTGGAACGAAATTTATTAAACCCATATATCCAAATAGGTATTTTAAAATATTCTGAACTGATGGAAAAAGTTTCACGTCCAAATTCGATCGTATGAAGAAGTTATGCTGAAAACAAAATTTTCAAATTGATTTCAAATTGATTTTAATTAAATCGATTTCAAGGCGTTTCGCGTGCATACGATCAAACGACAGGTCCGACCGACACGAAACTTTAAACCCTACAATAATTCACCGATACGGATCCGATGAAACTGGTTTCGTTGAAATCCGAGTCCGTGGCCAAAATGGCTATTTTTATATTAATTAAATAAATTAAAATAAATTATAAAAATCCAATTTTATATATAAATTCTAAAATTGGCCAAATTTTATTGCTTATATATTTCATAATCAATTTAAATGATTTAACAAGTTTAGATGTGAATTAAAAGTTGATAAGTCTATAAATTTCAGTGTTAAATTTCTCCACTTTCTTATATTTAGAAATTATAAATTAAATTCTCATAAACCCATTTATTAGATTTTCAGCTTTTATATTCTCACCTTTTATCCAAAATAAGGATACCACTAACATTGGTTCATGATTTCACATCATTATCCTCAAAGTCCATTTAAATTTCAATAACGAAAAATTTAACCGTTAAATTCCTTTTTATTATGCAATAAATGCAATGGTTGAATTTGATACTCTAATTAATTTTATAAATCCTGCTTCCTATACTTTAAAACAACCCATGGTCCTATTATAAATAGAATTAGCATAAATTTCGTCTTATAAAATTAACCCTCTTCAATTACAACAAAATTTACGCTAACTGCACAATTTAAATCAATTAATTAAAATTAAGTCTACATTAAATGTTATAAATTTTAAATTGGAACCTCAATAAATTCGTTTATTGATTTAGAAATCTTTCTATTCAGTAAATAGACATTTTATGGGTATAAATAACATTTGAATTATAATACACTTCATTAGTGCAGGCTTCATTTCTTATAAATTCCCGTTTATTAACTAGAACATATTAACAAAACAAAATAAATAAATTTAGATTTATTTCAATCTATTTCCATTCTTAACTTAATATACTTAATGAATGGTTAACCTAAATAATTGTTACCCTTTTACATTCAAAATCACTTACAACCATTAATAACAAAAATGTTGCCATAGATTTAGATTCAATTAAATAAATTAGATGAATGGGTGAAACTTTGTAATTTTCCCAAATGCCAAATATATTTATGCATTAATTACTACTTATTATTATGAATTCATTTATTAATTTACTAGTTGCCTTTGTCATCTTATTTCATATTTACTACCAAACTTCCTACTTTGTTATAGTTTATAAATATATACATACCTAGGCAAATCAAGTTCTTGTCCTTCTGTTATTTCAATTAAATCGGGTATGCACAAATAGATTGTTAATTAACTTATTCCTACAAAATTTATTTACATACATTCAGTTCCAAATTTTATAGAATTAAATTCTAATTACTTACCACTTAATCCAACAATTATATATTCTATCCAACATGCATTTAAATCTTTTTATTTTAAATAAATTTATTCAATGTTGACATCCACTAAATAAAATTTACTTTCATTTATATAGTTGCAATTCAATTCAGTTATTATTTCATTAATACTATTTCCGCTTTATATCTTCCAGTATAAATTTCACAACCAATTTGATCAACAAATTATAACTTATAACCACAAACGCCAATTTACGTTATTTAAATCTATTGCCATATAAACATTTAAATTGTTAACCTTAAATTACAGTTACTATATCTAATTCCTACATTTACCCAAATAAAATCTTAAGACCTTTATTTCATTCTAAATTAGATTAGAAATCATATTAAATTAACTCATTTAATATCATCAAATTTAACGGGTCGTTACACAAGCACATGGAACTGGGCTTGTATTTCGTTCGAGACCAAGTGATAAAGGGAAAATTGAGAGTCAATCACATACCTTCTTACCAAAAAGCAAATGTTTTTACGAAAGCACTTTCAAATACCAACTTTACCACATTCAGAAATGAACTGAATATAGATGAAGCAAGCCCAAAGTCAAATTGCAGAGCTTTAGATTATCTGCCAGCAACGGAGAGATCTGAGGTCTGCTCATCAGAGCCTCAACCTTCCCAGATCCATCAAACATGCTGATTTTATCAACAAAGTTCATGCCTTCAGAGATTGATGATCAGATCTGAGGTCTGCTTCCACAAACGAAGTCTCAACCTTGCTCGTCAGAGCCTCAACCTTTTCAGATCCATCAATCATGTTGATTTTAATCTCAAAGTTCATGCCTTCAGAGATTGATGATCAGATCTGAGGTTTGCTTCCCAAAAACGAAGCCTCAACCTTCTAGATCGAACAAACTATATTGTTTAATCTACAAAGCTTTCGCTTTCTGTCTGAACTGGGTCTCATCAACCTGATAAAACACTACTGGAGTAATGTTTTATCAGATCTGAGGAAAATTTGTTAAAGAAAATCTCTTCGAAGTTTCTCTCATGGTGGCCATTTTTGAAGCTTGGAAAGCCTAACCCTCGAACTGGTTTGAAGGGGGTTATCGAGATAGTATCAAATACAAGCAAACCAGTATGTAGTAGTGTAAATGGTGTAAATGGGCCAAGCCCATATATTCAGTGCAATATTTTCTTTAAAAGTACTTACTATAAATACAGAAGTCTGTACAACTATATTGTATAGAATTTTCACTTATACAAATTTCCTCAAGAGAAATAAAGCAATTCATTCATTTCTTCAACATTACACATATAAATACTTCACTTAATTTGTGAACTGCCTTGATTTTGGTTCCTGTTGGTTCATTTTTATTACATCATCCTTTGTATGGAGAATAAGCAAGTGTCCATGCTTTCTTGCGTTAAACAAAATGTTCATGTCAGTTCAATTACATTCTTGCCTTGACTGTTCATTTTTGTACAATGCCTTTGAAATGTAAGGTCAGTTTGTTCATTTTTAAACTTATATCAATTTGTTTTGTTGCTTTTAAGTTCACATACCCATGCAAGTATTCTAGCATTAAATAAATTCGTTCCCGTCCATGCTATGGCTTGCACATGCTTTCAACAGCTTGTGCATTTAGTGTATCTTGATTTTTAATAAACAAAGCATTCTTGTTTTGATTTTACATCACTTTATAAATATATATATAAAAGTTTACTTCCTGTTCGTGTATGGGTAGCTAAATTAGCCCGACTTTTCAAATGTCCTGTCTCCACCGGTATATATTGCTTTAAAATATTACTATGACTTTGATACATATGTAAATTTTGAAATTTGCATGTATTTTGACTTACCACATCAATTCAATTGCCTATAGCCTAACTTAGCTTAAAGTTCCAAGTTCCAAATATATCAACAAATAAATTTTATTTCAAACACCTTATACGGTGGGTAACTAAAAAGTTTACAATTATATCTAAAAGAAAATTTCCATAAATCGGACACGTTGTTTGGATAATAAATGTTTTAAGAAATGATATTGTCAATTATAGATAAACTATTTTAAAGGAAAAAGGAGTTTATTACAAATAAATTGTCTAGTGAACAACTGGACTTGTCTACAACTAATTTCGAATTCAATACATTAATTGACAATGTATCCAAACTATAAAGGCTATATAAATATATTATTACAGTAACACTTGAATATCCATGTATAATTGTATGGTTTAGTGATTAATTAATTTTATTATTTTATTGTAATTAAAATAAGCACTATTGGTCCAGTAACACCGGTTTGAACTTCGTTTTGATTCACAACAAATTAGTCAAATGTGCACAAATCCTAGTCACTGATGCCATGCGTGAGATAAGCATAGTTTCATTAATTTAAAAAAAAAAAATGAATAGGGGAGGAATTGGATCAGTGGTAGTATGGTAGTTGATTTTACTAGCCAAGAAGTGCAAGAAATATATAACTGGTATTTTAGATGCAAAGAAAAGAGAAAAAAAACTAAGTGTGACATATAAAATATTATGCCTTCGCGGAAAATAACGCTGCAGCTTTCGAGGATTGCATTATGTGGGTGTGGATTGCTAGTTTATTACAACCTTTTATAAGAATTTCTAATATAGGTGTGCTTGCGCATTTATCCATGGGTTATAATTCTAGTTAGATTCATACAACATCAATCTCATAGACATACTGCTCTAAGGTTTGCCATATAGATTAGCTTTCTTAAAGCTGTCTTTCATTTGTGCTGCAGAAATAAATTATTGATCTTGATTTATAATAGTAACATGTTTAAGTTGCGATTAAGTTCTATGGCAGCTGATTCAAAAGAAACAAATTTATTAATTGAGTATATAAGTAATACTTCCGTATTCAGAAAAAAAAAAAGATAAATAAATAAATAAAATAAACAGATCTAAAATAATAATAATGACGATCTCTGACGCCATAGGTGCATAAGATAAAGTCTTATTTCCATTTTTTTAGCCTGTTGGAAATATGCTTATATGTGTTGAAGTAGTTAATTGAGTATCATGCTGTTAAATATTTACATACGAGGCTTACATGTTTTGAACCGACTAAATATAGGTACTCAAGGAGCTTATTTGGTTTATCTCGGGATGATCGTATGCTTTTACTCGCTTAATAATAAGCAAACTCGCTTGACAATGCTAAAATAAAGATACGTTTTTAGATTAAATACAGAAATGTTAAAAATATTATTATATGTTGTGTTTCCGACCGTGTGGTCGATGTATATTGTTTACATTATATTTGTAAAATTGCAAATGGCTCTTCGTACAATAAAGATTCTGCCGAAATTTTTCAAAAAATTTAGCACATAGAAAATTTTCATATGCAAAGAAATGGAAATTTATAAATGAATCTATTTCAATTTATAACATACGATAAGTGTGATTCTAATATCAACCACTTAAGGATTTAAGCGAGTTTCAACTTAATAGTAAAATTTGAAGAGAGTTAATCTTTGCATTTGTTTTTAACGTCTTCCTATAAGAAATTGCGAGGACGCAATTTTCATAAATGGGGAAGTATGTAACAACCTTATTTTCGAACTCATAATATCGTATGAATTGAATTAGAATAGAAGATTTTGAATTCAAATTGATCATTTTTATTTCTGAAATCAAATTATTGTTAAGTAAATTCTATTCAATAAAGAATTTTTGTTATACTAAAATTTAATTAGCAATAAATTTCATTTTAGATAATATATTTTAATTCAAATAAAAGGTGTTAATAAATATAAAATATTTATTACTGCAAATAATAATTTTATATACACATAACTGAAATAGATGAAAAGAAGTTTTAAATTGATATTTATTTAAATCAATAAGTCGACGAATATAAATAAATTTATTTATATTAATACAGTGAATAGTTACGCACAATTGAACAATATTGGATTGAATGAAACTGTATAGTTGTCGAAGTTTATTTTCGTAAAATGAAAGATAGAACAATTTGAAATTTATTTAAAAATAAAAGGTAAGTAAAGAGAGAATGGAAAAATATATATATATAAACATTTGATTGAATTAAATTAAAGGAGCCCATAATCAAGTAACTGCACTCTTATTCTCCAAAACCCTATATCCAAATTTATTCAATCTTATCCTCAAATCAAGATTCCCAAATTCGATTTCGAAAAAAAAGATGCAGAAGGGAAAAAAACGAATGAAATCAATACAACCCTAAATCATTCTAATCAGAAAATGGCGATCGACTTCGAAGCGGTAGATCTAGAGAAGGGAGGCTCGACTTATAGCACATCATGCCCTTGTGTGCGCGACCTGGTAATGGTCGAAGGGTAGAAGTCAATATCGATACTGTTGCCTGCGCATGCCTGGTGTAACAATTCTGTATTTTGTGATTATTTTATTATATATTTCATTATGTCAAACTGCATTTCCTGATTTAAAACTTTATTTTATTTATTTAAAATTAATAATTTGTTATTTTAAATATAAGTTTTGATTTTTATGTGAATTATAAATCCAAATATGAATAAATAGAATATTTTCCAGAAAAGTGTATTTTTGGTCAAATTGGTCAAACTTTGACTTTTAAATTTTAAATTTAAATATTTGAATTTTCGAATTTTATCTTTTGTTATGAAATTATATTAAATTTCAGGAACACTGCTTTTCGTTTCGTTGAAATCTGATTTATATTGCGAAAGTTATGCTTTTTACAATATTGTGTGTAAATTGATTTATTTAACAATATTGTTTATTTTAATTTATGTAAATAATATTTTTATTTGTCATAACTTATTTTAATTTGTATATATATGTGTAATATGTTATGTTATGTATATATTTTATCTTTTAAATATTTTAAAGTGATGTTTGAATTTTTCCAAAGCTTAGTGTATTTATTTTCAATTTTTAAAACCTAATTTCTATTTTAAAGCTATTTTCATAATTTATTTATATTTATCTAAAATTTATTTATTTTTATTCATACATTTTTTTTGTTTTTATCTTATTTATTTACATTTTTCATGTATTTAAAAATGCAAAAAGAAATATGAAAATTTGAAGAGTTTTAAAACCTTTCACTTGTATTTGTCTTTTCACCTCCTCTGCCTTTTCAATTCCAAATAACACTTCCATTCAATTGCCGTCCATATCATTTTCCTTCAGCTGCATATCATTCCATTTCTCATGCACATCATTTTGTTTGTCAACACAAAATTTTCGGCCTCCGTCACATGAGAAAAAAATTGGTAAATGTTTCATTTGTTTTCTCTTTTCTTCCTTGTTTTATGCATTCATCTTGCACTTGCTTTCACTATGATGTTCGGCCTCTAGCCTGCACCATCACCAGCACCTCCACCACCATCATTCTCAGCTGTCATCACCTCCATCTCCACTTTCATGTCATAGCCGTGGTCATCCTTGATGAGGAGCTCCACAAAAATTAGCAAAACATCACCTTAAACATCCAAGCCGACCTCCACATGACTCCACCACCTCATAGAACCCTTTGGCCGACCTTTGCACCACCTTCTCCAGCACCTATCTGACCCAAAGACCTCTGCCACATCAATACCTGACCTCACCAGGCCTGGCCGTGCCAATATATGCCTATGGCCGAACTATATTTGCATAGAAAACCCATTTTGTTGCCTTGTACTTGTGTTGTACATACATATCCACTTCCATGCCTTTATTCCATAGCTAGGACGACCTTGGCTTGACCCATGCTTGACACATTTACACCCATGGCCGTGCCTTATCACCCTATAGGCTGAGCATGAGATTTGTGGAATCAAGTGCAAGTGTTTGATTGTTTGTTGTTCCTTAATTCTAGCTTGTTTAATGTTTAATTTTGGTTTGAAATTCATGTTATATATTTTGTTTTGTTTGATATGTAACAAGACAAATATCTTTGGCTCTCTCTCACTCGAATCGTAGTTGTGTTTTCGTGCCTTTGTGGATCTTAGTTTGTGTGTTTGGTTCTTATCTCCAGCTCGTAGAGGTGAGTAATTCTCACCATACAATTTATACTTATATAACTAGTAAATTGATAACATTTGAATCTGTAAACCATATCACCGTGTTATAACTGTTATTGCTATGATCATATGGTGTTCACCCCTATTTATAAACCTATTATATCATTTGTTACTGTTATATAATGATATTCTGTTTATTTACATCAGTTTATCATACTGCAAGTTCCATGTAGATTAGAATCATATGGGTTGAAATGACACATACCCGAACAGACTTTAGAATAGGGAAAAATCGTTATGGGCTGAAATGATAGGCCTGAGCGATTTTTAATTATTTCATTTCACTTGGGACTGCGAGTTTGAAATGATAGAACTCGGGTTTTCTTTGTAAATTACGGATTGAAATGATATATATCTGTATCACTTGACCTAGGTTAGAAAATTTTATACAGACCCGTGGTTAATCTATATTTTTTTGAATTTTTTTTAAAGTATTTTAAAAATGTAAATTTGTGATATTTTGATTTGGAATGAATTTAAAAATGATTTTTATAAAGTATTAATGGTTTTTTTAATAAGTTAAAATGTTAAATAAATGAATGTTCAAGTTGAATTTTCGAAATATAACTTAAATTGAAAATTGTGAATTTTGTTTAAAAGTGAATTTTAATTAACTAAGTATAAATGAAAAATAAGTTATATTTGAAAATCTAAACTTAAGTGTTAAGTTAAAATTTTAATTATAAAGAATAGAAAATTTAATGCTTGAATTTAATAAGTAAATTATTATTAAAATTTTGATTTATGTATGAAAATTTAACTTTATAAAATAATAAATATAAGGGTAGTTAAACGATTGTTTTAAAAGTGAAATATATGATTTTATAAGTTAAAAATGGACTAAAGTGAAATTTAATTGTTCATGAAATTGTATTGAAACCTTGAATTTTAATTGACGACATTTTTGAAATGCTATTATTTCTAATGTATAGGATATTACATCATTTTGTAAATGCTGTAGTTGATATAAATGAACTAAATGGCTAGAATTGAACAAAGGCTATTACAGCACTTTGTAAGTGCTGTAGTTGTTGGATTTAACTAAAGTTTATTTGAAGCTAAATTAAACCTATTACAGCATTTGTAAGTGTTGTCTTTGTTAAATTGAATTATTTTAAAGCATAACTTTCCGTAGCATTTTCTAAATGCTGCAAAAGTTGAAATTTTCATTATTTTGATAAATTTAAATGAATAAATGAACTTTGAAAAGGCTAAATTTTTTAGAATTTTATATTTAACTATTAAATATAATAACTTCATTTTTAAATGGTTTAAATGAAGAAATTTGATTTGAAATATAAACTATTTTAAATGTGATTCGAAATGGTATTTTAAATTTAAATAAAAAGAATGAGGTTTTGAAAAGATCTGATATTTTGGTATCTTGAAATGGATTTGAAATGATATTGAATTGTTGAAATGATATTTAATTTTTTGAAATATAAATACCATTTTTAAATTATAACCACGAATTACAATAACAATTGGTTGTTAAAGAGACCGGGATCGGATATGGACATACTCTCTGTCGATACCGAAAACCACTTTAACAACTGTATACACGGTGGAGATCCCAGAATGAAGTAGGATGGTGGTGACGATCCTATTGAGGTATGAACGTGGACTCGAATCCCGTGAGTTGGCTTAAGGTGGCTGAAACAGGAGTGATCGACGGGCCAAGTGAGGTAGCTCCTCCGATCGGACACACTTCTTCGATACCATTCTATTACTTTGTGATTGATTTGGTGCACACCTTTGATTTGGGAGTGTGGCTCGAGGTGGGCGGTAGTGGCTGCTACGCGTTACGACCAGCCTGGAAGCATAATTGGTATATCTACCTTGGCATTGCCTCGTGTGCCATGTCACCTACCATAGCGAGCCTTACTACGAGTTTTGTTTTCTCCCGTAGCCAATGGAGTATTTAGGGTAGTCTCCCGATTTGGAGATATGCTGATACTGGATGGACTACTAGGACTATTACGTGTTGGGAGCTATATGGCTAACCCTTCGACACTATTTTTAAGTAAATTTATTTTACTGTAGACATTATTATAATAGCGCAATATTACTACATAGTAAATAGTTTAACGGATTCTTAGAGGATTGGCGGTCCCAGGCATCCTTTAAGTTACTTGTACTTTATTACAGTTCACTTGAGTTGTTTTACATTATATAAGTATATATATGTCCTGAATCGAGTGTTTTGTGTTTTGCTTTATGCTCGGGTCAGCCAGAGTATTCACAGCTTTGGATTCTCTTTCTGGAGTTGGCCTTTGCTGGAGATTCTTCCTATCTATCTATATATCTATTTCTGTTTCAGCTGTTCTAGTTTATCTCATGTATTGGTGAACTTCTATGTATTTGGATTTCTATTATGTTGTTTTCAGACTGATATTATGTATTTGTTTCGAGACTTTGTTATAGTAGCTTCATGAACTACTATCGTATTTTATATTCCATTGCGAGTTATTCTGATATTTTCGTGTCTGTGATTCTGTGTATTTGATTTCATTTGCTCAAATTTATTTACACTCGGTTTTTTTGCATCATTCAAGTCCGACATGTGTGGATTATTTTCGATTTGAATGGTACAAAATAGAGGGTTGTTACATTTGGTATCAGAGCTTTGGTTTTAGGCAAACCATTGCCTGCGGAGCAAAAAAACTCATTAGAGATAGGTAAAAATACCCTAGAATGAGTGAAATCAATCTCAGAATCATATCTTTGTGAGAGAACATAATTTCAAAGTATAAAATGATTTTCAAAATGATTTTAAAAGGATTTTTCAAAGATTATTTTGATATAAATTTTTTCTTGTTTTAAAGGATTTTCAATGTTTTCTAATGTCCTTCCTTTCGTATCTACCTTGTCCGTATTTTCTTTCGTTAGGATATTCATCCAAGTGAATTTATCTTATCTTGTCTTGTCTTATCTTAATATATATCTTGTCCTAAATTCATTCTTGATTTTTCAGGATGAATCGAGGAAATGCCAGATATATGGGTCGTGGTATTGCCCCAGCTCCTCAACCCGTTGCTCCTGTTAGATTCACCATTCTCTGTAAGGAATTCACTCAACTTGGTGGAACCCCATTCAACGGTTCAGAGAGCATCATTGAGGCTCAGCAGTGGTTGCGGAGTCTAGAGAGGATATTTACTGGTCTTGAGATTACTGATGCCCAGAAGCGTCAGTTAGCAGCTTGGCAGTTGCATGAGGCTGCCCTAGACTGGTGGGAGTCTGCTACGGCTAACACCGTCGATGCTAATATTACTTGGGAGCAGTTTAGGTATCTTCTCGTGTTTCTTTGAATTCTGTTTTTCTATCTTCTTTGTGCCTTTTTTATGTTTGTTCTATATCTCTTTCCAGGGAGGCCTTTGTGGCAAAATGGATGCCTGAAGCCGGGAAATCTCAGCTTTATCGTGAATTTATGGATCTCAAGCAAGGTACCATGTCTTTTGCTGAATATGAGAGGAAGTTCAACGAACTTTTCAAGTTCGGTCCTAGCCAGATTGATACTCCTCTCAAGAAGAATGAGAAGTTCATTGCTGGTGCTCGCCCTGAGTACTATAGTCGTCTCATTGCTCATGTTCATGGAACTTTCAACCAGCTTATGGATATGGCTATCCGTTATGAGAACCCTACTTCTAAGGGTCCTGCTGCTTCTTGTGCTCCTTCATCTCAGTCTTCCTCTGCCAATTCTAGGAAGAGAAAGCCTAATTTCCAACAGCAGAAGCGGAATTGGCTCAAGAATGCGGGTTTGGGATCTTCATCATCTTATCCTTCTCAGAGGCAGCCTGTTGATCTTTCTGCTATCACCTGCTTTAGATGTGATCAGAAGGGACACTATGCCAATAGCTGTCCTACCTCATCTGGTGCTGCTGTCCCTCCACCTGCTCAGTTGGAGAGGCGTGATCTCTGCCATATCTGTCTCCAGCCTGGTCATTTTAAGAAGGATTGCCCTACCCAGCAGAAGGGTATGCCTTTTGGTATATTTGCTGTCTCATCTACATCTTCTCCAGTTCCTCCACCTGCTCCTGTTCCTAGTGATGATCAAGGTACTCTTCAGTGCAACCTTTCTTTATTTCTATATCATGTTCGTGTTTATTTGATATTGGAGTTTTCCATAGTTTTATTTCTTTTGGTTTGTTTGATAAGTTTGAGTATCTCTTTTCTCCTGAGTTTGCTTCTATACCTTTATGTGTTTCAAATCCAATTGGGGCTCCTCAAACCTTAATAGGATTCGAAAGCATGTGCAAATTTTCTATTCTGATCATTGCTTTAGTAGTGATCTTCATTGACTCCTGTAGTCAGATTCTATCCCGATGTAATTGGTGAAGTCATTGCTTTACCTCCTAAGCGTGAAATTGATTTCCGTGTTGATCTTATTTCTGGAACTCTGAGAATGGGTTCTATAAATGGTTAGTCATGACTTTTGGTTTGACTAATGCTCCTGCTTTCTTTTTTGATTTGATGAATCATATTTTTGTGTTGTGCTTAATAAATTTCCTAAATGCCATTTCTGGTAAGATGAAGTCCGATTCCTTTGACATATAGTTTCTAGTAATGAAATTTCTGTTGATCAATTCATGATCGCTGCGATCAATGAAAATCTTTCTTTCTTTTTTTCCTTAGTCATTCAATTATTCTATCCTTTTATGTGTTTTCCTGTGCCTTGTTCCTTTTCGGGGACGAAAAGTTTTGGGTGGGGGAGAGTGTAACAACCCTGTATTTTGTGATTATTTTATTGTATATTTCATTATGTTAAATTACATTTCCATATTTAAAACTTTATTTTATTTATTTAAAATGAATAATTTGTTATTTTAAATATAATTTTGATTTTTATGTGAATTATAAATCCAAACGTGAATACATAGAATATTTTCCGGAAAAGTGTATTTTTGGTCAAATTGGTCAAACTTTGACTTTTGAATTTTTGAATTTTTGATATTTATCTTTTATTATGAAATTAGATTTAATTTCAAGAATACTGCTTTTCGATTCGTTGAAATCTAATTTATACTGTGAAAGTTATGCTTTTTACAATATTGTGTGTAAATTGATTTATTTGACAATATTGTTTATTTTAATTTATATAAATAATATTTTTATTTGTCATATCTTATTTTAATTTTTATATATGTGTGTGTGTGTGTAATATGTTATGTTATGTATATATTTTATCTTTGAAATATTTTAAAGTGACGTTTGAATTTTTCCAAAGCTTAGTGTATTTATTTTCAATTTTTAAAACTTAGTTTCTATTTTTAAGCTATTTTCTTAATTTATTTTTATTTATTTATTTATTTTTATTCATACATTAGTTTTTTTGTTTTTATCTTATTTATTTACATTTTTCATGTCTTTAAAAATGCAAAAGGAAACATGGAAATTTGAAGAGTTTTAAAACCTTTCACTTGCCTGTCTTTTCACCTCCTTTGCCTTTTCAATTCCAAATAATACTTCCATTGTATTGCTGTCCATATCATTTTCCTTCAGCCGCATATCATTCCATTTCTTACGCGTATCATTTTCTTTCACAACTCAAAATTTTCGGCCTCCATCACCTGAAAAAAAAAATGGTAAATGTTTCATTTGTTTTCTCTTTTCTTCCTTGTTCTATGCATTCATCTTGCACTTGCTTTCACTATGATGTTCGGCCTCTAGCCTCCACCATCACCACCACCTTCACCACCATCATTCTCAGCTATCACCTCCATCTCCACTGTCATGTCATAATTGTGGCCATCCTTGATGAGGAGCTCCATAATAATTAGCAAAACATCGCCTTAAACATCCAAGCCAACCTCCACATGACTCCACCACCTCATACAACCCTTTGGCCGACCTTTGCACCACCTTCTCCAGCACCTACCTAACCCAAAGACCTCTGCCACATCAGTACCTGACCTCACCAGGCATGGCTGTGCCAATATATGCCTATGGCCGAACCATATTTGCATAGAAAACCCACTTTGTTGCCTTGTACTTGTGTTGTACATACATATCCACTTCCATGTCTTTATTCCATTGCTAGGCCGATCTTGGCTTGACCCATGCTTGACTCATTTACACCCATGGCCATTCCTTATCACCCTATAGGCCGAGCATGAGATTTTTGCAAGCAAGTGCAAGTGTTTGATTATTTGTTGTTCCTTAATTCTAGCTTGTTTAATGTTTAATTTTGGTTTGAAATTCATGTTATATATTTTGTTTTGTTTAATATGTGACAAGACAAATAGCTTTGGCTCTCTCTCACTCGAATCGTAGTTGTGTTTTCGTGCCTTTTTGGATCTTAGTTTGTGTGATTGGTTGTTATCTCCAGCTTGTAGAGGTGAGTAATTCTCACCAGACAATTTATACCTATATAACTAGTAAACTGATTGCATTTTAATCTGTAAACCATATGATCATGTTATAACTGCTATTGCTATGATCATACGACGTTCACCCCTATTTATAAACCTATTATATCATCTGTTACTGTTATATAATGCTATTTGGTTTATATATATCAGTTGAAACGACCCGCCTTTCATTCCATAGAAAGACGCATCATTAAGAAGAAAGAAAAGGGATAGAAAAGAGAAAAGATAGAAAAGAAAGAAAGAAACAACATCAGAATCTCACAGCCGAACGAATAAATTATATTATATCACATAAAACATTACACAGTATCATGTACATCAGAGTTATATAGCTAATACAACACAAACTAGACAGTTATAAACACCTGTCTAGTTATTACAATTCAAGTACATCACAGAAAACAGATACAACTCAAACACAGCGGAACCACTATATATATGCATATCTACATGCTGAAGCCTCCTGCTCCATATCTCCTCCAGAACTTGACAAAGCAATCCTGAATCCCTTGACTATTCATACATAATATGAGTACCCAAGAGTTTAATAAAACAGAAAATAAACACTCAGGTCAGACAGGGATCTGGTGTTAGTAAACAGGTTTAAAGTTGCTTAACTTTGAAAATCCTTCGAAAACAAAAGGTATCACGTAAGACTTTCCACAAATAAACATGGAAAAGTTTTTACCTTACGCTAACCAAAACATTTGATAGGAAATCCATTGATATTATAATAGGGTCTAGGGTTTTTAAAATAAAATAAAGAAATAGCTGGAATGCTTAAATTTCACGTTCCAACATAGTTGGGTACAATCAAAACTGTACAGGCACTTATTGGTTGTATTCCATACAATGGCAAGGCTACTTGGGTATCGTCCGTCACAGTACATGGCCTAGATTACCGTACCGAGGATCACTCCCAATCCCCTGCAACACAAGGCCGAAAACATCCCTTATTGGACAGTCCCAAACAAGACAAACCCACAGATGGTCGTCGCCAACTACCCACACAGCCGAATAAAAAGGAACCTCTAGACAGGGGTAAATCTCGTCCTACTTAGGCATGACCCACTTAGACATGCTGCACCTCCTCTGTTTTAGCCATTACCGGTTGATGAGGCTTGAGGCTACCATTACCTTTATAGGACACATTAATCTTAGAATACTCATCGTCCACCTGACGATGTTCTGAAAGCATTCAATCCATACAAGTTCGTTCCGGGTTCGAACGAAACCGAAGGCACTATTTCGCTACACTCGTTTTGGAATCACCCTCAGAGTTAATGATAATAGCCCTTGCACTCTGAATCTTCATCTCGAACCTGAAAGTACTATCCCCCGTTAAACTCGTATTGGAATCACACTCAGAGTATTAACACGAATAGTCCATACACCTCGAGTCTTCACTCTTCACTTGAGATTCACGACCTAATATTTAATTTGGATCGATGTGGTTTTCGAAATTCAAAATTTGGAAACCCGATCCCGGTCTCATCGAAATCCAAATGCCATTTTAATGTCCAAGTGATTTTAGTTAGAACAATTAATTCAATTCATCATTATCTATATACACACAGATAGATAATTCAAATATCACAATAGATAATCACATTTCCATCATCAACAGATAATCTGTATTATCATCACAAACAGATAATCCATATTATCATACTTTAACCAAGCATCCATATCATATAGATATTTCTCATCCCATTACTGAGATCACAACCATTCAATGAAATATCAACATCATCCATAAGCAATGATTTATTAACCGCCATCTATAATTAATTTAAAATGAATTAAATTAATTACTTCTACCTCTAATTAATTTAAAGTAAATTAATTTAATTACTACACCTATAAATCCTGCTTATATATCCATTAATTAATTAACCTAGTTAATTAATCATTCTCTAAGTATTCATCTTGATTAAATACCTTTCATTAATCATTCTCTAATTACAATAAGTAATTAGTCTTTAATTAATTTCACAAATTAATTAACCTTAATCATTTATTAATTAACATTTAATTACTTCATTTATTATTTAACTATAATTAATTACATTTATCCTTAATTAATTATATTAAATAATCACTATTATTAATTATTCCTTAATTAAACAATTCTTAATTACATCATTAATTATATTGATTAATGATCTCTAATTTATATTTAAATTAATTACTTTATTTAAATTAAATTTAGTAATTAATCTAAAATTTTAAAATAAAATTATTAATCACCCTTGATTAATATCAATCCAGTAATTAACTACCCTTAATTACTCATTAACAAATTAATTATTCCATAATTAATTATCTTCATTAATTAATCCCTTTATTAATTACAAAAGTAATTACCCAAATTACTTCATTATAAATCATCTTTCACTAATCACATTCCAATAATTATCATTTATTACTTCCCTAAGTAATTATTCTCCATTAATTACATTAAGTAATTACTCTTATTAAATCATCAAATTATTTTCTTAAATTAATTAAACTAAATTAATTAACTTAAACTAATCACATTATCATAATTAATTACAATAAGTAATTAATACCTTAATTACTTTTATCAAGTAATTATTCTTAACAATTTACAATTGATTGTCTTCAATAAATTAATCTAATTAATTATCAAAATTGATCACATTAATTAATTACTTAACAATCCTAAGAAAATTAACTTTATTAACTAATAACATTTTCTTTAATTACTTCCTTAAGAAATTTATCTTAGATTAATCATTATTATTCATCTATAATTACAAATTAATCTAAATCATTAATTTAAAATCAAATAAATAAGTCATTCCTTAATTTTCTTATAAATTAAATCCTTTTTATTATCTTAATTATTTCTAAAATAATTCATTTACTTTATTAATGACTTCATTAACATTCAAGAGTATTTAAAACATTACATTTCTAAATTTAAATTCAAATTCCATTTTAAATTTAAGATTCAAAATGTTTAACCATTTGAACATTTATCCAAATTTAAATAAATTTATAAACCTTAAAATAAATGTAAAGAACATTGATTACTTATATAAGATACTTATATAAGAAAAAGTTTAAACCAAATTACTTAATTTTATTAAAAGAAATCAAGCTTTAAAAATAAATTGATTGTTTAACTTCCAAATTTAAGTTAAACACTTCATAACTTTTATTCAAATATTAAAGAAAACCTTTATAAAGAATTTTATCAAGTTTAAACATTTATTTGAAAACAAACTCATTTTTAAAATCTACTTTAAAACATTTAAACTTGTTCAACATTTAAATTTACAGAACTGTTTAAATTCAAGGTTTGAATCCATAGTAAACTTGAAACCATATTTTAGACTTGATTTTTAAAACTTGATTTACATCTTGCTTAAATTTTAAAATTCCATTTTAAAACTTAGGATTCAAAAGTTCATCAAACTTAAACTTTGAATTTAAATCCCTGTTTTAAAATCTGCTTTAAATTTGATTTCGTTTAAATTTTAAAAACCAGAACACTGTCAGGTTATAAAAACAGAAACTATACATACCCGAGACCACATACAAATGGGTTCGAGACAAAACCCTAACTCCTTCGAGTAAAATACTCGATCTACCCGAGTAAATCTCGAGTCACAACTCTCTGCACAGACCCAAAAAAAGTTCCCCGGAAGTAAAATATGCACGGTGCATATGCACCGGCGTTCTGGCAACCTCCAGCCATCATCACCACCTTCATCACGTCGCCGACCATCTCCACACCTGATCACGACAACTAGAATTTCCACCGTAGTTCGAAAATCAAATTCGAGTTAGCCAAGCAAACTTGGAACTCGACACTGGAACAAAAGCCCCAAACCTGTCAACACCTCTCCAACTCTCCTCCGACCATCAGAGCACCTGCGACTCCGGCCAACCCTTCATCTACATCCCCTCTTCCAATCCCCAAAACCCTACAACACTTGATGCACCAGAGATAACGAGAAGCATCAAAATTACTGACCACCCAAGAACTAGGTTTTGAAACTGGAAAGAGCAACCACCGTCGCCACCTATCTATGACCATCCACCTGCCATTTTTCCTCCACTCACCAATTATTCCTCCACCTCCAGGAAGAACTACAACATTCCAAATCCACTAGATCATCAGATTAACCCCAAAATCCATTTTCTGTTCAACCCAGTAATACTCATTCAATACATAACTAAAAAAATGTGATTTTAGTTTTAGAAATCATGATTTCATATATGCATTCAAGATATAAACCTGATTTAATATTTTAAGAAGTTTGAAATTTTGCGTATTTGAAACAATAATTGTTCTTAAAGTTTACAGAGACAACAGATTTTTAACTTATCTTAATTATAATTTATAAACTTAATTTCATACTAAACAAACAACTTTTGTTTACATATCAAATCCTAACTGAAATCAAATCAAGTGGTAATGGTTTTCTATTTAAAATCTTAGTTTAAAAACAAAAACAGGTATACAGATACCTGGTAACAACACATATATATATATATATTTATATATGTATACACACAGAATATTCATCACCATACAATCATACAAAGCAAACTTATTCTATTAATCCACATGCAACAGATATATTAAAGCTTTTTAAATTGTGAAGTTATTCACTAAAAAATGAAGACAGAGCAGTTTTATTCATAGCAGCTTTTGATTTTTGAAACAAAACAGTTTGAATTGAAACTTAAGTTGTGGAATTTACTTTAGTTTTGATTTTAAAAGGAAAGAACCGTTTTTAAAAACCAAAATTTAGTCACATTTAATTGAAGAAGCAGAGGACAAACTGTGATGCAATTCATTCTCCTGGAACAGATTTTGAATTTCCTGTTGAACTTGCTGATTTGTTAGTTGAATCAGGTGAATTTGTTTGCTGTTGTAGTTGATTTTAAAACTGCATTTTGATGAAGATGATCCTAGTCTTAAATGCATGCAGATGATCCTGAGTTGATCTTCATATTGAAGTTGAAACTTGAAAAAAATAAAATTCCAGATTTGCTTTGTAGATTTTAAACAGATTTGGGTTTTGAAATTTTACTTACAATCTGATTTCAGTTTTTTTTAGAGCAGAATGTTTGAATCTTACATGAATTACCAAGTTTTCTACTTAATATATTTTTAATAAAATGTTTCAAAAATAAATAAAAAAAATTCCACTTGTTACTTTATGTTGTAGAGTGATTTACAAGTGTCTTCCTTATGTATAATAACCTTACATATGTTCATTTTAATATTAAAATAAATTTCTCAATTTTATAAATATTTTTAAATTCATTTCTTATTTATGTTATCATATTTCTAAATGTTTACATATAAATTTCCTTTACACAATTGCATATTTTAATGTTTATTTGTAACTTTTTTAAAATAATATTTTTAAATCTAAATTTTCAAGAGAGAAAATTTAAAAAGAAAAAGATATTGAATTAAACCTTATTTTAAAGTTTCAAACTAAAATATTATTCTTTAAAATATAAGAACTAAGTCTTTTAAAAAAACCAAATTTTAAAAGAAAACAAAATAAATATTTATTATAATATAAAATTTAAACTATTATATTTTTTTTTAAACAAAACAAATATTTACTTTAATTTATTTTGAAAGTACAAGATAGATTTTTAAACAAACCTTTGAAAAGTTTATATACTAATTTCAACCAAATTTTGCAATTCATAATTTATACACATACATATATTATAAATTTGAAAATATTCCTATTAAATTTAAATTAAATAAAAATCAAACTCCCTATTTAAAATGTATACACATATATACATTATAAATAAAATATCCTTTAAATTAGCTTAGAAAGATAAATTTAATCATTTAAATATTTTTAACTTTGAAAAGAATAAGATTCCCAAATTAAATTATTATTATCATTATTATAAATCTTGAAAAGAAAACATTTGTCAAACTAAATAATTATTAGTTTTCAAAAGGTAATTTTTATTTGAATTAGATTATTAAATCAATATTTCACATTTTAAAATAATTTTTAATGGAAATTATTAAGTAAACATTGCCTAAATTTCTAGGACATCACATTCCTCCGTCCTTAAAAGAATTTCGTCCCCAAAATTTAAAAGCAAAGATAATTTAATAATCCCATACAGATTTTAATTTTATAGTAACAAGCATATGCTATCAACCAAATGCTAGCGACCATAGCAACCAATTCAAACAAACAATTCTAACTATCCAGAGAAAATTCTGGATAGGATTCCTTAGAGTTTCCTAGGTGCAAACACCGGAATACTCACCCTATAGAATCTAAACTGGCTACACCACTCAGATTCAGAGCTTCTATATATCTAAATCTAAAAATCTAAATAGGATACTGGACCACAGACAAGTCCTGATCAACTTCCAAATCTTCCAGAACTACTGGTTCTAAAACCAGTAATAGACCATACACGTACTCCCTCAGAGATCCGTGAAAAACATAACGAATTCCAGCCATCCGAACTAGCAATTCAATCCTGTAGACCAAACACTTAACCCTTAAGAGAAAACAGAAAGATACAATACTCTCCTGAGTTAGCTTCCAGTCTTACCCAATCTTATAGCTCTTACGATCGAAGAAAACTTCCAAATTTTGAAATCCAAATCTCCGACTTCAAATTCTGAATTCCTTTGTCTCTTACCCACAAATCTCTCCTGTCGATCCTGGGCTGTCTTCAACCTTCTTGATCAATCCAATCTTTGCAGATGCTTCACGGAACAATTTTGGACAAAGAAATAAACGATCTCCAGATCTTACTCAACGAAATGGTTCTCCCAAGATCCATCAAAATCCACCACACAAACTCTACTACACAAATATCAGAAGACTTCAAACATACTACTCCTATTCGGAAAACAAAACAGATGCACAAGACAACCAAGCCTCCAGATTAAAAGTGAATTTCCTGTAGAAATCCTCTGATCCAAGATAAAACACAAATTCCAATGAATCCGGTGTTGCTTCTATTCTGGAATAGATGCTACCATGCTTCCACTGCACAACTCTGATTTGAGAATGTTGTTGATGAACACAAGTACAAACTTGATCAATCCATTCCGGAAACATTGCTCATGAAATTCCATAAAATCTCAGTGACCTATCCGATTCGGTCACAAATACCATAGCAAAAATTTAACCAGAAAAATAGATCCGATCAATTCTGCCAGCTTAAACAGACCTCTCTCTCAAAGAGCCCTCCTACTAGCCTGAATCATCGGTAAAGCTTCTAAGAACCAAGTCGATACAGAACTCAATCTTCTGATGTGGATGCAAATATTGATTCCTTTAAAGATATCCAGAAAAATCTCAAACCACTTCGATAAATCTAACATCCTCTAGAGATGCTTCAATTCCAAACAAAGATTACTCAGAGAACTTCCGAACCATCGCAAGTCACATTTGCGATTCCACTCAGCTCATATTCCAAAGAAACCGTTCTCTTTTCACCAATCAGAATAGCTTAAGCCTTCTAACAAAAAAAGAAACTAGTGGTCCACCTTCAACCACAAACATCACACCCAGCTAAGCTTCCAGAAGAAATGGACAAGCTTCACTATCTGCCTGGCCTACTGACAAAAGATCACGGAGACTTCTGAACCATCGAAGAAACATGCCACTCTGCTACTTCCGGACTCCACTCTAGGATACAACTAAGCCAAGAGACTATCCTGACATCCCATTCAACACCTCCAAGCTTCTACTGCTGCCAAAGACTTCCTTATTCAAAAGCTCATCGAATCACAAAGCTACACCAGCCACTTCCAGAATAGAGCCTTCAGAATGGGCATATATCTCTCAGGAAACTGGATCTCAAACCAAGCACAAACACTCTTCCAAACTGAGTCTCAAACTCAAATATAGACAGAACTCCTTCCTAAAGTTACCAAGATGCCATCACTGCTTCAACTCTTCCAACTGATCCAAACTCAAGAAAATCCACTTGCGCGAGTGCAACCAAGCTTACGATCCAAAGATAAACTCCGAACCTTGGAAAGATTTCCTTCAGAGATCGGTGAAATCCTTCACACCAAACTGCCAAGTTTACTCGAGACGGTATTAGGTCTACCGTCTCAACAAATATACTTCCAACCTCAACAATCAAACTCCAACCAATGGTAGTGTATTACACACACCACTACCCTATCTATCTTTATTACTTATTGGAAAACCCGAACAGGTAATCCAACAAATAGGTAGAAATATATATATATATATTCAAAATTACAAATACGCTCTCTCAAGACAGACACCACTCCAGAGCCTAGGTATTCGCTCAACCTAGCGCTCTAATAACACAATTAAACGACCCGCCTTTCATTCCATAGAAAGACGCATCATTAAGAAGAAAGAAAAGGGATAGAAAAGAGAAAAGATAGAAAAGAAAGAAACAAACAACATCAGAATCTCACAGCAGAACAAATAAATTATATTATATCACATAAAACATTACATAGTATCATATACATCAGAGTTATACAGCTAATACAACACAAACTAGACAGTTATAAACATATGTCTAGTTATTACAATTCAAGTACATCACAGAAAACAGATACAACTCAAACACAGCGGAACCACCATATATATATATATATATATATATATACACACACACACACACGCTGAAGCCTCCTGCTCCATATCTCCTCCAGAACTTGTCAAAGCAATCTTGAATCCCTTGACTACTCATACATAATATGAGTACCCAAGAGTTTAATGAAACAGAAAATAAACACTCGGGTCATACAGGGGTCTGGTGTGAGTAAACGGGTTTAAAGTTGCTTGACTTCGAAAATTCTTTGAAAACAAAATGTATCATGTAAGACTTCCCACAAATAAACATGGAAAAGTTTTTACCTTACGCTAACCAAAACATTTGATAGGAAATCCAGTGATATTATAATAGGGTATGGGGTTTTTAAAATAAAATACAAAAATAGCTGGAATGCTTACATCTCACGTTCCAACATAGTTGGGCTCAATCAAAACCGTACAGGCACTTATTGGATTTTGGATTCCATACAATGGCAGGGCTACTGGGGTATCGTCCGTCACAGTATGTGGCCTAGATCACCGTACCGAGGATCACTCCCAATCCCCTGCAACACAAGGCCGGAACCATCCCTTACTGGACAGTCTCGAACAAGACAACCCCGCAGATGGCCGTCGCCAACTGCCCACACAGCCGAATAAAAAGGGACCTCTAGACAGGGGTAAATCTCGTCCTACTTGGGCATGACCAACTTAGCCTTGCTGCACCTCCCTTGTTTTAGCCATTCCCGGTTGATGAGGCTTGAGGCTACGATTACCTTTATAGGACACATTAATCTTAGAATGCTCATCGTCCACCTGACGATGTTTCTGAAAGCATTCAATCCAAACAAGTTCGTTCCGGGTTCGAACGAAACCGAAGGCACTATTTCGCTACACTCGTTTTGGAAACACCCTCAGAGTTAACGACAATAGCCCTTGCACTCTGAATCTTCATCTCGAACGTGAAAGTACTATCCCCCGTTAAACTCGTATTGGAATCACCCTCAGAGTATTAACACGAATAGTCCTTACACCTTGAGTCTTAACTCTTCACTTGAGATTCACGACCTAACGTTTAATTTGGATCGATGTGGTTTTCGTAATTCCAAATTTGGAAACCTGATCCCGGTGTCATCGAAATCTAAACGCCATTTTAATGTCCAAGAGATTTAATTTGAATAATTAATTCAATTCATCATTATCTATATACATACAGATAGATAATTCACATATCACAATAGATAATCACATTTCCATCATCAACAGATAATCTGTATTATCATCACAAACAGATAATCATCACAAACAGATAATCCATATTATCATACTTTAACCAAGCATCCATATCATATAGATATTACTCATCCCATTACTGAGATCACAACCATTCAATGAAATATCAATATAAATCCATAAGCAATGATTTATTAACCACCATCTATAATCAGTTTAAAATGAATTAAATTAATTACTTCTATCTCTAATTAATTTAAAGTAAATTAAATTAATTACTACACCTATAAATCCTGCTTATATATCCATTAATTAATTAATTAACCTAGTTAATTAATCATTCTCTAAGTATTCATCTTGATTAAATACCTTTGATTAATCATTCTCTAATTACAATAAGTAATTAGTCTTTAATTAATTTCATAAATTAATTAACCTTAATCATTTAGTAGTTAACATTTAATAACTTCATTTATTAATTAACTATAATTAATTACATTTATCCTTAATTAATTACATTAATTAATCACTTTATTATTAATTATACCTCAATTAAACAATTCTTAATTACATCATTAATTATATTGATTAATGATCTCTAATTTCTATTTAAATTTACTTTATTTAAATTAATTACATTTAGTAATTAATCTAAAATTTTAAAATAATATTATTAATCACCCTGGATTAATATCAATCCAGTAATTAACTACCCTTAATTACTCATTAACAAATTAATTATTCCATAATTAATTATCTTCATTAATTAATCCCTTGATTAATTACAAAAGTAATTTCCAAATTACTTCATTATAAATCATCTTTCACTAATTACATTCCAGTAATTATCATTTATTACTTCCCTAAGTAATTATGCTCCATTAATTACGTTAAGTAATTACTCTTATTAAATCATCAAATGATTTTCTTAAATTAATTAAACTAAATTAATTAACTTAAACTAATCACATTATCATAATTAATTACAATAAGTAATTAATACCTTAATTACTTTTATTAAGTAATTATTCGTAACAATTTACAATTGATTATCTTCAATAAATTAATCTAATTAATTATCAAAATTAATCACATTAATTAATTACTTGATAATCCTTAGAAAATTAACTTTATTAACTAATAACATTTTCTTTAATTACTTCCTTAAGAAATTTATCTTATACAATCATTATTAATCATCTCTAATTATAAATTAATCCAAATCATTAATTTAAAATCAAAAAAATAAGTCATTCCTTAATTATCTTATAAATTAAATCCTTTTTATTATCTTAATTATTTCTAAAATAATTCATTTACTTTATTAATGACTTCATTAACATTCAAGCGCTTTTAAAACATTACATTTCTAAATTTAAATTCAAATTCTATTTTAAATTTAAGATTCAAAATGTTTAACCATTTAAACATTTATCCAAATTTAAATAAATTGATAAACCTTAAAATAAATGTAAAGAACATTCATTACTTATATAAGATAAATATATAAGAAAAAGTTTGAACTAAATTACTTAATTTTATTAAAAGAAATCAAGCTTTAAAAATAAATTGATTGTTTAACTTCCAAATTTAAGTTAAACACTTCATAACTTTTATTCAAATACTAAAGAAAACCTTTGTAAAGAATTTTATCAAGTTTAAACATTTATTTGAAAACAAACTCATTTTTAAAATCTACTTTAAAACATTTAAACTTGTTCAATATTTAAATTTACAAAACTGATTTAAATTCAAGGTTTGAATCAATGGCAAACTTGAAACCATATGTTATACTTGATTTTTAAAACTTGATTTAAATCTTGCTTAAAATTTAAAATTTCATTTTAAAACTTAGGATACAAAAGTTCATCAAACTTAAACTTTGAATTTAAATCCCTGTTTTAAAGTCTGCTTTAAATTTGATTTCATTTAAATTTTAAAATCCAGAACACTGTCTGGTTATAAAACCTAAAACAGAACATACCCGAGACCACCTACAAATGGCTTCGAGACAAAACCCTAACTCCTTCAAGTAAAATACTCGATCTACCCGAGTAAATCTCGAGTCACAACTCTCTACACAAACCCAAAAAAAGTTCACTAGAAGTAAAATATGCACGGTGCATATGCACCGGCGTTCTGGCAACCTCCAGCCATCATCACACCTTCTTCACGTCGCCGACCATCTCCACACCTGATCACGACCACCAGAATTTCCACTGTAGTTTGAAAATCAAATTCGAGTTAGCCAAGCAAACGTGGAACTCGATACTGGAACAAAAGCCCCAAACCTGTCAACACCTCGCCAACTCTCCTCCGACCATCAGGGCACCTGTGACTCCGGCCAACCCTTCATCTACATCCCCTCTTCCAATCCCCAAAACCCTACAACACTCGATGCACCAGAGATAACGAGAAGCATCAAAATTACCGACCACCCAAAAACTAGGTTTAGAAACTGGAAAGAGAAACCACCGTTGCCACCTATCTCTAACCATCCACCTGCCATTTTTCCTCCACTCACCAATCATTCCTCCACCTCCAGGAAGAACTACAACATTCCAAATCCACTTGATCATCAGATAAACCCCAAAATTCATTTTCTGTTCAACTAAGTAATACTCATTTAATACTTAACTAAAAAATGTGATTTTAGTTTTAAAAATCATGATTTCATATATGCATTCAAGTTATAAACCTGATTTAATATTTTAAGAAGTTTGAAATTTTTCTTATTTGAAACAATAACTGTTCTTAAAGTTTACAGAGACAACAGATTTTTAACTTATCGCAATTATAATTTATAAACTTAATTTCATACTAAACAAACAACTTTTGTTTACATATCAAATCCTAACTAAAATCAAATCAAGTGGTAATGGTTTTCTATTTAAAATCTAACAAAAACAGGTATACAGATACCTTACAATATCACACACACACAGATATATATATATACACATATATATACACACAGAGAATATTCATCACCATACAATCATACAAAGCAAACTTATTCTATTAATCCACATGCAACAGATAAATTAAAGCTTTTTAAATTGTGAAGTTATTCACTAAAAAAATGAAGACAGAGTAGTTTTATTCAGAGTAGTTTTTGATTTTTGAAAAAAAGAAAACAGTTTGAATTCAAACTTAAGTTCTAGAATTTACTTTAGCTATGATTTTAAAAGGAAAGAACTATTTTTAAATATAGAAATTTACTCACATTTAATTGAAGAAGCAGAGGACAAACTCTGATGCAATTCATTCTCCTGGAACAGATTTTGAATTTCCAATTGAACTTGCTGATTTGTTAGTTGAATCAGGTGAATTTGTTTGCTGTTGTAGTTGATTTTAAAACTGCATTTTGGTGAAGATATCCTAGTCTTAAATGCATGCAGATGATCTTGAGTTGATCTTCATTTTGAAGTTGAAACTTGAAAAAAATAAAATTCCAGATTTGCTTTGCAGATTTTAAACAGATTTGGGTTTTGAAATTTTACTTACAATCTGATTTCAGTTTTCTTTTAGAGGAGAATGTTTGAATCTCTCATGAATTTCCAAGTTTTCTACTTAATATATTTTTAATAAAATGTTTCAAAACTAAATAAAACAATTGCCACTTGTTATTTTATGTTGTAGAGTGATTTACAAGTGTCTTCCTTATGTATAATAACCTTACACACGTTCATTTTAATATTAAAATAAATTTCTTAATTTTATAAATGTTTTAAATTCATTTCTTATTTACGTTCTCATATTTTTAAATGTTTATTTACATTTATCCTTTAAATGTTTACATATAAATTTCCTTTACACAATTACATATTTTAATGTTTATTTGTAACTTTTTTAAAATAATATTTTTAAAGCTAAATTTTCAAGAGAGAAAATTTAAAAGAAAAAATATTGAATTAAACCTTATTTTAAAGTTTCAAACTAAAATATTATTCTTTAATATATAAGAACTAAGTCTATTTCAAAAAAAAAAAATTTAAAAGAAAACAAAATAAATTTTTATTAGAATATAAAATTTAAACTATTATATTATTTTTTAAACAGAACAAATATTTACTTTAATTACTTTTGAAAGTATAAGATATATTTTTAAACAAACCTTTGAAAAGTTTCTATACTAATTTCAATCAAATTTTGCAACTCACAATTTATACACATACATATATTATAAATTTGAAAATATTCTTATTAAATTTAAATTAAATAAAAATCAAACTCCCAATTACAATGTATACACATATATAAATTATAAATAAAATATCCTTTAAATTAGCTTAGAAAGATAAATTTTATCATTTAAATATTTTTAACTTTGAAAAGAATAAGATTCCCAAAATTAAATTATTATTATCATTATTATAAATCTTGAAAAGATAATATTCGTCAAACTAAATAATTATTAGTTTTCAAAAGATAATTTTTCATTGAATTAGATTATTAAATCAATATCTCACATTTTAAAATAATTTTTAATGGAAATTATAAATAAACATTGTCCAAATTTCCGGGACATCACATCAGTTTATTACACTGCAAGTTCCATGTAGATTAGAATTACTATGGGTTGAAATGATACATACCCGAACGGACTTTAGAATAGGGAAAAATCATTATGGGCTGAAATGATAGGCTTGAGCGAATTTCATTTTACTTGGGACTACGGGTTTGAAACGATAGAACCTGGGTTTACGGATTGAAATGATATATATCTGTATCACTTGACCTATGTTAGAAAATTTTATACAGACCCGTGGTTAATATGTATATTTTTTTGAAATTTTTTTAAGTATTTTAAAAATGTAAATTTATTATATATTTTGATTTAAAATGAATTTAAAAATGATTATTATAAAGTATTAATGGTTTTTGTAATAAGTTAAAATGTTAGATAAATGAATATTTAAGTTGAATTTTTGAAATATAACTTAAACTGGAAATTTTGAATTTTGTTTAAAAGTGAATTTTAATTAATTAAGTAAAAATGAAAAATAAGTTATATTTGAAAATTTAAACTTAAATGTTAAGTTAAAATTTTAATTATAAAGAATAGATAATTTAATGCTTGAATTTAATGAGTAAATTATTATTAAAATTTGGATTTATGTATGAAAATTTAACTTTATAAAATCACAAATATATGGGTAGTTAAATGATTGTTTTAAAAGTGAAATATATGATTTTATAAGTTAAAAATGATTTAAAGTAAAATTTAATTGTTTATGAAATTGCATTGAAACCTTGAATTTTAATTGATAGCATTTTGAAATGCTATTATTTCTAATGTAAAGGATATTACAGCATTTTATAAATGCTGTAGTTGATATGAATGAACTAAATGGCTAGAATTGAACAAAAGCTATTGCAGCACTTTGTAAGTGCTATATTTGCTGGATTTAATTAAAGTTTATTTGAAGCTATTTAAACCTATTACAGCATTTGTAAGTGCTGTCTTTGTTAAATTGAATTGTTTTAAAACATAAATTTCCATACCATTTTCTAAGTGCTGCAAAAGTTGAAATTTTCATTGTTTTGATAAATTTAAATGAATAAATGAACTTTGAAAAGGGTAAATTTATGAGAATTTGATATTTAATTATGAAATATAATAACTTCATTTTTAAATGGTTTAATGAAGAAATTTGATTTGAAATATGAATCATTTTAAATGTGAGTTGAAATGGTATTTTAAATTTAAATAAAATGAACGAGGTTTTGAAAAGATATGATATTTTGATACTTTGAAATGGATTTGAAATGATATTGAATTGTTGAAATGATCTTTAGTTTTTTGAAATATAAATACCAATTTTAAATTATGACCACGGGTTATAATAACGAATGGTTGTTAAAGGGACCGGGAGCGGATATGGACATACTCTCTGTCGATACCGAAAACCACTTTAACAACTGTGTACGCGGTGGAGATTCCAGAATGAAGTAGAATGGTGGTGAAGATCCTATTGAGGTATGAACGTGGACCCAACTCCTGTGAGTTGGCTTAAGGTAGCTAAAACAAGAGCGATCGACGTGCCAAGTGAGGCAGCTCCTTCGATCGGACACACTTCTTCGATACCAGTCTATTACTTTGTGATTGATTTGGTGCGCACCTTTGATTTAGGAGTGTGGCTCGAGGTGGGCGGTAGTGGCTGCTACGCGTTACCACCAGCCCGGAAGCATAATTGGTATATCTACCCTGGCATTGCCTCGTGTTCCGTGTCACCTACCATAGCGAGCCTTTCTACGAGTTTGGTTTTCTCCCGTAGCCCATGGAGTATTTAGGGTTGTCTCTCGATCTGGAGATATGCTGATACTGGATGGACACTGGGACTGTTATGTGTTGGGGGCTATATGGGTAACCCTTCGACACTATTTTTAAGTAAGTTTGTTTTACTATAGACATTATTATAATAACGCAATATTACTGCATAGTAAATAGTTTAACGGATCTTTAGAGGATGGGCGGTCCCAGGCATCCTTTAAGTTACTTGTACTTTATTACAATTCACTTGAGTTGGTTTACATTATATAAGTATATATATGTCCTGATTCGAGTGTTTTGTGTTTTTCTTTACACTCGGGTCAGCCTGAGTATTCACAGCTTTGGATTCTCTTTCTAGAGTTGGTCTTTGCTGGAGATTCTGCCTATCTGTTTGTATATCTATTTCCGTTTCAGCCGTTCTAGTTTATCTCATGTATTAATGAACTTCTATGTATTTGGATTTCTATTATGTTGTTTTCAGACTGATATTATGTATTTGTTTTGAGACTTTGTTATAGCAGCTTCATGAACTACTATGGTATTTTATATTCCGTTGTGAGTTATTCTAATATTTCTGTGTCTGTGATTCTATGTATTTGATTTTATTTGTTCCAAATTTATTTACAATCTGTTATTTTGCATCATTAAGTCTAACATGTGTGGATTATTGTCGATTTGAATGGTACAAAAAGGGGGTTGTTACACCTGGACTGGTCGCGACATCGACGAGGAATAGAGGGCTGGTGATTAAAGTTTACGAGGCGCGTTCGTTTACGTCGAGACATGGGTGGGGCTTGGCTTCTGCCGTAGGGATTCGGCAATGTGTGCATACGTTAGCGTTGGCAACGCAGAGGTAGGCAGAAAATTGGAATGGTGGAAGCTTGGCATGCGATCAAGGCTGGTGATAGATAGCGACTTCCATGTTTTTCTGACATGGAAGCACAACTAGGAAAGGCACATGCAATGTTGGTGGTTGGTGACTTCATTGAATGCAAGGTGACTGAAGGCAGCTAGGGTTAGGATGCTGACTGAAAAGCAACAGAGGGACATTTAAACAAGCTTTGGATTGAGGTGAGTTATTCTCAACTCACATTTCCGTACCTACATTTAAAAATATCATCGTATACTATTGTTTGGTAGATTGTTGGATGTTAATTGCTGATTTTTAATCATTTAGTTAGTTAAAACATGAATGTTGCTTTGCATATCCTTCCTTAATTGTAGATCGTAACGACTACTTGTTACGTGAATGAATTAGATTAAAATATGGTCGCATGCTATGATTTAGTTATTTCATCGAATAATTAATTATCCGATGTGATTTAATTGTTTGGCGTTACATTAACGCGTTGTAGGGATTAATAATGTAAAATTACAAATGAAACTCCATCCAATTGTGGATCTAGATTCTATAATATGTCATTACTTGTGCATTTTTGTGTGATCGGAGTATGTCGAAAAACAACTTGGATCACTAAATAATTCTATATTATAGAATTATGTCTTTAGAGCGATATTGGCTCTAGTTATTGAATTTTAGATAGGTTTATTGTTTGAATGCTATAAAAGAATTCCAAAAATGAGATTTTATTCGTATTGGTCGTTACTGAAATTTTATTTATAGAATATACAGCTGAATTGTATTATATTCTTAACTTATTTCTTATTCAAAATTTGTCTTCAAAACTTTTAAGATTGAGTAAATTTATTTATAAAACCATTTAAATTTATGATTATAAGTATATTATAACTTTGGAAAGGCTTAGAAGCAAAAGATAAAAGATAATATTATTTTATAAAAGCTATTACGAAAGTAATAATTGTTTATGAAACCTTTTAAATTTAATGTTATAAGTATAACATTTTGGAAAGATTTTAGAGACGAAAGATAAAATGTGGTAATATTTATATATGCAATGATGAAAGCTATAATTTTAATTTCAAGCAATTTGTTATAAAAGAGTTTTAAACAATTAAAAGAGTTCAAAAGCTTTTGTAAATAAGAAACTCTTCTTTGAAATGGATTTTTGGATTTAAACATGATTTTGAAAAAAAAATATCTTGATATATATAGAAACTAATTAAAAACTCTTTTAGTTTATTTATTTTGGATAAACAAAGGTGAGAAGTTTAAAAGTGAATTATAGATAAAATATTTTAGAAATCATTTTCTATATGATAAAATTATATTAATTACTTTCAACTAATAAATTATTGTTGGCTTTTATTGTATTCAGCTTTTGGCTATTTTGTGCAAGTTTGAATTTGATTTCTGATGAATTTCATGAAGTTCTATGAAATAAAGAATTGTAGTAAACGATTGAACTATCAGGTGGTATAGGACACTTTGTATAATCCTTTTGATTATCATTATAATTTGTTAAATAGAGTTTGAGTGGAAATTACTAGCATTTAGTAAATACTTGAATTCACTTTCTGGTATGGGACAGTAAGCTAAATTCCCGTGATTAATTGAGTGACAGTAATTAATGCTTAGAGTTGTATTACCCTATGGTGTTCGTATTTCAGACCGATATATCCCTGAGAGGAGATAACTCATTTTTCATCGATTCGAGAATCGATACGTTTTTAGATTTGGGTAGGCAAATCTCTCTTGGAAGATCGATTATGGTGTAAATACGGCTGTCTCTTTCGGAAGGAGGATTTTTACATGCATTGTAGTCTATAGATACTACAACCTGTAGTTTATTTCATTTTAGACTATGTTTACCTCTTTCGGAGGGTAAATTTGCATAGGACAGATTTGGTATACGGCTGCTCTTTTCTTTGAGCGGTGTCCCTAATCTACAGTCTTTTTCGGAAGGCTTCCTTCCTACACAGCGGGTCCTTTTTTGGTAGATTTTGTGTCACCATATTAAACTGATAGATGACTACCATTATTATTTCATTATTGATGATTATTTCTTCAGATATTTTAGTGTGGATATTATGTATCCTTCATGCTCCGAAGAATTTCGAATTGATTATCACCACATTTTAAGATAGTCTATTGAGACTTAATGTATTTATAAAATGATGATTTTCTAGATATGCCTTATTTGAGTATTTGTCTCAGGCATATTTTTTTACGACTTATTTGGTGATTGTTAAGTCAAAAATGGTGAGATTTGTGATTATTGGTTTGATATGCCTTTTATGGATTTTTGGGTTTTAGGCATATTTTGGAAATGACTTATTTTAGAGATAAGTCATTACGGATTTATATAGTGAATTTAATCAATGTGCCTTATTATAATTTTTTGTTCAGAATATTTTATTATGGCTTATTATTGTAAGTCATAAAGTTATGATGTTAGTATCTCACCTTTTATTTAGATATAGTTTGACCCTTTTATTATTTTAATACTCAGGTCGGGTTGATACTTTACAGGTACATGGACCCATTGACCTTTGAATTTTGGGCTAGCATTGAAATAGACTATTTTGATAGTTTTAGTTTACTTCATACTTGTATATATTGACAGTTAGGAGTTTATGTCATCTATATCATATAGTGACATTGTACCTGATATAAGATTTTGGATATGATGTATATATTTTTATGGATCTAGTACCGATATTTTGTAAATTCACATTCTATAATGTATATTATGATATATATTATTCCATTATGATCTGTATTTATGATTCTGATTTATCTATATTATATACTGTTATGAATAACTTTAATCAGTGTATTTAGTGCTTTATATTAATATTGTACACGTCTAAATTTCGGTTCAGATCCTCAAAAAGGTAAATAAGACATGTCAGTGTTAGTATAAAGATATATTCACATTTGATCGTCCTTAGCCAGCTGTTTTCTCCAGATTAGCAGATGATATTACTTGTAACATTCTTTGCTAACCTGGGCATAGCGGTGGGGTTATCACATTTCGGATCCATTGAAAGTGTCCCTTCGAAAGCATTATAAAACCTTAGACATCCTCTTTTCGAAATACTTTAAACTTGCCTTTTGAAAGCATTGGAAACCTTCCATTCAAATATTAAAAGTAAACAATTCGAAAACATTGGGGAATCTCCCCTTCGAAACCTTTATAATATACCTTTCGAATGCATTAAAGTCCTTTACTAAAAACACACCTTTCGAAAGCACTGGGTTCTAGTAAGATTTTATGGAACATAGCTTCAAAACCATTTAGAGCCATTCCTTTCAAAACCTTTGGGTTTAACTTTAAATATATCTTAGGGTGTTAAAAGAACTGTGGCGAAAACACTGCTTTCGAAAACATTATTCCTATGTAAAAAAAAGTGGATTGTTCGTAACCAACCCTTTCGAAAGCATGGAGGGGCGGTAGAAAAGTTTAAGGCAAAGGAACCCTTTCGAAGGCATTGATTTGAAAGGTTGAATGCGATCGCAAGGCTTTCGATCCCTTCGAAATCTTATTGAAAAACAAAAGGTGGCAACCCATTCGAAAGCCCTTTCTGTATATAAATAGAAGCAAGTTGGTTAAGCCGAAAGCTCCAAGCCCTTTGAAAGCCTTATTAGAAGTCCAAATAGTTCCAAGTTTATAAGAGCTACTTCTACTCCTCCGAAACCATGCTTTGACTCTATACCTTCAGAATAACTACAATCCACTACATGCCAAGGCATTGATACCATGTGTATTGGTTTCGACTTGGTTGGGGGTGGATGCATGGTGTCGAAAGCTGGCTGCAGTAAGTAGCGAAGCAGTAATCCTTTGCAGAGCTGATTTTTAACTTTTTAAAGTAGTATCTTTTCAACTAACTTGCCTTATTTTTTAATATATAGTTGGTTGCCAATTCTTTTTCAAAATCTTTTCTAAAAGTGCTACCGAATTCAGTAATTAACAATTTAAGCATTTATCAAGTTGTCCTTTCTCCTTTTATAAACATATAAAACATTTAAGTCTCATATCTTATATAATTTTATATATTTAATAAAATAATTGGGAAAATTATCCAAAATTCCCATAAATCACTTTTGACATGTTTTCTAACATATTTAAATTTCTGACCCAAAGCTAATATATAATAGCTGAAAATAATTTAAACCCAATTTAATCATTTTCTTTTCTAGAAAATTCATAATAAATCCACAACAAATTAGAAATTATGAAACTTGAAACTCATCTCTAAAATAATGTTTCTTACCTTATATAAAAACACAAGCCATTTGGATGTCATTTAATAGGTTTTTCAAATCAAATCTTATCATAAAATCTATACGAAACAACACAAATCATCAACAAGCATATATATCTATTTAAACAATGAAAACATGGCATTTTTCTTGCAAAATATATTCGGATCTTATTTAGAAACCGAAATCAAATAAAATGAGATGTAATCTTTTATTCACCTTAGCTTGTTGTTAAGAATTTTGAGATTTTCCCTTGAATTGATTTATTAAGCTTCCTTCTTGAATTTTTGCTTACCTTCCTTTAGATTTTCTTCTAACGCTGGCCTGCCAAGCTCTAGGTTTAGTTTTGTTTGTGAATGTTGTAAATGAAATTGGAGTAAGCGTTTAGTGTATAAGAATATAACATATTCCTATTTTCCCATTATCTTATTACCTTTACTTATTTTGAATTTTCATTTATTCATTCATTAAGGTACGACTACCTTATAATTATACAAATCTCAATCCCTTAACCATTTTCATTATTTCATTTAATTTATCTAATTAAATGTCCTAAATAACGTTAGTCAAAATTAGGATCATTACACAAAGCATCGATGACTGCACTTCACATACCAAGCGCATAAGAAATGCTGAAGTCGTAAAAGGCTAAGAACTCTAACCATCATTACTGATGGAGGTTAAGAACTTTTTAGGAGAAACGGTATTTCAAGAATCTGTGATCCATGGACAACTCGAACCTTTCTCCAAATAAATAATGCCTCCAAATCTACAAAGCAAACACTATCACTGCTAACTCCAAAATCTGGCTCAGGTCCTTCCTTTCATGCGGCTTCAGTTATCGACTAGCATATACGACAACTTTACCTCTTTGTATCAATATTGCACCTAGTTCGGTACCACAAGAATCTGTGTATATTATCATCTCTTCATTCCCACTCAAAATGGTCAATACCGATGCACTTGTCAACCTCTCCTTCAGACTCACAAAATGCTTGCTATCACCTTACGTCCTAAACAAAAGTCTGATTCTTCTTCGTTAAATTTCTCAGCGATGTTGCTACCTGTGAAAATTCCTTAATAAAATGTCTATAGTTTCCTTCCAGTCCATGGAAACTCCTCACATCCATAGTATACATTGGTTGATTCCAATCTTGAACTACCACCACCTTTATAGGATCTACAACAATACCTTGTTCAAAAATGACATAACCCAAGAATCTCACTTCCCTCTTCCAAAAGTGACATTTCAAAAGCTTTACTTTTAGTTTGTGCTTCCTTAACACTTCCATCACAATCCTCAAATATGTCTTGTGTTCCTCCTCCATCCTAGAATAGACAAGAATATCATCCATAAACACAAGCATGCATTTATTTAGCTGATCTCTAAAGTCATGGTTCATGAGATCAACAAAGGATGTTGATGTATTGGTTAGAATGGAATAATCAACCACTCACAAAAAAAAGGGCATACGAAACATTGTATTGGCGTGCGCCCCATTGATACTCTCAACAGATGAAACCCCATTGTAAGGTCCACCCGAGAGAACACCTTCGCACCATGAAGCTGATTGAATAAGTCATCGATATACGAGAGTGGATACTTTTTCTTCCTCGTTACTTTATTCATCCATGGTAATCAACACACAATCTTAGAAAGCCATCCGACTTAGTAGTGCATATTATGGGTGCACCCTACTCAGATATACTCCTACAAATAGACCCTCTCCCCAATAGGTCATTTACTTACACCTCTAAGTTTTTTTCTCTCTAGGTATCATATGCCTCAAAGGTATAAATATTGATCTGGCATCCTTCACCAAATCTATGCAAAACTCAATCTCTTGTTGTGGCGATACTCCAATCGCCTCCTAGAATATATCTGGATACTATCTAATGATAAGCATAAATAACAACTTATCCCGTAGGACCTCCAGCGAATATAGAAAGCTAACCATAACCTCATCCTTTGATAGGCAGCCAATCTCTACCTTACACCATCCTCGGCCTTAATTTTCGCTAAAAGCTTCTCGAAATCCACTACCGCTGCATTCTTTCTCAACCAATCCATCCCCGCGTTAATACTAAAACCCACAAAGCTAAAATAAAGCAATCATAAACAATAGGGCATCCAAGACTCAATAAGACCAAACTATGAAAAACCATGCACATGCTAGTGGAGCCTCCAATAGGGTTTGTCACTACTAAAGGTCGATCAACAATTTTGAATCTCAATCTCAATCTATCTACCGGGCCACCAGATACAAAGGAATGTCAAACCTCGGTATTAAACAAAACATGTATGGGAACACCAAAAATAGAAAGAATACGTTGACTAGCGACGTTCTTCTCCTTCATCGAAGGAGCAATCCAAGCCAATCTTCTTCCTGTTTAGAAGCAATTCTTTTGATCATCACTGGTCGAACTACCAAATAAGATAACATTACGGTTTCTCCACTAGGCCCAACCTTAGATCTCCACTTCACTCTACAATCTACCAATGCTTTCAAATCTTTTCAATCAGCAATCATTGCCAATACTGCATTCTGATGTTTCCTACTAAGTGCATCTGCAACCTTTTAGCCTTTCCCCGGTCTGTACTCAATCCCAAAATCATAAGCTGTAACGACCCGTATTTTATGTGACGATAATCGTAGAGCATTTATCACTAGGTCGTTAGTATTGTTCAGGGTTTAACCCTATTAGTGCTTAGGTCGTGTAGAGGTTAGCTTGAGTAAGGTTGGCCCATGTTGTTGTTTAGGTCGTATGAAGGATAGGTTGGGATGAGCGACCTATAGAAGTTGAGCGACCTAAGGGATGGACCAACCTAAGGTAGAAGAGCGACTTAACAGGGTTAGCGAGTTAAGGCTTAGCTTAGGTCGTGATGGAGTTAGGTCGGTAGAGCGACCTAAGGTAGTTAGCGACCTAGGAAGTTTAGGTCGTGAGGAACGACCTAAGGAGATAGGCCGGTTTAGGTAGATTAGCGACCTATAGGGTATGGCGACCTAAGGAAGTTGGCGAGTTAAGCTATGACCGACCTAAGAAGGCAAGCGAGTTAGTGGGTTAGCGGCTTGGAGGGTGACCGACCTATAGGGGAGAGCGACCTATAGATATTGACCGGTTTAAGGAGCTTGCGACCTAAGGGATGGTGATATAAGATAGGTCGGGTTAAGATATTACCGACCTAAGGAGAGTAGGTCGTTGAGCGACCTAAGGGAAGTGTTAGGTCGCTAGGTAGGTTAGGTCGGCAGACAGATAGGTCGCATGTTATTCTAGGTCGGTATGGTGTTAGGTCGTAGGTCGTTGGCAATAGTTAAGTCGCTAGGTCGTGTAAGTCTTTAGGTCGGTAGGCTGTTAGGTCGCATAGGAATTAGGTCGGCCGGGTGTTGATTCGTATGGCTCTGGGATTGGTTAGGCCGTTAGGTCGTTGGAGTGTATAGGTCGGCAGCGACCTATGTTAGGTCGGGGTTTTTAGGTCGGCAACGACCTAAGTCTGGGCGACCTAAGGGTGATTTCAGCCTATAAATAGAGGGGTTTGGCTCACTTTTTGGCACCGGATTTTGAAGCGACGAAGTGCTGTCATTTTCAGAGCTCGACTACAACATTTCTTTATCTTCTTTTCTCCACTCCAATCTAGTTCTAACATCTATACAAGATCGAAGATCGAGATTGAAGATCCAAGAGCTAAAGTTGAAGATCTTCATCCACCCAAGCTAGATTTCATCGTTTCAAGCGGGATTTCGACGAATCAAGCTTGAAGCTTCGCTGTCCAGATCTGAAGTTGATAGTTTTTGAAGTGTTTGGGTGATTTGGTGAGTGGTGGTTATCTCTCACGCGGACCCAAAGGAGTATATTGGATTGATCTATGCTAAAAACCCATGATTCATGTATGTTATATCTATGCTCATTTATTTACGAAATTGCCATTGTAGTTATAAATGCCTACTTAGATCATATTTGATTACTTGATTGCTTAAGCTAATGATTGATTTGATTGATTGCTATGTATGTTAGTCGATTGATAGTTAGATCTAGACAAGATGGTCGAAGATGATTCAAAAGCTAAGTGGAAAGGCTCTTGAATGGTGAAAGCTGCTTGTGGCATATGAAGCGGATGTTGAAGCTCATATGTATGGATTAGATGATGTTGAGATGGGACTTTGCCATGATGCGATGAGGCAAGCCATGATGTTGAGATGAGACTTTGCTATGATGCGATAAAGCGAAGCATGATGTGAGATAGCCTTGGTTTAATCCAGACGGGATCATCCCAAGCATGTTGATAACTCGATGATGCGATGCGAGTTGGTTGATAATGGTTAGCTTGAGAGGCGCTTGAGCTAGTATGGAAATAGTCGTCGAGGAGGATGACTAGGAGGCTGAGATCTCATCGTTGTTGAAGGTTCTAGCATGCTTAAAGCAAGAGTACGTTGGAACGGGCTGCGACGACGTTCCAAGCACGGGCTGCGACGACGTGCTAGTACTCTGGGTAGTTGCGAAAATTCCTAGGCACGGGCTGCGACGACGTGCGGAGTTATGTATAGAACCGGGGTTACCATTATCCCTTGACAGATGGTCGTTCAACTAACGGTGAAATCAAGGCAATGATAACAGTGATAGCCAGAGTCATGGATGCTTGGACGTTTGATTGTATCATCATTCGGTCTCAAGAGCGGTGTTTTCTGGGTGCTTATCTGATCTTGGTTTAGGCCTTGGGGGTTTGTATTTGGAAAACATCGACCTTGACTCGAGTGATTATTGCTTTACTTTAATTGCTTGCTATGTTATGCTTGCTTCTCCTTAATGTGTGTCTGGGGGCTATCACTGTAGAAAGAGGTGGAGTGGGATGGTTTGGTTCCTATTCCTTTTATCCCTTATACTCTTTTGGTATGTTTGATAGTTGATTTACTGCTCACTAAGACTTTGTCTGACTCAAGGTTTTATGTCTCCTCTTATTACCTTGGGCTGTTCATCCATGTTGGGATGGGCAGACTAGGTAGCAGGTGACAGGTGCTGTTCTTGGAGATCTACGCTAATGATGACAAAGACGAGCAGGAGGCTTTTGCATATTATTTCATATTATATGTACTGGGTGTTCCGCTGCTGTATTTGTTTGAGTGTTATGTAGTGAGGCTTTGATGTATGGATGATTCATATGTTTGTATAAAACTATTATGATGCTTATATGATGATGTCCTGTTCTATAGAGCTTCGCTATATTATATTTCTCTATTGTATTTATCCATGCGCTGTGAGTTGTACGATAGATTCTGCGATGTTTATTCTACCTTGACGGTCACCCATGGCTGCCTGGCACACCTTCAGCGCACCATTCTCTTGTTTCCGTGCAGGAGTCATGGGCGGTCGTCACATTTGGTATCAGAGCTTCGGTTAATCGATTTTAGCCAACGCTCGCTGACGAAATTACGTATGAGAGACATAATTGTATTTTGATGGATGATTACTATATATAATATAGTAGTTTAGAAGGATTTGAACTCCTTATGCAGTTGTTTCTCAAGGTGTTCTAATCATTCTTTTTACAGATATTAAGGATGAGTCGAGGCGAGAGACAAGCTGCTAGGGAAAGCCGTACTGCTAGGGAAGCTGTTGATTATGCTCCTATGTTTGAGGCCATGATGACTTCGATCATGAGGAGGATACCAGCTTCAGGATTGTCAGTAGATGTGGGAGTTCAAGTTCAAGCTCCAAGACCGGTGGATTTTGCTAAGCTTTGCAAGGACTATACTTCTCTTGGAGGAAAGGTTTTCTTGGGAACGGAATCGACCATTGAAGTGCAGAGATGGATAGATGCTTGTAGAAGGATTTTTGGTGACTTGGGAATTGAGGATGCAACTAAGAGGAAGCTCGCATCAAGGTAACTTCAAGGAAGAGCTTCAGATTGGTGGAATTCTATCACCATTGATACTCCGGAGGAGGAGATTACTTGGGAGCAATTCCAAGTTAGATTTGAAGCTAAGTTCATCTCTACGGCTCAGAAATCTGTTTTGTTTAAGAAGTTTGTGGAGCTCAAGCAAGGTGGGAGACCAGTTCTTGAGTATGTTTCTGAGTTTGAAGCTTTGTCCAAGTATGCTCGATCGTATATTGATTCTCCTTATCAGAAGAATGAGAAGTTTGTGACCGGTTTGGACACTTATCTTGGAAGGCAGTTGGTGGATCATTTGGATGATCCGTTTGAGAAGATTGTGGAAAAAGCCCTCAGGCATGAGTGTTTGTTTCCTAGGGAAAGTTCTGTTGTCGCTGTAGCCAAGGAAGGATCTAAGCCACAGCAGAGTGGAAAGAAGAAGAGGAAGCAGCAGCAACAGAAGGGTAAGGATAGCCAGAAGAAGCCAAGGGGCGAAGTGACTTTCAACAATTTCCAGCAGAAGGGTCATCTCTCCAAGGATTGTAGGAATCCAAGGGCGCCGGCGAAATGCCACAATTGTGATAAGCCAGGGCATTTCAGGAGGGATTGTCCGGAACCAAGGAGGGATAGGCAGATTGTGCAAGCTTATGCTATGGGAGCTGTGCCGTCGTCTTCAAAAGCTCCTACTGCTAAAGAGAAGGGGAAGAGTGTGGTGGTTCAAGGTACTCTTTCCATTTGTGGTGTTCCAATTAGAGTGTTGTTTGATACTGGAGCGTCTCATTCTTTTGTTTGTGATGATTTGGTAGGCCGGTTAGGTTTGAAACCGGATATTGTTGATAGGCCATTGGTTGTGACAAATCCAGTTGGGGGTTCGTCATGTTTGTGTATGATATGCCATGGTCTAGTTGTGTCGAGTCATGATTGCTCGTTTGTCTGTGATTGCTTTGTTCTGAACTTCGCGGGGTTCGGAATTATTTTGGGTATGGACTGGCTTAGGAAGTATGCGGCAAGGGTTGATTGTGAGAGGCTGGAGGTGACAGTCGGGAATGTGGAAGGGCGAAAGGTTGTGATACGATGTAAGCATGAAGAAGGCGTCTTCATGAGCTTCATGTATTTGCTGGTTGTTCCACGGGATGGACTGTCATCGGTGCCTATTGTGAATGGATTTGAGGATGTCTTTGACGAAGTCAAAGGGTTACCGCCGCATAGGGAGATCGAGTTTCGTATCGATCTAGTTGAGGGAGCCAGACCTGTTGTGATGCCTCTTAGGCGGATGGCGCCTAGGGAGCAGCAAGAGTTGAAGGTGCAAGTTGATGACCTTTTACAGAAAGGATTCATTCGGCGTAGTGTGTCCGAATGGGGTGCACCAGTTGTGTTCGCAACCAAAGCGGATGGATCGTTGAGGTTGTGTGTGGATTATCGTGAGCTGAATAAGGTGACTAAGAAGAACAAGTATACATTGCCGAGGATAGATGACTTGTTTGATCAGCTTCACAAGGCTAAGGTGTTCTCTCAGATGGATTTGGCAACGGGATTTCACCAGTTGAGAGTGGCTAAGGATAGTGTGCCGAAGACTACTTTCAGGACACCATCGGGTTTTTATGAGTGGCTGGTAATGCCGTTTGGATTGACTAATGCACCAGCATATTTTGTGGATCTTATGAATAGAGTATTCAGAGATCAGTTGAACAAGTTCGTACTTGTATTCGTGGATGATATTCTGATTTATTCCATAACTGAGGAAGAGCACAAGACGCACTTGCGTATTGTTTTGGAAATCTTACGGAAACATCAGCTGAAGGCTAAGTTTTCGAAGTGTCACTTCTGGAAGAGTGAAGTGAGATTCTTAGGCCATGTTATTTCTGAAAATGGAATAGCGGTTGATCCCGCTAAGGTGGCAGCAATCCAGGATTGGGTTAGACCTAAGAATGCATCTGATGTAAGAAGTTTTCTTGGATTAGCAGGATATTATCGTCGGTTTATCAAAGACTTTTCCTAGATAGCTGCACCATTAACAGGATTGATGAAGAAGAACCAAGTGTTCAGTTGGGATGCTAAGTGTGAGCAAGCTTTCGTAATCCTAAAAGAGCGACTGACGAGTGCTCCTGTTTTGACTATTCCAAGTGGGAATGATGAGATGGTGGTTTACACCGATGCATGTGGTACTGGACTTGGAGCAGTGCTAATGCAAAAGGATAGAGTTGTTGCGTATGCAAGTCGACAACTAAAGTCGCATGAAAGGAATTACCCGACTCATGATTTGGAGTTGGCGGCGATTGTGTTTGCTCTGAAGATGTGGAGACATTATCTATTGGGAGTTCGATTCGAGTTGTTTACGGATCATAAGTCGTTGAAGTATCTTTTCTCCCAAAAGGATTTGAATCTTCGGCAGCAACGGTGGCTAGAGTTTTTGGCATCATATGATTTTGGTATAGCTTATACTCCGGGAAAAGGTAACGCAGTAGCTGATGCGTTGAGTCAAAGACATGCCGGATTGGGAGCCATGTTTTCGGAATGGAAGAGTCTCGAGTATTTGGCTGGATTTGATTTCAGGCCCAGATGTGAATTGGAACCTGAGATGTTGGCAAACTTATCGATAAGGCCTACTCTGGTGGAGAGAATTGAAGAGAGCTAAAAGCGAGACGATAAGCTTGTCAAGATTATCCGAGATTTGGAATCTGGATTGGACCCAGAAAAGGATAAAGGATTCGAAGTCGATCGAGAGGGTTGGCTTCGGAAGCAAGGACGACTAGTTGTTCCCGATGTAGATGGATTGAGAGATGAAGTTCTTAGAGAAAGTCATCACTCGAAGTTGACAATTCATCCAGGTGGAAATAAGATGTATCGGGATATGAAGAGAACCTATTATTGGGAAGGTATGAAGAAGGATGTTGGAAATTTTATTTCCAAGTGTATGAATTGTCAGTTGGTTAAAGCAGAGCAGAAAAAGCCCAGTGGATTACTTCAGCCATTAGAGGTTCCTATATGGAAGTGGGAGCAAGTGTCGATGGATTTTATCGATGGCCTACCTAGAACCAGAGTAGGGAATGAAGGGATTTGGGTCATAGTAGATCGGTTGACCAAGAGTGCAAGGTTCATTCCTATTCGATCAACTAGTACTGCATCGAAGTTGGCTGAGCTTTATGTTAAGTGGATAGTTCGATTCCATGGTGTTCCGAAGAGTATAGTGAGCGACCAAGATCCTTTGTTCACTAGTGGATTTTGGAAGAGCTTCCAGGAGGTTTTGGGAACTAAGTTGTGTTTGAGTACAGCTTATCACCCTCAAACAGATGGTCAGATGAGAGAGTCAACCGAGTTTTGGAAGATCTTCTCAGAGCTTATGTTTTGGACTTCGGAGGATCATGGGAAGATCATCTTCATTTGGTGGAATTTGCTTATAACAACAGTTATCAGTCGAGTATTGGTATGGCACCATTTGAGGCATTGTATGGAAGACCGTGTAACTCTCCGACATGTTGGTTGGAAACTGGAGAAAAACTGATACTTGGGCCAGAGATGATTCGACAGACTTCGGATTGTATAGGGATCATTCGGCAACGAATGAAGGCAACCCAAGATCGTCAGAAAAGTTATGCCGATAATCGTCGTAAGGATTTGGAATTCGACGTAGGTGATATGGTTTTTGTGAAGATTTCTCCTCTGAAGAATGTTATTCGATTTGGAAAGAAAGGAAAGTTAACTCCGAGATTTGTTGGACCATTCCCGATTATCGAGCGAATTGGAAAGCTCGCTTATAGATTGGAGTTACCGAAAAAGATGGCGGGTGTGCACAATGTTTTTCATGTATCTTATCTACGGAAGTATGTGCATGACTCGAATACGGTGGTTTCTGCTGATAGCTGTGAAGATTTAGAAGTTGATCCAGTTGTTTCGAGACCTCGTAAGCCGCTTCGTGTCGTTGAAACCGACACGAAACAGCTTAGGAGGAAGACGATTACGTTGCTCAAGATACAATGGAGTGATGATGTTAACGACTGTACGTGGGAGAAGGAAGAGAGGATGAAGGCAGCTCATCCTGAACTCTTCGAGGTATGGCCCTAAGGTGTCGTGACATCTAATGAATTTGTAGCTTGTTCTAGTCTTAGAATTCTGCATGCTAGGTTAGTAATTGGATGCATGGTTTGTTGATTGCTATGGATGGTAGGCATGCGGAATAATTTTGATTGGTCTTGATTGTTTGGAATTTCGGGGGCGAAATTCCCAAGGGGGAGAGAATGTAACGACCCGCATTTTATGTGACGATAATCGTAGAGCATTTATCACTAGGTCGTTAGTATTGTTCAGGGTTTAACCCTATTAGTGCTTAGGTCGTGTAGAGGTTAGCTCGAGTAAGGTTGGCCCATGTTGTTGTTTAGGTCGTATGAAGGATAGGTTGGGATGAGCGACCTATAGAAGTTGAGCGACCTAAGGGATGGACCAACCTAAGGTAGAAGAGCGACTTAACAGGGTTAGCGAGTTAAGGCTTAGCTTAGGTCGTGATGGAGTTAGGTCGGTAGAGCGACCTAAGGTAGTTAGCGACCTAGGAAGTTTAGGTCGTGAGGAACGACCTAAGGAGATAGGCCGGTTTAGGTAGATTAGCGACCTATAGGGTATGGCGACCTAAGTAAGTTGGCGAGTTAGGCTATGACCGACCTAAGAAGGCAAGCGAGTTAGTGGGTTAGCGGCTTGGAGGGTGACCGACCTATAGGGGAGAGCGACCTATAGATATTGACCGGTTTAAGGAGCTTGCGACCTAAGGGATAGTGATATAAGATAGGTCGGGTTAAGATATAACCGACCTAAGGAGAGTAGGTCGTTGAGCGACCTAAGGGAAGTGTTAGGTCGCTAGGTAGGTTAGGTCGGCAGACAGATAGGTCGCATGTTATTCTAGGTCGGTATGGTGTTAGGTCGTAGGTCGTTGGCAATAGTTAAGTCGCTAGGTCGTGTAAGTCTTTAGGTCGGTAGGCTGTTAGGTCGCATAGGAATTAGGTCGGCCGGGTGTTGATTCGTATGGCTCTGGGATTGGTTAGGCCGTTAGGTCGTTGGAGTGTATAGGTCGGCAGCGACCTATGTTAGGTCGGGGTTTTTAGGTCGGCAACGACCTAAGTCTGGACGACCTAAGGGTGATTTCAGCCTATAAATAGAGGGGTTTGGCTCACTTTTTGGCACCGGATTTTGAAGCGACGAAGTGCTGCCATTTTGAGAGCTCGACTACAACATTTCTTTATCTTCTTTTCTCCACTCCAATCTAGTTCTAACATCTATACAAGATCGAAGATCGAGATTGAAGATCCAAGAGCTAAAGTTGAAGATCTTCATCCAACCAAGCTAGATTTCATCGTTTCAAGCGGGATTTCGACGAATCAAGCTTGAAGCTTCGCTGTCCAGATCTGAAGTTGATAGTTTTTGAAGTGTTTGGGTGATTTGGTGAGTGGTGGTTATCTCTCACGCGGACCCAAAGGAGTATATTGGATTGGTGGTTTGTTGGAGTGTTGTAGATAGTGATTTTATGCATTTTTCCTTAGATCCAAGTGTAGATCCATTACTTATGAAGATGTTTACTTATGCAAGTTCATTTAACAAGTTGTAGAGATAAAAACCCATGATTTATATTTGTTGTATCTATGCTAAAAACCCATGATTCATGTATGTTATATCTATGCTCATTTATTTATGAAATTGCCATTGTAGTTATAAATGCCTACTTAGATCATATTTGATTACTTGATTGCTTAAGCTAATGATTGATTTGATTGATTGCTATGTATGTTAGTTGATTGATAGTTAGATCTAGACAAGATGGTCGAAGATGATTCAAAAGCTAAGTGGAAAGGCTCTTGAATGGTGAAAGCTGCTTGTGGCATATGAAGCGGATGTTGAAGCTCATATGTATGGATTAGATGATGTTGAGATGGGACTTTGCCATGATGCGATGAGGCAAGCCATGATGTTGAGATGAGACTTTGCTATGATGCGATAAAGCGAAGCATGATGTGAGATAGCCTTGGTTTAATCCAGACGGGATCATCCCAAGCATGTTGATAACTCGATGATGCGATGCGAGTTGGTTGATAATGGTTAGCTTGAGAGGCGCTTGAGCTAGTATGGAAATAGTCGTCGAGGAGGATGATTAGGAGGCTGAGATCTCATCGTTGTTGAAGGTTCTAGCATGCTCAAAGCAAGAGTACGTTGGAACGGGCTGCGACGACATTCCAAGCACGGACTGCGACGACGTGCTAGTACTTTGGGTAGTTGCGAAAATTCCTAGGCACGGGCTGCGACGACGTGCGGAGTTATGTCTTGGACCGGGGTTACCATTAGCCCTTGACAGATGGTCGTTCAATTAACGGTGAAATCAAGGCAATGATAATAGTGATAGCCAGAGTCATGGATGTTTGGACGTTTGATTGTATCATCATTCGGTCTCAAGAGCGGTGTTTTCTGGGTGCTTATCTGATCTTGGTTTAGGCCTTGGGGGTTTGTATTTGGAAAACATCGACCTTGACTCGAGTGATTATTGCTTTACTTTAATTGCTTGCTATGTTATGCTTGCTTCTCCTTAATGTGTGTTTGGGGGCTATCACTGTTGAAAGAGGTGGAGTGGGATGGTTTGGTTCCTATTCCTTTTATCCCTTATACTCTTTTGGTATGTTTGATAGTTGATTTACTGCTCACTAAGACTTTGTCTGACTCAAGGTTTTATGTCTCCTCTTATTACCTTGGGCTGTTCATCCATGTTGGGATGGACAGACTAGGTAGCAGGTGATAGGTGCTGTTCTTGGAGATCTACGCTGATGATGACAAAGACGAGCAGGAGGCTTTTGCATATTATTTCATATTATATGTATTGGGTGTTCCGCTGCTGTATTTGTTTGAGTGTTATGTAGTGAGGCTTTGATGTATGGATGATTCATATGTTTGTATAAAACTATTATGATGCTTATATGATGATGTCCTGTTCTATAGAGCTTCGCTATATTATATTTCTCTATTGTATTTATCCATGCGCTGTGAGTTGTACGATAGATTCTGCGATGTTTATTCTTCCTTGACGGTCACCCATGGCTGCCTGGCACACCTTCAGCGCACCATTCTCTTGTTTCCGTGCAGGAGTCATGGGCGGTCGTCACATAAGCAGCGATAAACTCTAACCACCTCTACTGTTTCATATTCAACTGCTTCCAAGAGAACAAATACTTCAGCGACTTATGATCTGTATATAACTCAAACCTTTCTCCCAAAATGTAATACATCCATACCTACAAAGCAAAAATAACTGCAACCAATTCTAAATCATGCATCGGATACCTGACCTCATACGGTCTGAGCTGTCTAGAAGCATAGGCAATCACTTTACCCCTGTGCATCAGTACCGCTTCTAATCCTATAACACATGCATCGATAAAACTACCAAATCCCGGTTCCCTTTTAGAACAACCAAAACCAGTGCATGGGTCAATAAGTGTTTCAAACTCTGGAATACTTCCTCACACTTATCAGTCCACACAAACTTCACATCCTTTCTCGTCAGCTTGGTCAGTGGTGCTGTTTTCCGCAAATATTTTTAATGAACCTCCAATAATAACCAACCAACCTAAGGAAACACTTTATCACCATCACTGTCTCAGGTCTCTTCCAGCTATTCACCGCTTGAATCTTAGTCGGATCTGCTGACAACCATTCTTTTGAGACTACATGACCAAGAAACTTCACTTCTTTCTTCTATAAATGGCACTTCCAAAACTTTGCCTTTAGTTGATGTTGCCTTAGCGTCTCAAGCACTACTCTACGATGAACTTCATGCTCTCTTTCATCCTTAGAGTATATCAAGATATCATCTATGAAAACCAATACGAACCTATCCAAGTGCTCTCGAAAAACCCATTTCATCAAATCCACAAAGAAAGCTGGCGCATTAGTCAATCTGAACGGCATAACTAACCTCGTATAACTTATATTTGGTCCTAAATGCCGTCAACGGTATGCCATCCTCTACTACTCTGAGATGATGGAAACCTATCGCCAAATCCAACTACGAGAATACCCTAGATCCACTCAATTGGTCGAACAAATCGTCAATCCTCGACAATGGATATTGATTCTTTATCATCCTCTCATTCAAATTACGGTAATCGATACATTGCCGTAACGATCTGTTCGAGTTCTTAGCAAACATAACGGCTACTCCCCAAGGCAAACTACACAGCCTGATACAACTCTTTCCTTCCAGATCCACCAATTGCATCTTCAACTCCCTCATCTCTGTAGGGACCATCCTGCTTGGTGGTCTACTCACTGGTTCTGCTCTCGGAATCAAATCTATTCGAAACTAAATGGCTTGTTTCGATGGCAATCCCACTACAGGCTCAAAAACATCTATGAATTCTCTAACCATGAAAACTCGATTCAGCTCATCTTATGACTCCATGACACCCAACAAAGCATTCACTTCACCGCTAGAACCTTCTATGGCATAAACTATCCGATCATTACAATCTGGGTGTCTAAGCGATATTTTCCTATCTTGGAAAAATATCCTAGCATATTACTTACTTAACCAATCCATCCCATAAATAATCCCAAAGCCCAAAAAATCAAACACATGCAAACTGCAAACAAAATTATGACCTACCAGGTCAAACTCTAACTGATCACACCTCAACACTAGAGTTGCATACCCTCCTATTGGATTTGCAACCCATAAGGAAGTAACTAGATATATGGGTCAAGTTTAAGTTTTATCTATCAAACATCTAGATATAAAAAATGCAATGCACCGTTATCAAATAGAACGCTAACAGACATACCATGGATCTGAAGCGTACCTCCCAAAATTGCCTTTCCTTTTTCCTGAGCCGTCAGCTTCGAAGCAATAGGCTCTAATGCATACACCTTGTTCTTTCCATCTTTAGTGGGCTCCTTGCACTAGCTCTTATAATGGCTAATTTGGTCATAATTAAAGCACTTGTCATTCTTCTTTCCAGCCACTTCCTTAGTCTTTCCAGCATGACACTCATTAGCAAAGTGTCCCTTTTTGTCGTACTTGAAACAAACAATCTTAGACTTCCCCTTTTTAGCCGCTCCACTCTTCTGAGCACCCCTCTTAGGAAAGAACTTCCTCTTCTAATTCTACCCAACTTCGACTTCCTTAGCCGCAGTCTTCTCTACAGAATCAAGAATCTCCTCATGCCTTAAGGCCATCTCCACTACAAAGTCAGAAGGATCTCTAATATGAGGTAATGTGTCCTTGCTAACATAGACATAAACCTCCCAATAAAATTCTCATTCCTCTTCATGACTGTATCCACTGAAGCATACCCATATATAGCCAACTCCTCAAACTTTCTAGCATACTCCCGAATAAACATTTCTCCCTGCTCTAACACAGTAAATTTTCTGATCGGAGCGAAATGTGCCATTGTAGACATGTACCTCTCCCGGAACCTCCCCTTGAAATATATCCATGGCAAAGTTTCCTCGTCCACACCAGCTATCACACTGTTCTGCAGGAACAAAGTCGCTCCCTAAAGCTGTCTGGATGTCAATCTCCTCTTCTGGTCATCATTGATCCCCAAATCTGCAAAAATCTTTTCTCAATGCAATAACCAATTTCCCCCCTCTATAGCTTCCTCTATTCCGAGAAATGGCTTCCTCCAAGCTTAGCGTAATCTCTGCTCAACTTAGCATAATGGTTAACTACCGAAACATTCGGAACTCCTGCCTCTACAGCATCTCCTCATAACACTCCAGCTGCAACTTCTGCTTGCACCATAGTCATGAAAAAATGATACATAGCTTCCATTCCAACTTGCAGGATTCCAGCACCTACATTCGTTGCTTGTGCCTAACTTTGGGTTCTCCTTTTACTTAGTCTGGCATTCCCATCAGTGCCCTCCCGTCCTAGGTTAACTCTTCCTCTTCTACCTTCCATTCTATATTCAAACCTCGTGAGATAAAAAAATAACCTAACAAGGATAAGAGACTAGAGATAAAGCATATACTTATGTATAGAAAAAACAAGTACATTACTATAGCATTATTCCATACCACAATCTTAATCTAATTTCTTAGGATTATGTTTTAAAAACCATTTTTAGTTTAAAATGTTTCACAAACCATGCTCTGATACCAAGTTGTAACATCCCATATCTAGAGACCAAAAGCTAAGCATTACAGATCCTACAGTCATCCATAGTATTAACTTTCGGTGCAAAATACGGTAATGATAATGTTATCCATAATATCAAAAGCACTTGAATATGAACAAAATGACAAATTTCCAAAAACAACATTTTACTAATTACATTTCACATATTCAATTTACATAATCCTATATCGTTTCCCAGGTAAAGATTAATTATAATTATTACAAATATACGCCAAGTGTGACAAATGACGATGCCCCTTTGGATGATAAGATAAATATAGTCATATCTGACTTAATATACACAGTATAAAATAAATAGAATAATTTATGAATCCTAATTTCACATCCCTCAGCCACTTGCTCGTCTCCGGAAGCTTTATTCGCCAAAAGACAAAAACCAAAAAACCTTAAACCCCAACCTACTCAAATCAATTTTTAAGCACCTAAGAGTTTAAGGGGAAACAAAAAATTCGAGTCGGACATAAAGCCTAGTGTGAATAATTCCATTACATCTCGACTTATTGATATTAAGTGAGACCATATGCTTAGTAGAACGGGTTTCCCCTCACTAATATCCTCTTTAAACGCATATTTTACAAATCCTTTCCTACAGCCAAACAGGTTAATCAAACTGATTTTATCAAACTAGCAATATCCTTTATGCTAATAAATGGACTATTTTCCATAAAACTGGTAATAAGTGGACTATCTTCCCATAACATAATAGCAAGGTCCATTATGCTAACAAATGGACTATCTTTCCATAAACTGGGTTGATTGCCCACAAACTCGATTAACTATCCAAATCAAAATAGAATAATTGTCTGACTCATTTTCTTAGGGTTACCTACCCTTTATCTTTTTCCTTGAAAACCTTTTCAAAATGATTTAACTTTTGAAATCATACTTATATAACGAAAATATAATTTTAGCTTTATTCTAAGCTATTTTGCCATGATATATATTTATACTTCACTCAATAAAATGTTGATGAATTTTAATGAGGATTAGCTATCACTCCAAAATAAGTTAAAATCCATTTTAACTTAAAAACAATTAGGCTATACCTAGTAAATACATTCGAAACCTTTGTTTAAAACCTTTGAACAACCCTTTTGAAACTCGTGAAGGTAACCTCTGTGAAACCATGAAAGTGACCCTTTCAAAACCATAAAAAGCCTTTCCTTTTAAAGCTTAAAAACATTAGACATCCCTCTTTAAAACCTCTAAATATTGCCTTTTAAAAACATAGGAAAAACCTTTCTTTTCAACCCTTTCGAAACCCAAGGGAACCACCACTTTCGAAACCATTCATTAAAACCTTTCGAAACAGTCAAGACTCAATTCTTTCGAAAGCACTTTAAGTTCAATTTGAAACATGTAGGAACCTTTCGAAATCATTCCTTTTACTCCTTTGAAACCGCTGAAAATCATCTCGGTCGAAACCGTTTGGACTATCCCTTCAAGTAGAGCAAAAGGATCAGAAACCCATTAAAGTCGAAAGCGTCTCTTTTGAAACCATTTAAAACTCTCTCTTTTGAAACCATTTAGGTTTTACTTTACTTATAGAAAAAGAGTCTTAGAAATATTTAAGTCAAAAGCATCTGTTTCAAAACCATTTCCTAAGTAATGAAGTGTAGGTGTCGAAACCATCCCTTTAAAAGCATTAGAGAGGTGGCCAGGTTTTTAGAAAACAAAACAACCTTTTGTAACAATTTGGGTCGAATGGTAAAAACACGGTAGTTAAAGGTTTTGACTTAGTCGAAAGCATTAGTTAAAAATAGAGGCGCAATCCAATTGAAACCATTTCCTTTAAATCATTTGACCTTGTCAAAAGCTGACTAATTCGAAAGCTACTTAATCGAAAGCCATTTAGTTGAAAGTAAGCATGCGCATTTTTAACTTAAAAGCAAAGTACTGCCTCAACCACTTTGGAACCTTTGGTTTCCACTACATGCCTTTCTCCTTCTATCTAATTCACTACATACCAATACTTTGATACCATGCACATTGGTTTCGATGGCCTTGAAGGTGGAGGGACTTAGTAGAAATCCAATGAAGATGGAAGCAGGTGCCGAAAGCATCGAAACAGTTAAAAAATATAGCAAATTGTTCATTTCACCTAACCTGCTTTACGTGTCGAATTTTGATTGGTTGCCTCCTTCTTTACCAATAAAAAGTATTGCAATTTTTAAAAGTGCTACCGACTTTCCATAATTAATGAATTTTAATTAATTTACAAAAAGCCCCTTCTCCGTCTTTAATTATATAAAACATTTAAGTTCCATGCCTTAAATAATTTTATATAACTATTAAATCACTTAGCAAAAATCTACAAAAGTTACAAAAAAGCTCGTTTAATATGTTTTCCAACATATAAAAATTTCGAATCCAAGTCTTTTATTATTTAACCGTAAATAATTATTAACCCAAATTAACATTTTTTTACTAGAAAATTCATATAAATTCCACAATTATTTAGAAAATTCTAAAAATTAAAAACCATCTCTAAAACATCATTTAGGATCTTCTTAAAAATTCGTAAGGCATTTGAATGTCATTTGATAGGGTTTTCACCTTAAAACATATCATGAATTCAATATGAATAATCATAATTCTTCAATGAGTATATATAATCATTCCATCATTCAAAACATGGAAAATAATTGCAAAATATTCGAAATTCGTCTTAAAGCCGAAAATAATATCGAAAATGAGATGTAAACATAACTCGCCTTAGCTTTAGATATTATAGAGCTGGAGATGCGAATGGATTTGATTTGATTTAGCTTCTACCTTAGCTTTCTTCCTCTTACTTTTATTAATGGTGGTCGGCCTTGAGTTATTAAATTTTCAAATGAAAATGTAAGTGTATGGGTACAGGCCCTAAGGGAATAGAAATACCAGTTGCCTCTTTCCTATTTTACCCCTCCTCTATTTCATTTTAACTCTTTCTTAATTCATTGTTAAATGGCATGGCTACACCTTAATCAAATATCAAAACCTTAATCCCATAATCAACACAGTATTTTATTTAATTTAGCTAATTAAATATCCTAAATAATGCTACCAAAAATATGGGGCATTACAGCTGTCATGATGATTACATTGGGGGCAGAGGTTAGCAAAGAAGATCCTTCTCTATAGGCACTTCTGACCAACGATAAACCATGACGTTGCTGATTATATCAAATGGTGTCGCATGATCCCTAAATTCATGGAAATTCCGGGAGCCCCATCTATAGAGCTTACACAAATGTTTAGCTCGTGTCCAGTTGAAGTTTGTGGAATTGATATAATCGGTGTGATATTGACGTCAAAACGAGGAGCTAAGTACGCTATCGTTGTGGTGGATTACTTCATAAAGTGGATTGAAGCGGAATCACTAGCCATAATCACAATGAGAAAAGTAATCAACTTTATGGCCAAGAATATTATTTATAGATTTGGAGTTTCCTAGAAATAATAAATGACAATGGAACTCAATTCGAGAGTACCGAGTTCAAGGACTTCTACAACCAGAACAAAACAGAGAACAGCTTTTTGACAACCACCTACCCACAAGCGAATGACAAGTTAAGGCAGTGAATAAAATCATTAAGACTATCTTGAAAAAACGGTTTACTAAAGCAAAGGGTAGCTTGATCGTTGAGCCTCCACTTTCTCTGTTGGCTTATAGGATGACCCATAAGTCTACGACTTGACATACTCCATTCACTTTAGCCTACAGAGCTAAGGCTGTGTTTTCAATAGAACTGGAAGTCCCTTCTCATTGGAAAAACACTATGACCCTAAGGTAAACGAGTAACTCTTGCTCGAGTCCCTTGACTTGGTTGATGAAAAGCGAGAACAAATTGAATTAAGTGTAGCTGCTCACCAAAACAGAATAGCACAACATTTCATACCAAGGTCCAGAATGGTACCTCCACAGTAAGGGACTTGTTCTGAAACATGTAACGACCCTACATTCTATGCGGTATGCATTAAATAAATTTAATTTAAATAAATTATTCAAATTCGGTTTTTGATAATCATTATTCTTTTGAAAATAAGTTCTTATTTATTTGAGTTATTTAATAAATTATTTCGTTTTAATAAATTAAATTAAATCAGTAAATTCTTTTTAAATAATATATTGAATAAATATTTAAGTGAATACAAAATATCTTAAAATTATAAATACTTGTTATGCGATTAAAATAGTGGAAAGTTGATAAGTGGGCATCGAATTGAGTGAATTTAGGCAATTAACGCAATATATATAGCATAATGAAGTGTAAACTAATTTACCTCAAATTGAAATTTATTTACAAAAAAATTATTAAAAGAAAAGAAAGGAAAAATCAACTAAGCAAATTAATTAAAAATGAAATGAAATAGATTAAACTAGAATGAATTAGAGTTAAAAGGCCCAAAACCAAACTAAAGACCATTTTCCTTTCCTCCTTGTTTTAGAATTCTCCTCACATCTTCATTTGCAAACCAATCCCATTACCATTCTTCCTTCAGCCCTAATTCTACCCTAAACCTAAAATCAAGACATGAAAGAAAAAAATGAAATTAATGCAAATCAACAGCGACGATCGACTAAAGAGGAGGGATACATGCGAGTTGGCATGGCAGCGATGTCGGGTTAGTTGCGAAAGGAGGCCTAATGTGCAAGCGAGGCTGAAGGTGCTTCTAGACATGCGGTCTCATGTACAAGAGGAGGTTTTCCTTATAAATAATATGAATCACTAAAGGTATTAGTAATATAATGACTCGCTTGGTAGCGATGAAGGGTCGAAGCTTGGATTTTGGAATTGCGGGCATTGATTGTGTAAGTTATTTTTGTAACTCATAGCTATTGTTTAAATTTTGTTTCTTCTATCTTCTATTTTCATTGATTGCTTGGATAATGAACTATTGTTTAAATAAATAGAATGAGTTGAAATTAAGTGGTATGTTTTTATTTATTGGTTGTTTTTTACATGACATATGTTGATGGTTAGGTACACACATTGTACATTACGTATTAGAAATAGTTATTATCAAAGTTGGGCATGACATTCGAAATTGATTGAAAGACGCTAACCCGCTTTTGAATCAAAGCAGATTTCAACCATACTAAGAATATTAAATCAAGGACGAAACAATTCACGAACTTGGACACACAACCAGAAGGACTAGAGAGTTGAACTCCAATAGTTTGGATGGAAATTTGGCTAAGTGAATAACTCAGACCTAAGTAAAATTAGGTCGGCCTCGATTAAAATTAATCGACGGCGACCTATTTTTTCCCCTATTTTTTCCCCTTGAACATTATACACCTCTTATGCTCAATAACTCATGATCAAGTGATTTTACAATGATTTTCACGAGCAATTCCTGGGATTAACGAGAAGAAAGAAAAGGAAAATGCTATTGAAAGATCATAAGAATCAACTCAAAGTGGAAGGAAAAGAGCTCGGAACAACTCAAGAAGAGGATAGAGAAGCTATACAAGTGGAAAATAAACCAACTTGCAGCAAGAAAAATAACTTTGTGCCGAGTTATTATTTTAGTTCGGCGAACTCCGAGCTATTTTGTTTGACAATAGGTCATCATCTGGACTTCAATGCAAGTGGGTATCAGGACCTGTAGACCTGTTTCTCTTTAAATTCAAGCCTAGATACAACCAAAACGATATTTGATCTCTCTACCATTAGAGACTCCTTCTTCACTCTCATCATCTACCTCACAAACACTCTAAAAACTTCATTGTAAATCTGAGATCCACCAGACAGTGGTTAAATATGATATAACTAATTGTAACATAAAGAGATAATAACTAGAAATAAAGATTAAAGTGGACGTATGTTGGAGATAACCCCGAAATATAAAAATTCTTGTGTCTTCTTTTACTTTTCTGCCGTCTCTTTTATTTTGATATAATTGGTGCTTTAATCTGACATTTTAGGTATTGATCCATTTTTTGGGTTATCATAAGTGGATAGAGAATTAAAGTTGAAAACTTTGAATAAAAATATATTTTAATATAAATTTTAATTTAATATTGGAAATGTTGTTATTAGTAGAAAATGGAAAAGTGAGATAATTTCGAGAATTTTAGGAATAAAAATTATTTGGAAAGTAATGATTTATGGGATTTGATTTAATAAGTGAATTTTTCGAATATTTATACTTTTATTCTTTTATCTTCGAGTATATATATATATATATATATATATATATATATATTTAAATGGTTTTTATAAAATAGTATTTAATTTTTTTATTTCAAAGTGATTTATTAGTTCTATTTGAATGTAATAAATGCAGGGTAGTAGATGCTATTTTGAAGCAATGGTATGTTGAATGCTATTTATTTATTGAATGGAAATTTTCATTTATAGGATTTGTTATATGTTCGATTAAGTGAATTTTTGGAAGTAATAAATTATTGTGTTAGATCAATCAATTATTTTAGGAATGTAATATATGAAAAAGTTATTTAAATTCATTGTTCATTGGTAACCTTGAACAATAAAATTTATTTAATATTATTATTATCATCAATTATTAGAGAAAAACTTTAAATTGTATGAATGAATTTTAGAAGATTTGGAATTGAATTTTAATCTACAGATTTCCTTATAATTAAATGAGAGATTTTGGGAATGGTTATTTTTAAAATTGTAAAGGGATTTTGAAGAAAGAATAGGAATTTTATAAATTGATTTTTATTGATTGGATATTGATATTTGGAATTGTTTTATAAAATTTAGGGAAAAGTGTATTTTAAAACTCCTTTCTAATCAATAAGTAATAGATTGTGTGTTTTGATTGTATTATATTTCTGTCCAGTGAGAAACTAGAATAGATGAAGTTATAGTACTGTGTGGTATGAGACTTTCGGTAATATTTCTGCAGTTATTCTTTAGACTTATGGTATAGAACAATTACGCAATGTTGAGTGTAATTTATGAGCACAAAAAATAGAGGAGTAACACCTTGTGGTATGGAATGCCTGAGTTCATATTCATTTGATTATTTTCTGTAAGTAGATGTCACTCTAACAGGATCGAGTATACGATATATTTTATTTATGGTGATGCACATTAATAATGTGCAGGCTGAAAGCCAAAAGTATGTTTATTTATTGTATGTACTCCTACTACATGTCCAGGAGTAATCCAGATTGGCCACTATCCATCCTAGCGGTCTGATTGCGTGGTCTCTCTTCGAATACGTGTCATATAGTCCAGCAGTTAGTTACCATTAGGCCACTTTTAGGGTCGTGGACAAAGCATAGTGTAGTCTTGCACTTGAAAAGTATTGGGTCATGATGGCTGTCGAGATAATTGATAATGTAGGAATAGTGCCGAGAGCATGTGAAGAAGGCTCCTAGAGCAGGTTGAGAGATGTTAGTCTCCTATTTGGTTATGATTGATGAGATAGCATGAGATGCTATAGATGCCTACTTGTTCACCTATTTGAGATATTGTGTTTACGATTGAGAGCTGATTTGATTATTTTTCAAGACTAATACCGAAATACATATTTATGATACTCAGAGCATATAGGATTGTGAGTCCCAATGATTATCCAGGATACTGAGAGTTGAGTGGATTAGATGAGGTCCGAGAGATGTGTGATTATTTTTTTAGCTGAGAGGCAAGTCAAGAGGTTGAAGGTCTAGATACTTATTATGTGGTTATCGATATCTTGGATTATTTATGAGACTGAGAGTTTATGCAGTTGTGTAACCCTGTATACATCAATTATGTAGCTACTGGGGATAGCTAGAGATGCAAAGAGAATGAAGTTAGACCGTATACTAATTTTTACATTGTTACCTGAGAGATGATAGCGGCTGCCACGGTTATGTCATATTTATATCTCGTGTATTTTTTATTTAGGTGATTTTTGTATTATACATATATTTATTAAGTGAGACAGACCTTGAGTATGTCTGCTTTTCGGTTATCCGAGAGATAATCTTAGGAATTCCTGAGAGCATATCCTATATTGTTAATGAGTTTCATACTTGATGATAGTTAGATTATGGCTGTTTCACCCAATTAATTAAATGTCAATTGGATGTGTTTATCGACTTTACTTAGAAAGGGATTATCCTTTATATGCATGGTTTAAGATATGTTGACACTTAGGACAAATTTGTGCTATTTGTGTTGCACTTGTTTATGCCATGCCAATTGTATTTATATTGACATCTATATTCTAGATATGGTCGGACTCGTGTGTTATTTATTTAATACTCGGGTCTGTCCGAGACAAATATTACAAATTTAGGGATAAAGAGACTAGATTGTGATTGTTGGGCATAGACAGAAGCCGGAGTAATAATGATTAGTGTAGTATTATCTATTTTTGTAGCCTCACGTATATTGATGATGTTGATATGTATGTATTGAACTTGTATGTTTTATATTTTTGAGATAGTGGGAGATTGACCTAATTTATATCCCAATTAAATCTATATATACATTTGTATTATATATGTTACCACTGCATTATTGACTTTGTGTTCTCTATAATTTATTTATATTGTGTATTGTTGTAACTTGAAGGAACGCATGTTTATTTCTTTATGTCAATACTATGTACGTATATATGAGTTATTATGATTTTTGAGATACGCACCGGTGTTAGCCCAAAGGACTATTCACATATGTACTCCATACAGCCTCATTCTTCGTATTATTTGAGAGTATTATCTGGTAATACTCTTGGATAGTATGGGTATAGAGGTGGGGGTTATAGAATTGGTTATTCTTTTTAAGGGGAACTTAGTATGAATTGGGGTGTTCCCTTTGCAATTGAACAAAAGCTTGGAGATGGAACTTTCAAGCTTGTCACTATTACTGAAATCCTGATTCCATGGTCATAGAATATGTAACAACCCACATATTTTATGATTATATATTTAAATATTTTATTTAAATATAGCATTGTTAATCATATTAAAGTCCAAAATGCTACTTTTTGTAAACAGTCGAATTAGGACTCGGAACCACTTCCATTGAGTCCAACACGGCATTTGCGACCTTTTTGAGTATAACATCGATATGTTTGGAGTTGATTAGAATTTTGATATTTTCGTTTGGGGCTTTGGGTTTGAGTTTCAGCCCACTAACCCAACAAGAGAACCCAAATCCTCTACCTAATAAATCTCATTCCACTCCTCTTCATTCGTTATAACATTTCCTAACACTCAAGCAAAAGGAAAAGAGAGGTGATTAGAGATTCCTAAGCCTTTGTGCTCTTAGAAATTCAAGTTCTAGATCAAAAATCAAAGAGAAGCTTTGGCAAGCATCCTCTTCATCTTCACCATCTTAATCTCTCTTCAATTTTTAGAAATTCTTGAACCCTAACTTAGGAAATATTTGCTTATGAGCTTAGATTGGAGCTTCTTGGGTTGAAGTGAAGAGTGGTTGATCTTTCCTTTGTTTTAAAGCTTCTCTTTCGTTATTTTTTGGGTTTTAAAGGTGAGTTCTTGAACTCACATCTATGTCTATAGATTTCACTATTGTTGGGTATGAATTTCTAACATCTATTTCGTGTTCATTTTCTTTTGATTGGAATTGATTTGGTGAATTTTCCAATTTTGGTGTTTTGAAATCAAAATATTTAAAGATCCTATCTTGGGTGATTGGACATGTTTTTGGTGGTGAATCGAAGAGGCTATAGGGCTGGGTTGTCGATTGGCCTCGTACGATCGCTTCGGGTTTGGATTTTTTGCCCTCCTTAGGCTAGGCTGATTTTTACATAGCAGAAAAATACCGACGTCTGGAACAAATCCAAACATCTGGATGAAAATCTAGACGTCTGGAAAGTGTCCCTAGAATAGAAAAAGGGCAGAGCTAAAATCCAGACGTTTGGATCTAAATCCAAATGTCGGAAACGAAAGTCCGACGTCTGGTTGAAAAATCCAAACGTCTGAAGTGGTTCTGGAATTAAAAAGAGAAAGGAGAAAAAGCAAATATATTTCCAGAACCTAGGGCCAAACATCTGGAAATACCTACCAAATGTCTGGAACTGTCAATTTTGCCTATTTTGGCTGTTTTTGGTTACATTTTCAATTTTATCGATTTTTGTTGATCTGATTGGTTGTTGTCATTTATTATCGACTTTGATGACTTCTTTTTTGGATTTTTAGGAATATCCATTTGGTTGGATTTGATATTGATTTTTGGGGTTTTAATTCACGTCGTCGAATGTGAATTTTTGGTGATCGATTGTTTTTACAATCGTTTTCTGTGATTTGTCACTTTAAAATACAAAGGTTTTTATGCTAGTAGTAAATTTAAAAACTCTTTCACAAAAATGATTTCAACGTTACTTTTAATACAAAGCTTGTTTTTAAAACCATTTTCCAATCTATTAGTATATGCAAACCTTTACCTCATTCGTTCGAGAAGTCTAATTAAACAACTTAGCAAAACAAGTAGTATGAAACGCTTGCGTTTACTTTGTCGGTTAATTCTTAGACTTGTTCGATTGAAACCTTGTGACAATTTTCGAGTGAAAATCTACAATTTCTTCGTAAACACTTATATTAAGCCAGTGGTTATGGGACGTCAAGCTAAACTCATTTATTTACCAGCTTAGTGTAATTTACACTTATCGATCAATGATGATCATTTTGTGATTTAGACTAGCAATGTGCGATGTCTCTTTGTTTGTGTGGGAGACTAAACCCTATTTGTGGAGTTTCAGCTCAAAATTGATGGGGTAACGACCCATGGTCTTCAGGCCATTTATGGAGCCTCGGCCCAAAATTGATGGTTAGCAACCATGGAATAGAGTTCCGTTCGTGATGCACGTGTTGGTGAGTTTTCATGTTCCCGTTTGTGATAGGCCTCCCCCTTTGTGATTTCTGGATTTCTAATTGATCATTTATGAAATTTGCATTTCACTAATTTTTGCAATTGGCATTAATATGTTTTGTCAATATTTATGGTTTAGTGAATAAAATAAAGAATATGATAATCTTTTTGGTGTTTGACAAAATTTGAGATATTGTATGATTTTTGTTGTTATTAAATGTATACTTGTCATAGTATGGCATTATTGTTATCATACATTTTTATCATATCTCTTATCCTATCTCATTTTATATGGTATTTATAGCTAGACCGGTCCATTTATTATTTCTTCTTAAATAATACTTGGGTCAGACCGAGGTATTTCAGGCGCTTCTGCTTGACTTCTTACCAGAGTCTGTCATCTGAATTTTAGCTAACTACTTAGCTTAGTAGTTTTGCTTTTATACATTCGAGATAGAGACTCCTTGATGCATACATATTCTTTTGTCTAGCACTTGTACCTATTCTTTTGTGATGTAGTGGATCTTACACGACTACTACTTTGATGTACACTTCTATGTGTTTTATTCATATCCGTTTCCGCCTTTGTGATATGAATATCTGTGACTAATTTATGTTATGCTTATTTTACATTTGTTTCCGAAGATCGCATAGCCATTTTGTAGTAGCTTTGAGTTTGCATTGGTATGTCAGAATTTCTCTTGAAACGAAAGTGATATTTTATCTGGCATATCGGTACTCGCATAAAGTAATTAAATAGATGGTCGCTCCTCAGCAGTCTTATTCTTCGTACTAGTTGACGGCATTACTCCGTAGTGTCATTGGCTAGTGTGAGTATAAAGGTGGGCCATCACAGCTTGGTATCAGAGCCAAACTTTGGAACAATATAGAATATTATAGTAAGGATCATCGTCCTATGTCTTACTTAGGAATCGTGCCTTAGGATTTAATTCGAGTCACTGGACCCGTTCTATCCAATTTCCTTTTGTGATGCCTTGTTTTATCAATCAAGTTTGTTTGATGTTCATTCTGAGAATAAACTTTTTCCTCTTCTTTCTATCTTTCTCAAAGAAGAGAAATGGTTAGACCTGGCCGTCCCAGCGCTGGTCAATCCAGTGCTACTCCTAAGGATGGAGTATTCATGTCTGCCCAACACCTTTTAGATCTTGTAAAGAATGCTCTAGCTGCTGGACCTATTCCTGAGCCTACTCATCCTAAATCTGGGTTTGCACGCTTGTGCAGTGATTGTACCAATTTGGTGGAAGGCCATTCAAGGGTTCCGAAAGCATTATAGAAGTCCAAGCTTGACTTAGATCATCCAACCGCATCTTGTCTCACATGAATCTTGTTGATCTACATCGTGTCCAAGTGGCTTCTAGCATGCTCCAGGAAAGAGCATTAGATTGGAGCTTTTGATTTCGGAAATTATTGAGGCGGATCTTACTTAGGAGAAATTCCAAGAAAGGTTCGAGTTGAAGTTTGTGCCATAAGATGAAGAAGTAACTTTTGCTCGGCGCTTTATTGACCTTGTTCAAGATGAATCTTCTGTGAGAGATTACGTCGCATCTTTTGAATCTCTCTCTAAATATGGGGTCGAGTATATTAATACCCCAATGAAGAAAAATCGAAGGTTTATTTATGGGTTGAATAAGAACCTCAAAAAGCCATTACTTCTGAAATTAGAAGTTTCTTTCGATCAGCTTGTTAATATCGCTCTTCAACTTGAAGAAGCCGATAAAGAAAGTGATGTTATAGTTGTGAGTGCCAAATAGAACTTCAACAACAACAAGAAGAGGCCTATTAAGTTCAAAGGTCCTGATCCCAACAAGAAAGGGAAGCAAGCAACTTCAGTAGCAAAGACTCCTACTTCTAGTCATGGAGAGTGCTACAATTGTGGTTCTAAGGACCATTATGCAAATAAGTGTCCGAAGCCCCTTACTTGTCGCTATTGCAAAAGTTCGTATAATTATATATCTCCATGTCCTAAATTTCAAAGCAAGAAAGAGGGAAAACTAAATGTTGTGCAAGCACCTAATAACACTTCTCTTGGTCAAGGTATTTCTCATTCTATCCTTGATGGCATTATTATATTTCGTGATCATCCTATTTGAGTCCTTTTTGATACGGGTGCATCTCACTCTTTTATATCAAAAGAACTTGTTGATGCTTTGTCTCTAAATGTTATGTGCTTGATGACTTCACTAAAAATTGCGAATTCAGTTAGTGGATCCGCAACACTCAGTTTATTTTGCAAAGATGTCGAGATTATTTTATGTGATTATGCTTTCCAAGCCGATTTTCATGTTATCGTTACTTAGGCTTCGGAATGATTTTGGGAAAGGATTGGCCTAACCGTTATGAAGCCCACATTCTATGTCTCGAGAGGACTATATATCTTCGACGTCCTCAATCTGTTAAGCAGATTTCTGTTGTTCTTAAAGATTCGGATTCAAATTCGATAGCATCCTTATATTCTCTAAATCCACATGATGACGATAATGATGATGAGGAAGATGTCATTTCCCTCATTCACGTTGTTCGTAAATTTTTCGACATATTTGAGCCTGTTTTAGGATTATCCCCTATGCGAGCAATTGAGTTCAGAATTAATCTAATCCTTGGAGCTCTACCTATCACTCGTCCTTCTTATTGTATGTCTAATAAGGAAATTAGGAGATGCGTAAACAATTATCCGAATTGGAAACAAAATAATTTATTCATTCTAGTTCCTCTCCTTGGGGAGCTTCAACTATTTTTGTGAAGAAATTCGATGGTACACTTAGGTTTTGCTTTTACTACCGCAAGCTTAGTGATCTCACTATCAAGAATAAATATCCATTACCTCGGATTGAAGATTTATTTGATCAACTTAGCGGTGGTAGAGTCTTTTTACAGTTTGACTTAGCAATCGGTTTTCATCAGCTTCGTATTGTAGAGGATAGCATTCCTTTGACATCGTTCGTACTCCTTATGGATCTTATGGATGGCTTGTTATGCCGTTTGGTTTAACGAATGCTCCGTCTTATTTCATTGACCTCATGAATCAAGTTTTCAAATACTTCCTCGATCGATTTGTTCTCATCTTTATAGATGATATTCTTGTTTATTCTAAAACCGAGGAAGAGCATGAAAAACATCTTCGGATTGTGTTGGAAACTCTTAGGAGCAATCAATTGAAAGAAAATTTTTCTAAGTGCCACTTTTGGAAATCTCGTGTAAAATTTCTCGGACATATCATTTTTGAATTCGGAATTTCCGTGGATCCTTCAAAGATTGAAGCGATTCAAAATTGGAAGAAACCGATAAGTGTGAAGGAAATTCATAGCTTTTTTGGTTTGGCGGGCTATTACCGTCTGTACATAAAAGACTTTTCTAAAATTTCCCTTCCTCTTACTAGTTTGATTAAGAAAGGAGTTAAGTACTTTTGATCAGACAAATGTGAATCTTCTTTTCAAAAAGTAAAACAAATTCTTTCCGATTCTCCTATTCTATGATTCCCGAAGGGAACTTAGACTTTATTGTTTATACCGATCCTAGTCGTGTTGGTTGGGGAGCCATTCTCATGCAAATGGAACGTGTTATCGCTTATGCTTCTAGGCAACTAAAGCCTGTTGAGACTAGATATGCCACTCATGATTTAAAGCTCGTGATCATTGTTTTTGCCCTTAGAATTTGGCATCATTATCTTTTGGAAGAGAAATTTGCTCTCTACACCGATGATAAATCTTTGAAGTATTTTTTTCTCAAAAGGAACATAATTTGTGTCAACAACGTTTGGCTCGAATTCCTTGCATCTTATGATCTTGATATTCTTTATACTTTCGGAAAGGGAAATCGTGTTGCTGATGTCCTTAGTTGTAAGAAACAAGCGGTTGTTTCCATGATGATATCCGAATGGAATAATCTCGAGACTTTATCCACTTGTGAGATTCAAGATTGTGGATCTGATTCATGTTCATCTCTTGTTCTATATAGACTTGAGGCTCATCCATCTCTTTTAGACCGCATTCTTGATGCTCAAAAGCAAGATCCTGAATTGGCTCATCTTAGCCATAGTTGTAGGGATAGAAATATTGATGGTTTAAAAGACTCAGAAATCGATGCTCGTGGCGGCATTCGAAAATTTGGTAGACTTATCAAGCCAAATATTAGTGACCTTCGTAAAGTCATTTTGGAAGATTCTCATCATTTTAAATTTACCATTCATTCCGGTAGTAGTATAATGTACACGATATGAAGCGACTTTATTATTGGGATGGAATGAAATCTGATATTGATAACTTTATTAAGTGTTGCATGACTTGCCAACTCATTAAGGCCAAGCATCAAAGGCCCAGTGGGTTATTGCAACCTTTAGACATTCCCGTTTGAAGTAGGATCAAGTCTCCATGGACGTTATTGACGGTCTTCCTCGATCTCGTTCGAGTCATGATAGTTTATGGATGATTGTAGGTAGACAAACAAAATCTGTCTATTTTATTCCCGTTCGGTCCAATCGGACCGTGCCTTTTTTGGCCAAACTTTATGTTAAAGAGATTGTTAAATTGCATGGAGTTCCTACTTCTATTGTTAGTGATCGTGATCCATTATTTACTAGTGGATTTTGAAAGAGTCTTCAAAAAGCTTTCGGAACGAAGCTTAATTTAAGCACCGCTTATCATCCTCAGTCCGATACAGAAACTGAGCGTGTGAATCAATCTCTTGAAGATCTTCTTCGTCCATATGTTCATGATTTTGGGGAAGTTGGGAAGATCATATTTCTCTTGTTGAGTTTTTCTATAATAATAGCTTCCAATCTAGTATTGGTATGGTACCTTTTGAGACACTCTATGGAAGGCCATGCCGATCTCCTTCGTGTTGACTTGAAGCCGGGGAGAAGCTGGTTTTAGGTCTAGATTTTATTTGTGATTCCACATAAAAGATTGACCTTATTCATCGGATGAAAGAAGCTCAAAGTAGGCAAAAATCCTATGCCGATAATCGAAGAAGGAATTTGGAATTTTCTTTGGGAGATTTGGTGTTTATCTGTGTTTCACCTATGAAGGGTGTTGTGCGTTTCAGTCAATCGAGAAAATTAGCGCCCCGATATATTGGCCCATTTCCCATCACCAAACGTATTGGTCTCGTGGCTTATCACCTATTATTACCAGCTTAATTTTATACTATTCATGACGTTTTCCACGTCTCTCAACTACGGAAATGCCTTAGAGATTCCGATTCTATTCTTGATTTTGGTGTTATTAAAGGAATTGAAGTTTCACCTAATTTGATTTATGAGCAATATCCCATTCGTATCATTGCTACGGAGGTTAAACGTCTTCGAAATAAAGATGTTCCGCTTGTGAAATTTCAATGGTCCGCAAATCCTAAGATAGCTCTTGGGAATCCAGAGAATTACTCGAGCGAAAACATCCAGACTTACTCTCTCATGCTCTTTAAGCTGAACTTCTTGCTTCAAATTTTCTTTTATGTTGATATGCTTTTATGGTTGTTATCTTTGTTTTCTTCTTAAGTATTACGAGGACGCAATTTCTTTATGGGGGGAGTCTGTAAAAACCAGCATATTTTACGATTATATATTTAAATATTTAATTTAAATATAGCATCGTTAATCAGATTAAAGTCTGAAATGCTACTTTTTATAAACAGTCGAATTAGGACTCGAGACCACTTCCACTGAGTCCAAAACGACGTTTGCGACTTTTTTGAGTATAAATAACGATGTGTTTGGAGTTGATTAGAATTTTGATATTTCCGTTTGGGGCTTTGGGTTTGGGTTTCAGCCCACTAACCCAATAAGAGAACCCAACTCTCCTACATAATAACTCCCACTCCACTCCTCTTCATTCATTCATAACATTTCCTAACACTCAAGCAAAAGGAAAAATGAGAGAAAAGAGAGGAGATTAGAAATTCCTAAGCCCTAGTTCTCTTAGCAAAATCAAGTTCTAGATCTAAAATCAAAGAGAAGCTTTGGTAAGAATCCTATTCAACTTCTCTATCTTAATCTCTCTTCATTTTTCAGAAATTCTTAAACGCTAACTTAGGAAATATTTGCTTATGAGGTTAGATTTGAGCTTCTTGGGTTGAAGTGAAGAGAGGTTGATCTTTCCTTTGTTTTAAAGCATCACATTCATTGTTTTTGGGTTTAAAGTTGAGTTCTTGAACTCGTATTTATGTCTAGATTTCATTGTTATTAGGTATGAATTCCTAACATCTATTTTATGTTCAATGCTTTTGATTTGAATTGATTTGGTGAATTTTCCATTTTTGGTGTTTTCAAGTCAAAATCTTTGAAGATTCTATCTTGGGTGTTTGGACATGTTTTTAGTGGTGTATCCAAGAGCCTATAGGGCTTGGTTGTCGATTGGCATAAATCCCTAGCATCCGTTGCTCATTCGATCGCTTCCGGTTTGGATTTTTTGTCCTCTTTAGGCTAGGCAGATTTTTACCTAGCAAAAAAATCCAGACATCTGGGAGAAAATCCAGACATCTGGAACAAAATCCAAACATCTGGTTGAAAATCCAGATGTCTAGAAAGTGTCCCTGGAAAAGAAAAAAAGGACAGAGCTAAAATTCAGACGTCTGTAACAAAATCCAGACGTTTGGAACAAAAGCCAGACAACTGGTTGAAAAATTCAGACGTTTGAAATGGTTCTGGAATTAAAAAGAGAAAGAAGAAAAGGCATATATTTTTCCAAAACCTACGGCCAGACGTCTGGAAATACCTACCAGACGTCTGGAACTGTCAATTTTGCCTATTTTGGCTGTTTTTGAGTGGATTTTCAATTTTAATCGATTTTTGTTGATCCGATTGGTTGTTGTCATTTATTATCGAATTTGATGGCTTCTTTTCTGTATTTTTGGGAATGTCCCTTTGATTGGATTTGATATCGATTTTTGGGGTTTTAATTCACGTCGTCGAATGTGAATTTTTGGTGATCGATTGTTCTTACAATCGTTTTCCGTGATTTATCACTTTAAAATACAAAGGTTTCTATACAAGTATAACTATCCAAACTCTTTCACAAAAATGATTTCAACGTTATTTTTAATACAAAGCTCGTTTTTAAAACCGTTTTCCAATCTATTAGTATATGCAAACCTTTGCCTCATTCGTTCGAGAAATCCAATTAAACGAATTAACAAAACAAGTGGTATGTAACGCTTGCGTTTACTTCGTCGATTAATTCTTAGACTTGTTCGATTGAAACCTTGTGACAATTTTCGAGTGGAAATCTACAGTTTGTTCGTAAATACTTAAGTTAAGCCAGTGCTTATGTGACATGAAGCTAAACTCGTTTATTTAATATCTTAGCATAATTTACACTTATCGATCAATAATGATCATTTTTTGATTTAGACTAGCGATGTGCGATGTCTCTTTGTTTGTGTGGGGACTAAACCACGTTTGTGGAGTTTCGGCTCAAAATTGGGGGGTAGCGACCCATGGTCTTCGGGCACTTGTACCTATTCTTTTATGATGTAGTGGATCTTACATGACCACTACTTTGATGTACACTTCTATTTGTTTTATTCATATCTATTTCTGCCTTTGTGATATGAATATCTATGACTAATTTATGTTATGCTTATTTTATATTTGTTTCCGAAGACCACATAGCCACTATGTAATAGCTTTGAGTTCGTATTGGTATGTCGGATTTCCTCTTGAAATGAAAGTGATATTTTATCTGGCATATTGGTACTCACAAAAGGTTATTACATAGATGGTCACTCCTGAACAGACTTATTCTTCGTACTAGTCGACGACATTACTCCGTGGTGTCCTTGGCTAGTGTGAGTTAGAGGTGGGGCGTCAAAGAATAACAACTCCTTGCGATGCTATTTCACTAATATTCATTTACTTTAATTTTTGCAAGTAAACCACCCTAGTGAACCGGGGGCAATATAATCAGGTAGGAGTTGCCCTTTCTTTTATACATAAATAAAGCTAGCTTTTAGAAATAATGGAACCATGTTCTTATAGGCTAAATCTTGTGTAATTTGATTAGCAGCACAATTAGGCATCCGTGGGTAGGTACCGACCTGCTCTATATGACTGCGTTAATCGAGTATAATCAAAAGGGTTGATTAGGTGATTTACACTTATCCTCTAGTCTCGATTAATGCCCAGAGATAGATAAAGTCAATGAGAGATTCCCAGAGTTAGCCAACCAAAGAACTAGTTTTTGAAGATAGGAATTGGTGTGCCGTTATAGTTTTAATGACCATGCTTGCTATCTTGCAGGATATGCTCGACTGAGGATAAGCAAAGACGGTCAATGAACACTCGATCAAACCCAGGATTTAGGTAAGACTGAGATTAGATGTTCGAAGATAGGCATCCAAAGCACCAGTTCTTGAATATAGGAATTGGTGTACAACTAAGATTTTCATGACCATGCTTGCGGCCTGGTAGGACATGCTCAATCGAGATAAGCGGGGACATTTCTCAATCAACACCTGGAGATAATAAAGATCTAGAGCGGGTGCTCGAAAATAGGTCCCGGGGTCACTTATTTTAGGAATAGGAATCAATGTATAATTGAAGCTTCCACGACTATGTTTGCACCTCTCCAGGACAAGCTCAACTAAGTTTAAAACAATGATAGTCGAGGGGCTATTTCGATCAACAGTCGAAGATCGGCATGATCCAACGATGATGCATAAAGTAAGCATCTGCACTATTGATTCTCAAAGATACTGATTGATGAGTAATTAGACTATCCATCACTCATGGCCCGAAAATACAACCCAATCGATAGCAAGTGATGAAGAACGATGTACAAATTCGACCAATGCCTAGACATAAGCGAGATCAAAATAAGGTGTCCATAACTATATTTTTGGATGGAAGGAACTCATCCGAGGAAAAACAAGGTCGGTCATGGAGATGGCCAAATGAATTACAAGGTCGTTTTAGCCAAAATCGAAATACTTTGGCAATGGTAAATAGTATTGTGCGACAGATACCGAGCTAAAGTTAGTAAAACATTGCACAAACACATGCATCTATAATATAAGTAAGTCACATTATAGGTACTTATATTATATATGTAGGCTATTATATATAAACAAGCTAAATAAAAATGCAGGATTGTAAATACAAATAAAGGTTATACACAAACAACAGTACTTATTTGCAATCACTTTTTGGACAAATGTAGCGAGGGCTGATCTCGCACAAACTCGGCCTATATGCAAAAAGGAATAAATACATCCAAAGAAGACCAAAAGAATTTGTCTTCGAAATACGTCAAAAGGAATTTAAGCTTCTTTTGTAATATCCAAATAAGAAGCCTACTTCTTCTTTCTTCGCTCACTACCACCCTTTGGATCATCCTTCACCAAGCACTCATTTGAATCCGTCCCACTATTGAACTTTCCCTTTTTGAAGTTCCCCTTCTCGAGAGTGATGCCTTCTACTCTGTCTTAGTTATAACAACAATGGGATCTTTAGGTTTGTCAATGGGAGCATTAGAATACTTGGAGAATTTTCCAAGGCCACTACCTTTTGGAGGTTTGATTTTGATTGGCGGAATTTTTGAAGTGGGCTTGTTTTCTCTGAGCCAACAGGTACATCAGTTTTTGGCTCCTTTTGATCTTGATCTTGTAGAGGTCAATCTTCAACCTCACCACCATAGAAATTTAATTGATTGAACCCTGGCACGAGTAATTGTAATGTTTTTGTTAAGGACTACGGATGTACTCCAATCCCTTCAGAGCATCTATCTTCCATGAATCAAGATTAAGGTCGAAAATGGAGGGAGGAATTAGAGCAATTAGTTCTGTGTTAATGAAGGTCAATGCGATGAAAATGGAACTTGGACACGAACCTTGAGTTATTGGCTGTGGAGGAGGAAGCGACGAATGACAAGTAAGTTCACAAATAGTGAATTAAAGGTCATTGATGACCTTAGGCGTGAACTGAAGCTTCTTGATTACTTGAGAGATGAGGGAAATATCTTCGTTGGTTGGAGTTTCCTTGGTAGGGAATTTAGAGATTTCACCCCTCTTTTAGCCGAATGCTTTGGTTGGGTGAGAAACGGAGGGACATATGGCTTGGCGGAGGTTATAGAGGTAAAACAAGAGTCGTAAGGGTGGCCTTAGAGCTAGCCTTGTAGAAATTTGAGTCTCCATTGCATGTTCTTTTAACTGAGGAGTTAACGACTCTACTCAATCTTATATGGTAGGATCGATAACAGGCTCAATTCGCGACTTGCCTACTACTAATCCTATTTAGCCAGGATCGCCTTGCCTTTCTCTAAGGCTATAATGTCATCCACATCTAAGAATTTGGCTTTCAATTGATCTTCAATGAGGCCTTCACCAGACTTAGTCAAACGACGCATGATTTCCTCCAAATTGTTTGTTAGAGTAACAAGATAACTATTTCCTAATCATTTCAAATTCTTGTTTTCAATAACAGTTACAAAGAATTGCTGGAAGGTGGTGTTCATTTTATGTTTTTCCTTTAACGCTTGGTCCTTGAGTTTGTTTATTTCATCTATAACCCTATCCATATTTACCCAATCTTCGATCTTCGCCTCTATTCCGGCCCTGAAGCTAGCCTTAATTCTCTCAATTTTAGCTTGAAGCATCTAAAGTTCCATATCCATAGCTTACGGTGCAAAGTCCTTGGCCTGAAGTGTCATATTATTCTCTTGAATTTCCTTATCCTAAGCATTGGCAGGACTATGAGCTGATCATTCTCATGGTGAGACTTCTGGAGCTGGTCTTTTATTACGTTAAGGGTCCAAGTGTGTGCATAAAGAAACTCCTCAGCTAATATTTTGAAGTCTTTAGTTGACTTTTTAACCACGTCTCTTTGCTTTTTGAGCTTCGCCAACTTAGTTTTGTAAATTGCTATCGTCCTATCATGAGTCTTTGTTACCAATCCCAACAACTAGATGTGTAACACCCCATAAATTTAGTAAGAAATTAGTCAGTTAATAATGAGGCTGAAAATGGAAATTTTATAAATCTTTAGTCTTGTTTAGGAAAGTTACGCCATTGCATCCGTGATGATTTTCTGATCAACTTTCATATATAATGTTTTGTAATGGGAGCTCAAACAAAAAGGTTATTGACGTTTGAAGTTTTCGAAAACAAATTAATTTGAAATGAATTTAAATTTAAAAATTAAAGTAACATTAACTTTTGAAACTTAAAATGCCAATAACTATTTTAACATTGATGAGAATCTTTGGGTCTAAAAAAACATTAAAAACATTAATATTGAAAATAAATAGGAAATAATTAGTTAGCAAAAATGGAACATTTATTTCGTTTCAAAAATGCATGCTAGGACCGGTTGATCGCCTTCCTAGGGCCGGTCAACCGCTAGCGGTCGACCACCTAAGGAGGAGCAGTTGACTGATGGGTTGCGGTGGCTAGGGTTTTATTTGGTATGAATGACCTAAATTTTATTTTTCTACTGACTTAAATCCAATGATCTAGATTCCTTATAACCATTATAAATTAAAGGCTTGCCTCCACTCTTTTATTCACAAAATTATTTGGGAATGATAGTGAAGCTCTGCCAGTCTTCTTCCTTGATTACATTCAAGAATTCAAATTCAAGGAAAAAGGTAATAAGTTGATAAATCTATGTTCATTCTCCTACTTTATTCTTCTTTAACCCCTACATTTTGAATTTAGTTCATATATAATCCAATTATTATATATTTCAAAAAGAAGTCTGAAGGAGAGATTAGGAGCGAGCATGAAGCAATTCCAAAGGAAGGTACATAAATTTATCTATGCGTAGAAATATTATTTTTTCACATTTATGGTATTTGTATAATAGAAGTTTGGATTTTTTTATGCCATGGGGAATTTTTTCATGAAAACCTTAACATTAAAACCCCAAAATTCCCTCAAACGAAATATCAATTCTTATGTTTATTAGAATCTCAATTGATTTATATTTAAATAGTAGAACTTGTTTTGTCATTGCAATTTGATTATTTTATATTCTATTCCACTACCAACTTTTCTCTTCAGTATAATAAAGGGTTTTAAAAGCAAATAAGTTAGGAAATAGCGTGTAAAGTGCAAATTCTCATATTCGTAGTTTGTATTGCCTATTTCTGTAGTTTAAATGTCAATTCTTTTTCATTGTGTATGTAAAAGCTGAATGGAATATAAAGGGTTTAAATCATTAATTTTATAAATGCTTATTATACTATATCGGTATAAAGTAAGTTTTACATTTAATTCTATTTTTTTATGCAAGTCTATTGTTTGGCTAAGGATATTAGCTAATTTGTAAGTTACTATATGGAGTTAGACCTCTAAGGATTGGAAGTTTTGACATTTAAAATGATTAGTGTATGTTGCAAAATCTTTGCATGCACGAGAAGATTTAGTTAGCCTAGTTTACATACATGTGTGATATATATATATATTTATGTATGTATGTATGTATGTATGTACGTATATGTATATATATGTATGTGTGTGTGTATATATGTATATTAGCATATAAATATATTATTAGGCTATACGTAATAACATATTGATGGCACGGTATAAATAGGTTAGCAATTAGCATTAAATGCATGGAAAAGAAGTTTAGGACAATTATGGAAATTATGCAGAATAAGAAGTTTTCGTTATAAGGCCTTAATAACAAAATGCAGTGCGGTTGATGTGGTAGCAGTTAGGAGAGTGGAATTATGACTATGTACAGGGATGCAAAGTTAGTCAAAAGCATAAAAAAGTATGCCTAACTAATCTGGCTACCAGCAACGTGATGTTAGGACTAATGTGAGAGAACACCTATAATAAGTACCCACAAAGAATGTGAGGTTATTTCCAATTCTGTAAGGTATGTCCGCCCAGATAATCTGGCTATTAGTGCCTACAAATAGTCGGACTAATGTGAGATACTGTAGTTTGGGTTATGAGTCATAATGCATAGGGTTATTGTAGGGTTCGCCTCTTCCCGAAGTAATATGTGCCCAGGTGAGATTTCGAGTGATGTTAGTTAGGGAGTACTAAAGAGGGGTCCACATTGGGTTAAATATTAAATGACGGGGATCTACTTAGGTATTAAATGGTCAGAGTTTGCCTAATTCCCATTAAAGTGGCGTTAAGTGGCTCGGGTATTTTCTTTCACATTGTTAGGACCTGACTGACAGTAGTTGCATGGAACTGGAAAGTGCTTTTGGCTATAGTTGAAGGTAAGTTATAGAGTTCGAGTAAAAGAGTGTAAGCTGTATAGTTGGACCAAAACAACCTTCGAGCTTACAGTTGGAGGTGTCTTATGTAGGATATAATATATGATGCATATGACATATTACTTACTTAAGTGATAATGCCAAAATACTCTTATGGTAAACTTGAGTTTTTGTTTACTAGATATTGTATTTCTGACCCCCTCCTTATTACAACATACAGGGTAGGAGAGATGATGCTAATTGAGAAGTTGAAAGTATAGGCAAGTACTTGTAGTAGTTATCTTTCTGTCTATGGTCATTTTATATTTTGATGTACCCAGTTTCAGACATGTTGTTATTTTGGGATATTGTATTTTGGATATTTGAGGTGATATGTTGTATTTCTGAGACTTGAATATTTATGAAATGGATACTTATTTTTGGTATTATATTTTATCATTTCTGCTGTAAGATTCTGATAGCATAAATAAATAGCTCAACGTATTGTTCATTTTATCAATTTTACCAACCAATAGGAAGCATTAGAATGCATCTAAGGTTCGATAGGTTTTTTATTGGATCAAAAATTAATCTCATTTCCAGGTGGGTTGTTATATGATGTCTATCTGATTAATTCTATTGATGCGATAGAGGGCAAAAGCTAGTTCCCTCTACTCAAAGGACGGTTCTACAAGTTCGGAGACCCCTCCAACCTTGCGGTTGGCCTCCTTGCATGGAATGTAAATGTTGTGGTCAAACTTCACCTCTGTTATGCAAATGCTAGGAAAGGTGCCTATATTTTTGTCGTTATTGTTGTTGATGATCCTGAAGGTGGCGATGGTGCAACTTGACTAGCAGAAACCTCCTTGGATTTTTGAGAGGATGATATAGTGGTAACTAGAGGTTGTGTCATCAAAAGATCCTAAGGTTGAGATTGAGAAGAGCCGATGGTGAGACCTTGACAGTTATATGAATCGTAGAACTTTTTCCTCTGATCAAAGAATTCTCTCTCTTTTGTCTGGCATTTCTTTTTATCCTTATCCATAAAATATTCCCTCTCCTTCCTTTTTAGCCTTTATTCCTTAGTTTCTTGCTTCAAAGAGGAGAGAAGAGGATAGGGTTCTAGGGTGGTTCCCCGATGCTCGTTGACACTTGAGCATAGTTAGTAGGAGCAATTTCTTTCCATTGTACCTAAAATGAAAGAAAAAGAGTGGTATTGGTCTCAGAACACCAAAGTGAGGGCGAATATAGGATATGAGTGTTTGCGATCCTAAGGGTATGGAGTGTAGGTATCTCTAAGTGCTCTACATGCCATTTTGAAAGGGTAGCATAAATGGGGTTTCATCTCCTCGGCTAAGAAGTCTCTAGATGGAAAATTGAAACTTGAAGAATACTCCTTAAGAAGATCGTCTATAAGGATACCTAAATTCCCGAGTGAACCGAAGATGTTTTAGGAGGATCTTATACGAGGAGTCGCTTTGGTAGCTAGTGTTGACCTTAGGCCAAATGATAACCAGGAGGATTTAACAACTGATCTCCTTAAGCACGAAAAATTAGGAACTTCTGTGACTTTGTAGGATGTTTCCCCATATAACTCGCTCACATCAAATATTCATCATCATCGTCTTTGTCTTCCTTCTTACCTTTTGTAAGAAATGCGAATTACGGATCTTAAGGCTAGGATAAACACTAGAAGGGGGTGAATAGTGTTTTAAAGAGTTATTAAATCTTTTTGAGTTCTTGTTAATTTGAACACAAATATATGCAATATTCAGACACAGATATGATCACATAATCAAACACAGGTGCAGAAATAAAGTAAAAGCCATAAAGGAAGAACACATCGGATTTTATATTGGTTCGGAGTTACCCTACATCCAGTCCCGCACATAAGTATGGATTTCCTCTCAAAAGCAATTTTTACAATTACAGCCTCGATTTCAAAGCCACGAGGTACACCACTCCAGATTCGCAATCCTCTAGGAAGGATACTTGATTTTACGGGCAACAAGTTCACCTAATTGATTTCCAAGGCTACAATCACACCTTTTCTCGCTAAATTGATTACAAAGAAGTCTATAACTCTGAATAACACTGTGATCTTGTTGAGATAGTGATAGAGAATCAAACCAGAGATGATCTAGTTAGATTCAATGTTGATTCTGGCAGAGTAATGGTAAGAATATATATAAAGAAATGTGGAAGAAGAAGAGGAGTGAAAACCAGAAAAATATGATTAGAAATTCATTCGAAACAGCTTCTATTTATAGAAGAACAGCAGCCATGTCCATTCGTAAAAGGTTATGACGAATAGACACTTCCTTTGAAATTCAAAATTTTAAAATAAACTGCTACCATGTCGACATGGGGTACTTGAGGATGTCAACATGCCAAGGAAATTTTGGTGATTTGTTTTTCTTTGAAAATAACTTCTATCTTATATTAAAACTATTTTAAACTTTATAAATATACTTAACTATAGTTAAAACACATAAGTAAATATAGAGAATAGTAATTTGGTATATATATAAAATTTTATAATTTTATATTTAAATATAAGTATAAATATTAAAAGTTTATTATCAAAAGATAGTTTAAAACTAAGGATAATTGATTTTGAAAATAAAGATTATTTTGAGGCTAAAAATATTTAAAACCAAAACATAATTTTGTAAAACGTTTTGAATAAAAGTTAGTGGACACAAAACAATGTTCCACTAGATTTTTCATAGGTTACTTAGGGTTCCATCCCTTTAACGGGCTCGAAGTGGATTCCATACCACGAATAAATTGGATTTTAAGATGCCAGTGCTTTTCAAGGAGTTCTAAAAAAATTCCTTATTAAATTATTTATTATTGAAATCTTGAGATCTTGATAATCTTGATACTCATGAGTCTTCAATCTCGATATCTTGAATCTCTATACTATACAGTCTCCATTCTTGTTACCTACATGGTTAAATCCTGCATATACATATATATCTAAACTATAATGTAAGTATTTATACTTTATAATCTTATTCTAAGGTTTTTGTCATCAAAACCATCATCTCAAGGACTAACTATCTCTCCCTTTTTGATGATGACAACCTTTGTTTATAAAATATTACTTCTATCCTAATAACTCCCCATAAAACTAATAACTCTCCCTTAATCTATGCCTAACTATCTTATTTTATACTTCTCCCCCTTTGTCATCAACAAAATCTAACTCCAAACTATTGAACTCCCTCTTAATCTAATAATCTATAACATGTGATTAAAACGATAGTGTTATCATAAATAATCAACACTTGATTCTAAAACTAAAACTTAATCCTAATTTACTAACTATCCTAACTAAGAGTCCATGATAATACTTATAATAGTGATAATCGAGTGAATTCAAATATAAGAACACAAATTATTTATTAATTGTATATTGTTACATTTACATTTTCATAGAGAACGTAGGTAAAAACATACAACAATAAGAAAGAAAGAAAATAAACTAATGCGTGTCCTTGAAAATGGGAGATCTACGAACCGAACAATTTGGATAGTGGAAACAGAAATTTCCACGTTGTTCGACTAGATTTCCATCTTTGTCAAAGCACACTTCGCCAATGCAAACGACTTTGTCGTCATCTTCAACGTGCTCTTCTTCCATGGGGGCTTCTTCTTCCTCGCTGTCCTCTTGTACTTGATCTCCTAAAGAGTCTTCATCAATCAAGATCGAATTAGCGTGATTGTAAATTAGAAAGTTTTGCAAATTTCTAAGGATTTTGCCTTGCCGTTCTTGTTCTTTTGCCATTCTAAGTTGCACCACTTGAACTTCAGTCATTATTTACAGTGCATCCTTTAAAAAATCCTCCATTTTCATTACCCTTGCAAGCGTAGTACGTTGAAATGGTCTAGAAGAATGAGAAGGGAACAAAAAGGTTGAATTTTTGTTTGATTTGGAAGAGGAGGCCATTGATTAATTGATTTCAGAAGATAGAACAGAGAAAGAATAGAAAGAATGAATAAATTTCGAAAATAAGAAGAATATATAACCACTTATTTGAATTTTGTTGGGAAAATATCAAAAATAAAAAATCGTTATATGTCGGCATGGGTAGAGGGGGGATGTTGACATGGCGCTTGATATTTTTACTATTTGATTTATTTTGATTTAATTTTTAATCATACTTTGTTATTTATAGTTTATATTTCATTTATCAAACAAATACCTAATTCTCTTCTTAATTTAGGAAATATAGATTCATTTAAGGGTTTTGTTAAGATATCAACAATTTGGCTCTCGGAATTAATATAATCGAGAGTAGTTACTTCCTTACTTATATTATCTCTGAGAAAATGATGTCTGATATCAACATGTTTAGTTCGAGCATGTTGAGCAGTATTTTTGGATAAATTTATTGCACTAGTATTATCACAATAAATTGGTGATTTTGATATATTTAATCCAAAATCTTTTAAAGTTTGTTGCATATATATTACTTGAAAACAAGCTAAAGCAGCAGAAATATACTCTGCTTGACTTGTTGATAAAGAAACTGTGTTTTGTATTTTACTAAAACAGGAAATCAGAGAATGCCCCAAAAGTGGCAAGTTCCACTTGTACTTTTTCGGTCTGATTTACAACCAACATAATCAGCATCACAGTAAGATATTAAGTCAAAAGAATCAATTTTAGAATAAAATAATCCATAATCAAAGGTGTGTTTAACATATCTTATGATACGTTTTACGGCTTTTGTGGGTATCTTTAGGTTGGCATTGATATCTTACATAGAGACAAACACTATGCATGATATCAGGTCTACTAGCAGTTATATAGAGTAGTGATCCAATCATTCCTCTATAATTTTTGATCTACATCTTTCGAGAGATCTTCTTTACTTAGGTACTCATTGGTTGGCACGGGAGTAGGATTTCCACTTGTAGGAGTCAAACCAAATTTACTAACTAGGTATTTAGCATATTTTTCTTGACTAATAAAGATACCATTATCTAATTGTTTTATTTGTTATCCTAGAAAGAAGTTTAATTCACCCATATGACTCGTCTCAAACTCTTTTGTCATTATTTCAGAAAATTCTTTATTCATTCCAAAATTAGTTAATCCGAAAATAATATCATCTACATAAACTTGTACTAGTTGAATATCATTTTTATTTCTTCTAATAAAAAAAGTATTATCTACTTTACCAATTTCAAAGTTTGATTGTAATAAGTAAGATCTTAGTCTATCATATCAGGTTCTAGGAGCTTGTTTTAGACCATATAGAGCTTTCTTAAGTTTGTAAACATGATTTGGTAATTTTTCATTTTCAAAAAGTTGTGGTTGTTCAACATATACTTCCTCTTTTACAAATCCATTTAAAAAGGCACTTTTAAAATCCATTCGAAATAATTTGAAATTATTATGATTTGTGAAAGAAAGTAGAATCCTAATGGCTTCTAATCTTGCTACGGGAGCAACGGTTTCATCAAAATCTATTCTTTCTTCTTGACAATAACCTTAAGCGACTAACCGGACTTTATTTCTAACAACCTCTCCTTGTTTATTCATTTTATTTTTATAAACCCATTTACTTCCAATTATAGTTTTATTTTCAGGTCTAGGAACAGGTTCCCAAACATCATTTCTGGTGAATTGATTTAGTTCTTCTTGCATAGCCAAAATCCATGAATCATCAGTTGATGCTTCTTTTGGATTTTTGGGTTCAATAGTTGATATAAAGGCTACATTGCTCATTTTACTTAGTTGATTTCTTGTTTTAACAATGGATTGCATATCTCCAAGTACATTTTCTATAGGATGATCTTTTAAAACATTTAATCTTTTTTATTAGGATGATTAATTTCATTATTAGTTTCGAATGACTCTTGATTTTGAGTGATTAAATCCTCTTCATCGTTTGTATCTTCAAAATTTTTATGATTTTCATCGAATGAAACATGCATTGTTTCTTCGATGGTGTTAGTTTTCAAATTAAACACTATGTATGCTTTACTTCTATTAGAATATCCGATAAAGAAAGATACCTTTGTCGGATTTAGGACCAAATTTATCTAAGTTAACTCTTGTATTTAAAATAAAACATTTACTTCCAAAAATTCTAAAATAAGATACCTTAGGTTTCTTTGAGTGAAGAAGTTCATAAGATGTCTTATCAGTTAAAGGTCTAATTAAAATTCTATTTAAAATATAACAGGCAGTAGCAACTGCTTCTGCCTAAAAATATTTTGTTAATTTATTATCTGAAAGCATAGTTCTCGCCCACTTTTAAATCGTCCTATTTTTACGTTCTACTACCCCCGTTTTGTTGTGGAGACCTTGGAAATGAAAAATTGTGAGTTATTCCCTTTTTATTGCAGAATTCCTCAAACTTTTCATTTTCAAATTCACCACTGTGATCACTACGAATGGTTATAATCTTTAGAGAAAGTTGATTTTGAATCCTTTTTGTAAATTCTTAAAACATTCAAAAGTATCGCTTTTATGTTTCAAAAATATTATCCATTTGAACCTAGAATAATCATCTACAATTACAAAAACATATTACTATGATTTGTTGACTGAATTTGAGATGGACCAAATAAATCAAGATGAAGTAATTCAAGAGGTTTTGAGGTTGAAATCATATCTTTTAATTTAAAGGAACTTTTTCTAAGTTTTCCTAATTGACATGCATCACATAAACTATCTACTTTAAAATTCATTTTAGGGAGACCTCTTACTAGATCATGTTTTGACAGTCTAGATAAGAGTTTGAAATTCAAATGCCCAAATCTTTTATGCCAAATCCAAGGGTCAGCTGTATTTGCCAAAAGACACTGGTTATCATTTAAAACTTTCATACTAAGAATATAAATATTCTTTTTCCTATTCCCCCAAATATTATGGTTGAATTATTATCTTTAATGTGACACTTATCTTTTTCAAATTTAATTTTATATCCTTTATCGTACAGTTGACTTATACTTAGCAGATTATGTTTCAGATTCTTAACTAGTAAAACATTAGTAATAATAGGAGTTTCAGAGTTACCAACTTTTCCGATGCCAATCATATATCCTTTTGAGTTGTCTCCAAAGTTAACCAGTCCTCCGTCTTTGTATATTATATCATTCGACATATCTGGATTTCCAGTCATGTGTCTAGAGCATCCATTATCTAATATCCATTTATTCTTTTTGATTTGCAAATTTGTCCATTGTGGATTGATTCCTCAACCCCCATAAAGCAAGTTTCCTGCACGTCAAACAATCTTGGTAGACAACTTGAATTTGAATATTGATTATATGCAACTCATGAGACAATGATGATTTGAATATTCCTAAACTAGTATTAACAAAAAATTTTAAACTTAGCCATTTTAAAAACTTTTTCAAAAATCAGGTTATGAAACTTTGAAAACCTCGCTTTGATACCAAATGTGAGAAATGCGGATTACGGATCTTGAGGCTGGGATAAACACTAGAGGGGGAGAATAGTGTTTTAAAGAATTACTAAATCTTTTTGAGTTTTTGTTAATTTGAACACAAATATATGCAATATTCAGACACAAATATGATCACAGTATCAAACACAGATGCAGAAATAAAGCTAAAGCAATAAAGGAAAGAACACACCGAATTTTATACTGGTTCGGAGTTACCCTACATCCAGTCCCGCACACAAGTACGGATTTCCTTTCAAAAGCAATTTTTACAATTGCACCCTCGATTTCAGGGCCACGAGGTACACCACTCCAAGTTCACAATCCTATGGGTAGAAATACTTGATTTTACGGGCAACAAGTTCACCCAATTGATTTCCAAGGCTACAATCACACCTTTTCTCACTTGATTGATTTCCAAGGCTACAATCACACCTTTTCTCGCTAAATTGATAACAAAGAAGTCTATAACTCTGAATAGCACTGTGATCTTGTTGAGATAGTGATAGAGAATCAAACTAGAGATGATCTAGTTAGATTCAATGTTGCTTTCGGCAGAGCAATGGTAAGAATATATATATAAAGAAACGTGGAAGAAGAAGAGGAGTGAAAACCAGAAAAATATGATTAGAAATTCATTCTAAACAACCCCTATTTATAGAAGAACAACAGCCATGTCCATTCGTAAAAGGTTATGACGAATAGACACTTCCTTTGAAATTCATATTTTTGAAATAAACTACTACCATGTCGACATGGGGTACTTGAGGATGTCGACATGCCAAAGGAAATTTTGATGATTTGTTCTTCTTTGAAAATAACTTCTATCTTATATTAAAACTATTTTAAACTTTATAAATATACTTAACTATTGTTAAAACACATAAGTAAATATAGAGAATAATATATTGGTGTATATATATATATATATATATATATAATTTTATAATTTTATATTTAAATCTAAATATAAATATTAAAAGTTTATTATCAAAAGATAGTTTAAAACTAAGGATAATTTGATTTTGGAAATATAGATTATTTTGAGGCTAAAAATATTTAAAACCAAGGTATAATTTTGTAAAACATTTTGAATAAAAGTTAGGGGATACAAAACAATGTTCCACTAGATTTTTCGTAGGTTCCATCCTACTTAGGGTTACATCCCTTTAACGGGCTCGAAGTGGATTCCATTCCACGAAAAAATTGGATTTTAAGATGCCAGTAATTTTCTAGGAGTTTTAATAAAATTCCTAATTAAGTTACTTATTATTGAAATCTTGAGCTCTTGATAATCTTGATACTCATGAGGCTTCAATCTTGATATCTTGAATCTCTATATTGTACAGTCCTCATTCTCGTTACCTGCATGGTTAAATCATGAATATACATATATATCTAGACTATAATGTTAGTATTTATATTTTATAATCTTATTCTAAGGTTGTTGTCATCAAAACCCTCATCTTAAAGACTAACACCTTTACCTTCTTTTCTTCCTTTCCCCTTCATCCACTTTTTTTAGTCCTCTTCTCTCTTTCCTCTCTCCTAATGCCCTTCCTCGACAATGCTCCCTTCTGTTGCTCCATTTTGGCCTTCATTTATGCTTTCTTCGGCCTTAGGGCCTTCATCTCCCCTTGATTGACGTCGCTCGGGTCATGAGTGAAGGTAATGGTTGAAGCGAAAACCCTAGTCCTTCATGGTGGAAGCTCAAGAGGAATATCTAAATGCTCAGGGTGTAGAAGGCCGCATTGATAGAGTCGTTCATTTATAAGGAGATAGGTAGTAGTGTGATGTTGGATGTTGGCACTTTCTAGTGTTCCCAAAATCTGGGAGTGCACATCACTGGAATCTCATATAATAAGAACGGTGGACAGAATAGAGAAGGAATTAAATAATTGGGTTGAGAGAATCAAAGTGTCGAAAAGAGTATTAAGGAAGAAACTTTTCATCTGGACAACCAAAGTCCTTTGAAGCTAAAGGAACAATAGACGAAGAAATACTTACCCTTAAAATATAATCATTTGTTATGAAGTGGCTTAATGACCTTTAAGCGGCACCAGGCTTTGATGATTAATAAGGAAAGTGAGTTGACTCTCATTTTGAAGCATAAAATGTGCATCAATTCTATAAAAGGTTGGTGGTCATTGAAGCTGCATAATAAATAGAGCAAACATAGAATTAAGGATGGTGTATCCTTTGCGATTCACTTGATTTGGGGTCATCCTGGTTTCTTGTAAAATGAATCGGATAAATTCATTGAAATGAGTAATGACTCCACCTATGCACATGTACTTATTGCAAGCAGTATGCCCCTAATGAGGATTGTGAGCCCATTGATCGATCGTTAGAAGAAGTACATCATTTTCCTAATCCCATGATGGTAACAGATCGTCCAGAATTTCTATGCAATTATTAAGGTTGGTGCTTGATCAGGAGGATTATCCAGCACTCTTAGTATAATCGTTGGTTCAGCGGAGGAGGTAGGTTTTGAAGAGGTACCATCAGAACTATTTAACCTTGAAGTTCAACCATTATTGAGAATTTGGCTTGGGATGGGGTAGACGTAGAAGCCAGGGCATTAGAATAGCTAGATTTGTGAGAAGTCGAAGGTTCATAAGTTCTACTTAAACATGAAGTTCGACTAGAAAGCTTGATAGTGAACATGATATGATATGTTCTATTTTTTAATTCCATTTTTATATAAACCCATGTGACGAACATACATAATCTAATAGTTGTCGACATGTGTTGACCAATCGGATTCTGAACGTCAACCGGGGCAATGTGAAGTATCACTATATGAAATGTGCATCTTGTGCCCACAACATGATATATGAAACATCCTTTATATATAGCCTGCTCATGCTTGAAAATGAGCTCCATCGCATGATGAAATTGTGTTGGATCTTACCCATTATTGTAAGACAAACAATAACAGAACCACTATCAAAGGTGACATGGAGCCTTCTTTATTGGAATGTAGGATTTTTTAGGGATTTGAAATGTTGTATGGAAATCCTATTCGAGTGGTGGAGTGCATTTGATGCGACCTTTTTTCAAAACCGTCCCAACAATGCTTATTCTTTGGTTGGTGCTTGACACAACGTATTGGAATCCCTATACATGCATGTAATTAGTATTTGTGCGTTCTAAAGTAATGGAAACCCAAGCAAAAGTCAAGCATAATGCGAAGTCAACCCCAAGTAAGGAACGAGCCATGGGGACTAAGTTCTTCGTGGTGACTTTTGGTTTTCCACGAAGCTTTTCCTAAATGGCTTGAATTTTGCATTGAATGGGGCTTGAGAGGCGGTCGACAGTAAAAGCAAGCATTCTACGCCATCAATTTGAACATCTTCCTTAAGCCACAACCAGTCGATTGCGGCGACAGCATCAGGGCGGCATCACAACTTCCACGACACTAAGAACCAAACACACCTTTAAGCAATTGAATCTAGACCTAAAGAGAGGGCACGAGGCCAAATTCTTGAAGTGATAGAACTCGCTTGAGATGAAGCCGATGGTGATCAAGTGCAGAGAGCAAGGTGGAGGCAATAGTTTATAATTGTCAAGTTTAAATATGGTGGTAGTTGTAGTTGGAAATAGCCTAAGGGAAGAAGCCAGGGTTAAGTATTATATGAGTAAAGTAAAACATGAATGTGAAATTCACAAAGTTCTCATATTTGTAATGCTAAAATGAGTAAACATTTCAGGTCAGTACCGACATTAAGAAGTCAATACTAGTATGATTTGTTTGTTAAAAGAAGAAAAGGAAAGAAAGGAGAAGTAAGAAAAGAAATTATCACCTGGTCGAGGGAAGGAACGATCTTTAGAGTGATGTAAATCTAGACCATAATATAGAAAGTGATACAACTACTATTTGAAGTGGTTGTGCATATGCTCTTGGAATAGAGACGACACTTTTAAGTGGGTTTTGGATGACCAATGGACTTGTCCAGATGATTATATACACTTACCTTGATCAAAGCATGCTTTTTTTAATAGCAGCTTACTTTGGAAGGCAAATGTTATCCAGCTTTTAAACCAAACACTTTTTAGATGAACTTGGATGTCAAGAGGAAATGAAATGGTTCAAGGACTTAGAGAAAAGCTTGGAATGGAAATAGAAAATGCTTCAAAGAGTTTGGGGTCAAATTAAACTAAAGATAAGTGGTCGGTACTAACATGAGTTCATGTTGGTTCGAGTACTTTCGTGAGCCCCAGTGACTTCTTATGCTTTGGCCAGAGAATAGGTGGATAAAGCAATCATCATGAGGTTTATATTCAAGGAATAGGTGAATAACTCCCAAAAGCCATGTAGAAAAGGACAAGAACCAAATGAGTAAGATCATCTTGGTACTAAGCGAATTGATAGGCAAAGGTGCTCATGGCTTGAAGGACCAAAGACATAAGATGAAGTGAAAGGGAATCACATGATTTGCACAAAGCAAATCATGTTGATACCAAAATGATTCATGTCGGTGCCGACATGATTTTAGGACTAGGAGACTTCGTCTCCATACTGAAATATAAAGTTTTGCCGGGTCTTTTGTGATCTAGCGACTTTGGAAGGGATTCTTCTATAAATAGAAAGCCTAGAACGACGATTAATGGACTTTTAGTCATTATCTTATTCATCCTCTACCTCAAGCATGATATTGTACCTAAAGGCTTATTTTGATGTCCAATACTTGAAATCAAATTATAAAGCCTTGGTACTCATGGCAAATAATCGGTAATAAGATTAAAATGGATGTAGACCATAGAATTTTCCAAATCTCTATTAAAATCATCCCTTTCACTATTTTCTTTTTTATTGCTACTTATACCAAAGCTACTCTATTCGTTTGGCATGTTGTTCCACTTTTAGGCGCAACATTCATCATCACTGTGACTTTATAATTACTTGATCTATTAGTTTTCCTCAAATGGCCATTAAACAAGTTCATTTTGGAAATTTTATTATGTTATATTATCTTATTGGATAGTAAAACATATCTGTGGCATATAGGTTTTTTTTGTGGCATGATTAAGATACAAATATTTGGTGTAAGAACAAAAATAAAGTTGGTAAAGTTTCTCTCTAGTAGTAGGGACTCATGGGAGTAGCGAAAGGGAAGTTTTGATGTAATTATCTAAACTATAAGTAAAATCATTCCAGGTAGTTATCAAGTGAGTTAGTTTTGTTTAATTACTAGATTATATTGGTTTAAATTGTTTTTTCTTGTAGTATCTAATTTTATTCAAGTTGGAATTTCTTAAATGAAACCATGCGTAAACCAAATTAATTTGAATCACGGTTCCATGCCTTCCATCATCGCTCTTCCTCCATATCGATAATATCTTTACCTATTGCTTTTCAGTCTAATATAGTCATATATCTAATTTTTACTTATGCAAATTCAATTTAGACTATATTTTCCTTTTTACACAAGGTCAACATTCGGTCGCCATGCCAGAATCTCGGGAATTCCTTTCCTGTTCCAACGTAGACCAGACCAAAAATGCAAAAAAAAAAAGAGTTTTTCGAGATCTAGGGCAAAAATGAAAAAAGATTATAGTAAAAACACACAAATTCATCTCAATCATGCAAAGAAAAATCAATAATCTTACACTTTACTTCGACCAGTTTAAACTCTATGTTTTATAAAAAACAGAAATTTTTGTTCCAACTCAGGAAATTCACATGGGAGAGAATCAATTCTCATTCACAAAAATTCTAGTAACAATGTAACAAATCATAGAAAACCAATATTTACTTGATTTTAAATATCATGCTTGTTGATTTTGAGCAGCGTCCATCGACGATGATGACGACTGCGACTTAGCATCCATCGACGATGAAGACTAAAGGGATTGTCGACCTTGAATGACGAGGTACTGCATGAATTTTTTCAATTTTCGAGTCATTCTTTTAATTTAAGTGGGAGGAGGTTTGCATGAGTAGAATTAAAGCATTCCAGTCAAATTTTTTTAATAATAGGTTGGAAATTGCATTTAAATATGATGGCTAATTTCATTTATGGGCTAATTAAATTGGTTAACAAATTAGTTATAATTTGGTTGATAATTTTGGTTAAAACTAGGTTCATTTTAGTAGATATACTTCAAAATAATTTGTATAAAATTTGTTTATTGTTTATTTATAATTTAAGGTGCTTGAATATGACAAATCGTGACATCATTTGGAATTACTTCACAATAGCCATTGTCGGTACAAAAACATAGCACAATTATTGCATTAAAGAAATCTCTGGCGGAGGTGTAACATGAATGAAAGAACATTTGGCGGTAATGGCTAGCGATGTTGCACCGTTTCCAAGCATTTCTAAAGAAGTTAAAAAGCTTATATAAGAGCATCTAATTATAAAGAAAAACAAACAAAATCAAGGAAAGCTTGAAAACAATGTATGCAAGAAGAATTGATGAGCATGGTTGAACAACAAAACTAAGATTTTAGAAGTGATAGTGAAGATGATAGATATGTTCAACGTGTCTTTGAAGACAGTCAAAAAACTTATACGAGTGAAGAGAGATGGCTTTTGAGTGTAGGATTCAATGATGTAAATTGTAGCATGATGAAGTGTTTGGTGATGTAAAATGTAAGATGATGTAAGATATCCTAATACTTATGTAGAATAAATCTTAAGGCTATTACAACACAAAACTAGGGGTGAATAAAAAATTTAAAATTCTTAATACTTGACTTGTAATTTTCAAAATAATAAATTCAAAACACATGTATAAGTAGATAAATATAATAAATGTAGTAAAAAATAGTTATGTAAAAAGAGACACCAGAAATTTTTGTACTGGTTTAGATTTCCAATCCTACATGCAGTCTTATATCCAATATAGAATTTTAACTATCACAAACTTGCAATTTCTTGGCTGGGAAGTATATCGATACAACTTGGATTTGATCAGGTGGCAGGTGCACCTATCCTGACTTTCCACGGGCGTAAAGACACACCTGACCTCTTGATTTTCTTGTTGGAATTGGGCCATCACGCAGTAGGTTACAAGAGTAAATTTCTTTTTTAACCATTTTGGATCTTATTGGGTCTATGAAGTCTAAGCCGATACATATCTGATCTAAATAAATTATAAATATAGTCATTATTTTATTTAAATAAAAGAATTGTGGTTGATATCATATATAATATATAATGTGCACATGTGTTCATATACACATGTACGTGTATGTGCACGTTCAACTTATACGTGCGCATGGTTTATTATGCCTATATCTAAGTGTAAGGATTCACATCGTAACGGCATATTAGTCCCTTGATATACATATATGCTATCTAAGTATACACCACAAAAATATTATTAACGTGATATAAAATTATATTTATATTTTAATAGATACACACACATACACATATAAACACGTATGCGTATACACATAAAATAATATTTATAAATATAAATACAAACAATTTTAAACTTCAAATTTCAATTTCAAATTTTAAATCTAGATCTAGATATGAAATTTTCTTTTAATTCTAAATTCAAATTTTAAATTTTGCAAATGAATTAGTTGTGTATATATGTATGTATGTATATTTAAGTAAATTAATTATTTTTTTATAAAAAAATATATATGTGTGTATATATATATATGTGTATATGTACTCAAAAAAATATTTTAAAATCATTTACATCATAAAACGATATTACATAATTAAGTTCATGGGTGTGTATAATTTCATTTTGGCCAAATACAGATTTTGACAAATTCAATTTTTTAATTGATAAATTCGTACGGTTTTATTTTGCCTGTTTTCTTATCTTAAAACTAAAAACCCGCATTAAAAACATCCTTTTTTAATTAAATATCTTGTAGTGTTTAAATTATGTATATGTTAAAATGTACATCTATATTTTGAATTCAACACACACACACACATATGTACATTTGTATGTATGTGTGTGTGTAAGAGAAATTATTTATCTCCAAAAACAGTATGTATAAAATTTAATAAATAATTTACAAATATTTTATGTGTGTTCATATAATTTAGAATTTTAATTTTTTTTTGTATACTACTTTCTAAAGTTAATTTTAAATTAGAATTTCTCTTAATTTTGGCAGAGAATGAAACACGCACATGTACACACATATATAATTTGTTATATCAACATATATAATATGGATTATATCAATAAAATGCCTATACATGCATGCATACATATTAGATTGAAAGCGTATGAATATAAGGATTCATGATATAAAGCTAGTCTATCCATACATTATAACATAATAAATAAAAATATATGAATTAAAGTGTTACCTCAACCGTAGCCTAATAATGACACCTCGATTGGTGAATCCACATAACTCTTAAAAATTGAATCCAAACTATTCCAAAAAGAGCTACCAGTCAGAGAGATCTATGCATCTTTCTTCTATTTGATTTTAACATGTGCTTAGGTGGAAAATAATAGAGGAGGAGTGCTTCTGAAATCTTCGGTTAGAGCAAAAATGGAGAGGAGAAGCAAGAAGTAAAGTGTAAAAGGTGAGGGGTAATGGGTTAAATAAGAGAGGAAGGAGAGGGGAAAATGTGGATCAAGATCTATTTTTCTCTCTACCAATTCAAACCAAGAAATATAAACTCATACCCCTTCCTTCATGCTTAGACCAGCCATTTCATGGGTCCTTATGGGCTTCCATTCCACTTCAAACTATATCAACCAACTTAAATTTAAATCAATTTCAAATGTACACCGATATCTTATATCGATACGTATGTATAAAATTTTTATATACGTAATATTTTCAATGCTGATAAGCAGAAATCAAATAAATTTTTATAATTAGTATTCCAAAAATGTTAATTAATTTAATAATCTATAAAAAAATTAATTTAATAATTCAATGTATTCAACATTTTGGTTGTGTGATTCTCAGGTCCAAATTCGATCAGCGATTAATATCGAACAACATTTATATGTCAGCTTAACAAATTGTGCCACAATTTAACCAAATTTATCACTTAGACAGCTTTGATAAAATCCAATTTACTAATCTTAGGTGGTCCCTAGTAGAGACAGTTATTTACACCCATTCTCTTTGTCCAAAGTATACCACATTAGGAATTTGGTATTTGGTAATGGGCAAAATTCCAATTTTGTCCACATTCAACTTATATAATCCAAATACAAAGTCTTTGGTTCAAAAATAAAAATTACAATTACTTAGATGCTCTAGCTAGAGACCTTGACTTTGAATTGACTTCAGTTAATCGCGTTACAAATCTCATATAATTGAGTAGATGAATTCACTACTGAATAGTGTTTCCTTCTAATGCTTCAACTCAATCAACCCATAGTCATTCAATGGACATCATGCCATAATTTAATTATAACCGAAGTGGTGTTTCCATATTAAAGTTCAATATTATTCTCAACTCGAGAGAGGTATGTAATATTGTCACTTTGATATTTTCTGTTTGACTTAAATATATCAAACAATAGAAAACCATCGTTTGAGTTATTCAACAGTTATCCAAAAACTATTAGTATGTACCCCTTGGTACCGCCGACAGCCTTGAGTAATACATTACCCAACAATTGGAGAGGGTTACATACACTAATCTCAATGGATGTATCAATATCTAGTATCAATACATCTTGATTAGGACTATTTAAAGTGATATGTTTATTTTTATTGTGATAAATTTCACATGATTACAATAAACTGTAATTATTGTCACAAAACATATCGTTTATGGATTCTTCATTACATATACTTAAATCAAATTAATTAATCAATACAACACTTTATGTTAAGTATATAATAGAAACATAAACACCATTTAGTTTAAACGAGGTTTTATTATAGTTTTAAAATTTGAAAGTAAATACCTGAATTTCCCTTAGGGCATACTCTTAACTCTTTCATTTCCATGAATGGTCAAGGTCACCTATACAATCCCGACTTTCTACCAATGGTGGGATACAACTTTACAATTCAAGTATTAATAAAGTAATACAATAAGAAATCATATCTTTTAAACACAAAATCTTTCTATCTTTGGCATAATGATCTTATTGATCTTCGATAATAGTTTTAGTCAGAATTATGGGAGGATGTGACCAAAGTAAAAATGATCAACAATTCAAGTATCAACTCTTTGATATTGTGTGGTTTGCAAGTCCATGAAAAATGGAACCGAGAGAGTGTGGAAGTGCAAAGTAATTATGAAAGTATTAATTTGTCTTAATAACAAAGTAATAGCAATGAAAGAGGGAGAGAAAATAATGAGAGAAATGTTGTTACATTTCATTTTCCAAAGCCTTTATATAGAAGATGAAGATAAGTGATTTCTTCAGAAATGATAAAAGGAAGTGCCCATTTTCTTAAATGTAAAAATTGCTTTAACAACTAGAATGTCAACATATGGTTCTAGGTTATGTTGACATTTCATACTCAAATTTGAAAAATATTTTATGAAAATTGTTTTGGTCTTTATAATATTTAAAATCAATATTGCACTTTTATAAAAAGATTCTAAAGATGGAAATAAAGCTAATTTTAAAGAGAGATTTCAAAGAATGGGATCTTTAATATATATTTTTAAGACACTTTAAACGCAGTTTTGATTAATTGAAAGTCTTGTGCACTTCTATTGTTTGTTTCTTGAATCTCTTGTGTACCCTTAGCTTTGTATTGGAATCTCCTATAATTACTTTGTCTTGTTCATATCCCTAGATTCATCTTGGTCATCTTGATTTTCTTATTGAGTCCATGTATGGATCTATCTTAGTGTATAATTCATCAATAATTGTATATCTCTGCAATATATTTGAGCAGTATACATGTATTTCCTGCACTATATATAGTCTACACAATTTGTAAAATCAATTGTAACAGTATTTATATGGTTGTTGTGATAAAAATCAATACCCACAGTATTAACATTCTCCTTCTTTATCATGACAACAGCAATCAAAATATTTTTGGTATAATAATATTAACTTACAAACTCCCTCTGCACCAATTAAATTCCCTCGATTCAATGCATAATTTACTTCCTTTATCTTTTTCCCAGTATATATTTTATATTTACTCCTTTTCTCCCCCCCCCCCACTCATCAATAAAAATGGGTTCAAAAAGTATATAAAATTGATAATCATAAAAAGAGTATAATCTGTTAAATTTGTGAAGATGTGTAGGTAATCACAACGACCCATCTTTTTAGATGGTTCAAATCGACAATAAACCACACATGTCACAATCAAACCATTCAAAAGGAAGGATTGTTAATGGGGTAAATGAGAGAAAAAAAAGAAAAAGGAAAGAAAAAAAATACGGAATCTTGCAGCAGAACGACAAAATGTAATAATCAAATAAACAGTTTATGAAACTGTTTTACAAATAACATTTGATCACACTTTTACAAATTCAAATCAGAGTTATACATATATCATAAATAAACAAATAATGCAGCGGAACACATAATGCAGTGGAATAATAAATAGAAATAATATACTGAATCTTCGTCTTCGTCTACCAGAAAATAGTCTTCAATGCTGAAAAACTCAGGCTGACCTGAGCATAATAAAAACAATACCCTCGAGTCAGAGCTAAAAATTCCTATGTAAGTCAAATCAGTCTCAAATAAAAATATAAGTGCAATGGCTTCAGAGATGTATTGAGATTTTTCATCTCCTATCAAGTATACAACCTGAGTGCCATAACTTACGAGATTTCAAATAATTCGAAATACTAATTATAACCACTTTATTTAAAATAAATCCAAAGTTTAAATTAAAAGTTTAAACTTTTTAATTAATGTAGTTCCAATAAATAATCTAAATTTAAGAAACTGTATGGGTATATATCATTTCAACCCACAATTTAAATGGGTTAATTATCTAATTCTAAAATGATTTAGAGGACCATTTAAATGGTGTCAATAATATACAAGGTGATAACAGGGACATATTAAAATAAATAACAACCATACATCTAACATATCAATCAATAAACATCCATTTCAACATCCAAATCAACCAATATATTTCAACATATAATAGTTAACAATATCGAGGTTTAACTATCAATTAAATTCTAATATAAAATTAAACGTCAATTCAGATTCAATATCAATTCAAATATCAACTTAAATTATCAAACCGTAATAAAATATTTATATATCACATCATATATTTTATTTAACTTGAAATGGAATATTTAATATTTCGTGAGTGGGTTTAATCAATCATCTTTGATTTATAGCTAATTGAAAATCTAATCAAAGCCTAAAATTTCAATGGTCTTCAAATGCAACCATATTAGTTTCTTGTTGTCCGGAATTTTGATACGAACCCAAAGGAAGAAACCGCGCATTAATCTGGGTTCATATGCGGAAGATATTCAAGTTATAAGAATATATTGGAAATGAAATATAAAACCATGTACACGTATTTTAATAATAAAATAAAACACGTTAGTTACCTACATTAAGAATTTTGAAGCCTGCTTATGTCTCTAAATTTTGGAGAATCAACAAAAAAAGGACATGATGGCTCACACATGGAGGAAGGAAGCTTCAGGAAATGGATTTGTAAACAAATGGAAAAGATTGGCCTCAAGAAAATAAGTTGCTCACATTTGTTTGTTTCTTTTTAGAAGAGAAAGAAAACTTTAGGCAAAAAAAATAATGGAAGCACGTTTTGGAAATGGAAAGTTAGATGAAGAGATTTATGAAATAGGAAACGAATACGGGAAAAGCACATTTGGAAATTGGAATATGAAAGGGAAAGATATAAGAAGATGTAAATTTGCAAAATAAGAAGAGCCTAACATGCAGGTAATTAACAAAAGATAAAAGACACACATTGGAATTTGATAAGACATGTTCATATAGTAAGAAAATCTTTTGGTATAAAATTTCAAAACATGTGCTACCTCAATTAATTTCATTAACGCACATGAAACATTTCAAGGCAAGGCTTGCGTGTAACTAAATAAAACTCACTAGAAGACCAAAAGAGGCATGTATTTAATGAAAGAAAGTTGTAAAAAAATAAAATAAATGAAAGCGAAGATTTAAATTTGAGGATGTAGTCCGTGCATAGAAATCAAAAATCCAATATACTAAAAAAACAGTTCATTTTTACATATTTGATTAACCCTAATATGCTCAAATTTACACACATTTATGTATTTTTGTTTAGTAAACAGTCACTACAATTAACATAATGAGGACCGCCACCCCACACATTAAAAGATGAACCGAGACTCCAAAGTCAAATTTGAAACGGAATAAATCTCTTATGTTAATATGCTAACTATTCCAAATCAAAATTTTAACCAAACCTTCAAGTAGTTTTCTTACCATTTTATTATTGTTATTTTTTTTGTAAATTAAATTCAAATCAAGTTTGAATGTTTAAATAAATCAAATATTCCAACTAGAAACACACAACAAAATTCAATTCTTCGTATTAATTAAATTAAATTAACATTCATTGATGAAATATTCACTTTATTTGATAAGAATATTCTTTTCAAGAAACCATCCTTTTCTTTTCTTTTTATTGAAACATATTTCTTTTTATTACACATTAATTTATAGTTAACTCCTCCCCCTTTAAAACCAACTTATATTTAAAGATTATCCCATTAAAGAGTCATAGAAATAATACTTCATACAACCACATCATTTCTTTATCAATTAATTTCATATTATCATTATATTTGCAACTAATTTAAGTGACTCACAATTTGAACGTAATATTTCTCAATGAAATTCTCATTATATTTTTAACACAAAACATATGTTGCACATATCATTAATTAATTACCATTTACTTCTATCTCTTATTAATGGCAAGATATAATTACTATTAATTACAATGATTAAATCTCAAAACACACACTAATACAGGGAAGATAATTAATCCAATTGTTTCCTTTGAAATCCAATTTTCTATGTTAAACCCAATATCTATATACTAATTTAATTCCAACATTTAATTACAACTGTAATAAAACCTGTTCATTATATATTTAAATTTCAAACAAATCCTTTTACTTTGATTTACATTCTTATTATCAAATCAACTATTCCCTTATGCAATTGATTAACATAAGTTTTACACTGACCACTCAACAGTTAACGTTTCTTCTTATATCAATTGTAATATTTCAATCACATTAATTCTCCATTAATTACCAAATAAATTTCTAACAGATTTAATAATAAGAGAATAAATAAAACAATGGTTATACGTTAATAATCCATATCTGTTAACTTATTGTTTACAAGCAAAGGTTAATAAATTTACGTAAAAAATAATTGATTTCATACTCCATATTAAAACCAATTGCAATTAATAACATAAGATTACATCAATTTATACATCATTTATTCTGTTCCTTATTAACCTTTATTATTTAAATTGATTGAAAATACGTTAACATAGTATAGTAGTCAATTACATTCAATCAATATTAGCAAATTATATGTTTTATCTCATTAAAATTAGTTGTTTTAAGATTTATCTTAAAGTCGAAATTTCTAGTCTAATTAGATTCAATTTAATAAATCATAAATTTTAATTTCTGACAATATTAAAGCCCAAAACCTTATTGAATTTAATATTTTTAATTATCAAAATATGGGTTGTTACAAAAATCAATCTTGAGTAAGTGGGATATTAATGTATTAAGAACTATATATACTAGGATAAAACATTTAATTTTTTACCAATATTTTTAAAGAGTATAATGGTATTCCGTATATATTTATATAAACTAAAATATGAAAAGTTTCATTAATACAGGATTTGAATACATAAGCAGGAAAGAAAGGAAACATCAAAGATACATTTTCGAAACATACAGCAAAAGATGGAACATGGTGTTAGGGTTAATCCCAGGGATCCTTACATAATTAGATTCGTAAAGTGGGAAAATTGACGAAAAACAATAGAAAAACAATATTCTTTAAACAAAGCTTTATTAATTCACCAACCGATTACAAAGAAAATCCCTAAAAGCTGAGAAGAAATCTCAATTCTTAAAACCAAAATTCAGTGACTTCCCTTCTCTTTAGTCACAGTTAACCCTATAAAAACATATTTGTAATAGCCTTGATAAAATGCCTTCATTAGTTAGCTGATTAAGGAATTGATAGATTTCTTTCATCTCTCAAATTAATTCATTTCCATGTAAATTGCTTGTAGTTTCTTTAATGGAATAAAAGAGGTAACTAATATTCTTTAAAATCTTCCCCAAAATCTCAAAATTTATACAGTTGGCAATGTATTAGAGTCACGATTCCACTTAGAAACAAAATATCTCCAAAATATACTTCATTTTGGAAATATCATGTCATTGAAAACACATAGCAAATCAAGAAAGATGAAGGAGAGTTTCTATAAAGCTTGCTTATGATTTTTCCAAATTTTTTTGATTTTATTGGAAAATTTTCAAAGCTTTTTGCTCATTGAACTTTTAAGCTTTTTTGGTTTTTGAGAAGTTTTTTTTATTAATAATATCCTTGTTTGTTAGCTTATTTTTCTTTTCAAAGATTTCAAGAGACGTGTCCATCTCTTCTTCTTCTCCTCCGCTTCCTCTACATCCATTTCCATCTCTTGTACTTCTTCTTAGTTAATCTCCTTTTATTATTCTCCTGCTAATCTTTCATCCTTCTTGGCAAGAGTTTTATATGGCTCAAATTCATAAGAAATGCACATGAGGAAAATGTCCTTCTTATCATAAACTTTTGGAGTAGATGTAGTTTCTCTTCTTTTATCTATTCAAAAATATTGAACATTTTTAGTCAAATACACACCATAATAAAGTGTATTTTCACATGTAGAGACTTTTTGACTAAAAATTTGGCAAATCTCAAAATTATAGTCGAGAGTTCAATATTAGAGAAGGCACCTCGCTGATACCTTGATTCATAAATGGAAAATGAGAAAGTAAAGTGTGAAAAGTAAATGACACAAGATTTAGAGTGGTTCAATCTAAGTTAATAAACGTCCACTATGTCATTTTAATTATTACTTGGCTTATCTTCCAACAATTGCCTTTACAAGAGAAAATAACAAGAAAATACAATGCTTTTGAGCATGAGGAGTTTAACTCTTATCAAAATGTATATCTTGATGTATTTACAACTATTGGAATGCATGATGAGTGGCTGAAATAGTGTGGTTTTGGTCCAAAATTTGGTCAAGGCCGTAGATTGATATTTCGGCTAAGATGTGTGCCACTTAGGGTGCTAATTGATTTTTATAGCAGAGACATTTGCCTGCCAGTGGTCTGAACATGAGCATACCTTGGTCAAGGATAAACGATATGGGATCTGATAGAGTCTGGAGTATGCCCTAGGGTTAATTATGTAGTTTGTTATATATATCTAAATCGATAACCAATCCATTCATAATAAAGGTATTTAATATCAATAATGTACTTTTTTTTATATTATAGTATAAGTAATTAAGTAATTAATTTAAGTTATATTATATAGAAAAATCCTTAAATAATATGTCATGCGATATTACTTATTATTTTTGAGAAAGACGAATGTGTAGTGCGAGACTACACACTCGACAGATAATATTATAGCTACTATCTAATTTCGACCAACAGGCTTGACCGGTAGCCAAAATAGAGAGACTACCTAAGTTAAAAGATAATAATCACAAAAAAACACAGCTAATCTAAGCAAAAGAACCAAAATAAAGATAGAGTAGCAGGATAATATAACACAACCCACCAAAACCAAACAAACATCGGCTGCAAACAAACAAACCAAACTGAGCAGTAGAAGATTAACATCGGGGGTAGCAGGTTAGACTTCATCATGGACGGTCAGTATCACAACGTGCAGAAGGACTAGCCCTCTTACCATAAGAATCATTAGGCTACCTACAGACTCAATATCATAGTTGGTTGGAGCAATAGCAGCCTTAGCGGAGATGAAGGTCCCCTACATATCCAAGAGCAGAATAAATGAGAAATTTTATAGCGAATACAAAGTTTGGGTTGCAAGAATTCTTAAAGCAATGTGAATTTCTCTTATGCCAGATGATCCAGCTGAAGGCTGATAAGAAGCAATCGTGGTCTGGAGAGGAAGTAGCATATTGCCAACAATTATAAAGGAAGGATAACGAGGGGATGTATCCAAGAAGGTGCATAATTAAGGTCGTCCAAACATAGAAGGAGATATCATAGTCAAGAAAAGATGAGGGACATTCTCCGTGGCAATGGAGATAAGGACACAAGTAGGGTCAATGAAGATACCCTTTCGAGCAAGCCTGTCTTTTGTGTTGATTTTGTTTCTAAACAAGGAGCTACAAATGGAATAGGGCATAAGGAGGGAATTTATATTTCCAAAGCCTTAGGAAAGAAACAATCTACCCGAGTTGGTAAGAGAGTGATAACACGATGAAATTGAGAAATTTTTCTTAGAGGTGAGTCCTCAGAAAAAGGGATCTAGGGAGGATGAACGAGAGATAGACTGAAGAATATGAATAATGAGGAGAAGCTGGATCAGATTAGTACTTGAGATTGCAAAATTGGAAGAGAAGCGGTGGTTACCCAAACTGATGGCTCCAAAGACTGAGGGTTATTTGTTGGAGACAACAACAAATAGTTCAAGGAAGGAGTGAGAGAGAGGGAGTCTTGGAACCAAGAGCCAAGCCAAAGGGAGCAAGAGTTGCCATTCCCAAGATGGACATGAAAAACACTTAACCCAAGGGATAGAAAAAAGGGCGCCAGACCATAAAGGAGGAGGATAGTCTGATGGAGCTAAGTGAAGGATACAGAAGGGATTAGAGTCACAGTGCTTTGCGAGGGGGTTATCATTGGAGAGGCAACGCCAAATCCAATTAATGAGGAGATCCAGGTTGAAGAAGAACAAATTGGGAATGCCAAGACCACCTTGAGCAACATCTTTGCAAATAATGGAATGACTAACCAAGTTCTTACCTTGAGAACCATGCCAAAGGAAGGACCGACGGAACTTGTCAATAGCATCAATAACCCACTTAGGAACATGTTGAAAGGAAATCCAATAGGTAGGAATGACTAATAAGATAGATTTAATCAACACTAAATGGCCTTACATGGAGAGAGATGATGCTTTCTAGACAGAGAAGCGAGAGGAAATTTTAGATGTGAGCGGGAGCCAATCAAAGCAGATTAAGTTAGTGGGGCGGATTGAGATCCCCATGTATGAGATGGGAAATTGATAAATACCATAGTTCAGAGTATTGGCTATAAAAGGCCCTAGAGGTTCAGCCCCCTAGCATGGTAACATACCCTAAGAGAAGTTAGTGGAGAGGCCCGAAATTAGTTCAAAGACATACAAAAGAACCTTAAGACAGTGGATACGATTAAGAGCCAGGGAGGATAATAGAACAGCGTAGTTTGCAAATTGAATATTGGAGACAAGAATTTTTGAATTAGGGTGGTTGATCCCCGAGAGAAGGTTGTGAGAAATAATCAGATGATTCATGTGGTTAAATACATTAGCAGCCGGTACAAATAACAGAGGAGATAGAGGGTTACCTTGTCTCAAGCCATGAGAAGATTTGATGAGACCACCACTCACTCCATTTACTGAAATGGAAGACAAACTTGAAAAGGAATATTACAAATCGATTCTACCTAGAAAGAAAAATACCCATGATGTGACATTAAGTCAAGCATAAATTGCTAGATAATAGAATCAAAAGCCTTGAAAAAATCAAGTTTCAGGAGCACGCTTGGAGTTGAAGTAGAATGGTAATAAGAGACGACCTCTTGAGTTAAGGCCACATAATCGAGGATATTACGAACTAGAATGAAAGCCAATTTCTCCTTCCCTACCATCATGGAAATAAAACTCTGGAGATAGGCAACTAACACTTTAGTTATGAGCTTGAAGGTGGTATTAAGGAGACTAATAGGATGAAAATCAAATAAGTCATTGCCACCGGTCTTGTTCAGGAGTAGAATAACGGAGGCATGACTAAATCTGCAAATAGAAGAAGGATTAGAGTAGAATTCCAAAAATAGGGCAAGGACATCAACACGAATAATGGGCTAGAAGCGCTTGAAAAATAAGGGACCAATGCCATCAGGACTAGGGGATTTGTCATCCTCTATCTCGTGGAGGGTAGCCAAGGTTTCAGATTCAGTGAAAAGACCATCAAGCTGGATGGGGGATGGGTTGGGGTACAGCACTTCCCAGGCAATAGAAGCAGGGAGGGAAGGAGAATGACTTAGAGGCTGCTTAATGTATGAGGTAAAGAGATAGTTGAGGTCAGTTTGATCTTGAAAGAATTGACCATCGTGATGAATTTCAAAAATAAAGTTTGATCTCTTTCAACCATTAGCGATTCTGTGGAAATACACGGTATTATGGCCTCCATTAGTCAAACACTTAGATTTTGGCGTTTGCTTCCATTGAATTTCTTCTTAATTAAGGAGTCTGTTTAACTCGGTTTTAATATAATAGAGGGAGGTGGCTTTAGAAGTAGAGAGGGGAGAAGATTCCTTATTAACATTGAGGTCAAAAATTGCATTTTGAGTTGAAGAGATTCTGGATTTGAGAGAGCGCCAAAGGGATCTAGACCAGGGATGGATGAGCTTGTAGAAAAACCAGATCTTGGAAACTACTGTAGAAAAAGTAGACTGCTAAGGAGGGAAGCCTTTCCAAGCCATCATGATAAAGTCCTCAAAACGAGGCTCTAGGAGCCATAGCCACTCGAATCTGGAACTAGATCTGGGGGCCGCTAGTGCCAGAGTTTAAAAGAATAGGGCAGTGGTCAGACAGGACAGTGGCGAGGCCATGAACAGAGGAGAATGGATGGGCATCTTCCTAGTAAGGATTGAAGAGGAATCGATCGAGTTTGACAAGATTAGGAGAAGGGCATCGATTGCTCCAAGTGAATTGACGATTGGATATAGGAGAGCCAAGAAGAGCATACGAAGTGATGAAGTCCTTAAAAACCAAAGAATCGGGACCATGGGTCCTATCCAAATTCTGCTCAGAGTCATCTTAGGTTATACTGAAATCACCCCTAACACCTAAGGGCTAAAAAAGAAATAAGTTACTTTAGAACAATTAGTCGATAGAGTGAATGTCTCTAGACTATTAGGAGGGCATATATATTGGAAATGAAATAAATAACCCTTGAAGGGATGTATTTCAAAGCTACATGAAGAACAAAACGGTGCTTAATAATTTGAGAAAGAGACCAAAGTGATTCATTCCAAACTGTTAAGATACTACCTCTTAAGCCACAAGCATTAATGAAAGTCCAACCCAAGAGGCCAGGGCCTCCAAAGTTATGAAGAAGAGAAAAGGGAGGGAAAACCAATTTGGATTAACTAGATGTAAAAGGGATAAAATATGACAGATAAGGCCACATTTACCAAAGTCCCCCAAAACCCTAACATTCCAGGGTAGAATCTTCATGAGGAAAAGGACAAGTTCTCCTTTTCCAATAGCTGCATGGCCGAGTAATACTCGAGCAATAAATCAATTCCCATGCAGCGTGTTTTTGTTTAAATCGGATTTATCAAAAGTAAAAACCGCAGTTTGGTAAACACTACTAGTGGCGGGAGGCTTAGATCTGGCCTGTTATGGTGAAAGACACGGACTATGTTTGATAGACGTGGAAGAGAAGGTTAGGCCTGGTTGCTGCATAGCATGCTCAAGGGCAGACTGGATAGGGTTGTAGGCCTCCAGATTGAAATTAGTAGGGAGATCTTGGATAGGTAGGTCAGGCAATGGTGAGGTAGGGATAATAAGGAAATGATAGGCAATTAGATCAATATTCAAGTGGATCCTATCCGTGTTCAAGGAAAGCTGGCGGACGATCCCAACCTTGCAGACCAACAACTTCAAAGGACAAATCATACATCAGGGAGGAGGGGGTGTTTCTGAGCCTCATGTGGATCGACGACCATGGTAGATGCCAAATACGCATCAACATTTATTGCATCAAATATGTATTCAGGCTGAGGGGACTCATGGGATGAAGAGGGGTGGCAAAGAGGCTCGTAGATATTTTTCCAAGCACTAGAAAAATCATCTCTAAGTAGAAGGTTAGATGGCTCTAAGATATAAAGGAAATGAGCACAATATTCCGCTGAGAGCTTGTAGTCAATATTGACACCTGCAGCAATGTAAGTACATGGGAGGATAACTGCTTGGTCAAGACTCATCTTAGCAAACATAAACAAATGGTCCTATTGAGCCTACCGACAGTTATCAAAATAAAAAAGAGTCTAAAAGGGTGAAGCAATGCAGAGGGGACATTATTTGAGAAGCGAACATTCTCGAGGACACCCTTAATGCGAACCTAGGAAGGTAGCCAATATTCTCTGATGTAGGCATCTGAGGCAGAGTTTCGTTAAGAAATGTAAAGCGACGCACTCGGCTTAACAACAAAATGACAGTTGATGGACATGGTAAGAATAGCAGTCAACGGGAAGCCGATAAGTAAGCAGCGGGCAGAGTGGAGGGAGATCTCCTAATTATTAGTTCTGAAGGCTGTGGCTTGGCTAACGCACACCAATTCAATGTTCCACTAACTTAGAAATGATGATGGCTGCGACTAAATTGAAAAGAGGTGTAGGTAAAGCCACTATCTTTGGTGAAGAGGAGATGAAAGGACCAAGATGTGATGGAATGGGGTTGCGTGGAGCTAGCGGATTTGATAAAAGGCTGGAAGAGAGAGAGGGTGAGTCCAAAGGGTTGATGAAAATCTTGTACGATGATTTAGAAGAAGAAGAGTCAATCTTGGAAGTAGGAAAAGAATGTAAAGAAACTTTTTGGGCCACCATTAGATGCTTGAAAACAGAGACAGAATTCCCAAAGAGCCCTACACCTAAAGCACATGCGTCCATTCCTACAAGACTTAGCCATGTGGCCCAATGATGCACATTTCAGATAATGTTTCTTCTTTTTGAAAATTTCTAATGATAGAGGTATGGATTTGAGCGAAGGAAGAAGCCTGCGCTTCATCACAGGGAGAGCTTGGTAGAGGGATGAGGAGGTGAAGGGGCTGCGGTAGCTTGGCCCACTTCTGCGAATGATCTACCCAGTGGAGCAGACGTAGGCAGAAGGGGTGGAAATTGACTTGAAATGCTCAATGGCTCTAAAAGGAGTGCTTTATCCAACATTTGATTGGAAACCAGAGGCAAATATGAGGGCAATGAAAATGGTAGAGGGGAAGAAGGTGAAAAAGACAAAGAAGGGAAGGAGGATGGAAGGAGCAGAAAGATCTTGGGAGGCCATTATGTGAAATTAATTATAATCTTGAGGAATTTATCATATTAAAATAACATTTTATTTTGAATATCCCTAGTTAAGATGTTTCAAGAAAGGATATCAATTCATCCGTTGAGACTAGAGTGCGCACTGCTTTCCAAATGTGGGGCGGTGTATTACTCATGGCTGCTGGGGAGCCAAGAAGTTATGTACTGATTATTATTGGATAACTATGTAATTAATCACTTGAGTGTTTCCTAATGGTTAATCATAACCAAGGTCAAACATGAGATTTCAAAGTGACGATGCAACACGGTTCCTTAAACTTAAGAGTAACATTGTACTTTAACAAGGATACACAGCTTTGATAATCGATAAATCATTGCATGTTAATGCATCAAGTGACCGTAGTTCTGTCTAAGTTGAAGTAGTGGAAGTGAAACATTATTCAATAGAGAATTCATCTCTTTGGTTAAGGTTGTTAGTATAATGGTCAACGATATTCAACTCAAAGTCAAAGTCTCTGGCCAGAGCGGCACGGTAAATAATAATTGTTATTATTAAACAAAAGACTATTTTTTGACTAACCAAGTTGAATGTGGGTGTTATTAGTATTTTGAGCAAACCAAATTCCACAAGTCCTAAAGTGATATACCGTAGATGAATAGAATTGGTGTTAATAGTTACTATTACTAGATACCGCTTAAAATACTAAAATTTGATTTTAATGAAATGGTGTGTGAGTGATAAATTCAGTCAAACTGTCACATCGCTAACTAAGGTGACGGTGAACATTAATATTTGAATTAGTCGAATTGTTGGCTGAATTTACACCTTTGAGTCACACACCCATAGTGATGAACTCTTAGAAAATCCACACGATTTAATTAATTTATAAAATGTTATAAATTAATTAAATTAATTTTTATTTAATAAATATTAATTTAATTTAATTTATTTGATGTTGTAGACTTTTCTGCAATTATTTTACTGCATTTACAAAAGTTATATTTTAGCACATCTATATACGATGTTGGTGTAACTTTAAATGTGTATAAATTAAAGATAATAGCATTAGAGATTTATGGAAATTTCTTTCCATATGATGACTACTATAGGGCCAACTATGCATTGAAGTCAAAGGGGATAGAGAGAGAGAGAGAGAATTAAAGGAATTCATTAGGGAAATTTTAATTGCAAGAAAGGAAAGGTTTCATTCTTTAGACAAAAAAATCCATAGATTCATTTCATTTATTCTATTATTTTCATTCACTTATTTTGCCCACCCTATCATGGTTACAGCTGAAATTTAATCACCTTAACCCAAACAAAATCAATTGCAAAAGAAACTGAAAACTATCAAATAAAATTAACATCACTGGTTTATCCATCTCTTACAAGGATTGGGTGTAGGTCTTAGGGACCCAAGGAGAAATCTTCATTAAAGGTGCAAATCATAGGCTACCTCTTTAGCTAATCTTCTAGTTTACTACCATTTATATTTGCATCTTTTGACTGTGTATATTAGATTTTATATATATTATAATAAATTTGTATATGCTTGTATTATATGATTTAGTTTATATATTTAAATTGTTTAAATTAAAAAGAAAACAATAAGGAAACATGAAAATAATTATTAATACGAATTGAATTCGTTTTAAAGGTTCAAAATGTGAAAACAATTTTTTATACTAACTGAATTTGTTTTAAAAGGTATTCATTTAAAGCAATGATTATAAGAAAGGTTTAAGGTTTAATTTATGAAAAACTTATACAAAGTTTAAACATGGGTAATGATTCAAATCTTAAAATAGATCTGTTACTGCCAAAATTTTCATAGTCTCAGAACAGACTTAAGTAAATGGATTGGACTTCAGAATGATGAAGGTACGGCTTTGGAGACTTAGATGCAAGCTTGGAAAGGTGATGGAAAAGACTTTAGGAAGCTTGGAGTTGATTGCACCAAGGAAAAGAGATTGGCATCGACAATTTTTCGTGCATATTCATGGCTCCAGGAGTGATGGTCAATGTGTTGTTGGCTAAATTGATCGTCTTAAGGTCTATTTCTAAAGGAATAGTTGAAAAAACCCAAAAGCTCAATGAAAAAGTAGACATATCATAACTTTTTGGCAACAACTTGATTTATTAGGCAAAGAGTACTTGAAACTCAACATATCAAAGCTAGAAGATAAAACAAAGACGGTTGGACAATTTGCCTTAGCAAATCTGGTCAGTACCAATCTGATTCTGATCAGTAATAATATGATTTTATGGCATATAGGACCTCATTTCCCCTCTAATTTCTCGGATCTAGAATTTGATCTAGTAATTCATGATCCAGTGACTTGGTGGGTGATTCTTCTATAAATAACAAGCCTGTGGCCACTAGAAGGGTACTTCCTTTTCATTCAAACTTTGAGGGACTTAGAAACCTTTCTATCTTCTTCTTCCCATACCATATCAAATCCGAGATATACCAGATTGTGGCTGGATTTGTGTTGTAAACTTTGTATTCCAAAGGGAAAACATAAGATAACAAGACTAAAGTGGATATAAGCTGGAGATTAGCCAAACCACTATAAAAGGTGCTTTTTTATTCTTACTTTAACTTTTGACTGTTATATGTTGGTCTACTTATGTTGTTGGTGCTTTCATATGATATTGAGGGCGTTGTGTCAATTTTTGGTGCAATATTTTTGATACTTTCACCGAGAACTGAACTTAGGATTTAATGCAAAGAAGATGAAGAGGCCTACTACCAAGAATTATTGCAGGACCAAACCAACCCAATCAAAGGGGCAGCCAGGAGATGCCCTTAAGTTCAAACCCATCAGTCTAAGTGATCAGAGAGGAAATGAAAAGGATGATGAAAGGGATGCAAGATGGAATGATAGCCCAATAGTAGGAAATGCTAAATGGAATTTTTAGAAGGGTGGAACAAAAAGGAACAGTCAGAGCAGTTGGATCTCAGAGTTAGAGGCCATAAAGCAATGCTAGAAGATCTAGAGCTAGAGTGGAGCAAACTGGAATAGTACCCCCGGGACCAAATCAGAGCTGTACGAACCTGAATTAGATCGGCATTGACATGAATTTACATTGACACTATTGATTTGGGCGTAGAAAAAGCTAGGATGTTGAGACAAAATGATGCTAGAACCAGAAATGCAGATCAACGAATGAACATCAATAGAAACTAAAAACCAGAACCTTACCGTAGGAAGGGGGCAGAATTGGAGTTATGCACCAAAGACCTCCATTAGATGAAACGATATATACCTTATGCCAACTCACGGGAGTCGGGTCCACGAATTTGCCTTAAAGGAAACGCCGCCGCCATCCTACTTCATTCTGATATCTCCACCGCGTACATAGTTGTTAAAGTGGTTTTCAGAGTTGGCAGAGAGTATGACAACTTCCGATCCCGGTCTCTTCAACAACCAAACGTTATTATAACACCGCGGTCTTTTCAAATAATTTGTACTTTAAAACCAGAATAAAATATCCATTTCAAAACCATATAAATACGATATCATTTTTATTTTAGACCCAAATCAATATGATATCATTTTATTTCAAATATATCCTTTTTCAAAAATCATAATACTTTCAAATATATATACTTTAAACCCATAGCTTCGAAACATAATTTTCAATAATTAAATGGTTTAATACTAAATTACTTTATAAAGTAAATTAGCTTCTTAATTTCTTAAATCAATTCCAAATACAGATTTGAATTCCCAAATAAACCATCTAAATTTCTATATATTTCAAAGTTTCTAATATTCCACCATTTCAAAACTAAATTTTTAATTCATATATATATGTCAAATTACCTTTACTATTATTTAGTTTTGAAATACTTGCTTAATAAATCCAGTATCCTTTATATAAAAACTTCAAATTCAATAATTGAATATTCCTCAATTTATTTAGACTAGATATATTCACATAAATCATCTTAAACTCGAATTTAGTTATGACACCATATTCTTTTTAAATCTAAATTTCAATAAGATCTTAATTAAATAAAATCTCAAATCAATTTCAAAACTATCTTCTCAACTTTGATTTATAAAAATCAATATAAAACTCTATATTGGAATATAATTTTAGTAAATACTTATCCACAATATATTTTAATAAAATCCACTTTATTATTTAACTTACTTCATACTTTAAAACAATTTTATACATAGCTTAAAACCAAGAATATAACTATATATAAGATAACCCTTATCAAATATCCGAAATCAATATCTCATAAACCATATATATATTTCTTTACAAAACATAGAAAATCATTTCAAAATATTTTTATATATATACCGCGGTGTCTGTATAAAATTTTCTATCCTATGGTCAAGTGATACGGATATTTATCATTTTAATCCGCAATTTAAAAATAAAAATTACGGTTATATATCATTTCAAGCCGCAATCCCGAATGAGATGAATATGCATAATAAATTTCAATTATAACAATATAAAATACAGCATCCATTCGTCCAATATCAACCATCAACCATTTATCGCAATCATCATCAAACTCAAACAATAGCATCAATATAGAACGGATAATAAACAACAGGTATTAAATAGCAGTTTATATTCAATAATAAATTAAATAACTGTTTAACTGATAGTTTATATGCAATGAATAATTAATTAACCATTTAACTGGCAGTTTAAATGCAATGAATAAATTAAATAGCAATTTAATTTAAATAAATGAAATTATTGGAGATGATGATTAAAAATATGCCAAACAACCACAAATAAATTTTAAATTACATCATATATCATTTAACAAACATAAGAAATTTTAGAAGTTGTGAGTGGGTTAAAACACTCACCTTTGATTTTATCCCATAAAAATCTGAACAGACGCGCAAAACTCAACAATCTTCAAATTCAACTAAATCAAATTCATATTGTCCGAAATATAAATTTGAATCCAACAGAAGAAATCGCGCATGAATCAAAGTTTACATGCAAAAGATATTTATGTTACAAGAGGTATTATTAAAATAAAAATTAGTACGCGTTAAAAATATATATAAATAAATTTTTTTAATACTTACGTTTTCTCAAGATGAGGCTTTAGGAAAAGATTGAAGAACAACTAAGATGAGGACAGAAGTGTACGAAAAATGAAAAAGAATCATTTTTATAAAAGAATGCTTTTGGATTTGCAAGAATAAGAGCTTTTGAATATGAGGTGTTAGGAGAAAGAAGAAATAAGATGTAGGTTATTTATAATTAGGAAATGAATGTGGAGGGACAAAAATAAAAGTCACGTTTTATTATTAAAGCTTCAGGTATTAATAATACACAAGGAAATGTAAGCAGGAATGGAAAAGTTTGCAAACGAACGTAGAATTTTGTATACGTGAAAATGAGGTGGCAAGAATTAAATACAACATAAAATTCTCAGGTATTAAACAGATGGAGAAATAAACGGATCAAGTATTAATAGTAAGGTAACTAGTTTAAAATGTTCGTGCAACAATTAATAAAAAAAATGAAGGGACCATGTACCTCGCACAACCTTTTTAAATTTAATTTTTTTTGTAACATAACCAAATTAACTTCATTAACTCAAATAATATTCAAATTTATACGCATTTAGGTTTTTATCTACGCATAATAAAATATTTATACTTACCTTAAAAATGAAAACGTTCAATTTTGTTTTCTCAAAATGATCTTTTATTTCCATTAAAACACCCTTTTTGTTTAACACAAAACGTGTGTTTTTTTATTAAATTTATTAATTGCAATCAACGTTTCCTTTCCTTTTAATTGAAATATTTGAATTACATTTATTGCAGTTACTTACAAAGTTAAATTTTAAAATAGACAAATAAATGGATAAAAAAAATAGAACAATTGTTTATTTAAACACGTTTATAAATTTATTGTTTATACACAAGAGTAATAAATAGATTATTTTCCTATTCTTGTAATCAGTCTATAAGCTAAAACACATTTCAAATAAACATATATTTCTTTCTTTAAAATCAATCTTTCTATTCTTTATTTTAACGAAATTAAACCTACATTCACAGATGAAACCTTTATTTTATTTGATGTAAATGTTTATTTTTCATTGAATCAAAACTTTCCTTATATTTTCACAAAACATATGCTGCTTTTAATTACACCTATTAATTTATAAATAGTATTCTCTCTCCTATTAATTATAAATTTTCAATTACATTCATTTCAGTTGATTAAGTTTCAAAATGGACTAAATGAATGTAATGAGAAGTAAAACAATTTTTCCTATCTAATAGTAATTTAAACATATTTACATTATTGGATACAAATAGTAATTACACATTTCTAACTAAATAATAATTACTCATCTCTATAATCAATCTTTCAGCTAACAAACATTTCAAATAAATAAACATATTTTTACTCTTTTACAAAACTTATTCATTTATATTCTTTTATTTTGATTTTCACTCCTTACTATTAAAGCACATTACATTATGAATACAATTAACATTTCTATTTCTTTTTATTATGTTCACACTACACTTATGGTTTTATTCCACATTAATGTAACATTTTGTTAACATTTATTTGAAATTTATCAGTTAAATTGGTAACAACACCAATTGTCACCATTATACATTTTGTAATATTTATGAGTTAATTCTTTACAAATAATTATTACAACAACTCTCATTACACTACACTTATTCCATTTCTATCCATTACACATTGTTTTCTTAATAAATCAACCTTTAAATTATTAATTGCCTTTTAAATCCTACTATAAATCAATGCACACATTTGTTAAAATTTATACTCTTAATTTATTTATTCATCTTGATTTCATTCTTTTTATTACATCCATTAGCAGTCGATGAATAAAATTTACATTACTACCGCATATTACCTAAATTTACAATAACGTAATACCTAAATTTAAATTTACATTATTACCAAATATTACCTAAATTTACATTATTCCCACATATTACCAAAACTTACATTAACATAATACCTAAATTTAAATTTACATTATTACCACATATTACCTAAATTTACATTATTACCACATATTACCACAAATTGCATCATTTATTACTTTACAAAATACCCAACATTTCTATGCATCTTATTACATTTATATCTTGTAATTATTTTCTTAAACTCAAAATTGTAATACCAAGTTTCATTTTAAATTTCAATTGATTCCCACTCACTGCTTAATAGCCTAAGTTAACTGGTAACAAATAATAACGGTCACTATTTGCCCTAAATCACATTTATAGGTTTATAGTTTACAACAAATGTTGCAATGACTTATATGATATTGATTTTATCCTATTACCTTTCAATTTATACTAATTCATCAATTTGTACAATATATCTCTTGTTCCCTTAAAATAAATTTACGTTTTGTTAAGTTTTCATTCACACTTCCGTTACTATATTAATAATCATTGAAGTAACGTTTATTATCAATAACAACATTATAATTACTTGCAGAACGCTGATTTTTCAATGACCATTTATTATAATTTGAATTCATTAATTTAATTCAATGCTTACATTTTGTTTTCATATATTCAGTTTATTTCCAAATATTCCTATTTACAATCAATTTTAACCCAAACAGTCGTTTCAATCAATTTGAATTGTATTAAATTGGTTATTCATCACTGCCATTAACATTACTACCTTAATTTACATACAGTTACTATCAGTCAATGTATTATTCCATCGGTAAATTAAATGCCTACTTTTATTTACTTATATTGTAAATTTTATACCCAAATGCAACAAATTTACACTTTCCATTATTATATAAATTTGAATTCCATTCTAGTTAATATTTTTATTGGTAATTCACAAATTCAACATTCCCTTTTGTTTCTTATATCAAACTTATAGCCAAGTATGACAATTTACACTATTTCAATTAATTGCAATATAAATTTTAAATTGTTGATTCTAATTACAATTGATACATCTAATTTCTACATTCGCTCCCATATAAATTATAAGATTTTTATTTCTTTCTAAATTTAAACTAAAAATCTTATTGATTTAATTCATTTCAAACATCGAATTTTACGGGTCGTTATACAACCGTTCATCTAATGAGAGACATGTGACATATGGAGGTATTGGGTGCTTTTAAGAAAGTAATGGGACGATGTTCCCATTATTCTTGATGAAGTTGGCTGCAATGTGATTAAAGCAATTAGAGAATAGGTCCATAAGCACATGGGCCATATTGATAAACAGATTCTTGAGACAGTTTAGAGTTCACATTTCTCGACCAAAGAATGTGATGAGACTTTCGAACAAGAAGAAAAAGGCCAATGAGACGCTAAGGAGTTATTTGACTAGATTTAACATAGCAGCCATTGTGGTTTGTAAGCGGGATCCATTGATTATTCTGATGGCGGTATTATCTAGAGCTGAAAATAAGAATGAATTCAAAGTAACTTATGAAAACGATTCACCGATGGACCTTATGGAATTTTACCATAAATATGAGAGATATCTATGCCAGGAGGGCGTTGAGGCCAAAAATGCTGAAGTTAATGTTGTGGGTTACTGAGGACTGCTCAGTGCATGATACTATAAGGCAAAGGAGAGTGGAAAGCCGATGACAACTTTGGAGGAATAAAGCGGCAAAGGAGGTAACCAAAATTCTCTTTATACACTGACCTAACCAGAAACCCAGAGAGAAAGTACCTAAATACAATAGAAAAATTCTCCATCGAAGGCTAGCTAAGAGAGGACCAACAGATCAGGAGAAAAGGTTCAGAGGATTTTGCTTATTTCATGAGATGGATGGACAAGAAACAAATGTGTGAAAAAAAATTGTGATTTAATAGAAGAGTAGGTTTGGAACAATCAGCTATAACAGTACGTAAGAAACCAAACAGTTATAGTGCAGCTGGAGCAGCCACCATTTATGGCAAATTCATTAGGACATGACCACAGATTTGTATCGGCAATGTTTATCCCATGATCAAGATGCGTAGGGTCAGATTCGGTTCTCTTGTTTTGCTTTTGGTTTCAAATACATAAGAATGAATTACTATCAGGCTAACTACACGTGTATGGGACCTCGATTGGTTGCTAGGCATTCTCTATATTAGATGTCTTGTAGTAATCATCGTGGTAGGAATGTTTAGAATATTTTCTTGTTTCTTTAAATTGGATTTAGTAAACAAATGCTTGGTTTTGAAAATCATGTAACATGATAACTAATATAAAAATCGATTAAACATGGTTCTCCCAACTGAAGGGACGGGGTAAAGATATAATTCCCTTTTTTGAAGAGCAAATGGATGGACTTGTATAGGAAAGTAAGTCACCTCACCAGGGAGTCAGTGGATTGAAAAGCTTGGATGATGAATCTCCTCTTTGGAGAGCACATAGATTGGATTCAGCTTGAATATACAATTCGAAGAAATTAGATCTTAGATTAGATGTTCATAGTTCAATCTAGGAAGATCAGACCCAACATTGAACACTGGATATGCAACCTGAAGAGATCCACATCTCAATTTAGGATTTTAACACCTTATAATAATGATTGATAATTAATTAATGATCTTAATTGTCTCGATTCGATTAGTCTTACTTATTATGGGATGCTAGGCAATTCTAAATGATTTATATGCAAAGTTCCAATCGGTGACAATGCACACCTATGGTTAATAACGCATGATGTTATGATATATAATTTACTGAAGATAAGTAAACCTTGAGCGAACATGGGATGGATTGGGTAATAATATCTGATTTGATAACTCCGGTTGAACACAGAATGATTACAATTCACAACTACCATTTGAGCTAGGATTAGAATCCTTAGCTATAATGATCTAGAACGACCATTGATTTGTAGGTTAGTCTGAAGGAACCGGATGACCTACTACGATTTGGATTGATGGATAGCCAAAGAGCTCGATTACCTATGACTTGTCGTTTCCAGTAACTGTTCCTAAGCAAAGCACACTTTATATTCATAAGGCATACTTCAGAGGGCTAGCGTTATGAACAAATTTTCCATAGTCTCAGAATAAACTTAAATAGACGGAAGAGACTTCACAATGATGAAAGAAGCTATGGAGACTTAGACATGCTTGGAATGGTGATGGAAAAGACTTTAGGAAGTTTAGAGTGGATTGCGCTAAGAAAAGAGATTAGTGGTGACATGAAAAGAGGTCAGTATCGCACTTTTCATGCACATTCATGATTTCTATAGTGATGGTCAATAGATGGTTGGCTAAAGTGTTGAGGCCCATTTCTTAAGGAATAGTTGAACAAACTCCAAAATCTTAGCAGAAAAGGACAAGTTCTAGGTGCATCAGAGGAAAAAGTGCTCGAAACTTGATGAATCAAAGCTAGAAGATGGAATAAAGGATGATTAGATGATTTGCAATTAGCAAATCAGATCGATACCGATCCGATTCCGATTAGTACCGACATGATTTTACGGCATAGGGGACCTCGTCTCCCTTTCTACTTTCTTGAGTCTAGAGTTTGATTTGGAATTGTCTAATTCAGCAACTTTGGTGGACATTATAAATAGCAAGCCTATGGAAAATAGAAGGGGACTTCATTTTCCTTTGAACTTTGGAGGACTGAAACCTTTCCATCTTCTTCTTACCAAACCATATAAAATTCGAGATCCAGTAGATTATGATTGGATTTGAGTTGTGATCTTTGTATTCTGGACAGAAAACATAAGATAATAAGAGTAAAGTGGAAGTGGGCCAGAGACTAGCCGAACCACTATAATAAAGTGCTTTCTCATTCTTATTTCCCTTCACTTTTGCTTGTTATATCTAGATCTACTTATATTATTAGTGCTTTCATCTGATATTAGGGTGTTATGTCAATTTTTGACGCAATAAGATCTATGAAAACATCATAAAAATACCAGTTGATTTTTTTATAGGTATTCATTTGAAAAAACAGTTACATATGTTAAAGGTGGAAAGTTAATTTTTTAACTAGTTATACAAAATTTAAACAATTTTCTTAAAACTGGCAGTCTAATTCAACTTAAAATATATTTTGTTTAGAAATATGGATCTACTTTGGATTTTTTCTTAAGTCGGGGTTAGATTTCAAAAAAAAAAAAAAATTCAAACTACATAATATTAGTCATAACTAATTTTAATATGTATAAGGTTTAAGGTTTCAAATATTGTTTTGAAATAGTATTGAATGAATGAATAAAGGAAGAAGAAAAGTCCATCGGCTTTTCCTCTTCTTAAATATCAACTTAAACTTATTAATTATCATACTATAACTTTATGTAAACTATTGTTAATTGGTTAAAAATATTTTATAACATTTTATACGTTGTATAAGTAAACTCTATATATTATTCAATGTGCTGCTAAGAATACCTCGTTCTCCTTTTCTTAATACCATTGCAAAATAATACCATGAAATTTTATATTATATTTTTCCTAATACCTGACCTTATGAGGGAATACCAAACACCTTATTTTCGACTCTTTTTTGTTCGACGAACAACCACCGACTAATACCATTTTCCACAACGATCAACTACAGAACAGTAATAATTGATGGTTGTAACGAACCGTAAATTTTGATTAATAAATTGGTTAGTTTAATTTAATTTTTTCAATTAAATTTAGAATGAAATAAAAATCTTATAATGTATATGGGAGCGAATGTTAGAAATTTGATGTAGCAATTGAAATTAAAACTTACAATTTAAAATTTATATTGCAATTAATTGGAATAATGTAAATTGTCATTCTTGGTTATAAGTTTAATATAAGAAACCAATAGAAATGTTGAATTAGTGAAATATTTATAAAAATATTCACTAGAATGGGATTCATTAATATAATAATGAATAGTGAAAATTGTTACATTTGGTTATAAAATAGAAAATGAGTAAATAAAAGTAACTGTTGAATAAACCAATGCAATAAATTGTATATAAGTAAGTATAATGAATGTTGTTGATAATAAACGTATTTAAAATGGTAATAAATTGAATATAAGAAAACAAAGGCATTTAGTGGATTAATTTATGAATTCATGAAATAAGATCAATGTCATGTAGGTAATTATATTATTGTTGGAAGTGAAAATTTATTAAGTGTGAAACCAAGAAAGTAAATTAATTAATAATATAAATAGAAATTAGTGTACATATTTGGCAAATATAACTAAATAGTATGGAATGAAGCATGCATTAATGAAATGTAATATGAGTCAATGTTAATTTCACCCATAAATGTCAATTTACTTAATAGCAAGGTTTTAAATCAAGTGACGGATTTGTAAAAATTTCAATTGATAATTTGTAAAATTTAATGTAAAATCAATTGCAGTTAACTGACCAAATTGTGTAGTTAGGATAAATTGATTTGTCATTTAAGATTATTAATTCCATAAGATGTAACCCAATGTTAATTTCATTTATAGTATAACAAGTGGTGGATTTTAGGAGTGAAAATCAAGATTTATTAATTTATTTAAAAGTTAAAAGTCAATAAGTGAATTAATTGCAAATAAGTGGAATTAATATTTAATTTTTCATTAATAGAAATGTAACGACCCGGAATTTTGGGCAATATCGATTTAATAATCTGTATAATAATTTAATTAATTTGATAAATTTTCTTTATAGTTTTAATTTAAATTTGGTAAATTTAATCTTTTAAAAGTTAATAAATTTTTAATATGGCAATATTGATAAGAATTGTTTTTCCAAAGCTAATAAAATTTTATTCTATTTATAATATATATATGGGTTGATATATATTGTGAATGGAATATTATCTTGTTTTAAATTAAAAATTGAATTTTTCAAATTGTAATATATGCAAGCATATGTTATAATTTGATATTGTTTGAAATTTAATTTAATCTATTAATAAATTATATATTAATGAATATTTAAATTGAAGCTTTGTTTTGTTTTCTTTTAAATAGGATCTAATTAATATTTTATTTTTGTTTTCTTTAAAGTGTTAAAACTAAATGATTGTAAATGTATAAATATAAATGTTTAGGTTTTAAATACATGTATAAGGTGATATTTATATTATAACTAACTTTAGAGTATTTTCATATATTTTAAATTAAATAAGTAAGTATATACACATTTAAACTAAATAAAAATTTAATTAAAAACCCTTATGTACATGTGTGAACATTTTAAGCTATCTTTATAACAATTGTAATTTTAAGAATATGCTAATGACAAGTGTAATTTTTAAGAACAAGTGTCTTTATTATTTTTTTATAAACATAACTTTCTTTCATTTTTTTTCCTTCGTTTATTTTCTTTCAAATGTTTAAGGCAAAAGTAGAAACAACTTCCAAAATCTGTAACTTGAATCAAAGCTCCTCACTTCAACTAGAACCTGCAAATTTAAAACCCAAAATCAAATCTGAAAACTGCAAATTTAAAGTACTGAAATTGTAAAGCCTGCAAATTCAAATGGAATTCAATCTTCAACCTGTTTTGAAGATCAATCTGCAACTAAATCAAATTACAACCTACAAATCAAAGATTATTGAAGCATGCAAAGGAATTCACTTCAACAGCAAATGCATTTTGAATTAGAGTTAAAGCCTGGGAAGTAAAAGTTTCTCTGCTCTGCATTCTTAAATAACAGGTGAGTAAATGTTTTAAAAACAGTTTTGGTTCAACTTGTGATTGAATGTTGATGCATGTGTTAATCTGTATTATGTTATATGAAATTCGTTTTAAATTAAAATGCATGTTGAATTTAATTGTTGAATTGCCTGTATAAATTCAAAATAGATACTGTGTTTACTAAAACAGTTCAAGATACTTCAAAAATCTGTAACTTGATTTTTGATGCAAATTTGATATTGATTTGTAAATGAAAACTATTTATAATCACATAACTTATCATCTAAAATAATCATAGGAATTAAAATAGATGAGTTTCTCAAAATTTTAAATTTACAGTAGAAAATCAATTTGGGCTAAAAAAATTTATGAACTTAAACTTAAATTTTGATTGTATGATTGGAATAGCAATGGAAGTTCATGATTTTTAATACTTGTTTCATGATTTTTAATTGTGTTAATAGGTAGAATTTGGGGTTTATTCGTAAATTGGGTTTTAGTGAATTACCGATGATCCATACTGTGATTTGGTGTAAAACTTGGATTGAAGCTTGTTAGTAGGATGTAGATGTTAGGAAAAATTCAAAAGAATTTTTATATTGAGTGAATTAAGGGAATTTTGAGGAAGTAGGGTTTTTGTTTTGCTGTTGCTTTCGGCATGATCAATGAGACATGGCCGCGGGTATGTTGAACCGAGTTCGCTCATTTTTGGGGTGGATGATGTACTTGGGTGTGGCGACTTGGTGGTGGGTTGGCGTTGGTCAACGGTGAGAAAGTGGCTGGCGATGATGGGTTGTGTGGCTCGTGTGTTTTGCAAACTTGTGCTCGAGAGTGAGATTTTGATTCGAAGTGAGTTTCTTGGATCTGGGTGTTCGATCGAGGTAGTGGTGGTTCGTTTGTTTATCGTGGATGGTCGTGATGACCGTCGGTGGCCGGAGATGGCGTGCTAGGTGCACGAGCACAGTTGTGTGCACGGGGTAGCTTTGGGCTGGGAATGGGAGTTTTGGGGAAAACGAGTTGAAGCGAGGGGTTCTCGCATGGTAACCGGGGATGACTCGAAGTGGAGGTTGTTCGGTATTGCTTCGGGGCAAACTCGAGTGGGGAGGATGTTTGTCTCGAGTTGGGTTGGAAGGTGATTGTAGTTAGACCTGTAACAATGTTAAGTGCAAATTCAACTTGTGTTTGAATAATGGAAGTAAACATTATAGTGTAGACAAGTTTATACAAGAAAAACAAGTTAAAACATGTTGTTTTGAATTAAAATATAAATCAAACTTTTAAAGGTATTAACCAAAGTTATTTCAAAATTTACATTTGTTTAAAATGATTCTTTTGAGGTAATTAACCTTATGTAAATTTTGAATTCTAATATTTTTTTTTTTAAAAAAGAAATGTTTGAATCTAAAGTATTAAATTAACGTTTAAGTTAAATTTTAAAATAATGACTTAAAAACGAAGTTTCAATTCATATTGAAAATAAATAGGTTTGAAGTTAGATAATTTAAAGTATTTTAAATTTGAAACTGATTTCTAAGTTCCTTATTTTCAAAATAAGGTTATTGTTATGATTTTGGAAAACCAAATTGAATAATTTGTTTTAAGTTATTAAAATTTAATTCAAATAATTTATTTATGAAAATAAATAAAGTTAAATTATTTGGATATGAATTTGAGTATACTTAATAATTTGTAAATAAGTAAAAGTTAATTAAGATCAATGTTTTCTTAATTAATTTAGGATTTTGAAATATTAGATGTTAATTATTTAATTATTTAATTAATTTTAAATAATTAGTTAATCATTTATCTAATTTTTAATAACCACTTAATTATGAATTAATTAAGTGTAATTACTTAATGAAGAAATAAATGGTAAATTTTTAAATGTAATTAAGAAAGGAATTACTTATGGAAGTAATTAAAGTGGAAGTGATAAAAGGGTAATCACTTAATGTTATCAATTAAAGAATTGATTAATATAATTGTTTAAAGTTAATTAATTATGGATTAATTAATTAATTAAGGATTATTTAACAATGTAATTAATTATTTGTTAAGTAATTAACTAAGAAAGTAATTAAGATTTATTAAAGGAAGTAATTAGAGATAATTACTTATGTAAGTAATTAACAGTTAATTACTTAATTTATTTAAGTTAATTAATTAATGTGATTAATTAATTAATGAATAAGATTAAATAAGGGTTAATTACTAAGAGTAATTAATTTAAATTGTAATTAATTATTAAAGTAATTAATTAAGGATTAATTATTGATTAATAATTACTTAATGAAGTAATTAAGATTAACTAATTTGATTAATTAATCAAGGATTAATATAATTAAATTAGAAATTAATTAATTGGGAAGTTAATTAATTAAGATAAGTAATTACAAATTGATAATCACTGTTTATGATTAATGAGATGATTAATTACTAGTTAATTATTTAATTAATTAAAGGATTATTAATTAATAAAGATTATTAATTAATATAATTAATGAAGTAATTAATTTAAGTAATTAATTAAAGTATGATTAATTAATTGTAATTAATTAAGGATTAATGTAATTAATTATAGTTAATTAATTTATGTAGGATCATTAATTTTATAATTAATGATAGTAATTAAAGGATAATTACTGAATATGGTTAGGATAATTACTTGAATGTAATTAAAGGATAATTAATCGGGGAAGATTAATTAAAGAAGGTCATTAGGAGATGATTAATGAATTTGATTTGTAATAAATCGATGAAGCAGGAGTTAGGATAATCCAAATGATCAAAGGATAGTAATTAATTTAATAAGGGTTAATTAAATTGATTAAGAGTTAATCAATTCTGCTATGGATGATTGATATTGGGTGATTGGTTGACACTGGATGATTTGGATGATTTGGATGACTATGATATTAGTGATATGCTGCTTTGTGAGATGAATGTTGATATGAATTATCTATTGTGATAATATAATTCATCTATCTGTTTATATCATCTTGAATAAGTTAAACTGTTTAAATCCCTTAAGTACAACTTGGACATTAAAATGGCTTTTGGTTTCGGTGAGACCGGGATCGGGTTTCCATATTTGGATATCCGAAAACCACATCGATTCCAATTAAACGTTAGGTCGTTAATCCAAGTGGAGCAAGTGAAGGCTCGAGGTGTAAGGGCTATACGTCAGTCTAACTCTGAGGGTGATTATAGATTCGAGATGGCGAATCAGAGTGCAAGGGCTATGGTCATTGACTCTGAGGGTGATTCCAAAATGAGTGCAACGAGATAGTGCCTTCGGTTTCTTTCGAACCCGAAACGAACTTGTATGGATTGAATGCTTTCAGCACATCGTCAGGCGGGCGATGATCATTCTAAGATAAAAGTGTTCTATAAAGGTAATCGCAGCCTCAAGCCTCATCAACCGGGAATGGCTAAAACAGGGGAGGTGCAGCAAGGCTTCCTGGGTAGCTCCCACTGGAGAGCAAGATTTACTTCTGTCTAGAAGTCCCTTTATATTCGGCTGTGTGGGGCGGTTGATCCGGACAACTACCAGGGTTGTCTTGTTCGGGACTATTCAGTAAGGAATGGTCCCGGCCTTGTGTTGTAGGGGATGAAGGGAGTAATCCTCGGTACGGTGATCTAGGCCACGTACTGTGACGGGCGGTACCCCAGTAGCCCTGCCATTGATGGAAACCCATTTTCCCTACGAGACCCTACGGTTTTGATTGTATTACCCACTTTTGTGGCTAGTAGCTGGAATTTAATCATGTAACAATTTCGGTTATTTCTTATTTACTTGAAAACCCTAGACACTATTATAATGTCATTGGATTTCCTATCAAATGTTTTGGTTAGCGTAAGGTAAAAACTTTTCCATGTTTATGTGTGGGAAGTCTTATGTGATACCTTTTCTTTCAAAGTTTTTCTAAAGTTAATCAACTCTAAAACCGTTTACTCACACCAGACCCCTGTCTGACCCGAGTGTTTATTTTCTGTTTTATTAAACTCTTGGGTACTCATATTATGTATGAGTAGTCAAGTGGATCAGGTTAGCTTGACGAATTCTGGAGGAGTAATGGAGCAGGAGGCTTCCACGTGTAGATATATTATGTTTCCGCTGTGTTGGTAAAATCTGTATCTTGTATAGTTGAATTGTATGAATTAGACAGATGTTTATAACTGTCTAATATGTGTTGTATAAGTTGTGTACTCTGATGTAATGAGATACTTTGTAATATTTTATGTTAAATATTATATTTTATTCGTTCCGCTGTGAGTTCTCTGATGTTGTTCTGTTTCTTCTTTCTCTTTCTTTTCTTCTTCTATCCCTTTCTTTCTTCACTTGTGATGCGATTTCCTGGAGATAGGGAGTCGGGTCGCTACAGTTGGTATCGGAGCATTAGGTTGAGTGAATACCTAGGCTCTAGAGTGGTGTCTTTCTTGAGAGAGCGTACTTGTAATTTTTATATATAACTATATATATATATATATATATATATATATATATCTACCTGATATGTTGGGTTATCTGTTCGGATTTTTCCAACATAAGTTCTAGTGGTAGGTAGATGGAGTAGTAGTGGTGTGTGTGTAACACGACTACCATTAATGGAAGAGGTCCATATGTTTGAGGTTGAAAAAATTTGTCGAGACTGTAGACCTAATACCGTCTCGAGTAAGTTTTGTTGTTTAGAGTAAGGATCTCTCTGATATCCGAAGGAATTTTTTTTAAAGATTCGGAATTTATCTTTGAAGAATAAGTTTGGATTTCGCTCGGGTGAGCGAATTTTTCTTGAGTTTGGATTTGATGGAAGTGCAGAAGTAAGTGATGGTATCTTAGTAACTGCGTGATGAGATGTAGTATTCTTGAATATTTCCGAAGAAGTTTTCTCTTAAAGAAGTTTTAGATTGGTTGAGGAGCAGTCATTACCTGCCTCAGGAAAGACTCGTCTGTATAGAAGTTATCTGGATCTTCAGTAGGGAAGTTGGCTGTTCTGGAGTATGAGACTAAGGTCTATAAGTTATTTGCTTTGGCATGGTCTAATTTGTTATTCCTTAAGGTAAGCGGGATATGGATGCTTGGTTTGGAGCCTGAGTTTCTTTTGTGTTGTCTGCCATCTCAAAGGTCTGTTGTGTGGTTTGTAGGTAGTTTTAGTTTTCGAGAAGCGTGTGGATTAGAAGTCTTTGGATAGCTGTGGTAGCGGTGCATCTCGAAGTGTTCGGTGTGCTGAAGAGAAGATCTTTTAGCCTTTGCATTATCATCGAGATAGAGTTTGGAAGCTGCAGTGTTGGTTGTTTTTCCGATGGTTCAGAAATCTTATTGGTTCTTCTATCAGCAGCACGAGCAGTTGGTGGAAGTTTTCTTGAAGAATTAACCTTGTTTGGAAAAGCTTTAAGCTGTTCTAATTGGTAAAGAGAGGACAGTTTCTTTGGAATTCGAATTAGGTTGGATCGCAAAAGTGACTTGCGATTGGTTTGGAATTTTCTTGAGCATTCTTTTGTTTGAGAATGAGGATTTTCATGAGGAAGTAGGAACTGCTAGAGTAATCAGAAGATCGTCTGCATCTGGAATTGAGTTCCATATTGTTTTGGTCCAGAAGAGATTATGGTAGCTAGCCTGGTTGTAGGATGGTTCTTGGGAAAGTAGAGTTGGTGTAGCAGCTCAAGAATTTATTTTTGGGAATTTGGATTTGGTTAGATTTTGTTTTTGAATTGGATTCTGTGTAAGGTTGTGTGACCAAGTGGGATGTGTCACTAAGATTATATGGATTTGATGAACAAAGTATCTAGTATATATTGGATAAGTTGTACTCATGTTCATCAACAGTATTCTGCTCTATTTCAGAATCAGAGTTGTGTAGTGGAAGCAAGCTAGCAGCTGTACAAGGAAGGAAATAAGTTCTGTTTGCTATTGCTTGAGTAGTAGAACTTGAGTTCTGGATTTCGATGGATTATAAAGACTTTTCTGTTGAATAGGATCCAGAAGCTAGTTTGCTTTGGTTTAATTGTTTCTGGAAGTATCAGCATAGGATGAGCTTATCAGGAAGAGATTGGCAGCCCATGATTGTCTGTTGAGATATACAGATATGAGATGAAGAGTTTGGTATTCGAAGTTGGAGATTTCATTTGTTGTTAGGATTTCTCTGGTTAAGAGAGCAGAAATTGGATAAGAGTGGATGGCCGATGCTGAGGCATTTGAGATTTCTTATCGGTGTTCTGATAAGATAAGATCTGTTGTTTATAAGATTGAATTGCCCGTTTGGATAGCTGGAGTTCATTTTATTTCATGTATCTCTGAGGGAATACGTGTATGATTCATTATTGGTTGTTGAATCTGTAGTTCAATTGGAGCTGGATTTGAGTATAGTCTGGTGTACTGTTCAGGATTGGTGGATCTAGAGAAGAGAGAAGCTCTGGATTTTGGTGGTGTAGTTAGATTGTTTAGCCTTGTAGAGCGAGTCCCCTGGTGTTTTATACTTGGGAAACTCGAAATAGTATTAGAGTTTTATTCTGATGTATGTCAGGATAATTAGTTAAGTTTGTTTGTGTGATCGATTGCTTTGGTTGTTAGTAATTGATTGTTAGGATATGCTTTGCTAATTGAATTAAAATCTTTGCTGGGTTATTAAATTAACTTTGCTTTTAAATTTCGGAGACGAAATTCTTTTAAGGGGAGAGGATTGTAACGACCCGGAATTTTGGGCAATATCGATTTAATAATCTGTATTATAATTTAATTGATTTGATAAATTTTCTTTATAGTTTTAATTTAAATTTGGTAAATTTAATCTTTTAAAAGTTAATAAATTTTTAATATGGCAATATTGATAAGAATTGTTTTTCCAAAGCTAATAAAATTTTATTCTATTTATAATATATATATGTGTTGATATATATTGTGAATGGAATATTCTTTTGTTTTAAATTAAAAATTGAATTTTTCAAATTGTAATATATGTAAGCATATGTTATAATTTGATATTGTTTGAAATTTAATTTAATCTATTAATAAATTATATATTAATGAATATTTAAATTGAAGCTTTGTTTTGTTTTCTTTTAAATAGGATCTAATTAATATTTTATTTTTGTTTTCTTTAAAGTGTTTAAACTAAATGATTATAAATGTATAAATATAAATGTTTAGGTTTTAAATACATGTACAAGGTGATATTTATATTATAACTAACTTTAGAGTATTTTTATATATTTTAAATTAAATAAGTAAGTATATACACATTTAAACTAAATAAAAATTTAATTTAAAACCCTTATGTACATGTGTGAACATTTTAAGCTATCTTTATAACAATTGTAATTTTAAGAATATGCTAATGACAAGTGTAATTTTTAAGAACAAGTGTCTTTTTTTTTATAAACATAACTTTCTTTCATTTTTTTTCCTTTGTTTATTTTCTTTCAAATGTTTAAGGCAAAAGTAGAAACAACTTCCAAAATCTGTAACTTGAATCGAAGCTCCTCACTTCAACTAGAACCTACAAATTTAAAACCCAAAACAAAATCTGAAAACTGCAAATTTAAAGTACTGAAATTGTAAAGCCTGCAAATTCAAATGGAATTCAATCTTCAACCTGTTTTGAAGATCAATCTGCAACTAAATCAAATTACAACCTGCAACTCAAAGATTATTGAAGCATGCAAAGGAATTCACTTCAACAGCAAATGCATTTTGAATTAGAGTTAAAGCCTGGGAAGTAAAAGTTTCTCTGCTCTGCATTCTTAAATAACAGGTGAGTAAATGTTTTAAAAACAGTTTTGGTTCAACTTGTGATTGAATGTTGATGCATGTGTTAATCTGTATTATGTTATATGAAATTTGTTTTACATTTAAATGCATGTTGAATTTAATTGTTGAATTGCCTGTATAAATTCAAAATAGATACTGTGTTTACTAAAACAGTTCGAGATACTTCAAAAATCTGTAACTTGATTTTTGATGCAAATTTGATATTGATTTGTAAATGAAAATTGTTTATAATCACATAACTTATCATCTAAAATAATCATAGGAATTAAAAATAGATGAGTTTCTCAGAATTTTAAATTTACAGTAGAAAATCAATTTGGGCTAAAAAAAATTTATGAACTTAAACTTAAATTTTGATTGTATGATTGGAATAGCAATGGAAATTAATGATTTTTAATACTTATTTCATGATTTTTAATTGTGTTAATAGGGATAATTTGGGGTTTATTCGTAAATTGGGTTTTAGTGAATTACCGATGATCCATACTGTGATTTGGTGTAAAACTTGGATTGAAGCTTGTTAGTAGGATGTAGATGTTAGGAAAAATTCAAAAGAATTTTTATATTGAGTGAATTAAGGGAATTTTGAGGAAGTAGGGTTTTTGTTTTGCTGTTGCTTTTGGCATGATCAATGAGACATGGCCACGGGTATGTTGAACCGAGTTCGCTCATTTTTGGGGTGGACGTTGTACTTGGGTGTGGCGACTTGGTGGTGGGTTGGCGTTGGTCAACGGTGAGAAAGTGGCTGGCGATGATGGGTTGTGTGGCTCGTGTGTTTTGCAAACTTGTGCTCGAGAGTGAGATTTTGATTCGAAGTGAGTTTCTTGGATCTGGGTGTTCGATCGAGGTAGTGGTGGTTCGTTTGTTTATCGTGGATGGTCGTGATGACCGTCGGTGGCCGGAGATGGCGTGCTAGGTGCACGAGCACAGTTGTGTGCATGGGGAAGCTTTGGGCTGGGAATGGGAGTTTTGGGGAAAACGAGTTGAATCGAGGGGTTCTCGCGTGGTAACCGGGGATGACTCGAAGTGGAGGTTGTTCGGTTTTGCTTCGGGGCAAACTCGAGTGGGGAGGATGTTTGTCTCGAGTTGGGTTGGAAGGTGATTGTAGTTAGACCTATAACGATGTTAAGTGCAAATTCAACTTGTGTTTGAATAATGGAAGTAAACATTATAGTGTAGACAAGTTTATACAAGAAAAATAAGTTAAAACATGTTGTTTTGAATTAAAATATAAATCAAACTTTTAAAGGTATTAACCAAAGTTATTTCAAAATTTACATTTGTTTAAAATGATTCTTTTGAGGTAATTAACCTTATGTAAATTTTGAATTCTAATTTTTTTTAAAAAAATTGTTTGAATCTAAAGTATTAAATTAACGTTTATGTTAAATTTTAAAATAATGATTTAAAAACGAAGTTTCAATTCATATTGAAAATAAATAGGTTTGAAGTTAGATAATTTAAAGTATTTTAAATTTGAAATTGATTTCTAAGTTCCTTATTTTCAAAATAAGGTTATTGTTATGATTTTGGAAAACCAAATTGAATAATTTGTTTTAAGTTATTAAAATTTAATTCAAATAATTTATTTATGAAAATAAATAAAGTTAAATTATTTGGATATGAATTTGAGAATGCTTAATAATTTGTAAATAAGTAAAAGTTAATTAAGATTAATGTTTTCTTAATTAATTTAGGAGTTTGAAATATTAGATGTTAATTAATTAATTATTTAATTAATTTTAAATAATTAGTTAATCATTTATTTAATTTTTAATAACCACTTAATTATGAATTAATTAAGTGTAATTACTTAATGAAGAAATAAATGGTAAATTTTTGAATGTAATTAAGAAAGGAATTACTTATGGAAGTAATTAAAGTGGAAGTGATAAAAGGGTAATCACTTAATGTTATCAATTAAAGAATTGATTAATATAATTGTTTAAAGTTAATTAATTATGGATTAATTAATTAATTAATTAAGGATTATTTAACAATGTAATTAATTATTTGTTAAGTTATTAATTAAGAAAGTAATTAAGATTTATTAAAGGAAGTAATTAGAGATAATTACTTATGTAAGTAACTAAGAGTTAATTACTTAATTTATTTAAGTTAATTAATTAATATGATTGATTAATTAATTAATGAATAAGATTAAATAAGGGTTAATTACCAAGAGTAATTAATTTAAATTGTAATTAATTATTAAAGTAATTAATTAAGGATTAATTATTGATTAATAATTACTTAATGAAGTAATTAAGATTAAGTAATTTGATTAATTAATCAACGATTAATATAATTAAATTAGAAGTTAATTAATTGGGAAGTTAATTAATTAAGATAAGTAATTACAAATTGATAATCACTGTTTATGATTAATGAGATGATTAATTACTAGTTAATTATTTAATTAATTAAAGGATTATTAATTAATAAAGATTATTAATTAATATAATTAATGAAGTAATTAATTTAAGTAATTAATTAAAGTATGATTAATTAATTGTAATTAATTAAGGATTAATGTAATTAATTATAGTTAATTAATTTATGTAGGATCATTAATTTTATAATTAATGATAGTAATTAAAGGATAATTACTGAATATGGTTAGGATAATTACTTGAATGAAATTAAAGGATAATTAATCAGGGAAGATTAATTAAAGAAGGTCATTAGGAGATGATTAATGAATTTGATTTGTAATAAATCAATGAAGCAGGAGTTAGGATAATCCAAATGATCAAAGGATAGTAATTAATTTAATAAGGGTTAATTAAATTGATTAAGAGTTAATCAATTCTGCTATGGATGATTGATATTGGGTGATTGGTTGACACTGGATGATTTGGATGACTATGATATTAGTGATATGTTGCTTTGTGAGATGAATGTTGATATGAATTATCTATTGTGATAATATAATTCATCTATCTGTTTATATCATCTTGAATAAGTTAAACTGTTTAAATCCCTTAAGTACAACTTAGACATTAAAATGGCATTTGGTTTCGGTGAGACCGGGATCGGGTTTCCATATTTGGATATCCGAAAACCACATCGATTCCAATTAAACGTTAGGTCGTTAGTCCAAGTGGAGCAAGTGAAGACTTGAGGTGTAAGGGCTATACGTCAGTATAACTCTGTGGGTGATTCCGTAATGAGTTTGACGGAATAGTCCTTATAGATTCGAGATGGCGAATCAGAGTGCAAGGGCTATGGTCGTTGACTCTGAGAGTAATTCCAAAATGAGTGCAACGAGATAGTGCCTTCGGTTTCGTTCGAACCCGGAACGAACTTGTATGGATTGAATGCTTTCAGCACATCGTCAGGCGGGCGATGAGCATTCTAAGATAAAAATGTTCTATAAAGGTAATCGCAGCCTCAAGCCTCATCAACCGGGAATAGCTAAAATAGGGGAGGTGCAGCAAGGCTTCGTGAGTAGCTCCCACTGGAGAGCAAGATTTACTCCGGTCTAGAAGTCCCTTTATATTCGGCTGTGTGGGGCGGTTGATCCGGACAACTGCCGGGGTTGTCTTGTTCGGGACTGTTCAGTAAGGAATGGTCCCGGCCTTGTGTTGCAGGGGATGAAGGGAGTAATCCTCGGTACGGTGATCTAGGCCACGTATTGTGACGGGCGGTACCCCAGTACCCCTGCCATTGATGGAAACCCATTTTCCCTACGAGACCCTACGGTTTTGATTGTATTACCCACTTTTGTGGCTAGTAGCTGGAATTTAATCATGTAACAATTTGGGCTATTTCTTATTTACTTGAAAACCCTAGACACTATTATAATATCACTGGATTTCCTATCAAATGATTTGGTTAGCGTAAGGTAAAAACTTTTCCATGTTTCTGTGTGGGAAGTCTTACGTGATACCTTTTCTTTCAAAGGTTTTTCTAAAGTTAAGCAACTCTAAAACCGTTTACTCATACCAGACCCCTGTCTGACCCGAGTGTTTATTTTCTGTTTTATTAAACTCTTGGGTGCTCATATTATGTATGAGTAGTCAAGTGGATCAGGTTAGCTTGACGAATTCTGGAGGAGTAATGGAGCAGGAGGCTTCCACGTGTAGATATATTATGTTTCCGCTGTGTTGGTAAAATCTGTATCTTGTATAGTTGAATTGTATGAATTAGACAGATGTTTATAACTGTCTAATATGTGTTGTATAAGTTGTGTACTCTGATGTAATGAGATACTATGTAATATTTTATGTTAAATATTATATTTTATTCGTTCCGCTGTGAGTTCTCTGATGTTGTTCTGTTTCTTCTTTCTCTTTCTTTTCTTCTTCTATCCCTTTCTTTCTTCACTTGTGATGCGATTTCCTGGATATAGGGAGTCGGGTCGCTACAAGAAATGTGAATGGAATTTGTGGATATTAATGCAATAACTACGAATCAATGAAAATTCATCCAATTGATAATAGGATGAGGACGGTGTATGTAATCGATTTCAACACTTGTCCGTTAGTGATAACTTAAATGTAATTTAACGTTAATGGAGTCTAATAAATTAAAATGGGTAATCAATAGAAATTAATCTAATTAAAGGTTATATTAGTATAATTTGGGGTAAACAAATGTTATCCATGTTATTGGGTAATAATTGATTGGGTAAAAAGGGTTGGACTAAGGAAATTTTATTTATTTGGTTTTAAAACCTTAATTAATATGTGAAATAGACAAGATTTCACATTTTAACCATTTATACAATTCTAAGATGTATATAAAAGTATCAGTGTAATGAAACGTAAATAAATGTTAAATATAATATAATGATTGTTTGAATAATAAGAATGGGATTCAGCAATTATTTATTTAATTGAATTTAATTACGATAATATGATTTATTGCAAATAAATGAAAATTTAATATTTAAAATATTGCCTAAAAGGGAATGTAGATGAAATCTAAGAAAATAAATGTAACCAATTGTGAACCAATGTAAATTGCACTTTTTTATAACAATGAATTAAATAATAAAATGAAAAGAGAATTTAATAGAATTATTGAAAATTTATTTATAATTTTGAATTTAATGAAATTGAGGATTTATATTGAAATTTATAAATTATTCTTCTTTAAATTGACATTTAAATTTGATTTAAATCATTGTAAATGATTGGAAAATTTAAAATGATAAGAATTGATAATTATCAAATTTAAATTGAAAATTTGATTAAATTGACTAAATTTTGTTTATTTAATTAATATAAAAATAGCCATTTTGGCCACTGATTCGGATTTCGACGAAACCAGTTTCATCGGATCTGTATCAGTGAATTATTGTAGCATTTCAAGTTTCGTAGCGATCGGACTTGTCGTTTGATCGTACGAACACGAAACGCCTTGAAATCGATTTAATTGAAATCAATTGAAAACAATTTGAAAATATTGATTTTAGCATAACTTCTCCATGCGATGGAATTTGGACCCGAAACCTTTTCCATTGCGTTTAAAATATTGATATATGGGTTTACCCAATTTCGTTTCGGAGTAGAAACGGGTTTTTTGGGCCACTTGGGCGTTAGCCCGTATATTTGTTTTATCCATCTATTCTAATTTCGATTTTGCCTATAAATATCCTGCTATAAACCCCAGCCTCCCTAATTCTCATTTGTCTGTACACGATTCAGCTATTCTCTACTCCTTAATGGCAGACAAAAAAATTCTCATTCTAGATCCAATTTCAATTCAGATCCAAAGCCAAAATTTCAATCTCCTCAAATCATAGCAAATTATATATGGATTTGAAGCTCTCAACGAGCGCAACCAAAATCTATAATTCTTTTTTGAAATCGAATCAAATTTTTTCCAGAAAACCCTAGTTTATTCTCGGTCGTTAGATGGTGGTTGATGATCTTCGCCTGATCGACGAATCGAGGTTACCGGCGTGTGGAGAGCGACGAATGGAGTTCATCGGAGTTAGTGGTTTAGCGTTTCAACGGTTTGATCGTCCCCTAAAATTCAATTAGGGTTTCAGTATGGTTGGCGGCCGGTGGCATTTCGATCGACCGGAGAGGAAGTGGAGACCAAAGGGAGGTGCGGCTCGTCGAGCTAGGGTCGATGGTGGTGGCGCCGTGTTCAACGGCGGTCGGAATCGGCGGGAAAGCTCAGTCAAACGCCACAGTCAAAGCTTGGTATTGGGTTTACTTTTTCACTGTGCATGGCTTACTGGAGAGGACAAGGGTGCTTGTAGTGGTGACATGTCGCTTAACGTGTGGGTACTGTTTCATTTAAGTTTGTTTTTTTAACTCCAATCTTCAAAATTCAATAACGTTCGCATACGAAGTCGTATTTATGCGCAATTTTTTTGGTTAGGATCGTAATAAAATTCTAGACATGTTGACGCTAGTTTGGACGAATTTGGAGACTGGTCAATTTTTGGGTTTAAATTGGATTTAAATTCAATTTAAATCCCAAAGGTGAGTGTTTTAACCCACTCACAACTTCTAAAATTTCTTATGTTTGTTAAATTGATATATGATGTGATTTGAAATTTATTTATGGTTGTTGGCATAGTTTTTAATCATCATCCAAGTTAAATTAAAATTATTCAATTAAATTGTTAATTAATTATTCATTGCATATGAAACTGCCAGTTACGTTGTTATATTAATTATTCATTGCATATAAAACTACCAGTTAAATTTGTTGTTTATTTATTTATTGCATTTAAAACTGCCAGTAAAACAGTTATTAAATTCAATATTGAAAAATAAACTGTCAGTTATTAATTGTTATTTATTGATATGGTTGTTTGAATTGGATGATGATTTGATAGATGTTTGATGATTGATAATGGATGAATGGTTGTTGTATTTTATATGGTTAAAAATCTAAAAGTTATTATGCATTTCATTTCATTCGGGATTGCGGTTTGAAATGATATATATCCGTAATTTTTATCTTAAGTTACGGATTGAAATGATAAATATCCGTATCACTTGACCATAGGATAGAAAAATTTATACAGACATCGTCGGTCTATATATATAGAAATATTTTGAAATGATTTTCTATGGTTTGGATAGGATACGGTTTAATAAATACGAAATTTTGATATTATATAAATATTTTTTTATATATACATATATAGTTAAATTATTGAATTTAAGCTATATATAATTTTGTTAAATAAAAATAAATAAGTTGAATAATGGAGTTTGATTATTTTATATTATATGGTTAAGTACATGTCAAAGATATTGTATATATATATAGAGTTTTAATGATTTAAATAAATTTTGAAAAGTAAATTGGAAATTTATTTGGAATTGAGCTTATTTTGGAATTAAACTCCATAGGTTGATGTAAAACTTATTAAACTTGAAATTTTAAAGGGTATGATATTATAATTGGATTTTTATTCAAGATGAATTAAATGAATATTTCTAGTATAAATAAATTTGAAGGAAACATTTAGTTGTTAGTAATTTGATTTTTATTTTAAACTGATTATGGATTTATTATGGAAATATTTCAAAACTAAATAATAGGACAATGAATTGCTGAATAGAAATTTCCAACCTTAGTTTTGAAATTTTTAAATACTCAAAGTTTGAAATATATTGAAATTGAAGTGGTTTGTTGAAACTGAAAGTGAAATTAAAATTTATGGAATTATACTTAATTTAAAATGAATAAAATTGTAAAGCCGTGGAAATTATTTTACTTTATTAGTAATTTAAAAATTCAAACTATTTTATTCTATATACTGTTGAATATCCAAACCATTTAAGTTTTGGAAGTTATGGTTTTAAAGCTATGAATTTCGAATTATTATGTTTTGAAAAGTTATATTTCAAATGTTTGGTTTCAAGATATTATAAATTTTAAAGTAGTATGATTTTGGTAAAGAAATATATTTGAAATATAAATGATATTATATTGATTTGGGTTTTTATAAAAATAATATCAAAATGAGTTTGTTTTTGAAATGGAAAGGATATCGTATTTATATGGTTTAGAATGGATATTTTATTCTAGTTTTTAAGGTATAAAGTATTTTTGAAAAAGATCGTGGTGTTATAATAAAGTTTGGTTGTTGAAGAGACCAGGGTCGGAAGTTGTCATACTCTCTACCAACCCCGAAAACCACTTTAACAACCGCGTACACGGTGGAGATTATAGAACGAAGTAGGATGGTGGCGGTGTTTCCTTTGAGGAAAATACGTGGACCCAACTCCCGTGAGTTGGCATAAGGTGGCTAAAACAGGAGCGATTGACGGGTTAAGAAGGAAGCCCCTTTTATCGGACACATCCCTTCGATATTCTACTCTGACTTTGGATTTATTCGGTGGCCACTTTTGATTTCTTCGATTTGGGGGTGTGACTCGAGGTGGGCGGGAGATGCGGCTATGCGTTACAACCGACCCGGAAGCGTTATTGGTATATCTACCCTGGCATTGCCTAGTTGTGTCGTGTCACCTACCCTAGCACACCTTATATGATTTTTTTTTGTACCATACCTATGGAGTGCCCTCCGACGACGTCCGGTACAGGGGAGATTACGGTACTGTATAGACTATGAGAATATATTATGTGTTAAGGGAAATATTAGGTCACTTGTTAACGCTATTTTAAAGTAAGTTTATTTTACTAATAGACACTATTATAATAGCGAAATATACTACATAGTAAATAGTTTAACGGATCCTTAAGAGATGTAAATCCCGAGCATCTCTTAAGTTACTGCACTCATATTTATTTCTATTGATTTAACTTACATAAGTTCTTTTGGTTCTGTCTCGAGTGTTTTGTCTTTTCAATTCGCTAGGGTTAATCCGAGGATTTCAGGATCGAAGACTTTGTTTCGAAGGACGAAGACGAGGATTTCATTATTAATATTATATATTATATGGTTCCACTACTGTAACGTCCCGCCTTTTCGCACGCTTTAAATCGACACACGTGCCAATTCAAACCATACAGAAGTGCGGATTGTTATGGGGTAAATAAGAAAAATGAGAAAGAAATAAAACAAAACAGAATCTCACAGTGGAAGGATAAAATATAATAATCAAATATACAGTTTATAAAGCTGTTTTAAAAATATTCGATTTTACTTATACAACATATATCCGAGTTACACATACCATATAACAATGCGGCGAAACAGTATGAGTATAGTGGACTAATAATAATAATAATAAATCTCCGTCTTCGTCTTCCAGAGCTAAGGTCTTCGAAATCCTGAAACGCTCGGACTGACCTGAGCGAATTGAAAAGACAAAACACTCGAGTCAGAACTAAAAGATCTTATGTAAGTTAAATCAACAGGAATAAATATAAGTGCAATAACTCAAGAGATGCTCGAGATTTACATCTCCTAAGGATCCATTAAACTATTTACTATGTAGTATGTTGCGCTATTATAATAGTGTCCAATTGTAAAATAAACTTACTTTTAAATAGCGTTAAGGCTTTACGTTTTCCACCTTAACATGTAATAGTCCCAGTAGTCCATCCAATATCATAGTCCCTCCTGATCGGGAAGCCACCAGAGGATACCACACGGGCTACGGGAGAAATCCAAACTCATACAAAGCGCGATAGGGTAGATGACACGACACAACTAGGCAATGCCAGGGTAGATATACCAATTACGCTTCCGGGTCGGTGGTAACGCGTAGCACACAGCTACCACCCACCTCGGACAAACTCCGCCAAATCAAAGAAATCAAAACTGAAGGTGGCCATCGAATCAATCTAAAGTCAGTGTATAGTATCAAAGGGAAGTGTCCGATCAAAGGTGCTACCTTATTAACCCGTCGATCGCACCTGTTTTAGCCACCTTATGCCAACTCATGGGAGTTGGGCCCACGTATTTAACTTACAGGAAACGCCGCCACCAACCTACTTCATTCTAGAATCTCCACCGCGTACATGGTTGTTATAGTGGTTTTCAGAGTTGGCAGAGAGTATGACAACTTCCGATCATGGTCTCTTCAACAACCAAACGTTATTATAACACCGCGGTTTTTAAAATAGTTTATACTTTAAAACCAGAAAATAATTATCCATTTCAAAACCCATAAATACGATATCATTTCCATTTCCAAAACAACTCATTTTGATATTATTTTTATAAAACCCAAATCAATAATATCATTTTTATTTCAAATATATTCCTTTTCCAAAATCACACTGCTTTAAAACTTATAATATCTGGAAACCAAATAATTGAATTATAACTTTCAGAACCTAATACTTCGAAATTCATAGCTTAAAACCATAACTTCTAAAACTTGAATGGTTTGAATATTCAACAGTATATAAAATAAAATAGTTTGAATTTAAAATTTCTTTATAAAATAATTTCTACGACTTCACAATTTTTTTTTATTTAAAATTTTAAGTCTAAACCCCATAAATTTAGATTCACTTTTAGTTTCAATAAAACAATTCGATTTCAATATATTTCAAACTTTGAGTAATTAACAATTTCAAAACTAAGGTTGGAAATTTTTCTATTCAACAATTTATTTGTCATATTATTTAGTTTGAAATATTTACCTAATGAATCCAAAATCATTAGAAATAAACTCAAATTACTAACACCTAAATATTTCCTTCAATTTATTTATACTAGAAATATTCATTTAATTTATCTTGAATAAAAATCCAGTTATAAATATCATACCTTTAAATTTCCAAATTTAAATAAGTTTACATCAACTTATGGAGTTTAATTTTTAAATAAGCTCAATTCCAAATAAATTTCCAATTTTAATCTTAATTGATTTGAATCATTTAAAACTCTATACATATACAAATTTTAAGCCTGTACATAAACAAAAATATAAATTATTAAACTTCAATTTTGTAACTCCCCACCCCGAGACCCACCTTAGTAAAGAGAATTAACGAGTAATTCCGTCTACTAAAGCGGAGAATAGGGTTGGTTAAGGGCGACCATCTATAACTTTGTCTTAAACATCTACTGAATACGTCGATAAATGCAATACAATTTTCTTTTCTATCTCAATGGATCGACATACACAGTAAATGTTTAATCCAAAACTATAGGTGGTTGACGGATCTATCAGAACAAAATACAATAACTTAATGTAAAGCACATCATAGAACAGTAATTGATATCATATATGCACATATACGCTGATACATGTTTAGTACAATACAATATGAATACAATAAAGGTGGTACTCGACCACACCATATACATCAAATCAAATGTAAAAACATCAGAGTATGCGGAAGAAATAAACTACTCAAGCGAAAGAAGAAATGATCCAACACCAACTTCAAGCTAAGTCCAATAGATGATACCTGAAACAACTCGGTCTGACCCGAGTATAAATACACGGGTCAATCTAGCTACCCAAATTAGTCAATATCGATAATATGAAGCAGAATGGACATAGTGATACTTCTTCTCGAATAAGGAGAAGGATTAGATAACTCATAGCTCAATACTTAAGTAACAAACGTTACCTAAGTGACTAAATACCTCGAAAGAGGCAACTCAAACTCAATACTCAAATAAAACACAAGTGCCTCATATCATTAGCGATAACCATAATGAACTCAAATCAACTCATATAAAACTCAAACAAAACTCAAATGGTTCGATGAACCATTACTCCAAAAAGGAGAAAACTCATCTTAATCACAAATAGAAGTCATGAAAGCAACACAAGACAACTCCATAAGAATGCGAGATCTCAAACTCATAAGTAGGCCAAGGCGACTAAATCTCACACATACATCTCAATCATAAAAACTCATGGAACTCGATACGAATTCAAACTCATAAAATCTCAAACTCAATCAAGAATTAGATGCATGTCCAAACTCAAAAAATCTTAACACTAATGCGCCAAAAACGGCGAATTCAAAGCTCAGAAAACCCGGATTGGCCATTTCCTTTAATACAATGTCGAAGCAATGCTGCACGTGCTAAACTCAAACGGCCGAAGCCTTAGACAAGGTCGCTAACACCTTCCAAAGCAGTTCGTCCTCATGACAAGGTCGCTGACACCTTTCCAAAGCAGTTCATCCTCATGACAAGGTCGCTGACACCTTTCCAAGCCATTTTGTCATCCCTAACAAGGTCGCTAACACCTCCAAAGCAGTTCGTACTTATGACAAGGTCGCTGACACCTCTCAAAGCAGTTCTGTTAGGTAAACATTGTGAATGTATCACAAACTCACGGATAGGAACCCGAAAAGTGTTAACGTGTGTCCCATACCATACATTCGCACTTAGCGGTTTACTAGCCGTTAGTCGATGCCACACTAAAAACATCATAAAACTCTGAAAATTATATCTCGCCCAGTCTCATTGGCGAGTGATAAAGAGATACCATACTTGTCTCATCACATCGACAAGTGAAAAACATCATGATGGTTTCTCATAAACCATAAATCTCAAAATATGAAATCATAAACTCAAGACTTGCCTTATGTTATTGGCAAGTAAATAAAACATCGTGATGGTTCTCATCGATCAAACTCCTACATAGGAGATCTCAAAGCATAATACTTGCCAAATATTGGCCATCTTAAATAATTCCAATAAATAGGAATTATAAAACTCAAAATACGCCATAAAATGGCAAAACATCTCAGAATCATTAAACTCAAATAGCTTCGAACGTACAAGTCCGAAATTAACCGAAATAGTAAACGCACATGTCCCATACCACGCGTTTTACTAAATCGTTTAATTCTCTTTCTTATACGTTCGAATAGTACAAAAGTGTGTTTTTTATATTTAAAATAGTTTACTACAGAAAACAAGCTTTTAAAACTTTTTTTCCTTTCCAAAAAGATTAATAAAATCAATATTTGAAGTTCCTTTACTATAGGAAATAAGTAGATTTTATATTAGAAAAATAATTTTAAAATACTATATAATAATAATTTGAAATTTTCATATATTTCAAAAATCACTTCAAAAATGGTTAGTGGAAACCGTGCTCGAAAATAAAGAAAAACAAGAAAGATAACTCAAGACCGATAACTTGAGTTCAATACGAATTCAATTCAAATTTAACCCTAAATCAATTCAAATTCAATTAAAATCTCAATTCCAAATTCTTCAAATATAGCTAGCCTATTGATAGGCATCATAACTCTCAAAACATCTCAAAACAACATCAAAATCGAATAAGAATGAGAGCAAAAATAAACTAATACAATTCTCGGGTCAATAATTGTTATTGCTGTCCTTTTGCTCTCGCAACAGCGACAAACAAACACAGTTTTGATCAAGCAAACCTCAAAATTTCAAGAAACACAAAACATGAAACTTTTAGTACAAAGTTTAAGCTTTCCGTAACATCTAATATTATTAAATTTGGATAAGAAATGAGAAAGTTATGATAAAAATAGTTCAGAGATCTAAATTCAACACCGCTGTCATTTTGATCTCGGTATAGCAACGATCAAATGCAGTTTTGATCAATATAACTTCAAGATTTCAAATTCTCAAAACATGAAACTTTTAGAAAAAATTCTTAGCTTTCAGAACATTAAAGATTATTGAATTTGGATAAAAATTGAAAAAGTTATGCTTAATTTAGTTTCAGATTCAACAACAGAGCAAATAATAGTTTTGCTCTCGGGATTATAATAGAAACATTCAAATTTGAAATAGATAACTTCAAAATTATGAAAAAAATAAAACATGAAACTTGTAGTATATGATCTAAGCTTTTGAAAACATCTAATATTCTTAAATTTGATTAAGAAACGAAAGAGTTATGCTTAAATTACTAACAATATTAGTACTAAAATTTGACAAGGGAGAGACTATTACTCTGTTAAAAAACGGATTTTGACCAAGAAATATTCAAAATATGAGAAAGTAACTAAAACAAAAGTTCTTCCATAGAAAATTATCTTTCTATTGCAAAAAGATTCAACCCAATTGGATTTACCAATCAAAAGTTATGTCCATTTTACTTTCAGGTATTAACTCGGAAATGTTTTATATGGCTGCGTTATAACATTAGTTTCAAACTCAATTTCGACCAATTTAACAGCATAATTTTGAAATATGACTAAGGGAAAACTTGTAGCTAATTGAAATAGCTTTCAACGACAAAAAGATTGAGTCAATTTAGATTAGTCTACCTTATATTATCGTTGTTTTACTGCAGCTACTTTTTGTTATCAAATTTCCACATATAATAACACAAAAATCACACAAGTTTTCAACCAAATTGCACACAATTGAATCAAAAATCATTCAAATAATAATGTGCAGCAAACAAAGATTTAGAAATAGGCATGTGAATGATTAACTCACCTCTATCCTTTAATTCACCAATCGTTATTATCACTTCAGCCCAAATTTCCAAACTAGTAAACCCTAAACAAAAATCAATCCAAAATATACCCAAAAGCCCTAATTTAGTTTACTGTAAATTGAGAATTCAAATCATTGAGATGTATTTAAGCTAGAGATGATTGCCTACACAAATAAGCTCCTAAAGATGTTTAATTTACCATGAATTGAAGAAGAGATTTGATTTTTCTCTCTAGGTTTTGAAAGAGGAATTGAGTTCTCTGGAGGGTTAGAGAAGAGAATGAAAATGTACGTACTGTAACTTTCCTCTTCTCATTTCTTAGGTTAATAGGCCAGTAAAGAATATTTACACTAATTGGGCTAAGGTCCAACAAAATAAAAGAAATAAGATTATGTTTTTTTTACTTAGTCACTTAACCAAGTATGTTAAGAAATGAACATATCAATATTTCAAGCTCCACTTCTTTAAAAGTTATGAAATTCATTACTTATGATAATAAAAATGTTTTATACCCAATTAAAAGATGATTTACATAATTAGAACATATTTATTATCATATTTCTCTATTTAAAGAAAATAGCAAATTTACATTATTAATTACAAAACTCATTGTAATTAACACTATAAATTACAAAAAAATAACAATTTTGTGTCATAAAATTCTATAACTCATTTCAAATATAGTTTTATGCTCAACTTATATTTTTAAACTCAATTCCATCATTTTATTAAATATATCCCATTTTAAAAGTAATTACTTCTTTTTTAAAAAATAATATTAAATGAAGTAAAGAGCAATAATTAACAAAATTATTGCATTAACTCTAAATAAAACACATTTTCCTCATTTTATCCTTAAATATATTTTGTTTATTCCCAATAAACTATTTAATTTCCTCTTTAATTATTAATTTACGCTATTAAATTATAACTGCCGTTATAATTTAATATTTTCAGGTAATCGCAAAAACTAGGGTTGTTACAGACTCCTCCCCTTACAAAAATTGCGTCCTCGTAATTTTCTAGAAAAAGAGCTATAAAAACATAAAAGATACAATCATCGAAGGGTAAAGACAAGCTCGAATTTCAAATCATTCATACTCTCAATATAGAATGGTAGAAAGAAATAAGGAAAAACTCATTTGGTTAATTCAATGGCCTATCATATGCTAATATAGTGATTAGCAAACCATCGAATTTTCCAAGAACTCGAAAAAATTTCAAAGATATCTCGTCTTCGAATCAAAACTCAATAAGATGCTCAACAATTAATCAATTGAAAATGATTGATTTCACAAAACTCTATGAATAGAGTCGGGATCAAACTCACTTAAAGTCGAACTCTAAGCAATAAAGAAGATCATCAATAGGATTTTCCGCATAAAGATACGGAAAGAACATCCTCACAATAGAGTAGAAACAATAGATAAGATAGATAAATCACGAAATGACTTCTTACAGGGCCACCAAACTCGAAAGACCATGAAAATGCATGTCGTTGTTATTAACTCAAGGATAGAATATACATAAGAGACAAGGATATAAGCTCGAATTACTTTTCAATCCAAGATATTTATAATTTTTAAATCTCAACATCTTTTGAATTTAAAATCTCAATTTTCAACATTTGAAAATTTTCTGATTCTTTATTATATTACTTAGTAAGTAATTTAAAAATCAAATTAAAAGTCCACATTTCTTATCTACTTCAAAATTAATTTCCAAAGAAATTTGTAAATCCATAATAATAATCCTCAAAATAAATTGAGGGTTTAAATTCTCTTTACTTTTTTTTTAAACCACCTAAATATTTTAAAAACAATCTTCAAGTTCTCTTATAACTTTTCTCTTAAAACATCCAATGTATATAATATAGATTCTAAAATCCCAAAATATACTTTCAATAAAGTATAGCTCGAGAATAATCTCACTTATTCTCATCTTTAAAATTTCAAAATAAATAAATGGCATTGCCTCGCCATTGAATCTCAAATAAATAGATATATCTGTTGGCTGCAGAGTTGACCGAACGATCAAAACTGCCTCGCCACTCTATTACTCATCTCCAAATCAATGGCTGCAATTAGCATTCAAAAATAAATTTAATATCTAATCTCAAAATATTATTTTCAAAATCTCAATCCTTAAAACACAAATCTTCGAGTTTGATTGCCTCATCATAGCATTTATGAGATTCCTATCGATAACGTTGATCAGGCGTATCGATCAGAACTCTTAACTATTCGATGGATAACCCAACACTCTCAAATTATTTCTATGAAAGAATACTGCTCATATAAATATATTCTCAAAACATTCTTTGATTATTAAAATATCTCAAAACTCCAATTTCTCTTTTTAAAACTCATATTTATATAGCTTCAAACCTCAAACCAAAGAACATTAAGAGAATGCATCGAGATATTCTCAGAATATTCGATTCTCAAAATCAACAAAAGGAGATAGAGCGTTCGTCAATCTTACGATGTCACGAGCCACTTCCAAAAATCATCAAGATATAGGATACGCAAGATATTCTTCTCGAAGGAGAAGAAGCATACAAACCACAAATCATCACTTCATACAAAGTAATGCTACAAAGGATAACACCGATCGAGTATTCGGAAAGGATAACTTAAAGAAACTGAATGATAAACTCAATCAAACTCGAATAACCTAGCAACTCACCTCATTCCTTAGTGGATGTCCTCATGGAAGGATAGCCGAAGGCTAAAAGCTAAAAATAAGGTTAATTCAACACTCAATTCCCCGTTTGGATATCAAGCCCAAACGGACTCATCAAAACTCAACAAAGTCACTTTGATTGGAATTCGAGTTATATCAACAACATCTCGATACTCAAGAGTGAATTCAAAAACTTCGAAATCATCATTAACATTCCAAAGTGATAGAAATAATAAACCAATCAAAATAGGAAACCTAAATATACAATAGGATCCTAAAAAAACAAAGGATTGGACTTAAATATCAAATAAGTCAATCCATCTCAAATCAAATGCATCTCTAGATCGTGAGTAACAAGCAAATAGTTAATAAAGCAGCAACAAATAGAAAACTCAAAATGCTTAGAACAAGCCAATCGTTATGGATCCCTCCAATAGGATTCACTACTCTCAAAGGAACACAACAAGAATACTATAAGAAATCAATAAGCTTCATCGATACGAACTCACTCGCATCGACAAAAATAAGAATAGAATAATCCCAAATAAGATTATTCATAAGATAAGATGACATCCAACTCTATTATGGAATACTACGGAATACAATGTATATTTTCCTAGACATATTCCATCTCAACAATCCCAAAACCCAAAAAAGAATCAAGGCTCGATTCGAAAACAAGCTCGAAGAAAGGACAATGATTCGCTAGTATTGTACTTCGATGTATCATGATATGCGTACTGTTCTATGTTTATTCTACTTTGTTATGATCACATCTCTGATACCAAGCTGTAACGCCCCACCCCGAGACCCACCTTAGTAAAGAGAATTAACGAGTAATTCCGTCTACTAAAGCGGAGAATAGGGCTGGTTAAGGGCGACCATCTATACCTTTGTCTTAAACATCTACTGAATACGTCGATAAATGCAATACAATTTTCTTTTCAATCTCAATGGATCGACATACACAGTAAATGTTTAATCCAAAACTATAGGTGGTTGACGGATCTATCAGAACAAAATACAATAACTTAATGTAAAGCACATCACAGAACAGTAATCGATATCATATATATACACATACATTGATACATGTTTAGTACAATACAATATGAATACAATAAAGGTGGTACTCGACCACACCATATACATCAAATCAAATGTAAAAGCATCAGAGTATGCGGAAGAAATTAACTACTCAAGCGAAGGAAGAAATGATCCAACACCAACTTCAAGCTAAGTCCAATAGATGATACCTGAAACAACTCGGTCTGACCCGAGTAAAAATATACAGGTCAGTCTAGCTACCCAAATCAGTCAATATCGATAATATGAAGCCGAATGGACATAGTGATACTTCTTCTCAAATAAGGAGAAGGTAACTCATAGCTCAATACTTAAGTAACAAACGTTACCTAAGTGACTAAATACCTCGAAAGAGGCAACTCAAACTCAATACTCAAATAAAACACAAGTGCCTCATATCATTAGCGATAACCCATAATGAACTCAAATCAACTCATATAAAACTCAAGCAAAACTCAATTGGTTCGATGAACCATTACTCCAAAAAGGAGAATACTCATCTCAATCACAAATAGAAGTCATGAAAGAAACACAAGACAACTCCATAAGAATGCGAGATCTCAAACTCATAAGTAGGCCAAGGCGACTAAATCTCACACATACATCTCAATCATAAAAACTCATGGAACTCGATACGAATTCAAACTCATAAAATCTCAAACTCAATAAAGAATTCGATGCATGTCCAAACTCAGAAAATCTTAACACTAATGTGCCAAAAACGGCGAATTCAAAGCTCAGAAAACCCGGATTGGCCATATCCCTTAATACAATGTCGAAGCAATGCTGCACGTGCTAAACTCAAACGGCCGAAGCCTTAGACAAGATCGCTAACACCTTCCAAAGCAGTTCGTCCTCATGACAAGGTCGCTGACACCTTTCCAAAGCAGTTCGTCCTCATGACAAGGTCGCTGACACCTTTCCAAAGCAGTTCGTCCTCATGACAAGGTCGGTGACACCTTTCCAAGCCATTTTGTCATCCCTAACAAGGTCGCTAACACCTCCAAAGCAGTTCGTACTTATGACAAGGTCGCTGATACCTATCAAAGCGGTTCTGTTAGGTAAACATCGTGAATATGTCTCAAGCTCACGGATAGGAACCCGAAAAGTGTTAACATGTGTCCCATACCACACATTCGCACTTAGCGTTTTACTAGCCATTAGTCGATGCCACACTAAAAACATAAAACTCAGAAAATTATATCTCGCCCAGTCTCATTGGCGAGTGATAAAGAGATACCATACTTGTCTCATCACATCGACAAGTGAAAAACATCATGATGGTTTCTCATAAACCATAAATCTCAAAATATGAAATCATAAACTCAAGACTTTCCTTATGTTATTGGCAAGTAAATAAAACATCGTGATGGTTCTTATCGATCAAACTCCTACATAGGAGATCTCAAAACATAATACTTGCCGAATATTGGACATATTAAATAATTCCAATAAATAGGAATTATAAAACTCAAAATACGCCATAAAATGGCAAAACATCTCAGAATCATTAAACTCAAATAGCTTCGATCGTACAAGTCCGAAATTAACCGAAATAGTAAACGCACATGTCCCATACCACATGTTTTACTAAATCGTATAATTCTCTTTCTTATACGTTCGAATAGTACAAAAGTGTGTGTTTTATATTTAAAATAGTTTACTAGAGAAAACAAGCTTTTAAAACTTTTTTTTCCTTTCCAAAAAGATTAATAAAATCAATATTTGAAGTTCCTTTATTATAGAAAATAAGTAGATTTTATATTAGAAAAATAATTTTAAAATACTATATAATAATAATTTGAAATTTTCATATATTTCAAAAATCACTTCAAAAATGGTTAGTGGAAACCGTGCTCGAAAATAAAGAAAAACAAAAAAGATAACTCAAGACCGATAACTTGAGTTCAATACGAATTCAATTCAATTTAACCCTAAATCAATTCAAATTCAATTAAAATTTCAAATTCAAATTCTTCAAATATAGGTAGCCTATTGATAGGCATCATAACTCTCAAAACATCTCAAAACAACATCAAAATCGAATAAGAATGAGAGCAAAAATAACTAATACAATTCTCGGGTCAATAATTGTTATTGCTGTCCTTTTTCTCTCACAACAGCGACAAACAAACACAGTTTTGATCAAGCAAACCTTAAAATTTCAAGAAACAAAAAACATGTAACTTTTAGTACAAAGTTTAAGCTTTCTGGAACATCTAAGATTATTAAATTTGGATAAGAAATGAGAAAGTTATGATAAAAATAGTTCAGAGATCTAAATTCAACACCGCTGTCATTTTGATCTCGGGATAGCAGCGATCAAATGCAGTTTTGATCAATATAACTTCAAGATTTAAAAAATCTCAAAACATGAAACTTTTAGAACAAATTCTTAGCTTTCCAGAACATAAAATATTATTGAATTTGGATAAAAATTGAAAAGGTTATGCTTAATTTAGTTTCAGATTCAACAATAGAGCAAATAATAGTTTTGCTCTCAGGATTACAATAGAAACACTCAAATTTGAAATAGTTAACTTCAAAATTATGAAAAACACAAAACATGAAACTTGTAGTATATGATCTAAGCTTTTCAAAACATCTAATATTCTTAAATTTGGTTAAGAAACGAAAGAGTTATGCTTAAATTACTAACAATATTAGTACTGAAATTTGACAGGGCAGAGACTATTACTCTGTTAAAAAACGGATTTTGACCAAGAAATATTCAAAATATTGGAAAGTAACTAAAACAAAAAGTTCTTCCATAGAAAATTATCTTTCTACTGCAAAAAGATTCGATACAATTGGACCTACCAATCAAAAGTTATGTCCATTTTACTTTCTGGCATTAACTCGGAAATGTTTTATATGGCTGCGTTATAACATTAGTTTCAAACTCAATTTCGACCAATTTAACAGCAGAATTTTGAAATATGACTAAGGGAAAACTTGTAGCTAATTGAAATAGCTTTCAACCACAAGAAGATTGAGTCAATTTAGATTAGTCTACCTTATATTATCGTTGTTTTACTGCAGCTACTTTTTGTTATCAAATTTCCACATATAATAACACAAAAATCACACAAGTTTTCAACCAAATTGCACACAATTGAATCAAAAATCATTCAAATAATAATGTGCAGCAAACAAAGATTTAGAAATAGGAATGTGAGTGATTAACTCACCTCTATCCTTTAACTCACCAATCGTTATTATCACTTCAGCCCAAATTTCCAAACTAGTAAACCCTAAACAAAAATCAATCCAAAATATACCCAAAAGCCCTAATTTAGTTTACTGTAAATTGAGAATTCAAATCATTGAGATGTATTTAAGCTAGAGATGATTGCCTACACAAATAAGCTCCCAAAGATGTTTAATTTACCATGAATTGAAGAAGAGATTTGATTTTTCTCTCTAGGTTTTGAAAGAGGAATTGAGTTCTCTGGAGGGTTAGAGAAGAGAATGAAAATGTACGTACTGTAACTTTCCTCTTCTCATTTCTTAGGTTAATAGGCCAGTAAAGAATATTTACACTAATTGGGCTAAGGTCCAACAAAATAAAAGAAATAAGATTTTGTTTTTTTTTTGCTTAATCACTTAACCAAGTATGTTAAGAAATGAACATATCAATATTTCAAGCTCTACTTCTTTAAAAATTATGAAGTTCATTACTTATGATAATAAAAATGTTTTATACCCAATTAAAAGATGATTTACATAATTAGAACATATTTATTATCATATTTCTCTATTTAGATAAAATAGCAAATTTACATTATTAATTACAAAACTCATTGTAATTAACACTATAAATTAGAAAAAAAATCACAATTTTGTGTCATAAAATTCTATAACTCATTTCAAATATAGTTTTACGCTCAACTTATATTTTTAAACTCAATTCCATCATTTTATTAAATATATCCCATTTTAAAAGTAATTACTTCTTTTTTTAAAAATAATATTAAATGAAGTAAAGAGCAATAATTAACAAAATTAGTGCATTAACTCTAAATAAAACACATTATACTCATTTTATCCTTAAATATATTGTTTATTCCCAATAAACAATTTAATTTCCTCTTTAATTATTAATTTACGCTATTAAATTATAAATGCCGTTATAATTTAATATTTTAAGGTAATCGAATAAACTATGGTTGTCACAATTTTTTTCAACTTATTCATTTTTATTTTACAGATTTATACATAGCTTAAATTCAAACATTTACTACATATGTATATATAAAATAATATTTATATAATATCAAATTTTTATATTTATTAAACCGTATCCTATCCAAACTATAGAAATTATTTTCAAAATAATTATATATAGACCGACGGTGTCTGTATAGAATTTTCTATCCTATGGTCAAGTGATACAGATATTTATCATTTCAATCCACAATTTAAAAATAAAAATTTGCGGTTGTATATCATTTAAAAGCGCAATCCCGAATGAAATGAAATGCATGATAACTTGCAGATTTTATAATATAGAACACATCATACATTCACCAAACATCGATCATCAACCATTTATTACAATCATCATCCAATTTGAACAAAACATCAATATATAGCATAAAAAAATATAGCAGGTATCAACGAACAGTTTATATTCAATAATAAGTTAATAACTATAAAATTGGAAGTTTATACGCAAAAATAAATAAATTTAACTGTCAATTTATATGCAATAATAAAATTAAATAACAATTTAATTTAAATAATTGCAATCTAACTGAGATGATGAATAAAATATGCCAAACAGTCATAAATGAATTTCTACTCATATCATAAATCAATTTAAAAAATATAAGAAATTTTAGAAATTGTGAGTGGGTTAAAACACTCACCTTTTGAATTTAAATTGAATTTAAATTCAATTTAAACCTAAAAATTTGACCATCTCAGAATCCATCCAAACCCACGTCATCATGTCCAGAATTTCAATACGATCCTAACAAAAGAAACTGCGCGTCAATCGGATATCGTGTGCATAAGTTATTTCGAATATTGCGCTTCAAATTCAATATTAAAAACAACAAAAAAAAAGAACACTTACACCACATACTTGCCACGTCACACAGGAGATGTCCTCCTTCCAGAACCCTACCGCACACACGCGAACCATAGGCCGTCGCTCCTTCTTACGTTAGCACTGTTGCCTATGGCCACTTCAGCGCCCAACGACCTTTGGATCTCCCCCACCGACCTTACGCGCTGAAAACGCACTCGACCCAGGCCACGAGAACAAAGCAGCGACACCTATCGGCAAAACATCTCCAGCCGCCGCCTTATAACCTTAAACCCTAATCGAATTATGCGCAAAATCCAACCGTCGATTTGCGAAATAAACTGCATGGATGAATTCCCATCGGTCCTCTCTTCAAAACTCAGAAAGGGTTCGCCGATCCGACGACTTTGATTTCGACGATGATGAACGGTCGAAACTTCTCTGATTTTTACCGGTCAAACGAAAAACTGAATCGAAAAACGAACACCATCAGTGAATTACTCTAGTCGATAGCTTCAACATATATTTTTTCTGAATTTTTCTAAGGACTTTGAATTTTTGACTTTGATTTTGGATTGTAATTGGATCTAGGGTTTGCATCCATTGAAGAAGACGAGGAGCTGATCAAATTTTACGTGCAGATAAATGAGAATAGGCGAAGGCTAGGGTTTAGCAGGGTATTTATAGGCAAATTGAAAAACAGATGAATCGGCTTGATAGATATACGTGCTACCGCTAACGTGGCCCAAAAAGCCTGTTCTGACTCCGGAACGAAATTGGGTAAACCCATATATCAAAATAGGTGTTTTAAAATATTCTGAACGCAATGAAAAAGGTTTCACGTCCAAATTTCATCGTATGAAGAAGTTATGCTGAATTCAAATTTTTCAAAATGATTTCAATTGATTTCAGTTGCATAAATTTCAAGGCGTTTCGAGTCCGTACGTGTAACGACCCGTATTTTACGTATCGAAAGATCGTAGAACTATTGTTATTAGGTTGTTAGTATTGTTAAGTCGTTCATAATTTAAGTCGTTCGAAGCTTAAGTCGTCCAGAGATGAGTCGTCCAGGGTTGGGTCGTGTTGTAGGATAGGTCGGTGGAGCGACTTAGAGGATGGAGCGACTTAGGAAATAACGGCTTAAGGAGGTGAGCGACTTAAGAGATTAGACGACTTAGAGGAGTTAGTGGTAGTGGTTGCCGACTTAAGGAATGAGACCGACTTATAGGGGTGACCGACCTATAGGAGTGAGCGACTTAGGGGTTTGGCCGACCTAAGGGAACTAACGACTTAAGGGTTAACGGCTTAAGTTAGTAAGTGACTTAAGGAATTCTCGTGTTGAGGCTTAGGTCGTGTGTTGGATTAGGTCGTGAACGAGTTTTGGGAACCGAGTTGTGTTTGAGTACAGCTTATCATCCCCAAACAGATGGTCGGACAGAGAGAGTCAACCAAGTTTTGGAAGATCTCCTCAGAGCATGTGTTTTGGGCTTCGGAGGATCATGGGAAGATCATCTTCATTTGGTGGAGTTTTCATACAATAACAGTTACCAGTCGAGTATTGGTATGGCACCGTATAAAGCATTGTATGGAAGACCGTGTAACTCTCTGACATGTTGGTTGGAAACAGGAGAAAAGTTGATACTTGGGCCAGAAATGATTCAACAGACTACGGATTGCATAGAGATCATTCGGCAACGAATGAACGCAGCCCAGGACCGTCAGAAAAGTTATGCCGATCAGCGTCGTAAGGATTTAGAATTCGACGTAGGTGATATGGTTTTTGTGAAGATTTCTCCATTAAAGAATGTTATTCGATTCGGGAAGAAAGGGAAATTGACTCCAAGATTTTTTGGACCATTCCCGATCATCGAGCGAATTGGAAAGCTCGCTTATAAGTTGGAGTTACCAGAAAAGATGTCGGGTGTGCACAATATTTTTCACGTATCATATCTACGGAGGTATGTGCACAACCCTAGTACAGTGGTTTCTGCTGATAGCTGTGAAGATTTAGAAGTTGATCCAGTTGTTAGAAGACCACGTAAGCCGCTTTGTGTTGTGGGAACTGACACGAAACAGCTTAGGAGGAAGGTAGTCAGGTTGCTCAAGGTACAATGGAGTGATGATGTTAACGACTGTACATGGGAGGAGGAAGAGAGGATGAAGGCAGCTCTTCCTGAACTCTTCGAGGTATGGCCCTAAGGTGTCGTGACATCTCATGAATTTGTAACTTGTTCTAGTTTTATAATTCTGCATGCTAGGCTAATAATTGGATGCATGATTTGTTGATTGCTATGGATGGTAGGCATGTAGAATAGTTTTGGTTGCTCTTGTTTGTTTGGAATTTCGGGGACGAAATTCCTAAGGGGGAGAGAATGTAACGACCCGTATTTTACGTATCGAAAGATCGTAGAACTGTTGTTATTAGGTTGTTAGTATTGTTAAGTCGTTCAGAATTTAAGTCGTTCGGACCTTAAGTCATCCAGAGATGAGTCGTCCAGGGTTGGGTCGTGTTGTAGGATAGGTCGGTGGAGCGACTTAGAGGATGGAGCGACTTAGGAGTTAACGGCTTAAGGAGGTGAGCGACTTAAGAGATAAGACGACTTAGAGGAGTTAGTGGTAGTGGTTGCCGACTTAAGGAATGAGACCGACTTATAGGGGTGACCGACCTATAGGAGTGAGCGACTTAGGGGTTTGGCCGACCTAAGGGAACTAACGACTTAAGGGTTAATGGCTTAAGTTAGTAAGCGACTCAAGGAATTCTCATGTTGAGGCTTAGGTCGTGTGTTGGATTAGGTCGTGAACGAGTTAAGGTTAGGTCGGCTATGTCGTGTTATAGTTATCGTTCGAGCGACTTAAGGCAATAGGTTGAGTCGTTGAGTCATCTCCTATGTTGAGTCGTTGAGTCGTCTCCTGTGTTGAGTCGGTAGGTTGTTAAGTCGTCCAAACGGCTTAGGTAGGAACGCGCGTATGTGTTAGGTCGCTAAATCGTATCCTGTTGAGTCGTTAGGCCGTGTTTGTGTTAGGTCGCGTAGAGGCTTGAGTTGGTAGGCCGTGGGGTTGATGAGTCGTAAGTCGTGGAGCCTTGATGAGTCGTGACCGACTTAAGGGGGCGAACGACTCATGGGTGTGGCCTATAAATAGAAGTGCTTATCTCTCTTTTTGGGATCCGGATTTTGAAGCAACGAAGTGCTGCTATTTTGAGGGCTCGACTACAACACTTCTTCACTTCTTTTCTCCACTTTAATCTTGTGCATCCATCCATCTAAATCAAAGATCCAAGAGACAAAGTTGAAGATCTACATCCATCGAAGAGAGATTTCATCGTTTGAAGGGAAATCTTGACGGATCAAGCTAGATCCTTCGCTGTCCGGATCTGGAGTTTGTTGCTTTTGAGGTGTTTAGGTGATTTGGTGAGTGGTGGTTATCTCTCACACGGACCCAAAGGAGTATATTGGATCGGTGACTTGTTTGTGTGTTAAAGATAGTGATTTCATGCATTTTCCTTAAGTCCGCATGTAGATCCATCGTTCATAAAGTTTTGATATCCACTTTACTACATGTTAACCTATGCTAGTTCATTCATCAAGATATTACTTAGAATTCATGCTTGTTAGATTTGGCTCTTTATTTACGAAATTTCCATTATTGTTATAACTGTTTATTTAGATCTTATTTGAATGATTGATTACTTGGATTAATGATTGATCTGATTGATTGTTATAAATTAGTTGATTGATGATTTGATTTGGACAAGTTGGTCGAAGATGATTCAAAAGCTAAGTGGGAAGGCTCTTGAATAAGGAAAGCTGCTTGTGGCATATGAAGCGGATGATAAAGCTCATATGGATAGATCTGAGGATGATGTTGAGATGGGACTTTGCTATGATGCGATGAGGCAAAGCATGATGTGAAATAGCCTTGGTTTAATCCAGACGGGATCATCCCAAGCATGTTGATAACTCGGTGATATGGTTCGAGTTTGTGGATAATGGTTGGCTCGAGAGGCACTTGAGCTAGTATGAGAATAGTCGTCGAGGAGGATGATTAGAAGGCTGAGATATCATCGTTGTTGAAGGTTCTAGCAGGCTCAAAGCAAGAGTACGCTGGGCAGATTCGATAGTCCCAAGACTAATAGTTGATGGTCTAGTACTCTGGGCGGATTCGATAGTCTTAGGCACGGGTCACAACGACGTGCGGAGTTCTGTCTAGAACCGGATTTGCCATTAGCGCTTGACGGACGAATGAAAGAATGAGCCGGTCATTCAATTAACGGTGATATCAAAGCAATGATAACAGTGATAGCCAGAGTCATGGATGTTTGGATGCTTTGGTTGTATCGTCACTTGGTCTCAAGAGCGATGTTTTGTAGGTGCTTATCTGATCTTGGTTTAGGCCTTGGGGTTTGTGCTTGGAAAACATCGACCTTGACTCGGGTGATAATTGTTTTACTTTAAATGTCTGCTTTGCTATGTTTATTTTTGCTTAGTGGGTCTAGGGGCTATCACTGTAGAAAGAGGTGGAGTGGGAGGGTTGGATTCCTGTTCCTTTTTCCTTTATGCTCTTTTGGTATGTTTGATAGTTGATTTACTGCTCACTAGGACTTTTTTCTGACTCAAGGTTTTATGTTCAACTCTTATTACCTTGGGCTGTTCATCCATTTTGGGATGGGCAGACTAGGTAGCAGGTGACATGTGCTGTTCTTAGTGACCAACGCTGTTGATGACGAAGACGAGCTGGAGGCTTTTGCATATTGTTTTCTTACTATATGTACTGGATGTTCCGCTGTTTGTATGATTCTCTGAGTGTTATGTAGTGAGGCTTGATGTATTGACCATTCAGATGTTTGTATCAAATTGTTTTGTAGTGTATTGATGAGGTTCTATTTGGTGAAGCTTCACTATGAATATTTCTCTATTGTATTTTATCACTGTGCTGTGAGTGATACGATAGAGTTTATTGTTTTACTTTAACCCTGATGATCGTCCATGGCTGCCGGGCACGCCTTTCAGCGCACTATCTCCTTGTTTAGGTGCAGGAGTCATGGGCGGTCGTCACATTTGGTATCAGAGCTTTGGTTAATCGATTTTGGCCAACGCTCGCTGACGTAACTACGTATGAGAGATGTAATTCTATTTTGATGGATGATTACTATATATAATATAGTAGCTTAGAAGGATTAGAACCTCTTATGCAGTTGTTTCTCAAGGTGTATTAATCATTTCCTTATAGATATTAGGAATGAGTCGAAGAGGGAGACCAGCTGCTAGGGAAGGCCGTGCTGCTGAGGGGGTTGTTGATTATGCTTCTATGTTCGAGGCTATGATGACTTCGATCATGAGAAGGATGCCAGCTCCAGGGCCAACAGTAGATGTTGGAGTTCAGGTTCAAGCCCCAAAACCAGTGGATTTTGCTAAGTTGTGCAAAGATTATACTCCTCTTGGAGGAAAGGTTTTCTTGGGGACAGAACCGACCATTGAAGTTCAGAGGTGGATTGATTCTTGTAGAAGGATCTTTGGTGATTTGGGAATCGAGGATGTAACCAAAAGGAAGCTTGCATCAAGACAGCTTCAAGGAAGAGCTTCTGATTGGTGGAATTCTATCACCATTGATACTCCGGAGGAAGAAATTACTTGGGAGCAATTCCAAGCTAGATTTGAAGCTAAGTTCATTTCTATAGCTCAGAAATCCATTCTGTTTAAGAAGTTTGTGGAACTCAAGCAAGGTGGAAAACCAGTCCTTGAGTATGTTTCAGAGTTTGAAGCCTTTTCCAAGTATGCTCGGTCATATATTGAATCCCCATATCAGAAGAACGATAAGTTTGTGACAGGCTTGGACATTTATCTTGGGAGGCAGTTGGTGGATCATTTGGACGATCCGTTTGAGAAGCTTGTGGAGAAGGCTCTCAGGCATGAGAATCTGTTTCCTAAAGAAGGATCTGTTGTTGCTGTAACCAAGGAAGGGTCTAAACCACAGCAGGGTGGAAACAAGAAGAGGAAGCAGCAGCAGTAGAAGGGGAAGGATGGCCAGAAGAAGCCGAAGGGTGAAGTGACCTGCTACAACTGTCAGCGGAAGGGTCATCTCTCCAGAGATTGTAAGAATCCGAGAGTGCCGGTGAAGTGCCACAACTGTGACAAGCTGGGGCATATCAGGAAGAATTGTCCGGAACAGAGGAAGAACAAGCAGATTGTGCAAGCTTATGCTTTGGGAGCTGTGCCATCATCTTCAAAATCTCCTATGGCGGAAGAGAAAGGAAAGAGTGTGGTGGTTCAAGGTACCCTTTCCATTTGTGGTGTTCCAGTTAGAGTGTTATTTGATACTGTAGCGTCGCATTCTTTTGTTAGTAATGAACTTGTAGGCCGGTTGGATTTGGAACCGGATATTGTTGATAGACCATTGGTTGTGACTAATCCAGTTGGGGGTTCTTCTTGTTTGTGTATGGTATGCCGCGGTCTAGTTGTATCGAGTCATGATTGCTCTTTTGTTTGGATTGTTTTGTTCTGAACTTTTCGGGGTTCGGAATTATTTTGGGTATGGACTGGCCTAGGAAGTATGCGGCAAAGGTAGATTGTAAGAGGCTGGAGGTGACAGTCGAGAATGTGGAGGGGCGAAGGGTGTAGGATCGATTTCACCCTAGAGGGGGGGTGAATAGGGTGATAGTGTAATTTATAAAAACTTAATTGCAGAAGCTAATTAATATTAACACAGATCACAGAATAGAAGCACAGATATAGCAGAATATAAATAACAGAACAGAACAACACAGAATTTACCCAGCTTCGGCAAAACCCTGCCTACGTGCTGCCCCCAAGGTTTCTACTAGAAATTAGATAGTCCCTCGCTTACACACGTAAACTTGCTATACCCGCTATAGACTAATCTAACTCTACGCTCAAAACCCTGACCACAACTCAACCACCGAGTTGCAAATTCCCAAACTACACACCGTAGTTTGTCCCCTAGTCACACGACTAGAAAATTACAACGGTTTAAAAGAGAATTTTAAAATTAAAAGAAACACAAACATAAAAAGCAAATAACCCTAATTAAAAAACAACTAAGCCCAAAAATAAAACGGCCCACTAATTAAAAATATGTCTCCCTTTTATTTTATCGGCCTGGTTCTTTTTCTTTGCTTGAGTATAATGGCGACCGTTCCTTTTGCAAAATTGGGGCTTTCGTTCTTGATGCCGTGCTCTTAAATTAGGGTTTTAAGTTGCTGCCTTGGTTGATTGCAATTACTGTTTCTGATTTGCTTCAATTTGTTTGCGGCTTCTCCTCCTTGATCGAGTTCGATTGCTTGGGTATGTATTTTCCTCCTTTTGCTTTGCTGGTTGATTCTTTTACTCGATGCACTTGCCGATGATGATTTTGGGTATTATATAGGATTTGATTTCCTAGAATTATGTTCGTATATGTTGATTTGAATTTGTCAAATTCTTTATCTCGGCCACTTGATGATGCTTGAATGATTGAGATCGATTCTGACTTTTTCATACTTGTATAATTTTATTTCTTGCGTCCCACGGCTTTGAATCGATTTCGTGATGACCACGGTTTTCGTTCCTTTTTCTGTTGACTTGTTAAAACACACGGCTTTGACAATTTTGACGATTCCCTCTGATGCTTTGACTGTAGCTTGATGCTTGCATCCCTCTTGTTGTTCACAGCCATTACATCCCTACTGCCATGTTTTGATGTCACTGATTTGTTTAGTCTCGGCATTGACTGGTTTCATGCTTGTGTTGGTTCATTGGTTTACTGGTGTATATATGTTGCTTGTGTATACTTGTGTGGTGGTGCACTTGCCTTGTGATTCTGTTCATTCCTAGTTGCCTTGAGTAGCAGTGCTTCATGTTGTATTCATTTTTGAGGCAGTTTGCATTAGAGTGTACTTCGAGTTATGTTGAACTCCGTTGTGATTTCAGATCCCTCTGTGTTGCTTTGACACTGCTTTGACCCATCTTTGTGCTGTTGATGTTGTCTTAGTTGTATTGTCACTTGGTCGACACTTGCAGTTGCACATTGAGTTGAATATGTTGGCACTGGAACTAGCTTGTATCTGTTCTCATTACTGTGTTGCATTCTTTGATGGTTCACTGTAGTATGTTGGTCTGTCTTGAATTTGATATTTGAACTTCAGTAGTTTGTTGGTCACTTGATTCACCTGTATTTGTGCATTGCCTTACTGTTGCTGTGCACTACTGTTTGCTGTCATGTTCTTGTGCTCGAGCTTGCATACTGTTATGTTGTTTGCATCAGTGTTTCATTTGCATAGCTGAACTTCACTGTTGCACTTGAGTCTTTGCTTCTGGCCTGCATGTAGTTTGCATATCACCTTGTTGCATTGTTGAGTCACTTGAGTGTGTTGATGGAAGATGTTGCACTGCTTCATTATGATTCACTTGATTCACCTGTGAACATTGTTGCTTGGTTCTCTGACCTTGTTGCTTCATTGCTTACTGTCATTTGTTTCTTACTGCAATACTTGTTGCACTTTTGTGGTCTGCACTGCTTGTTTTGCTGTTGGCTTGTATATTATTGCTATATATGCATTGTGCTTGCCTGTTGTACTCTGGTCTGTCCACTGACTTGCTGCCTTCATGTATATGTCGAACTGATCGGTTGCATCTGTGGTATGCATATGTGTAGTTGTTATTGCCAGTTGCCACTTTGTCATTCTGGCCTTGAACCTGTACTTGTAGTTTGCATTCATGTACTTGCAGTGTTGGTCTGACTTGAACTCGATTCACTTGTGTTGAATCCAGTTTCAAAACTCGGATTTGACCTTGTGTTCGTGTCGTATTTTTGAATTTATTGCACCTGAGTTGAACCTGTCATATATTTGGGTTTGACCTTGTGCTCACCTGTCCCTGTAGCATTATCAAGTGTATATATCGGCGTGCACGGCCTTGTGGCATATACAGTAATACACTGTGTATGTCACAAGTTGTTCGTGTATGATGAATTCAAATTTAAATGATGACGAACAACCCAAATAACTGAGGCAAATATTATTTTCAAAAATCATATCTTATTTTATTTTGCAAAAATATTTTTTTTCAATTTTACTGCGTTAGTGAATATTTTTGCAGATTTCTCAGATGCTGGATTCAAACTGGAATGAAGTTGAAGATAAATACGAGTGTGAGTGATATGTAGTGAGGTGAATTGTAAATGTGAAATGTGATGTAATTGTAATCAAAGTTGTATAGTTATAGTGAGAGCTTGAAATTGTACTATTCAAAGATGTAATAAATATTTGTTTGAATAAAATATTCGTTTGAATTCAAATTTCGTGTTATTTATTTTATTCTGCAAATATTTATTTAATCTGTGAAAAAATTAAAATAGTATATTATCAAATACATTTAAACGAATGTATATATGTTTATTATCATCAAACAAAAATCATATAAGCGCATATTCAACAATCTCCCCCTTTTGATGATAACAAACATATATTTAAGATTTTGAATATGTTAAATGTATTTGATCATTGATATATTCTAGTTGCTCCCCTATTTAAATGCTTCCTCTCTATACGATGCTCCCCCTATATGTATATGCATACAAATAAAAATATGCAAATAATTCTAGATGCAAATAGAAAATTATTTGACCTTTGCTTGATTTTATTTGACAAAATCTTAACTTTTCTTAACTTTTCTCTCCCCCTTTTGTTATCAGCAAAAGAATAATAGTGTTAGAGAAAATAGAGAAAAAGTAATTGATATCAATCCAACATTAAAACTCAATTGAATATAAATATCAAATTTAAATAAAAAATCAAACAAAAATCATAAATATTTTGTTAAGCGCATATTCCACTTTTAGAATGATGGAGATGATGTCATCATATAAAACCATACAGTTGTGTCTATTTGTGGTATTTTTATATCAGGAATTTGAATATCTACTAACCATGCATAACCGTTAGGACTTTTAAATGAGATTAGTAGTATTCCAAATTTATTTTTTTTAAAAAATTCAAGTATCTTCTAACCACGCATAACCGTGAGGACTTTTAAATGGGATTAGAATCAACTTGTTTATTTTTTAAAAAAAATCAACTTTTGATATGTGTTCCATACATGCATAACCGTGAGGACTTTTAAATGAGCATGAAAGCACATAACAAATTCCAAGTAATTCACTCATGCATAACCGTGAGGACTTTTAAATGAGAGTGAATACTTTGGTATTTATTCATTGTTATTATTATTATTATTATTATTTTTAAAAAAAAATGTAAAAATGAAAAACGAACGATTCCTGTTTAAAGTACCACATATCGACAAACTATATAGAATTTTGATGAGTGATGGTTGATAGAAATATGATAGGTATAGAGATGGTCATGGAATTTTTTTACCAACAAAAAGTTTTATAACTCTTGTTTACATTTCTAAAGAAATTTTCTAATTATACTTTCTCGAGTTATAATATATAATCAATATCAACACTCATCACTTTTTCAATCACTATTTTTCTTTTCGATGATTTGTAGGGAGAAAAAAAATGTTAAATATTCAGCAAATTTCTAAAACACCTAGACTGAGTCGTAGTTTACAAAAACTATTTTCTGGTAGGGGTTTTGTAAAGATGTCTGCCAATTGAGAATCAGTTGAAATAAAATTTATGCAGATATTTTCTTTGGAAATATGATCTCTAATAAAATGATGTCTTACATCTATATGTTTTGTTCGCGAATGATGTACAGGATTATTTGTGAGATCAATTGCGCTTTTACTATCACACATTAGTGGTACACGTTTAAAATTTAGGCCATAGTCATGCAAAGTTTGTATCATCCATAAGATTTGAGCAGAGCAACCGCTCAAAGCAATATACTCTGCCTCTGTTGTGGATAATGCAATACAATTTTGTTTTCTACTCGACCATGCAACTAATGAATGTCCTAACATAAAACATGCTCCACTAGTACTTTTTCTATCAACCAAATTTCCTACATAATCAGCATCTGAAAAACCTTTCAATTAAAAATTATCATTTGATGGATACCAAAGACCAAATCGTGGGGTGTGCAATAAATATCTTATAATTCTTTTAACAGCTTTTAAATGAGATTCTTTTGGGTTAGATTGAAAACGCGCACATAAGCAGACAGAAAACATGATATCAGGTCTAGAGGCTGTAAGATAAAGGAGTGATCCAATCATACCTCTGTACTGCTTTTGATCAACTGTCTTACCCTTTTCATCTTTGTCAAGTTTAAGTGTTGTACTCATGGGAGTTCTTGCTGTTTAGCATCTTTCAATCCAAATTTGTTGACAAGTTCCCTAATATATTTTGTTTGAGAAATGAATGTGCCTTTATTGCTTTGTTGGATTTGAAATCCTAAAAAGAATTTTAACTCTCCAACCAAGCTCATTTCAAATTTTTCCTGCATGACTTTTTCAAATTTCTCATACAATAACTTGTTAGTAGCACCATAAATGATGTCATCAACATATATTTGAACAATCAAAATATCATTGTTTTCATGCAACAGAAATAGTGTGGTATCTACACATCCCTTTTTGAACCCATTTTCAAGGAGATAAGAAGTAAGACATTCATACCAAGCTCTGGGAGCTTGTTTTAATCCATATAATGCCTTCTTTAGTTTGTATACATGGTTTGGATATTCATGACTTTCAAAACCTTCTGGTTGTTCAACAAACACATCTTCTTTTAAAACTCCGTTAAGAAAAGCACTCTTAATGTCCATTTGTCTTAGTTTAAATCCTTTGTAACAAGCAACAGCTAACAATATTCTAATTGATTCTAGTCTAGCTACAGGCGCAAAAGTTTCATCAAAGTCAACTCCTTCAATTTGATTGTATCCTTTAGCAACTAGTCTAGCTTTATTTCTAATTATATTTCCAGATTCATCATATTTATTTTTAAAAATCCATTTTGTTCCTATAACTGGATAATCCTTAGGTCTAGGTGCTAGACTTCAAACATTATTTCGTTCAAACTGATTTAGCTCTTCTTGCATGGCCATGAACCAGTTTTCATCATTAAGGGCTGAATCTATGTTATTTGGTTCTATTTCTGAAATAAATCCACTATATAAGCACAGATCACATAGATTTTTAAAGGATGAACGAGTTTGTATACCTGCTATAGGATTTCCAATTACCAATTCTGGTGGATGGTCTGTTTTGTATTTCAGCTTTTCTGGATCCAGATTTCTTCGGACTTCTTGAGTTGTGGTAGTTTCTCTAGCATCAGCAGTTTCTTTTGGTTTTTCGAACTCATCTTTTTCTTTCTCCTCTTCAACGTTGCTTTTGGATATATCCTGTTCGTCAATGCCTTCATCAAATTTCACATTGATTGACTCTACGATTGTTTTAGTCTTTTTGTTGTAGACTCTATAAGCTTTGCTTCTCGAAGAGTAACCCATGAAGATGCCATCATCAGCCTTTGCTTCAAATTTTCCTAACTGATCACCTGTATTAAGAATATAGCAAGGACATCCAAACACTTTGAAGTAAGCAATGTTTGGTTTTTTGTTGAACCATAGCTCATAGGGGGTTTTGTTAAGAATCGGTCTGATGATAACTCTATTCATTACATAACATGCTGTATTTACAGCTTCTGCCCAGAGATGCAGAGGTAGTTCATATTCATTTAACATAGACCTAGCCAATTCTTGTAAAGTTCGATTCTTTCTCTCAACTACCCCATTTTGTTGTGGAGTACGTGGTGCAAAGAACTCATGTTTGATTCCGTTTTCATCACAGAAAGTTTCAAATTCATAATTTTCAAATTCTCCACCATGATCACTTCTTAACGAAACAATAGAGACTTCTTTTTCATTTTGCACAAATTTTGCGAATCTTGTGAAGTATGAAAAAGTTTCTGATTTTTTAGCTAAGAAGTATACCCATGTATATCTTGAGTAATCATCCACTAACACAAAGCAATATTTCTTACCTCCTAAGCTAGCAATGTCATTAGGTCCAAATAGATCCATATGAATTAGTTCAAGAACTCTAGAAGTGCTTACATTGTTTTTGGCATGAAAAGATGATTTTCTAAGTTTTCCCAAAGTACATGCTTTACAGATGTTTTCAGTTTCAAACTCATGTGATGGCAACCCTCTTACCAAACTTTTCCTTTTTAATTTGTTTAATAAGTTCATACTAGCATGCCCTAAACGTCTATGCCATAAATTCACTTCTATATCCTTAGCTACCAAACATTTAGAGAGGATGAGATCATCAAAAGATAGAGAATATATATTACCTTTCCTTTTTCCTGAAAATAAGATTTCTTTTGATGATTTGTCAACAATTTTGCACATGTCAGAATCAAAGATAACATTCATACCTTTATCACATAGCTGGCTGATTGATATCAAATTGTGGTGCAGATTTTCAACATATAGAACGTCATTCAAGGTAAATGTATTGTTACCTACTTTACCTTTACCGACAATTTTACACTTGTCATTGTTCCCCATTGTGACTCTGCCACCTTTGTACTTTTCTAGGCTAAGGAACTTCGATTTATCGCCTGTCATGTGCCTGGAATAGCCAGAATCCAAGTACCATTGCTGTTGTTCCTTAGCCTGCCAGCATACCTACACGAGAAGAGAGTTTAGTGACCTATTTGTTTTTATAGGTCCATGATTGTTAGTGGCAAAATATTTAGAATGATAATTTTGTGGATACCCAAAACTATTTATAATTATTCCCTTCGGCACCCAAATTTGTTTAACTTTGAGAGATTTTATATTTGTGCCTTTTGGAACCCAAATCGGTATTGTTTTCATATGTTTGAGTCTATTCCAACAATTATTGTGATTGTGTCCAAATTTTTTACAAATTGTGCTCATAGAATTAACTTGATTAATATTGCTTTCAACAATTTTCGAATTATTATATCCAAGTCCTTGTCTAACCATATTAACAGTTTGCTTTCCTAATAGCATATTCAACGATTTTTCACTTTTTGAAAATTTATCTAAGGTCATTGACAGTTGTTGGACTTTTGTTTTGAGAGATTCATTTTTGTTTAACAACTGTGTGCATTTTTTAATAGAAATCTCTCTCCTAGTATTTTCATTCTCTTTTAAAATCAGAATTTCATTTTCAAGTGATTTTATATTGATTTCCGATTTTTTAATTTCTTCTTCGAATGTTGGACACTTATCACACTTAGGAATTCTACATTGATAGTTTTTAACTAATTGATCAAGTTGTTTATTGCATTCTATCAAAGTATCCTTTTGAGATTCAAGTTTAGCATATTTTTCCCTAAGTCGTTCATAACAGCCATTTACTTCATGGAAATAAATTAGTAATTCAGAATGAGTGAGTTCTGATACCTCGCTTGGCTCGTCGTCGTCACTGTCTGTAACTTCACCATGAAGGCACATGTTTGCTTTTTCACTCTTACTCTCGGTGTTATCACTTTCATCTTCGTCAGTTTCATCCCAAGTAGCCGCAAAGCTTTTCTTCTTTAGTTTCTTTCCTTGATTTGATCGTTTTTGAGGACATTGTGGCTTGATATGGCCGGGTTTGTTGCATTTGTAACAGATGATTTTCTGATCTTCTGGGTTGTCTAGTGCTTTGCCTATTCTGCTTTTCAATTCATGATTTCGAGCTGGATTTCCGTATTTGCGATTCCACTTTTTGAATTTCTTTATTAGTAGCGCTAGCTCTGCTGCTCCATCATCATCATCGTCATTCTCATCATCACTTTCAGTTGTTCCTTTGAGAGCTATTGATTTCTTTCAAGTATCTCCACCTTCACGCTCTTCCTTGAATTTCATTTCTAGCTCATAAGTGGTGAGATTTCTGATGAGTTCTTCGACTTTGAGTTGTTTTAAATCTTTCGATTCTTGAATGGAAGTTACTTTTGCTTCAAAGCTTCGTGGAAGGACTCTGAGGATTTTACGGACTATTTCCAATTCGGTGTATGTTTTTCCGAGAGCTTTTGATTTGTATACGATGTTGGAAAGTCGTCCGTACATCTCTTTGACATTTTCTTCTTTCGCCATTGTAAAGTTCTCGTATTCGCTGCTTAGCATGGCAAGGCGAGATTCTTTGACTTGAGATGTTCCTTCGTGAGTCACTTCTAATATGTGCCATATTTCCTGCGCAGTTAGACAATGTGAGACACGATTAAATTCAAATTGATCTAATGAACAGATAATAGAATTCATAGCTTTGGCATTAGTATTCTGTAATTTATTTTCTAGTTCTGTCCATTGTTCCTTTGGTTTCTCTATTTCCTGATCATCTACAGTTATAGTTGGTATTCTATAACCTGTCTCAACAATATCCCAAGCGTCAATGGTTTTCAAAAAAAATTTCATCCTATTTTTTCAAAAGGCATATTCACCATTGAACATTGGTGGCTAACTATGGATTGACCTTCTGCAAAAGCATTATTAAAAGAAGCCATTTTAAAAAATTCAAATTTTAAACAAAAAACTGATTTTTTTTTTTTAAAATAGAATTTTTTTTTAAAAAAAAACAAATGTTGACTTCTATTCCTAGCTCTGATACCACTTGTAGCATCGATTTCACCCTAGAGGGGGGGTGAATAGGGTGATAGTGTAATTTATAAAAACTTAATTGCAGAAGCTAATTAATATTAACACAGATCACAGAATAGAAGCACAGATATAGCAGAATATAAATAACAGAACAGAACAACACAAAATTTACCCAGCTTCGGCAAAACCCTGCCTACGTGCTGCCCCCAAGGTTTCTACTAGAAATTAGATAGTCCCTCGCTTACACACGTAAACTTGCTATACCCGCTATAGACTAATCTAACTCTACGCTCAAAACCCTGACCACAACTCAACCACCGAGTTGCAAATTCCCAAACTACACACCGTAGTTTGTCCCCTAGTCACACGACTAGAAAATTACAACGGTTTAAAAGAGAATTTTAAAATTAAAAGAAACACAAACATAAAAAGCAAATAACCCTAATTAAAAAACAACTAAGCCCAAAAATAAAACGGCCCACTAATTAAAAATATGTCTCCCTTTTATTTTATCGGCCTGGTTCTTTTTCTTTGCTTGAGTATAATGGCGACCGTTCCTTTTGCAAAATTGGGGCTTTCGTTCTTGATGCCGTGCTCTTAAATTAGGGTTTTAAGTTGCTGCCTTGGTTGATTGCAATTACTGTTTCTGATTTGCTTCAATTTGTTTGCGGCTTCTCCTCCTTGATCGAGTTCGATTGCTTGGGTATGTATTTTCCTCCTTTTGCTTTGCTGGTTGATTCTTTTACTCGATGCACTTGCCGATGATGATTTTGGGTATTATATAGGATTTGATTTCCTAGAATTACGTTTGTATATGTTGATTTGAATTTGTCAAATTCTTTATCTCGGCCACTTGATGATGCTTGAATGATTGAGATCGATTCTGACTTTTTCATACTTGTATAATTTTATTTCTTGCGTCCCACGGCTTTGAATCGATTTCGTGATGACCACGGTTTTCGTTCCTTTTTCTGTTGACTTGTTAAAACACACGGCTTTGACAATTTTGATGATTCCCTCTGATGCTTTGACTGTAGCTTGATGCTTGCATCCCTCTTGTTGTTCACAGCCATTACATCCCTACTGCCATGTTTTGATGTCACTGATTTGTTTAGTCTCGGCATTGACTGGTTTCATGCTTGTGTTGGTTCATTGGTTTACTGGTGTATATATGTTGCTTGTGTATACTTGTGTGGTGGTGCACTTGCCTTGTGATTCTGTTCATTCCTAGTTGCCTTGAGTAGCAGTGCTTCATGTTGTATTCATTTTTGAGGCAGTTTGCATTAGAGTGTACTTCGAGTTATATTGAACTCCGTTGTGATTTCAGATCCCTCTGTGTTGCTTTGACACTGCTTTGACCCATCTTTGTGCTGTTGATGTTGTCTTAGTTGTATTGTCACTTGGTCGACACTTGCAGTTGCACATTGAGTTGAATATGTTGGCACTGGAACTAGCTTGTATCTGTTCTCATTACTGTGTTGCATTCTTTGATGGTTCACTGTAGTATGTTGGTCTGTCTTGAATTTGATATTTGAACTTCAGTAGTTTGTTGGTCACTTGATTCACCTGTATTTGTGCATTGCCTTACTGTTGCTGTGCACTACTGTTTGCTGTCATGTTCTTGTGCTCGAGCTTGCATACTGTTATGTTGTTTGCATCAGTGTTTCATTTGCATAGCTGAACTTCACTGTTGCACTTGAGTCTTTGCTTCTGGCCTGCATGTAGTTTGCATATCACCTTGTTGCATTATTGAGTCACTTGAGTGTGTTGATGGAAGATGTTGCACTGCTTCATTATGATTCACTTGATTCACCTGTGCACATTGTTGCTTGGTTCTCTGACCTTGTTGCTTCATTGCTTACTGTCATTTGTTTCTTACTGCAATACTTGTTGCACTTTTGTGGTCTGCACTGCTTGTTTTGCTGTTGGCTTGTATATTATTGCTATATATGCATTGTGCTTGCCTGTTGTACTCTGGTCTGTCCACTGACTTGCTGCCTTCATGTATATGTCGAACTGATCGGTTGCATCTGTGGTATGCATATGTGTAGTTGTTATTGCCAGTTGCCACTTTGTCATTCTGGCCTTGAACCTGTACTTGTAGTTTGCATTCATGTACTTGCAGTGTTGGTCTGACTTGAACTCGATTCACTTGTGTTGAATCCAGTTTCAAAACTCGGATTTGACCTTGTGTTCGTGTCGTATTTTTGAATTTATTGCACCTGAGTTGAACCTGTCATATATTTGGGTTTGACCTTATGCTCACCTGTCCCTGTAGCATTATCAAGTGTATATATCGGCGTGCACGGCCTTGTGGCATATACAGTAATACACTGTGTATGTCACAAGTTGTTCGTGTATGATGAATTCAAATTTAAATGATGACGAACAACCCAAATAACTGAGGCAAATATTATTTTCAAAAATCATATCTTATTTTATTTTGCAAAAATATTTTTTTTTTCAATTTTACTGCGTTAGTGAATATTTTTGCAGATTTCTCAGATGCTGGATTCAAACTGGAATGAAGTTGAAGATAAATACGAGTGTGAGTGATATGTAGTGAGGTGAATTGTAAATGTGAAATGTGATGTAATTGTAATCAAAGTTGTATAGTTGTAGTGAGAGCTTGAAATTGTACTATTCAAAGATGTAATAAATATTTGTTTGAATAAAATATTCGTTTGAATTCAAATTTCGTGTTATTTATTTTATTCTGCAAATATTTATTTAATCTGTGAAAAAATTAAAATAGTATATTATCAAATACATTTAAACGAATGTATATATGTTTATTATCATCAAACAAAAATCATATAAGCGCATATTCAACAAAGGGTTGTGATACGATGTAAGCATGAAGAAGGCGTCTTCATGAGCTTCATGTATTCGCTAGTTGTTCCACGGGATGGACTGCCATCGGTGCCTATTGTGAATGGATTTGAGGATGTTTTTGACGAGGTCAAAGGGTTACCGCCGCATAGAGAGATCGAGTTTCGTATCGATCTAGTTGAAGGAGCCAGACCTGTTGTGATGCCTCTTAGGCGGATGGCGCCTAGGGAACAACAAGAGTTGAAGGTGCAAGTTGATGACCTTTTACAGAAAGGATTCATTCGGCGTAGTGTGTCCGAATGGGGTGCACCAGTTGTGTTTGCAACCAAAGCGGATGGATCGTTGAGGTTGTGTGTGGGTTATCGTGAGCTGAATAAAGTGACTAAGAAGAACAAGTATCAATTGCCGAGAATAGATGACTTGTTTGATCAGCTTCACGAAGCTAAGGTGTTTTCTCAGATGGATTTGGCAACGGGATTTCACCAGTTGAGAGTGGCAAAGGATAGTGTGCCGAAGACTGCTTTTAGGACACCATCTGGTTTCTATGAGTGGCTGGTAATGCCGTTTGGATTGACCAATGCACCAGCATATTTTGTGGATCTTATGAATAGAGTGTTCAGGGATCAGTTGAACAAGTTTGTACTTGTATTCGTGGATGATATTTTGATTTATTCCAGAACTGAAGAAGAGCACAAGACGCACTTGCGGATTGTTTTGGAAATCTTGCGAAAACATCAGCTGAGGGCTAAGTTTTCGAAGTGTCACTTCTGGAAGACCGAAGTGAGGTTCTTAGGCCATGTTATCTCTAGAAGTGGAATAGCGGTTGATCCCGCCAAGGTGGCAGCGATCCAGGATTGGGTTAGACCTAAGAATGCATCTGATGTGAGAAGTTTTCTTGGATTAGCAGGATATTATCATCGGTTTATCAAAGACTTTTCCAAGATAGTTGCACCATTAATAGGATTGACGAAAAAGAACCAAGTGTTTAGATGGGATGCTAAGTGTTAACAAGCTTTCGGAATCTTGAAAGAGCGATTGACAAGTGCTCCTGTTTTGACTATTCCAAGTGGAAATGATGAGATGGTGATTTACACCGATGCATGTGGTACTGGACTTGGAGCAGTGCTAATGCAGAAGGATAAAGTTATTGCATATGCAAGTCGACAACTGAAGCCGCATGAAAGGAATTATCCAACTCATGATTTGGAGTTAGCGGCAATTGTATTTGCTCTGAAGATGTGGAGACATTACCTGCTGGGAGTTCGATTTGAGTAATTTACATATCATAAGTCATTGAAGTATCTTTTCTACTAAAAGGATTTGAATCTCCGGCAGCAACGATGGCTAGAGTTTTTAGCATCATATGATTTTGGTATAGCCTATACCCCGGGAAAAGGTAACGCAGTGGAAGATGTGTTAAGTCGAAGACATGCAGGATTGGGAGCCATGTTTTCGGAATGGAAGAGTCTCGAGTATTTATATGGATTTGACTTCAGGCCCAGATATGAATTGGAACCTGAGATGTTGGCAAACTTATCGATAAGACCTACTCTTGTGGAAAGAATTGGCGAGAGCCAGAAGCGAGACGATAAGCTTGTCAACATTATTCGTGATTTGGAATCGGGGTTGGATCCAGAGAAGGATAAAGGATTCGAGGTCGATCGAGAGGGTTTGCTTCGGAAGCAAGGACGACTGTTTGTTCCCGATAGAGATGAATTGAGAAATGAAGTTCTAAAGGAAAGTCATCATTCGAAGCTGACAATTAATCCAGTTGGAAATAAGATGTATCGGGATATGAAGAGAAACTATTACTGGGAAGGTATGAAGAAGGATGTTGGAAATTTTATTTCCAAATGCATCAACTGCCAGTTGGTAAAAGCCTAGAAGAAGAAGCCAAGTGGATTGCTTCAGCCGTTAGAAGTTCCTACATGGAAGTGGGAGCAAATATCAATGGATTTTATCGATGGACTACCTAGAACCAGAGCAGGAAATGAAGGGATTTGGGTCATCGTAGATCGATTGACTAAGAGTGCAAGATTTATTCTTGTTCGATCAACTAGGACTGCATCGAAGTTAGCTGAGTTGTATGTTAAGTGGATTGTTCGATTCCATGGTATTCCGAAGAGTATAGTGAGCGATCGAGACCCATTGCTCACTAGTAGATTTTGCAAGAGCTTCCAGGAAGTTTTGGGAACCGAGTTGTGTTTGAGTACAGCTTATCATCCCCAAACAGATGGTCGGACAGAGAGAGTCAACCAAGTTTTGGAAGATCTCCTCAGAGCATGTGTTTTGGGCTTCGGAGGATCACGGGAAGATCATCTTCATTTGGTGGAGTTTTCATACAATAACAGTTACCAGTCGAGTATTGGTATGGCACCGTATAAAGCATTGTATGGAAGACCGTGTAACTCTCTGACATGTTGGTTGGAAACAGGAGAAAAGTTGATACTTGGGCCAGAAATGATTCAACAGACTACGGATTGCATAGAGATCATTCGGCAACGAATGAACGCAGCCCAGGACCGTCAGAAAAGTTATGCCGATCAGCGTCGTAAGGATTTAGAATTCGACGTAGGTGATATGGTTTTTGTGAAGATTTCTCCATTAAAGAATGTTATTCGATTCGGGAAGAAAGGGAAATTGACTCCAAGATTTTTTGGACCATTCCCGATCATCGAGCGAATTGGAAAGCTCGCTTATAAGTTGGAGTTACCAGAAAAGATGTCGGGTGTGCACAATATTTTTCACGTATCATATCTACGGAGGTATGTGCACAACCCTAGTACAGTGGTTTCTGCTGATAGCTGTGAAGATTTAGAAGTTGATCCAGTTGTTAGAAGACCACGTAAGCCGCTTTGTGTTGTGGGAACTGACACGAAACAGCTTAGGAGGAAGGTAGTCAGGTTGCTCAAGGTACAATGGAGTGATGATGTTAACGACTGTACATGGGAGGAGGAAGAGAGGATGAAGGCAGCTCTTCCTGAACTCTTCGTGGTATGGCCCTAAGGTGTCGTGACATCTCATGAATTTGTAACTTGTTCTAGTTTTATAATTCTGCATGCTAGGCTAATAATTGGATGCATGATTTGTTGATTGCTATGGATGGTAGGCATGTAGAATAGTTTTGGTTGCTCTTGTTTGTTTGGAATTTCGGGGACGAAATTCCTAAGGGGGAGAGAATGTAACGACCCGTATTTTACGTATCGAAAGATCGTAGAACTGTTGTTATTAGGTTGTTAGTATTGTTAAGTCGTTCAGAATTTAAGTCGTTCGGAGCTTAAGTCATCCAGAGATGAGTCGTCCAGGGTTGGGTCGTGTTGTAGGATAGGTCGGTGGAGCGACTTAGAGGATGGAGCGACTTAGGAGTTAACGGCTTAAGGAGGTGAGCGACTTAAGAGATAAGACGACTTAGAGGAGTTAGTGGTAGTGGTTGCCGACTTAAGGAATGAGACCGACTTATAGGGGTGACCGACCTATAGGAGTGAGCGACTTAGGGGTTTGGCCGACCTAAGGGAACTAACGACTTAAGGGTTAATGGCTTAAGTTAGTAAGCGACTCAAGGAATTCTCATGTTGAGGCTTAGGTCGTGTGTTGGATTAGGTCGTGAACGAGTTAAGGTTAGGTCGGCTATGCCGTGTTATAGTTATCGTTCGAGCGACTTAAGGCAATAGGTTGAGTCGTTGAGTCGTCTCCTGTGTTGAGTCGTTGAGTCGTCTCCTGTATTGAGTCGGTAGGTTGTTAAGTCGTCCAAACGGCTTAGGTAGGAACGTGCGTATGTGTTAGGTCGCTAAGTCGTATCCTGTTGAGTCGTTAGGCCGTGTTTGTGTTAGGTCGCGTAGAGGCTTGATTAGGTTGGCCGTGGGGTTGATGAGTCGTAAGTCGTGGAGCCTTGATGAGTCGTGACGGACTTAAGGGGGCGAACGACTCATAGGTGTGGCCTATAAATAGAAGTGCTTATCTCTCTTTTTGGGATCCGGATTTTGAAGCAACGAAGTGCTGCTATTTTGAGGGCTCGACTACAACACTTCTTCACTTCTTTTCTCCACTTTAATGTTGTGCATCCATCCATCTAAATCAAAGATCCAAGAGCCAAAGTTGAAGATCTACATCCATCGAAGAGAGATTTCATCGTTTGAAGGGAAATCTTGACGGATCAAGCTAGATCCTTCGCTGTCCGGATCTAGAGTTTGTTGCTTTTGAGGTGTTTAGGTGATTCAGTGAGTGGTGGTTATCTCTCACACGGACCCAAAGGTGTATATTGGATCGGTGGCTTGTTTGTGTGTTAAAAATAGTGATTTCATGCATTTTCCTTAAGTCTGCATGTAGATCCATCGTTCATAAAGTTTTGATATCCACTTTACTACATGTTAACTTATGCTAGTTCATTCATCAAGATATTAGCTTAGAATTCATGCTTGTTAGATTTGGACTCTTTATTTACGAAATTGCCATTATTGCTATAACTGTTTATTTAGATCTTATTTGAATGATTGATTACTTGGATTAATGATTGATCTGATTGATTGTTATAATTTAGTTGATTAATGATCTGATTTGGACAAGTTGGCGAAGATGATTCAAAAGCTAAGTGGGAAGGCTCTTGAATAAGGAAAGCTGCTTGTGGCATATGAAGCGCATGATAAAGCTCATATGCATAGATTTGAGGATGATGTTGAGATGGGACTTTGCTATGATGCGATGAGGCAAAGCATAATGTGAGATTGCCTTGGTTTAATCCAGACGGGATATCCCCAAGCATGTTGATAACTCGGTGATATGGTTCAAGTTTGTGGATAATGGTTGGCTCGAGAGGCGCTTGAGCTAGTGTGAGAATATTCGTCGAGGAGGATGACTAGAAGGCTGAGATCTCATCGTTGTTGAAGGTTCTAGCAGGCTCAAAGCAAGAGTACGCTGGGCAGATTCGATAATCTCAAGACTAATAGTTGATGGTCTAGTACTCTGGGCAGATTCGATAGTCCTAGGCACGGGTCACGACGACGTGCGGAGTTCTGTCTAGAACCGGGATTACCATTAGCCCTTGACGGACGGATGAAAGAATGAGCCGGTCATTCAATTAACGGTGATATCAAAGCAATGATAACAGTGATAGCCAGAGTCATGGATGTTTGGATGCTTTGGTTGTATCGTCACTCGGTCTCAAGAGCGATGTTTTGTAGGTGCTTATCTGATCTTGGTTTAGGACTTTGGGGTTTGTGCTTGGAAAACATCGACCTTGACTCGGGTGATAATTGTTTTACTTTAAATGTCTGCTTTGCTATGTTTATTTCTGCTTAGTGGGTCTGGGGGCTATCACTGTAGAAAGAGGTGGAGTGGGAGAGTTGGATTCCTATTCCTTTTTCCTTTATACTCTTTTGGTATGTTTGATAGTTGATTTACTACTCGCTAGGACTTTTGTCTGACTCAAGGTTTTATGTTCAACTCTTATTACCTTGGGCTGTTCATCCATTTTGGGATGGGCAGACTAGGTAGCAGGTGACAGGTGCTGTTCTTAGTGACCAACGCTATTGATGACGAAGACGAGCTGGAGGCTTTTGCATATTGTTTTCTTACTATATGTACTGGATGTTCCGCTGTTTGTATGATTCTCTGAGTGTTATGTAGTGAGGCTTGATGTATTGACCATTCAGATGTTTGTATCAAATTGTTTTGTAGTGTATTGATGAGGTTCTATTTGGTGAAGCTTCACTATGAATATTTCTCTATTGTATTTTATCCCTGCGCTGTGAGTGATACGGTAGAGTTTATTGTTTTACTTTAACCTTGATGATCGTCCATGGCTGCCGGGCATGCCTTTCAGCGCACTATCTCCTTGTTTAGGTGCAGGAGTCATGGGCGGTCGTCATAGTACGATCAAACGACACGTCCGATCGCTAGAAACTTGAAACACTATTATAATTCACCATTACGGATCCGATGAAACTAGTTTTGTCGAAATCCGAGTCAGTGGCCAAAATGGCTATTTTTCTATTAATTAAAAATTTTAATAATTAAATAAATAAAATCCAATTATTAGTTCCAATTCTAAAATTGACAAATTCATTACCTTTATATTTCCTAAACATTTACAATGCTTTAAACAAATTTATATGTCGCTTAAATATTGATTCAATCATAAATTTTAGCGTTAAATTCCAATTTTGTTAAATTTAGAAATAATAAATTAAAATTTTAATAATTCCTTTGAATTAAATTTTCATTCATATTATTCAGATTCATTATTATAAACAGATGAAATAAATATTGGAATCAAAATCCATTATTTTAACATTCTCAATTTTCATCTAAATCCTCACTTATGTAATATTTAAATATTATATTCCACTTAATTTCAGTAAATCCACTTATTAGATTTCAAATTATAAATAAATTAATAATCTTGGTTTTCACTCCTTAAATCAATCAGTCCTCATATTATAAATAAAACTAACATTTATTACATCTTATAGAATTAACCATATTTAATGCCAAATCAAATCCACCCTAGCTGCACAAATTAGGGCAATTAATTGCAATTGATTTCCCATTAAACGACATAAATTATCAAATTGAAACTTAAGTAAAACGTTTATTTATTTAAAATCTTGCTGTTTAAATGAATTGACCCTTCACGGGTATAATTAACATTGATTTCCAATTATTACTTAAATTTACACCCACAAACGTTAAAATTTAGATTTATTATAAATTTTACCATTCAGTCTATCGAAGCCTCAGATTACATCTTTACTATTCATTTATTCGACTCAATTTAGCATTACTTACCTTGCATTTACATTTTTACTTTAAAACTCTATCCAATTGCAATTAATACTCTAAATAAATACATTTACTCTTTTTGTTATTCTATTAATTTTCGTTAACGTAATATAAAATAAAAATTATTGTGACTGATTTTCAAATGTTAAATTAACAAGCTACCTCAATAGGTAACATACAGTTACTATTTAATTAGGTAATTCAAAACAGTCGCGATTCTACTCTTAAATTTATTTCCAAATACCGCACTTCCTGATTACCTAATTTACGATCAAATACCGTTACAGTGGTTATCGCATTAATCAATTAAATCCTTTCCTTTATTTCAATTAATTGGGTTTGCGCAAATTAAATTTTCATTAACTTACATTTACATAATTTCATTTGTAAATTAAATGCTTACCTTTATAAGCTTTCATTCCAAACAATATTTCAATTTCTACCGGACATTGATTTAATTGCATTTACTATTTAATATTATTAATGCATTAACTAAATTCACTACTTACCTTTGTTCTCTTATATGCAATTCTTAGCCTAGTATAACAATTTACATCACTTCAATTTATTCGTCATTTTGTTTCAACTGTAAATACTTAGCCTTAAATTCCCATGATTTCATTTCGTTTTCAGCATTTGCTTCATTATAACTTCTAAGATTTTTATTTCTTCCTAAATTTAATTGCAAATTTAAATTAAACTAACAAATTTATAGATTAAAATTTACGGGTCGTTGCACTCTCCCCCACTCAAAACTTCGTCCCCGAAAAGGAAAAGGAGGGAAAAGAAGAATTAAGAAATCAATATATCTTATTTTAAAATATTAAATTTTATAAACAATAAGTCTACAAAATTAATTAATTTAGATAAAATATATCAATTTATAACCATTAAATCTTTTTATACTTAAATTATTAAAGTTTGGAAATCATTTTCAAAAAAATTCTAAGTCCAAAATTTGCGGAAAATTTTGGCAGAGTCTCCTATGTACGGGGAGGCTTGGGAGAAAATATAATATCAATTATAATAATATACAACATATAATTCAAAACAATATATATCCCAACACGGGAAAATAATATAATAGCGCTATAAAACATAATCCGGAAACGTACCAATTTGTCGGGCAATTTACGCTTAATTTATGGAACCAAAAACAGTAGCAATTGCTTCCATAACCTGCATTTCACTTATAAAATCTAAAAGGGTTAACAATTATATAAATGAAATATTAAAGTTGTTTCAACCACATCAACAATCAATTCCAACAAACAACATACACAAAAATACAAATCAACCATTCAATCAAACAAACAAATAGTTGTTCGGGTTCAAAACTTTTAAATTGTACGGAATGAAGAATAAACTACTAGCGCATCATTTACTCAACAGTCTTAGATAAAACTAAATAGATTACTCATTCACCCAAATCCAATTTAAAAGTATCCTTGCCCAAACAACCATCAACTAAACAATAACAAATCCTAACAACAATCAACTTAACTTATTATTAATTTCATTTCATACCTTTGTTGTTTGATTTTCTTTTTATTTATACAGTGATTTATCTTTTTAATTTACATTTACTCATTAAATGTTTGCTTCATTTATTTTTACTTATTACTTGCAATTATTCAATTCCATTAACTCAAGTCATGCCAGTTCCTTTTATTTCATTATAATTATTCATTCATTTATTATTGCATGTCCTTATTTATTTATTACAGTATTCATTTTCCTACTAATTTTATTTATAAATAGCTTCAACTGTTTACTTAAGTTCATTATCCTTCATTTGTACTAAATTCCATTTATAATACTCACTTTTCTATTTTAATTTATAGTCTTTTCAGTTTAAACTTAAGTTTATAACTCTATACCACCAATTCTAGTAAATAAAAGCAATTTATTGAACACTTTCATTACATACTTTTACTGTGCAATTCCATTACACTTCTTATTAAACATTTCAACTTTTAATATTTGGTAAGTTATATATATGCTTTTGAAGAATGTAATTAAAAGTTATACAAGTTTTCTCAATTCCTTTAAATTAATTAATGGTTCAATAATTATATATTTGTTTTATAGTTACAATTTACCTTTAATTTCATTCATTTATTTAATTCTTATATTCTATTATATTTAATTATAGTAACTTTTTAATTTCCCTTAAACTTATAACTTTAATTAAAGGTTTCAATTATTAATTAGTCATATTCCAATTTACGACACTTAATTAAACTATAAATTTGCTGGAACTTAAGAACCAAATACCGGGTTTAATTATAAATAATAGATAGATGTATACACTTAATATATATATATATATATATATATATATATATATATATATATATCCAACTATAATTAAAACGATAAAAAATTTCTCAAACAAATCTGCAGTAAACTGCTACAGTGGTCTTCCCACTTTGAAACTCGAAAATGAATGTCGATGATGCATGCACTCATCGCCGAAATTATTTTCCAGCGAATGAGAGGGGAGTACAAAACTTTTTCTTTCCAAAATTTCTTTTAAAACATTTCTTTCAAATTATATCGAAATCCTTATATCAGAAAACACTTCTTTTAATAATATTATTATTATATTTCAAAATCGTTTGAAAGAATTTCCAAAACCCCGGAACTTAAGTTCTAAAATTTCCTATTTGATTTATTTTATTTCAATCTTATTTCTATCATTATTTATATTTTCATTACCTAACAACCAATATATAGCAACCAAATATATCTCTTATAAAATTTATTACTTTATATTTATATAAAATATAATAGGCAAAATTATTTCATTCAACTATATTAAAACCAAATATTATGTCCGTCTGTCCTATTAAGTGTTTAGAAATCTCTATTGATGTCATAGCGTCCCATGCATCAACCGGAATTTATAAATACAAGACGGAACAGACTAACACAATATTAAAACCTTTTTATAACACTAACAAATACGCTCTCTCATATATATACACTCAGCGACTCCCATAGGTTATTACTACCGTATTAATAAAGAGTCAAACCCCACAAAGCTAAGGTTTATCACTAAACCAAAGCTTTGATACCACGTTGTAACGTCTAGCCTTTTCGCACGTTTTAAATCGACACACGTGCCAATTCAAACCATATGGAAGGGCGAATTGTTATGGGGTAAATAAGAAAAATGAGAAAGAAATAAAACAAAACAGAATCTCACAGCGGAAGGATAAAATATAATAATCAAATATACAGTTTATAAAGCTGTTTTAAAAATATTCGATTTTACTTATGCAACATATATCAGAGTTACACATACCATATAACAATGCAGCAGAACAGTATAAGTACAGTGGACTAATAATAATAATAAATCTCTGTCTTCATCTTCCAGAGCTAAGGTCTTCGAAATCCTGAAACGCTCGGATTGACCCGAGCGAATTGAAAAGACAAAACACTCGAGTCAGAACTAAAAGATCTTATATAAGTTAAATCAACAGGAATAAATATAAGTGCAACAACTCAAGAGATGCTCGGGATTTACATCTCCTAAGGATCCGTTAAACTATTTACTATGTAGTATATTGCGCTATTATAATAGTACCTAATTGTAAAATAAACTTACTTTTAAATAGCGTTAAGGCTTTACATTTTCCACCTTAACACGTAATAGTCTCAGTAGTCCATCCAATATCATATCCCTCCTGATCGGGAAGCCACCAGAGGATACCACACGGGCTACGGGAGAAATCCAAACTCGTACAAAACACGATAGGGTAGGTGACCCGGCACAACTAGGCAATGCCAGGGTAGATATACCAATTACGCTTTTGGGTCGGTGGTAACGCGCAGCGCGCAGCTAACGCCCACCTCAGACAAACTCCACCAAATCCAGGAAATCAAAAGTGAAGGTGGCCACCGAATCAATCCAAAGTCAGAGTATAGTATCGAAGGGAAGTGTCCGATCAAAGGTGCTACCTTATTAACCCGTCGATCGCTCATGTTTTAGCCACCTTATGCCAATTCACGAGAGTTGGGTCCACGTATTTACCTTACAGGAAACGCCGCCACCAACCTACTTCATTCTGGAATCTCCACCACGTAAACGGTTGTTAAAGTGGTTTTCGGAGTTGGCAGAGAGTATGACAACTTCCGATCCCAGTTTCTTCAACAACCAAACGTTATTATAACATCGCGGTTTTTAAAATAGTTTATACTTTAAAACCAGAAAATAATTATCCATTTCAAAACCCATAAATACGACATCATTTCCATTTCCAAAACAACTCATTTTGATATTATTTTTATAAAACCCAAATCAATAATATCATTTTTATTTCAAATATATTTCTTTTCCAAAATCATACTACTTTAAAATTTATAATATCTGGAAACCATACGACTGAGTTATAACTTTCAAAACCTAATACTTCGAAATTCATTGCTTAAAACCATAACTTCTAAAACTTGAATGCTTTGGATATTCAACAGTATATAAAATAAAATAGGTTGAATTTAAAATGTAACGACCCGCTATCTTGGACTATTCGCATCCGCACATGTCGGACTTGAATAATTCAAAATACCGAATTGTTAATTTAAATTTGGCAAACTGAGATATACAGTAAATAAATAATCACAGAATCACAGACACAGAGTAATAATATGCAGCGGAAGTAAAAGAGATAGTAGTTCATGAAGCTACTATATAAATATATAAGATACATTAGAGTTTACAACAGAAGAGAAATACGATACATCAAATACAAATCAGAATACATCACTGGAATCATCGAATACTGGAAGCAGAATAGATGGCTGGATCTTCATGCAAAGCTCCAACTCCAAAGGAGAGTCTCGAAAGCTGAACCACTCAGTCTGACTCGAGCGTAAAGCAAAACACAAAACACTCGAGTCAGGATTAATATTCTTATATCAATAAATCCAACTCAAGTGAAATAGCAATCGAAATACAAGTAACTCAAAGGATGTTGGAATCACCATCCTCTAAGGATCCGTTAAACTATCTACTAGGTAGTAGTGTACGCTAAATAGATAATGTCTATCAGTAATATAAAGTATCAAAATAGTGTTAAGGCGTTACCATTATCCCCCTTAACATATTTTATAAGCATCATAGTCTATACAGCACTGTAAACTCCACCGTAAACTGGTGGGATATCAGGGAGTACTCCATAGGTATAACACAAAACAAATTCGTAGTGGTCGCGTATATAGGAATACAAGTATGACAAGGCACATGAGGCAATACCCAAAGTAGTGAAACTACCGTTCGCCTGATCCGGACTGGTGAGAACGCATCGCCGCAGCGATCGCAACACCGCGAAACAACACTCCTGAAAAGTACGAGGGTGCACCAATCAATCACAAGTAATGAGTAGTAGTTACGAAGAAGTGTGTCCGCTCGAGGTGGCTAACCCCATTTGGCCCGGCACGGCTCCTGATTTTAGTCATTTCCAATTTGACACAAGTGTCAAGGCTATCCATTATCGTTCTCTTTCTTCAGTCATCACGTACATCATTCCAACCACTTCATTCTGGATCATCACTCCGCGTATAGTTATTAAAGTGGTTTTCGGTTTAGATAGAGAGTATATCCATAACCGATTCCGGTCTCTTTAATAACTTTCGTAATTATTACCCCGATTGGTCGTTTAATATACTTCAAACCAAATCAATTTTAATTTCAATTAGAATTCGTAAACCATCATTTCGATTGTCTTTCTAAATCAATTTCCAAAATTTACGTTCAAACTTCCAAATTACCATTTGAAAATCTTATAATTCGATTTCAACTTTCATTTAAACAATTCAAATATTGATTCAAGTTCATATATAAATTTCATTCCGAAATCATTTAAAATGGTTTAATTTTTATTCAAAACAATTTAAATTCATTTATCGATTTCATTCCATATTCATTAAGTAAATTTGTCATTCAAAACAACTTGTATTTAAATTCCAATTCATTTAAATCAATTACTTACGTTCAACTTCATTATATCAAAACATTAAATTTAAATAAATTAAATTCGTCAAATCAATTCTTTAAATTACAAGTCTTACGTTAATTTCAATAAATCCCATTCATTTCAATAAATTACATTTTATTTCTTGTTAAAGAAATTCAATTTTCACTTATTTATTGACTTCGTTACAAATTTCAAACTCAATTAATGAAGAACTAAATTTCACATAATCGAGAAGTTTCGATTTCACTTACTAACTTACTTAAATAATTTTCCAAAACTTACTTAAGAAAGAAACCCAATTCCATTCATTAACGAAGTTCAAATTCACTTATTCAAAAGTTCAGTTTCTCTTATCAAAGAATTCAATTTTATTCAATTATCAAATAATTCAATATTATTCAATTATTAAATAATTTCAAACTTAATTATTAATAATTTCAAAACTTAATAATTTCAAACTTAATTATAAATCCAAACTTAATTGTTAAATCATTTCAACTTAATTCAATGAATAATTCCAAATTTAATTATTTAATAATTCATTTCAAACAACGTTCTTTCATCAGTTATTACATTAATATTTTGTTTCAGATTCCAATATTAACATTTTCGTTTATCAAAATTTACGTTCCAATTTAATTTCAAAACCTTATTATTCAAATAAAATATTTAATTTATTTCAAATCCAATTATTGACCAATCGGGTTTATTTAATTCTCTATCCTAAGTCAAGTTCATTTTGGGTATTTATCATTTCAACCCGATTCCAATTCCAATTCATAAATCAAAACATAACAAAGGGAACTTGCAGTGTGATAACCGGGATGGTGTCAAAGTAAATAAACAAGCAATGACAACAAACAAACACAATTCAATAATCAATTCAAATAATCCCGAAATAATCGTATTAATTCACATTGTTGTTTGTGCGAATTAATATAATTATTTCTAGAATCTACACTATCATTTCATGTAGATTAAAGATCACTACATTACGGTTTTTCCACTTGTCGTTCAATTTCAATTACAATTCTACACAATTTATTCAATATACGTTTATGGTTCAAAGTGTAATTTATCAAATTTCACATGTCGATTAACTTAACAATTAAAAGGGGTCAGATTATTCAAATTAACTAATCAAATTCAACACATATGTCGATTCACATTTTTAAACTATCCTACGTCAAATTCAATTGCATAATATTTATCACTTTATACATTACAATTTAACATCCAATATAAACAACAAACAATCAATCAATTATCAACCAAACCGAATAATTATTGCATACATAACAGATAACGGTGTTAGATGTCAAAGGTGAACTGATACATAAATAACAGTGCAATAAATAACAGCGGTATATTTCAATTGTCGTTCCAATTGAAATCAAATTTAATAAATAAAAGAATATTAATCGTGAGTGATTACTCACCTTTCGAGGCTAGAGATGCGCGAGAAGATGACACGGATACGTATATTGATACAGACATAGAAATTGAGTTACGAATCCAAGCAAAGCAAACGGCACGAATACGACGACCCAAGCTGATAACAGAAATCGATAGAACACATCAGAACGAGATCGACGAAGAAAATTGGTATAAGTGAACATATATAACTATATATATAAAGTCATATTTTAAATTCAACACATTTTTATATTATATATATAAAATTTCCAAAATCATTGATTGTACTAAAACACATATACACTACCGGTAGCAAAAGTACCCTAGTAACTATACGGTATCAAAGGTGACAGACGCAATTTATAAACTATATAAAACCAGAAATCAGTTGGCACAAGATAGTATAATATATATTACAAACTTGAATAAACTACATATATATAGAACATACATTCAACAAAATCAAAGTTTAACAGTTATTAAATATATAACATAAATTGAGACAACCATTTAACACAAAATTTAGTTCATCCTATAACTAACGGATCTTTTCCACTTATGTACAAGCTTACACATGGTATATAAAATTTAAACCTATTATATGTAACAAAAATAACTTGCTTGTATAGAACATACGTACCTAAAAGATGTTGTACAGCGACTTACATACATAGAATGAACAAATATCATCTTAAGATAACATATAACATATACTTACTTAAAATAGTTTTTTTTTCCTTCACACTGACCATATATTATATAACAACAGCTAAACTATATATGATTGCATAAGACTCACGTGAAACCCAAACATTTCAAATATCAGCAAAATCATAATATAGAACCGTATGAACTTATGACTTTAGAAACTTAGTAATAGCATACTTTATTAATAGACAACATACTTTTGTGCCTTCCAACATATGTAATCCCTGTAACCAAAATTTATATACTTTATATATGTAACCAGATCTACAATTTGTATATTATATAAATTAAAACGTATCACTTTTATATAAAGTCATCATATAAATAAAATATCAATAAACGCTTTAAACTATAATAATACAGTAAACACAGATCTTTATTCATACATATGAATGCTAACATAACACCCCTAACTTAAACAACTTTACAAATATATACATCATATTATACACAATACGTAACAGGCTTCAAGCTAGGGAAGATAGGAACATGGTTTCTAAGAAAAGATCGAATAAAAAAAATATAAACTTACATATAAAAGAAACCAGAGGAAGGGTTTTGCCGAGCATGCATGCGACCATGAGCGCGGCTTCGGAAAGGCTTGCGGGGCGGAGAGAATTGGATCAGAGAAAGGGTTGAAGGTAGGTCTTAGGTTGCAGGCGGCTGATGTGGAGTGACGACCTTCGATGATGTGGCGAGCGGTGATGGTGTGAAGGTCGTGACCGAGCTCAGAATGATGGGAGGAAACTTTGGTGGAAAGCTAGGTGGAGGGCAGTACGGTGGCGGGTTGGGTTATGGCTCTAGGCTGCTGCGGAGAGGATAGGTTGGAGGTGGACACGGTGAATAGGCTCGGAGGCGGCTTGGTTGTTTGCTCGGGTGGAAGAGAACGAGGGGGTGTACGGTCGGTGTCTGGGGGTGGTGGGAAGGTCGAAGTAGTGGAAACGTGGCAGCGCTTGACTGTTGGAAGGCTCGGAGGAAGGGCGGTGGGTTAGACTAGCAAGGTGGACGTCGGTTTGCATATGCAGGTGTTGCGCGGTGTTTAAATGGTGAAAGGAGAGTAAAGGCTTTAATGCCAAAATATGGAAGCTTCAGGTAGTAAGCTTATTATGTGAATATACAAATCTGGATGGCTGATTGTAGTTTGCAGGTTCAAAAAAAAAATGAGAAGAAAGATGAGAAATGAGCAGAAGAGAAGGAACGTGAAAAGCAATCTGAGGCAAATATAATTTCCTCTGGGAGATGAAAGTTCAGAGCTAACATTTCAATGAATATATGAATTGGAAACAACAGTCACACTTTAATTTCCTAAAAGTAATAAAAAGCAATGAAGGCTTGTTTCTAATCGGTAGAAAATGAAAGGTCAGAAACAAAAATAAAACGGACCATCGATATAATTATTGGAACACGAAAAAAAATATAGTCTAGCACACGAACATATGAGATATTAATGCGACAGCAGTCGGGTGAAAACCAAAAATCTTCAAGAACCAAAAGGTACTAAATCAATAACGATACGGTTAACATTTAAGTGGTTTCATGGCGTACGAGATTCTGAAACACGGAATTGAATATACTACGGACATTAGCACGATGAGACAATCAAAACGGTATAAGGATATCAGTGGTACTATTGAATTATAAAAATTCGAATTTTATACTAGCGGAAAATGCGTAAAAATCGCAGAAAATTAAGGTCGACGGAGCCAAAGATGTCCGAATTTGGAAAAATGACAAACTGACAACTTGCTCAAAAGATGATTTAGAATTTTTCTATGTAAAAATATTTTGTTTTTGAAAACGTTTTATTTTCATCACTTTTTAACTGATTAAATTGAAGTAAATTTACGCGCGAAATAAACTTTCATATTTTCGGACGAAAATTTACCGGTTGCAATGTTTAACTGGACGCATTCCAAATATTAAATTTATATTTTAAAATTTTATCGTTTAAATTCCCTCAAAAATTTCTATTAATAATGTTATTAAAACCAGTTAGATTTACGGGTCGTTACATTCTCCCCCACTCAAAACTTTTCGTCCCCGAAAAGGTAGGAGGTAGGAGAATAGAGACAACCAGAAGAAAATAGACTTGAATTTACCAAATAAACAATTAATTTGAACCATATAGATTTCAATTTGAATAATTTATATTCAACAATTGGTTTTTTTATATTCGGGGTTTCCGTTTAATTTCACATTTATTAATGTTAGATACAAATAGGTTTCTTTAAAAAAAAAAATCAATTAATATTCAATTAATATCAGGATATCTCATTAAGTTGATTTTATTTATAAAGGCAATCTATATTATATATTATTTAACTTTCTTAAACTAATAATTCCAAAGATCATAAATTTGAATAGTCGTTTATTATAATTATATTTTATTCGACAAATTAAATTCTTCTTTATTCCAAATTATTATTAAATTTATTCCACTTACTATATATTATTACATATACTATGTATATTTACATTTATCATAACTACTCAAATTTATTTAAAATTCCTTCGATATCATTTTCTACTGTATAATATTCAATTACATAGTTAACTTTTGAGCAATTCAGGTAAGGCATATTGAGTGCAATTAAATATTAAATAAGTGAATTTCTAATTCAATTCTCTCAAGTTTAAATATTAATTCAAAATTTTGGTTTCATTTATAATTGAAATCATCTTTTATCCAAATTTTAAGAATTATATTTCCGATTAACTTCAAACAATTTAGAGATAAATAAATATATATATATAATATCGAATTAGATTTAAATCATAGGTCAATATATATTACCCGTTAAGTCATTCTTTAAGAAATTTAAATCATTTTATTTTCAAAACAAACCGTATCAAAGCTACAGAATAGTCTCTCCACTTGAAACTCGAAAATGAATGTCGATGATGCGGCCGCCATCACCTAGATTATTTTCCAGCGACAAAAGAGAAGAGCTCTAATTTAATTATTTACAATTCTTTGAAATGGTTTCTATTTGAAAATATTTAAAACACTATACACTTTTAACAATTTCAAATTAAAGTTGAAATCACCGGAAATTAAATTCTCAAATTCTAATTTAAATACATTTCAAATTCCAAATCAAATTAGAACCAAATTTTATAAATTCATTTATTTATTTTATGAAATAGTCGATGATTTATAAAACAATAAATAAAAATTAAATTTTTCCACATCTCGGACAACAGATTCATTATCATTTAATTTCAGGAAAAAAATTATACTTATATATGATAAAATCATTCAATATTATTTTATTCACTAAATTTGAAAACAATATTGTATCAGTTTGCTCTGCTAAAGTGTTTTAGAAATCCTATCGATAGCGTTGATCAGACGAATTGATCGGAAACCCAAATCAACATCAACAACTCAAACAACACAATACATACATACATATATATATATATACACACACCATTTTAAATATTAATTTATAAATATACTTTCACGCTCAACGATACAAGGATGGATTTCAAAATAAGTATAGAGATTCAAATTTTATGGAAATTAAATCAAAGAGAATTTTGATTCAAAAATAAGTTCGAAACAGAAGATAAGATAATTCAATTAACAAAATCGGAAGATGGATAAGCTTATTAAATTCACGGGCAACCTTAACTGGGCCGACCGTAACTTCAATAATAAGATCGATGCTGAATTCCGAGGTAAATCAACATTTGATCTCAAGAGATAGAATTCCGCTATAGTAGGGAATATATAGCATCGTAAACCGAGGATATAGAAATTTTCGGTAAATCGATGCCAATTGTAAAGGAGTTTCACCCCTTTTCATAAATCGATTTGAGATTGGCGAGATTGCCGACTCATTATAAAGACCATTCGAAGTGGAGTTATGGGATGCTTCAGAATTGAAAGAAGACGAATAGTGAGGGACGAGAATGAATTTCGAAACCGAGGGGACGTTCCAAAATTCAAGGGAATTGAGTCAAAAGGAAGAGATTGAAACTCGAGTGGGAGTGATTCTGTAAATACATTTACCCTATATGCTAAGTTTTGCCTAGAGCTACCAAAAGCTCTGATACCAACTGTAACGACCCGCTATCTTGGACTATTCGCATCCGCACATGTCGGACTTGAATAATTCAAAATACCGAATTGTTAATTTAAATTTGGCAAACTGAGATATACAGTAAATAAATAATCACAGAATCACAGACACAGAGTAATAATATGCAGCGGAAGTAAAAGAGATAGTAGTTCATGAAGCTACTATATAAATATATAAGATACATTAGAGTTTACAACAGAAGAGAAATACGATACATCAAATACAAATCAGAATACATCACTGGAATCATCGAATACTGGAAGCAGAATAGATGGCTGGATCTTCATGCAAAGCTCCAACTCCAAAGGAGAGTCTCGAAAGCTGAACCACTCAGTCTGACTCGAGCGTAAAGCAAAACACAAAACACTCGAGTCAGGATTAATATTCTTATATCAATAAATCCAACTCAAGTGAAATAGCAATCGAAATACAAGTAACTCAAAGGATGTTGGAATCACCATCCTCTAAGGATCCGTTAAACTATCTACTAGGTAGTAGTGTACGCTAAATAGATAATGTCTATCAGTAATATAAAGTATCAAAATAGTGTTAAGGCGTTACCATTATCCCCCTTAACATATTTTATAAGCATCATAGTCTATACAGCACTGTAAACTCCACCGTAAACTGGTGGGATATCAGGGAGTACTCCATAGGTATAACACAAAACAAATTCGTAGTGGTCGCGTATATAGGAATACAAGTATGACAAGGCACATGAGGCAATACCCAAAGTAGTGAAACTACCGTTCGCCTGATCCGGACTGGTGAGAACGCATCGCCGCAGCGATCGCAACACCGCGAAACAACACTCCTGAAAAGTACGAGGGTGCACCAATCAATCACAAGTAATGAGTAGTAGTTACGAAGAAGTGTGTCCGCTCGAGGTGGCTAACCCCATTTGGCCCGGCACGGCTCCTGATTTTAGTCATTTCCAATTTGACACAAGTGTCAAGGCTATCCATTATCGTTCTCTTTCTTCAGTCATCACGTACATCATTCCAACCACTTCATTCTGGATCATCACTCCGCGTATAGTTATTAAAGTGGTTTTCGGTTTAGATAGAGAGTATATCCATAACCGATTCCGGTCTCTTTAATAACTTTCGTAATTATTACCCCGATTGGTCGTTTAATATACTTCAAACCAAATCAATTTTAATTTCAATTAGAATTCGTAAACCATCATTTCGATTGTCTTTCTAAATCAATTTCCAAAATTTACGTTCAAACTTCCAAATTACCATTTGAAAATCTTATAATTCGATTTCAACTTTCATTTAAACAATTCAAATATTGATTCAAGTTCATATATAAATTTCATTCCGAAATCATTTAAAATGGTTTAATTTTTATTCAAAACAATTTAAATTCATTTATCGATTTCATTCCATATTCATTAAGTAAATTTGTCATTCAAAACAACTTGTATTTAAATTCCAATTCATTTAAATCAATTACTTACGTTCAACTTCATTATATCAAAACATTAAATTTAAATAAATTAAATTCGTCAAATCAATTCTTTAAATTACAAGTCTTACGTTAATTTCAATAAATCCCATTCATTTCAATAAATTACATTTTATTTCTTGTTAAAGAAATTCAATTTTCACTTATTTATTGACTTCGTTACAAATTTCAAACTCAATTAATGAAGAACTAAATTTCACATAATCGAGAAGTTTCGATTTCACTTACTAACTTACTTAAATAATTTTCCAAAACTTACTTAAGAAAGAAACCCAATTCCATTCATTAACGAAGTTCAAATTCACTTATTCAAAAGTTCAGTTTCTCTTATCAAAGAATTCAATTTTATTCAATTATCAAATAATTCAATATTATTCAATTATTAAATAATTTCAAACTTAATTATTAATAATTTCAAAACTTAATAATTTCAAACTTAATTATAAATCCAAACTTAATTGTTAAATCATTTCAACTTAATTCAATGAATAATTCCAAATTTAATTATTTAATAATTCATTTCAAACAACGTTCTTTCATCAGTTATTACATTAATATTTTGTTTCAGATTCCAATATTAACATTTTCGTTTATCAAAATTTACGTTCCAATTTAATTTCAAAACCTTATTATTCAAATAAAATATTTAATTTATTTCAAATCCAATTATTGACCAATCGGGTTTATTTAATTCTCTATCCTAAGTCAAGTTCATTTTGGGTATTTATCATTTCAACCCGATTCCAATTCCAATTCATAAATCAAAACATAACAAAGGGAACTTGCAGTGTGATAACCGGGATGGTGTCAAAGTAAATAAACAAGCAATGACAACAAACAAACACAATTCAATAATCAATTCAAATAATCCCGAAATAATCGTATTAATTCACATTGTTGTTTGTGCGAATTAATATAATTATTTCTAGAATCTACACTATCATTTCATGTAGATTAAAGATCACTACATTACGGTTTTTCCACTTGTCGTTCAATTTCAATTACAATTCTACACAATTTATTCAATATACGTTTATGGTTCAAAGTGTAATTTATCAAATTTCACATGTCGATTAACTTAACAATTAAAAGGGGTCAGATTATTCAAATTAACTAATCAAATTCAACACATATGTCGATTCACATTTTTAAACTATCCTACGTCAAATTCAATTGCATAATATTTATCACTTTATACATTACAATTTAACATCCAATATAAACAACAAACAATCAATCAATTATCAACCAAACCGAATAATTATTGCATACATAACAGATAACGGTGTTAGATGTCAAAGGTGAACTGATACATAAATAACAGTGCAATAAATAACAGCGGTATATTTCAATTGTCGTTCCAATTGAAATCAAATTTAATAAATAAAAGAATATTAATCGTGAGTGATTACTCACCTTTCGAGGCTAGAGATGCGCGAGAAGATGACACGGATACGTATATTGATACAGACATAGAAATTGAGTTACGAATCCAAGCAAAGCAAACGGCACGAATACGACGACCCAAGCTGATAACAGAAATCGATAGAACACATCAGAACGAGATCGACGAAGAAAATTGGTATAAGTGAACACATATAACTATATATATAAAGTCATATTTTAAATTCAACACATTTTTATATTATATATATAAAATTTCCAAAATCATTGATTGTACTAAAACACATATACACTACCGGTAGCAAAAGTACCCTAGTAACTATACGGTATCAAAGGTGACAGACGCAATTTATAAACTATATAAAACCAGAAATCAGTTGGCACAAGATAGTATAATATATATTACAAACTTGAATAAACTACATATATATAGAACATACATTCAACAAAATCAAAGTTTAACAGTTATTAAATATATAACATAAATTGAGACAACCATTTAACACAAAATTTAGTTCATCCTATAACTAACGGATCTTTTCCACTTATGTACAAGCTTACACATGGTATATAAAATTTAAACCTATTATATGTAACAAAAATAACTTGCTTGTATAGAACATACGTACCTAAAAGATGTTGTACAGCGACTTACATACATAGAATGAACAAATATCATCTTAAGATAACATATAACATATACTTACTTAAAATAGTTTTTTTTTCCTTCACACTGACCATATATTATATAACAACAGCTAAACTATATATGATTGCATAAGACTCACGTGAAACCCAAACATTTCAAATATCAGCAAAATCATAATATAGAACCGTATGAACTTATGACTTTAGAAACTTAGTAATAGCATACTTTATTAATAGACAACATACTTTTGTGCCTTCCAACATATGTAATCCCTGTAACCAAAATTTATATACTTTATATATGTAACCAGATCTACAATTTGTATATTATATAAATTAAAACGTATCACTTTTATATAAAGTCATCATATAAATAAAATATCAATAAACGCTTTAAACTATAATAATACAGTAAACACAGATCTTTATTCATACATATGAATGCTAACATAACACCCCTAACTTAAACAACTTTACAAATATATACATCATATTATACACAATACGTAACAGGCTTCAAGCTAGGGAAGATAGGAACATGGTTTCTAAGAAAAGATCGAATAAAAAAAATATAAACTTACATATAAAAGAAACCAGAGGAAGGGTTTTGCCGAGCATGCATGCGACCATGAGCGCGGCTTCGGAAAGGCTTGCGGGGCGGAGAGAATTGGATCAGAGAAAGGGTTGAAGGTAGGTCTTAGGTTGCAGGCGGCTGATGTGGAGTGACGGCCTTCGATGATGTGGCGAGCGGTGATGGTGTGAAGGTCGTGACCGAGCTCAGAATGATGGGAGGAAACTTTGGTGGAAAGCTAGGTGGAGGGCAGTACGGTGGCGGGTTGGGTTATGGCTCTAGGCTGCTGCGGAGAGGATAGGTTGGAGGTGGACACGGTGAATAGGCTCGGAGGCGGCTTGGTTGTTTGCTCGGGTGGAAGAGAACGAGGGGGTGTACGGTCGGTGTCTGGGGGTGGTGGGAATGTCGAAGTAGTGGAAACGTGGCAGCGCTTGACTGTTGGAAGGCTCGGAGGAAGGGCGGTGGGTTAGACTAGCAAGGTGGACGTCGGTTTGCATATGCAGGTGTTGCGCGGTGTTTAAATGGTGAAAGGAGAGTAAAGGCTTTAATGCCAAAATATGGAAGCTTCAGGTAGTAAGCTTATTATGTGAATATACAAATCTGGATGGCTGATTGTAGTTTGCAGGTTCAAAAAAAAAATGAGAAGAAAGATGAGAAATGAGCAGAAGAGAAGGAACGTGAAAAGCAATCTGAGGCAAATATAATTTCCTCTGGGAGATGAAAGTTCAGAGCTAACATTTCAATGAATATATGAATTGGAAACAACAGTCACACTTTAATTTCCTAAAAGTAATAAAAAGCAATGAAGGCTTGTTTCTAATCGGTAGAAAATGAAAGGTCAGAAACAAAAATAAAACGGACCATCGATATAATTATTGGAACACGAAAAAAAATATAGTCTAGCACACGAACATATGAGATATTAATGCGACAGCAGTCGGGTGAAAACCAAAAATCTTCAAGAACCAAAAGGTACTAAATCAATAACGATACGGTTAACATTTAAGTGGTTTCATGGCGTACGAGATTCTGAAACACGGAATTGAATATACTACGGACATTAGCACGATGAGACAATCAAAACGGTATAAGGATATCAGTGGTACTATTGAATTATAAAAATTCGAATTTTATACTAGCGGAAAATGCGTAAAAATCGCAGAAAATTAAGGTCGACGGAGCCAAAGATGTCCGAATTTGGAAAAATGACAAACTGACAACTTGCTCAAAAGATGATTTAGAATTTTTTTATGTAAAAATATTTTGTTTTTGAAAACGTTTTATTTTCATCACTTTTTAACTGATTAAATTGAAGTAAATTTACGCGCGAAATAAACTTTCATATTTTCGGACGAAAATTTACCGGTTGCAATGTTTAACTGGACGCATTCCAAATATTAAATTTATATTTTAAAATTTTATCGTTTAAATTCCCTCAAAAATTTCTATTAATAATGTTATTAAAACCAGTTAGATTTACGGGTCGTTACATAAAATTTCTTTATAAAATAATTTCTGCGACTTCACAATTTTTATTCATTTAAAATTTTAGGTCTAAACCCCATAAATTTAGATTCACTTTTAGTTTCAATAAAACACTTCGATTTCAATATATTTCAAACTTTGAGTAATTAACGATTTCAACACTAAGGTTGGAAATTTCTATTCAACAATTTATTGTCCTATTATTTAATTTGAAATATTTACATAATGAATCCAAAATCAATAAAAATAAACTCAAATTACTAACAACTAAATATTTCTTTCAATTTATTTATACTAGAAATATTCATTTAATTTATCTTGAATAAAAATCCAGCTATAAATATCATACCTTTAAATTTCCAAATTTAAATAAGTTTACATCAACTTATGGAGTTTAATTTTTAAATAAGCTCACTTCCAAATAAATTTCCAATTTATCTTCCAATCTTAATTGATTTGGATCATTTAAAACTCTATATATATACAAATTTTAAACCTGTACTTAAACAAAAACATAAATTATTAAACTTCATTTTTTTCAACTTATTCATTTTTATTTTACAGATTTATACATAGCTTAAATTCAAACATTTACTATATATGTATATATAAAATAATATTTATATAATATCAAATTTTTATATTTATTAAACCGTATCCTATCCAAACCATAGAAATTATTTTCAAAATAATTATATATAGACCGACGGTGTCTGTATAGAATTTTCTATGTTATGGTCAAGTGATACGGATATTTATCATTTCAATCCACAATTTAAAAATAAAAATTTGCGGTTGTATATCATTTAAAAGCGCAATCCCGAATGAAATGAAATGCATGATAACTTGCAGATTTTATAATATAGAACACATCATCCATTCACCAAACATCAATCATCAACCATTTATTACAATCATCATCCAATTTGAACAAAACATCAATATATAGCATAAAAAAATATAACAGGTATCAACGAACAGTTTATATTCAATAATAAGTTAATAACTGTAAAATTGGAAGTTTAAATGCAAAAATAAATAAATTTAACCGTCAATTTATATGCAATAATAAAATTAAATAACAATTTAATTTAAATAAATGCAATCTAACTGAGATGATGAATAAAATATGCCAAACAGTCATAAATGAATTTCTACTCATATCATAAATCAATTTAACAAACATAAGAAATTTTAGAAATTGTGAGTGAGTTAAAACACTCACCTTTTGCATTTAAATTGAATTTAAATTCATTTTAAACCTAAAAATTTGACCGTCTCAGAATTCGTCTAATCCTGCGTCTTCAAGCCTGGAATTTCAATACGATCCTATCAAAAGAAACCGCGCGTCAATCGGATATCGTATGCACAAGTTATTGCGATTATTGCGCTTCAAATTCAATATTAAAAACAACAAAAAAAAGAACACTTACACCACATACTTGCCACGTCACACAGGAGATGTCCTCCTTCCAGAACCCTACTACACGCACGCGAACCACATGCCGCCGCTCCTTCTTACGTTAGCACCGTTGCCTACGGCCACTTCAACGCCCAACGACCTCTGGATCTCCCCCTCCGACATTACACGCTTGAAAACGCACTCGACCCAGGCCACAAGAACAAAGCAGCGACACCTATCGGCAAAACATCTCCAGCCGCCGCCTTATAACCTTAAACCCTAATCGAATTATGCGCAAAATCCAACCATCGATTCGCGAAATAAACTGCATTGATGAAGTCCCCTCGGTCCACTCCTCAAAACCCAGAAATGGTTCGCCGATCCGACGACTTTGATTTCGACGATGATGAACGACCGAAACTTCTCTGATTTTTATCGATCAAATGACAAACTGAATCGAAAAACGAACACCACCAGTGAATTACTTTAGTCGAGAGCTTCAACGTATATTTTTTCTGAATTTTTCTGAGGAATTTGAATTTTTGACTTTGATTTTGGATTGTAATTGGATTTAGGGTTTGCATCCATTGAAGAAGAAGAGAAGCTGAACAAATTTTATGCGCAGATAAATGAGAATAGGCGGAGGCTAGGGTTTAGCAGGGTATTTATAGGCAAATTGAAAAATAGATGGATTGGCTTGATAGATATACGTGCTACCGCTAACGTGGCCCAAAAAGCCCGTTCTGACTCCGGAACGAAATTGGGTAAATCCATATATCAAAATAGGTATTTTGAAATATTCTGAACGCAATGAAAAAGGTTTCACGTCCAAATTCCATCGTATGAAGAAGTCATGCTAGATTCAAATTTTCCAAAATGATTTTAATTGATTTCAGTTGCATAAATTTCAAGGCGTTTCGAGTCCGTACGATCAAACGACACGTCTGATCGCTACAAAACTCGAAACACTATTATAATTCACCGTTACGGATCCAATGAAACTAGTTTCGTCGAAGTCCGAGTCAGTTGCCAAAATGGCTATTTTTCTATTTATTAAAAAATTTAATAATTAAATAAATAAAATCCAATTATTAGTTCCAATTCTAAAATTGATAAATTTTATTACCTTTATATTTCCCAAACATTTACAATGCTTTAAACAAATTTATATGTCGCTTATATGTTGATTCAATCATAAATTTTAGCGTTAAATTCCAATTTCGTTAAATTTAGAAATTATAAATTAAAATTTTAATAATTCCTTTGAATTAAATTTTCATTCATATTATTCAGATTCATTATTACAAACAGATGAAATAAATATTGGAATCAAAATCGATTATTTTAACATTCTCAATTTTCATCTAAATCGTCATTTATGTAATGTTTAAATATTATATACCACTTAATTTCAATAAATCCACTTATTAGATTTAAAATTATAGATAAATTAATAATCTTGGTTTTCACTTCTTAAATCAACCAGTCCTCATATTATAAATAAAACAAACATTTATTACATCTTATAGAATTAACCATATTTTATCCTTCCGCTGTGAGATTCTGTTTTGTATTTTTTCTTCTCTGTTTTTCTTATTTACCCCATAACAATCCACCATTTGTATGGTTTAAGTCTGACATGTTTCGTTTATCGTCGATCTAAAGCGTGCAAAAAGGCTGGATGTTACAATGGTGTTGCTCGGCGGTTGATGGGTGCACAAAACGACTTTACACGGTGGTTGATTACCCTGTGAAATGACTTTGGTATTAGTAAGCACACATATTTCATTATATTTTTTTATGGCATTAGGAAGAGGGAAACCAGATGCCCTTAGTAGTACATGTATTTTAAATGATTTCAAAGTAAAACGATGGACAACAAAGACATATACAATAGGTGAATATGTCCAATGCGGTGCAAATCCCAACACCTATAATCGTAACCATGTATACTATTTATATGTTGCACTTGCACTATACACATACGAGTGTTTTTGATATGCTTATTATAATATATTTAATTTTAAACTAAATTCAATCTCTCTCTTCAACAAATTAAATAAGACAAGACTTTATTTAAAAAAAATTAGATCTAAAATCAATTAGAATTTAGAGGCGTAACAAATATCCAAATGGATATTATTTTTAAATTTGTCTATTTAAACCGCTTCTGCCTGGCCTAATTTCTCTATTGATATAAGAGCCATTATTGTCTATGTGGTCTAAATTAGAAATATTAGGGCTAACCTATTAAAGCCTACCCATTTAATGCAGTTTCTAGAAAGATAATGTATAAGATTAGGTTTGGATAATCAAGTACTCTGTCGTACTTAGCTAGGCACGGCCCAAAAGATGATGCAAGTCAAGATTACCCTTAATATAAACGCTTGGATTGATTTTGGGCCTTATGCTTATTTTCAAAATCTGTTTTAAAATTTTAATTAATTTTTTAATTTAACAAGTTTTATTTAACATATAATGAAATTTTATAAATATAATAAAATATTTTCGACATTATTTTTTGAAAATTAATAATTATTTGAAATTTTATTTTAATTATTTAATTAGTTGGATTAACTAAATTAAAACATATATATTGATATATGTGTATTTATCTTAAAAACTTTAAGATAATTAATACTAAAATTTTCAAAAATAATAATTTTTTTAATAATTTTACAGTTAACTAAAGTAATTAAACGTGAATTAATAAATAATACATATGTACAATGATATATGTATATAATTATGCTGTAGTCGGTATTAATTTTAAAATGTTTAAAATATATAAAAAAATTAATTAAAGTGTCAATTAGATAATTTACTAAATATGTTTTAGTTAACAAGATAAATATATATTTATATATTAAGAAAGTTAATAAAATTATAAATAAATCAAAACTTAGATAACTATGTACATATAAGCCTAAGTGGAACTCAAATAAACCTAAAATAGATTTTTGGAATAGATATATTCATAAATTATGTATACCGTGATTTCAGATGTGTCTGACACTTAAATTAATAGGGTGCTTTTATTATAAACTCATTATTCCTTAAATTGATGTTACTCATATATGTATGTTAAAGATTATGACTTTTCAATACATAAGTTATCCTCTACTATATATATGTATGTGTGTGTGTGTGTATATATATATTTGTGTGTGTGTATATCACTCGCACATTGTTTACTTGTTTAGCAAACTCAAGTGTAGCATATTTTGGTATTATGACAAACACATTGCTAAATGAGATAATGCATGTATGTATTGAGGAAACTCATGGTACATGCATTATACTTGGGTCAACGCGAAACGGTGGGTATGAGTGAACAGTCTCTTTTGACTTGTTAAGAATTTCAAGGTCGAGATTGAGATTAGGATAATGACCAAGGGTTAGGAGTTATGTATGAAACAACCGACAAAATATTATCCATCCCTCGTGGGCCTATGATTCGTTGAGCAAGCTCAAAGTTGGAATCCCAAGATAAGCGAAATTCCTAATGTCCATTAGCGAAATCAAAATGTTTCAATATTTTTTTAGGATATTGAGACATAAAAATTTAGTGGGATCCTTACTAAAAAAATAAAACGGTAACACTTAATCATTCTAATATTGTAGGAACATATGCAATATAAACTTAAAATAATCCACATCGATAAATTTATGCAGCTAATAAAAATTGATCAAGTGTTTATCGGTTAAGATATACAAATGAAATAAACTAATACAGAAGTAGAAATATGAGGTATACTTACCATAACTTATTTGGCACGTTTTCATTTCAAGACATATGCAAGAGACAAATGATTCAACTACAAAACAAATTCGTACCTTGGTCACTTAAATCTTTTCTTTTTCAAGGTTATGTATTATCATCCATAATTTTTGAATTCTGGAGCAATGAAAGAATATGGATATTGGTCCATATTTGATTACCTATAAATGTTATATGGTGAACAGTCGTAATTCATAATGTATGAAAACTCGAGGAAAATTAGATCTTTCGAAATAAGACAGTAAACCATAATGCATGATTGTGTATTCAATGCGATTGATATAATAAGGATCTTATTGTGTTAGAAGAGGCACTAGACCAAGACATACCTAGGAATTCGATTATTGAAAATGTAAGCTTTATTAGTTTACGTAAAGTGCGACTTATTTGATATCCTTAAATGTTAAGGATGAAAAAATGTATTTTGTAATGAGTTCGTTATGGTCTTGTAGCAATGGTTTCATTTTGAATGGTTAAACCATTTAGAAAAGAAATTGAATGCACGAGAGTGGATGTAACTTAGGCATAGTTGGGATGAAGAGAGTGAACAATCGCCTCTGCTTCATGGAGAGACGTTGAAAACGAGAATTGTATAGAATACTAAAATATACTCAATATAAAATGAAAAATGTTATTTCTATTCTAAACATATTTCTATGAAAATTATTTTCTACGGGAGCTATTTCTTCGAGTTTAAGATATTTGATCTGAAATTCTTGATTGTTAACTAGTTGCAGTGTATGAAATAAAAATCCATAATAAATGGTTGAATGGAGCTTCGTATTTCATACGCTACTATAGTAATGATGGAGAAAGTGGGAGCATGTCATGTAGCACTTCTTAGTGGATGCATCAAGTTATGAAAAATTATTTCTGTTAATATACCAAATATTATTTATCAAATAATAACTATTTTTAGAATGACCGAAAATAGATATAGTTTTATTTTAACATGAATTATGAATACTCATTTTAAAATAAATCTATAATAATGGTATTTATAACAAAAATGATACATTAGAAAATACAAAATTATATATGTTACAATTATTTTAGAATAATGGACTAAACAATAGTATTGAGAAATAATTCTATAATTGTATGATTATGAATCATATAGCACTGGTGAATAGCATCTCAAACGATTAAGGGATTAGCACATATTCAATGGAAGCGACATAAGAACTCTTCTGATTGGTACATATACATCTATGCAATCAAAAGTCTAATAACGCCAAAACAATCCACTTACTTTGTTAAGTTCATAGATGAATTATCATAATGATGAACGTGAATATTTGATACATGAGTTATGTACATTCATTAAATATAAATCGATAGTTAAAAACATAAAATGCAAAATGAATATTCAACTAGATTTTAATAGGTGAGTGTGTTGTAAAGGAGTTCAAAATATATTTAAAATGAGTAAGATCTAAGCTCAAAAATTGCTTCTCATACGATAAATACGATGTATCAATAATTAAGAAGTAATTGGACTTTGTTGGACAAAGTACGATTGATAATGATGAGGTTGAGTTAACTTCTTTCAGTAGTGATGTGCAGTTAAGAGGAAGTACATCCGGTTAAAACTAATTTCATTTAAAACAAGTCTGCAAACCATACAAGATAAGAGAATGCAATAACTCTTATATATCCTAGGTCAAGGAGTTGACAGTTTGTGTGAATCGAGAGACTACACGTGATACTTTTCGTGAGGGATCTTGTGTTGACCACTCTAAATAAGTTTGGGACCAATCAATATTGATTGACCAAGTTACGTTATGACGATAAGTTTCATAAACTTAAAAAACAAATTGGTTTTACACATATATTGATAATTCATAAAAAAATTATGAATACCTATTTGTTGTACCGAGAAACAATTTTCATTTCAAGAAACACTAAATTCAAGATGAAGGAATCCCTTTTGGAAATTATTGGTATAAAAATGGATTTGGATACGATCCAAAGATAAAACTGATTAAAAAGGATGAAATAGAATTTATCGAGCCTAAATAGACACAACTAATTAAAATGTCTAATAAGAACTCTCAAATATTAAAGAGAAACTATGATTTTCTTATCAATGTTGAGAAAAGAATTTCCTACACTGTCAATGAGCCATTAAGATTATTGACTCTATGGAATGATGTGAAAATCCAAAATGGATTCCAAGTGCATTATCAAAATATGATAGTTGTACCCAAAAGGATATAATCCATCATCTACAAAAGTGTCTCTAGGACCAAGGCCAATGCAGTTTAAATATGGTAAGCTGCAATGATAAAATAACAATATGAATTTGAATTGCTGAAATTAACATAAGAAATTTGTCATTCAATGCACTTGATTTAATTTAGATTTTACTCGCAAAAATATTGCTTGATATAATTTTGAGTTTGGGTTTTTGTGTGTGTGTGTATTTGTTCAATCATAAATTCTAAATAATGATTTTGAATATGTTGGTTGCGCTTATTAACCAAAGTGCCTTAAAGTTATTGGAAGCGATTTTGAGTTTGTGGGTTACGAGTTAGGATCCAAGAAATGATATGAAAGTATCATTCAACAAGCACTAGGATTGAGCTAATATTTTAATAGAAAAATCAAGCAGATTGTATTTTAGTCAAAATGAAGAGGAATTATATGTCTATAAGCAAGCGCTATAAAGGTACAGAAATATTTAAAAACTATAAGAAAACAATAAACATATAATTATTAACGATGTACTCCTGTTAACATTATTTTAGTTTGGTTGTTAAATTCTCGATATTGGATTTTAAATTGACATCTTTTATATTTAGTATAAAGGATGCTTGGATTAACCCAAAACATTATGCATAGACGCCATATTAAAATGTTTAGTATAAGGCATGTAAGATGGATTTCTTATGCATTGGAAAAAAAAATTGTTGTACATGTTGTATTATCTACAATATCACATGTCACTTGTGTATTTTATACATAGGGCAAGTATCAAACCCAAAATAAGATAATGACAGTTTGGTGCGTTTTCGATTATTTCATAAATATTAGAGAACATTTTATAAAAACGTGTATGGAATCTAACATCATAAGTGATATCGAGTGTAATCTATCTAATCTATAGTCAAGAACTTTAAGTTGGAATAATTCCAAACAATAAGTAGTGGCTAATTTAACCATAAAATAAGTATACCGCGTTGAATTGCATTGCAATAAAACTAGTATGTATAAATGCACAAATTAGTAACTAAGCTAAAAGTGATTCCAATGTAGAGAATTACATGACATTCTATGATCACAATGCTGCAATACAGTTTGTAAAAGAACCTAAAGCTTACTAAAAGTCGAAAAAATATTCTAAAAAGTTCCATATGATAAAGTCGGTTTAGCGACATCGAAAAGAGTTAATTGACGAAGCAGATAATTAAAAAAAATAGCATATTTATTCACTAAGGAACTGACGTGATTAGTTCTGAGAAATCCGATCGAATGAGTTGGAATAAGATTCCATAATTGACCCTAAATGCAAGTGGATGATTGATAGAGTTAGGATTATCCCTAGGGGAAATTATGCAATATGTTACGTATATCTAACTCGAGAACCAACCTTGTTCATAATAAAGGTGTTTGATTTCTGTGATATACTTTGTTATATTGTGATATAATTAATTAAATAATTAATTTAAAGTATATTAAATAGAAATTCCTTAAATTATATGTAATGTGATGGTGATTATAATGTGTTATAATCACAAAAAATTCATTACTTTCAAAACATATTATTTTAGATAGTCGAGATGTTTTGAGAAAGGATGTTGATTCATCCATTGAAAATACTGTATGTAACACTCCCCCAATTTTAGATAGCGTATTACTCATGGCTACTAGGGAAAACAAGAGGTTATGTATCGGTAGTTATTGTATAAATATGGAATGACTCAATTGAGATTTTCCTATTGGTTAATTATAACTGAGGTCAAGTAAGAGATCTCAAAGTAACGATGTTACACAATTCCCTTGACTAGAGAAAACGTGGAACTTCAATGTGGATACTACACTTTGATTATAGTTAAATCATTGCATTGGGATCCATCTAGCGACCATAATTGGGTCTAAGCTAAAGCATTGAAAGTGAAACACTATTAGTAGAGAATTCGTCTCCTCCATTGCAAGTGTTTAGTATTACGGTCAGTTGTAGTCAACTAGAAGTCAAAGTCTTTGTCCAAAGTAGTACAGTTAATAATAATTGTTATTATTGAACTGTTAAATGGGTTTTTAACCAAGCAGAATTAAACTGGAAGTTAGAGCATCAAAGCAAAGATGAAACACTAGAGAACATGGAAACAGACTTAGAAGAGTTAAAAAAGGAAACTCAGACAATCACAAGTCCATTTGAGCAAAGGAAACCTCTTGGTATAGAGAGTTCCTCTCGGTATCAAGAGCTTTCCTTGCGCTTTGGATCCCATTATCCTCTTGTTTTACGAGTACTACTTCAAATAGTTGTCATCGGCTACTTTTCTTGAAGACTAGTTGAGCAATTTCAAATATGGATGAGAAAAAAGCAAACAAAGAAGGATAATACAAGTGTTATCAAAAGAATCGTCGAGATCGACTCAACCTCTATGTAAAAGAGTTTGGAATACAAATCGAAGATATAAGAGTAAAGCAAGTAAGACAAAGGAGTTTGAACCAAACTAAAAATCTCATCACTAAGAAGAACCTCTTAGTATCGAGAAGTCTTTCTTAGAGAATGGGTCGGCATATTCTTTCCTCCAACCGTGGGTTAGCATCTGGACCTTGTTCAACACGACCTTGAGGGTCAATATAGCAATTTATTTACAAAAATCAGCCTTATAGAAACCAAAAAGTTTCATGGACTCTACTTCTTCTTCATCTCCTACCTGTCCCTCAAAATAGCCACATATGGAGACACTTTTGGAAGTTCTAGGCTTAAGAACATATCAACCGTTTGTACTAGTGTCCCTAATCTCTCTCAAAATCTCTATCAAATCAATAATCAATAAAAAAATATAAAGTGGATGTAGGCCGTAGATTGTCGAACCACTATAAAAATCTTGTGTCTCTCTACCTTTTTATGAAAATTTTCATTTTTCTACCATTTCCGCTAGATCTAATCCTACAATGGGTCATATTTTGGTATTATGCCACTTTTGACATCAACATTTTGGTGCTTTCATTGAGAGATCCAACTCAGGATTAGATCTAGCTTGCTTGAAGAGATCCAATGGTCAGAATTTTAACTTGAAGAGATCCAATGAACAGAAATTTTACTTGAAGAATTTGGTAACTTGCAATTTGAAGTCAATAGTGCCAAGAAGATCCAATAAATCCACAGGAGTGGTCGATGGTGGTGATGAAGAAAATGCTTACCAATTTAAAGTAAGTAATCAATAAGCGACACCAGTATAATCTGTTCAACAAGAAATGGTTGCCAAAAATGAGCTGGGTAAGATGTTGTAGGAAATGAACAAGAATATGGTGGATAGTTAGAAAGTCTTGATGAAAAGATGGAAGTTCTGCTAATCGAGCAACCATAAAGGACTCAACTAAGTAGAAGATAAACATTTCCCCTAGAATTAAAAAAGAGAATTCATCCATTTCTAGTCATAACAACCAAAAGAAAAAGAGAAAAAACAGAAGGAAGAAGTTGCTGGAATTATAAAAAGAGCTGTAGCCAGAAGCAGAAGTGCTCCCTCCACAAGAAAACCACTCGGTATTGATAGGATTTCTCTCGGTACCCAGAGGAATTCTCTCGATACCGAGAGGAATCAAGGAGAGAATGGGGGAGAGGGTGCTGATGCAATAGAAGTTTCTATTCGAAAGAGGACTACCGTTGGACAATCATGATCTTGAGTTGGATGTTGAGGCAAACTAAGATAGAGTTTAGACAGCCATAGCTGAACCAACTATACGCCAACGGAATGCCGTAGGAGTGGTTCTCCCAGAGACTTGATAACCTAGACGTTAGCAACTAAGTCGAGATTTTTTATTGCACTCGATGCAGCCCCTGATGGTCATCCTACAGAATACCATGCTAGTGAGGAATACATAGCTAACATGGTTAAGTGGTTGGTTGGGGAATGAAAAGGTTAGAAGATTAAGGATTGGGGTTCCGCATTAAGCAGAACTCCTTTCACAAAGAACATTCTGAGAGAAAAGTATCATAGGAAGTTTATGATGCCGACTATGCTATCGTACAATCGAACTACCAATCCTATACAACATCTACTCAAATACGAATGGCATATGGATGATGCTAGAGAAACCTATGATTTTCGATACAGATGTTTTCCCATATTTTTGGAAGGAGTTGTATCAATGAGATTCAATAGGCTCACGCCGAGTCCCATATCGACTTTCGATGCGTTAGCTAGGAAATTTATGAATCAGCTTCGATTACATATTGCATGACCCAAGGACGTGATGTCCTTGTTGTGCTTATGTCATGGGCTTATATAGTCGCTGAAGATTTCTTGAACTGGTTTAACATTGCTGTTACCGAAGTAAGTAATCCGAAGGAGGATTTAGTATTCATGGCATTGGTCTGGAGCATTCACCTAGACATAGATATTAGTAGAGGGCTGAAGAAAAAGCAACCTATAACCATAAAGGAGTTCCATTGTAAAGCCAATTAATTTCTACACTTGGAAGATGCAAGTTTAGCTTCAAGGAATGTCGATGAGGTACGATAGAACGTAATTATCTAGGAAAATGTGGCGGTAAGCAATTTGGGGATAACACTGGTATTATGGAAAATAATGTTGGAAATATTGGAAACAAAAAGAAAAGGAATCAAGGCCCCAGTGGCAGAAGTAACTATAACAAGAAATGTCCGAGAAATTTGAAATCGAAAGAGTACACTCCTCTTAACAACACATTAGGAAACATATACCTAACTACTCAAGAAACAGAATGATATAAGAAACCGCCAAGGGGAGAGGCAACCGAGCAAGAAAGGTGCTCTAGAAAGTTCTTTCATTTCCATGAAACTCAAGGACACAATACAAATGAGTGAAAATTTTAAGGGATCACATCGAAGAACTGATAAGGAAGAATGAGCTCCAGTAGTATGTCAAAGAACTTCATGATGATGCTCAAGTCCTAAGACTCCTGGGGTCGCCTACCCTAAGGAATCAATCCAGCTCAAGTAGGGAGGGACCTAGGTGAAACGATGGAAAGTTATTCATTAATACCAAAACCAGAGGACCCCATCCAAATGAGAAAAGCTAGAGGGAAATGGAATAGTATGCGAGCTCGTTGAAGCACATTTTGCTGGTAGGCTGCTTTGTTGTAAAAGACGGAGCTCTAGTGAAGAAGCAAAGAATGATAACTGATGATACCGTAGTCAGAAATCGAGATGCTAATGGACTCGAAGTGCCAACTTTCAACTCTATGGTTGTAACGGGTGGAATTGGACAAGCAACTGGTATGTCGAGCCTTGGTAGACATTGGGAGTTTAGTGAATATACTATTTAAGGAAACAACTGACCAAATGAAGGTCAACATGAAGGAGGTGACAACTTGTAAAACAAAGATTCAAGGATTTATGATCAAAGCAAAATAGAAATTTGAAACAATTGATTTACCTGTGGAATTAGGTGAAGAAAATCTTAGGACAGTCCAAATTCAAAAGTTCACTATCATAGATAAGTACTCGACATACAACACCTTCTTGAGCTAATGAACTCTATATGATTTTAGAATAGAACCAGCTTCTTGGTGTTTAATAATTTAATTCTCTATGGAAAATGGGGTTGGAGTGGTGAAAGGTGACCACAACACTGGAAGATAATGCTACGTCAAAAACCTCATAGAAGCGAAGTGGCATAAGAAAGGAAAGAATGCTGTGAGAACTATTCGCATTCAATACTTACAAGCATAACAATCAAAGCCTGGACCTTGATTCGGGAACCACAACCCATTTAATAAGGCCATGGATCCTAGAAAGCAATCAAGGGAAGGATGATCAGCATTGGTTAAGATGATGGTGAATATTGTAATCGACATGCATGTTCCTACTCGAGCCCTAAAGATTGGATCTCATATTAGTGCCAATTTAAGAAAGGAACCGGTCAACCTCCTCCAAGGAAATTTGGATGTATTTGCTTAGACACATTTAGGATACCACTGAAGACAGCGTGTTATGCACTAAACATGTGTCCAAAGTTCATACCAATAAAAAATATAAAAGGCATAGTCTGGGTCCAAAGCGATCTTCTATGCTAAAGGAAGAAGTAAATAAGATGTTGGCGAACGACTTTATCCTCGATGCTATATACTTCGATTGGATATCCAATCTCATATTGGTCAAGAAGTCAAATGGGAAATGGCAAACGTGTACCATTTACTTAGATTTGAATAAGCATGCCTGAAGGACAACAATCCTTTGCCCGTGATTGATCAACTAGTGGACGGAACTACAAGACATAAGTTAATCTCCTTTATAGACACTTATTCGGGCTATATCCAAATTCCAATGCATATACCGGATTAGAAGAATTCCAATTTTATAATGAATTGGGGATTATATTGCTACCAAGTAATGTTGTCCAGTTTAAAGAATGCTGGGGGTCATATATCGAAGATTTGTAAATTCTATATTCAAGGATCAAATTAGGTGGACAATTGAAGTGTACTAGACGACATGCTTCTTAAATCATAAGTGTTAGGGAACCATTTGGATGAAATTTTAGGAATGTTCGAAGTCTTACGATTTATTTAATAGTGTCTGCTCACTCACTAAGAGCGGGTTGATACCGAGGATGCTAGGACTCAAAGACTGGTTTATTACATAAGTAACTAATTTACTAAAGCTAGAAAGAATTACCTAGAGTAGGAAAAACTAGCATATTGTTTGCTAATCACGTCAAGGAAGTTACAACCATATTTTCAAGCTCATTCGATCAAGTTACTTCATCCTTTGAAACAGGTATTATACCGACTCGAGACATCAGGAATGTAACGACCCACTTTTTTGAACAGTCTAAGCTGACAATAAACTTCATATGTCAACTCAAAATGAACAAAAAGGCAGATTGTTAGGGGTGAAGAAAAACAATAGATAGAAGAAAACAGAAACAACAACACAGAATCTCATAATCGCAACGGAACAAAATATAATATATGATAACATGTCTTTATACAACAGAATCTGTAGTTGTTAATATACATACAATCATCAAAGTACAACAATCAATATGGATATTATTTTAACTTGTCCTCACTAGTGCCGACTACATAGCCTGACACACACAGCGGAATATAATCAAGTACATGATATACGTCCGAAATCCTCGAGCTCGTCTCCTGAGCTCAATATCATCATAACTTGAATTAGTAATACTAGGTCTAGGCCGAGCATTATAATAAAATAACAACCGAGTCAGTCTGGAAAAACAGCGTGAGAAAACACACTCAGGTTGAATTATTACTGTAATCAGAATCCTTTGGAAACGAAGGTATCTCGTAAGACCACGTCGCACATAAATACGATGAGTTTTTACCTTACGATAACCAAAATATTTTATATCAAAATCATCTGATATTATAGTGTCTACAGAAAGTAACTTAGCAAATAGCTGAAATGCTTGCATCTCACGTTTTAGCATAGTTGGGCATAATCAATACCGTTCTGGCTCATAGGGGATATTGGATTCCATACAATGACTGGGCTATTGGGGTACCGTCCATCACGTTACACCTTTATAAAAATGTACCGAGATCGTACCTAACGATCGCTGCCAACATAGGACCGGCCTACCCTTACTGGATAGTATCGAATATGTTATCACCTCGGTTGTTCCCACCCTAATCGAGTGCTCTCTTTTTCATACATAACCATATCCATAATTTAAAATATGTGTATCCGAGGATATTTACAAAAGTAATAACATACCCTACTTAGGTGTGACCCACTTATCCCTATTGCATCTCCCCTGTTTTAGTCATTCCCGATTGATGAGGCTGCGTTTACCTTTAGAATACCATTCATACTTGCAATGCTAACACTGCCTTCCACGCAACAATGCATTGATAGCATTCGTCCATACAAGTTGTTCTGGATTTGAACAAACCGAATCTCCTTCAACTTCACCATCCTCGTTATCTTAGAGATATCACAATTCGTAACGCACAAACCGGATCGAAGTGGTTTTAGATAAATAAATCCAATCCCGGTCTCTTCGAAACGATCATCGAATTTGGCCAAATGTTGATAGTCGGTTATTTAACTATCAAACAACATCCATATGCAGTCACCAGGCCTATTTTATAAATCTTTCAAATTATTATTTCAAAATATCTTTACGAAGATATATATTCAAATCTCTTCCAGTATTTCAATATTTGAAACAAGTTCAAATTTTTGTATTCATAACAGGATATTTCAATCCATTTCAACACTTAGAAATAATACTTTTATCAATACCATTTATAATTCAATACTTTGAAAATATTTCTGTAATAATAATCTCGTAGTTAAAATATTTCAAATCCTTTCAGTTCAATGCTTAGGAACTATTTATAAGTATATTTTCCCAAAATCCTTTTATTTCTAATACATAGGAAATATCTCATTATTTCATATTTCTCAAAACTTTTTCAATTTATTGTAAATTCCTTAACTCAACGGATTCCATAAGTTTCATGAATTCATAAATTAATTTCCTTTAAAATTTCCAAATTGATTTTCCTCGTCTATAATTCCAATTACCTATTTCTAACTTCTTTTATGAATTTTAATTCATTTTCGAAGTTTTTATAGTTAAACGCTTTGGAAATTTACTTAAATTTCTAGAATTCCATTTTAAGATTTTCTCTTATAAAGTCACATTCATTAATTAAAACCACATTTACAATCTCGAGAGAATTTATAAACAAATTCCAATCTTTTCAAATAGAGAGAATTTATAAACAAATTCCAATCTTTTCAAATCTCCCTCCATACATAAAATAAGTATTTTTTTAAAGAGCAATAATTTAGTTTTTAAACAAGTTTAAGTAACTATTTAAAATATTAAAACACTTTTAATAAAACATTAATAACTCATTTCCAACTCATTTTTAGATAAAACCAACCGATTTACAAAGCTGATTATAAAAATTAGAATTTTAGTTCAATTAATATTAGATATTTGAAAAATTCATTTCCAAAGTATTTCATTACAAAAATGCTTTTAATTACATAGTTTAATAAATAAAATTTCCTTTAAAAATAATACTTAGCTTCTTAATAAAAATATATTTTTGAAACTCCCAATAACCAATTTTAATTTATTAATCCCTCTCGATTCACAACACATTGATTTCATTTTGATTTCCTAACCATTCTCATTTTTCAAAATAGAATCCACTATTTTTTCAAAAATCTATTTTCATATCTTGATATAAATTCACACTGTGAAATTATACCCCAAATTTATCCATTGATATCATTTCCCTTATTTAAAAAATCGTTTATAAATTTATAAACTCATTTGGGTTTTACTTCTTTACAAATATAATCTCATTTATAAAATTCCATTTTATAAAAATTCATTTCTTTATAAATTCCACTTATTTTTCAAACCTATTTTAAATATCGATTTTAACTCCTTTTCCGTATATTTTTCAGAATTATCATTTTGAAATCCATTGTTAAAAATCCTCTATATAAATTATTTTAAAATCTCTATTTAAAATATTTTTACGAATAGTTAAGTACAACCCAAAATCAATTATTGTTTTATCCAAATCAATTTATTTTAAAATAATCCCAATTTTGAGGTAAATCCTTTTATATTCAAAATCTCCTTTTAATTCCTTCAGATTCAAAAATAAGATTTATGTTATTTAAAATACCAAAATTGAGGCCAGTGCTACTATAACATCTAATATTCAAATCACCACATAATCTATATTAGATTATTCACACAAATCATAAATCACTATATATGAAATTAAAATCAAAATTTTGAGGAATCCTGTAGGATCCATTCAACGTGTCTTCCCTACATCCATCGATGTTATATAATATAAAATACCAATCCCACTTTGAGGCGGGATATCACGGTAATATAGGGTCATTCGCTATTATGCGGGACGCATAGGTCTCATCCACTCTGATAGGCGGGAATAACATCCATTTACTGATATATATACTACTATATATAATATAACATCCAACTGATAATAACTTATAGTCCATCCAATCATTCAATAATTAATTTTCAACAATTAAAATTAAAACAGTAATCCAAGATGAGTGAGATTTACTCACCAGAATTCAAATTGTCACTTTCGCGTTTCGGTTGGTCTATAGTCGAACAACATTCCACTATAGCTCAAAATCCAGCTAGTTCCAAGTGCATGTAATTCAAATCCATTACAAAGAGGATAACAACACGATCCCAATGCGACGGACAACGTCTCGTTCGGACCTTGAATGAGAGCGGATCCATGTATTGAAGCAAATTCAATGTTTTCAAGACGGATTGCAAATAACCACTTATGAAAAAGAAAAGCAGATATATGAGATACAAAAGACCGACTCTAAAGATGGACGATCAAATCAAGGATGCACTTTCCATTTTTTGGGTACTTCGACATAGTGATTTGCAAGAACATCATAGAAGCGCAGGTTATTCTCAATTCTTTCAATTGCTGCTCTGACATCATTTTCGTCGCTATTCAAAAGTATCACTTGCCTACATGAGAAGAATCATTGCAATAACTCGAGCTCGATCATTGATCTCCAAAGAGATATCAGCGAACAACTATTGCAAAATATCAAATCGTTGCGACTTCGAAGCCAATGCCTTACGCCTGTGCGTCTCCCTTGAACTGCAACTTCGGGTTAAAACCCATGCTTTAGGCCAACATCACACCTCCCAAGGAGGAGCCGCCTGCCACCAAATCGCATCTGCAACCTCTTCCAGCTTCCACGATCCTGAACCTAACCATCAACCACTTTAAATCTCCCAAAATCTAAACTCTAGAATAATATCCCTCACACCTTTCGCTGGAGGTTGTCGCCTTTTCCTAAACACACCTGAATGCTACCAGAACTAAGTAGGAGATATATCTCAATAATACGAGACTAATAGATTCGGTTCCAAGATCTTTAGTGGCATATCAGATTTTAATTTGAAATTTTGAATTGAGTAAATCACTTGTGGCTTGTGTGGAATGAAAAGAAAGGAAAAAGAAACAAAGGCAGACAACATATTGGAGTGTGAAACTTAAAGTAGAAAATATGTTATGAGCACTCTGTTTAAAAAATGAAGAAAGAGGGAAAAAGAAAAAAACACGTTTTTAAAAGAAGAAGAAGAAGAAGAAGAAGAAGAATAAGGTACGAGCGTAGATAGGGTAGCTGATAGGTCTGTTGATGTGAAGAAAGTTATTTGTGGGAAGTCAAATCAATATATATTATTTAAAATTCCAAAATATCTCGCTTATAGTAATTTGAAATCCCCGAACCCATATTGAGGAGTGCCGCCTGACATTTCTAATGTTATACCCCTATTCCGAACGCAGCAATACGAAGTTCGAGCCCCAATTCGATCGTATGGAGTAGATAGCTTTTTGAACCCAATTATTATATTAATTTTTCGATATTAAACTCAATGCATTTCTATCCCGTACGACCAAACGGTAACTCCAAATGCTCCATAATTTGAAATACGATAATAATACATTATTATGGATCCAAGGGAACTGGTTTCATCAAAATCCGAGACTATGCCCCGATAGGCTATTTCCACTCGTTAATTTAAACAGATATTTGAAAAATAAGTAAAGTCTCTTTTAATTCCAATTTAAAAGTTTATTATCATCATTTTTATCAAATAGAAATTTAATAAACCTTTAAATCATTTTTATCCAGCTAAAAAATCCAAGATTCAATGTTTTAACCAATTTTCAATTGTTAAATTCAATCATTAAATTATCCAATAATTCTTTATATTAAATTCAAGTTACTAAATTGATAAAATTAAATTTTAAATATTTAAAATCAATTAAATATTTCAATTTCAAAATAATAAGTTTCTGGGTCATTACATTCCTCCCCTATTAAAAAAATTTCGTCCCCGAAATTGCCAAATTAGGAAAATGGCCCAAACCCATTTCTTTCTAAAACAAATTATTTGAAACAACTCTTCCAAATCAATTTATTGAAACTACGTTATCACTTTTAATGGTTTCCAAATTCATCCATAGATTCCAAATAATATTATTTATTCAACTATTTCAAGTTATAATCCAAAATCAAACTTCAGTTATTAAAAATTTCCTTCAAAATTTTCTAACTCCTTAAATTTTTGAAATTTTTGCCAGCATCTCCTCTGCGCAGCTTGACCCGGATAACTATAAAATGCCACTACGTGTCCAAACCAAAAAAAGAAAACAAAAACCAAGTGGCTCAATCATAAAACCATCAAATTCAAACAGTATTGTAAACATATACCTTTTAGTCGGGCAACCAAATTTTCCTATGATATCAAAGACATCAAATTTGCTCTTGCTTTTATATGCCTGCGTCTTATATAACGTTGATATCCTATCATATTATTCATAATCATTTTATTCAGCATTTTCAATTTCCAGTACTTACTTCATCAAAACCCGTACGTTGTATGTATACCATTCATATGCATTATCAAATCTAGTTGCTCGTTCGATCACACAATTTCTCTTTCAAACTAGTATCATTCACCCGACTGTCTAGTGCAGACTCAGATCTGGTTCCTTGATTTGAAATTGTTATTCTCCTTACATAGCAATATATTATGATAGAAAATTTTAGAATCAATCAAAAATCCAAATCCAAGGTTCGCCATCGAGAATCGAGTGGAAAATCCTAACTTGGATCGATATAAATTATCTCGAAATTCTATGCTCGAATCTGGATCAAATCATTATGCAAACAAAATAATATACGGGAAATTTATGTATCAGTATCAATTGATTTCTTAACTATACCAAATTCTCTTTATTCGCATTCATTTCATTTACAATCCATTATTCGCAATTATCATTCATATTTATAATTCACATTCACCTATTTACTTACTATATCCTTTTAATACCAATTTCATTTAAGAACTTCACCTTCAAATTTTCTTAAGTCAATTATAGACATTTTATACAAAAGTTCTTATGTTTATTATCACTTCACAACTTAAGTCTATATCCATTTTAAATCAATTTCAATTCCATCCGACTCAATCCATTTGTTAAATTTCAATATTTCAACCATATCCAATTACTAATTAATTCAATTAGTTTATTCCATAAATAATTCCCATAAATTATCTCATTTAGCCTGTCTTAGGCTAAACTTCCAAATTTCACTTTATTTAACTTAATTTAAGTTAAATTCCATTCCATAGTTCAATTTCAAATTTTTACTTTTCTTGAATTCGTATTCAACACTTTTAAAATATTGCTTTTAAAATATTGCTTTAACTTCCTAATTTTATAAGTTATCAACTTATTTTCTCTTTTTTCCGATTTAAATAAAAATCCCAGAGTTTAAACACCTTGTTCTTAAATTATTTCAAATCAATTTGAAATCATATATATGTATACACACACAACCCCTAGTATATCAATTCATTCGTTTGAATTTTTAAGATCAAAACCAGTTTTACCAAACAAAACCCCAATGGTAGAAAATCCTCCCTTGGAAACTTGAAAATGAACGTCGATGATGCTGCAATCATCATTGAAATTATTTTCCAGTGACCGAAGTGAGTATAGTGCTTTTATTCCCTTTAAAACCCTTTTAAAAATATTTTCAAAAATAATTTCCAATTAATATCCCTATTATTTTCCCAAAACCCTTTTGAAAACAATTTTCAAAACCAACAGGATTTAAATTTCCAAATTTCCAGCCTTTAAATCCTTTTATAAATCGTTTTTATAAACCATATTTACACAATTTACTTTTGGAATTTCATTTCATTTCAATTTATAAATTACATTTACAAATCATATTTATATGGTTCCATTTTGTTATATGAAATTATTTCTTAATTTTTAATCTTATTTTCATTATAATATCAACCACTATTTAATCATACACAATAATCAACAAATGATAATAATCAAATATTATCATTCTCTAACAATCCAATACACCATATATACAATTATAATAATTTTTGAAAAATTATTCCTTTATATGAAATATATTCCAGGTAAAATTATTTCATTTACCTAATTTCAGAACAATACTATGTCAAATTGCTTTGTCAAGTACTTAGAGATCCCTATCAATGACGTTAATTACTCATATATTGACCAGAATCCATAAGTCACTCAACAAATCAACCAACACAATATAAAACATTTCATATTCACTAACAAATACCCACTCATATCTATTAATACACTCAAACTCATTCTAGGGTGCTACTCGGTCTGACCCGAGCATTATAACATCCCAACCTGAATCTGTAATACTCGGTCTGAACCGAGCATAATGATAAAATAACACCTGAGTCAGTCTAGAAAACCAACATGAGAAAACATACTCAATTTGAACTATTACTGTTATCACAATCCTTTGAAAACAAAGGTATCTCGTAAGATCACGTCACACATAAATACGATTGGTTTTTACTTTACGATAACCAAAACATTTTATGTCAAATTCATCTGATATTATGATAGCGTCGAAAGTAAATTAGAAAATAGCTAAAATGCTTACATCTCACGTTTCAGCATAGTTGGGCACAATCAAAACCGTGCAGACTCGTAGTGATATTGGATTCCATACAATGACTGGGCTACTGGGGTACCACCCATTACGGTACACCTTTAGAATAATGTACCGAGATCCCACCCTAATCGAGCGCTCTCTTTTTCTTGCACAACCATATCCATAATTTATAATATATGTATCCATGGGTATATAGAAAAGTGATAACATACCCTAGTTGGGTGCGACCCACTTAGCCCTACTGCATCTCCCATGTTTTAGTCATTCACGACTGATGAGGCTTGAGGCTACATTTACCTTTAGAGTAGCATTCATATTTGGAATGCTAACACTGCCTTCCAAGCAACAATGCAATGATAGTATTCATCCATACTAGTTGTTCTGGGTCTGAACAAATCGAATCTCCATCAAGATCACCATAGTCTTTATCTTCGAGATATCACAATTCATAAAGTGCAAACCGGATCGAAGTGGTTTCGGATAAATAAATCCAATCCCGATCTCTTTGAAACGATCAACGAATTTGGCCAAATTTTGATAGTCGTTTATTTAACTATCAAATAACATCCATAAGCAGTCACCAAGCCTATTTTAAAAATCTTTCAAAATATTCATTTCAAAATATCTTTACGAAGACATATATTCAAATCCTTTCCAGTATTTCAATATTTGAAACAAGTTCAAATTCTTATATTCATAATAGGATATTTCAATCCATATCAACACTTAAAATAATACTTTTTTCAATACCATTTATAATTCAACACTTTGAAAATATTTCTATAATAATAATAATCTTATATTTAAAATATTTCAGATCCTTTCAGTTCAATGCTTAGAATATATTTATACATATATTTTCCCAAATTTTTTTTGTTTCCAACGCTTTGGAAATATCTCATTTTTTTCATATTTCTCAATTCTTTTTCAATTTATTGTAAATTCGTTTACTCAACGGATTTCATAAGTTTCTTGAATTCATAAATTAATTTCCTTTAAAATTTCCAAACTGATTTTTCTTGTTTATAATTCCAACTACCTATTTCTAACATCTTTTGTGAATTTTATTTCATTTTCGAAGTTTCTATAGTTAAACACTTTGGAAATTTACTTTAATTTCCATAATTCCATTTTAAGATTTTCTCTTATAAAATCACATTCATTAATTAAAACCACATTTAGAATCTTGAGAGAAATTATAAATAAATTCCAATCTTTCCAAATTTCTCTCTCTATATATATAATAAGTATTTTTTTAAAGAATAATAATTTAATTTTTAAGCAAGTTTAAGTAACTATTTAAAACATCAAAACACTTTTAACAAAACATTAATAATTCATTTCCAACTCATTCTTAAATAAAACTAATCGATTTACAAAGCTGATTATAAAAATTAGAATTTTATTTCAATTAATATTAGAAATTTGAAAAAATTCACTTCCGAAGTATTCAGTACTAACTCTCATTTAATAATATCGTTTAATAAATAAAATTTCCTTAAAAAATAAAACTTAACTTCTTAATAAAAATATATTTTTGAAAATCTCAATAACCAATTTTAGTTTATAAATCCCTCTCGATTCTCAGCACATCGATTTCATTTCGATTCCTAAACCTTTCTTGTGACGACCCACCTTTCTCAACCCCAGAAAGACGTTTCATCATTAAGAAAGAAAGGGATAGAAATAGAAAAGAATAGAAAGAAAGAACAACAACATCAGAATCTCACAGTGGAATGGAACAAAATATAATACATCACATAACTATTACATAGTTATACATACATCAGAGTCATACAATATCATATAACAGGACTGTCATATACATACATGACCATACATACATCCAAAATACAGACTAACTACACAGCGGATCTACACAAATAGATACATACGTCTGGTCTTCTTCCCAAAAATAGCTCCTCCAGAAAATCAACACTTCCAATACCTATCACTTGGCTACTCGTAAAAACTTGAGTACCCAAGAGTTTATGAAAACACAAAATATAAACTCCGGGTCAGACATGGGTCTGGTATGAGTAAACAGGTTAAAGTTGCTTAACTTTGAAAATCATTTGAAAATAAAGGTATCACGTAAGACTCCCCACAAATAAATACGGGTAAGTTTTTACCTTACGCTAACCAAAACATTTTATAGGAAATTCTGTGATATTATAATAGTGTCTAGGGTTTTCAAGTAAATAGAAAATAGCCGAAATTGTTACATCTATTAAATTCCAGCTACTAGCCACGAAAGTGGGTAATACAAATCAAAACCGTAGGGTCTCGTAGGGAAAATGGATTTCCAACAATGGCAGGGCTACTGGGGTACCGCCCATCACAGTACGGGGCCTAGATCACCGTACCGAGGATCACTCCCGACCCCCTACAACACAAGGCCGGAACCATTCCTTACTGAACAGTCCTGAATAAGATAACCCCGCAGTTGTGGCCAACAACTGCTCACACAAACGAAATAAAAATGGACATCTAGACAGGGGAAAATCTTGTCCTGCTTGGGCATGACCCACCTAACCTTGCAGCATCTCCCCTGTTTTAGCCATTCCCGGTTGATGAGGCTTGAGGCTACGATTACCTTTATTGAACATATCTTAGAATGCTCATCGTCCGCCTGACGATGTGTTGAAAGCATTCAATCCATACAAGTTCGTTCCGGGTTCGAACGAAACCGAAGGCATTATCTCGTTACACTCATTTTGGAATCACCCTCAGAGTTAATGACGATAACCCTTGCATTCTGGAACTCTATCTCGATTCACCATTTGATAAGTCACGACCTATCGTTTAATTTTGGATCGATGTGGTTTTCGGAGAATCAAAATTGATTCTTCCGATCCCGGTCTCATCGGATCCAAACGCCATTTTAAAGGCCAAGTTGTCTATTTAACTTTACAGTTCAATTAAATATCAGAATTAACATAACAGATATACCAGATTAATCATACACAGTTATCACAGATATCCATAATATATAACAACATATCACAGAAAAATCATCATCAAATATCAAAGTCAATCAAACATAATTATCAATGCATACCAAACAGTTTGGATTTACTTTACTTAATTATTTGCTTAAGAATAAATTATTTTATTCTGCTTAATTAATTACTGATTGATTATCTTATTAATGAATAATTAATTAATTATTTAATTATTTATCAACTAATCTTTAATTACTTAATTAACTTTTATTCATTAACTGATACTAAATTTCTCAGTTAATTAGTTGATTCATTGTTAATTATTAACTTACTTACTAAAGATTAATTACTTTAATTAATCCATTATTATCAATTTAATTAATTATATAACCTTTAAAAAATCTATTTAAGTCAATCACCAATAATTAACTTCAAATAATTAGCTAACGTTCTTAAATTTTAAAATGATTTAACAGATAATAAATCTTTAAATTTCAAACTTAATTTAAAGTCATCAATATAAAATTTCATGTATAAATTACTTAACCTTCAAATTACTTATTCCTAATCGACTTTTTTTTTACATTACTTACCTTGTTAATCTTTTTAAATATTAACTACTACTAATTGCTAACTTAACTTAGTTATTAACATACTTAACTAAATCATGCTATACGTTAAATAAGAAAGCTACCCGAGACAAACTCCAGTCCTACTCGAGACAGTCTCGACACTTCCCCCTACCTCTCCCGTGTCTCTCTCCCACTCTCTCTTCTTCTCCCCAGTTCTTCTTCTCTTCTCTTTTTTTTTAAGTTAAGCTAAAAAAATTTAACTGCAGTAGTATACTCATGCAAACGCACGTTCCTCTCTCGAGTCACCCCACTCTTAAACCCGAGAATCCATTCGAGTATCACTCGAATACGAAGCCACCCATTCTCACCGACACGCCCATGCCACCGTGCACGTGCACGGTGGTCCGCCTCCCCTGCGGCGACTCGCGTTCATCCCCACAAACAACAAAACACCCCTAGGCTCGAAATCTAAACCCAGATTTCGATTTCGAGATGGGTACAAAAATACGACCTGATGGCTCGAATATACGACAGCAACTCCACTGTCAAATCGATCGTGCGGCCACCACACATCACCGGAGGCGATGAAAATTCACTAGAACGTCTCTCACATCTCCCCCTAACTCCTCCAAAAATCGCACTACACTCGGTTTCATATTGGAGCCGAAATCTAATTTTTACAGAGCATTGAAAAAATATGAACATAAACCCTATTTGTGATTCAAACTCAAAACTTATGCATTTGAAAAATAATTTCATATTTTTCTAGTGTTAATATAACTTCAACCTTGCTTCATGCCAAATCCCAGAAATTAAAATTCACTCGAACTTCCAAATTTGACAAATATCCAATAAAACTTCTATGTAAAACTGCTCTGCAAATCTTTGATTATAAATCAAAATTTCTATGTTAAAAATCATAATTATGTTTATGAAAACTAAATATGCTATTGGATTTACAAATTTCAACATTTGAATTTTAAACTTTGATTCCCTTTTTACCCTGTAGTTTAAAAATACAGTGTGAATATCATACTGTTAAACTTTAAACATGTTTTGCAGGCTTTTGTTTCATATAAACAAACTCGAATTAGCTCACTACCAAGTTCAAATGGTTATATAAATAAGTTTTGTAAATTTATTTGCTTTACTTTGTACAAAACTTGAAGTATTGATCAAGAATAACTATGAAAGCTTCCAGTGCAAACAAACATACACAGAACAGTATGTTTAAACTGCATCAACACATATCATTAATAAGCAAATATACAAGCTAAAGTTGAAATTAGTTTGTTTACTCACCAATCAAAACTTTGAACAGAAATGATGTTGAAGAAAACACTTGCAGGTGAAGCTATCCTGAAACCCTTCATTGTTTCTTTTTTTCCTGTTTCTCTTTTTCTTTGTTGAATTAAATTTTGTTTGCAAAGCCAATAGATGTTTCTCAGGTTTGTGTTTTTAAGTTAAGGCTTGTATAAAATGAAACTGATAATAGAAAGGTGGATATATATAAATGCTTGAACAATACAGGTTGCAACTGGACAGTTGTACTTGTTTGTATTGCCATTTTCTTTTAATTGGTTAAGATATAAATACCTGCAGTATGAAATGATATAGGTGATTTCGGCTACATGTACTTGTTAAACAAGATGTTAGGCTAATAAATGTTTATGCTTTTAATTATGATAGCAAGTAATTAATGTTTACTGACAGTTGCAATTTTGTACAAAGGTATTTACTGATACTTACTTTGTTGTACAAGATATTTATCACTTCGGCCACATGCTTTGTAAGATAGAGGTTTTAATTTTATTACTGGTTTACATTTAGTTTTAGTGAAACCTGCTTTTTGATTTTGTTTTCATTTGTTAAGTACAACTTGTCTTGTTTCTTTGCATCATTCCACTTGCATATACAGGTTATATTTTCAAACTTTCTGATATGATTGCTTAAAAGTGATTGTTAACATATTGGTTTATTTATATTGTTAGTTATATTTTATATGAAATTTGTATACTTGTTCATATGATGTTTTTAACATTTTTATTAAGGATGTTGTGTTGTACAATTTGAATTCTAAAGATTATTGTTTGACTAAAATACTTGTATTAATACATTTCAAATTATAATTTATATTTGTATATTTATATTACTTTGATTACATTTTATAATTTATGATTGTGTTTTATACTAGTTTTGAATGTTTATACCTGTATTGTTTTGCACTTCCATATGTATGTTTAATATTTCCATGTTTGTTTATTTTAAAACTTATCATTTTAAAAAATAAAATTGTATTCATATGTATTTTATCAAATATCAAAAATATAAAGGCTTTGATTTGATTCTATTGAATAAAACCGATTTTGTTTTAAATGGTTTTGAAGTATTTAATTTTAAAATTTTCAAATCAAACTTTCTTTTACAAACATACATAACTGTTAAATATTCAAGATCTCATCAATTTAAACATTGACAAGCTTATATTTAATTTAAATTAGATTAAATATTTATTAAATATGCTGTCGAAAATTCCGGGTTGTTACAATTCTCACTTTTCAAAGTAGAATCCAATATTTTTCACGAAACATATTTTCATATCTCGATATAAATTCATACTATGAGATTATATTCCCTATTTATCCACCGATATCATTTTCCTTATTTATAAACATCATTGATAAATTTATAAACTCATTTTGGTTTACTTGTTTTCAAATATAATCTTATTTATAAAATTCCGTTTATTAAATCCATTTCTTTATAAATTCCATTTATTTTTCAAATCCATTTTAAATATTGATTTTAACTTCGTTTCCGTATTTTTTCCAGAAATATCATTTTAAAATCTATTGTTAAAAATCCTCTATATAAATTATTTTAAAATCTCTGTTTGTATATTTTTACGAATAGTTAAGTACAACCCAAAATCAATTATTTCTTTATCCAAATCAATTTCTTTTAAAACAATCCAAATTTCGATATAAATATTTTTATATTCAAAATCTCCCTTTAATTCCTTTAGATTCAAAAATAATATTTATGGTATTAAAATACCAAAATTAAGGCCAACTCTACTAAAACATCCAATAATTCAAATCACCACATAATCTGCATTAGATTATTCAAACAAATCATATATTATTCTATATGAAATTAAAATCAACATTTTAAGGAATCTAGCTCGATTCCTCCAACCTTTTTCTTTGCATCCACCGATGTTATATAATATAAAATACCAATCCCGCTTTGAGGCATGATATTGCGGTAATATAGGGTCATCCACTATTATGCGGGGCGCATGGGATCTCATCCGCTCCAATAGGCAGGAATAATATCCAACTACTAATACATATAATACTATATATAATATAACATCCAACTGATAATAATTTATAATCCATCAAGTCATTTAATAATTAATTTTCAACAATTTAAATTAAAACAGTAATCCAAGATGAGTGAGATTTACTCACCAGAATTCCAATTGTTGCTTTTGCGTTTTGGTTGGTTTATAGTCAAACGATGTTCGACTATAGCACAAAATTCAACTAGTTCCAAATGCATGTAACTCAAATCCATTGCAAAGAGGATGACAACAAGATCCCAATTCGATGGACAGCGTCTCCTTCGGATCTTGAATGAGAGCAGATCCATATCTTGAAGCGGCTTCAATGTTTTCAAGAGGGATTTCAAATAACCACTTATGAACAAGAAGAGAAAATATATGAGATGCAATAGACCGAGTTAAAAGTTGGACGATCAAATCAAGGATGCACTTTCCATTTTTTGATACTTTGACATAGTGATTTGCAAGAACATCGTAGAACCACAGGCTTATTCTCAATTCTGTCGTCTGCTGCTCTGACATCGTTTTCGTCGTTACTCGGAAGTATCTCTTGCCCACATGAGTAGAATCGTTTCAACAAATCGAGCTCGATCACCGATCTCCAAATCAATATCAGCGAACAACTGTTGGAAAATATCAAATCGTCGCGACTTCGGAGCTAATGCCTACGCCAGCTCATCTCCCCTGAATCATGACTTCGGGTTAAAACCTATGTTTTAGGCCGATATAGCACCTCCCAAGGAGGAGTCACCCACCACCAAATCGCATCCGCAACCCCTCCCAGCCTCCACGATCGCGAAGCTAGCCACCAACCACTTCAAATCGCCTAAAATCCAAACCCTAGAACAATATCCCTTACGCCATTCACTAGAGGTCGTCGCCCTTTCCCAAACACACCCGAATACTACCAGAACTAAGTAGGAGATAAATCTTAATAATACGAGACTAATAGATTCGGTTCTAAGATCTTTAGTGGCATATCAGATTTTGAGTTGAAATTTTGAATCGAGTAAATTCGCTTGTGGCTAGCCAGGAAGGAAAAGAAAGAAAAAGGAAATGAAGGCTAACAACACATTGGAGTGTGAAAACATGAAGTAGAGAATGTGCTTTGTGCACTCTGTTTAAAAAATGAAGAAAGGGAGAAAAAGAGGGAAAAAACGCATTTTTAGAAGAAGGAGGAGGAGGTACGAGCATAGATAAATGGCTAAAGGAACAGGATGGCTTATTGGTCCGCTGATGTGAAGAAAGATATTTGTGGAAAGTCAAATCAATATATATATATATATATATATATAAAATTTAAAATTTCTAAATATCTCACTTAGTAATTTGAAATCCCGAATCCCTATTGAAGCGTGTTGCATGTCGTTTCTAATGTTATACCTCCATTCCAAACGCAATGAAACAAGTTTCGAGCTCCAATTCAATCGTATGAAGAAGATAGTTTTTTGAACCCAATTATTATATTAAATTTTCATTATTAAATTCAATGTGTTTGTATTCCGTACGATCAAACAGTAACTCCAAATGCTATAAAATTGGAAACCGATAATAATACGTTATTACGGATCCAATGGAACTGGTTTCGTCGAAATCGAGACTGTGCCCCGGAAGGCTATTTCCACTCATTAATTTAAACGAGATATTTGAAAAATCAATAAAGTCACTTTTAATTCCAATTTAAAAGTTTTTTATCTTCATTTTTATTAAATAGAAATTTAATGAGCCTTTAAATCATTTTTATCAAGCTAAAAAATCAAACATTCAATGTTTTAACCAATTTTCGATTATTAAATTCAATAATTAAATTATTCAATAAATCATTATATTTGAAATTCAAGTTATTAAATATATAAAATTAACTTTTAAATATTTAAAATCAGTTAAATATTCCAATTTCAAAATAACAAAATTCTAGGTCGTTACAAGGAAGGTAACTAAAATGGAATATCGAGTTGAGAAAATACGACATTACTTATCATCCGAGGGAAGCATTAAGCGTTTAGACATTGGCAGACTTCATTTCCAAGTTTACTATGCGATATGGTGAGGAAGAGTACGATGATGCGGTCGTAATTCCCGTTTGAAGTTATTTGTTGATAGTGCTTCAAACGAATGTCGCTTAGGAGGAGGAGTAGTGTTTAAAATGCCAAAAGGATGGTCAATCTGTTATGCGTTGAAGCTAGAGTTTCCTACAACTAACAACAAAGCCGGGTATGAGGCGTTTATAGCAAGTTTAAGGTTAGCAAGGAAACTAGGGATAAAGACATTGTACATATTCATCAATTACCAACTGGTGGTTTGCCAAATAACGGAGTATCAAGCTAAGGGTGCGAGACTAGCCCCTTACCTATCAAAAGCGTTGGAACAGCTCGATGACATAAAGCGTTATTTGTTCAATGCACATCCCCTGAGAAGAAAACATGAAGGCTAATTCATTAGTTAAGCTAAGCTAGCTCTAGGGAAACACAGATAACGAGATTGGTTTCAATGGAAGTTTTGATAGCTTCATGCATCGATCTGATGGATGTCATTGGATTCTGGATATCACGAAAGAGGTGGAGTCATGGATGACCGCAATACAGGACTATATGTTCAATGAAACTCTCCTAAGAAATGGAAATGGAAAAAAGAAGCTACTTCGAAAAGCGCCATGATTTGTGATGCAAGTTGGAGTACTATATAGGAGATGATTCTCTACGTCCTTACTTTAGTGTATGACCAAGGATGAGGTTTGGAAAATACTAATGGAAATCCATGAGAGCAGCTGTGGTGATCACACCGGAGGTAGACTTTGGCAAAGAAGGTGCTTTGCTATGGATATATCTTACCGATGATAAACGAGGATGATGCCGACTACACCAAACTGTGACTAGCGCCCGACATTTGCAACCTAAGATCCCAATCAATGGAACATACACAAAATGGTCAATGCTTGGCCATTTGCAATTTGGGAATCAACATTATTAGCAAAGTAATGATAGTCGAAGAAGGAGCCAAATATGCTATCGTTGTAGTGGATTACTTTACAAATGGGCTAGAGCAGAACCGCTCGCCACGATTACAACAAATGGGCTAGAGCATAACATTAATCATATAATTTCAGGATTAATACTAAAGCCGAAAATAAATAAGCATATTATAAGATGGGTATCATTATTCACCTTGATTTGGATAAAGAAACTTGAGATTTGAGTTTGAAGTGATGTTCCCTTAGCTTTAATCTTGTTTCCTTAGGTTTCTTTTCTTGGTTTCTCCTAGCAATGGCTGGCCTAAGCTTTCAGTTTAAGCGAAGCGGTGATGAAATGAAGGTAATGAGAAAACATGGGTTTATGTTTAGGAAATGAAGCTTATTCCTATTTCGCCCTTCCCATACTTCCTTCTTATATTTAGTGTTCTTATCGACATTATTAGTTCATTAATTAAGGCTCGACCCATATTACTTATCAAATCTCAACCTCTTTGTCCTTTCACATTATTTTATTTTATTTATTTAATTAAATATACATAAATATTGTTAATCAAAATTACTCCCCTGCTTAAAGAATTTCGTTCTCAAAATTATGATAAGGCACATAACATTAATCATAACTATAAACATAAAAAATATCATTGAAACAAATTAGGATAGGTGTCTCTATTCCCGTGCTCTGTCTTTCAAGTACATCTCTCTCGTCGTCACTTCACTGGACTTTTACTAATCTAACTGCCATCTTCTGAGCTACTTCTCATCCTTAGCTACAATACAAACTGGTGGTCTAGTAATAGTCATATCCGCTTCCACTACTAAGTCTTCCAATGTAGTCGAAGTGACAGTAGTCTTTAGATCATGAACACACTTCCTTGGATGAGAAATATAAAAGACATCATGGACTCCTATCAAACTACTCTGTAACTCTATCCTATAAGCTAGTTTCCTGATCCTTTCTATAATAGAAAATGGTCCAACAAACCTAGGTGCTAATTTCCCTAACTTCCCAAATATCGCTACATCCTTCATTGTTGATATCTTGACAAAAACTGATCTCTAAGTGAGAATTCTCTGTCATTTTGTCTCTTATCTGCATAATATTTCTACCTAGATAGAGCTTCCTTCATCCTTGCTTCGATTCACTTGATCTTCTCCGTGGATTCTCTTACTAAATCTGGACCAAGAACAAATACATCCTCGGTATCTAACCAACATACGGGTGATTTACAAGGTCTTCCATATAAATCTTCAAAATCTGACATCCCTATACTAGTCTGATAATTATTCTTATAGGAAAATTGGACTATGTGTAGATGGTCTTCCCAAGATCCTCTGAATTCAAACACACAGGCTCTTTATAATTCATCCAAGAATTTGATAACTCTTTCCTTCTGTCCATCTATCCGTGGATGGTAAGTAGTATCCATCTTGAGCATGGTACCTAAAGCCACTTGTAGACTCTTTTAGAATTCATTAATGAATAATGAGTCTCCGTCACTAACTATACTACTAGGAATCCCTTGCAGTCTTACTATGTTCTATATAAATAGCTCAATTAAGATAGGTGTAGTCCTTGTCGACTTAACAGGAATGAAATGTGCACTTTTGTCAGCCTATCCACTATAACCCAAATACTTTCATTTTCCCTACTTGGCCTTGGTGATCCATCAATAAAATCCATAGATATAGAATCTCGTTTCAATATTGGTATATCCAAAGGTTGAAGCAATTCACTTGGCTTCTGATGCTTGGCTTTTACTTATTGACAATTCAAGCATTGCTTTACTATAGTCCTACATCCGTTTTCCTAACTTCCATGAAGTAACTCCTTTTCATATCCCGATACATCTTAATTCCGCCAGGATGAATAATGAACTTCAATCGATGACATTCCCTAGGAAATTCTTTCCTTAAGTCTCGCACATCTGGAACGCATAGTCATCCTTTCTTCCTTAACCATCTATTTTGGTCAAGATAAAAGACTTTCAAATCATCGATCTCAGTTCCACCTTCCATCTTCTAGTTCTTTCAGCTAGCAATGGATCATCACTTTGCTTGGAAGCAATCCTCTCAATCAATGCTGGTCAAACTTCTAAGCAAGATAACATTACAGTACTCTGACTAGAATTAGCCATTAACCTTAACTCCACATTACAAGTAGTTAGTTTCCAAATCCTTCAATTTGGTTAACATTGCTTGTAACGACCCATATATTATAACGATTTTAAATAACGTTTATCACTAAAATTTTGTGAAATTTTAAATGATAAAATTTTGATATAGAAATTTGATACTTTTGGAATACATCCACTTAAACATAGCAAGTGGAAAAGTTTCATCAAATAATATGGAAGTTTATTTTATTGTGAAATTTTACTTAAATTTAGATCGGTCAATATTTGATGATAATAAAACATTTTTCAAACCTGAATATTTTATATGGTAAATTTATAAATTATCTTCTGAGTGAGACGTCATCTTCCGGTTCTTCAAATTTGAACCACTATTGCTTCGTTTATCTTATTTTCCACAAGTTAGTAGCATTTTCGGTACCGATATCGACTTTTAATAGGATGGTCATGTCATGCCACTGATATCTATATACCCTTTTGATCGTCTCTACTGATCTTTACTGTATATTCATTTTTGTATTTTGTTGCCCGATACGCGGCAAGATCCGCATATTGGTTGGTCGTATCGGTGCCATATTCGTGCCTTTTTGTTCTCCTATGTCTTTTAAACTCCACAGCCGTGTAAACTTGATAGCCACCTATATTTATTCTACTGATATCAGCGTAGTGTCCTTTGCTATTTCTATTGATTGTCAAATTTATATTTGTTGTTCAGTTCATATTTTTTACTATTCTCGTTCTATAAAATTATGGACTTCGTTTCATTTTGCTTGAAAAGATTTTTTTTATACCTGAAACCCATTCTTCGTCTCATCCAACACAACCCAGCCACGGCCATCCCCTCTTCTCTCTCTCTCTCTCTCATGCATCGTGCTCCCCCACTGTACATGCTTCACCCATCATTGAGCGCAATCGACACTAGCCCCGACCATCTCTCGAGCTTCCTCCACCAGTTGAGTGCGACCCAGCCTCGGCCCCACCTAGCCTCCGACTCGATTGGCCTCTTCCCTTCAACCTATGCTCCGCCTTACTGTCCTCTTCCGTTCACCCTTCGCTCTTTCCATGGACTCCTCTATCGGCCATTCAACACCTCTGGCCCATGTCTTCTCTTCCCCTTGTCCTCGAATGGTATGCTTATATGTTAGTACTATGTGCATACTTTATTTTCTCAGTGCTCTGTTAGTATAATTTTAAATTTATATAAGTTATTTAATTTATATAAAAGAGTCATAGTAAATAAAAGATATTATACTAGATTTTAAGAGACGTATTGTATGAGTTAAAGTAAATATGTTGTTATATGCATAATAACTGAAGCATGTATATACACATATATTGTATATATTAATTATATTCAAGTTCGATCTGTTATATATAGGTTTATATTAATTATTGGTGATAGTTAAAATAAATATATATGATACGTCTTTTATGTGTGTGTATATATATATATATTTTCTGTCGAGTTTTGAGGTCTGCATGTATATAGGAGGATATTAAATATAGTTATTTTGCATTGTTGTAATCGCTGTCTGGTATTTATGAGTATATATATTTCGTGCATTACACACACGCGCGCACACACACACTCATTTTTGTTTAGAAAGATATACAGTGATGTGTGTGTGTGTGTGCTAAACTGTTTATATTATAAGGCTATGTTATAGTTTAAAACTTATGAGTGTATTATAATATTTAGTTATAGTACATATATGTTTGTTATAATAAATTTAAAGTATGGTTTTCTAGCGCGCGCACACACACACACATACACACATATATATAAAGAAGTCACAAAAAATGTTATTTTATAAGTTTATCATATATATCAGGTTTTGGGATTATATAGGATATGTATGTTATGTGGTCTCAGCCGAAATGGAAATTGTTCATATATATATATATATATGTATGTATGTATGTATGTATGTGTATGTATATGTATATGTATATGTATATGTATATGTATATGTATATGTATATATGTTATATAAACTAATTATTTACTAGGCTTTTACTATTCAAATATGTAATAATGTATAAGCATACTTTGATAGTTATATAGCTATATGTCTTGGTTTTCATATGTGAATTTTATTATAAATATTAATGTCAAAGATATAACATGCAGGTAAGCATTTTGCATTCTATAAGTATATATATGTTGATTTTTAATATATGTGTTTTAATGTAAACTAATGGTTTTTGAAATACATATATGTTTAATTTAATATATGTTTGAGTTTAGAATATGATTATATATATATAGTTATATATAAGTTCACTTATATCAATTTTCTTCATCGATCCAGTCTGATTGATTTCATATATTCCTATAACTCAGCTTTGTTCGTTAAGTATGTGCTCATCTTGCTTCACTTTGGAATTCATGCTTGGATTCGTAACTCATCTCATTGTCGAATTTCTCTAGCCTCGAAAGGTGAGCAATCACTCACGATTAACGTTCTTATATTTATTAAATTTGATTTCAATTGAAACGACAATTGAAATATGCTGCTGTTAGTTATTTACAATGTTATATATATGTTATTATCTGTATCTGTTTAGCTATAACATCTGACACCATTATCTGTTATTTATATTGATGATATATGCCAGTTATATTATTATCATGTCTGTTATCACTCTGCAAGTTCTCCATTTGTTTAGAATTCCCTATGGGTTGAAATGATACATACCCAAACAATCTATAGAATAGGAGAAAATCGTTATGGGTTGAAATGATAAACCCAAGCGATTTTCATTGAATTGAATTTGGAATTGCGGGTTGAAATGACATGTACCCGTATATACTTAAATTGCGGATTGAAATGATAAATATCTGTATCACTTGACCATAGGATAGAAAATTATATGCAGACATCGTTGGCCAATATATATTTATTTTTAAATGATTTCCAAGGTTTTGAAATGAATATTTTGGTTTTAATAAATATTTATTTTAATATATATATAAACTTTATTTTTATAAAGGTTTTAAATTTTTATTTTTTTAAATAACATGTTTTGAAAATTTTAAAATTATAAGTTAGTTTTAGAATTATAAATTTTAAGATTTACTTACAATTTTACTATTTTAAATATATATATATAATAAGTTCAATAATAAGATTTTATTTATCAAAGTTGATTTAATAAAGTTGATTTAATTAATATACAGTATGTTTAAGTACTTATTTAAAATTTATATTTCCAAATATAGAGTTTATAGTAATTTATGTAAAATTAAGGTTGGAAAGGGATATAGAAATTGGTTTGAAATTGAATTTATTTAAGAATTATACCTAAATAAGTTTGATTTGAAATTTATTACATTTGGGAATTTAAAGATATGATTTTATAACTTATTTTGGTTTAAGCTGATTTAATGAATATTTCAAATTCAAATAAATTGAAGGAGATACGTAGTTTATTGTAATTTGGGATTTTATTTAGATGATAATGAATTTATTTAGTGAATATTTCAAAACTAAATAACAGTGAAGTTAATTTGAGATATATACGAAATTATCAAATTTAGTTTTTTGAAATTATGTAATATTTAAAGTTTTGAAATATATTGAAATTGAAATGGTTTATTTTGTGGTTCAAATCTTTTTTTTTAAATCCATATAATTTGAAATGGTTTATTGAGAAACTGAAATAAATTGAAGTTGATGATTTGAGATTGGATTAAATTAAATTTGGAATTCGACTTGATTTGGAATTGATTTGTGAAATTTGAGGAAGCTACTTTACTGTATAAAGTATTTTTAAATTATATTTAAAACTATTTATATATTTTACTATATAAATTATTTTCATAGAACTATTTTAATATAAATCATTTTAATATAAACTATTTTTAATATAAACTATTTTAATATAAATCATTTTAATGTAAACTATTTTTAGTATAAACTATTTTAATATAATCAACTATTTTATTATAAACTATTTTAACCTGTAACTACTTTATATAGACTATTTTATTTTATAAACTATTTTATTTTATACACTATTTTAATATCTAAACCGGTAAGTGGAAAATGTTATGATTTCAAAATGTTACGATTTCCAAATTATTGTGATTTCCAAATTATGATTTCCAAAATGTTGTGATTTCCAAAGTATTATGATTTCTAAATTATGATTTCCAAAGTGTTATGATTTCCAAAGTTTTATGATTTCAAAGTGTATGATTTCAAAGGTGTTATCATTTCAAGTGTTTTGGTTTTGAAAGTGTTATAATCTTGAAAGTGCAATGATGTTGGAAATGAATATATTTGAAGTGAAATGATATCGTATTGATATGTTTTTGAAATGGATATGATATTTTGGTTTTTTTAAGTATAAACTATTTTGAAATGACCGCGGTGTTATAATAACTTTTGGTTGTTAAAGAGACCGGGATCGGATATTGTCATAGTCTTTACCAATTCCGAAAACCAATTTAACAACCGTATACGCGGTGGAGATTCCAGAATGAAGTAAGATGGTGGCGACGATCCTATATAAGGTATATACGTGGACCTAACTCCCGTGAGTTAGCATTAGGTGGCTAAAGCAGGAGCAATTGACGGGCCAAGTGAGGTAGCTCCTTCGATCGGACACACTCCATCATATGCCATTTTATTAATTTGTGATTGATTTGGTGCGCACCTTTGATTCGATAGTGTGGATCGAGGTGGCCAATTGCTGCGGCTTTGCGTTACCATCCGCCCGGATGTGTAATTGGTATATCTACCCTAGCATTACCTAGTTGTGCCATGTCACCTACCACATCGAGACCATTACGAGTTTGGTTCGTGCCGTACCTATGGAGTGCCCTTTGATAGCTCAAGTTTACAGGGTATCATTGTATTGTATAGACTATGGCACTATAAAATGTGTTAAGGGGGAAATTGGTAACGCCTTAACGCTATTTTAATAGTTTACTTTACTTTAGACACTATTATAATAGCATGTATTACTACATAGTAGATAGTTTAACGGAGCCTTAGAGGATGGTTATCCCAAGCATCCTTTGATTAACTTGTATTTCAGTTGTTATTTCATTTGAGTTGATTTATTGATATAAGAATGTTAATCCTGACTTGAGTGTTTTGTGTTTTTCTTTACGTTCGGGTCAGACTGAGTGTCACAGCATTCGAGACTCACCTTTGGAGTTTGGAGCTTCGTTTGGAGATCCATTTATCTGTTCAGCTTTCAGATATTGTGTTGACTCCAGAGATGTATTCTAGTCTTATATTTGACTATTGTATTGAGACTTCCATGTATTTGAGACTTCTATTGCATCTTGTTTTAACTCTATTATATATATAGTAGCTTCATGAACTACTATTCTTTTGTTTCCGCTGCTTATTATTATTGTAACGACCCGGAATTTTCGATCTCGAAAATCCTAGATAGTTATGGAAAAGAAGAAAGAGATAGAAGAAAAGGAAGAACAGAAATACCATCATCTCACATTTATAGCGGATAAAATATAATAACAAATAATATTCTTTACACAGAGAAAGTTGAATCAGTCAATTACATTTAAATACATCAGAGTTACAACCATTACCAAACACTGGACCGCTTAAAACAACATATCCTAGTTATACAATGATAATATCAAAGCGGAAAACACTCCATACATTTCTGCCCTCCAACTCGCCGCCTGAGCTCCAGAACGTTCTTATCTGAAAATCTGTAATACTTGGTCTGACCCGAGTATTACATCAAAGTAACACTCGGGTCAGGCTGGAAACCAGCAAGAGTAAATCCATCTAATCAAGGAATACAAAGCATACAACTTATATAAAACCCGGGGTAACTCATATAAATTTACAAATTCACAATTTGTTATAGACATCACTTATTCCACACAACAATTTCTAAGTACTAAAGCTTAGATTAAATGGTCCAATTCACTTAAATCATTCCATACCAACCTATTGATTTCACATATCAATCTTTAAAGAATCGAAGTGGTTTCGGGTATTACTGATACCTGACTTCTGCCTCTTCGAATCTCATGTCATTTTAACCCAAGTTATACAAATGAAAAACAATTCAATCTTTAAATATAGGATGTCTCATTTTATCATAGAAATTCATCATTGATAGATAACCACATTTATTACTATCCATTCAAACATATCATATCACAAAACATTTCGTATCAGAGATATCAACCAATTCAAGGCATTGAAACAACATTCAATCATTCATAAGCAAGATTTATCACCCCCAAAATTAATTTAATTTATCTCTAATTAAATTATTTGCTAATCACTTGGATAACCTTTATTAACATTAATTAATTATAAATCAATTAATTAATCACCCGTTAAGTATCCATCGTAATTAATCATTTTTGACAAATTATCCTTTAATTACAATAAGTAATTAATTCTTAATTACTTTCACAAATTAATTTTCCTTCCCTTATCACATAAGATAATCCCTTAATTACTCTTATACAGTAATTAACAATGATTTATTACATTTAACCTCAATTAATTTCCCAAATTAATTATTCTATAATTACTTACATTGATTAATTATCTTTTAGTTAATCACACCCATTAATTAACTAACTCTTAGTTAATTCCCTTAATTAATCCTTAAATTTCTTCCCTTATGTAATTTAGCTTCAAATATTTTCATCAAGTGACTATTCCATTGGTTAATTACCCTCTGTTAATCAACCCTTAATTATTGATTAATTTTCTTTAATCACTTATGATACTTAATCGCTATTTAATCAATAAATCTTATTCACCCAAACCTTGATTAATTAAAAGATAAGTTATTTATCTTGATTTGCCTCCAAATTATTGTAAAAAAACTTATCAAATAGTCCTTGAATAAAATTGTCACTAATCCATAATTTAACTTAAGACCCTTAAGTTAATTAATGATAGAACATTTATTCCTTAATTAAATTACATTATAAATTAAGTCTTAAATAAACTTCTGGGATTATTAAGTTAAAATAAATTTTACAACTAAATAAAACAAACTCTTAAATATAAAACTCTTATTGCTTTAATAAAGAAGAAGGTTAAAACCTGCTTTAACTTAAATTCAGACTCGATATTTTCTGTTTATACTGACCCGAGCTAACCCCAAAGCAAACTCATATTTCGCTCGAGCCAGTTCTTTCTCCTTTATTGTTTTGTTTGAACCCTTTTAAAACAGTTTTATTTAAAACACTCTCGCACCAGAATCATAATTATATTTCAACAATTTTATTTAAGTTGAAACATTTTTAAAAAACTAATCATAAATTTATTCTAAAGTAATATTTATCAAAACTATTTTTATTACAAGATTTAAAGCTTTAAAAATCCATACCTTTAAAATTTGAATATGTTTAAACATCATTTTCTAACTTAAACATTTTATGCATTTAAAATTGTTTAAACTTTGTTTTAAAATTTGGTTTGCCTTTAAAATTTTGAAATCATTTGCAAACTCAAACTTTGGTTTTAAAATCCTGAAACACTCCTTTTAAAATCTAGCTAAAACTTTGTTTCAAATTCAGTTTGGTTTTTAAAATTTTGAAATTCATTTTAGTTGGATCTGGATAAATTCAAAAAATGGAAGCAGAACATTTCTGAGCAATCCACAAATTCTCGAGTAAAACACACAATTTCCAAGAGACACTCAAAACAAGCTACCCACTTCACAACTCCGAGTCATACACGAGGAAAAACGCGAAAACCCCCGGGCAAACATCTCTTTCCCAAACTCGACACCCAGATGCACATGAATCATCACCGTGCACATGCATGACCAGAAACCCCGACGCCCACCAACCCTCCGACCATCGCCAACTCACACTCGACCTTGACAACCGTCACGATGAAGAAGAACAGCGAAACTCAAAGGAAAACCCAAAATCGACATTACAATCAGAATTGGGAAATACACTAGGTCAGAAAACCACCGGTCGTCGACGAACGCCTCCACCTGACACCAAACTGCTGTAACCCAAGACACGCCTCGAACCATCAAAACTATTCCCCCTTATGTGGTTCGTTCCGATGCATCGACGTCATCAAACTCGCCATGATTCCGACCCATACTAAAAATAGAAACGCAACCCTACTTCGCCCCTTCACGGCCACCACGGCCCTCGATAACAACATCCACCATTTTTCCAAAGTTCACTATATCCATAGCCGTCTCTGACAATAAACTCGAGCTTCAATTCGATGCCGATCAACGGCAATGTCCAAAATCCCAAAAACGATCAACACCGAATAACTCCTCGAATCCCAAACTAAAAATCACAATCCTTACACCTAAATTCATGATTTCCTACCCTGAATCTATTTGTGTAATCCAATTGTAAAATTGTTTTCATAAAATTTTGACCAATTTATGATTTCCACGGTATTTTCTTATTTCTGAGATAATTATTGAATTAAAATCCTTGGAACCATTTTTAGTGTTGATATCATGTTGTTATACTCATGTTTCATTCAAGGATCTAAGTTAAAATTACTTATATTTGGAGTTATGCATTTTTTTTATATTTGATATTGAACCTGAGTTTTCACAGAGATCTATATGCTAACAACACAAACATGCTTTAATACATAGCAGGATTCAAACCAGTTTTCAAGTTGAAAATAATCATGCAAATTCACACCATTTATTCTAGTACTTCAAAGATTTTCATATATTTCAACATGATATCAGATTTGAAATAAAACTGTTTTTAATTAAAGAGTTTACTCACAGTTGTATATGAACAGAGCCTAGCATCTGGAATTGATCTGAATTTTTTTTATTTGACCTGCCGTTTGATTTATGTTGATGTTGTTCAGTCTGGATTTGTTGTTGATGTTTGAAATGCTACAGATGTTGCTGGATTAATCTCAGTTTTATTTAAAACTCCCTCTCAGGTTTGTTTCTAGGCTTGAAGATGTTATTTTGATCTACAGTTCCTCTGTTTTTGATCTGGCTTCCTGTTGTTTTCATTTTTTTCAGTTTACTTTTGAGAAAGAAGAAAAAAAATGTAACCTGGTTTCTCCTTCTAATATTTTTTTTAAAGAGAAGTTAGTTGCCACTTGTTTAATTTTATTAACAATTGTTATGTGCATGATACTATTGTTTTACAAATGTCTTAACTATGTATTTTATGTTTAAAACCTTGCCTCTAATTTTATTTATAATTTTATATTTAAATCCCTACTTAATTCTTGTTTGTTTATAGATTATTTATTTTATATTTACATGTGTGTTGTATATTTTAAATAGCTCTTGAAACCGGTTTCTATATTTTTAAATAGAATTTAACTTTAATTACCCTTTGAAAATTACTGAATTCAAAACAATGCCTCCTAATTACTGTACATATACATACATGCATACATACATACATACATACATACATACATACATATATATATATATATATATATATATATATATTTAACATTATAAAGTTTGCCTAAATTTATATATATGTTAATTTCCTACAAGATTATCATTTCCAAATATTTAAATTTATAGATTCAAATTCATTTATATACATATCCAGATATTCTTTAGATTTCCATTTATTTATTTATCCAAATAAAAATCAGATAATTATCCAATTATCAGATGACAAAAATTCGGGTTATCACAGTTATATTACTCTGTGTCTGTGATTCTACGATTATTTTATTTACTGTATATGCTGAATTTTGCCAAATATAAATTAATAATCTGATATTTTGAGCAATTCAAGTCTGACAGGTGCGCATGCGAATGGTTGAAAATATCGGGATGTTACATGTGGTATCAAAGCTTTCGTTTTAGGAAAAACTTAGCATATAAAGTAAATTTAATTATGGAATCACTTTCTTCGAGCTTGAATATCTTCCTCTTGATTCGAATTTCCTTTGAACTTTGGAACTTCCACATTCGTTCTGAAATCCATTATTGTCCCTCCCTATTCATGTTTTTTATTCTAGAGCATCCCATAGTTCCACTATATGATTTCTAAAGGGGTGAAACTCCTTTACAACAAGATTGATTCACCGGATATTCATGTATCCTCGGTTTAGATGCCGCTGTTTCTTGCTATGCCCGAATTCTATCTCTTGTGATCTGATGCTGATTTACCTCAGAATTCTACATCGGTCTTATTCTTGAAGTCACGGTTAACCCAGTTAAGGTCGCCCGCGATTAATATTAGATTATCCATCTTCCTATTTTGTAAATTAATCATCTTATCTTCGTTCAAGCCTATCTTCTAGTTAAAATTATTTTGAATTAGGGTCCCTCAACAGTTGAATCTCTATCCTTGTTTGAAATCCATTTTGTATTATCGAGTGAGGGAGTGTATTTGTAAATAATATTAGAATATTTATAAATTGTGTTGTTTGAGTTGTTAATGTTAATTTGGTTTTTCGATCGATTCATCTGATCAACGTATCGATAAGAATTCCTAAACACTTGAACATAGCAACCTAACATAATTGTTTTCATAATTTAATTGATTTGTATGATTATATTTTATATATAAGTGTAATTGTTTTTGAAATTAAAAAGTTAAATTAGTTGGTTAACAGAAATGATAATATTTGATTTTCATTTTTTGCTTTGTAAATCATTGACTATTGTCACATAATATAAATAATGAATCTATAAAACATGGTTTAAAATTTGATTTGGAATCCAAATAAATTTAAATTGAGAATTTAATTTTCGATGACTCCAAAATTTAGTTTCAAAATTTTAAAGGGTATATTATTCAAATTATTTTGGATATAAATTGTTTCAAAGAATTTTAAAAAATGTTTAAATCATAACTCTTCTCTTTTATTGTTGGAAAATAATTTCGACGATGACGGTTGCATCATCGACATTCATTTTTGAGTTTCGAAGTAAAGAAACCATTAGTAGTTTTGCTACACTTTTGTTTTGGAAAATAAATTGATTTATATTTATTAAGTATGACTTGATTTATTATGTATATATAGGTGTATGATTATAAATTTGATTTGATATATATACTGTATAGTATATGTATTTATCTCCAAATTGTTGGAAGTTAATCGGAAATTAATTCTTAAAATTTTGTTAAAGGATGATTTCAGTTATAAATAAAGCTAAAATTTTGAATAAATATTTAAACTTGAAATAATTGAATTAGAAATTTTTTTTACTTGTATAATACTCATTTACATTCCAATATAACTTACCTAAATCATTTTGAAGTTGAATATATAATTGAATAATTTACCATGTAAAATGATGTTAAAAGAATTTATAAATAAATTTGATTGGTTATAATAAACTTTTTGTACTTAATTTTATGATTATAGAAATGTTCATTAAGATAAATTGGATAATAGGATAATGAATAAATAAGATAGATAAAATAAATTTTGTTATAAAGGAATTTTTTAAATTGAAATCAATCACCTTAATGAAATATTATGAATTTAAAACCAAATTATTGAATATAAATTAATTTGAATTGAAACCTATATGGTTTTAAATTAATTGTTTTATTTTGTTTTCCAAACTATTTTCCTCTGGTTGTTTCTACTCTCCTACCTCATTCCTTTTCGGGAACAAAAAGTTTTTGAGTGGGGGAGAGTGTAATGACCCATATATTTTAATGATTTTAAATAACGTTTATAACTAAAATTTTATGAAATTTTAAATGATAAAATTTTGAAATAAAAATTTGATATTTGGAATACGTCTATTTAAACATAGCAAGTGGAAAAGTTTCATCAAATAATATGGAAGTTTATTTTAGTGTGAAATTTTATTTAAATTTAAATCGGTAAATATTTGATGATATAAGATGTTTTTCAAACCTGAATATTTTATACAGTAAATTTATAAATCATCTTCTGAGTGAGACGTCATCTTTCATTTCTTCAAAATTGAACCACTATTGCTTCGTTTATCTTATTTTCGACAAATTAGCAGCATTTTCAGTATCGATATCGACTTTCGATAGGATGGTTATGCCACAGATATCTGTATACGTTTTGATTGTCTCGTCGTGCTATCTCTATGGTATATTCGTTTCTGTATTTTGACGCCCGATATGCACCGAGATCCGCATATCGGTTGGTCGTATCGGTGCCATATTCGTGCCTTTTTGTTCTCCTTTGTCTTTAAAACTCCCTAGCCGCGAAAACCAGATAGCCACCTACATTTATTTTGCTGATATCAACGTAGTGTCCTTTGTTATTTCTATTAATCATTAAATTTTTATTTGTTGTTCGGTTCATATTCTTTACTATTCTTGTTCTATAAAATATTGGACTTCGTTTCATTTTGCTTGAATAGATTTTTTTTATACCTGAAACCCATTCTTCTCATCCAAGACAACCCAGTCACTGCCTTCTCATCTTCTCTCTCTCATGCATCGTGCTCCTCCACTATACATGCTTCACCCATCATTGAGCGCAACCGACACTAGCCTCGGCCATCTCTCGAGCTTCTTCCACTAGCCGTGCGCGACCCCACCTCGGCCCCACAAAGCCTCCGAATCGACTGGCCTCTTCTCTTCAACCTGAGATCCACCTACGGCCCTTTTCCGTCCACCCTTCCCTCTTTTCGTGGACTCCTCTATCGGTCGTGCAGCGCCTCTGGCCCACGTCTCCTCTTCCCCTTGTCCTCGAATGGTATGCTTATATGTTAGTATTATGTGCATACTTTTCTTTCTCAATGCTCTGTTAGTATAATTTTAAATTTGTATAAGTTATTTTATTTATATAAAAGAGTCACATTATATAAAAGATATTATACTATATTTTAAGAGACGTATTGTATGAGTTAAAGTAAATATGTTGTTATATGCATAATGTCTGAAGCATATATATACATATATATTGTATATATTAATTATATTCAAGTTCGATCTGTTATATATAGGTTTATATTAGTTATTGTTGATAGCTGAAATAAATATATGATACGTCTGTTGTGTGTGTGTGTGTGTGTTTTCTGTCCAGTTTTGAGGACTGCATGTATATAGGAGGATATAAAATATAGTTATTTTACATTGTTGTAATCGATGTTTGGTATTTATGAGTGTATATATTTCATGCATTATACACACACACATACAAACACTCATTTTTGTTTAGAAAGATATACAGTGATGATGTGTGTGTGTGTGTGTGTATGCTAAACTGTTTATATTATAAGGCTATGTTATAGTATAAAACCTGTGAGTGTATTATAATATTTAGTTATAGTATATGTATATTTGTTATAATCAATTTGAAGTATGGTTTTCCAGCACATATATATAAAGAAGTCACAGAATACGTTATTTTATAAGTTTATTATATATATCAGGTTTTGGGATTATATAGGATATGTATGTTATGTGGTCACAGCCGAAATGGAAATTGGTTATATATATATATATGTGTGTGTGTGTGTGTGTGTGTGTATGTGTATATATATGTATGTATGTATATATATATATATATATATGTTATATAATCTAATTGTTTACTAGGCTTTTACTGTTCGAATAAATAATAATGTATAAGCATACTTTGATAGTTATATAGCTTATATGTCCTGGTTTTCATTTATAAATTTTATTATAAATATTAATGTTAAAGATATAACATGTAGGTAAGCGTTTTGCATTCTATAAGTATATATATGTTGATTTTTAATATATGTGTGTTAATGTAAACCAATGATTTTTGAATTACATTTATGTTTAATTTAATATGTGTTTGAGTTTAGAATATAATTCTATATATATATATAGTTATATATAGTTATATGTAAGTTCACTTGTATCAATTATCTTCGTCGATCTAGTCTGATTGATTTCGTCTATTCCTATAACTCAGCTTTGTTCATCAAATTCGTGCCCATCTTGCTTTGCTTTGGAATTCGTGCTTGGATTCGAAACTCATTTCATTTTCGAATCTCTCTAGCCTCGAAAGGTAAGCAATCACTCACGATTAACGTTCTTATATTTATTAAATTTGATTTCAATTGAAACGACAATTGAAATATGTTGCTGTTAGTTATTTACAATGTTATATATATGTTGTTATCTGTATCTATTTACCTATAACATCTGACACCACTATCTGTTATTTATATTGATGATATATGCCTATTATATTATTATCATGTATGTTATCACTCTACAAGTTCCCCATTTGTTTAGAATTCCCTATGGGTTGAAATGATACATACCCAAACAATCTGTGGAATAGGAGAAAATCGTTATGGGTTAAAATGATAAACCCAAGCGATTTGCATTGAATTGAATTTGGGATTGCATGTTGAAATGATATATACCCATATATATTTAAATTGTGGATTAAAATGATAAATAACTTTATCACTTGACCAAAGGATAGAAAATTAATACATACACCATTAGTCAATATATATATATATATTTTGAAATGATTTCCAAGGTTTTGAAATGAATATTTTAGCTTTAATAAATATTGATTTTAAGACACACACACACACACACATATATATATAAATGTTATTTTTATAAAGATTTTAAATTTGTTTTTTTTTTTAAATTATATGTTTTGAAAATTTTAAAATTATAAGTTAGTTTTGGAATTATAAGTTTTAAGATTTCACTTACAATTTTATTATTTTCAAATATATATATAAAATAAGTTTAATAATAAGATTTGAGTTATTAAAGTTGATTTAATTAATATATAATATGTTTAAGAATTTATTTAAAATTCATATTTTCGAATATAGAGTCTATAATGATTTTAATAAAATTAAGGTTGGAAAGAGAAATAGAAATTGGTTTGAAATTGAATTTATTTAAGAATTATACTTAAATAAGTTTGATTTAAAATTTATTAAATTTGGGATTTTAAAGATATGATTTTATAACTTGATTTTGGTTTATGGCTATTTAACGAATATTTCAAGTTCAAATAAATTGAAGGAAATATGTAGTTTATTGTAATTTGGGGTTTTATTTAAATGATACTGAATTTATTTAGCGAATATTTCAAAACTAAATAACAGTAAAGTTAAATTGAGATATATATGAAATTATCAAATTTAGTTTTGAAATTATGGAATATTTAAAGTTTTGAAATATATTGAAATTGAAATGGTTTATTTTGTGGTTCAAATCTATTTTCTTAAATTGATATAGATTGAAATGGTTTATTAAGAAGCCGAAATAAATTGAAGTTGATGATTTGAGATTGGATAAAATTTAAATTTTGGAATTCGAGTTGATTTGGAATCGATTTGTGAAATTTGAGGAAGCTATTTTACTATATAAAGTATTTTTAAATTATATTTAAAACTATTTGTATATTTTACTTTATAAATTATTTTCATATAACTATTTTAATATAAATCATTTTAATATAAACTATTTTTAATATAAACTATTTTAGTATAAATCATTTTAATATAAACTATTTTTAGTGCAAACTATTTTAATATATTAACTATGTTAATGTATTATCTATTTTATTATAAACTATTTTAACTTATAACTACTTTATATAAACTATTTTATCTTATACACTATTTTAATATCAAAACCGGTTAAGTGGAAAATATTATGATTTCAAAATGTTATGATTTCCAAAGTATTGTGATTTCTACATTATGATTTCCAAAATGTTATAATTTCCAAAATATTTTGATTTCTAAATTATGATTTCCAAAATGTTATGATTTCCAAAGTATTATGATTTCTAAATTATGATTTCCAAAGTGTTATGATTTTCAAAGTGTTATGATTTCAAAGTGTATGATCAAAGGTGTTATAATTTCAAGTGTTTTGGTTTTGAAAGTGTTATAACTTTGAAAGTGCTATGATATTGGAAATGAAAATATTTGAAGTGAAATGATATCGTATTGATATGGTTTTGAAATGGATATGATATTTTGGTTTTTGAAGTATAAACTATTTTGAAATGACTGCGGTGTTATAATAACATTTGGTTGTTAAAGAGACCGAGATCGGATATTGTCATAGTCTCTGCCAATACTGAAAACCACTTTAACAACGTGTACGTGGTGGAGATTCCAGAACATAGTAGGATGGTGGGGACGATCCTATATGTAGTATACATGTGGACCTAACTCCCGTGAGTTAGCATAAGGTGGCTAAAACAGGAGCAATTGACGGGTTAAGTGAGGTAGCTCCTCCGATCGGACACACACCATCGTATGTCTATCTATTACTTTGTGATTGATTTGGTGTGCGCCTTTTATTCGCGAGTGTGGCTCGTGGTGGGCGATTACTGCGGCTCTGCGTTAGCACCAGCCTAGAAGTGTAATTGGTATATCTACCCTGGCATTACCTAGTGCGCCATGTCACCTACCATATTGAGACCACTTGGAGTTTGTTTTGTGTCATACCTATGGAGTTCCCTCTGATAGCTCCAGTTTATGGGGTATCATGGTATTGTATAGACTATGGCACTATAAAATGTGTTAAGGGGGAAATGGTTAATGCCTTAACACTATTTTAATAGTTTACTTTGCTTTAGACATTATTATAATAGCGTATATTACTATATAATAGATAGTTTAATGGATCCTTAGAGGATGGTTATCCCAAACATCCTTTGAGTTACTTGTATTTCAGTTGTTATTTCACTTGAGTTGGATTTATTGATATAAGAATATTAATCCTGACTCGAGTGTTTATTGTTTTGCTTTACACTCGGGTCAGACTGAGTATCACAACATTCGAGACTCACCTTTGGAGTTTGGAGCTCTGTTTGGAGATCCATTTATCTATTCAGTTGATTCCAGTGATGTATTCTAGTCTTGTATTTGACTATCGTATTGAGACTTCTGTTGTATCTTGTTTTAACTTTGTTATATATTTACATAGTAGCGTCATGAACTGCTATTCTTTTGTTTCCGCTGCTTGTTGTTATATTACTCCGTGTCTGTGATTCTGTGATTATTTTATTTATAGTAGATGCTGAGTTTTTCCAAATATTAATTAACAAAGTGATATTTTGAGCAATTCAAGTCTGACATGTGCGGATGCGAACGGTTGAAAATATCGGGATGTTACATTTCTAATATCTCATTTTGGTGTTTCCTACTAAGCGCATCCGCTACTTTGTTCCCTTTTTCTAGAGTACGCTCAATGCCGAAATCCTATGCTACTAAAAACTCAATCATCTCCGTTGTCTTATGTTTAACTCCTTCTGAGAGAATAATTATCTTAAAGGCTTGTGATCCATATACAATTCGAATCGTTCTCCCAAAGATAATGTCTCCACGATATCAAAGCGAAAATTACAGCAACAAACTCTAAGTCATGAGTCAGATGTCTAACTTCATGCAGTCTGAGCCATCGAGAAGCATAAGCAATCACTTTACCCTTCTGCTTTAATACATCTCCTAATCCCGTTCTATAGCACCTATGTATACCACTAAATCTTGATTCCCATCTGGAACAACTAACATGGGCACGTTTGTTAATAAATTTTTTTGCTTTTGGAATGCCTCCTCACATTTATTGATCCATACATATTTTGCATCCTTCCTTGTCAACTTAGTCATCAATGCTGCTGTATGGGAGAAATCCTTTATAAATCACCATAGTAACTAGCTAATCCAAGGAAACTCTTTATCTCAGCCACTATCTTGTGTCTCTTCCAATTATTAACAAATTCTATATTTGATGGATTTGCTGACAACCCATCTTCTGAGACTGCATGACCAAGAAACTTCATTTCTTTCTTCCAAAAATAACACTTTGAAAACTTCACTTTTAACAGATGTTGTCTCAACATCTCAACCATTATTCTAGGATGAATCTTATGGTCTCGCTATTTCCTAGAATATATCAAAATGTCATCTATATGTACTAATACGAACCTATCTAATTACTCATAGAAAATTTGGTTCATTAAATCTACAAAAAAAATTAGGCGCATTAGTCATTCCGAATGGCATTACTAACCATTCCTACGAACCATACCTTTTTTGAAATGTCGTCAGAGGAATGTTATCTTCTGCCACTCTCAATTGATGGAACCATATCGCCAAATCCAATAAAAAATACATTGGCTACACTCAAGTGATCAAACAGATCATCGATTCCTGATAATGGATATTAATTCTTCACCGTCTTCTCATTCAACTTTCTGTAGTGATGCATAATCTTAACGACCAATCTAGTTGCTTCACGAACACCGCAACTGCTCCCTAAGGTGAATTGCTTGGTCTAATAAAAAAAAATCTTCTAAGTCCACTAGCTACACTTTTAACTCCTTTATCCCTGTAGGTGTCGTTCTGCTAGGCGGTTTACTAATAGGTTCAACTCTAGGTATAAGATCTATTCGAAAATCAATAGCTCGCTTCGACAGTAGTCCTGTTACTAGCTCAAAGACATCAACAAACTCTCTAACAACAAAAACTCGATTCAACTCCTCTTCTTCCTCCATTGCACCTAATAAAGCACAAACATCAAAATTCAAGTTCTCTACTGAGTGTATAATTTGGTCGCTACTATTAGGGTGTCTTAGTGACATTTTCTTATCTTGATAAAATATTCTAACATCATATTTACTTAAACAGTCCATTCCAAAATAACCTAAATCCTATGAAATCAAATACATGAAAACTGCAGGCAAATATATGACCTAACAATTCAAACTCTAAACTGGTCACACCTCGTCCCTAGAGTTACATATTCTCTTATTGGATTCGCAACCCTTAAGGAAGCAACTAGGTATGATGTTTCTAAACTTAACTTATCTACTAAGCAAGGAGGAATAAAAGAATATGATGCACTAGTATTACAAAGTACCCTAACAGGTATACCATGTACTCTAACAGGTATACCATGAATCAAAAGCGTACCTCCTATCATAGCCTTTCCTTTCTCCTCTGGTTTGGGTCTTGAGGAAGATGGTTCCAAAGAAACGCTTTCTTTTTCTCACCCTTGGTCGGTTCCTTACACTGATTCTTATAATGCTCAATTTGATCAAGGTTGAAGCACTTAATGTTCTTTCTTTCAATAATTGTCTTTCCATCCTTTGAATGACATTCGTTGGCAAAAGGCCCTTCCTTATCGCACTTGGAGAAAATGACATTGGCTTTCCCTTTCTTAGCAGCTCCGCCTTTCTGAGCTTCCTTTTTTCCGAGAGAACTTTCTCTCCTGATTCTGCCGACCTTATGTCTCTCTTTGCTTTGTTACTGTTAAATAAACCAAGCATCTCTTCATTCCTCAAAGCCATCTCTACTACCACGTCACATGGATCTTTGAGATGCGACAAGGTTGACCTAGAAATCTCTAGTCTTAATCCACTTATAAACTTTTCATTTTGCTTAATCGCAGTATCCACCTTGGCATGCTTATATCTAGTTAACTCCTCAAATCTTGTTGCATACTCTAACATAGTCATGTCTTCCTGCACTAACTCAGCAAACTTCCTTAGCAAGGTTGATTTGGGAATTTCAGATATAAACTTCTTCTCGAACCTCCTCCTGAACTCTGCCCAAGTCAAATTATCCTCTGGAACCCTAGCAGTAACAACGTTCTACCAATACAATGCAGCTCCTTGTAACTACCTGGATGCCAATCTTCTCTTCTTCTCATCATTTAAACCTAAATCAGCAAAATCCTTTCACAATCCAGTAGCTAATTCTCCACTTCGATGGCATCCTCGGCTCCAGTAAATGGATTTCCTCCAATTCATGCTTAATCCCTACTCAAAACAGCATAACTATTGACAACTGGAACTTCAGGATTTTCTCCTCCAGCATTTTCACCAACTAATCCAACTGCAACTCCTACTTGCATCATGTTTATAAAGAACTGACACATAGCTTCCATGTCCACCAGCAGTGTTCTAGCACCCACATTAGCAACTAATTGTTGACTTAGAATTCTCGTAATATTAGGCCTGATATTTCCATTCTTTATGGTGCTTCCTCCAACGAGATTCGCTCTTCCATTTTTTGCCTTCGTATCTTACTTCCTTAAATGTGCATTCGAATCTTAGTAAGATATTGTAGAACGGTCTAAGAGAGATGAGAGAAGTAGGATAGGACATATGCTTATATGTAACAAATACAAGTACGTTACTATAGTTATCCCATAAACCCAATTTTATTCTCTGATTTATTTGGATTATGTTTTCAAAACTCCTTTTAAGCTCAAACTTCTTTTAGTTTTAATAAACCTATGCTTTGATACCAGATTGTAACATCCTCCATTTTGAGGCTAGAAACTAAGCGCTACAGATGCTGCAGCAATCCATAGTATTAAGTTTCGATGACAAAATACAGTTATGTTAATTGTATCGATAACATCATAAGCACAATAATATGAAATTTTCTTAAACATAATTTCAAAACAACTTCCATATTTCTTTTAAAGGATGATATTTCATGTTCATTACATAATCCTAAATATTTCCTAGGTTCGGATAAAATATAATTATTACAAAATACTCCAAGAGCGATATATGAAGATGACTCCTTGATTGATTGGAGTTTACTACTAGATAGTAATAGCATCTATCATTACATACATTCCAACAGAATAAAACTTCAACACGGTAGCTAATATATATAGACAAACTCCTAGATAGCTAGCTCGACCTCCTATGTGTCTTCGGAAGCTTTATTCATCAAAACCTTCTTAGCATAAAAACATTACTCTCGAACTACGCAAATGAGCACCCAAGTGCTAAGGGGGAAAAGTAAAAACTTCAAATTAGACAAAAGTCTGGTGTGAACAATAATATGCCATCTCATTTAATAGATATCAAGTGAGACCAAGCAGCTGAGTGGGACGGGTTTTTCCTTCATCAGTATCCACTTTATATATTTCAATCATAATCATTCTCCCGCAATCACGGTAGTTAAATAATAACACAAGAGTCATATGCATGCATGCTACTTGGGCAGTTACGACAAATATGTCTAATTAACGGACTGTCTGTCCCAACATTTAGTTTTCACAGGGTGACTATCAATCAATATGATTGACTCGGGCCTAGCTGATATTTCAAATGTTCTAATTTATTATTAGAGAAAAATTGTATGGTCTATCCAGAACTAACTATTTCTAGGGTCAACTTGATCTTAGTGATTTTGCAGGCTAACCAATAACCTAACTCAATTTATGTATTCCTTTCTATGCGTAAACCTACTTTTAGTCTTACCCGTGTCACCGCCTTAGGCATTGGAATTTTAACTTATATCATTTAGGGGATAGCAGTTGAATTTTAGGGCACTACACTACACCAGTCCCATCTAGTTTTCTAATCTCTAAGTTAATTCAACCTATCACAATTTGTTTAAAGGTGATAAAAAACAATCTATGCAATAAATTCCTAGGAAAGAGCCTTTTTATTTACTTGAAAATATAATTCTTTACAATTGATTTAACCCTTGAAGTCATACTTTAAAACAAGAAAATATAGCCCTTTACTTTACCCAAAATACTTATGCCAAGCTACATGCTTTTATAAAACTATATTAATGAAAGTCGATATTCGTTAGAGGTTATCATACCTCAAAACTATAGGCTATAGGTTATCATACCTTGAAGTCATACCTTATCTATTCTATTGATGAAACTCATCATCAATATCGCCTCTAGGGTCATCATCCTTCTTTAATACCAAAATGCTTTAAAGAACTTGATTTAACAATGTATAAGGCTATAAGGCTGATATGATATATATCGCACTTCATAAAGCGCCAACAACATAAAGTATAAAACTTAGTTTGCATAGTATAAAGCCTTAAAAGGTAAGTGGCGACACTAATGACTTTCGGCGTTTGTCCAAAGGAGTTGACACTGAAAATATGAGAATGTGGCCTTAATATAACCGATAAAGAATATTGGCGGAAACAATGCTTTAGAGAAAACACGACATCTATGGGGCTGAACTTGATAAAACGATAAAATATAGCACGGTTATGGCAGATGAGAAAATATATGACATCCTTGCCTTATGGAATTAGTGTCGATGTTGAAAATATGCATCAAGGAAATATGCGGCATCGAAGGGTTATGGGAAAAAAGCAGCACTGTTTATATCGAAGCTCATGGTGTCAGCTTTGATGCTTTGTTTCATACTTCAACCAAGATCGATCCATTGCATACCCAATATAGCCGGTATCATATGTATCGCCATTAGTTGGAATCAAAGATCATAACTACGGTCTAATGATGTGTGGCACCATGAAACTCAACGTGATAATATCATAATTATCTTAAAAATTACTAATTTGCTATTAAAAGTAATTATGTTTTTCCAACTTCTCGTCAATTCTCATTGGTTAAAACATACTTTACATAATTATTTTTAGAAACCAATTAAGGACAAGAAATTACATTCCCAAAACATTTTGCAAACCTCAGAATTTGTATTAGTATTTAATTTAATAATTAAGATTTTCTATGCCAATTAATTCATAATAAACAATAAACACTTGAGAAAAATCCCCAAAAATCATATCAAATTAGATTTACCATATTCTTTAACGTATAAAAATTTCAGGACCATAAACATTATTGTTATTATTTTAATAATTAAACCTAAATTATACCATTTTTCCCACCAAAAAAATTCGTAATAAACTCGTATTTTCTTGAAAAAATATGAAATTTGAAACCCACTTCTAAAATAATGTTTCTCACATCATGTCAAAAGTCAAGTCATTTGATTATCATATGATAGGTTTTACAACTCAAACTTATCAATTAATTTCATAAATAAATTCTATAATTCATCAACAAGCGTATAAACATCCATACATTCAAACACGACATAACATCATTAATATAATTTTGGGTTTAACACTAAAACTGAAAGTAAATAAGCATATTATGAGATGGGTATCATTATTTATCTTGATTAATTAAAGAAACTTAAAATTTGAGGTTGAATTGATTTCCCTTTAGCTTTAATCTTGTTTCCTTTGCTTTCTTTTCTTATTTTTTCTAGGAATGATAGGCCTAAGCTTTCTATAGTTTAAGTGGAGTGGAAATGAAACGATGGTAATGTGAAATTAAGGGTTTATGTTTAGGAAATGAAGCTTTTTGTCCCTTAATTCCTCCTTCTATTTAATGTTCTAATCGACATTATTAGTTCATTGATTAAGGATCAACCCATATTACTTGACAAATCCCAACCTCCTTATCTTTCACATTATTTTATTTTATTTATCTTACTAAATATCCTTAAATAATGTTAATCAAAATCAGGGTTGTCAAAATAGATAATGGAACCTAGTTCGAGATCCCCGAATTCAAGAATTTCTACAAATGATACAGAATCAAGAAGTGCTTCTCCACTGTGGTATATCCACAGGCAAATGACCAAATGGAAGTAGTGAACAAGATCACAAAATTCACCTTGAACAACAAATGACTAGAGCAAAAGGCAAACGGGGTCGACAAGCTTCCTATAGCACTATGGGATCATATGATGACATATAAGTTTACAATTGGACACTAGCCTTTCGCTTTTGCATATAGATCGAAAGCAATGATCCTATTAGAACAAGAAATCCTTTCTCATCATAAATGGCATTTTGACCTAAAGGTTAATATGGACATCCTACTTGAGTGTCTCGATTTGGTTGATGAGAAAAGGGAAGAAGTAGAATTAAGGGTTTTTGCCCACTAGAAAAGGGTAGCATGGAACTTCAATGCCAAGGTTCGTAGCAGCACTTTTAAGGTAGAAAATCTCATTCTGAAACGAGTCCTCCAAGGTACTAGAGTGCTTGGCCTCAATTGGGAAGTACCTTATGCGATCGATTAGAAGCTTGGAGTGGAACATTCAAGCTGGCAACTGTTGATGGAATCAATATCTCATGTGCATGTACACCTAATCTTCTTTGGCACCACTACACTTAGTTTTTCTTCATTTTTTCGCAAATAAGCCACCTAAGGAACCGGGGGGAAATGTAATAAGGCAGGACTTGCCACTTCTTTCGTTTATGAATAAAGTCAGATTCTTGAACTAATTAAACTATCTCTCAAAAGAAAAATCCTCATTCTACGTGATTAGTAGTACAACCAGGGAACGTATTCTTCTGGCCTGGGATAGTGGATGGGGAGTATGTTCCTAATGGTGGATCGGATAATTTGGCCAAACATTTACGAATTCATCATTGCTTAAAGATAGGCGATGGAGAAAGGTTTCCACATTCAATCCGGGTTAAACTTCAAGATTTCACTGTTGCCCAAACACAGATGACGATGATAAGGTTTTCCCATTCACTCTAATCTTCCAGAATTAATCATTGCTCAATGGTAGGCGACGATGAGAAGGTATGCAAACCTCAACCCTTAGAAATCTGGAGCTGCCTGGGGACAAGCGGTGTTTGGAAGGTAAAACACCCATCCTTCAGGGATCTAGTGTTGCCTAGAGACAGGCAATACCAAGAAGGAAAAGCCCAACCTTTAGGCATTCATCATTTTTTAGAGATATGCGATGGAAAGAAGGCTCCTCGATTCACTAAAATCTTCATAAATTCTTCATTATCTGAAGAAAGGCGAAGATGAGAAAGTTTCCCCATTCATTCAGTCATTAGGAATTCGCTATTGCCTGAAGATAGGCAATGGCATGAAGGTTTTAAAATCTAAAACTTGCTGGAGTTTGTCATTGCCTAAAGAACAACTTTGGGAAGTGAATTCCCCTTCCTTTAGGAACCTAGCATTTCCCAGAGATTGGCAACATCAAGGAAGGCAGCTGCTTCAGGTCGATAAGATAATTTGACCTAATCTTTCAGGATCGATCAGACAGTTTGATCCTAAATTGTAGGAATTTGCCATAGCCTGGAGATAGGTAGCGTCAACAAGTAGTAATTTTCAAGCCCGATCGGATAATTTAGCCTAGCTTTCCAATGAAAGACTAAGGGATCGAGCGAATAAATCAATATTGACATGTAGGAATTTGTCATCGCCCAGAGAAAGGTAATTTCAATAATAAACTCTTAGAATCAAACCATCTATATGCTCGTTTTGGGATATTGAAACTAGTATCTAATTGAATTTCAACGGCGGTGCAAGCGACCGAGGAAGACACGCTCAGTCGAGGATAAGCTACAGTGGTCATGAACGTTTAAAAAAGTGTTTTTACGTTTTCTTGGTCCTGGATCAAGGTGGGAAAGGCATACTTAGACTGGGGCAATTGGATAAATTGCCGCTATAATATTCTGTCCCTCAATGCCTGAAATCTGGCACTCGAAGAGATAAATCCCATGAATAGGGATAAGTCACAATAAAGTAAAATTAAAAAGAAAATGACTAAGAATAACTACAAGGCTGGTTAGGTAATGGATATATTTTGCCGAACAGAGCAATTTGGCTGTCATAAATAGGGCCAATATCGAAATACAATAAAAGCAATTGAAGGAATTGTATTTATATGCATGGAGTTGCAGTAAATAAATACATTGCATAAAAATGGACATATATATATATAGTTGGCATCAAAAATGGCTACCAACACCTAGATAATGTGAAAGCACCAACAATCTAATATTAACTATCCAAATAGAGGATTAAATGCACAGATCATAGATTCAACAACAAAAAAGTAAATGAACAAACGAATTTTATATTGGTTCGACAAACTCTGACCTACGCTCACTCCAACAGTCCTTTTATTATACTATTGGATTAAAAAACAGTGTGTTTTAGTCTTAGAAAATTAATGGAGAAAGGAAAGAGAAACAATCTAGATGATCCCAAAAGAAGATCCCCTACAATGACCCAATGATCCTGTATTTATAGGAGAAGACATGCAAATATCCAGCTGAAAATCCATGCATAGAAGGCTGAAGCCAAGACGAACAGACATTAAAAAAGGGGGCCTCTCTAGGGCCGTATTATTGATCGACGCCGATCGTGAGTGGACGCCACATGACACCACATGATCGGTTGTGGTGGTCCCGCTCCACTTCCTCTTCATGCTTCTGTAGTTGTTTTCTTAATTCCCCTAGTATTTATTGAGTTACTGAGCGCTTATCGTTGAGTTGAAATTCCAATTAGAGTGATCCATAGCCATAGTGATCTGAGCTGATCCCCTGCTTAAGGGAAGTTCTAATCCATACTTATCCAATTCTGAGATGCCATTCACCTAAATCCATGTGAATATCATTCATAGCCTTGATTATAACTGATCACCGAACTTAGTAATCATCTCTCCGGGCTTCCTATGTCGATGGCCATAAAATCCATTTAGCCAAATCCATGATATCACCATTTTGCCATATGGCAGGATAACATTTGCTTCCCAAAACATGCCTCGTAATAGGAAGGTGTGTTTTGAGTTGCCATAATTCTAAAGTCCATAACCCATTGATAGCCTAATCTACCAATCCAAAATCCAATTTTTGCCAAGCCGAATTGTCATAGTCCGCGATTGTTCTGAGTCGATAGCCAATTCCGAAACCATTCCAAATCCTTAGCCGAATCCATATCCATCCAAAGCCAGTAATCAGATGCATGATCTCACCAGATTTTTTACCAATTCCAAGGACTCATCAGACCAATAACCTAGTTTATAGTCTCTCTAGATCGATCATAGCCTATTTGAGCTCTTCTAGGGCCACATCTAGTCACTCTCCAATCAAAGGGGGAATAATGATAAGTAAATCGATCCAGTCGCTCTTCGATGAAGCGGCGTTACTTCGTACACTCTGGTTCAGTATCCCTAAAAATAAAGTTATGCATAGCCTTCCTAGCCGATCATGGTCTCTCTAAACCCTTGCTGGACTCCACTTACTCGCCAGCGAGAATGGAACAATGATAAGCAGGCCGATCCTCTTGCTCTTCGACGAAGTGTCCTACTTCTTTCTTCCCCGGTTCAGTCTCTCTGATTAGAACATAATGTGATCCGTAGGATATTATTCTATGATCTCGTCCCCCATTCAAGGACTTGATCCAAGTATGAGTCCATCCAATTGCTCTCCAGCGAAGGGACTCGCACCTTATGGTTATTTCCCCATCTATTTGGTAGGGACAACCGCAACCTGTTTCATTTATTAATTTAAAAAGCAGATTTAAGCATTCCAAATCCAACATTAAATTTAAGTTCTTACAACATCTCAGGCTATGCCTAACGACCGACCTTGATCCTATACATGTGTAAGTGACTTAGTCGTTTTATTATGGAGATTATTATTTATTTATCTTATGTCATCCCTGTCAAGAGATGACGATCCATGACTTAATCCAAGGCCATTTCCATTTGACGCAAACGGTGGCTGCTCCTATTCCATCACCATAGTCCGAGTCCTTATATATTGTTGAGTTGATTATTCCTCACTCATTCTTCAACCATATCCTTTAAGTGCCTTCAGACGTTTTGTATTACGCCCATCTGGATCATGGAATAAGCAGTATTATCCTGATGCCTGCTCGCTTTCAGTGGGCTCTTGTGATGACCCAGATTTTGGTCATCTGGTAATTGAATAATTATCTGATTTTTATTTAGACAAAGAAGTCTGATAATTTGGAATATCTGGATAAATATTTATTTGATAATCTACTAATATAATTATTTATCATTGGCAAATTATTCCTTTAGAACAAATAACGTGTTGTTAAAATATATCTATATAATATGGGTTGGTTTTAAATTGAAATTGAAATTGAATTGGAAATTCAAAAGGATAAAGATCTTAAAATATTTTGAATTTAAAATTTATATTTTATATAATTGGTTTTATGTTATTTTCTTTAGAAGATTTATTTATATATAAATTAAAATAATGTATTTATATAATAGGATATATATATATATATATGTAAATTTTATAAAAGTCGTTTAAAAACATATCAAAAACACATAGAAGATTTATTTATATATAAATTAAAATAATGTATTTACATAATAGGATATATATATATACATATATGTAAATTTTATAAAAGTCATTTAAAAACATATCAAAAACACGGAATTACAAGTCTAAGCCTAGAATATATTTTATACAAGTGTAAACTAATAATGGTAGGCTGATGACAAATGTGGATTATTTCAACAAGTGTCCCTATTTTCTCGTAATTTTTAAAATAATTAATAAAAGATAAAAAAACTAAGAACATAAGCCTTTTCACTCCCCTCTCTCATTTCTTTTAGAAGTTCACTTCAAAACAAATTAGAAACAAACCCTGTAGTGTGGTTTCTGGGTTTGGTTTGGGTCGAGCAGAGATTGATTATCGACCAGAGGGGATTGCAGCCTTGGGCAAAGTGGCATTTTGGTCCATGAGTTGTTGAGGAACTGGGTGGTGATGGTTCGACTGCGAGGTAATCGGTGGCGACGATGTACACGTGTACGTGTATCTTCGTGCACGAATAAACCAGGCTAACGCAGTTTGTTTCATGTTTGGCGATGCTACGATCGGCAATGATATTGGGTTATACTCGAGGCAACGCTCAAATCGATTGAGTTCAGCGTTGATTTCTTTTGGATCGATCGACCGGGTTGTTTCTCTGTATTTGGTATTGGTAGCTGCGAGCATTGATGAGAGGAGATGAAGTAAGTTTTGGGTTGAGATGGACATTGGGCTTCAGCCCAAAAGAGTTTATATTGTCGTTTTTTTTATTTTTGATATCGGGTTTGTGTTTAGTTATAGGCTTGGATTGTTGGCCTATATTTGTTTTTTTATTTTAAAAAACAAGTTTTATTAAAAAGTAATTTTTATAAAATAAAAATAAAATCATAACCATTGTTTTGTTTCCAAAGCCTCTAACAAGCATGTAATAAACAACATGAGGTGAATCCTGTCGTTTGTTTTTGAGCTAAGTAATTAAGAAGGTTTCAAAGAGGAGATGCATATGTTTTTAAGACAAATTATTAAAGAAAGTAAAGGTTTTGTAATTTGTTTTAGCTTAGATTAAGTTAAATCTTAAGCTTAACTAAAACTCAACTAATAAAATGGTTAAGTACTAACTAAGAAGATGAAATGTTTGTTATCAATAAAAAAAATTAAGGATGAGTGATTAGAACTTATTAATTAGTTAATAAATTGATGATTAATTAAAGATTAATTTATTTAAGGGTAGTAAATTAAAGGTAAATTAATTAAGGATAATTAACCAATGAGATAATTACTTGATGGGTAAACAATTAAAGGTAAATTACTTAAAGAAGTAATTAATAATTAATTACTTAGTGGAAGTAATTGAAGGTAAATTAATTAAGAAAATCTATTAAGGGTTAATAAATTTACAAGTGTGATTTATTAAAGAATAATTAATCATTATAAGTAATTATAGGATAACTAATTTGAGTAATTAATTAAGGATAAATGCAGTTTATGTGAATGGATGGAGGTTAATATTGTGTTATTAATTAAAGGCTAAATTACTCAATTTAAAGGGTTAATTAAGGGATGATTAATTATTGGTTTGTGATTAATTAATGTTATGTAAGCAGGATTAAAAGTGATTATGGAAATTAATTTAGTTTACTTAAATTAAATAGAATGGTGTATCATGCTAGTGAATGATTGAATGATATGGATAGCCTTAGATTATTTGATATTCCTGATATAAAATGTTTTGTGATATATTTGGGCTGAACAGTGATAATGTGGTTATCTATCACGATGAATTGCTATGTAATAGTGACATCTTATATTTAAGTCAAATTGTATTTCACTTGAATAACTTTGGTTAAGGATATATTGAATTCGATGAGACCGGGGTTGGGTATCAGTAAATACCCGAACCCAATTCGATTTGTAACCTACAATGATTCCTTATTTGATTGATATGTGAAATCAATAGGATGAAATGGAATAATTTAAATTACTGAACCATTTAAAAACTAAGTGAAGGTACTTAGACATTTGATTGTGAATATGAGTGATGACTATAGAAAGTTGTGAACTTGTAGTGATAAACGAATTACCTCGGGTTTTAGGGTAAGTTTGTGCATTAAAATTTCTTGATAGATAAGTTTACTCACGCTGGTTTCTAGCCTGACCCGGGTGTTACTTTGAAGTAATGCTCGGGTCAGATCGAGTATTATAGAGTTCCAGGTAAGGACATTCTAGAGCTCAGGAGGTGAGCAGGATGGCAAGAATGTATAGAGTGTTTCCGTTGAGTTATATTGTTCTATATCTAGAGCAAGTTATTTTACCTGTCCAGCAATTGTAAAATGTTGTAGCTCTGATGTATTAAAATGTAATTGACTGATACAACTTTCTCTGTGTAAAGAATATTATGTGATATTATATTTTATCCGCTGCGAATGTGAGATTGTGCTTTAGTGTTTCTGTTCTTCTTCTTCTATCTCTTTTCTTCTTTTCCTAACTATCTACAATTTTCGAGATCAAAAATCCCGGGTCATTACATTGGGTACCAGAGCCGAAGGTTAAGCGAGAACCTTGGCTCTGGTGGGACTACTCATTAAGGATAGGGTCAATGGTACCCTATAATGAGTTGTGTGTATGTGTGTATGTATGTGTGTGTGTATGAGAGCGTACTTGTTATTTTCTTATATAAAGATTTTAAATGATTTTATATAAGAATATATTTTGATATATAAAGCAATATTTCTTTCTAATAAATATTAAGGTAATTGGTTGTTAAATTATTGGAATTAAATTAAGTGGAAATATAAATACAACCAAACTGAAATTGAATAAAGATAAGTTTGAAATAGGTTCAAACTGAAATTAAAATCTTGAAGTTGAGGAAGCGTTTCATAATAAGATGAATTAGAATTGGTTTCAAACTAGAAAATAGAATGGTTACTGTGTTTAATAATATGATGATTGTTTTCCAATAAACAATAAAATGTTTTAAGGAAGTAACCATTTGATGAGAATAACTTGTAAATTAGAAAAGATGTAAATTAAAACGGGTTTCAAATTATGAAGTTCTGAATTCTAAATTTAAACATTTGAAATTGTTTTCAAAATGTTAAAGGAAATAATATTATTCAAACTATTTTTAATGTAATCTTATTTTAGAATAAGAAGTTGTTTGTAAATTTTAAAAGAATTTGTTTGAATTAAGACCAAGGGTGGTTTAAATTTTAAATTTTGGCTTGGTGGGCCAAGAAGTAAATATGTATATATGTGTGGATATACATAATATCAAAGATGGTTTGAAATAAACTCTAAATGTTAAGTTTTAAATTTGGAATGAGATGTGATACCCAAAGTGATAAGTTTTTGAACTTATAAGTGGAAAGATTATTAATGTGAAGTTTAAAATTGGAAATGGGAATTCAAATTGGGTAAGGTTGGCTAGATTAAGTAAATAAAATTTAACTTTCGGAAAGTTAAATAATTTAACAAGCAACCTGAATTGGAAATTCAAGATGAAATTGGGATTTAACTTGGTAAGTTAAATGGTTAATTTGAATTGGGAGTTTGTGTGATCTCAAAAAAGGATTAAGATCTGGAATTTAGAAATGGATGGATATTTTAAAATAATTTGAATGATACCATCCTATTGTTATTAATAATCTTTAAGCTGAAATTGGATTTGTTTAAATAAATGAAGAAATGGGGTGTGGTAATATACCCATTATTAAGATAAAATGGAATCATTTTGGACTTAAGATTTGAATGTTTAAGATAAAACTTCAAAGGTTTGGTTTCAAAATTGAAATTTGATGATAAATTGAATTTCAAAGATTTAGTTGTTTAAAAAGGATTTGAATTATTATTTGAACTTTGAAATAGGTTAAAATGGAATTTGGATTCAGAATTAAATGGTTTAAAGAGATAAGTTGATTTGATTTCAAGGATTAAATCAACGTTTAAAAATTTGACTCGAATTTTTATAAGTCGGGATGGTTTAAATTTGAAATTGGAATTGAATTAGTTCAAATTGAATTTGATTTGAATTAATTGGAATTGTAATTGTAATTGAAGATGGATAAGTTTAAAAATTCAAATGGAAAACTTGAATTGGATTAATTTGAAATGAAATTAAAGTTGAATAAGTAAATTCAAATGGAATTTGATTTGAATTTAGGAAAGAAATTGAGTATTAATTCAACTTGAATTGGGGATAAATCAACTTCAATGGAAACTGAAGTTATTTAAATTGGAATTGAGTCAATTTAATTTTGAAGTAGATTTAAAATTGAATTGATTGGAAATGGAGGTTGGGAATTGAACAGTTTGACTCTGGACTATTTTCAAAATAAATTGTTTTAGTACAAATCTATTTTTCCAAGCTATTTATTATATATACAACCTTTCTTGTTAAACCCAAAACTATCTTATACTTATTTTATAACTACTTTTGGAACTATTTAACTATTTTACAACTATTTTATAAACTAATTACTATCTTTCAACTACTCTATAACTAATTACCATTTTACAACTATTTTGCAATTATTTAAAATTTCTATAACTATTTGACTACTTTCTGACTATTTTACAATTACTTAACTATTTTACAGCTATTTTACAAACTAATAATTATTTTTCAACCACTTATCTATATTAAACCTTTCAAGCTATTTTCTAAATTTAAAGTTGGATAGAGTACAAACTATTTATGATTAAATATCCATTTGAGATAAGAATTGAGATGATAATCCAAATGGAATTGAAACAATTGTGAATAAGTGAATGAAATTTAAGTGAATGTGAATAGAAAAGGAAATTGATTTGGCTAATAATCAATGGAGATAAATACGTTGGATGTACGTATATTATCTATTCGCATAATGATTTGATCCAGATTCGAGCATAGAATTTCGAGATAGTTATATCGATCTAGTTGGGATTTTTCACTTGATTTTCGATGGCGAACCTGGATATGGATTGTTGATTGATTCTAGATATTGTCTATCATAGTTATGGCTATGCAAGGAGAATGACGGTTTCAGATCAAGAAACCAGATCTGAGTCAGCACTAGGAAGTTGGGTGGACGATACTAGTTCGGAAGTGAAATTGTGTGATCGAGTGAGCGATCAGATTGATATAGTGTACGGATGATATGAGTACATCATACGGCTTTGAATGAAATTGATATTGGGAATTCGTGGATAAGAAATGTGAAATGGTTTTTGAAATGAAAGGTATATTTTGTGAAATATATGATGAAGTAAAGTGGAAAATGGACATTTCTATGGTAAAAATTTACTTTATGAAAGTAAGTAAACTGGTAAGTGACTTTATAGAGTAATCAAATTTGAATATTTGATTTGGAATAAACAAGTTGTATATCTTTGTTATAAAAAATAAATCTCCCCTTGTTGAATCTATTGCGGAAAGGAAAGGATTTTTGAAAATGTTTGAAGTATAAAAGGGAATTTATACAAGTTTGAAGTGATCCAAAGATTTTTAAAGTTATGTATATGTCTATATATATGTGTGTGTGTGTGTAAAGGATCTTATAAGAATGATTTTGAGAAAGGCTTTTGGAACCTTTGGATTTGGAAAGGCTTTTTGATTTATGGGTAAAAATCAATCTTGGAATTTGGAAAGCCTAGTTTGAGAATTATCGATTTTGGGAATCGATTTTGTGTAAAGGAGATTTGGATGAAAATCATAAAGGGTATGATTTGAAAGATACTATAAGAATATAGTATAAAGTGATTTGAGATTGGCTCTGGGGAAAAAGGCGCTCCCTTGAAATGAACTTCTCAGGAGTGCCACAGGGTGGTACTGCCTTGAACCCTAAGAGGGGTTTGAAAGTTGATCCTGTGAGGAGTCCGGACAAAACTAGTTCCTAAGGATTATGTGTAGTGTTTAGCGAAAGTCGAGGACGTAGATGCCTATAGAGGCATTTGGGTTATGATGTGACGACAATTTAACTCGATGTCACTGCGATCTACTGCAGATCATAGCGAAAGTCATGTGTGTTGCTGAGGGCCAATAGTCTAAGTTTGATTTTACATCGGTAGACTGCGACCTGTGGTGACATAGTGAAAGTCGTGTGTGCTGCTGAGAGCCAACAGTCTACGTTTGATTTTACATCGATAGACTGCGACCTATGTGGGAGTGGAGAAGTTTCATTTTTGGCAGCGAAAATCGAGGGCGCTGATGCCTAAAGTTACATGGACTTTTGCTGTGATGGCAACGTAACCTTGAAATGTAACTGCGATCTGCCATGGGTTCCATGGCGTAATCGAGGGGCACGGAGTGCCAACGGTTACATGGACTTTTGCTGCGATGGCAACGTAACTCAGGATGTAACTGCGACCATGGATGTGGGTAATGATTTCCAGAGCATTCTCACCAAAGATATTTCCTCTGTTTTTAAAATGTTTTCTATATTTTCTATATTTTCAATAAATTATTTTCCAAGTATTTTCACCGGGTGTTGAAAACAGCTTTACCAAGTACTTATAGATTTTTAGTCCTACGCCTGATCAACGTATGACCGAATTTCTTTGAGAACGAGGATGGACTTGTTGAGACATCGAGTTATAAAAAGTATTTTTATAAAACTATTTTTGTAATACTATGTAGATTTTAAAGGTGTTTTAAAAATTCTTAATAAAAGTGTAGTTTTTCCAATAACAAGAATTTTAATAAATTCTGGCTTCGTTCCTTTTCGAGGACGAAAAAATTCAAATAGGGAAGGAATGTGATAACCCAGATTTTGGTTATCTGGTAATTGAATAGTTATCTGATTTTTATTTGGATAAGGAATTCTGATAATTTGGAATATCTAGATAAATATTTATTTGATAATCTACTAATATAATTATTTATCATGGGCAAATTATTCCTTTAGGACAAATAATGTGTTGTTAAAATATATATCTATATAATATGGGTTGGTTTTGAATTGGAAATTCAAAAGGATAAAGATCTTAAAATATTTTGGATTTAAAATTTATATTTTATATAATTGGTTTTATGTTATTTTCTTTAGAATATTTATTTATATATAAATTAAAATAATGTATTTACTTAATAGGATATATATATGTGTAAATTTAATAAAAATCATTTAGAAACATATCTAAAACATGGAATTACAAATCTAAGCCTAAGAGTATATTTAATACAAGTGTAAACTAATAATGGTAGGCTAATGACAAATGTGGATCATTTCAACAAGTGTCCCTATTTTCTCATAGTTTTTAAAATAATTAATAAAAGATAAAAAAACTAAGAACATAAGCCTTTTCACTCCCCTCTCTTATTTCTTTTAGAAGTTCACTTCAAAACAAATCATAAACAAACCCTGTAACATTTAACCAGTAAAAAAAAATCAAGGAATTCAAAGATCTCTTCATAATTTCAAAGGTCTCAAACATAGGCAAATCCTAGAAGCTCAACAAAATTCAAGTTTGAAAGCAAAGAATTAGCAAAAACAGATCAGGAAAAAAAGAGAAGAAGAAGAAAACGAAATAAATCAAAAACTTGAACAAACTCAAGATCATCAAGCAACGAGTCAAAATCAAGTTAATAAATCAAGTCCAGACCAAAATCTAGTTCAAAAGCAAGATTGTTGGCTCTCTGTTCAAACATCAATAAGGTGAGTAAATTTGGAAAACTGATATATCTTGAATTAGCAGTGCAATGATCTTTTAAGTATTAATTGAATGATGTTGTGCATGTTGATTAAAAATGATTTTTAGTATATATATATGTGTGTGTGTGTGAGAGAGTGTGTGTTAATATTTATATACATGACTGGAATTTAAATTTTTCTGTTATCTGTTATTCATTTAGTTTATCCCAGCATTCAAAAATCTAGATCACATCATCTAGTTCATAATGCATGTGGATATAAACTAAGAAATTGTTTATTTCTTAATATTGTTTTTAAAAAAATGATTTGTGCGGAAATTTTACTGTATAGTTCATTTATGTCAAGATTTATATTAAATAACATATCTTCGTGAAATTTTAATGTAACTGAATCCAAGATTTAAGCATGAATGTTGATTTACCTTGTAGAAATAGGATTTTTAGAAGTTAAAACATGATTTTTAACAACCTAAATTGTCAAAGATTTAGAAATACTCAATTTCTATTCGAAAATTATTTTCTAACAACTTTGTCGACGTAAGGTGGTACGGCCTGGTCTGGAAGAGGCTGGTGGATGTAGATGAGGTGTTGACAGTGGCGAATTTGGGATTTTGGGCTTGGATTAGATGGTTGAGGGGACTTTAGGCTTTTGGGATGGTTTTAGATGGTCGGCAAACGCGACAGATTTTGGTTATTTTGGAGCAACCGGAGTTCGGGTGATTGGGCTCGATGGTGGCTGCTGGAGTGAGCTTTCGATTGAAGTAGGTGGCATGCAAAGTTTTGTTCGGTCGTCGATGCGGCGCGTCGTCTCGTGGGGGTAGTGTGGTTTCTGGGTTTGGTTTGGGTCGAGTAGAGATTGATTATCGACCAGAGGTGATTGTAGACTTCGACAAAGTGGCATTATGTCCATGAGTTGTTGAGAAACTGTGTGGTGATGGTTCGACTGCGAGGTGATCGGTTGCGAGGATGTACACATGTACGTGTATCTCCATGCATGAATAATCCAGGCTAAGGCAGTTTGCTTCGTGTTTGGCGATGCTACGATCGGAAATGATCTCGGGTTATACACAAGGCAACGCTCGAATCGATTGAGTTCAGCGTTGATTTCTTTTGGATCGATCGACCGGGTTATGTCTCTGGATTTGGTACTGGTAGCTGCAAGCGTTGATGAGAGGAGATGAAGTAAGTTTTGGGTTGAGATGGACGTTGGGCTTCGGCCCAATAGAGTTTATATTGTCGTTTTTTTATTTTTGATATCGGGTTAGTGTTTAGTTCTGGGATTGGATTGTCGGCCTGTATTTGTATTTTATATTTTAATAAAAAAGGTTTAATAATAAAGTAATTTTTATAAAATAAAAATAAAATCATAACCATTGTTTTGCTTCCAAATCCTCTAACAAGCATGTAATAAACAACATGAGGTGAATCCTGTCGTTTGTTTTTGAGCTAAGTAATTAAGCAGGTTTCAAAGAGGAGATGCATATGTTTTAAAGACAAATTATTAAAGAAAGTAAAGGTTTTGTAATTCATTTTAGCTTAGATTAAGTTAAATCTTACGTTTAACTAAAACTTAACTAATAAATGGCTAAGTACTAACTAAGAAGATGAAATGTTTGTTATCAATAAAAAAAATAAGGATGAGTGATTAGGATTTATTAATTAGTTAATAAATAGATGATTAATTAAAGATTAATTTATTTAAGGGTAGTAAATTAAAGGTTAATTAATTAAGGATAATTAACCAATGAGATAATTACTTGATGTGTAAACAATCGAAGGTAAATTACTTAAAGAAGTAATTAAGAATTAACCCTTAGTGGAAGTAATTAAAGGTAAATTAATTAAGGAAATTTATTAAGGGTTAATAAATTTACAAGTTTGATTTATTAAAGAATAATTAATCAATGTAAGTAATTATAGGATAATTAATTTGAGTAATTAATTAAGGATGAATGCAATTTATTTGAATCGGTGGAGGTTAATTAATTTGTATTATTAATAAAAGGCTAAATTACTCCATTTAAGGGTTTATTAAGGGATGATTAATTATTGGTTTGTAATTAATTAGTGTTATGTAAGCAGGATTAAAAGTGATTATGGAAATTAATTAATTTTACTTAAATTAAATAGAATGGTGTATCTTGCTTGTGAATGATTGAATGATATGGATAGCCTTAGATTATTTGATATTCCTGATATTAAATGTTTTGTGATATATTTGGGTTGAACAGTGATAATGTGGTTATCTGTCAAGATGAATTGCTATGTAATAGTGACATCTTATATTTAAGTTGAATTGTATTTCACTTGAATAACTTTGGTTAAGGTGATATTGAATTCGAAGAGACCGAGGTCGGGTATCGGTAAATACTCGAACCCACTTCAATTTGTAACTTACAATGATTCCTTTTTTAATTGATATGTGAAATCAATAGGCTGAAATGGAATAATTTAAATGACTGGACCATTTAAAAAATAAGTGAAGTTACTTAAAGATTTGATTGTGAATATGAGTGATGACTATAGCGAGTTGTGAACTTGTAGTGATAAACGAATTACCCTGGGTTTTAAGTAAGTTTATGCATTAAAATTACTTAACAGATGAGTTTACTCACGCTGGTTTCCAGCCTGACCCAGGTGTTACTTTGATGTAATGCTCGGATTAGACCGAGTATTACAGATTTCCAGGCAAGGACGTTCTAGAGCTCAGGAGGCGAGCTGGATGGCAAGAACGTATGGAGTGTTTCCGCAGAGTTATATTGTTGTATATCTGGAACAAGTTATTTTAACTGTCCAGTGATTGTAAAATGTTGTAATTCTGATGTATTAAAATGTAATTAACTAATACAACTTTCTTAGTGTAAAGAATATTATGTGATATTATATTTTATCCGCTGCGAATATGAGATTGTGCTTCGTGTTTCTGTTCTTCTTCTTCTGTCTCTTTTCTTCTTTTCCTAACTATCTGGAATTTTCGGGATCGAAAATCCTGGGTCGTTACCACTCTCTACCTATCCACCTTTGGTATGGAAGGTGCCTCGAGTGTCCAAATAAATCCTCTTCAAAGTCTTTTTCAGAGACGACCCTCCATTCATTCCACAGAATGACGCATCATCTTGAAGAAAGAAAGGGATAAAAAAGAGAAAAGAAAGAGAAGGAAGAAAGAACAACACCGAAATCTCAACAACGGAACGAATAAATTATATTAATAACATAAATATTACATAATATACAGTATCAATCAGAGTTACGCAGACAATACATCACATACTAGACAGTTATAAACGCCTATCTAGTTATTACAACTCAATACAATACAAAGAAACCACTCAGAGATACCTATACAACGGAACACTATATATATCTACAGCGTTGAAGCCTCCTGCTCCATTGCTCCTCGATAATTCGTCAAAGCTAACAAGAATCCCTTGACTACTAATAAAAATTTGCGTACCCAAGAGTTAAAAAAACAGAAATAAACTCCGGCTCGGACATGGGTCTGGTATGAGTAACAGGTTAAGGTTCCTTAACTTTGAAAAACCTTTGAAAGAAAGGGTATCTCGTAAGGCTTCCCATACATAAATATGTGTAATTTTTTACCTAACGCTAACAAAAACATTTTATAGGAAATCCGGTGATATTATAATAGGGTCTAGGGTTTTCATGTAAAATACAAAGTTAGCTGGAATGATTACGTCTCATGTTCCAACATAGTTAGGCACATCTAATACGTACTACGCTTATTGGAGATTGGATTTCATACAATAGCAGGGCTACTAGGGTACCTCCCATCACAGTACGGGGCCTAGATCACCGTACCGAGGATTACTCCCAATCCCCTGCAACACAAAGCCGGAACCATTTCTTACTGAACAATTTTGAACAAGACAACCCCGCAGTTGTGATCAGCAACCGCACCACACAGCCCAAAAAAAGATACATCTAGACAGGGGTAAATCTCGTCCTACTTGGGCGTGACCCACTTTTCCTTTCTGCACCTCCCCTGTTTTAACCATTCCCGGTTGATGAGGCTCGAGGCTAGAGGCTACGATTACCTTAATCAGAACACATCACTTAGAATGCGCGTCGTCCACCTGACGATGTTCTGAAAGCATTCAATCCATACAAGTTCATTACGGGTTCGAATGAAACCGAAGGCATTATCTTGTTACAATCATTTTGGAATCACCCTCAGAGTTAACGACGATAACCCTTGCACTCTGAATCTTCATCTTCACTTGAGATTCACGACCTATAGTTAATTTGGATCGATGTGGTTTTCGGATATCCAAATCTGGAAACCCGATCCTGGTCTCATCGAAATCCAAAACGCCATCTTTTAGGTCCAAGTTGTTTTAAAGTTAAAACAATTCAATTCTATTATCTATATGCACATAGATAGATAATTCACAATATCACAATAGATAATCTACATTATCATCACAAGTAGATAATTCACCTTATCATTACAAATAGATAATTCATACTATCATCACAATGCAACGAAAGCATTCATATCACACAGCATTACTTATCTCATATCTAAGATCTCAACTCTTCAAGGAAGTCAATTACCATTCATCCATACATAAGCCATGATTTACTTAATCACATCATCTATAATTATTTTAAAATGAATTAAATTAATTACTTCCATATCTAATTAATTTAAACTGAATTAAATTAATTACTTCATTCAATAAATCCTGCTTACCTAACCATTAATTAATTACAAATTGATTAATTGATTATCCACTGATTATTCACCTTTATTAATTATCCTTGATTAATTATCCTTTAATTACATTCAAGTAATTATCTTTACTTAATTTCACAAATTAATTATTCTTAGCCACTTATAGTAATTAACCTTTAATTACTTCCCAAATTAATTAACTATAATTAATTACATTAATCCTTAATTAATTATATTCATTAATTACTCTTAATCACCTATAATTGATTAATTAATCTTAATTAATCAACTTTTAATTACATCATTAATTATATTAATTAATGATTCTTTGATTACATTTTAATTAATTACATTGAGTAATTAATCCTTAATTAAACCACAATTATTAATCACTCTTGATTAATCACCTCCAGTAATTAACTACCCTTAATTACTTTATCACATAAATTAATTATTCCTAATTAATTATCCTTAATTAATCCCTTGATTAATTACACAAAGTAATTTAAACTCAAATTACTTCCATTATTAAACCATCTTCAATTAATTACATCCAGTAATTATCATTAATTACTACACCAAGTAATTATACTATCATTAATTACCTTAAGTAATTACACCTAACAAATTATCAAATGATTATCTTAAATTAATTAAACTTAATTAATTAACTGAACTAATCACAATAAACTCAATTAATTACATTAATTAATAATTCCTTAACCCCTTAAGTAAGTATTCTTAAACATTTTCTCAAATTATTATCTTTAAATTAATTAATCTAATTAATTGTTAAAATTAATCAAATTAATTAATTATATAATAATCTAAGGTTAATGACCTTCATTAACAACTAACAATTATTTAATTACTTTTCTTAAGTAATTAAACTTATATTAATCATTATTAGTTACAAATTAATTAGTCTTTAATTACCCATTAATTAATCTCTAATTATATAATTAATTAAGTGTTATCCGTAACTTAATTAATCCTTAATTACTTGATTAATTAATCTTCAATCATTAAACGGAGAATGCAGAATAGAATCATCATCAGAATTGTATGATGCTATTCCATCTAACTAGGGTTGGCTTTCTCTCTCCAGGAAAGGGGGAGACGAAATAAAGCAGATGAATGAGGGAGCAATATTAATACCTTGCATGGACACCATTCCGAAGCAATGGAAAGAAGGCACCACAACGTAGTCAATTAGAAGAACGGGCAAGGAAGCGGCACTCTAGAGGGGAAGGAACTGTCTAAAAATGAGCTCATTCAAGAATCTCCTTAATAATCCTTAATTACGAATTAATTATTCCTTAATTAATTAATCTTAAACTTTGATTAATTTAAACCTTTAATTACCTATTTAATTAATCCAAATCATTAATTAATTAAATAAATAAATTATCCATTTTATTACAAATCATTAAATCTTTATTTATTTAAAACATTTTTCTTATTAATGATCAAATTATCATTAACAAAGAATATAAAAAAAATTACTTTTAAATTTATGTTCAAATTTCATTTTAAATCTAAAATTTTAAAATGAATACAAATTAACTTTAACAAAGTTTAAAAACAATTTAAAACATTTTTTATTTCACAAGTTAAAGAAATATTTATCTTATAAAGAAGTTTCAAAGAATTTAAAAAAATAAAATTTATTTTAGATTCAAATCAATTTAAAATACACTTTAACATCCAAAGTTGTTTTAAATCAATTCAAATTTAAAAACTTCCTTTAATTTCAAAACTGGAATACATATTAAATCTTGATTCCAGATTTAACTTAGATTCAAAAACTTTACTTACATTTTAAAATTTCATTTTAAAATTCAAACCATTTAAACATTTTAAAGTAGTTAAAATTATTTAAATTTAAAAACTTTATTTTATTTTTAAAACTGAGATTTAAACTTGAATCAGATTTAAAACTTCGATTTAAAATAATTTTAAATCTCTACTTTACAATTTAAACTTCATTTTTTAAATTCGAACCAAATACACTTTAAACACTTAAAGGTTGTTAAAACCATTTAAATTTCAAAAACTTAAATCATTTCAAAACTAGGATTCAAACTAACTTGAATCCAAAATTAAACTTAGGTTTAAAACTTAGTTTAGAACTTTGCTTCACATTTTTAAAATCATTTTGAATTTTCAAAAAAAAAATAGAATAGGTTTCTTTCAAAACCTGTAACAAAACATTTCCCTAGCCATCACTTTAATGACTTCGAGCCAAAACATACTTGACTTCAGGCAAAAACTTAATTTACTCGAGAAAAACTCGAGACCACTAAAACCCACAAATCAATATTTCACTAGAAATCCACAGTGCACCGTGCACAAGCACGGTGGCTCTGGTCCCTTCTGGCCGTCACCAAAATCCTATGCAAGCCGGCAATCATCTACGAACTCGATTCCGACCATCACATCGATGCTACAAACGCGAAATCAAATTTGATTTTAAAAACCCAAACCTGGAACAACTGGAACCACCACATCCAAAAACCGAGAAAACACCTCGTCTTCGCAACCTCGATCACCAGAAGGTATGAAACTCTGGCTACACCTTCGTCAACACTCCAGCTTTCATCACCCACAATCTTGTAGCATTCGATCAACCAGAGAATACGAGATGATCAGAATACCGAACCTAGTTAAAACTAGGGTTCCAGACTCAAAACATCAACCACCACCTCCACCGTACTCTGATCAACTTGCTGGCAATTTTCCCTAACTCACACATCACTCCACTACCTCTAGTGGAAACCCCAACATTCCAGATCACTTGGATCATCAGAACTTCCCCAAACAACCATTTCTATTCAAACCAGAAATGCACACTCATCCCTTAACTAAAAATTATAATTTCAGTTTTAAAAATCATGTTTTGGTACAAAGATTCAATTAATGTTCTTGAATTTGTAAATTGAGAAGTTTGAATTTTTCACTTTATACTAATTTTGCTCTGTTATTTTATTTCCAGAGCCAATACAAAATTATTTAAGTTATATAAAATTTTAAACTTTACTTTTTCATGTAATAAACAAGTTTCATTCGAATACTAAGTCTTAACAGTAACCAAATCAAGAAAAAAAAAATTGATCAACTTGAGCTTGAACTAGAAACAGACCGTGACTCAGGTGAAACAGATATGCATCTCGTTCATACATATATATATACACACACAGCGATGTATTTATCAATATATATACAATCATACTTATTTCCATGGATAAATCAAACAACCAGATTTATATACTTAATTTTTTAAAATGTGAAGTTATTCACCTGTTAAAACTTGATGAAGAAAGCACACTTAATTTGAAATCCTTTAGAATCTATAAAACTGAGTTGCTTGAGTAAAATGCTTTGATTAAAAGCTGCATGCTTGCTTTAGTTCTCAAGTTTGCATGCAGTAGCAAATTTCCAGATTTCATTTGAAAACTTGGAAAATGATTATAAGCTTGCTTGCTTTGAAAACTCAGGTTGAATGATGAATGCAGGCTTGCTTTTTTTTGAAAATAAGTTTACAGGTTGATAAAAAGCTTTGCAAACTTGATTTGGAAAGTGATTTACAAGTTTTGTTTTATGAGGAGTGATTACTGATTTTTGTTTAGAAAATGGTTTGCAGATTTGTTTTTCTTTTCTCGGTTTTGATCTGAGATTTGCCTTACTTGGAAAAAGACAAGAAAAAGAAAAAGAATGGAAGATGTATGTGTTTATATAACTAAATTTATGATTTAATAAAAATCAAAGAAAAATGAAAATTAAAACATGACACTTGTCCTATATCATATTTATCTATGTAACATTTGTTAAATGAGTCTTTAGAAAATAACATTTGTCTTTTAAGTTAATTAGCATTTATTTTTAAAAGTTAATATAAGATTACGCTTAATTAGTTAGTTTATATATTTATATGTATAGATAATTTTAAAAGAAATAAAACCAATTATATTCATAAATAAAAGTTTATACACATATTTTAAAATCCAAAACAATTTAAATATTTATCCTTTGAAATTACAAACTTTAAATTCAAATCCAAATCATATTCTAAAGTCGAATTTACAGATCAAGTTATATATATATATATATGTACACAAATTCAATTTGAAATAACAATTTTATTTGTATTAATATATATATATATATATATAAACAATACATTATTATATTATTTGAAAATAACACATTTATCAATTTGAAATAATTTCTAAAAGAAATTATCTGTTTATTGTAAATTACTAATTTTATTATCTTACCAAATGAATTAATACATCATATATTAATTTATATTTTAAACTTATATATATTTCAAATCATATTTATCAAGCTATATAAAAAAATAGAATAAAATAAACCTTACAAACATTTATCTTAAGTATTTTAAAACTATATAGTTATTTATTTAAATAATCTTTGAAAAGCTATATATTAAATTAAATCAAAATTTCCAAATTACCACAATATTATTTTAGAATTTGAAAACATGATTTTTATTTATCAAGTTCAAACCAAAGATTATCTTTTTACAATATATACAAATATATACATTATAAATAGAAAATAATTTATTAGCTTCAAAAAGATAAAATTTCACCAATTAAATATTATTTAATTAGATTATTAAATCAATTCAAATTTTATTAACAAAATTATCAAATCAATTTAATTTTTAATACAGATTATTAAATTGATACTGCTCAAAATTCCGGGATATCACATTCCTCCCCTTTAAAAGAATTTCGTCCCCGAAACTTAAAAGCAAAGTTAATTTAATAATCTACCTAAGATTTAAATTTAAATCACAAGCATATATTATCGACCATATGCTACAACCATAGCAACCAATTTACCCAAATCAAACAAATCTAACTATCTAGACAAAATTCTAGATAGAATTTCCTTGAGTTTCCCACGTATAAATACCGGGATACTCGCTCTATAGAATCCAAACAATCAATACTACTAAGCTACAAAGCTCCTACTCATCTTGATCTACAAAACTAAACAGGATATCAAACTATAGACAAGTCTGACTCAACAACCAAATCCTCCTGAACTGCTGGTTATACAACCAGAGATGGATCATATACGTACTCCCTTAGAGATACGTGAAACACAACGAACCCAATTATTCAAACTGGCAATTTAATTCTGTAGACCAAACACTTATTCTTACAAGAATAAAGAAAAGATCTAAAGCACCTCGGAGCTAGCTTCCCAGCCTTACCAAAACTTATAGCTCCTTTGATCGGAGAAATCTTATCCAAAATCAAATCTCCGACTCCGGAATCCAAATTCCTTCGACTCTTATCCATAAAACTATTCGGACGATCCTGGGCTGCCTACATCCCTACTGATCAGCTCAACCTTCGCTGATGCTTCAAGAAACAAACAGACCAAACATAACTCATCAAAATGATCCTCTCATAATCAACCAAACTCAAGAACAAACTCTACTCCACAAACATCAGAAAATTAAACTTACTTCTCCTATCCGAAAAAGACAAAACAGAAACACTCCCAAACTTCTTCCGCTGCACAACTCTGATCTGGAGTAGATGAGAATGCTGACGAAGAACACAAGCACAAACTGGACAACACAAGAGAATATTCAAACTATCGCAAGCCACTTTTGCGATCAATCCAGCCTAATTCCAAAGAAAACTGTTCTCTCTTTACCAATCAGAACAGCTTATGCTTATCTATCCAATCCATCGAAGAAATGGATCCACTCTGCTGCTTTTGAACTCCACTTCCAAAAAAACTGCTCAGCCAGAAGACCTTCCTGCTATCACACAGAACACTTCGAGCTGCACTGCTGACATTGATGCCAAAGACCTCCTATCCAAAGCTCTTCGAGAAACTCAGACCTCAAAACAAACAAAAACATCCTGTTGCGCCAAGCCATAACACTGAAACAGACACACCCCCTTATACTTGTTTCAAAGAAACATCTTCGTAACCATCCATAGTCACTGCGTCTCATCACGTAGCTACTACTCCCTGAGGATGCCAAGATACCATCACTTTCTTTTGCCTAACCGACGGATCCAAACCATACTCATCAAACACTGCGCTTCAAAGATGGACTCCGAACCTTAACAGGTTTCCTTCAGAGATTGATGCAATCCTTACACCACTACAAAGCTTACTTGAGACGGTATTAGGTCTATAGTCTCGACAGATACACTTCCAACCTCAATACTCAAACTCCAACCAATAGTAGTCGTGTTACACACACCACTACCCTATCTACCTTTACAACTTATATTAGAAAACCCGAACAGGTAACCCAACAAATAGGTGTGTGTGTGTCTATGTATATATATATATATATACATATATATATATATATCAAAATTACAAGTATGCTCTCTCAAGAAAAAAATCACTCCAAAGCCTAGGTATTCACTCATCCTAGCGCTCTTATACCAACCGAGACGACCCGCCATTCATTCCACAGAATGACGCGTCATCTTGAAGAAAGAAAGGGATAGAAAAGAGAAAAGAAAGAGAAGAAAGAAAACATCAGAATCTCAACAACGGAATGAATAAATTATATTAATAACATAAATATTACATAATATACAACATCAATTAGAGTTACACAGACAAGACATCACATACTAGATAGTTATAAATGCCTGCTAGTTATTACCACTCAATACAATACAAAGAAACCACTCAGAGATACCTACACAGCGGAACACTATATATATCTATGGCAATGAAGCCTCCTGTTCCATTGCTCCTCTACAAATTGTCAAAGCTAACCTGAATCCTTTGGCTACTCGTAAAAATTTGAGTACCCAAGAGTTTAAGAAAACAGAAATAAACTCCGGGTAAGACATGGGTCTGGTGTGAGTAACAGGTTAAGGTTGTTTAACTTTGAAAAACCTTTGAAAGAAAAGGTATCACATAAAACTTCCCACACATAAACATGGGTAAGTTTTTACCTTACGCTAACCAAAACATTTGGTAGGAAATCCGATGATATTTTAATAGGGTTTAGGGTTTTCTAGTAAAATACAGAAATAGCTGGAATGCTTACATCTCACGTTCCAACATAGTTAGGCACAACTAATACGTATAACACTTATCAGAGATTGGATTCCATATAATGGCAAGGCTACTGGGGTACCGCCCCTCACAGTACGGGGCCTAGATCATGTACCGAGGATTACTCCCAATCTCCTGCAACAAAAAGCAGAAACTATTCCTTACTGAACAGTTCCGATCAAGACAACCCCGCAGTTGTGATCAGCAACCGCACCACACAGCCGAAATAAAAGGGACATCTAGACAGGGGTAAATCTCGTCCTACTTGGGCATGACCCACTTAGCCTTGCTGCACCTCCCCTGTTTTAGCCATTCCTGGTTGATGAGGCTTGAGGCTACGATTACCTTAATCAGAAACATCGCTTAGAATGCTCATCGTTCACCTGATCATGTTCTGAAAGCATTCAATCCATACAAGTTCATTTCGGGTTCGAACGAAACCGAAGGCATCATCTCATTACGCTCATTTTGGAATCACCCTCAGAGTTAACGACGATAACCCTTGCACTCTGAACCTTCACCTTCACTTGAGATTCACGACCTATCGTTAATTTGGATCGATGTGTTTTTCGGATATCCAAATCTGGAAACCCAATCCCGGCCTCATTGAAATCCAAAACGCCATATTTTAGATCCAAGTTGTTTTAAAGTTAAAACAATTCAATTCTATTATCTATATGCACACAGATAGATAATTCACAATATCACAATAGATAATCTACATTACCATCACAAATAGATAATTCACATTATCATCACAAATAGATAATTCATATTATCATCACAATGCAACCCAAGCATCCATATCACACAGCATTACTTATCTCATATCTGAGATCTCAACTATTCAAGGAAGTCAATTATCATCCATCCATACATAAGCATTAATTTACTTAATCACATCATCTATAATTAATTTAAAATGAATTAAATTAATTACTTCCATCCTTAATTAATTTAAAGTGAATTAAATTAATTATTTCATTCAATAAATCTTGCTTACCTAACCATTAATTAATTACAAATTAATTAATTAATTATCCTCTGATTATTTAATTTTATTAATCATCCTTGATTAATTATCCTTTAATAACATTCAAGTAATTATCTTTAATTAATTTCAAAAATTAATTATTCTTAACCACTTATACTAATTAACCTTTAATTACTTCACAAATTAATTAACTACAATTAATTACATTAATCCGTAATTAATTATATTAATTAATTACTCTTAATCACCTATCATTGATTAACTAATCTTAATTAATCAACTTTTAATTACATCATTAATTATATTAATTAATGATTCTCTAATTACATTTTGATTAGTTACATTGAGTAATTAATCTTTAATTAAACCATAATTATTAATCACTCTTGATTAATCGCCTCTAGTAATTAACTACCCTTAATTACTTTATCACATAAATTAATTATTCCTAATTAATTATCCTTAATTAATCCCTTGATTAATTACAAAAATTAATTTAAACTCAAATTAATTCCACTATTAAATCATCTTCGATTAATTACATCCAGCAATTATCATTAATCACTTCACTAAGTAATTATACTATCATTAACTACCTTAAGTAGTTACACCTAACAAATCATCAAGTGATTATCTTAAATTAATTAAACTTATTTAGTTAACTTAACTAATCACATTAAACTCAATTAATTGCATTAAGTAATTACTTCCTTAATTACTTCCCTTAAGTAATTATTCTTAAACAATTTCTCAAATGATTATCTTTAAATTAATTAATCTAATTAATTTTTAAAATTAATCACATCAATTAATTATATAATAATCTCAGGTTAATGACCTTCATTAACAACTAACAATTATTTAATTACTTGTCTTAAGTAATTAAACTTAGATTAATCATTATTAGTTACAAATTAATTAGTCTTTAATTACCCATCAATTAATCTCTAATTATATAATTAATTAAGTGTTAACTGTAACTTAATTAATCCTTAGTTACTTGATTAATTAATCTTCAATCATTAATTAAAATTTAATTAATAATCCTTAATTACAAATTAATTATTCCTTAATTACTAAATCTTAAACTTTAATTAATTAATTTAAACCTTTTCTTACTTATTTAATTAATCCAAATCATTAATTAATTAATTAAATTAATTATCCATTTTAATTACGAATCATTAAATCTTTATTTATTTAAAGATAAAACATTTTTCTTATTAATGATCAAATTATCATTAACAATGCATTTAAAAATAATTACTTTTAAATTTACTTTCAAATTTCATTTTAAATCTAAGATTTAAAATGAATACAAATTAACTTTAACAAAGTTTAAAAATAATTTAAAACCCTTTTTATTTCACAAGTTAAAGAAACATTTATCTTATAAAGAAGTTTAAAATAATTTAAAAAAACCAAATTTATTTCAGATTCAAATCAATTTAAAATACACTTTAACATTCAAAGTTGTTTTAAAACAATTCAAATTTAAAAACTTCCATTAATTTCAAAACTGGAATAAAGATTAAATATTGATTCCAGATTTAACTTAGATTTAAGAACTTACTTACATTTTAAAACTTTATTTTAAAATTCAAATCATTTAAACATTTTAAAGTAGTTAAAACAATTTAAATTTAAAAACTTTATTTTATTTTTAAAAATGAGATTTAAACTTGAATTGGATTTAAAACTTAGATTTAAACTTATTTTAAATCTCTACTTTGCAATTTAAACTTTAGTTTTTAAATTCAAACCGAATACACTTTAAACACTTAAAGGTTGTTAAAACCATTTAAATTTCAAAAACCTAAATCATTTCAAAACTAGGATTCAAATAATCTTGAATCCAAATTTAAACTTAGGTTTAAAACTTAGTTTAAAACTTTGCTTTACATTTTTAAAATCATTTTGAAATTATTTTAAAAAACAGAACAGGTTTTCTTTCAAAACCTGTAACAAAACATTTCCCGAGCCATCACCTTAATGACTTCGAGCCAAAACATACTTGACTTCGAGCAAAAACCTAATTTACTCGAGAAAAACTCGAGACCACTAAAACCCACAAATAAATACTTCACCAAAAATCCACAGTGCACGGTACACATGCACGGTGGCTCCGGTCCCTTCTAGCCATCACCAAAATCCTATGCAAGCCGACGATCATCTACGAACTTGATTCCGACCATCACATTGATGCTACAAACGCGAAATCAAATTCGAGTTTAAAAACCCAAACCTGGAAAACTGAAATCACCACATCCAAAAACCTATAAAACACCTCGTCTTTGCAACCTCGATCACCAGAAGGTCTGAATCTCCGGCTGCACCTTCGTCAACACTCCAGCTTCCATCACCCACAATCTCATAGCATTCGATCAACCAGAGAGTACGAGATGATCATAATACCTAACCTAGTTAAAACTAAGGTTCCAGACTTAAAACATCAACCACCACCTCCACCATACTCTGATCAACTTGCTGGCAATTTTCCCTAACTCACACATCACTCCACTACCTCCAGTGGAAACCCCATCATTCTCAATCACTTGGATCATCAGAACTTCCCCAAACAACCATTTCTGTTCAAACCAAAAATGCGCACTTATCCCTTAACTAAAAATTATAATTTCTGTTTTAGAAATTATGTTTTGATTCAAGGATTCAATTGATGTTCCTGAATTTATAAATTGAGAAGTTTGAATTTTTCACTTTATACTAATTTTGCTCTGTTATTTTATTTCCAAAGCCAATACAAAATTATTCAACTTATATAAAATTTTAAACTTTACTTTATCATGTACTAAACAAGTTTCATTCAAATACTAAGTCTTAACAGCAACCAAATCAAGAAAAAAAGAATTTTGATGAACTTGAGCCTGAACTGGAAAAGACAGTGACTCAGTTGAATCAAACATGCATCTCATTCATACATATATATACACAGCGATGTATTTATCAATATATATACAATCCTACTTATTTCCATGGATAAATCAAACAACCAGATTTATATACTTAAATTTTTAAAATGTGAAGTTACTCACCGGTTAAAACTTGATGAACAGAGCATGCTTAATTTGAAAAGTCTTTAGAATCTTTAAAACTGAATTGCGCCTTGCTTTAAAAACTTGAGTTTCTTGAGTAAAATGCTTTGATTAAAAGCTACATGCTTGCTTTAGTTCTCAGGTTTGCATGCAGTAACCAATTTCCAGATTGCATTTGAAAACTTGGAAAATGATTACAAGCTTGCTTGCTTTGAAAACTCAGGTTGAATGATGAATGCTATTTTGCTTTTGTTTTTGAAAATAAGTTTACTGGTTGATAAAAAGCTTTGCAAACTTGATTTGGAAAGTGATTTACAAGTTTTTTTCTATAAGGAGTGATTACTGATTTTTGTTTAGAAAATGGTTTGCAGATTTCTTTTTCTTTTCTCAGTTTTGATCTGAGATTTGCCTTACTTGGAAAAAGATGAGGAAAAGAAAAAGAATGGAAGATTTATGTGTTTATATAACTAAATTTATGATTTAATAAAAATCAAAGAAAAATGAAAAATAAAACATGACACTTGACCTATATCATATTTATCTAACACTTGTTAAATGAGGCTTTAGGAAAATAACATTTGTCTTTTAAGTTAATTAGCATTTATTTTTAAAAGTTAATATAAGATTATGCTTAATTAATTAGTTTATATGTTTATATGTATAGATAATTTAAAAGATATAAAACCAATTATATTCGTAAATAAAAGTTTATACGTATACTTTAAAATCCAAAACAATTTAAATATTTATCCTTTGAAATTACAAACTTTAAATTCAAATCCAAATCATATTCTAAAGTCCAATTTAAAGATTAAGTTATATATATACAAACTCAATTTGAAACAACAATTTTATTTATATTAAAATCTATATGTATTTATATATATAAACAATACATTATTATATTGTTTGAAAATAACACATTTATCAATTTGAAATAATTTATAAAATAAATTATCTCTTTATTGTAAATTGCGTATTTTATTATCCTACCAAATGAATTAATAGATCATATATTAATTTGTATTTTAAACTTATATATATTTCAAATCATATTTATCAAGCTATATAAAAAAAATAGAATAAAACAAACCTTATAAACATTTATCTAAAGTATTTTAAAACTATATAGTTATTTATTTAAATAATCTTTGAAAAGCTATATATTAAATTAAATCAAAATTTTCAAATTACCACAATATTATTTTAGAATTTGAAAGCTTGATTTTTATTTATCAAATTCAAACCAAATATTATCTACCTACAATATATACAAATATATACATTATAAATAGAAAATAATTTATTAGCTTTAAAAGGATAAAATTTCACCAATTAAATATTTATTTAATTAGATTATTAAATCAATTCAAATTTTATTAACAAAACTAGCAAATCAATTTAATTTTTAATACAGATTATTAAATTGATATTGCCCAAAATTCCAGGATATCACATTTTCAAATCGGCATAAGAAGAGAATTTTGGTTCTCTTCTTTGCTGCTTTGATCCGTTGAAGCCGTCATCCGCTGTGTACTTTCCTTTGTCCTTGCTTGAACCTTCCCCAAAGGGTCCACCATCCCTCACCACGTTAACCTCTTCTCTACTGGCCTTAGCATCCTCCTGCCGCAGGAATCTTTTGAGCTCATGATTAAATTCCCTGAGATCCATTAGTGGATCCCGTTCCTGTGCGGCCTTGAAGTCTGTGTTGCCAGTTATTCCTGGAACTACCATTATTATGACCATCGATAGGTCCGGACAATCCAACGAATCAGCCACCACATTAAACTGTGTTAAGAAATTCCTCGGGCACACTTTGGTCCTTTAATTCAGTGTTGCCAACATCATCACACTCTATGGTCTCATGATGTGGACCCAAATTGCCTCAAGAATTTATCATCCAACTCTGTCCAAGTAGTAAGAGAACCGTTCTCTAATTGCCTAAACCTTATTGCAACTATATTTGCAAAGTACAGGGAAAAAATTGCGCCATCAGTTCCTCTATTACCCCCAGCACCTCTATATGGCTTATGTGCCTTATCGGACAAACTATAGGGTTTGATTTTCCATCATATGCTTTTAGTATCGGTAACTTAAACTCCGGTGGGTTCCTAGCATGCCTGCTGTTAGGGGTGAATAAACTCCTACTCATATCTTCCAGATCCCTGTTCGCCAACCCTCCTCTCATGGCCCGTCTGATCATTTCTGTAAACATGTTACTGCCATCCAAAGGTAGCCTACGATCATCATTTCTAGCCTTCCTCCCGTCTCTTTGAGGGAATCGTAGAACATACTTATTTGGATGCGCATCCGTATCTGCACCAAACCACGGAGCATTCACCACTGGTCTACCATGAACTAATCCCACCAGACCCGAGGATATACCCGCGTGGCCATGGGGGATCGATGACGATCCCAATGGGGGATCGGTGTCGACCCCTCCCTATTGGTTGAGGATATCGCAGGCCGCTCCATTCCATTCTCCGGCTAATTAGCTTTGACTCCATGCTTCTAGTTTTGATTATCTGTAGCTCCTGGTGATCCAACTGCTTGATCTACATTGCCATTAGCTCCAGCTCCATCATGTCCAATTTTCCTGAGGAAATCCTGTATCGCCTCCTTTTATCTCTGCATTATCTGCTCTTGCATAGCTCCAACATTTTCTCCATCTTGTTCCTAGTGATGTAGACGAAGGATTGATTATCTCCAGCCCCTGAGGATGTCTCCCGACTCTCTCCATGGTGACTCCTATCTGCCAATGGTCTCCTTATTGATTTCCTAGCCATTGCTTCCTAAATCAAAGTATCCAAGCATCCAAATACAAGATCCTAACTTCCAAATCCACGAATGCAAGCTCTTTCAGTGAAAGTACGAAAATGTTGGCATAACAAATGGTCATCAGCACATAAATAATGTGAAAGCACCACCAGTCCAATATCAAATATCCAAACAGTGAATTAAATGCATAGATTCAATAGCAAAAAAGTAAATGAACACACAAATTTTATAGTAGTTCGGCAAACTCTGGCCTATGTCCCCTCCAATAATATTTTTATTATACTATTTACTGCAAATACAATGCTTTTTAGTCTTAGAAAATTAATAGAGTAAGGAAAGGGAAAAAATGCAGAAGAATCCAAAAGTTGTTACCCTACAATGAGCTAACGATCCTATATTTATAGGAGAAGACGTGCAAATATCCAGCTGAAAATCCACGTCCAGAAGACCGAATCCAAGACGGCCCAATTAAGAAAAAATAGAGCCCATCCAGGTCCATATGATCTATCGATGTCGATCGATGGTGGCGGCCACGTGGCGCCACGCGATCGGTTATGGGGTTCCCCCTCCACTTCCCATTAGTACTTCCATAGTTGTTTGCTTGATTCCCCTAGTATTTGTTGGGTTATTGAGCTGTCATCATTGAGCTAAACTACTAATCCAAGTGATCTATAACTATAGTGATCTGGTTTGATCCCTTTCCTCCAATCCATGCTTAGCTAATTTCAAGATGTCATTCGCTTCAATCCGCTTGACTATCATCCATAACCATTCTTATAACTGATCCCTGAACTTGGTAATCATCTCTCCAAGCTTCCTGCCTCGATGATGATGAAACCTATTTAGCCAAATCCATGGTATTACAACCTTGCCAAAAGGCAGGATAACATATATAATTCCACTACAGGTAGTTAAATTTTATGCACAGGCAATTGTATATAAGCAGGAATGTATATATAGTTATGTACATGACACGGTGGGGGCCGCATTTTCACAAACTCGGCTGTTTGATGCATAGAAAAAACAAAAGTGCGGACTCGACAACAGAAAAACAAAAGCAAGTTACCACATCGACAACCTCCAAGCACCCTCGATTTCTTCCTTATCATACCACTGGGGCACTTCCTACATCAATTCTTTTCTTTAATCACACCTCCGGCTAGGTCCCACTGTAACGATCCCGAATTTAATTAATGTTAAATTGATAATTAAATTTATTTTTGATTGAAAATTGTGAAATTAAATGATAAATTGATTCGAGTTTTTCCAAATTCAAATAAATTATGTTATTTATATAGTTTCTTTTATAAATTATTTTAAATTTAGTATTGAGATATTTTTAAACACTATTAATATAGAGATATTTGAATTCAAGCTTATGAAATGGATTTTTGTTTTAAGTTGTGTGAATATAACAAATCATTCAAAAACAAAACAAGGCTAAAGTAAAAACATAGTATGCAAGGCAAAGTAAAATATGGAGGTAGCCTGTAAGTAATTTATGCAAGGATAAGGTAAGATATAAAGTAGATATGAAGGCAAGAAGTCAAGAAAACATTTAATGCTTCCATACCTAGCAACAAATATACTTAACTCAAATAAAATAAGTACAGCCGAGCTATAGAGAAGGAAATAAAACATGTTCAAGTTTGTACAAGATAATTAATGCAATATCTTTAGCATACAAATGCATCACTTCAGCTGCCAAAAGAACCAGCAATTCAGTTGATAAAATAAAAGGAAAAAAAAGAAATCTCTGGTTTCATATACTCTGTACAAAATGTGGTGTCCCTTGTACCAGAAGAAATGCAAAGCCTACCTGTTTTATATATATGTATATCACCATTCAAACTAAGAAAAGAGAAGAGAAAAAAAACTGAAGTGAGAATCATTTTAAACTCAAACAAAAATTTAAACTTCAACAACCATATAAATTCATCAGAACCAGAGGAGGATTTATATCAAAGCAATCAAGGCTTGGGCATCAGGAAGCAAAGAAGTTTCAGCATCAAAACCTGAACACAAACTCATCATCAAATTGAAAGCTTTACAAACATGATTTGGAAAGTGAGTAACACTCAACCATTAAATCTTAAGTATATGTATATTGAATGATGCTCTGTGTATATGCATGTATCAGTGGGCATTTCTTCTCTGTTGCTTTACAGGGTGTTGAACAACAATAAGAAAATTCACATTCTTGCTTTCTATTTAATATCAGGTTTTGATTTCAAAACAATATAGTTGTATTTAGGTATAAGTTAAAATCTAAAAATGGTTTCATAAAGTTTAAATGTTTATTGAGAGAAAAATAAAAAAAATTCAGTAGAAACCTTAGTTTCTGGGAATTTCGAGTATGATGAATTTTTGATTCAAGCTTATAGCTTGAATCCTCGCGGGAAGATAGGATTTTTAAGACTTGTTTGATGATTTTTGAGTAACTGGTTCAAGAGCAATGTTGGGTCGAACGAAAATGGCCTTCCGACCATTTGCTGGTGATCTCGATTAAGGGGAAGGTCGTGGCTCTTTGGGGTGGTAGAGGAGTGAGCGGAGCATCTGGGACAAATAGTAGGGAGGTGGTCAGACCTCGGTGGTGGCGATGGCCGTGGTTCAAAGTTTCTAAACCTAATTTGGACGTGGGGACTTGATTTGATTCGTTCGACCTTTGTGGTCGACCGAGTGCAACCGGACGTTGGTGGTTGATAGAGGGGTGTCAAGTGAAGCCGTGGATGGAAATTCATGGCCACTGGTGGACGAGACTTGCTTGTCTTAGTGAAATGTGATGGGGGATTCTCGCTTCGCGGTTTGGTGGCGAACGGGAGACTCTTTCCCCCACATGGCCTCTTTACGGGATTGGTTAGGCGTAAGCCGTGACAGTCGAGAGGCTGGCCGTAAAAGCAAGTTTTGGGTGTCAGTGTGAGCCACGGTGGGTCTGGGATGGTTGCAAAGCCTACCAGTCACCGCTGTATGCGTATCGTCACATTTGGTATCAGAGCTAAGGTTGAAACTTTAGCTCAAGAGTATAACACATTAAGTAGCTCATTAGAGATAGGGTGAAGTATCCCTAGAATGAGTATATCCCTAAGATATCCGTTTGAACGCCTCAGTAAATTCTCTTACTATCCACTAATGGTGAGTATGAGTGCAAGAAGAGGACGAGATAGGGGACAGGGAAATATGACTATAAATGGTCGATACTCTGTAACAACAACGGAAATAACTTTCTTATCAATTTACTTTGATTCGTTTCCAAATTCTTTAGATTTCTTCGTAATAACTGCAAGAAGAAGTTTCGGTGTAATGGTGGCCCTACGAATCGTTATAGAAAATTCTTACTTCGTATCTCCATCGGTTTCTTATCAGTTTTTGATTTAAAACTCTAACGAATATGAATTAGAAATTGGAAATTTTGTATTGAGTTAAATTGATTAATAGGATATGAAGCTAACTTAGAATTGTATCGATAAAATGATTTTGTTTAAAACCAAAATTGAAATTCTATCGTAATTTCTTGTATCTATTGTTAATATTCTGATTTGGTAAGCCAAATGCAGAATTGGTATCCAGTTTGATCTGAAAGGATATTTCTCTATCTTTCATCTCTCTTCGTTATCTCTCTCTGGCGAATTTCGAGGATGAAATTCCTTTTAAAGGGAGGAAGTCTGTAACGATCCCGAATTTAATTAATATTAAATCGATAATTAAATTTATTTTTGATTGAAAATTGTGAAATTAAATGAAAAATTGATTCGAGTTTTTCCAAATTCAAATAAATTATGTTATTTGTATAATTTCTTTTATAAATTATTTTAAATTTAGTATTGAGATATTTTTAAACAATATTAATATAGAGATATTTGAATTCAATCTTATGAAATGGATTTTTGTTTTAAGTTGTGTGAATATAACAAATCATTTAAAAACAAAACAAGGCTAAAGTAAAAACATAGTATGCAAGGCAAAGTAAAATATGGAGGTAGCCTGTAAGTAATTTATGCAAGGATAAGGTAAGATATAAAGTAGATATGAAGGCAAGAAGTCAAGCAAACATTTAATGCTTCCATACCTAGCAACAAATATACTTAACTCAAATAAAATAAGTACAGCCGAGCTATAGAGAAGGAAATAAAATATGTTCAAGTTTGTACAAGATAATTAATGCAATATCTTTAGCATACATATGCATCACTTCAGCTGCCAAAAGAACCTGCAATTCAGTTGATAAAATAAAGGAAAAAAAAAAAGAAATCTCTGGTTTCATATACTCTGTACAAAATGTGGTGTCCCTTGTACCAGAAGAAATGCAAAGCCTACCTGTTTTATATATATGTATATCACCATTTCGTTCACCATTCAAACTAAGAAAAGAGAAGAGAAAAAAAAAATGAAGTGAGAATCATTTTAAACTCAAACAAAAATTTAAACTTCAACAACCATATAAATTCATCAGAACCAGAGGAGGATTTATATCAAAGCAATCAAGGCCTGGGCATCAGGAAGCAAAGAAGTTTCAGCATCAAAACCTGATCACAAACTGAGCATCAAATTGAAAGCTTTAGAAACACGATTTGGAAAGTGAGTAACACTCAACCATTAAATCTTAAGTATATATATATATTGAATGATGCTCTGTGTATATGCATGTATCATTGGGCATTTCTTCTCTGTTGCTTTACAGGGTGTTCAACAACAATAAGAAAATTCAATTTCTTGCTTTCTAGTTAATATCAGGTTTTGATTTCAAAACAATATAGTTGTATTTAGGTATAAGTTAAAATCTAAAAATGGTTTCATAAAGTTTAAATGTTTATTGAGAGAAAAATCAAAAATTTTCAGTAGAAACCTTAGTTTCTGGGAATTTCAAGTATCATGAATTTTTGATTCAAGCTTATAGCTTGAATCCTCGCGGGAAGATAGGATTATTAAGACTTGTTTGATGATTTTTGAGTAACTGGTTCAAGAGCAATGTAGGGTCGAACGAAAATGGCCTTCTGACCATTTGCTGGTGATCTCGATGAAGGGAAAGGTCGTGGCTCTTTGGAGTGGTAGAGGAGTGAGCGGAGCATCTGGGAAAAATAGCATGGAGGTGGTCAGACCTCGGTGGTGGCGATGGCCGTGGTCCAAAGTTTCTAAACCTAATTTGGACGTGGGGACTTGATTGGATTCGTTCGATCTTTGTGGTCGACCGAGTGCAACCGGACGTTGGTGGTTGATAGAGGGGTGTCAAGTGAAGCCGTGGATGGAAATTCATGGCCACTGGTGGACGAGACTTGCTTGTCTTAGTGAAATGTGATGGGGGATTCTCGCTTCGCGGTTTGGTGGCGAACGGGAGACTCTTGCCCCCACACGGCCTCTTTACGGGGTTGGTTAGGCGTAAGCCGTGACAGTCGAGAGGCTGGCCGTAAAAGTAAGTTTCGGGTGCCAGTGTGAGCCACGGTGGGTCTGGGATGGTTGCAAAGCCTACCAGTCGCCGCTGTATGCGTATCGTCACATTTGGTATCAGAGCTAAGGTTGAAACTTTAGCTCAGGAGTATAACACATTAAGTAGCTCATTAGAGATAGGGTGAAGTATCCCTAGAATGAGTATATCCCTAAGATATCCGTTTGAACGCCTCAGTAAATTCTCTTACTATCCACAATGGTGAGTATGAGTGCAAGAAGAGGACGAGATAGGGGACAGGGAAATACGACTATAAATGGTCGATACTCTGTAACAACAACGGAAATAACTTTCTTATCAATTTCCTTTGTTCGTTTCCAAATTCTTTTGATTTCTTCGTAACAACTGCAAGAAGAAGTTTCGGTGTAATGGTGGCCCTACGAATCGTTGTAGAAAATTCTTACTTCGTATCTCCATCGGTTTCTTATCAGTTTTTGATTTAAAACTCTAACGAATATGAATTAGAAATTGGAAATTTTGTATTGAGTTAAATTGATTAATAGGATATGAAGCTAACTTAGAATTGTATCGATAAAATGATTTTGTTTAAAACCAAAATTGAAATTCTATCGTAATTTCTTGTATCTATTGTTAATATTCTGATTTGGTAAGCCAAATGCAGAATTGGTATCCAGTATGATCTGAAAGGATATTTCTCTATCTTTCATCTATCTTCGTTATCTCTCTCTGGCGAATTTCGAGGATGAAATTCCTTTTAAGGGGGGGGGGAAGTCTGTAACGATCCAGAATTTAACTAATGTTAAATTGATAATTAAATTTATTTTTGATTGAAAATTATGAAAATGATAAATTGATTCGAGTTTTTCCAAATTCAAATAAATTATGTTATTTATATAGTTTCTTTTATAAATTATTTTAAATTTAGTATTGAGATATTTTTAAACAATATTAATATAGAGATATTTGAATTCAATCTTATGAAATGGATTTTTGTTTTAAGTTGTGTGAATATAACAAATCATTCAAAAACAAAACAAGGCTAAAGTAAAAACATAGTATGCAAGGCAAAGTAAAATATGGAGGTAGCCTGTAAGTAATTTATGCAAGGATAAGGTAAGATATAAAGTAGATATGAAGGCAAGAAGTCAAGCAAACATTTAATGCTTCCATACCTAGCAACAAATATACTTAACTCAAATAAAATAAGTACAGCCGAGCTATAGAGAAGGAAATAAAATATGTTCAAGTTTGTACAAGATAATTAATGCAATATCTTTAGCATACAAATGCATCACTTCAGCTGCCAAAAGAACCAGCAATTCAGTTGATAAAATAAAAGAAAAAAAAAAGAAATCTCTGGTTTCATATACTCTGTACAAAATGTGGTGTCCCTTGTACCAGAAGAAATGCAAAGCCTACCTGTTTTATATATATGTATATCACCATTTCGTTCACCATTCAAACTAAGAAAAGAGAAGAGAAAAAAAACTGAAGTGAGAATCATTTTAAACTCAAACAAAAATTTAAACTTCAACAACCATATAAATTCATCAGAACCAGAGGAGGATTTATATCAAAGCAATCAAGGCCTGGGCATCAGGAAGCAAAGAAGTTTCAACATCAAAACCTGATCACAAACTCATCATCAAATTGAAAGCTTTAGAAACATGATTTGGAAAGTGAGTAACACTCAACCATTAAATCTTAAGTATATATATATTGAATGATGCTCTGTGTATATGCATGTATCAGTGGGCATTTCTTCTCTGTTGCTTTACAGGGTGTTGAACAACAATAAGAAAATTCAATTTCTTGCTTTCTAGTTAATATCATGTTTTGATTTCAAAACAATATAGTTGTATTTAGGTATAAGTTAAAATCTAAAAGTGGTTTCATAAAGTTTAAATGTTTATTGAGAGAAAAATCAAAAATTTTCAGTAGAAACCTTAGTTTCTGGGAATTTCGAGTATGATGAATTTTTGATTCAAGCTTATAGCTTGAATCCTCGCGAGAAGATAGGATTTTTAAGACTTGTTTGATGATTTTTGAGTAACTGGTTCAAGAGCAATGTTGGGTCGAACGAAAATGGCCTTCCGACCATTTGCTGGTGATCTCGATTAAGGGGAAGGTCGTGGCTCTTTGGGGTGGTAGAGGAGTGAGCGGAGCATCTGGGAAAAATAGCAGGGAGGTGGTCAGACCTCGGTGGTGGCGATGGCCGTGGTTCAAAGTTTCTAAACCTAATTTGGATGTGGGGACTTGATTTGATTCGTTCGACCTTTGTGGTCGACCGAGTGCAACCGGACGTTGGTGGTTGATAGAGGGGTGTCAAGTGAAGCCGTGGATGGAAATTCATGGCCACTGGTGGACGAGACTTGCTTGTCTTAGTGAAATGTGATGGGGGATTCTCGCTTCGCGGTTTGGTGGCGAACGGGAGACTCTTGCCCCCACATGGCCTCTTTACGGGGTTGGTTAGGCGTAAGCCGTGACAGTCGAGAGGCTGGCCGTAAAAGCAAGTTTCGGGTGCCAGTGTGAGCCACGGTGGGTCTGGGATGGTTGCAAAGCCTACCAGTCGTCGCTGTATGCGTATCGTCACATTTGGTATCAGAGCTAAGGTTGAAACTTTATCTCAGGAGTATAACACATTAAGTAACTCATTAGAGATAGGGTGAAATATCCCTAGAATGAGTATATCCCTAAGATATCCGTTTGAATGCCTTAGTAAATTCTCTTACTATCCACTAATGGTGAGTATGAGTGCAAGAAGAGGACGAGATAGGGGATAGGGAAATATGACTATAAATGGTCGATACTCTGTAACAACAACGGAAATAACTTTTTTATCAATTTCCTTTGATTCGTTTCCAAATTCTTTTGATTTCTTCGTAACAACTGCAAGAAGAAGTTTCGGTGTAATGGTGGCCCTACGAATCGTTGTAGAAAATTCTTACTTCGTATCTCCATCGGTTTCTTATCAGTTTTTGATTTAAAACTCTAACGAATATGAATTAGAAATTGGAAATTTTGTATTGAGTTAAATTGATTAATAGGATATGAAGCTAACTTAGAATTGTATCGATAAAATGATTTTGTTTAAAACCAAAATTGAAATTCTATCGTAATTTCTTGTATCTATTGTTGATATTCTGATTTGGTAAGCCAAATGCAGAATTGGTATCCAGTTTGATCTGAAAGGATATTTCTCTATCTTTCATCTATCTTCATTATCTCTCTCTGGCGAATTTCGAGGATGAAATTCCTTTTAAGGGGAGGAAGTCTGTAACGATCCCGAATTTAATTAATGTTAAATTGATAATTAAATTTATTTTTGATTGAAAATTGTGAAATTAAATGATAAATTGATTCGAGTTTTTCCAAATTCAAATAAATTATGTTATTTATATAGTTTCTTTTATAAATTATTTTAAATTTAGTATTGAGATATTTTTAAACAATATTAATATAGGGATATTTGAATTCAATCTTATGAAATGGATTTTTGTTTTAAGTTGTGTGAATATAACAAATCATTTAAAAACAAAACAAGGCTAAAGTAAAAACATAGTATGCAAGGCAAAGTAAAATATGGAGGTAGCCTGTAAGTAATTTATGCAAGGATAAGGTAAGATATAAAGTAGATATGAATGCAAGAAGTCAAGCAAACATTTAATGCTTCCATACCTAGCAACAAATATACTTAACTCAAATAAAATAAGTACAGCCGAGCTATAGAGAAGGAAATAAAATATTTTCAAGTTTGTACAAGATAATTAATGCAATATCTTTAGCATACAAATGCATCACTTCAGCTGCCAAAAGAACCTGCAATTCAGTTGATAAAATAAAGGAAAAAAAAAGAAATCTCTGGTTTCATATACTCTGTACAAAATGTGGCGTCCCTTGTACCAGAAGAAATGCAAAGCCTACCTGTTTTATATATATGTATATCACCATTTCGTTCACCATTCAAACTAAGAAAAGAGAAGAGAAAAAAAATGAAGTGAGAATCATTTTAAACTCAAACAAAAATTTAAACTTCAACAACCATAAAAATTCATCAGAACCAGAGGAGGATTTATATCAAAGCAATCAAGGCCTGGGCATCAGGAAGCAAAGAAGTTTCAGCATCAAAACCTGATCACAAACTGAGCATCAAATTGAAAGCTTTAGAAACATGATTTGGAAAATGAGTAACACTCAACCATTAAATCTTAAGTATATATATATTGAATAATGGTCTGTGTATATGCATGTATCATTGGGCATTTCTTCTCTGTTGCTTTACAGGGTGTTCAACAACAATAAGAAAATTCAATTTCTTGCTTTCTAGTTAATATCAGGTTTTGATTTCAAAACAATATAGTTGTATTTAGGTATAAGTTAAAATCTAAAAATGGTTTCATAAAGTTTAATTGTTTATTGAGAGAAAAATCAAAAAAATTCAGTAGAAACCTTAGTTTCTGGGAATTTCGAGTATCATGAATTTTTGATTCAAGCTTATAGCTTGAATCCTCGCGGGAAGATAGGATTATTAAGACTTGTTTGATGATTTTTGAGTAACTGGTTCAAGAGCAATGTTGGGTCGAACGAAAATGGCCTTCCGACCATTTGCTGGTGATCTCGATGAAGGGGAAGGTCGTGGCTCTTTGGGGTGGTAGAGGAGTGAGCGGAGCATCTGGGAAAAATAGCAGGGAGGTGGTCAGACCTCGGTGGTGGCGATGGCCGTGGTTCAAAGTTTCTAAACCTAATTTGGACGTGGGGACTTGATTTGATTCGTTCGACCTTTGTGGTCGACCGAGTGCAACCGGACGTTGGTGGTTGATAGAGGGGTGTCAAGTGAAGCCGTGGATGGAAATTCATGTCCACTGGCGGACGAGACTTGCTTGTCTTAGTGAAATGTGATGGGGGATTCTCGCTTCGCGGTTTGGTGGCGAACGGGAGACTCTTGCCCCCACACGGCCTCTTTACGGGGTTGGTTAGGCGTAAGCCGTGACAGTCGAGAGGCTGGCCGTAAAAGCAAGTTTCGGGTGCCAGTGTGAGCCACGGTGGGTCTGGGATGGTTGCAAAGCCTACCAGTCGCCGCTGTATGCGTATCGTCACATTTGGTATCAGAGCTAAGGTTGAAACTTTAGCTCAGGAGTATAACACATTAAGTAGCTCATTAGAGATAGGGTGAAGTATCCCTAGAATGAGTATATCCCTAAGATATCCGTTTGAACGCCTCAGTAAATTCTCTTACTATCCACTAATGGTGAGTATGAGTGCAAGAAGAGGACGAGATAGGGGACAGGGAAATACGACTATAAATGGTCGATACTCTGTAACAACAACGGAAATAACTTTCTTATCAATTTCCTTTGTTCGTTTCCAAATTCTTTTGATTTCTTCGTAACAACTGCAAGAAGAAGTTTCGGTGTAATGGTGGCCCTACGAATCATTGTAGAAAATACTTACTTCGTATCTCCATCGGTTTCTTATCAGTTTTTAATTTAAAACTCTAACGAATATGAATTAGAAATTGGAAATTTTGTATTAAGTTAAATTGATTAATAGGATATGAAGTTAACTAAGAATTGTATCGATAAAATGATTTTGTTTAAAACCAAAATTGAAATTCTATCGTAATTTCTTGTATCTATTGTTAGTATTCTGATTTGGTAAGCCAAATGCAGAATTGGTATCCAGTATGATCTGAAAGGATATTTCTCTATCTTTCATCTATCTTCGTTATCTCTCTCTTGCGAATTTCGAGGACGAAATTCCTTTTAAGGGGGGGAAGTCTGTAACGATCCCGAATTTAACTAATGTTAAATTGATAATTAAATTTATTTTTGATTGAAAATTGTGAAAATGATAAATTGATTCGAGTTTTTCCAAATTCAAATAAATTATGTTATTTATATAGTTTCTTTTATAAATTATTTTAAATTTAGTATTGAGATATTTTTAAACAATATTAATATAGGGATATTTGAATTCAATCTTATGAAATGGATTTTTGTTTTAAGTTGTGTGAATATAACAAATCATTCAAAAACAAAACAAGGCTAAAGTAAAAACATAGTATGCAAGGCAAAGTAAAATATGGAGGTAGCCTGTAAGTAATTTATGCAAGGATAAGGTAAGATATAAAGTAGATATGAAGGCAAGAAGTCAAGCAAACATTTAATGCTTCCATACCTAGCAACAAATATACTTAACTCAAATAAAATAAGTACAGCCGAGCTATAGAGAAGGAAATAAAATATGTTCAAGTTTGTACAAGATAATTAATGCAATATCTTTAACATACAAATGCATCACTTCAGCTGCCAAAAGAACCTGCAATTCAGTTGATAAAATAAAAGAAAAAAAAATCTCTGGTTTCATATACTCTGTACAAAATGCGGTGTCCCTTGTACCAGAAGAAATGCAAAGCCTACCTGTTATATATATATGTATATCACCATTTCGTTCACCATTCAAACTAAGAAAAGAGAAGAGAAAAAAAAACTGAAGTGAGAATCATTTTAAACTCAAACAAAAATTTAAACTTAAACAACCATATAAATTCATCAGAACCAGAGGAGGATTTATATCAAAGCAATCAAGGCCTGGGCATCAGGAGGCAAAGAAGTTTGATCATCAAAACCTCATCACAAACTCAGTATCAAATTGAAAGCTTTAGAAACATGATTTGGAAAGTGAGTAACACTCAACCATTAAATCTTAAGTATATATATATATATTGAATGATGCTCTGTGCATATGCATGTATCATTGGGCATTTCTTCTCTGTTGCTTTACAGGGTGTTGAACAACAATAAGAAAATTCAATTTCTTGCTTTCTAGTTAATATCAGGTTTTGATTTCAAAACAATATAGTTGTATTTAGGTATAAGTTAAAATCTAAAAATGGTTTCATAAAGTTTAAATGTTTATTGAGAGAAAAATCAAAAAATTTCAGTCGAAACCTTAGTTTCTGGGAATTTCGAGTATCATGAATTTTTGATTCAAGCTTATAGCTTGAATCCTCGCGGGAAGATAGGATTTTTAAGACTTGTTTGATGATTTTTGAGTAACTGGTTCAAGAGCAATGTTGGGTCGAACGAAAATGGCCTTCCGACCATTTGCTGGTGATCTCGATGAAGGGGAAGGTCGTGGCTCTTTGGGGTGGTCGAGGAGTGAGCGGAGCATCTGGGAAAAATAGCAGGGAGGTGGTCAGACCTTGGTGGTGGCGATGGCCGTGGTTCAAAGTTTCTAAACCTAATTTGGACGTGGGGACTTGATTTGATTCGTTCGACCTTTGTGGTCGACCGAGTGCAACCGGACGTTGGTGGTTGATAGAGGGGTGTCAAGTGAAGCCGTGGATGGAAATTCATGGCCACTGGTGGACGAGGCGGCGGGGACGAGAGTTTTCCAGGGTTGGGGTGAAATGTTGTAGTGTTTCCAGGTTTGAGATTTCGAACTCAATTTCGAATTCGAGTTCAACGTTGGGGTTTAACGCTTGGGGGCGATGGAGCAGATCGTGGGTGACTTGGTGGCATCGGCGACGATTATCGGAACTGGCCGCGGCGTGCGTACACGTGCACGTGCACGTTTGGGTTTTGTCTGTGGGTTGCCTTTTTTGGGGAAGAAGAAGGAACTCGGGACGTTGCTTGAGTTTTGCGTGAGTTGTTTCGTGTCTTATTGTTTTTTTTTACTTAACCGTTTTAAAGAAAAAAAGAGAGGAGGGAAGAAGATAGGATCAGGGAGGAAAGGGGTTGTGTGAAGACAGGGGAGAGACGCGGGAAATTCACGTGTGTTTCGAATTTTTGCTCGAAGCAAATAGAAGAGGGGATCGGGTATTAAAGTTGTTACAGGTTTCTTTGGGAAAACTGTTTGTTCCCAATTCAAAAATCAAGTTTTAAAATCCGGTTCAAAAGTAAATGGTTTGAATTTCTTTAAAACCTGAGATTAAGAAGTTTAAGGGATTCTTGGAAAACTTTGTTAAAATTTGGTATTTACTCATTTTAACCTTTAAGTTTAAAATGAATTACGAAATATAAATTTGAAACAAATTGTTTAAACTTGCTTTGTGATGATAATTAAAACATTAGATAGAAAATGTTTTAAATTTGAATTAGTAAAGATAAAATGATATGCACTCATTAAATTAGTTTAAGTGAATAATTGATTTAATTATTAATCAAGAAATTAAGGTTTGAGTTAAATTAATTAAGGTCAAATTAAATTGTAATCAAGAATAATTAATTGAGGGTTAATTATTAATTAAGTTAAATTAACTTGTAAATAAGATTCATTAATTTAATAAGAGTTGTCTTTTAAACAAATGATTAGGGTTATTTAAATCAAGTAATTAAGATTTATCAAGTTATAGTTTAGAACTTAACTAATTAAATAATTAGAGATTAATTAAGAAGTAAATTAAGAAATGTTATTAGTTAATGAGGATAATTAACTATGAATTATTAAGTAACAAAATCAAATGTGATAAATTTTGATAACAAATTAGATTAATTAATTAAATCAATTGTAAATTGTTAATTACTTAATGGAAGCAATTAAAGGGTTAATTACCAATTGTAATTAAATTTGGATATTTTGATTTAATTAATGATAAAAATAAATTGGTGATTAATGATTTGTTATTATGATATGATTGCTTAACGATAAGAAAATAAAGAGTAAATTTCTTGAAATAATTAATTAAGAAGTTAATTAATTATATAAATGGGTTCAAAAGTTAATTTAATTAAATATGATCGATTTGATTAATTAAAGTGTTTGATAAATTAATTTATATCAAATGATTTGGATTAAATAAATCAAAATTGGATAATGAATTCATACGTAACTAATTAAATTTGAAATAGCTTGAATAAATTAGGATTAAACAATTGATTAATCCTGCTTTTAAATGTTTATTGAATGCTTGACCTTACTTATGAATGATCATATTATATGTGATGCCTTGAATTGATTGTCCTATCTGATCTGTAATATCTTGTTCTGTGAATTGAGCTATGTGAAATTTACTCATTTATTTATGTACATTTGTGTATTATCTGTGAATCTGTGAATGGACGATAAGCATCATAGTTTATATTGCTTATCGAATATATTGTCGTATTTGATCTGTGATGATTGAATGGTTGTGCACTATTGTGTTAAACCCCTGGACCACACTTATACACACACCAATATGGATTTCAGGAGGAAATCGGTTAAGTCACAGATTTTTGAAATAGTTTTGAATTTGAATTTTTAAATTCAAATGTTTTGGAAATGGAATCGGAATAAAAGTGAAAAACTTTTGGAATGAAATTTCAAGTTAAAATTTATTTTAATTTACTTGATTAAGTTTTGGAAATTAAATAAATTTATTTAAATTTAGATCCGAAATTTGAAATTGAATTCTATGATTCGAAATTAGGGATTAAAGATGTTATATCGGATATATATGAGTTGAACCACTTTTAAGTATTGTTTTTGGGAAATTGAATTAACCTAAAGATTGTAACTTATAAAAAGGAAATCGGGTTTTTCCAAATTAAAGCTGTTATTTCCAAATGATAAAAAGCTTTGGTTTCAAATCTTATTGAAAGGGATTTCAAGTTAAAACTAAGATAGTTTTCCAAGTTATAAATGAATATTTGGAAGCAAATTTTGAAAATGAATGTTTGGGAACGATTTGAAAACTATGAGACAATCTTTGAATTTAAAGATTTGATGAATTAAGCTTTTTGAAATGGGATTGTTTTGAAATCCGGTAATGAATATTTATGAAAGTAAGTGAACATTATGAAATAAATCTTTTGTTTAAAAGATTTGAAATGGTAATTGGATTAAACCATTTGAAAGTAAGTTTTGAATTATTAAGTTGTGACTTAATTGAAATCCCATATCCATATGTTTTAAGTATTGCGCTCACTATTCGGTTTAGCCGGGAAAGGACTTTTGTGTCGTATAACCCATTTCGAATATGTGATACGTCGTTATGGATAGCATTTGAAGACCGGTGTTGTAGACCGGGTATTTGCGAGAACGGTAGGATGACCTATCAATTGTCTCTGCACTGAGTCGCGTCGGTATAGAGATTTCATAAGTGGTGGGAAGTCCGATCGGGATTGTGAATACCCGGATTTGCAAGGGCTTCGTAAGAAGTGCCTTCGGTTCTGTTCGAGCCCGGAACAGACTTGTATGGATTGTGTGTCTGACATTACATTTTGAGATATAAAGCAGATTTCTTTCAAATACATTTCTGTTGGTGGCGGAGAATTTATTCTTTTAGCTTAACACCCTTCTCTGAGACGTACGAGCTCAGAGGTTATGTAGTTGAAGGTTATCAGCGATATATTCCCAATTTGGTAATGTGACATGCTAAGTGTTGCTGTGAAATGATCATTGTTTGATCATTTGTGATATGATCATTTGTTTGATCATTTATCTTTGTGATCATTATTTTGATCATTTGTTGACCCAAAGTATGGCTTTGTACCAAAGCGTAGCTTTGTGGATGAGACTTCGTCGAGCCTCACACCCCGGAATGGTCAAAACAGGAAAGATGCAGCAAGGTTATTAGGAGGTAGCGCCCCTTTAGGGTATGTACATCTCCTTCTGGGTAGAAGTGGTATCATGGTATGGATCCCAGATACTTACTTATGTGGACATCACAAACCTATATATATCTTGTTTTGTGATTTGATGTTGGGGCCCCGGTTAAAGGTTGTTACAACCGGGAGGTGGCATACTCGTGTCAGTAGTTACCCAGTTAGGGGTAACCCGGCCTTGTGTTGGCAGAGATCCGGTTAGGTTCTCGGGGACGTCCTTCCAGAGGCGTTCTCATGTGGCAATGGAAAGTTCCTTGGCCTGACCATTTGTTGGAAATCCAAAGAAACAATACGCGCCCAGTACGGTTTTAGTTGTAGAACCTTCCATGCAGCGTGGCGGTAACCTGCCACAAAACATGGTAGCTATAGTAGGCATACGATAATGATCATATGCTGGCTAAGATTAATATTCTACTTTCGTAATGTTTTCTGCACCGTGCACTTATAATAATAATATCAAAGAAATTTTCTGCGTATTAAGCATGTTTGACTATCATAAGAAGAAATCTCCTCCAAGTCTGCGTTTGCATTGTGTGTGTGGTGGGAGGTCTTATGGTAGTTTCATTTTCAAAAGGCATTGCGAATTTACTTTAAAATCTTTTATTGATTGAATTAAAAGATAAATTGTTTTTGTTGCTCACACCAGTCCCATGACTGATCCGGAGTTTATTGTTCCTTTCCTAAACTCTGGGTGCTCATTATTTTCTACACGAGCAGTCTAAAGTTGGGTTTTTCAGATAGTCGGATTAGTGGATTATCTGGAGTTAGTTCAGTCTCTGGACCACACCGCACTTGCTTATCTTTGTGCACCGTGATGTTGGATCGAGCTGTTGTTGCTGGAGTTCAGATTTGGAGTTCTTCGTTGAAGATTATCTTAGAGTTATTTATTCCGCTGCTGATATTATCATTTTCTTTTCCGCTGCTATTCTTTTGTATCATATCTCGGATGTATATTGATATTCATTGTATCACTCTGTTGTATCAGTGTTGTATATCAATGTATTATTCTTTTTATTCCGCTGTGTTGTTATACTTAATGTTGTTATAAGCTCCGGCGAATCGAATTTGAACGGTTAAATCTACGGCATTCGAATACGATTTGAAGCATGGATGTTGATTTTCGAGCGCGAAAAATTCGTATCGTCACACCCACCCTCAGAATGGGTGGTCTTGCCACCCATATAGTATGAGAGCCATCAGATTTGCTGCTAGGAGTTTTAGTATGCTTACTGTAACATCTCAAACCATATTGGACCTAAATTTTGACAAAAATCGAAACCAAATCCATCAAAGCACAAATCATTGGATTTTGTACCTACAAATAAGCATGAGTATTATCAAAGATTGATAGAAATCTAAAATCATAGCGGAAAAAATAATAAGATAAGAATACTGATTATGATTACTACCTTGAAATTAATGATATTCCATGGATATCAGAATGTCACATCAACATCGAGCATAAGAGAAAAGTAGACTTCTCCACATCTAAGTACATCCAGCTCTTGTGACCTGTTCCTCTAAACCTATCATGTAGGTCGTAATGAGGAGGGGGTCAGAACAACGTTTTGGTGACGGGAAAATCTATAAACTATTCATAATATAAATTTATACGGATCGGTTCCATTTAATTATTATGTCTATTAAGACTAGCAATTCAAATCTAACCTTGCATTGCACACACGACTACTTACCCACCCATTTCCAAGGTATAAAATACTAACGAAGCCTTATAAACCACCTAATTACTTCCATACCCATATCCCACTTAATACTTATAAATATGAAGCAGGCTTTTACCATCACCACATAATTCTTTCAAAAGAGAAAAAGGCAGACTCTGCCATTTAAGACCTTACTCGAGGTAGACTCCGTCGTTGTAACGACCCGTAAATTTTCGATAATTAAAACAGCTAATTTAATAAGATTTCGTGATTCGATGTTAGAAAAAAATTGTAATTCGTTTGGAATAATAATGTAGAGTTCATTTGAGGTAATATAGTAAATCAACTAATAATGAAATTTTTATTTAAAAATCCAATATTGAAATCCGTCAAATATCGAACAATTAAATTGTTTAAATTTAATATTTGGAATTTATTGAATAAATTGAATAACGAGAATTGAATAACTGTTTAATGAAAATGGTTGTTCTATAATTTGAATTTGTTAAATTTTACAAGTTCGTTTGAATATTTCAAAAGATAGTGATTTAAGAATAATCAAATTTGTTTAAATTTAATATTACAAATGTTTGAATAATTAAATTCCGAATTTGATACGATTAATTTGATATTGAAATTTAATATATGAAAATAGAGTGAATAATTGAAATTTGGTTTAATATGATTCAAATTGGTTTCCAAAGGGAATGTAAGTTATATCGGGATTATAATAGAGTTAATAAGATTTTAAAATTAAAATTATCGGATAATTGAATAACGGGTTTTAAATGATTAAAAATGATTTGTAAAATTTTATTTTATCATATTGGAGTTATAGTGATGTTATAAAACTTTTAAAACTGAATTTAAAATTTATTTGTGAAAATTGAATATTTTAATATTTAATTATCGACTGAAAAATAGCCAATTTTCGAACAGTCTCAGAATTGGACGAAACTAGTTCCATTAGATCCGTAATAGTTTTTTATTACCGGATTTCTATTTTCGTAGCAATCGGAGTTTTCGTTTGACCGTGGCAGCTCGAAACGCATCGAAATTGTTTTAATATTAATTTGACGAGTTTAAATAGTCATTTTTCAAACAGTCTCAGATTTCGACGAAACTAGTTTCATCGGATCCGTAATGTCATATTATTGTAAGGTTTCAAATTTCGTGTCAATCGGATTTACCGTTTGTCCGGGGCAAGCCAAAACACATAGAAATTAGTTGAATCGGTTTAATTTAAATTTGATCGTTTATTGTCGTAACTCACACATATGATCGAATTAGCCTCCGAAACCTATTCCATTGTGTCCGGAACATGAGGTAAACCTTAGAAACGCCTGAAGGCACGCTTCGTTTGGAGTTCGAAATTTTTTCGGTGAATAGTGTTTTGCAATTTTCTATAAAAGGACCCATCCTCTTCCATTTGTTCCAAACCCTAACACTTATTGACCAGCCGCCACTTCCATTTTCGAAGGCCGAAAATTGTCGAACTTCCTCCTCAATTTTCTCCAAATCCGTGAAGAATTAGCAAAAACTCTCAACTACAAAGTTGTTGATCTCGACGAGATCTACAAATCCAACGGTCATGATCGTGATTGGGTCAACGGATCGTCGGGAAATTGACCACAAAGTAAACGCGTTTTTCACGTTTTTCGAGGCCAAAGAGGAGGCTGAGCTTGACATGGTGGCGGCCGAAGGTAGCTCTTGTCACGAGTTTCGATATGGCGCTTCCTGATCGATTTCTGGATGCTCGTGGTGGCCGCGATTTGGAGCCCAAGTTTGGCTTGGATGGGTTCTTAGTCGCGTGTGTTCCTGGAGCAAGTAACGTGAATGTGAGGAAGAAGAGGGGTGCGGCCTGATGGGTGGAGGATGGGAATCAACGGTTGTGAGTAGGTTATGAGAAAAAATAAAGGAAATTGTTAATTTATTTATATTATAATTCGTGTGAACTTCTAAAATGCATAACTCTTTCATACGAGGTCGAAAACGCACGAAACTTTTTGCGTTGGAATCGTACCGACGAGCACTACGCTATGGAATTGGATTGGAATCATTTGGAGATAGTGAAAATTTTGGGTAAAATTAAACGCTCATTTAATTTTATTCGAAATAAAGCGCTGGAACTACATTGAAATCAAGGTAAGTGTTTTATAACGCTCACAACATACTAAATATCTTTATGCTAGTTAAATTGACATTATGAAGTGTTATGTTTTTATTTGTCATTGTTTGATAAAATTTAATTGTCATATAGATTGTCATTTGAATTAATCGTTGAAATTAAATTGACAGTTAAATTTAAATTGAAATTGAAATTGAATTGCGATTAAATTACCTAACACTGATAACTATGAAATTGCTATGAATTGTATTGTTTATTGGATGATGTATGTCGATGGATGTTATTGGTTGATAGTTAAATGTTTGGATGTTTATTTGCTTGTATATATATATATACTGTTATGCATACATATGACACTGTGATTTGATTTAAGTGATATATATTCATCCTTGACATTTAATTGAAATAAATAATTACTAGGCCATAGGATAGAAAATTATATACGGACACCGGATTGGCTAAATTAATAATTTTAAAAATCGTCGATTTGAAATTTGTTTAAATGTTTTGATTTAAAAGTTATAAATAGAAATCAATTTATAAAAATCGAATTTATCGAAATTTGAGTTTGGAATGTTGAAATTAATTTTGGTTAAAAGAAATTGTTAAAAAAATTAAGTGGAGACTTTGGAATTTAAAATCAGGATATGATTGAATTTCGAAATTGATTTGTTTAAAGATTTAACCTTAATTCGAGCTTTGAATATTACTAAGTAAAAGTGATATAAAAATGATATTTTGAAATCGAGCTTGGAATTAAACCATATTTGAAACTGGGATTTAAACTTGAATGTTGATGGAAAATTTGTTAAGTGTTATAAATGGATATTTTGAAATCAAGCTCCAAATCGATAAAAATTGAAATTGAATAAATTGAAGGTGAATGTAGAATTGAATTGACTTGAAGTTAAAGTTGACGTTGTTTTGAATTGAAATCGAAATTGAATCGGTAGAATGGAAATTGAAAGTGATTTGAATTGGGAAGTTATAAATTGAAATGGATTGGTTTTGAAGCTGTTTTATTTGTTTTCCAAATTACTCAGTTATATAAACCATTTTGGATACTTAAACTGTTTTAATCTATTTTAAATCTACTTAACCCGATTTTAATTATTTTAAACTAATTTATCTATTTCACATCCATTTTAAGAGTTTAAGTATTTTAAGTATTTTCATTATTTAAACTACTTTTAAACTACTTAACACCATTTTTCTAAGATTCCAAACTGGTTAATAAGGTGAAATGTTTATGTTTAAATCTTGAATGTAAATACGAATTGAGTTAAATGAAGTTGCAACCTAAATTGAAATTCGAAATGATTTTGAAATCCAAATGAGATATTGAGGCGAAAAATGATTTTTGAAACGGAATCTTACATTTGAATAGATACGATGATATTTGAAATGGACTTGTTTTTTGAAGCGAATATGATATTTTGATATCAATTATGAATCGATTTGAAATGTAAAAGAGCCAACGGTGTAATAATACGTAGTTATTAAAGAGACCGGGATCGGATATGGACATACTCTCCGTCGATACCGAAACCCACTTTAATAACTATTATACGCGGAGTGTTGATCCAGAATGAAGTGGATGGTTTGGTGAACGCGTTGACTCAAGAAAGAGAACAATTATTGGATGACCCTTGACATGACTAAAACAGGAGCCGCGCCGGGCCATTGAGGTTCGCCACCTCTAGCGGACACACTTCTTCGATACCATATCTATTACATTTGTGATTCGATTTGGGTGCACCCCTTGATTTGGGAGTGTTGTTTCGCGGTGTTGGGGTAGCTGCTGGCTATGCCTAACATCAGTCCGGATCACGCAACTACTAGTATCCTAGATGGTATCGCCTCATGTACCTTGTCATACTGATTATCCTATTCGCGACCACTACGTTATGCTTTGTGTTATACCTATGGGGTACCCTCTGATAACCACCAGTTTACGGTGGGGCTTACGGTGCTGTATAGATTATGGCATTATAAAAACGTGTTAAGGGGGATTATGGTAACGCCATAACGCTATTTTGATACTTTATATTACTGATAGGCATTATCTACTCAGCGTATATTACTACATAGTAGATAGTTTCACGGATCCTTGAGAGATGGAAAATCCCGTAACATCTCTTAAGTTATTGCACACACGTTGACACTGGATATGAGATGTCAAACCCCGTAAACATCTCTGACGCCGTTACACTCATATTTATTTACGATTGATTTAACTTCCATAAGGATATTATTAGTCCTGACTCGAGCGTTTTGTCTTTTCATTACGCTCAGGTGAGTCCTGAGTTTTTCAGATTTTTTGAAGATCTATTCTGGAGGATGAAGACGAAGATTTGGTATACTATTACTATTATTACCCTTGCATCATGCTATCTGCTGCATTATTTTAATTGTTCTGTTGTATATGTATAACTCTGATAAATGTTGTATAAATAATTGTCAAAGTATAGTAAGCAGCTTCATGAACTGTTTATTTGACTATTACATTTTATCGTTCCGCTGCGAGATTGTGTGATGTTTCATTTCCTTTATTTCTCTTTCCTTTCTTTTCTTATTTACCCCAATAACCATCTACCCTTTTTAATGGTTTGGAATCGACATGTGTATTTGATCGTCGGTTTTAAACTATCCAAAAAGGCGGGTTGTTACAGTTGGTATCAAAGCTTTGGTTTAGCGATAAACCTTGGCTCTAGTGGGGAATAACTCACTGAAATAGAGGTAAACTATATGAATGAGTTGAGTGTATATGAGAGAGCGTACTTGTTATTTGATATAAAATGGTTTTATATTGTGTTAACTTTGTTCCGTTGAGTATTTATGAATGCTGGTCGATACTTGGGATGCCAAGGCGTCGATAGGAATTTATAAACACTCGAATAGGACAAACCAACACGATATCGTTTTGGAATATATTTTATATAAAAGAATTATTTGAATATTTATTCATTTTGATTGAATTGATTGTTAGAAGATGATAATATTAGATTATTATCGTTATTGTTTGATCAGTCAATATTTACAACAATTGATTAAATAACAATGGATTTAGGAAAATGAAATCTTGTAAACACAATTGATAATGAATATAAATGAATTTTAACTTGGATTTGGGAATTTAAATTCCGGTGTTTGAAATTGACTTACAAGAATTTGAAAAATATAATATGAGTATTATATGATAGTATAATTGAGTTGAAATTGTTTCGAAGGATTTTTTTTTAATGATAAGTGTTATATTCCCTTCTCTTGACGCTAGAAAATGATTTCGGTGATGAGTGCACGCATCATCGGCGTTTACTTTCGAGAGTCCGAGTGGGGGGAAACCACTTAATAGCTTGTCTAAACCTTGTTTGATTCAAATTTTATTTTATTTTGCATTCTCTATAGTATGATTTGATATATAAATTATATAAGTATATATTATTTCAAAACTTGATTTGAAATGAAACCGGGATTGGAATTCTTAAGTCCTTTAATAATTAATGATTTTTTTTAATGATTGAAATGAATTTAGACTTGAATCATTAAGGAACTTCTGAATTGTGAAATGAGAAATGAACCTAAGAGCTAAGTGAAAATATCAATTGAAGTAGAAATCCTTAGAATTAGGAAATTATGAACTTAAAATAAAATTGAAACTGTAAAACTCGCATAGTATTAAATTTCATTCTATAGCATAGATATAAATTACCAAAATATTTAAGAAATTCAAAAAATGTTATATGAATTGTTAATTGGGTAATATACAAGTATAGGTTTGAATAATGAAATATGCATTTAATTAATGGTTTGCAAATATAAATAAAATTGTTAGTAAATAATTGGAATTTAAATTAACATTTAAAGGTGATTCACAATTATGTTAATATAAAATGGAAATACTATATGTGAATGTAAATGTGAAATTAAATTATAGGGAAATTTAAGTAATGACTTAAGAATTAATTAATTGAAAATTAAACTTTAAATGAAAAGGTTGTTTAACTACATTCTATTTGCATAACTATAACTTACCAAAAAAACTTAAAAGGTTTAAAATGCTAATAAGGATAAGTAGAGAAATAATATACCAGTGTGAGAATGAATAATAAAATGTGAAGATCTATTGATAGTTGTAAATACAAAAGAAATTTAAGCTGTAAAATGAATGATATATATAAGTGAATGAATAAAATTTAAAATTAATGAAAAATAAAATTGGTAAATGGAAACTAATTAAATTTGAATATAACTAAATGTCAATAAACTTGGAAGTGTATGAAATTAAAATTGACTTGGAAATGTATAATTGATTTAGTGTAGATTTTGGGATGGATGTTAATGTTTGATATGCATTGGTTGTTAGATGGATGAAAATTGATTAAGTAGAATTCATTAGTGTTAATGGAATCGAATAAACAGAATAAACTTTAAAAAAAAAAATTTAATTCAAATTTGAAGCAAAGTGAAATTAAATATAATTGAATTCAATGTAAATTGAAGCAAATTGACTTGAATTTAAAATGTGAATGAAACAAACTTGAATAAATTGGAAACAAATTGAATGTAAACCTATTGCATGGATGAATAAGAAAATAAATGATTTTGTGCTTATGATTGTTCTTTAAAATTTTTGAAGTTTTGATGGTTTGCACTTTGAAATAATAAAAGCAAATTTTTGGGAAAAATCCAAAATTGTCCAATATATGCTGAAACGAAAACAACCATAACTTTTATATGGCTGAACGGAATTTGACGATCTTGGACTTTTCGAAAAGCTTAGAATCTATAGCACAACTTTTGTTTAGATAACTTGTGAAAATTCCTTCGTCTACTAGGTTAAAAACTTGAATGTACTCGCTGTCCTGCGTAAAAATAAGTAAAATCAGTAGTATACACCCTTAGTATTTTCGCCATAACTTTTGACTGGTTTATCGGATTTTGATGATCTTGTATTTTATGAAAAGCTAAGAACTTAAGATAAACCTTTTGTTTTGAGTGTTTTGTGTTTTGATGTCGTTTTGAAGGTAGAAAACGTGGGTGAACGTCGCTGACCTGCGCAATTCATTGCCCAGGCTGAGGCGTATACTCTAAGTAAAACGGCCATAATTTTTGAACGTATGGTCCGAACTCGATGATTTTGGACATTACGGAAAGCCTGAAATGAATGCAACAACTTTAGTTTAGATTTTGTTGCCGAATTTTATCGTTTATGTGTCCTAAAACTAAGATTTGTTCGCTGTCCTGAAATTGGAATCTCAGTTTTGAAGCTAAATATGTTATATATATGTTGTGTTGGCTAAGTATATCGATCTATCTTTATATGCATGGTTCTAACTTAGTTATTGAGTGTTTAGTAGGTGCGAATTGCGCTTGCTTCGCATTTGGAGCTTGTTTTCGCGCTATATTAGCCGTATATGCTCGCTAACAATATATAAGGTACATATCTCGGATTACATACCATACTTTTACATTTTTCCCTGCGGGATGCCTCATCACTTGATGAGATGTATATTTGTGATATATATACTGTTATATATTTTTTTTCGATCGAGCCGCGCAAAGGAGACTCTGCCGAAATTTTCCGTAAAATCCGGGTGTTAGAAAATTTTTCAAGTTTTAAAAATTTTTATAACTTGTTTTGATTACTAACTTTTAAAGTTAGGAAGCCGTTTGGAGTAACTTAGTGGAAGCGTAGTTATGACTTTATGTTAACCCGCCTTTTTACCAGGCCATGGACATGCGGGTTTAACTTAATCGGTTGCACGTTCGTCAAGGCTGGTGTACGATGGATTCAGTCGACTGGATGGATGGATGACGCAACGTGCTTATGAGATGGAAATATGACTGGATAAAGATGGATCAACTATAGTTTGGGTCTAGGAAATATGGTTCGGCATTGGCAATCATTCGGCATGGTAGGTCGATCGGCATGATGGATCGTTCGGCATACGAGGTCGCTCGGCACGTTGGATCGTTCGGCATTGGTAGGTCGCTCGGCATCAGGGATCGTTCGGCATGGTAGGTCGTTCGGCAGGATAGATCGTTCGGCATCAGGGATCGATCGGCATTAGATGTATCGCTCGGCATCCTAGCAGCGTTCGGCATGGAAGTAGCGTTCGGCATTAGACTAGCGTTCGGCATGATGGCATCGTTCGGCATTGGACGAGTGTTCAGTATGGAAGCATCATTCAACATCCAACCTCGTTCGGCATCAGACATCGTTCGGCATCGGGGTAGTTCGGCACTCATTAGTGGCTCAGCCTTTGGATGGTTCGGCATCCGATGGTGGCTCGGCATAAGGAGGAGGACGGCAGATGCCGCTCGGCATAAGGTCCTGGATCGGTATTAGGAGGTTGGCTCAGCATTAGGAGGTAGGTCGGCCTGAGGGTTTAGCAAAGGATGGTACGACCATGGTTGTTGTTCGGCACGAGTAGTTCGGTTACAATGGGAAGCACGGTTCGGCATATGGCCTTGGTGGGCCGGAATCATTCAGAGAGCCCAACATCTACCTGGACGTGTCTATAAATAGAGCACGTAGAACTTTAGAAAAAGGGACTACATTTTTTATCTTCTTCTTCTTCTTCTCCTCTGCTTTCGGACTTTCTATTTTCTAAGGCTAAGGCTAACCTATCACTTTGTAACTGTAATCGATTGTTACAGCAATAAAAAAGAAATTACTGGAGTGGACATAGGCCAGAGTTAGCCGAATCACTATAAATTCTGTGTCTTTACCGCTTTCATTTTAATTTCTGTTATTCTTCATATTAAATATCCTCTACATACATCCTACCCATGAACTGTGATTGTTGTTTGGTACTTTCACTTGGATTTGGGTGTTTAGTGACCAATTTTGGCGCTAACACTTTATAAATGGAATTTCATTGTTTATAAGTGGATAATTTTTAATAAAATATATCAAATGTTGAATTCTTAATTCCTTTTCCCTTCTTTTTCCTTTTTGGGGACGAAAAGTTTTGAGTGGGGGAGAGTGTAACGACCCGTAAATTTTCGATAATTAAAATAGCTAATTTAATAAGATTTCATGATTTGATGTTAGAAAAAATTGTAATTCGTTTGGAATAATAATGTAGAGTTCATTTGAGGTAATATAGTAAATCAACTGATAATGAAATTTTTATTTAAAAATCCAATATTGAAATCCGTCAAATATTGAACAATTAAATTCTTTAAATTTAATATTTCGAATTTATTGAATAAATTGAATAACGGGAATTGAATAACTGTTTAATGAAAATGGTTGTTCTATAATTTGAATTTGTTAAATTTTACAAGTTCGTTTGAATATTTCAAAAGATAGTGATTTAAGAATAATCAAATTTGTTTAAATTTAATATTACAAATGTTTGAATAATTAAATTCCGAATTTGATACGATTAATTTGATATTGAAATTTAATATATGAAAATAGAGTGAATAATTGAAATTTGGTTTAATATGATTCAAATTGGTTTCCAAAGGGAATGTAAGTTATATCGGGATTATAATAGAGTTAATAAGATTTTAAAATTGAAATTATCGGATAATTGAATAACGGGTTTTAAATGATTAAAAATGATTTGTAAAATTTTATTTTATCATATTGGAGTTATAGTGATGTTATAGAACTTTTAAAACTGAATTTAAAATTTATTTGTGAAAATTGAATATTTTAATATTTAATTATCGACTGAAAAATAGCCAATTTTCGAACAGTCTCAGAATTGGACGAAACTAGTTCCATTAGATCCGTAATAGTTTGTTATTACCGGATTTCAATTTTCGTGGCAATCGGAGTTTTCGTTTGACCGTGGCAGCTCGAAACGCATCGAAATTGTTTTAATATTAATTTGACGAGTTAAATAAGTCATTTTTCAAACAGTCTCGGATTTCGACGAAACTAGTTTCATCGGATCCGTAATGTCATATTATTGTAAGGTTTCAAATGTCGTGTCAATCGGATTTACCGTTTGTCCGGGGCAAGCCAAAACGCATAGAAATTAGTTGAACCGGTTTAATTTAAATTTGATCGTTTATTGCCATAACTCACACATATGATCGAATTAGCCTCCGAAACCTATTCCATTGTGTCCGGAACTTGGGGTAAACCTTAGAAATGCCTGCCGGCATGCTTCGTTTGGAGTTCGAAAAAATTTCGGTGAATAGTGTTTTGCAATTTCCTATAAAAGGACCCATCCTCTTCCATTTGCTCCAAACCCCAACTCTTTTTGACCAGCCGCCACTTTCATTTTCGAAGGCCAGAAACTGTCGAACTTCCTCCTCATTTTTCTCCAAATCCGTGAAGAATTAGCAAAAACTCTCAACTACAAAGTTGTAGATCTCGACGAGATCTACAAATCCAACGGTCATGATCGTGATTGGGTCAACGAATCGTCGGAAAATTGACCACAAAGTCAACACGTTTTTCACATTTTTCGAGGCCAAAGAGTAGGCCTAGCTTGACATGGTGGCGGCCGAAGGTAGCTCTTGTCACGAGTTTCGATATGGCGCTTCCTGATCGACTTATGGACGCTCGTGGTGGCCGCGATTTGGAGCCCTAGTTTGGCTTGGATGGGTTCTTAGTCGCGTGTGTTCCTGGAGCAAGTAACGTGAACGTGAGGAAGAAGAGGGGTGCGGCCAGATGGGTGGAGGATGGGAATCAATGGTTGTGAGTTGGTTATGAGAAAAAATAAAGGAAATTGTTAATTTATTTATATTATAATTCGTGTGAACTTCTAAAATGCATAACTCTTTCATACGAGGTCGAAAACGCACGATACTTTTTGCGTTGGAATCGTATCGACGAGCACTACGCTATGAAATTGGATTGGAATCATTTGGAGATAGTGAAAATTTCGGTTAAAATTAAACGCTCATTTAATTTTATTCGAAATAAAGCGCTGGAACTACAATGAAATCAAGGTGAGTGTTTTATAACGCTCACAACGTACTAAATATCTTTATGCTAGTTAAGTTGACATTATGAAGTGTTATGTTTTTATTTGTCATTGTTTGATAAAATTTAATTGTCATATAGATTGTCATTTGAATTAATCGTTGAAATTAAATTGACAGTTAAATTTAAATTGAAATTGAAATTGAATTGCGATTAAATTACCTAACACTAATAACTATGAAATTGCTATGAATTGTATTGTTTATTGGATGATGTATGTCGATGGATGTTATTGGTTGATAGTTAAATGCTTGGATGTTTATTTGCTTATATATATATATATATATATACTGTTATGCATACATATGACACTGTGATTTGATTTAAGTGATATATATTCATCCTTGACATTTAATTGAAATAAATAATTACTTGGCCATAGGATAGAAAATTATATACGGACACCGGATTGGCTAAATTAATAATTTTAAAAATCGTCGATTTGAAATTTGTTTAAATGTTTTGATTTAAAAGTTATAAATAGAAATCAATTTATAAAAATCGAATTTATCGAAATTTGAGTTTGGAATGTTGAAATTAATTTTGGTTAAAAGAAATTGTTAAAAAAATTAAGTGGAGACTTTGGAATTTAAAATCAGGATATGATTGAATTTCGAAATTGATTTGTTTAAAGATTTAACCTTAATTCGAGCATTGAATATTACTAAGTAAAAGTGATATAAAAATGATATTTTGAAATCGAGCTTGGAATTGAACCATATTTGAAACTTGGATTTAAACTTGAATATTGATGGAAAATTTGTTAAGTGTTATAAATGGATATTTTGAAATCAAGCTCCAAATCGATAAAAATTGAAATTGAATAAATTGAAGGTGAATGTAGAATTGAATTGACTTGAAGTTAAAGTTGACGTTGTTTTGAATTGAAATCGAAATTGAATCGGTAGAATGGAAATTGAAAGTGATTTGAATTGGGAAGTTATAAATTGAAATGGATTGGTTTTGAAGCTGTTTTATTTGTTTTCCAAATTACTCGGTTATATAAACCATTTTGGATACTTAAACTGTTTTAATCTATTTTAAATCTACTTAACCCGATTTAAATTATTTTAAACTAATTTATCTATTTCACATCCATTTTAAGAGTTTAAGTATTTTAAGTATTTTAATTATTTAAACTACTTTTAAACTACTTAACACTATTTTTCTAAGATTCCAAAATGGTTAATAAGGTGAAATGTTTATGTTTAAATCTTGAATGTAAATACGAATTGAGTTAAATGAAGTTGCAACCTAAATTAAATTCGAAATGATTTTGAAATCGAAATGAGATATTGATGCGAAAACTGATTCTTGAAATGGAATCTTACATTTGAATAGATACGATGATATTTGAAATGTACTTGTTTTTTGAAGCGAATATGATATTTTGATATCAATTATGAATCGATTTGAAATGTAAAAGAGCCAACGGTGTAATAATACGTAGTTATTAAAGAGACCGGGATCGGATATGGACATACTCTCTGTCGATACCGAAACCCACTTTAATAACTATTATACGCGGAGTGTTGATCCAGAATGAAGTGGATGGTTTGGTGAACGCGTTGACTCAAGAAAGAGAACGATTATTGGATGACCCTTGACATGACTAAAACAGGAGCCGTGCCGGGCCATTGAGGTTCGCCACCTCTAGCGGACACACTTCTTCGATACCATATCTATTACATTTGTGATTCGATTTGGGTGCACTCCTTGATTTGGGAGTGTTGTTTCGCGGTGTTGGGGTAGCTGCTGGCTATGCCTAACATCAGTCCGGATCACGCAACTACTAGTATCCTAGTTGGTATCGCCTCATGTACCTTGTCATACTGATTATCCTATTCGCGACCACTACGTTATGCTTTGTGTTATACCTATGGGGTACGCTCTGATAACCACCAGTTTACGGTGGGGCTTACGATGCTGTATAGACTATGGCATTATAAAAATGTGTTAAGGGGGATTATGGTAACGCCTTAACGCTATTTTGATACTTTATATTACTGATAGGCATTATCTACTCAGCGTATATTACTACATAGTAGATAATTTCACGGATCCTTGAGAGATGGAAAATCCCGTAACATCTCTTAAGTTATTGCACTCACGTTGACACTGGATATGAGATGTTAAACCCCGTAAACATCTCTGACGCCGTTACACTCATATTTATTTACGATTGATTTAACTTCCATAAGGATATTTTTAGTCCTGACTCGAGTGTTTTGTCTTTTCATTATGCTCGGGTCAGTCCTGAGTTTTTCAGATTTTTTGAAGATCTACTCTGGAGGATGGAGACGAAGATTTGGTATACTATTACTATTATTACCCTTGCATCATGCTATCTGCTGCATTATTTTAGTTGTTCTGTTGTATATGTATAACTCTGATAAATGTTGTATAAATAATTGTCAAAGTATAGTAAGCAGCTTCATGAACTGTTTATTTGACTATTATATTTTATCGTTCCGCTGCGAGATTCTGTGATGTTTCATTTTCTTTTTTCTCTTTCCTTTCTTTTCTTATTTACCCCAATAACCATCTGCCTTTTTTAATGGTTTGGAATCGACATGTGTATTTGATCGTCGGTTTTAAACTGTCCAAAAAGGCGGGTTGTTACAGTCGTTTAATACCAACTCCCAGGGTGGACTTCTAGCATCATCATTATTAGTCTATTGGTCCTAGCTACAAAGAACTTTGACTACTGTCTGTAGCCTTATAATTTATAATATCCATACTACTAACGCATCTGTCATTATTAAAGTCTTAGCAATGCGAGATACTATACCCAAGCCACTTAATACCTTATTAATAAGGACAAGGCGGGCCTCTAACCATTTAACACCTATCTATAGGTGGGCCTTTGCCATTTAATACCTGACCTCAAGGCGAACTCCTCACTGGTACTATGTAGTTGACACTGCCTGGAAATCTCAATTGGCTACTTGGTACTTCTTTTATAAGAGAGAGGTGAAACCTAAATCAGTCACTTAGTACCTCAAACCAAAGCGAACCCTTTCCTAAATATCCATCATCACTATTAATTATAAATGTGGAATCACATTATAATATTTCTTTCGGTAGGGTGGCGAGCTCCACAATAGTCACTTAATACCTCAACACTGAAGTGGATCTTTTGGGAGATATCCTTGTTTATTTTGAATCTCTCTTGGCTACTTAAAAATTCCTTTTAGGAGAGAGGCAAACCCCAACCAGAAGCGAAACCCTATGGAGATATCCCTTATCGCTCCTAAATCCAAATTTGGACCATTTAATACTTTTCAATTAAGAATCTAATTCCAATCTCTCACGCCATATGAGTCCTGCAATTAGTGATATCGCATATTAGTAGTAAGTGTATCCAACTGTTGGTTGCCTCAAAGTAAAGGGCAGTCTTTCATCGAGTGACTCTACTGACCTCGCATCACTAACTTACTAAGTCCAGTTAATCATTCTAAGTTTTTACTTATACTATTTTAGGTAGACATCAGACTTAGCCTACTAGTTCCCATTTTATGTAAGACATAAGATTTACCTTAAATACTTATCCACCCATGAATCCCTTTTTAATGCTCATAAATGTCATTTTGTCTATAATATCCTAACGGACATTACCTAAGACATTTATGCATGATTACTAATTTCAAATTAGTAAGTTTTTTTATCTATTCCATTTTTATGAGCCTATTAATCCACCTGTCCCTATTAATTCTAACTCCTAATTCATTTCCATTGATTGTCCATTAAATGGAGTTACAATCTTTAGCTAACCAATTGTAACCCTCAATCTAATCCTACCCATTATTTCCCATTAATCATTAATTGGGGTTACAATCTTTTATTTCTTATTAATTATTTGTTATTCTTAACTTATTGTCCATTAATAGGACTTGCTACATTTTCTAGTTCTACCTATTTGCTTCCTTAATTGTAATAATAACTAACGAACATTATACACAAATAACGCATGAATAAACGTTTTTCATTAATGCAATAAATACATACAAACTATCTAATAAAACTACTTTGTCCTATCCAAATATATTCTATTCATAAATATTTAACTAGAATATGCTTTCCATATTTAATGCGCTTGAATTAGATTCCTTAGGAAGATTTCCTACTATGATTTCCATAAATTAGTTTAACACAAAAAGGAAAGATTGACTTCCTTTGAAATAACAAGGAAAGGACATTTTGGATATTACCTACTAAATCAAATATTGCCTTCTGAATGAAAAGTGGAAAAGAATAAACAAATTCATAAAGATCAAATGGATGTTCTTCCCATAAATTAAACTATGGAAAATCTACGGCCTGGCACAAATTGGGCAACAATTCAAAATCCTATTTTACACCCAAGTGTAGATCTTGAATAAAAATATACAACACTAAAATTATAAAATCTTTGGGACTGATTTCCAGATATAAGTGTAAACATATTTCAAATTAGGTCTAAAACAAGAATATGTAGGCAATAGTTTTATACGCTAATTTAAGCCTACAATTAACAACAAAATTGATTTAGACACAAAAATCAAATGTATGCTAATGGTATAGATTTAAAATCATAAACAATATGTAAAATTTCTCACTCACCTTTTAAAGCGATTCAAATCTCCAAATCTGAAGTAGAACCTTAACTTCATCTTCAATCCTTTTCAATCCTCTATGTATATATAGACATTAGAACTACAGATCTAAGAAGAGATCTGGTATTCGTAGAGAAAATAGATATAAATATACAAATATATATATAAGCTTCCATTCTCGAGGACAGAAAAGGCCCTCGTTTTCCTATTCAGGTGTTTGTATAAAATTACATTTTCTTCTCCTTTTTATTAGATTTCTATTGTTTTCCAATTTGCGTAAATATAAATATAAATAGCTTATTTTTATAATTTAGAAAGAAAGTAGAAAAGAAGAAATGGCAGAGCTTCGCAACTACCTCCAGAAAAATATGAGAAGAGAATGGAGGGTTACACCTAAATTTATAAGCGTAAGTGTCAACTTCAACCGTCAAATCGAACTATATTAAATTCAAGCCATTGGGCCTAGGCTAACCCTAGCCGCCATACATAGAGCAGTTGACCGGTCCCTACCTATGGGTCAGTGGCCCCTTGTCAACCACTCATAATGGCGGGGCGACCTGTGGCTCGGGTTAATTAATATAAAACGTTAATTTTTGTATTTGAATTATTTCCATTTCTAATTTTTTTTCGCCCATAACTTCTTCGTTTGGACTCCTACCGTGGGACTCCAAATATAAAAGTTGCTCAGAGTTTCACCACGAATGCATTGAGGACATTTTCATGGTCAAATTCCATTATTTGCAGAAATTCCCTATTTGGAGCCTAATTAAATTAATTAAATAACTAGCGTCAAATTACAAGGTGTTACATTCTTTCCACCTTAAAATGAATTTTGCCCTCGAAATTTCACCAATGACTAAATCATGGTTTTGTCCCTTAATTACCCTGACTACATAGCCAATGAGTGTACAACTAGTTTTTGCAACCAATGTGCGCAAATGCAGAGTGTTTTACCGCACCACCACGTAGAAAATATGTATGCAAAATGATTATGAATCGAATCCTCCTATATAAATGCATTTCTTTGAAAACATTTTTGAAAGATATGATGTAAATAACATATATATACTAGCAATCTTACGTATGCAGCTTATTGTAAAAAAATCAACCAAGACCCCCATATTTATACGAATAGAAGTATGAAGCAACCTACTTTGCATCCAATTCCTACCAACCAAAAATCTAACGCGTCAAAAAATCACACTCTAAATTTTACTCATATGTTAGAAAAATGAATTTAGGTGGAGAATTATTCATTCTTACCATCGTAAAATTTTCACATTCTCGTTGTACAGTGGAATTTTCCCCATTGCCCTGGATTTACTCCAAATTTTCCATATGTAAAACGCACAATGAAACTTATTTTCAAGCTCTCAAACGGAATTGAATCAAGAAATAGACTCACGTGCATCGTTGACAACGTATGATAATAGAAATTCCAAGACTAAAATAGATTTTTTCTTGCTATCGCATCGTTCCTCTTAGCACTGCTAATTTTGCAAATTCTAACTCTATTTGTCTTTCCTATGCTTAACGTATGTCCTTCAAAATCAAATATTTCAAAAAAATCATTCTCTCATTTCAAATTTGTACCTCGTTTGAAAAATAAAATCCTAAAATATTTAAATGCACATTTTCTACTGGAATCAAATTTAAAAAAAAATCTAAAAATAATTTTAGAGTCAAAAATAAATAAAACACAAATTTTTTTTCCAAAAGAGAAAATTTTCAAACTATTTTCCTTCTTAAAATTTTTAACAAATCAGGCCACAATTCAGCTTAGTCGGAAGCCGGTTATGTGCTAAACGCATGCACCAGATTCTAAAATTCCACGACTAATATTTACCCACAAAACTTGATATTTTAGTTAAAAATGTCACCATGCCTAATTACCAAAAATTTTAGCTTTTAAGGAACATGAGCAATAACCCATGATAGCAAAACAACTTTAACATGTCCTTCGCTAAAAAAATTCCAATTGTTCTAAACTTCCAGTCTTATATTGCATTTACTGTTAGTCAAGTGTATTTTATAAGATTTCCATATTTATACTGCTTCTTAGTACGCAGATATAAGAGCTTTATGCATATCCAAAAATTGTAACATAGTAAATAAATAGGAATCGTAATATTGTGTGTGCCTTTTACAAGAGACAACTAAAGTTACAACCCGAACAACCTAAAAGAAAAGAATAAATGCTGGAAGGGAAAAAGTAACAACATTATAAATCCAAATATAATGCCTACTGACTATGAGATTCCTTGCTCCGCGACTGGATCTCATTCCATTGTTATGTCCCTTGAATGGTCATAGCATGGCGGTTATTCACCCAATCTCAAGTCGCTCGCACTGCTGGTGTTGCTCATGCTTTGGAATCGCTATCTTCATATGGAAGTTTCTAATTATGATAGAAGGAACCTTCTACTAAACCGCCTCTCCATGGAGGTTCACCCATGACGAGGTGGATTGGTGAAAAAGAATGACTCTATGGGGCGCTAATCCTTGATCAACAAATTACATAATAAGTGCGGGTCCTATTGACGGCGTGTCACTAATACTAGCATATTTGGTCTTCTTACCATAGGATAGATCTAATTGTAACTTACTATTTTAGGAATAACGTTATGCTAAATGATTTGCATAACTTGATGGGCAGTCAAACATAGCTTATCCGTCTTCCAAACATGGACATCCTGGGAAAAGATCTGCTACAAATTCTTTGAGTCGATCACTTCAAAATATTCCAAGTTCATGTTCTTTGCTGAGGCTTTCAAAATATTAGCGAGTTCATTATTAGTCAACTCAAGCAGGACACCTTTACCTCTTAACGAATCAAACTATTACCTCCATCAGATTCTACTCCAACTGACATCGATAAGGAAGATGCAACATGGGTAACGTTATCGCTCAAAGGTCTCGTGGTAGAGGATCGGTGCAAATCCTACTATGACGAATAGCTCTTCCAACCCAAAAGGTTGAAACCTTCTTCTTATACCGGTCTAACCAAGGGGTTTCTTACGGAGTGAGACCAGAATGATGAGAGGAAGAGCCGCCGGTGTAGGGTGGTGGCATGGGCTGAGAGGCAGTTGAAAAGGGGAGAAAGTGGTTTAGATCTAGAGTGGTGGTGAGGCAATATCTGACATGCAAGAATTTTGGCATTGGTCGGTGGGGGAATAAAGGAGAGATGCTTTGTTTTGATGGAGGAAAAGGGAGGTGGAAATGGGGTTTACCTGAAAATGGAGAGGAGGAAGAGAATTAGTGGGTGTAATAGTTGTTTTCAACGTGACTTATCATCACGTTCCAGGCTTGGGTTCGGCCTGAATCAAACAAGCGGTCGACCACCATTAGGTCAACAAATCGACCGCTACGATCACCCATTTGCAGTCGACTGCTAGCCTAGATTTTGGCACGGCCTGAACCTGAACAAATAGAGTCGGGCTAAATTCATTAATTAATATTCTAACGATTGTTCCACACACCATCTTCAACTTGGATTATCTAAAATATTTATACCTACAAAGTACGGTATCTACCTTACCGTATAGACCCCACCTCGGTAAGATTGCAAGCCTCAACAAAACTGCTGCAACCAACAACACTTCCAGAATCCCACAAATACTCCAGCTATTATTTCCTGCCTACTTTGCACGAAAATATTTCTTCCAACAACTGGGTACAACAACACTTCAAACTATGTACCGAATAAAATTGAATATCATTCCTATTTTATCCGTACCTTAAAAAGAGAAGATTTTAAAAACCTTGATTTTATAAACCGAAAAATCACTTAGCTAAATATATGCTCATTTATAATTGTTTCAACTAACAGAAAATATTTCATACCTAAACTTCCATTAAAAATTAAACTTATATATATATATATATATTTCAGGGTTTTCAAAAATCTTTTCAAAACACAAATTTTCCCAATTGGAAAACTATTTCGCTTCCAAAAATAAAATCAACCTTTTACTGATATATGCATATAAATATATAAGGATTTCAAAAATTAATCTTTTAAAAATTTCTTAACATGGCCAACGTAGTAGTATACATGTTTATCTGAAACTTAAAATTTCAAAACTTTCCCAAAATTTTTTTTTAAAATAAATCATTAGGAAAAGAAATCCATTTAAAACCCTTCTTCAAAAATCTAAGGCATTTCCAAAACATCATTTATAAAAATTTTCTCACAGGTTTTAAACTAAAGAATTAAAAGTAACTATTCAAATAAAAATCTTGTTTGCTATCCAAGAGGTGATCTATGAATGCACCTTAGCAAACACTTGCCTCCAAACAATTGCAACATACCATCTCTAATTTCATGCCTATCAAGAATAAATGTGTCTCCGACCGGAACACATCATCAAAATCCAAAATCACGAGGTAGCAGGAAATCAACCATCAAGTCGAACACCTATAGTCTCTAGAATACAACCATACGTCATACTCTTGCTCTTTATCAACAATGCTTTACGCATCATCTACGCTCTATGGGTACTTAAGAGTCGGAGTGAAAATCTTAACTCTAAGATATTTCCAACTCATAGCTGCTTTACCCATTCCTTCGAAGTGGAACTACAACTATTTCTGTAGTCGAAATTCTTAGAATCTAACGTAAAATATAATATACTAGAGGGGAAAGTACAAATACCTTCTCTCAGTTTATCATAATTCTTTTGATATACTAACATAAGCTCTAATACGAAATGTAACACCCATACCTTAGTGGGTCTAAAATTCGACCAAATTCAAAATCAAAGTCCATCAAAGCATGGATCGTTGGATGTAGTGTCTGCAAATATACATGTGTATTGTCAGAGATTGATAAAAAGACTAAATTTACGGCGGAAACAATAATAGGATAAGAATATTGATCATTATTACTACCTTGTAATTAATGACATTCCTTGGCTATCAGATTTGTGGCATCTGCATTGGGCATGAGAGAAAAATAGACTTCTCCGCAACTAAACACATCCAGCGACCTACTCCTCTAAATCATTCCTGTGGGTTCTAATGGGGAAGGGATCAGAACAACGTTCTGGCAATTGGAAAATCTATAAACTATCCACAACATAAATTTGTACCGATTGGTTTCCATTTAATTGTTATATCTATTAAGGTTAGCAATTCCAATCTAACCTTACATTGCACACATGACTGCTTACCTGCCCATTCCCAAGGTACAAAATACTAACGAAGGCTTATCAACCACCTAATTACTTCCATACCCATTTCCAACTTAATACTTCTACATATGAGGTGGGCTTCTAATATAACCATATAATACTTTCAAAGAAGAAAGAGGCATACTCTGCCATTTAAGACCTTAATTGAGGTAGACTCTATCATTTGGGACTTATTCCCAAGGTGGACTACTAGCGTCGTCATTATTAGTCTATTGGTCCTAGTTGCAGAGACCCTTGACCACTATCTATGGTCTTATAATTTCTAATAGCCATAATACTAGCACAAATATTGCTATTAAAGTCTTACCAATGTGAGAGGTTGTACCCAAACCACTTAATACCTCATTAATAAGGACTAAGCAGTCTTTTGACCATTTAACACATATTTATAGGTAGGACTTTGCCATTTAATACCTTGGAAAGATTTTCTGCTATGATTTCCATAAATTAGTTTTACACAAAAAGAAAAGATTAACTCCATCTGAAATTACAAGGAACGGATAATTTGGATATTCCTAGTTAAATCAAATGCCTCCTTTTAAATGAAAAGTGGACAAAATAAACAAATTTATTAAAATTAATTGAATGTTCTTCCAACAAATTAAACTATAAAAGATCTACAACCCAGTAGAAATTGTGCAATAATCCAAAAATTCTAACACTCAAGCACAAATCTGAAACAAAATTATACAACATTCGAATTCTAAAATCTTTGGGACTGATTTTCGAATCTTGATGTAAACAATTTCAAATTAGATCTAAAATAAGAATATGTAGGCAATAGTTTTCTACACTAATTTAAGCCTACTACTTACAAATAAAATTGATTTAGGAATAAAAATAAAACGTATACCAACAGAATAGATTTAAAATCGCAAACAACATATAAATTTCCAACTCACCTTTTAGAAGCAATCAAAATCTTCAGATTTGGAGTGGGACCTTAAATTCATCTTCAATCCTTTTTAATCCAAGAAATACGTATGAAATGGGAATATACGTAAATTAGAATTATAGATCTAAGAAGAGATTCGGGACTGGAAGAGAAAATAGATAAAAATATACAAATATATATAAATTACCTAAAATATGCGTATAGTCGATTCTCTCCTCTTCTCCATTTTATTATATATATATATATATTCTTCTCCAATATGCATGAATATAGATATAAATATCTTATTTTTTATAATTTGGCAAGAAAGTAGAGAAGAAGAAATAGCAGACTTCGCTATTGCCTCAAAAAAATATGAGAATAAAAGGTAGGGTTAGGCCTGAATTTATAGCTTAAGAATAAACCTCAATCCTCGAACCGAAATATATTAAACCCGAACCGTTGGGCCTAAGCTAACCCAAGCAGCCATACATACAGTGTTAAACTGTCCTTACCTTGGCGCGACCGCCCTAGGTCGAGGCTCATAATGGCGGGTCGATATGTGGGCTTTGGTTAACTAATATAAAATGTTAATTTTCCTATTCGAATTATTGTTGTTCCCAGTTCATTTTTTGTTTTTTGAATTCTTCGTTTGGGCTACGATCGCAAAACTCAAAATATAAAAGTTTCTCAGAATTTTACCATGAACGCAATGGTACAAGTTTCTCGGTCAAATTCCATTTTTGGTGCCTAATTAAATTAGTCAACTAACTAGTTAAATAACTAACGCCAAATTATGGGTGTTGCACTTAGTCTTGGGAGGTTTGATCTTAATTGAGGGGAGCTTCGATATAGGGCTTGTAGGAGTCGAGGATACATAAATTATAGTGGCAAACTCCGACTTCACCTTGATCTTATCGAAATCGGCCGTCAGCCTCTTCGCAAGGGTGCAGGGTCGGTCTGGTCCGAAGCGTTGACAATGGTGAAGTCTTCTTCTTAAGATAAGGAAATTTCCTCCAACCCATCCAAAGCTATAGTCTTCGAAGAATCAGCCCTAGGCCATGAAATGATGGGCAGGACCGAATCGATAATTCCCATAGAATTTGGAGTCGACGCAATGAAGATTGCCTCGGTTCCTAAATCATAAGTATCTGGGTGGAAGGGGAAGATGTGGTTGACCCACAATTTGACAAACAAATTGATAGAGTTTAATGATGGATTTGTGAGAGAATTGAAGCTTCTCAAAGACTAGAGTGACAAGTGATATACCTGCGCTTAAGCTTCGATCCTTGAAAGAAGCCACAAACTCCCCTTCTTCAGTTCTGTGTTCCTCCATTTGACTTATAGAGGAAGGAATGTCGGGCTAATGGCAGTAAATAATTCATTCTGACCCAACTAACTTGGGCTAGCGAGAGCCGTGGAGGCTGAAATAGCAGCATCATCCTTAGCAGTAAGGACTGCCTTTCCCTCTGCATGTTTTTGTATGTCCTTAACATCGAGGTACTCAGAAATGAACACTTCCTCGGAGCGATTTTCCTTGGACTCTGTATGTCGTTGTAATATCTCCTCCCATGCACTAGTGTGTGTTTCGGGATAAGTATCTCCTCTCCACTTTGGATCCTTCTATATGATAACATTGGTGTAGAAATATTAGAGGTTCATGTCCAGCTCTTCTTTTTCCCGAGCCTTCTCCTCCAAGAGCTCCTTAATCTGTCCCTGAGCGATTGCAAGCTCGATGTTGGAACTAAGCTTTTAATTTGACAACTGCTCAAAGCCCTTAGCAAGCTTGTGGTTCTCTTTTAGTAGCCTTTAAATTTTAGTAGCCTACATGTTGATAGTATTATCCTTTTCAATGATAGCCAAGTCCCTCTTGGCGACATGCTTTTAAGCTCGGCGCCCTCTTCGCGAGCAACTTTTGGCTCATTCTACATCACAATTTTAGCATGTTCATAAGCCATTTTCATTTCCTCCGTAAAGCTGTCAAAATGGGCATAAGCTTCAATGGAAGCATCTCTTCCTCACATGCAACCTTTACCAAGTCCTCCCACTCCTTGATTATTCTCTCAAATGTCTCCCTTTCAAAGTCGAAGGAATTAATGTTTGTGTAGTTAATCACGTTAACTCGAAGAGGGCATAACACAACCATTTCCACTTATATCCTATGTCGATATGCTTTTGGACACTTTGGGCTTCGCCATCCATAAATTCTTTTAGAACAACTTTACTATCCTAATCAAACATCATGCTGTGTAGGAAAAGGCTAGGAAATGCAACCTACAAGCATCGTTGACCAGAAGGTAGAGAAGCCGAGGGATCAAAAATCACTTTAGAGCATGGAAGAGCAATAACAGCCTAGGATTGGGAAAAAGGAACTCGCTCTTGAGAAGGATTAAAGTTTGGTGCACGGTGCATAGGTGCTAGAAAAAGAATCGCGGCTATCATAGAATTCTCTTGACTACTTTGATGGATCACGTGACAACTCTTTTCTTCCTTCCTCTCTCCCTCTATTTTTCTGTTTCGACCCATCAGTTGTCTTTGGTTCTTCTCTTTTCTCCAGCATCTCTCCTCCTCGGTCCCATGGCAACTTTATAGTTGGAGTGGGGCGGATGAGGATCAGGAGTCTGGCCTCTAAAATCACCCACCTTGCGCGAGAGATTCCAATACCTTTCATGAACCATGGGACCTTATATAGGAAGAAAAATGGTATAAGTGTCGGAATTTTGAAACATGAATGAATGTAAGGATATATGTCCTGTTAGAACCTTTCGTGTTGGATTTTAATGACAATAACTATACAATTATGCCAAAGAACCTCCAAGCTAACTTGCATTTACATTAGTATCAAAAAGAGATAAACAAATAAATTCAACATAAAGATATACTATAAAAGAGGATAATATATACATATATATACACACACACACATTTACATACATACATATATGTATGTATGTATATGGAGATACAAGAAGTGATATACACGACGGTGATTAGGCGAAGGTGACAAACAAAGTACTATTGGTCAAACAATGTCATGTCTAGAGTATACATATGTTAAAATCTTTTCAAAGTATTATACACACACATACTCCTCATATTTTAAATGAAAATCAAGTTTTTAAAAATGCATGGAGCAATACTTAAACTCGGGTCACTAGTTTAGAAAGTAAGTGCTCTAACCAACTGAGCTAAGACAACTTTTGATTTTAAACAACGTTCGGTGGATTAACTTGGTATATTCGATCGATTGAATCTATGTTCTTTGAACTATGTACACTGGCATTATTCAATCAACTGAATTATTCAATTCTGTCAACTAACAATACGTTCCTTTGACTGAATTGATGATTTCACTCGACTAAAACTACCTAATTTTAAACTCATTCCTTTCTATTTTGAAAATGTATCCCCCTGTATAATTCTGTTAGTTAGTTGATTTTATTAAGTCGATTGAACAGTCGTAACAACTATATATTTTTTTAAATTTTCTTGAAGAGGTACCCTTCTCTATGAATTATTATTCATCTTTATTAATGGTTGCAACCATTTATATTGATCATTCCTCTTCACTAAGAGTTGCAACCACACATCATCTATATAAAACAAATAAGTTCTTTAATTCAAATTAATTACATTATCTGATTTTCTATATATTGCTTCTTGAATTCTCAAGTGCAATCCCATAGTTTCAAATGGATCACTAGTTCATTCAACAATACAATTCCTATGATCAAAACCTTTCATTTCTTCATGTGCACTCAATATACCACTTAGAAATATTATAGGAAGGTTATGCTATATCGACTCATTTTTTGCTATTCAAAGAGCACGTATAGTCATGATGTCACAACTCAACTATTTGTAATAGTCGAAGTCCTGTTGGAGATCTTAGGACATGAAGTCCAATTCGACAGCTTAGGCGGTTTATAACATAGAAGTCCTGTTCAATAGCTCAAGCTATCTGTAATACCTATTCCTTCAAGTTAAGTGAAGGCATTTATTAGTTAATTCCAAAAGGAGTCTGAGAATGAACGTAGAACAAAATTTCGAACCAATATAAAATCTATGGTGTACTTTACTTTATTATATTTATTTTTATTGAATTTTTTTACTGCCAGCTTGATATAAGTTTTATATTAGTAGAATTATTCATATTACTTTATCCGCATACATTTCATTTGGTGTCAGAGCTTGGGATTCTAGAGATCTTAACAACTCCTAGAATAAATGGTCATAAAGAGATCCAATCAAGGCAATAGAAAGAGTAAGTGCAATAAAGAAGAATTAAAGGGGCAAAGAAGCAAATGCTTCATGGCTAAACTCAGGTCACAATCGGTATGCTTAGATTCTTTATATAAAGATCTTTTATTAGCAAATGATGAATTATTAAAAGAATGTAAAATTTTGGATAAAGTTATTGGGATTATATTAGCTAAATTAAATGATTGTGAGCAAGAAATTTCCAATTAAAAAGAGGAATATAAATTTTTGGTAAAACAAACTAAATTTTTTTGAAATACGGTAAAAGGACTTATTTTACAAAAGGATTTCCTACAAAATGAAAATGAGCAGGTGGAAGTTAAAAACAATGATCGTTTGGAGGAAATCGATGTTTTGCAAAATAAAAATATATTTCTGAAAAATTCATAAAATAATTCTAGCTCTTTAATTTAATCTCTTGAAAAAGAGAATGAAGCTTTAATTAATAAGACTTTGGAATTATCTAAAGAATGTGATATTTTAAAAGATAATAGTAATATTTTGCCGCTAGTTTAAAGAAAATTTTGAAAGATTAAATGAAAAAATTGTAAACTTTAACAACGTTAAAGATATCTTATCTTCTCTGTTACGGATTCAAAAGCTCACAATGATTGGCATTCCTACTTATAACACCAAAACTAAGAAATTTACTATGAAATGCTATAAGAAACAGGATTTTCTACAGCACTTTGATTAATATACTACTATTATAATACTATCAAAGGTACTATAAAGTAATAACTATTTGATAAAATTATTTCATTACTTTTATTTCTTTTAGATGGTACAATCACACCAATTTGGCAAGGTTTTCACCCTATGATTAACCCCTGGACCCTAAAATAGTAAGTGGGTATCAAAAATGATTATTATTTATCGTAGTTACTTGGAGAAACGAAAGGAATAGTATAGATTTTGAATTTTAAGGATGTTCTGTATGATGGAATTATGCGCTTATAATAAAGACTTCATAAAATTTGGTAAAATCTATCTTATTCTCTCCCTAGTTAATAATGGATTAATCTTTTATTTTTGAGGAATACTAAGTTATTTCCAAAAAATAATACTTAATTTGGACATAGTATAACTTGAATCTTTTTGAAATGTCCACAATTTTATATAGATATAAAGTGAACAAATATTGGACGAATATATTTCTTAACAGTATTTTTTAAGAAAGGCATATTTACTTAATTTTCACTTATAATTAGAAATATTGTAGTTAAAAAAATATTTAAGTATTTACTCTTTATAATATACTTTTACCTAAAAGGCAAGTTATATTCCTCATTCTTTTTATAATAACAAAGGGGGATAAATATATATATATATATATGTATGTATGTATGTATATATATGTATATTAATAAGAGAGATATTATACTTAAGGGGAACTTTAATTATGTTACAATATCCTTTTATATGAAATAAAAAAAAGTCAAAGATTGTATAGTTTTCATCATAAAAAAGGGAGAATGTTAGAACTTCTCTTGTTGGATTTTAATGACAACAACTATATAATAATGCCAAAGAACCTCTAAGCTAACTTGCAGGTAGATGAGTATCAAAAAGAGACAAATAAATAAGTTCAACATGAAGATATGTAGTAGAAAAGTGGATAAAAGTGTTTGTGCATGCGTGTTTGTGTGTATGAAGATACAAGAAGAGATATACACATCGGAGGCAAGATGAAGGTGACGAACATAGTACTATTAGTCATAGAGTGTCATATCTAGAGTATACATATGTTAAAATCTCTTCAAGTGGTATACACATTCATATGCCTCATATTTTAAGTTAAAATCATGTTTTCAAAAAAGCATGGAGCAAGGCTCGAACTCCGGTTACTAGTTTAGAAAGCAATTGCTAACTAACTGAGCTAAGACAACTTTTGATTTTCAATAGAGTATAGTCGACTGATTTGGTATATTTAGTTGACTAAATTTGTGTTCTTTAAACAATATTCACTAACATTAGTCGGTCAACTAAATTATTTAATTCAATCAACTAACAATATATTCAGTCGAAAGGACTGATGATTTTAGTTGACTGAAATTGCCTAATTTTGTACAAATTCCCTTTTGTTTTCAAAACATATCTCTCTGTTCAATTTAGTCAGATGGTTGATTTTACTCACTCGACCTAATGGTAATAACAACTATATTTTTCAAATTTTCTTAAGAGGTACTTATCTCCATGAAGAGTTATTCCTCTTTGTTAATTCTTGTAACCATTTATATTGATCATTCCTCTTCACTAAGAGTTGCAACCATACATCCACTATATAAAGCAAAAAAATTCTTGAATTTAAATCAATTACATTCTTTTATTTTCTATACGTTGCATTTTGAATTCTTAAGTGCATTCACATACTTTCAATACTTTCAAATTGGTCATTTATTTATTCAAGAATACAATTCTTGTGATCAAAACCTTTCAGTTCTTCATGTGCACTCAATATACACTAAGAAGAAGATTATAGGAAGGCTGTGCTATATCGACTCATTCATGCAATTCAAAGAGCACACAAAGTCACAAAGTCACACACCCAACAATTTGTAATAGTCGAAGTCCTATTGGAATCTTCGGGAATGAAGTCCTATTCAGCAGCTTAGGCGGTTTATAATATAGAAGTCATGTTCCGCAGCTTATGCGGTACATATTCCTCCAAGTTAAGTGAGGACGTTTATTAGTTAATTCTAAAAGGTGTCTGGGACTGGACGTAGCACGAGAGTTAGAACCAGTATAAAAATCTCTGGTGCACTTTACTTTATTATATTTATTTTTATTGCATTTTTATATTGCCAATTTGATATAATATTAGTAGAATTATTCATATTACTTGATCTGCATAGAATTCTACGTCTATGATCCTAGTAATGTATGCGGTGCCAGTGAACCCCTAGTTACTCTATAGACCATGTTTTCATAGGCATAAAGGAGTCTCACAACCTTCATCTATATTTACTCAAAAAGAAAAGTTAATGTCGAGCAAGCCTTTGATAAGAAGATCTTTAATTGATATATCGAAGTCACTTAAGCCAGCGAATACATCGCCAACAATGCAACCTTAAGGGGTTATCTCTTATGAAGATAACATAACCTGCTCTTCAGCCCTGTCGAAAGTTTCAATAGTAACATGCTCCAAACGGGCCGAGCCAGGAAGTTTAGGGTCTTCGTAAGGCATCTCATCGAACGAGTTGCCTTCTTCTGCACTAGCATGATGGTCACTATCACTATCGTTGTCACCCTCTTCTTCCTCTTTAACCATTAGTTCTTTCCCTTCTCTCCTCCTAGCTTTGTCACTTTCTTTAGGGATTAGTGGCATTCCAACTCCTCTGTCCCCTTCTCTTGGGACGTCACCAGCAGTAGGCTCTTTACTTCCTCTTTTAATAGGTTCCTCTACATGCACTACTCCCTATGGACCTTCAACCTTACCCTATAGATTCTCGTCGAAACTGCGAGTATGAATAGTGGTTCGGGCTGAAGCTTTGGAGCTTCCTGGAGTCGAATTAGGGTTGGCAATTTAGTTATGGACAATAGACTGCACCGTCGGAGAGTCTCATTGGTAATGAGATAGGCAATGTTGCGTTGCTGAAACCTGACCTCCCTTAATCATCCAAAATGCTAGCTTGCTTAACATGAGCATCTATAGAATGAACGCCTATGAATAAATAAATAGCAAGTTAAGAGATTGACTGGAGAAAACTCAAGCACAGAGCAAAACGGAAGGAAAAGAACTCACTTCCAAACAGCCAAAGCCCTATTGAAACCACATAGGCATCAAATGAACTACTCATTTTTGAAGTACGGGCATTCATTTTGAAGAACTTTGATGACTTTGCACCCTAAGCCTCGATGATCATTTAACTACGAGATTCTTACCTTTGCTTAAAGTGCAGGAGGTAATTAACCTCTTAGAAAGTAGAGCCCGACTGAAGAGGTTTGAATGGACTTGAGCCAAAGCCAACCCAAGATCTTGTAAAACCATGTGAATAAATGGATTGAAAGGGGCACAGCATCGTCGAGACACATATTTGTTAAAAATTATGAATCATGGAGGAGGGAGATGTGCACGTTCACCTTGAGTAGGAAGCTATATGTCATCCTCAGAATTTCCATGTTAACGACATACATTATGAAGCATTTTCACTAAAAGGACAGTCGGTATTTGATTGGACATATCATTCAAGACCCGTAGACCAATATATTCATTCAGCGAGGGAGGTTGATTTTGTTGTGGTTCCACTGGTAAAACTGCCCTATATAACTTAGCTGAGATCGAACATACGAGCCTGATTGGAATAAAAGGAGAAGACTGAGCAATGTAGGATCCAGCTTAAGGAGGAGTAGACACACCCTCATCTGAATTATAGCATGACGATCGATAATTCATTCTAAATAATAAAAATAGGCATTCCACAAGAATAGGCATGTTTTGTTTTAAGTATTGAACCAATGTAGCCAGCGACAGAAGTTCAAAGGATGTCGATAGTGTGTTGACCAATCATATTTTGATCATGGACTGGGGAAAGTGAAAGTGCTAGTCTATGCAGTATGTGTCTCGCATCTAATACATAACGAATGGATTATCCTATGCAAATAGCTCACTCGTGCTAGACAAACAAGCCATGTCATATGACAGAACTGTACATCGGATCTTACCCATTATCGATGAATAATCATTAAGGGAACCACTATTTGAAGCAACACATAAGCTTTTCTTGACATTGGAAGTGCAGCAATAGGAAGAGTATGACGATGGAACCGGCCAATACAACCATTTTGGAATTTGATCGTCCTGTTGGAATGCGAATGATGAGGAATTTATTAGCCGTACCTTGGTATGGGTTAGTTGAAGAAGGAAAGCTGGACTTATCTCTAGGATGGAGTGTGCATGACCTAGAAAAAAATTCAAATTCACCCTAGATCGAGTCCAAACCATAACTTCAACCATCTCCCCCTAAGAAGCAATTGGCTTCATCACTGCCATCGTCGTCACTTTTCCAAGATGGATCACCCAACTTAGATGATATGAATCTCGAGCAGAAAGATGGATTGAATTCGACCTTGAAAGCTTTGACTTCAAGTTGAATCAGAGGTGACTTAAATCTAAACAGCAGAAAGACAAGTCGGCAGCGGTTGGAGGTTTGAGGCGGCGAAGTGACCAGCTGCCGTAAGTGATTGGAATCGATGGTGGATCAATCATGCAAAGTTCAAAGGACTTGGATCCGAAGGTTTCAAGGTGAAGGTGAACATAGAGGCAAAATTGGAAAGTGGGATAAAAAAAATATTAGTGTTGAAACTTACATAGGCTTTCAAGAGGCGAAAGGTCTTGGTATCAAGAGAAACTTCTCGGTACCGAGAGGTTCTTCTCACCCAAAAGTCGGCAACAAGCAAGGCAAGTAAAGAGCATATTCACCTAAGATGTAAAACGATCTCCAAAGTATAGATTTTTTCCATAACACAAAGAACAAGATTTGGTTGTTCGGACGGTTTTTCTATCAATTTGTAAACTTCCGAATTATATCGTAATAAAGACTGCAAGTGCACGACGTACAACTGTAGTACATATGCGAGTATGGATTGATGCCACAAGAAAAGCAAAAATTTCAATTTAAGCAATCAAACTATCCCAAAAGTTAAAAATATTTTGAACTAAAAATTATAGAAAAATTAGATAATAAATGGAATAATAAATGAGAATAAAAGACAATTAGGGAATAAATCCACTTTCACATTCAAGTAAATCAACATATAACAAATTTATACTTTAATTTTTTAACATAAATATAATTAGTTGATGTATTTATTATAAGTATGGTCTATTTGTGATATTAACTAACATATTAAACCATTAAACATTAACACATCATCCAATCGCACTTATCAGATCTTCTGAAAATGATTATAAAGTTAGAAGTAAAATCCATTTTAAGTATGATCTATTTACTATTTTTGATCTAGTAACATATAACATCAAATTTAAATTCTACTTTTAACTTCATTATCAGAATTAAATAGTTAGAAGAAGATGTAACTTGAGTCCACATTTGATTAAGCCATGCCTATTTGTGATTAGCAACATAGGCTATCAAATTCATTTGTAAATATCAAACTTCCATCTACTTATAAATTCTCATAAAGCACAAAAACAAGAGATCGTAAATGAAATCATTATGTTGAACTCACATGATTGATGAGAGCTTCATTATCCCTAAATTGAAGGGTTTAGCATCTTATATTTGAATTCATATCAAATTGATTTCAACATAAACAAAATGAAAGGAAAAACTAATTAAAGAGAGCGAATTAAAAAGAAGTATAGAGCTAACTAATTGAATAAAAATAAATCTACACTAATTGCATAAAATAAATCTAATCCATAACATGAAATTAAAAGAGATGTGAGATTAAATGGCATTAAAAAAGGTGAAACTAAAGTCCATAAAATAAAATAAAAGGCTAAGAGGACATTAAAGATAAGAGTAACTATTATTTCAATTTGGTGGCTATAACTATGCATATGCATCCAAGAGAAGATTACATGAAACATAAGGGGCTTCTTACATATGTATAAAACCATGATCTCCTTTTAGGGAGCTACCAAAATGCCCTTGACTTTATGTGGCCTTTAAGTCATCATTAATGTTTAGTTACTTCTTTTCTTCATTCTTTTAGCTTCCACTACTTGTGCATGCATATATCCATGATGCCTCTTCTAATTTGCACTCAATTTCCGACAAAATAAAATTAAAATGTTCAAATTAGTTTTTTCACAATAAATGCATATACAAAATTACCATTTTGCCCAAATATAGATGAGTTAATATGGATTTGAAAATACTTTTATATTTTGGTTTAAACATGTAAAACTATCCTAACATATCCTTTATTTTAATAGAAGAAGAATAAGTATGAAAGTAAATATGTATTTCTACATGTACATCAAATACCTCTACACTTATCTTTTTATTTATCTTCGAATAAACTAAAACTGTGATGAATCCACTTTCGTAAGAAGCATGATTGCATTGAACTTATGCAATAAGTTGTTAAACCTCTTGCTATCCCTAGTAGGATAAATGTTGTCTCTTATGGGTTTTCAACGAATGCTACCAACAAAACCCAATGCCGCATGCAAAGTTCCTAATGCAAGTTTTATTTACAAAGATGCAAGTTTTAATTTATAAAATGAAGAATTTACTTTTAAATTTACATGAGATGGTATTATACAATTCTCGGTCATCATCAAGGAATTTTAGTCTTTTACTAATCAAAACATTCAACAAAAATTAATTTTCATTACATTTCAGCTGTAGTTTGACTAGATGTTTCGGTTGATAACATAGTGCAACTATGAAATAAATTCTTTGATTGATTGTCAGCGTTTGCAATCTGTTTGTATAGAAGTCAAAATTAGTAAGGTTAGGACAATGCCTTGGTTTCAATTGCTTACACTCTCATTATTTGAAAAATATTAACATTATTATTATTTACATACACCTAACTCGGAAAACTAAGGTCAGATATACCATTCATACATTGCCTTACCAGCTTATGTGAGAAGAGTACAAAGCATGGCGAGCATCCACACCTAAGTCGATTCTAGGTGTTTATTATAATTATTTTATATGTACACACTTAACTCATAATACTAAGGCTAGATATACTATCCATGCATTGCCTTGTGGGCTTACGTGAGAGTAGTACAGAGCATAGTGAGGGCAATGTGTCTACGCCTGACTCTTGGTGTTTAAAGAGAGAGAGAGTTAAGCAAAATCATCTTCGTACCACTCAACTTTAAAGATTAATTTTTTTTAATGCTTGTACTTTAAGTCAACCAATTTTTAAACAAAGACTATAATTTAGAAAACACTTCATAATCAACATCTTTGAGTCTCCCTATATACTAGTTATACCATAGTTGATTGTAATTTAAACTATTCTTTTTATTATTTTTGAGACAGGTAATTTGCCAAAAATTTCAATCTAATGACCAATAATGTATGCTTACTCTACCATTCCTATTAAAAATTAAATTATGATGCAAATTTTTTTAAGAAAATTAAAATGAAAATTTTTTGGTAAAAAGGGAAAGAAAATTTCAAAAATCAAAGGACGTAAAAATAAACATGAGACTCCCTCCATACTTGATTTTGACTGTGTCCCTATAGTTAATAAAAGATATAATGAGTGTAAAGAAGATGAATATATACATATTTACAAGAGAAGGTTAAAATTCCTTATTAGAGATAGTGTCGCTCATGAAGAATCATGAGCTCCTCCTCTCGATCACTTGCTATTTGCATCAAAAATTGGCACAGACACCCAATAGATGTTTTAAAGAGAAATAAATGAAAAATATAAAATGAAAAATAGAGGATAATAACAAAGAAATAGAAGATTTGTAGTGGTTCGACGTTGTTTGCCTATGTCCACTTTGAATAGATTGCATTATTAATCACTTTAAAAACTGAGCACAATAGGGATCAGATGAAAATCCTTAGTTAAAAAAGAGTATATAGCAATAAGCAGTGTAAAGGTCCCAAAAATAAACAACCAAGCTTGTACTTATAGACGAAGATGGCCAAATATCTCCCTGAAAAATTCGACAGAAGGACCTTCAGAGCCATATGGACCTACAAAGGGGATTGCATGGCCCAATTCCTAAAGAAGAGGGATCAATTCCTACTTTGGTGGAATTTTGGGTGAGATGCCTATGGTAGCTTTCTCATGCTAAAATATGCTTAGCTTCCAAATAAAATGCCAATTGGATCAGTAGAACTTGAGTTATTGCTTGATCTTTGCTTCAACATGGGTTGCTTACTGATTCTTGCCAATCCCTACCAAGGGAAAAGCGTCGATCCCTATGACTTCATCTTCTGGAGGTGCAATCCCTAGGGTAGGCTCCCTATATCTTGCTCACCAAATTTCTATGGATATTAGAACATTAATTGTTTTCTAATGAAATTCACTTGCTCCCTGAAACATGACGATCCCTATAATGGAAGTTAATTTATGTCGATCCCTCCTATATGTTGAACCATATTTCATACTACAAACATTCTTCCTTGCATATCTATCAATTCCATTCAACCTCGACTTCATGTTATTATTAGCACTTGACTTCTGGGCCCCACAATCATCACTCTGGACTCATCGACCTTTATAACAGTCGAAACTAACTTATGCAATCAGTTCAACATAGTCGGGTTCAAATGCTAGATAACACTTGTCCTCCAAAGAATGTCTTATGCTGAACATGAGGTGTTTGAGCCAAAGCAAGTTAGAGTCATCGAAAAGAAACCTATCCAGTTTATGAACAGTCACCATCCCTTTGTCGAATTATTTTCCTAAATCGTTTTATCTCTCTTTGATCGTCAATGATGCTTGGTCGATTTTCGATAGTATAAATCCAGGGTTATATTTGATCAATTGATGTATAAGTACATTTCCATTAGACTAATAAGCTTTGTTTATCTAGTCCATCCTCGAACTTAAAGGCTTCGGGTTTGATTTCAATTTCCGTCGATTTAAAATTTTGAAATCTTAGACCGTACACATGCACGTTCAGATACATGTTCTTATCATTGGCTCCTGGATGCATTTGTAGTCTCATTAGTCACCGCCAATTTTCATTACATTTTTTACATACGTGCTTTGAAAAATTTCCATGCCTATATTTGTTTGCATACATGCTCATAGTTGACCCCTTTTCTTCTTTTCTTTTTACTGTTTGTGGGGATCGACATATGTTTAACCAATCCCTCTTCCTTCTTTTTATGTTTACAAGGGCATATTTCTAGCGATCCCCCTTCTCTCCCTCTCTTTTCTATACGCATGCTTATAGGGACCGACATATGTTTAATCGATCCCTCTTTCCTTTGCTTCGAGTCAAAATCATGGGTCGGTCCCCTCATCCCTATATATAAACTATCAATCTTCTCTCCTATACTTACTACTTCATTTCCCTACCATTTCCTCTCATCCCTCAAAATACGGAATCTTCCTCAATCCACCATTAAAGCTGATCCATCCCTTCTTTCTTCTTCCCTTCATTTTGAAACGAATTTTTTGCAACCCATCTTGCCTTTATGAACCCACTTCCTCTTATCTTCCATCTCGATAATCCTCAAGTCACTTATCACCGCCATTAATATATACACATACGTAGGTTGGTTTTTTGGTTTTTAATTTTATATTTTATGATGAGGTAATGGATTCTACTCCATTGGCGATGATTTGGAGTTCGACATGATGGATAATTGATGGCCGAAGCAGCTCAGAGAAGATAAGAAGTGGATGTGGCAGGGTTCGACTAAAATATTTGAAGGGTAGCATGAGGAGATGGAAGGAGAGGGGTTCCCCTTCTTCGATTTGCATGAAGGGGTCAGTAGTTTTGTTGGATAAAGGAGGGATTGGAATGGTGAAGGGAAGGAATCGGTATTGGAAGTTTGCATGGAGGGATCGGTAGTGGAAGTTTGGTGGAAAGTCAAAAACAGTGAAGTAAAGGGATCAGTAAAATTGGTTAACATGGAGGGATCGATATTTTTATTGAAGGAAAATGATCGAAAATAATCACCAAGAGAGAGGGATCGGTTGTTTTTCTCTAGGATAGGGGTCTATAAATAAGGATCGACTATTTATACTTGTCTAATTCTAGTCTTCGAATTAAACCTGAAAGCCAATTCATACTTACTTATTTGAACAATCAAAACCAATCCCATCTTAATGAACTTGAACATATGACAATGATGAACAACAAGACTTGCATATCCACTAATGAACTTGAAATTGAGGGGAATTTGAACATGAACTAAAACTCAATATATTGACTTTAGTGATGGATTTCACACTTCGATATGCCAATGGTCGATCCCAAAGCTTACGCGATCGATCAATCTTTTCGCCAGTTGAGACGGTCAATGATGATGGTCACTTTTATCAAAATCCAAAGTCTTGTCATTTACTTTGTTTTATTTATTTTCAGCTGCTTATCTCTACATTACACGACACTGCACCATACTAGCTTACACTTATCATGGAGGGACAGGTAAAATTTTCTAATCTCGATTATCTAATGAGTATAGTTGACATGAACTTTAGACATTCAGAGCTTCCAGCTGCGATGTCTTCGGGATCGACTTCAAAACATAGTAAACCCAAAGCTGAGTCGAGCTCTGCAACTATATCTTGTAGGCTTTCTCATGGTCGTCAACTGAACAAATGGATTTTCTGGCCCGTCGACTGACCTTTTCCATGATGTACTCGTCCTCCCGACGGAAGATATAAGTCATGCCCTCGATGTTGTAGAAGGTGCTATATTCTTAGATAACCCAATGAATTCCCAGGCCTCTATAATCGATGATACCGCTCTTTGTAGACTATGTTCCAGACATGGAATTCCTTTCAAGGACGTTTTGCTTCCTTCGGTGAAAAATAAGGATCTTTCACCCCTGGAGGGGTATACATATGCAATAAAATCATGTGCTAAGCTGAATGCATGCCACAAATTTATTATTTTGTCTGAGAGATGCTAAAATATCTTAGGATAGCTCCTACTCAACTACACCCGAACAGCTATGCCTTTCTCCACGGCACTTTCTTACTATTTATGAACGTTTTGTTTCGTCTGCCAACTCCTGAGGACATCAAGTTTATTTACAACTTCAAACAATGGAGAGGAGCCTTTCCGACATTTTCCTTGAGCCTTTGCCAAATTTTCAAGTCTTAATAGGTGCTTGGAACATGCTCAGCCACTTCAAACATGAACGTTTTTATGTCCAATGCCTGCCTGGCTTTGCAAGGCGATGGTTGAAAGGACGTACATGTCATCTTTGCTCTATTATCAAATTCTTTGACCCATGTCATATCCTAAATCAACTACCATTTTGAAAATCTACAGATGTCCATCCATGCCCAGAGGATGATAGGTTTTCAAGGGCAATTTGTGCGATTTGTGCCACTCCGTTCGAAGACATGGACTTTAGACTTAACCGATGATGGTTCATCTCTGTTCGGGTTGATGGAAGATGGTCGCAACATTGATCGGATATGTTACAAAATAAGAAGGTGACATCAGTAACCTTGTGTTGCCCCTAGTCGAGGGGACTCAAGATGACACCAAAGAGGGTAAAATTTATGGTGTCAACGCCAACAACCCTAGTGATGCTGATGCTGGTCCAGGCAATGTGCATGTGGTTGAACCATCATAAGGCCTACAGCCTCGCATGCCATCTAAGAGAAGAAAAACGCTTGCATATAAACTCTATAGGAGAAAAACGGTAAAGGAGCCTGAGTTTATTATCACTTCCGTCAACGAAGATTCATGCTCCTAATATATATATATATATATATATATATATATATATATATATATAAAGCTCGATGAAAGGGTTTTCAAATCACCAAATCCTTGTTGACATCATGACCTATGATTTCCTCAACATCAATATTTAGGGGCTTATTCTCCCAACAAAAGTGGTGATTGCATTCTTCCCATCGGCAAAGGAGAAAAAATTCCTATGAGCATGGCTGTAGCAACTGGTCCATTAGGGGGACATTAAGACACTCATAATCACGTGCACTTCACCACATAATATCCATCTACCTTTTGTATAATGGTTACCAATACACTTTAGTTTGGTTTTTGTAGGTGCGATGTCTCAATTCTGAGCTTTTGATTTCTTGAAGGGATCCTCGATGCAATATGGGTCCAATCACGATTCATAATCTTTAGGCATGGAGAGAGGAATGATGGCTAAGAAAGAAGTTATCGTTCGAGGGAATCTTCATTTTCCAAACATAAGTCCTGTTCTCGATCTTCCCATTAGGAAGTTCAAACTAATCTTCTAGTGCATAGTGGCAATCATACCTCTTTCCATGGTCCCCAAGTTGTTATACCGCCTGAGTAGTATTCTGATTCATCCAGCTCCAAGCAGTCCCATGACAACAAGTCAAGAAAACGTCAAATCTTCCTTTCCGATCCATCTTTTCCGACTACGTCTTCCAAAGCTTCCATAGCAGAAAAAATGGCTGAACTTAAGGTCAATTTTCTAAAGATTTGTTATGACAAGCTTAGGTTCGTCCCCTCCATTCATACAATCCCAAGGAATGCCAAGGGAAGTTTTCTCTCATGCATCAACGATTTTTTTTGTGCAACATGAATCATTCCAACACTTAGCAGAGAAGATCTTCAAGGGGCCTATCAAGTGACGGCATGAAATCAATCGTCTCAAGGTAGAGATGATCCATGACAAAGATATAATCAAACAGTAAGACACTGAGATCACAGATTTGATGGTGAAGCTGACCGAGGCAAAAAAAAGTGCTAAGGAAACATATGAGGTGGTGAGTTGTCTACAAGCAACCTATAGAAAGGAACTTGATGCTGCCTCAACCACAGCGATGCGCTTGCCTTGGAAAAGGGTACCTTGCAAAAGGAGAAAAATATTATGGCCCGCCGTGTTGAGGAGCGTGAGGAACTTCTTAAGAAGGAGAAGAAAGAGAAAATTAAAGCTTGAGAGGAATCACAAAGATATTGCAAAGAAGCTGTGAAGCCCAAAATTTGAAAATTAAGCTTAATGAGAAACTTGCTTAAGTTAAAGTCCTCACAGAAGAGGCAAGAGAAGCAGGCTGTAATAAGATGAGAGAACAGATCAAGGCCTGGGTAGAGGATGCCAATGAAGTCGGTCGAAATGAAATTAAGGGCATGTTTGGTCCCCTGATCATTGAATACAATGCTAAAGTTCTTATCTACCACGATTTGGGCTTTCCTGGTGAGAGTTATCTTGATTCCCTTGCCGAGGCCTGGGAATACATTATTAAAATGAAAAAGAGAGTCGGCGAAGCGGATTCAGACGACGAGAAACTAGTATGGGAGATTCTTCTTGGGAATGAACCTCTAGACCTTGCTACTGCAAGACTTTGATATTTTGACATTCTAGCATACTTCGGTAAAGGGAAAACCACTACCGAGTCTTCGGAGTGTGATCCTAAAGGACCCTCTTCTTTTGAAGCAGCTGAAGCATCGGCTTCTCTTGACCCGGGACATGATCTAAATAGTGATCCGGGTACACCTGATTATCAATCTAAGGTGCCAACTCCTATTCTAGAAGGGAGCATTCCGACGATAACTAAGAGTCGATCGGACATAAATGTTGTACTTTATACTCCCCTTTTCCAGAGATTTTGTTCTTCATGCCCAATTGTCATGGGCTTATCTTCTTGTTCCAATGAATCTATAGGTCTTTCGAACCCCTGCCAAATTTCAAAAAGTGGAGCTACCGTAGAGCAACAATCGACATCTATAGAGATTTCGACGGCCACCGATGCTCTCGAACCCGACAATCTAGTTATCTGAGCACTTGATTATGATAAAGCTGAAGACCTATTGTTGCTTGATTAGTTGGATGACATTTTAATTACTAGCACCACTGAACATACCGATGAGCTTATCTTAAAAGAGCGCATCGAAAGGGAGGAATTATTAAAGATAAAAATCTAAGGCTTAAACCCATTGATACAGACATTGACGACCTAAATCTCGTTCCATTACAAGTCATCCCACCTAGTGGGTCGGTTCCCTAAGAACGCCTCTTAACTCTGAAAGACCTCCTTCCACTGATGACAAAGGATGAAGGAAAAGGACAGGTGGAGTTTCAAGTGGTGGCACTCCTAAGAGATCGACAAAGTAGAAAGGGCAGAAGAAATAGTCACCACTCCAACTTAGTCTGTATATAGTTTGCATAGCGGTTATTCTCTTTTGTTGGCCATGATAATGTGGGTGCGGTCCCCATTTTTGAATAAACTTGTATCACAATTATTAAAGTTTATGTAAATAAAAGTTCTTTGTTTTTTGTCAAATTCTTATGTGAATTTTTTATTCGAGTAGTCCAGCATTTCTTTCCATTCAATATGCTTGTAATTCATTCCTCGTTGCTTTGGATTATAATCCTTAATTCAATCCCAAGGCCTCCATGCGGTCGTGGCCCTGAGTCATACCAAACACAGGGCCTGAGCCCTAATGTTGCGGTATCAGATTCAGCAGTTTGAGGGATTAGACTCCTGGCCCCAGTCTCGGGTTAGCGAAGTTAAACGGTGGACGATCGAACTCCATCCTTAGCGAGTTTATACTCCTTCCGTCGATTTCGGATTGGAGTTCAAGGAGAAGTGAGTGGTCGAATGTCTATTTTTTATACTCATATCAGCATTCTGTGGATAAGAGTTAGTTAGCAGATCGTATCGCACTCTTCTACTTGTTTATACTCACACCTGCACTCTAGGGATAAGAGTTAGTTAGTGGGTGGTTGAATTGCACCAGGCTTATATTTAAACTCCAGTCCACACTCTAGGGACTTAGAGCTATTACGGAAAATAGTCGAATCGTACTTTCCTTAATTGATTGATTTTCCCCCATGTCCAGGATTTAATTTAGCGAGCGATCGGCTATGCCACAATCACTTTGGTTCATATTTGTCCCATAATTTGATACGATTAAGTTGGTCATTGGATGGTAGAATCGCATCCTTTCCTCCTTAGGCATTCCATCCATCGGGTTGTGAGTGTGAATCGTCAAATGAACGGTTGGACCATTCTCATTTTGCTTAGTTCAGTCGTGAACTTATGTAATCGGCTAGCTCCAAACTTTGGAACCTGCTCGGACATATCAATACTAGTTAGTCAACTAATATGTAATGCTACAACAAACACAAACATGAAGGAAATTCAAAATTTTATTTGCCAAACGGAAACAAATGAAACAATTTGTCTTATTACACATCTTTGAAAATCAAATGCTAAAGCAAATCTTGAAATTAAATACAATTGAATGAAAAAGAAATAAACTAAGTCAAATGGCATCGTAAATGCTCACTGTTTCATACCCTTGGGAGTGTAATGCCATCAACATTCACTAGCTTAAAAGCTCGCTCTCTAAGCCTTTGTTCAATGACATATGGTCCTTCCTAAGTATGATTCATATGCGTTAGAGCAAGAAAAACCCGTTTCAAGATGAGTTCGCACAATCAAAGGTTTTAGGTCGAACTTTGGTGTTCTAGTGCCAAGCGACTTGGCATCGATTTTCAGCTACCCCCAAATCAGCTCCTTTGCGCATCTCGTCTATAAAGTTTAGAAATTCCAAGAGGGTATCTTTATTTGTTTTGGGATCATAGTAGGTTACTCGTTGAGAAGGAACTTCGTGCTCAACAGAATAATGGCTTCGGAGCCGTAAGTAAGGAGAATGGAGTATGGCTAGTCATGGACTTAAGAGTAGTCCTATAAGCCCATAATGCTGTCAAGAGTTCATCCACCCATTTGCCTCTAGTCTTTTCCAAAATTTCTTTAGAATGGACTTTATGATTTTTTTCATAGCTTCAAATTATACATTTTCTTGAGGGTGGGCGACTACCGCAAATCTCTTTTTAATATGATGCTGATGGCTGATGTTTTGAATTCAGCATTGTCAAATTGAGTCCCATTTTCCGTTACAATAGTCCATGGAAGACCAAAACGACAGTTGATATTTTGAAAAATGAAGTCGATTACTTTCTTTGTTGTGATCATCGATAATGGTTCCGCTTTGGCCCATTTGGTAAAGTAAGCGACTGCGATGATGGTGTACTTCGCACCACATCTAGAGATCGGTAAGGAACCAATAATATCTGTGCCCCATACGGAAAACGACCATGGACTGACCATCTGTGTAATTTTCATAGACGGAGCTCTTGGAACTTTTTCATATATCTGGCACTTGTTGCATAGCCTTACATAATCAGTAGCATCTCGATTGACAGTCGGCCAATGGTACCCGTAACGGGGTATTTTTCTTTGCTAAAGTTTAGTCCCATTGTGATCACCATGATCCCCTACATGAACTTCCTTTAGGACTCATTTTATTTCATCATGAGTGAGAAATCAGAGTAGGGGAATGGAAAACCCTTTCTATACATAACGCCTTCAGTATGATATATCATGAAACTTTATGAAGGACTTGTCGTTTTTCATTCCTTCATTCATGAAGAGCTCCTTATAGCAAATAGTCTTTACTCGGAGTCTCTAGTACCCGATAGATTTCCATAAGATTCTGCTTGGAGTTTCTAATATTCAACTAAAACCAAGCCCATTCGTTATGCATCCCCGATGCTAGAAAACTATGCCAATGAATCAACCTCTTTGTTTTGATCTCGAGGCATGTGCGTAATATCATAGTACTCAAAGTCAGTCCATAAATCTTGGACTTTGGTAGAGCAGTTCGTTGTCCTTTAGCTTGGTATTCCCCCCCGACTTGGTATACTACAAATTGTGAGTCATAAAAGATTTCCATAGATTTTATCCCCGGTTATCTAGGGGAGTTTAATTCCATCAATCAAAGCTTCATACTCAGCTTCATGGTTTGTTGCAGGGAAATCACGCTTTACTATGGTAGGGGTTTCACTGCTCTCTAGGAAATCATGTTGTGTAGTAAATTCTGCTATAAAATCCGCCAACGCCTGACCCTAGATTTCCCTTTGAGGAAGATAAATGATGTCCAATTGGCTCAGTTCGATGTTCCACTTAGGTAACCTTCTGGACATCTCAGTTCGCTATAAGACCCGTCATAATGGCTGGTCAGTGTAAACATTGATAGGATGTGCTGAAAGTAGGGGCGGAGCTTTTGTGAAGCAATCAACTACTAGTATGCCAGTTATTATAACTTTCGATAGTTCCTTTCAGCTTCTGTTAAACACTTTCTTACATAATAGACCAGTCTTTGGATTCGGTTTTCTTCAAAAAGCAATGTGGCACCTAAAGCATGCACCGATACAGCCAAGTAAATATACAAATCTTCATAGTCTACCGGTTTTGACAAGATAGGAGGTCTCTCTAAGTGATTCACCAATGCTAGGAAGGGATCTTTATAATCATGTGTCCATTCAAAATTCCTTTTTCCTCTTCTAATAAAGTCAAATAAAGAAATGCATTTATCGGTAGCTCTGGAAATAAATCGGCTTAGGGCGGTAAACGTACCATTTAGACTCTATACTTGTTTGATAATCTTTGGCTCTTGGATATTGCGAATATCTTAGATCTTCTCAGGATTAGCTTCGATTCCATAGACATTAACGATGAAACCTAAGAAATTTCCTAATGCTACGCCAAAAGAACACTTTAGAGGATTAATCTTCATTTTATAGTATTGGAGGACATCGAACATTTCTATCAAGTTTCTAATGTGGTCGTTAAACCGTCGTGACTTCACGAGCATATCATCCACATTTACCTCCATCGTTTTTTTAATCTTATCTTTAAATATTTTGTTGACTAGGTGTTGGTAGGTTGGTCCTGCGTTCTTTAGTTCAAACAGCATTACCACATACAACATCAGTAATGAAGCAAGTGTGCTCTTGATCGAGATTGTGCATCGTGATCTGGTTATATCCTGAGTATTCATTAATGAAAGATAGCAATTCGTGTTACGTGGTTGAGTCCACCAGCTGGTCAATCTTGGAAGGGCAAAGCTGTCTTTCGGGCATGCATTGTTCAAGTCCGAATAACCAACACATGTCTGCCATTTTCCTTTTGCCTTTCTCACTAGTGTAGGATTTGATACTCACTTTAGGCAGAGGGCTTCTTGAATAAACCCGTTATCTTTGAGCCTATCCACCTCCTCTTTAAGGGTGGTAGATCTCTTCCAATCCATGCTATGAAGACTATGCAACCACCGATGATTTGGTCGAGTGAAGGAATATATAAACTTATGAAGGATCATTCAACGATACATGAAAATGGAGTACAAATTAAAATTCCACGCAAATCGACGATTCATAATTGGTGCAAACAAAATTTATTTTGGGACTTCCTTATTGGAATGATCTCATACTTTTTTATAATATCGATGTGATGCAAAATGAGAAAAATGTGTTTGATAATGTGTTCAATACAATTGTTAATGTTAATGGGAAGACTAAGGACGATTTGAAATCAAGACGTGACATACAAGAATTATGTAAGCATCCTGAGCCTCATATCAAGCCAAATGACACTAAAAAAAACAAAAAACATGCTATGAGTTAGACAATAGCCAAGTTAAAGTTCTATTAAAATGGGTGGGAGGATAAATATTTCCTAATAGGGTTTCAGCTAATCTTCATAGATATGTAGACTTTAAAAACAGTAAACTGAGTGGAATGGAAAGTGATGATTGTCATGTAATGACGGAAAATTTGTTACTTGTCGCTTTTGAAGAACTATTGTCCGTAATATTTTGGACAGTTATAATGAAACTTAGTTTGTTTGAAAAGAGCTTTATTCAGCTACATTAAAAGTTGAATGTCTATGTAAAATTGAAGTATAGATCCCTATATTACTCTGCAAACTGGTGAAAAATATTTCCTCCAAGTTTCTTTAATGTAATGGAGCATTTACCTATATATCTTAAAGCACGTCTTCGACGTCCCATGCAATATGGATAGATGTATCCATTTGAGATGTATTAATATTAAGTATATTAAATATTAGTTTAATTACATATATAAGTAAAATTTAATTTGAAATAACTTTTTAATAGGTGCTTAAATCATTTAAAGAAAAAAAATTGACAAAAAACATGAGTTGAAGGTCTGATTTGCAAATCGTATATCGAAGAAGAAGCTTTGTTCTTTTTCTCTCATTATTTCAGTGACCAGATCGATGAGATTTATATTCAAATATTTCTTCTTGGAATATATTGATTTTACCCCATAAGTGGGACTACTACCCAATAGCATGTTGCCACCAAAAGCAGAGCCCCGTATCTCTACCAGAGAATCTCCTAATTGTTCCAGAGCAACTAGAAAGAGATTCTTTAAACAAAAAGAATTCAGTTCAGGTAAACTTATCATTTGAAAGTGTTTCGTATAATGATGAAGGCGTTGAAAAAGATTCTTCTCAAGCACTATTAATTATTTTTTGACAGCATGGCCAACCTGCTGGAAAATGCATGGAACTACTGTTAGACGAACTATATAACGCACACTTATATTCTTCTTAATTATGATAAAGTTGCATTATTTGTTACGTAATATTAAATAATAATTCTAGACATATTTATTTCAATAATACACATGTGGATTATAATGCAATACGATATCTATAACTGAAGTGTTCAAAAATAACAACATCCATGCGGCGATCTCAGTAAAGAATTCGCTGGTTGATTTTTGAGCTATGTTTACACCCCAAAAAATTATGTATTCGATGAAGGATTGAAACATCTAGCCCTACGATCAAAAAGAAATGTTACATTTACGAGCACGTCTATTATGCTCCCCTCCTATTTTCTTCTTCAATTTGTTATGCCAGCCTCCTCACTACCCGATAGCATGCTCACCACACCCCGTTATCTCTCTCCACTTCCACCTATTCCACTACCCGGCCTTCGCCCCTCCAAGAACCATCACCCTATGCCGAGCCAGTCTCCCAACCTTCGCACCTGCATCCTCACCACGGCAGCACCAGCTTGTGCTCTTAGCACATCTCGCCAATTCCAAGACCCGACAACCTAAATCTTCCACCACCTTCAACCGAATCCTTCTGCCTTGTCATTCGCTCCGCCCCGCCTTCCGCCCATCCGACCCAATTCCTGACAAGCTCGACAACTTCATCTCCTTGCCTGCCTCTTTTACTGCGGGCCGCATGTTCTTTAGGTCTGTTCGATTTTTCTTTCTACACACATATGTCTATACTTATTGCTTGCAGCATATATATGAGATGAGATTTGCAGATTTATGTTTATATATATATATATATATATATATATATATATATATATTTGTAACGCCCCACCTCGAGACTCACCTTAGTAAAGAGAATTAACAAGTAATTCCATCTACTAAAGTGGACAATAGGGCTGGTTAGGGGCGACCATCTATAACTTTGTCTTAAACATCTACTGAATACGTCTTTTTCTTTTCTATCTCTCATGGATCGACATATCCAATAAATGCTTAATACAAAACTATAGGTGGCTATCGGATCTATCAGAACAAAATACAATAACTAAATGTAAAGCACATCACAGAACAGTAACCAACATCATATATATATATACATACATATAACAGAAACATGTTTAGTATAATACAATATGAATACAATAAAGATGGTACTCGACCACACCATATACACCGAATCAAATATAATTACATCAGAGTATGCGGAAGAACATAAATTACTCAAGATAAAGAAGAGCTGATATCCAACATCAACTTTAAGCTAAGTCCAATAGATGATACATGAAACAACTCGGTCTGATCCGAGTATAAATACATGGGTCAGTCTAGCTACACAAATCATTCAATATCGATAATATGAAGCAGAATAGTCATGAAGATACTTCTTCTTGAAAGAGAAGAATGAATCGATAAACTCATAAGCTCAATACTTAAGTAACAAATACTACTTAAGTGACCAAATACCTCGAAAGAGGTAACTCAAACTCAATAATCAAATCAAACACAAGTGCCTCATATCATCGGCATTTATAAAACATAAAATATGGTTTAGGGAAAAACCTAAACCTGCCGACTTGGTAAACCCAAAACATGCATAAAGAAATCCTATCTCAAACACGCCATAAGGCAAATATATCTCCAAAGAGGAGAATAAAATTTCAAGTAAACGCCAAAAAGAAAATATCATAACACTAGTTTAGGCAATTCAAATCTAAAAAATAGAACTTCCAAGAGTTCAATTTTTGAAAGGTAATCACCATAAATATATATATCGAATGGTTCAAAGGACCAATTCCGAAAAGGATGATACACTAGGGAAAATAGTCAAAGAAACCATCTCAAAAGTATTTACACGTGCATGCGGCCGAAAGGAAAAACGTCACAATGACAAATACGCCGCAATGGAAAATATGCCGCAATGGCAAATATGCCACAATGGCAAACACGCCGCAATGGCAAACACGCCGCAATGGCAAACGTCTCGAAGACAAATACACTGCAATGGAAATGACCCGAATGTCCAATACTGACATGCCGCAATGGCAAATGTGTCACAAACTATCGAATAGGAACCCGAATAGTGTTAACGTGCGTCCCGTACCACACACTCACACTAAACGGTTTACTAATCGCCAGTAAATTTCACACTCAAAGCAGTAAAATGTTTACCTCGTCTCATCGGCAAACTCGACCTGAAGGTCAAAACGATCAAACGGACAAGTCAGGAATTAACCGATAAGATAAACACACGTGTCCCATATCATGTGTTTTACCAAACCGTTTAATTCACCTTCTCATTCGCTCGAATAATGAAAAAACGTGTACTTTATATGTAAAATAATTTATTTGAGAAAAACGCGCTTTAAAACCATTTTCCGAATTCAATTTTAAAGGTGACAGTTGAAAATTCCCTTATTATAGAGAATAAATAGATTTTGTAGCTTAAAATAATTTAAAAATATTACATAATAATTATTTTACATGCCAATTTATTTTAAATATTATTCCGAAATTGTTTGAAAAAAATAGGTGCTCGAGATCAAAGAAATCACTCAAAACTTTCATTCAAATTCAATTCCAATTCAATTCAAATTTGAATTTCTAATTCATCAAAACTTGACTAGCCTATTAATAGGCATCATAGCCCTTACAATATCTCAAAACATCATCAAAACCGAAAGAGAATAAGAGTAAAATGAGCTAATACAATTCTAAGTTCAATGAATGTATGTTACTGTCATCTTGCTCTCAAGGTAGCAACATACAACCATGATTTCGACCAAGCATACCTTAAAATTACAGAAAATATAAAGAATACAATTTGTAGCACATGATCTAATATTTTTGGAACATCCAAAATTATCAAATTCGGTTAAGAAACGAAGAAGTAATGGCTAATTTCATTTCAGCTTCAAACACAGAGCAAATATAGATTTTGCTCTCGGGATTGTAGAAATAAAATTCAATTTTGACATAGCTAACCTCAAAATTACATAAAACTCAATGCATGAAACTTGTAGTACATTATTTGTGCTTTCCGTAACCCCCTAAATTATCAAATTCGGATCAAAAAAGAGAAAGTTATGGATAATTTAATTTCTGCTTCAAACTTAGAGCAAATATAGGATTTTCTCTCGGGATAGCAGTAGAAATATTCGATTTTAACATAGATAACCTCAAAAATACAAAAAAGTCAATAGATGAAAGTTGTACTACATGATTTAAGCTTTCTCGAAAATCCAAAATATCAAATTCCGATCAAAAACGAGAAAGTTATGGCTAATTTACTTCTCAATAGCTAGATTTTGTGAGTTGATTCGTTGCAAAAGCTCGGATTTTGGCACAAAGTTTGAAGCTTTTCGCCAAGAATAGACCATAGAAACCTATAAAAGCTCAAATAACAAACATGCAAATTCAAAACAGAGAAGAAGTTAACAGACTTTCACAGTGAATTTGATTTTGATAAAGAGATTGGTTTTAGATTGAAGATTACCTAATTTTATACTTAAATCCGTATTTTAAAAACTCTTCATTTTTGATAATTTTTCATAAAATTAGAGGAGATGAAGGACGAAGCCATTGTTGAGCTTCAGGAATTTAAAAGAGAAGAGGAAATGAAAAAAAATACATGCAGTGAATTTTCTTTTCTCATTTCTTCGTAATAGGTTATGGTTTAACTGTACTAATGGACTTAAGCCCAACAACTAATTGAAAGTAGCTTGTGTTATTATTCAATTACTTAATATGTTAACAATATATGTTAACAAATGAAATCAACAACATTTTAAGTTCCTTTCTTTTTTAAAAAATATGAAACATTATACTTATGATAATAAAATTATTTTACATTTAAATAAACGATTATTTATATTATTAAAACATTTTGTTATCATATTTCTCTATTTTAAAGTAAATGATAATTTACATTTTTAATTACAGAACCCATTATAATTAACATTAAAAATTACAAAAAAAATCACATTCTTGTGTAATTAAATTCTAAAAATCATTTCAAACTAAATTTTATACTCAAATTATAATTTTAAAGTCAATTCCATCATTATATTCAATATATCTCATTTTAAAATTAATTACTCCTTTTAAAAATCATTAAAAGAGGCAAATAACGATAATTAACAAAATTCTTGCATTAACTCTAAATAAACTCCTTTTCCTCATTTTGTTAACTCAAATTATTTTAATAAAGTTCCCAAACATTATTTTTCTTATTTTATTCTCATTTATATTGTTTATTCCCAGAGCGGTCGGGTGGTTAAAGACATGTAAGTAATACTCGGAGTCAATAACCTGGAGGTCAGGGGTTCGATACTTGGAAACTACATACAAGGAAATAAGCCCGGTTGCTCTATGACTTACCTGGTGTCTAACTGTGGGTTCGGTTCAGGCACCCCCAGGTTTACTTAACTGGTTCCTGGGTTTCAAAAATAATAATAATAATAATAATAATAGTAAAATCCTCTATTTATTATTAATTAACACTATTAGATTATAACATCCGTTATAATTTAATATTCTTAGGTAATCGCTAAAACTAGGTTTGGTACAGACTCCCCCTTACAAAAATTGCGTCCCTGCAATTTTCTAGGAAAAGAACCGTAAACAACACAAAAATTCAATCGACAAAGGATAAAAGACAAGCTTGAAACTCAAAGCATTCATACTCTCAACATAGAATGGTAGAGAGAAACAAGGAAAAACTCACTTGGTTAATCCAAAGACCCATCAAATGCTAATATGGTGATTAGCAAGCCATCGAATTTCCTATGTAACTTGAAAGAATTTCGAAGATATCCCGTCTTCAAATCTAGGCTTAACAAGATGCTCAATAATTAATCAATCGAAAATGATTGATTTCAAATAACTCTACCAATAGAGTCGGGATCAAACTCACTCGAATTCTAAGCAATAAAGAAGATCATCAATAAGATTTTTCGCATAAATATATGGAACATCCTCACAACAGGGTAAACACAATAGACCAAATTTATAAATCACAAGATGGCTTCTCACAAGGCTACCAACTCGAACGACCGTGAAAAATGCACATCGTTGGTAATAGCTCAAAGATAGAATGTACTCAAGAACAAGGATATAAGCTCGAATTATCTTTTAATCCAAGATATTTAGAATTTTAAATCTCAACATCTTTTAAATTTTTAAATCTCAATTTTCAACATTTGAAAATTTCTCAAACTATTTACTATATTACTTAGTAAGTATTTTAAAACTCAAAGTTAAAATTCAAATTTCTTCTCTTACATAAAAATTAATTTCCAAAGAATTTTGTAAATCCATAATAATATTCCTCAAAATAAATTAAGGGTTTAAATTCTCTTTACTCTTCTATTAAACCATTAAATGGTTTTTTTTAAATCTTCAAATTTCTCATTATACTCTTCCCTTGAAACATCCAATGTATATAATATGGATTCTAAAATCTCAAAATATACTTCCAATAAAGCGCAGCTCAAAAATAATCTTATTTATATTCTCATCTTTATAATTTAAAAATAAATAAATAAATGGCATTTCCTCGCCATTGGGTCTCTAATAAGTAAATATATCTGTTGGCTGCAGAGTTAACTGAACGATCAAAACTGCCTCTCCATTCTATTACTCATCTCTAAAATCAATCGCTGCAATTACCATTGAAAAATAAATTTAATATTTAATTTCAAAATATTATTTTCAAAGTCTCAATCTTTGAAACACAAATCATCGTGTCTGATTGCGTCATCATAGCATTTAGAAGATTCCTATCGATAACGTTGATTAGGCGTATCGACCAAAACTCTTTACTACTCGATGGATAACCCAACACTCTCAAATTATTTCTATAAAAGAATACTACTCATATAAATGTATTCTCAAAATATTAGTTGATTTTTAAAATATCTCAAAACTCCAATTTCCCTATTTAACACTCATATATATATATATATATAGCTTCAAAAACTCATTCCAAAGAGCATTAAGAGAGTGCATCGTGATATTCCTAGAATACTCGATTCACAAAATCAACAGAAGGAGATGTAGTGTTCGTCAACTCCTACAAGATGACGAGCCACTCTCAAAAATCATCAAGACATAAGATAAGCAAGATATTCTTCTCGAAGGATAAGAAGCACACAAACAACAAATCATTACTTCGAACAAAGTAATGCTACAAAGGATAACTTAAAGAAACTGAATGATAAACTCAATCAAGCTCGAACAATCTAGAAACTCACCTCATTCCTTAGTGGATGTTCTCGTGGAAGGATAGCCGAAGGCTAAAAGCCAGGAATAAGGTTAAATCAACACTCGATTGCCCGATTGGATATCAAACCCAAATGGATTCATCAATACTCAACAAAGTCACCTTGATTGGAATTCGAGATATATTATCAACATCTTGATACTCAAGAGTGAATTCAGAAACTTCGAAATCATCAATAACATTACAAACTGGTAGAAATAATAAACCAATCAAAATAGGAAACCTAAATATACAATAGGATCCTATAAAACAAAGGATTGGACATAATATCAAATAAGTCAATCCATCTCAAATCAAATGCATCTCAAAATTGTGAGTAACAAACAAATACTCACAAAAGCAACATCAAATAGAAATGCTCACAACGAGCCAATCATTGTGGATCCCCTCAATACGATTCACAACTCTTAAACGAACACAACAAGAATACTCAAAGGAATCAATAAGCTTCATCGATACGAACTCACTTGCATCGACAAAAATAAGAATAGAATAATCCCAAATAAGATTATTCATAATATATGATAACAGTAAACTCAATTATGGAATACTACGGAATACAATATATATTCCTAGATATATTTCATCTCATCATATCCCAAAACTCGAAAACGAATCAAATCACGATTCCAAAACAAGCTCGAATAAAGGACAAAGATTCACTCGTATTATACTTCGACCTATCGTGGTATATGTGTTGTTCTTTGTTTATTCTACTTTATTCTGACCACAGCTCTGATACCATGCTGTAACACCCCACCCCAAGACCCACCTTAGTAAAGAGAATTAACGAGTGATTCCATCTACCAAGGCAGAGAATAGGGCTGGTTAGGGGCGACCAACAATAACTTTGTCTTAAACATCTACTGACTTCGTCGATAAATGCAATACGATTTTTCTTTTCTTTCTCTCATGGGTTGACATATCCAATAAATGCTTAATACAAAACTATAGGTGGCTAATGGATCTATCAAAACAAAATACAATAACTAAATGTAAAGCACATCACAAAACAGTAGTCAACATCATATATATACATATACTATGATACATGTTTAGTACAATACAATATGAATACAATAAAGGTGGTACTCGACCACACCATATACATTGAATCAAATATAATTACATCAGAGTATGCGGAAGATCAGAAATTACTCAAGAGAAAGAATAGATGATATCCAACATCAACTTCAAGCTAAGTCCAATAAATGATACCTGAAAAAACTCGGTCAGACCCGAGTATAAATACACGAGTCGGTCTTGCTACACAAATCAGCCAATATCGATAATATAAAGTAGAATATTCATGAAGATACTTCTTCTTAAAAGAGAAGAATGAATAGATAAACTCATAATCTCAACACTTTAGTAACAAACGCTACTTTAGTGACTAAATACCTTGAAAGAGGTAAGTCAAACTCAATACTCAAGTCAAACATAAGTGCCTCATATCATTGGCATTCTTAAAATATCAAATATGATTTAGAGAAAAACCTAAACCCGCCATCTTGGCAAACCAAAACATGCATAAAGAGATCTCATCTCAAACACGATTTAAGGCAAATATATCTCCAAAGAGGGGAATAAAATCTCAAGTAAATGCTAAAAGGAAAATATCATAACACAAGGTAGGCAATTCAAATCTCAAAAATAGAACTTCCACGAGTTCAAATTCCCAAAAGGTAATCGCCACAAATATATATATCGAATGGTTCAAAGGACCAATTTCGAAAAGGGAAATACACTAGGGAAAATGGTCAAAGAAATAATCTCAAAAGTATTTACACGTGCATGTGGCCAAAGCCTTGCCAAGTACTATTATCTCAAATAGGTACCTCGCCCGAAGGCAAAATGCCACAATGACAAACCGCAATGGCAAATACGCCGCAATGGCAATGACCTGAAGGTCCGGTACTGGCATGCCGTAATGGAAAATGTGTCACAAACTTTTGAATAGCAACCCGAATAGTGTTAACGTGTGTCCCATACAACACGTTCACACTAAACAGTTTACTAATCGCCAGTAAATTTCGCACTCAAAGCAGTAAAAAGTTTACATCATCTCATCGGTAAACTCGACCCGAAAGTCAAAATGATCAAATGGACAAATCAAGAATTAACCGATAAGATAAATGCACATGTCACGTACCATATGTTTTTCGAAACCGTTTAATTCTCCTTCTCATTCGCTCGCATAGTGCAAAAATAGCACTTTATATATAAAATAATTTATCTAAGAAAACAAGCTTTTAAAACCATTTTTCGAAATCAATTTTGAAGGCGATATTTGAAAATTACCTTATTATAGAGAATATATAGATTTTGTAGCTTAGAATAATTAAAAATATTACATAATAATTATTTTACATGCCAATTTATTTTAAATGTATTTCGAAATTGTTTGAAAAAATCTATGCTTGAAATTAAAGAAATAACTCAAAACGGTCATTCAAATTCAATTCAAATTTAAATTTCTAATTCATCAAAACTTGGTTAGCCTATTGATAGGCATCATTGGCCTCAAAATATCTCAAAACATCATCAAAACCGAAAGAGAGTAAGAGTAACACGAGCTAATACAATTCTAAGTTCAATGAATGTTTGTTGCTGTCATCTTGCTCTCCGGATAGCAACATGCAACCATAACTTTGACCAAGAAAACTTTAAAATTACAGAAAATACAAAGAATGAAACTTGTAGCACATGATCTAAGCTTTTCGAAACATCTAAAATTATCCAATTCAGTTAATAAGCGAAGAAGTTATGGCTAATTTTGTTTCAGCTTCAAACACAGAGCAAATATAGATTTTGCTCTCGGGATAGCTGAAGGAAAATTCAATTTGGACATAGCTAACCTCAAAACTACAAAAAATTCAATACAGGAAAGTTGTAGTACATGATTTTTTCTTTCCATAGTATCCAAAACTATAAAATTCTAATCAAAAAAGAGAAAGTTATGGCTAATTTTGTTTCAGCTTCAAACACAGAGCAAATATAGGTTTTGCTCTCGGGATAGAAGTAGGAAAATTCAATTTTAACATAGCTAACCTCAATATTACAGAAAACTCAACACATGAAAATTGTAGTACATGATCTAAGATTTTCGAAACATCTAAAATTATCAAATTCCGATAGAAAATGAGAAAGTTATGGCTAATTTACTTCTCAGCAGCTAGATTTTGTGAGTTTATAGACTTACCTTGCTGATTCGTTGCAAAAGCTCGAATTTTGGCAGAAAGTTTCAAGCTTTTCGCCCAGAATAGACCACATAAACCTATAAAAGCTCAAAGAACAAACATGCAAACCTAAAACAGAGAAGAAGTTAACAGACTTTCACTGTGAATTAGATTTTGATAGAGAGATTGGTTTTAGATTGAAGATTACCTGAGTTTATACTTAAATCTGTGTTTTAAAAACATTCGTATTTCATTTTATTTCGATAATTTTTCATAAGATTAGAAGAGATGAAGGAGGCAGCGGTTGTGGAGCTTCAGGAGTTTAACTGAGAAGAGGAAATGAAAAAAAAAATGTACAGAGAATTTTCTTTTCTCATTTCTTTGTTAATAGTTATGGTTTAACTAACTAATGGACTTAAGCCCAACAACTAAATGAAAGTAGCTTGTGTTATTATTCAATTACTTAATATGTTAACAAATGAAATCAACAATATTTTAAGTTCCTCTCTTTTTAAAAAATATGAGACATTATACTTATGATTATAAAATTGTTTTACACTTCAATAAAAGATTATTCATATTATTAAAACATTTTGTTATCATATTTCTCTATTTTAATATAAATGACATTTACATTTTTAATTACAAAACACATTATAATTAACACTAAAAATTACACAAAAATCACATTCTTGTGTAATTAAATTCTATAAATCATTTCAAACTTAATTTTATACTCAAATTATATTTTTAAACTCAATTCCATCATTATATTCAATATATCTTATTTTAAAATTACTTACTCCTTTTAAAAATCATTAAAAGAAGTAAAAAGCAATAATTAACAAAATTCTTGCACTAACTCTAAATAATATCCTTTTCCTCATTTTATTAACTCAAATTATTTTAATAAAGTTTCCAAACTTTATTTTTCTTATTTTATTCTCATTTATATTGTTTATTCCCAATAAATAATAAAAATCTTCTATTTATTATTAATTAACACTATTAAATTATAACCTCCGTTATAATTTAATATTCTTAGGTAATCCCTAAAACTAGTGTTGCTACAAAATTTATGTAATAATATATTAAGTAGTATGCGTACGTCAAATGTATATAAAGTTTATAATACATAAATGATGCTGGTTGTACAAAGTGAAAGTGTTTTCTAGTGCTACTTGCTGTTGTTATATATATATATATATATATATATATATATATCACCTATATATATACCTCTATTTTCTATTTGATCTAAGCTTACTGTCTTTCTATAAAAGAATCGGTAGAAATTAATATTGTTCACCTTGTAGTTTTACAGATGTATAGGTTCAAAATATAAGGTATAAAGTTTACATATATATTTTATAAAGTATAAGATCAGTTTGTCAATATATATATATGTATGTATGTATGTATGTATGTATATTTGCATCAGTTATGGAAATATGCAGCCTTTATACGTATCTAAGTATACGAGATATATTGGTTTACATGATTTTTTTTGTTTTTTTGTAAGTTATATATATTTGCATTATACATATTATGTCTACACCTATGTCAGTATATAAGGATATTTGAAAGTGTAGTATATAGACTTATATAAGCTGTGTCAGTTTTATACCAGCTTTTATATTTATTGATATAAAGTTGATTTTAAAGTATATAATAGTTGGTTATAGTTTAAAGTATACATATAAGATATATATTAGTTTGTTATGTTTTAATTTTAAAGATTTAGCATAGTTTATTTTGTATATGTTGCTGTTATATATTAATGTGTGTGTGTATATATATATATATTTCATATAAAGGTACAGTATATGCGATTTTTATATTAATATAAGTTCGCTTATATCATTATCTTCATCGATCCAGTTCTGATTTGTTCCATCAATTCCTATTATCAGCTTTGATCGTTGAATTCATGCCGATGTCTCTTGGATTTGTAATTCAATTTCAGTGTCCGTATCAATGTGTGTATCTGTGTCATCTTCTGTATTCTATTTCCTCGAAAGGTGAGCAATCACTCACGATTAACGTTCTTATATTTATTAAATTTGATTTCAATTGAAACGACAATTGAAATATGCTGTAGTTAGTTATTTACATTGCTATATATATATATATGCTATTATCTGTATCTGTTAACTTGTGACATCTAACACCATTATCTGTTATTTATATTGATGATATATGCCTATTATTTTATTATCATATAAGTTATCACTCTGCAAGTTCCCTGTTAGTATAGGATTCCCTATGGGTTGAAATGATACATACCCGAACGATCTGTAGAATAGGAGAAAATCGTTGTGGGTTAAAATGATAAACCCAAGCGATTTTCATTGTATTGAATTTGGGATTGTGGGTTGAAATGATATATACCCGTATATATTTAAATTGCGGATTATAATGATAAACATCTGTATCACTTGACTATACGATTGAAAATTACTGTTGGTCAATATATATACATTTTGAAATTTTTCCAAGGTTTTGAAATGAATATTTTAGTTTTAATAAATATTGCTTTTAAGATATATATATACATAAATGTTATTGTTATAAAGGTTTCGTATTTTTATTTTTTGAAATTATATGTCTTGAAAATTTTAAAATTATATGTTAGTTTTGGAATTATCAATTTTAAGATTTTACTTACAATTTTAATATTTTAAAATATATATAATAAGTTTAATAATAAGATTTGATTTACGAAAGTTGATTAAATAAAGTTAATTTAATTAATACATAGTATGTTTAAGTGTTTATTTAAAATTTATATTTTCAAATATAAAGTTTATAATGATTTAATGAACTTCAGGTTGTAAAGAGAAGTAGAAATGGGTTTGAAACCGAATTTATTTAAGAATTATACTCAAGTAAGTTTGATATGAAATTCATTAAATTTGGGATTTTAAAGATATGATTTTATAACCTGATTTTGATTAAAAGTGATTTAAATGAATTTTTCAAATTAACATAAATTGAAATGGTATATTTAGTTTTATTTAAATTTGAAATTTGAAGTTTTATTCAAATGTTATTTGAATGATTAAGTAAATATTTCAACATAAACAATAGTAAAGTGAATTTGATATATATATATATATATATATATAAGAAATTATCAAATCTAGTTTTGAAATGTTTGAATATATAAAGCTTTGAAAATATTGAAATTGAAATGGTTTATTTTGTGGTAAAAAATCTATATTTGAAATCGATATAATTTGAAATGTTTTATTAAGAAACTGAATTGAGTTGGAATTGATGAATTGAGATTGAATTAAATTTCAATTTTGGAATTCTAGTTGATTTGAATCAATTTGTGAAATTCGAGGAAACTATTTTATTATATAAAGTATTTTTGAAATTATATTTCAAAATATTTAACTATTTTAATATAATCATTTTTAATATAATTTATTTTTAATATAAACTATTTTAATATACTAACTATTTTATTTTTAAACTATTTAAACCTATAACTACTTATATAAACTATTTTATTTTATAAACTATTTTATTTTATATACTATTTTAATATCTAAACCGGTTAAGTGGGAAGGGTTGTGGTTTTCCAAAGAATTATGACTTCCAAAGTATTATGATTTCCAAAGTATATTGACTTCCAAAGTATTATAATTTAATTGTGATTTCCAAAGTGTTATGATTTCCAAAGTATTAGGATTTCTGAGTTATGATTTCTAAAGTGTTATTGTTTTAGAAGCTTTATAATGTCGAAAGTGTTATAACTTTGAAGTGCTATGATTTTTGGAAATGGATATATTTGAAGTGAAAAATGATATCGTATTGATATGGTTTTGAAATGGAATGATGTTTTGGTACTGAAGTACAAACTATTTTGAAATGACCGCGGTGTTATAATAATGTTTGGTTGTTAAAGAGATCGGGATCGGATATTTTCATACTCTCTGCCAATGTCGAAAGCCACTTTAATAACCGTGTACGCGGTGGAGATTCTAGAATGAAGTATGATGGCGACGACGTCTTATTAAGGTATATACGTGGACCCAACTCCCGGAAGTTGGCATAAGGTGGCTAAAGTAGGTGCAATCGACGGGCCAAGTGAGGTATCTCCTCCGATCGGACACACTTCTTCGTATTCCATTCTATTACTTTGTGATTGATTTGTTGCGCGCCTTTGATTTAGGAGTGTGGCTCGAGGTGGGCGGTAGCTGCGGCTATGCGCTACCACCAGCCCGAAAGTGTAATTGTTATATATACCCAGGCATTGACTAGTTGTGCCGTATCACCTACCCTATCGAGACCACTACGAGTTTGTTTTGTGTCGTACCTATGGAGTATCCTCTAGTAGCCTCCCGATCAGGAGGTATTACCGTACTGTACAGACTATTGGCACTATAAAATGTCTTAAAGGGGAAATGGGTAATGCCTTAACGCTATTTTAATAGTTTACTTTACTTTAAACATTATTATAACAGCGTATATTACTACATAGTAGATAGTTTAACGGATCCTTAGAGGATGGGTATCCCAAACATCGTTTAAGTTACTTGTATTTCAGTTGATATTTCACTTGAGTTGGATTTATTGATATAAGAATGTTAATCCTGACTCGAGTGTTTTGTGTTTTCCTTTACGCCCGGGTCAGACTGAGTGTTACAACGATTGAGACTCACATTTGGATTTTGGAGCTTTGCTTAGAGATCCAACCATATATTCAGCTTTCAGTTATTCAGTTGGCTCCAGTGATATATTCAGATTTTGTTATTGATTATTGTATTGTGACTTCTATGTATTGGAGACTTCTGTTGTATCTTGTTTAACTCTGATATATATATATAGTAGCTTCATGAACTACTATTCTCTTATTTCCGCTACTTATTGGTATATTACTCTGTGTCTGTGATTTATTTATTTACTGTATATGCTGAGTTTTGCCAAATACAAATTAACAATATGATATTTTGAGAAATTCATGTCCGACGTGTGCGGATGCGAATGGTTGAAAATATCGGACTTTCACATATGGTATCAAAGTTTTGGTTTTAGGAAAAACTTAACATATGGAGTAGATTCAATTACCGAGTCACTTTCGTTCGAGCTTGAGTCTCTTTCTCTTTGATTCGGGTTTCCTTTAAATTTTGGAACTCTCCCATGAGATTCTGAAATCCATTATTGTCTCTCCCTATTTGTATTCTTCTTGATTCTGAAGCATCTCATAGCTTTACCGTATGATTTGTAAAGGGGTGAAACTCCTTTATAGCGAGCATCGGTTCACCAAAGATTTCTGTATCGTTGGTTTAGATGCTGCTATCTCTTGCTATGCTCGAATTCTATTCTATCGATCAGATGCCGATTTGCCTCAAAATTCTGCATCGATCCTATTCTTGAAGTCATAGTTGACCCGGTTAAGGCTGCCTGTGATTTATATAAGTGTATCCATCTTTCTCTTTTGTAATTTAATCGTCTTATCTTTGTTTCAAGTCTATCTTCTTATTCTGATTTCTCTTTGATTAAGGTCCCTCTTAATTTAAATCTCTATCCTTGTTTTGAAATCCATTTTTCTTGAATCATCGAGTGAGAGACTGTATTTGTAATTAATATTAAAATTGTTTTATATGTCATGTTGTTTGAGTTGTTAATGTTGATTTGGGTTTTCGATCAATTCGTCTGATCAACGCTATCGATAAGAATTCTAAATCACTTGAGCAGAGCAAACCGACACAGTATTTTTTTCAAATTTGGTAAATGAAATAAACTTATATGATTATATATATATGTGTGTGTATATAATTTTTTGAGATTTAATAGTCTAATAAATTGGTTATTATAAATGATAATATTTGATTTTCATCTATTGTTTTATAAACCATTGATTTTTCTAATATATAAATAAATGAATTTACCAAACATAGTTTATAATTTGATTTGGAATATAAATGAATTTAAATTGAGAATTTGAGAATTTAAATTTCCGTTGATTCTAAACTTTGGTTTTAAAGTTTCAAAGGGTATATCATTTAAAAGTATTTTCGAATAGAAATTGCTTTGAAAGAATTTTAAATGTTTAAATCAGTACTCTCCTCCATTGTCATTAGAAACTAATTTCGGTGATGACTGCGGCATCATCGGCATTCATTTTCGGGTTTCAGAGTAGAGAGGTCATTCTGTAGCTCTGCTACACTTTTGTTTTGGAAAATAAATTGACTCGAATTTCTTAAGTGTGACCGGATTCATAATATACATATATTATATGTTGGTATATGATTATAGATTTGATATGATATATTGAATGTATATATATGTATATGTACTTATCTCTAAATGGTTTGAAGCGAATCAAAAATTTATAGATTTATGTTAAAGGTGATTCCAATTATAAAATAAAGCCAAAATTTTGAATAAATATTTAAAACTTGAAATAATTACATTGGGAAAACTTACTTGTATAATACTCAGTTGCATTCCATCATATATAACTTACCTAAATTTCTCTAAAGTTGGATATGTAATTGGGTAATATACAATATAAAATGATTTTATAAATAAAAGTTGAGTGGTTATAATAAATTTCAATCTACTTAATGTATGTGATAAGATATATCAAGTGGAATAAATTGAATAATAAATTTGGAAAAAAAGTTGGAAAGAATTAATTAGTTGAATAAAATATGATTATAATAAATGGTTACGCACCTAATTTATGATTATATAAATGTTAATTGAGATAAATTGAATAACAAGATAATGAATAAATAAAATGAATAACAAGATAATGAATTAGGAATAGTTAAGATTTAATTATAGGTGAAATTTACTTATGTGAAATCAAATGGATTAAACCAAATTATTATATATTAATTTATTTAAATTGAAATTTATATGGTTCCAAATAAATTATTTTATTTTGTTTTCCAATCTATTTTCCTTTCTGGTTGTTTCTATTCTCTTACCTCCTTTCTTTTCGGGGACAAAAAGTTTTGAGTGGGGGAGAGTGTAATGACCTGTAAATTTTAGTGGTTTTATTAATATAATTAAATGAATTTTTGAGAAATTCTAAATATTTGAATTTGAAAATAAAAATTTAATATTTGGAACACATCTATTTAAACATAGCAAATGGTAAATTTTCATCAGAAAATATAGAAGTTTATTTTTATTGTGTAATTTTATTTCAGTTTGCATCAGTTAATGATTGATGGTAACAAAATGTTTTTCAAACCTGGATATTTTTATACAATAAATTTTTAAATCATCTTCTAAGTGAGACGTCATCTTTCTTTTCATCAAAATTGGACTACTATTGCTCCGTTTATCTTAATTCCTACGTTTTATCAGCATTTTAAATACCAATTATCGATTATTGATATGATGGTCGTACCATTAATATCTGTATAGCATTTTGGTCGTCTCGTCGTGCTGATCTCTATGGTATATTCAATTGTCAATTTTTATGTCCGATACATGTTGGAATCTGTGAAACAAATAACTGTATTGGAATCTATAATATGTCCTTTCGTTTCTTGTGTCCTTTCACTTCCAACGTAACAATAGCCATTAACATTCTTAAATTCAACAGTCTTGACTTTTGCTTTCCACCGGTTCCAATATTTATTAACTGGTCACTTTTATTTCTCTGGTCTAGCTACTCTTTGCTTTTTTTGTACAACGTTCATTTCATTTGATAAAATTTTATAATTAAATGTACTGGTTGCATATAATTACCTGTAGCAAATTCGTGCCCTTCATCATTGCAGCACGTCTATTCTGCTCCCTTCTATTTTTCTTCTTCAATTTGTTATGCCAGCCTCCTCACCACCCCATAGCCACGCTCGCCACACCCTATTATCTCTCTCCTTTTCGATTTATTCCACTGCCCGGCCTCCGCCCCACCAAGAACCACCACCCCATGCCGAGCCGGTCTCTCAACCTCTGCACCTGCATCCTCACCACGGCAGCACCGGCTTGTGCTCTCAGCACATCTCGCCAATGCCAAGACTCGACAACCCAAAGCTTCCACCACCTTCAACCAAATCCCTCCGCCTTGTCATTCGCTCTGCCCAATCTTGCGCCCATCCGACCCAATTCCTGACAAGCTCGGCAACTTCATCTCGTTGCCTTCCACTTGTACTGCAGGTCGCATGTTCTTTAGGTCTGTTCGTTTTTTTTCTTTCTACAAATATATGTCATACTTATTGCTTGCAGCATATATATGAGATGAGATTTGCAGATTTCTGTTTATATATATAAATTTATGTAACAATATAATAAGTATTGTACGTATATACAATATATATAAAGTTTATAATACATAAGCGATGCTGGTTGTATAAAGTGAAAGTGTTTTCTAGTGCTACTTGGTGTAGTTATATATATATATATATATATATATATATATATATATATCACCTATATATAAATTGACATTGTTCACCTTACAGTTATACATATGTATAGGTTCAAAAATAAGGTATAAAGTTTATATATATATATATATATATATATATTATGAAGTATAAGATCCATTTGTCAATATATGTATGTATGTATGTATATGTATGTATGTATGTGTATGTATGTATGTATGTATGTTTATTTGCGTCAGTTATGGAAATACGCTGCTTTTATACGTATCTAAGTATATGAGATATATTGGTTTACATGATTTTTTTTTTGTTTTTTTTTAAGTTATACATACTTGCATTATACATATTCTTTCTGTGCTATTTCAGTATATATGGATATTTGGAAGTGTAGTATATATAAGCTATGTCAGTTTTATACCAGCTTTTATATTTATTAATATATGGTTGGTTTTAAAGTATATAACAGTTTGTTATAGTTTAAAGTATATATATAAGATATATGTTAGTCTATTATGTTTTAATTTTAAAGATTTATCATAGTTTATTTTGTATATGGTTGCTATTATATACATACATATATATATTTCATATAAACTTACATTGTATATGATTTATATATATATATATATATAGTTATATATAGGACCGCTTATATCAATTATCTTAATCGATCCAATTCTGATTTGTTCCATCAATTTCTATTATCAGCTTTGATCGTTGAATTCGTGCCGATTTCGCTTGGATTCGTAATTTAATTTCAGTGTTCGTATCAATGTGCGCATCCGTGTCATCTTCTATATTCTCTAGCCTCCAAAGGTAAGCAATTGCTCATGATTAACATTATTATATTTATTAAATTTGATTTCAATTGAAACGACAATTGAAATATGCTGCCATTAGTTATATACATTGCTATATATATGCTACTATCCGTATCTGTTCACCTGTGACATTTGACACCATTATCTGTTATTTATATTGATGATATATGCCCATTATATTATTATCATATATGTTATCACTCTGCAAGTTCTCCGTTAGTATAGGATTCCCTATGGGTTGAAATGATACATACTCGAATGATCTATAGAATCGGAGAAAATCGTTATGGGTTGAAATGACAAACCCAAGCGATTTACATTGAATTTAATTTGAGATTGCGGGTTGAAATGATATATACCCATATATATTTAAATTGTAGATTGAAATGATAAATATTTGTATCACTTGACCATAGAATTGAAAATTATATATAGACATCGTTGATCAATATATATATATATATATATATATATATATATATATATATATATATATATATATATATATATATACTGAAATGATTTCCAAGGTTTTGAAATGAATATTTTGGCTTTAATAAATATTGATTTTAAAATATTTATATATATGTAAATGTTATTTTTATAAAGGTTTTAAATTTGACTTTTAAAATTATTAGAATTATAAGTTAGTTTTGGAATTATAAATTTTAAGATTTTACCTACAATTTTACTGTTCTAAAATATATGTAAAATAAGTTTAATAATAAGATTTGATTAACTGAATTTGATTTAACAGAGTTGATTTAATTAATATATAATATGTTTAAGTATTCATTTAAAATTTATATTTTCAAATATAGAGTATATAATGATTTAATAAAATTCAGGTTGTAAAGAGAAATAGAAATTGGTTTGAAATTGAATTTATTTAAGAATTATACTCAAATAAGCTCGGTTCAAAACTTATTAAATTTGAGATTTTAAGGATATGATTTTATAAGCTGATTTTGATTAAAAGTGATTTAAATGGATATTTAAAATTTACATAAATTAAAATGGTATATTTAGTTTTATATAAATTTGAAATTTAAAGTGTTATTTAAATGTTATTTGAATGATTAAGTAAATATTTCAAAATAAAAAAACGTAAAGTGAATTTGATATATATATATATATATATATGAAATTATCAAATATAGTTTTGAATATTTGAATATTTGAAGCTTTGAAAATATTGAAATTTAAATGGTTTATTTTATGGTTAAAAATCTGTATTTGAAATCGATATAATTTGAAATGGTTTGTTGATAAACTGAATTAAGTTGGAATTGATGAACTGAGATTGAATTAAATTTGAATTTCGGAATTTGAGTTGATTTGAATCGATTTGTGAAATTTGAGAAAACTGTTTCATTATATAAAGTATTTTTAAAATTATATTTAAAATTGTTTAACTATTTTAATATAAATCATATTTACTATAAATTATTTTTAATATAAAACTATTTTATTTTTAAACTATTTTAAGCCATAACTACTTTATATAAATTATTTTATTTTATAAACTATTTTATTTTATAAACTATTTTATTTTATATACTATTTTAATATCTAAACCAGTTAAGTGGGAAGTGTTGTGGTTTTCCAAAGTATTATGACTTCCAAAGTTTTATGATTTCTAATTTATGATTTCCAAAGTGTTATAATTTCCAAATTATTATAATTTCTAAGTTATGATTTCTAAAGTTTTATAGTTTTAAAAGCTTTATAATTTCGTAAGTGTTATAACTTTGAAGTGCTACGATTTTTGGAAATGGATATATTTAAAGTGAAAATTGATATCGTATTGATATGGTTTAGAAATGGAATGATGTTTTGGTTTTGAAGTATAAATTTTTTAAAGTGACCACAGTGTTATAATAACGTTTGGTTGTTAAAGAGACCGGGTTCCGTTATTGTCATACTTTCTGCCAATGCCGAAAACCACTTTAACAACCGTGTACGCGATGGAGATTCCAGAATGAAGTAGGATGGTGGCGACGTCCTATTGAGGTATATACATGGACCCGACTCCTGTGATTTGGCATAAGGTGCCTAAATCAGGAGCAATCGACGGGCCAAGTGAGGTAGCTCCTCCGATCGGACACACTTCTTCGTATGCTGTTCTATTACTTTGTGATTGATTTTGTGCGCACCTTTGATTTGGGAGTGTGGCTCGAGGTGGGCGATAGCTGCGGCTATACGTTACCAAAAGCCTGGAACAGTAATTGGTATATCTTCCCTGGCATTGCCTAGTTGTGCCGTGTCACCTAACCTATCGAGACCACTACGAGTTTGTTTTGTGTCATAGCTACGGGGTATCCTCTAGTAGCCTCCCGATCAAGAGGTATTCCGGTACTGTATGGACTATTGGCACTATTAAATGTGTTAAGGGGGAAATAAGTAACGCCTTAACGCTATTTTAATAGTTTATTTTAATTTAGACATTATCATAATAGCGTATATTACTACATAGTAGATAGTTTAAGGATCCTTAGAGGATGGGTATCCCAAACATCCTTTAAGTTACTTGTTGCTGTAACACTCAGTCTTGATATTTCACTTGAGTTGGATTTACTGATACAAGAATGTTAATCCTGACTCGAGTGTTTTGTGTTTTGCTTTACGCTCAGGTCAGACTGAGTGTTACAGCAATTGAGACTCACCTTTGGAATTTGGAGCTTCGCTTGAAGATCCAACTATCTATTCATCTTTCATTTATTCAGTTGTCTCTAGTGATATATTCAGATCTCGTTATTGATTATTATATTGAGACTTCTATATATTTGAGACTTCTGTTGTATCTTGTTTAACTTTGATATATATTTATATAGTAGCTTGATGAACTACTATTCTCTTGTTTCCGCTTCTTATTGGTATTTACTCTGTTTCTATGATTCTGTGATTTATTTATTTACTGTATATGCTGAGTTTGCCAAATATAAATTAACAATATGATATTTTGAGCAATTCAAGTCAGATATATGCGGATGCGAATGGTTGAAAATGTCGGACTGTTATAGGGATAGTATCCTACCCCACATCCCAGAGTGTATCTGGTAGGACTTCCTCGTAAGTATAAATTTGTGTACCACTATATATAACCACTGTACAAATTGTTGACTAAGTACAAATGTATAACTTATATTTTTTCCAATGTGTAGTGGGCAGTAGACTTGCAAGAAGTTGACTATCTTTTTCATAGAAACTACTAGATGAAGAAAATAAGGAAGTACTACCGCGACATGATGTCAGCTACAAAAAAAGAAGGGAAGAAGCCTGACTGGATGGGCGCAAGGTTGTGAGAAGCATGGATTTCTCACGGGAATAATGATGAAGCGAGGGTAAGTTTACTCATCATATGAGTATATTCTGATAAGTCAAAATATCACTTTAACTTGTTTCGTATATAATATATAATTTACAAATGTAAAATATAATGTTCAATTTAATCTTACAAGCAGAGTTAAAGAGAAACTCCATGAATAGAAATAGGAAACCAGTCACACACACACCATGGTGGTTCTAAATTGTTCCAGCATACCGTCAAAAGCTAGTAAATTTATTAATTGTGATTATAAACAATTATTGCATTGTATAATAATGTATATACGATAATAATACATAATAATTATTTTAGAAAAGAAAGCATCTGGATCCCATCTCCTACATGGACGTGTTTGGTTGTACTCATGCCATCGATTATGGAAATAAAGATGACATACGTAAATACGGCATGACTCGGAATCACAATAGGCCCATGTAAGTATACTTTAAGTTATAAGTTTAATATTCAATTTAATTAATTAGTTATAAATAATTTAAATATTGTAGTGCTAATTTCAGTTGTACTTTTGTTTAGAAACGTAGGAAAAATTTATCCAACAATGAGCATAGCTTCTTAAGAGAACGAGACCAGAATAATTGACTACTGACGAGGAGGACGCGATTATTGAAGTTGCCCTGGATCCGCCAACACGGAATTGGTGTTATGGCTTCGACAACCAAGAGGTAATGAATAGTATATTTAGATTTGACAATTTACTAATCTCTCGACTGCAACAAACTTGAAATTGCACAAATTATTCGTCAGAAACTACTTTTGGGTTTAAAACCGAAAGTCACATGTGTTACTAACTTGCCTTTGGTCTTCCTAGCAATAGGTAAAACATTATAGATAATACATGATAACATATGATTATGCTAAATCTGATTAAATATGATCTTTTAATTAAAAGTAGATGTAGCGTATAGAATCATTTTGTTATATAAAAGTTAATTGCACATTAAAATGCAGTTAGATAATGAGATGAATATTATATGACTGCCTAATGTAAAAACACATTTTTCTCAAAATATTAATTAATACGGCTTATAAAATAAGGTGCAACCGAATTAGTGGTTTTATTATAAATTACCCCTACATATAAAATTTAGAAAAAAAATTGCAATAACTGATAACTTATATTCAATTACCCCAATTGGCTAATTTTCAAATTGAGTTAAATCGGATTTATTGTTTGGACAAATAAGATGTGAGCAAAAAAAATAAGATTGGACTATAATTAAATAACAGAATAGGTAGATTATCAGGATGAAATTTCAAAAATAAACATAAGCAAAATTTTGTTTCTAAACATAATCATGATAATCTATCCATGTAACCTCTTTTCTTATTGATATATACATGCCCAAACACTGGACTAAGAAGATGTTAGAATCTCTCTTATTGGATTTATTGACAACAACTATACAATTATGCCAAAGAACCTCTAAGTTTACTTGTAGGTACATAAGTATCAAAAAGAGATAAACAAATTAGTTCACCATGAAGTTATATAATACAGTAGAGGATAAAAGTATATAAATAGAGATATAAGAAGAGATATACACGATGGAGATAAGATAAAAGACTATATACAAGGAGATATGACGATTGACATCATACTCGGGATAAAATTGAAGAAAACAAATAAGGTTTTGTATATTATTTTTATCGGTCTATATTTTATGTAAAAAATCTAACACACAAATATATTTTGAAAAATTATCTTTGCAATAAAACTATTTTATAATACATATTTATTTAAAGAAAATAGTCAAAATATAACATTTCAAAGTAAATGAACAAAACAGTTCAACTTCAGACGTCTAGCATTTTTGTCCCAGATGTCTATGTAGATTTAAATAACATCTCAAAGTAAAATAAACAAAACAGTTCAAGGTACACTATCCATTTTCGATATTCCTTTTAGAGTGTTATTTGATACTGTTGCATCCCATAGTTTTATCTCATACGGCTTGATGAACCGGTTGAATCTTAAATATGTTATTCTTCGAAATTCTCTTTATGCATCGAACCCAATTAGGGGTCCGACTAATCTTGACACCATACGTTTGAATGTGCCTATTTTTTATTGAGACTGTCCTTTCTTTTCTAACTTATTTATTCTTTGGTTCATGGGTTTTGGGGTTGTATTGGATATGGATTGGTTGTCTAAATTTAAAGCAGTCATAAATTGTAATCGAAGGATTGTCAGAATTAGTGATGCTGGAAATGTTGGTATGGATATTTATTGTGAGGAGCCTAATAATTTGATGAGCATTTTTCTTTATTCGCTTGAAGTACCCAAAGAGGAGAAAAGATATTTGCCAATTTTTAGGGACTTTATGGATATTTTTGAAGAAGTGCAAGATTTACCTCCTCTTCGGGAAATGGAATTCCGTATTGATTTGATTCCACGAACTAGGTCAATTGTACAACCTCCTCGAAGGTTGGCTCCGGAGGAAATAAGAGAGTTAGAGAAGCATATTTTTGATTTATTACAGAAGGGATGGATCAAACTTAGTACAACGAGTTAGGGATCGCCATTAGTATTCGTAACAAGGCAGATGGTTCTCTCGGATTATTTCTGGATTATCGAGAATTGAATAAGAGGACTATCAAAAATAAGTATCATTTACCTTGGATTGATGATATGTTTGACCAGGTCCACGAAGCTCGCATATTTTCTCAGTTGGATCCCGCCATAGATTTTCACCAATTGTGGTTAGCAGAGTAGAGTGTACCCTTAACAGATTTTCGAACCAGTGACAGCTTTTACGAGCTGTTAGTCATGTCATCCGGATTGACTAACATACCCACTTATTTTGTAGACTTGAATTATAGAGTGTTTCAGGATTTTCTTAATAATCTTGTTCTAGTCTTTACTAATGATGTCCTCGTCTAAAAAGGAGAAAGGGCATAAGTACCATCTTTACCATCTTTAAGAAATCGTGTTTTAGAGGCTGAGTATTCGAAGTGACATTTCTAGAAATCCAAAGTTAGATTTCATAGGCACGTAGTTTTGGGAGAAGGCATATCAATGGATCTAGCTAAAGTGGTTGTGGTTCAAGATTGGAAGAAATATGCAAAAGCGATGGAGGTTGGGAGTTTCATAGGTTTCTATAGAAGATTCATTAAAGATTTTTCAAAGATTGCTTCTCATCTGACAAAGTTGACAAAGAAAGAGGCTAAGTTTTTTTTTGGACACCCATGTATGATCAAGCATTTAATAAATTAAAGAAGAAATTGGCATGTAATTCAATTTAAGTATTTCAGATAGGAGTAAAGGATTAATAGTTTACATTGATGCTTGAAGGACCTGATTGGAGCAGTTTTGATGAAGAATGGTAAAGTAATAGCGTATGCGAGTCCACAATTGAAACCTCATTAGAAGAATTATGCTACACATGATTTGGAGTTGTTGGCGGTTGTCTTCACATTGAAGGTGTAGAGGAACTATCTTTTGGTGTAAAGTTTGAGTTATTTATGAATCACTAGTCATTAAAGTATCTTTTGATCCAAAAGGACTTGAACTTGAGGTAACAGAGATGGCTAGAATTTCTTGCATCTTATGTCCTAGAGATTCTTTATACCGCAAGGAATGCAAACGCGTTGAAAATGTGTTGAATAGGAATGTGGCGACAATTGCAAATTTAGAAGTTAAGCCAGCACTAATGGAGAGAATTATATATTTCCAAGAAGAAAACCTTAATGTAGCTCGATTTAAGAAGGATGTTGAAGATGAAATTATTTCTGGTTTTTAAATTGAATCTCGAGGCATTTTAAGAAAGAATGATCGGATCTGTGTGCCAAATGTTAATCGAATTAGACAAATTTGCTAAGAGAGTGCCTTAGTCAAAGTTATCTAACCATCCATGAGTAACTAAAATGTTTCAGATATGAAGAAAAGCTTTTGGTGGAAAGAGAAGAGAGACATTTCGATTTTCGTAAGCCGGTGTGTGAATTGTCAACAAGTCAAGAGTAACCAGCAAAAGACCGTTGGGTCGCTTCAACCATCAGAGATACCGAATTGGAAGTGGAAGCAAGTATCAGTGGACTTTATTGATAGGTTGCCTAGACGAGAAGTGGTAATGAAGGCATTTTGATAATTGTGTATTGATTAACAAAGAGCGCCCATTTTATCCGCTGAAGTTTATAAGAACTGCAACTTCTTTAACAAGGATTTATTTAAGGGGATCGTTCGACTGCATGGAATTTCAGTAAATATAGCTAATGATCATGATCCCATCTTCACTGGTCGATTTTAGGGAGCATTGCAAGCTGCTTTAGAGATAAAGTTGAATTTGAGCACAGCTTATCACCCACAGATAGATGGACAAACCAAAAGGGTGAATTGGATTTTGGATGATCTCGTGTATTTTAGATTTTGGAGGTTCTTAGGAAGATCATTTGCATTTGGTAGACTTCTCTTATAACAATAGTTACCAAGCTAACATTAGCATGGCACCCTACGAGGCTTTGTATCGATGGCCATGTAAATCACCTTCATGTTTGGTTAAGACTGGAGATCGATTAATTCTTGGACCAGAGATGATTTGAGAAGCATCGGAGAAAGTGGAAATGATTAATGATGAAAGAAGCCCGGGATTGATAGAAAAGTTATACCGATCAAAGGGGAAGGGACTTAGAGTTTATGGTCAGGTATTTGGTACTTGTCAAAGTTTCTCCTATTAAAGGAGTTGTTAGATTTAAAAGAGCGAGAAAGCTAGCACCTTAATTCATCACACCATTTAGGATCCTTGAGAGGATTGGATCATTGGCCTATGAGGTAGAATCGCCTGAAGGATTGTCAGAAGTCCATAATGTTTTTCATGTATTTCATCTAAGAAAGTATGTTCATAATACATCGTTTATTGTTGAGATGTCTGTTTAGGAAGATTTAGATATAGAACCAAAATAGATGGTAGTCTAAGATCTAGTTCATATTGTAGATCGGGATGAATGGAGATTGAGAAACAAGGTGGTTAATCTTGTGAAACATCAGTGGAGTGACGACCCTTGTGATTGTATTTAGGAGATTGAGGGTCATTTTAGAGAAACTTACCCTGATGTAATATCAGGTTAGTTGTTCGTTGTTCGATTGTTCTTATATGGCGTAGTTGCTTTGCATTGTTATATGAGTTTCTAGGTATAACAAATACCGTTAGGGTTGTCTTTTGTGAATTAATTTCGAGGACAAACTTCTCCTGGGGGGAGAGTATTTGGATATGTAAATAATTTTAATTATTAAATAATGGATTTTAATAATCAAATAAACATATTTTATATTTTAATTAATGATATTAAAATCTTTTTTAATTTTTGTTTACCAAAATAAAAAGTTTGAACAAAAATAAAAAATGTAATAGAAAAATGTTTTTCGAAATTTCGACTTTTTGGCTTCGGAAAGTCGTCGAAAATATTGTGCACATTTTCGTATCACTTATATACATGCACAGACATGCAATGTGATAGATTAATGATGGTGTTAAAATAAAAAAATCCATGTTTATAATAAAAGAAAACAAGATTTGACTTAAAATATAAAATAAAACTTAAGTAACCTAAGGAAGTGCTTGACCATAACCTAAGCTAGCTAGGTTAGTGCAAAAGGCATGTGAATGGGGGCCATGAAGGGTGCATGTGCACCTATGAGCATGGAGAGGCATGGCCTCCATGTTTCGTGACAACATTTAGCATATTTTATTATTTTAATTAAATTAAATTAAATTAATACTTTACTCTTTGCCTATAAATACCACTACATGTACTTTGTTCTCACTTTACATATTCATTCACATCTTCATTTCTTATCTATTCATGCTCATGAACACTTCCATGGCGTCCAAGAGAGATTCCAAAATAAAAAATAGTGGATACACTACCAAACATCAATTTAAACTACAGATATACACATACAAACACTCCTATACCAAAAACAAGGTCATTTCCGCCTCAAGACTCCATGGCCGAGCCCTACATTTCCGAATGTCGAACCTAACTTAGCCCATTAAGGGCCCAAAAATCTAAGCTATGGTGTCGTGACGATAGTTCGTGAGTTCGGCAACTTGTCGTAGTGATCCGGTTAGGTTAAAAGTGTTTTTGGTGAGTAAAGCTTCCACCTTTGAACCATAAAGTTTAAACTATATTCATGCTCATACTTGTAGCCATTGAACGCTAATTATATAATTGTAATAATGGTTTGGTTGATTGTTTGGTTTGTTGCTTGAACGTAAGTCGCTTTGGAAAGTTAGCAAGTGAAGTTTATGATATATGAAAAACAAGTAGTTAAATCAATCTCATTATATAGAAATGCTTGATATATGTTGTATTATTTTAAGTCATCATATATGTATGTTAATTACTTTGTTGTGTGATGTATGGATTTGTTGAGAATGTCATTTGCTTGAATTCTGAATTGCACGTATAGCGATAGTCGTTATATCGGCACTTTCAGAAAATCACATTTTATCGAAACCGTTTGGTTTCATTATTGTGCTTGGAATTATTTTACAAGTTAAGAAAGTTTTTGATTAATGATGTTTCAAAAATAATAATTATTTATTTTAATAATGATTATTAAATTTAATTAATTATTTAAATTATTTAAGTTGATAAGGATTAAGGTCAACTAATTAACTTACTAATGAGGTGTTTTAAATTTAACTAAGCACTTATTTAATGATGTTTTAATTTTAGTCAATCATTTTATTTAATGATGTTTAAGCTAATTAATCTTTGGATAATGATGGATTAAGATTGATTAATTTATTAATCTATTATATTTTAAAATTAATTAATCCTTTTTAATTAGTGACTTTTCAAAATAAATACTTATATAAAATTTAAAGATTTATAACCATTAAATAATGATGTTTAATTATTAGTTAATTAATTTGATTAATTATATTATCAATTAATTGAACTAGTGATGTTTTAAATGAAACTAACACCTTTTTAATTTATGGTTATTGAAGTAAATTAATTAACAAATTAATAAATTTTTAAGTTAATTACTCAAATGTATAAGGATGTTTTAAGTTGTTAAATCCTTTTCATAATGATGTTTCAATGTTAGTAAACTCTTTTAACAAAGTTTTTTAAAACTAATGCTTGTAATGTGAATCTAAGTACGAATTCGGTTTTTTTAAAAGAAAAGTTTGGATTTTTTATGGAAATGAATTAATTTCCGTAAATCGATTCACTTATGTGAAAACGATTTATTTGTATAATTAGCACTAAACATCGAAGAAGTAAACTTGTCGCTATTTCAAAAGATAAGAATAATCATGAGATATGACTTTAAGTTAATGCTACCTTGACTTGTCCGGTATAATTGTTAAACGAGAAAAGTTTGAATTCGATGAGTGGTGATAAGTATACAAGACTTAATTTCCATATGTAATCGTTTATATCCTCGATGGTCGATTTCTTGGCTATCGGTTACTGCAGCTTCTTTATTATTTTCATTTTGAGACAATGTATTGCTCTGTTGAGCATTGATATCCTTTGTCGGAAATGACTAAAACCAAAGCGCAAAAGGAGGCCAAGCTATATGGGGTTTCTCCCATTAGGATACTTTCACATCTCATCTAGATTGGATCTAGTAACACTATCAGATATGAAATATTTGGATACCCGATAAAGTTTGGTGGGGTCGGCTTGGAGGGTTCCAAGAAATGTCATAGAGTAAATGAGCTTCTTAAAAGTATATTACATATGTATACTTCAAGGGCGGTGCACCTTCCTAGTCATTTTTTTGGAAATTTTCTTCTCTTATTTGATTCGGACCTTCAAATTTATCTCCTTATTTACGCCGAAATGAGTTAGCCATTCTTCAGGTTGTTTAATTATTTATCCATTCTTTACATTTGGATATTGATTTATGTAAGAGTAAACCTGTTCCATGTTTAGTGGCGAGGTCTCACATGTTTGTGTTTAATAACATAACTTCGTTTAAAGTTTTAATCATACCATACATATCGCCTGATCCAAGTTCTTTGCTTCCATAAACTCTTCGATACTAATTTTATTTGAGTAGTCCGAGAGTAGTAAGTCTTTGTTGGGCTCTTTTGAAAATGGCATCCTAGCAAGAGGCTTTTCATCTTCTTATTTGTCTATTATTCTATATTATCAGTTTGTGTAAGTGTATTTTATTTCAGCATTTGAAAAGGTAGGATGTTAACTGCCTAAACTGATTTGTAGTACTTTTGTGTAACTTTGATAACTCCCAGTTAAGGAGTGACCAAATATACTATTTAATTTATGTTTTATTAGCAGTTTCATTATGAGGTTTTCTATTCTATTCTTTATTTCATCCCACGACAAATCATCTTTCCGATGCTTGGATAATGACACATGAACACTGAGAATGTGTTAAGTATCGTTCCTAAGGGTCACAAAGGTGAATCCCCGCACATCTTTTTTCTCAAGAGTTGCAATTCTTTAAATGGTTACAACTATTGATATAGAACTTTTCATATCTATAAATGGAGTTGAGATTTCACTTTTTAGTTAACTGATTCTTTTTATCTTCTAATTTATATTTACTTATAATTTAGAAATATTCTCAACTATTTACTTCCTACCATTATACGTTTAGATCATCATTTTTTCAAGGAGATTGTAGGAAGAGTTTACTCAATAGACTTATCCATGTTATATAGAACACAATCAGTCAAGAAACTTTACTATTACTTGTAGTCGAAGTCCTATTGGAGATCTTTAAGCATGAAGTCCTATTCAGCAGCTTAGGCAGTTTGTAATATAGAAGTCATGTTCGACGGCTTAGGCAGTCTATAATACATATTCCTTCGGTTTAAATGAGGGAGTTGTTTAAATCCAAAATTTGATTTTGGGACTAGATGTAGAAAGGGAAGTTCGAACCAGCATAAAAATTTCTAGTGCACTTTAGTTTATAATTCTTTATTCATGCTGCTATTGTATACAAGTTCTAATTTATAGAACTATTCATATTACTCCACCCGCATAGCGACTTTCAGAAGATGCCCCAACTATTCTCAATTTAATCAAAGCAAGTAAGGTAATTATGACTTTGAATCCCAACGCTATTCCATTTCTCGCCTCCTCTACTCACCTCTACTCGCCTCCATCATTTCATATAAAAGACTGCTAAACCTGATGATATATGATCTTGCAATTAAAATTAGATGTAGCTTATAAAATCACTTTCTTAGATGATCTTATGTATCACACTATTATAGCGGGTGCTAAGGCCACATTTTTTGTGAGCCATTAGGTAAAAATCCCTTATTAAATTATATAAATATTGCAAGATAAACGCAAGTAGAGCGCCTATCAAAAAGCTCAGGACCAAGTACAGATTTAGGACCTAAGAGCTAGGATTGTTGAGCCGAAGGAATGTGTGACGACTAGGATATTGCCGGCTCGAAAATCGACATCCATACTTCATATCGTATTCGAATGCCGTAGATTCGACCGTTCAAATCCGATTCTCCGGAGCTTATAACAACATTAAGTAAATAACACAGCGGAATAAAAGAATAATACATTGATATACAATATCTGATACAACAGATGATCCAATAGATATCAATATACATCAGAGATATGATACAATAGAATAGAAACGGAAAAGAAAAATAGACACTAGCATCTAACAGCGGAAAAATATAACTCTAAGATAGTCTTCAAAAGAGAACTCCGAGAACTGCAACTCCATCTCCAAGAATCAATCCAGCAATAGCTCGAACCCCAAATAACGATGCACCAAGCTAGGCAAGACTGGTGTGGTCCAAAGACTGAACTAACTCCAGATAATCTACTGAACCTAGCTATCTGAAAAACCCAACTCTAGACTGCTCGTGTAGAAAATAATGAGCACCCAGAGTTTAGGAAAGAAAACAATAAACTCTGAATCAGTCGTGGGACTGGTGTGAGCAACAAAAACAGTTTATCTTTTAAAACATTCAACAAAGGATTATCAAAGTCAATTCGCAATGCTTTTTAAAAATGAGACTAAGGCCTCCCGCACACACACACAATGCAAACGCAGAATCGGAGGAGATTTCTCCTTATGATAGTCAAAGATGCTTGATACGCATTTAAAAAGAAACATTTGATATTATTACTAGTGCATAGTGTAGTAAAAATCATTTCGAAAGTAAAGATATAAATCTTAGCCAACATAGACATTTCGAACTATGCCTACTATAGCTACCATCCAAACAGTGGGGCGCCACCATAAGTGAATGATAGGTTCTACAACTAAAACCGTACAAGGTACGTATTTGAAGAATGGATTTCCAACAAATGGTCGGGCAAAGGAACTTCCCAAACCCCGAAATGGAACGCCTCTGGAAGGACATCCCCAAGCATCCCAAATGGATCTCTGCCAAACAAGGTCGGCTACCCCTTTCCCAGGGAGTAAGAAACCTCAGATATACCACCCCCGGTCCTTTGGGACCTTTATACGAGGCCTCAATTCCAACAACACCACACAGTAATAGCTATAGTGTATCCACATGAGTAAGTATCTGGGCTCCATACCATGATACTACCCCTTTCCAGAAGGAATGGTCCTACCCTAGGGAAGCGATCCCTGAAACCTTGCCGCCACGATTCCTGTTTCGACCATTACCGGGTTGTGAGGCTTGGCGAAGTCTCGTCCACAAAGCCACGCTTTATACAAAAGTCGTGCTTTGGGTCAACAAATGATCATAGAAATGATCACAAAGATAAACGATCAAACAAATGATCCTATCACAAATGATCAACACAATGATCATTTCACAGCACCACTCAGCATGTCACATTACCAAATTTGGAATATATTGCTGATAACCATCAACTACATAACCTCTGAGCTCGTACGTCTTAGAGAAGGGTGTTAAGCTAAGAGAATAAATTCTCCGCCACCAACAGAAATATATTTGAAAGAAATCAGCTTTATATCTCAAATTGTAATGTCAGACATAACTATCCATACAAGTCTGTTCTGGATTTAGAACAGAACCGAAGGCACTTCCAATGAAGTCCTTGCAATCCGGATATCCACAATCCTGATCGGATTCCCCATCACATATGGAGAACTCTATACCGGAGCAACTCGGTGCAGAGTCAATCGACAGGTCATCCTATCGCTCTCGCAAATACCCGGTCTTCACCACCGGTCTTCAAATGCTATCCATAACGTCGAATCACATATTCGGAATGGGTTATACGACCCAAAGGTCCTTTCCCGGCTAACCCGAATAGTAAGCGCAACAATTAAAACATATGGATAAGGGATTTCAATTAAGTCACAACTTAATAATCCAAAACTTTTCTTTCAAATGGTTTAAACAAATTACCATTTCAAATCTTTTTAAACAGAAAGATTAATTTCACAAAACTCCATTTACGGATTTCAAAAACAATTTTCATTTCAATTGGATTAACTCATTCAGTCTTTGAATCTAAGATTTATTTCATAGTTTTCAAAACATTTCAATTCTATTTCAGCTTGAAACCTTTTCAACATAATTGGGAGATCCTTTCTTTAAAATGAAAGCTATTATTATTTGAAAACAAGTAGTTTTCGTTTCGAAGAAATTCGATCTTATTTATACAAGTTAAATCTTTTGGGTTAATTCAAATTCCCAAAAACAACACTTCAAAAATGGTTTGACTCATATATAACCAGTATAATATTGTTAATCCCTAGTTTCAAATCATAGAATTCAATTTTAAGTATTGAATTCAAATTGAAATCAAAATATTTAAATTCCAAATCTTAATCAAGTTATTCAAAATAATTTTATCTTTGAAATTTTATTTCAATTGCTTTTCACTTTAAACCCAATCCATTTTCAAAACATTTGAATTCAAATATTCAATTTTATAAATCATTTCGAAATCTGTGACTTAATCGATTTCCTCATGAAATCCATAATTGTGTGTGTATGGTGTGGTCCAGGGTTTAACACAATAGTGCAACATCATTCAATCATCACAGATCAAATCACAGAAATATAATTTGATAAGCGATACAAACTATAACGCTTATCGTCCATTCACAAATTTCCAGATAATATGCAAATGTAAATAAATGAATAAATTATACATGGCACAATCACAGAACAAAGTGTCACAGATCAGATAGGATAATCAATTCAAGGCAACTCATTTAATACAATCATTCATAAGTAAGGTCAAGTATCGAATAATCATTTATAAACAGGATTAATTTATCGTTTAATCCTAATCAATACAATTTATTTCCAAGTAAATTGATTACTTATGAATTTAATTATCCGCTCCTGATTTATTTTACAAATCATTTGATATAAATTTATTTATCTAACACTTTAATTAATTAAATTATTCTTAATTAATCATATTTAATTAATTTAATCTTTAAACCAATTTCATAATTAATCGTTCAAATTAACTTAAGTAGTTAATAACAAATTTATCAATCACTTAAACATTATTAATTCAAACTCTAATCACTATTTTAAAGTAATCTGTCTTAATTTAAACTTTTAATTACTTATTTAATTAATCCAAATTAAAAATAAATTAAATAACTAAATTCCCATTTAATTAACTTAATAGTTTACTGAATTCCAAATCATAAATCCCTAATTTAAATTTTAAGGAAAACATTATTCTTATCGTTAACAAAGTATCCAAAACAATTCACTTTAAAGTTTACTTTCCAATTTCATTTTAGATTTAAAATTAAAAATGAATATAATTTAAATTCAAAACCTCTCTTTCATTTCAAACTAATTACAGATTTAAATTCGATTCTAGATTAAACTTTGGTTTAAAATTTAAGTTTTGTTTTAAAATTTCCAGACAAAACAGTTTCAGGTTTGAAGCCTGGAACATGAATTTGACCCGAGCCCAGACTCGATTTGCTTCGAGTCACTTACTCGATTTACTCGAGTACCCCTGGTTCATTTCAAGCAACAAAACTGTACCCATAGGAGATCATCACACAACAACCTGCTTCCAAACTTCCCAGGCCAAGAAACATGTGCACGGTGCACGTGCACCATGGCTCTGGCCATCTCTGATCAACATCGACCCTTTCAGCATGTCGCCGATGTCCCACCAATGCCCTCCGATCCACCCAGTTCGACCATACGATCGGAAACAAAATCGAGATAAAAACTTGAAAACCTGGAAACAATGTCATGAACCCTGGAAACACGTTCAGGTTTCGACATCAAACCTAGCAACGCCACGTCCTCGCCGCCTCGTCCACCGGAATTCGCGCGACTTCGGCCACTGACTCGCCTTCCATTCTTCTACGCGTTCCCAAACCCCCGAAGCACTCGATCCATCATTGAGGCCGAGGTGATCAAATTTCCATCATTAGCTAAAAACTAGGTTTACAGATTTTAAATCCAAATCCCAAAATCCACATAGCTTAAATCGTTGATCCAATATTTTTCCTAGATTCGAAAAGGGGCAAACTACCTTCTCAACAAATTTTCACGATTAAAATTCATTGAATTAATAGAAATTGATAAAAACCCATTTTCTGTTCAAGCAAGATCTACAGCCTCGATTCCAAACTAAAAACTATGATTTTAGTTTTAAAAATCATGCTTTTGTTTAAGTTTTCGATTTATATTGCTGAATCTATAAATTTCAATGTTTGAGTTTTCACATATATATATTTGCACTGCTGTTTTTGGTTTACATAGCCAACCAGGTTTTAATTTGACTAGATTTAAAATTTAAACCTTAATCTATGTTAAATCAAGCATTCTTTGTTTGTAATCTAAGTCCTAATAACAATTTGTTCTAGAGAAAATAAATTTAAACCAAACAAAAGAACTGGAACTATGAACAGAGTGGGTTCTGTTGGAAACAAACATGCATACTTCATACCTACACACACACACACACACACACACACACATCGGATTCACTCAAATTCATTTCAACATCACTGGCATACAACTAAATTTTTCTTGAAAGTTGACAAAGTGAGGTTATTCACATTATTTCCAGAAGGAGAACAGAGCCTTAAATTTGAACAGGCTCTTGAATTTGAAATCTGAAATACTTTGCTTTTAAGTTGATCTGTAGCTTCAAGATTTGGACTTGAACTTCCAGGCTTGATGTTGAGAAACAGATCTTACTTTCTGAGATGATTCTTGATATGGATATATAGAAAGAGGTGTACAGGTGATGTATATTGTTGTTTGTACAACCAGAGTAAGGCTGGAAATGCTTGCATTAATTGCTTTAGTCCTTCTGTTTCATATTATATTTTACACTGTGTTTTGCCTTACTATTCACTTATCTCGGCTGATAGATGTGGCATTAATTGCCTTGTCCTTAATATATTTATTTTCTTTTCTAGCCTACTCTTGAATATTATTGTTGTCTTGTTTATTATTTGTTTCTCAGCCTATATGCCTATTCATATTTGCTTGTATAATCACATATTGGTCTGGTTCCTTGTTTTGTTGAAGTTGAAATAGTTGGTAATCTTTGTTTTCAGATTTGCTTGTACTCCTTGGTTATTCTTTATACACTTTCAAATTAAATTTGTTTTGTTTACTAATTTTATGCAGGCTGAGAGTGATATCTTTTGTCATATGCTAATATATTTGTTTACTTTGCCTTTACTTGCCTTGCATACTTACTTCTTTACAGGCTACATGAAATGTTTATTTGCCTGGGTATGTTTTTAGGTCTACAAATTTACCTGTTTGTATATGCTTTGTACTTATATTTGTATTTGTTTGTATGCATACTTTTGTTTTAGTTATATTTGCTTCTTATTTATTTTTCCTCTTGTCTTGCCTTGCCTGCATACTTATCTACAGGCTGTATTATATTGAGTTTGTTTTGTTTATGCTTATATAAATTATCATTATCTTCTTTTTGCTTTTTTTTATTTATTCTACAACTTTGTTTGTACATAGATGTTTAATATGTTTGTTTGGTTCCATACTTAACTTTTATTTATCTCTATTTATAACTCAAATATTTATTTTACTTCTATTTTTAGTTTAAATATTTATCCTGAATTTTACTTTAAAAATTATTGTTTTATATTTATCTATATACACATACATATATAGTATTTAAATTCGAATCAAATATATATATATCTATATATGTATATAATTTTAAATTTACTCATATATGCTCAAATACATATATATATATATATATATCTCATATATATACATATTTGCAAATTTTTAAATAAATTTGACTTAATATATTTTCTATTTGAATCGGGGAAACTCGCATCTCTTAAATCGATAAACTTACAATTTTAATTCAAAAATTCATTTAAATTATCAATTTAAATTCATAAAAATCTGGGTTCGTTACAAACTTCCCCCCTTAAAAGAATTTCGTCCTCGAAATTCGCAGGCACGAAAACAACAAAGATAGATAGATTTGATCTCCTATAATTCCTCAAACACAAGATATGGATTCCAAATTCAAGTCGAAATATCTCAAAATATATACCAATTTGTCCCTCTTCGGACTTCGACCAACCCAAGAAATTACAACAGAATTTCAAAATTTGGTTTCAAACAAAATCATGTTATCGATATAATTCAAATTATCCTTCATATTCTATTGATCAATTTAACTCAATTTAAAATTTTCCAATTTATTTAAAATTTTCAATCTCAAATTTTAAATTCATATTCATTAAAGTTTAAATCAAAGAAATGATAAGAAATCGATGAAGATATGAAATAAGAATTTCCTACAACAATTCGTAGGGCCATCACACCGAAACTTCTTGTAACTGCCACGAGGCAAATCAAAAGAATTTGGAAAGATGAATCGAAAGAGATTGATAGAGAAAGTTATTTCCACTGTTGCAGGGCATCGACCATTTATAGTCATATTTCCCTGTCCCCTATCTCGTTCTCTTCTTACACTCATAGTTACTATCAATGAATAGTAAGAGAATTTACTGAGGCATTCAAACAGATATCTTAGGGATAGACTCATTCTAAGGATACTTCACCCTATCTCTAATGAGCTACTTAATGTGTTATACTCCTGAGCTAAAGTTCAACCTTAGCTCTGATACCAAATGTGACGACTAGGATTTTGCCCGCTCGAAAATCGACATCCATACTTCATATCGTATTCGAATGCCGTAGATTCGACCGTTCAAATCCGATTCGCCGGAGCTTATAACAACATTAAGTAAATAACACAACGGAATAAAAGAATAATACATTGATATACAATATCTGATACAACAGATGATCCAATAGATATCAATATACATCAGAGATATGATATAATAGAATAGCAACGGAAAAGAAAAATAGACACTAGCATCTAACAGCGGAAAAATATAACTCTAAGATAGTCTTCAAAAGAGAATTCCAAGAACTGCAACTCCATCTCCAAGAATCAATCCAGCAATAGCTCGAACCCCCAATAACGATGCACCAAGCTAGGCAAGACTGGTGTGGTCCAAAAAGACTGAACTAACTCCAGATAATCTACTGAACCTAGCTATCTGAAAAACCCAACTCTAGACTGCTCGTGTAGAAAATAATGAACACCCAGAGTTTAGAAAAGAAAACAATAAACTCCGGATCATTCGTGGGACTGGTGTGAGCAACAAAAACAGTTTATCTTTTAAAACATTCAACAAAGGATTATCAAAGTCAATTCGCAATGCTTTTTAAAAATGAGACTACCATAAGGCCTCCCGCACACACACACAATGCAAACGCAGAATCGGAGGAGATTTCTCCTTATGATAGTCAAAGATGCTTGATACGCATTTAAAAAGAAACATTTGATATTATTACTAGTGCATAGTGTAGTAAAAATCATTTCGAAAGTAAAGATATAAATCTTAGCCAACATAGACATTTCGAACTATGCCTACTATAGCTACCATCCAAACAGTGGGGCGCCACCATAAGTGAATGATAGGTTCTACAACTAAAACCGTACAAGGTACGTATTTGAAGAATGGATTTCCAACAAATGGTCGGGCAAAGGAACTTCCCAAACCCCGAAATGGAACGCCTCTGGAAGGACATCCCCAAGCATCCCAAATGGATCTCTGCCAAACAAGGCCAGCTACCCCTTTCCCAGGGAGTAAGAAACCTCAGATATACCACCCCCGGTCCTTTGGGACCTTTATACGAGGCCTCGATTCCAACAACACCACACAGTAATAGCTATAGTGTATCCACATGAGTAAGTATCTGGGCTCCATACCATGATACTACCCCTTTCCAGAAGGAATGGTCCTACCCTAGGGAAGCGATCCCTGAAACCTTGCCGCCACGATTCCTGTTTCGACCATTACCGGGTTGTGAGGCTTGGCGAAGTCTCGTCCACAAAGCCACGCTTTATACAAAAGTCGTGCTTTGGGTCAACAAATGATCATAGAAATGATCACAAAGATAAACGATCAAACAAATGATCCTATCACAAATGATCAACACAATGATCATTTCACAGCACCACTCAGCATGTCACATTACCAAATTTGGAATATATTGCTGATAACCATCAACTACATAACCTCTGAGCTCGTACGTCTTAGAGAAGGGTGTTAAGCTAAGAGAATAAATTCTCCGCCACCAACAGAAATATATTTGAAAGAAATCAGCTTTATATCTCAAATTGTAATGTCAGACATAACTATCCATACAAGTCTGTTCTGGATTTAGAACAGAACCGAAGGCACTTCCAATGAAGTCCTTGCAATCCGGATATCCACAATCCTGATCGGATTCCCCATCACATATGGAGAACTCTATACCGGAGCAACTCGGTGCAGAGTCAATCGACAGGTCATCCTATCGCTCTCGCAAATACCCGGTCTTCACCACCGGTCTTCAAATGCTATCCATAACGTCGAATCACATATTCGGAATGGGTTATACGACCCAAAGGTCCTTTCCCGGCTAACCCGAATAGTAAGCGCAACAATTAAAACATATGGATAAGGGATTTCAATTAAGTCACAACTTAATAATCCAAAACTTTTCTTTCAAATGGTTTAAACAAATTACCATTTCAAATCTTTTTAAACAGAAAGATTAATTTCACAAAACTCCATTTACGGATTTCAAAAACAATTTTCATTTCAATTGGATTAACTCATTCGGTCTTTGAATCTAAGATTTATTTCATAGTTTTCAAAACATTTCAATTCTATTTCAGCTTGAAACCTTTTCAACATAATTGGGAGATCCTTTCTTTAAAATGAAAGCTATTATTATTTGAAAACAAGTAGTTTTCGTTTCGAAGAAATTCGATCTTATTTATACAAGTTAAATCTTTTGGGTTAATTCAAATTCCCAAAAACAACACTTCAAAAATGGTTTGACTCATATATAACCAGTATAATATTGTTAATCCCTAGTTTCAAATCATAGAATTCAATTTTAAGTATTGAATTCAAATTGAAATCAAAATATTTAAATTCCAAATCTTAATCAAGTTATTCAAAATAATTTTATCTTTGAAATTTTATTTCAATTGCTTTTCACTTTAAACCCAATCCATTTTCAAAACATTTGAATTCAAATATTCAATTTTATAAATCATTTCGAAATCTGTGACTTAATCGATTTCCTCATGAAATCCATAATTGTGTGTGTATGGTGTGGTCCAGGGTTTAACACAATAGTGCAACATCATTCAATCATCACAGATCAAATCACAGAAATATAATTTGATAAGCGATATAAACTATAACGCTTATCGTCCATTCACAAATTTCCAGATAATATGCAAATGTAAATAAATGAATAAATTATACATGGCACAATCACAGAACAAAGTGTCACAGATCAGATAGGATAATCAATTCAAGGCAACTCATTTAATACAATCATTCATAAGTAAGGTCAAGTATCGAATAATCATTTATAAACAGGATTAATTTATCGTTTAATCCTAATCAATACAATTTATTTCCAAGTAAATTGATTACTTATGAATTTAATTATCCACTCCGGATTTATTTTACAAATCATTTGATATAAATTTATTCATCTAACACTTTAATTAATTAAATTATTCTTAATTAATCGTATTTAATTAATTTAATCTTTAAACCAATTTCATAATTAATCCTCCAAATTAACTAAGTAGTTAATAACAAATTTATCAATCACTTAAACATTATTAATTCAAACTCTAATCACTATTTTAAAGTAATCCGTCTTAATTTAAACTTTTAATTACTTATTTAATTAATCCAAATTAAAAATAAATTAAATAATTAAATTCCCATTTAATTAACTTAATAGTTTACTGAATTCCAAATCATAAATCCCTAATTTAAATTTTAAGGAAAACATTATTCTTATCGTTTACAAAGTATCCAAAACAATTCACTTTAAAGTTTACTTTCCAATTTCATTTTAGATTTAAAATTAAAAATGAGTATAATTTAAACTCAAAACCTCTCTTTCATTTCAAACTAATTACAGATTTAAATTCGATTCTAGATTAAACTTTGGTTTAAAATTTAAGTTTGGTTTTAAAATTTCCAGACAAAACAGTTTCAGGTTTGAAGCCTGGAACATGAATTTGACCCGAGCCCAGACTCGATTTGCTTCGAGTCACTTACTCGATTTACTCGAGTACCCCTGGTTCATTTCAAGCAACAAAACTGTACCCATAGGAGATCATCACACAACAACCTGCTTCCAAACTTCCCAGGCCAAGAAACATGTGCACGGTGCACGTGCACCATGGCTCTGGCCATCTCCGATCAACATCGACCCTTTCAACATGTCGCCGATGTCCCACCAAAGCCCTCCGATCCACCCAGTTCGACCATACGATCGGAAACAAAATCGAGATAAAAACTTGAAAACCTGGAAACCAAAGTCACGAACCCTGGAAACACGTTCAGGTTTCGACATCAAACCTGGCAACGCCACGTCCTCGCCGCCTCGTCCACCGGAATTCGTGCGACTTCGGCCACTGACTCGCCTTCCATTCCTCTACGCGTTCCCAAACCCCCGAAGCACTCGATCCATCATTGAGGCCGAGGTGATCAAATTTCCATCATTAGCTAAAAACTAGGTTTACAGATTTTAAATCCAAATCCCAAAATCCACATAGCTTAAATCGTTGATCCAATATTTTTCCTAGATTCGAAAAGGGGCAAACTACCTTCTCAACAAATTTTCACGATTAAAATTCATTGAATTAACAGAAATTGATAAAAACCCATTTTCTATTCAAGCAAGATCTACAGCCTCGATTCCAAACTAAAAACTATGATTTTAGTTTTAAAAATCATGCTTTTGTTTAAGTTTTCGATTTATATTGCTGAATCTATAAATTTCAATGTTTGAGTTTTCACATATATATACTTGCACTGCTGTTTTTGGTTTACATAGGCAACCAGGTTTTAATTTGACTTGATTTAAAATTTAAACCTTAATCTATGTTAAATCAAGCATTCTTTGTTTGTAATCTAAGTCCTAATAACAATTTGTTCTAGAGAAAATAAATTTAAACCAAACAAAAGAACTGGAACTATGAACAGAGTGGGTTCTGTTGGAAACAAACATGCATACTTCATACCTACACACACACACACACACACACACACACACATCGGATTCACTCAAATTCATTTCAACATCACTGGCATACAACTAAATTTTTCTTGAAAGTTGACAAAGTGAGGTTACTCACATTATTTCCAGAGGGAGAACAGAGCCTTAAATTTGAACAGGCTCTTGAATTTGAAATCTGAAATACTTTGCTTTTAAGTTGATCTGTAGCTTCAAGATTTGGACTTGAACTTCCAGGCTTGATGTTGAGAAACAGATCTTACTTTCTGAGATGATTCTTGATATGGATATATAGAAAGAGGTGTACAGGTGATGTATATTGTTGTTTGTACAACCAGAGTAAGGCTGAAAATGCTTGCATTAATTGCTTTAGTCCTTCTGTTTCATATTATATTTTACACTGTGTTTTGCCTTACTATTCACTTATCTCGGCTGATAGATGTGGCATTAATTGCCTTATCCTTAATATATTTATTTTCTTTTCTATCCTACTCTTGAATATTATTGTTGTCTTGTTTATTATTTGTTTCTCAGCCTATATGCCTATTCATATTTGCTTGTATAATCACATATTGGTCTGGTTCCTTGTTTTGTTGAAGTTGAAATAGTTGGTAATCTTTGTTTTCAGATTTGCTTGTACTCCTTGGTTTTTCTTTATACACTTTCAAATTAAATTTGTTTTGTTTACTAATTTTATGCAGGCTGAGAGTGATATTTTTTGTCATATGCTAATATATTTGTTTACTTTGCCTTTACTTGCCTTGCATACTTACTTCTTTACAGGCTACATGAAATGTTTATTTGCCTGGATATGTTTTTAGGTCTACAAATTTACCTGTTTGTATATGCTTTGTACTTATATTTGTATTTGTTTGTATGCATACTTTTGTTTTAGTTATATTTGCTTCTTATTTATTTTTCCTCTTGTCTTGCCTTGCCTGCATACTTATCTACAGGCTGTATTATATTGAGTTTGTTTTGTTTATGCTTATATAAATTATCATTATCTTCTTTTTGCTTCTTTTTTTATTTATTCTATAACTTTGTTTGTACATAGATGTTTAATATGTTTGTTTGGTTCCATACTTAACTTTTATTTATCTCTATTTATAACTCAAATATTTATTTTACTTCTATTTTTAGTTTAAATATTTATCCTGAATTTTACCTTAAAAGTTATTGTTTTATATTTATCTATATACACATACATATATAGTATTTAAATTCAAATCAAATATATATATCTATATATATATATAATTTTAAATTTACTCATATATGCTCAAATACATATATATATATATATATCATATATATACATATATGCAAATTTTCAAATAAATTTGACTTAATATATTTTCTATTTGAATCGGGGAAACTCGCATCTCTTAAATCGATAAACTTACAATTTTAATTCAAAAATTCATTTAAATTATCAATTTAAATTCATAAAAATCTGGGTTCGTTACAGAATGAGACCGCCATCGCACTGTGGAGATGACGTGGTTGGACATGTGCATTGCTGCGTATATGCAGTAGCGTAGCACGTTTCCTTTGTCAGCTCTAGAGGCAATGACGAGGCTTGATAGATATGCTCATTTTAGTTTGTGGTGACATATTGTAAATATATGCACTTAGAGATGGTGGGGATAATGTATTTTGATATGTTGATACATTTTGAGAAGACATGGGAGGATGCGTTGAGTTGTTTTGACATGATTGATACATTTTGAAATATTGGATGTTGGTTTTGTGTATGTTGTTGGTATGTTTTATTATAGTTGTATTGTTTGAGTTTGATTTGTTGAAAATATTGATGTTTTTTATTATTGATGTTTTATAAGGGATTTGGGCTCATATATATATGATTTTTATGCGTGAAATTGAGTTGTGATATATATTGATGTGTATGTGTTATATGAGATCCAATGCAGAATAAAAACAACCCACTTTTTTTATGGTTAACGATGGCTTCTGATGCTTTATTGGCAAATAATAACCGACAGCTTTCGATGATTAATTGGTAAACAATAACTAATAGCTTACGATTGCTGTCAACACAAGAGTGACTAAACCGTTGCTAACCATGTGTACACGACAGCCGTTGGAAAGCCGTCGGTAATGCCGCTAGGAGCCGTCGGATACAAAATGACGACGCCGTCAAAAAGTCGTTGGAAATACTATTTGATGACGACCATCTTTTTGACGACTTCCATCGGCTACCGACGTCCGCCGATGGTTATATGCCATTGAATATGATGGTGTATCTTGTAGTGGAAAATTTTAGCATGCTAATTCAGACAAACTAATGACATGTATCATATCACTATAAAACAAATTATCAATAAATTACACTATATAGTTTAACCAAGCACTAACAAAATAGGAACCAATGGCCCAAGAACTACCACTGTGAAAAGCACTGATGCCATCCTAGCATACAGATAATAGTTGAAGATTTTATGCCACGTGCAACACACGTGCATGTAAAAAATTATTAGAAAATTTTAAATTTCTGTCTAGTTTTAATAAACATAAATTGAAAAATACAAAGAAAAAATTATAATATTTTCATTGTATCAGGGTCTTGAACTTGTAACCTTTGATATATTTCAAAATTTCCATTTGAAAGTAGATGTTAATATTCGTAATATACAGGATTCGAACTCGTGATCTTTTATTTGCATATAAAGGTATTTTTTGCAACTTCACGGTCGAACCAAAATGTTGTCTTTCTATTCCAACTATTAACGAAGACAAAGAACATTTGGTAGTAAAACTTGAATTTTAGAGCCTTTTGCATTTCTTTCACTCATCACTAGAACTTTATCTTTCCCTAACCCTGAATCCCTAATCACTCGTTCCTTATTCAAGGATTTGAAAGCCCTAGATTTTTCACTCTCCCCTATCACAACATAAAAAAACCTCAAACTCCTCTACATTCCAGTCTAACATTAATGCCCATCTACTCATCCACATCCTTATTGCAAACCGTTAATCGTCGTTCACCCATATCGCATCCTAGCCAAAATCGACATGGCTAAACTTCCATGTCCTTCTTCTCTACACAATGCTGAAAAATGGGTCTTGCATTTCCATGCAGCACTCATTGCGTCCTTCTTCTCTAGGCCGAGCTGAAAATTGGGTCTTGCTTTTCCATGTGGCAGTCGTCACGTCCTTCTTCTTCAGGCGGCATACGACATCGCAATCTTTAAAATCAGGACGTTCATTGAAGGACTAGTTTTCCGGATTATTATTTTAGGCACTCGACCATCGGATTTTAGGCACATGAAAAAAGTTTTAGTTTTATAATTTCTAACTTCTTTGGCACCAAGTACTACAACATTTATATAAACTCTAATATATTATTTACTAAGACTCCGCTTGGGAGTTTTGTAGTACTAGTTATGAGAGCTTTGAGAGTACCGATTTTGACCATAATGATCGTAGCTTTTTGATTGGTTTATATTAATGCGATAAAAACAAATCAATGCATGCTTGAGAGTTTAAAATAAACCCTTTTTGAGATTTTTCCACTAATTAACATTACATATATATCCTTATATTTATTCTCTAGTTTTGTGAATAATTAGTAGGGGTATAACTGGAGAAAAGTTATAATCCCTCAAAACACCCTAATTTGATGGTTGAGAATTGCCATCAAAATTACACTGCACTGGTTTTCACCAGTTTTATAACCAAATACAAACGATATGAAAAAAAACTAACAAGGCAAGCTTAGGATAACACCCAAAATACAAAGCCGTCCAAAGCTAGTCGAAACCAGCAGAAAATAAACTCCCAATCAGAGCAGTGCTTGAACTCGGTTAAGGATATCTATGTTGAAGATGTAAAGAAGAAGCGAAAAACCACAAAGAAGTCAAAAGCAAGGTCAATTGATGATGCTTCTTTTGCACTGTTCCAAAGAAAAGAGCAGAGAAGCCTAAAGTTCATGATGATTGTGAAGCAGCTTTACGGTAATCTTATACTCCCTTTTCACACATTTTAGAACAAAATCAATATTTAACAATTCACCTTTTACTTTTATCTTTTCAATTAATTAATGTTATTTTGTTGTATTTCTTGTTCAATGGATGTTATTATGAGGCCCACTTCTGTAATAGATGCATATATAAAGATGAAAACTTTAAGCTGAGATGTTCTATTGTATTGACTTGAATATTTTTATACTTTAAGATTTTATGTTTTTAATATTCAAATATTTTATTATTCCATATCGTAGCAACTTTTATAAGATTTCAAGTACTTTTCAATGTTTCTAATATCAAAATGTATGCTAAATGGACTATTTGTCGATTCTCACTAAGGTTCGAGAACTCGGTTTTAGTTTCGATAATTTAAAATTTCGTTAGTTTTGGACGATTTCAAAATTTTCATAATTTAAGATTTCGGTCCCAATTTTGATTTGGATTTTCAAAAGTTTGTTAATGAGAATGTAATAATTATGTTTGTAAATAAAATAAAAAATGCAGTCTATAATCAGTATCTAATTAAATTCAATTAAAACTTCTTAAAGCTAAATGCTAATTAAATTATACTAAATACACATATTTCAATCCAGCACAGCCAATGCTCAACACCACACAGTCAATACACAAATCAAAACTTTAGCCTAACGTAACCGACGCCATAAATTTCATCCCAACACGACTTTTGCCCAATAATATACTATTATAGAGCAACTAATTGATAAGCGTCGTCTTGATATGGTAGTTCTCCTTATTACAGTACATTTTAACGTCCACAATTATGAATCCTTTCTATTCATAGGGTATTTTAATATTTGTAGAATTTATGTGCACATGTTGCAGCCAAGGCAGAGTAGAAGAAGACAGAACATGTTGCAGCCAGGGCAAATAGATTTTATTTTAGAAGAAGATAAATAAGAGGCGGAGAAGGAAAAAAATGATTTTTTTCATATAAGAAGAAATATCTTATTACTAAACTTTATTACAAAAGTTCATATTTTTTGCTTTACATTTTTTATTTTTTCTTCTTACATTCAAGATGAATGAATCCACTTCTATTTATAGGAGTTCACACCTCAAATAAATGGTGGAGATTATCTTAATATAACGGTTCTCCATAAATATCTCCTAAATATTCTCTCATATAATTTTAAATATATTAGTCTATAAATATCTCCTAAATATTCTAGATTCTAGATATTTCTTATATGAAAAATCAAGATTGTAAAATTAAGTTTATTTACAACACACTCCCTTAAACCTGGTTTTGTTACTCCATGAAAACTCCTTAACTTAAAGAAATCTTCATGCTTGAGAGTCTTGGTGAAGATATCAACTACTTGATCATGTGACTTTACGTACTCTGGTTATACATCCATTTTGGCGACACACTCTCTAATGCAGTGATAGCGTGTATCAATATGCTTGCTTCAATCATGGAAGACTGGGTTCTTGGCTAAAACAATTGCTGACTTATTCTTGGTTGGCTCCTCTTGTGGCAACTTCTACGCTTTTAATAGGTTTCATAACCAAATTACATGGCAAACACATGAAGTAGCAGCTACATACTTCGCTTTGCGTGTGGAAAGAGTAACAATTGACTGCTTTTTCGACATCCATATGAAGGTTGTGTCTCCCATATAGAACACGAAGTCGTTTGTGCTTTCTCGATTATCCATATTGCAACACCAATCGCTATCGCTATGTCCAAGAAGCGTGTAATTATCAGAAATTAAGTAATATAAGCCAAAGTTTGTTGTCCCTTTGACATAATGAAGAATCCTCTTTGATGTATCCAAATGAGTTGTTGTTGGTTTCTCCATGTATCGATTGAAAACTCCTACCGCATATAGGATGTCGGGTCTTGTGCATGTTAAGTATCGCAAGCTTCCAACCAAGTTCTTAAAGAGTGTTAGGTCCACCTTTTCTCCTTCCTTCCACTTTTACAACTTGATTCCACATTCCATTGGCGTGCAGACTGGGTTAGAGTCATCCATCTTGAACTTCTTTAGCACTTCCTTAGCATGGCCTTCTTGAGTAATTAGAATGCCTTTTTCTTCTTGTTTTACTTCTATGCCAAGATAGTAAGATATAAGCTCTATATCGGTCATCTCGAACTCCTTTGTCATTTTTTCTTAAACTAATTAAACATATTGCAACACCTCATATTTTTAGTAACATTATGTATGATGTTTAATTAGTTAAATTAAATTAAATAATGTAAGATGACTAAAGGAATGAGATTTGATTTAACCAAGGTAGCCATGCCAAGTTAATATATAAATCCAAATGACATAGCATGAATAAAATATGTAAGGAAGAAGTAAGGGGTAAAATAGGAAACATTAGGCATTTTAATACACTAAAACCCTTAGCCATGTATTCGTTCATTCTCATTTACAAAAAAATCAAAACTAAAAGAGAGGCTGTTAACCCGCCTATTCGCAAGGCCGTAGACTGGCCGATTTAACTAAATCGACTGCTCGTTTGTCGAGACTGGAGTACGATGGTTTTATTCAACTGGATGGATAGCAGTCAATCACAGATGACAATCATGATTATGAAGCCGGGGTTTGGCATAGTCGATGGACAAAAATCACGGACACTCGAAATATGAGTTTCGACAAAATTCGAGTTATTGTGGGTCACCCAGGGTTCACTTCGAGTCGTTCCTAGGTTTGTTTTGAATTTTCATAGAGTTTACTTTAGGGCACATTGAGTTGAGATTCGAGTTGCTCTGGGTCGGTAGGAGTTCATGAGTGGGTCGATGTTGTGAAGGTTTTGGGTCGGTAGGAAGGTGGTTTAGTCATGTAGGAGTGGGTCGGTAGTGGTATGGATCGGTAGTGGTGTGGGTCGGTGATTGGAGTGGATCGGTGATTGGAGTGGATCAGTGATTGGAGTGGTCGTCATTGAAGGAGGTTCGGCATGTTTTAGATCACCTCGGGTCAGCATCATCACAAGCTTGGATCGGCATCTTTGGGTCGGTCCATGGGAAAGGTTCGGCAACACTAGGGGATCGGCATCTTTGATTTGCTTTGGGTCGATATTCGCATATCCCCGGGTCAGCATGTATCGTTCAATCACGGTAGAAAAGTTAAGGTGGGTCAACCAGATATGGTTCGACATTGTTGATTGGGCATGTGTGGTTCCGCCTTAATAGGTGAGCAACAAAATTATGGGTCGGCGTGTTTAAGGATAGGATCGTCTTCATTTCACTCCGAGTTCTAGCCATGTGTACTCCAAGTCTTGGATAGTCATGCTTCAAGTCATGCCAAAGGGATATCGGGTCGGCATATTACAAACTCGGGGTCGGTCGTGTTTTTGGGGTTTGGATCGACTATGGTCTTGGTAGGCCCGGAACACTCAGAAAGCCCAATAACTCGGATTTTGCCTATATATACAGCATGTGGGGAATAAGAAAAGGGGATCTTGATTCTATTCCCCTTTCTCTTCTCCACTAAGGCTACTCTACCATTATTGTTTTTAAAACACCGGATTATAATTGTACTAGATTCTGATATCAATAAAAGGAAATTTCTGGAGTGGACGTAGGTCAGAGTCAACTGAACTACTGTAAATCCTCTGTTATTACTGCTTTCTTTTTAATTTTTACTATTCTTCATATTTATACTCTCTACATACATTCTATCTGTGATCTGTGACTATGATTTGGAGCTTTCATCTGGATTTGGGTGTTAGTGACCAATTTTGATGCTAATAGAGGCCGACCACCATTTTCAAGAGCAAGAAAAAGAAAGATAAAGGAGGAGCTTGATTAGTATTAAATTCATTCAAATCTCCCATTATTAATCACAAATCTAAGGTGAATAATTACTACATCACGTTTTCTTATAGTTTTTGGTTTTAAGGATAATCCGAAGTGTTTTTGCATGATAATGACATGTTTTGAATGATTAAAAAGTTCATATATACCTATGATGGTCATGCATGTTCATATTGATTTTTATGATATGTTTTGATGAAAACCCTACTAAATTACATCCAAATGCCTTGCGAATTTAAATATAGATCAGAAATGATATTTTAGATATGGGTTTCAATTTTCATAATTTTTTGAATTAATGTGGATTTTATATTAATTTTCTTGTAAAGAAAATGATTATGTGGGGTTTTAAATTATTTACAGCAGAATAAATAATTATCTGGGTCTGAAGCTTATATATATTAGAAATATATTAAAATAGATTTTCTAGAATTTTTATATAATTTTCCTAAGTGTTTTGATGAATATATAGAATTACTTAAGGTGTGTGACATAAATGTTTTATACATTAAGAAGAAGAGGCATTTTGTAAAATAAAATTATTGTTTATTTCTAAAAATATTGGCAGCACTGTTGAAAAAGATATTTAGAAACCAATGAAAATTTGACAAACAATAGCAGGTTGGTCGAAAAGTTTTCTCTTTTAAGTTAAAAAACAATAATAACCTGATTTTAGCATGTTCCGCTACTTTCCGCACTAGGGGTTCCAACTAGGTATTTCGCCACCATGCTTTCGAAACCAATGTGCATAGTATCAATCTACTAGGTATATAGCACATTGGATAAAAGGCAAAGGGTACATAGTCATAACGTTGCGATCCAAAGGGGTTGGAGTATGGCTTTGTTTTAAATAAAAGTAGCACCTGCTTCGCTTTCGACTGGGTCAAATATTTTTAAAGAAAAGTTCTAGAATGGGTTACACACTTTTATTTCAAGTAATGCTTTAAAAGGGTTCGAAACCTCTAGCCGCCGCCTTGCCACCTTTCGAAGTCAATGGTTTCAAAAGTTTTACTTAGTTTTTAAAGCTAGCAACTTCTTCAATGCTTTTAAAGGGATGGTTTCGATACCATCACTTCTTTACCTAGGAATGCTTTCAAAAGGAAGGCTTTCAACTTGAATGACATTATAGACCCATTTGCTCGGTTGAAGTATAACCCAATGGTTTTGAGAGAGAAGTTTTAAATAGTTTTGGAAGGTGGTTTTACACATGTTTTAAATTGAACCCAAGGGATTAAGAAAGGTTTGAGTTTATAAGGTTTTGATGCTTTCGAAAGATTTTAAAATGGTTTCGAAGAGGTGGTTCCCCAAGGGTTTCGAAGGAGACGAAAGGTAATATTTTCTAATGGTTTTGAAGGGGTTGATAAGGAAGGTTTTTCCAAGGGTTTCTAAAGGTGTTGTTTTAAAGTCTTTTAAGATATGAATTCCAAGGTTTTAAAGCTTTCGAAAGGAAGGTTTTTAAAGGTTTCGAAAAGTGTTTTGAGAATGGTTTCGAGAGAAAGGTTTGGCCTTTCTCCCTAGATGAATGAAGAGTTTTATTTGGTTTTGAAAGAGGCGCTTTCAATGGTTTTGAAAGGGGCACTTTCAATGGAATTGAAAGAGGTACTTTCAAGTGTTTATATGTTTTCATCAAGTAAGGTTGAGCAAAGTATAAATATAACAATGCGAGGTGATTTTGAGTAAAGCACGGAGTATATATGTATTTTCCTTGAATGAGTTTGATTTAAAGGTGTTAAATCATTTTGTAAAGGTATTCAAGGACAATTATGGGGAGGGATCTCTAAGTAAAATAACTCAAATATTGGAATACCAAATGAGACTGGTATAGGGTCATGCTCTATACATTAGCTAATTTGCCCTAGCTAATTTTTGTCCAAAATTCCAGTGTGTAGAGCTTTGTCACAGGTAAGACTAAAATTATAATTACACATAGAAGGGAATATATATTTGTATATATATGTTATTGGTGAGCCCGCAAAACCATCATGATCAAGTGACCATGGGGGATGATAAGTTAGGGACAGACTGTATAGAAGAGAAGTATTTAACAAATAGTTAGGGACAGATCGTCTAGAGTAAGAATGTCTAACAGATGTTAGATAAATTTTGTTTATATTGTCTAATAGGCTGAGTCAACCAAAGGTTAATAGTTAGCCAAACAAAACTAAAGTGTTAGAACAGATAGTTCATTTATTACCAAATATGTAGGTTTACATAATAATTCTTTATAGTATATAACCAGTTTTGGTTGCAAGAAAAGATTTGCAAATTAAATGATATGTTTTAAAAGGATGTTAGTGAGGGGAAACTCGTTCCGCTAAGCGGCGTGGTCTCATTTAACATTAACCGGGATGTATAGTATTGTTTACACCAAGCTTTATGTCTGACTAAAAGTTTATGTTTTTCCCTTAAACTCTCGGGTGCTCAAAATTGATTTGAGTAGGCGGAGGGTTGAGGTTCTTAGTAGGTTAATGAATAAAGCTACCAGAGGCAAGCAGGATGCTAACGGGTAACTATTTAGGAAGTTTAGTTGTTTTAATTCCGTCATTTGTATTATGTCTGTATGATAATATTACTCTGATTATCCAAAGGGTCATCTTCATATGTTGCTCTTGGCGTATTTTGTAATAAGTATATTTATCATTGCCTGGAATACATTTTGGGATTGTGTAATCTGAATATGGAACATATGTTTTGAAATGTAATGAATAATCTTGTTTTGAAATCTGTGATTTATTTCATATTCAAGTGTTTCTAATATTATAAATACCATTAACATAGCCGTATTTAGTCGCCAGAAGTTAATACTATAGATGACTGCAGCATCTGTAGTCTTAGCTTTGGGCTTCTAAATAGTGGGTGTTACAACTTGGTATTGGTGAATAGGTTTATAAAATACTTTAACTAAAAATGATTTTTGAAAACATAATCCTTAGGAATTAGAGTTAAAATTGGGGTGTGGGATAATGCTATAGTAACGTACTTGTATTTGCAATATATAAGTATATGCTATATCTCTATTCTCATATCTCTCTTAGGCTATTCTTCTATATCTCATGAGGCTTGAATACAGATGTGGACGAAAGAAAAGGCAGAGTTAATCTAAAGGGAGACATCACCACCACAAATGGAAATGCCCGACCGAATGCTAGAAATCCAGGTCAAGCTTAGGCTAAGAATGTTGGTGCTGGAGTTCCACAAGTGGATATGGGAGCCATTTATCTGTTTTTCATAAATATGATGCAAGCTGGAAACGAAGGTAGAGTTGTTGGAAGGAATGTTGCTGGAGAGGTGTTCGGGAAGTCTAATGGTCAATCACTATGCTAATTTGATCGTAGATTATGCTAGGCTTAGGGGAAAATCATTTATTGGAACTGAGGAGGCTATCGAGGTGGAAAGCTGGCTGTTATACGGTGAAAGGATTTTGGCTGACTTAGGGCTTAACGGTGTGCTGAAAAGGGTACTTGCTTCAAGATAGCTTCAAGGAGCCGCTTCATTTTGGTGGAATACTGTAATAGCTATTGTGGATGTGAAGACTATGACATGGCCAGATTTTAAGAGGGGGTTTCAAGAAATGTTCATGTTAGTAAATGCACAGTCTGTTTCGGTTCGAAAGTTTGCTGAGCTAGAACAAGGGGAGATGTTCGTTCTTGAATATCTTGGTAGGTTCGAGGAGTTAGCCCGATATAGGTATGCCACTGTTGACACAGTGATGAAAAGGAATATAAAGTTTATCAGAAGTTTGAAGCTAGAGTTGGCGAGGGCTACCATACTACACATTAGAGACCCATGTGATGTGGTAGCGGAAATGGCGTTAAGACATGAAGATATGCTAGCTTGTTTGGAAAATAAGAAGGAGAATTAAGTCTAGGTTGGACAAGGATATAATAGATAATTCTTCCACAAGAAAGATGCTCAGAAGGGAGGAGCAGCGAAGAAGGAAAAGACTGAGGTGGTTTGATATAAGTGCTATAAGAAAGGATACTATGCTCATGAGTGTCATACTGGAAGGGGAAATGGAAAGGATATGATTGGAAAGAAGAACATTATGTGCTTTAATTATGATCAGATCGTCCACTATAAGAATCAATGCAAGGAGCCCTCAAAGGATGGAAATGGCCAAGTGTATGCATTGGAGCCTTTGCTTCGAGGCCAGTAGTACAAGAGAAGGGAAAGGCAGTTCTTGGAGGCATGCTACAGATTCACGGTATGTTTGTTAGCGTTCTGGTTGATACTGATGCATCACATTCTTTTATATCTCGATGTTTGGTAGATAAGCTTAACCTAGAACCCTCATATTTAGTTACATCCTTAAGGGTTGCAAATCTGATAGCAGGGTATGCGACACTCAAGATGAAGTGTGACCATTTAGAATTTGATTTGCTAGATCATACTTTTATTTGTTGTTTGCATGTGTTTGCCTTTGTAGGGTATGGGACTATTATTGGGATGGATTGGTTAAGTGAGTATGATGCTAGGATATTTTGCCATGATAGGAAAATACTGCTTATGTATCTTGATTGTGGTGATCTGATAGTTTATAATGTAGAAAACCATAGTTGTGAAGTGAATGCATTATTGGGTGTTGTGGAGTTGGAAGACGAGTTGAGTCGATTTTTTTTGGTTAGAGAATTCGCGGATGTCTTTGAGCTAGTAGTTGGACTATCGTCGAAATGAGCCATTGAGTTTCGCATAGATTTGGTGCCTAGAGTTGAACAGTAAGTAAACCACCTAGCAGGATGACACCTACAGAGATGAAAGAGTTGAAGATGCAATTGATGGATTTGGAAGGTAAGAGTTTCATTAGATTGAGTAGCTTGGCTTGGGGAACATCAGTAGTATATGCTAAGAAGCTGGATGGATCGTTAAGGCTGTGTATTGATTATTGTAAGTTGAATGAAAGGACAATAAAGAATCGATATCCATTACCGATAATTGACGATTTGTTCGATCAGTTTAAGTGGAGCCAAGTTATTTTCCCTAATGGATTTGGCAACGGTATTTCATCAGCTTAGAGAAGCAAAGGATAGTATACCTTTGATGGCTTTTAGGACCAGTTATGGATCGTACGAATGGTTAGTTAAGCCATTCGGACTAACTAATGCGCCGACATTCTTTGAAAATTCGATGAACCGTATTTTTCGAGAGCACTTGGATAAGTTCGTGTTGGCCTTCATAGACGATATTCTAATATACTCTAAGGATGAGAAGGAGAATGAAGTTCATCTTAGTGTTGTGCTTGAGCACTGAGGGAGCATCAGCTAAAGGCGAAGTTTTCAAAGTGCCCTTTCTGGAAGAAGGAGGTGAAGTTCCTTGGTCATGTAGGCTTAAAGAAAGGGTTGTCTGTAGATCTGCCTAAGATTGAAGCGGTGAATAATTGGAAGAGACCCAAGACGGTGACCGTGATAAAGAGATTTCTTAAATTGGTGGGATATTGTCGAAGGTTTATAAAGGATTTTTCATGGATAGCTGCACCAATGACCAAGCTAATGTGAAAGAATGTGATATTTGTATGGACCGATAAGTGTAAGGAAGCATTCCAGAGCTTGAAACACTTATTGACCCCTGCGCTGGTGTTGGTGGTTCCGTAAGGGAATCAAGATTTAGTTGTTTATACCAATGCATGTAGAACAGGTTGGGAGTTGTGTTAATGCAGAGAGATAAAGTTATTGCTTATGCTTTTAGACAGCTTAAACCCTATGAAGTTAGATATCTAGCGCATGATTTGGAATTAGCTATGGTTATATTTTCTTTTAAGGTGTGGAGACATTACCTTTAAGGAGAGCTATTTGAGCTTTATACACATCATAAGTCATTGAAGTATTTGTTCTTTTAGAAGGAGCCAAACATGAGACATCAAAGATGGTTGGAGTTTATTTCTGCTTACGATTTTGGAATTAAGTATACACCTAGAAAAGGAAATAAGGTAGCAGATTCACGTAACAGGAAGCATCAGAATGCCGCATTGGCTATGATTGCCGAGTGGAAGGATTTGGAAGCCTTATCAGCCTATAGTGTGTAGTGTAGATCTAAGGGTGGATCAAGTGGAGGAAGTACTATGTTGTCTTGTTTAGAAGTCCAACCAGTGATGATTGAGAAGATTGCTTCTAAATCGGAGGAGGATCTAATGTTAGCTGAGAAGATAAGAAGTTAAGGTAAGGAATGGAGAGCGATGAATTGAAGGATTTCAGTCTTGACCACAACGGGATGTTGAGAAAGAAAGGAAGGTTATGTGTTCCCAATGTAGGAAGCATAAGGAAAGAATTTTTGAAGGAATGCCATCGTTCGAAGTTCGCTTTTCATCCAGAAGGAACTAATATGTATCATGACATGAAGAGGAGTTTCTTCTGAGAAGGTATAAAACGAGATATTGGCTTATGGGTAAAGTACTGCTTGAATTGCCTATAGGCAAAGGCTGAACACCAAAAGCCAAGTGGATTGCTTCAGCCATTGGATATTCCAATTTGGAAATGAGATTATATTTCTATGGAATTTATTGGAGGGATGTCAAGATCTAGAAGAGGAAATGAAAGTATATGGGTCATAGTGGATAGATTGACCAAGAGTGCCCATTTCACTCCAGTTAAGCCAACTAGCATGGTACATATTTTGGTGAAGTTGTTCATGGATAATTTGGTTAGACTACATGGAATTCCTAGCAATATTGTTAGTGAAAGAGATTCCTTGTTCACTACTGAGTTCTAGAAGCATCTACAAGAAGCTTTAGGAACCAAGCTCAAGATGAGAACCTCTTACCAATCATAAACTGATGGGCAACGGAAAGAGTTAACAAAGTCTTGAAGGATTTGTTAACATCTTGTGTATTGGATTTTGCGAGACCATAGGAAGACCATCTACATTTAGTCGACTTTTGATATAACAACATTTATCAGACTAATATTGTGATGGCAGCATTTGAAGCTCTATATGAAAGGCCTAGCAAATCTCAAGTTTGTTGGTTAGAGATCAAGGTAGATTAGTTCTCTGTCCGGATTTAGTGAGAGAAAACGCAGATAAGATTGAGTTGATTCAAGCCAGAATGAAGGAAGCTCGGTCTAGGCAGAAAAGTTATGCGGATAGAAGGAAAAAAGAATTAGAGTTCTCTGTTATAGATCATATGTTTATTAAGATTTCACAAATGAAGCGTGTGATTAAATTCGAAAGATCGAGGAAGTTAGCACCGAGATTCATTGGACCTTTTCATATTATTAAGAGGGTTGCGAAACTCGCATACAGAGTAGAGTTGCCGAGTAGTTTGGCTGGAGTCAACGATGTTTTCCATATTTCTCATCTTAGAAACTAAAGACTCGGAGACTACTATAACACTGACAGTGTTAGAGGACTTAGTAGTATAACCGGATTTGACTATAGTTAGAAGCCGATTCACATAGTTGCGAGAGATGAGAAAAAGCTAAGGAACAAGATAATCAGACCAGTGATGGTCCAGTGGAGCGATGATGAGCGAGACTGCACTTGGGAGACTGAGAGCAGGATTAGAGACGCCTATCTTGATTTGTTCGATGATATGTTTTACCTTTTTGATTGATTTTTTGTGTACCTTATCGTAATTTCAAGGACAAAATTCATTAAGGAGGGGAGTCTATAACATCCCATATTTTTAGTAACATTATTTAAGATATTTAATTAGTTAAATTAAGTAAAATAATTTAAGATGATTTAAGGATTGAGATTTAATTTAACCAAGGGTAGTCGTGCAATGTTAATATGTAAATCAAAAAAGGACATAGCAATAATAAGATGTGTTAGGAAATAAGTAAGGGATAAAATAGGAAAATAGGCATTTTAATATCCTAAAACTCTTAGCTATGTATTCATTCATTCTCATTTACAAAATTCAAAACTGAAAGTGAGCCCAGCCGCCATTTCTAAGAGCAAGAAAAAGAGAGATAAAAGGGAAGCTAAATTAATATCAAATTTATTCAAATCTACTATCTTTAATCACAAAGCTAAGGTGAATAATTACAACATCTCATTTTCTTATGGTTTTCGATTTCAAGGATAATCCAAAGTATATTTGGATGATAATGCCATGTTTTGAATGATTAAAAAGTTCATATATGCTTATTGATGATTATGCATGTTCATATTGATTTTTATGATATGATTTGGTGTGAAACCCTATTAAATGACATCTAAATGCCTTGTAAATTTAATGTAGAATAGAAATAATATTTTAGAGGTGGGTTTCAATTTTCATAATTTTTTAAATTAATGAGGATTTTATATTAATTTTCCAGCGAAGAAAATGATTATTTGGGGTTATAAATTATTTATGGAAAAATAGATAATTATTTAGGTCTGAAATTTTTATATGTTAAAAAACATATTAAAATGAATTTTCCAGAATTTTTACAAAATTTTCTTAATTGTTTTGATGAATATATTAAATTATTTATGGTATGGGACTTAAATGTTTTATATATTTATTTAAGGAGAATGGGCATTTTGTAAAATAAAATTATTGTTTATTTCCAAAAATACTGGCAGCCCTTTTAAAAAAGATATTTAGCAAACAATGATAATTTGACAAACAATAGCAGGTTAGCTGAATTGTTTTCTCTTTTAAGTTAAAAAATGAAAATAACCTGATTTTAGCATGCTCCGCTGCTTTAGGCACTAGGGGTTCCGACTAAGACGGTTCTCCACCATGCTTTCAAAACCAATGCTCATGATATTAATCAACATGGTATGTAGCACATTGGATAAAAGGCAAAGGGTACATAGTCGGAACGTTGGGTTTCGAAAGGGTTTAAAGTTTTAAATAGAAGTAGCGCTTGCTTTGCTTTCGAAGGTATAGATCTTGATTCTGTTGGCTTTCGACTAGGTTAAATATTATTAAAGGAAAGGTTTCAAATGGCTTGTGCTCTTTTATTTTAAGTAATGTTTTCGAAGGGGTCGAACCCCCAGTAGCCGCTTTACCACTTTTTGAAGTCAATGATTTCAAAAGATATACTTTGTTTTTAAAATTAGGCACTTCTCCAATGCTTTCAAAGGGATGGTTTAGATACCATCACTTCTTTACTTATGAACGCTTTCGAAAGTTAAGCTTTCGCTTAAATGATTTCATAGACCATTTTGTTCTGTTGAAGTATAACACAATGGTTTTGAAAGAGAAGGTTTAAATGGTTTCGAAAGGTGTTTTTCCACATGTTTTGAATTGAACCCAAGGGCATGCGAAAGTTTGAGTTTATAAGGTTTTGATGCTTTTGAAAGATTTTTAAATGGTTTCGAAGGGGTGGTTCCTTAAGTTTCGAAGGAGATGAAAGGTAATATTTTCTAATGGTTTCGAAGGGGTTGATAAGGAAGGTTTTTCTAAGGGTTTCTAAAGGCAATGTTTTGAAGTGTTTTAAGACATGATATCTAAGATTTTAAAGCTTTCGAAAGGAAGTTTTTCAAAGGTTTTGAAAGAAGTTTTGAGAATGGTTTCGAAAGAAAGGTTTGGACTTTCGGCCTAGATGAATGAAGGGGTTTACTTAGTTTCGAAAGAGGCACTTTCAATGGTTTTGAAAATGGTACTTTTAATGGAATCGAAAGGGGTACTTTCAAGTGTTTAAATGTTTTCATCAAATAAGGTTGAGCAAAGTATAAATATAACACGGTAAGGTGATTTTGAGTAAAGCATAGAGTATATTTATGCCTTCCTTGAATGAGTTTGATTTAAGCTTTTAAGTCATTTTGAAAAGGTTTTCAAGGAAAATTGTGGGAAGGGATCCCTAAATAAAATGATTCGGATATTAGAAAAGTAAATGGAACTGGTATACGGTCGCGCCCTATAAATTAGCTATTGGCCCCAGCTAATTTTTATCCAAAATTCTAATGTGTAGGGCTTTGTCACATGTAAGACTAAAATTGCGATTACACATGGAATAGAATATATATATATTTATACAGATAGGTTATTGGTGAACCCGTAAAATTATTAGGATCCGGTGACCCTACGAGATGATAAGTTAGGGACAGACCATCCAGAAGAGAAGTATTTAATAGATAGATAAGGACAGACTATTCCGAAGAAGAGTGTCTAACATATATTAGATAAATTTTGTTTATATTATCTAGTAGGTCTGAATCAGCCAAAGGTTAATAGTTATCGAAACAAAACTAAAGTGTTAGAATGGAAGGTTCATTTATTACCTGATATATATGTTTATATAATAATGCTTTATAGTATTTAACTAGTTCTTGTTGCAGTAAAAGATTTACAAAAGATATGTTTTAAAAGGATGTTAGTGAGGGAAATCCATTCCGCTAAACGGCGTTGTCTCGCTTAAAATTAATAACCGAGATGTATAATATTATTCGCACCAGGCTTCATGCCTGACTTGAAGTTTATTTTTTCCCTTTAAACTCTTAGGTGCTCAAAATTGATTTGAGTAGGCAGAGGGTTGTGATTCTTTCAGGTTCTTAGTAGGATGACGAATAAAGCTAGCGGAGGCGAGTTGGAGGCTGACGGATAGCTATTTAGGAGTTTCAGTTCTAGTTTTTCTTATATTAATTCAATTCTGTATTATGTCTATTATGATAATATTACTCTGATCATTAAAGAAGGCATCCTCATATGTCACTCTTAGCGTATTTTGTAATAAGTATATTTTATCATTGCTTGGAAAACATTTTGGGATTGTGTAATCTGATTATGGAACATATGTTTGAAATGTAATGGATAATGTTGTTTCAAAATCTATGATTTGTTTCATATTCAAGTGTTTCTGATGTTATATATACCATTAATATAGCCGTATATAGTCGCCGGAAGCTATTACTATAGATGACTGCAGCATCTGTAACGCTTAGCTTTGGGCCTCTAGATTAGGGGTGTTACACATACTTGGATTGCTACCAATGAACATCAAGTCATCTACATAAAAGTATACAATCAATGTATCACCTTTGTGGATTTTGATGTAGAGTGGATGCTCATACGGACACTTGATGAAGTTTGTCTCTTGGAAATACTTATCAATTCGAGCATTCCAAGCTCTGGGGGCTTGTTTCAACCCATAAAGCACCTTCTTTAGTTTCATCTCGTTTACTTTTGTACTCATCATCATTGACATCATCTTCGCTTACTTTACTTTCTCCATCTTCTACATTTTCATTCTCTACACGGTTTCCTTCTTTTTTTCAATTTTTTCCCATTTAACTCATCAACTTTCAGCAATTTTTCAACACCTTTCTCCTTCTCGCTATTCATTTTTACCTCTTTCTCATCAATCAAATTCCCTTCTTCTATTATTGTTGTGTCATTTTTTCCGTATACTCCTTTCAAAAAATTCCACGACTCTTTTGTGGAATTTTCTTCAAGTATATGACCAATTGCTACTTCATCGACATTCTCTCTCATCATAACACGAGCACAATGATTATTCCGTTGTAATTTCGCGAATGCTTTCTTGTCAATTTGCGACATGCTCTTCAAATCATTCAGCCATTCATAACAATTCTCGACAAGTGGAGATTACTCCTCTTTTTTCTCTTATAAGCCGGTAGTAGAGTACCATTTTCTTGACTTCTTTCTTCAATGCAATTAGCCTTCTCTTTAACTTTTTTATTTCTTGGAGCTCTACATTTAAAAGCATAATGTCCAAAATTTTCAAAATTGTAGCATTTAACACATATCTTGTCATGTCTTGACTTTGATTTTTCTCTCACATGACTTCTTATTGACCTTTCTTCTCTTTGATTGTTGTTGTCATTGTTGTTGTCGTTATTGGACCTCCAATTTCGTTTGTGTTCATATCCATGATCTCTTCCTCATTCTTGGCCACAACCTTGTTTTTGTTGGCTTCGATTTCTTCCTTCTTTTTTTGAATCGATTCGTTTCTTGAGGACTTTCTCCACGATGTCTTCCTTCTTCCTTTTCTTTTCTTCATAAGTTTGACCGAGAAGTTCCTCTAATGCCATGGCATCCAAGTTTTTTGTCTCTTCGATTATGGCAACAATATGTTCGAACTTTGGATCTAATGATCTAAAAATCTTCTCCATAATTCTTACCTTATTAACTTATCACCATTTCTTTTTAGGTTATTAGTAACTGTCAAACCATTTGAGAAGTAATTAGAGTCAAGTTCACCTTCTTTCATATGCAATGTTTCAAATCATTCTCTTAATGTTTGAAGACGTACCTTCTTGGACCGGCTCCTTTATAAAATGTTCAAGATTTTCCCATGCTTCTTTGGCTGACTATAATCCCGAAATTTTCTTAAAAGTATCGTCATCCAATGCTTGATAGATTAGATAGAGAGCCTTCTTGTTTCTCATCCTTAAGTCTCTTCAACTATTCCTTTGAGTTTGAGATAGACTATCTTCATTCTCTTGTTCGGTGTAGCTTTTCTTAACCATCTTCCATACTTCATGCGCTCTAAGGAGGGCTACCATACTTAAATACCAATTGTCATAATTAACATTGGCAAGCATTGGAACTTGTAAGGGAACGCGGCTATTCGCTATCTTTTAGAAGGATCTTCAAACTAGAAACCACTTTGTCGGAAGTTTTCTTCAATAAGAAATAGATTTGATTTTAGAAGAAGATAGATGAGAGATTGGAGAACGAAAAAAAATGATTTTTTCATATAAAAAGTAAATCTTTATCACTAAACTTTATTACAAAACTTCATATTTTTGTACTTTATTCTTACATCCAAGATGAATGAATTGACCTTATTTATAAGAGTTCACATCTCAAATTAACGGCGGAGATTATCTTAATATAATGGTCCTCCATAAATATCTCCTTCGATATTAAGAACTGTTTTTCTCAATTTTCCACGTTAAATATTATTGTTACTTTTGATCCAATGTTCCATACAGGCAAATTTAGTTGAGATAGATAAGTTTTCGTTTGTTAGAAAAATAGTGTCAATACAATCCAAGCTTTCCTAATGCTTTGTTTTACTGCTATTTTCCGTTATTAATTATATAATTCATGTTGATTTTAGTTTACCCCTCCATTTGTTCTATAAGTCTTCAATAGAGCCTCCAATATATTAGATTCCCACCCAGCCGTCGACTGATGATGCAACATTAATTGAGCATATAAGGAACATGTAATTATTTCCAGTTGAAGAATTTTTAATAGCCCCGTTTCCTTAATTGTCATATTCTCTCATATGTTAGATTTTGAATAGATGGTATATAAGTCCATTTCTCTGAATCTTAAACTTATCAAATACTCAGTATTATATTACTCTTTATGTCATGTCTTAGTTTATGCGAACATTTGAAAATAAACTATTTTTGTTTATGTTAATCTGAATCTGCAACATTTTTTTGACTGAGTCGTTGACTAGGTCACTCGCTTTAAAATGATTTGCGGCTTTACCTCAAGGTGCAAGGCTGTCTATCAACCGCTTTGTCCTTCGGATAATACAACCTCTGAAATTTATTCAGTTTGCTAATTTCACTACAACAAATTATTCTAAATATAAAATTTTATAATTTAGTTGCTTGTAAAGTTTCTTAAAGAGAGAAATATGTGAGTACAAAGGAGGAAAATAAAATTTGTCAATAATTCACATTTTCTCTTCTGCATGTCTATCATTTAAATAGGCAGAATGTAAATTGTATGCATTACTAAAGTGAGGGAATGTTAATGGATTTGAATTTATTGTCATTTTAAATGAATTTTTAATACTAATGACTTTTGCAACGGCTTAACAATAATGGCTTGTGAATATATATTATGGTACTACATTTGCAACGGCTCAACTATAATAATGACTCACAAATATATGACTGTTATACATTTGCAACAATTCAATTATAAAAATGGCTCATAAATATATATTATCGTTAACCTGTTTTTATTTATTTTCTAATCAATTCACTCAAAGTCCCAACAATCCCCCACTTGAATTATAAAAAAATTCCAAGCAATTTTTGAAAATAAAGGATTATGCATAAACAAAAGGTATCTTTTGATTTGAACCTTTACATAGTGAGTAAGATTCAGTTTACTAGAGTGACTCGTAGTCTTAAACTCTATTCCTCATATCAAACCATATGCAACCTTTCTAAAGTGCTATCAACTTGGTCCATGCATTTATGGCCATGTACGTCTATCTTAGTTTAGTGAATGTTGTTGGAATTTTGCATAAATTCCATGGGAAATGGTCACATTTGCACATCCACACAGGTGAGTCTATCAAGAGTACTCATGAAGGCAGGTACTCACTCCATTTAGAGTATAGATCCCATTAAGGATTTTTATTAACTCATATTCTAATCACTACAGGAATACATGTTTCTAAATATATATAAAAATAGCATGTTCAACTCATATCACTTTACAACTTGTTACTACCTATTGAACCTAGTTCTTGGGATCTTCAATCATTAAGTAGGATTACCATTGTGTGTGATGCTACAATTTAAGGGCAAAATTCCCATTCTTTTAGATGTAGAAAGGACTTTCTCTGTACTAGTCCTTTCATCAAAGGATCCAGCAAATTCTCATCGGTGAATAAATGATTCATTCTTACAGATCCTGAAGAGATATACTCTCTTATAGTACTGAGCTTATGTCAAATTTATCGTCTCTTATCGTTATGATAATAGTTTCAAATTTTGCAATAGCTACAGTACTATCATAATGGATCGACACAGCTGGTATCGTTTTTTTCCATAAAATGATCTCAGCTTGCATATTTCTTAAGTAATCTACTTTTTCACTAGCATTAGCTAGTACTATCATTTTTGACTCTATAATGGATTGAGCCAAGATAGTTTGTTTCTTAGATTTTCAAGAAATAGCTCCTCCTATAATACTGAAAATATATCCACTAGGAGCTTTGGAATCGTTTGATAAAGTGTTACAATCTGCATCACCGTATCCTTCAAGGATAGTGGAAAACTACTGATAGTGTAATCCAAGGTTCCTAGTTCTTTTAAGGCATCTCATGACCCTTTCAATAGCATGCCAATGCTCTATACTAGGTCTGCTAGTAAACTTGCATAATGATCCCAAGACATGCAATATCGGGTCTAGTACAATTAATGGCATACCAAAAACTACTAATGATGCCTGCATATTAAGACTGTCTTACACATTCACCAATGTTTTTAAATAGTTTTACACTTAGATTATATGGTGTGCTAGTAGGTTTACATTCAAAGTAACTATATTTCTTTAATATCCTCTCAATATAATGAGATTGATCCAAAGAAATTCCATTTTCAGACTTAGTCATGTTAATACCAAGGATCATACTTGCTTCACCAAGATCTTTCATTTCAAAATTGGCACATAGTATGAACTTAACATGATTTACAGCATGAATATTTGAACTAAATATAAGTAAATCATCAACATATTAGCATATGATAGTGCAAATGTTATTCATGGATTTATAATAAATACACTTATCACTTTCATTTACTTTAAAACCATGTGAAATAATTAGATTGTCAAATTTTTTATTCCATTGTTTTGGTGCATGTTTAAGACCATATAGAGATTTATTTAATTTACAGACTTTATATTCTTGATCAGGTATAGCAAAACCTTCGGGTTGGTTCATATAAATCTCTTCTTCTAGTTCACCATTAAGAAAAGCAATTTTTACATCCATTTGTTGAATTTGTAGATCATATAGTGAAGCGAGATAAATTAATACTCGAATTGATGTTATTCTTATAAGAGGTGAAAAAGTTCAAAGAAGTCAATATTTTCTTTTTTTTCTAAATCCTTTAGCTACAAGAAGAAACCTCGTATTTATCAACTGTACCATCAGGTTTCAACTTTGTTTTAAGTAGTCATTTACAGCCTATAGGTTTGCAACCTAGAGGTCAATTAACTAGGTGCTAAGTTTTATTAAATTCAAGAGATTACACTTCGTCATTTATAGCTTCTTTCCAAAGATTTGAATCAAAAGAAGACAGAGCTTCTTTTAGATTAGCAGGGCCATCTTCTAGTAAATAAGCATAATATTCTAGACCTAAATTTTTAGCTATCCTAACTCTTTTACTTCTTCTAAGTTTTGATTAACTTTTCATATTATGCTCATTATTTCCGATTATTAGATTATTAGTGGTAGAATTGCCGCGCTGTTCCTAAGTTTAAACGGAAATTTGTACTCAAAGAAATTAGCATCATTTGACTCGATAATAACTCAAGCATTCAAATCAAAAAATCTATATGCTTTACTATTAAGGTAATAACCAATGAAAACACATTCATATGCTCGACTTGCTAATTTAATTCTTTTAGGGTCAGGAATATAAATAGAGGCTAAACAGTCCCAAGTTTTAAAATAAGACAAGTTAGGTTTATGATTTTTAAAAATCTCAAAAGATGAAATTCTGCTATTAGATTTAAGAATTTTGTTTAAGACATAACAAATAGTTAACAGAAATTCCCCCACTAGTGAGATGCTGCACCCGAATTTAATAAAACAACCACTACTAATTCAGTAAGAGTCCTATTTTTTCTTTTAGCTTTATCATTTATTTCGGGAAAATAGGATGCAGTTCTCTCATGAATTATGCCATGTTATTTATAAAATTTAGTGAATAAGTTAGATTCATAATCTGTTCCTCTATCACTTTAAAATCTTTTAATTTTGTTATTAACTTATTTTCAATTTCAGTGACAAATAATTTAAACATATCTAACACATTACTTTTATTCTTCATGAGATCAACATAAGTAAAATCAGAGCAATCATCGGTAAAAGTAATAAATTAGCATTTTCCATCTCTAGTTGTTCTTCATGAGATCAACATAAGTAAAAGTAATAATAGAGTACCATCAAGTTCACATATGTTAAAGTGTATTAAATCTAAAGGTTCTGACTCTCTAAACATAGATTTATGTAAGGTCTTAGTAATTTTAGCTTGGCAACCATATTCACATTTTTCTGAATCATTTATGAAAACTTTAAGGATTAAGCCTAAGTTACTCATGTTATGAATTTGTCGCTTGTTAACAAGACAAAGTCTAGCATGCCAAATATTAAAATCATAAGGCATATAAACAGAATCATTAACTTCAACATTCAATTTAAACATCCCATATATAGCATATCCTTTACCAACAAAAACACCATTTTTAGTCATGGTGTATAAGTCAAATCCATTTGTTTGAGTAAAACCAGCTTTATTTAGCAATAAACCAGATACTGGATTTCTCCAATCTCTGGATTATGCATCATATCTTTCAGCAGTCAATTCTATTTAGAGGTAAACTTTAACTCCACATTCCCAATTCCAGCAACAGTAGTGGTGTGAGAATCTCCCAATATCACTTTTATGTTATTAACAACTTTATGTGTTTTAAACATTTCACGATCATAGCAGATATGGCGAGAAGCACCAGTGTCTACCCACCACCCTTCTGATCCACCGACTAGGTTGATCTCAGTATGCATAGCCACAAGGGCTTCTTCAATCAGGTTAGCTTGAGGTGCAGGAATTGGCTTATTCCAACACTTCCATGCCATATGGCCTGGTTTGCCATAGTTGTAACATAAAAACAATCGCCCAGTACTATTCTTTTGGGGGATATTATGTTGATTCTTTTATTGTTGATTGTTGCGATTCTGATTTAGTTTGCGATTTTGATTTTTAAAATTTTTCGCAGTTGGTTTTAGACTCTTATTTGTGGATTTCTTAGTATTGTTGGTAGATACAACTAACACCTCTTCTTTTTGGTTTACTTTTCTAGTTCAATACGAAGACAAGTAATCCAACTATCTAAGGGAAACTCCTTAGTCTTATGCCTGAGATTATTTTTAACATCTTTCCAACTAGGGGGTAATTTATCAATTTACACAGCAAGCTGAAACTATTCATCTAAAGTCATACATTCGAAGATGATCTCGCGTGCAATTTTCTCTCTATGGGTTTATTATCCATCATCTTAAACCAAAGACTTTTGCAGCTGTAATAGCCCAAATTTTAGTAATATTTTATTCTTTATTTATAACTCTGGAGTTTTATTTTTCGAAAATTTGATTGTCTAAATTTAATTATAAATAATCACCCAAGATTTTTATTAGTGTGAAAATTCTAAAATTCTTATTTGGTTAAAACTTAATTTTTTTTTGAAGTTATAAATCTTTAAATTTTTAATTTTTAATCTTTTGGTTTAATTTAATACATTCGTAATAACGTTTATTTCACCTTTTGTTCTTTAAAAAAATTGATTTTATACTTTTAAAAATTTAATATTTAATATTTTACTTATGTACAATTTTGAATATAAATTTCTTGGTAAATGTGTAAACAAATCATATTTTTATATAAGTAATAAAATTTCCAAAACTTTGTGTATAAATAAACTGTTTAATTTCGCATTTAAAAGGCGCGTTATTTGATGGAATAAATAATGTATATATACATACAAGAAAACGTATAAAACTTAAATCCATTATTTTCATTTTTTTGGACAAAAATCACTGCGTCTGTTGTACGCATTCTACGTTTTCTTTTATACGTATATAAAACAGTTTATTTCTTAAATGTTAAGTAAATCAAAAGATATAAACAAACCATATTTTAATTAAGTAATAAATTTTAAGTTAATAGTGTAAATAAGCTATTTAAGATACACGTTTTAATTTGTACAATTTAATTGGCATACAAATGGTATGAATTTGATGTAATATTATAACCTATATTTACTACATAAGAAAAACCTACAAATTTAAAAGCGTTTCTTTGTAATAAATTGGGCGTATATTTTTACGTCATTTTTACGCATGTCTTGTTTTCTTACCTTGGATAATAATTAAATTTATCCATAGGCGTATTTTTTTTTTAAGTGGGAAAGAATTAAATTCCCTAACCATTCAATTAGTTTAAAATGTTTACCTTGGATTCATGCAGAAATTTTTCTACTCTTTCCAATTTCCTCTTGTTTAAAATTGGTATAAAATCTTTAAAATCCAAACCGGTTCAAAATCAACTTTCCTCCTGCCTTTTTCTTTCACCATTATCAACGCGTGTTTGATTATAAAACACGATTCATTTCATACTTCTCTACCATTCCTAAAGCAATTTATTTCATACTGTTTTCTCCACTCAATCAACGCAAATTACTCCCTTTAAATATAAAATGTTCCTCACCATTTACATGCAAATTATATTCACTTTCCTTTTGCCTTCTGATTTAATAGGAACGTGATCCACAAATTACTAACCGTTCCAAAATCTTTAAATTTCTTTCCATTTTTCCCTTGATGTATGCAAGCTTTTCTTTAAATGCTAAACATGTTTTCTTCCTTGCTTTAAAATTTGTATGCCTTGATTTTTGCTTTCCCACTTTAACAATTGTGTTGTCACAAATAAATACAAACCACGTATCAAACTTCATCTGCATCTCATTTTGGGTTCCTCTCCTTCTTCCTTGCGTGTGAGCAAAGCTTTAGGTAATGACCGAATTATTTTTCCTTCTTTTTTTTCTCTTTTCTGCGTTGTTATGTTCATATTTTTGGCTCTACTATTTCACTACATGACACCTACTCTCCTCCACAATCAAGAGCACCCTCCACAGTATAGACAGATTCTTGCTTATATCATATATAAACACGTTGGAAAAGGGTGTAGGTGGCATCGCTGTTTTACTTCAGGTTTTAAATCAGTAAAAATATTCTCCTCAGCTTTGTTCGTTCAAGGTCTTAATGTTAATAAGTATTTTGGTTTGAGAAAAAATGCATTTGGCTAAAGCCTTGAACAAAATCATTTGCTCCACTTGTACTCTAAGATAGAGTAAATATGTTTGCACCACTTTTATAAAAATAAAAAATAAATGTTATCACATGTTAGACCATGCGTGTTTTGTTAGTCACCTATGCTCTAGGAGAATGAGAAAATATTATTCAGGCACCACTTTTCTTTTATATATATAAAAAAAGTAATAATAATAAGAATAAATAAATTAGATATATAAGGAAGCATATATTTTTTGTGTGGGTTAAAACATTCGTATGATGTATATTTTAAAAGTTATTTTATAATGATAAAGTTTTTTAAAAAAAGTTTTAAAAGTTATTTTAACTGTTCAGTGTATAATATATATATATAATGATAAAGTTTTAAAAGTTATTTTATACTTGTTGTTTCATATAAAAATGCATGACCGCTTATATATATAACTCGTTGTTGAGTATATTAAGTGCATAAGAAAGTATAAAAAGGTATTATATATTCTCAACTACATATACGTTTGCAGTATATTTATGTTATTAGCTTTTGAATATAAATATATAGCAAGAATTTTTATATAACTGAATATTAATAAATATATAAGGTTGTTCTCTGTGTTTATATTAAAACTGAAATTTTACAGTCACATATTTTGTTATAATTGTATTGTTAAATATTATATTTATAGTCTTAACGTGTATTGTAATAAGTGTACTGTATACTATATTACATTACTTTACTAAACATAGTATAATTTAAATATAGTCTAGTTTAAATGTATAATGGATATATGTTGATTATACAGAACTTATGGTCAATAGTTGTTTCTAAACTATTTATAATTTTGGAAAACGTATGTATATAATTTTAATGAGTCTCATAGTTCATATTAGTTAAGCAAATAATATTTTGGGATTTTATATATTTTGTTTCGGTCTACATCAAGCAGTTTCTAATCTATTTTCATCGATCTCTATTTATCAGCTCTGTTCGTCCTATTCGTGCCAATCTTGTTCATTTTGGAAATTCGTTCTTGGATCCATAACCCATTTCAAATCTCTCTAGCCTCGAAAGGTGAGCAATCACTCATGATTGACATTTTTTTATTCATTAAATTTGATTTCAATTGAAACGACAATTGAAATATGCTGCAGTAGTTATTTAAATTTGTTATATATGCTATTATCTATAATTGTTCGCCTACGGGATATGACACCATATCCTATTGTTTATATTATATTGTTATGGATGATATATGCCTGTTATTTTATTGTATTTTCTGTTATCACTCTACAAGTTCCCTGTAGTTTAGAAATCACTATGGGTTGAAATGATACATACCCGAACAGACTTTAGAATAGGAGAAAATCGTTATGGGTTGAAATGATAAACCCAATCGATTTTCATTTAGTTGAATTTGGGATTACGGGTCGAAATGATATCCACCCGTATATATTTAGTACACGGATTGAAATGATAAATATTCATAGCACTTGACTATATGATAGGAAAAATATATAGACACCGTTGGTCCATATAAATAATTTGAAAATAATTTCTATAATTTTGGAAAGAAATTTATGGTTTAATAAATTTGATTCTTAAGATATTATATAAATGAAAATTGTATATATAGATTTAGTAGTAATATTTGATTTAAATTAGATTGATTTAATACATATAATATGGTTAAGTATTTATGTAAATCTATATTTCAAATAGATTCTCTTGTAGTAAATTGAATAATTAAGATTGGGAGATAAATTTGGGTTTATAAAAATGGTATTTAAATAAGGATTTATTTAATTAAATCGATTTGAAAGTTTTGAATGGGTAATTTAAAGGGTATGATTTTATAACTGGATTTTTGATTTAAGTCATTTAATGAATATTTCACGTTTAAATAAATTAAAGAAAATATTGAGTAAAATGTAATTTAAGGTTACTTAACTGATATTGAATCTAATAAGGGAGTATTTCAAGACTAAATAATAATGAGGTTAAATCGAGATCTAAACTGTTATATAGAACATTTAAATATTAAAGCCTTGAACTATATTGGAATTTAAATGGTTTATGTTGAGATTCGGATCTATATTTGAAATCAACGTAGTTGAATTTGTTATTTAGCAACTAAATTGAATTAAAATGAAAATTTAGGTTGAACTAAATCTGAATTTATTATTTAGAAAACTAAATTGAATGAAAATTTAGATGAAACGTAGAATACTTAAAGTTTTGAAATGTATGGAAATATAAAGGGGTATTTGTGATTATAAATCCGAATTTGAGATCGATAAAATTTAAGTGTTTATTTTAGAAATTGAGTTGAATTTAAATTGATAAATTGAGATTGAATTTAATTTGAATGGGAAGGTCGGGTTGATGTTGGAACGATTTGTTAAGTTGAGGAAATTGAAAATATTTACTGTATAAATTATTTAATATATATTAATACTATTTTGGGAAATATAGAGATATTTGAAGTGAAAATGAGATTTGGTTTTGAAGTATAAATTAAGCTGAAATGACCACGGTGTTATAGTGTATATTTCTACCTTGTAGAAAGTTCCATGGACCCTTAGAGGATGGTTATCCCAAACATCCTTTAAGATTATTTGTATTTCAGTTGATATTTAACTTGAGTTGGATTTATTGATATAAGAATGTTAATCCTGACTCGAGTGTTTTGTGTTTTGCTTTACGCTCGGGTCAGACTGAGGGATATAGCATTTGAGACTCACCTTTGGAGTTCGGAGCTTTATTTGGAAATCCAACTATCGGTTCAGATTCCAGCCTTTCCAGTTGATTGGTTCAGAGAAGTCATCTGTTGCATTGGAGACTTCACTGCATTTGAACTATTCGGTTGTATTTTTCTAACTCTGATGTATATAGTAGCTTCATGAACTACTATTCTTTATCTATTACGCAGCATTATATTACTCTGTGATCTGTGATTGATTTATTTACTGTATATTTTAAGTTTTGCCCAATTTTAAATTAACAATTCGGTATTTTGAATTATTCAAGTCGGATATATATGGTTTTATTGTCGATTCGAATGGTCCAAAATAGCAGGTTGTTACAGTCGGTATCAGAGCTTTGGCTCTAGGCAAAACTTAGCATATATAGTAAATTTATTTACAAAATCACTTCCGCTCGAGTTGAATCTCTTCCTTTTGACTCGATTTCCTTTGAATTTTGGAATTTCACTGGGTTCCGAAATTCATTCTGTCTCTCCCTATTTATATTCGTTTGGTTCCGTAGTATCCCATAACTCCACTGAATGATTTGTAAAGGGGGTGAAAACTCCTTTTCAATTGGCATTGACTCACCGAAGATTTCTATATCCTCGGTTTACGATGCTGCTATATCTTGTTATGCCGAATTCTATATCTCTGGCGATCGAATGTCGAATTGCCTCAGAATTCTACACCGATCTAATTTTGGATTCACAGTTGACCGGTAAAGGTCGGCCGCGATTTATAGAAGTATATCCATCTTCTATTTTGTAATTTAATTATCTCATCTTCGATCGAGTCTATGTTCGAATCAGGATTCTATTGATTGGAGTTCCTCTAAATTAAATCGCTATCTTTGTTTTGAAATACATTCTTGAATCATCCTTTGAAAATCGGGTTTTGTTTGTATTTTTGAAATTATTTATACCGAAATTTTATTTTGATAACTATGACTTTTTTTATATGTATAAAAGTGAAAATGTTTTCGATAAGGATTATATACCTGTATACATAAAGCAAATAAGAAATGTTATTCTATATAAAAAGGTTTTGAAAGGTTTTGAAATTTTGAAAAATTATAAGAAATTGATTTATATAAAAATGATTTATAACTGTAGAGTTAAATTTGAAATTCGAGAATTGAATTCCGGTATTTTGAAATTAGTTTTAAGATTTTGGAAAATATATAAAAATAATACGGTTTAAAAGTATTTTTCCGAATAAGAAACGTTTCAAATGAGTTCAAATGAATTCCAATAATTTTGAAGAAATTTCAAAGAAGATTTCAAGAAAATAGAAGTCCAGAACTCACTTATGTCGCTGGAAAATAATTTCGGTGATGAGTGCACGCATCATCGACATTGATTTTCGAGTTTCAGAGCAGGGGAGAGGCCACTTTAATAGCTTCGCTATGCAAGTGATTTTGTAAAACCGTTTTTGATTTCAAATTCCAAAGTATAATTTGATATTTTAGAAAGATAGAAGTATATATTTGAAACAATTGAAAATGAGACCGGTGTTCAGTCCTCGAGTTTCGGATTTAATAATTTATTTATTGATTTATTGTTGATTTTCAACTCTTGAATTGAAAATTTGATTTCCCTAACTATTTTGAATGTTCGAACACTTCCAACTCGAGATTAAATTTTCAAAGCTAAGAAATTTCGAAGAGTATAAAATGTTTGATAAAGAATATAAATTTAGTTTTGAAACGTTTTGAAAAAAAATAGTTGAATAATGGTTTTCAGAGAGGTAAATTGGATATTTCACATAGAAATAGATAGTTTAAAAGTTTTTAAAAATAGGGATAATTATAAATTTGGAAACCATTTTGGGTATAATTGATTTTGGGAAAATATTTGGTTTTGTAATTAAATTGGAATTAAAAACTAGTACTTATATGGTGATTTTTGGAAATGAATTTGTTTGACTTGAATTATTTTAATTTGGAAAGTGGGATAATTTTCTAAACCTATTATTTTGGGAACTTTGAAATTTAGATATTTAATTTGGAAGAAAATTTGGTGAAATCATATATGATTTTGAAACTGAATTGATATTGAAATGATTTGAAATTTGAGAACCTTATATTATTAAGCACTTGATTTGGGAGCGGTCGAACTTATATAAAATGGATTGTATAAGTATGAAGTTGATTTGAAATCTATTGATTTGAAAGGTACTCAATTTGGAAAGAGATTTTATATAATCGAAGTCTATATAAGTATGATTTGATCTACTATTGATTTTGGAAAGTATTCGATTTGGGAAAAATGGAATCCTATATATATGGACTTTATATAAGTACGATATTTGAAAGTGATTTGAAAAGGTACATTATGATATATATTTTCGAAGTAAAAATATGGAAAGTGCCTTCTGGTTGATATCCGCTTTATGGCGACATCGTGGATTCATTCTATCGATATTACTCTCTCTGATTTTTGGTTTTCCGGATGTAATACTCGAGTGTTCCCACCATGGCGTAACCCATGGTTTTTTTTCTCTCGCGACTGCATAGCGCAATTGCCTGGCTGAGTCTGCCTAGGGGTACGGATTGTTTCCTGGGGGATCCAGGCGTAACCATTGTGTATCCTGCAATCTGTGTAGGTCGCGAATAGTAGAGAAACTGCCAGGCTGAGACAGCCTAGGGGTACGGATTGTTTCCTGGGGGACCGAGGCGTAACCATTGTGTATCCTGCACTCTACTAGTCATCATGGCGTAACTTGCAGGGCAGAGAAAGCTTACGGATACGGATTGTTTCCTGGGGGATCCAGGCGTAACCATTGTGTATCTGCGAACCATGGTCGGACAAAGGTTTTGGTTTGGTTGTTTTGTTTGGATTGTAATTCCATATCTGTTTTAACGGTTTTTCAAGTATTTTCACTGGATGTTGAAACAAGTCTACTAAGTACTTGAAGAATTCTAGCTTTTCGCCTGATCAACGCATGACCAGAGTCTGCAAGAACAAGGATAAACTTGTTGAAACATCGAGTTATAAAAGTATTTTCGAAAGGAAAATCTATTTCGATATAATAGTATTTTACTATAAAAGTATTATTATAAAGGTATTTATTATAAAAGTATTTTTCCCAACAAAGAAATTTTGAATTAATATTTGAAATTTAAATTCTTATGGTTCTAGATTAATTATTCGTGCCCAATACTATTCCTTGCATCTACCTTATCTGCTCAGTTTAGTTATTCACCTTGATACTGTTTTCCAAATCTACCTTCCTTCCTTGTTGGATATATCCTTTTTAAATATTGCTTATTTGTATACTACACTTTTTAATAGAAAATTTTAGTGTTATAAATATTTTGAAGTTATTAATTTAATAAAACATGTTTAAATAAAATGATTATTGATGTATCTATATTGTTGAAAGTATCTTAAGATTTCCAAGTGAAGTTTTCAAATGAATATTTCGAGTAAAATTTATATAATTTTAAAATTTATTGTTTATCTTGTCTTTCAATCTATTTTCTTTCTAGTTGTTTTAATTCTCCTACCTCCTTCCTTTTCGGGGACGAAAAGTATTGAGTGGGGGAGAGTGTAACAGCCTAAATTTTAGCAATATTATATTCTTTATTTATAACTCTGGAGTTTTATTTTTCGAAAATTTGATTGTCTAAATTTAATTATAAATAATCACCCAAGATTTTTATTAGTGTGAAAATTCTAAAATTATTATTTTGGTTAAAACTTAACATTTTTTTTGAAGTTATAAATCTTCAAATTTTTTATTTTTAATCTTTTGGTTTAATTTAATATATTCGTAACAACGTTTATTTCACCTTTTGTTCTTTAAAAAAAATTGATTTTATACTTTTAAATATTTAACATTTAATATTTTACTTATATACATTTTTGAATATAAATTTCTTAGTAAATGTGTAAACAAATCATATTTTTATAGAAGTAATAAAATTTCCAAAACTTTGTGTATAAATAAACTGTTTAGTTTCGCGTTTAAAAGGCGCGTTATTTGATGGAATAAATAATGTATATATACATACAAGAAAACGTATAAAATTTAAATCCATTATTTTCATTTTTTTGGATAAAAATCACTGCGTCCGTTGTACGCATTCTACATTTTCTTTTATACGTATATACAACAGTTTATTTCTTAAATGTTAAGTAAATCAAAAAGATATAAACAAATCATATTTTAATTAAGTAATAAATTTTAAGTTAATAGTGTAAATAAGCTATTTAAGATACACGTTTTAATTTGTACAATTTATTTGGCACACAAATGGTATGAATTTGATGTAATATTATAACCTATATTTACTACATAAGAAAAACGTACAAATTTAAAAGCATTTCTTTGTTATAAATTGGGCGTATATTTTTACGTCAGTTTTACGCATGTCTCATTTTCTTACCTTGGATAATAATTAAATTTATCTGTAGGCGTATTTTTTTTTTAAGTGGGAAAGAATTAAATTCCCTAACCATTCAATTAGTTTAAAATGTTTACCTTGGATTCATGCGGAAATTTTTCTACTCTTTCCAATTTCCTCTTGTTTAAAATTGGTATAAAATCTTTAAAATCCAATCCGGTTCAAAATCAACTTTCCTCCTGCCTTTTTCTTTCACCATTATCAACGCGTTTTTGGTTATAAAACACGATTCATTTCATACTTCTCTACCATTCCTAAAGCAATTTATTTCATACCGTTTCCTCCACTCAATCAACGCAAATTACTCCCTTTAAATATAAAATGTGCCTCCCCATTTACATGCAAATTATATTCACTTTCCTTTTGCCTTCTGATTTAATAGGAACGTGATCCATAAATTTCTAGCGGTTCCAAAATCTTTAAATTTCTTTCCATTTTTCCCTTGATGCACGCAAGCTTTTCTTTAAATGCTAAACACGTTTTCTTCCTTGCTTTAAAATTTGTATGCCTTGATTTTTGCTTTCCCACTTTAACAATTGTGTTGTCACAAATAAATACAAACCACGTATCAAACTTCATCTGCATCTCATTTTGGGTTCCTCTCCTTCTTCCTTGCGTGTGAGCAAAGCTTTAGGTAATGACCGAATTATTTTTCCTTCTTTTTTTTCTCTTTTCTGCGTTGTTATGTTCATATTTTTGTCTCTACTATTTCACTACATGACACCTACTCTCCTCCACAATCAAGAGCACCCTCCACAGTATAGACAGATTCTTGCTTATATCATATATAAACACGTTGGAAAAGGGTGTAGGTGGCATCGCTGTTTTACTTCAGGTTTTAAATCAGTAAAAATATTCTCCTCAGCTTTGTTCGTTCAAGGTCTTAACGTTAATAAGTATTTTGGTTTGAGAAAAAATGCATTTGGCTAAGGCCTTGAAAAAAATCATTTGCTCCACTTGTACTCTAAGATAGAGTAAATATGTTTGCACCACTTTTATAAAAATAGAAAATAAATGTTATCACATGTTAGACCATGCATGTTTTGTTAGCCACCTATGCTCTAGGAGAATGAGAAAATATTATTCAGGCACCACATTTCTTTTATATATAAAAAAAAGTAATAATAATAAGAATAAATAAATTAGATATATAAGGAAGCATATATTTTTTGTGTGGGTCAAAACATTCGTATGATGTTTATTTTAAAAGTTATTTTATAATGATAAAGTTTTTAAAAAAAGTTTTAAATTTTATTTTAACTGTTCAATGTATAAGATATATATATAATGATAAAGTTTTAAAAGTTATTTTATACTTGTTGTTTCATATAAAAATGCATGACCGCTTATATATATAACTCGTTGTTGAGTATATTAAGTGCATAAGAAAGTATAAAAAGGTATTATATATTCTCAACTACATATACGTTTGCAGTATAGTTATGTTATTTGCTTTTGAATATAAATATATAGCAAGAGTTTTTATATAACTGAATATTAATAAATATATAAGGTTGTTCTCTGTGTTTATATTAAAACTGAAATTTTACAGTCACATATTTTGTTGTAAGTGTATTGTTAAATATTATATTTATAGTCTTAACGTGTATTGTAACAAGTGTACTGTATACTATATTACATTACTATACATAGTATAATTAAAATATAGTCTAGATTAAATGTATAATGGATATATGTTGATTATACAGAGCATATGGTCAATAGTTGTTTCTAAACTATTTATAATTTTGGAAAACGTATGTATATAATTTTAATGAGTCTCAAAGTTAATATTAGTTAAGCAAATAATATTTTGGGATTTTATATATTTTGTTTCGGTCTACATCAAGCAGTTTCTAATCAGTTTTCATCGATCTCTATTTATCAGCTCTGTTCGTCCTATTCGTGCCAATCTTGTTCATTTTGGTAATTTGTTCTTGGATCCATAACCCATTCCAAATCTCTCTAGCCTCGAAAGGTGAGAAATCACTCACGATTAACATTTTTTTATTCATTAAATTTGATTTCAATTGAAACGACAATTGAAATATGCTTCTGTTGTTATTTAAATTTGTTATATATGTTATTATCTGTAACTGTTCACCTGCGGGATATGACACCACATCCTGTTGTTTATATTATATTGTTATGTATGATATATCCCTGTTATTTTATTGTATTTTCTGTTATCACTCTACAAGTTTCCTGTAGTTTAGAAATCACTATGGGTTGAAATGATACATACCCGAACAGACCTTAGAATAGGAGAAAATCGTTATGGGTTGAAATGATAAACCCAAGCGATTTTCATTTAGTTGAATTTGAGATTACGGGTTGAAATGATATCCACCCGTATATATTTAGTATACGGATTGAAATGATAAATATCCGTAGCACTTGATTATATGATAGGAAATATATATAGACACCGTTGGTCCATATAAATAATTTGAAAATAATTTCTATAATTTTGGAAAAAAATTTATGGTTTAATAAATTTGATTCTTAAGATATTATATAAATGAAAATTGTATATATAGATTTAGTAGTAATATTTGATTTAAATTAGATTGATTTAATACATATAATATGGTTAACTATTTATGTAAATCTATATTTCAAATAGATTCTCTTGTAGTAAATTGAATAATTAAGATTGGGAGATAAATTTGGGTTTATAAAAATGGTATTTAAATAAGGATTTATTTAATTAAATCGATTTGAAAATTTTGAATGGGAAATTTAAAGGGTATGATTTTATAACTGGATTTTTGATTTAAGTGATTTAATGAATATTTCACGTTTAAATAAATTAAAGAAAATATTGAGTAAAATCTAATTTAAGGTTACTTAAGTGATATTGAATCTAATAAGGGAGTATTTCAAGACTAAATAATAATGTGGTTAAATCGAAATCTAAACTGTTATATAGAACTTTTGAATATTAAAGCCTTGAACTATATTGGAATTTAAATGGTTTATGTTGAGATTCGGATCTGTATTTGAAATCGACGTAGTTGAATTTGTTATTTAGCAACTAAGTTGAATTAAAATGAAAATTTAGGTTGAACAAAATCTGAATTTATTATTTAGAAAACTAACTGAATGAAAATTTAGATGAAACATAGAATACTTAAAGTTTTGAAATATATGGAAATATAAAGGGGTATTTGTGATTATAAATCCGAATTTGAGATCGATAAAATTTAAGTGGTTATTTTAGAAATTGAGTTGAATTTAAATTGATAAATTGAGATTGAATTTAATTTGAATGGGAAGGTCGGGTTGATGTTGGAACGATTTGTTAAGTTGAGGAAATTGAAAATATTTACTGTATAAATTATTTAATATATATAAATACTATTTTAGGAAATATAGAGATATTTGAAGTGAAAATGAGATTTGGTTTTGAAGTATAAATTAAGCTAAAATGACCACGGTGTTACAGTGTATATTTCAACCTTGTAAAAAGTTCCATGGACCCTTAGAGGATGGTTATCCCAAACATCCTTTAAGATTATTTGTATTTCAGTTGATATTTCACTTGAGTTGGATTTATTGATATAAGAATGTTAATCCTGACTCGAGTGTTTTGTGTTTTGCTTTACGCTCGGGTCAGACTGAGTGATACAGCATTTGAGACTCACCTTTGGAGTTCGGAGCTTCATTTGGAAATCCAACTATCGGTTCAGATTCTAGCCTTTCCTGTTGATTGGTTCAGAGAAGTCATCTGTTGCACTGGAGACTTCACTGCATTTGAACTATTCGGTTGTATTTTTCTAACTCTGATGTATATAGTAGCTTCATGAACTACTATTCTTTCTCTATTCCACTGCATTATATTACTCTGCGATATGTGATTGATTTATTTACTGTATATTTTAAGTTTTTCCAAATTTAAATTAACAATTCGGTATTTTGAATTATTCAAGTCGGATATGTATAGTTTTATTGTCGATTTGAATGGTCCAAAATAGCGGGTTGTTGCAACAGCGCATCCCAGATCTCCTTTGCTAACTTGTCTAAGTTGTGATAATCGTAAAGGCCACCGCTCAAGCCATTAAGAACATAATTTTTGCAGAGGTAGTCATATTCAAACCGGTCCATCAAAAACCTTTTTTTGATCATTTGTTGCTTCTCCAGACAGCATTGGTTTTTCGGTCGTCAGCACATGCTCCACCTTTCGCATAGTCAGAAAAAATTCCATTTTTTGGCACCATCGTTTAAAGTGAAAGCTTTTGAATCTGAACGGGGTAGCAGATACAGTCGGAACCTCAAATATTGGCATCGGGGCATCTCAATTGTCAACGGTCGAAGTTATGATCATCTTAAAATTGTTGTACCTCGGTCTGAATCTCCGGCTTCATTTTTTTTGCCTGATTCGTGGAATTGGTTGCTCTCTTTAGGATAATTCATGGCTTAGCCTCAAGGTGCAAAGCTATTTATAGACCGCTCAGTCCTCAGGATACAAAAGCCTTTGAAACTTGATCGATTTGTTGTTTGCACTACAGCAAATTGTTCCGAATATAGAACTTTCTACTTTAGTTACTTCTAAATTTCTTAAAAAAAGAAAATTGCGAAGGACAATGAAGAAGAAAAAAAATTCTATAATTCACATTTTCTCTTCTGCCTATCTATCACTTAATATGCAGAAACTATACGCGTTACTGAAGTGAGAGAATGTTAATAGATTTGAATTTATTGTCACTTAAAACGGATTTTTAATATCTTTTACTTTTGCAATGGCTCAATAATAATGACTAATGAATATATATTACTGTAATACATTTGCAACGACCCAACTATAATAATGACTCACAAATATATAAGCATTATACATTTGCAACGGCTTAATTGTAATAATGGCTCATAAATATATATTACTGTTAGCCTATTTTTTTTATTTTTTAACCAATTCACTTAAATTTCCAATAACTAATTATGAAGAAAATTTTAATTTGTTTATATGGGTGCACTATGTAACATATTTATGAGTAGTTTTAACTTTGTGTTATTAATTGAGCAAGAGTAATGAAGGTTGGGATTTTACCCATGAGTATAAGCAGTTAGTCACTTAATGGATATGATTTTCCTCTTATTCAATTTGTATCGGTGAAATTTGAGGGAAAAAGCTATAGTTTGATATGCTTTAAACCTATTCTGACATGACATGAAGGGATTTTGGTAACACAATTTTGTATTTTTTTCTTTAAGTGGACTTAACATCGATGATAGTTGTTGGTGATATGTAGCTCTTAGGTTACCATGTTTTTCTTAATAAATCACTAGTGTGAACCCGTGCTTCGCATACGGGTCTTGCAAAAATATATTTGTTATAGTTAGAAAATTAAATTATTTTGATAGTTAATCATAACATACTATTTAGATGAAGGAATTAGAAATATTACTTCAATATCAAATATAAGTATTGAAATTAGTGAGGTATCCTTATTGAGTCCACGTAATAATAGGACTGAATGCTTACAAACATATATGTAGGCAAAAAAGTTAAAAGGGAAAAGTAGACTTGTCATTAATAAAAAAACATCAAATGTGCTATAGTGAATAAATAAAGCAATAAAAAGCATGGTGAAATAAGTAAATGGTTTGCACACGGTAAATGGATATCCTTTGGAGCTATATGCTTGGTTTCATTTGGAAGTTTTTTTGGTGAGCTTAACAAAATGTTACTTTGAATGCTTGATTCTTTCGAAGGATTTTTTCAACTCTGAAAGTTACAGTCAAGATATTTGTTGAAAAATTTAGCAAGTTTTCTATGAATGGCTGTTCAAAATTATCATATTTTGCAATCTGCACCTCCTTTGGTGCCATCTATTGTAAATTAATTTCCATTGTAAATATAAAATTGACAACATTTGATGGCTCAGAAGCTTTTCATGTGCAAAATGTGTTAATGTAAGGTTTAACAAAAGAAAATACTGTAATGAAGTTTTTTGTTAACCTCTTTTTAATATAAATATGTTCGCCCAATGGTTTTAATATGTATGTAATGCCAATTTTGATTTCATATTAAAAAACTGCCAATATTGCATTTTTACTCGGTGTAGTACACATTGCCGAAGCAGAGCTACCAGTTAATATAAAGGAACGTGTTCTTATTTCATAGCATCAGGTACTTACTGGAGAGGAGAAGAAAACTCTCCAGATTCAGGTGACATGGTAGAACAATGCAAGTCATATGGACCCTAGGCAGTGATTGATGTGTAAAAAGTACTCCATATTACTTTTTGAATAATCAGGACTTTGATGACATGCTATAAATTTTAACTAATTAATGTTTAAAAACAACCATAGTATTAAATAACATCAACTTTAACACCATGGTTAATAAGCACTGGAGAACCCCGAGCTATAAATGTTACAGATACCTAGCTATTCAAAATCTATTCATATAGATACTGTTCAATGTCTAAAATAAACCAATTGGTTAGTTGGGAACAATATATGTGGCCTATAATACACCAAATACTAAACTACGATTGAAACTAATAAAAGATTTGTAATATTTAATGCACATGACATTATGTTATTAAAATATTATTGAGAGTCTGAAACTTTGAAATATTTTATTTGTATCATTCAGTTGTTATATGAGCATATTTATATCACTACACCTAACGAAATTAGAGAATATAGTGATAAAATACAATCGCAGTACCACACAGAAGTTATAAAATAAATCTTAGTAATAAACAGTCAATGTAATAAAATGACAACATAATGTCTGTAGTACTGACAGTTTACCTATAAAAAATAGGTGTATAACCATAAGGAATGATTAATAATAATTAAACCATGAATGAAACAAAATTAATCAAAGACAATTCGAGTTCAACAATAAAAATTCTTAAGTTGAATATCACCATGAAAACTACACATAATATCTACGTATGCAAAAGGCAACTGTGATGGAAGACCTTCATATCACATAGCAGATACGTGATTGGGAAGAAAAAGATGAATAATATAAGCTAAAAGACTAAGCTACACTTAAATTTACTATTACTTTTTTAATCATGTATAAAAGGAAAGAGCCCATATATGGGGAATATATATTTTCGAAAGTAAATTGAAATGAACATGAATGTCACACTTTTTTTTTTGAACTGGTACTTTATATACAACAAATCATGGGACAACATATCCCATGTCAACTAAATGTTCGAAAGCAAGTTTCGAACTTGTGACATCCTGCACCAAAGCCGATTCAATTAACCACTTGGACAAAGGTGCTTGTCATGAATGTCACACTTATGAATTAAGAAGTGAATTTTACTCTATAGTAGCATTATTGTTTCGAATATAGATTAAATCGATCGTGCTCTCAATGTGTGTTACTGAAAACCTTGCCAAGATGAGAAAAACACGATATTACAATATGTTTGGTGGAAAACATTTTAAAAAAGTAACCTACATCATTTGAAGCGGTTCAAAAAATTGTTTTCATGGTAGAATTTTGTTGCTTGATAGCCAATTTATGTTGTAAACCATTGAAAAACACTATTTCATATAAGGTTGATAATTGGTAATTAATATCAGATAACAATCAGTTTCCAAATTTTGACTAGTTCTTGAAAATTCATATTTGTACTTACAATACCTGTATAAAGGACAAGGAGTATCCAAAGCTAGCAACTCTTATTAATACAAATATATTTTTTAACCTAACATCAACTTAAGGTTAGGAAAAATTTGAAACTTTAGTAAGTTCAAAATTTGGTCCAAGAAATTAAATGATTTGGCTAATAATATAAAAATAAATTGTTTGTACCAACTTAAGAAAATAAAGAGTCTATGTAACTAATCTATTTATAAAATGCTTAAGATAGTTAATTTTTCGATATGAGATCATAATAAACAATACTAAATGTAAAATTGTTCATGAGATGGTTGGTATATGTTTTTGAGACTGAATAAACGAGGAAACATATAATAACAATGAATTATAACACATAGTTCATCGAGATTTGACATGAACCATATTGCTTAACCTCATGCTAATTTATTAGGAAAAAGAATCAAATTCATCAGCTAACATAAAATATCATAGTTGGAAAAGATAAAACTGTTGTAACATTGCTAAAATACGGGAAAACAAATTTCGAAGGAATGATGTATAAATCAAATTGAATGTGATATGCATATCGTTTTATTTTTTAACATCTCACCATTATCTTAAACTGAAGACCTAGTGAATATTATTTTTCAAATTGAAACTAATATCCGTGATGTTGTATAGAGAAACTAAGACTACTTTTTATCCAATTATGTCTAAAGGAATAACATGGAAAACAAAACATTGGATTTAAAAACTGTTAACCATCATTTAGATATTTGTGAAAGAGTTAAAGATAATGATCTATATATGGTATATACTTAATAATAAGATAAACTAAGTCCATACATAGAACCTAGCATCACATTCTAAGGCCCATGTATAAAATTTTAGAAATACGCTATTGCGCTGAAATTATTTTCCACCCTCACATTGCATAGTTATATATACAAAAAGTCTAGTATGCAATTAATTTACATCGTATGGTGATATATCTTTCATATACATCCAAATGACTCGCTTGAATTATGTTTTTAATAACTTTTAGTACATTACATTCTTGTATATTTATTGGTGTATCATATTATTATTGTTTTTTACTAAATGAAAAGTATACATAGAAAGCTCTCAAGTTAAACAAATGGACTTAGTCTTTTCTTCTTTTAACAAAATCAAATCTATTGCTTTAAGAATGAATTCCATATAGATAAAAAAAATTCAATGGTAAATCATAAATAGTATAGATAATTTGTTTACCATTATTAGTAATTGAAGTAATTTAATATCACGTTCATTATTTGAACTATGCCATGTTAAAAATGTGCAAGGCTCTTAATTAAGTTGCCTATGAAGTTTAATAATAAAAAAATCCAAAATAAAAATTTAACAATGAGAAATTTAACAGTGTAAGAAATTGGCTAGGAGAGTGAAATATATAACGGCCCATGTATACAATTTCATAAATACGCTATTGCGTTGCAAATTGTTTTCCACCCTCACATTGCACGGTTATATGTACAGAATGTCTAGTATTCAGTAATTTTCATTGCATGGTGATATTTTTTTAATTACATAGACATATAAATGACTCCCTTGAATTATGTTTCTAATAACTTTTAGTACATTACATTCTTGTATAGTTATTAGTGTATCGTGTTATTATTGTTCAGCGAGATTTGACATGAACCATATTGCTCAACCTCATGCTGATTTGTTGGAAACAAGAATCAAATTCATCAGCCATCAAACATAAAATATCATAGCTGAAGGAGATAAAATTGTTGTAACATTGCTAAACTAAGGGAAAACAAATTTCCAAAGAATGATGTATAAACCACAATGAATTTGATGTACAAATCATTTTATTTTTTAACATCTTACCATGATCTTAAATGGAAGACCCACTAATTATTATTTTTCAAATTGAAACTAACATCCATTTTATTGTGTAGAGAATCTAAGACAACTTTTCTCCCAAATACGTCTTAAGGAATTTAGGTTTAAAAATTATTAATCATCATTTAGATATTGGTGAAAGAGTTAAGGACATTGAACCATTAATGGTATATGCCTAATAATAAGATAAACTAAGTCCTTACACATAACTGGCATAGCATTCTAAAGACCCATGTATACAATTTCAGAAATATGGTACCGCGTTGCAAATTGTTTTCCAACATACGGTTATATACACAGAAAGTACGGTATTTAATTAATTTTTGGATGGTGATATTTCTTTAATTACATAGACATTTAAATGACTCACTTGAATTATGTTTCTAATAAGTTTTAGTACACTACATTCTTGTATAGTTATTGGTGTATCGTATTATTATTGTTCTTAAATGAAAAATTTACATAGAAAGCACTCAAGTTGAATAAATGGACTTGCACTTTTCTTCTTTTAACAAAATCAAATTTATTGCTTTAAGAATGAATTCCATATATATAATCAAATAAATTCAATGATAAATCATATATAGTATAGATAATTTGTTTACCATTAGTAGTAATTGAAGTAACTTAACATTATGTGCATTATTTGAGCTGTTCCGTGTTAAAAATTATGCAGGGCTCTTAAGTTAAATGTGAAGTTTAATAATAACATCTAAAATAAAAATATAAGGATGAGAAACTTAACAATAGAAGAAGATTGGTTAGAAAAGTTAAATATATAAAGAATGATAAACAATAACCATGTAAAGGGAAAAAAAATAAGTTTACATGAAGTAACAAATATATGAAAAGAGAAAAAACTAAAATTCATGTATGTACAGTATACCATAGTGTCATAATACAGTTTCTAAAGAACAAAATTGTAAATTGAAGTCGGTGCTGGATAATTAGAAAAATACAGACCTGCACTTCCAATAACTCAAGCCCAAATATTTATATACTTAAGCAATACCATGCCCTATTAGGAAATCTCTACATCAAATTAAGGCTCTACAGAAACATCAAAGCATCATGTTGCTTCATGTTACATATAGCTGAAGTAGGAGCAAAAAATTGGTTATAGAGTCTGTAAAAATATTATTATTGAATCTTGTTGGGTATTGTCTTTCAATACTAATCCATTGCAATTATCGAGTCGGTATAAACCTATATAAAATAATAATAGCTTAACCATAATGTTTTAGAAGTGTTGGAAGTAGGATGTTCAAACAATGAAGAGTTGAAATTTGAATTTCCAAAAAGAAAGAAATGAAAGAAAAAAAACAGTGGGAAAACATAACAAAAAGAAGATAATCGGTGACAAAGATCTGAAGTCAATGCTCCAAACATAAGAAAGTTTAGCACCTGAGCGGAAACGATTCTTTGAATTTGGCAAGCCAATTTTTCCTTAGAAATCTATAGAAGAAAACAATCATGAGGGTTACAAAAAGCAAAACAAACCGACAAATGATTTATACTAATCCATCAATGGATTAAGTGATTTACTTTATAATCAATGGTAACAAACCAAGATAAAAATTCAGGAAAATTTCCATATTAAACATTGAGATGCAAGGCGTGAAGAAGAGATAAATCAGGTGAACTTAATAACTTGAAGCTCGATTTAGAAGAATCAAGATTTTTAAACTTTAGGCATTCACTTTTTTTGTTTTAAAAAAATTAGGGAAGATGGTTTATTACAGAAAGTAGAAGAATTGAAAGAACATCGGAAGAGAAGTTAGAAAGAAAAAAGAAGGCAGTGCGACTGTTCATTTCACGAAATTCTCAAAGTGTTGTACTCTCTTGAAATTCAACTCGATAATAATATATAGTTAGATTTGTATTTTCTTTAACTCAAATGACAATTGTACATATTAATATCTCCCTAAACGAATTACAGACAAATTCACTTGCTCAACCAATAGTTTCTTAAGTCAATTTCAAAGTTGACATTCTGAGAACCTATCATTTTGAATTATTTTGTGGCTATATTAATTCATATCTTATTGTGTTTCTTGTAAGGGTATAATGTCCGTTCAGTGCAAGCAAAGATAAGTCATGCTTTATTGGTAGATTTGTCTCTAGGGATTATCACCTTTCTCAAAAGAAAAAAAAACACAGATTATAACTGGACACTTAAAAAGGATGGTGTGCAAGGAAGACAGATAACAAGTGGTCGCTTCACATGGATGGTCTACCAGGAAAGCAACTTACCTTCTCAGTAATCGTACTAATCTGCATCTCATGTAATTAATATGTTGTATGTTAGATATTTAAATGAAGATATTTATATGAATATGTCTGTATTAACGTTCTTGTTTACATAGTTAGACATGTTTATATTTATTGGTTTTGTTAACTATTTGATGGTCTATAGTTTGAGTAATCATACGTATTTGAATTTGTAAAATTTTACTGTTGTAATAATGGTATTGACTCATTGAGAATACAACATCATGTTATAATCGAAATGTCCAGGCAACTCCTTTAAAAAAGTTGCAGTCCATTTTTGCAATATCTAAAAAATGTTGTAGAATATATTCTGCACGCTTAAAATATTTGTAAAACATATTCTCCAATATTTAAAAAGCAGTAAATTTATTTATTAATGTCTATTTACAACATGCCGATCTTATTATAATTTGGTCTAAAACGACTTTTGCAAAAACGTTGTAAATCATATATTACAATGTTTTTTACACGTTGTAAAAGATATTTTTTGTGTAATGTGATGATAGTAGCAATAATCCTTGGTCGAACAAAGATGGCGTATCTGCACGAAGAACAACACGTCAAAATAATGAAAATAATAGTTTATCAAATAATGATTAGGTAATGCTAGTGGGTATTGGTTCTAGTGGTAAAATGTGAATTACAGCTTTGGTGATTCTCAAAGACCTACCTAAAATATATTCTAGTAGACATGCATATGACTATAATGGACGAAAGGAAAGAAATTTAAACGTTTAACATGGGGATCAACGTAATTATGATGGCATCCATACTTCTTGTAATGTTCCTGGCTATAGGTATCATATGTCCGACTATACTGAAGGATATATTATGAAGGTAAATCAACCATGTACTACTGAAATGTCAAGTAGCCTTGATGAACCTTCATCATTTAATAATATGATGACGACAGTTTTAAATTCAAATCAGATAGAGCAATCACTACAACAAAATCAAGTATTGACAGCATTCAACGTCAGCGTTAAACTATTGAATGCTGTAAATGATATTTTGGAGGGTATTATTTTTAGCGGCGAACGCTGACAAAAGCATTATTTTCCCTCTTCGTCAATTTGGTTTGCCGCCTCCTTGAAAAAAGTCCATTTTCCCCCGTCTCTCAATACAACATTCATTTCCCTCTCTCCCAATTCTCATTTCCCTTGCTATCGATTTTGATTTCAATTTGCATGACACTTGAAATCTCAGCTTCCTTCATTCTCTAAGTCGATTTCGATTCTCTATCGCCGGCGAACAGTACCTAGTGGTTGCCAATTACCAATCAAAGAAACCGAACTACAACAATTCTGAGAATGCTAAATCAAGTTGAAATTCACAAATCAAAATCTTTCCCCCTTCTTTTTTTATTGGAATCGGTTCGATCTTTGGGTGTTGCTGGTTGCGGTGAGGTGTTCGAATGGGTTGGAATTTCGGTCGAATACTGCAGGTAGTTATTCTAGTGGTTGCGAAGTCATGGTGACGTGGAGCGTGTTTCGACTTCGGGTAGAGCTTGAGGTTGCAGCGAACTAAGTTGAAGCAGTGCAGTTTGGGTTGTAGTGTGGTCGGGGATGCAAGTTTGTGGTTGCTTGTGGAAGTTCTTGGCAAGTATGGAGTGAGATGCTGCTGTATCACTGTGAATGGTGGTGGCAGAACTGGTGGAGCAGTGATGTTCTTTGGAGGTAGAAATGAGGGGATGCAGAGGATGTTTGAGGCAGAGATGAAACTCTCATGAAGTTGATGGTAAGGTGGAATGTGTTTAAGCAGCAACAATGTGTATCAGGCAATGGGTATGTGGAGTTGTCGTAGTGTGATGAGATGGTGGCTTGGACGTGCAATGGGATGAAGTGGCTGTGAGTTGTTCACTGAGATGTAAGACATAATTAACTTCGATCTAAGACATAATTCAATTGTTTTACTTAGGTTATTTTTACTTCAGGTGAGTTGCCAATTCATAGTGAGGAATTTATTCTGCCAACACCTTCATCATTGCTGTAAAACCACCAATAACACAGGTGGATTCTCCAGTGATTGAACATATTGTTTCTGGAAACGAGAAGTGCAGGTCTGATAGATCAAATGCCTCTCCCAATGCCAATGTGCAGACAATATCCAATTATTAAATCATGTCAACCCTTTCTCTGAAACTACATGACAAGATCATTAGCACAATATGTCTGCTTCATGCTATTTATCATTACATTTTTAAATAAGCCCTAATCTAAGTTAGCTACAACCATCTAAGCATTTATTTTTTCAATTTAATAAACAATATACCTCGTAGAATGAATTGCTTCTGTGTGTGTGTCTTTTACTTTTGACGGCATTCATGACTTGAAACCTTATTGCTTCTTCTTAGATTTAAATTGGTATGGCCTTTTATGATTGATTTATGCATTAAAGACAGAAATAATGAGTTAATATAAGAAGAAGAGGCTATTGTTTTATAAACCTAGGCAAACAATTCTTTATTCCACTCAAGTGGTTATAATTTTAAAAATTGACTCAGCATGTTTTTTCTTTGTTCTAATATTCATGATCTGTTAAGTTCACATCACAAGAATGATGTATAAGACATGCTCAACTTTTTTTCTTCCATAGAATATCAATAACCATAGGTTAATTGCATTCATCATCATATATTGCCTTGTTCACTGGCTGCTTAATTATCATTTTTTTATCTGGTTAATTCACATGCTTTTTCCAATGCGCTTAATTAAATGAAGAGAAAATGTACACTGGCTACTTTTTTGTTCCACCTTTTTTGAATTATAGTTTATTTTGTATCCCTTCGTTCTTATGATATTCAACTTAATATTAAGTTTAGTGTTTGCCTAACAATCATTGATATTCAAGCTTCTTGGAATTAAGTTGGAATAAGTTTGCAGAGTTGGTTTGCACTATGACTTTAAGCACTCTCTGTTCAATGCTAAAATTTATAACTTTATGCGTAGTTCAATATTTCTTTTGCTTTGTTTTTGTGGCAATACTTTGATATATTTCCACTTTTAGCATTCATTTAGCATTCAAAGCTTATGTTTTTTTGGGGTATTTGTGTTTTGTCTACATGCATAGTTTATCACATTATACACAAAATTCGAGTATCAACGGCACTGATATTTCCTTGAATATAGTTAAGACATATTGACATATGCTAGCTTTCTATTTTGCTCTAGGAGGTTGAATGCAATGTTAATTTTATAAACTGGAAAATGCGTACGATTCACCCCTTCAACATAGCAGTACACTTAGGGCATTGTTTTCCAAGTTTAAACTGAAGCCTTTGGTACCTCTTCATGTGGAGACAAGGCCACCAGTACATAATTCAATTATTGAATCATAATTCAGTGGTAAATTATTGTTTTACCGAAGAATATTATTTTGGGTAATTTATTTGCTTATTTTCTTGGTTGTAATTTTAATTTTCAAATACCTGTATAGCATTGAGGTGTTGATAGATGTAGCATAGGTGGAAATGAATGGTTATAATGAATATGCAAATATACATCATGAATTTTTTTGTCTATGCAAATATTTGAACTAATTGGTACATTAAATGTGTTTACGGGTTCATTAGCATATGTAAATGCACGTATAAACAATACACTAATGACAACAAATGCTAACACAACTCCTTCTGTATGAGTTTGTTCATGCGAACTCAACTTCTCCTCATTAATGCACAAACACAAATAGAGCACAACTAGTCATTTCAAATTGTTGAGGTCATTAAAAGATAAAGAGAAAATTCTATGAACATTAAGACTTGATAGCAAACTATTTCGAAAAAGATCTGTTTATTTGATTAATCGGATAAAGAGTAGAAAATTTATTCTTGCACTTATACTTTTTTTTGGGTTCCTTTTTGGTAGTAATAATGAACGGGAGAAGTAAACGTTTATTTATGGTTAAATTGCTTGAAGGTTCATAGTTTCAAGTTTTGCAACCACCCATGACTAAGAAAATAGTGGCTTTGAGGCGGTTGTAGCAGCAACTGGATGGCAATATGTCTACTATTGAAGATGTGGCAATCTGTTTTAGTTCATTTCTAAATCTTGGTCATTATGGTCATCTTGAAAATTCTTTTCAGTTTAATGAGCGTGACATTTATACATGTGTAATTTATACAGTTTGGGTTCAGCCAGAGCAGTCAACAGGATGATATAGATGTTGTCACTATCGTATAAGGTCTAAATGATATTGATGAGGCATAGTTGAATAGCATAAAAATTGGGAAGATTCCTAAATTTTATGCTATTTAGCTCTTGCCTTATCAATATCATAGATAATCTGAAGATTCTAGACTTTGGTTAAGCTCCTTTACTGGGCTGGATGTGTTGCTTCACCCTACGTGTGGGACTCCGGTTCGTGCTGTGATGGCACAAAGGTAACCTAAATTCTCATCACGCAAAGGTAACTAATAATATTATTTAGTTACTTTCAGCAAGTAATTTCCTTTATGTTATATACCTGATTATTTCTGAAGCATACTGTTCCTAATCCAATGGTGAGATCATTTGGTTAACAGTGAATGGATATTGCTGAACTTTGCATGTCTTAAAAGCCAAGTTAGCGTTTCTCAACTTATAGTTCGAATGAGCTGCAAGTAAACTCCTACACTTTGAGAATCTGAACATCAGTAGGGGGATTATCACAAACATTCAAACATCAGGACCTGACTGCCTTTTAAGCTTTTAAAGAAGTATTTCTCTATTGTTCTTCTAAGAGAACTTAAACTTATAATACATATCTATTTCGCCATTTAAGGGACATTTAAAACATGAATGACGAGGTTTCATCAAAGGGTCTGATGGTAGAGGAGCAAGGCCCACAGTTGAAGCAGATATAATACGCACCGACACCAGAAAGATTGTAGCTAGCATACTCGAAGATTGGGATGACATTTCTTTAAGTAATGACACACAAAAACTTTGAATCCATAAGAAATTTGAAGCTACCACAAGATGAGAATGGGCTTTAGCATATGCATTCTCCCAGCAGGTAATAACATATAATTTTTTGGTGAATTTTTATTAAAGGACAAATTTTAAGAATAATCCATGAAGTTGTCTTTGTGGATTTTGTTTTTGTCCTCGGAGCTTGTGAATGTTGGAGAAAGGTGTGCTTGCGTATTGTGATAGCCGCGGTGTTAGAGCTATATATGAAGTAGATGGAGGAGATGGCCTAGCTGCATCTGAGCCTCTAATAGTAATTGTAAGCTCTGTTTCATCAACATAAACTATGTGGATCATGTGGGATTAAATACTTATAAACAATACTATTCTTCTTTTATTATATCACTAGGAATAAATTATTGAATCTTCTTGTATTTCTACTTATTGTTATTTTTTTTGTACTGAAAATATATTTTGGTTGGGGTTGTATGTAAATACACATCAGCGGCTAGGAATGACTTATAAATGATGTTGATGTTGAATTAGTGAATTAGCCTGTACATGTTGTATAAATTGAAATTTCGATTTGTCTTATATAAATTATTCATATGCCATGTTTATTTTCTGACAATTGATGTAGGAGTCAAAGTTTATTGCATTTCTATAATGCTTATTTTGCTTCTTCAAGGCAATTTCTCTTGTTTTGGGAAATCGTCATCAACCAGTGAAGTTTTCCATTTTTAGCTCTTAAATCTTTACGATATTTCAAGATTTCAGGTCTGTTTTCTATTTTTTATCATGTCTACATGAGAGTAACTATATTCTCTTTGTTATAGCTTTTTAAATATTTGGCCAGATTTTTTTCTTTTAGAGTTTGAGCTTTACTTTTTGAGTAATATGGTCTGCTTCTACTTATTTTATTTTGGAACAAGATTATAATTTTTAAGTTTCTCATTGTTTTCATCGGTGATTATTTTTCTTGTGGCTAATAAAGAAAATATTATTTCATTGCATGAAAAAAGTTATGTATAATTAGATGTGAGAGACAAGCATCAATACCCAACTTACATTGGTGATTACCAAGGTACTAGAAAATATAATTTCAAATGAGTTCACAGATGCAAAAGTTGTAAATAGTTGATATAAACCTGTAATTCCCTCAATCTTACGTAAAAAAGTGTGCACTAATAGATTTATAATGTGCAATTGAAAATCCTTGGTTTTATACTCCTGTAGTTAGGATGTCGGGTAGGATCAATGTTACTGAGATTTAGTTTTAACGCCCAATCTATAGTAGCTCCGCAAATCCATCACGATGCTTTTTTCACTAAGCTACATCTACATTATCTTTGTTACAGCAGGTTCGTGCTTCAAGCTGCAACAACTTCATTGTCTAAGCAGTGGTTGGTCTATGTTTAAGCTACATCTGGTTCATACTCCAAGCTGTAGCAGCTTTACGCGCTGTTGCTGCTTGAGATATATTAGTTCTATATGCTGCTACTTCTGTTTAAACTGTATAGGTATGCACACTACTACTCAAGCTGCAACAGCTCTACACTCCACTTAGTTTACAATTGTTAATTATCCAAAGCCAAATAGGTCGCTATATTTCCTTGTTGTAATATTTTCCCTTTTTTCAGCGTAATATCGACGAGGCTAGTTCATTGGTTATATTTTCTTGACATCATGTTGTTTCTACAAATATTAATGCAAGTATATAGTTAACCTTAATGTTTGTGTTCAAGAGAATAGTATTGTATAGTTGTTTCATATGAGATGCTTAGCCTATTATGTCAGTATTATACTTAAAATTAAAAACTATTTGTTAAACTGTATGGTTATTGCCTCAAGAACATCAGATAGTAAATATGTGGCTTAATAATCAAGCTCTCTTTATTGGATTGTCATCTTAAGATGTATCCTTACCCATGGCTTCATTTTTAATGATGCCAGGAACGAAGAGTTCGATTGTGTAGGTGTGTTCGCTGTGAGGAGAAATATTCGGCCAAATGGATTGCAGTTGCCATAGTTCTCCAATGCGCCTTCTAGCCTATGATATCAAAGGCAAGTTTCTTTTTCTTGGTTTTATTTTTATTTTCAAACAAGTAAGAAGAAGTTGAAGTGTAGGCTTATGGATGTGTTAGCTCTATACATATGCACATGCCGAGGTATCATAAGAACAATAGTACCAGGCTTCTCGGAGTCGTTCCAGTCATCCCAGCAACAATCAGAACTAGAGTAAGAGGAGCAAAAAAGGGGAGATTCACACCACCAAGTTCATCTCATAGAAGAAGGTGATGTGATTTCATTCTCAATTGGAATTACATATTGGTGCCAAAATGATGGGGATTCTAAGCTTGTTACCATTCAAATTATGGACACTGGAATATTGATATCCAACTTGATCACCAACATAGGTGGTACTTGTCTTTCATTGGACTTATGCTACTATCAGTGTGGGAGTTGGACAGATGTATACTTGGATACTTTGCATTTCATTGGGCATATGCTATCAAATGGTTCTTTGGATTTTGAATGCAAACGATGGCAGACCAAGGAGAAAATTCAAGTATACGGTGATGCAAGCTACAAGGTAAGCATTAGATTTTTAATGTCCTTCAAATATCACATCTGTTTTGTACATAGTTGAACAATCGTATATTTATTTTCATGTCTAAGTGGATCTACACTATAATTCATGATTGCATAACTACATATTCATGTACTTTTTTTTATTATTATTTTATTAGTATTGTTTCAAATTCATCTGTGTTATCAGATTATTACCCTTGATTGTTTTATTACTGATCGTGCAACCATCCCTTTATTGTTTAATTCACTGTACAGTTTGCGTAAACGAAGAGTACCCGATTGCTTATGAAATTGAGAAAATATAATATTAGGTATAAGTTAACTATAAATAATAACAATATAATTAACTTACAAAGTTTTATAAATAACGATGACGATGAATTAACAAAGTTTATAAAAATTAACAAAGTTTATAATAATTATTATTATTAAGTTAACCGAGTTTTAATAATAATAATAATAATAATAAATTAACTGACCGTTCACCACAATTCAACAACCACCCATCATTGCTTGCCAATGCAATTCATATAATCCTCACATGGACACACTAATCACTTCCATAACCACATCCTACCCACAAACCTTTCACGTTACATAACCACTACTGTCTGCCACTACTGTGCAGTTATCACCATACAAATAACTTCATAATACATAAAGTCTTAAACTTCATAATACATAAACTTCATAAGGACTATTTTATCTTAAACTTCATAATATATCCTCGTTTACAATATGGTTTACAAAAGGTCTTAGAAAGGAAACCTCTATAATCTTTGGCATTTTATTATATTACTTAATTTACTTATGAATAAGATAGAATAAAAAGATGATATATGACTATTTTTATAAATATATATTTGGTCATAGTAAAAATATTGATTCTCTTGACTTACTAATACTACTGTGCAACAATTTGATTATTTGGCATTGTTAGTGCTAATCTCATCTGTTTTATTACTATTACTTGCTTCTACTTGTCCAAAGAAAGGGTTAACAAAATTATTATTTTTTTATCAAACACTATATAATACATACATACAACTGATTAGTGATTGCTTTGAAGAATGTAATATACAAGGTATTAACTATTATGGGTATAAATCTATCTTAGTTGCTAAATGTCTCTGGGAATATCATGAAATCTTTAACGACACGTTGTGAAAACAAAAATGAATCATTCATTTTCACTGATAATAGTGTATATCTTTATGAAGTGTATATAGAGAAAGAACGATATAATTGATTAGCAATGTACAGACATGTTGAGTTTCAAACATAGTACAGACATAGTACACCTTATTTACAGTTTAGTAGCTTCTTGGCAGAAACTTAAGCTAGATAGCTAGCTTGTTTTGCTTGATGAAGTTCAGCAGTAGTATACATCAAATGCTGAAAAGGTAAACAGATAAAATTATTAATCGACTAATTATTTTTTAGCTAGCACATAATGTCTTCTTATCCTGTTAATTAATTTAGGTAGTACATTATAGTTATGGTTTTCATTGAGAGCATTCCTTTACCTTAACCTATCAGGAGACGGTGAATGGATACGATTCAGAGAAACGTTAAGTAATTCACTGGGACTTTTTTTTGAGTTAATAGATCCAATGTAATATAGTTATATAACCACTCAAATTGCTTTGCAGTGTAGAAGATTTTACATAGACTTCCAGCATTGGCGAATTCATGAGGCATCTTCAGCTTCTCCATGCTTTTCATGGTCAACTCAGTCATGGTATTTATTGACATGCTTATTTAAGGTAAGTTAAGTCACACCTGTATCCTCTTTTTCCTTCTTTCATTTTGAAATGCCTGTACACCATGCTATAACACTTGTATGGGTTTCTGGGTTGTATTGTTTCTGCTTTTGCATGATAGTTGCTATTTCAATTGTTGCTGTAAAATAACAGATACTAGTAAATATTAATAGATGCAAGTGAACATTAATAGAATTGATGTTGTTTCAGAGGCTCTGTAATTGGTTTTGGCAGCCTATAGAGCAAATGTAATTTGCTCTGTAACAAATTTATTTTGATAACTCCGAAGTATATCATGTCGTGTTTATTCTTGAATGTAAAAACAATAGAATCATGTTGTTTATTTTGATAACTCCGAAGTTAGATAGCATCATGTTTTCTTGCTTTAGATGGATTATGTGATATGGATTGGGGACAATGCATAGTATATATTTATAAATAGTTACGTCCAAGAATTTTATATGAAGTGTTAGTGTGGAGTGTTTGATTATGCTGTATGAACAGATGTACATGTACACCTTGCATTGTTATTGAGACCTTCTCTGTTAGTATCAAATAATATACAGATGAAATCTCTTATTAGATTTGGTTAAGTAATTAATTTTTGGCAAGTTAGTCTGTTGTTTTTAGAAGATTTAGTTAAATACACTACAGTTGTAGCTAGAAAGAAATTCGATTTATGGAATTGCAAGCATGATTACTTTATATGCATTGGACGATGATTCTAGTCATGTTTCATGCAACCTTTATCATTTTACTTACATCTGATATCAGGTATATAGTATAGTTTAATTTTGTACCCTCCAATGTTCATTTATCCATTAAAATTTCAAATTTAATATTATTTATGTGTTGTGCTATAGTACTGGTATGTGATGGAAGAGACTCAAGTGGTTCGAAGGCGGGTTGTGGTGAGTTGCTCCATTCATATTGCAAGCTTCTTAACCAAGAACAGGTGCTACTCTTTGCATTTGGTAAAGGTCTTCGGAAAGATGGTTCATTTGGTGATTCTTCTCTGGGGCTGATACAGCGCTGCTAATTTTCAGGTGACTGATACAGCGTTGCTCAATTTTGGACTGATCCATACTGACTAATGTTATACTCCTTCTGATAAAACATTGAGTTATCCGGCATTACAATAACTGCTAGAGTCAATTTACTAAAATGACCCTGACAGTCAGTGATGAGCTCAATTTTGGACGCACCAACTTCTACTGGGGGTAAGTCACTGACTGACCCCTGGTGGGGATGCTCTTGCATGTTCACTTTCATCTGTAGCTGTACATGAAGCATCCAAAGGAAACAATGCTAGCGATGCATTTTTTTTTTATAAACTGATAAATAGATAGGACAACAAGGGTCGGCTGAAAATGATTTCTCTGAAAATGCTGAATATTATGAGTGTATCGATGTTCTTCTACATGCCATCTGTAGAAGTTTCTTGTGATGTACAGTACATTAATTTTTTTCTGCCACTGTAAAAAATATATTTTATATTATAGTATTTGATCGACCCTCTGAAGCCACAATACGGAGGCGGCATCATAAAAAATCCTGAATTTAACCACGGCATAGAAGGCTGGTCGAGCTATGGTCTTACAAATGCCACTACGAGAAAGTCTTCCAATGCAAATTCTTTTGGTGTTGCAACCAATCGAACGTACTATAACCAAAGCATCTCCCAGACTGTGTATCTTAAACAAGAGATGATCTATACATTTTCTACTTGGTTGCAAGTTGGTGAAGGTGAATCAGCCATTAGAGCAGTGTTCAAGACAAGTGATGAGATCATTCCTGCAGGCACAGTGGATGCAAAGTCTGGATGCTGGTCCATGCTCAAAGGAGGGCTTACTGTTCAAAAATCAGGGCCAGCTCAACTTTATTTTGAGGTAATAAACACTGGGTTGATGCATATTCTTGTAGAAAATAAGTATATTTGATTTATAACCTCTGAATGTGTGAATGAAAAGAACAAGCTAAGCCATTCCCTGTATTATATGGACATTGTAAACATTACTGAACTATTATTGATATCATGAAAATGTGTAACAAATTTGATTATAATTCAGCGCTTTCTAAATGTTAATGTTTGCTCTTTTTTATTTGTAGAGCAATAACACAGTCGTTGAATTATGGGTGGACAGTGTTTCTCTACAACCATTCTCGCAAGAAGAGTGGAGATCTCATCAATCTGATAGCATTTCTAAGGTATACTTAGATTTGATTTGAGCAAGAAAAGTACTTTTCACCGAGAGTATAAATGTACCCTAAATGGTAGCTCAGCTCAAAAGACAAGAAACATTATTATGTCACTGAAATATGTAAGGGTCGAACCACTGACAATATATATTCTTTTGCTAACAAACAAAAGTAAATATCATGGGGTTAACAACTTAACATATATTTCTTCAGTAATCAATACATAATGTTTGGTTTAGCTTAACAGCAATTAAATTAATAATGCAGGCATTCTTTTGTAATCAACTACAATCTCCAAGAAAATCTAATTATACGTTTATATGGTACCCTAATGGAAATTTAAATGTAATGCCATGCATGTTGTATAAATATAAACTTCAAGTTCAAACATATTAGTAATAATTTTTTGATTTGCAGGTTAGAAAGAAGGCAATGAGATTCCGAGCAGTGGATACATATGGAAATCCAATGCCCAACACTACAGTATCCCTAGACCTAATCCGTCCAAAATTTCCACTCGGAACTGCAATCAGTGCTGATATAATAGGAAACAAAGCCTACCAAAACTGGTTCACGAAGCGCTTCCATTATACTGTATTCAGCAATGAAATGAAATGGTACGGCAATGAAATTTCACCAGGTAAAGAAAACTACACCTTAGCAGATAAAATGATGGACTTTGCACAACAAAACAACATACAAGTAAGAGGTCATACTGTACTTTGGGATAACTTCATGTTTCAAGTGCCGTGGGTGCAATCCTTACCAACTGACCAAATTCGCAATGCAGTAGACCGTAGAATTAACTCGATTGTTTCAAGATATAAAGGCAGGTTTATAGCTTGGGATGTTGTCAATGAAAACATTCATTATCACTGGTTTGAAGATCAACTTGGAGAAGACTTCTCGGGTTGGGTGTATAAGAAAGTCAGTGAGATGGATCAAAATACACCATTGTTTTTGAATGAGTTCAACACATTAGAGCATCCTGAAGACCCATTGGTTACTCCTGGTAAATATTTGGAGAAACTGAAGAGTATACAGTTGTATCCTGGAAATAATGCAAAGATGGCAATTGGTCTACAGGGTCATTTTCAGTCTAATGCACCGAACATTCCTTACATTAGATCGGCTTTAGATACGCTTGCTAATGGAGGAGTCCCTATTTGGCTTACAGAAGTCGATTTTAGAGATCAAACTCAGGTAACTTGGATATCTTCTTCCTCTTAACTTCTAAATAACTCTAGATTTGCTGTTTGTTGATAGATGGAAGGCAGATTTGGATAATGTGTATGTGTATATGACAGTACAGAGTAGTTGAAGTAGTGTTGGCCGATGGGTATGATGTTGGTGAAGGAACTGTTGTATGATGATGTTAGTGGCAGCTGTATAGTTGTAGATGGATGAAGGAAGGATGGTGGTAGATGAGTGGTTGTTGTTCAAGGTTGATGTTGTTCAGGGGTGATGTTGTGAATGGTGGAGATAACTATATGTGATGACTGTTGGTGTTACTAGTGGAGAAGGAGTGTGCACAGAACTGGATGTTGTAACAGGTTGATGGATGTTTATTGTATGTGAAGTGTTGGTTTTTTGTACGGAAATGTTTGTATGTTTGTGAAGGTTTTTGTAATATGGTTTTTTGTAATATGGATGTCTTTTGTTTATTAATATTCTCTTAACTAGTTTATGTAACCAATTAATAGTTATTAGAACCTGTTATATATACTAGTTGCTTGAATATGCTTAAAATATAGTTTTGGAATACTCAAAAAAGCTGTTATATAAATAGAAGACAACGTTTGATTAATGCTGTCAATGAAGAAACAACAGCGTTTATTTCGTGTTGTAATTATCTTGAAATTGTCAATAACAGCGTTTTTCACATGCTGTCGAAATAGTTGATGATTCAATCACAGCGTTTTTAACATGCTGTCGAAATTGTTGATGACTCAATAACAGCGTTTAGAAAAAGCTGTTGTAAACAGTTAAAGTAGAATTTGAACATCTTCGACAACTAAATTATAAACGCTGTTGAAACATAATACAACACGTATGAAACGCTGTAAAAATATTATTGACAGCTCGTAATAAATGCTGTCACAGAGATGTTTCAACAGCGTTTATAGAAACGCTGTTGTAAGTTGTGTATATACGACAGCATGTCGTTATACAGCGTTTCTAATAACGCTGTTGTATCATATTACAGCGTTTATCAAACGCTGTTAAAAGCCTTTTGTGGTGTAGTGAATATGCTTAGTGTAACAGCCCTAGTTTTTAGCTATTTATTTCTTTTAAATTTTTTTTTTTTAGGAATATAATTTATATAAATTGTGTTTACCAATATTGTTTAAATATTTAATTTAGAGAATTAAACTCGTTAATTTAATATGATTTTTGTAACTAAATTTAAGAAGAAGAAAAAAAAAAGGAAATTTTTATAATGTATAATGAAGTGAGTGGTAACTAAATGTTTTGGATATTATCATAATATCTGTTGTTATACCCATTCCCTAAAAATAATGAAAAGGAGAAAATTTGTAACATATTAAAGTAGTTAATTAATTATGTTAATTTGGTAGGTTATGACATGCAAATCATGTTGGTGGAATATTCTCAATTTTGACATATTAATTATGTTAGCAGTGAACATTGTTAAGCAATTTAAAACAATGAAACTTACAATCAATTTATTTGATAAATCTACCTTATTCCTAGTTAGCAATTCAAAACTTGAATAAAGGCACATACGGATATTTTAAAATGGAGTTAATGACAATTAATAGATATTTCAAAAAGAAATTTATGACAATTAATAGAGAAATTAATTGTAAAATTTCAGTAGTTGACCAGAATTAATTTATTGAATAATTAATGCAAATTAATAAAATTGATGAAAGATAAATAAGTTAATTCTTTTGGTTAATGGCATGAGGACACGAGGTTAATCCCCATTTTGTAGGAGAAATCTGCCCGTGTAACCAGTCCGGCTACCAGTGCCTACAAAGCGGACGGATTAATGTGAGACGTCGCAGGATTGATAATTAACAAAAAGGGTTAATTAACTAATTAAGTTAGTAACCAAATTTGAGTATGTAATTAAGGAGGGTAATTAAAAGGGATAAGGTAATCAATTGAAATCAATTAAAGGCAATTAAAGGGGAATTAATTGATTAGAAGAATATGGAAATCAATTAGAGGGAATTAACTAATTTAAAAATTAAAAGTTTTGAAGTTTTAACTTTGTTAAAAGATAATTAAATTCGCAATATTAAAGTGAATATGGTATACATGTATATATGAAAACCAATTTAATTTTGTTAAGTAATAATGTTGAAGAATTTAGTAGGTTAATGAACTGTTAAGATTCGCGTTTAAAGGGCGCATAAATTTATGGTATAAGTAACGTAATAAACGTATAAATTAAAAACGTTATTTTTTTTATAAAAGTTGGGTGTTTTGTATTACGTCAGTTTGGCGTAGTTTAAAAATCATATTTAAATATCTATATGGATTAAAAATATCAGTCAGTAGTTTTATAGCAAACGTTACCTTTTTCCACAGCTTTCTATTGGGTTTCAAATTTTGATTCCAAAATCTTTGCCAATTCTTGCCGTTTCATTTAATTCAATCAAATTGGAAATCAAATTTGCCTTCCTTTGCGCGTGACACAAAATTTTATTCTTTTAACATTTTGACATTTGCCTCTTACCATTTGTTTCTTGAGCATGTCACTGTATTCATTTATTCACGCAGCCTTATCCACAAAAATATCAACTCTTCCAATTGCCATTTTTCCTCTCACCTAAATTAAATGCATTCAAAATTTAATCTTGCCTATCTTTGCAAATTTTCGCATACCCATTATATCTCTCTGTTTCCACTGCGTTTGTTTTGCAATAAATAAATTTTTCGAACCATTGATCAAGTAAATATTTATGTAAGCATTTATTACTTTTGCCTTTTCAGTTAAAAGCTTTTCATTGCTTACCATAAATCACGCAAGAGCTCAAGTTTTGCTTCCTCAATCAAATCTGTTCAAATTTGCAGTAACGCATGCTTTAAATTTAGATTATAACTGGTATAAATCACGCAAGCTATCTAAAAAAAATAAAATCCAAAAGAGTGATATCGTTCAAACATAAAACTGGAAAGAGAAATCAACGCATGCATTTATCACAATTTTTGTGTAGCATTCAAACAAGAAGAACTGGAAATAAATCTCTTGCCTAAACGCATGCACTCAAAAATCAACGCTTGCATTTATTTCTTACGTTTTCAAACCTGCCTATTTATCTCCCCTTTTTATTTCGCAAGTTTATCTATAAATACTTTGCCTCATTCACATAAGTTTTCATATCTCCTTGTTTGTCCCTCTCTGGTACAAGCTTCTATCAGGTAAATAATTTGCATTGTTTATTTCTTTGCTTCTTCCAATTTTCCTTCCTCCTTCTTGTGTTCTCTGATTTCCTTGCTCGGCTACTTCCCCATCATGCCGTGCCATTTATAAATACATATAGAACTTTGTTAGTAGTAGGCTGGAAGAAATGATATAAATTGATTGTAGGAAGCTAGACTATGGAATTAGTGTAGTTATGATGTAGTTAGTGGTATTGTGGATTTGGATAAGTGCAGTTTGAAGAGGAAGGCATAGAAAAAAAAAAAAAAAGAATTACAATTTAATAATGGAGAAGATAAATTGATAAGGAGAAAATGATATGAAATGTTGTTTAATTCAAATAAACAATATTGTATGAATAAATCTTGGGTGAATATAATAAAATGACATTTATTTCAATTTTTAATGGTTGAAATAAATTTAAGATGGTTAAAAATAAATTTAACTACTTATTTGAGAATTTAGGTGGATAAATATCAATGGATTTTATTTATTATGGTTAATAAAAGGATATTGGTGATGTATACCAATAATCACCTTTTAATGTTTAATAATAAAAGTAAAAGAAGAAATAATTTGCCTAAACATGATGAACATGTATGTGAAATAAAGTATTATTTAATGAATTCGAATGTAGTTAGTGGCTACATTTGATTAAATCGAATAATTTGAACAGTATTGTGTTTGTTGCCAATATTGTCATTTTATTTAAATAAATATATATGAGAATGAAAATAATTGATCATGATAAATATGATTAAAAATGTGAGAAATAATTTAATAATGTCTAAACACGTATTTGTTTTGTTTGGGTGCATAACATCTTTTTATTCAATCAATTGTATTAAATTTGCAATTTATTTTGCAATTTATTCAATTTATTTTATGCATGCGTACGGTTGAAGTATGGGCCTAGGATATGTTGAGACGGTTAGCGGGTTGTAGTAGTCGAGCAAGTTGAACTAAATTTCTTTTATTCTATTCGTTCCAGTTGTTCTGAAATTTTGCTTTGACCGTAATTTTTAAATTCGCATACTTGGTATTTGGATCTTATAGATTTAAGTCAAGGCTTTGCATCCGCCGAAGTTTGATCGTGCTTTCCGTTTTTTTTTCCGAAGTAGATACCGTGTTTGATTTAGATCCACTGCAGCGTTTAAGGTGAGTATTTCTCACCAGACATATGTACATATATTTTGTGAATTATCGCAAGTGTATGTGTAAAAATTTTATTTAAATATTATCTGTCTGTAGTATAACGTAGAATGATGAATCCCATTTAAATTGACACCTCATCAGTTATTATCTGTTGTATTATTTCTGCAGTTATATTATATTATTGTTTATTTACTGCTTAAATCACCACTGCAAGTTCCCGGTTAAATTTAGATTGTTGTGGGCTGAAATGATAGGCCTTAATGATGATTACTGTGCTATTATTATGTTAACTGTTTAACTGTTAACTTGGGATTGCGGGTTTGAAATGATAGAACCCGGGGTTTGTAAATTACGGATTGAAATGATATAAATCCGTATCACTTGACCTAGGCTAGAAAACTATATACAGGCCCGTGGTCCTTATAATATTTTCTGAAATATTTAAAATTATTTTGGAAGTTAAATATTTGATTTAATATCTTTAAAGGATTTTTTTATTGATTTTGAATGAGTTATAAATGTTAATAAATAAATAAATAAATATTTGAATAAAATTTTGGAATATAACTTATTTTGGAAATTCTGGATTTTTGAAAGGATAAGATTTCAGTTAAGAAATATATATATAAGTTATATTTGGAAATATTTATTAAGTTAAACAATCTACTAAAGCATTTAAATGCTGTCTTTTGAAATTGGACTAGTTTTACCCGTAACTTTAGGTAGCATTTCCTAAGTGCTATAGAATCTGGAATTTGATTGTTTTGAAATTTAAGGAATTTGATAAATTATATTTATGTTTAAGTTTTGGAGACCTTTAAGATATGAGATTTATAACTGGATTTTTCTTAATAAATTTAAGATGAACATTCTAGTGTTAAGTAAATTTTGAAATTATTTAATGGCATAATTTTGGAGTTTTATCTATGGAATTTATGGGAATATTCAAGACGAAATAATAAACACTAATTTGTTGAAAGAAAAAATATCCAACCTTAGTTTTGAATATTAATACTCCAATTGGATATATATATAGGAATTGAAATGGTCTTGGGAACATGAAGTGATATTTAAATTATGGTTTAAAATAAAGAAATATATTTGTAAAGCTATGTAAATTATCTTCTTTACAAAGTAACCATAAAGTTAAACCATTTATATCCAAACCATTTGTGTTTTGGGAGTTATGTTTTTTTAAAGAAAAATTTCCAATATATTATGGTTTAAAGGTATAATTCAAATATTTGGTTTCCAGATATTATAAATTTTAAGCAGTATGGTTTTGGAAAAGAATTATATTGGAATATAACGATATCATGTTGTTTTGGGTTTTAAATGATATCGTATTTATAGTTTTGAAATGGAAATGTTTATTTTGGTTTTAAAGTATAAACTGTTTTAAAAGACCACGGTGTTATAATAACGATGGGTTGGCAAAGAGACCGGGATCGGATATGGACATACTCTCTGTCGATACCGAAAACCACTTTGACCAACCGTGTACGCGGTGGAGATTCCAGAATGAAGTAGGTCGGTGGTGGCGTTTCCTGTAAGGTAAATACGTGGACCCGACTCCCGTGAGTTGGCATAAGGTGGCTAAAACAGGAGCAATTCCAGGCCAATGAGGTCATTCCTCTGATCGGACGCTCCTCTTCGATATTATACTATGATCTTGGATTGATTCAGTGGCCACTTCTATATTTTGATTTTGGGGGAGTTAGTTCGAGGTGGGCGGCAGCTGCGCGCTGCGCGTTACCATCAGCCTGGATAGCAATTGGTATATCTACCCTGGCATTGCCTAGTTGTGCCGTGTCACCTACCCTATCGCGCCTTGTACGAGTTTGGTTTTCTCCCGTAGCCCGTGTGGTATCCTCTAGTGGCTTCCCGATCAGGAGGGACTATGATATTGGATGGACTACTGGGACTATTACGTGTTAAGGGCTATATGGGTAACCCCTTAACGCTACTTAAAAGTAAGTTTATTTTATAAATAGACACTAGTATAATAGCGCAATATACTACATAGTAAATAGTTTGACGGATCCTTAGAGGATGGGCGGTCCCAAGCATCCTTTAAGTTACTTGCTCTATATTACAGTACACTTGAATTAGCTTACATTATATAAGTATGTATGTCCTGACTCGAGTGTTATGTTTTATTTTTACGCTCGGGTCAGCCTGAGTTGCAGCTTCAATTTCTTCTCCGTAGCTAGGACACTCAGTAGATCATTCGCGCTGCTGGAAGTTGTTTCAGCCTTTATCTTTTCTGGAATTCAAGACTTTGAAGACTCTATCTCTATTTATGTCTTAAAATTTGTATTGAGGATTATAGACAATGTAAGTTCTGTTTTGTTGAAGTTTTATAGTGGCTTCATGAACCACTGTATATTTTATTTCCGCTGTGAGTTCTGATATATGTATGTGATTCTGTGATTTATTTACTACATATTCTGAGTTTTGCCAAATTTATTTTACAACGCAGTATTTTGAACAATTCAAGTCCGACAATGTGCGGATGCGAAGGGTTGAAAATACTGGGTCGTTACATTTGGTATCAGAGCTTTGGTTCTAGGCAAAACTTAGAATGTATGGTAAATTTGATTTACAGAATCACGTTCATTCGAGATTGAACCACTCTCTTTTCGAATTTTGGAACATTCCCTACGGTTCCAAAGCTCATTCGTATCCCTCACTTTTTCATCTGCTTTAGATTCTGGAGTATCTCATAACTCCACTTCGGATGATCTTTATTGTAAATTTGCGGTCTCGCCATTATTCTAATAAAGGGGTGAAACTCCTTTACCATTAGCATTGATTCACCGGAGATTTATATTTATCCTCGGTTTATATGCTAGTATCTTTGGTTATTCCAAATTCTATCTCTTCGGATCAAATGTAGATTTACCCAACCACATCAATATGGCTCTTTAAGTCACGGATGACTAGGTCAAGGTTGTCCGCGACTTATATAGACTTACCCAGTTTCCTTATTCTGATCTTCTGATTTCAATTTATCTTGAATTCTATTTGATTTGAGTTCATCAAATTTGAGTCTCTATCCTGGTTTGAGAAGTTTATTCCTATATTTGAAATTAAAATCTAATATTATATATATGAGTATAATTTTCAAAATTTTATAATTAATTTAACTAGTTGTCAAGAGATAATAGTTTTGATTTTATTTATGGTGTTGTAAGCCATGTGTTTGTCTAATAAATAAGTGAATATAAAACAATGGTTATAAATTAATTTGGAAACAGAAATGAATTTAAAACTAAAACTTGAGAATTAAATTTCTGATGATTTCAAACCTTGTGTTTAAATTTTAAAAGGATGTAATAAGTATTTTTGTATAGAAATTTGTTTCCAAAGAAATTTTAAAATTAGTGCTTTTCTCTTTGTCGCTGGAAAATAATTTCGGTGATGACTGCAGCATCATCGACATTCATTTTCGAGTTTCGAAGTGAAAAGACCATTCTGTAGTCTGGCTACAGTGTTTCCTTGAGATTTTAATTGATTTGAATTTCTAAAGTATGACTTAATATATATAGATATATAATTTAAATTTGATTTGACATATTAGGTATATATATTTAGTTATCTCTAAATGGTTTGAAGGGAATCAGGAATTTAATTCTTAAAGTTTATCTTGAGGAAGGAAAATAAATATAATAACAAAAATTTGAATAAAAAGGTTCCAATTGGAGATAATTAAATTGAAAGTTTTATTTGTATAACACCCAATTTCATTTAATATAACTTACCTTGATTTTCAAAAGTTAACATGTAATTGGATAATATACAATATAAAAGGATTTTATGAATAAAATTTGAGTGGTTATAATAAATATTATACACTTAAATTTTAGTTATAAAAGATTAATGGGGATAAATAAGGAAAAGGAATTTAAGGAATTTTATTCAAATGTCTTAATAATCAAATTAATTTAATATGGAGCCGCAAATCTAACCAAGAGATTTTAATAAAAGGTTATTTCCTGAAATGAATATGTTTGTGTAATAAACAAGGTATCTTTGAATAAGGAAAATATATTTGAAAGGGATATTTTTGGAGTAAGGATTATATATCTTCAAATCATAGTTTAATTGATGTCTAAATAAATAGTTAAGACGTATTCTAATATCACTAAATTTTGATAATTGAGAATTGGTTTTCAAATGGAAATTCAAGGGTAACTTATGGAAGGAATATCTTATTTATAAGATAAGTATTTTTAATAAAGTGTTAGGTTATTTGTTAAAATTCAGAGTTAAGTACATAATAAACTGATTAGGAATACTATTATATCTACTATAGCATATTATGAGTGCTGCTGTTTCTAAAAATAAAATGTTTTGGAAATTTTTTTTTTATAAATGAACTTAGGAATATTTCAACCTTGAAATGAATATTGTTTGGCATTGAATTTAAAAGGTATAAATGAAGATTATTTTAAAGGTATTATGATTTTAGTAGCATGATTTCCAAATGATAATATTTATAAATTTAATGATTTCAAAGCATTATGATTGCAAATTTATTATCTTATTTGTTTTCAAACTATCTTTAAGTGTCCTTGGTTTCCCTATCTGCTACAGAATGAGGAGGCTATTGCTTATACCAGTCTATTTAGAAATCTTTTCTATAATCTTTAAAAATCTTTGTTACTCATCGGGGCCTGAGCACCGCTTACCACCCATAGACCGACGGTCGAACTGAAAAGAGTAAAACCGATTCTAGAAGATCTTCTTCGTGCTTCAAATCCGGAACTATTCGTTTAAAGTTCTTGTTTATCTAGCTTATCTTCCTTTGTTTCTTTTCTTTTGTTCCTTTTCGAGGACGAAAAGTTCTTAAGTGGGGGAGAGTGTAACAGCCCTAGTTTTTAGCTATTTATTTCTTTTAATTTTATTTTTTTTAGGAATATAATTTATATAAATTGTGTTTACCAATATTGTTTAAATATTTAATTTAGAGAATTAAACTCGTTAATTTAATATGATTTTTGTAACTAAATTTAAGAAGAAGAAAAAAAAAAGGAAATTTTTATAATGTATAATGAAGTGAGTGGTAACTAAATGTTTTGGATATTATCATAATATCTGTTGTTATACCCATTCCCTAAAAATAATGAAAAGGAGAAAATTTGTAACATATTAAAGTAGTTAATTAATTATGTTAATTTGGTAGGTTATGACATGCAAATCATGTTGGTGGAATATTCTCAATTTTGACATATTAATTATGTTAGCAGTGAACATTGTTAAGCAATTTAAAACAATGAAACTTACAATCAATTTATTTGATAAATCTACCTTATTCCTAGTTAGCAATTCAAAACTTGAATAAAGGCACATACGGATATTTTAAAATGGAGTTAATGACAATTAATAGATATTTCAAAAAGAAATTTATGACAATTAATAGAGAAATTAATTGTAAAATTTCAGTAGTTGACCAGAATTAATTTATTGAATAATTAATGCAAATTAATAAAATTGATGAAAGATAAATAAGTTAATTCTTTTGGTTAATGGCATGAGGACACGAGGTTAATCCCCATTTTGTAGGAGAAATCTGCCCGTGTAACCAGTCCGGCTACCAGTGCCTACAAAGCGGACGGATTAATGTGAGACGTCGCAGGATTGATAATTAACAAAAAGGGTTAATTAACTAATTAAGTTAGTAACCAAATTTGAGTATGTAATTAAGGAGGGTAATTAAAAGGGATAAGGTAATCAATTGAAATCAATTAAAGGCAATTAAAGGGGAATTAATTGATTAGAAGAATATGGAAATCAATTAGAGGGAATTAACTAATTTAAAAATTAAAAGTTTTGAAGTTTTAACTTTGTTAAAAGATAATTAAATTCGCAATATTAAAGTGAATATGGTATACATGTATATATGAAAACCAATTTAATTTTGTTAAGTAATAATGTTGAAGAATTTAGTAGGTTAATGAACTGTTAAGATTCGCGTTTAAAGGGCGCATAAATTTATGGTATAAGTAACGTAATAAACGTATAAATTAAAAACGTTATTTTTTTTATAAAAGTTGGGTGTTTTGTATTACGTCAGTTTGGCGTAGTTTAAAAATCATATTTAAATATCTATATGGATTAAAAATATCAGTCAGTAGTTTTATAGCAAACGTTACCTTTTTCCACAGCTTTCTATTGGGTTTCAAATTTTGATTCCAAAATCTTTGCCAATTCTTGCCGTTTCATTTAATTCAATCAAATTGGAAATCAAATTTGCCTTCCTTTGCGCGTGACACAAAATTTTATTCTTTTAACATTTTGACATTTGCCTCTTACCATTTGTTTCTTGAGCATGTCACTGTATTCATTTATTCACGCAGCCTTATCCACAAAAATATCAACTCTTCCAATTGCCATTTTTCCTCTCACCTAAATTAAATGCATTCAAAATTTAATCTTGCCTATCTTTGCAAATTTTCGCATACCCATTATATCTCTCTGTTTCCACTGCGTTTGTTTTGCAATAAATAAATTTTTCGAACCATTGATCAAGTAAATATTTATGTAAGCATTTATTACTTTTGCCTTTTCAGTTAAAAGCTTTTCATTGCTTACCATAAATCACGCAAGAGCTCAAGTTTTGCTTCCTCAATCAAATCTGTTCAAATTTGCAGTAACGCATGCTTTAAATTTAGATTATAACTGGTATAAATCACGCAAGCTATCTAAAAAAAATAAAATCCAAAAGAGTGATATCGTTCAAACATAAAACTGGAAAGAGAAATCAACGCATGCATTTATCACAATTTTCGTGTAGCATTCAAACAAGAAGAACTGGAAATAAATCTCTTGCCTAAACGCATGCACTCAAAAATCAACGCTTGCATTTATTTCTTACGTTTTCAAACCTGCCTATTTATCTCCCCTTTTTATTTCGCAAGTTTATCTATAAATACTTTGCCTCATTCACATAAGTTTTCATATCTCCTTGTTTGTCCCTCTCTGGTACAAGCTTCTATCAGGTAAATAATTTGCATTGTTTATTTCTTTGCTTCTTCCAATTTTCCTTCCTCCTTCTTGTGTTCTCTGATTTCCTTGCTCGGCTACTTCCCCATCATGCCGTGCCATTTATAAATACATATAGAACTTTGTTAGTAGTAGGCTGGAAGAAATGATATAAATTGATTGTAGGAAGCTAGACTATGGAATTAGTGTAGTTATGATGTAGTTAGTGGTATTGTGGATTTGGATAAGTGCAGTTTGAAGAGGAAGGCATAGAAAAAAGAAAAAAAAAAGAATTACAATTTAATAATGGAGAAGATAAATTGATAAGGAGAAAATGATATGAAATGTTGTTTAATTCAAATAAACAATATTGTATGAATAAATCTTGGGTGAATATAATAAAATGACATTTATTTCAATTTTTAATGGTTGAAATAAATTTAAGATGGTTAAAAATAAATTTAACTACTTATTTGAGAATTTAGGTGGATAAATATCAATGGATTTTATTTATTATGGTTAATAAAAGGATATTGGTGATGTATACCAATAATCACCTTTTAATGTTTAATAATAAAAGTAAAAGAAGAAATAATTTGCCTAAACATGATGAACATGTATGTGAAATAAAGTATTATTTAATGAATTCGAATGTAGTTAGTGGCTACATTTGATTAAATCGAATAATTTGAACAGTATTGTGTTTGTTGCCAATATTGTCATTTTATTTAAATAAATATATATGAGAATGAAAATAATTGATCATGATAAATATGATTAAAAATGTGAGAAATAATTTAATAATGTCTAAACACGTATTTGTTTTGTTTGGGTGCATAACATCTTTTTATTCAATCAATTGTATTAAATTTGCAATTTATTTTGCAATTTATTCAATTTATTTTATGCATGCGTACGGTTGAAGTATGGGCCTAGGATATGTTGAGACGGTTAGCGGGTTGTAGTAGTCGAGCAAGTTGAACTAAATTTCTTTTATTCTATTCGTTCCAGTTGTTCTGAAATTTTGCTTTGACCGTAATTTTTAAATTCGCATACTTGGTATTTGGATCTTATAGATTTAAGTCAAGGCTTTGCATCCGCCGAAGTTTGATCGTGCTTTCCGTTTTTTTTTCCGAAGTAGATACCGTGTTTGATTTAGATCCACTGCAGCGTTTAAGGTGAGTATTTCTCACCAGACATATGTACATATATTTTGTGAATTATCGCAAGTGTATGTGTAAAAATTTTATTTAAATATTATCTGTCTGTAGTATAACGTAGAATGATGAATCCCATTTAAATTGACACCTCATCAGTTATTATCTGTTGTATTATTTCTGCAGTTATATTATATTATTGTTTATTTACTGCTTAAATCACCACTGCAAGTTCCCGGTTAAATTTAGATTGTTGTGGGCTGAAATGATAGGCCTTAATGATGATTACTGTGCTATTATTATGTTAACTGTTTAACTGTTAACTTGGGATTGCGGGTTTGAAATGATAGAACCCGGGGTTTGTAAATTACGGATTGAAATGATATAAATCCGTATCACTTGACCTAGGCTAGAAAACTATATACAGGCCCGTGGTCCTTATAATATTTTCTGAAATATTTAAAATTATTTTGGAAGTTAAATATTTGATTTAATATCTTTAAAGGATTTTTTTATTGATTTTGAATGAGTTATAAATGTTAATAAATAAATAAATAAATATTTGAATAAAATTTTGGAATATAACTTATTTTGGAAATTCTGGATTTTTGAAAGGATAAGATTTCAGTTAAGAAATATATATATAAGTTATATTTGGAAATATTTATTAAGTTAAACAATCTACTAAAGCATTTAAATGCTGTCTTTTGAAATTGGACTAGTTTTACCCGTAACTTTAGGTAGCATTTCCTAAGTGCTATAGAATCTGGAATTTGATTGTTTTGAAATTTAAGGAATTTGATAAATTATATTTATGTTTAAGTTTTGGAGACCTTTAAGATATGAGATTTATAACTGGATTTTTCTTAATAAATTTAAGATGAACATTCTAGTGTTAAGTAAATTTTGAAATTATTTAATGGCATAATTTTGGAGTTTTATCTATGGAATTTATGGGAATATTCAAGACGAAATAATAAACACTAATTTGTTGAAAGAAAAAATATCCAACCTTAGTTTTGAATATTAATACTCCAATTGGATATATATATAGGAATTGAAATGGTCTTGGGAACATGAAGTGATATTTAAATTATGGTTTAAAATAAAGAAATATATTTGTAAAGCTATGTAAATTATCTTCTTTACAAAGTAACCATAAAGTTAAACCATTTATATCCAAACCATTTGTGTTTTGGGAGTTATGTTTTTTTAAAGAAAAATTTCCAATATATTATGGTTTAAAGGTATAATTCAAATATTTGGTTTCCAGATATTATAAATTTTAAGCAGTATGGTTTTGGAAAAGAATTATATTGGAATATAACGATATCATGTTGTTTTGGGTTTTAAATGATATCGTATTTATAGTTTTGAAATGGAAATGTTTATTTTGGTTTTAAAGTATAAACTGTTTTAAAAGACCACGGTGTTATAATAACGATGGGTTGGCAAAGAGACCGGGATCGGATATGGACATACTCTCTGTCGATACCGAAAACCACTTTGACCAACCGTGTACGCGGTGGAGATTCCAGAATGAAGTAGGTCGGTGGTGGCGTTTCCTGTAAGGTAAATACGTGGACCCGACTCCCGTGAGTTGGCATAAGGTGGCTAAAACAGGAGCAATTCCAGGCCAATGAGGTCATTCCTCTGATCGGACGCTCCTCTTCGATATTATACTATGATCTTGGATTGATTCAGTGGCCACTTCTATATTTTGATTTTGGGGGAGTTAGTTCGAGGTGGGCGGCAGCTGCGCGCTGCGCGTTACCATCAGCCTGGATAGCAATTGGTATATCTACCCTGGCATTGCCTAGTTGTGCCGTGTCACCTACCCTATCGCGCCTTGTACGAGTTTGGTTTTCTCCCGTAGCCCGTGTGGTATCCTCTAGTGGCTTCCCGATCAGGAGGGACTATGATATTGGATGGACTACTGGGACTATTACGTGTTAAGGGCTATATGGGTAACCCCTTAACGCTACTTAAAAGTAAGTTTATTTTATAAATAGACACTAGTATAATAGCGCAATATACTACATAGTAAATAGTTTGACGGATCCTTAGAGGATGGGCGGTCCCAAGCATCCTTTAAGTTACTTGCTCTATATTACAGTACACTTGAATTAGCTTACATTATATAAGTATGTATGTCCTGACTCGAGTGTTATGTTTTATTTTTACGCTCGGGTCAGCCTGAGTTGCAGCTTCAATTTCTTCTCCGTAGCTAGGACACTCAGTAGATCATTCGCGCTGCTGGAAGTTGTTTCAGCCTTTATCTTTTCTGGAATTCAAGACTTTGAAGACTCTATCTCTATTTATGTCTTAAAATTTGTATTGAGGATTATAGACAATGTAAGTTCTGTTTTGTTGAAGTTTTATAGTGGCTTCATGAACCACTGTATATTTTATTTCCGCTGTGAGTTCTGATATATGTATGTGATTCTGTGATTTATTTACTACATATTCTGAGTTTTGCCAAATTTATTTTACAACGCAGTATTTTGAACAATTCAAGTCCGACAATGTGCGGATGCGAAGGGTTGAAAATACTGGGTCGTTACACTTAGCATATTACAATCCGACATAAGATGAAAGTATTAATGATCATGATTCATATGATCTCAAAGAAACAGTTTTTGATATTAAACTTTTTATGCTGTATGTTTTGTACCTCCTATTTAATTTGAATAATTTACGATTAGAGTATTAGTATTCCATATTTATTAGCTTATTTATGGAAAAAGTACCCGAATTTGAAAACCGAAATTAAGGTAGAATTTCTAAAACGAAACCGAAATTTTGGAATTTTTCAGTGCTCGAGACGAAAGCAGAAAATGAAATTTTAAATCTTTGAGTTTACATGTTTTTTACGAAGTATTCTTAAATCTATAATATGAGAGGATACTACCTTTTTGTGATATTCCATTTTACTTATAAGTTGGCATCAGCGATAAAATGCCACATATATGCAAATAAAACAAACTCTTCACATTAATTATGTGTACATTTTATTTTTTTAACAAAGTAAATGCGGTTAGGTAGCCCCTACCAGGAATAGATCAGAAAAGAAGAAATAAAAAAAACGTGGTAACATGCTACTAAGGCTTAAAATAGATAAGAACTACCAAGCAAAAGATTGAACATAAAAACCCTAAAATTAACAGAAACCCTTGATTAAGCCAAGGCAACCTAAAAGCTAGGAAACTATTTTAAAAAGTTAGCAATAAGATTCTCCGTCGGGCTTTTTAAGTAATTAAATATGCGATTATTCCTCTGTTTCCATAATACAGTAATGAATTTTTAAGTACACGAAAGAAAGTCTCTCTCTTACTGTTTTTCCATCTTATTTCCTTAAATATGCAATACCATTCAATCGACGAGACTGAAACAGTTTGACGAAGCTTATAGTTCATTAAGATAGCTCTCCAGATTTTAAAATAGTAAGAACAGTTAAAGAATGACTAACCGTTGTTTTTAGGTGCATTGCCATATACAGCACATTGAGTTCATGATGATTCCTTTGATCCTTAAATTATCCCGAGTGTGGTTTGTGCTATTGATGATTTTCCACGGAAGCAAGTTTTCCTTTGGTTTTAACTTGTTGCACCAAATTCTAGAGTGCCAAAAACTTAATGTATTCACATTATAGATATGGCGAATCTCCTTTCGAGTATAAACTTGATGACAATACGGTAGTGTAATCCACCATTAATGCACAAATTGAATGGCTAAGAGCATCTTCAAGAAACACAAAATTCTGTTGGAATATAAACTTGATTTATTGGTTTCTAAAGAATTCTTGTATTATGTTTAAAGGGGTGTGAGAGTTCTAGAATTATATTTTCTTTATAATCAAGTAAAAGTGTTTCTAGAATTATGTTTTCTTGTAACCAAGTAAAAGTATTTCTAGAATTATGTTTTCTTTGTAATCAAGCAAAAGTAATTCTAGAATGATCTATTAGGGACTATAAATAGATGATCTCTCCCCTCATTTGTAATCAAGCAATCTAGCAAAGGAAAAATAATATTAAAGCATTATTTATGAGAACAAGTTTCTTCTCTCAAATCTCCAACCTTTTTTTAAATATATATTTCAACAAAGTGGTATCAGAGCCAGGTTTAGGGATGACTTCCAACAATATGTTGCAACCTCAACTTTCTCGTTTGATGGGAAAGAATTACAATCAATGGAGCATTCAAATGAAGGTCTTGTATGGCTCTCAAGATCTTTGAGAGATGGTTGAAAATGGATATGAAGAACCGGAGAATCAAGCAACACTTTCAACACAACAATTGAATACTTTGAAAGAGATTCGAAAGAAGGACAAGAAGGCTCTTTATTTTATCTATCAAGCGGTGGATGAAGCAATTTTTGAAAGGATCTCTTCGGCATCAACGTCAAAGGAGGCATGGAACATCTTCAACAAGGCGTACAAAGGTGAAGAAAAGGTAAAGATGGTAAGACTTCAAGCTCTAAGAGGTGAGTTTGATTTACTCAAAATGAAAGAAAGTGAATCCGTGGAGGAATTTTATAATAGAATTATCTCTATTGCTAATCAACTTCGAATCAATGGTGAATAAATTTCAGATAAAAGAATTATTGAAAAAATTCTTCGAAGTATGACAAGGAAATTTGAGTATGTTATTGTTGCTATTGAAGAATCAAAAGATTTGAGTACTTTCTCTCTTGAAGAATTGTTAGGCTCACTACAATCCCATGAGCTTCACATCAAACAATTTGATTCCTCTCCTTCCGAGCAAGCTTTTCAAATTCGAGACACCAACCATGGTGGATTTAGAGGAAGAGATGGAAGACCAGCCCGTTGTAGAGGACAAGGAAGAGGCCAAATTCAAAGTGAAAATTCAAGCTCATCTCAAGGAGGAAGAGGAAGACGTCGTGGAGGATACAGTGGAAGAGGAAGAGGTAACTCTTATAATATTCAATGTCATTATTGTCATAAATATGGGCATATGAAAAAGGATTGTTTTAAAAGAATTAATGATGAAAAAGATAATTCTAATTTTCTACATGAGAATTTGGAGACACAAGATGAAAGTATGCTTCTTGCTTCTAATATTCAAGAAGCTTCTTTTGATGATATATGGTATATTGATAGTGGTTGTAGTAACCACATGACCGAAAATAAAAATTGCTTTGTGAATTTTGATGAAAGTTTCCAACGAGAAGTCAAGACAGGTGATAACAAAAGGCACATTGTCAAAGGCAGTGGTGATATTCTGATACGGACAAAGCAAGGGACAAATTATTTCTAATGTTTATTATGTTCCCGATCTTAAATAGAATCTTTTGAGCGTTGGGAAACTTTTAAAGAAGGGACATAATGTGAATTTCAAAAATGATTTATGTGAGATCAAAGACAAAACTGGTGTTCTTATTGCAAAAGTGAAGATGACACCAACAAAAAAATTTCCATTGAAAATTAAAAATGAAGCAATTCCATGTTTTGCTAATATTGCTAATGACAAGTCATGGCTTTGGCATCTTCGTTATAATCGCTTGAGTTTTAGCACTCTATCCAAGATTTGCAAAGATCATATGGTGAGAGGCATCCCAAATATTAGCAAACAAGATCAAGTATGTGAAAGTTGTGCTTTTGGCAAGCACCATCGAGATCCATTTCCAAAAGAAAAGGCATGGCGAGCAAAGAATCCTTTGGAGCTAGTGCATTCGGATTTATGTGGACCTATGCGCACAAACTCTCTTGGAGGTAATCAGTATTTTCTCGCTTTTATTGATGACTATAGTCGCAAGGTGTGGATTTACTTTCTTAAAGAAAAATCTTAAGTATTTGAAGTATTCAAGAATTTTAAAGCACTTGTGGAGAAGCAAAGTGGTTTTTCTATAAAGACACTCCGATCCGATCGTGGTGGAGAATATATGGCAGAAGAATTCGAAAATTTCTTAAAGGATCATGGTATTCATCATCAACTAACGGTCCACTCAACCCCTCAACAAAATGTGGTGGCCGAAAGAAAGAACCGTATCATCATGGAACTTGTTCGAAGTATGTTGAAGACAAAAGGATTGCCTAAAATATTTTGGGCCGAAGCTGTAGCATGTGCATGTTATGTTCTCAACCATGCGGCAACTAAAAGTGTTCAAAGAAAGACTCCACAAGAAGCATGGAGCGGTCACAAGCCATGTGTCTTCCACTTCCGAATTTTTGGAAGCATTTGTTACTCTCATGTGCCGGATGAAAAGAGAGGAAAATTTGATAACAAGTCTAAAAAGTGCATCTTTGTTGGCTATAGTGAAAGATTCAAGACATATAGATTATAACCCCATCACAAAGAAGACTATTATTAGTCGTGATGTAATTTTCAATGAGGAAGAAGCATGGGAATGGAAAAATGAGAAAAAGTGTACAAGTATCTTGCTTGATAATGATGCATTTGAGCCAATTGAAGAAGAAGGAACGACTCCACCTACTCCACCATCTAATTCTCCTCCAAGCTCATCATCTTCACGTTCAGAATCAACACCTAGAAGGACAAGACCTCTTGCAGAGATTTATGGAGAAGCAAGAAGAATTTTAGAAGATGAATTTGTTGATTTTGCTTTATATGCAACTGCGGATCCAGTTGATTTTGAAGAAGCCTCCAAGGAAGACAAATGGAGACAAGCCATGCATCAAGAAATTGATGCAATTGAAAGGAACCAAACATGGGAGTTGGTTGAAGTACCTGAAGGGAAGAAACCCATTGGAGTCAATTGGGTTTACAAGACAAAGTTGAATGCACAAGGTGAAGTTGAAAAACATAAGGCACGATTAGTTGTGAAAGGCTACAAGCAAAAGTATGGTGTTTATTACAAAGAAGTTTTTGCTCCTGTGGCACGTCTTGAAACAATTCGTTTGATAATTTCATTGGCCGCTCAAAATAAGTGGCAAGTTTGTCAAATGGATGTTAAATCTTCTTTCTTGAATGGAGTACTACAAGAAGAGGTGTACATTGATCAACCTTCCGGCTATGTGATAAAGGATGAAGAGCATACAGTCTATCGGTTGAAGAAGGCATTGTATGGCCTTAAGCAAGCCCCTCGTGCATGGTATAGTCGCATAGATGACTATTTTGTGAAGATGGGATTCAAGAGGTGTCCATTTGAGCATACTCTTTACATAAAGGAGAACAAAGGTAACATTCTCATCATTGGTTTATATGTGGATGATTTGATTTTTATGGGAAATAGTCTTGATAATATTAAAGAATTTAAGAGAAGTATGATGCAAGAATTTGAGATGACCGACTTGGGTCTACTTCATTACTTTCTTGGTATTGAAGTAAAGCAAGATAACGATGGTATATTTATCTCTCAAGAAAAGTATGCAAAAGATTTGATGAATGGAAGAGGCAAAGCCAATTATCACTCCAGTTGAAGTTGGCTTGAAACTAAGTAAGGATGACAACTCTAAATATGTTGATCCCACATTGTTTAAAAGTCTTGTTGGGAGTTTGATTAGTAGGTTCATGGAGAAACCAAAGAAGATACATTGGGATGCCGGAAAAAGAATTTTGAGATATATGCGTGGAACACTTGGGGATGGAATTTATTATCAAAAGATAAATGATCCTAAGGTGCTTGGATATTGTGATAGTGATTGGGCCGAAAGTGTTGATGATAGTAAAAGTACTTCGAGAAATGTTTTCTACTTTGGATCAAGTGCAATCACGTGGATGTCAAAGACGTTGAGACACAGCTTCTATGAAGATTTTGATTGCTGACAACAATATAAAGGCAATCGACAAATCAAGACCTTCATATGGTTCTCTAGATTATAGATTGATTATTTGATGTTATAATAGTAATAAACTTGTTAAAATCTATCCTCAAATAGTCATGCACAAAATATAATCAATATATATATACACTTATAGTAATGTGCACATTTATTGTGCAACTTAACAGAGACCGGTCGACCGGTCTGAAAATGAACGGTCGACCGTTCCTGTTAAATATGCACAATAAACGTGTACACATGCACATAACGACTATATATTTAAAAAACCTGTCTACCGGTCATTTTTTGACCTGTCGACCGTTTTTAAACAGAAAGCAAGTTTTCCAAAAGACACTTCTCTTCTCCAAGAGTTGCATCTCCTACCTTTCACCAATAATCACAACTCTTAATGGCAACTGTTTCACCAAGAGTTACAACTATTTCTTATTATATATACTCATCTAAATCGTTGATTCAAACAAGAATATACATGATTATTATATGCTTTCTCTGATCTTACTTTCTAACATTCTTGCATTCTAAAAGCACTCATTTAATTCATAGCTTATTGAATCATTGAAACTATTTTATACCTTTTGATTCAATAAACAATATACCTTATTTAATCTTCACAAAACATCAGTCATATACTTTGAGGATAAGATTATAGGAAGGGTGTACTACTAGTGACAAATCCGTGTTTTGAAGAACACAAGTTGTCAACAACAATTGTATTTGTTTGTGTTGAAGTCCTCGTGTTGTAAGAGGCAAGTGTTGAAGTCCTCAGTGTGTTAGAGGCGTGAAATCCCGTTCGGCTGTTCGGGTATTGTAAACCTGTTCCTCCGGGTAAAGCGAGGTAGTTAATAGTGAAAATCCAGATAGGAGTCTGGGACTGGACGTAGGACGGTGCTCCGAACCAGTATAAAAATCTCTGGTGTGATTTTTCTATTTTCTATTTACAATGCTATTATCATCTATTTCCGCATTTGTATTGTAATCCATATTACACGATCCGTGTATACTATATTAGCACATATAATTGTATACACACCGCACTTTCAATTGGTATCAGAGCACGGTCATCATATAATTGTATACACACCGCACTTTCAATTGGTATCATATAACCGTAACACAGTTATTTGATATATTCTTGTAATATGGCAAATAACGCAAGTACTAGCACTCAAAACACCACTTACACAGAAGGGCAATCGACACAAAGACCTCCATTTTTCAATGGTCTTAACTATAGTTATTGGGCAACACGTATGTCATTCTTTATGCAATCAAGTAGCTATGATGCTTGGAATGCTACTCAAAGAGAAATAGTGAATCCAACAACTGATTATTCAGAATGGACTGTGGCTGAGAAAACGGCAGCAGCCGTAAATGCAAGAGCAATAAATATGTTGTTCTGTGCATTAGACCAAAATGAATATAACCGTGTTAGTATCTGCACTACTGCATATCAAATTTGGCAAACGCTAAAAATCACTCATGAAGGTACTAACAAGGTTAAACAAGCCAAAATAGCCATGCTGAAAAGTCAATTCCAAAATTTCAAAATGAAACCAAATGAAACAATCAATGACATGTATTCACGGTTTCAAACTATTCACCATGCACTTATTGGGTTAGGACAAAAGTATTCTGATTTTGATGTTGTTTCAACAGTCCTACATTCTCTGACTAATGAATGGGAAGGAAAAGTATTAGCAATTGAAGAAGCTAATGACCTTTCCGTCATGAAGCCAGATGAATTGATAGGAAATTTAATGTCCTATGAAGCAAATTTGCAGGCTAGAAAAGAACAGAAAGAAGAAAAGAAAAATGTAGCATTTCATGTTGAGAAAGATGAAAATGAATCAGATTCTGAAGATGAAGATTTGGCGTTCATTGCTAAAGGTTTCAAAAAATTCCTAAAATATCGAAAAGCCAGTCGCTACAATAAAAGGAAACCGGGATCAAATAAACCATCTTCATCTGCTATAGAATGTTTCAACTGCCATAAAAAGGGACACATGCAGAAGGATTGTCCAGAACAAAAGAAAAAGTCAGAAAATGACAAATTCAAATATAAGAAGGACAAATCAAAGAAACGAGCCTTCTCAGTAACATGGGATGATTCAGAGTCATCTTCATCAGAAAGTGAAAGTGATTCGGAGAATGAACAAGCTAATGTTTGCTTTATGGCAACAGAAGATGAGGTACAAATTCCTACATTTGATGAATTACTTGATATTAATGCTGAATTGATAGTCAAATATAAAGACTTAAAACGTCAATTAAAAGTAGTCAAAGCAGATTTAAGTAGAGCAGAGTTTGAACGAGATATGTTAAAAGATGAGAAGAAAATATTAGAAGAAGAACTTGAAAATATTCAAGAATCATCATCTAATGTTGACTCTCAAATATCTCTTTTGAGTCAAGAAATAGAAGCTCAAAAAGAGAAAAATAATGCTCTCACTACTGAAAATCATGAACTTAAAGCAAAAGTCAAAATTCTAGACCTAGAAAAAGCTAGTTTACAAACAAAGTTTGATGACATTACTCAAAATGTTTCTAACTTTAACAAAGGTCGAGAAAATTTGACTAAAATCATTGAAAGTTCACAATCTATTTCAGATAAACAAGGTTTGGGATATAACAAACATGAAACTAAGAAACATCTTAGAAATAAAAGGAAGAAGAAAGTACAAAAAACTGAAGCTAAGAAAAATCTTAGTTTATTATATTTCAAACCAAAACCAGTTGTGAAATTTCAAAAGAGAGATGTCAAGACTATCAAAATATGGGTTCCTAAAACAAATAATAATTTGATTAGGAACAAATACATTCAGCAATTCATGAATAATGTACATTTTAATAACAATTATATATATAAAGGGGATACCGGACCCAAATGGGTTTGGACTCCTAAGACCTAACTCTTAGGACCCTATATAAAAAGTGGGTACCATGAACTTAATTCTATTTTTTGCAGGTCCCACTGAAGAAAAGAGGAAAGTGGATATTGGACAGTGGTTGCTCAAAACATATGACGGGAGACAAAAGCTTATTAACAAATATTAAATACTCAGATGGTGGCTCAGTCACTTTTGGAGACAATTCAAAAGGTTATATCATCGGCAAAGGCGATGTGAGCAATTGCGGTACATCTAACTTACCTCTTATTACTAATGTCATGCTAGTTAGAAATTTAAAACACAATTTACTTAGTATTAGTCAGCTATGTGACAAGGGTTTTATAATTTCCTTTTCAAATAATAAGTGTAGTATTTTAGATAAAGACCATAATTTAGTTTTTGAAGGTTATAGAGACAGAAATATATATATTCTAAATATGAATATTAATCATAATTCAGATATGTGTCTTGTGGCTAATGACAATGATCCATGGCTATGGCACAAACGTTTCTGTCATATAAACTTCAGAACTATTGACAAGCTAGCCAAAAATAATCTAGTTAGAGGACTACCCAAAATGAGTTTTAAAGTTAACAACATTTGTGATGCATGTCAATTAGGAAAATTGACCAAATCATCGTTTAAATCCAAGAAAGTCATATCAACATTACAACCGCTTGAGTTACTGCACATGGATTTATTTGGACCTACTAGAGTTCAATCAATAAATCACAGTCAATATGTGCTTGTAATTGTTGATGATTTCTCTCGTTATACATGGACAATTTTCTTAAAAAATAAAAGTGATACTTTCGATCATTTCAAATCTTTCGTCAAAAGAATTCAAAAATCAAAAGGGATTAAAGTTAAAAATATAAGAAGTGATCATGGCGGAGAGTTTGAAAATAATGAATTTGAACATTTTTGTACAAAGAAAGGTATATATCATAATTTTTCGTTTCCCAGAACTCCACAACAGAACGGAGTAGTAGAACGAAAGAACCGAACTTTACAAGAATGTGCAAGAACATTATTAAATGGAACCACCTTACCAAAACATTTCTGGGCAGAAGCTGTTGCAACTGCCTGTTACGTTTTAAATCGTGTGTCCATAAGACCTCTTACCAAGAGTACTCCTTATGAATTGTTTAACAAAAGAAAGCCCAAAATCTCATACTTCAAAGTTTTTGGTTCTAAGTGCTTTATTTTAAATACGAAAGACCAGCTTGGAAAATTCGATCCAAAAGCCGATGAAGGAATATTTGTCGGTTATTCGGAACGAAGTAAGGCCTATCGAATATTTAATAAACGAACCAAAACTATTGAAGAATCACTTCATGTATCTTTTGATGAAATCTATCAGCATCCTCACACAATATCAGATGATGACGAATCAATAGTCATTAATAATCCAATCATCTCAAATACTGATTCTGACTCAGAAGTAATTATTGAGAATACTCCTCAAATATGTGAATTACAATCACCACCAAGAATATTAAGAGACCATCCGGCCCAAAATATAATAGGTGAAATAACATCACATGTCAGAACAAGGAGTCAACTCAATCAAATGGGTCATGTCGCTTTTCTCTCAAATATTGAACCCAAGAATCCAAAAGAAGCTGCTACAGATGATTACTGGATCATTGCCATGCAGGAAGAACTAAATCAGTTTGAGCGCAATGACGTTTGGGAACTTGTTCCGAGACCAACTGATCAGTCAGTAATTGGTACTAAATGGGTCTATAAAAATAAGGCTGACGAACAAGGAAATATCACCAAAAATAAAGCAAGATTAGTAGCACAAGGATACAATCAGGAAGAAGGTATCGATTATGAAGAAACTTTTGCACCAGTTGCTCGACTAGAAGCTATTAGAATTCTATTATCTTTTGCTTGTCATCATAATTTCAAACTTTATCAGATGGATGTCAAAAGTGCTTTTCTCAATGGATTTATCAAAGAGAATGTCTATGTCGAACAACCTCCGTTGTTCGTACATGAAAAATATCCTGACCATGTGTTCAAACTTAAGAAAGCTCTGTATGGTTTAAAACAAGCACCTCGTGCTTGGTATGAACGATTACGTAGCTATCTTATTAATTCAGGATTTGAAATAGGCAAAGTCGATCAAACTTTGTTTATTAAACATTCTCGAAAAGATATTCTGGTTATCCAAATATATGTAGACGATATCATCTTTGGTTCAACAAACGATAAACTCTGCAAGGAATTTGCAAGTATTATGACCAAAGAATTCGAAATGTCTCATATGGGAGAACTATCTTATTTTCTTGGACTTCAAATCAAACAACTTTCAAACGGTATTTTTATCAATCAAGAAAAATACTGTGAAAATCTTATCAAACGCTTCGGATTACAAAATACATCTGGTAAACCAACTCCTATGAGTACAACTACACATCTTGAAAAAGATGAAAGTGGTAAGAATGTTGACCAGAAATTATATCGAAGCATGATTAGTTCTCTTCTTTATCTTACAGCTAGTCGTCCAGATATATTAATGAGTGTTTGTTTATGTGCTCGTTTTCAAGCCGATCCAAAGGAATCACATTTACGAGCAGTGAAACGTATAATTCGTTATCTTAATAATACCAAAGATTTTGGTCTTTTCTATCCAAAAGAATGTCCATTTGAATTAGTATCATATAGTGATGCTGATTTTGGTGGCTCACGAACGGATAGAAAAAGTACAAGTGGTACGTGCCATTTTATTGGAAAATCACTTGTCTCTTGGTTTAGTAAGAAACAGAACTGTGTTTCACTATCAACATGTGAAGCTGAATATATATCAGCGGCTCTCGCTTGTACTCAAGTACTATATATGCAACAGACACTTCAAGATTTTGATATTCACTTATCAAATTCTATTATATACTATGATAACACAAGTGCTATAAATCTTTCTAAAAATCCAGTGAATCACTCTCGAACTAAACACATTGATATCCGTCATCATTTTCTTCGAGATAATATTGAAAAAGGAAATATATGTCTTGAATATATTCATACTGACAATCAATTAGCCGATATTTTCACTAAGCCTTTACTTGAATCTAGTTTTATTAAACTACGAAGAGAGCTTGGCTTAGTATCTCAGAAAGATCTAGAATAGAATAAATTATTCACATTCTTAAACTATATGTTTTAATATGATAACAATCTTAAAATTCAGAACTAGATACCAACTCTAGCTATTTTTAAACCAAATATTATAAACCTTTGTTTATGTTTACGGTCAATTCTTTCTACCAAATTTTATCCACAAGTTCTTTTGCAAATTTTCCTATATAAACTTATGAAAACTACATCTCTAATCATTCCCTTCTTTGCTGAAAATTATACTCACCATAAACAAGCTATCATGGCACACATTTGTGACAAATGCGCACAAGAATCCCATATTTCAATCACAAGCTCGGATTCGGAGGAGAATTACTCTCCGATTACACCGAAACAGAAACCGGAGTGCTATCACCATTGTTCTCGCACTCCTGGTCATACGCCATCATCTAAACGTGTAAAGAAAGCACTATTTTGCTCTCTACGCATGAAGGCACAAATCGATGAGATACATCACTACCAAAAGCATCAAATCGACCTACAGAGACAATTGCATTATGGACAAAACCAACTCTATCATGAACAACAACGTACGTCGGCACGTTTATCCGTCTTAGAAAGAATGGCATCGTTCTTCTGCGGATCAAACAAGCACGATGTTCATGAACCAATGCCATGCAGGCCATCGACTTCAACGACTCCAAACTCTTGGGATAGAAATTATAACGAGAACGAAGGAGCTCGAAATAACTGGAGTTCATGGGCTAAACGCATTGGAGACAACAAAAATTCTAATGACAACTCTACTTCTCATTAGAATTCCATAATATATATTGTTTTGTTTTCATATATTTCTTGTAATATCATATATTCTGTAATAATAATATAGTATAAAATATATGCAATCGATTTTTTTTCAAAAATTTTGCGAAAACAAACAGTTTTCAACACAGAGCAAAACCGGTCGACCACCAAAATTTCTACCGGTCGACCAAAAAGGCTCTCGGGTTGAAAACGGTCGACCGGTAAAAATTAGGCGGTCGACCGGTCGAGCATTTTACAGTTTTTTTTTTATACTCCACGTATATATTTTTACCCCTCACTCATTTCTTTCTACTTCCTACTGAAAGCTTTCCCAATTCCCAAACCCTAGTTCATATTTCTCAAGCTCCAAAACTCCCAAATCCTCATCAATGGCTCCACCACAAAAGAAATCAAAGAAAAGAGCATCTTCAGAATCTTCATCTCTAACTCTCTCTGCCAGAAAGTGGCTTGAAACTCCAGTTGCCGTAACTCGATGGAATCAAATGACAAATTATAAGTTCCATCCGGGCTCATTCATCAAATTCGAAGACTTCACTTCATACGGTATTCGTCGTTTAGCAAACAATTCCAATATTTCTCCTCTCATAGATTTTTCAGATAATAGCGTAGAAATTAATCACTTAATGATTAAATTATTCTACGCAAATATGAATTTAGAAGAATATACACCGGATAATCCAAATGGAGTTATTTGGTCGGTAGTTTGCGGCAAACGAATTTATCTTACTCATGATAGAATAGCTTCTATTCTTGGAATACCAAATAGAGGTGAAGAATTTTCATCAACATTTTATGAAGTATTCACCCGAAATAGCACTAGCCATATGTTTATAGAAGATAATAGTGACGGCACCAAATCGATTGGGCTACGACCGACAGCAAGGCTATTACATCGTGTCTTGATGCACTCTCTATTTCCTCGATTAGGAAATTATGATGCCGTCTACAAGGAAAATTTCAAGGCTCTTTATGCTATATACGGGGAAATCGAAATCAACTGGGCTCACATGATTTTCGATGAAATTTTAAAAGTGAATAACTCCACTCGACCTCATTTCTTCTATAATGAGTATGTTATGCGCATATTGCTAGCATGTGGAGTAACAGCCCCTGATTCAGCAACATCTACACCAAAATGCATTGACTCCACTACCATCAAGCGCATGAAACTTCCTCCTCCCTATGTTCAGATTATGCCATTCGAACAATGGCAACAACGAGGTACACAAGCACAACAAGCTCCATCTTCGCGACCTCGTTCCGGAGAAGTTAGGTTGTTGAAATCTAAGTCGTCTACAAGAGAATCTCTTGAAACCATCGCTCGTAATCAATTCTTACTTGAAGCGAGACTCAAACGTATGGATTCAAAAATTGACAAACGATTCAACAAGGTCAAGTCTTTCTTCAGTGCTATATGGGATGCTATATCATGTAGCACATCTGTCTCTACCCAACATCAAGACCCCGGAAAGCGTCCGGCTCCTCCCACTTTCACTTGGTCAACATCCGAGGAATCTGCTGGTACAAGCGGACAAGGTCATGGAGAGACGTCTAGAGGTGATGACGATGACGATGATGACGATGACGATGATGACGACGATGATGATGATGAAGATGATGAGGAGGAGATTCAGTCGGACTAAAGCTAGTTTGTTTATTTTTTTAGTCCTTTAAAAACATTTGTGACACTTGTACTAATTAGTGTCCATCTTTTTTAGTAAACTTTGACATGTATGGTAGTTTCAAAACATCTTGTGTTTGAATGTGTGTTATGCATTGTTCTTTTTGGTTCATATTCCTTTTTGTTTTACTCCTTTTTGTCGATGACAAAGGGGGAGAAAGGTGCTAATAATTGTTTGCAGGGAGAAAGGTGCTAATAATTGTCTGCAGGAAATCACATATTCAGGGGGAGACTCAATACTTTAATTATATATTGTCATCAATCAAAAAGGGGGAGAATGTTGAGACACAGCTTCTATGAAGATTTTGATTGCTGACAACAATATAAAGGCAATCGACAAATCAAGACCTTCATATGGTTCTCTAGATTATAGATTGATTATTTGATGTTATAATAGTAATAAACTTGTTAAAATCTATCCTCAAATAGTCATGCACAAAATATAATCAATATATATATACACTTATAGTAATGTGCACATTTATTGTGCAACTTAACAGAGACCGGTCGACCGGTCTGAAAATGAACGGTCGACCGTTCCTGTTAAATATGCACAATAAACGTGCACACATGCACATAACGACTATATATTTAAAAAACCTGTCTACCGGTCATTTTTTGACCTGTCGACCGTTTTTAAACAGAAAGCAAGTTTTCCAAAAGACACTTCTCTTCTCCAAGAGTTGCATCTCCTACCTTTCACCAATAATCACAACTCTTAATGGCAACTGTTTCACCAAGAGTTACAACTATTTCTTATTATATATACTCATCTAAATCGTTGATTCAAACAAGAATATACATGATTATTATATGCTTTCTCTGATCTTACTTTCTAACATTCTTGCATTCTAAAAGCACTCATTTAATTCATAGCTTATTGAATCATTGAAAATATTTTATACCTTTTGATTCAATAAACAATATACCTTCTTTAATCTTCACAAAACATCAGTCATATACTTTGAGGATAAGATTATAGGAAGGGTGTACTACTAGTGACAAATCCGTGTTTTGAAGAACACAAGTTGTCAACAACAATTGTATTTGTTTGTGTTGAAGTCCTCGTGTTGTAAGAGGCAAGTGTTGAAGTCCTCAGTGTGTTAGAGGCGTGAAATCCCGTTCGGCTGTTCGGGTATTGTAAACCTGTTCCTCCGGGTAAAGCGAGGTAGTTAATAGTGAAAATCCAGATAGGAGTCTGGGACTGGACGTAGGACGGTGCTCCGAACCAGTATAAAAATCTCTGGTGTGATTTTTCTATTTTCTATTTACAATGCTATTATCATCTATTTCCGCATTTGTATTGTAATCCATATTACACGATCCGTGTATACTATATTAGCACATATAATTGTATACACACCGCACTTTCAAAAGAAACAACAAGTTGTGGCTCTCTCAACCGCTAAGGCAGAATATATTTCACTATCTTTAGCTAGTTGTCAAGCTTTATGGATTAAATGGGTGCTAGAAGAACTTAAGCATACTCCAAAAGAAAGTCCACTTATATATTGTGATAGCAATTCTGCTATAGCACTCACCGAAAATCCAGTTTTTCATGGGAGGAGCAAGCATATAAGAATCAAGTATCATTTCATTCGAGACTTGGTTGGGAAAAGAGAAGTAGTTGTCAAGCATTGCAAGACGCAAGATCAAATTGTCGATATTTTAATGAAGCCTTTGAAGTTGGAGATTTTCAAGGAGTTAAAGAAGAAACTTGGTATGCGTAAAAGTTTAGCCCAAAGGGAGGCAAATCAAGTTTAAAGGGGGGTGTTGGAATGTCAACTTGATTTATTGGTTTCTAGAGAATTCTTGTATTATGTTTAAATGGGGTGAGAGTTCTAGAATTATGTTTTTTTGTAATCAAGTAAAAATGTTTCTATAATTATGTTTTCTTTGTAACCAAGTAAAAATATTTGTAGAATTATGTTTTCTTTGTAATCAAGCAAAAGTAATTCTAGAATGATTTATTAGGGACAATAAATAGAGGAGCTCTTCCCTCATTTGCAATCAAGTAATCTAGCAAAGGAAAAATAATATTAAAGCATTATTTGTGAGAACAAATTTCTTCTCTCAAGTCTCCAACCTTTTTTTTAAATATATATTTCAACAAATTCACCTCGATATTCAGCTTAGCTGAATTTTTAAGGGCTGGATTTTCACCGCTTTAATTTCTGAATATTTAAACACAAATTAAAGCGGTAAAATTCCGGCACATTACACTCTTCCCCCTAAAAGAACTCTGTCCTCGAAATTTTCCACAACCCTAACCCAGAAACAATCTCAAGCATAACTAACACTATTCATCAGTCTTTATGATGTACCTAAATCATTTCCAAGCCAAATTTGATTTGATCACTCACTCGAATACATAATCTTACCTCCAAATTAGTATCACTCACCCGACTCGCTAGTGCGGACTCGGATCAGGCTTCTTGATTAAAACCTCTGTTCTTCTTACATAGCCATATACTATGATAAACAACTTTAGTTTCATATTAAGAACCCTTATCAAGTGTTTGTCGTCAAAAATCGAGTGATAAATCTGTGACGATCCACAAATCCGTACTCTTTAAATCGACAATAAACCACATATGTCCGACCCAAAAAGCACAGACCGACGGAAAGTCAGGAGAAAGAAAAGAAGAGAGAAGAAGAGAAGAGAAGGAAGAGAGAAGAAAAGACAAAGAAGAACGATATAGAATCTCACTTCGCAACGGAAAACATATAATATCATATCAATGATCTTTACAAAACAGAAACTGTATATACATACATCAATCAGAGTTCAACAATCAATCACTAGTTAACAGCTTGTACAATTATAATAACATGTCCTCGCATTTGCCGATAATATACAACAACTAAACACAGCGGATAATCAAAATGTAATGACCCACAAATCCGTACCTCTTGAGTCGACACTATTCTCCATCATATCAACTCAAACGAACGAAAATACGAACCATTAGGGTAAAGAAAAAAAGAGGTAGAAGAAGAAAAAGAAACAATATCAGAATCTCACAATCGTGGCCGAACAATATATAATAGATAAATGGCTAATCTTTAAACAAAAGAACTATATCTGTTTATACATTACATTACATTATCAGAGTACATCCAAATCTAAAGCACTCAACCGGACAGTTATATTAATCTGTCCTCACAAAATTGACTATACGGTTAATCAAACAGAGTGGAGTATACATTCCGTGATACATCTCGCCGTCCAGCTCATCTCCTGAGCTCCACAGCATACTTTCTTGTATTCTATAATACTCGGTCTGACCCGAGCATTATAGTTAAATAACACCCGAGTCAGTCTGTAAAACCAGAGTGAGAAAGCACACTCAATTGGATTACTAAATTTTTCAAAATCCTTTGAAAATCAAAAGTATCTCGTAAGACCACGCCACAAATAAACATGCCGGGTTTTTACCTTACAATAACCAAAACATTTCTTATCAAATCCTCCGATATTATAGTAGTGTCTATATACAAATACTTATTCAAATAGCTGAAATTGTTACATTATTAAATTCCAGCAATACTAAGCTCTACAATCAAAACCGTAAAAGCACGTAGGGAGAATGGATTTCCATCAATGGCAGGGCTACTAGGGTACCGCCAGTTACAGTACGTGGTCTAGATCACCGTACCGAGGATCCATCTTGATCCCCTGCAACACAAGACCGGAGCTACCCCTTACTAGATAGTCCGAATAAGTTCACCTTGCGGTTAGGATCAGCAACCGCCCACACAGCCGAATAAAAAGGGACATCTAGACAGGGGTGACCTCGCACTAATTGGTTGATAGCCACTTAGCCTTGCGTGAACCTCCCTTGTTTTATCCATTCTCAGTTGATGAGGCTCGAGGCTATGCGTTACCTTTTTAGCACATATTCACTTAGGATGCTCATCGTCCTCTTGACGATGTTCGGATTGCATTCATCCATACAAGTCCGTTCCAGGTCCGAACGAAACCAAATGAACTATTCCAACTACATTCATTTTGGAATCACCCTCAGGATTAGTAGCGATTAGCCCTTATACTTCACTGCTCCATCTTCGACTCTAAGATTTTGTCTACCTCATAAATACGTTCAAACTAGATCGAAGTGGTTTTCGAGAAATTAATCCCGATCCCGGTCTCTTCGAAACGATCAACGAATTGGCCAATATTGATAGTCGGTTATTTAACTATCAATTAACATCCACAAATAACCATCAGTCTTAATAATTTCCAAACTATTTATTTCAAAATATCTTCGCAAGATGTTTTCTACACTTTAATTCCTTTGAAAATATATTTTTCAAATTGCTTTCTCTCTCGTGGAAATAAATTTCCACCCAATTGTTTTATTTACGCTGAAAAACACCAAGTCTTAATACTTTAGATTCTAAAATAATTTAAGTCACATTAAATAAAAATATATACTTTAAAAACATTTAAAAATAAAAACTTACTTAAAATATTTTATTTAAAATACTAGTTGTGAAATCTTATAATAATTTCTCATGTAAAATTTAGTCTAAAACTAATTTAAAATAAAATTTATTCTTCAAGGTATAAATATTAAATAATTATCTTTTAAAAAATAAAACTAGTTAAACCTTTAAAATGATTACTATGATAATTAATTTAAACAAAAATTACTTTAAAATTCTAAAACAATTTAAAATAATAAAATTTGTCTAAAACATTCTTTTAAAACCACTTTAAAACCTCTAACTTATACTTTCAAATATCCACCGATATCTTATTTCACTTAATAAACCCAGTTTATAATTTCCATAGTCTCATCCTCCTTTTAAAATGCTGTTTCAAACATTTAATCAATTTTCAAATCGATTTCCAAATTTACTCAGTTTTAAAAACAAATTCCTTTACTTATTCAATTTATTCCAAAATCTATTAATTCCAAACTCGCTTCTTTATTTGTGATTCAAAATCTTATTTTAAACTGGGAACATCCATTTCATTCTTTATTCAAAATTCTCCTTTTTAATTCTTTCCAATCATTTTAAATCTTAAAATTTAAAATAAAATCCTTTAATTCTTAAGAAATATCACTTAAGTCTCCAAAACTCCTTTAATTTCATTTATTTAAAATCTCTATAATTTTATTTTCCATACCCATCATTTATTTAATAGAATTTAAAATCAAACCTTATTCTTTCCGAATTCATTCTTTAATTTATCTAAAATTATTTTGCTTAATATTTCTCTCTTATATCTCTTTTCAGAATCAAATGTTTTATATTTTTCATATCTTTAAAATATCCAAATATATTTCAGACAAACCATAGCATTCAATAATTTTAATTACCAACATAATCATTTTAATCATCAAAGATTATCACATAAATCACATCATTGAATATAAAATAAATTCAACGTTTTGAGGAACCCAGTTGGATCCCTCCAACCTGTTTCCCTGCATCCACAGATGTTAGCACAATATAAAATACCAATCCCACTTCGAGGGGGATAAAGCGGTATAAAGGGTCATCCGCTATTATACGAGGTGCATAGGATCTCATCCGCTATATAGTACGGGGAATCAATCGCTCAAATATATAAACTACTATATATAATATACCATATCTAGTCAACTCAATCATTCAACCTGTAATTTAAATTTAACTATTTAAATTTAAATGGTAATCCAAATGAATGAGATTAACTCACCTTTGATTTTTAAATTTGCAAATCCAATGCAAACAGGCTTGTCTTCTCCCAATTTAAGGCCTTGTATGAACAATTCATGATTTATCACTAATTGAATAAATCAAACAATTAATCATCATCTACTTATTTAATTTTAACTAAAAATTTGATTTAACTAATTTCCCTTAAAATCTTTTAGTAACTAAAAATAATTAAAATAAGTTAATTACCCAAATAAATCTCCTTAATATATTATTTTAAAATAAACTAGTTAAATGAAAATAGGTGTATACTTATTTTTATTTTTATTTTTGAAACTACATATATATATATATATATATATATGTATGTATGTATGTATACACTTATAAAAACAATTTATAGATTTAAAATTCTAATTTTATATAACTTCAACCCTTTAAAATTTTCTGTTATTATTATTAACATTTAAAATACATAAACTACATATATTAAATAATCTATATAGGTTTAATAATCCATTTTTTTCTATATAAGCTTCAAACATTTAAAATCCTATTTCTCCTCAACCTTATCGGTATATGATAACCTCTAACTACTAAAAAGCGTTTTGTTTTAAACCTTTCTGTTTTATTTTTATTTCCATTTTTTCGATATATATAGATATTTATTTATTCAAATTTTAAATTTATAAATAGGAATCATTACCTCACCTGATCGAGCACCCTGGCCGCCAATCCCCCTCCCCCCCTTCGTACACTCAGCCTTCATTTTTCTCGGTTGTCCCTCGAGTTCAAACTCAATTTCGAGAACCTTTCCATGCCTCTGCTTTGCGAACTACAACTAGCATCGACCCGCACCTCGAGATGCAAAAACCACAACCGATCGACCCATTGAATCCCGAGTTCCACTCTATTGGTGATTTCGCTCGCGACGTCGAGCTCGAGTTCATCGTGTCCTCGACCTAAAATCCCTCCTCTCCAAATTGATTGGCAAACCCTCGTCTAGCTACGCAATTGATCTCGCGACCACCCTTCAAGACATGGCTCCGTGATTTCGCGTGCTTCTATATGAAATTTCATATTACTGAGAACAATTTCGATTTCGAAAAGAGGGGCTCGGTTTTGGTTTGGAACAGAAAGAAGAAGAAGGAGAGCGGCCATTTTCGAACTTGTTTTTGCAGAGATAAACGTTTGGCCACTATTTGTTTTTATTTCTCTTTTTTTTATTATTTCAAATATATGCTACGTGCTTTAAATTCTATGCATGCTTGACAAATGGAGAAAATGCTGTTTTCTTTTATACAGGTGTTAGAATGATATAGTGGTAAAAACAAATGTGAATAAATTTTGACTAGTCGATATATATATATATAGTATTCAAATTTAAATTTGAATCGTCACGAAATTGTGACTTAAAATTTTGTCTTTCAATCGAAGCGTGCCGCCAGGCATTTATAATAGTGAACCCCTATTACGAACACGATGGAATAGACTTCGAGTTCTAATTCGATCATATGGAGAAGATAGCTTTTTGGACCTAATTATTGTATTGAATTTTCGATATAGTTTTCAACGCGTTTACTTACCATATAATCACATGACAACTCCAAACTCTTTGAAATTTGAAATCCGATAATAATACAATATTATGGATCCAATGGAAATGGTTTCGTCGAATTCCGACACTGTGCCTTAGAATGCTATTTTTTAATATCAATTTAAACGATATATTTTTAAAACTGAACAAAACACTTTCAAACTCAAATTTAAAACTTCTATTATCTCCAATATAATAAATTTAAATTTTCCAAGGCTTTGAAATATTTTAACCAGCTTAAAAACCAAGATTCACTATTTTACCCAAGTTCCAATTATTAAATCCAATTATTTAATCATCCAAATAAATAGTGATATTTGAAATTCCAGTTAAAATAACTTTCAAATATTGAAAATCAATTAAATATTTCAATTTCAGTCATCCAGAAATTTCGGGTCGTCACACAAAACAGATACGTGTATACGAGAATGAAGATCTCCAGCACTCCTGCTGATGCTCCAAAAGCACCAAACCCGAACCTGTAAATATACTCGGTCTGATCCGAGCATTGAAAGGGAAGAACACCTAGATCAGTCTGTTAAATCAGCGTGAGAAACACACTCAACTGAATTTATTAAATCACCAAACTTTCCTTTCTCAAAAGGAAAATATCTCGTAAGACAAGCCCACACATAAACACGGACATATTTTTACCTTACGATAACTAAAAAATCTTATACTAAATCATCTAATATTATACTAGTGTCTAGTATACAAATAATATTAATCATAGACGAAATTTTTATATTGATTAAATTTCAGCATATAGCCCAAAATGGGTAATACAATACAAATGGCAGGTACGTAGTGGAGTTTGGATTTCCATACAAAATGACCAGGTGAAGGGACTACCTTTCGGTAGAACATCTCTAAAAGAATGTACTGAGAAACCATCACAAAGTTTCTCTACCAACACAAGACCGGCACAGCTCTATAACTAGATGGTACCGAATATGTCATCCTTCGGTCGTTACCGACCTTTATCGAGTGCCCTCGAAGCATACAGATAACAATAATCATATACGTGACATCTTATCGTGTAAAGATATATCTAGAAGAGGATGATCATACCCTAATGGGAGCGACCCACTTAGCCTTGCCGCATCTAACCATGTTTTGGTCATTTCCGGTTGATGAGGTCTGAGGTAACGATTACCTTTCACGAATCCAAATCACATCACTTTGAATGCCACACGGACATTTCTGTTGACTACTAATTGTCTTCCACAAAAATACAACCCTTAAGCCCATACGTCTCAAGGAGGGTGTTAAGCTAAGAGAAGTTGCCTTCTCCACAACCACCGATGTACCTTTGTAAAAACCAATATACGTAATCTTTAAAAATGCAATCTCAGACAAACATCTATGCAAGTTGTCCAAGAATAAGACAAACCGAAGGTACTTTCCTACCACATCCTATCGGGAAATCCCTAGGATTGGTAGAGAATAGTCCTTGCATTGGATATTTCATAATGAAGAGACCACAGCTACTGGAACTATATTGGGATTTTAACCCCAAATGATCAACAAGAAGTCCCCTACTATGAAAATCTGGAATATCAATATCATTACAAGCAACCTGCATAATTGTCGCTTGTACGTTGGTCTGAAGTGGTTTTCAGATAAATCTGATCCCAGTCACTTCACACTAACAACGCAAAAGCGTTTCTCAACCTCATATAGAAACTAAGTCTCATAGACTCATCACGTCTCCAACTTTCAACTTGCTATCCTTTGGTCAAAGAAGGAAGCTCGATAAATTTGAGTAATACTCCGCACTATACGAATTAACATCCTTAACACAAACGATAATCAAACCTACACAAAAGGCTATGTACTAAGTGTACGACTAAATAGTTCCCACATCAAGTCGAGGAACTAAAACAAATATTTAGCACCATAAACAATCACTAGGTCCTTTTAATTAATCTTTTATTAATTCAGTCGCTTGCCAAATATTCACTTCAAACCATTTCAACTTTTCAATATTGGAAAACAGGTTCCCTATACTTATTTAATAATAAGTAATACACAATTCTATTTATTTTCAACACTTAGAAAATATTAGATATACTTGAATCACGATTAAGAATAGATTTTGTTCTTTAAGGAAAAGATTCTTTTAAACATTTTTATTTTGGGTCAAAATGAATGTTGTGTAAAATATCGTTACGACAACCCAAAATCACTAGCATAGGGATTCGAAAATAAGATAGATATATAAACCCCAATACTATATTAAAAAACATTTCCTTTCGAAAATCATTTACTATAACAACAGTGTTATAGTCCATCATCTCCTTATTTCTCGAAAACGTCTATTTCAACAATGAATGTTGAAATCTATAGTTTTAAATCTTAACACATTTTAAAACATCTTTAAACCATTTAAATTCAATTCAAAAACCACTTCCTAAAAATATCCATCTTATTTAATATATTATTCACTGTCCAAAATCGTGAATGTAGTTCATTTACCAAATCGAATATTTCTACACATTTATAAAGGATAATCCATTGTCAAAAACCGTGAATATATCTCCTTTGCCAAATTCATCACTTCTACATATTTATTTAAAGGATTATCCAGTGTCCAAAATCATGGATGAAATTCCTATAATAAACTATAATAATTAACTTATCAAATTCAATTGATTTCGAATTTATAAAACAATGTTTATAAATCACATTTGTATTTTATAAAAATTCTATTTATAACCCATTTACATGCCAAAATTCAATTTATAAGTAAATTGCTTATAAATCATTTATTTTCAAAATTCGTTCTTTTTATAACTTCCCAAATTATAAATCTTATTCACTTATAAGATTCATTTATTCTTCATTTTATTTGCTGGTTGAAATGGGACGACCCACAAATCCTCACCCTTTGAGTGAACAATAATCCACGCATGTCCACCTAAAAAGCACAGACTGACGGAAAGCCAAGAGAAAGAAAAGAAGAGAGAAGAAGGGAAGAGAAGAAAGAGAGAAGATAGAACCAAGTAGAACAATACAGAATCTCACAATGCAGCGAAAAACATATAATATCATATCAATGATCTTTAAAAACAGAAACTGCATATACATACATCAATCAGAGTTCAATAATCAATCATAATTTATCAACCTGGAAAGTTATAATAACCTGTCCTCACAATTGCTGATAATATACTACAACAACAATAATAATGCGCACAGCGGGTAAACAAAACAGATACGTGTATATGAAAATGATAATCACCAGCTCTCCTGCTAAATCTCCATAAGCACCAAATCTAAACTTGTAAATATACTCGATCTAACGCCCGGATCAGTCTGGTAAACTAGCGTGAGAAACACACACATTTGAATTTATTAAATTACCAAACTTTTCCTTTATCAAAACAAAAGTATCTCGTAAGACGAGTCCACAAAAAAACACGGCATGTTTTTACCTTACGATAACTAAAACATCTTATATCAAATCATCTGATATTATACTAGTGTCTAGTATACAAATAATATTAATCATAGCCGAAATTATTACATTGATTGAATTCCAGCTTATAGCCAATTGGATAATACAATCAAAATGGCAGGTATGTAGTGGAGTTTGAATTTCCATACAAATGACTAGGTGAAGGGACTACCTTCCGAATGGGTACACCTTTAGATGGATGCCCCGAGGCACAGAACATATGCCCTCTACCAACACAAGACCGGTCCACCTCTATAACTAGACGATACCGAATATGTCATCCTCCGATTGTTACCGACCTTTACCAAGGGCCCTCGAAGCATACAAACCACAATAATCAGATACATGACGTCATAGCATGTAAATATATATCTAGAAGAGGATGATCATACCCTAATAGGAGCGACCCACTTAGCCTTTTTGCATCTAACCCTGTTTCGGTCATTTTCGGTTGATGAGGCCTGAGGTAACAATTACCTTTCACAATCGCATATCACATCACTTTGAATGCCACACAGCTATTTCCGTTTGACCACTGATTTCCTTTTAGAAAAATACAACCCTTAAGCTCATACATCTCAAAGTGGGTGTTAAGCTAAAAGAAGTTGCTTTCTCTGCCACCACTGATGTACGTTTGTAAAAACCAATGTACGTAGTCTGTAAAATTGCAATGTCAGACAAGCATCCATACAAATTGTCCAGGAACAGGACCAATCGAAGATACTTTCCTACCACATCCTGTCGAGAAATCCCTAGGATTAGTAGCGAATAGTCCTTGCATTGGATATTCATAATGAAGAGACCACTGCTACTAGATGTATATTGGGATTTTAACCCCAAACGATCAACAACAAGTCTCCCCCACTATGAAAATCCCGAATATCAATATAATCATAACCAACCTTCACAATCATCGCATAAATGTTGGTCCGAAGTGGTTTTCAAATAAATTTGATCCCGATCTCTTTGCACCAACAACGCAAAAGCGTTTCTCAACTTCACACAGAAACTAAGTCTCATAGACCTATCATGTCTCCAACATTCAACTTGCTATCATTTAGCCAAGAAGGAAGCTCGATAGATTGGAGTAATACTCTACACTACACGAATCAACATCCTCAACACAAACGATAATCAAGCCTACACAGAAGGCTACGTACTAAGTGTACGACTAAATAGTTCCCACATCAAGTTGAGGAACTAAAATGGAAAATTTTGATAGTCGGTTATTTAACTATCAAAACAAATAAACAAATATTCAGCACTATAACAATCACTAGGCCCTTTTAATTAATCTTTTGTTAATTAAACCACTTACCAAATATTCACCTGGAAAGGTATAATTCCAAACCATTTAAACATTGGAAAACATTTCCACATACTTATTTAATAATAAGTAATTCATAAATCAATTTATTTTTATAACTTATAAAATATTATATATACTTAAATCTCTAATTAAGTATATATTTTATTCTTTAAGGAAAACACTCTCTTAATCATCTTTCATTTGAGTCAAAAAGAATGTTGCGTTCAACCCAAATCACTAGTATAGGGATTCAAAAAATAAGATAGATATATAAATCCCATATACTATACAAAACATTTTCTTTCGAAAATTATTTACTTTAACAACAGTGTTATAGTCCATCATTTTCTTATTTCTCGAAAATGTCTATTTCAACAATGAATGTTGAAATCTATGGTTTCGGTACTTAACATATTTTAAAATATCTTTAAATCATTTAACTCTATTTAAAATATCACTTTTTAAATTATTTATTTAAAATATTATTCACTGTCCAAAATCGTGAATAAAGTTCGTTTGCCAAATCAATATTTCTACACATTTTATTAAAGGATAATCCACTGTCCAAAATCGTGGATATAGCTCCTTTGCCAAATTTGTCACTTCTATATATTTATTAAAGGACTATCCACTATCCAAAATCATGGATATAACTCCTTTAATAAGCTTGCTATCTAACTTATCCAAATAAGTTGATTTCGGATTTATAAAACAATGTTTATAAATCATATTTATATTTTATAAAAACTTCAATACGTAAATTCCTTTAATTAACAAAATCCATTTATGCCTCATTTATATTCCAAAGTCCAATTATAAGTTAATTGCTTATAAATCATTCATTTGCAAAATTCGTTCTTTTTATAACTTCACAAATTCATAAATCTTAATCACTTATAAGATTCATTTATAACTTCATTTTAACACTTATAAAAATCCTTTATAATCCCATTATTTCAATTTATAAATTCAGTTTTATGAATCATATACATGTACCAGTTAAAATAAATCCAAAATCTCAATTTAAATAAACTTATCATTTTAATAATTTACAAATCATTATTAAAAATTATATAGACTTCAAAAATCACACTTACGTATATTTCACAAAAATCATAATTATTATAACATAAAAATTATAACTTTTATTTTTTCAAAGTAAATTCATTTCCTTGACCATTTAAAATTAATAAAACATCTATTTCCAAAGTCACTTTAAAAATCCTTTTTAAATTGAAATCTTCACTTTACTTTTTTAAATACCCAAAAATAGGCCCAATGTTATAACAGCACTAAATACATCAATCACGGCATCCAAAACATCATATATCTTATGATAACAACATATATCACAATATTTGTTAATAAATCAATACTGGCGAGGAATCCAGTTGGATCCCTCCACACCTGTAACAAATATACATATTAGAAAATATGTACAATGCACGCTTCGAGGCAGACGCGCGTATAAAGGATCATCCGCTCATACACGAGAACGTATAGGGCCATCTGCTCCAATAGACAGGAATATATCCAAATACCAATCAATATATAGATAATATATCATATATTATCCAAACAGTCATCCATCATCATAAATAATATTTATTCTCACTTATACAGAAATACTAATGAGTTAGAAAGAGTGAGTTTCACTTATATTGCTTCCAATAGCAGTTGTAGTGTTTTATTCCGAATAAAAGTAAACAGCCGCTTAATTTTACGCAAAATATATACTAGCTCCAATCAACTCCAAACTAGCTCTAAAATGTAGTACTCGTCAATACAGACCCAATTCAACTTATTTCGTCAAAAACGAACCTCGTATGAAAGAGTTAAAGCATTTTAAACATTGTACGAATTTAGATAATATGATTTCAAATTTTTTTTTAATCTTTAATCACATCATGCCATTTGTTTTCAAAGTAGCAGATCATGGCCGATGTTTCTTTTCTTCCCCCTCATAGGTTTCGTACGCGAGAAATAACCCATGCCGCCGACCGAACTTTGCATTTTCGCGACCACCTCGACCACTTCAACAACGATCGGCCATAGTCATTCGACTCGCCTAGCAAGCTCCATCGTCGGCCATAACCATGTGCATCTCGGTCAACTATTTCGCTTGAAAAACACGATAGAACGCGCCGTCTTTTCATAGAGATCCACGTCAATCTGTAGCTCTAAAATCGATTGCATCCGTATGGATTTATAGATCTCGTCGTGCTCTTTAATGTTGCAATTGAGAGTTTTTGAAAAAAGTTGATGGATTGGAAGATATTAGAGGAGGAAGTTGCACCATTTCTGGCCATTAAAATGCATGTGGCGGCTAACCCTAGCCCATTAGGGTTTTGTGAAAAATGGATAAAAATGTTGCCTTTTATAGAAAATTCGCGACACTATTCACTCAAATTTTTTCCAAACTTCAATCGAAGCGTGCCGCCTAGCGTATATAATGTTTTACCCCTATTCCGAACACAATGGAATATAGATCAGGAGCCAATTCGATCGTATTTGAAAGATATATTTTCGAATCGACTATTTAAAATTTAAAATTTAAAATTTTCGAATCGACTGTTTAAATCAATTCATAGAATTTTCTTTTTATCTTCATTAATGGGGACCATTCCTCCTTCAATTTTCTTTCCCGCCGACCCATCATTTCCTACAACTTCTAATCAGCCCTGTCCTTCTTCCCCACTCATTGTACCTCCTTCATCAGATCCAGCATTGTTAACCATTCCTTCTATTGTCCCTTCTTCCACCTCTCAACCCATAGTTTCTACCCTAATTCGTTCGTCTCCTCCACTACCGCCTCCACCCTGTCCTCCTGTTGCTTGGAACTCCTTGTTTAAGGCCAAGCCAAACAATGCAGGTAAATATGCTCCTCGTGAAATCCAGCTAGTGTTTAATGGTGATGCAATAATGCCCCCTTCTGAAGTAGTTCAAGCTGGTAACTCGATGTGGAAGGATTATTTAGTTGGGTTCTTTCTTGATAATCCACTACCTTACTCCTCTGTTCTTTATTTTCTCAAACAAGCTTGGAAACTTCAGGGTTCTATAACTGTTAAATCTGATGGTTTCCTCTTTTTATTCAAGTTTACTAATGTGAATGATAAGAAATGAATAGCTGAGTCTGATCCTGTAGTAATGAAGAATAAATTATTTATAGTAAAATCTTGGGATGAAAATATTGGAAATAGCTATGGTAGCATCAAAGCAGTCCCTGTGTGGATTAAACTCTCTAACATACCCTTGTATGCTTGGTAACCTATGGGTATTAATTGGCTAGCTTCCAGGGTTGGAAAACTCTTATGTATGGATGTCTCCACTGAAAAATTTGAAAGGATCTCATTTGCTAAATGCATGGTGGAAGTTACCCCTCAAAATGAACTCCTTGATAACTTTGTAGTTAAGCTACTTGATTGCTCTGACCAATTAGTGAAAGTAGAGTATTTATGGAGACCTGAAATTTGCATTTCATGTAAGGAGTTTGGTCATATGGTATCTAGTTGCAAAAAATGTGAAAATTCTGGTGAAGGAAATAACGAAAATGGTGACATTGATGATAATCTCATTTAGTGTGAAGTAATTCAAAACAAGGTAATAAAAGGTAAAAGTCTGGAAAAAGATGGTAAAGTGAAGCAGATCTGGCAAAAAGTGAATAATAACAAGGGAAAAAAAAGAAATTTAAGTGAAGAAGTAAAAACTGCTACTATGAATAAGTCAAGTGGTAAAGGTAGCCTATTTCCTAATGTAGATAAAGAAGTAAACACTAGGTCTGAAGTAGGAGAAAGACCCCAAAGTGATTGTACTGCCATATTAAATCAAGTTACAAGTAATAACAAGTTTAGTCTGCTTCAGGTTGTTGACAATGAACAAGGTAACTCAGAACAGTTGGAGGCGGAGGAAGGTGAGGTGATACTTGATGAGACCTGTTATGTTACTGCTAAAACTTTGCCTTTGTGCATTGGAAAATCTACTGAAGATAATACTGATGAAAACAATGAAACAAGTCAAATATCTGAACGGTTGGAGCAACAAAAACCACACAGTGCTAATTCTCCATCCAGTAATCTACTGGTGCACACAGTGTCCCCTTTTAACAATGTGCACATGCGCACTACTGAATCTGACTTTGATGCAAATTGGTGCCAGTCCTTTGAACAACAAATAAAGCAAGTAATATCCAGTATGCACCAAGCAGATGTGGGTAAACTCACTGTTGATCCCCCATCATATAATTTTACCATTGATCTTTCTGGTTGGCCTGCCAACTATCCTAACAATGTTCCTCATTATGTTCCACCACCTAATCCTCCCTCCTCTAACTCTATCTCCGCTGAATTTTCCTCCGCCTCTTCTTTGATTCATGATCGTATTGAAACTAGAGTTCTTTCAACAAAGAGAGGTAACAAAATTCATCTTTCTCTCTAATTTTTCCATGAATAAAAAAATTGCTTCCTGGAATATAAGGGGTGCCCAATTCAACTTAAAACTTGATCAAGTCAAAAGCCTTATTAAATTGTATGATATATGTCAATTTGGCATTCTCGAAACTAAGCTCAATCTTCCTCTTTCTTTAAAAGCTGCCTCATATATTAATCCACTCTGGGCCTATCATCATAATCTTGACACTGCATCTTATGGAAGAATTCTTGTAGTATATGATCATGCTGTTTTGACCCTAACCCCTATCCTTTCTGCAAGACAATTTATTCATTTCCATGTCCTTCTCTCTTAATCTCAATTTTCCTTCTATATTACCTTTGTCTATGCTGATAATACTTCCCTTTCAAGAAATACTCTATTTAAATCCCTCCCTCCTCTCCGACAGAGCACTCATCCTTGGGTTGTTCTTGGAGACTTTAATTCTTTCTTTAACCTTGATGATAAAAAGGGTGGATCTCCTCTCCTTCCTGGTGTCATTGCTCCAATTAATCTTGCTATATCTGAATTTGAGCTTATTTTGGTTAACAAGACTGGTGCAAAATATTCATGGAATAATCGTAGCCATAGTGGTGTACGAACTTTCACAACTATTGATCATGCTTTTTGTAACATCTCTACCCTCAATCATTGGCCTTCCATGTCTGTCTTCCTTCCACTTCCTGTTCTGTCAGACCATTCTCCTTTAATTCTCTCCCTTGAACCCCATTTAAGAAGTGACAAAAGAAGTTTTAAATTTTTTAATGCTTGGGCTAAACACGATGATTTTCTTGTTTTAGTTACTCGAGTTCACATTACTTTTAACTATTTTGGTAACCCTATGTATAAGTTTTGCAGGAAACTAAAAGGCATAAAGCAATCTCTTAAGTTGTGGGCTTCCACCATCTTTGGGCAAGGCAGTTTGCTATCTTCTTCCCTGATTGAGCAGCTCAAGGCCAAACAGGAATACATGATGGATAATCCAGAAAACGAGGTTGCTGCTAATGATGAAGGCCGTATATTCTTGGAAGTGAACAAAGCTCTTCAATTGGAAGCAAGTATGAAAAGGCAGCTGCTCCATAATAAATGGTTTGAAGAAGGGGATAAGAACACAAAAATTTTCCATGACACTTTAAAAGTCAAGCATGCCAGAGAAAATATATTCAGCATTATGGATGATCAAGGTAATATTTTCACTACTCCTGATTCAGTGGACAAAGCTTTTGTAGATTACTTCACTAGTATTCTTGGCAACTCAACTGGTTTCTCTCCTGATCTCAACCAAATCTCTTCCCTTCCTCTGCCTTGCCTTTCCCATATAGAATTTGATGTTTACTTAAACCTGTTTCAAATGAAGAAATTAAGTCTGCCCTTTTCTCTATGAACCAAAGCTCCTCTGGTGGTCCTGATGGACTAAATGTAGCATTTTACATTGCTACATGGACTGTGCTTGGCCATGAGTTCTGTCAAGCAATCCATAATTTCTTTAACAAGTGTAAACTACTTAAAGAGTCAACTCAACAAACATTGCTTTAATACCTAAGGTATCTCCTCCTACTAAAGTTTCTTCATTCAGGCCTATCTCGTGTTGTAATGTTTTGTACAAATGCATCTCAAAAATTCTTGCATCTCGATTAGTTTTTGTACTTCCTTCGATAGTGTCACTCAATCAAGAAGCTTTTATCCCAACTAGGAATATTCTTGACAATGTACTTCTTGCCCAAGAACTGTTGAAAGGTTATGGCAAAGGTAATGTCACTCCAGCAGTTGCTATCAAAATTGATATATCCAAAGCATATGATTCAATTCACTGGTTGTCTATTGTAAGGATTATGGCTATGATGGGATTCCCTAAAATCTTTGTTTCATGGGTCTATACTTGCATATCCACCCCTACATTCTCTGTAATTGTTAATGGTAGACCTGCTGGCTACTTTGGAAGTCAAAAAGGAATCAGGCAGGGGGATCCTATCTCCTCTTACTTATTTTTATTGGTTATGGAAGTCTTTAATGTTGTTCTCAAGAATAAATTCTCTCAAAAGCTTATTAAGTACCACCCCAAGTGCTCACACCAACAAATATCTTCCATTATGTTTGTGGATGATGTGTTGATATTCAGTAAACCTGAAGCTACCTCCTTAACTGGAATATTAAATGCATTGCAGTCCTTTTACCTAATGACTGGCCTCTCCATTAACCACTCCAGATCTTCCTTGCTTGTTGCCGGGGTCTCTGAAGTTCATGTTACTAGTTTGTATCATATCAGTGGTTTCTCTTGTATGCTCAATGATATGAAGTATCTTGGTCTTCCCTTAATCACAAAAAGAATTTCTATTGCAGATTGTCTTCCCCTATACAATAAGATTACTAATGTTATGAATGCTTGGGAAAATAGGACTATGTCTCAAAGTGGTAAGTTCTCATAAAATCTGTTGTTTTCCCTTCTTTGGTCTACTGGGCTCGCTCTATTATTCTTCATGGTAGGCTTCTGCAACTTGTTAGGTCTGCCATGTTAAGATTCTTCTGGACTGGTAGTATGCACAATAAGAAACTTATGCCTTGTTCTTTTACAAAGTTTGAGACTTCATTAAAGTTGGGAGGTCTTGGAGTTTTAAATGCAAAAAACTGGAACATTGCTGCTTTCAGTAAACATTTTGATGATGTGCTAAATAAAAAGGACAGTCTTTGGGTTAACTGGACTTGGACTCATAACATTAAGCATGGGAAGTTTTGGACGATGGGCATACCTTAAGATAGTAGTTGGACTTGGAGGAATATTCTGAAACTCAGGGATGTATTTCTTCCCTTGATTCAGTATCATGTCCACACTAGCACTGCAACTAGTTTTTGGGACGAACCATGGGTGAGTAAAGGCTTGATTCTTTCCAGATTATTTGATCATGCTTTGATGGTGCAGTCTGCTGTTAACCGTGAAGCTAAAGTTGGTGATTATTTTGCTGATGCTAGAATTCTTCTTCCCTACAATAGTAGTCATGTGGTTAGGCAATTATGGTATACTATTCAGAGCAATAGTTACAGCTATGTACATACTTCTACTGTGTCATGGAACAAGAAATCACATAGTGTTAAACTGGTATATCAGCACCTTCTTAGTAACACTGTCTTGCCAGCTGCCAAGTGGTAAACTGTTTTATGGACTTTTGACACTTCCTCGAGAGAAAACCTCATGTTGTGGAATGTAGTAAGCAATGCTCTGCTGACCAGAAGTGTATTAAACTATTATGGGATGTGTTATTGCCCTGAACGTGTTTTTTGTGAACATCATGTTGAAACAAGTGAGCATCTTTTCTTTGATTGCCCTGAACTTTATGAACTAGTTGAAAGAATTGCATGTAAGATACATTGCTCTGATGCCTCTGCTAACTCTATTATTAACTGGAATATTATTTATAAGGCAACAAGGTGGAAGACCATCAAATCCAGAGAAATGGTTATTTGCATTAAAATTTACATGGATGTGATATGGAATGAAAGAAATTCAATTGTGTTTGATAATAAGAGAAAGAGTATTAACACACTATGGTCTGAAGTGAGGGAAAGGATTCACATGCATATGAGAAGGACTACATGCCATTTCCCTGCAAACATGATTAGCAAGTGGGCACAATGATCTGTTGTTTCTTTTATTTTGTTATTCTTTTCTTCTATGTTTTCCCTATTTCTCTTTGATTCAAAGCTTGTTTTGAATCTTTTTATTGTGTTGCAATAAAACTGGTAGGGGGCCAGTCAACCCCACTGGCTTTGCCAGAAAATTTTTTTACGTAAATAGTTTTTTACGCGTTTTAACTTGCCTCGAAAAACCGTAAATCCGATTGACATGAAATTTAAAATCTTACAATAATATAACATTATGGATCCAATGAAACTAGTTTCGTCGAAATCCAAGATTGTTTGAAAAATGAATATTTATACTAGTTAATTAAATATTAAAATATTCAATTTCTACAATTTAACTTATAATTCAATTTTAAAAGTTCTCTAACATCATTCTAATTCAAATAAGATTTAATTCAACTTTATAAATTATTTTTATTCACATTAAATTCAGTTTCCAACTATTTACACAATTTCATATATTAAATTAACAATTTAATTATCCAATTAAATCCAGATATTCAAAATATAAGTTATTCAGCTTATAACATTAACTTTTAAATATTTAAAATCAATTAAATATACAAACTTCAAATGACTGAAATTCTGGTTCATTACATTCTCCCCTACTTAAAAGAATTTCGTCCTCGAAATTATCAAGTAAGAAAAAGTCACAAAAATCCATGAACTATTCAAAAACAATTCAATAAAACTAGACATCAATATTATTTAAACCTTTTTTACTTTTCCAAAATCATTCATTAAACTTCTTAAAAAAACTTTTCTAAGTTTTCAAATCCATTTATAGTTATCTTTTCGAAATCAACTAATATCGTTTAACTTTTAAATAAATATCAAAAATTTAGTTATCAAGATATTTTTCCAATTTTCTCAAAAAATATCTAATGCCTTAAATTTCAAAAAAATTCGTCAGCATCTCCTTTACACGGTTCGATCGTAGTAGGATCACTATATATACATACACACACACACACATATATATATATATATATATATATCACAAATATGCATCTCATCTTCGAGGATGAGGCATCCCGTAGGAAAAAGAGTGTAAAAGTACGATATGTAATACGAGATAATTGCCTTATATATTATTAGTGAGCATATACGGCTAATATAGGCGAAAGCGAGCTCCAAATGCGAACCAAGCGCCAGACGCACCTCTAAACACTCAACAAACAATGAGAAAATGTATATATGAAAGTAATATCAATATACAACATATACCAATACAACAACTATAAATGCCAATATAGAAAATGCCGTCAAAACAACAAATCCAATCATCAAACAACTACCATCCAACTAATATCCAACAACTCCATAACCAAATCGATATACATTCACTTCTCATTAATATTCAAAGAACTGATTTTCAATTTATATCATATTTGATTCATTAACATTGTATTTCACTAATATTCATTTATTCAAATTCAATCAGTTTACATTCACTAATTTACATTCAAGTTTGTTCACTTCCAAATCAAGTTCAATCCTATTTATTCTTACTTCACATTCAAATTGAATTCAATTATTTTACTTTTAATATCATTAATTCATTTTCATATGAATTTCTACACAATCAATTAACATTCATCTAACAACCAATGTAAAACCAACATAACCAAATTTATTTACTTTACTTTCAACATTTATTTTGGTTTAACACATTTAATTTCAACTGGTTTAATATTCAATTATTCAATTTAGATTGAATTCTAGTATTCACTATATTCACATTTACAATTAAAGTTGAATTTCATTATATAACTCAAGTTCATATTCATTTAATTACTTCAATTCATTTACTTCTTATTATTCAACTTTACTTTGCATATTCATCACTTCACTTTATTAATTTACTTTGATATTAAAATCAACTTGATCCAACATTACTTAAGTTAAATTTCATTTCACTCTCACTTGCATTTACTTCCACTATACAACTTAAGATCACTACTAATTTAACTCAAATTCTATTTTATTTAACTTTTACTCAAGTAAAATTTCCTATCACTTGTTCAAATTTAGATTTGTTGTGCTTATCAAAACTATTTAACCATTTTAACAATTGGTTTTACTTACATTTTCTCATTCTATAAGTAATACAAAAAATTTGTTTAAACTTCTAAATTCATATTATATAATCACTAACCACTTCAGTTAAATTTCCATTTCAATAACTTATCTAATCTAGTTCAAATTATTTAACCTTCCTTTAGTTAAATTTCAAATCGTATATTTTATTATGCTACTCAAATTTATTTAACTTCACTAGAGTTAAAATTTCTTTTATTTCATATTATAAGTCCAAAACTCATTTTACTTATATTTATCAATTTCAACTTGGATTTTAAATTCAAATTTGTTTATCACAACAAAACTTAACTTTTCGATTTACTATTGGTAGCAAATCCACCACATAGGAACTCGAAAATGATATTGATGATGCTGCAGTCATCCCCCTTATTATTTCCCAACAACAATAGTGAATTCAGCGCTTTGTATTCTTTTAAAAATCCTTTTATGTATAAGTCACATTTATAAATCCTTTTACTTATAAATTTCACTATTCACTTCACTTAGATAAGATCCGTTCCAAATTCTTTTATCTTATTTAGATTTATCATAATATAATCTCTTTAACTTTGAAAAACAAATTTCAAAATAAACGGGATCGAAACCTGTCTTAACCAACTACAGGTCATTCGATTGACGAATGGATTTTTCAAATTCCTCAAATCTTAGTTTAATTCATTTTTTATTTAGAACTCACATTTATAAATCTACTCATATAGTTCTATTTCTTATATATAAGATTATTTCATAATTGTAAGTCGTATTAATTATAATTCCATACTTATAATGTAATGACCCAGAATTTCAAATGACTGTGACGAACCACAAATCTGCACCCTTTGAATCAGCAATAAACCATACATATCCGACCCAAAAAGCATAGACTGACGTAAAGTCAGGAGAAAGAAAAGAAAAGAGAAGAAGAGAAGAGAAGAAAGAGAAAAGATAGAACCAAACAGAACAATACAGAATCTCACATCGCAGCAGAAAACATATAATATCATATCAATGATCTTTACAAAACAGAAACAATAAATACATACATCAATCAGAGTTCAACAATCAAAAATGAATATCAGCCTGGACAGTTATAATATCATGTCCTCACAATTGCCGATAATATACAACAACGTCTAAGCCACAATGCCGTGGATAATCAAACAAAACATGTACGTGTATATGAAATGGAGATCTCCTGCTCTCCTACTAAAGCTCCCAAAAGCAACAAAATTGAACCTGTAAATATAATCGGTCTGATCCGAGCATTGAAAAGGAAGAACGCCCAGATCAGTCTGGTAAACCAACGTGAGAAATATACGCAACTGAATTTATTAAATTACCAAACTTTTCCTTTATCAAAAACAAAGTATCTCGTAACACACGTCGACACATAAACATAGACATGTTTTTACCTTATGATAAATAAAACATTTTATATCAAATAATCTGATATTATTCTAGTGTTTAGTATACAAATAATATTAGTCATAGCCGAAATTGTTACATTAATAAAATTCTAGCACATAGCCCAATTGGGCAATACAATCAAAATGGCAAGCGCATAGTGGAGTTTGGATTTCCATACAAATGACCAGGTGAAGGGACTACCTTCCGAATGGATATACCTCTAGATGGATGTCCCGAGGCATAGAACATCTGCCCTCTACCAATACAAGACCGGCCCACTTCTATAACTAGATGGTACCCAATATGTCATCCTCGGGTCGTTGCCAACCTTTACCGAGGGCCCTCGAAGCATACAAACCACAATAATCAGATACACGACGTCATAGCGTGTAAAGATATATCTAAAAGATGAGGATCATATCCTAATGGGGGCGATCCACTTAGCCCTGCTGCATCTAACCCTGTTTTGGTCATTTCCGTTGATGAGGCTTGAGGTAACGATTACCTTTCACATATCACAATCACATCACTTTGAATCTCACATGGCCATTTCCTTTGACTACTAATTTCCTTCCACAAAATTACAACTCTTGAGCTCATATGTCTCAAGGAGGGTGTTAAGCTAAGAGAGGTTGCCTTCTCCGCCACCACTGATGTACGTTTTTAAAAACCAATGTACGTAGTCTTTAGAAATGCAATGTCAGACAAACATCCATACAAATTGTTCAAGAACAAGACAAACCGAAGGTACTTTCCTACCACATCCGATCGGAAAATTCCTAGGATTGGTAGCGAATAGTCCTCGCATTAGATAATTCATAATGAAGAGACCACTGATACAGGATGTATATTGTGATTTTAACCCCAAACGATTAACAAGAAATCTTCCACTATAAAAATCTGAAATATTAATATCATCATAAGCAACCTGCACAATCGCCGCATGTACATTGGTCCGAAGTGGTTTTCGGATAAACCAATCCTGGTCTCTTCGCACCAACAACGCAAAAGCGTTTCTCAACCTCACACAAAAACTAAGTCTCATAGACTTATCACGTCTTCGACTTTGAATTTCTATCCTTCGGGCCAAGAAGGAAGCTCGATAGATTGGAGTAATACTCCACGCTATATGAATCAACATCCTCAATATAAATGATAATCAAGCCTACACATAAGGCTACGTGCCAAGTGACGACTAAATAGTTCCCATATCAAGTCGAGGAACTAAAATGGCCAAACTTGATACTCGGTTATTTATCTATTAAAACAAACAAACAAATATTTAGCACTATATACAATCACTAGGCCCTTTTAATTAATCTTTTATTATTTAAATTTTTTGCCAAATATTCCCTTCAAATTATCTTTAAAAAGATATATTCTCAAATCATTTCAACTTTCTATATTGGAAAACATTTTCATATACTTATTTAACAATAAGTAATTCAAAAATCTCTTTATTTTTGACACTTGGAAAATATTACATATACTTAAATCACGATTAAGTATATATTTTATCATTTAAGGAAAATGTTCTTATTAAACGCATTTATTTGGGTCAAAACGAATGTTGCGTAAAATATCGTTACGATAACCCAAAATCACTGGTATAGGGATTCGAAAATTAGACAGATATATAAACTCCATATACTATACAAAACATCTTCTTTCGAAAATCATTACTATAACAATAACGTTATAGTTCATCATTTCCTTACTTCTTGAAAACGTTTATTTCAACAATAAATGTTGGAATCTATGGTTTCGATACTTAACACATTTTAAAACATCTTTAAACCATTTAATTCCATTTAAAATATAACTCTTTAAACATTTATCTAATAAATTATTCACTGTCCAAAATCGTGAATTTAATACTCTAACAAAATTCATTCTTTTTATAACTTCACAACTTCATAAATCTATAAATAAGATTTACTTATAAGATTCATTTATACTACATTTCAACGCTTATAAAATTCGTTTAATAATTCCAATATTTTAATTTATAAAATAACAATTTTATAAATCTTCTATATAAACCATTTATAATAAATCAAAAATCACAATTTATACTATTTTACAAAATAGTCTATATTCCAAAAATCACATTTTGATTTTATTTCACTAAAATCATAATTTTTATAACATAAAAGTTATAATATTTATTTGTTTAAAATAAATTCATTTCTTTAACACTTCAAAAATTTATAAAACATACAAATTCAAAATAACTTTTAAAATCCTTTTAAATTTGAAATCATCACTTTTACATTTTTAAACTACCAAAAATAGGTCCAATGCTCACAATATCTGTAAACAAATCAATACTGGTGAGGAATCCAGTTGGATCCCTCCAACATGTCACTTGCAACAAATATACATATTAGAATATGTGTACAATGTCTACTTCAAGGCAGACGGGCGTACAAAGGGTCGTCCGCTCATACACGGGAACGTATAGGGTCATCTGCTCCAATAGGCAGGAATATATCTAAATACCAATCAATATATCATATATCATCCAAACAATCATCAATCACCATAAATAAATTATTTCTCACTTATATAAAAATATCAGTGAGTCAGAAAATGTGAGTTGTACTCACATTGCTTCCAATAGTAGTTGCAATGTTTTATTCCGAATAAAATTAAAAAGACGTTTAATTTTACCTAAAATTTACACTGTCTCCAATCAACTTCAAACTAGTTCCAAAATGTATTGCTCGTCAATGCGGACCCAACGCAATTCGTTTCGTCAAAAACGGACCTCGTATGAAGAAGTTATGACATTTTAAAGATTGTACAATTATACAATATAAATGTACAATTTTAATTTTTTTTAACCTGGATCAAATCCAAGCCATTCATTTCTCTACTTCAAATATGAGTCGTACCTTCAATTTCTTCCACCTCCCTAGGTTTATACGTGAACAACAACCCATAGCCGCCGCTTTTCCATCGAATTATACTTCACCATCGACGAACTAGAAGTCGATCGGCCACCCTCATTTCAAAGCCCATCCCCACGCCTACCATCCTCAAAGTCCGGCCTCCCAATGGCGTGCCACAGCCATCAAATCACGCTCAAAAACCCCCAAAATGCAGCCCCCTAGCCTCCTTCTCGTTGCACCATATTCGATCATCACCGTTGGATGTGAAGATCACGATGTGCTCTACAATACTGTAGTTGAAAGTTTTTGCAAATTATTTGTGGATTGAGAGATAATGGAGAAAGAAAATTCAAAATTTCTGGCCATTGAAATGATATGCGGCGGCTAGGGTTTAATGGCTAGGGTTTTGAGGAAAAATGTGAAATGTTGTGGCCTTTTATATAAAATTTCGCGACACTATTCACCCGAAATTTTTTCGAACTCCAAGCGAAGCGTGCTACCAGAAGTTTATAATGTTTTACCCCTATTCCAAATAAAATGGAATATATATCGAGAGCCATTTCGATCGTATTTGGAAGATAGGTTTTCGAATCGACTATTTAAATTTAAAATTTACTTAAAGAATTTCTACGCGTTTTAGCTTGCCCTGAACAAACCGTAAATCCGATTGACATGAAATTTGAAATCCTATAAAAATATGACATTACGGATCTAATGAAACTAATTTCGTCGAAATCCGAGACTGTATGCAAAATGACTATTTTTATTGGTCAATTAAATATTAAAATATTCAATTTCTGCAAAATAACTTTTAATTCAATTTCAAAAATTCTCTAACTTCATTCTAGTTCAAATATGATTTAATTCCACTTTATATAACATTTTTATTCGTATTAATTTCAATTTTTAAATTATTTCATCAATCTCAAATATTAAATTATCAATTAAATTATCCAATTAAACCACTATATTCGAAATATAAGCTATTCAGCTTATCAAATTGACTTGTGAATACTTAAAATCAATTAAATGTATGAATTTCAAATGACTGAAATTATGGGTCGTTACATTTAGATATCCCAAAGTAAATATATGATATTTACACTAGCTCCAATCATCTCCAAACCAGCACTAAAATGTAGCGCTCGCCATTACGGACCTAACGCAATTCGTTTCGTAAAAAACGGACCTCGTATGACAAAGTTACAGCGTTACAAAATTTATATGAATTAAGAATATAATTTCAATTTTTTTAACCTTGATTCATCTGGGCCGTTAGATTTGAAAACCCTAGATCTCGGCCGTGTATCAATTTCTTCCTTCTTCACGTGAAAACTACACACACAAAGTAACCCATTGCCGTCGATATTCATCGATTTGTCGCGCCAATATCTTCGATCGTGACGACGATCGAGCTCCATCATTCGATTGCCCATCGGCCCACGCACCTTCGTGCCAATGCGGCTGAGCTCAGCTCCATCGTCGCCTAGAAAATCGTGAACGAATGATGTTCGTTCGAACGAGAATTGCCGCCACACCGAGCCTACATTCCACATCTCCACCGTTGATCTTCTAGAACTCGACACACTCTTTAAAGTTGTAGTTGGGAGTTTCTGATGATTGTTGGTGGATTGGAAGATTTTGAGGGGAGACTATCATGCGTTTCTGGCCATAAAAAGCTAATGGCGGCCAGGATTTAGGTGATTAGGGTTTTGTTGAAAATTGTGAAATGTTGTGGCCTTTTATAGAAAATTCCACGGCGACATTCACCTCAAAAATTTTCGAACTCCGATCGAAGCATGCCGCCTGGCGTGTATAATGTTTTACCTCTATATTGAACACAATGGAATATTTTATCGAGAGCCAATTCGATCGTATTTGGAAGATAGACTTCCGAATCGACTATCTAAATTTAAAATTCACTTAAACAGATTTCTATGAATTTTAGCTTGCCCCGGACAAATGGCAAATCCAATTGACACGAAATTTGAAATCCTACAATAATATAACATTATGGATCAAATGAAACTAGTTTTGTCGAAATCCGAGACTATTTGAAAAATGGCTATTTTCACTCGTTAATTAAATATTAAAATATTCAATTTCTGTAAATTAAATTTAATTCACTTTTAAAGTTCTCTAACATCATTATAATTCAAATAAAATTTAATACAACTTTATAAATCATTTTTATTCACATTAATCCAATTTTCAATTATTTCTGCAGTTTCAAAAATTAAGTTAACAATTTAATTATCCAATTAAATCCAGATATTTGAAATATAATTTATTTAGCTTATTAAATTTACTTGTGAATATTTGAAATCAATTAAATATATGAATTTTAAATGACTGAAATTCTGGGTCGTTACAAAATCCTTATTCGGAATAGTGTGAGACACCTCAAGTCATATACTCAAATCTTGGATCGAGAATTTTACAAAAAAGAGAAAGGATCTATTACAACTTACATACTTATCTATGGGTCGCTACTATTCAATTCTTTTTTAACCTCTCACACCATACTTATGAAAACATCTCATAAAAATTTCAACTTAGATTCTAACATTTTTAATGTTATAACTTATTGAAATCTTTCCTAAAATCATTTTAAATCTATTACGCTATATAGTACTCTCCTACATCATAAGAGTATACACAAAACATCTAACTTTAAAATCATATTCACTTTTAACTATTTAGATGTAGGCCCAAAATAATTTGGGTCTCAAAATTAAGTCGACCAATATGACCTCTTACCCAAATCGGTCTGGTGAGTAGCTAAGAAGAGTAGGATGCATGTATCTGAACTCTGTCCTAGAGTCAACTTCTCTTTAGAAACATCTAAGGTAAACGTGTTTATTAGTTGGCTTAATAACATCAAATAAAAATTTTCCTCCTAGGTTTTAAATTCTCAAAAGACACTGTTTAATAAAACCAAGCTTATTAAATCTTCTCATCAGATTAATTCAATTTTGACTTTATTTATTAACCTACTCTCTAGTCAAAATAACTTATAATGGGTCAACCCTTACCCTACAGAGTTTGACACAATATAAAGCCACGAACCATATTGGTTCAAGTCCTAGTATATCTACCAGGCTAAGAGAGATGAAACTATGATATGAACCAATATCAAATAAAAGACAACAGAAGAAACATTATATATATAGAACATCTTCAAACTAGAGAAACCCTAGATATAAACCAAGTGACTCATCATAGAATAGAAGTACACTCTAAAAGATATGGTACAATAAAAGATACTGAATAAGGAACAACTTACATACTACTTCTTAATACTAGCCATAAATCTTCCTAGTGATAAACCAACATTTCTATAACCTTCTTTCCTTTTGTTGCCGCTGAAGTGTATGGTGCTGAAATGAAAACAAAGGGCCTGGGCTGCTCTCCTTTCCTAAGAATAGGACAATCTTTGACGATATAACCTTTCTATTGGCAATAATAACAATCCTTTGGTGCAATCCGTGTCTCTAGCTTTAGTACCTTAGTGACCTTTTCTTTCACCACTTTTCTTTTATTACCCAACTTACATTTCTGAAAAAAGTGATAATATTTCCCACAACTAAAGCACATTAGTCTTGAGCTTGCGTTTCTTATTCTCTACGAGTTGTAGAATTAGGTAGCTTTGGAGATAAATCTTCAAATCGTAAAGCATTTCTAATTACCTTCTCGAATGATCTTAAATACAATTCATCATGTCTCTACGTAACTTGTCAAATAAGCTCAGCCAATTATTAACCTCAATGAGAGACTCGGTACTATTGAACTTCCTTTTACTCAATCTCAAAGTCACCTCATAGCGAAGCAAATTTCAATGGGGCTTGATCTTGCGGACCTTCCTCAATAACATACGGCTTACATTCAACAACACTGGTATTCATAAATCTTTGCTACCTGAATTCATATCAAAAAACCTTAGAATATTTTCAAGAATAAGGTTACTCCAAATCAAGGTTAATAAGAAAGGATTACCACGAGAGAATTCATAAGAAAAGATTATTCCAAAGGAAGAGATACCCAAGGGAGGTATTTTCTAAGAAACGATACTTGAGGAGGGATATCTGTAAGATATATCTACATAAGAATTTCTTAAAATCATTCCTTTGTGTATAAAATATATTCCTAGGTAAAATTATTTCATTTACCAAATTTAAAACAATATTGTGTCAGTTTGCCTTGTTAAAGTGTTTTGGAACCCTATCGATACCGTGGCTCCCACATCTCGACCAGAGTTCTTAAGCCACTCAACAGATAAATCAATACAATATAAAACATTTTTGTAATCACTAACAATACACACTCTTATATATAATACACCCATACATACTCTAAGATCTCACTTATCCTATCTCAAGCGAGTTTACCTCACCAGGGCCAAGGTTCCTAATGGACCTTGTGCTTTGATACCAAGTGTAATGATCTGCCTTTCCTACACCTAAAGACGACACTTAATATATCTTCGGTATTCGTGTGCCAATCATTTAAGTGCCAGAAAGACAGGTCATTTAGGGTGAAGAAGTAAAAAGACAGAATCCCACATCATGATGAGAAATATATATATATATATATATATATACACACACACACACACACACACATATAATATACACAAGATCTTTATAAAAAGAGAAGAACTTTATTATACATACAGCATCAGAATACACTAACTATGGACAATTATAACAGTCCATCCTTACAATTTCTGATAAATGCAGACGGATAACAAAGCAACAAAACAACGAAAGAATATAAGATGTGAATACGTCTTGAAGAATCTAGCTCATCTCCTGAAAGCTCTAAAGGATCCAACAAAATCTAGAAAATATGCTTGGCCTGACCGGAGCATTATATGAAAACAACGCCCAGGTCGGTCTGGAAAACCAGCATTAGAAAAGCTCGAAGCAAATCATATAGATTACTATATTTGAAAACCTTTCAAAATAAAAAGTTTCTCGTAAGATCACGTCGCACATAAACACGGACAAGTTTTATCTTACGATAACTAAAATATTTTATTATGAAATCCAGTGATATTATCATAATGTGTAGGTTTAAATAAAATACGGAATATATTGAAATGGTTGCATCTCACATTTCAATATAGTTGGTCACATCTAAGTCTGTAAAGATTTATATTGGAGAATGGATTCCAGCAATGGCAAAGTATGCGACTACCTTCCGATGATATACCTCTAAAAAATGTACCTGGGGTCTGACAAGAACATCTTGTACCTCTGCTTCATAGAGATGGCATGCCCATTTAACATGACAAGCAGGATTACCCCATCCCTTTGGCACCAAGGCTGCTTTACTTTTCCCTCGATGCATGCGTGTAAAATAACTCAAAAGGACAATCTAGAATGGGATGATAGCTCTTAATGGTAGCTTTACACATGGCTCTATGCCTTGTTTTATCCATTCTTTCGGGTTATGAGGCTTGACGCTACACTTTTACCTCTTATACTAACATACCATCTTGCAATGCAAACACTGCCCTCCAGGCAGAGGTGCAATGCCAACATTCATCCATACAAGTTGTTCTGAGATTGAACAAGCATTCAAAATTTTACTCTTTTCCATTTTGGAATCACCCTCAGGAAGAATAGTATAGCTTAAACATACTTCATCGCAAACGTTATTTGTTTGGAGTGGTTTGGATGAATCCGAAAGCCGATGTCTCCAAACTAAGCGATAATTTCTAGCTAACTAATTTCCAGTTCTTTGAAAGTTTAAATAAGCACTCGGGTCTTCACTAGGAAAATCGAATATACGCAACATACTTTCTGAGTTAAAACAGATCCATGTTTGATAATCTGTTTTAACTATTAAGAAAACAAACAACAACAATTTACAGATTTAATTACCAATAACAACAACTAAGCCTCAAAACAATTCTTTCATTTATTAAAATCTCTTTTCAAAAGTGTTTATCAAAAACATCCATATACTTATCTCATTGACATAAGTATACTCACAAAACATTTGTGAAAAGATTTCTCATTTACAAATAATATCAAAGGATCAAAAGAAAATGTTATTTAAATTGGAGATAAAGATAACCTTGAACAATATTCCTTCAATGCTAAGATTGGAACGAATTTCCATATCACCAGAATTAAGAAGGACGGTTAAAAGGAATCGAATCTCCAATTCTTATACAAATTTCCTATAACAAATCCTTTTAAAAAATCTCTTTTATATATAATATTTCCTTTACCCGAAACTCCAAATCATTTTGTAAAACTTCTTTTATAAACATTCAAAACCATTTATAACACTCTTTATAAATCTTTAAAATCATTTATAAAACTTCTTTATTTAAAACAAAACTCCATTAATAAAACTTAATCATAAAGTTCCCTTGATACAATCAATTATCTAAAACACCTTTAAATAAACAAGTTATTTTTTAAAACATTCTTCATTTAATGAATTTTAACCATATTAACAAAAAACTGATTTTAGACAATCATTTAAAAAGATTAAATTAACTTCAAATATTTTAATAAATTAACTGATTAACTATTTTTTAAATTTCATATTTAAAATGATAATAAACTTTTTTTAAAATGATAAAATGAAATATTAGACTTTGCAAAATCAGAAGGAGGCTTAGTAACAACAATGGTTCACTTAATTTGGTTTAATTTATCCAAGTTATAACATGAGTATTATATAACAAGCAGATATGTAAAGGGCATCAGCCTATAACAATCAATCAACATATGGGTAAATACCCAAGTTAATAAAATAGCAAAATGAGGATTTGTTCTGCCTAATAGATGTCAACATAATCTACTTAGGGAAATATGACAAAACTGTGATTTATTCTATCAAACGGGTATCATTAGGTTTCATATTCGATTAGGGATACTTAAGGATGATCGACAAAAAAAATCCCTCGGATAAAAATATTCTTTAAAACAAAACCCATCTTTAAAAAAAATAAAGTGATTTAAAACTTTCAAACCTTATTTAATAATTAAATAACATTTAAACTTTTATTGAAAATAATTAAACCTTGAATTAATAAATAAACAATAATCAAATTTTAAATAAATAATTAGAGCTTAGTTAATATTTAATTGATTATTGAATAATAATTTAAACTTTTGAACAATAATTAAATATTAATTAATCTCCATTAATTAATTAATTAACTATTAATAAAACTTAACTAAAAAATTAAACTTTCATTTAACGTAGATAAATCATAATTAAATTTTTAATTAAATTTTAACTTAATTAGTACTTATTAAATAATTAAAACCTTCTTAAAATAGATAGTTAACTAATAATCGACCTTTATGAAATAACAATCAATTATTAATTAATTAAAATAATTAACCTTTTATAATTAACAAATAAATAATTAACTTCTTAAAAATAACTAAGTACTAATCACCCTAACTTAATTAATGATTAAGTACTAATTATCTTACTTAATTAAATAATCGATAATTAATTAATCATATAAATAAATGATTTTTATTTTTAAATACAAAATTTAAGATTTCAAAACATTTTTCAAAATGATACTAAAGTTAAAATGTTAAAAATTGTAAAAGAGTTCGTTTTTATGAATTGCATTTATAGCGATTATCGCTATACGACCCATAATTTCAAAGCTTATTTGCTTTATGCTTAAAACTTACTTTTTTACTTATGAAATAAAGCTTTTGGAAAAACTAGAAGTGATGTTTAAAAAAATTTATAACTTTTTTTAGAAGTTTAAATAAGTAAAAAGACAACTTATCCATGGAATCTCGGCGTCGCCAAACAATCAATTTAACTGCTAAGTTCTTTAACATATAAGAACTCAAGTGTGAACACATCACATAAATGTGTCATCACAACATACACTAGCAAGATCGTATTTTTTTATTCTACTAACCTTTAGTTTCATTTCCAAGCTTACAAATCAATATTACATACCACATACATAAACAATATATGTATACATACAACTCAACCATAAATTCCAACAAATCAAACCATGATATATCTTCAACAAAGTAAGCATTGTATTTAAACATCAAATAAACAATGATAATTTTCAACATTTGAAACTATAAGTTAAGTAAGAAAAGCAAAAAAAAATTCACCAAAAAACTATCCACTTCAAAGCAACTTCCATACGAACTTGAATACAACCTAGAAATATGTTTTGCTTTAGGGAAGATGAAGTTTTTCGTGCCTTAAGTGTAGAACAATGTTCAGCCTTGGGCTTTAATGCTCGACTTAGGAAGAAGCAAGGGTGTGTGAGCTTGCTATTTGGAGAAGTTGATTTATAGAACGAAGAAGGATAATTTTTTAAGTGGTTTAAAAGTAATAAGAGAGGATTTTAAACATTAGACTTTAAATTTGAAGCCATGGATGAGTTCATGAAGAGGATGGAAGTTCTCATTAGAATTAAAATGAATAAAATGAAAAAGAAATTATGAAATTTGGTTTTATAGGAAATGCAATTACTAATTACCAAAATAACCATGTACTTGTCCCTCCACTCCCCTTGCTCCACCTCACCATGTCCTTCCTCCACTTTAGTATTTTCGCCCACCACTTTGTCTCCCCCTTTCACATCATGTAACACTATGAATTTAATGCATATATGTACTTATGTCTGTGTAACATCCCGTATTTGGAGGCCAAAAGTTCAGTGCTACAGATGGTGCAGTCGTCTATAGTATTAACTTCTGGAGTCAAAATACGGTAATGATATCCATAATATCAGAAGCACTTGAATATGAATAAAATCACAGATTTCAAAAAAAAATTCTACTTACATTCCAAAACAAATTCAAATCCAGGTTCTGTAATCCCTTAATGTTTCCCAGGTAAAGATCAATCATAACCATTACAAAAATACGCCTAAAGCGACATATGACGATGCCTCCTTGGTTGATTAGAGTCAATATAGTCATATCTGACTTAATATACAGAGCAGAATCAAAACAAAATAAAACTATAACTCCTAATTAGCTATCTGTCGGCCACATGCTCGTCTCTTAAAGCTTTATTCGCCAAAATTTCTAAAACCAGTAAACCTTAACCCTCATCCTGCTCAAATCAATTTTTAGCACCCGAGAGTTTAAGGGGAAACAAAAAATTTGAGTCAAACATAAAGCTTTGTGTGAGTAATACTGTAACATATCTGTTTACTTATATTAAGTGAGACCACAACGCTTAGCAGAATGTGTTTCCCCTCACAAATATCCTTTTCAAAACATTATTTTATAATCTTTTCCTGCAACCAAACTGGTTAATAAAACCGATTATAATAATAATAACAATAATAATAGAAATATATGTCATGCTACATACAGGTAATAAATGGACTATCTGTCCAAAATCTAGGCTAACTTCCCGCAAACTGGACTAAGTGCCCTTTGGCTGACTCTGGCCTACCAGATAAAATATCAAATGGTCTAAACATCTATTAGACAAAACTTTTGGATGGTCTGTCCTTAATTTGCTTTTCCATTGGTTAATTGATCCCAATGGTTTTGCGGGCTAACCAATAACCTATCTCTTTACATGAATATTCCTTTCTGTGTGTAACCATCATTTTAGTCTTACTTGTGACTAAGCCATACACACTAGAATTCTGGACTAAATTAGTTATGGGCTAATAGCTAATGAGTATACGGCACGACCCTGCACAAGTCTTATACAGTCTTCTAATCTGAGTCATTCTCTAAGGGTTAACTACCCTTCATCTTTTTCCTCGAAAACCTTTTCAAAATGATTTAACCATTTAAATCATACTTATACAAGGAAAATACATTCTTAGCTTTACTCTTAGCTATTTTTCCATGTTATATACTCTTTACTCAAAATAATGTTGATGAATTTTAATAAGGATTGGTTATCCTTTCAAAGCAAGTTAAAATCCTTTTTTAACTTGAAAACATTAAGACTATATTGCCTAGTTAATTCGTTCGAAACCTTTGTTTAAAAACTTTAAACAACGCTTTCGAAACCCTTGAAAGTAACCATTTCAAAACCATTGAAAGTACCCCTTTCGAAACCATTAAAAGCCTTTCTTTCAAAAGCTTCAAAATATTAGACACCCTTCTTTAAAACCTTTAAATATTTCCTTTCGAAAACATAGAAAATACCTTTCCTTTCAACCCTTTCGAAACCCTAGGGAACCACCCCTTCGAAATTCATTAAAACCTTTTCGAAAGGATTAAATTCTAAACCTTTTGAAAGCCTTTGGGTTCAATTTAAAATATGTGGAAACCTTTCGAAATCATTCAAAAATCTACCCCTTCGAAACTTTTGAAAACTATTTCAGTCAAAACCCTTTGGATTATGCCTTCAAATAGAACAAAAGGATCGGAAACCCATTAAAATCAAAAGCATTCCTTTTGAAATAATTCCTAAGTAAAGAAGTGATGGTGTCGAATCCATCCCTTCAAAAGTATTGGAGAAGCGGTCAAGTTTAAAAAGCAAAACAAAACAAAACAACCCTTTCGAAACCCATATGAGTCGAAAGATAGAAAGCGGCCGCCAAAATGTTTTGATTTAATCGAAAGCAGTCATTTAAAAAAAAACTGCAACCCAATCGAAACCATTTCTTTAAATCCATTTGACCTATCGGAAGCTAACCAAGTTGTAAGCTACTCAGTCGAAAGCAAGCAGGTGCATTTTCTTTTAAATGCGAAGTAATGCCTTAACCAATTCGAAACCCCTGTTTTTTTCTTTATACCATCCGCCTACTTCCAATTCACTACGTACCATTTCCTTGATACCATGTGCATTGGTTCCGACAGTGTCGGAGGCGAAAACTGGTGCCGGTAGCATCGAAATAAGGAAAAACATGTTATTTTTCCTTTTAAACTATTTCTTTGTACCTAACCTGCCTTGTTTGTCAAATTGTGATTGGTTGTAAGTTTTTCTTTTCCAAAAGTACTATCGACTTTCTAGATTTAACAATTTGAATTTATTTACAAAAAGCCTCTTCTCCTTTTAATAAATATATAAAAAAATTAAGCCTCATGCCTTAAATAATTTTATATACCCATTAAAATACTTCAGAAAATTCTACAGAAATTACAGAAAATCACTTTAACATTTTTTCTAACATATATTAATTTCATATCCAAACCAATTATTATTAACCATAAATAATTTATAATTCAAAATAACATTTTCTTCACTAGAAATTTATATAAATTCCACAAAAATTCTAAAAATTGAATCCCATCTCCACAATAATATTTTTGGTCCATATAAAAATTCGCAAGGCATTTGGATGTCATTTAATGGGGTTTTTATGTCAAAACATGTCATAAAATCTGTATGAACAATCATAAACCATCAACAAGTATATATAATCATCCTATCATTCAAAAACATGGCAAACCAATGCAAAATATTTCGAATTTCATTAAAACCGGAACAAAATAAATTTGAGATGTGAACATTAATCACCCTAGCTTTAGATATTAAAGAGATTGAGATGTGAATAGATTTGATTTGAATTAGCTTCTTCCTTAGATTTTCTTAATCTTCTTCCCCTTTTTCTTATTAATGGTGGCCAGCCTTAAGCTTTTAAAATTTTGAACAAATGAAAATGAACATGTATAGGATACACAGCCAAGTTTTAGGGATATAGGAATGGCCTCTTTCCTATTTTACCCCTTCTCTATTTTATTTTAGATCTTATTTTAATTCATTAGTTAAATGGCATGGCTGCCCCTTAATATAATCAAATCTCAATCTCATAATCAACACATTATTTTATTTTATTTAATTAATTAGATATCCTAAATAATTTTACCAGAAATATGGTGTGTTACAAACTCCCCTGCTTAAAGAATTTCATCCTCGAAATTACGATAAGGTACACAACACATCGATCAAAGAGGTAAGACATACCCTCAAACAAGTCAGGATAAGTATCTCTAATCCAGTTTTCAATCTCGTAATTACAGTCCCTGAAATCGTCGCTCCACTGGACTTTGCCCAATCTGACCGTCTTGGTTCTAAGCCTCTTCTCATCTCTAGCAACAACACGAATCGGCTTTCTCCCTAAAGTCAGGTCTGGTTCTACTACTAAGTCCTCTAGTATAGTCGTTGCTATAGTAGTCTCCGTGTCTCTAACACACTTTCTGAGAGTATATCAAGATATCTTGTATGAAAACCAATACGAACCTATCCAAGAGATCTTGAAAAACTCGGTTCACCGAATCCACAAAGAAAGCCGACGTATTAATCACTCCATTTGGCATAACTAACCATTCATATGACCAATATCTGGTCCTAAAGACCGTCAAAGGTATAATATCCTCTACTACTCAGAGCTGATGGAAACCTATCGCCAAATACAACTGGAAAATATCTTGGCTCCACTTAACTGATCAAAAAATAATCAATTTTCGGCAATGGATATAGATTCTTTATCATCCTCTCATTCAGCTTACGATAATCGATATATTGCCTCAACGAATTGTCCGGCTTCTTAGGAAACACTATAGCTGCTCCCTAAGGTGAACTACTAGGCTTGATAAAACTCTTGCCTTCTGAATCCACCAATTGCACCTTTAACTCCCTCATCTCTATAGGGGTCATCCTGTTCGGTGGCCTACTTACAGGATCTACTCTCGAAACCAAATCTATCTGAAACTTAATAGCTCGTTTCGGTGGCAATCCAACTGCAGGCTCAAAAACATCCGCGAATTCTCTAACCACGAAAACTCAATTCAGCTCATCTCCCAACTCCATAACACCCAACAAAGTGTTCACCTGACTATTAGAACCTTCTATGGTATAAACTATCCGATCACGACAATCAAGGTGTCTAAGTGATATTTTCCTATCCTAGCAAAATACCCTAGCATCGTATGCACTTAACCAATCTATACCAAGAATAATTCCAAACCCTACAAAATCAAACACATGCAAACTGAAAACAAAAGTATGACCTAACAAGTCAAACTCTAAGTGGTCACCTCCCAACCCTAGAGTTGCATGCCCTCTTCGTAATCCGTAAGGAAGTAACTTAATATGTGGATTCTAGGTTAAGCTTATCTATCAAACATCTAGATATAAAAGAATGCGATGCAATAGTATCAAATAGAGCGCTAACAGACATACTATAAATCTAAAGCGTATCTCCAAAACTTCCTTTCCCTTCTCCTGAGATGTTGCCTTCGAAGTAGCAGGCTCCAATGTATACACCTTACCCTTTCCATCCTTAGCGGGCTCCTTGCACTGGTTCTTATAGTGACTAATCTAGTTGCAGTTGCGGCACCTTACATTCTTCTTTCCGGCCATCTCTTTTGCCTTTCCAGCACGACAATCATTAGCAAAGTTTCCCTTCTTGTCGCACTTGAAGCGAACAATTTCAGACTTTCCTTTCTTAGCTGCCCCACCCTTCTGAGCACTTTTCTTAGGAAAGAACTTCTTTTGATTCTGCCCAACCTGGACCTCCTAAGCCTTACTCTTCTCTAGAGAATCAAGAATTTATTTATGTCTTAAGGTCATCACCATTACAACATCAGAAAGATCTTTAATATGAGGTAATGAAGCCCTAGCTAACTCAAGCTTCAACCCTCTAATGAACTTCTCATTCCCCTTCATCACTGTATCCACTGAAGCATACCCATATCTGGCTAACTCTTTGAACCTTCTGGCATACTCCAGAACAGACATCTCTTCCTGCTCTAACTCACCAAACTTTCTGATTAGAGAAGACTGTGCCACTACAGACATGAACCTTTTCAAGAACCTCCTCTTGAAATCTACTTAGGTTATTGTCTCCTTATCCACTGCCAGAGTCACATTATTCCATCAAAACAAAGCTTCTCCCTCTCAAAGCAAGCCACCTTTTCTGCTCATTATTGAGTCCTAATTCTGTAAAGATTCTTTAGTAATGCGGTAACCAGTTTTCCACCTTAATGGCATCTTCCGTTCTAATAAATGGCTTCCCACCAAGCTTAGTTCAATCTCCGCTCAACTTAGCATGCTGGTTAACTACTAGAACTTTCGAAACCCCTACTCCTGTAGTATTTCCACTAACACTCCAGTTGTAACATCTGCTTGCATCATATTTATGAAAAAATGATACATGGCTTCCATTCCAACTTGCAGGACTCCAGCTCCATCATTCTCCGCTTGTGCCTGACCTTGAGTTCTCCTCGCATTAGGTCATGCATTTCCATTGGTGCCCTCCCCTCCTAGGTTAACTCTTCCTCTTTTACCATCCATAATTGTATTCAAACCTCATGAGATACAAAAAAATAACCTAACAAAGATAGAAGGCCAGAGATAAAGTGTGTACTTATATATAGCAAATACAAGTACATTACTATAGCATTATCCCATACCCCATTTTTACTCTAATTCCCAAAGATTATGTTTTAAAAACCATTTTTAGTTTAAAGTTTTTCATAAACCTATGTCTGATGCCGAGTTGTAACATCTCATATCTTGAGGCCAAAAGTTAAGCACTACAAACGCTAATCATCTATAGTATTAACTTCTGGTGACAAAATAGGGTAATGCTAATGGTATTCGTAATATCAGAAGCACTTGAATATGAACAGAATCACTGATTTCAAAAACAACATTTTGCTAATTACAATTCGAAAAAAAATTCATATCCAAGTTACATAATCCCTTAACATTTCCCAGGTAAAAGATCAATTATAATCATTACACAAATACGCCATGAGCGACATATGACGATGCCCATTTGGTTGATCAGAGTCAATATAGTCATATCTGACTTAATATACACAGAGGAATCAAAACAAAATAAAACTATAACTCCCAATTAGCTATCCTCCAGCCACATGTTCGTCTCCGAAAGCTTTGTTTGCCAAAGTTTCTAAAACCTGAAAACCTAAACTCTCAGCCTACTCAAATCAAATTTGAGCACCCGAGAGTTTAAGGGAAAACAAAAACTTCGAATTAGACATTAAGCCTGGTATGAATAATAATGTTACATCTCTGTTTACTGATATTAAGTGCGACCTCGCCACGTTGCAGAATAGGTTTCCCCTCACTAATATCCTTTTCAAAACATATATTTTGCAATTTTTTCCTGCAACCAAGTTGGTTAATCAAACCGATCATAATAATAATAACAATAATAATAGCAATATCCGTTATACTAAAACCATGTAATAAATGGACTATCTGTCCGAAATTTGGGCTAACTGCCCACAAACTGGACTAACTGTCCCTCTGACTGACTCAGTCCTACCAAATAAAATATCAAATGGTCTAAACATCTGTTGGACAAAATATTTGGACGGTCTGTCATTAACTTACTTCTCCAATGGTCAACTGATCATAATAGTTTTATGGGCTAACCAATAAGCTATCTCTGTACATGAATATTCCTTTCTATGTGTAACCATCATTTTAGTCTTAGCCCTACACGTTGGAATTCTGGACTAAATTAGCTAGGGGCTAATAGCTAATGAGTATAGGGCGCGACCCTATACAAGTCCTATCTGGTCTTCTAATCTGATTCATTCTCTGAGGGTTAGCTACCCTTCATCTTTTTCTTTGAAAACTTTTCGAAATGATTTAACCTTTTAAATCATACTTATACAAAGAAAATACATTTTTAGCTTTACTCTAAGATATTTTACCATTTTATATATACTTCACTCAAAATAACATTGATGAATTTTAATAAGGATTGGTTATCCTTTCAAAACAAGTTAAAACCCTTTTTAACTTGAAAACACTTAGGCTATATTGCCTAGTTAATACATTCAAAATCTTTGTTTAAAACTTTTAAACTGCCCTTTCGTAACCCTTGAAAGCAACCCTTTAAAAACTACTGAAAGTACCCCTTTCGAAACCATTAAAAGCCTTTCTTTCGAAAGCTTCAAAATATTAGACATCCTTCTTTAAAATCTTTAAACATTTCCTTTCGAAAACATAGAAAAAACCTTTTCTTTCAACCCTTTCGAAACCCTAGGGAACCACCCCTTCGAAACCATTCATTAAAACCTTTTCGAAAGCATTGAATACTAAACCTTTCGACAGCTTTTGAGTTTAATTTAAAATATATAGAAACCTTTCGAAACCATTCAAAAATTTACCCCTTCAAAATCTTTGAAAACTGTTTCGGTCGAAACCCTTTGGATTGTGCCTTCGAGTAGAGCAAAAGGATCAGAAAATCATTAAAGTCGAAAGCGTTCCTTTCAAAATCATTCTTAAGTAAAGAAGTGATGGTCGAAACCAGCACTTTGAAATTATTGGAGAATAGGTCAAGATTAAAAAGCAAAACAAAACAAAACAACCCTCTCGAAACCCATTTGAGTCGGAAGGTAGAAAACGACAGCCAAAATGTTTCGATTTAGTCTAAAGCAGTCATTTAAAACAAAAGCGCAACCTAATCGAAACCATTTCTTTAAATCCATTTGACCTAGTTGAAAGCTAACCAAGTCGAAAGCAAGCATGCGTATTTTATTTTAAAAGCAAAGTAAATGCCTCAACCCCTTCGGAACCTTTGGTTTCGACTCTATACCTTCTGCCTATGTCCAATTCACTACATGCCAGTTTCCTAATACAATGTGCACTGGTTTCGACAATGTCAGAGGTGGAGGTAAGGAGGCGGAACCTGATGCTGAAAGCATCAAAACGGTGAAAAACATGTTTATTTGTCCTTTTAAACTATTTATTTGTACCTAACCTGCCTTGTTTGTCAAATTATGATAGATTGCAAGTTTCTCATTTCCAAAAGTATTGCCGACTTTCCAGATTTAACAATTTGAATTTATTTACAAAAAGCTCAATCTCCTTTTATAAATATATAAAACTTCTAAGTCTCATACCTTAAATAATTTTATATATCCATTAAAACACTTAGGAAAATTCTACAAAAATTCCAGAAAATCACTTTTAATATATTTTCTAACATATATTAATTTCAGATCCAAACCGATTATTATTTAACCGTAAATAATTTATAATCCAAAATAACATTTAAATTACTAGAAAATTTACTTAAATTCCACAAAAATTGGTAAAATTGAAACCCATTTTCAAAATAATATTTCTGGTCTATGTAAAAATTCGCAAGGCATTTGGATGTCATTTCATAGGGTTTTCATATCAAAACATTTCATAAAATCTATATGAACAATCATAAATCATCAACAAGTATATATAATCATCCCATCATTTAAAAACATGGCAAATCAATGCAAAATATTTCGGATTTTACCTTAAAACTGAAAAAAATGAGATGTAAACATTATTCAGCTTAGATTTAGCGATTAAAGAGATTAAGACGTAAATGAGTTTGATTTGAATTAGCTTCTTCCTAAGCTTTTCTTAATCTTCTTCCCCTTTTTCTTGGTGGCCGGCCTTAACCTTTTAAAATTTTGGACAAATGAAAATGAATATGTATAGGATACACGGCCAAGTTTTAGGGATATAGGAATGGCCTCTTTCCTATTTAACCCCTTCTCTATTTCATTTTAAATCTTCTTTCAATTCATTAGGTGAATGGCACTGCTACCCCTTAATAAAATCAAATCTCAATCCCATAATCAACACATTACTTTATTTATTTTCACTAATTAAATATCCTAAATAATGTTACCAAAAATATGGAATGTTACGGTCTACTTGTGTTTCACTTTATTTATATATGTGTGTGTGTGTGTGTGTGTGTGTGTGTGTATATTCCTTTTATTTTTATAAACTTAAGTATAACATATGTATACAAAGTCACACACACACCATATAGTTCTAACTTATTTATATTGTATGTAACTGTATTACTTAAATGTGCATAATATTTTCGACAACTGTTATTTCGACGAGAAGTCGAAAATTCTCAAACGAATTCCTGTTATATTTTCAATTTTTCTTAGAACTAAATGTTTTTGTAGAAAAATTTTAAAAACTATTTCTCCATCGTTATTTATTTCTTAAAAGAGTTTATTTCAATTACGAAAATTACTTTTTGAATATTTAACTAATTTTAAATATTCAAAAATTGGTTTTTATAATTGAAATAAAACTCTTTTAAGAAATAAATAATGATGGTGAAATAGTTTTTAAAATTTGTTTACAAAAACATTTATTTCGAAGAAAAATGAAAAATATGACCGGAATTCGTTTTTTGAAATTTTGACTTTTTGCCGAAATAAAAGTTGTCGAAAATGTTTGCACATTTGAGTAACACATATACATACAATATAAATCAGTTAGAACTATATGGTGTGTATGTGAATGTGTGTGTACATGTTATACTTAAGTTTATAAAAAAAAATATAGTTTGAAATGCGCACAAAAGAGACATTCTGAAATGAGCATTTTAATTGTTTTCTTATTAATAATTATTTTGAATATGGTTTTTGACACTCCAATTCTGAATATGAGGAGGTCAATTTTTTAAGTTTTTATTTTTTATCATAAGGGGTACTAATCAAATTGATCTCCTCATAAAATTCTTATTACATTGACCTAATTTCCCTTTCTCTTATTTACAGTAGTTTTCCATTAATCGTCATTGAATTTCAATCCGAAATCATTAATCAAATAATGGAGAAATTTACCTAATTGCAATTGAGAGAATGATTAGATATTTAAAAGTTTCAAATAATTTAGAGCTTTATAGGGTTTAGATCAATGCATTTTTGGTCGTCGAGGTAGAGATTGTCAAATAGAAAATTTGGTGGGGGATGGCCAAACAAAATGTTTTAGTTCGGCAGACCCATGCCGAAATATGCATAATAGTTCGGTAATGCATCGTCGAGTTATACATTTTTGTTAAGTATGTTACTTCCAAATTGTACCGTTAACCTACTATAATAATTTTCTCAAAAAGTATTACTAAATTGCTTTTGGCATAGGTCCTTGATAGGTTTCAAAATTCACAAAAACTCCAGTGAAAAAAAGTATGTAAATTAGGTCTTTATTTTTTGAAATTCATCAGAAAACATATAAAAAATTAAAAAAACTTTTAAATTTTAAAACTTATGTCAATTAATATTTATCTTCGTATACATGTCAAAAAAAATCAAAAAACAAGGATGAAAAGTAAAAAAATGACACACAGTATGTTTCAGGAATACTTGCAGTTATGTATGTAATTTTAGATAATAATTGCAAACATGTCATCTGGATAGCGTGCCTTTACAACTAAAAGTTGCAGATATGTTTACAATTTCAAGAAATAAGTGCAGATATTTACGTAAAAATCTAGATTATTAAATCAAGATGTTGTTATTCGGTGAATAATTGCATACCTATCTACAAATATATGGAATAATTGCAGACATGTCTACAATTATATAAATTTTTATTCAACGCAATTATTCAATGAATAATTGCAGACATGTTTGCAATTATGTGGAATAACTGCATATATATCTGCAATTATTCAGATGGTTATCGAATGCTTATTTAGTGAATAATTGCAGATATATCTGTAATTATATAGAATAACTGCATATATGTCTGCAATAATTGAAGATATGTTTGCAATTTTATTTATTTATTTTATTTTTTTCAGAAACCTAGTTATAATATTTATAATTTTTTGAAATTTTTTTAAGCACTGACGCGAAAAAGCACGAAAAATACATGTTGCTACAGTAAAATAATTATAGGACCCGCTCTACAACTTTATTTTAAGGAGGATGCCGTTTGAATTAACTTTGTTTTTAAAGATGCATGAGTAATATTCACTTTTTTAAGGCATCAAAGAATAATTGTAAAAATAAATTTAGAAGATTTTGATGTTTAGGGTTTTAACTGCAGTTAGTTTAGAGTTTCAATGTTTATGAATAAGGATAAAGAAGCAAAAATATAAACTTTATTAATAACCGATGTACCTCTCCCTGCAGTTTTATTTTATATGGAGTATTCATAAAATTTGGTCCTCTTATATCCAAAACTGAAGTGTCAATAACAATATCCATTATTTTTATTGTTGTAAAATTTTGTTTTGTTTTTAAGTAATACAGCAAAATGAATTAATATTATTTATAAATTATAAAATGAAAAAAATGCAAAAAAACAATTTTTATTTCATATTAGTAGTTTGAAATACAAAGAAAATTCTACATAACGTCCGTAAATTTCGCTAATAGATACAACACTGGTCATCTGAGTATTGTGGGCTTGCTCAGCGGCGAACGTACAGCTCTATAGTCTGGCTCACTGTTGGCCAGAATATACGTGATTTGTCGTTCTTCAGTTAACCAAACATCACTCAATGGTATGTTCCACATCCACTTTTCCATAGAAACTCCAGTTGAGCGAGGTCCATGGGATGAAGTGCCTCAGAAAGTCAGCATACATTCGGGTGTCGAACAGAGGATTGGATGGTGGCATGTTTGGAATTTCAAACTTGTAAGTTGGAGTCCCGATGCAGCTTTCGAAGGTCACATAAATTCTCTGCATTTTGGAGGCGAGCCCACTTTGAGTTTTTTGTACTTACTAACCATCAAGTCCCACCACTCGTCACTTCCTCCGACGGTGTCCCTCTCAGCATTCTAGAGCCCACCTTCAATCTCTAGAAGTTGCCACATGGGTGCCTGTCACGCTTGTGGTTGTCGAATTTATTATTTATCGAGCTATCGGTACATTCGGCATCCATCCGTTCGTTGAATATAGCAGCGATATCCGACGTGAACCTAGCCTTCCACTGGCCAATACGCTCGTAGCAAATATTTATGAACGTCAACGTTCTTTCCTCCATCCAATCGACGACATTGTGGAAGAAGTTGGAAGATTCATGTATCCGACATTCTGTACCAAAAAAAATCGAGAAAAATAGATGACGTAGATGGTAACACATAAAATATGAATACAAAAGAATTACCTCAAATAATTGATGGATGATCGACAAAAATTAATGGAATCTTTAGGTCTGGAGTTGTTCGTGTGATGGAGAGAAAATGGAAGAAGGGGAATTTAAGGGGAATAAGACGACCGTTTGGAAAAGTCGGCGACGTCCGACATGTCTACTGCTTCTGATGTCAATTGCTGGATTTTCAATGATTAGCTCAAATGATGTATTTAGTTGACCCTACGTCAGATGCGTCAACTAGTCGACCACGTAAGCTGACTAAAAAATGAAAAGGAACGTACCCCCAATTTTCCGTTACTACGAACTGTAACGAGCGCGACTTTTCGACGCTTGAAAACCGACATTAATACGTCCACTGTATCAACTGCCGAGCAATCGAATGCCGGAAAACCGTACCATTATGATTAAAGAAGAAGAAAAGGATAGAACAGAATAGAAAGAAACAACAGAACAATATCAGAATCTCACAATCGCAGCGGAACAACATATAATAGATAAATGAATAATTTTTAAACAAAGAACTATATCAGTTATTTCATTACATCACACTACATTACATTGCATCATCAGAGTTTACAACAACAAACAGCGGAAAAGAAATACTATATACTAGTGAATACGCCATGTCATCCAGCTTGCCTCCTGCAACTCCTGAATTCCAGAATATCCTGATAACCTAACTCTAGAGCGCCCGTGTAGAAATTGGTGGGCACCCAGAGTTTAGGAAGGAAAACAATAAACTCCAGGTCAGTCATGGGACTGGTGTGAGAACTTAAAATAGTTATTTATCTTTAAAACAAACCAAGGGATATTTTAAAATAGATTCGCAATATTTTTTGAAAAATGAGACTACCATAAGGCCTCCCGCACACACACACAATGCAAACGCAGAATCGGAGGAGATTTCTCCTTATGATAGTCAAAGATGCTTGATACGCATTAAAAAGAAACATTTGATATTATTAATGGTGCATAGTGTAGGAAAAATCATTTCGAAAGTAAAGATATAAATCTTAGCCAGCATAGGCATTTCGCACTTATGCCTACTATAGCTACCATGTTCAATAGCAGGTTACCACCACATTCCATGGCAGGTTATACAACTAAAATCGTACAAGGTCGTATTGTTTCTTTGGATTTCCGACAAATGATCGGGCCAAGGAACTTCCCATTGCCACATGGGTACGCCTCTGGAAAGACGACCCGACAACCTAACCGGATCTCTGCCAACACAAGGCCGGGTTACCCCTAACTGGGTAACTACTGACACGAATATGTCATTCCCCGATCGTAACTGATCTATATCCGAGGACCCTCGATTCCAACAACCACAAAGTAATAAATTTGCAGCAACAACATAGGTTAAATATCTGGGCTCCATACCATGATACCACCTTTATCCAGAAGGAATGACATACACTAAAGGGGTGCTACCCCCTAATAACATTGCCGCGTCATTCCTGTTTTGACCATTTCCGGGTTGTGAGGTCCGACGAAGTCTCGTCCACAAAGCTACGCATTATACAAAGCCATGCTTCGATCAACAATTGATCAACAGCACTTCGTATGCCACATTACCAATTCGGGAATGTATCACTAGTAACCATCAACTACATAACCTCTAAGGGTGTTAAGCTAAGAGAATAAATTCTCCGCCACCAACAGGAACATATTTGATAGAAACCAGCTTTACATCTCAAATTGTAACGTCAGACACACATCCATACAAGTCCGTTCCGGGATCGAACGGAACCGAAGGCACTTACAAAGAAGTCCTTGCAATCCGGATATTCACTAATCACGACCGAACTTCCCATCACAAAGTGTAGTAAATTTCTATATCAGAGATTAGCCGATGCAGAAACATTCGACGGTAATCCTTCCATTTTCACAAATATCCGGTCTTCAACACCGATCATCAAATGCAATCCATAACGACGTATCACATATTCGGAATGGGTTATACGGCCCCAAGGTCCTTTCCCGGCTAACCCGAATAGTGAGCGCTTATTTTGAAAATAAGTGTGGCATTCAAATTCAAGCAAATCACAACAAATACCTATTTAAAGGTAAATACTGATAGTCGGTTATTTAACTATCAATAGATATGCACAACATCACCAAGTTCCAAATAATTTCACAAATTATTTATTTTCCAAAAATATCTTTACAATATATATATTTTTTCCACACTTCAACATTTGAAACCAAATTTTCAATCATTTTCACCTTTACAACTTTTGAAAACAAATTATAAATCGTTTCCCTACACGGGATATATTCACAAATCTTTATTCATTTTCATTTCAAAATGGTTCATTTAAACCAATTAAATAAATCCTTACCGATTTACTTTATATTTACGTTCCAAATCCGTAAATTTATTTCCACACTTCAAATATAAATCAACGTTTATTTTTAAACATATTTCCCTTTCTTTTATAAATTCCATAGTGAATTTACAATTCCAAAATATCTATGAATATACGATTTCCAAATCAATTTCTAATATTCATTTTCAATTTATCTTTAAAAGATAAAATCTCAAAACATTCACTTCATATTGGAAAACATTTCCATACTTATTTAATAATAAAAAATTCACAAATCCATTTTATTTTCAACACTTGGAAAATATTCAATATACTTAAATCGAAATTAAGTATATATTTCATTCTTTAAAGAAAACGTGCGCTTAAACACATTTATTTGAGTCAAAACGAATGTTGCATAAAACATCGTTACGACAACCCAAAATCACTAGTATAGGGATTTAAAATTAAGATAGATATATAAATCCCAATACTATATAAAACATTTCCTTTTAGAAATCATTTACCGTAAGAACAGTGTTATAGTCCACTATTTCCTTCTATTTCTCGAAACGTCTATTTCAACAATGAATGTTGAAATCTATGTATTCGATACTTAACACATTTTAAAACATCTTTAAAACAATTAACTTCATTTTATAATATCACTTTCCCAAAAACATATCCATTTTCTTTAATAATACATTCACTGTCCAAAATCGTGAATATAATTCACTATCCAAAATCGTTCACTAACCAAATTCAATGTTCTCTACCCATTTTATTTCAAGAATTTATCCACTATCCAAAATCGTGGATATAATTCCCAATCAAATCTTATTATTACACATATTATATTAAGGATAATTCGCTATCCCAAAATCGGGAATACATCTCCTTTAATAACCTTCTATATTAAATTCATCAAATTTGATTGATTTCTGATTATACAACAATGTTTATAAATTCCATTTATAACACAATTATATACCCAAAAGCCAAATTATAAGTTAATAACTTATAATTCATTTATTTTACAAAATCATTTATTTTTTTAAAACTTCACAATTTTAAATCTTATTCACTTATAAACTACATTTATACTTAATTTTAACACTTATAAAAACTCGTTTTATAATCCCTATATTTTTAATTTATAAATATCAAGTTTATAAATCTTTTATATAAATCGTTTAAAATAATTTAAAAATCCCAATTTAAATCATTCTTTTTAATAATTTACAAATCGTTATTAAACTTATATATATATAACTCCAAAATCATACTTAAGTATTATTTTCCCAAAAATATAACTTTTATAATAATAATAATTATAACGTTTATTTATTTTAACAATTCAAAATTTAATAAACGTATACCTTCAAAAATCACTTTAAAACCCTTTTAAATTAAAAATCGTTACTTTAATATTTTTAAAACTCCAAAAATAGGCCAATGCTGCAACAACAACGATATATCAATCATGACAATCAAAACATCATATATCAATATGATAATCAACAAATATCACAATATCTGTAAATAAATCAATATAGTTGAGGAATCCAGTTGGATCCCTCCAACCTGTTTCCCTACATCCACAGATGTTAGCACAATACCAATTCCGTTCTAATACGGAATATCACGGCATATAGGATTTATAAAATATTATCCGCTATTATGCGGCGCAATAGGGTCTCATCCGCTATATAATGCGGGAAAATCAACTCCAAGTACATAAATAATACCAATTTCACTTTGCAGTGAAATATTCGCGGTATATGTTTTTAATAAACAACATCCGCTTAATATACGGCGTATATGTCTATTTAACAATCAATAGATAATAATTTATCATCTAGGCATATAATCATCAATTTTAAATCTAACTATTTAAAATTTAAATCAAAACTTTTCGATTGAGTGAGAAGTTCTCACCTTGCTTTCAATTTGGTTCCAGCGTTTTATTTCGAATAAAATTAGACGTGCGTTTAATTTTACCCGAAATTCTCACTAATTTCAAACGACTCCAATCCAGCTCCATCGCGTAGTGCTCGCGAATACGATTGCAACGCAATTCGTTTCGTCCAAAACGGACCTCGTATGGACAAGTTACAGCATTTAGAAGTTTGCACAAATTATAAAGTAATTAAATTTACAATTTTATTTCAATTTTCAACCTAAAACAATCTCGGCCGTGCATTTCAAAATTTCGAATCAAGGCCGCTAGTTTTATTACTCCTTCTTCCACACGCGCATCTACAGATTGAACGCAAAACCCATCATCGCCCTTGATTTCGAATTGTCGCACGTACCCCCAAGCAACCTGAAGCAGTCGCCACGACAAAGCCCTCTAACGCAACAACCATCACGCCAAGTAGAACGAAGCTCGGCCATCTCGTCAGTGTGCAAAACGTCCTCGAACACGCGCCTTTCAAATGGGAATTGCCGTCGATCTATAGCTCAGAAAACGATCACAACCGTTGGTCGTGGAGATCTCGCATTGCTCTTCGATGTTGTAGTTGGGAGTTTTTGAAATTAGTTTGTGGATTAAAAGAGAATCGAGGAAGAAGATGAATGTTTCTTGCCCATTGATTTTGCAGCCGGCGGTCTGAAGAAACAAACCCTAGGGTTTGTTTTCTTTTGCAAATGAAAAAGTTGAGGGGCTTATATAGAAAATTCTCCAAAACACTATTCATCCGAAATTTTCCGAACTCCAAACGAAGCGTGTCGACTGGCGTTTCTAGGGTTTATCCCGCGTTCCGAACACAATGGAATAGATTTCGGAGGCTAATTCGACCATATGTGAGAGTTGCGGAAATAAACGATCGAATTTAAATTAAACCGATTAAGCAAATTTCTAGGCAATTAGGCTCGCCCCGGACGAACAATAAATCCGATTGACACGAAATTTGAAATCTTATAATAATATCACATTACGGATCCGATGAAACTGGTTTCGTCGAAATCCGAGACTGTTTGAAAAATAGCTATTTTAACTCGCCAATTAAATATTAAAATATTCAATTTTCACAAATTAACTTTAAATTCGATTTTAAAAGTTCCATAACATCATTCTAACTCCAATATGATATAATAAAATTTTACAAATCATTTTCAATCATATTAAACCCGATTTCCAATTATTGCTGTAATTTCAACTATTAAATTATCGATTTAATTATCCAATTAAATCTAATTATTCGAAATAAAATTTATTCGACTGTTTAATTTCACTTATTAATATTTAAAATCAATTAAATATACAAATTTTAATTAACTGAAATTCTGGGTCGTTACACGAACAACCACACACACACGCGCGCATATATATATATATATATATATATATATATATATATATATATATATATATATATATATATATATATATATATATATATGAATCCATCCGCATCCGTATTTGAAAAGCGGATAAATATCCAATATCCGAAAAAACGAATGAGGATGCAGATACGAAGACATCCGCATCCGAAAACTATCCATCATGTTTTTTCATGATTATTGTTTAAATTATGCATATTTTAATATAATTAAAGATATTTATTTATTATTTTATTATGGTAGAAGTTTATATTATACACGCTTAATGCATAACTGCTGAAAACTATTTATTATCATCATATTTATTTATTTTTAACACTTCAACAATTAAAGAGATTGGAAAAGTTTATGTTAAATTGAATTTTCTTTTCATGTTTATCGATTTATCAGTCTTTAGCAAATAGAACCGTCCGTATCTGTGAATGGGATATCCAAAAATGATTTCGGATGCGGATATGAAACTATCTGCATCCGAAAGTAAACGTTGACAGTTCTAGTGCCGATTGCCATTTTGGTATCAGCAATCATCTAAGCTTGTTAATCATTTTTTAGAACATCGACATCACCTCCATAGAGTTTAGCTTATTCAAATGATTTTAGCTCATAAAATTTTGGCCTATAAAATTTAATTCTGCAACATATTACACACTTAAAATACTTATTATAAACACTAAATCAAAAATATTAGGGTCCGTTTAGTTTATTTTGTATTTTGTGTTTCGGGTTTTCAATATTAGTTACAAAATAAGAGAAGAATGTAGTAACGATGAAGAAAGTGGAAAGAAGACGGATATGACGACGGGGAGGATAGATGGACGATGGAAGGATGAATTGTTTTTTGTAGTTTTATTATTTTTTCAAAACACTAAAAATAAAAAATAAAAGTTGTTTTCTATTTTCTATATTAACTTCATTTTCTAAATTGATCATTTTTCATAATTTACATACGTTGTACGTGTTTTTATGTGGACGAAAACCCAAATCAAAAAAAGATGAACCAACATCTGCCTTAATTTTTGTACTCAAGACGATATTGAATCAGATAAACTACGGCAGAGGTGATATTAATGACATGCAGCCCACTTCTGCAAAAATTTATCATATTTCAATGATAGTAGGTGCCAAAATAATTTTCTATATTAAAATAAATTATTTGCAATGCAGATAACTTTTAAAAAGTAAAATAAACAAACATGTATAATTGTTCTCAAATATATAATTTCTCTAGTTTTTCAATTTTTTGTTTCTTTGAATGCAAATAATTTTTCTGTGTAATTGACAGTGGTTTGAGCTGAGCGTGTGAGGCCAAGTGCACATGGCTGGAAACGCATATACCAACAAACGTGTAATCTCATAATTCTTGGTTTATTTTCATACAATAGTGACAGCAAACAACCGCATAATCAATCAAAATATTCGGTGTACGCATTAATGTATACATATCATTTTCTACATTCAATAACAAATTCACGAATCTGATTAAACATAAGCTGAGCCTTACCAGCATCAAAAAGCTCGATCGCATGAATCCCTCCTTTTTCCTCCCAAAGCTTCCCAACAACCTCAACTCCTTCTTCCTTTAACTTTTCCACAAACGTCAGGTACCTATCGAACAATGGATCGCCTTTCACCCCCATTACCAAACACCTCTGCAGCGAAACACTTTCCTTCCCAAACACCTTCTCGAAATTGCAGTACTCGTGATCCCTATTCGCACCCTCAGGCAGCGCCATCCGCCACATCATATCGCTTGCTCTCAGCGGCAGTATATCATCCTCTTCCGATTCCTTTTCCGATTCCGTCCTCGATTCGCCTCCAAAGTACGGCTGTATCATCACCAAACCCTTGATTTTTGGAAGCCCCGATTCCATTTTCATAGCCCTACCACCCGCGAAGAAAGCCATGTTCCCGCCTGAACTGCTTCCGATGACGAATACTCTCTTCAGATCTCCGTGGTCGACGATCCATGGATCCGACGTTTCTCCCACCCACTGAATCGCATCCACCGCGTCATCGTATGCTGCTGGAAGTCGATTTTCCGGTGAAAGTCGGTAGTCTAAAGAAACTACCAAAGCTCCTACAGCTAGCGACATGTTGTGGCAGAACTGGTGGTAGAGGATGACGTCAGGACCGAAGAGGACGAAGCCGCCGCCGTGGTAGTAGACGAGGATCGGAAGCTTGGAGGGATTGTTGGAGAGGTTAGGGTTTGGGAGGTAGAGACGGAGCTTTGTGTTGTGGATTGGATTGAGGGTGAGGTCTTTTGTTAGGACAGGTGAGTTATCGTCGATTGATGGCGGGATGAGGGGGAAGGTGGGGCGGGTGATGGTGCCGTCCTCATGTTCGACTATTTGCAGGAAGAAGCTATTGCTCTTTTTAGGCTGAATCGGGGCTAATGAAAGAGATGCAGCATCAGCCATTTATGCGTGAATGGAATTTCGCTTGCGTGTGGAATGAATTAATGCGAAGGGGAAGGAGGATGTCACGTAGAGGCTTAGGTATCATTTGATTAAAACGCTGAATAATGAAGGCTGAACACTGAATGCTGAATAACAATTGCTGATGGCTGAATACTTAAAATATTGTTTGTTTAAAAAAAAAAATTTTGAACATAACTTAATACTTTAACAATATTACCCCTCAAAAATAAAATTAGTTATTATTTCATGTAACCGCCATACAAAGCACACTAAATCATCTTATTTTATACCTTATGTTTTATATAAAAACAAACGCTCACATGTATATGTACTATCAAATCTACAGAACATATCGAAAATAGTAAATTTGATGACGTAGATATATTTTATAAAAGTTTGGTGGAGAAGAAAATATTTTATTATAATAAATTTGAAGCTTGTGGTGTGTTTGGATTATTAATTAATGTTTTCAGCATTATATATATATATATATATATATATATATGTATGTGTATATGTATGTATATATTCGTGTGTGTGTGTGTGTGTTTATGTATATGTATGTGTGTGTGTATGTGTGTGTATGTTAAACGTATCGAAATAAATTATTATAAAAACATCAGACGATTTTGTCCAACTTTTCATAATTATTTAAAATGTTGAGTTTCCATATATGTATTGCATATTTTATTTAACTTTTCATATATCTTAATATAAATCGGTAATGTTCAGCTTGTCGAAATTATTTATTTATATTTTTTCACACTTGTATTACATATTTCATTTATTTTATTTTTTTCATTCTTATGAAACAATTTATAAATTATCATATTTTAACTTCCAATTATATGCAGACGTTGCTAGGATGTCATCAGTTTTTTTTATCACTGGTTTTTAGTACATTTCTACTGATTGAAAACTATATTATAAAATTAAAATCAAAACAAAATGAGAAAAAATTACCTCACCATAGAAGGGGATAGAACTAAAAACAAAATTGATGTTTGTTATCCCAACTTTTGGCAAAGTTGAGATACCCAAAAATCAGCTAAAAATAAATGATTACTATTCTTGAATATCAACCATGCATTGCAGGATAACCATGGATATCGATGAATTTTGTCCGAGTCCGGATCGGGCCATAATTGACAAGACATGATGAGCAAAGCTGTAGAAGCCAGTGGTTCAAATTTCAAGTCAATCCGAGTTCGTATGCTCAAGTTATGATGGATTCAATTTGAGGGAGAAAAACCTTGCTCAGTTCGAATCCATAGGATACCCCGTAGTTCGAATCGATGGACTTCGCATCAGATTCGTATCCATGGGTTCGACTCCATCTACTTCGCATCCATTGGTGCAACCTTTGTTCGAACCCAGTTGTTCGACTCCATCAGATTGCTTCGCCTCCATTTGCGTTTGCATCGATTAGAAGCGAGTTGGTCTCGCGCCTGCCCTGTTCGAATCCAACATGATGAAATCCTTCGAATCCATGATTTCACCTAGCTTCGTATCCACCCAGCATTCCCACCTTCGAGACCATCAAGGAAGAGTTCTTCGAATCCATGCAATTGAGGGAGCTCCGACTCCATTCCCTGCTTGTCTTCGAATCCCCATGTTGAGGCAACTTCGAATCGATCCACAGTAACATATTTTGATCGATTCGAATGAGTACCGATTCCATCGATTCGAAGGTAACGAACCTTCGAATCCAACACCTCGAATCCATTAAGTAAACACAGCTAAACCTCGGAGTCGACCCATTCAACTAAGAGAAATAAGTGGATCGACACGAAGAACGCGCACCACGTCATCACGAAAGCCCGTGAAACTATCGAGTCGACCCTATCGGTTCGAACAGGATCGAGTCGAAGCAACCAACATGCCGAAGAACCCCACTTCGAATCGATCATATCTCTTAATCCAGTGATCCAAATGCCATGAAATTTTTACAGGAGTTTGCCTACATGTCGAAGAATGTCCACGCCGAGTTTCATCACGTTTGGACACTTTCTTGATCGATTCGAACTAAGGGTCGAATCGATCCCAAAGTGGGCCCGGATCTCCAGAATTCGGACGTGTGGGCCCCCCTCACGTACCGGAAGCGGTCTCCCTAAATTTAGGCGAAATATAAGCCTCCTACACCTATAAATAGAGTCCCAGGTCATTCAGAAAAGGGGATCCAGATTTGGAAGCGCCCAGACTCTACCAGACTCTACTGTGCACTTCACTACTACCGTTGTACTCGAATTTCAGAGCTACAATCCATTGTAATCCGCTGTAATCAACTGTAATCAGCGAAGAACATCAATAAAAGTTAAAACCTTTGAAGTGGACGTAGGCCGGAGATAGCCGAACCACTATAAATCGTGTGTTCTTGTTCATAATTTATGTTTTGTTGCGTATTGCTTGCTTAGATCTGTGATTTGTATTTGAATATTGCTGATTTATATTCATACACTAGTGTTTTCACAATACTTGGGGTTTGTGACCAATTTTGGCACAAACACTTTGGTGCTTCCACTGAGAATTGAACTAGCACCCGCTACATCAGATTCAGAATTCAGATTTCAGAGTTTGAAGAATTCCGATCCAGAAACAATGACTCGACAAACAAGACAAAGAGCTGATCGGAGCCAACAAGGAGGAAGCCAAGAAGCATCCTCCGGAGCAGGAGAAGGACAAGCTTCCGTCTACATCACTAGAGATGAGATGGAGGCTATGGCTAATTCATTGCGCGAAAGCATGATGAAGACCCAACAAGAGATGCTGCAGAATTTCCTCGAACAGATGAGGGCGGCGAATATGCAAAACCTTGGACCAACTACAACAACTACAAGTGCGGGACAAGGAATCAGGATTACAGAAGCTAACGAAGGTCAGGTTCGCGACCAGAACGCAGGAACTGAAGGTGACCGACAAGGGCTTGGGGCCAGACCCTCAGGGTCCGATACTAGAAGGCCAATAGACGGAGCTCAACAAGCTGGATCCAATGCTTATGCTAACGAGCCACCAGAAGAATACATACCAGAATTCCCTTCAAGGCTCGGGGGGCAGGATGGAAACTTGACAAAGGGTCAACCCCTGGACGGAGACGAGAGAATGATTGGTCTAATGCGACGAATCATGAGAGGAGGATTGACTAGTGGAGGGCTGGAAGAAGTCAGTCGACGAATCATGCGACGAATCCGAAAGTTTAAAATTGGTTTGGTCTTTATCGAATCAGTTCGAGGGTTCTGGTTTGTGAAGGTCGATCCTAATTGTCAGACATAATTGTACAAAATCTTGTGTTTCATGACCGCAAATACAAACATGCATTGTTAAGTAAGCCGGTTATGTAATGGTAAATATTACCATACTAATATCACTAAGTACTTGTTAATCAATATTGAGCTATTAAATTCAACAAGTATATTAATTTTGTTTTTACATTGGTTAAATTAATCCAAACACACTTATGGAGGAAGAGTGGAGTTGTGTGAACCGACGTCTGATGGAAAACCGCTTTCAGGCCGATTCAGATAGCACTTGTTCGTTGAGAATTCCTTGTTTCTTCTTGTGTGAATTCCTCGGAATTCACAACTTATGGGGCCCTATCTATTATGGGTGAGTGTGTTTGGTTAGTTCGATTTGTCCGATAATGAAAATCGTTAAACCGAACTAAAACCCATAAAAATGAAAACCAAACCAAACTAACAAAAATAAAAACCAAACCAAACAAATCGAATTAACTTTGGTTGGTTCGGTTAGCTATCGATTTAACCAAACTAATAATAATTCACATTTTATGTTATGATTATTCATTATACTTGAAAATAAAACTTAATTATATGATTAAAGTATTCTTATTTTGTACGTTTATGCTTTTTAATAGTAATTTTGACACAAATATAATAGAAGTTCGGTTCATTTTGTTAAATCAATAACTGAATTAATTTTTTTACGAGTCGATTAGAAACCAAACTAGTTTCAAAATCAAACCAAACCAATCGAAATAAATTGTTTTTGTTGGTTTATTTAGTTTAACCAAAGAATGCTTAACCCTACCATCTATTCAATCTCTCAAGCCCTAAACCTCACTCTCCCTCGGAATACCTCAATTTTCAAGAAGAAATTTTAGTGTTATGTATGAAGATGTTTCTTTTTTTAGTTTTATTAGCTTCGATATCTAAGATTAATGATGTTTTTATTTCATATTTTTGTAAATAATTTGCGATGTATTTAGAAAATTTCCATACCAACTATAATTAATCAAAAAGTTGATATTAATATTAATGGAGTTGGAATCTAAAACAAAATATTGACTTTTTTTATCATGGTCAAAATTCTAATGCAATAAAATTTAAATATTTTTTGTATTGCTAAATTACCCATTAGCAATCAACGATTTACTGGTTTTTCGGTATACCAACTATAATTTTACTAACATTAAAATTGGGTGATCCAAAAAAAATTTGATTGACTTTTACGGTTGACAAACAGATGTTGTAACCTATTTTGTATGAGTAAGTGTCATTATATATTGCTTTGTACCCGCTTGGAAGTGTAATTTAAGTACATCATCTCTAATGGATTCTACTTTTTGTAGGTTGGACAAGAGAAAAATTGAAAACGAGGGAGCATATTCTCTACCATTACAGTTCCACTCAACCTCTAATGATGTTTTGGATTTTGAACAAAATAAAAGATGATGTAAGATATTTAATTAAATGGAAAAGGATGAATTTGACTACATTGATCTCTTTAAACCTTCATGGTAAATTACCAGCAGGACTTTATAGAAGAATGCTACAAAGTATACCAACTTGTTGTACTTAAGATAAAATAGGGTACTAAAGGAGCAAACCTAACGAAGGTTCTGCTGGAGTTCAATAGACCTTCAATAAAAGTCTTTAGGTACCAAATACAAGAATAGTAGCAATTCACCTATTGTGATCAATTAGGAAACAATGTAAATGGTATCAAGTTTAAAAGAACTCAATTAATTCTGAGTTATTAGATGGGTGAAGGATATGAATTATGCAAATTGTTTGTTTAAGATGGTCAGTTATTACACACTTGAAACTTTTCATTTTCAAACCCTAGTATAATCAATGTTCAATGTTCGTCAATTTGAACTGAAACCTTATCATATGTTTGCTCGAGAGTGGATGTGATTATATAAGAATCAAATGAAAAATGATAAACACATAACCCCCCAAACCCGTGCATATGGCTGGCCTTATGGGTAGCCCACCAAGTCCATGGGCTAGAGCAAATCATCAGGATCGAGGCAAGAAAAAAATTCGTATGTATATTATTGTGCTTATAGAGTACATATACATTAAATGTAAATAATAGATGTTTGCCCTAGGGGTTAGTATATCCTGGTAGTAATCAAGGGGTTAATAGTTCAATTAATGCAGTTGTTATTTCTATAGTCTATTCTAACCAATAATTTAAAATAGAAAATAATTTTGATCTCTACATCTAAATATTGTTACATTGCTAGAATAACAACTAAACATTGTATTGTTCAGCAAACTCACTATACATACTTTGGTTAATCATAAGAATTTATATGTCAACAACATATATGTTAGTGTAAAGTTATATTGATTGAAAATTATTTAAAATACTACATGTATTCAATACATTTCCAAAAAAATTGCAAAATGGAAAATTATGTTTAGAAGCTAGGATATATCATAAAAATATGTACATTATGTTTTTCAGTCTAATCAATATTTTAATGGAAAAATGAGAATCGTGTTCTACAAATATTGTTAAGCACCTAAAATGATGATAGTTTAACATTATATCGTTACATTTTGGTTTTCAATATTATGAAATTTCTAAAAGAATGTAAATACTCGATCGTTTTTACATTTTGTTGTAGATATTAATAGACAATCTTTAGAGAACTCGGCCTTTTTTCATTTAAATAATTTAATATATTATTCGTTGGCATATGAAATATTTATGTCATAAGAAAATTAGTCAAAACTTTCATCAAATATCATCACGTGTTATTATGTTTTATTTTTCGAGAATTCAAACATTCTCAACTTATAAAAAAAATTAACGTGAAGTATATATATTTGTATGTTTGTTATAATATGATAATGTAGAACTTATGCAAATTTTTTCTATAAACTAATTTAAGTTATTGTGCTTAGAAAATTTAAGCAACAAAACTTTTTGGGCTAGGCAAACCCATTCTATTAGGAAGCTAGTGCCCGTGCACGCACCACCACCCAAAATCCTTACAAAAACATGAGTTTTGATCTATAGTTTGCTTATTAGAGCAAAGGTTTTAACATCTATCCCCCCTCCCAATGTCCATGGTATCAGAGTAAATATTTTATCTCTACTTGCCCTCCAACGTTCTTGTTATCAAAGCAAAGTCTTATCTCAGCTTGCTCCATGATGTCCATGATCTTATAGCAAGGGTTTTATCTCAGCAATATTCTTATCTCCCTATCTCTCCCCACACCAACCAATGTCATTACTACTAGGAGAAGGGTTTCTATTGTTAACCGAAAAGCTCTCGTTCTTAGTTGGACTTGGAATATTATGCCAAGGGTACTTATTAGTAATGGTAGATGCGTATAATATGATTCAATAAGGCTATTTTCTAAGTTGTTTTAGTTGTCATTAGTTAATGAACGTATTACATAGCTAAATGAATGATAAAAACTAAGTCTTAGAATTAAATGGTGCAAGTGACACCAATATTTTTTTAGTTGTACTCAAAGCATGCAGTAAATAACCGAAGTATGAAGTAATATCGTACTCAACTTTGGACCTCTTCCAGTTAATTTTAAGGAACACATCAAAGTAGGGGGTCCTATGTATATTGGATTAGATGCATTCGGTAATGAGGTAAAAAGGAAAATTTAAAGAAAAGTCCTTTTATTACTTACTGCACTCGATCTTTAAGTTGTGTTATCAAGAATAACTTTATTACATTAAATCATATTCAATATTAATTAATGTAGTTGGATTTGAATTTTGGAACTAAATTTGATGTTTTAAATATAACTATTTATTCAAATATTATTTTAATTTAAAGTAATTTTACTTCAATTTTATGATATTCTCATGAGCATATATGCTCTGTCATAAATAAGTAAGGTATGTCATTATAACAATATTGTCTAACATATAAAAGAAATGAGAATAATAACGTGGGTGAAATATATGTAAACGCACAAGTATTTATTAGTGCATTATATATTTAATTTTTTACACATAAGTAGTTTATTATCGATTCAAATTTAAATATCAAATATTCCGAAGGGACGAAAAGTATCATGCCATAATAATTTCTACTTAAAAAGGTGTTAATGCATTATTATTTAAATAGTAAGCTAATATTCTAAAATTTAATTTTCTATGCCATATCAAAATAGAATATATAATGTCAAATGATATCAGATTTTTTATAATTTCAATACAAATATAGCTGCACAAGTTGCATGTGAAAAGGAATTAGTATGCGAAAGGTATATTCATTTGAATATATGAGGGCTATAATGCAATTATTGTTAATCAAGGGCTAAATAATAAAATACCTGCTTCCTTGTCAAACCCTAGCACTCTTATTCTGCATCTTTCTTGAATTTTTTCGGCCACACCAATTCGCTTGAGAAGAAGAGAATGCCACCGCCAAGCACCCTTCATCGCGACGATCGTCCTTATGCCACTTAGTTCACACTAAACATCGACTATTGCAAACCCTTATTTTTTTGAATTGGATTCGTGGTGGAAATACATGATCAGAGTGGTTGATTTCACACCAGTAGCACTACCCCTCCGCATTGAGCAATACGCCATCGTAAGCATATGAGTTAGTAATAGTCGGTGATCATCACAATAGCGAAGACAATGATCATGGTGATATGGATATCGTGCATGCATGAACAGCAAAATCTTTCGTACATTTTTTTAAAATTTCTAAAATATCAAACTAATTTTAAATTATGGAAATAATTATAATTTAGAACTTTAAAAATACCTTTTGAAAGTAATGAATATAAATATATTTTTAAGAATGATAATGAGATAAAATCTATATGATATACTTGTTGGGCAATCCCACCTTAAACCATCAAATTTACATTTTGGATAACATTTCTCTAACTCAATGATGGAGTTGAAAAGAACGTCATTAAGATATAGTTTACGAATGAAGAGAGAAGAAATTTTGTCTATTTCAAATGGAGGCTATGTTGTATCAGATGCTATAAAAATATCTCACTCCTATACTTCCACATGGTATATTTTGTTAATTAATTAGGTCTATTGCACTAACCCATAATTTTTACGCGATAATCATTTTATTTCAATTCAACGAACTAATGACTTAAAAGATAGATTTTTAAAGTTGCATTCCTAGTGTCGTTTATATATGAAAAACATATAAAGTTTGTTAAAATTGGATAAGATTGATAAAATAAGAAGAAAATAGAATATAGGGGCAAAATGGTCATTTGGACAGAACCGAGGTTATTAATTCTGAAATGGACCTTCATTCATTTCATTCATCACTTTCTTTTCCATTCTCTTCGAAGAAAACTAGGTTTTAAATCTTCAAATTAAGATAACCCTTTCCTTTCTTCTCTAAAAATATGAAATAAATATCTAAATTTAATTTGAAGGATTTTCTACAAATCTATATCTTCAAGTTCACATTTTGGAGGAGTTTGGAGCTAGATTTTGGAAATCTAAGGAGAGCTTTAAAGTCGGTTTCATTGAAGCCTGGATTTCTTGATATTGGATTAGTGAGATTATACTCTATGATACATGATCACTGTATATGCTATAAATCATATTAAATATCCAGTGTTCATTAGGGCTTGAGTGATGAACTTGGATTAGGGTTTTTAAGAAGAGAATCTTGCATAATGAATGTTATAAATGGAATTGAATATAGAATAAATATGTTAAATAACTCGACATAGATTGTGTTGTGGTTGGTTTGATTGTTAGATTGATGATTGTTTAGGAATTGATAGAACGATAGGAGATGGTTCATGAAATTTTTAATCGACATTGTCAATGAAATGTAGAGTTGGAATAATGAGTCCAGTAATTGAACTTGAATGGTTGTCAAACCATTTCACCTCAAAGTTATTAGTTGAGTGTTAAGTTGCACTAGTCGAATGTCTAGTGATTATAATAAGGGCATGAATTCACATCAAAAGACATTAGTACAGAGCTGTACGTTGAAGACGAGAGAAAGAAAGGTGAACAAGAAAATGTTGGGTGGAATTTACATCAAGGAAATTCCTCATTCAGGTTCAATGCTGCATGATTCAGGCATTTAAATGTATGAATTGAAGATCCAAACATATGAAATTCAAGAAATTTATCTTGATAATTCATATGTATTTTTGAGGTCTTCAAACATTTAGAATTTGGGTCCAGACGTATAAATTATAGTTAGACGTTTGAATACCAAAATTAGGCATTTGAAGTGCTATCGATTTAACAGAGAACTTTCGATTTTGAGTTTTTATTTATAGGGATCGAGGTTCATTTTGGAGGCCTACATAGCCTTGTCTCAAAAAATGTATGGCTGATGTCAGATGAGATAGAGACTGGAAATAGTTCAAGGCATGGTTCTATTTATTTTGTGACTCTATAGAGTCGTTCAATGGTTTGGGATGTGATGACTAGATTATTGCGATATATGATTCCATACAATATTATGTAAACAAAGTGATTCTATATCCTTGTCTACGGCTTTAGGATTTGATATTTCTAGATATTGGAAGAACGATGCATGGTTGTTTAGGTATTGTGTGTTAAGCGACGCCGATTTGGAAATAGAAGATGTTCTATCTTAGTAACAAAGGCAATGGGCATTTAGCTACTTTGTAGTAAAAGGTAATCAATCTTGAGTTACTTGTCCTAAGTATTTTTGTTGAACAAATGATATCATTTAGGCACATGTACATCAATTAAGGTTGAATACGATTGTAGGTGGTAGAGATGATGCATTGAAGTGTCATAGTATTGATCTTGCGTTATTGACTGTTCTTAATGGATCCTGGCCTTTGTAGGAGGCCAGAGGCCCACTAGACTAGTATATGATGGTTGAGTCACGTGTGGTGCTATGATGATTAGTATGACAAACTCACATATAGCATAACACTGTGGTAGAAATGTACCAACTTGTTGGATGCATGTGAAGATGCTTAAGGTATGATCATGTTACCTTGTATGTTACTATTTAGTATTGTTTATGATATAGTAATGTATTGGCAACATGCAGAATAGTGATATTTTCCTATTACTAGATTTTATATTTGATACTCTCTTTATTGTTCCTTTTTTTATCTATTCTTCGACTGTGATATTTTGTATACTGTGTAGATGGGATATATATGCTCTATGTTGTTATATTAAATTCTACTCTTAATGGAACATTGTATGTGATACTTAAGGAATCTAATTACTTATCTTCATGAATTATGGGTGTTATGTTGGATATGTCTTTACATTTGATATCGGAGCTTAGGTAACCGAATCATCATTACTTTGGATAAGTTGGGAGAACAAATTTGTACTTTGATTTACTTAGCGTATATCATTTAGGCCCTCTCACTTTTGACTTTAGTAATCTATATTATATTTTGGAAGAGTTCCTAATAATTCTCATCTAAGATAGCTACCATGACTTATGCCACTGGAGCATTGAACGTTGGAGACAATATTAAAGCTCTCAATCTCCAAATGTAGATGGTTCTAGAGGTACTTACAGGCTACGATGCAGGGTACTCCACCTCCAATAGAGGTCTCCCATGTGATGACACGAGTGGGAGTGATTCTTATTCCTCCCGCATCTCCATGCTCATTCTTGATTTTCCTCAGCTTTGTACATATTACCTTCATATGGGAGGCAAGCTGTATTTGGAGATGGAGTAGATCATTGAGACTCAAGAGTGGTCTGCACAAATGAGCAAATGTTTGATGATACAGTGCATGAGACTTTGAAAAGGAGACAATTTTCTTCTAGAAAACTTTAAGAGAAATTTTTGTATTAGTGGTATGTTACGATTGGAGAAGTGGAGGAACATGCTATGTCTTAGGAAGAATTTTGAAGGAGATTCGAGACTCGGTTTACATCTAAGTTCGAGAAGGGCCTGCAAGCGGACAATTTTATGTATCTCTAATGAGGTGAGAAGACCGTGAAGGAGTATGTTAATAAGTTCACACTTTTGGCTCATTTAGAGATGGATAAGAGAATACTCCTATGAAGAAAGACAAAAAATTTCTATAAGACTCAACCAACCTCTTAGGGACCTTGCTCTTGGTTATATTCCTATGGGTGCTACATTTGAGAATCATGTTAAAGGACCATTATTAAATTCTATATTTTGATAGGCTCGAAAGGGGAGGAAGCTAAAGTTGAAGCCAAGCCCAAGTTTCAAGGCAAGAGAAAAGGCAAGTGGAATAAGAATTATCAAGGCCAAGGGAAGAAAGGAGGGTGGACTTGCAATCATTTCCATTAAAAGGGGCACATACTAAAGATTGCCGAATCAACCTCCAAACTAAGATATCTATCAATTATGATTAATTAGGACACTTCAAGAGGGATTTTCAGTCTCTCCTAAAGTGTGGGCAAGTAGTCAAAGCCTATATTATCCAAGATACTCCTAGTTCGAGCGCTCTACTAAAGCTCGTTAAGGGGAAAAACATCATTATGGAAGGTACATTTTCTATATTTTACTTTCATATACATGTGTTATATGGGATCTTCACATTCCTTTATTGCTAATCATCTTGTTGATGGTTTGCACCTAGTGATAGTCGGTAAAGATATGGATAGAGGAGGAAGGATTTTCCTCATTCCAGGCTTGGCCTTCACGCTCTTCAACTTGAAGACATTAGCAACCTTTTCCATCACCATAGAAGGACTGGACCCCTTCACGTTTATGATAAGAACATACTCATCTTCAATGGTAGCACCGAGCTCATTTTGGTCCTCCTCTGTTTGAGTATCTATCTTCTCAGCATGGAGGCCGGGGTCAGTTCTATCAGAGGAAGTTGGAATTGCAAAAGGGGATGTGAAGACGATGGAAGTGGCGGTGAAAGCTTCGAGGCCTAAACAAAGATGACATATGCCAAAGGCATTAAAGATGGTGGACCTAAAAGTTGGCAAAGAGAGAAATAAAGATTAGAAACATCTTTAGAATAAATCTAAAGCTTTTTGAATATGATTGAGGTTAGATATACCTCGGGGAGTTGATGTTGGAGTTTGAGGGGGTTCTACAATCTACCCTTCTTCAGGATCATAAGATAAGATAGAAAGAGTAAGCGCAGTTGATGGTGGCACAAAAACAAGATCTATGGGGTCGTACCCCTTAGAAGTTGAAGATATTGTTGTTGTTATTGTAGCAGTAGTAGCAAACACGAGTGCAATAAACCCGGGTGTAGGAATTATGACAGCCTCAAAGCTGGTTATTGTCGGAGTAACAGTCTTTGTCTAAGGTTCCTTATGAGGAAGAACGAAGTTTTCTACCAAGTCCTTTGAGTTGGACCTGACAGGACCACTGTAGGCACTTGGGTAGATGTGGAAGCTTCAAGATTTTGTTTTACCTAACCCTTAGTTAAGGCCTCCAAGTCCTTACCATCGAGAAGAGCAGCTTTCAATTCTTGTTCATCAACTTCACCATTGTGCTCTCTCACTTGTCTCAGTATCTCTTCCTAGTTGAGAATTAGCACCTCGGGGTATCCTTCTTCTAGCCACCTAATGTTGCCAGTATTGACTACATTGGTATAGAAGCATACCAAGTTGGTCTCGATCGTGTCATGAAGCACTTCTTTTTCTTTTTTGGCCTTGAGTGCATGGGTTTCTAGTTCTGCAACTCTGTTCTTGAGGAATTTCTTCTCATTCTTGATTGAGATGATTTCTAACATGCACTCCTCGACCAAGGTAAGTGCATCGTCTTTTTATTTTTTCTCTTTATTTACCTCCACCAGGAGCTTTGTGATGGCAAGAGCCTGAGTGTCGATGGTGGCTTGAAGTGTAGCCTTCTCTTTTTCCAACTCACTGCTCTTAAGATAAGCTTCTGGACATGCACTTCCATCACTTTTAACTTAGCCTATGTGGTCTACTTTCGGTGATGCCTTTTATCAGCATCCCCTAGAGCTTTTTCCTTTTTAGCCATAAAGATTTTGTACTTTTGTATCTCCTTGCCATAGAGCTGGTAGATTCTTTCGTGTTCATTTTCTCAATCTCATATTGGTCGATGATGAGCTGTTTTGCTATATTGGTGTTGGACATAACTTTGGCCAACCTCTTTAAGACTGTACTGTTTGGTTATGTCATGTATATTTAGGTGCCTTAGTACGCCACTTCCCAAGGAATGTTCCTTAAGTTGTAATTAAACTTCACCCTGGTGAAACAAATGTCAGGGTGCAAGTGGTGCATTGCTTGGAGTTGGACTAGCAGTTAGGTTGGAAGCAACATAAGTAGTTTTTGTGAGAGTGGCCTGAGACACATGTCTATTTCCAGCATTCGAAAGACATGTTCAAAGGTAGAGGAGTATATAGGCAAAAAAAAATTCATGGATTTGTGGGTTGGAACAAGAGTCTGAGGAGGAAGTGGTGTAGAAATAGGAAGAGTGGGAGCCATATAAATAGGAGAAGGAGAGTTGGGTCTGTTGGATTAGCAATCCATTAATTTAGGAAGGGAAGATCATTCATGAAGGGGACAACATGACTGTTTCTAGATCTAGTTCGATCGTGGGAGTCTTGGTCACCCCATAACATTGAAGTCTTTCCTTTTCTTCCCTTTTTACCTCCTTTTTCTATGGATTGCTCACTATCGAACTCATGAGACGAGTCACGTTTGTGGTAGGAAAAGCTTGTAGATTTTCGACTGTACTATTTACCAGACTTGTTATCAAGACACTCGAAGAGATGAGAGCATTCATTGTACCTAAAAATAAACAAAATGAATCTAAATTGGAATTGGATAAGAGTATGTATGGATTGAAGATGCTTGTGGTCCTAAGCATTGCATAAATTGTCGATGTGCTATATCAAACCTGCAGACTAAGCTCTGTTGCATTTGAATTTAAAGGTCGTCCTTCTAAGGAGGAGAGGACACGATGGTGGAAGTTTTGTTTAATTTATGGATATGCGAGGTAGTGAAGTCATCTAAGTCGAAATTTTGGCTGGTAAGATCCCCTAAGTCTTTTTAAGAGACATGAATATCCTCAACGGTTAAGAGAGCAGATGATCCCATAGCTAAACTATGAGGGGGCTCGGTTGTTGGCCTTATAGTTTTGATCTTAATCTTAAGGAGTCTAAGGGAAAGTGGAGAAGCCTCTTCCCCTGAAGCAGTCTCTCTGGTCAATTCTTCTCATTATCCTCTTCATCGTCATTCTCAATCTCTTCAACGTCATTATCTTCTTCTATCTCTTCTTCCTCTCGTATTTCCTTATCTTCTTATACTTTCCTTCTATCCTCTGCCATGCTTGGAGCCTTATGGTATTGGGTGATAGGGTTAGGGGTATACCCTAGGGGAAAATATGTAATTTGTTACATATATCTAACTTGTTGACCAATCTTGTTCGAAATAAAAGGTATTTTCTTCCTATTACATACTTGATATAACATGATTATATTAATTAATTAACTTAAAAGTATATTTAATAGAAAAATCCATAAACGGTATATTTTGTGATAGAAGTTACAAAGTATTGTAACCATGAGTAATTTATCACAACGAAACATATATAACATTTTAAATGTTCCTAGTCAAGATGCATCGAAACTGGATATCGATGTATCTGTTAAGACTGAAGTACGTAACGCTCTCCAAATGTTGGGCAGTGTATTACTCATAACTATTGGGGGCACCTAAGGGTTACATACTAATAATTATTGGATAACTATGGAACGACTCACTCGATAGTTTTCTGATGGTATACATAACTAAGGTCAAACAGAAAATACCGATGTGACTAATTTACACAGTTCTCTTGACTTGAGAATACTGTGGATCTTCAATATGAAAGCTCTGCTTTGATTATAGCCAAATCATGGCATGGCGTCCATTGAGTGACTATAGTTGGGTTGAGTGGAAGTATTGGAAGTGAAGCACTATTCAAGAGAGGATCCGTCTTATCAGTTATATGCGGTTAGTATCACAGTTAACTCAAGTCAACTCAAAGTCAAAGTTTCTGGATAGAGCATTTCGTTTAATAATTATTATTATTATTGAACTAAGGACTTTGTATTTGGACTATAAAGTTGAATGTGGACGAAGTTGGAATTTTGACCATTATTATCCAAAGTGATATAGTTTTGACGAAGAGAATTGGCGTAAACAAATGTGACAACTGGGTAACGCTTATTAAACTAAAATTGTATTTTTACCAAAAATGAGTAAGCGATAAATTTGGCCATAATGTCACACCGTCTGCTAAGTGACATGTGAACGTTAACATTAGAATAGTTCGATGTTAATCATTGGCCAAATTTACACCCAAGAGTTACACAATCGAAATGATGAATTCCTTTAAGACCGGACGATTTAATTAGTTTATAATTGTTATAAAATAATTGAATTAATTAATGTTTATGAAATATTAATTTTAAAATTTCAATGTGATTTGAGAAATAAGTAATGTTATATATATATAACAGTTATAAAAATATCGGTCGATATACAATATCGACAAGCGATTAAATAAGATTTAATTGCATTGTATTTTGGCTTGGGCTTAGATGAGTTTAAGGCCCATCATTAGGGATGCAAAATTTTGGTCTTGGGAAGGTCTAGGGGTAGCTAAAACATAGGGAATTGGCTTGGAGATAATGAGTTATGGGTAAAAAGGTTTTCCTCGTTTCTCTCTAATACAACTATGTGTGTGTGTGTGTCTAAAAATAACCATGAACTTTTTTTGCCATCGTTATCTTCTACATTGCTGATTAAAACAAACTCTCAATCTACTTCAAAATTCTCAAATATATTTCAAATTAAAATAATACTATTCAATAGTTAGAGGATAGTGATTTCGAACTTGCAATCTGACGAATCAAGAACAGTAAAAGGAAGGGAAGTCGTTACTTCAATGTGGATTCAAAGGCAACATTAAATTAGTGATTTAAATTCATATTACAGTAATTAAATTATATTCTATGATCCTGTAAAAACGCAGTTTCATATCTGTTTAAATATATAGCTACTATGTGTTTAGTTAGATGAGATTTTTGTAAGTAGATTTGGTTGTCACAAATATGTTTGGTTATATGCATAATTTGTTTATTATAATATTTGATTTATGTATAGACAAATGTTAATGTTTACTGTACAAAATCAAATTTTGTCATTAATATTTTTTTGTATATATTTATTAATAAATTCATATATATATATATATATTAGTGTATTAAAAAATTAAGTACGCCTATTTATATATATTATGAATTTAAAAATTCAAAAATTAATTATCATACATATATTCATATTTTTAACTTAACATTTATTGAATTTTTGAATAGTTTACTATATATAAAATAATTATTAGATTAAAAATTCAATTTTATATTTATTAAAAATATTATATCATTTTAGAAACATATAGCAAAAATTTAGGAATTTTTTAATAAATTTTATTATTTTAATAATTAATATTATTTGGAAAAACTTTTTATGGTTTATTAAAAATAATAATTTAATTGAAAAATTCTTCAAAACCATTCATTCATGGTCCTAAAATTTATGAAATTTTAAAATTTTAATTTTTAACAATATATTATTTTGTATTAAATAATTATTGCCGAAATCAATGTATTTGTTTTAAAAATAATATTTCAACTTTGAAAAATATTCTGATTTTTCTTAAGCTCTATTTTATAATCCTAGATTTTGAAAATTATAAAATTTTAATTTTCATCAATAGATTATTTTATGTTAATTATTTATGGATGGAAGCATTATTTTATTCAAAATATATACAAATTAAAATACTAAAATTATTATGCTTGCAAAACTAAGTTAATTTTTGAATTATAAATAATTTTGAATAATTATTCTCTCTCTTTCTATATATATGCATTTATCTATATATAAATATTTTATGTTCATATATTATATAAAATATATTTATACATACGTGTGTGTGTCTATATATATATATATATATATATATATATCGCGACACATATAGACGCACATATTTAGATAACATGCATGGCATACAAAATGAGCTAATATGTCTGTTGCGATGTAAATCCCAACATCAACATATGGACATATTATATATTTCATGGGTTATTATGTTATACATGCACTGAATATATATGTGTATGATACATTTATGTATAAACTAAATTAAATAAAATTAATTTCATATCTTAATATATTTGAATTTAAATAAAGTAAATGTTTTTGTTTACACGAAATTTAGAAATGTTCTAATTCGCTTAGACTTCATAGGCCCAATAAACGATCCAATAGTGTAAAAAATTTGAAGTTCACCCATAACTTCAATTGCGGGCTAGTCCAGTTCCAACATCGAGGATCGATTTTACCTGCAGGGCATTTTAAGTAATCGTTAGTGTACGATGCATATAGTCAAATCCATTATGCAGTAGCCAGAAATGTCATAATCAAAGGTCTGTTAGGAGATTTGGTCACTTTCTCTCTTCGATGGGATGCCTTTTAGAGGTCGGAGTGTTTGGGCCAGAGATGCATTTGTGTTTCCTAGAGGAATATCTGTAAGAGATGGAATGAAGGAAATTAGTGACTTGAATGAAGTAAACTACAATGGAATTGGATGTGGGGAGTTGCAGCTTACATGCAAACAACCACCACTAGGCAAATCCAGTTGGACATTTAATAAAGAAGTACTCGCCCTTGAAATGGATAAGACTGTTATGTAGACCGACGACAATTTAGAGTCCATGGAATGACTCCTAAAAGGATAGTGACGGAGAGTTGGACCTCTTCTTAAAGTTGTACAAGTACCGAATCTAATTGACGGTAGGAACCCTGGCCAAATGCCTAATGAATATTATGTAGATGAAGTTTAGAGTGGCATATTCATTTGGTGGGGTTAGATAGGGGAAAGTCTCATGAGCTAAAGCATCAATTGAAGAAAATGATTGAAAAGAGAAACACCTACAGAGAGATCATGTGTAGAAGAGAGTGTAGACTTAGAAATTTTCTTGGATTTGTGGGGTGACACAAGGGATTGATGAGGAGGTGTGTAGAAATAGGAGTTGTAGGAGCCTTTGAAGTATGAGAAGGAGAGTTGGGTTTGTTGGAATGAAAATTCATTGATTGAGGAAGCAGAGATCATCTACGAGGAGGTGAGCATGACCGTTTATGTGATCCAGATTAGTCGCGGGAGTCTCGGTCACCCTTGTAACATTGAATTCTTTCTTCCTCTTCCCTCCTTTCCCTATCTTTTCTGTAGGACCACTCGAGACGCACATCCGTAGTAAGAAAAGCTTATATGTTTTTGGTTGTAGTATTTTTCGGACTTGTTAACGAGACCCTCAAAGCGAGTAGAGCATCCCATTATACCTAAAAAGAGAGAATTGAATCGGAACTTGGAATCGAATAAGAGTACGTGCAGAGTTAATGTATTTGTGGTTTTTATTGGAACTGGGCTAACCCATAGTGGAAGTGAATTTTAATTTTTTACCATATTGGATCTTTATTGGACCTATGAAGTTTAATTCACTTAGAACATTTCTAAATTTCCTTTTAAATAAAATCATTATTTTACTTTAATTTATAAAATCATTTTGTATTATTCAATTAATGTTATAACACATATATATACATGTACCATATACATACACATCCACATACATACATGTACATGTTAGTTCCAGAGATGATGGTTTTGATGATGATCACCTTAGGACTTGTTGTAAAATATAACTATTAATATTTTTATCTAGATATATATGTATATGCAGGATATATATATGTACTGAAAATGAAGACTGTACTATATAAAGATTCAAGATTAAGTACAGAGATTCAAAATGGATGAATTCAAGATTGAAAAGACCGAAGACTCATGAGTATCAAGAGTTCAAGATAAATAATATAGCCTAGATTTATGTTAAAACTTCATAATAGAACTAGAATCTTTATTCGGATTTTAATTGGGGAATGGAATCCACCTTCCCGCTTTAATTTGTGGGGTGGAACCCACGACCTCTTTAGTGGGATGTAACCTACAACTTTCTCTAGTGGAATGGAATCCACGAAATTTTCAAAATGATTTATTTCTTAAAAACTATCTTTTTAAAGTCATCTCTATCAATTTAAATATTTTAGCCTTAATTCTAAAACTATTTTTAATCATATGAATTTCAAAATCATCTCTTGTTTTTTTAAACTATCTCTTGATTTTAATATTTAGCTTTAATATATTTTAAAGAAATCTATACTTAGTTTTAAGTATTACTGTTATATATAGATTATATATTTTTAGATTACTTTCTAAACTCTTTTATAAGTTTAAACTATATTCAAAATGGTTTAAAAAGTTTAGAAATTATTTTGACAAGTTTTAAAATAGAAATTATTTTAAATCAAAATTTATTTTCAAAAATAACATAGGCATGTCGACATCCTTCATCCCCCCATGTCGACATGGCAGTCGTAGAATTCAAATTTCAATTTTTCAAAGAAGTATCTATTCATCATATCCTTTCACGAATGGACATGACCGTTGTTCTTCTGTAAATACCAGTTGTTTTCAACGAATTTCTAGTTAGTTTTTCTTTATTTCTTCACTCCTTCTTCTCCACTCAAATATTCTCTTATATTTCAAATTCTTTAACAAAACTTTATCGAAATTCTAAGTGAATTAAACTTGATCATCTCTAGTTCGATTCTTTGCCACTCCCTCTCAAAGATCTCAGTGCTATTCATAGTTATAGGATCATTTTAATAAAAGAAGTGTATCAAGTCCCTCTCTATGAAAGTGTGACTAGAAACGGTGTGACTGTGTCCCGTAAATCAATTGGGTGTGATTGTAGCCCATAAATCAATTAGGTGATCTTGTAGTCTGGTTAAATCAAGGGGGTTTGCCCTGGACTCGGAGACAGGATGGTGTATCTTGTGGTCTTGAAATGGAGGTTTTAATATCGACATTATATTTGAAAAGAAATTTGAACAAGAAATATATTGGACAGGATGTAGGGTAACACCGAACCAGTATAAAATTCTAATGTGTTCTTTCCTTTATTGCTTTCATTTACTATTTGCATTTGTATTTGATTCTTTGATTGTCTCTGCATTTGTGAAATTGCATCTGTATGTGTTTAATTTGAAAAGATTTTAAAAATTCCATAAAATCCATTAAACACTATTCACCTCCCTCTAGTGTTAATCCAAGCTTAAGATATGTAATCCGCATTTCCAACAGTTGGTATCGAAGCATTGATTTTCAAAGTTTTCATAATCTAATTTTTGAAAAGTTTTCAAATGGCTGCCAACACTGGTAATGTCAACATTTTTACTAGTTCATTTGTAGAGGGTCAGTCTACTGCCAGATCACCACTTTTTAATCGCAGTAACTATGCATATTGGGCATGTAGAATAAGAATCTATTTACAATCAATAGGATTAGACACTTGAAATATCACACAAACTGAGTGCATTGAACCCACAATTGACTTTGCAAAGTGCACTGCTGAGCAAAACACTGTTGTACAAAACAATTCCAAAGCATGAATATTCTATTATGTTCACTTGATAGGAATGAGTCTAATAGAGTGTCCGTTTGTAAGCCTGCACATCAGATCTGAGAAACTTTGCAAGTTTCTCATGAAGGAACAACCAAAGTTCATCAAACGAAAATATCTATCTTGACCAATCAGTTTCAATTATTTAAGATGAATCCAAATGAGTCCATTTCAGACATGTACAGTAGGTTTCAAGAAATTGTGCACTCACTAATTGCATTAGGAAAGAACTTTTTCGATAAAGATCAAGTTAGAAAAATTCTAAATTCACTCACTCCGAAATAGGATCGGAAGACTCTAGAAATTGAAGAGGCTAATGATATTAGCACTCTGAAATTTGAAGAATTAATTGGGAATTTGATGTCATTTGGAGTACAACCAAGGGAGAAGAGAAAGAAATGCCTCAGAAAAGAAGTTAATAGTGTACAAATGGTTAAACCAAACAGTTACGACGATGAAGAAATAGCTTGATGACAAGGAATTTTAGAAACTTTCTGAAATACAGAACGAAGAGCAAATACAAGAGAAATGATTACAGGAAATCTGGAAATAATAATGACATTCAAAATGACGGTAGATGCTACAATTATGATGAGCCAGGCTACTCAAAAAGAGTTTTCCGCATCCATATAAATAGAAATTTTCTTTAAGTAATGATTCCGTCGAAGAAAAGAAGGAGAGCATATATTGCGACATTGGATTATTCAGACTCATCCTCTAGTGATGAAGAACAAGAGATGAAAAATTCTAACATGTGCTTTACAGTTATTCATGATTCTGATGATCTCGAAAAATGGATCTAAAAATAGGTACGCATTTAAATTTAATTGATTAAAATTACTTGTTTAAATGTTTGAATGTTTGCATGTTTTGAAATTGCTTATTGTTTGAATTCAAAATTTGATTTTCAAAATAATATTATTTTAATATTAAAACATTAATATTTAACATAAATTAGATTATAGGATATATATATATATATATAATAAGAAAAACAAGTCACATGATAAGGGACCCATGTCAACATGATCCTACTCCCCATGTCGACATCCCTCCAGAAATTTGAAATTCAAATTTGAATTCAAAACTTTAAATTTCCCGCTACCTTTTTACCAACTCCAAAGCTCAAAAAAGGTCTCTTAACCAGATAACATGGCTCTTAGATATCTATTTATCCTTTTAACTTTGTCTTATCTTTTAACTTTCATTTCAAAATCAAACTCTCTTTAAAACTCTCAAGCTCTCTACGTTCTTAAAAAATGGCTTCCTAAATTGCTCCATCTACCATTAGACTATCCAAGGCCATCAAAGAGTTCCTCTACAATGACCAGGAAGCTATCAAGGCTTACATAAGCTATGTAAACTTTGGAAAGGTCCACACGGGAAAATTTGCTATCTTTAATGTTTTTTCTTCCTATGAAATCAATGTTCTTTTTGAAGGGAATCAAATACTTAGCTTAATTGATGATTCTCAAAATGATTTTGTTTGCTTTCCGAATATTGTCAAAATATTTTATACAAATTTGAATCGTGGTTTTTATGAAGAAAATGAAGGGGAATTGTGGAGTAGAGTTAAAGGAAAGCGTATTGTTTTAAATAGTGAGATATTAGGCAACATTCTTCTAATTTTCAAATTTATGAACATGATCGTGAGACATTTCATCAAACTTTTAAAGGAGATGATAACTTTGAGTTTATAAACCGACATTTTCATCCTAAAGCTAGAATTGTAAACCTTCTTTTGCAACATACCATAACTCCAAGATCGGAAAATTTCAATCATCCTACTTTAAAAGTTTGTAAGGGTCGTTTTGCTTTTTGGGCACTATGACATTAGTTGGCGCAAGTGATTTTGGATGAACTTCATCTCAAAAAATTTACTTTAGGTGAATACACTTTATATCATGGGATTTATCTCACTTGGATTTTTAACTATTTGTTGACTATAAGAGGAAGGAGTTCGTTTCTAGAAATGTGTTTAACCATGCTAACATCTCTCATGAAAATTCCATTTTTGTTTCAACCATATGAAACACTTGCCGAAAAGGATGAGGGATTGGCTCATGAAGAGATGGAAGAAGAAGAGGAGGAGGAGGAGGAGGAGGAAGGGGAGGAGATGGAAATTGAAAAAGAAGGAGAGGAGGAGGAAGAATTCATTGGAAAGCATCGAATACCCTATCACTACGTCCAACAAAACGCTTCTCAAGAATCAAAAGATTATCGTGGAAAACCAACAGATTCTCAAAAGATCCGTTATTAAGAAGTTGGATAAGATTTCCACCAAAATGAACAAGTTTTTGAGAAAGTGAGTCGCAAGCTTGGATTATTATCGACTTCATCATCCTCTAACTAATACTAGTTTTATTTCATGTTGTATTATTTGTATCTCTCTTTAGTTAATGTTATGTATTGTTCATGTAATGTTAACTAAATTTATCAATGAAAATCTTTTATTTTTGTTTATTAGCACTAAAATATCTCTGGAATGCTTGTTATTATATTATATAAGTTTATATATTGTATATAATATAAAGAAACAAAGCAAATTGCCAAAATTAATAGGGGCATGTCGACATCCCGTTAATCCCATGTCGACATGTAACGGCCAGAAAATGGTTTTCCTTTTAAAATTGATTTTGACATAACTACCTTGTGTCTTTTCATTTCAAATGACTTTCTAACTCTTTAAATGCCTTTTTCTTTCAGAAAAATGCATATTTTCAATTCTCTTTATTTTCTACTGAGTTTCTACATATTTTATCAAAAATGGCCTCTCCTGTTCACAACCTAAGTGAGAATCTTGAAGAAACTTTCAAATTCTTCAAGAACATACTTACATTTATCCTTCGTAATCAACATCACTTAGAATTAAGCCAAATGCAGATGATAAAAGAACAAGAAAGGCATTGTGATGCCCCACCTCTATACCCACGCTAGCAAAGAGTATTAATAGATAATACCGTCTGCTAACACGGAGAATAAGGCTGTTTAGGAGCGACCATCTATGGCCTTGCTTTAATTATCTATTGAATACATCGACAATTGCCTTACCAAGCAGATCGACATATCCAATGAATACTTAAAACAAAACCATAGGTGGCTAGAGGATCTATCAGAACAGAATATAACAACTCAAATGCAATATACATCACAGAACAGTAAACCATCATATACACACATATACTGATACAAAGCAGAGTACAAAATAATACATGTCAAGTTGTATAGCAAGCCACAATATACAGACGAGTTCACAAGAATACATATCAGAGTTACAACAGATAAGGACTACACAAAAGCTAAGACAAAAGAAACTAGCGGAATAGTCCGTGCGGAAGCAAAAGAGGCTAAGTCCAAAAGCACCTAACCTGAAACATCTCGGTCTGACCCGAGTATAAAATACACGGGTCAGTCTAGCTAAACAAATCAGTTAGATAAACTGAACGATAATGAACCTGGAAGGTCATACAGTATAACAAATATCTCTAGAGGAGATAACACAATCATCAACAAGAGATGAATCATATAGAACAAGCCTCATATCATCGGCAACATATAGAAACAAAGGATACGAATATCCCAAAACAAGCCGAATGGCAAATAACAAATACCAATAAGGTATACAAGTTCCACAAGGTAATCGTTATACATCATGCGGCTCAAACAGACCAACACGATGGGCGATACCAAGGGAATATAATATCAATGAAACATATGATTTCTCGAGCTCAGTACTGTACAACAAGGATCCATAAGCCCGAAGGCTCCAAACCCAAGTATCACCCATGCGGCACATAAGGCCAACATCAGAGCGAAACTATATAGGGCGACAAACCCGAAGGCACAAACCCAATATCACCCATGCGGCACATAAGGCCAACATCAGAAGTGATACTATAGGGCGACAATGTAGGATCGATTTCACCCTAGAGGGGGGGTGAATAGGGTGATAGTGTAAATTATAAAAACTTAATTGCAAAAGCTAATTAATATTAATACAGATTATAGAATAGCAACACAGATATAGCAGAATATAAATAACGGAACTGAACAACACAGAATTTACCCAGCTTCGGCAAAACCCTGCCTACGTGCTGCCCCCAAGGTTTCTACTAGAAATTAGATAGTCCCTCGCTTATACACGTAAACTCGCTATACCCGCTATTGACTAATCTAACTCTACGCTCAAAACCCTGATCACAACTCAACCACCGAGTTGCAAAATCCCAGACTACACACCGTAGTTTGTCCCCTAGTCACACGACTAGAAAATTAAAAACGGTTTAAAAGAAAATATAAATTAAAAACAAATTAAAATAGCAAGACCCTATTTTAAAAATACAAAACCCAAATTAATAAACTAAAGGCCGGCCCCTTATTCTCTTCAACCCGTTCCTTTTATTTTATTTTTATTTTTCTCGTTCGTGAGAGAATGGCCGCTCCTCAACTCAATTAGGGCTTTTGTTTGCTCCTTGCAATTCAAGCTAGGGTTGTGCAGAATTGAAACGCCGCTCGATCTCGTTCGATAGTAGGCTTCTCCTCCTTGCTTGATCGAGTTCGATTGCTTCGGTATGTATTTTCCTCTTTTTGCTTTGCTGGTTGATTCTTGAACTCGATACCATTGCCGATGATGATTTTGGGTATTATATAGGATTTGATTTCCTAGAATTACGTTCGTATATGTTGATTTGAATTTGTCAAATTCTTTATTTCAGCCACTTGATGATGCTTGAATGAATGAGATCGATTCTGACTTTTTCATACACGTATAATTTTATTTCTTGCGTCCCACGGCTTTGAATCGATTTCGTGATGACCACGGCTTTCGTTCCTTTTTCTGTTGACTTGTTAAAACACACGGCTTTGACAAATTTGATGATTCCCTCTGATGCTTTGACTTCGGTCACTTGTTTTGAAAACTGCAGCTTGATGCTTGCATCCCTCTTGTTGTTCACAGCAATTACATCCCTACTGCCATATTTTGATGTCACTGTAGTATGTTGGTCTGTCTTGAATTTGATATTTGAACTTCAGTAGTTTGTTGGTCACTTGATTCACCTGTATTTGTGCATTGCCTTACTGTTGCTGTGCACTTCTTTTTGCTGTCATGTTCTTGTGCTCGAGCTTGCATACTGTTATGTTGTTTGCATATCACCTTGTTGCATTGTTGAGTCACTTGAGTGTGTTGATGGAAGATGTTGCACTGCTTCATTATGATTCACTTGATTCACCTGTGCACATTGTTGCTTGGTTCTCTGACCTTGTTGCTTCATTGCTTACTGTGTTGACCATTATGCACTGTAGCTTGAGTCTTTGTTGAAGTTGTATTGGACTTCATTCTGGTTAGCACTTGCATCACCACTGTAACACATATTCAACAATACATGCTGTGCATTTCATTCAGTCTTCATTATGGCCTGTGACTTTGTTATACCTGCTGTGCATTGCATTTTAAGTTGTAGTCTTCATGTAACTTGGTACATTCCTGTAGCTCCATCATGTTTGAACTACAAGTTGTTTTGCATATAATACTCCAAATTGTCACTGTGCATTGTTGCTCTACATCTTGTAGTTTGCTTTGGTGCACTGTTTTGGTTTTTCTGGTTCTTGTGCTACCTGTTCACTTGAGTCTGCTTCACCATTGAGCCTCAATGTAGCTGAAGTGGCTTTTGTGCATTTGCTTGATTCACTTAGACCATATATGTGTTTGTTGCAGTTTGTTGTCTTCATGTCGCCTTAACTTTGGTTGATGCACTGAGTTGCAGTGTTTCATTTTTTGACACTGCTGTTAGCTTTGGTGTATGTTATTTGCTGTGCATACTTCATTGTTCTTTGCATTTGTTCATATGAGTGTGCTAACTGTTGTTGCTGCAATCTTCATTGAGCTTGTATGCTTCAAGTTGTATTCATCGTCAGTTTAGTCGTGCACTTGAGTTTCTTGGCACTGATGCACTCTGGTCTGTCCACTGCAGTTTGTGTTTTGCCACTGACTTGCTTGCATTGGTGCTGTTATGTTCTGTTCATTCCTAGTTGCCTTAGTTTGATTGTGATATCCATGTTGCAGTCCATTTTGATGTTGGTCTTCGTTGCATTCATGTCATGTCGCCTTGTGTTGAATCCAGTTTCAAAACTCGGATTTGACCTTGTGCTTGTGTCGTGATTTTCAATGTTATTGCACGTGAGTTGAACCCGATTTTTCATTTGGGTTTGACCTGTGCTCACCTGTCCCTGTAAAACAATCAAGTGTATATATCGGCGAGCACGGCCTTGTGGCATATACAGTAATACACTGTGTATGTCACAAGTTGTTCGTGTATGATGAATTCAAATTTAAGTTATGACGAACAACCCAAATAACTGAAGCAAATATTATTTTCAAAATTCATCTTTTATTTTATATTGCAAAAATATTTCTTTTTCAATTTTACTGCGTTAGTGAATATTTTTGCAGATTTCTCAGATGCTGGATTCAAACTGGAATGAAGTTGAAGATAAATACGAGTGTGAGTGATATGTAGTGAGGTGAATTGTAAATATGAAATGTGATGTAATTGTAATCAAAGTTGTATAGTTATAGTGAGAGCTTGAAATTGTACTATTCAAAGATGTAATAAATATTTGTTTGAATAAAATATTCGTTTGAATTCAAATTTCGTGTTATTTATTTTATTCTGCAAATATTTATTTAATCTGTGAAAAAAATAAAATAGTATATTATCAAATACATTTAAACGAATGTATATATGTTTATTATCATCAAACAAAAATCATATAAGCGCATATTCAACAATCTCCCCCTTTTGATGATAACAAACATATATTTAAGATTTTGAATATGTTAAATGTATTTGATCATTGATATGCTCTAATTGCACCCCCTATTTAAATGCTTCCTCTCTACATGATGCTCCCCCTACATATATGCATACAAATAAAAATATGCAAATGATTCTAAATGCAAATAGAAAATTATTTGACCTTTGCTTGATTTTATTTGACAAAATCTTAACTTTTCTCTCCCCCTTTTGTTATCAGCAAAAGAATAATAGTGTTAGAGAAAATAGAGAAAAAATAATCGATATCAATCCAACATTAAAACTCAATTGAATATAAATATCAAATTTCAATAAAAAATCAAACAAAAATCATAAATATTTTGTTAGGCGCATATTCCACTTTTAGAATGATGGAGATGATGTCATCATATAAAACCATACAGTTGTGTCTATTTGTGGTGTTTTTATATCAGGAATTTGAATATCTACTAACCGACTTTTAAATGAGATTAGTAGTATTCCAAATTTATTTTAAAAAAAATGAATTCAAGTATCTTCTAACCACGCATAACCGTGAGGACTTTTAAATGGGATTAGAATCAACTTGTTTATTTTTTAAAAAAAATCAACTTTTGATATGTGTTCCATACATGCATAACCGTGAGGACTTTTAAATGAGCATGGAAGCACATAACAAATTCCAAGGAATTCACCCATGCATAACCGTGAGGACTTTTAAATGAGAGTGAATACTTTGGTATTTATTTATTGTTATTTTTTTTTATTTTTTTATTTTTTTTTATTTTTATTTTTTTTTAAACAATGAAAAACGAACGATTCCTGTTTAAAGTACCACATATCGACAAACTATAAAGAATTTTGATGAGTGATGGTTGATAGAAATATGATAGGTATAGAGATGGTCATGGAATTTTTTTACCAAGAAAAAGTTTTATAACTCTTGTTTACATTTCATAAAGAAATTTTCTAATTATACTTTCTCGAGTTATAATATATAATCAATATCAACACTCATCACTTTTTCAATCACTATTTTTCTTTTCGATGATTTGTAGGGAGAAAAAAAAATGTTAAATATTCAGCAAATTTCTAAAACACCTAGACTGAGTCGTAGTTTACAAAAACGTTGCTTTTGGATGTATCCTGTTCGTCAATGCCTTCATCAAATTTCACATTGATTGACTCTACGATTGTTTTAGTCTTTTTGTTGTAGACTCTATAAGCTTTGCTTCTCGTAGAGTAACCCATGAAAATGCCATCATCAGCCTTTGCTTCAAATTTTCATAACTGATCACCTGTATTAAGAATATAGCAAGGACATCCAAACACTTTGAAGTAAGCGATGTTTAGTTTTTTGTTGAACCATAGCTCATAGGGGGAGATTGTTGAGAATCAGTCTGATGATAACTCTATTCATTACATAACATGCTGTGTTTACAGCTTCTGCCCAGAGATGCAGAGGTAGTTCATATTCATTTAACATAGACCTAGCCAATTCTTGTAAAGTTCGATTCTTTCTCTCAACTACCCCATTTTGTTGTGGAGTACGTGGTGCAGAGAACTCGTGTTTGATTCCGTTTTCATCACAGAAAGTTTCAAATTCATAATTTTCAAATTCTCCACCATGATCACTTCTTAACGAAACAATAGAGACTTCTTTTTCATTTTTCACAAATTTTGCGAATCTTGTGAAGTATGAAAAAGTTTCTGATTTTTTAGCTAAGAAGTATACCCATGTATATCTTTAGTAATCATCAACTAACACAAAGCAATATTTCTTACCTCCTAAGCTAGCAATGTCATTAGGTCCAAATAGATCCATATGAATTAGTTCAAGAACTCTAGAAGTGCTTACATTGTTTTTGGCATGAAACGATGATTTTCTAAGTTTTCCCAAAGTACATGCTTTACAGATGTTTTCAGTTTCAAACTCATGTGATGGCAACCCTCTTACCAAACTTTTCCTTTTTAATTTGTTTAATAAGTTCATACTAGCATGAACTAAACGTCTATGCCATAAATTCACTTCTATATCCTTAGCTACCAAACATTTAGAGAGGATGAGATCATCAAAAGATAGAGAATATATATTACCTTTCCTTTTTCCTGAAAATAAGATTTCTTTTGATGATTTGTCAACAATTTTGCACATGTCAGAATCAAAGATAACATTCATACCTTTATCACATAGCTGGCTGATTGATATCAAATTGTGGTGCAGATTTTCAACATATAGTACGTCATTCAAGGTAAATGTATTGTTACCTACTTTACCTTTACCGACAATTTGACACTTGTCATTGTTCCCCATTGTGACTCTGCCACCTTTATACTTTTCTAGGCTAAGGAACTTCGATTTATCGCCTGTCATGTGCCTGGAACAGCCAGAATCCAAGTACCATTGCTGTTGTTCCTTAGCCTGCCAGCATACCTACACGAGAAAAGAGTTTAGTGACCTATTTGTTTTTATAGGTCCATGATTGTTAGTGGCAAAATATTTAGAATGATAATTTTGTATAGACCCAAAACTGTTTATAATTGTTCCCTTCGGCACCCAAATTTGTTTAACTTTGAGAGATTTTATATTTGTGCCTTTTGGAACCCAAATCGGTGTAGTTTTCACATGTTTGGGTCTATACCAACAATTATTGTGATTGTGTCCGAATTTTCTACAAATTGTGCTCATAGAATTTACTTGATTAATCTTGTTTTCAACAATTTTCGATTTATTATATCCAAGTCCTTGTCTAACTGTATTAACAGTTTGTTTTCCTAATAGCATATTTAATGATTTTTCACTTTTGGAAAATTTTTCTAAAGTAGTAGACAGTTGTTGGACTTGTGATTTGAGATATTCATTTTCGTTTAACAATTGTGTGCACTTTTTAATAGAATTCTCTCTCCTAGTATTTTCATTCTCCTTTAAAATCAGAATTTCATTTTCAAGTAATTTTATATTGATTTCCGATTTTTTAATTTCTTCTTCGAATGTTGGACACTTATCACACTTAGGAATTCTACATTGATAGTTCTTAACTAATTGATCAAGTTGTTTATTGCATTCTATCAAAGTATCTTTTTGAGATTCAAGTTTAGCATATTTTTCCCTAAGTCGTTCATAACAGCCATTTATTTCATGGAAATAAATTAGTAATTCAGAATGAGTGAGTTTTGATACCTCGCTTGGCTCGTCGTCATCACTGTCTGTAACTTCACCATGAAGGCACATGTTTGCTTTTTCACTCTCACTTTCGGTGTTATCACTTTCATCTTCGTCAGTTTCATCCCAAGTAGCCGCAAAGCTTTTCTTCTTTAGTTTCTTTCCTTGATTTGATCGTTTTTGAGGACATTGTGGCTTGATATGGCCGGGTTTGTTGCATTTGTAACAGATGATTTTCTGATCTTCTGGGTTGTCTAGTGCTTTCCCTATTCTGCTTTTCAATTCATGATTTCGAGCTGGATTTCCGTATCTGCGATTCCACTTTTTGAATTTCTTTATTAGTAGCGCTAGCTCTGCTGCTCCATCATCATCGTCATCATTCTCATCATCACTTTCAGTTGTTCCTTTGAGAGCTATTGATTTCTTTCGAGTATCTCCACCTTCACGCTCTTCCTTGAATTTCATTTCTAGCTCATAAGTGGTGAGATTTCCGATGAGTTCTTCGACTTTGAGTTGTTTTATATATTTCGATTCTTGAATGGCAGTTACTTTTGCTTCAAAGCTTCGTGGAAGGACTCTGAGGATTTTACGGACTATTTCCAATTCGGTGTATGTTTTTCCGAGAGCTTTTGATTTGTATACGATGTTGGAAAGTCGTCCGTACATCTCTTTGACATTTTCTTCTTTCGCCATTGTAAAGTTCTCGTATTCGCTGCTTAGCATGGCAAGGCGAGATTCTTTGACTTGAGATGTTCCTTCGTGAGTTACTTCTAATATGTGCCATATTTCCTGCGTAGTTAGACAATGTGAGACACGATTAAATTCAAATTGATCTAATGAACAGATAATAGAATTCATAGCTTTGGCATTAGTATTCTGTAATTTATTTTCTAGTTCTGTCCATTGTTCCTTTGGTTTCTCTATTTCCTGATCATCTACAGTTATAGTTGGTATTCTATAACCTGTCTCAACAATATCCCAAGCGTCAATGGTTTTCAAAAAAAATTTCATCCTATTTTTCCAAAAAGCATATTCACCATTGAACATTGGTGGTCTAACTATGGATTGACCTTCTGCAAAAGCATTATTAAAAGAAGCCATTTTAAAAATTCGAATTTTTAAAACAAAAACCGATTTTTGAAAAAAAAAAGAATTTTTTTTTTAAAAAAAAAATGTTGACTTCTATTCCTAGCTCTGATACCACTTATAGGATCGATTTCACCCTAGAGGGGGGGTGAATAGGGTGATAGTGTAAATTATAAAAACTTAATTGCAGAAGCTAATTAATATTAATACAGATTATAGAATAGCAACACAGATATAGCAGAATATAAATAACAGAACAGAACAACACAGAATTTACCCAGCTTCGGCAAAACCCTGCCTACGTGCTGCCCCCAAGGTTTCTACTAGAAATTAGATAGTCCCTCGCTTATACACGTAAACTCGCTATACCCGCTATTGACTAATCTAACTCTACGCTCAAAACCCTGATCACAACTCAACCACCGAGTTGCAAAATCCCAAACTACACACCGTAGTTTGTCCCCTAGTCACACGACTAGAAAATTAAAAACGGTTTAAAAGAAAATATAAATTAAAAACAAATTAAAATAACAAGACCCTATTTTAAAAATACAAAACCCAAATTAATAAACTAAAGGCCGGCCCCTTATTCTCTTCAACCCGTTCCTTTTATTTTATTTTTATTTTTCTCGTTCGTGAGAGAATGGCCGCTCCTCAACTCAATTAGGGCTTTTGTTTGCTCCTTGCAATTCAAGCTAGGGTTGTGCAGAATTGAAACGCCGCTCGATCTCGTTCGATAGTAGGCTTCTCCTCCTTGCTTGATCGAGTTCGATTGCTTCGGTATGTATTTTCCTCTTTTTGCTTTGCTGGTTGATTCTTGAACTCGATACCATTGCCGATGATGATTTTGGGTATTATATAGGATTTGATTTCCTAGAATTACGTTCGTATATGTTGATTTGAATTTGTCAAATTCTTTATTTCAGCCACTTGATGATGCTTGAATGAATGAGATCGATTCTGACTTTTTCATACACGTATAATTTTATTTCTTGCGTCCCACGGCTTTGAATCGATTTCGTGATGACCACGGCTTTCGTTCCTTTTTCTGTTGACTTGTTAAAACACACGGCTTTGACAAATTTGATGATTCCCTCTGATGCTTTGACTTCGGTCACTTGTTTTGAAAACTGCAGCTTGATGCTTGCATCCCTCTTGTTGTTCACAGCAATTACATCCCTACTGCCATGTTTTGATGTCACTGTAGTATGTTGGTCTGTCTTGAATTTGATATTTGAACTTCAGTAGTTTGTTGGTCACTTGATTCACCTGTATTTGTGCATTGCCTTACTGTTGCTGTGCACTTCTTTTTGCTGTCATGTTCTTGTGCTCGAGCTTGCATACTGTTATGTTGTTTGCATATCACCTTGTTGCATTGTTGAGTCACTTGAGTGTGTTGATGGAAGATGTTGCACTGCTTCATTATGATTCACTTGATTCACCTGTGCACATTGTTGCTTGGTTCTCTGACCTTGTTGCTTCATTGCTTACTGTGTTGACCATTATGCACTGTAGCTTGAGTCTTTTTTGAAGTTGTATTGGACTTCATTCTGGTTAGCACTTGCATCACCACTGTAACACATATTCAACAATACATGCTGTGCATTTCATTCAGTCTTTATTATGGCCTGTGACTTTGTTATACCTGCTGTGCATTGCATTTTAAGTTGTAGTCTTCTGTCTTCATGTAACTTGGTACATTCCTGTAGCTCCATCATGTTTGAACTACAAGTTGTTTTGCATATAATACTCCAAATTGTCACTGTGCATTGTTGCTCTACATCTTGTAGTTTGCTTTGGTGCACTGTTTTGGTTTTTCTGGTTCTTGTGCTACCTGTTCACTTGAGTCTGCTTCACCATTGAGCCTCAATGTAGCTGAAGTGGCTTTTGTGCATTTGCTTGATTCACTTAGACCATATATGTGTTTGTTGCAGTTTGCAGTCTTCATGTCACCTTAACTTTGGTTGATGCACTGAGTTGCAGTGTTTCATTTTTTGACACTGCTGTTAGCTTTGGTGTATGTTATTTGCTGTGCATACTTCATTGTTCTTTGCATTTGTTCATATGAGTGTGCTCACTGTTGTTGCTGCAATCTTCATTGAGCTTGTATGCTTCAAGTTGTATTCATCGTCAGTTTAGTCGTGCACTTGAGTTTCTTGGCACTGATGCACTCTGGTCTGTCCACTGCAGTTTGTGTTTTGCCACTGACTTGCTTGCATTGGTGCTGTTATGTTCTGTTCATTCCTAGTTGCCTTAGTTTGATTGTGATATCCATGTTGCGGTCCATTTTGATGTTGGTCTTCGTTGCATTCATGTCATGTCGCCTTGTGTTGAATCCAGTTTCAAAACTCGGATTTGACCTTGTGCTTGTGTCGTGATTTTCAATGTTATTGTACGTGAGTTGAACCCGATTTTTCATTTGGGTTTGACCTGTGCTCACCTGTCCCTGTAAAACAATCAAGTGTATATATCGGCGAGCACGGCCTTGTGGCATATACAGTAATACACTGTGTATGTCACAGGTTGTTCGTGTATGATGAATTCAAATTTAAGTTATGACGAACAACCCAAATAACTGAGGCAAATATTATTTTAAAAATTCATCTTTTATTTTATATTGCAAAAATATTTCTTTTTCAATTTTACTGCGTTAGTGAATATTTTTGCAGATTTCTCAGATGCTGGATTCAAACTGGAATGAAGTTGAAGATAAATACGAGTGTGAGTGATATGTAGTGAGGTGAATTGTAAATATGAAATGTGATGTAATTGTAATCAAAGTTGTATAGTTATAGTGAGAGCTTGAAATTGTACTATTCAAAAATGTAATAAATATTTGTTTGAATAAAATATTCGTTTGAATTCAAATTTCGTGTTATTTATTTTATTCTGCAAATATTTATTTAATCTGTGAAAAAAATAAAATAGTATATTATCAAATACATTTAAACGAATGTATATATGTTTATTATCATCAAACAAAAATCATATAAGCGCATATTCAACAGACAAGCCGTAGTGGTGAAGGTCGAAGACCCAGTACTGGACACCACTAACTGGCGGAATGTGTCACAACTCTCGAAAAGGAATCCGAAAAGTGTTAACGTATGTTCCATAACCACTCATTCGCACTAAATGGTTTACTATCCGTCAGCCACTTTCACACTCAAAGCAGTACAAATTTACCTCATATCATCGGTAAACAAAACCCGAAGGTCAAAACGATCAATTGAATAGGTCGGGGATTAATCGAAAGGATAAACGCACAGATTCATGGTCCGTGTTTTGCCCAACCATTTAATCACCCTTCCACTTCGCTCGACGTGCGAAAGTATGTGTTTTAAATAGAATTTATAAATTGGAGAAACGAGCTTTTAAATGCGATTCGAGAGATTATTTTATAAAAACCCGTGGATGAAGTCAAGAGTAAGTTATCAAAGCCAAATATGCAATAACAACCACTAAAAAGCAACTTGAATCGATAAAATCCGGAAAACAAATCAAAATATGCAAAAACAGGCAAAACAGGGCAAATAGGAGCAGGTCGGTCGGCCGCCTACAGGGCTCGGTCGACCGGACACTGTTCATAAAAACTCTCAGGGAGCAGGTCGGTCGACCGGCTACAGGGCTCGGTCGGCCGAACCTGATGATTTTGCACTTCCTGCCCTATTTCAATGAAATGCAAATTCTTCCAAATCGCGACCGTTCAAGCAATGGACCTAAGGAGCTTTAGCCAATAGATACCCAGCTCCATTAGCTCTTCGATTCGCGCCCAAAAACATGGCTAAACACCAAAGTGAGGATTTTTAGAGAATTAAACCCAAACACTAAAAATTTGGATATTCACCAATTCGACCCAAACCAAAACAATTGCATATGAACGAGGTGTTAGGAATTCATACCCAACATCTATGAAATCATAAAAAATAGATGTGAGTTCAAAACTCACCTTTTTAACTCAAGAACAAGAAGAAGAAGCTCAAATGCAAAGGAAAGGCTAACCACTCTTCACTCTTACTCAACAAACTTCAATCTAAGAATAAAACACATATTTTCCTAAATTAGGTTTAGGATATTTTCTGAAATTGAAGAGGAGAAGAGATGGAGAAGATGGAGAAGAGGCTTACCTATCCTTCTCTTTGAATTTGGAGCAAGAATTTGGATTATCAAGAGCAACTAGGGCTTGGGAGTTTCTATTTCCTCTTCCTTTCCCCCATTTCAGTTGGAGCTTGAGTTTAGAAGAGTGGAATGAGAGAATGGAGAGGAGAGGGCTGAGTTAGGGTATTAGTTAAGCTAGTGGGCAGAACCCAAACCCTAAACCCAATAGAAAAAGTAGCAAAATTCAACTTACTCCAAACATATCAAAGATTATACTCAAAAAGATCGCAAACGACATTTTGGACTCAATGGAAATGGTTTCGAGTCCCAATTCGACCATTTGTAGAAAGTAGCTTTTCGGACCATAATCCGACAAACGACGTCATATTTAAATAAAATATTTAAATATACCACCGATAAATATGCGGGTTGTTACAGACTCCCCTCCTTAAAGAAATTGCGTCCTCGCAATTCTTAAGAAGAAAATAAAGAGTAACAACCAAAACATATCAACATATAAGAATAACAGAATAAGAAGTTCACCCTAAAGTGCACGAAAAGATAAGCCTGAACTTGCTTGCTCAAAGAATTCTATGGATTCCTGAGCTCAAAATAATTCGAAACACTGACGTGGTACAAACAATACGTCAAATGATCCAAAGCTCAACAAAAAAAGTGCAACAAAACGTCCGATGAACTTGGTAAAAAGGTCATTCCATTCGGACATCAACAAAGAAACAATCACTTGTTGCTTACAACTAAATGCATTGGCAACACGATTCCCCTTTTCGGGAATAAAAATAATATCAAGATCATAAGATGCAAGGAACTCGAGCCAACACTAAGTTTCTTATGAGAAATTAAACATTCAAAAATTATGATTGGTGAGGAGAACAAAATTCCTTTCCCAAAAATAATGATGCCAAATATAAAGAGCGAAAACAATAGCCGTGAGCACTAGATCATGAGTGGCATACCTAGTCTCTGTCGGCTTTAATGATTTAGAATCACAAGTGATTGCACGTTTTCTTTTGCAAGAGAACGGCATTCAAACCAACACAACTAGTATTGGTAAAAAGATAAAATCTTGGTTCCTTTCGGGAATCCCAAGATAAGAGTATCGGAAAAGAGTCCTTTCAAATAATCTACTTTCTTAAAAGCTAAAACTTCCAAATAAAATTCTTTACCAAAAAGCTAAAGCTTCAAAATTTCAATTACCTTCATGAAATCATATTTCGAGAAAAATTTTCTTATTTCAAATCAATTTATTGTGTCAAATTGTCTCATCAAAGCATTCAGGAGATTCCTATCGATAACGTTGATCAAGCGCATCGACCAGAATTCCTAAAGCACTCAATGGGCAATACAATCACAAAACCATCTTTTATAAGATAAACATGTTTCTAAAAACTTTTAAAAATTCACTTTGTTCGTTTAAGAACAAACTCCCATTTATACTTATAAATAACTCTTATGAAAAAGATTTGCAAAAATTTTAAATTGCTAATTTCCATCCAAAACCAATAAAATACTAAAATGGAATCATCGAGATATTCGCAGAATACTCGATTCATAAAATGGATGAAATGAGCTAGACAAACTGAATGACATAACAAACCATTTATAAGAATTACAACGAGTGTGGAATGAGGTAAGTGGAATGCCAACTTCCGTAACTCGTAGTCAAATGAAAACCGGTGGTAAGGTCGAGCTAAAAACACCTTAACACTACAACAAAAGATTGCCTGGGTGATAATCCCAAGACAAGACCAGAATTACCAGAAAATTCTTAAACTACAAGAATGAGAGAAACAACACTTTCCTCATCATGAGGATTTAAAGAATAAAATGATGAGATCAAATTGGAATCGAAATCACAAAGAAAATAGGGATCTGTTTAACAGATTGAAAATGTTGAGGATGAATAGTCCACTCGGGATATAGGATACGACTTCATAATAATTAAGTCAATCCTTTCAAAAAATATCAATTCCGAAGCCTAAGTAACGCATAACATGCAAATTGGCTCAGAAAGAAAAATCACATAAAATAATCTCAACATTAATACAAGCAAATTGAGCATTGCGAATCCACCAATTCGGATACGCAATTTTCAAAGAAGTAACCATACAAAAAAAACATCCAAAGACAAAGAGCTTCTTTGATACGGAAGAATGTGAAGCCCCCGTATCGAAGAGAACTCGAATACAATAGTCAAGAAATACAATAGAACCTTTCAAAACAAATGGAGATGTACCTTTTCCCCGAGAAGAACCTCCAGAAGCATCCGTTATCTTTAGCTTGCTAGATAAAGGATTTTTCGGAATAATAGGACAAGTGAAAATACGATGGCCTTCCTTCTTGCAATAGTGGCAGAAGAGAGGCATAGGGCAAGCTCGAATCACATGATCAGGGGAACCACAATTGAAACACTTTCGAGTGGAAGGTGTTCCAACAGACTGAGACTGAGACTGAGGATTAGACTCAACGGGCTTTTTCTTCTTGGAAAGGAAAATTTTCCGCTTATCGAATGGAAACTGCCTCTTGTTGGTGTTCTTACGAACCTCAACATCATTCCTACAATCACACTCCTTCTCGAAGGCTTCGAGATGAAGTGACGAATCAACCAACTCCTCAAAGGAAAGTTTAAGCTGGAGCATTAAAGACTTCTTAAGACATTTCTTAAGACCAGATACAAATTTCAGATTCTTCCTATACGAGGTACTAATGAATTCAAGACCATATTTAGATAAGGCCTCGAAAGATGCAACATATTCAGAAACGGAAGAATCCCCTTGCTTCAATTCAAGAAAGCGCCGGGACAACAAATCTTTCTCAGATTCAGGAACGAACTTGAGTTCGAATCGTTCCCGAAACTGAGTCCAAGAAAGAGCAGACTCATAAAATTCATCTAAAAGAAGCTCGTACCAGTCAAGGGCACGCTTTTGCAATAAGCTAGAAGTTACAAGAACCCTATCATGGTCAGAAAGATCCATGCGAGAGAGAACATGCTCGTACATGCGAACCCAAGCTTGGACCTCAAGAACAATCTCGGAGCCTTTAAATGGTTTCCCTCCAAGATGAGAAAAATCACTGCACAAACGTGCGAAGGTGGACTTGCATGGAGGAGATGTTCGAGTAGGAGCTGGAGGCTGTGTGCTCCTAAACCACTCTAAAAACTGATCGGCAGACATATAGACGCCGTCCGGATGTGAGCCACTGGATTGCCCAGCATCCGAGCGTCGTCCTCCGTCTCTTCCAGCCATAAGCTGAAAGTTAAGATAAGGAAAAGATTATTCCCTAGGTAGATAATTCAATATGGAATACTACGGAATTTAAATGCATTCCTAGGCATATTCCCAAATCCTATCTAACCTTTGATGGTAGAAGGAATAGAGACACACGATGATTCAAAGATTTGTATCACTTATCACACTCTGATGTATCGTAATATGTGCTCTATTCTGTGTTTATCATATTTTGTTCTGAACTCAGCTCTGATACCAAGCTGTGACGCCCCACCTCTATACCCACGCTAGCAAAGAGTATTAATAGATAATACCGTCTGCTAACACGGAGAATAAGGCTGTTTAAGAGCGACCATATATGGCCTTGCTTTAATTATCTATTGAATACATCGACAATTGCCTTACCAAGCAGATCGACATATCCAATGAATACTTAAAACAAAACCATAGGTGGCTAGAGGATCTATCAGAACAGAATATAACAACTCAAATGCAATATACATCACAGAACAGTAAACCATCATATACACACATATACTGATACAAAGCAGAGTATACAAAATAATACATGTCAAGTGGTATAGCAAACCACAATATACAGACGAGTTCACAAGAATACATATCAGAGTTACAACAGATAAGGACTACACAAAAGGTAAGACAAAAGAAACTAGCGGAATAGTCCGTGCGGAAGCAAAAGAGGCTAAGTCCAAAAGCACCTAACCTGAAACATCTCGGTCTGACCCGAGTATAAAATACACGGGTCAGTCTAGCTAAACAAATCAGTTAGATAAACTGAACGATAATGAACCTGCAAGGTCATACAGTATAACAAATATCTCTAGAGGAGATAAAACAATCATCAACAAGAGATGAATCATATAGAACAAGCCTCATATCATCGGCAACATATAGAAACAAAGGATACGAATATCCCAAAACAAGCCGAATGGAAAATAACAAATCCCAATAAGGTATACAAGTTCCACAAGGTAATCGTTATACATCGTGCGGCTCAAACATACCAACACGATGGGCGATACCAAGGGAATATAATATCAATGAAACATATGATTGCTCGAGCTCAGTACTGTACAACAAGGATCCATAAGCCCGAAGGCTCCAAACCCAAGTATCACCCATGCGGCACATAAGGCCAACATCAGAGCGAAACTATATAGGGCGACAAACCCGAAGGCACAAACCCAATATCACCCATGCGGCCCATAAGGCCAACATCAGAAGTGATACTATAGGGCGACAAGCCGTAGTGGTGAAGGTCGAAGACCCAGTACTGGACACCACTAACTGGCGGAATGTGTCACAACTCTCGAAAAGGAATCCGAAGTGTTAACGTATGTCCCATAACCACTCGTTCGCACTAAACGGTTTACTATCCGTCAGCCACTTTCACACTCAAAGCAGTACAAATTTACCTCATATCATCGGTAAACTAAACCCGAAGGTCAAAACGATCAATTGAATAGGTCGGGATTAATCGAAAGGATAAACGCACAGATTCATGGTCCGTGTTTTGCCCAACCATTTAATCACCCTTCCACTTCGCTCGACGTGCGAAAGTATGTGTTTTAAATAGAATTTATAAATTGGAGAAACGAGCTTTTAAATGCGATTCGAGAGATTATTTTATAAAAACCCGTGGATGAAGTCAAGAGTAAGTTATCAAAGCCAAATATGCAATAACAACCACTAAAAAGCAACTTGAATCGATAAAATCCGGAAAACAAATCAAAATATGCAAAAACAGGCAAAACAGGGCAAATAGGAGCAGGTCGGTCGGCCGCCTACAGGGCTCGGTCGACCGGACACTGTTCATAAAAACTCTCGGGAAGCAGGTCGGTCGACCGGCTACAGTGCTCGGTCGGCCGAACCTGATGATTTTGCACTTCCTGCCCTATTTCAATGAAATGCAAATTCTTCCAAATCGCGACCATTCGAGCAATGGATGTAAGGAGCTTTAGCCAATAGATACCCAGCTCCATTAGCTCTCCGATTCGCGCCCAAAAACATGGCTAAACATCAAAGTTAGGATTTTTAGAGAATTAAACCCAAACACTAAAAATTTGGATATTCACCAATTCGACCCAAACCAAAACAATTGCATATGAACGAGGTGTTAGGAATTCATACCCAACATCTATGAAATTATAAAAAATAGATGTGAGTTCAAAACTCACCTTTTTAACTCAAGAACAAGAAGAAGAAGCTCAAATGCAAAGGAAAGGCTAACCACTCTTCATCTTACTCAACAAGCTTCAATCGAAGAATAAAACACATATTTTCCTAAATTAGGTTTAGGATATTTTCTGAAATTGAAGAGGAGAAGAGATGGAGAAGATGGAGAAGAGGCTTACCTATCCTTCTCTTTGAATTTGGAGCAAGAATTTGGATTATCAAGAGAAACTAGGGCTTGGGAGTTTCTATTTCCTCTTCCTTTCCCCCATTTCAGTTGGAGCTTGAGTTTAGAAGAGTGGAATGAGAGAATGGAGAGGAGAGGGCTGAGTTAGGGTATTAGTTAAGCTAGTGGGCTGAACCCAAACCCTAAACCCAATAGAAAAAGTAGCAAAATTCAACTTACTCCAAACATATCAAAGATTATACTCAAAAAGATCGCAAACGACATTTTGGATTCAATGGAAATGGTTTCGAGTCCCAATTCGGCCGTTTGTAGAAAGTAGCTTTTCGGACCATAATCCGACAAAGGACGTTATATTTAAATATACCACCGATAAATATGCGGGTTGTTACAGGCATTTTGGTGCCATTTGATGGATGATCTCAGCCCTCAACAAAGAAAACATGAAGCGAATCCAAAAGGAACTCCGGACAAAGATAATGAAGAACAGGATGTCATAAAGGCAGATCCTATCTTCGGTGAAGAAGGATGGGTTCAATTTCTAAGAAATGCTTGATTTAACATATGTGGTTTGATTTAATTTGATTTGGTTTGAATAGTTTGGTTATATTTGATTTGATTTGGTATGGTTTGGATTGATTTGAATATGGTGTGTAATATATGATTGAACATGGTGTGGTTTGATAAGAACATGATGTATATATTGATTGATTATGTTTGAAATTTTCATATCTCTCACATTTACCTTACTATATTTTATTCATATTATTGTCGGCCTCATTTATATTCTACTATACTGTGTTACTATCCTATACAGTGTTGTAGTATAAGATTTAGGTGGGGTTATGTAGTTTAGGAATAATTTTTGTCGATGATAAAGGGGGAGAATTATACAATAGGTTAGTTAGGCTTAGATTAAGGGGGAGTTAGTAAATTAAGGGGGAGTTAGTAGATTAAGGGGGAGTGGTTGGAATAAGGAGGAGTCAGAGTAGAATTAGAGCTTGGTAGAGTATATTTTATAGACATAGGTTGTCATCATCAAAAAGGGGGAGATTGTTAATTTTTGAGATGATGGTTTTGATGACAACAACTTTGGGCTTTCCATAAAATATAAATACTAATATTCCTGTCTAGATATACATGTATATGCAGGATATATATATATGTGTATATATATATATATGCAGGTACTGATAATGAAGATTGTATGGTATAAAGATTCAAGACTGAGTATAAAGATTCAAGACTAAAGAATTCAAGATTGAAGAAATCAAGACTGAAGACTCATGAGTTTCAAAAGTTCAGGATATCAAGATAAGTAATAGAGTCCAGATTTATGTTAAAACTTCATAATAGCACTAAATTCTTTATTCGGATTTTAATTATGGAATGGAATCCACCTTTTCGCTTTAATAGTGGGAAGAAACCCACGACCTTTTAGTAAGATGGAACCACGACCATCTCTAGTGGAATGGAATCCATGAAATTTTCAAAATGATTTGTTTTTTCAAAACTATTTTTAAAGACATCTCTATCAATTTAAATATTTTAACCTTAATTCAAAAACTATTTTTAATCATATTAATTTCAAAATCATCTCTTGTTTTTTTAGAAACTATCTCTTGATTTTAATATTTTATCTTTGATATACTTTAAAGAAATCTGTACTTAGTTTCTAATATTACTTTTATATTATATATTATATATGTTTAGATTATTTTCTAAAACTCTTTTATAAGTTTAAATTATAATCAAAATGGTTTACAAAGTTTAGAAATTATTTTAGCAAGTTTTAGAATAGAAATCATAAAGCAAAATCTATTTTCAAAAATAATGTAGGCATGTCGACATCCATCTCTCCTCATGTCAATATGGTAGCCATAGAATTCAAATTTTAAATTTTCAAAAGAAGTGTCTATTCATTATAACCTTTCATGAATGGGCATGACTGTTGTTCTCCTATAAGTACCAGTTGTTTTCAATGAATTTCAAGTTAGTTTTTCTTCTTTTCTTCACTCCTTCTTCTCTACTAAAATATTCTCTTATATTTCAAATGCTTTACTAAATTCTGCTAAAATTCTAAGTGAATCGAACTCGATCATCTCTAGTTTGATTCGCTGCCACTCTCTCTCAAAAATTGTAATCAAAGAAGTGTATTGAGTCTCTCTCTATCAAAGTGTGATTGGAAACGGTGTGATTGTGGCCCGCATATCAATTGGCTGTGATTGCAGCCCATAAATCAATTAGGTGATCTTGTAGCCCGGTTAAATCAAGAGAGTTTTCCCTAGACTCGGAGAAGGAGGGTGTATCTCATGGCCTTGAAATCGAGGTCGTAATATCGACATTATATTTGCAAAGAAATCTGCATAAGAAATTACGTAGGACTGGATGTAGGGTAACTCCAAACCGGTATGAAATTCTAGGGTATTCTTTCCTTTACTGCTTTCATTTACTATTTGCATCTATGTTTGATTCTATGATTGTCTTTGTGTTTGTGAAAATGCATCTGTATGTTTTTAATTTAAAAAGATTTCAAAAACTCCATAAAATCCATTAAACACTATACACCCCAACTCTAATGTTAATCCAAACTTAAGATCCTTAATCCACATTTCCTACAATACATACATATGTACATATATATGTATATGTATATGTATATGTGTATGTGTATGTGTGTGTGTGTGTGATAACCCGAATTTTTTGTCATCTGTAATTGATTAACAAACTGGGTTAATTAATAGAAATGCTGAGTTGTAAATTTAACAAATGAATCTAATCGAAAATATTTATGTTTGGATAAATATTTATTTGATCATATCTTAATATAATCACTTAGAATTGACAAAGTATTCTTTTTAAAATAAGTATTGATGATTGCTTATATAAGTAAATTATTTAAATTAGACAAAATTGTCAATTTCAAACCAATAATATTTATGCGTTATTTTAAGATAATTTTTTTTTTACTTCAAATTGAATTTAGGCTTGTTTAAATATATGTATTTATTTCAAATTAACCTTGAGTTGGATTTTTAATGGAATTTAAAGGATTGAATTTGGATTTGAAATTTAAAGAAGGGAAGTATATCTTAAATATATGTTATATTAATAAGTTATGTATAAATAGATGTTTATATAAATTCATATGTATATTTACAAAAATCTAAAGTTTTTTTTATATAAAATAAATACACATTATATTCATGATAATATTACATAATTACATATACATAACAAATAAAAAAAATTATTACACTTGTAAAACATAAATAAAGCATTTAAAACACTTGTAAGTATATTAAGCTTATTAAAGACATTTGTAAAAATATAAGCTTATGTGTAAGCTAATTAAAACATAAAAGGGGACAAATGGCATTTCTCCTTGATAATTTTGTTTAAAATTAAGATTTCAAAAGATGAAAAAAAGATTTACTTTTAATCTTTAGCTCAAATTCTTTCTTCAACTAGAATGAATACAAATCAAAAATTTAAAAACAAAGAAAAGAATCTGAAATCAAGAAAACAAGAAGGGGATTAGCTGAAAAATTCAAATCAGAGGGAAGAAAAATTAATCAAGAGTTCAAATCTTCGATCAAAGGCAAATACAACACAAATTTCCAGATTTTCAAATTTAACCTGGAAATCAGATGAAGAAATCGACAGCAGCAAGATAGAATTCATACATGCAGAAAGAAATTCTTGAGCTAATAAAAGCAAGCCTGGAGACGAACAGGTTTCTTGTCTCTATTCTTTGCAGGTGAGTAAATCCACTTTAAAATAGTTTAATCCTGGTCTCCATATTGATGTTGTGAATATAAATTTTTTTTGTTAGCTGAAATACTGTGATTAAGATGAATGCATGTAGTTTTAATTAGTATTGAATGGCTGTGACTATGAAAATACAGACTTTGTTGATATATCAGGGTTTGATTTCCTTCAAAATCCAATGTTTCATCTTTGAATCATAGGTAACCTTTGATTTGTAAATAAAAAGTGTTTGAAATCATACGATAACACTATTAAAAAATTTCCCTAAAAATTATATTAAATAATTGTCTGGAAAATTTAAAATATACAGTAAATTGTAATTTGGGTCAAAATTCCATCAATTCAATTTTAAGATTTGATTGTATATTTGAATCCGTGATGGAAATTCATGAATTTTAGTGGGTATATCTCGATTTTTAGATTGAAAATCTGTAACGTACGCGATTTTTCATTGCCGAAAAACCGAATAGTTAGGGTTTTAAGAAAAAGAAAGAGACAGAAAAAGAGAGAGAAGGTAGAAAATAGAGAGAAAAGAAAATAGAACGGAAAAAAAAACAGCAGAACAACATCAGAATCTCACAATCGCAGCGGAACAACATATAATAGATAAATGAATAATCTTTAAACAAAGAACTATATCAGTTATTACATTACATCACATTTCATTACATCATATCATCAGAGTGTACAACAACAACAAACAGCGGAAAAGAAATACTATATACTAATAATACGCCATGCCATCCATCTTGCCTCCAGCAACTCCTGAATATCCAAAATATCCTGATAAACCTTAACTCTTGACTGCCCGTGTGGAAACTGGCGGGCACCCAGAGTTTAGGAAGGAAAACAATAAACTCCGAGTCAGTCATGTGACTGGTGTGAGAACTCAAAACAGTTTATTTATCTTTAAAATCAAAATAGAGGAATATTTTTGAAGTCAATTCAAAATGCTTTTAAAAATGAGACTACCATAAGGCCTCCCGCACACACACATAATGCAAACGCAGAATCGGAGGAGATTTCTCCTTATGATAGTCAAAGATGCTTGATACGCATTAAAAAGAAACATTTGATATTATTACTAGTGCATAGTGTATAAAACAATTTCGAAAGTAGAATATAAATCTTAGCCAACATACGACCATTATCGTATGCCTACTATAGCTACTATGTTCAATAGCAGGTTACCGCCACATTCCATAGCAGGTTATACAGCTAAAACCGTACAAGATCGTATTGTTTCTTTGGATTTCCAACGAATGATCAGGCCAAGGAACTTCCCATTGCCACATGAGAACGCCTTTGGAAGGACGTCCCCGAGAACCAAACCGGATCTCTGCCAACACAAGGCTGGGTTACCCCTAACTGGGTAACAACTGACACGAGTATGCCATCCCCCGGTCCTTTGGGACCTTTAACCGAGCGCTCGTCACCATCATCACACAATCATAAATAAAGTGTTTCAACATGAGTAAGTATCTGGGCTCCATACCATGATACCACCCTTTTCCAGAAGGAAATGCACATACCCTAAAGGGAGCTACCCCTCATAGCCTTGCTGCATCTTTCCTGTTTTGACCATTCCGGGGTGTGAGGCTCGACAAAGTCTCGTCCACAAAGCCACGCTTTATACAAAAGCTGTGCTTTGGGTCAACAAATGATCATAGAAATGATCACAAAGATAAACGATCAAACAAATGATCCTATCACAAATGATCAACACAATGATCATTTCACAGCAACACTCAGTATGTCACATTACCAAATTGGGAATATATTGCTGATAACCTTCAACTACATAACCTCTGAGCTCGTACGTCTCAGAGAAGGGTGTTAAGCTAAGAGAATAAATTCTCCCCCACCAACAGAAATATATTTGAAAGAAATCGGCTTTATATCTTAATTTGTAATGTCAGACATACAATCCATACAAGTCTGTTCCGGGCTCGAATAGAACCGAAGGCACTTACAAAGAAGTCCTTGCAATCCGGATATCCACAATCCTAATCGGATTCCCCATCACATATGGAGAACTCTATACCGGAGCAACTCGGTGCAGAGTCAATCGACAGGTCATCCTATCGCTCTCACAAATATCCGGTCTTCAACACCGACCTTCAATGCTATCCATTACGTCGTATCACTATTCGGAATGGGTAATCCGTATAACGAGCGCAATAATTTAAAAATAAGTATGGCATTCAAATTCAACAAATCACAACAAATACCTTTCAAAGGTAAATATTGATAGTCGGTTATTGAACTATCAATGGATATGCACAACATCACCAGATTTCAAATAATTTTCCAAATTATTTATTTCCCAAAAATATCTTTACAAGATATATAATTTTCACACTTCAAAAATAAATCAATATTTATTTTTAAACAGATTCCACTTTCTTTTATAAATTCCATAGTGAATTTTCATTCCAAAATATCCATGCATATACGATTTCAATTATTCATTTCAATTTATCTTTAAAAAGATAAATTCTCAAATATTCACTTTATATTGGAAAACATTTCCATACTTATTTAATAAGTAATTCACAAATCCATTTATTTTCAACACTTGGAAAATATTAAATATACTTAAATCGAGATTAAGTATATATTTCATTATTTAAGGAAATCATTCTCTTAAACATATTTATTTGGGCCAAAACGAATGTTGCGTAAAACATCGTTACGACAACCCAAAATCACTAGTATAGGGATTCGAAATTAAAATAGATATATAAATCCCAATACTATACAAAACATTTCCTTTCGAAAATCATTTACTATAACAACAGTGTTATAGTCCACCATTTCCTTCTATTTCTCGAAAACGTCTATTTCAACAATGAATGTTGAAATCTATGGTTTCGAATCATAACTCATTTAAAAACATCGTTAGATCGTTTTAATTCTATTTAAAACATCATATCTAAAACATTTTCTTTAACATAATATTCACTATTCAAAAACGTGAATACACTACGTTAACCAATTTCATCATTTCTATTCATTTTATTTCAAAGGATTATTCACTATCTAAAACGTGAATATAACTTCATAAATAAGTTATACAATTTACTTATCAAAATAAGTCGTTTGCGGATTTATAAAACAACGTTTATAAATTCCTTTATTATCCTATTCCAGTTTATAACTCAATTATATGCTAAAAGTTCCTATTATAAGTTAAACTTATAATTTATTCGTTTACAAAAATCATTCTTTTAAACTTCACAATTATAAATCTTATAACTTATAAGATTTATTCATTTATCCAAATCTATTCTTTCAATAACTTTATAAATTTTATAAACCTACTGTTTATAAAATTCCATTTATAACTTCACCGTTCATAATTCTATAAATTTCATTCATTTATGAAATTCTTTCACAATTCATTCTAACACTTATAAAAACTCGTTTTATAATTCAAATACTTTTAATTCACAAATATCAGTTTTACATATCTTTTATATAAATCAATTAATACTGTTATTTTAAAACGTCTTTAAACTTCTTTATAATTTCATCCTTTTGATTTATAAAATAATCAAATTTTATAAATCCTATATTTAAAATTTTCACACTAAATTCAGAAATCCCAATTTAAACTATTTTATAAAATCATTAACCCCATATTTTCCAAAAATCAACTTTTAACTATATTTCTCAAAAACCATAATTTTTATAACATTAAAATTATAACGTTATTTATTTAAAATGGATCAATTCCAAAAAATATTTTATAAACGTATACTCTCCAAAAATCACTTTAAAAATACTTTTAAAATTCCAAAATTTGGCCCAATGATGCTACATACCAAATAGTCAATCACGACAACAACAATATCATATATCGATATGATAATCAACGAATATCAAAATATCCATAATCAAATAAATACTGTTGAGGAATCCAGTTGGATCCCTCCAACCTGTTTCCTGCATCCACAGATGTTAGCACAACACCAATTCCGTTCCAGTATGAAATTATCGCGGTATATGGGATTTAAAATATTATCCGCTTAATAGACGGCGCAATAGGGTCTCATCCGCTATACAATGCGGGAAATCAACAACTGCAATATATACATATGCCAATATATATATATTGCTATTATATATAATACCAATTTCACTGTTTATGACATATTCGCGGTATATGTTTTCAATAAATAACATCCGCTTACTAACGGCGCATAATGTCTATTTTAACAATCAATAGACAATAATCATCATTCAAACATGCATTCAAATATTTTAAATATAACTATTTAAAATTAAATCGAAACCGATTCGATTGAGTGAGAAGTTCTCACCTTGATTTCAATTTCGTTTTAGCGATTTATTTCGAATAAAATTAAACGGATGTTTAATTTTACCCGAAATTCTCACTAACTCCAAACGACTCCAATCCAATTCCATAGCGTAGTCCTTGTCCATACGATTCCAACGCTTCCTGTTTCGCGCGTTTTCGACCTCGTATGAAAAAGTTATGCATATTTGAAGTTACACGATTTTTATAATTAAAATTTACAACTTTATTTTTAAATTTTAACTTACACTAAATCACAGCCATTGGATCCTTGCTCTGCAAATCTCGGCCCTCCTTCTCCTTCATCTTCCACGCGACTACACTACAGGTAGAAGCCGTATAACATAACCCAACAAGCTCCAATTAGGGTTTGATTCTACGACCACCACACCACGTTATAACACGATCAACAACTTCCATTCCGAAGCCCCTAACCTGCTCTACCCACGGCCACCACCTTGGTGAACTCGGCCACCCACAGCACCTCGAAGCGCGTGCGCAACATCAGGAGGACACGGCTACTTATCTCCCTCCACGTCGCACGAAAACTCATCACCTCCGTATGGATTCGAAACTCCCATCGTTATCTACAAGTTTCATGTTGAACATTTCGGCTAATTATCAATGGATTTGGAGAAAAGAGAGGGGGAAGAGAAGATATTTTCGGCCATTGATGAAAGGGGGTGGCGGCTGTAGAGAATTAGGGTTTTTTTTTAATTTGTGAAGAGGGGATGGTCTATTTATAGAAAATAAAATGACACTATTCATTCCGGAATTTCCAAACTCCGATTTACGCACGGCGACCAGCGTTTCTAGGGTTTACCCCACGTTCCGGACACAATGGAACAGGTTTCGAAAGCTAATTCGGTCATCTGTGCGAGTTATGGCAATAAAAGTTCAATTTAAATTAAACCGATTTAAACGATTTCCTAGGCGTTTTAGCTTGCTCCGGACAAACGGTAAATCCGATTGACACGAAATTTGAAACCATACAATAATCTCGCATTACGGATCCGATGAAACTAGTTTCATCGAAATCCGAGACTTTTTGAAAAATGGCTATTTTAACTCGCCAAATCAATTTAAAAACAATTTCGATGCGTTTCGAGCTGCTACGATCAAACGACAACTCCGATTGCTACGAAAATTGAAATTCGATAATAACAAACTATTACGGATCCAATAGAACTGGTTTCGTCCAATTCTGAGACTGTTCAAAAATTGGCTAATTTCACTAGTCGATTAAATATTAAAATATTCAATTTTCACAAATAAACTCTTAATTCGATTTTAAAAGTTCTATAATATCGTTCTAACTTCAATATGATATAATAAAATTTCACAAATCATTTTCAATCATATTTTACCCAATTTTCAATTTTTTCTGTATTTTAACATATTAAATTATCGATTTAATTATCCAATTAAATCCAATTATTCGAAATAAAATTTATTCGACTTATAAATTCACTTATTAATATTTAAAATTAATTAAATATTCAATTTTTAATTAATAAAAATCCTGGGTCGTTACATACTTCCCCCCTTAAAAGAATTTCGTCCTCGAAATTAACAAGTAAGAAAAGTTACAGAATCTATTAACTTTCCCAAAATTCATAGTTAAACTTCTTACAATACTTTACTAAGTTTTCAAATCATACTTAGTTATCTTTTCAAAAACAACTACTATTGTTTAATTTTCAATTCCAAAATCAAAGTTATAGTTTTCACAATTTTTCCAATTTTCTCAAATATATTCTAACGCCTTAAATTTCCGGAAAAATTCGCCAGAGTCTCCTTTGCGCGGCTTGATCCGGAAAAAAATGACAGTATATATATCACAAATATACATCTCATCAAGTAATGAGGCATCCCGCAGGGAAAAAAGTATATAAGTACAGTATGTAATCCGAGATATGTACCTTATATTTTATTAGCAAGCATATACGGCTAATATAGCGCGAAAGCGAGCTCCAAATGCGAAGCACACCTACTAAACACTCAACAAACAACATGAGAATCATGTATATATGAAAATAATATCAATATACAACATATAGCAACATAACAACTACATGTGCCAATATAGCAAATGCAATAAAAGTAACAAATGCAAACATCAACCAACTATCATCCATAACCAATAAATATTCATTCATATTCTCATTAATATTCAATGAATTGGGTTTTCAATTTTAATCACATTTGATTCATTAACAGTGGATGTTTTTACTAACATTCATTTTCAATTAGTTTATATTCACTAATTCATATTCAAGTTGGTTCACTTCCAAATCAAATTCAATTCCATTTAAGATTCACTTAACTTCCAATTGAATTTCAATTACTTTAACTTTCAATTTCATTAATACTTAATGAATTATATACAATCAACTAACAATCATATAACAACCAATGTATATTAATTCAACCAAATTCCTTTGCTTATATTCATTCAATTTGGTTTAACATCTTTACTTTCAATTGGTTTAATTAAATTGATTTTCATTCAATTATTCAACTTCCAATAACATTATATTTTAATGAATTAACACTTTCATTCATTATTTCATATCAACTTAATTTATATTCAATTGATTATATATTCAATTCTTTCATTCAATTCAATTTCTAAAGTTGAATTTCATTTATATAACTTAAGTTCATATTCATCACTTAACTTCATTAATTTACTTTGATACCAATATCAACTTCATTCAACATCTCTTAAGTTATACTTCATTTTATAAACATCACTTGGTTTTACATAACTTAAATTCCCACTTATAAATCAAATTCAGATTCCAAATTCTACAGTAAATTTCCATTTAACTTTAAATTCATTTTTATTTATAACTCATATTCATAAATATATTCATATAGTTTCACTTCTTATATATATAAGTTTATTTCACAATTGTAAATCACTTTAATTATAATTCAATTCTTATAATCTTTTTACTTATACAATTATTCTTTTATTTAGATGTTTTTATTTAGATTATTCAAACATCTTATTCAACAACCAAACAATCAACTTATATACTTTAATAATTCTGAAAAATTATTCCTTTATATATAAAATATGTAAAAATTATTTCATTTACCCAATTTAAAACAATATTGTGTCGAATTGTTCTGTACAAGTGTTTAGAGATCCCTATCAACAACGTTAATTACTCGTATTAACAGAATCTATATACCACTCAACAAACCAATCATCACAATATAAAACAATTTTATATTCACTAACAAATACGCACTCGTATCTATTATTACACTCAAACTCATTCTAGAGTACTACTGACTCTATCTCTAATGAGTAATACCCAACAGAACCATGGTTGTCGCTTAACCATATGCTCTGATACCAAATGTAACGTACGAGACGTCAGCGATCACAACCGGTAGGCTTTTCCATCCCAGCCCCACTGTGGCTTACACTAGTATCCCAAACTTGCTTTTACGGCCAGCCTCTCGACTGTCTCAGCTTACGCCTAACCAACCCCCTAAAAGAGGACATGTGGGGGCAAGAGTCTCCCGTTCGCCACCTAACCGCGAAGCGAGAACCCCCCATCACATAGCCCTAAGCTTAGCAAGACTGGTGTGAGAACTCAAAACAGTTTATTTATCTTTAAAATCAAAATAGAGGAATATTTTTGAAGTCAATTCGAAATGCTTTTAAAAATGAGACTACCATAAGGCCTCCCGCACACACACACAATGCAAACGCAGAATCGGAGGAGATTTCTCCTTATGATAGTCAAAGATGCTTGATACGCATTAAAAAGAAACATTTGATATTATTACTAGTGAATAGTGTATAAAACAATTTCGAAAGTAGAATATGAATCTTAGCCAACATACGACCATTATCGTATGCCTACTATAGCTACTATGTTCAATAGCAGGTTACCGCCACATTCCATAGCAGGTTATACAACTAAAACCGTACAAGATCGTATTGTTTCTTTGGATTTCCAACGAATGGTCAGGCCAAGGAACTTCCCATTGCCACATGAGAACGCCTCTGGAAGGACGTCCCCGAGAACCAAACCGGATCTCTGTCAACACAAGGCCAGGTTACCCCTAACTGGGTAACAACTGACACGAGTATGCCATCCCCCGGTCCTTTGGGACCTTTAACCGAGCGCTCGTCACCATCATCACACAATCATAAATAAAGTGTTTCAACATGAGTAAGTATCTGGGCTCCATACCATGATACCACCCTTTTCCAGAAGGAAATGCACATACCCTAAAGGGAGCTACCCCTCATAACCTTGCTGCATCTTTCCTGTTTTGACCATTCCGGGGTGTGAGGCTCGACGAAGTCTCGTCCACAAAGCCACGCTTTATACAAAAGCTGTGCTTTGGGTCAACAAATGATCATAGAAATGATCACAAAGATAAACGATCAAACAAATGATCCTATCACAAATGATCAACACAATGATCATTTCACAGCAACACTCAGCATGTCACATTACCAAATTGGGAATATATTGCTGATAACCTTCAACTACATAACCTCTGAGCTCGTACGTCTCAGAGAAGGGTGTTAAGCTAAGAGAATAAATTCTCCGCCACCAACAGAAATATATTTGAAAGAAATCGGCTTTATATCTCAATTTGTAATGTCAGACATACAATCCATACAAGTCTGTTCCGGGCTCGAACAGAACCGAAGACACTTACAAAGAAGTCCTTGCAATCCGGATATCCACAATCCTAATCGGATTCCCCATCACATATGGAGAACTCTATACCGGAGCAACTCGGTGCAGAGTCAATCGACAGGTCATCCTATCGCTCTCACAAATATCCGGTCTTCAACACCGATCTTCAATGCTATCCATTACGTCGTATCACTATTCGGAATGGGTAATCCGAATAACGAGAGCAATAATTTAAAAATAAGTGTGGCATTCAAATTCAGCAAATCACAACAAATACCTTTCAAAGGTAAATATTGATAGTCGGTTATTGAACTATCAATGGATATGCACAACATCACCAGATTCCAAATAATTTTCCAAATTATTTATTTCCCAAAAATATCTTTACAAGATATATAATTTTCACACTTCAAAAATAAATCAATATTTATTTTTAAACAGATTCCACTTTCTTTTATAAATTCCATAGTGAATTTTCATTCCAAAATATCCATGCATATACGATTTCAATTATTCATTTCAATTTATCTTCAAAAAGATAAATTCTCAAATATTCACTTTATATTGGAAAACATTTCCATACTTATTTAATAAGTAATTCACAAATCCATTTATTTTCAACACTTGGAAAATATTAAATATACTTAAATCAAGATTAAGTATATATTTCATTATTTAAGGAAATCATTCTCTTAAACATATTTATTTGGGCCAAAACGAATGTTGCGTAAAACATCGTTACGACAACCCAAAATCACTATTATAGGGATTCGAAATTAAAATAGATATATAAATCCCAATACTATACAAAACATTTCCTTTCGAAAATCATTTACTATAACAACAGTGTTATAGTCCACCATTTCCTTCTATTTCTCGAAAACGTCTATTTCAACAATGAATGTTGAAATCTATGGTTTCGAATCATAACTCATTTAAAAACATCGTTAGATCGTTTTAATTCTATTTAAAACATCATATCTAAAACATTTTCTTTAACATAATATTCACTATTCAAAAACGTGAATACACTACGTTAACCAATTTCATCATTTCTATTCTTTTTATTTCAAAGGATTATTCACTATCTAAAACGTGAATATAACTTCATAAATAAGTTATACAATTTACTTGTCAAAATAAGTCGTTTGCGGATTTATAAAACAACGTTTATAAATTCCGTTATTATCCTATTCCAGTTTATAACTCAATTATATGCTAAAAGTTCCTATTATAAGTTAAACACTTATAATTTATTCGTTTACAAAAATCATTCTTTTAAACTTCACAATTATAAATCTTATAACTTATAAGATTTATTCATTTATCCAAATCTATTCTTTCAATAACTTTATAATTTTATAAACCTACTGTTTATAAAATTCCATTTATAACTTCAACGTTCATAATTCTATAAATTTCATTCATTTATGAAATTCATTCACAATTCATTCTAACACTTATAAAAACTCGTTTTATAATTCAAATATTTTTAATTCACAAATATCAGTTTTACAAATCTTTTATATAAATCAATTAATACTGTTATTTTAAAACGTCTTTAAACTTCTTTATAATTTCATCCTTTTGATTTATAAAATAATCAAATTTTATAAATCCTATATTTAAACTTTTCACACTACATTCAGAAATCCCAATTTAAACTATTTTATAAAATCATTAACCCCATATTTTCCAAAAATCAACTTTTAACTATATTTCTCAAAAACCATAATTTTTATAACATTAAAATTATAACGTTATTTATTTAAAATGGATCAATTCCAAAAATTATTTTATAAACGTATACTCTCCAAAAATCACTTTAAAAATCCTTTTAAAATTCCAAAATTTGGCCCAATGATGCTACATACCAAATAGTCAATCACGACAACAACGATATCATATATCGATATGATAATCAACGAATATCAAAATATCCATAATCAAATAAATACTGTTGAGGAATCCAGTTGGATCCCTCCAACCTGTTTCCTGCATCCACAGATGTTAGCACAATACCAATTCCGTTCCAGTACGAAAGTATCGCGGTATATGGGATTTAAAATATTATCCGCTTAATAGACGGCGCAATAGGGTCTCATCCGCTATACAATGCGGGAAATCAACAACTGCAATATATACATATGCCAATATATATATATATTGCTATTATATATAATACCAATTTCACTGTTTATGACATATTCGCGGTATATGTTTTTAATAAATAACATCCGCTTACTAACGGCGCATAATGTCTATTTTAACAATCAATAGATAACAATCATCATTCAAACATGCATTCAAATATTTTAAATATAACTATTTAAAATTAAATCGAAACTGATTCGATTGAGTGAGAAGTTCTCATCTTGATTTCAATTTCGTTTTAGCGATTTATTTCGAATAAAATTAAACGGATGTTTAATTTTACCCGAAATTCTCACTAACTCCAAACGACTCCAATCAACTTCCATAGCGTAGTGCTCGTCCATACGATTCCAATGCTTCCTGTTTCGCGCGTTTTCGACCTCGTATGAAAAAGTTATGCATATTTGAAGTTACACGATTTTTATAATTAAAATTTACAACTTTATTTTTAAATTTTAACCTACACTAAATCACAGCCATTGGATCCTTGCTCTGCAAATCTCGGCCCTCCTTCTCCTTCATCTTCCATGCGACTACACTACAGGTAGAAGCCGTATAACATAACCCAACAAGCTCCAATTAGGGTTTGATTCTACGACCACCACACCACGTTATAACACGATCAACAACTTCCATTCCGAAGCCCCTAACCTGCTCTACCCACGGCCACCACCTTGGTGAACTCGGCCACCCACAGTACCTCGAAACGCGTGCGCAACATCAGGAGGACGCGACTACTTATCTCCCTCCACGTCGCACAAAAATTCATCACCTCCGTATGGATTCGAAGCTCCCATCGTTATCTACAAGTTTCATGTTGAACATTTTGGCTAATTGTCAATGGATTTGGAGAAAAGAGAGGGGGAAGAGAAGATATTTTCGGCCATTGATGAAAGGGGGTGGCGGCTGTAGAGAATTAGGGTTTTATTTTTTTATTTTTTAGTTTGTGAAGAGAGGATGGTCTATTTATAGAAAATAAAACGACGCTATTCATTCCGGAATTTCCAAACTCCAATTTACGCGCGGTGACCAGCGTTTCTAGGGTTTATCCCACGTTCCGGACATAATGGAATAGGTTTCGAAAGCTAATTCGGTCATCTGTGCGAGTTATGGCAATAAACGTTCAATTTAAATTAAACCGATTTAAACGATTTTCTAGGCGTTTTAGCTTGCACCGGACAAACGGTAAATCCGATTGACACGAAATTTGAAACCATACAATAATATCACATTACGGATCCGATGAAACTGGTTTCATTGAAATCCGAGACTTTTTGAAAAATGGCTATTTTAACTCGCCAAATTAATATTAAAACAATTTCGATGCGTTTCGAGCTGCTACGATCAAACGACAACTCCGATTGCTACGAAAATTGAAATCCGATAATAACAAACTATTACGGATCCAATGGAACTGGTTTCCTCCAATTCTGAGACTGTTCAAAAATTGGCTAATTTCACTAGTCGATTAAATATTAAAATATTCAATTTTCACAAATAAACTCTTAATTCGATTTTAAAATTTCTATAATATCGTTCTAACTCAAATATGATATAATAAAATTTCACAAATCATTTTCAATCATATTTTACCCAATTTTCAATTTTTTCTGTATTTTAACATATTAAATTATCGATTTAATTATCCAATTAAATCCAATTATTCGAAATAAAATTTATTCGACTTATAAATTCACTTATTAATATTTAAAATTAATTAAATATTCAATTTTTAATTAATAAAAATCCTGGGTCGTTACAAAATCAGCGAGCTCCCTCGAGTTGAACGTTTAAGATGTTTTGAGCAATTTTCGTCGATAAACGGCGAACTGGTTGACGTAATTGGGTTTGAAGGTTGAGGAGAAGTCAAGGATCATTGGAAAAATGCTGTGGTGATTTATCATTGGTCGAGATGGCCAGAAATTAACAATGTAGGGTTTTATTCCTTAAGTTTGACGTGAGTTTTTAATCGTGGTTCGAGACGTTGAGAGATGATCGGAGGCGATCGCAAGGCGTGCGATAGGTGCTGGGAGACGTGACGAAGTTACGGTGAAGGTGGCAGAGCTTCCTGAGGCAGGGATGGTCGGAGGTGGTCGATTTCCGATGGTTTATGTTGCAGGACGTGTGAGAGTTGAGTCGAAATTTCGATTCTCGTCCAAATCGAGCGAAGTGATGATCGAATAGGGTTCTAGGGATCACGAGTGGAGTGTCGAGATCGAAGTTGATGGCTGGAGTGCCATTGATCGTTGGTGGAGGTGCATATGTGCACGGTGGCTTAAGATATCAGTGGGGTTGCGTTTGGAATTGTCGCGAGTTTTACTTCGAGAAGAATGGGGGTCTGCACGAGTTCGACTTGGTAGTTTAATTTTTACTTAAGTTGAATTTTACTGGGTGGACTATAGAAAAAAGGGGGAGAAGAAGATGAGGACGAGAGGGGAGAGCGACTCGGGAAAACTTTTGGGATACGCGAGTGATGACTCGAGTTAAGTGAGGAAGCACTCGGGTGGATTTACTTTCAAACTGTAGTATTTAAAGTGAGAATGAAGTTAAGTATAAATTAATTATATTTAAATTGTGTAGTTAATAACAAATCAAAGTTAATGAAGATTCTTTTAAATGTAATTTAAATGAATAGTAATTAATTAAGGAAATCATTAAGATTAATTACTTTATAATTGTGATTAAAGATTGACTAATTAATGTTTATGTGATTAATAAATTGCAATTAACTATTTGAAGTTAATTAATAAATGACTAGTAGTTAAGTAATTAAATAATTTAATTAACATATGGCTAATGACAAATTGAAAAATTAGAGAATACTTAATTTGTAATTAAGTTGTGTTAATCAATAATTGAGGTCTATTAATTAATAAGGGGAAGAATTACCTGAATGAAATTAATTGTTAATTAATTTAAGGTAATCTCTGGGTGAATTATAGTTGATTACTTAGAAAATTAACTAAAGGATTGGTTAATATAGTTAATGAAGATCATTAATTAAGTATTATCAAATGATTAATTAATGGAATTAATTAAAGATAATTAACTTTATCAATTAATTAAGGATACTCAATAATGAATTTGGTAAGTATAATTACTTAATTTATAAAAGTGTAATTACTTGGTAAAGTAATTAATAATTAATCACAGGATGTAATTAATAAAAGGGATGATTTATAAAGTGGAAGTAATTTGGATTAAATTACCGTGTGAAATTAATAAAGGAATAACTACTTAAGGGAAATAATTGAAAGGTTAATTAATCAGGGGATTAATTAGAAATAATTATTTAGGGAGTAATAAATTTATTTGATGAAGTAATTAAGGGAAGTTAATTACTGTTGTTATTAATCAAGGGAGATTGATAATTATGTTAGTAATTAATTAAAGTAATTAAAGGTTAATTACTGTATTGGGTAAGGATAATTAATTTCTGAAATTAAATTAAGGGTTAATTACTTAAATATAATTTAAAAATAAATAGAATGATACTGAATGTCCTTGATTAATTGTTATTCCTAATATGTGATTTGTAATGCTATGTGATAAGATATGTTGATTTAAACCGTGAAGATGTGATTATCTTTTGATGATGAATTACTGTGACATCCTGTATTCAAAGTAGAATTGTATTTCACTTGAATAATTTAAGTTAAATTGACAATGGTTTCGAAGAGACCTGAGTCGGGTATCAGTAAATATCTGAAACCACTTCGATCCTTTGTAGATTGATATGTGAAATCAATAAGCTGGTTTGGAATGATTTAAGTAAATTAGGCCATTTAATCTAAGTTTGGCACTTAGAAATTGATATGTGAAATGGTTAATGTCTATAATGACTGGTGAAGTGTAAATTGATATAAGTTACCCCGGGTTTGTATAAATTGTATGCTTTTGTCATTCATGTTAGATGAGTTTACTCACGCTGGTTTCCAGCCTGACCGGGTGTTACTTTGATGTAATGCTCGGGTCAGACCGAGTATTACAAATTTTCAGGTAAGGACGTTCTGGAGCTCAGGGGGCGAGCTGGATGGCAGGAACGTATGAGGTGTTTCGCTATATTTATCTAAGACAAGTTAGTTTTTAACTATCCGGTATTTGTGTAATGATGTAACTCTGATGTATAAAGATATAAGTGTAATGATGTAGTTCTTCTTGTAAAACTATTATTTATGTGATATTATATTTTATCCGCTTCGAATGTGAGATTGTGTGTTTCTTTTCTATTCTTCTTATATCTCTTTCTTCTTTCGCTTTCTTCTTTTCATTAACTATCAGGAAATTTCGGGATTGAAATTTCCGGGTCGTTACAGTGTGTATATATGTGTGTGTGTATGTGCATGTATAACATATCAATTCGTAAAAGGTATTACATGTCCGTGTTTAGGTGCTGCGATTTACACTGCAACGGGCACGTTAGCTCATCTAATATATAAAAATATTGTTCAAACGTAAGTTTATATACTTCTATTTATATATATATATAAGTTACAAATACATATACATATATGTATATATATTTATATTTTTTATTTAAATAATTTCTGTAATACCCCTAAATTTAGTTTAACATTATCCAAGAAATTTAATTGCATAGATTAAATAGAATAATGTAGTGAGATGTAGGGATGACATTTGATAATTAACAAGGTCGGGCCTTAACTAATTAACTATATGATTGTTTTAAAAACTTAACATAAAAAATTATGGAAGGGGCAAATTAAAATAGATCTGCCCTTTATCCCTTAAATCCTCCCTTTCCACATCATTCTCATATTTATATGTGCAAAACAATCAAGGGAAAAACATAAGGAGGCTGACCATCAAACAATAAGAATAGGAAATGGATGCTAAGGAAACTTCAAGGGAAATACTAGAGAAAACATTCTCCATCAAATCTCAATTCCATTGCCCAAATTAAGGTGAATAATAATAAATCATCTCATTACTATGCTTATTTGGTTTCAGATTTGATTGTTTTTTATCTATCAGGATGTTGTGATGTGCCATGTTTGATTCTATTATTCGATTAAATAATGAACTATTGGAATTTTTATGGAATTATTACAACAGGTTTATGGTCAAAACTAAGTTTTTGATCTTCAAGCGACTTAATTTTCTGGTATATTGTGTAAAACATTACTTTGAAGATGGACTTTTAATTTCATAATTTTTCAAACTAAAATAAATATTTTATGAATTTCCTAAGAAGGAAATAGTTTTTTTTCGGATTTTAATTATTTTGGCCCTAAATTTTTTATATATGAGAGAATATGTTAATTCTTATTTTTAGCGATTTTTGATGATTGTTTCCAAGTATTTATGAATTGTTATGAATTTATTAGGCTAGAAAAGCTTAATAAATACAAATAATATATAAAGCTAATGGGTTTGCAAAATTATTTTAGCAATGTAATCTGATGCATAACAAAATTTCTAAAAAGAATTTGGTAAAGAAGTTTACTATCCAATAGAAATTTGGAAAATAATAGGAATTGGTGAAAAGAAATTACTTTATATAGAAATTTAACAGTTTTTATAATAATTACGGAAATGGCATGCCAAAGTCATTGATGCTGAAGACCACTACATGCTGCAGGTAGGTTTTGCAACAACAACCTTAATGAATATTTATGATATCACTCCCAGTATGGAATAAATCCACTTCGGTTGAATTCAATGTCAACATTTATGCCTTCGGTGTCAATTATGCGAATGTTTTCTATGTCGTATATTTTCTATGCGGTATGTTTTCTATATTGCATGTCTTTTATGCCGCTAGTTTTTCAGTATCAACTTCTTAAAACTATGATGTTGAAATTTCTATACCATCATTAATACTTATAGCGGCAATGATGTCGCACATCTTCATTCTTATATAAAGGGACAATAATGTCGCAATTTTGACATTGACATTAAAGGGCATGATGCCATGGATATATAAGTTCAGTATTATTACTTTAGGCAACAGTGTCACATATAAACCTTACTTTTGACGTTGATATAAATGGTAATAATATCGCCTATTATCAATTTTAGTATTATTATTATAGCGGTATGGGAGCCTAGTTTTAGAAGTCCATATCAACTGTTTTACTACATTAATGTCATAATTCATCAATTTCGACCTTATTATTTTAAAGCACCTGATATTAATAGTTTATAATATTAATGTCGCATATCATCAACGTCGGCATTATAGCCTTATGTTCTATAAAACCAAAATTTCTTGTAAGAGCTTTTATATGAAGGGATGCAACATCCCATGTCAGCCAAATTAATGCTGCAAGTTTTCAATGATGAACAAATTCTATTTTATGGTGTTATGACCTATAATGAAGAGATACGATGTCCTTATATTAATACTAAACGAATACATGGTAGTATTAAAATGGATTATAAATTGGCATGAGAATTTGGCAAAGTAATTCGTCATATTTTCTTTTTTTAAATATGAACTAAGGGGATTAATCATATAAAATTATTTCTTACCCCAAGTTTTGAAATGAAATTACAAAAGAGAGTTATCACTTAAGATTAAGTAGTTATAAGATGCCAATTGATTGAACATATTTGAATGGTGGATGTTATACGTTCTTCTTTGTATTTGATTAGTTATTTTGCATGATTATTATTGTTATACTCGTACCATCATGACCATAACTGAATTTGGGATATTTAAAGTTGGAATAACTAGTTAGGTTGACCTATTAGTGAGCATAATCAGATTTAACTCTTGAGTGAGCAGAATAACATCTAGAAGATCATGTAGATCAAAGGTGTAGGATCCCCAGACTGATTAAAAGATTACAATTTGAGATATCATAATGGAAGGGTCCAATAGGTTCATAGTCATCCCATAAAAACTATCTTGAGTAATGTTATTGGAGATATCCAATATGTTCCTAGTGATTCCATGAAAACTGTGATTGAAAATTGTTACCGGAGAATTCCAATACATTCATTGTTATTCCATGAAAACTATAATTGAAAATTGTTATTGGAGAATTCCAATGGGTTCATAGCGATCCTATGAAAACTATGATTGAAAATTGTTATTGACGAATTTCAATACGTTCATAGTGATTCCATGAAAATTATAATTGGAAATAGTTATTGGATAATTCCAATAGGTTCATAGTGATCCCATGAAAACTATGTTTGGAAATTGTTATTATAGAAACCAATATGTTCTAAGTGATCCTGTGAAAACTATGATTCTAGACAGGTAGCTCCTAAGAATTTTGACAGGTTATTAGTTAGCCCATGAAAATTAATAGGTTCATGGTGACCCTAGGAAAACTAAAAGTTCAGATAGATATTCAGTTTTATGAGAATAGGTGAACTTGATATAAGCCTAAATTGATAGATGAGTCAGACTTACCCTATTGCATACTTGCATACGATTATGTTATTATGTTTTAACCATTACGGGATGCAGTAGCACAGTATATGGTTAATATGTTGATTAAGATACTAGTAAGGAAAAAACCTGTTCCGCTCAACGGCGTGGTCTCAATAGATATCTATTTGGTTCGAGATGGTAAGTTATTATTCACATTAGACAATTTGTCTGACCCGAAGTTTTTGTTTTTCACTTAAACTCTCGGGTACTTATTTGCATAGATCAGGTGTAAGGGATTTCAGGTTTCCAGTTAGAGCGATAAGCTTCTAGGGACATGTAGGAGGAAAGCTAGCTATATTAGGAGTCTTATTTAATCTTCTATGTAGTTTATTTTGTTTAAATGGATGTAATGACAAAAGTTATAACTATCAAGTAGTAGTAGACTCTGATCAACCAAGGGGCATCTTCATATGTCGCTCTTGGATTATTTTGTAATAATTATATTTTCTCTAAATGTGGGATCGAATGAGATTATTTAATGAATATGAAATATTAATTGTGAAATGAAATGTGAAAACTTGTTTTTAAATAGGGTACATTATGTATATATATGTGTGTGTGTGTGTGTGTGTGTGTGTGTGTGTGTGTGTGTGTATTTATTTATTTATTTGGAACTCTTTCTTAAGAGTTGAACTATCTTTTGAGAGTGGAACTCCATAAAATGGTATGGTAGAGCTAACTATGTTAACCTTGATTTCATAATTTGTTTCAGCCCTATGATGTTTCAAAGATCTATTCGAAAGGGCATGTTTACTGGAGGGCACAACAACCATTTTCAATCGTGATGTCTGATATTATTAAGAGTTAATGGCCAAGAGACTCGAAAAGGATATTTGAGTTCTACAAAGCCATAAGTGTTCTATATTCAGATTTGGAAATTTTTGATATGTTGAAATTTCAACTTCTCTCAACGCGATTGTCAAAGCGTTTGGGAGTCTCTGAATAGATGAGTTACATTTGATCTTGGAAATCAAAATAAGGCATGTAAGTACGATAAGACCAAGGGTAGTCCTATATTTAGGATGAATAATGTTTGATAATATTTTGTGTTTCTTTTTCCAAATCCAAACATGGTTCGCGACTTACAGAAACTCAAGATTGAATCCGAGATTACAGATAGCGGCAAAGCTTGCAACTAAGGCAAATTTAATGGTGTTGGAATAACGAAGATGACTGGATACATTTTGAAGTGATTACAATAACCATTGTAGAAGAAGAAGTTTACACGTGTTTGACGATTAGGATTAACTGTAAGGCACGTGAGTGAAGCGGGACCGTGGTTGATGTAAAGACGTTCAAGTTATAACTTCTTAGAAGGAGTGGTTTGGGAACTACAAATTCGTGTGTATGAGGATGGACCACACATTCTATGTCATATTCGTGTCCAAAGGAGTTAGTTTACATGCTAGTTAGTGGGTTGGATTGGAAAGATAGGTGGATAAAAGAGTTTGTGATTGTAAGCGTTGTGTATTTGTGTTTTCTGCATTATATAGATGTGTGTACTATATTTGTTAGTTATTAATAAAGGAACCCATTTTCAAATATATATATACGTATAAGTATGAAATATTAATATTATATATACATATAAATATGAAATTAATGTGTAGAACACAACACAGGTTGACCAGCAAAGAACCAAGGTCGCCTGTAGCAGTTGACACTAGTCAAGGGGCGGTCGATCCATGTCGTATAAAATTTGTATAATGAACGTGTGATTGAACGGCATAGGATAAACCTAATGCTCCTAGTTAACTCCAAACCCCTATAAATACAAGCCCATTTATCATTTCTCTTCTCATATTTTATGGAGCAGAACTCTGCCATTCACTTTTCTTTACAATTTCTATATTTCTAAAAGTAAATATTATATTATATATAAGTATATAAGTAGAGAAAAGCGGATAATAAGAGAAGTGAAGAACATATGGAATTTAGAACGACAACTAAAAAGGTAAACTTGAATCTAAAACTGTAATCTAATGTTAGTTCAATCCTTTCCCTAGATCTGTAATTTTAATAAATGAATACCATGTTATTATTTTAGATTTGAAGTAAGAGGGAGTCAAATAAAAAGGGAATGGATGCAGATCTATAGAATTGAAAATTAAAGCAAGGTGAGTGAGAAAATTACATTTTTTTTAATATGATTAGATTTAAATCATTGTGATCTATTTCATTTATTCTTATTTATAATCGATTTGGATATTCAATTGTAAGTCGTAATGATTAGATATAAATCTCAGTTCGGATAATTTATTATTTACCGATTCTGACATCGTCGGCTAGAGAATGTTCTTCCCCTTCAGCTGAAGCTAAGTTTGCTTCTCGTTCTCAATTTCTAGGGTAGAGAAGTGCATCCAGTATAGTTTGCTAGCATGTCATTGATCGAATCTCAAAAATTTCTTCCCCTATGTCGGATAGAGAATCAAATTATCAATATTCAGTTTACTAAGATTAGTAATGAATTAATGTAAATAACAAACCGAATAATGAATTGTATACACGTAATTATTATGTAATAGATCTAATAAAATTGATTATGGAATAGATCTAATGAGATTAACGATGGTATAGATTTAATGAAATTGGAAAACTTGCCTAGATATTCTTTACAGTGACATGTTAATGTAAAATAAAGAAACTTTAATAAGATTTAAAGGTTTGAGTGATATTTTCATTCGTTGGAATTTGGGATTTTGTAATTAGATTTCTATGTGTTATCAAGTCTAAAATAAATAAAAGTGCGATTTTGAAAAGACAAGGAATAGAAGAAGAAAAATGTACAAAATAGAGATATTCACCGTATTTTGCACTGTCTATGTCAAATAATGAAAAGATAGTTCCTTGTAATTCCAAACACCACAAATCTCTCTTTTTGGATAAGATATGAAAATTTACGATGTTAACATTTTCATGCGATGTAGTTCCAATGCATTAAAATGCAGTAAAACCTAAGAGTTAAGTAGGAAGATATGGACACGATAAGAATATCCTTAAAAGATAATATGTAATGTACCAACAAAAATGGTAAACAAAAAGTGAATCCAAAGGACAAGAAAGAATAAATAAAAAGATAAAGTGGGAATAGAGGTAGAAAATAGGAAAACAGATAAAAAGAATGGAAAATGATATTATGTACTTGATTAAAAGAAAGTTGTAATGAACTTAAAGTAAAGGAAAAGGATAAACGCATAATGAAATAAAGATCTAGGGTCAATAGTAAACTATAGAGACAAGGTAATTAAGTAAGTGCGGCTATATATATATATATACATATATATATATATATATATATATATGAGATATATACACACACACGTATCCTCAAATATGTGTTTATGACGGGTGTGAACTATTATAGTTAAAGTATAGCTAAATGAATGAATGACAATTGGTTATTAATGTAGGTTGGAATAGTGGTACACAATAGAAGTCTGTCCTCCGCTAGGGGCTACCAGCAGTTGAGTAACATTATACTTATATAAGACATATCCAATCATAGGACTGTGGAGTATATACATTTGCGTTAGATACAGTAGTCAGCTTCAAACATAGTTTATAAGACGGAATTTTTTTGATTGAATTAGGAAATCAAAATGGGATGATGAGCGGGATCGGACACTATGCAGAATTATTGGTACATACGATATCACCAAATATGATGTAATATTACGAACAGCCGTCAAAAGTAGTGCTGCATAGGGTGATGCGTCATCAATCCTTAGCGGTTAACGGGAAAGATAAGGTTACACCTAACTGGTTTTCGCCTCCTACTAGGGTAGACTCGATTGGGTTATGCATCGCTATAGTTATTTGTTAGTTAGTTTGTTAGGGCAAGGCTATTTAACCCAAAGAGAGTGCTTTTGGGGTGGTCCGTGAAACCGAGTTCACAATTGGAAGCAGAAAACGTAGTAAATATCCAAAGTGAAAATGAGTACGGCATAATATCTTAAAAATCCATCATTAGACACTATGTGAGTCCTTCGAGTTACGCGCTGATGAGATCGTGATACAACGAGGACGATGGATCCTGACGGGGTGCTGATTGGGATATACTAGTAGGGATAGTATCTAGATTCACTAAGGGACCGTGGTACTCATATTTATATATTTGTACATAGCTATGATTCTACATGGGGTAGATGCGAATGAATCTTACGTGAACGTGGAGTTGAGATGACAAATTAAAATGTAAACAGATATAACATGGGATTGAGAACAATCGACATAAGATAGTATTATGTACAAAGTGCATAATTTAACCATCACCAGATCATTGTTCTGATCTCCTACTCATTACAACCCATAGGATAACATGAAGGACAAATACTGGTGCTAGGCATATTTGGTGTTGACATGGACACTAGACTTTTGGGAGTGTCAAATGTTAGTCAGTGGCTTTGTGACTTGTTATATTTTATTGCTCTAATATGTATTTTTGGTTTTATGTGCAGGATATCAAACCAACGATCTGTACTTTGGTGGACTTGGATTACCGATTTGGCAAAAGTTCAGGCCCAAGGGATGTGGGTTGTCGCATCCTAACTCTATCAATGTTCCATTTGCACTTGGGATTAATTATTGATTCTTATTCCAACTTCTTTAATTGTTTTTCTCAAAAACCAATCGAATCGGTCCCTCAGTGAATAGGTATGCTTTTATATTTCGATTATGTACCTTATTAGTCAACTCTCTACGACACTAATAAACTGCCTTTATCATGGTTAAAACAATTTGGTGTATATCTCTCTACTTCCAATGTGCTCTACGTTATGTTATGAACTATATCTTTAATTATAGTTGTAATACCTTTGGTGTCATACTTTTTTGGTATCAGCGTGAAGTACCAAAAATGTCCCTATAATATCACTAAAAAAACAGAAGCTGATAGTTATGCTTTTTTTACAAATTCAATCCGCATTCCAACGAATATTAAAAAATCTTAATATCACTTAAAAATAAGATCTAACAAATAAACTTTAATTACAAAATCATTTTTTATTAACTAATGATACATCTTTTCTTTAATAATAGTTGCAATACCTTTGGTGTCACACTTTATTGATACCAACCTGAACCACCAAAAATGCCCCTATAATATCACTAAATAATAGGATCTAGAAATTACACTTTCTTCACAAATTCAAACTGCATTTCAACAAATCTTAATATCACTTAACATAAGGATCTAAGAAATAAACTTCAATTACAAAATCATTTTTTAACTAATAATACAAATAAAAATTAAAACTAATAAAAAAATTAGATATCGCAACTTAGAAATAAAAATTCAAACTAAATATACATGATTTCAACGCAAAAATATAACTAACTATTCGTGCAATCATTTTCTTTTGAACGTGTCAAACATATATAGTTTGTAGAAAAACAATTAACGTGCAAAGCAGGTGTCATGATCATATGTATAGCGCATGCCATAATGCTTATCGTAACATTATTATCATATAATAATGTTATGGGATTCTCAACAATTGGAATCACCGTCAGCTCGGTTATAAATTTATGCATTTATATTTATAAACATTGCTTTCATTATGGCGCTATTCAAGGCAATGTACTTAGCCTTTTTCATTGAATCAGCCATAGTCTTTCATTTAGAACATTTCTAACTTAAAGATTCTTAACTTGAATTTATTATTGACATATTATAATCAATATCACTTATGAAAGTTTGAATCCAAACATTCCTTAATATGTATAAACAATTCTATAGAATGTTAAAAATACGTGAGAACATCTGAACAACCATTTAGTGATATCAATTTGGATTTGATATTTGCTTCATGTAACAAATCACGATATTGTAGTCAATATAACTTGTTTGACAATTTCTATTAACAAAGCATAAAGAATCAATCTTACATATTCCTTATTAAACATTTGAATAAGGTGTCCTTGCATATCATTTGGTACATTTCTAATATCTTTTATACTTACTATAAAAGACATCATTTAAGAATCCAATGTCGAGTTTTAAAACAACTTAAGTTGATTTAAAACAAGCACATCGTTAACAATTAGCAGTGTGTTGTTTATTGTTTAAAAATATTTATGTACCTTTTAACTATCTTTCTTAAGAGCACAAGCTTCCTCTATATTTTGATTGACAATCAAACTATTTGATATTTCTATCAAAACATTATTCCAATTTTGATGCTTTTCAAAGACACTTTCGTATTTTTTCTTAGATCATATCCAAAAATTCACAAACTCAATGTTGCTCTCATTGAGTTCGAAACACTTAGGTTCTTATGTGTACGCAGTTTATCCTAAATCATTATTTAAAAATTTTATTTCTACACATATGTGCCAAAACATAAAGTCATACCCTGTGATAATTTTGTGAGTAAAATCTAAATCAACTTGAGCACAACGAATGGTGAATCTGTAACGTTAATTTCAATATTTGAAATTCACGATATTACTCTTATCAATGTGCCTCACCATATTCCATCTGCATTTGTCTTTCTCTTAAAGATAATTTGCGGCCAATGGATCATATACTTTTGAATACCATTATCAAATCATATCTTGATAATGTACTTGGAATCTATTTCAGATTTGTGCATCATACCATATCATAGAGTCAATACTCTTAATGGTTTAATTAAACAACAGAGGATTATTTACTCTTGATGTTGACAAGAAACTCACAGTTTCACTTTAATGTATAAGAATACTCATTAGATTTTTTAATGTGTTTGTCTTCATTTAGGTTCAGCCAATTTCATTTCATCCAATGTAATCAGTTTTATTAATAGATAGTATCCAAATTCATTTTATACCAATAATTTCTTTAAGAAATCCTTCTCTACCAAATTGGTATTTCTTCAAACAAAAGTTATTTTTCAGTGCAACAGAATGGACATTCATAAGCATTTTATGAATTGCTTGAATGAAACTGATTTTGAATTTGTTCATAATATATTTATGTTCATAACATAAATTAGTCATCTAATGGCCAAACTTATTTCAGGAGGATTCATATAAGATTCCTTATGTCTAATTAATACATGCAGTCTTTCCAATCGTACAGCCTGCCAACTCATTGCCGTATGTTATGTAAGGGTTGTTGGAGCTAGGCTAGCCCGCAATGGACAATATGGATGAATTTCAGATTTTTTTTAACTTATTGGGTCTATATTGGACCTTTGAAGTCTAATTTGTTTAGAAAATTTCTAAATTTCTTTTGAATAAAATCATTATTTTATTTAAATTTATAATATAGTTTTATATTATGTACTTAACATAGTCTTATAGATATACATGTGTACTAGGCACACATACAAATATATATATGTGTGTGTGTGTGTGTGTGTGTGTGTGTGTGTGTGTGTGCATGCATGCACATATGTCGCATAATAATCCATGCAAGGTATAACATGCCCATGTATAAGTGTTGGAATTTACACCGTAACTGTGACGCCCCACCCCGAGACCTACATTAGTAAAGAGAATTAACGGGTAATTCCGTCTGCTAATGCAGAGAATAGGGCTAGTTAAGGGCGACCGAATAGTAATGCATTAGCTAAAGACTAAGTACATCGATTTTTACTATATTTTTTTTTTCCTGTGTATCTCAAGTGATCGACATACTCAATGTTTAACTAATACGATACTACACGGCTATAGGATCTATTTAGAAACAAAATGCAATAAATATAACAATCACATCACAGAACAGCAGCCACAGATATGTATACTAATTCAAGCCAAACATCAAATGTAATACTCCACATCATAGTGGCGTGTAACCACACAATATACATACATCTCCGTCCCCATAACAGAATATGTACAATAAGCTGACAAAAAGACACACATGAAAGATGTAGCCAAGTCCATAGTCATGAGCCCCTCAAAAAGCAAAATGGGTCCAAGCACAAAAGATAGATATCCGACCTAACCTGCAACTTGGTCTGACCCGAGTGGTAAACACACGGGTCAGGCAACTGAATCTTATCGTTAGAAAGAAAATGCGATAAGGTAAAGAGAAGAGCTTCGTAACGGGATAACATAAGTAGGAATGAACATCTAGGGTTGATATCAAGTAACTTCACTATGTCTCTATGGTGGTTTGCATACACATATACTTGGGTTAATCTGAGGGAATTCATGTATATGATATAAGGGAAAACATTCAAACATTATCCATGAATAAATAAATCTTTCAAGTTGTATATAAATCCCAAGTATAAATCCATAAAATTCGAAATCACCAAAATCCTCAAAGAAATCATATTTGCCTTATTTACATCTATAAGGCTAGGTAAAAACATCAAAAATGGTGAAATCGAAATCATCATAACTCATAAAAGAAATCTCATATTGGCCAATTATTACATGCAAAAGCATGTTGCACGTGCTATTTACGAGTACTGTTCACCATCATGGTACCATATCCATCTCTCAACCGGAATCCTCATCTCGAATTAATCCGGTCTGTGACGTCATATATATTCTCCCCGAACACCCGCCATCAAAAGTGATTGGAGCACCTCACTCCAATCGATGTCTGTTGAGTCCCCGCCATAAAAAGTGATCGAGTCAAGTATTACTTAACCCGATCGGCACTCTAAGTACTGGTAGTTCTCCCAGAATGTGTCAACAACTCTCGGATAGTAACCCGGAAAGTGGTAATGTATGTCCCATACCATACGCTCTCACTTAGCGGTTTTCTAGCCGCTAGTTCATGCCACACTAAGAAATCATCAACATCATCAAAAGAATCGCCTTATATCATCGGCATATGGTATAAGATGCTAAACTCGTCTCATCTCATCGACGAGTAGAAACTCCATAAAATCATCAAACTCATCAAATTCCATCAAAATCTTGCCTCATATCATTGGCAAGTATATCTCCATCAAGATAGTCCTAATCTCGTATATACTCCCGAATAGGAGATCTCGGACTAAACGTATTAGCCAAAAGGACTAATATAATCTCAAACTCATACCACAATGTGGTTAACATCAAGGAGGAAATCAAACAATTCCCAAAAGTTATTTCGATCGTACAAGTCCGAAATTAACCGATAAAGTAAATTCACGAGTCCCATACCTCGTAATTTTACTAAACCATTTAATTTACTTCCACATACGTCCGAAAAAGCATCAAAGTAATTAAAATAAGTAAAATTAATTATAATATATTTTACTAGAGAAAACAGGATTTTAAACCAATTTATAGAAATTTATCTAAAGGATTTTGAGTGAAAACCCATCATTTAAAGAATTTTAATGATTTTTGAAAGCCTAGAAAATAAAGAATAATTGTTTAAAAAGCTTTAAAAATGTATAATAACATTTATTACTCAAACCATGATTTTAGAAGATTTTATGCAATTTATTCGGATTTTTAAAACTCAGAAAAACATCAACTTGCAATTTAATTGGCAAAAACTGATATTCAAATTTTAAATCGAATTTAAAATCAATTTAAATTCAAGTCACATTCTAAATTTACTAGTCCATTGCTGGACAAAAGAATCAAATATTAGCATCAAATTTCGTAGTAAAATTCTTGCAAAAGCATGCAAATGAAATCATCAAAGTCGAACAATTACATCAATATTGGGTTGTTCATAACAGACCAACATTGAAAACATCAGTTTTCCACAATGCAAACTTCGAATTTATACAAAACACAAAATACAAAAACTGTAGCCAACAGCCTCAGGTTTCCAAAACTTTATAAATTTTGATATTCTGATCAGTAACGAAGAAGTTATGATCGAAATACTACTAAGAAAGAAATTATTTGCGCTGCCTGTCAACACAGGACAGCGACGAAAATGCCAATTTTTCACTATGTAGACTTATAAATCAGTCAAAACTAAAAACATAAAAGTTGTGGCATATTTCACAGGGATTTCAGAACATCCAAGAAATCAAAATTCCGAAAATAAACGAAAAAGTTATGACTAAAACACTAACCAGCTACTAGAATATTCTGGGCTTAATCCCTCTCAGATTTTCATTTTTGACAGCCACTAAGAAGGTCCAAACTGACTCAAAACACAATGAAATTCAACATGAACAAACTATAATCAGTCCTCTACAATCTGAAAGAAGAATGGCATCAATCCGACACCGGACGAGCCAGATATGAGCAAAACAAGACAGGGCATTTTCAGCATCAATTAATATAGAACAGAGGTAAAATTCAACATATTTAACCAAATATTTCGAGCAAGAGATTATTTGCTGCTGAAATTTGTTCACTTACAGTTGCTATAAGCCTTAGCTTACCTATTAGCAGTAAAAAGATGATGATTTAGGCTTGAAGATGGAAGCTTTCAACTCGAATTCGCCTTTGCCGGACCTGTGATTGCTTCTTGTTGAATTAGACCCGAATTTCTATTGATTTAGCAAAGAATTTTGTTAATTATGGCTAGGGTTTGAGAAGACAACCATTGTTTCTAATTTTTGTGCTTTTAGTGTAATAGCCCAATTTTTTTTTTACAAGTATTTTTCACTTGTATTTTTAAAAAAAAACCTTGGGGTTTATTTAAAGTGAAAAAATAAATTTTAGGATTAGCTAATAAGATCTCTGGAAAAATCAAGTTTTAATTAAGAAAACATTTATAGCTTAGGTGGTTAAGACATCTGGGCTATTCACGACAGGTCACGAGTTCGAGTCTCGGCATGGTCAGAATTTCTAATTTTTTTGTATATAAATGAACTGGGTAATTACGCGTTAAAAAGGGCACGTAAATTTAGGGAATAAGTACCGTATATATATATAAGATATGAAGAATGTAAACCAATTTGAATTTTAGTTAAGTATTAATTTTGAAGAATTTAGTGTATTTATAAACTGTTAAATATCGCGTTTAAAAGGACGCGTAAAATTTATGGTAAGTAATGTAATAAAACGTATAAAATTTAAAACGTTATTTTATATTTTTTTTTTTGATGTTTTGTATTACGTCAGTTTGACGTACTTTTAAAATCATATATAAACACCTTTATGGATTAAAACATCAGTTAGTGATTTTTAAGACGAACGTTACTTTTGGTTGTAACTGACAGTTTTGGTTTTAAATAAAAGGTGTATATACGTTTCCATTTCCAAAAGCTTTGAAAAATTCTTGCCGTCATTTAATTAATCAAACTAAAAAAATATATATATATCAATTCTCATATAATTGGAACGGTTCATATTTTGCCATTCCTCTGATCACGAAACCTTATCTGCCTAAATCTTCAATCACACATATAAAGAAGCTGGAAGGGATATCAACGCATGCTTTGAAATGTCCAAAGAGATTTAATACTTGTTGCATGTTCAGTTCAAAGCCAATTTATTTGTTTACCGTTATTCCTAAAATCACGCAACTGTTTATTGGTAACAAATGTTGAAATCAAAAGTTTTGTATGTCTGGAAATAAAGCATGCATCTATGAAACATTCAATAAAATTTCTTGCCGTTCTTTGGTTCAATCAACATTTAATGCTTGCCAACATTTACGTAAGAAACTCCCTGCTTTTATCAATCAATTGGGCAAGTTTGAAATCTTAACATACCTGACCGTGAGAAATATTTTATCCACCTCATTTATAACTGTGTATTTCTTTTCGCCATTCAAATAAAAAGATTTATTTCCCACTTCTCATTTTCATTTGCGTTTAAAAATAAATTATATATAAGTTTTCTCTCTCCTTAATTCTTACTTTTTATTTGCCTAGCCTCTTTATTATTTTCCTATGTCTATCTCTTGACATTTATTTCTTTATTTTTCTAGATCTTATTTTATCTATTAAATATTTCTTATGTACATCTTTATTTAATAGCTTGTGTAACAACCCTAGTTTTAACAATTTATTTTATTTTAATTATTCAAATTTGAAATAATATTCTTATAGATTAGGTTTAACAATATGGTTAAATATTTGATTTGGAGATATATTTTATAAAATTTTGTATGCCAATAAAATTAAATAATAACTGTAAAATTTTAAGCTATTTTTGAACTGTTAAATTTCGCGTTTGGAAGACGCGTCAATTATAGGGTATAAGTGACGTAATAAACGTGTGTTTTCAAAACGATATTTTCACACAAATTTTTGATGTTTTAGTTTGCGTCTGTTTAACGTAGTGTAAAAATCATATTTTCATATATTTTTGAAGAAAAATATCAGTCAGTGTTTTAAAAAGCAAATGTTACCTTGTTTTAATTGACAATTTGACTTTACACATATTGTATACATTTCCATTTCAACTGCCTACATAAATTTGCCTTTTCATTTTGATATCAAACTAGAAAAATATCAAATCAAAATACATAAAACTGAAATAAATTCAACAAGTAGTAACGTACAAAATTTAAGCTAGACGTGTGAAACCTAACTGTCACTTTAAAGAAATCAACATGCACATCAATTCCTTTCCTCTGCCTCTATCTCATCAATTATCAACCTATAATCACGCAAGTTTTAATTTATAAGAATGTGTGTATTAACCCTGCCTTCATCACACAAACTTAATTATAGGGTAACATTAAAAACCTTATTCTCTCTGATGATTTCCTTTTTACTTGAATGCATGCAATTAAAGCTTGAAACCATACACACCATTTCTCTTCCTTTAGCCTCTGTTCTCATCAGTTATATATCAATTCAAATCCTTGAATCAAGTACGTAACTCACGCAGGAAATAAAATCTAGTTTATAAACATCAACAAGTTTTCAAAAAAAAAAAAAATCCTCTCGGCCTTCTCTTTATGCCTGCCTTCCATTAATCATGCCAGAAGATCAATGCTTGCAATATTCTTTTGTAACTGATGGGAAGAATTCTCGTCCATATCAATAGCATTTATATCAATAGAAACTGACACGTTATTTTTCTCATCTGCCTATAAACTCATTCCCCTCTACCCATTTGTTCTCTGCATCGATCCAATTCTCTGCTCCTTCTCGTGAATCTATCAGGTAAATAGTTATAGTATTGTTCTTTTCTTTCGGTTCAGATATTTTTTTCTCCCTTTCTCTTTCTCGAAATTTTGTCCTACCTGTGCCTTGCTCGGCCATTTCCATTGTTATGCCATGCATAAGATGTCTGTACATTCATCCCTATGCTGAGATATAGGCTAGTCTTGTGCATATCAGAGGGTGAAGCAGTAGATTGGTGGGAGAAACTGAGTGTTATGAGGAATGGTTGAAATTTTATACAATAGTGATAAGTTGCATTTAGGAAGTTTAGATTCAGTGACAATATAAGAAATAGCCTTGTATTGAACCTGTTGATTTTCAAACTGCATATAGTGATCAGTAGGCCTTTTTCATGTTGAGGGATGTGGGGTGAAGTAACACTAATATAAAGATGAGTGTAGATATAGGTTGAGTTTTACATGCATTTTGTAGTTGTAGGCTAGTGAGTTTTAGCCAAGAACCTGGATATGATATTTAATGTATGGGAAGGACTTTGGTTGATTTGTTTAAGATTTTCCAGGATTTGATTTAGTAAGTAGTGGAAAAAAAAATTACATTTTTTCATATTATATTATATATATTATATTCTTTAAGGGAGTTAACTTGCATTTGTGTTGAGTAGTCTGCATACATTTATGTTGGGTTTAGGGGAGTCTTTCAGTTGCCTTTATATAAGAAAGGGGTTGTCTGTTTGTAGGGGAGAGGAGTCATGTTCTTTATTTTATTTTATTTTTTTTCTTTTCTGAGATTGAAGATCTGGACAGGAGTATTGATGCATAACTGAAGTGAAATGTTGATGCTACTAGGAAATAGGGGTCAGTGAGTGTGAGATTTGTGTTTCCAATAATTTTTGAAAAAGAGATGGCTGGAAGTTTCTTTGCATTTTTTTCGAAGAAATTTCAGTATTGGCTCGAAGCATGTGAGCTTGAGACGTGGGGAAGACTCGAAGTAGGTGGGTTTTGGCTCGGGTAAATGAGTTTAGTGGATACCTGTTACAGAGGAGTTGGGAGGTACTTGAAATTGAATAAGTGCGAAGCTTTGAAAAAAAAAAAAAAAAAAGAAAAAAAAAGAAAAAAAAAAAAGAAAAGAAAAAGAAAACTGAAAAGATGGGAAGGGAAGGCTGCACAAAATTTTGGCCGTGTGCATGAATATAGAGTGGTGCACGTACGTGCATATATCCATATCACGTTCATGAAGAAAATTTGGTGCACGTGTATTCGTGTTCAACTTTTGCCGTAGTTGTTTAGGAAAAATTTTGGTCGTAAAATTTTAGCACGGTTCACAGTTTTGGGTATGTTTTGGTCACGTTACACGGTGAAGTGGTCGAGCAAAGCAAACATATTCTTGTTCTATTCTTAATTTTCCTTGACCATAAATTCTTAAGTCGCGTTTCAATATTTGAATTTTTCTAGATTTGAATCTAGGCGACGTCCGAGAATCTTTATCGTTACCCTCTGTCGGTCTGTACCGGTGAACTGTCATTTTTGAAATTCAAAATTTTCTGCAAAAATTCAGGTGAGTATTTCTCACCAGACATACGTATTTATATTTGGTAAATTATTGCAAGTGTATGTGTAAAATTGTATTTCACTATTATCTGTCTGTAATGTAATATAGAATGATGGACCCCATTTAAATTGACACCTCATCAGTATTATCTGTTATATTATTTCTGCAGTTATGTTATTGTTTATTTACTGCTTAAATCACCACTGCAAGTTCCCTGTTATTATAGATGGTATGGGCTGAAATGATAGGCCTAATTGATTATTATTGTTCGCTTGTTCTGTTAACTGCTGTAAATTGTCTTGGGATTGCGGGTTCGAAATGATAGAACCCGGAGTTGTGTAAATATCGGATTGAAATGATATAAATCCGTTTCACTTGACCTAGGCTAGAAAATCTTATACAGGCCCATGGTTTATATATTATTTTCTGAAATTATTTTAAATTATTTAAATTTAGAAATTTGATGATATTCTAATTTAAATTATATAAAGGATTTTTATGAGATTTACAATGATTTAAAAGGGGTTAAATAAATAAATGTTGAGTTAAAATTTTGGAATATAACTTGTTTAGAAATTCTATATTTTTGGAAAGGTAAAGATTTCAATACAGAAATAATAAATAAATAGTTATATTTGAAATTTGATGTTTAGCTAAAAGTCTACTACAGCATTTAATTGCTGTCTTTTGAAACTTGACTATTTTAAACCCATACTTTAGATAGCATTTCCTAGATGCTGTAGAAGTGAAATTGATTTAAAATTTATTTATTTAAAATTTCATCTCTATTTTGGGAATACGTTAAGATTTGGAATTTAAATATGAAATTGCTAATAAAGTAAGAAATTGAGTTTGGAAAGATTTAAAAGAAGAAAATTGATTTCTATTCTTTTGATAAAAGAAATAAATTCCAGATTTAATTGAATAAATTGAAATGGTATATCTTCAAAGGAAATGTTTTAAATCAAGGATTTGAAATTAAAGGTATTTGAAATATATATATTGATTTGAAAAATATAAAAATACCATTTTTCAAACTATAACCACGGGTTATAATAACGTTTGGTTGGCAAAGAGACCGGGATCGGATATGGGCATACTCTCTGTCGATACCGAAAACCACTTTGACTAACCGTGTACGCGGTGGAGATTCCAGAATGAAGTAGGTTGGTGGTGACGGTTTCTTGAAAGGTATATACGTGGACCCGACTCCCGTGAGTTGGCATAAGGTGGCTAAAACAGGAGCGATTCTCGGATTAATGAGGTAGCTCCTCTGATCGAACGCACTTCTTCGTATGCCATTCTATTACTCTTGTGATTGTTTGGTGCGCACCTTTGATTTGGGAGTGTTGTTCGAGGTGGGCGGTAACTGCGGCTACGCGTTTCCACCGGTCCGGATAGCAATTGGTATATCTACCCTGGCATTGCCTAGTTGTGTCGTGTCACCTACCCTAGCGAGCCTCCTACGAGTTTCTATTTGTGTCGTACCTATGGAGTATCCTCTGGTAGCCTCCCGATCAGGAGGTATTACGGTACTGTATAGACTATTGGCATTATTTGTGTTAAGGGGAATATTGGGTCACTCCTTAACGCTATTTAAAAGTATGTTTACTTTACTATAGACACTATTATAATAGCGCAATATACTACATAGTAAATAGTTTAACGGATCCTTAGAGGATAGGCGATCCCAAGCATCCTTTAAGTTACTTGCTCTTTATTACAGTACACTTGATTTAGCTTACATTATATAAGTATGTATGTCCTGACTCGAGTGTTTTGTTTTATTGTACGCTCGGGTCAGCCTGAGTTGCAGCTTCAGCTTTCTTTCCGGAGCTAGGACCACTCATAGATCTCTCTTGCTAATTGGAAGTTTTTTCAGCTTTATCTATTTTGTAATTCAAGACATTTGAAGACTTTATATTTGCTTATGGCTTAAAATTGTATTGAAGTTTATGAACAACGTATTTCTATTTGGTAAAAGTTTTCAGTGGATTCATGAACCACTGTGTTATTTTATGTTCCGCTGTGAGATTCTGATATCTGTGTCTGTGATTCTGTGTATTTGGTTTCATTTGTTCCTTAGCTATATTTACAACCTATTGTTTTGAACTATTCCAGCTCGACAATTTTTAAGTTTTGTCGAATTCGAATGGTACAAAATAGTGGGTCGTTACATTTAGGGTTTCTTTTCTCAAATGAGCTGAAGGAGGAAGAAGTGTACGTGCTTCTTTCCTGACTCCAGAAGTTTCTCTAGTGGATATTGGGTTTGGGCTTAACCCAATGACCCATATTAATTTTACTTAGGCAAAAATTTGTTTAAGTTTATTTACACTTATACAATGCTTAAATCTTCATAACTTCTACATTTTTAATCCGTTTTCAATGATTTTGGATGCGTTGGATTCGTTATGTCATCTAGTTTTTAATAAAATTATCAAAACATAAGTTTTAACAAATTTTGTTATTAAATTTACATTTATTACTCAATTTATCCAATTTTCCCATAATTGTAAAATAAATTGCAAATTTAATACAATTGGTTAAATAAAAAGATGTTATGCATCCAAACAAAACAAATACATGTTTAGACATTATTAAATTATTTCTCACATTTTTGATCATAGTTATCATGATTAATTATTTTATTAACTCATTCTTATATATATATTTAATTAATAAAATGACAATATTGGCAAACAAGTACAATATTGTACAAATTATCAATTTAATCAAATGTAGTCAATTAACTACATTCAAATTCATGAAATAAAGTAGAAACTTTATTTCACTCATGTCCATCATTTTTATTCTCAAAGAAGATTATTTTTCTTCTTATTCCCCACATCTTATTTTACAATAAAATGTATTATTGGTTTTAAATTACCAATATGATTTCCCCAACCCAAACAAAATTCAATTAATTATTCCAAATCACTCCAACCATCAAAACGAAGTGATTAATTTATTTTGTTACAATTCATTAGCCCAAAAATTCAAATTCATTATGCATATGATGATTAAACAATTATATAACAATTTTCTTTGTAGTTAACAAAGAAAAGATGCAATTTGACAATAAATTACATTATCGCCAAATCGTACATGTTAATTGAATATAGTTGCATCTCTATATTAAAAATTCATGAAATAAAGGAACAAGTTTATCTCACACATATTTTTATCACTATTGATACAATAAAATCTTTCTACTTTTATTTTCCCTTTTATTTTACAATAAAAGGAGAATATTGGAATAAATTGCCAATATTCCTTTAATGCTCCTACTAAATTCCATCAATGACAATTTCCAACTTAAAGATCACAATTAAGTTGTGTACTTCATCTTTCCTTCATCTTAAATTTGCTTCAATCATTTAATTTGAAATAAACCTTATTTTTATACCGTTCTCCCAAAATTTATTCATATTATATTGTTTATTCCAGATAAACAATATAATTCATCATTTTCTTCAAATTAATTCAATTAATTCCAATATTAAATTATAATATTCATTATAATTTAATATTTACGGTAATCTCCAACCAGGGTTGTTACAGACTCCCCCTCTTATAAAAATTGCGTCCTCGCAATTTCTAGAGGAAAGGGCTGTAAACAACACTAAAGATACAATCATCGAAGGATAAAGACAAGCTCGATTTCCAAATCATTCATATTCTCAATGTAGAATGGTGGAAAGAAACAAGGAAAAACTCACTTGGTAAATTCAATGGCCTATCATATGCTAATATAGTGATTAGCACACCATCGAATTTTCTAAGCAACTCGAAAGAATTTCAAAGATCTCCCATCTTGAATCAAAACTCAATAAGATGCTCAACAAATAATCGACCGAAAATGATTGATTGTTCAAAACTCTTTGAATAAGGTCGGGATCAAACTCACTCAAACCCGAACTCTAAACAATAAAGAAGATCATCAACAAGATTTTCCGCATAATAATACGGAAAGAACACCCTCATAACAAGATAAACACTATATACAAGATTGATAAATCACAAGATGGCTTCTCACAACCCCCCACTCGAACGACCGTGAAAAATGCACGTCGTTAATAATAGCTCAAAGATAGAATATACTCAAGAAATAAGGATATAGGCTCGAATTAACTTTTAATCCAAGATATTTAGAATTTTTAAATCTCAACATCTTTTAAATTTTAAATCTCAATTTCCAACATTTGAAAATTTTCAATCTCTTTACTATACTACTTAGTAAGTAATTTTAAAACTCAAATTAGAAGTCCAAATTTCTTCTCTTACTTCAAAATTAATTTCCAAAGAAATTTGTAAATCCATAATAATATTCCTCAAAATAAATTAAGGGTTTAAATTCTCTATACTCTTTTTATTGAACCACATAAATAGTTTTAAAGAAACAATCTTCAAATTCTCTAATAACTCTTCTCTTAAACATCCAATGTATATAATATAGATTCTAAAATCTCAAAATATACTTCCAATAAAGCACGACTAAAAAAAATCTCATTATATTCTCATCTTTATAATTTAAAAATAAATAAATGGCATTGCCTCGCCATTGAGTCTCTAATAAATAAATATCTGTTGGCTGCAGAGTTGATCGAATGATCAAAACTGTCTCGCCACTCTAGTACTCGTCTCTAAAATCAATGGTTGCAATTATCATTCAAAAATAAATTTAATATTTAAGCTCAAATATTATTTTCAAAATCTCTTTTTTTTTTAAATCATAAACCATCGTGTCTGATTGCATCATCATAGCAATTAGGAGATTCCTATCAATAACGTTGATCAGGCGTATCGACAAGAACTCTTAACTACTCGATGGACAACCCAACACTCTCACATTATTTCTATAAAAGTAATATTACTCTTACAAAATATATTCTCAAAATATTCTTTGATTTTTTTTCTCAAAGCTCAAATTTCTCTTTAAAACTCATATTTATATAGCTTCAAAACTCAGACCAAAGAACATTAAAAGAATGCATCGAGATATTCCTAGAATACTCGATTCTCAAAATCAACAGAAGGAAATGGAGTGTTCGTCAATTCCTACAAGATGACAAGCCGCTCACAGAAATTACCAAGACATTAGATGAGCAAGATATTCTTCTCGAAGGAGAAGAAGCACACAAAAAACAAATCATTACTTCATACAAAGTAATGCTACAAAGGATAACACCGATTGAGTATCCGAAAAAGATAACTCAAAGAAACTGAATAATAAACTCAATCAAGCTCGAACAATCAAGTAACTCACCCATTCCTTAATGGAAGTCCTCGTGGAAGGATAGTTGAAGGCTAACAGCTAGGATTAAGGTTAATTTAAAACTCAATTGGCCGATTGGATATCAAACACAAACGACTCATTAAAACTCAACAAGGTCACCTTAACTGGAATTCGAGATATGTCATCAACATCTCGTTACTCATGAGTGAATTCAGAAGCTTTGGAATCGTCATTAACATTCCAAAGTGAATGAACAAATCAAAATAGGAAATCTAAATATACAATAGGATCTATAAAACAAAGGATTGGACTTAATATCAAATAAGTCAATCCATCTCAAATCAAATGCATCTCAAGATTGTGAGTAACAAACAAATACTCACAAAAGCAACATCAAAAATAAAAATATCAGAATGCTCACAACGAGCCAATCATTGTGGATCCCTTCAATAGGATTCACAACTCTCAAAGGGATGAAACAAGAATGCTCAAAGAAATCAATCAGCTCCATCGATACAAATTCACTCGTATCGACAAAATGAGAATAGAATAATCCTAAATAAGGTTATCTATAATATAAGATGACATCAAACTCTTTTATGGAATGCTATGGAATATAATTAACATTCTTAGACATATTCCTTTCTATCTACCCCAAAAGAATTAAAAAGGATAGGGATTTGACTAAGCTGGCCACAATTAAGGGATGAGATGTACAAAGGTATTATACTTGATGTACGGTTCATCGTGTTCACTGTTCTACGTTTATTTCATTTTGTTCTGAATCCTTGCTCTGATACCAAGCTGTGACGCCCCACCCCGAGACCACATTAGTAAAGAGAATTAACGGGTAATTCCGTCTACTAATGCAGAGAATAGGGCTAGTTAAGGGCGACCGAATAGTAATGCATTAGCTAAAGACTAAGTAAGTCGATTTTTACTATATATTTTTTTTCCTGTGTATCTCAAGTGATCGACATACTCAATGTTTAACTAATACGATACTACACGGCTATAGGATCTATTCAGAAACAAAATGCAATAAATATAACAATCACATCACAGAACAGCAGCCACAGATATGTATACTAATTCAAGCCAAACATCAAATGTAATACTCCACATCATAGTGGCGTGTAACCACACAATATACATACATCTCCGTCCCCATAAGAGAATATGTACAATAAGCTGACACAAAGATACACATGAAAGATGTAGCCAAGTCCATAGTCATGAGCCCCTCAAAAAGCAAAATGGGTCCAAGCACAAAAGATAGATATCCGACCTAACCTGCAACTCGGTCTGACCCGAGTGATAAACACACAGGTCAGGCAACTGAATCTTATCGTTAGAAAGAAAATGCGATAAGGTAAAGAGAAGAGCTTCGTAACGGGATAACATAAGTAGGAATGAACATCTAGGGTTGATATCAAGTAACTTCACTATGTCTCTATGGTGGTTTGCATACACATATACTTGGGTTAATCTGAGGGAATTCATGTATATGATATAAGGGAAAACATTCAAACATTATCCATGAATAAATAAATTTTTTAAGTTGTATATAAGTCCCAAGTATAAATCCATAAAATTCGAAATCACCAAAATCCTCAAAGAAATCATATTTGCCTTATTTACATCTATAAGGCTAGGTAAAAACATCAAAAATGGTGAAATCGAAATCATCATAACTCATAAAAGAAATCTCATATTGGCCAATTATTACATGCAAAAGCATGTTGCACGTGCTATTTACCAGTACTGTTCACCATCATGGTACCATATCCATCTCTCAACCGGAATCCTCATCTCGAATTAATCCGGTCTATGACGTCATCTATATTCTCCCCGAACACCCGCCATCAAAAGTGATTGGAGCACCTCACTCCAATCGGTGTCCGCTGAGTCCCCGCCATCAAAAGTGATCGAGTCAAGTATTACTTAACCCGATCGGGACTCTAAGTACTGGTAGTTCTCCCAGAATGTGTCAACAACTCTCGGATAGTAACCCGGAAAGTGGTAACGTATGTCCCATACCATACGCTCTCACTTAGCGGTTTTCTAGCCGCTAGTTCATGCCACACTAAGAAATCATCAACATCATCAAAAGAATCGCCTTATATCATCGGTGATGCAGCTAAGGCCAGAAAAGAAATTGTGCAATCTTTAATTCCTGAAAGCATGAGCTTGTGGTGTAGTTTGATGAGTCTTCCACGACTCATTGAAAGCTTGAGTCGTTTCCGAGCTAAGGAAGGATGGCCACGATCTAACAAGCCATGGGGGAAGATTGCCCGAGTTAACAAGGCATCGGAAGTAGGTCGGCAACGACCTAAGGAAAGACTGAAAGAAGGGATAACTGGATACAGAGAGAAAATGGTGCCGAGTCAACGAGTTACGACTCATGATGAGTCGACCTAATTGAGTCGTTAAGGAGTTATGCCGCAATGTGTCTGTGTAGTGTATTTTCTTGAGTCGGTTACTCCATAGGTCGTGAGTCGGCATGAAGTTGAGTCGGTAGAAGGATGTGTGTTTGTAGTTTCTGAGTCGCTTCATGTTAAGTCGGTGCCGACTTAAGAGTTGTCTCGGTTATGTGTATATATGAGTCGGTGTATCTGCTGAGTCGAAGGTCGGCCTGTAGGTGAGTCAGACGAATGTGTGTTAGGGATGAGTCGTGAGTCGGCAACGACTTAAGAAGCTGTGTTGAGAAAAGGCTATAAATAGGGAGTGTGTTGTAACTTTTTGGGTTGTTGATCTGGAAATAAAATTTCTTGTTGATTGCTTTGAGCTTTCTTCTCCAATTGGTAGTTGAGTGTAATCTCCTATCTCCACTTACGTCATTCGAGTGCGCTCGAATCCATATTTGTTGAAGCCGATTCACGGAATCTAGTGCGCTAGATCAACATACGAAGAATCGTAGATCTTTGAACACGGTATAGTGCGCTATCAACGTGTTTGAGATAGCTAGAATTCGGTATCTTCGGATCAACGAATTTGGGTATTTCGGTATCTTCATTCCATCGATCGCTACTTTCACCGATTGAAGTTTGTTTTGATTAATCCGCTGCGTCTGTTTTTTGGTATCAGAGCCAGGTTTTAGCCAATCATAGCTAAATCGGGTCTTGGAGCCAAGTGTTGAAGTTTGTGTTCGTCGTGTTCATATTGAAGTTGCAACAAGTTTGGGGTGTTTGATCCATAATCATTTGGATCAAAGTGTGGGAAAGGTGTTTGAATTTGCGTGGGAGAGTTGGCACGCCAAAGTGAAGTTCGAAGCAAGCTTGAAGCGTACTAGTTGTTTTGTTGAAGATTTTTGAAGTCAAATTTGTTGAAGTTTGGAGATTTGTTGAATTATTTGTGAAGTTCAATCATGCCACCAAGACGAGCTCAACGACATCGCAATATTAATGCCTTGTATGGAAGAGAAGAGGCCGATCAAATGGAACAACGTATGCATGAGAAGATTGATGAAGGCATTGGTAGGTTGGAAAAGCTTATGATTGATATGAATCAAAGTAGAAGAAGAAATTCACCTGAATCCATCCGTGGGGGTAGTAGAGTGTCATCACATTCAGAACGGGAGAGGAGAGAAAGTCAAGAGCCTAGGAATGTTGATAATCGAAGTAGGAGGAATGTTGATGATCATGATAGACGGGATGTTGGTAGTAGGAGTGGTGGTAGAGATGCTGGAGGGCGTGAAAGACAACGATATGCATCAGACTTTGATGAGGAGTTTGATGGTGAGAGGGGAAGTATTCATTTCAGAGACCGAGATCAGAGACAACGTCAGTATCGGGTTATTGATGATGATCGACGTTGGGAATCAGGAATGAAGATGGAGATTCCGGAGTTTAAAGGTGGGATGGTTGCTGAGGAGTTCTTAGACTGGTTATCTAATGTTGAAGAAATCTTTGATTTCAAGGAAGTACCGGAGAATTGTTGAGTGAAGTTGGTTGCTACTAGATTGAGGGGAAGAGAATTGGCATGGTGGCAGCAAACTAAACTTACACGAGAACGGATGGGGAAGTCGAAGGTTGTTGAGTGGGATAAGATGAAAAAGTTGATGAGATCTACTTTCTTACCTTACAACTATCAATCACTTATGTACCAGAGGTTGCAGAATCTGAGGCAAGGGACAAAGTTTGTTAGTGATTATGCTGATGAATTTTACCAACTCATTACCAGGAACGATATTATGGAGACTGAAGAACAGTTAACTGCTAGATTCATTGGGGGATTGAGAATGCAGATCCAGGATATGGTTAATATGTTTGATCCAAGATCTGTAGCAGAGGCACATCAGAAAGCGTTAGCTTGGGAGAAGCAGGGAAGGCGTGGAGGTGGTGTGTTTACTAATTCTAACAATCAAGTGAAGGGGGCCAGTGGAAGTTCTAATGTTTCTAAACCTGTCAGTAAGCCAATTGTGAAGGAGGGTGAGAAGGCGAAGGTTAATAGTGGGTTCAAATGTTATAATTGCCAGGAAATGGGTCATAAAAGCAATGAGTGTCCGAAGCCGAAGAAGAGAACTATGATAGCTGAGGTTGAAGAAGAGGAAGAAGAGGCAGAGTGTTCTAATTCCTTACCGGTTGAGGAGGAAGACTTGTTATCGGGAGACGAAGGATATTCACTGATGATGAGGAGGAGTTGTTTGACACCAAAGCAAGAGGAGGGAGACAGTTGGTTGAGGAATAACATATTTCAGTCTACTTGCACTATTCTTGGAAGAGTTTGTAAATTCGTTATTGATGCTGGGAGTTGCGATAACATTATCTCTACAGAGGCAGTAAAGAAGTTGGAATTGAAAACCGAGAAGCATCCTAAACCGTACAAGTTAGCTTGGTTGAGGAAAGGAGGTGAGGTGAAAGTCGGAAGGAGAGCTTGTGTTAAATTTTCAATTGGAAAAAAATACAAGGATGAAATTTGGTGCGATGTTGTAGACATGGACGTATGTCATCTGTTGTTGGGCAGACCATGGCAGTTTGATAGAGCAGTTCAACATGATGGTCGTGCTAATAGCTATAGTTTCATGTTTGAAGGCACTAAAATTACTTTAGTTCCCAAGAAGCAGCAACAGAAAGAAAGCAAGCTGGAGGAAATTGAAGAATTAAAAACTCTGTTAACTTTGAAGGAGTTTGTCAAGGAAGTCGAAGAAGAACCTGAAGTGTACTTGTTGATTGGACGAGAGTGTAACGAAGAGGTTGAAATTCCAGAAGAAGCAAAACCAGTTTTGAAAGAATTTGAGGATGTATTCCCAGAAGAGTTGACCAAGGAGTTACCGCCACTGAGAGACATTCAACATCAAATCGATCTTGTTCCGGGAGCAGTATTACCGCATAGACCGCATTATCGAATGAGTCCGAAGGAACATGAGTAGTTGAGAAGACAGGTGGAAGAGTTGCTTGAGTAGGGACGTGTACAGGAAAGCTTGAGTCCGTGTGCTGTGCCAGCTTTGTTGGTACCAAAGAAGGATGGGACGTGGAGGATGTGCACTGACAGTAGAGCATTAAATAAGATTACGGTGAGATATAGATTTCCTATGCCGAGGTTGGATGACTTGCTAGATCAGTTGAGTGGAGCTACTATCTTTTCGAAGATTGATTTGAAAAGCGGTTATCATCAAATTCGGATTAGACCTGGAGACGAATGGAAGACAGCCTTCAAAACGAGAGAAGGGTTATACGAATGGTTGGTTATGCCATTTGGTTTGTCAAATGCACCTAGTACATTCATGCGGGTGATGAATCAAATCTTCAGACCACTCATTGGGAAGTTCGTCGTGGTTTACTTCGATGATATTCTGATATATAGCAGGGGTACGGAGGAGCATGTTCAACATTTGAGGGAAGTATTGAATATTCTTCGTGAGGAACAATTTTATGCTGCTACGAAGAAATGTGTGTTTATGACGCACAGTGTTTTATTTCTGGGTTATGTTGTTTCAGGAGAAGGTATTCAAGTTGATCAGAGTAAAGTTGAGGCAGTCAGGAATTGGCCACAGCCAAAGACAATTACGGAAGTGAGAAGTTTTCATGGGCTAGCGTCATTCTACCGAAGATTCATTCCACACTTCAGTAGCGTAATGGCTCCAGTTACTGATTGCATGAAGGGTAAACAGTTTTCGTGGACAGAAGAAGCTGGGATTGCTTTTGAACGAATCAAAGAACTGTTGACGACAGCGCCAATTCTTATTTTACCTAATTTTCAGTTGTTGTTTGAGTTACACACTGATGGATCAAAGGTTGGGATTGGGGGAGTGTTGAGTCAGCAGGGGAGACCTATTGCATATTTCAGTGAAAAGTTATCAGGGGCAAAGATGAGATACAGTACATATGACGTTGAATTTTACGCTGTTGTGCAAGCTGTTAAGCATTGGAGACACTACCTATTTCAGAAGGAATTTGTTCTTTACACTGATCATGAAGCTTTGAAACATTTACAGGGGCAGGATAAAATTTCAGCGAGACATGCATCATGGATTGCATATTTACAGCAATTTACTTTTGTCGTTAAACACAAATCAGGGGTGACGAACCGTGTAGCTGATGCTTTGAGCAGGAGGAATCATTTATTGACAACAATGAAAGTTGAAGTGACAGGGTTTGAATTATTGCCAGAGCTGATTGAAGAAGATCCTTACTTTGTGAAATTTGTTGAGAAAGTCAAGGAAGGAAGTACTGATGAATTTGTGTTAGTTGATGGTTTTCTGTTTAAAGGAAATCGGTTATGTATTCCAGAGAGCAGTTTGAGATTGAAGATTATCAAGGAGTTACACGAGGAAGGACATGTGGGCCGTGACCGTACTTTACATTTGATTGCTCAATCATACTTTTGGCCGTCAATGAGGAAGGAGGTTGAACGGTTTGTGGAGAGATGTCATATATGCCAGGTTTCTAAGGGAACGGCGACCAATGCGGGGTTATACATGCCATTACCGGTGCCTACCAAACCATGGGTTGAATATTGAAAAAAAAAAATCTTGTTGATTGCTTTGTGCTTTCTTCTCTAATTGGTAGTCGAGTGAAATCTCCTATCTCCACCTACGTCATTCGAGTGCGCTCGAATCTTCGTTTGTGAAGCCGATTCACGGAATCAAGTGCGCTTGATCAACGTCGAAGAATCGTAGATCTTTGTTTCTCGGTATCATGCGCGATCAACAAGACGAAGATAGCTAGAATCCGGCATCTTTGGATCAACGGATTTGGGCATTGCAGTATTTTTCAAATCACCGATTGCTACATTTCATCAATTGAAGTTTGTTTTGAAATATCCGCTGCGTCAATCGGCATATGGTATAAGATGCTAAACTCGTCTCATCTCATCGACGAGTAGAAACTCCATAAAATCATAAAACTCATCAAATTCCATCAAAATCTTGCCTCATATCATTGGCAAGTATATCTCCATCAAGATAGTCCTAATCTCGTATATACTCCCGAATAGGAGATCTCGGACTATACGTATTAGCCAAAAGGACTAATATAATCTCAAACTCATACCACAATGTGGTTAACATCAAGGAGGAAATCAAACAATTCCCAAAAGTTATTTCGATCGTACAAGTCCGAAATTAACCGATAAAGTAAATTCACGAGTCCCATACCTCGTAATTTTACTAAACCGTTTAATTTACTTCCTCATACGTCCAAAAAAGCATCAAAGTAATTAAAATAAATAAAATTAATTATAATATATTTTACTAGAGAAAATAGGATTTTAAACCAATTTATAGAAATTTATCTAAAGGATTTTGAGTGAAAACCCATCATTTAAAGAATTTTAATGATTTTTGAAAGCCTAGAAAATAAAGAATAATTGTTTAAAAACCTTTAAAAATGTATAATAACATTTATTACTCAAACCATGATTTTAGAAGATTTTATGCAATTTATTCGGATTTTTAAAACTCAGAAAAACATCAATTTGCAATTTAATTGGCAAAAACTGATATTCAAATTTTAAATCGAATTTAAAATCAATTTAAATTCAAGTCACATTCTAAATTTACTAGTCCATTGCTGAACAAAAGAATCAAATATTAGCATCAAATTTCGTAGTAAAATTCTTGCAAAAGCATGCAAATGAAATCATCAAAGTCGAACAATTACATCAATATTGGGCTGTTCATAACAGACCAACATTGAAAACATCAGTTTTCCACCATGCAAACTTCGAATTTCTACAAAACACAAAATACAAAAATTGTAGCCAACAGCCTCAGGTTTCCAAAACTTCATAAATTTTGATATTCTGATCAGTAACTAAGAAGTTATGATCGAAATACTACTAAGAAAGAAATTATTTGCGCTGCCTGTCAACACAGGACAGCGACGAAAATGCCAATTTTTCACTATGTAGACTTCTAAATCAGTCAAAACTGAAAACATGAAAGTTGTGACATATTTCACAGGGATTTCCGAACATCCAAGAAATCAAAATTCCGAAAAGAAATGAAAAAGTTATGGCTAAAACACTAACCAGCTACTAGAATATTCTGGGCTTAATCCCTCTCGGATTTTCATTTTTGACAGCAACTAAGAAGGTCCAAACTGACTCAAAACACAATGAAATTCAACATGAACAAACTATAATCAGTCCTCTACAATCTGAAAGAAGAATGGCATCAATGCGACACCGGACGAGCCAGATATGAGCAAAACAAGACATGGCATTTTCAGCATCAATCAATATAGAACAGAGGTAAAATTCAACATATTTAACCAAATATTTCAAGCAAGAGATTATTTGCTGCTGAAATTTGTTCACTTACAGTTGCTATAAGCCTTAGCTTACCTATTAGCAGCAAAAAGATGATGATTTAGGCTTGAAGATGGAAGCTTTCAACTCGAATTCGCCTTTGCCGGACCTGTGATTGCTTCTTGTTGAATTAGACCCGAATTTCTATTGATTTAGCAAAGAATTTTGTTAATTATGGCTAGGGTTTGAGAAGACAGCCATTGTTTCTAATTTTTGAGCTTCTAGGGTTTCTTTTCTCAAATGAGCTGAAGGAGGAAGAAGTGTACGTACTTCTTTCCTGGCTCCAGAAGTTTCTCTAGTGGATATTGGGTTTGGGCTTAACCCAATGACCCATATTAATTTTACTTAGGCAAAAATTTGTTTGAGTTTATTTACACTTATACAATACTTAAATCTTCATAACTTCTACATTTTTAATCCGTTTTCAATGATTTTGGATGCGTTGGATTCGTTATGTCATCTAGTTTTTAATAAAATTATCAAAACATAAGTTTTAACAAATTTTGTTATTAAATTTACATTTATTACTCAATTTATCCAATTTTCCCATAATTGTAAAATAAATTGCAAATTTAATACAATTGGTTAAATAAAAAGATGTGATGCATCCAAACAAAACAAATACATGTTTAGACATTATTAAATTATTTCTCACATTTTTAATCATAGTTATCATGATTAATTATTTTATTAACTCATTCTTATATATATATATTTAATTAATAAAATGACAATATTGGCAAACAAGTACAATATTGTACAAATTATCAATTTAATCAAATGTAGTCAATTAACTACATTCAAATTCATGAAATAAAGTAGAAACTTTATTTCACTCATGTCCATCATTTTTATTCTCAAAGAAGATTATTTTTCTTCTTATTCCCCACATCTTATTTTACAATAAAATGTATTATTGGTTTTAAATTACCAATATGATTTCCCCAACCCAAACAAAATTCAATTAATTATTCCAAATCACTCCAACCATCAAAACGAAGTGATTAATTTATTTTGTTACAATTCATTAGCCCAAAAATTCAAATTCATTATGCATATGATGATTAAACAATTATATAACAATTTTCTTTGTAGTTAACAAAGAAAAGATGCAATTTGACAATAAATTACATTATCGCCAAATCGTACATGTTAATTGAATATAGTTGCATCTCTATATTAAAAATTCATGAAATAAAGGAACAAGTTTATCTCACACATATTTTTATCACTATTGATACAATAAAATCTTTCTACTTTTATTTTCCCTTTTATTTTACAATAAAAGGAGAATATTGGAATAAATTGCCAATATTCCTTTAATGCTCCTACTAAATTCCATCAATGACAATTTCCAACTTAAAGATCACAATTAAGTTGTGTACTTCATCTTTCCTTCATCTTAAATTTGCTTCAATCATTTAATTTGAAATAAACCTTATTTTTATACCATTCTCCCAAAATTTATTCATATTATATTGTTTATTCCAGATAAACAATATAATTCATCATTTTCTTCAAATTAATTCAATTAATTCCAATATTAAATTATAATATTCATTATAATTTAATATTTACGGTAATCTCCAACCAGGGATGTTACAGTAACAGACATGCATTCAAAATATTGCTTATACTTATATAATTTTGAAATTATATATAAATATATAAATAAATATATGTATATGAAATTTATAAAAAAAATATGTATAAATATGTGTGTATATATATATTTGAAATTATTAAAAATTTATTTATTTGTTGTACCGAAAAATCTAAATTTAAATCAGTTTTATTTAATTTCAATTTAACGTACATAATATATATATATATATATATATAGATATATATCTTATAGATAATTTCATAATATATATAAGCATAGTTAAATGAATTATACATACAAAGTATATAAATATATATATATTATAAAGGTCATGGCAAAATTTGGCTTTCTTTATTTTTAAATATTTATATATTAATTTCCGTGTGGAAATTAATGAAAAAATATTTTTGCAAGAAAATTTCAAATCTAAATATTCCAGCAAAATTTTGAATATGTTGTAATATTTTATAGTTAAAATAGTATTTAAAATGAATTACTAATTTCGGCTATGTTTTAAGTATTTAAATTATCTATACAAAAATTATTAACTTTTTATTTGCGGAATGTGTTATTGGATGTAAATTTAATTTTATAAAATTTGAAAAATAATTTACATAATATATATAGAATTAAACAATTTAAATAATATTTAAAAATAAATAAATATAGATATATACATAAAACTATTTTAACTATGCCAAAAGTTCATTAAGCATAAATATTATTTGTATAAAATTTTAAAACTATATTTTGTATACAATAAGAATTAAAGTTTGAATTGTGAAGCTGCTATTATTAAATAACGTATATTAATTAATTCAAAATTTAAAATTTTAAAAATTAATTTTTTATTTTGAGTCATGATTACCAAAGACATATACAAAAAAATTATTATAGACAAGTATATAAACATACAACCATTTTGAATGTGACGATATATCGATATAACGGAATCTTCATCCAACTAATAAATAATATATGATATATAAATTACGAAAAGCCAAATTTTACCTTCCCTTCAAAGCCTATTAGTACACCTTGAAATGATGGGATCAAAACCTTGAATAAATTTTCAATCGAACAAGGTGCAAGCTCCTGAACCGATGACCGCCAACTATTGAATAACAACTATTTTATTAGATTTGAGATTTAGAAATAGAGGGGAGATGGAGTATAATTTCGGCCAGATATAAATAATGATGGAGGATCTCAAAATTTATGAATGAGTAAGGGTATTGATGCTTTTATAGAAGAGTGAATGGAGAGATAATTTGGGATTCATATCCACTTTTTTCCCTTGCCTACTCTCTTCCTTTTAATCAAATCATGTCCCATATTTGCCATCATACGACCACACCCATCATGCTCCATCATGGCCAAACAAGCTAGTCCACATATAGGCTTCAAACCCATCAAAAGCTAAATAAATTGTATTGCATTTAAGTCTAATTTAAATGCGTATCGATATCGTATCGACTAATATATTTTTAATTGTTATAAATATATCTAATAATGCTTGTTCATCAAATCAAAATAAAATTTTATAATTAATATTTCATAAATATTAATTAATTTAACTAATTTATAACAATTACAAATTAATTAGATCGTTTGGTCAAAGGATTATTCTACGTTTTGGTTGGGCAACATGTTTGGTGTAAATTTGACAACGATTAATATCAAACTATTCGAATATTAACTTTCACATGTCAATTAGCAGATGGTGTGATATTTTGGTCAAATTTATCGCTTACTTGGTTTTGGTAAAATCTAATTTTACTTTATTAAGCGTTACCAGATGTGACAATTATCTTTATCAAAACTACCACTTTGCGCTAATGGAATTTAGTAATGGTCAAAATTCCAATATTATCCATATTCAACTCTATAGTCTAAACACAAAGTCTGTGGTTCAATAATAATTTTTTTTATTAATCGAAATGCTTTGGCCATAGACTTTGATTTTAAGTTGACTTCAGTTAGACATGATACTATCCTCATATCACTAAGGAGACGAATCCTCTCTTGCATAGTGTTTCACTTCCAATGCTTCCACTTGATCTAGCTATAGTTATTCGATGGATGTCATATCATGATTTAACAATAATCAAAGTGGTGCTTCCACATTGAAGATCAATATTGTTCTCTAGTCAAAAGAACTATTTAATTTTTCCACGTCAATATTTTCTGTTTGATCCTTGTTATATTAACCAACAGAAAACTATTAAGTGATTCATTTCGTAGTTATCCAATAACTATCAGTAATGTAACCCCATGGTGCCCCTAGCTATCATGAGTAATAATAACGTCCAATATTTAAATAGCATTATGTACTCTAGTTGTAACGGATGTGTCAACAACCAGTCTCGATACATCTTGACTAGGAATATTTATAATGGTATGTTTATTTTATTGTGATAAATCATTCATAGTTACAATGCATTGTAACTAGTATCACAAAACATACCATTTATGAATTTTCTATTAAACATACTTTGAATTAAATTAATTGATTATATAACTTATTATATCAAGTATATAATAGAAAGAAAAACCTTTTATTTCAAACAAAATTGGTTATCGAGTTAGACATATGTAACAAATTACATAATATCCCTTAGGGCAACCCTTTAAATCTATTATTCTGCCACTTGCAATTGGGGTCAATTATAAAATCTCTACCCCATCCCTTCAATCAGTTTAATGAGAACTGATCAAGTTATATCCTTCGTGAATGGATCTATTATATTGGTTTAATTAACTACCCCGTCAATTAAATCTCTAATGTTGGTAAACTACCTTTATTATGTGGAAGTATTCAACGTGTGTTTCTTGACTTCTACTGAGCTTTAACTATTATTACTTTGTTTCCATATAACAATGATGTAGTATTCTTAATACTTGGAATCAACCCTAGCTCAGCTATAAATTTGTGCATTTATATACATTACGTTTATTACGACCTTATTCAAGGCGATGTATTTAGCTTTTCGTTGAATCAGTCACATCCTTTCATTTGGAACATTTCCAACTTAAAGATTCTTAATTAAAGTTTGAATATGAATTTAATATCGACATATTATACTCGATAGCACTTAAAGTTCGAGTCCGAACACTCTTTCATGAAGAGTTTGTTGTTTTTGCAAACAATTCTTTATTATTTAGTAAATACTCGAGAACACTCTAAACTATCATTCAATGATCTTAATTCAGATTTGATATTTTCTTCAGGCATCAAATACATAAGCCAATTATGATGTTGTAGACAATTCAACATGTTTGATAATTCCTATTGTCAATATAGAAGACTTATTTGTTCCATATTAAACATTTACTATGGTATCTTTGCATAACGGTTGGGACATAACAACAAGATATAATTTACAAATCCAATATCAAGTAATAAACAACTAAACTATCATTGATTTTAACATATATACATCATTAACAACCAGTAGTATGTTTTTTACCTATAGTTTAGAAATATCTATGTAACTTTTAGCGGTTCTTTCTTATGGATACACGCTTTCTCTATATTTTGATTGAAAATTAAACTATTTGATATTTCTTCGAAATACTTATTCAATTTTGATGCTTGTAAAATGATACTTTCTTATCGTTTCTTGGATCATATCTAGAAATCCACTGACTCGGTATCTCTCCTGTGGACTTTGAGACACTTTGGTTGTTATGTGGTGTCTATTCTAAATCATTATTCATAATTTTCGATTTAATCACATCTATACCAAAACATAATGTCAAACTAAGCGGTAATTTTGTGAGTAAATCCAAAATATCTTAAGAACATTCAATGATGAATCTATTATACGAATTTCAAAAATTAAAACTTATAGAGTTATTCTTATCAACGTTGCTTATTAAATTCACATTGCATTAGTTTTCTTCTCAAAGACACAATCACGAATGATGGATCACATCCCTTAGGGTATGGCTACAAAAATCAAATTTTTTACAACGTACTTGGAACCTTTTCGGATTTACAGATCATGTTGTATCATAGAGTCTATACTCTTAATGGTTCAATTGACAACTAAGGATTATGCATTATCGATATTGATAAGAAACCATAGTCTCTCTTCAATGTATGTTAACAATTATTAGACATTCTAATGCGTTGTGTTTATTTAAGTATGGTTAATTTCATTTCATTTCTCATAGCAGCTTTATCCTTGGATCATATGCTAATCCATCTCTATTATAATAAACGAAATTCCTACACTGTGAAGTTGGTTTTTCTTAAAACAACAATTGTTTCTCAGTTTAATGGAATGGATATTCATAAATATTTGATGAATTGCCTTACATATAAAAATGATTCGGTTTTAGTGTGCAATACTTATATTCAAAACATAAATTAATCATTCAATTAGTCATTTTCGAACTCTATTTGGGATAATTCATACAAGATCCCTCACAAACAATTATTACATGCAGTCTTTTGACCAGAAAAACCTGCCAACTGCCTAGCCTATGGTATGTTGGGTTCTCTTATAAATCCTTATCTTGTATAATTTTTTAAGTTATTATTTAGACGAAATTAATTTTAACCTTGTGTACTACTTTTAAGTACATGACCTTATAGAAAAAGTTGACTCAACTTCACTCACAAACAACCGTACTATGTCCAACAAAGTTCAATTACTGCTTATTGATAGATCATTATATATCATTGGGAGGAGTGACTTTTGAGAATGAATCTTTATTCTTAGGTATGTTCGAAACTCTTTCCAATATACTTGTCGATTCGATAAAATCGAATCATTTTATTTTCTTTTGCACATTATTTTATTTACTTCTATTTTATTTTTTATGAACTCATTATTAACATACTACATGTGTCACATATAAATGTTCATATTTGTTATAATCCATCGGCGAATATAACCAAGTATATGGACCCATTTTGAAATTAATAGACTTTCAATTGCCTACATATATATGTATCAATCCATAGAATTCATCAACCCTTATGATGCTACCACTGAATCGGTATTTTGCCTATTATTGTTTAGGATATAATTTACTAGTCACATATGATTCATACTCATATAATCAAAGAATTATTTCCCCCAACTCTGGCATAGTCCATAATTCAAAATAATTGCAAATGAATTTAGATAGTTCTATGTTTTCAAATGCAACATGAATACCACTATTATAGTTTTATTCCACAATGAATATTCATAATACTCATATTGAAATAAAATTATGACTATTTCCCTGCCAATACTGAAAAATTATTATCATTTCATAAATAATATTTGGTACATTTTACAAAAACAATTTTCATACATTGATGCAATCAATAAGTGTTGCACGACACTCTCCCAATATTCCCACTGTTTCTATAATATCATACTGAATCTGAAGGTCCATCATTCACTTAATATGAATTATTTATTTCATATACTGTAGCTAGTTTACGGTAGAGAGTTCCTTAGTCAAATATTTTGAACTCAAAGAAATAAATCTCGTAGAAAACAATTTTCCATATGAAAATACATTTCCAGTATATATCATATTTCTTATTCCAATGTTAAGTATCAGTTTTTATTTTACAATTCTCATTTCCGATGTTTCTTTATGAAGCAGAAGTGATCTTTCACTTTCTTCATCCCGGCTGTGCCTTAGGTTACGTCTGCTCTTATACATTCGATTTCCTTTCTAAATGGTCGATCCATTTAAAGAAAATCCTTATTATGATATCATAACGAACTCCTTACTAAAGTGCATTTGGTTTCCCTTAACTTTTAAGGATATCAAATAAATTGAACTTTACATGAACTGATCAAACTGACATTTCAATGATCAAATTCTTATATTTATCTTTTAGCCTTTAGTCAAGTGCTACATTTAACATAACAAGATCATTATTGTAATCCATCACATTGAATACATTACGTCACACTACGATTTACTTGCTTATTTCAATGAATTAATTTCATCAAGATTTCATACATTACAAATTGTGAGTGTTCAACATATAACATTTATATATGACCATATACAGATTAAATATGCACATTATTGTATTGCTTTCAGCATTCAAAACACATTGAGGACAATACACAGTATTGGGCAATTAAACTCGTAAGTGGCCAAATTAGGAATGTATTTAGTGGTTGTATAATCAGATGCTTGTATGGGCCAACATGCAAAATCTTATTAGCATGTATATTTTATATTTCTATTTGCCAATATTAATTCAATTCATTTGTATACTTTAATTGATAAACATTTTAAATTATATTAATTGCACAAATTTATCAATATAGAATTATAATTTTATGTAGTAGATGTTCTTGCAATATTAAAAAGTTTAAATGTCTCCATGTCATTTTTTTGATAAAGTTCCCACTAGTCTTTTATGTTTCTCCAAACCCTAAGATGAAACATAGAAGTCTTTTGACTTTACTAGTGGGTGTTAGGACTCATCCATCTTGGGATTTTGACTTTGTATTTTTCCAACAAGTCATAGTCTCACAAACGATAGATAACTCCTAATCAGTTGTATCATATACAACTCCTAACCATTGGTTCCTTATCTTAATCTTATTTCTCCCTTGAGTTCGCTCAACGAATAGAAGAAATTATTCACTTGTACTTACTATTTCACGAGAGCCTAAGTATATTATATGTACCTTGAGTTTGCTCAACAAATACATATAGTTATCTTACCTCGTCTACTTAATATATTAATAATACCACATATAACATCTCTAACTTGAGTTTGCTCAATAATTAGATAGTATGCAAGTAATTTATTCATATATAAATAGTAAAGGACATTGCCCATATTAATGATTCGTAATTTTCAATATATTTAATTCAGTGATATCGACTTAGGAATAATGTATTTCTTATGAAATACCTTTGTGATTCAAGTGCCGGAAACATCGAAAATCATGGTATATGTATATTTACATGTATATTTATTCCTTAGGTCTGTTTAGGATTTCTTTATGTTCCACCTTTAATTTATCCATTCATATTATATAAAATTTATTATTATATAACTGGTATATCTTGTGTTACTTATATGGTAGGCTTATGTATAATAATATATTAATTAAATCTTATTTGATTGATGTTAATTAGTCAACATTTAAATTAATTTAATATTATTTTGGTATAACATTTACATCAAAAATTTATTATATACTATAACCTTTATAGTATAAAACAAATATCATATATGTGTACATTATTACATTAATTAATCTTTTAATTAATTCATTTAATTAAATAATTTTAATTAAGTTTATATCAATTTCAAAATTTATTTATATACATACATATATATGTTAATTTAACATTTTAAAACAATATAATAAATATCATAATGTATAATACATGTATACATTTATTAATTAATTAACATATTTAATTAATATATTTTATTTACATCATTAATAAATTTTATAAATTTTGAAATTAATTTATATTAATTTTCAAACAATTTTAAAAAATTTATTATATTATAACATTTATAATATGTATATGTTAATTTAAATTTAATAGTTAAATTTAAAATCTTATATTTTTAGTTTTCAAACAATTTTGAAAATTATCCCAAGACCCAATTCAAATTGGGCATTTACTATTAAGAACAACTTTTCTGCTCACATATCTATTTGGGTCAGGACGATAGCCAAGTAGGACGGAGTATTTGATTATCCAAACTCAACCCTTTGACACTATCTTTCTTGATACCCTACTATTTGGGCTGTAAGCTTAATTAGTAAACCCTAACATTACTAACTTAGACGACAGATGTTATTGGACGCTGATACCATTACTGGAACTGGGCCAATATGCAATAGAAGATATGGATGGATTTCAATTTTTTTACCACATTGAATCTATATTGGGCCTAAGAAGTCTAACTTTTTTGACCACTTATAAATTTCTTTTAAATAAGATCATTATTTTGTTTATAATATAGTTTTATATTATGTAATTTATATTATATTATAGATACATACATGTGTATCATATACATATGTGTGTGCGCATGTGTCACACAGCACTCCATGCAAGGTATAGCATGCCCGTGCATGAGTGTTGGGATTTACACCGCAATGGACATGTTAGCTCATCTAGTATATAAATATATCATCTAAATGTATGCTTACATACTTTATTTAAGCACTCAAAATATCGCAATACATACATGAATATATATATATATATTAATTTGAATTATTTATAAATATGTAAATAAATATATTTATATGAAATTTATAATATATGTATATGTATATATTTGAAATTATTCAAAATTTTATTAATTTTTTTATTTGTTTTGTTGAAAGTTTGAAATCGAAATCAATTTTTTGTTTATTTCATATAAACGTGTGTATATGCATATATATTTTAAATAATATAATAATATATATATATATATATTCTTAAATTATATATATATATATAAAGTGTAGGAAATAAATATAGGCCTATTATAATGGTCACGGAAAAATTATTTTTATAAAACTGTTCGTATAAAATTTTAAAACTATATTTTGTATATTATAATAATTAATATTTGAATTACGAAGCTAGCATAATTAAATAATGTATAATAATTAATCTAGATAAAAATAATTTTCTTATCAAAGGTTCATACATTAAAAATAATTTCAATTATATACAAGTATATAAGCAAGCAACCATTCCGAATGTGACGACATATTGATATAATAGAATCAGCATCAAACTAACAAATAACATATGATATATAAATTATCAAAATATCATTATATAATTGTAAATTGGAAAGGAATCTTATCTCTAAAACCTATTGGTACACCTTAAAACAATGAGATTAAGTCCTTGAACTAGTTTCCAATCTAGCAAGGTGCTAGCTCGTGAACCGATGACCACCGGCTATCGAATAACAACTGTTTTATTTGATTTGAGATTTAGAAATAAAGAGGGAGATGAAGGATAGTTTCGACGAGATATAATTGATGACAGAGGCTCTTAAAAGTTGTGAATAAGTGACGGTAATAATGCTTTAATAGAGGAGAGAATGGAGAGATAAGTAAGGATCCAGATCCACTTTTCTCTCTTACCCGTTCTCTTCCATTATCCTATCAAATCATCCCCCTTATTTTCCGTCATATGGCCGCACCCATCATGCTTCGTCATGGCCAAACACACCAGCCCGCATATGGGCTTCAAACCCATTTAAATCCCAAATAAATTTTATTGCATTTAAATCTAATTTAAACACGCATCGATAATGTATATCGATTAGTAGATTTATAACCATTATAAACATATTTAATAACACTTGTTCATCAAATCAAAAAAAATTATAATTAATATTTCATAAATATTAATTAGTTTAATTAACTAATAACCATTACAAATTAGTTAAATCGCTTGGTCAAAGGAGTATTCAATGTTTCAATTATGTGACCCGTTAGGTGCAAATTTGGTAAGCGATTAATAGCGAACTACTTAATATTCACATTCGTATGTCACTTAGCAAGTGGGTGATATTTTGGCCAAATTTATTACTTACTTGGTATTGGTAAAATTCAATTTTACTTTATTAAACGTTACCTAATAGTGATAATTATTTATATCAATTCTCTTCGTCAAAGCTATATGCTTTGGACTTATGGAATTTGATAATGGTCAAAATTCTGATATCATCCATATTTAACTCTATAATCTAAAGACAAAGTCCTTGATTCAATCATAACAATTATTATTAATGAAAATACTTTAGCTAGAGACTTTGACTTTGAGTTGATTTCAGTTGACTGTGACACCAACCTTATGTAGTTGAGGACACGAATCCACTCTTGAATATTGTTTCACTTCTAATGCTTCCACTCGATCCAACTATAGTGGTTTGACAGAGGTCATCCCATGATTTATCTTTAATCAAAATAGAGCTTCCATATTGAAGATCAACGATATTCTCAAGTCAAGAGAGCCTGTGATTTTGTTGCATCGATATTTTCTATTTGACATTAGTTATATTAAGCAACAGAAAACTATCGAGTGAGTCATTCCCTATTAATCTAATAACTATCAGTATGTAACCCCTTGGTGCCTCTAACAGTCATGATTAATACACCATTCAACATTGGAGAGTATTACATACTTTAGTCTCAACGGATGCATCGATATCTAGTCTCGATACATCTTAAATAGGAATATTTAAAATCGTATGTTTATTTTATTGTGATGAATCACTCGTGGTTACAATGCATTATAACCACTATCATAAAATATTCCATTTAAGAATTTTCTATAAACTTTAAATTAAATTAATTAATTAACATAACATACTATATCAAGTATATAGTAGAAAGAAAACACCTTTTATTTCGAACAAGATTGGTTATCAAGTTAGATATGTGTAACAAATTACATAATTGCCTTTGGGGCATACCCCTAACTCTATCAGGGGTTTCTTGTGAATCCTTATCTCGTATGGTTTTGTAAACTATTCTTTAGATGATCTTAATTTTAATCTTGTGTACTACTCTTAAGTGCACACCTTATAAAAAGAGTTTAATCGTTCTTTGTCCAACAAAATTTGATTACTCCTTATCAATACATCATTATGTATTATAGGGAGGAATGACCATTCAGAATGAAGCTTTGTTTATATTAGGTACATATGGGACTCTTTTAGCTCATTCATTCGATCAAATCGAATCATTAATGTTGCATGTTATACTATTTACTATCATTTCATATTCTATGAGCTCATCAGAGACTTATACATCTGTATCAAATAAACATGTTCATATATATGAAAACTCATTGGTGATTATTGTGATTTGCAAAATTATGGATCATAATGTCAATTTAACACAAAGGGAAGGAGGTGATTAGTTTTTTCTAACTTATGCAAATATTTTTAATTTTCTTTCAAGATTAATATTCAATCACATTTTAACAATATAGAATTATACTAACAATCAGTCACAGATGCAATCACAGATAAAAATAAAGAAATAAAGTAAAGTAAGAGCTACAGAGATGACATCGGAGATTTTATATTGGTTTGGATTTCTCATAAATCTAGTCCCATAAAATTGCTTGTAAATATTTCTTTTCAATCTTTAACCAGGTTGAAGGAAAAAAAACAAATAAAATCTCAATTTTAAGGTTGTAAGACTCACCTCCTGTATTTTGAGTCTGGGGTAAACTCACATGATTTAACCGGGCTACAAGTACATCCACTATATTTGAACAGGCTACTAAGAACATCCACTTAATTTGAATGTGCTACAAGCACACTCACTTGATTTGAACGGGCTACAAGCACATCCAAACAAACATGAGAAGATCGAATAGTTTTTCCAAAGACAACTCCTTGTAATTTGGATTCAATGGATCTCATAGCCTTTTGGATAGCACTTTGATCTTTGGGATGAGAGAGATGTTTTCAAGATTGTAAGAAAGTAGTATTGAATCAATACAATGAATATGAACTAATTCTATATGATTTGAAGAGAATCGAGTATATTTTTCAAGAAAATTTTCAAGAGAGTAAGGAGTGGAACGATAGTAGTTAAAAATTCGTTTTTCACTTCCCTGTATAGTGAATGAACAGATGTATTCATTCCTCAAGAGTTGTGTAACAACCCTGTATTTTGTGATTATTTTAAATTTTTATTATTTTAACTGAAATTCCTTATTTAAAAACTTTATTTTATTTATTAAAATGGATAAATTTAGTTTTTTTTAAATATAAATTTTGGTTTTTATGTGAATTATAATTCCACACATGAATAAATATAATATTTTCCAAAAAAGTGGATTTTGGTCAAAATGGTCAAACTTTGACTTTTAAATTTAAAATTTAAATTTTTTAATTTTTTAATTTTATCTTTTATTACGAAAAAGATTTAATTTTAGGAATACTTCTTTTCGTTTCGTTGAAATCGGACTAATATTGTGAAAGTTATGCTTTTTACAATATTGTGTGTAAATTGTTTTATTTAACAAATTTGTTTATTTTAAATTTATATAAATAATATCATTGTTTGTAAAATCATGTTCTAATTTGTGTAACATGACATGTTATGCATATATTTTATGTAACAGCCTAAAATTTTAATAAATATTTTTATTTATTTTATTTTAAAAAAACTTTGGTGTTCAATTCTTTAAAAGTTTGAATTTTAGAATTTTCCTGAATTGGTTATAAATCATTTGCCCAATTTTATTTAATATAAACAATTTCTGGAATTTTAGATTTTGGGTTAAATATTGACTCTAATTGAAACTTTAAAATTTAAATTCTAACATCCAATCTTTATTTAAATTGTATATAATTACAACATTTGTTTCGTTTTTCCATTTAATTTGGATATATACTTTGTGAATTAAGTAATAAACAATACTGTTAAAAGCAACTAAGCTATACGTTTTATTGTATATTTTCTACATCTGTTTTCTTAGTTATATGTAACAAATCAATTTTTTTTAAGTTGAGTAATAAAAAAAAGTTGTGAATAGCAATTAAATTATAAGTTTTGTTTGATACGTTTTATATCCGTTTCTTGTTTATTTCTCTGATGTTTATTTATACTGTAGGTTATTTACTAAATTATTCTTTAGCATATATTTTATTGAATAAATAGGAAACAAATAAATATAAGATATGTTACTTTGTTATTTATTTTGGGCATACGTTTTGTAACATCCCAGAATTTTGTTAAATTAAATATAGCGACTTATTTGAACTTTTAAATTTAAATTGTGAAATTTCAAGAAGAATAAAATATTGTTAATATTAATATTATAAAGTTATATGGAAGTAAATAAATGTTTGATAGTTTAAGTTTTTACATGAATGATAAATTAAATGTTGATTGTAAAACTTCAAATAGAAAATAAAATGAACAAGGTATGTGCTAAGGAAGTAAGTATTTAAATAAGAAATGAAACAAAGCAACACTTATCAAAAGATCAAACAATACATTAGTATATAACTTCCTTTCCAATAAAAGAAAAGAAAAACAAAAGGTACTTTTAATAATCCAATGTAAACATACTTGCTGTAGGTATACAAAACAATGTTGTAAGTGGTCAAGACATAAGACATAAGATTGTAAATTAAAATATAAACCAGGTAGCAAAGCTTGTGCAAGAAGATTTAACATAGATAAAAATCTTCAAAAACAAACAAAATTGTACTTATAAACAAAATGAATCAACAGCATGTTTATGTAAGAAAGGGAGGGAACAAAGGCATTTAATGCCATCTATTCAAACACAAATAAAATCTTATTTAGTACAAACAAAACTCATATCAGCCGAAATATTTTTCTTGGTCAATAAAGCAAACCAAGATAATTTGATTAAAACAAGACTTTGTCCCAGTTAGTATTTTCCCTACCCTGTACAAACCTTTTATATATATCTTCACACACCCCTATATACATTAAGTTATTCAAAAGCAAAGCACCGCAGAACAAAGGAAAAAAAAAGAAAAAAAAACAGGAAAGAAAAAAGATTCAACTGCAGTTCAAAGAAAAAAATAGTTATAGCTTATGTTTCAAACAATTGTCATGTGAGTAAACAAAGTTTTTGTTTTAAAGTTTAAGTCAATTATAACGTTATGATTCTTTAACCAATATAGTTAGATATGGTTTCAAGTTGAATATGAATCTGCATATGCTATTGTTGCTCTGGAAAATTTGGATATGGCTGTCTTCAATGTTTTTCCAAGTTTCTGAACATATAAAAGTAAAGAAATTGTAAAGTTTTCTTTATATAAATGTTTGAATCCTGAATATTTAAAGCTAATGTAAGTTGTTACCTAAATCAAGGCCTGCAATTTTTGCTTTGCAGTTTCACAGTATGTTATAATACTGTATGCATGCCTGGGTAAATGTTGAGAATCTTAACCTATGAATAAGCTAATTATGTGCCTGGGATATAAAATTGTTTTAGTTTGCATATGCATAGGTAGTTCTTCTCTGTGCACAGACATTTGGAAATATAAATGCCTGTTCAAGTCAGAAATCACTTCTGTCTTTGTTTTCAGAGTATCACACTTATTCAAAACCCTATCTTTAATTATGTGATCATTTTTAGACTTCGATCTCAAGATAAAACTTGCGTATTTAAGAATGAACTATGAAAGAAAAAAAAAATTCATAAGGATATGTTACACAGTTGAAAAACAATGTTTTTACAGTAATATGCCATATTTTGATCAAACTCGAATATCATGAAATGCTAATTCAAGTTTATAACTTGAATCTTCATTGCAAATTATGATTTTTAAGACGAAATTGGCAATTTTTAGTTGCCTATGTCGTGCGCAGTTCATTGTTGAACGAAAATAGTGTTTTGATCGATTTCTGATCATCTAACAATTTTTAGATGCTAGAAATTGGTGGGAAGCTGGGTTTAACACTCACGATTCCAGGAAAAATTTTGGAAAAATTTTCTAATGTATGAACGAGGAGAACGAATCGAGACTAGGGTTTAAACCCACATTTGAACGGTGTTGATAAATCAAATAGCTGCCACGTCGACATAGCACCGGAGCTGATCGCACCGGTGGCGATCGAGGCAGTGGAGATAGGCGGAGCTCCGGTCAAGTTGCCATGGCCTATGACGGTCAGAGGAGGAGGGCGTGGGCTCATTTCCTGGCGACGTGTTTTTGGGTTTGTTGGTCGAAACGTCTCGAATTTGCCTTTGAGTTTAATTCGAGACTCTGGGTGCTCGTACGGTTTTGGGAGGTGGAGAGCAACGTGTGGGAGGCTGCAGCACCGTCCCACGTCGATGAAGTTGGCCGTGCACGTATACGTGCAGGGGTTGTGTCAGTGGTGAAGTCTGGGAAAGGGGAGCTGAGTGAGTCGAAGTCACTTTCGGGGATGTGAAGTAAAAACTCGAAGAAGAACTTGAGTTTGTCCCGTGTTGTAGCGTGGTTGTTTTGGGGACTTAAGAAAATTTTGAAATTTTTTTGAATAAATATGGTACTCGGGTAAGTTTTTGCTAAAACCCGAAGCTAATGCCCAGTTTTCTCGGGGTTGACCCGAAGAACCCCTCGGGTTGGACCTGCAGGCAGCAACATTCCAGGTTGCAATATAGGATTTAAATGATTTTTTCTGATCTATTCTTCATAAATGATGATAGTTGGTTAAGATAGTGTAAAGTGTTTATTTTACTTAACAATATATTTAAGAAATATATTCAAATTTTGTTAACTTAAAACAAATACATTATGATAGTTAAGTAATGATTAAATAATTAATAATTAATTACTTTGAAATTGAAGGTCGATTATTGTAAAGAAAAAAATCAGCAAATAAAAGTAATTAATCATTAAGAATGAACAAATTAAGATTGTTAATTAGAGATTAAGTGATTAATAAAGCCAATGTAAAGTTTAACAAATTTTTAATTAAGTGAAATTTTAAACATTGATTTAAACTAATCAATAAAGATGATTATTTGGCTAATCTATTAAATCATATTCACTTTGGTTTGTAAATAATTAACCATTGCTATGCACTATATTGATTTCTGTTGTGATTGTGGTACTGTATGTTGCACTATGACTGTGATTTGTTCTGTAGTGATGTGTAAACCCTGTTTGTCGTAAAACGGAAATTTAAATTTCGATGCGACAGGGAGTCGGATTTCAGTTTGTTATCCGAAACCCACATCGAATTCTGAATGTGAATCTTTGTGATGGATATATTCACGTGTTTTAAAATTAACCGCTCACTATTCGGTTTAGCCGGGAAAGGACCTTCGTGTCATATAACCCATTCCGAATAGTGATACGTCGAAATGGATAGCATTTGAAGACCGGTGGTGAAGACCGGGTGTCTTCGAAAACGATAGGATAACCTATCGATTGTCTCTGCACTGAGTTGCTCCGGTATAGAGATTTCCTAAGTGATGGGAAGTCCGATCGGGATTGTGGATACCCGGATTTGCAAGGGCTTCTTCCTTTATTGGACGAAGTGCCTTCGGTTCTGTTCGAGCCCGGAACAGACTTGTATGGTCGTGTGTCTGACACTACACTTTGAGATATAATGCCGATTTCTTTCAAATACATATCTGTTGGTGGCGGAGAATTTATTCTCTTAGCTTAACACCCTTCTCTGAGACGTACGAGCTCAGAGGTTACGTAATTGAAGGTTATCAGCGATATATTCCCAAACTGGTAGTGTGACATGCCAAGTGCTGCTGTGTGTTGATGATCATTAGTTGATCATTTGTGATCAAAGAAAAGATTTCGTGTAAAGCATAGCTTTGTGGACGAGACCTCATCGGACCTCACAACCCGGAAATGGTCAAAACAGGAAAGATGCGGCAAGGTTATGAGGGTCGCGCCCTTTAGGGTATGTCATTTCCTTCTGGAAAAAGGTAATGTCATGGTATGGAGCCCAGATATTTACCTGTGTGGTAGCTCCAATCTCATTTACTGTGTGGTTGTTGCTTTGTGACAGAGGGCCCTCGGATAAAGGTCCCAAAGGACCGGGGAGTGGCATACTCGAGTAGTAGTTACCTAGTTACAGAGGTAACCCGGCCTTGTGTTGGCAGAGAGCCGGGTAGGTTCTCGGGACGTCCCGCCAGAGGCGTACCCATGTGGCAGTAGGAAGTTCCTTAGCCTGACCATTTGTTGGAAATCCAAAGAAACAATACGAGCCCTGTACGGTTTTAGTTGTATAACCTGCCATGCAGCGTGACGGTAACCTGCCACAAAACATGGTAGCTATAGTAGGCATACGATAATGGTCGTATGCTGGCTAAGATTAATATTCTATTTTCGAAATGCTTTCTACACTATGCACTAGTAATAACATAAAACAAGAATTTTCTCATATCAAGCATATTTGACTATCATAAGAAGAAATCTCCTCCAATTCTGCGATTGCATTGTGTGTGTGGCGGGAGGTCTTATGGTAGTTTCATTTTCCAAAAGCATAACGAATTTTCTTTATAAGTCTATTTTATTTAAAAGCAACTATTTTTGTTTACTCATACCAGTCCCATGACTGACCCGGAGTTTATTGTTTCTTTCCTAAACTCTGGGTGCCCATAATTTCTACACGGGCAGCCTAGTAGCAGGTTTCCATATTTTGGAGTTAGCAGTATTTTGGAGCTTTTGCTTTGGAGATATTCTAGAAGCTTTTTGGATCTCAGGTAGTTAGTGTTTTGGGAGATTGTCATCATTTCATTGAAGACTTCTTTTAGATGTATGATCATTGATGTAATATTATGATGTTATTTGGAGTTGTGGTGTATGTATTAAACACTCTGAGGTAATGTTGGATATTATGATATTGTACCTGTGATGTATGCATGATATTCATTTTGTTCCGCTGTTTTATATTCATCTGATGTTGTTATAAGCTCCGGCGATACGAATTTGATGTCATTTATCGGATATCGAGTTCGGGTCGTCACAAGTGGTATCAGAGCTGAAGGTTGAGTAAGAACTTTAGCTACGGAGTATAACACATCAGATGGTTCATTAGAAATGGGGTGAAGTATACCCTAGAATGAGTATAACCAAGACTGAGACTCTAAATTTATTAGTCTATTTCTTTTTACTGCTGATATTCCTTAAAATATTTCGTCCGTATATCTAAATCAATTTTCTTACTAATTTCAGATAGTAAGAATGAGCGGGCGCAGAGGAAGAGTTAGGGGTCAAGGAAGTGCCACAGCACCAAATCAAGTTCCTCCAACACCAGTAACAGCAGTACCTATTCAGCATCAGCCGGACTTGGCTGATTTATATAAGAAATTTGCAAAGCTTGGTGGTAAGCCGTTTACCGGCAAAGAGTCAATTGTGGAGGCTCAAGCATGGATCAGATCATGCGAGAAAATCTTTAGAGGGCTGAAATTGCAAGATGATCAGAAACGACTTATAGCTTCTTGGCAACTTCAGGATGAAGCCTCAGCTTGGTGGGAGACAATCACGGTAGATAGGTCAGAAGATGAGTTTTCTTGGGAGAAATTCAAAGATGTGTTTGAAAAGCGATATTTGCCATCAGCTGGACTTTCTCGGATGTACCAGGAATTTATGGACCTGAAGCAGGGAAGTTTATCATTCGAGGAATATCTGAATAAATTTAATGAGTTATCTCGTTTTGGCCCCGAATTGGTGAATACGCCTTTAAAGAAGAATGAACGATTTATTCGCGGGATGAATAAGAAGTTCCATGAAAGAATGACGGCTCATGTTAAGGAGTCCTTTTCAGATTTAGTTGATATGGGGTACCGTTATGCCACACTCGATATGCAAGAAGCCCCGGCAGAAAAGGGAAATTCGGGCAATCCAAATTGGAAGAAACGAAAATTTGGAGGCAAGAAACCATGGCAAAGCAAGGATAAAAAGAAGAGCACTCAGGGTAGTACAGCTGAGAATGTCACTTGTTACAATTGCTTGGAAAAAGGCCACTATTCAAATAGCTGCAAGAAGCCAAAGAGAGACAAATCTGCTCAAGCAAATCCTAGAAAGTGCTATTACTGTCAGAAAGTGGGGCATGAAGTTAAGGATTGTCCAACCATGAAGCAAGCTCAAACAGCAAAAGTGTATGCCGTCAAAGACCAACCCACATCTTCCAAGGCAGAGAAAGGAAAGCGAGTTCTGGAAGGTAATCTTACCATTTATGATAACATTGTTAGAGTCCTATTTGACACGGGTGCTACACATAGTTTTATCTCTCAGCAAGCTATTAAGAAATTAAATCTTGAACCCGATTTTGTGGATGAGCCCATATGCGTAAAGAATCCAGTTGGAGGTCCCGCAAACCTTTGTCTTCGTTGTAGGGATGTTCCTATCTCATACTCTTGTTATCAATTTCCTACTTGTCTCTTCGTTCTTGATTTTAACGAATTTGAAGTCCTACTCGGAATGGATTGGCTAGCGAAGTACGAAGCCGTATTGGATTGCACCAATCGATTGATTTCTATTAAAACCGAATTTGGAGATTTCATCGAAATTGCTTGTGAGGACCCTAGTCCGAAAAGAGAAGGATTGATGTATAATTTGGGTTATCCCGAACCCAGTTTGGAGTCCATTCCAATAGTTAAAGATTTTCCGGACGTGTTCGGAGAAGTGAAATCTCTACCTCCACATCGAGAAATAGAATTCAGAATCGACCTTGTACCTAATGCTCGTCCTGTAGTTCATGCAAGTCGCAGGATGGCTCCCAGGGAAAGGGTTGAATTAGTCGAGCAGACCAGGGATCTACAAGAAAAAGGAGATTCGACCCAGTGTTTCTGAATGGGGCTCAGCCGTTGTGTTCGTCGCTAAATCAGATGGATCTTTGAGGTTGTGTGTAGATTACCGCGATCTCAATAAGCAGACTCTCAAGAATAAATTTCCACTACCTAGAATTGATGATCTATTTGATCAATTATGCGGCGCTCGTTTCTTTTCGAAGATGGATCTAGCCCAGGGATTCCATCAACTGCGAATCGCCGAAGATTGTGTGCATTTAACTGCTTTCAGGGGTCCTAATATGTTCTACGAATGGTTAGTCATGCCTTTTGGGCTAACCAATGCTCCAGCATACTTCGTAGATCTTATGACTCGGGTGTTTCGGGAAGTTTTGAATAAATTTGTGCTCGTATTTATTGATGATATCTTGATTTATTCCAAGACAGAAGAAGAGCATGCCGAACACCTTAGAATTGTTTTGGAAATATTGAGGAGAAATATTCTATATTCAAAATTTTCCAAATGCCACTTCTGGGTCAGAGAAGTCAAATTTCTCGGCCATATTGTTGATGAGGAAGGGATTTCAGTTGATCCTAGCAAAATTTCTGCCATTCTTGATTGGCGAAAGCCCACTACACCAAAGGAAGTTCGAAGCTTTTTGGGTTTAGCAGGCTATTACCGGAAGTTTGTTCAAGACTTTTCGAAGATAGCTAGTCCTTTAACAAAGCTAACGATGAAAGATGTAAAATTCAATTGGACTTCGCAATGTGATGAAGCTTTTCAGGAGTTGAAGAAGAGATTAACTACTGCTCCTGTCCTCGCTATTATCGATGGGAACCAAGGTTTATCTGTTTATACTGATGCTTGCGGTGATGGGTTGGGTGCAGTATTAATGCAGAATGGGAAGGTGATTGCCTACGCGAGTAGACAATTACGTCCTCATGAAAGAAATTACCCCACCCATGATTTGGAACTCTTAGCTGTTATCTTCGCTTTAAAGATATGGCGACATTATCTTCTAGGTAAGAATCTTTTCAGCTTTCTTAATAATTTACGAAATTTACTTAACTTAAACAATATACTTAATGAACCTTTTTTTTTTCTAGGTGAAAAATTTGAATTATTCACCGACCACAAATCCTTGAAATATCTCTTTACCCAGAAGGATCTGAATCTGCGACAACAACACTGGTTGGAATTTCTGGCATCTTATGACTTGGATATTCAGTATACGCCAGGAAAAGCCAATGTAGTTGCCGATGCTTTAAGTAGGAGACATGCTGTTCTTGCATATCTTGTTATCGCTCCTACTCTCCTTGAAAATATTGCCACAAGCCAAACTGGAGACAGGTTTCTTCGAGAAATGCGGAGAAGAATAGGTCGTGGTAAAGATACTAGTTTTGAGATGGATAATAGAGGAGTTATAAGATTGAAAGGCAGAATTTGTGTTCCAGACCTTCCTGATCTGAAACGTGAAGTTTTAGATGAATGCCACAAGTCCAAACTTTGCATCCATCCCGGAGTCAACAAAATATATAGAGATATCAAAAGAACTTTCTGGTGGAAGACGATGAAGAGAGATATCTCTATTTATGTGAGTCGCTGTGCTAGTTGTCAGCAAATCAAAAGCGATCAAAAGAAAGTGGCGAGATTACTTCAGCCTTTAGAGGTACCCAAGTGGAAATGGGACCAAGTATCGATGGATTTCATCGATGGTTTGCCTCGTACTCGAAAGGGCAATGAAGCAATTTGGGTTATTGTAGACCGTTTGACTAAGACTGCCCACTTTTTGCCAGTGAAAGCTACCCGCACGGCTGCAAGTCTAGCTAATTTATATATAAAAGAAATTGTTCGTCTCCATGGTATTCCTAGCAGCATAGTGAGTGATCGTGATCCGATCTTCACTAGTAGATTCTGGGAGGCATTCCAAGCCGCTTTGGGGACCAAATTTAATCTCAGCACTGCTTATCACCCACAATCTGATGGGCAGACAGAAAGGGTTAATTGAATTTTAGAAGACCTATTGCGCGCTTGTATTCTTGACTTTGGTGGATCTTGGGAGGACTATTTGCATTTGGTCGAATTTTCCTATAACAACAGCTATCAGGCTAGTATCGAAATGGCTCCTTTCGAAGCTTTATATGGTCGTCCGTGTCGATCACCTGCATGTTGGATCGAATCGGGTGATAGACTCGTTCTTGGGCCAGACATGGTTAAAGAAGCCACTGAAAAGGTTGATTTTATACGGAAGAAGTTATTAGCTGCTCAGAGCCGTCAGAAAAGTTATTATGACCGCCGAAGGAGAGATTTGGAATTTCAGGTTGGAGATTCTGTATTTTTGAAAGTGTCTCCAATGCGGGGTGTATTGAGATTCGGGAAAACTGGAAAGCTAGCACCGCGTTATATTGGTCCTTTTCCTATTCTGGAAAGGATCGGTCCTCTAGCATATCGAGTGCAGTTTCCCAGCTGGTTGTCTGGTGTGCATAATGTGTTCCATGTTTCTAGTCATCGGAAGTATGTGCACGACCCAGATGATATTATTGAAGAAGCTGCTCAGCAGGACCTTGAAATCACTCCCAACTTGGCTGTAAGAAGGGAACCAATAAAGATTATTGATCGTGATGAAAAGCGATTGCGAAACAAAATTGTAAAATTGGTCAAAGTTCAATGGAGTGGCGATCCAAAGGACTGTACTTGGGAAACTGAAGATAACATGAAGAAATCATATCCCAAATGCAGGGTAGACATCTCGGCTTAAACTGTAAGTCATTTCTTTATTTTTATATTTTTTCTTTTCTTTTTCTGAATTCGTATATTCTTTGTTTACTTTTCTCTCTCTTTCAATTTCGAGGACGAAATTTTCTTAAGGAGGGGATGTTGTAACATCCCAGAATTTTGTTAAATTAAATATAGCGACTTATTTGAACTTTTAAATTTAAATTGTGAAATTTCAAGAAGAATAAAATATTGTTAATATTAATATTATAAAGTTATATGGAAGTAAATAAATGTTTGATAGTTTAAGTTTTTACATGAATGATAAATTAAATGTTGATTGTAAAACTTCAAATAGAAAATAAAATGAACAAGGTATGTGCTAAGGAAGTAAGTATTTAAATAAGAAATGAAACAAAGCAACACTTATCAAAAGATCAAACAATACATTAGTATAGAACTTCCTTTCCAATAAAAGAAAAGAAAAACAAAAGGTACTTTTAATAATCCAATGTAAACATACTTGCTGTAGGTATACAAAACAATGTTGTAAGTGGTCAAGACATAAGACATAAGATTGTAAATTAAAATATAAACCAGGAAGCAAAGCTTGTGCAAGAAGATTTAACATAGATAAAAATCTTCAAAAACAAACAAAATTGTACTTATAAACAAAATGAATCAACAACATGTTTATGTAAGAAAGGGAGGGAACAAAGGCATTTAATGCCATCTATTCAAACACAAATAAAATCTTATTTAGTACAAACAAAACTCATATCAGCCGAAATATTTTTCTTGGTCAATAAAGCAAACCAAGATAATTTGATTAAAACAAGACTTTGTCCCAGTTAGTATTTTCCCTACCCTGTACAAACCTTTTATATATATCTTCACACACCCCTATATACATTAAGTTATTCAAAAGCAAAGCACCGCAGAACAAAGGAAAAAAAAAGAAAAAAAACAGGAAAGAAAAAAGATTCAACTGCAGTTCAAAGAAAAAAATCGTTATAGCTTCTGTTTCAAACAATTGTCATGTGAGTAAACAAAGTTTTTGTTTTAAAGTTTAAGTCAATTATAACGTTATGATTCTTTAACCAATATAGTTAGATATGGTTTCAAGTTGAATATGAATCTGCATATGCTATTGTTGCTCTGGAAAATTTGGATATGGCTGTCTTCAATGTTTTTCCAAGTTTCTGAACATATAAAAGTAAAGAAATTGTAAAGTTTTCTTTATATAAATGTTTGAATCCTGAATATTTAAAGCTAATGTAAGTTGTTACCTAAATCAAGGCCTGCAATTTTTGCTTTGCAGTTTCACAGTATGTTATAATACTGTATGCATGCCTGGGTAAATGTTGAGAATCTTAACCTATGAATAAGCTAATTATGTGCCTGGGATATAAAATTGTTTTAGTTTGCATATGCATAGGTAGTTCTTCTCTGTGCACAGACATTTGGAAATATAAATGCCTGTTCAAGTCAGAAATCACTTCTGTCTTTGTTTTCAGAGTATCACACTTATTCAAAACCCTATCTTTAATTATGTGATCATTTTTAGACTTCGATCTCAAGATAAAACTTGCGTATTTAAGAATGAACTATGAAAGAAAAAAAAATTCATAAGGATATGTTACACAGTTGAAAAACAATGTTTTTACAGTAATATGCCATATTTTGATCAAACTCGAATATCATGAAATGCTAATTCAAGTTTATAACTTGAATCTTCATTGCAAATTATGATTTTTAAGACGAAATTGGCAATTTTTAGTTGCCTATGTCGTGCGCAGTTCATTGTTGAACGAAAATAGTGTTTTGATCGATTTCTGATCATCTAACAATTTTTAGATGCTAGAAATTGGTGGGAAGCTGGGTTGAACACTCACGATTCCAGGAAAAATTTTGGAAAAATTTTCTAATGTATGAACGAGGAGAACGAATTGAGACTAGGGTTTAAACCCACATTTGAACGGTGTTGATAAATCAAATAGCTGCCACGTCGACATAGCACCGGAGCTGATCGCACCGGTGGCGATCGAGGCAGTGGAGATAGGCGGAGCTCCGGTCAAGTTTCCATGGCCTATGATGGTCAGAGGAGGAGGGCGTGGGCTCATTTCCTGGCGACGTGTTTTTGGGTTTGTTGGTCGAAACGTCTCGAATTTGCCTTTGAGTTTAATTCGAGACTCTGGGTGCTCGTACGGTTTTGGGAGGTGGAGAGCAACGTGTGGGAGGCTGCAGCACCGTCCCACGTCGATGAAGTTGGCCGTGCACGTATACGTGCAGGGGTTGTGTCAGTGGTGAAGTCTGGGAAAGGGGAGCTGAGTGAGTCGAAGTCACTTTCGGGGATGTGAAGTAAAAACTCGAAGAAGAACTTGAGTTTGTCCCGTGTTGTAGCGTGGTTGTTTTGGGGACTTAAGAAAATTTTGAATTTTTTTTGAATAAATATGGTACTCGGGTAAGTTTTTGCTAAAACCCGAAGCTAATGCCCAGTTTTCTCGGGGTTGACCCGAAGAACCCCTCGGGTTGGACCTGCAGGCAGCAACATTCCAGTTTGCAATACAGGATTTAAATGATTTTTTCTGATCTATTCTTCATAAATGATGATAGTTGGTTAAGATAGTGTAAAGTGTTTATTTTACTTAACAATATATTTAAGAAATATATTCAAATTTTGTTAACTTAAAACAAATACATTATGATAGTTAAGTAATGATTAAATAATTAATAATTAATTACTTTGAAATTGAAGGTCGATTATTGTAAAGAAAAAAATCAGCAAATAAAAGTAATTAATCATTAAGAATGAACAAATTAAGATTGTTAATTAGAGATTAAGTGATTAATAAAGCCAATGTAAAGTTTAACAAATTTTTAATTAAGTGAAATTTTAAACATTGATTTAAACTAATCAATAAAGATGATTATTTGGCTAATCTATTAAATCATATTCACTTTGGTTTGTAAATAATTAACCATTGCTATGCACTATATTGATTTCTGTTGTGATTGTGGTACTGTATGTTGCACTATGACTGTGATTTGTTCTGTAGTGATGTGTAAACCCTGTTTGCCGTAAAACGGAAATTTAAATTTCGATGCGACAGGGAGTCGGATTTCAGTTTGTTATCCGAAACCCACATCGAATTCTGAATGTGAATCTTTGTGATGGATATATTCACGTGTTTTAAAATTAACCGCTCACTATTCGGTTTAGCCGGGAAAGGACCTTCGTGTCATATAACCCATTCCGAATAGTGATACGTCGAAATGGATAGCATTTGAAGACCGGTGGTGAAGACCGGGTGTCTTCGAAAACGATAGGATAACCTATCGATTGTCTCTGCACTGAGTTGCTCCGGTATAGAGATTTCCTAAGTGATGGGAAGTCCGATCGGGATTGTGGATACCCGGATTTGCAAGGGCTTCTTCCTTTATTGGACGAAGTGCCTTCGGTTCTGTTCGAGCCCGGAACAGACTTGTATGGTCGTGTGTCTGACACTACACTTTGAGATATAATGCCGATTTCTTTCAAATACATATCTGTTGGTGGCGGAGAATTTATTCTCTTAGCTTAACACCCTTCTCTGAGACGTACGAGCTCAGAGGTTACGTAATTGAAGGTTATCAGCGATATATTCCCAAACTGGTAGTGTGACATGCCAAGTGCTGCTGTGTGTTGATGATCATTAGTTGATCATTTGTGATCAAAGAAAAGATTTCGTGTAAAGCATAGCTTTGTGGACGAGACCTCATCGGACCTCACAACCCGGAAATGGTCAAAACAGGAAAGATGCGGCAAGGTTATGAGGGTCGCGCCCTTTAGGGTATGTCATTTCCTTCTGGAAAAAGGTAATGTCATGGTATGGAGCCCAGATATTTACCTGTGTGGTAGCTCCAATCTCATTTACTGTGTGGTTGTTGCTTTGTGACAGAGGGCCCTCGGATAAAGGTCCCAAAGGACCGGGGAGTGGCATACTCGAGTAGTAGTTACCTAGTTACAGAGGTAACCCGGCCTTGTGTTGGCAGAGAGCCGGGTAGGTTCTCGGGACGTCCCGCCAGAGGCGTACCCATGTGGCAGTAGGAAGTTCCTTAGCCTGACCATTTGTTGGAAATCCAAAGAAACAATACGAGCCCTGTACGGTTTTAGTTGTATAACCTGCCATGCAGCGTGACGGTAACCTGCCACAAAACATGGTAGCTATAGTAGGCATACGATAATGGTCGTATGCTGGCTAAGATTAATATTCTATTTTCGAAATGCTTTCTATACTATGCACTAGTAATAATATAAAACAAGAATTTTCTCGTATCAAGCATATTTGACTATCATAAGAAGAAATCTCCTCCAATTCTGCGATTGCATTGTGTGTGTGGCGGGAGGTCTTATGGTAGTTTCATTTTCCAAAAGCATAACGAATTTTCTTTATAAGTCTATTTTATTTAAAAGCAACTATTTTTGTTTACTCATACCAGTCCCATGACTGACCCGGAGTTTATTGTTTCTTTCCTAAACTCTGGGTGCCCATAATTTCTACACGGGCAGCCTAGTAGCAGGTTTCCATATTTTGGAGTTAGCAGTATTTTGGAGCTTTTGCTTTGGAGATATTCTAGAAGCTTTTTGGATCTCAGGTAGTTAGTGTTTTGGGAGATTTTCATCATTTCATTGAAGACTTCTTTTGGATGTATGATCATTGATGTAATATTATGATGTTATTTGGAGTTGTGGTGTATGTATTAAACACTCTGAGGTAATGTTGGATATTATGATATTGTACCTGTGATGTATGCATGATATTCATTTTGTTCCGCTGTTTTATATTCATCTGATGTTGTTATAAGCTCCGGCGATACGAATTTGATGTCATTTATCGGATATCGAGTTCGGGTCGTCACACGTTTCAATTTATTTATTGCCTTTATAATGCACACCTCTTTGATTCCATACTTTAGCCATTCAAATCAACAGCCGCCTATTTGCCTTGCAATTCACGTATAACTTTTCATCTCATTCCACTTTTCCATTTGCTTCTCTTGATTTAATAGGAATAAAATCCTTAAATTTCTCTAATGTTTCAATTATTTATTTCCTGTTGTTCTTCCCTCTAAATCAACGTGAAACTTCTCTGTTAAATACAAACTCACGTACAAATTTCTTTGCCGCATCTCATTTGATCATCTTCTCGTGTGAAGCTTGCTCCTCTGTAAGTAATGGCTGTGTGTGTGTGTGTGTGTGTGTGTGTGTGTGTATTCATTTTCTTTTTTCTTCTTCCTTTTGCCTCGTTTTGGCTACGATTTCTTCACACATTTGCATGCTCTCCACTCTAGTGCCTTGGCCATCACCTCTACCGCCTCCTCCTCATCATCATCAACCACTTATCACATCCTCTTCCTCTGACCAGATCTGGCCATACCTTCCCCATGGCCAAAAACTCCACAAAAATGTTGCAAACTCCTTAAAACATGCCTAACCAAGCCTAGTCTTCATCACCATCACCTTGGATTCCCTTGGCCACCTCCCCATGCTCCACCACCACCATGATATGACCATTTACCCTCAGCCTTACCTCTATCTAGATCTAAAAAATGTCATGGTTGAGCCCTAGGAACATGTAGTCGAACCCAAAAGTTGGCAAAAAACTCCACTATGTTGCCTTGTCTCCTCACATTCATGTGTTGTGACTCCTTTTCCACTTCTAGCACATGTAGTCGTGCCTCCATAGACTCAAACCTGATCCAAAACCACACCAAACCTGACCATATTCACCCCTTAGGCCGAGCAAGTAGATGTTGAAAGCATGGTTAAAACTATTGTGTTCAATTTGCTTTAATTTCAAAGTTGTTTCAAATTCAATGTGTATTGAATTTATATTTGGTTTTGTTTATGGGTTGTGACAAGATCGTTAGCTTGGTTCTCTTCCACTTGAATCTTTGGTCATGTCACCATGCCTTCTAGAATTCATTCTTGTTGTTTGTTTTGCTAACTCCAGCATAAAAGGTGAGTAATTCACACATGACATCTGTACTTATATAATTAGTAAATTGACACCATGTGAATCTTTAGATTTTATTACCATGTTATACCTAACTGTGTTATAAATTATATCACGTTAATTCTGTTTATTTATTTGTCATATCATATGATACTGCTGTATGTTGTTACTATTCAGTTTATTTTGATCATCACTACAGGTTCCCTGTTAGTATAGAAATCACTATGGATTGAAATGATACATACCCGAACGGACTTTAGAATAGAGAAAAATCATTATGGGCTGAAATGATAGGCCTGAGTAATTTTTATTCATTTGTATTTGTCTTGGGATTGCGGGTTTGAAATGATCAAAACTTGAAAATTTTATTGATTTCAGATATAAATGATAATTTCCGTATCGTTTGATTTAGGTGTAAAATATTATCCGCACCCATGGTTGATTTCAAAATATGATTTCTTATAAATTTCATGTATTGTAAATGAAAGAGAAAATTAAAAATATTAAATTTGACTTATATTGAATTTAAAATGGTTAAGCAGTGATTTTCTAACATGATAAATGGTATAAGTTAATAGATGGTTTGAGTTGTAGTGTGAAAGTTTGATTTAACTTAATAATGGGAATTTAACTAAAAATGGAATTATAAGATAACTTGGCAATTAATACAATTGATGTATGAATTGGATAAATACAAACTAAAAGTAAATATCAAGTTATTTGTAAAATAAAGTTAAGCAACTTACAGTGTATTTTGAATTTAGGTAATTAGTTTAAAATGTTAAATCAATGGATAGTTAAATGGAAATTTTGAAATTTAACTTAACTTGAAAATGTGAAATTTGGTTTGAAATTAGAGGTTAAGTTAAGAATTAAAAATGTAATTTAAGTTATATAAATAAAATGAAAATTAAGTTATAATTGGAAAATGGTAATAAAAATTTAAATGTTAAGAAATTTGTTAAAATGTTAAGAATATGAAATTGTACACTTGAATTTATTAAGTGAATTATTGAAATTTGATTTTATTTATAGGAAAATTACTTTATAAAAATCATAAGTTAAAGGTATTTTACTGAACGTTTTGAGTGTTAAAATATGATTTTTATAATGTTTAAAGGGTTAAAATCAAAGTTTATTTGTGGCTGAAATTTCAATATTTGAAGTGTTTAACTGAATAAATGAACTCAGAAAAGGCTAAATTTTTGGGAATTGAATATTGAGTTGAAGGAATAATGACTTCACATTTTAATGGTTTAAATGAATGATTTTAATTCGGAATTATAAATCATTTTGAAATTTATAACCACAGGTACGATGTTTTGTGTGTCATGTGATTTCCTTGTGATTATTTGATGCACACCTTTGATTTTAAGAGTTTGGCTGGTGGTGAGCGGTTACTGCAGCTCTTATCCTAGTCACAATAACACTGTTATTTACATTCTTTACTCTAATATGGATATTTCTAGGATAGTGGTTATTACTACTTAATTGATGGTTTGACTGATCCTTAAAGAATGGGCGATCCCAAGCATCCTTTAAGTTATTGTGCCTTGATATTACAGTTCACTTGAGTTGGTTTACATTGTGTAAGTATGTATGTCCTGACTCGAGTATTTGTGTTTTACTTTACGCTCTGGTCAGCCTGAGAATGACAACTTTGGATTCACTTTCTGGAGCTAGAGCTTAGCTGGAGCTTATCTGTCTATCTATTTGCATACTTCTTCCAGTTAGTTCCTATTCGGTATCTGTCTCTGTATTATTGATTTATGTATCCAGACTTCTATTGTATCCATTTTTAAACTATGATATTTTGTATATGTTTTGGGAGTTTGTATATAGTAGCTTCATGAACTACTATGGTATTTTATTTCCGCTACGAGTATTATGATATTTCTGTGTCTGTGATTCTATGAATGATTTTATTTTCTCCAAATTTTATTACAATCTGATAGTTTGAACTATTCAAGTCGGACATGTGTGGGTTATTGTCGATTTGAATGGTCCAAAATAATGGGTCGTTACATTTGGTCTCAGAGCTTTGGTTTTGGCAAACCTTAGCCTGCGGAGCAAAAACTCATTAGAGATAGGGTAGAATACCGTAGAATGAGTGAAATCAATCTCAGAATCATTTCTTTGTGAGAGAACGTATTTTTGAAGTATAAAATGATTTTCAAATGATTTTAAAGGATTTTAAAGATTATATTGGTATAAATTTTCTTATTTTGAAATCAAGATTTACTAAACTTCAACCCTTTTGTATCCACCTTGTTAGGATTCATATCGATTAGGATTCCTTAAACTTTGGAACGCTCCCACTTGTTCTGAAATCCAGTCTTGTCTTCCCTATTTTATCCTTTGATTTTGGAGCATTCCATAACTCCATTTTTGAATGACCTCTATAAAGATCGGTGATTCCACAAATCTTTGAATGATTTGTAAAGGGGTGAAACTCCTTTACAATTGGCATTGATTCACCGGAGATTTCTACATCCACGGTTTACGATGCTATCTACTTTCTGCTATACCTGGATTTTATCTCTGGCGATCGAATGTCGATTTGCCTTAGATTTCCATATTGATTATATTCCTGAAGTCACGGTTGACCTGGCTAACGTCGTCCGTGATTTGTATAGGCTTATCCATCTTCCATTTGGTAATTTAATTGTCTCATCTTCGTTCGAGCTTAACTTTGAATCAGAATTATATTTGAGTAGGGTTCCTCTAAATTTGAATCTCTATTTGTTTTGAAATCCATCCTTGAATCATCCCTTGAAAAAAAATTGTTGATTGTATTTTGAAATTATGTATACATCGAAATTATTATTTTGATAAGGATGGCCGCATTTTTATATAAAAGTGAAATGTTTTCGATAAGGATTATATACCTTTTAAAAACGAGAGTCTGAAATTTTGAAAGGATCTGAAGTTTTGAAAAATTATAAGGAATTCGATTATATAAAAGGATTTATAACTAAAGGGTTTTGAATTTGAATTTCGAGGAATTGAACTCCGGTATTTTGAAATTTGGTTTTGAGATTTCAAAAAATATATAATAATAATACGATTTAAAAGTATTTTTCGGATAAGAAATGTTTCAAAAGAGTTCAAATGAATTCCAATGATTTAGAAGAAATTTCAATGAAGTTTTCAAGAAAATAGAAATCCAAAACTCAATTTTGTCGCTGGAAAATAAATTCGATGATGAGTGCACGCATCATCGACATTGATTTTCGAGTTTCGGAGTGGGGGAGAGGCCACTCTAGTAGCTTTGTTATGCGAGTGATTTTGTGAAACCATTTTGATTTCAAAATTTCGAAGGATGATTTGATTTTCGAAAGATATATGTATATATATTTGAAATGATTTGAAGTGAGCGGTGTTTAGTCCTCAAGTTTCGGATTTGATTTAGTATAACTTTATTTATAAAATTTGATTACTGATTTGTTAATTATTTCCAACTTTTGGATTTGAAATATGATTTCTTCGACTATTTGAATGTTCGAACACTTCCAAATTAAGGTTACTTTTTAAAGCTAAGTAATTTTGAAAGGTATAAGGTACTTGATAAAGAATATAAGTTTATTTTTGTATGATTAAAGTATAAAGTAATATGATTTATATAAGTTTGAAACTATTTGTCGAATAAAATAAATAAGACTATTTTGAATCATACTAGTTTGAAATATAGATTTGAAATGTTTTGAATAAAGTATATATATATATATATATATAGAATAATAATATTTCCAATGGTAAATTGGATTTTTCGTATAGAAATAAATAGTTTAAGGGTTTTAAAAGGGATGGTTTTAAACTTATTAACCATTTTGGGTATAATTGATTTTCAGAAAATTTTTGATTTCGAAAATAGATTGGAATTTAAAACCCAGTATTTATATGATGATTTTGAAAATGAATTTGTTTGACTTGAATGTTGTTGATTTGGAGACTTAAATTATTTTCTAATTCCATTCTTTTGGAAACTTTCAAACTGAAGATATTTAATTTGAAAATAATTTGGTGAAATCGTATATGATTTTGAAACTGAATTGATATTGAAATGATTTGAAATTGAGAACCTTATATTATTAAGTACTTGATTTGGGAGTTGTCAAACTTATATAAAATGGATTTGTATAAGTATGATGTTGATTTGAAAACTATTGATTTGAAAGGTACTCAATTTGGAAAGAGAAATCTTACATAATCGAAGTCTATTTAAGTGTGATTTGATATACTATTGATTTTGGGAAGTATTCGATTTGAAAATAGAATCTTGTATATAATAGACTTTATATAAGTATGATATTTGAAAGTGATTTGAAAAAGGTACTATATGAAATATATTTTCGAAGTAAAGATATGGAAAGTGCCTTCTGCTTGATATCCGCTCTATGGCCACATTGTGGATTCATTCTATTGATATTATTCTCTCTGATTTTTGGTTTTTCGGATGTGATACTCGAGTGTCTCACCGTGGCGTAACCCATGGTTTTTTTTTAGCGCGACTACATAGCGCAGTTCGCCTGGCTGAGATGGACTAGGGGTTACGGATTGTTTTCTGGAGGATCCAGACGTAATCATTGTGTATCCTGTGACTATGTAGGTTGCATTAGTAGTGAAATCCGCCTGGCTGAGAAGGCCTAGGGGTACGGATTGTTTCCTGGGGGATCCAGGCGCAATCATTGTGTATCCCGCGGTCTAATAGTCATCATGGCATAACTCGCAGGGCTGAGAAAGCTTACGGGTATGGATTGTTTCCTGGGGGATCTAGGCGTAACCATTGTGTATCTACGAACCATGGTTAAACAAAGGTTTTGGTTTGGTTGTTTTATTTGGATTGTACTTTCCATATCTGCTTTATAAAAGTTTTTCAAGTATTTTCACTGGGTGTTGAAACATGTCTACTAAGTACCTGGAGAGTTCTAGCTTTGCGCCTGATCAACGCATAGCCAGAGCCTGCAGGAACAAGGATAAACTTGTTAAGACATCGAGTTATAAAAGTATTTTGATAAAGTATTATATAAAAGATATTTTGACCATTTATTTTACCTTTCTAAATAATTGAAATTTATATAGCTTTAAAATAATGGTTCACCCTTGTTTTTCAACCTATTTTCCTTCCTAGATATTCCTATCCACCTATTTTCCCTTCTAGCTATTCGTATTCTCCACCTTATTAAACTTACCTATAACAACAACTATCAGGTATAATTTTAATCTTCTTGACATTTTTCTTAATCCTATTTCATTCTGTCTTTTTCTGTGTTTTCCCGTACCTCATTCCTTTTCGAGGACGAAAAGATTTGAGTGGGGGAGAGTGTAACAACCCTGTATTTTGTGATTATTTTAAATTTTTATTATTTTAATTGAAATTCCTGATTTAAAATTTTTATTTTATTTATTAAAACAGATAAATTTTGTTATTTTAAATATAAATTTTGTTTTCTATGTGAATTATAATTCCAAACATGAATAAATAAAATATTTTCCAAAAAAGTGGATTTTGGTCAAAATGGTCAAACTTCGAATTTTAAATTTAAAATTTAAAAATTATCTTTTATTATGAAAATAGATTTAATTTCAAGAATACTGCATCGGACTAATATTGTGAAAGTTATGCTTTTTACAGTATTGTGTGTAAATTGTTTTATTTAACAAATTTATTTATTTTAAATTTATATAAATAATATCATTATTTGTAAAATCATGTTCTAATTTGTGTAACATGGTATGTTATGCATATATTTTATGTAACAGCCCAAAATTTTAATAAATATTTTATTCATTTTATTTTAAAAGAACTTTGGTGTTTAATTCTTTAAAAGTTTGAATTTTAGAATTTTCCTGAATTGGTTATAAATCATTTGCCCAATTATATTTAATATAAACAATTTCTGGAATTTTCGATTTTGGGTTAAATATTGACTCTAATTGAAACTTTAAAATTTAAATTCTAACTTCCAATCTTTATTTACATTTTATATAATTACAACATTTGTTTCGTTTTTCCATTTAATTTGGATATATACTTTGTGAATTAAGTAATAAACAATGTTGTAAAAAACAACTAATCTGTATGTTTTATTTTATATGTTCTAAATCCGTTTTCTTAGTTAAGTAATAACCAAATCAAATGGATATGTAACAAATCAATTTATTTTTAAGTTGAGTAATAAAAAAAGTTGTAAATAACAATTAAATTATAGGTTTTATTTGATACGTTTTATATCCGTTTCTTGTTTATTTCTCTGATGTTTATTTATATGGTACGTAATTTACTGAATTATTCTTTAGCATATATTTTATTGAATAAATAGGAAATAAATAAATATAAGATACGTTACTTTGTTATTTATTTTGGGCATACGTTTCAATTTATTTATTGCCTTTATAATGCACACCCCTTTAATTCCATACTTTAGCCATTCAAATCAACAGCCGCCTATTTGCCTTGCAATTCACTTGACATTTCATCGCATTCCACTTTTCCATTTGTTTCTCTTGATTTAATAGGAATAAAATCCTTAAATTTCTCTAATGTTTCAAATATTTATTTCCTGCCGTTCTTCCCTCTAAATCAACGTGAAACTTCTCTGTTAAATACAAACTCACGTACAAATTTCTTTGCCGCATCTCATTTGATCATCCTCTCTTGTGAAGCTTGCTCCTCTGTAAATAATGGCTGTACATATACATATACATATATATATATATATGTATATATATGTATATATATATATATATATTCATTTTCTTTTTTCTTCTTCCTTTTGCCTCGTTTTGGCTATGATTTCTTCACACATTTGCATGCTCTCCACTCTAGAGCCTTGGCCATCACCTCTACCACCTCCTTCTCATCATCATCAACCACCTATCACATCCTCTGACCAGATCTGGCCATACCTTCCCCATGACCAAAAACTCCACAAAAATGTTGCAAACTCCTTAAAACATGCCTAACCGAGCCTGGTCTTCATCACCATCACCTTGGATTGCCTTGGCCACCTCCCCATTCTCCACCACCACCATGATATGACCCTTTACCCTCATCCTTACCTCTATCCAGATTTGAAACTTGTCATGTCCGAGCCCTAGGACCATGTAGCCGAGCCCAAAAGTTGACAAAAAACTCTGCTATGCTGCCTTGTCTCCTCACATTCATGTATTGTGACTCCTTTGCTACTTCTAGCACATGTAGTCGTGCCTCCATAGACTCAAACCTGATCCAAAACCACACCAAACCCGACCATATTCACCCCCTAGACCGAGCAAGTAGATCTTGAAAGCATGGCAAAAATTATTGTGTTCGATTTGCTTTAATTTCAAAGTTGTTTCAAATTCAATGTGTATTGAATTTATATTTATATTTGGTTTTGTTTATGGGTTGTGACAAGATCATTAGCTTGGTTCTTTTCCACTTGAATCTTTTGTCATGTCATCATGCCTTCTGGAATTCATTCGTGTTGTTTATTTTGCTAACTCCAGCATAAAAGGTGAGTAATTCACACATGACATCTATACTTATATAATTAGTAAATTGACACCATGTGAATCTGTAGATTTTATTATCATGTTATACTTACCTGTGTTATAAATTATATAATGTTAATTCTGTTTATTTATTTATTATATCATCTGATACTACTGTATGTTGTTACTATTCAGTTTATTTTGATCATCACTGCAAGTTCCCTGTTGGTATAGAAATCACTATGGTTTGAAATGATACATACCCGAACGGACTTAGAATAAGGAAAAATCATTATGGGCTGCAATGATAGGCCTGAGTAATTTTTATTTATTTGTATTTGTCTTGGGATTGCGGGTTTGAAATAATCAAAACTCGAAAATTTTACTGATTTCGGATATAAATGATAATTTCCGTATCACTTGATTTAGGTGTAAAATATTATCCGGACCCACGGTTGATTTCAAAATATGATTTCTTATAAATTTCATGTATTGTAAATGAAAGAGAAATATAAAAATATGAAATTTGACTTATATTGAATTTAAAATGGTTAAGCAGTGATTTTCTAACATGATAAATGGTATAAGTTAATAGATGGTTTGAGTTGTAGTGTGAAAGTTTGATTTAACTTAATAATGGGAATTTAACTAAAAATGGAATTATAAGATAACTTGGCAATTAATACAATTGATGTATGAATTGGATAAATACAAACTAAAAGTAAATATCAAGTTATTTGTAAAATAAAGTTAAGCAACTTACAGTGTATTTTGAATTTAGGTAATTAGTTTAAAATGTTAAATCAATGGATAGTTAAATGGAAATTTTGAAATTTAACTTAACTTGAAAATGTGAAATTTGGTTTGAAATTAGAGGTTAAGTTAAGAAATTAAAAATGTAATTTAAGTTATATAAATAAAATGAAAATTAAGTTATAATTGGAAAATGGTAATAAAAATTTAAATGTTAAGAAATTTGTTAAAATGTTAAGAATATGAAATTGTAAACTTGAATTTATTAAGTGAATTATTGAAATTTGATTTTATTTATAGGAAAATTACTTTATAAAAATCATAAGTTAAAGGTATTTTACTGAACGTTTTGAGTGTTAAAATATGATTTTTATAATGTTTAAAGGGTTAAAATCAAAGTTTATTTGTGGCTGAAATTTCAATATTTGAAGTGTTTAACTGAATAAATGAACTCAGAAAAGGCTAAATTTTTGGGAATTGAATATTGAGTTGAAGGAATAATGACTTCACTTTTTAATGGTTTAAATGAATGATTTTAATTTGGAATTATAAATCATTTTGAAATTTATAACCACGGGCACGATGTTTTGAGTGTCATGTGATTTCCGTGTGATTATTTGATGCACACCTTTGATTTTAAGAGTTTGGCTGCTGGTGAGCGATTACTGCAGCTCTTATCCTAGTCACAATAACACTGTTATTTACATTCTTTACTCTAATATGGATATTTCTAGGATAGTGGTTATTACTACTTAATTGATGGTTTGACTGATCCTTAAAGGATGGGCGATCCCAAGCATCCTTTAAGTTATTGTGCCTTGATATTACAGTTCACTTGAGTTGGTTTACATTGTGTAAGTATGTATGTCCTGACTCGAGTATTTGTGTTTTACTTTACGCTCTGGTCGGCCTGAGAATGGCAACTTTGGATTCACTTTCTGGAGCTAGAGCTTAGCTGGAGCTTATTTGTCTATCTATTCGTCTACTTCTTCCAGTTAGTTCCTATTCGGTATCTGTCTCTGTATTATTGATTTATGTATCCAGACTTCTATTGTATCCATTTTTATATGTTTTGAGATTTTGTATATAGTAGCTTCATGAACTACTATGGTATTTTATTTCCGCTGCGAGTTTTCTGATATTTCTGTGTCTGTGATTCTATGAATGATTTTATTTGCTTCGAATTTTATTACAATCTGTTATTTTGTGTTATTCAAGTCGGATATGTGTGGATTATTGGCGATTTGAATGGTCCAAAATAGTGGGTCGTTACAAGTTGTGTTGTATGGACACTTCCACTTAAAATTTGAAAGACCATTTAGTGGCATGTGTATCGATGTATCCTAAATATGTATATTGATATATGCTAGTTAAAAACAAAGATTTTTTTCTTTAAAATATTTTGAAAATTCTACACTTTATAAAATATTTTGAATATTGATTTTAAATATTTTTGAACTAAAAAAACTTTTATAAAGTATTTAAAATATATTTTTTAAATAAAGTAATTTATTTTTTTCGAAATATCAAAGTTTTAAAATTAGAGATAGAGATCAGAAATTGCTATCAAGGACTTTAACTATATTTACTAATGACTCTATGAACTAAATTAGCCTTGACTTTTTCATTTCTTTGTCTCTGAACTTATGAGTTTTCATATCTTTATCTTGATTCTTTATAATGTACAATCTTCGATTCAGCATCTGTGTAATATTCTGCACCATAAACTATATAACTTGGAAAAACATTAGCATTTATGTTTTATATGGTTGTTGTCATAAAAAAAACTAAGGTATTAACAATCTTCCCTTTTTCGATGATGACAACTATAAAATATTCCTGTACCTAAAATATGATATAACTCCTCCTAAATATATGCATGTATATATTTTATATTTTTCTCCTGCTTTGTCATCAACAAAAATAGGTGAGGAACTCCCCTTAAATGATATACTAATTATTCGAGACAATAAATAGAATAATGCAAACTTTTTTCATTTATTTATAATATCACTTTAATGTAAAAATCAAAACCGTACTTATTTATTTTGCAATCCACACTTTATAATTAAACTTATTATAATCAATCCAAACCAACTTATTTAGATATCATTGTTAAAATAAGTAAGTTTAATATACAAACTTACTCATTAACATAAGCAGAAATCTAGAAGTTGCTAGGGACTTCAACTCAACCTTCAGATTCAAAGAATGAATCAGCTTAGATGGCATCCCGATCTTTATTGATCTTAGTGTTTGAGCATTCTTAGTTATTGGTTTGATCATCATTGATCAGGGAAGAATTAACCATCAAAGATCATCAAAGTGTTTCTCTAATTCTTTTATCATCTGCATTTAGCTTAGTTCCAAATCCATTCTATTTCTTAGAAAAAAAAGAGAATACCTTTGAATGATTGGAATTTCTCTTCATGATTGTCAAAAAGTTTTTGGTATGGAAAAGACATTTTTATTAAGAAAAATGTTGAGAGTGAACGGTAACAGGGAATGAAATGATGAGTGAACATTTCTAGACAAAATAGGTTTAAATGGAAGCGAAAAATAATTTGAAATGATTGAATATATGGTAATTATAACATTTTTAAAATTAAAAAAATTGCCAAACGGCTAGGATATGTCGACATATCCCACATATGTATGTCAACATATATGCCCAAAAATTGTTTTTCAATTTTTTGATATAATAATAGTTTTGACCTAACATAATTATAGTTTAATGATTTCTAAAGACTAATAGAACAACAAGAAATATATTTCATTACTTAATTTAGAGAAATACATCATTTCAAAGAAAAACTACATAAAAGTTACATGAAATAAAACTAGATAAACACATGGCAATGGTATAAAGGTAGAATAAAGAGATCTAAAAGGATGATGATGAAGATGAAGAGTTTCCACCAAGCTTCCTAATGATTTTCCCAAAGTGTTTGTCCATTTTGTTGGAGAGAGAAGCAAACTTTTTACTAAAGGAACAAGTAAGCTTCTTTTGATTTTCGAGAAGCTTCTCTTGGTTTTTTAGAATCTCTTCATTGGAATGGTGAGAAGGTTTGTAGAAGCTTTCTAACCAAAAGTCCATTTCCTCCTCTTCTTCTTAATTACCCTCTTCTTTAATTTCCATATCGTCGCCTTCTTCTTCTTTTTGTTGAATTTCTTGCTCTTCTTCCCACGCCAATGTTTCTTCTTTTTAGGGAAGAGTCTTATAAGGTCAAAAGTAGGGAGGAATATGCATGAAAGAGATGTTGTCGTTGCCGAAATTCTTTTTGAGGCAAAATGGGTTTCTGTCATGAATCAATACCAAAATATTCGAACATTCTAGTAAGATACACACTATGGTAAAGCGTGTTCTCATCTCTATAAATATTATTTTGAATAAAATCATCTAAAATGACATGTTTTCGATTGATGTTGTAGTTTCCATGGCTGGCCAAAGTGTTAGTTCCTAAGATGATGGTTTTGATTGCAACAATCTTAGGACTTGTTATAATATATAAATACTAATATTCTTGTCTAGATATATATGTATATGCAGGATATATATACATGTATGGAGAATAAAGACTATATAGTATAGAGATTCAAGACTGACGAATTCAAGATTGAAGAAACCAAGACTGAAAACTCATGAGTATCAAGATTTCAAGATATCAAGATAAGTAATAATGTCTAAATTTATGTTCAAACTTCATAATAGCATTAAAATCTTTATTCGGATTTCAATTGTGAATGGAATCCACCTTCTCGCTTTAATAGTGGGATGGAATCTACGACCTTGTTAGTGGAATGGAACCCACGACCTTCTCTAGTGGAATGGAATCCATGAAATTTTTAAAATGATTTGGTTTAAATATATTTACAAAAACTTTTTAAAGTCATCTCTCTAAGTTTAAATATTTTAGCCTATATTTTTATTATCTTTTATATTTTTATTTCAAAATCATCTCTTGTTTTTAAACTACCTCCTAGTTTTAATATTATAAGCTTTAAATCTCAAAAATATATTCGATGCTTAGTTTTTAATATTACTTATGTATTATAGATTATATATTTTTAAGATTACTTTTTAAATCTCTTTTATAAGTTCAAACCATATTCAAAATGGTTTGAACACTTCTGAAATTGTTTTGACAAGTTTTAGAAAGAAAATCTCTTTTAAAAATAAAAATCAATTTTTCAAAATTCACTAGGGCATGTGGAGATACCTCATCCCCCCATGTCGACATGGTGATCGTAGAAATTAAAATATCAAGTTTTCAAATGAAGTGTCTATTCGTCATAACTTTTCACGAATGGACATGACTGTTGTTCTAATATAGATACTAGTTGTTTTCAACGAATTTTAAGTTAGTTTTGTTCATTTCTTCACTCTTCTCCACTCAAGTATTCTCTTATATTTTAATAAAACTCCACCGAAATTCTAAGTGAATCAAACTCGATTGTCTCTAGTTTGATTCTCTACCACTCTCTCTCTCAAAGATCTCGATACTATTCAGAGTTATAGGATCATTTGTAATCAAAGAAGTGTATCGAGTCTCTCTATCTATCAAAGTGATAATGCAAATGGCGTGATTGTGGCCCGCAAATCAATTGGGTGTGATTATAATCCGTAAATCAATTAGGTGATCTTATAGTCTGGTTAAATCAAGAGAGTTTGCGCTAGACTCGAAGATAGGACGGTGTATCTCATGGCTTTGAAATCGAGGTTGTAATATCTAGATTATATTTAAAAAGAAATATGTACAATAAATTATGTGGGACTGTATGTAGGGTAACTCCGAACCAGTATAAAATTCGTGTGTGTTCATTCCTTTACTGATTTTATTTATTATTTGCATAATGATTTTGTGATTTTTTCTGTGTTTGTGAATTGCATCTGTCTGTGTTTAGTTTCAAAAGATATCAAAATTTCCATAAAATCCATTAAACACTACCCACCCCCCTCTAGTGTTAACTTTGTCTTAAGATTCGTAATCTGCATTTCCTACACAAAGGAGCTTTAAATATTTTGAGTCGGGTTATTACAATTTCTCATTCTCGGAGTGAAGCTTTGTTGTAAAAAGAGACTCCTAAGTCTCGATTTTGCTCTAAGATTTTTGTGTTTATAATCAAATTATTCATCACTTTCAAAAATATCATAAAAAACTTCACAATTTTGTTTATCAATTTTAAAGGAGGAGAGGTCAATTCCACTAAATTTACAACCAAACATTTGACTTGAAATTCATAATCTAAAGCAATAGTAATGTCTTTCACACTACTTCAAACTTTCCCATTTTCACCTTGTAAAACTTTTCCACTCAAATTTGCATAAAACGTTTTAAGTAGATCTGGATAACATGTAGAATCATTTTTGAGAAGAGTTGACTAAACCAAGAATATAATTTTGCAAACAAATATCTTGAAGACCATAAGAAGAAAAATCACCTAACTTTGCAAATCTTACGAGAATTTTTTTTCCGAAAGTAGCATATTCAACATAATTATATATGGATTCTATATCATCGAAAAGAAATTCTTTGATTATTTTTGAGAGCTTTATGGTTTTTGGTGGATGGCTTGAGGAGGCCATTACCAAGTTGTTGAAGAGATAAGAGAGTGAAGATATATTTTAAATTTTGAAATAAAGTGAGTGAATGAATGGATGGAGATAGGATGATCTAATAGAGAGAGCGACATTTCAGGTTCGAAAAGATTCTTTTTCTATTATTGGAATTAATTCAAAAGAGAGGAAAAATTCAAAATTTGAATATGAAATAAAATTTCGAAATTCTAGAAAATATATCGACATATGGACAATAGGTGTCGACATATATGCCAAAAAATCAAAAATTAAAACTAAGGTGAAATATTCCTGTGTTTGAAGCTTGGTTAATTTTATTGCATCCTCAAATGAGCAGTGCCGTCCAAAGCAAATAAAACTGAAAGTTCATTTCAAATATATACAAAGACAAACGTTAAGTTAAAAACGTACTTTAACTCAAACATTCCTTCATTGGGGTTCAGAAAAACAAGCTATGGCAGCTCCTAAATCTTTGGTTGATCTTCTTCGCTCGCTGCCATCCAGCTCACCCTATCCAATGCTCATGCTTCTTGTACCGTTAACCTGGTAGTCTTCTTCTTGAAATTCTCCCAATTATGATATTGGTGTCTAGATTAAATTGAGTGGTAAGAGTTCACACTTCCTTCGTTTTGTTGTTAAAAGCCCAGTCATTTCGCTCTCTCCAAAGTTACAAAACAGTGGTTGTTAGACCAGTTTTGATCAATTCTTACATCAAGTTCGACATATGACACCACTCCTTCAGGTAAATAACCACCTCCTTTAATGATATAACATCGTTAGTTTGAATACATCTAAGTTTTTGGATGCTCCAGACTCTCTTGCTAATAGTGTAGTCAAAAATTAAGTGTTCATAAGTTTCTATTGCCATTTTACATAAGTTACAGGTCGTGTCTTCTAGTATCCCCCAATTGTAAAGACGATCTTTAGTAGGCAGTTTGTTCATCAAAGCTTTGTGGAGGGTATGAGCCATCTTAGGATTATTTGACCTACTCTATACCAGTTTGTGCCAAGCTACAACTGGCTATTTATCCCTAGTGTCTTCCCATGCATTTTTGAGTTTAATTTGGTCATTTACTGTACTTTTCAAGCCCATGAGTTTTCAGCTCTATCGCCATATATAGGGGTTCCTTGAATTTCCTGCTTGAAATTCCCTGTAAGAAGCTGTTTACCGCATTCCCATTCTGCTCCATTAAGGATACTCGCCACCTTGCAAGCTGGGGTTCCATAAGCAGAAAATCGTTCCCATCCCATTCTATCTATAAAGCATTTATTACTGTGCCATGGGTCTTTCTAGAGACCAGTGTTTTCACTATTAGCAATGTGTCACTCAATTAAATATTTCAACTTATCTCGAAGTTTCAAAATGTTCTTCCAAGTTACAGAAGCATTATTATCAATTTTAATGGTCCAGAAGTTGTCTTCAAGATATTTGGCTCTCATCCATTTTGCCCATAGATTGTTTGAAAAAAAATAATTTCCAAGCCACTTTAAGTTCATACACTTTCTTTGGTTCAAATAAATTTTTGAGGCCCACTCCTTCTTCCTTTTTTGGTTTACAAAGGTCTTTGTAACCGACTTTATGCAATCCACCCCTCCAGTAACGATCCGTATTTTTAACTATTTTAAATTATAAAATTTGATATAATTATTGAATAAAATGGTTCAAATAAAATATAATGAATTATTAGTGTACTCATTGAATATGAACTTGAATAGAAATTTGAAAAAGATTTGGGCAACAATAAATATTGAAATGAAATTCAATCTAAATTAACGTGTTGTAATTAATAACTTGAATTGAATAATAATGTTGAATTACCATGAAATGGAAATAGTTTTTTAATCATTGGGATTTGTTTTAAAAGTAAAATTTATAAGTTAAATGACTTATATTTCAATTACAGTGATTTATTAGATAATTAAATTGTTTAAATTTAATGTTGGAAATTATTTGAATAATTGAATTATGGATTTAATATGATTGAAAATGATATCAGGAGTTGAATTAAATTTTATTTAATTACGAATAATGACTGTTAACATTTAATATTTGATTTAAAAGTGTATAATTAGAAATTGAAAATTTTATACTATAATTAACGAGTAAAAATATCCATTTTGGCCACGGTCTTGGATTTTGACGAAACCAGTTTGATTGGATCTGTAATGGTGAATTATTATAGGATTTCAAGTTTCGTCGCAATCGGACTTGTCGTTTGGCCGTGCGAGCTTGAAATGCATAGAAATTAATTTAAGGAATTCGATTAAAATAATTTGATTTTGAAATGCAATCTTCTCCATACGATCAAACTAGACCTCGAGACTAGTTCCATTATGTTCGGAATGGTGTAAAACATTAGAAACGCAAGGAGGCACACTTCGTTTGGAGCTCAAGAATTTCAGGCGTTTACGGGCGAGATATTTTCAAGTATTATAATATATTTTTTCAAACCCACCCCCAATTTGTCTTCCCCAGTACACCATTTTCCCTCATTTTCAACTTTGTCGATCGAATAATCAGAGGAAAAAAACTAAACAGCTGATCGAAAAAAAATACAGAACGAAACAAATTGCGATTGATAAAAGAGAAGGAGTCACGATCTTTGCTTAAGGAAGAGGTCGACGCGATTCAGGTGGAGTGCGATGGCGCAAGGGGAAGGCTCGATTCTAGCTCGATCAATTTCGAGTTCCACTTCTTGGAAACTCGTGTGCGCGAGTCAGGGGTGGTTGGAGGCATGGATATCGATGTTGTTAGCGGGGTAACAGGAATTGTTTTAAATAATCGAAGTGGATATTTTGAAGTTATAATCGCGATATGAATTGAATTTTAAAAAGTTATTTGTTTTAAAAGAATGAACTCTTATTCGAACTTTGGATATTGCTAAGTGAAAGTAATATAAAATGATGTTTCAAAATTGAGCTCGGAATTGAATTATATTTGAAGACATGGATTTTAAATTGAATATGGAAAGTTAATTTGATTTAAGTGATTTGAATCGATATTTTAAAAATCGAACATGAAATTGATATATATCAAAATGGTTGAAAATCAAGAATTTAGTTGAAATTTGATCATCGAATATGATAGTTAAAATTGAAATTCAAGTTAATTTGAAATTGAAATAATTTGGAATTGAAATCAAATTTATTTGTATTGAAATTGGAATCGAAGTAAAATTCGACTTAAAATCGGAATTAATTCGATTAAATCGAAATGGAAATTGAAACTGATTTGAATTAGAAAATTTTAAAAGTGAATCGGTTTGGCTCTGAAACTATTTTCAAATGAATTATCCTAGTGTAAGCTTTTTATCTTTAAATATTCAAATTATTTGATTTTCCAAAGTATTTTTCTATATAAACCATTTTTAATACTTAAACTATTTTATATTAATATATTTTAGCTTTTTAAATTATTTAAACTATTTTCCAAAAATTCAAGCTGGTCAAAATCTAGAAGGTATATATTTAAATCATGGATTTAAATACGAATTGGGTTAAATTAAAGTTATAACCCAAATGAAACTTCGAAGCAATTTTGAATTGGAACTAAAATCGATATATTAAGACGAGCATGATTGAATTGAAATAGTATATTTTGAGTAAATATGATGATTTTGAAATGAATTTAATTTTGAAGCAAATATGATGTTTTGATATCAAATATGAATTGTTTCAAAATGTAAAAGTACTAACCGGTGTGTAAAGCGACATTTGGTTGCTAAAGAGACCGGAGCCACTTATTGGTATACTCTCTGTCAATATTGGAATCACTTTAACAACTGTATATGCGGAGGAGACTCCAGAACGAAGTGGTTCGATTTGGCATTGTTTGCTGGATTTGAAGTAAGAGAATGATGATAGATTGGCCTAACACTTGTGTTTATTTGAAATGACTAAAACAGGAGCCATACCGACCAATGAGGTTAGCTACCTCTAGCGGACACACTTCTTTGAACTACTATCATGAAATTGTTATTGATTGGTGCGCACCCTCGAATTTTGGAAGTGTTGGACGCGATGCGCCGTTAGGGGTAACCATCAGTCGGGAAGGGTAAACTAGCAGTATCCTACCTTAGACATTGCCTTACATGCCTTGTCATACTTTTATCCTTATTCGAGACCACTACGATTTTGATTTAGTGTTGTCGTATCATGGTGCATCCCTATCCATCGACAGTTTACTGGTGTTTTATATGCAAACTGTACGACAATGCTTAAAAATGCATTAAGGAGAATCAATGTAAAGCCTTAAGGCTATGAAAATATTTATTTTACTAATTGACACTACCTATTATAGTGTATTCTACTAAATATAGATATTTTGACGGATCCTTAGGAGATGGAAAATCTCGTAACATCTCTTTAGTTATTACACGCACGTTATACACTGGATAGGAGATGTTAAAATCTGTAAACATCTCTGAAGCCACATCACTTATGTAATATGCGATATCAGTTTGACTCACATAAGAATATTTTAGTTCTGAATCAAGTGTTTTGTCTTTTCATTACGCTCGAGTCAGCCCTGAGTTTTTCAGCGCATTGAAGATCATTTTTTGGACGACGAAGATTTAGTATATTATTATTACTACTATTATTCGTGCATTATGTTGTCTGCTGCATTATTTACTTATCCCTAATGTATATATAACTCTGGTAATTTTTGTATAAATTATAATCAAATGTATAATAAACAGCTTCATGAACTGTTTATTTGATTATTATATTTTGTCATTCCGCTGCGAGATTCTGTGTTTGTTTCCTTCTTCTTTTCTTATTTTTCTTCATTAATCCCAATGATTATCTATATTCTGGATTGTTTAAGTTGGACATATATGGATTATTTTCGATTTAAACCTTCTAAAATATGGGTAGTCACAGTTGGTATCAGAGCTTTAGTTTAGCGATAACCACAGCTTTGTTGGGTTCGACTCATTAGAGATAGGGTAGTAATACCCTGGAATGAGTTGTTGAGTGTGTGTATATATAAGAGAGCACAATTTTTAGTGTTATAAAATATTTTGTATTGTATTTACTTATTTTTTGGTTGTTTATGAATTTTGGCCGGTGTATGGGACGTCGTGTCGTCGATTGTGCTTTTTAAACACTTGAATGAGGCAAGTTGACATAATATTGTTTCAAAATCCATTATATGAAATAATTTTACCTAAATTATATTATATATATAATGATAATTTTTAGTGAAATTTTTGTTCGGAGATGATAATATTTAATTATCATCGATTATTGGTTGAATTAAAATAAAACGAATACTTTATGAATTTTATTTTACGAAGTGTCCGATAATTAAATTGAATTGAAATCTAATTACAATAAAAATTGTTTGAAATAGCAAAAATGAAATTAGTGAAATATTTTGGTAATAAGTAAGGAAATTTGTATAAATATATTTATAATATAGCTTATATATAGAAATGATTTTAAAATTTAGAAATTTAGAATTTAAACCCTGTTGCTTTCAAATAATGTTTTCAAAGTCTTCAAAATTAATAATAATATTATTTGAAAGTGTTTTGACGAGAAATATATATTTTGAAAAGGTTTTTGTGAGAAATAAAGCATTGAACTTGCACTAGTCGTTGGGAAATAATTCTGTGGATGACTGCTGCATCGCCAGTATTCATTTTCGAGTTTATGAGTGAGAATTTCTACCAAAAGAAATTTATTCCCGACTAAAACAAGTTTTAAATGTGAAAAAAAATTCTAAGTATGATTGATAAATGTATGGTAAAATTTTTGAACTTATGATTGAAAATAGTATAGATAAAAATAAGTTATAACTTACAAATTTAAACAGAGAAGTAAATTGTATTTGAAATGAATTAGATAAATTTATAAAATGAAATTTTAAGTGAACTATTTTGAATAATTTATGGATTTGAGGATACTAAGCTAAAAACAAAATTTTAAATTTGTTGAGTGTAATGATAGGAAAGAGGAAAAGAAAAAAATAACTTAAATAAAGTTGAATAAACTGAGAAATGAATCAAATGAAATAAAGTTTAATTTAGTAAAGATGAAATGAATTGAATTAGATCTGAATATAACTAGATAAATTTGTAAAGTGAATTAATTACACTTAAGCTATAAAATGAATTAATAGAACAGATGCAACTTGGATTATAAAATGAAATGCAATTTGAATTGTTAAAGAAATTGAATAAAAATAAATGAGTGTAAGTAATAAAATGTGTAAGTAAATTGAAAATTTGTAAATACAAATAAAATTTAATTTGTTATAGAAAATATTATACACTTAGTTAATGTTATGAAATTTTTTTTCAATTAAGTAGAGTTAAATAAATGGAATCAATGAAATAACTAGTAAAATGAATTGTGAGGTTGATTTAACTTAAGGGAAGTTAATGGAAATGAATAAACATAATCCTTTAAGGGAATAAATTAACAAACTGAGTCAAATAAAATAGAATTTGATTCAAAATGAAAATGAACTTATGTTGTAAAGTTAAATTGAATGTAATAACTTTAATCATTGAATGTAAGAGAAATTTGATTTCAATGAATGTAAATAAGTGATTGTGAATCAATTTAAAAATAAATGGAAGTGAATATGAACATAATAAAATCTAAATGAATGAAAAACCAATTGAAACGAAGGAATAAGATCAAATTGGAAGTAAGTGAACGTGAATGAACGAGATGTGAATAAAATGAAAGCAAATCAATTAGATGTCAACATGAAATGAATGTTAATAAGTGAAATAATTGAAATCGAATAAGCTAAATGTGAATAAATTAAACGTAACGAAATCTAAAGTAAGTAAAATGGAATATAAGCAAATTGAAATAAAATCTAATGTAATTATAAGATGTTGACATAACAAGTGAAATAAACGTAAATCAATTGGAAACAAATGAAGTTGAATATAAGTCAGTTCAATGTGAATAAACAAATATGAATAAATGGAAAATGAACCAATTGGAAGTTAATAGAAATGGAAGTGTATGAATAAAATTGTTGACATTAAATAATAGTATGGTTATGAATAAAACTTGCATGAATATCGTTGTTTGGATGCTTTTTTATTGCATGGCTATGTTTGCTCATATGGTTGTTGTATAGTTATGTTATATATTGATTTCTCTTTCCATATACAAGTTCTCATGTGTTGTTGAGTGTTAATAGGTACAAAGGGCGTATGCTCGCTTTTGGAGCTCGATTGTGCATGACGTTGTTTTTGCTTGCTTAATACGAGCAAACTCGCTCGTATTAATAATAATAAGTTATATATCTCGGATTACATACCGCACTTTTATATTTTTCCCTACGGGATGCCTCATCATTGAGATGAGATGTATATTTGATATCTATTTGGTGTATTTGTGATATATATTATATTGTAAAAAATTTAAGATTGAGCCATGCAAAGAAAACGTTGCCGAAATTTATCATAAATCCAGGTGCTAGAAATTTTTTGAAGTTTGAGAAAATTTGTATAACTTGTTTTATAATTAAACTATAATTTCCGCAAACCCATATCGAAATGGCATGGCGAGCGCATAATATTGGTTTTGTAAATAAGATTTTAATGTTTTATAAGTTGATTGTTTTGAATAAACTAAATCAAGTGTTAAATTTTGTACTTAGTCCCTTTTCGGGGACGAAAAGTTTTGAGTGGTGTAGAATGTAACAGCCCGTATTTTAACCTATTTTAAATTATAAAATTTTATATAATTATTGAATAAAAATGGTTAAAAATAAAATTTAATGAATTATTAGTGTAGTTATCGAATATGAACTTGAATAGAGATTTGAAAAAAAATACATTCCAAAGATTTAGGCAATAATAAATATTGGTATAAAATTCTATGTAAATTAACATGTTGTAATCAATAACTTGAATTGAATAATAATATTGAATTACTGTGAAATGGAAATAGTTATTTTATTATTAGGATTTGTTTTAAAGCAAATTTTATAAGTTAAATGACTTATATTTCAATTGTAGTGATTTATTGGATAAATAAATTATTCCAATTTAATATTGAAAATTATTTGAATAATTGAATTCTGGATTTAATATGATTGAAAATGATATCTGGAGTTGATTTAAACTTTATCTAATTATGAATGAAGATTGTTAGCATTTAAAATTAGATTTAAAAGTGAATAATTAGAAATTGAAAATTTTATATTATAATTAACGAGTAAAAATATCAATTTTGGCCACTGTCTAGGATTTTGACGAAACTAATTTCATCGGATCCGTAATAGTGAATTATTATAGGATTTCAAGTTTCATCGTGATCGGACATGTCGCTTGGTCGTGCGATCTTGAAATGCATAGAAACTAATTTAAGGAATTCGATTAAATAATTTGATTTTGAAATGCTATCTTCTGCATACGATCGAATTAGGGCTTGATACAAGTTTCATTGTTTACGAAATGGGGGTAAAACATTAGGAATGCCAGGCGACGCGCTTCGTTTGGAGCCCGAGAATTTCAGGCATCTACGGGCGAGATATTTTCAAGTATAATAATATATTTATTCAACCCCACCACCAATTTGTCTTCCCCAGTATGCCATTTTCCCTCATTTTCAACTTTATCGATCGAATAAGCAAAGAAAAAAAACTAAATAGCCAACCGAAAAAAATACAGAACAAAAAAAATCACCATCAATAAAAGAGAAGGATTCTCGATCTTTGCCTAAGAAAGAGGTCGAGCAACGTGATTCAGGCGAACTGCGATGGCCCGAGGGGGAAGGCTCGACTGATTTAGGGTTCCAATTCTTGGAATCGCTTATGCGCGAGTGAGAGGTGGTCGGTGGCATGGCTATCAACGTTGTCAGCAGGGTAGGCGATTCGTTCATAAAAAAATGAGGAACGCGATGTGAACGAGAAAAGGAGAACTGCCTGGGAACGAAGCAGGAGAGGGTAAGATGCGATGTTTTCTTTATTATTATTATTATTATTTATGTTAATTATTATATTAATTGTACCGATATTAATAAAATCATAACTTTTGCATACGAGGCTCGTTTCGGACTAAACAATTCGCATTGGGTTCGTATCGACAAAGGCTACAGCTTGGAGTCAAGTTGAAATTTATTTGAAGCTGAAATACTTTCAATTTCAAATAAAAGATGAGTGTTTATACGCTCACGATTGACTGAGATAAATTTTTATGTTAGTTAAATTTATATCGTGAAGTTACTTAAATTATTGATTATTGTTTGGTGAATTTAACTGACATCGAAATCGATAGAGAAAATTATATGTTAGATATTTGATGTAACGACCCAGAATTTTTAATTTATTAAAATTTAATATTTAATTAATTTTGAATATTAATAAGTGAATTTATAAGTCAAATAAATTTTTATTTGAATTTTTGGATTTAATTGAATAATTAAATCAATAATTTAATACGTTAAATTAGGGAAATAATTGAAAATTGAGTTAAATATGATTGAAAATGATTTGTAAAATTTTATTTTATCATATGGGAGTTAGAACGATATTTTAGAACTTTTAAAATCGAATTTAAAGTTAATTTGTGAAAATTGAATATTTTAATATTTAAATCGACTAGTGAAAATAGCCAATTTTTGAACAGTCTCAGAATTGAACGAAACCAGTTTCATTGGATCCGTAATTGTTAGTTATTATCGGATTTCAATTTTCGTGTCAATCGGAGTTATCGTTTGATTGTGGCAGCTCGAAACGCATCGATTTATTTTTAATTTAAATTTAGCGAGCTAAAATAGCCATTTTTCAAAGAGTCTCGGATTTCGACGAAACCAGTTTCATCGGATCCGTAATGTGATATTATTGTAAGGTTTCAAATTTCAAGTCAATTGGATTTACCGTTTGTCCTGTACAAATTAAAACGCCTAGAAAATCGCTTAAATCGGTTTAATTTAAATTGAGCGTTTACAGCCATATCTCGCACAGGTGTCCGAATTAGCTTCCGAAACCTGTTCCATTGTGTCCGGAACGCGGGATAAACCTTAGGAATGTCAGTTTCGGCGCGTAAATCGGAGTTCGGGATTTCCGGGTGAATAGTGTTCAAAAATCTTCTATAAATAGGCCCCCACTTTTTAAAAAAAAAATATATATAAAACCTAACCCTAATTATAACGCAGCCGCCACCCACATAATCAACGGCCAGAAATGCGTCGTTTTCTCTCCCAAATATCTCACAATCCGTTGACAACTAGCTAATGCCATCAACTAGGAAATTGTAGAGCCTTGCAAGCTCTACACATCTATACGGAGATGATGGTGTGAGGTCGACCAGAGGAGGCGCGAGATGGCCACGAGCACCTACAGTTCACGCACGTTTTCCCGTGCCTAGGGGGGCCGAGCTTCACCATATTGAGTGCGGTGGTGGTTTGGGGAGAGATGAGTTGAGTGATGCTCCTTGATCGTGTTCTTGTTACACGAAAAAAATCGAATTATTTAACCCTAAAGTTGCTAATGGGTTTCGGCTACTGGGAATAATCTGCGTTTGGGGGAGATGAGAAGGGGACGGCCTGATGGGGGGGAGAGCTGATCACACGGCCCATATTTGCTTAGGGTAAAAATATAAGGAAATGTTGTAATTTATATATATATATATATATATATATATATATATATATATATATATATATATAAGCCAACAGGGTTGGTGCAGTTGGTTGATGGTCCGGACTGCGTGATCGAAGGTCACGAGTTCGAGCCCCAAAACTGACAACCCTGTAACAAGTACCCGAAGTATGTGTTTGGCAGGCACATACTTCCCTAGAGTTTACGAGCGAAGCTTGGTTCTCTAGGTAATTCAAAAAAAAATATATATATATATATAAATTCGTGTATCTTTAAATATATATAACTTTTTCATACGAGGTCGAAAAAATGCAAACTCAGTTGCGTTGGGATCGTATGGACGAGCACTATGCGATGGAGTTGGTTTGGAGTCGTTTGGAGATAGTGAGAATTTTGGGTAAAATTAAACGTCCGTTTAATTTTATTCGAAATAAATCGCTAAAACGGAATTTAAAATCAAGGTGAGAATTTCTCACTCAATCGAATTAGTTTCGATTTTATTTTAAATAGTTAGATTTAAAATATTTGAATGCATGTTTGAATGTTGATTAATATCTATTGATTGTTAAAATAGACATTATGCGCCGTTAGTAAGCGGATGTTATTTAATAAAAACATATACCGCGAATATTTCATAAACAGTGAAATTGGTATTATATATAATATCAATATATATATATATTGGCATATGTATATATTGGAGTTATTGATTTCCCGCATTTTTTTGTTTAGCGGATGAGACCCTATTACGCCGTTATTAAGCGGATAATATTTAATAAGAACATATACCGCGAAAATTTCGTACTGGAGCGAAATTGGTATTGTGCTAATGTTTTTGGATGCAGGAAAACAAGTTGGAGGGATCCAACTGGATTCCTCAACAGTATTTATTTGATTTCAGATATTTTGATATTCGTTGATTATCATATACGATATGTGATATTGTTGTTGTCGTGATTGACTATTTGGTGTGTAGCATCATTGGGCCAAATTTGGAATTTTAAAATGATTTCAAAGTGATTTTTGAAAGTATACGTTTATAAAATATTTTTGGAATTGATTCATTTTAAATAAATAAACGTTATAATTTTTAAAGTTATAAAAATTATGATTTTTGAGAAATATAGTTAAAAAACTGATTTTTGAGAATATGATGCTATTGAGTTTATAAAATAGTTAAATCGAGATATTTTAGAATTATTGTGAAAATTTTAAATATAGGATTTATGAAATTTAATTATTTTATGAATCAAAAGGATGAAGTTTTTAAAGGAATTTGAAGACGTTTTAAAAGCATAATATAAATTGAATTATATTAAGAGATTTATAAATGGATATTTATAAATTGAAATATAGACATTATAAAACGAGTTTTTATAAATGTTGGAATGAAGTGAAAATGAAATTCATTAATGAATGAAATTTATAGAATTATATAACGGTGAGGTTATAAATGGAAATTTTATAAACAGTAGGTTTATAAAATTTGTAAAGTTCAAAGGAACGATTTTTGCAAATAAATAAATTATAAGTGTTTGACTTATAATTTGGACTTTTGGTTTATAATTAAAATTATAAATCGAATAAGTTAATAAAGAGATTTATAAAAAGGAAGTTTTTATAAATAAATAGAAATGGAATTTATAAACGTTGTTTTATAAATTCGCAAATGACTTATTTTAATAAGAAAATTTTTGAAACCTATTAAAGGAGTTATATTCACATTTTTGAATAAGTGAATAATCCTTTAAAATAAATTGAATAGAAGTGATGAAATTGTTAACGAAGTTTATTCACGTTTTTGAATGGTGAATAATATGTTAAAGAAAATGTTTAGAATGTGATATTTTAAATAGAATTAAAACGATCTAACGAAGTTTTAATTGTGTTGAGATTCGAAACCATAGATTTCAACATTAATTGTTGAAATAGACGTTTTCGAGAAATAGAAGGAAATAGTGGACTATAACACTGTTGTTATAGTAAATGATTTCCGAAAGGAAATGTTTTGTATAGTATTGGGATTTATATATCTATTTTAATTTCGAATCCCTATACTAGTGATTTTGGGTTGTCGTAACGATGTTTTACGTAACATTCGTCTTGGCCCAAATAAATATGTTAAGAGAATGATTTCCTTAATAGAATGAAATATATACTTAATCTCGATTTAAGTATATTGAATATTTTCTAAGTGTCGAAAATAAAAAGATTTGTGAATTACTTATTTTTAATAAGTATGGAAATGTTTTCCAATATAAAGTGAATATTAGAGAATTTATCTTTTTGAAGATAAATTGAAAAGAAAATTAAAATGAATAATTGAAATCGAATATTCATTGATATTTTGGAAATTATAAATTCATTATGGAATTTATAAATGAAAAGTGGAAATTGTTTAAAAATAAATATTGATTTATTTTTGAAGTATGAAGTAATATATCTTGTAAAGATATTTTGGAAAATAAATAATTTGGAAAATTATTTGGAAACCGGTGATGTGTGCATATCCATTGATAGTTCAATAACCGACTATCAATATTTCCCTTTGAATGGGTATTTGATATGATTTGTTTGAATGTGAATGCCACACTTATTTTTGAATAAGCGCTCACTATTCGGGTTAACCGGGAAAGGACCATGGGGTCGTATAACCCATTCCGAATATGTGATACGTCGTTATAATTGCATTGAAGATCGGTGTTGAAGACCCGGTATTTGCGAGAGCGATAGGATGACCTGTCGATTTACTCTGCACCGAGTTGCTCCGGTATAGAGTTCTCCATATGTGATGGTGAATCCGATCAGGATTGTGAATATCCGGATTGCAAGGACTTCTTTGTAAGTGCCTTCGGTTTTGTTCGAGCCCAGAACAGACTTGTATGGATTGTGTGTCTGACATTACAAATTGAGATATAAAGCCGATTTCTTTCAAATATATTTCTGTTGGTGGCGAAGAATTTATTCTTTTAGCTTAACACCCTTCTCTGAGACATACGAGCTCAGAGGTTATATTGTTGAAGTTATCAGCGATATATTCCCAATTTGGTAATGTGATATGCTGAGTGATGCTGAAATGATCATTGTGTTGATTATTATGATAGGATCGTTTATTTGATCGTCTATCTTAGTGATCATTGTGTTGATCATTTGTTGACCCAAAGCATGGCTTTTGTATAAAGTATGTTTTTGTGGACGTGACTTCGTCGAACCTCACACCCCGGAAATGGTCAAAACAGGAAAGATGCGGCAAGGTTATGAGGGGTAGCACCCTTTAGGGTATGTACATTTCCTTCTGGATAGAGGTGGTATCATGGTATGGAGCCCAGATATTTAACCTATGTGGTTACTACGAATTTATTACTTTGTCGTTGTTGGTTTTCGGGATCCCGTGAGAAAGGTCGTTTACGATCGGGGAATGGCGTGCTCGTGTCAGTAGTTACCCAGTTAGGGGTAACCCGGCCTTGTGTTGGCAGAGTTCCGGTTTGGTTCTCGGGGATGTCTTTCCAGAGGCATTCTCATGTGGCAATGGGAAGTTCCTTGGCCTGACCATTTGTTGGAAATCCAAAGAAACAATACGAAACTTGTACGGTATTAGTTGTAGAACCTGCTATTCACTTATGGTGGTCACCACTGTTTGGATGGTAGCTATAGTAGGCATACGATAATGGTCGTATGTTGGCTAAGATTTATATTCTACTTTCGAAATGAATTTTCCCTACACTATGCACTAGTAATAATATCAAATGTTATTTTAAATGCGTATCAAGCATCTTTGACTATCATAAGGAGAAATCTCCTCCGATTCTGCGTTTGCATTGTGTGTGTGTGCGGGAGGCCTTATGGTAGTCTCATTTTTAAAAGCATTGCGAATTGAATTTAAAAATATTCCTCTATTTTGATTTTAAAGATAAATAAACTGTTTTGAGTTCTCACACCAGTCACATGACTGACTTGGAGTTTATTGTTTTCCTTTCTAAACTCTGGGTGCCCACCAATTTTCACACGGGCAGTTAAGAGTTAGGTATATCAAGATATTCTGGATATTCTGGAGTTGCTGGAGGCAAGCTGGATGGCATGGCGTATTACTAGTTTATATAGTATTTCTTTTTCCGCTGCACTGTTTGATGTTGTATATTGTTGTTGTACACTCTGATGATATGATGTAATGTGATGTGATGTATAAAATGTAATAACTGATATAGTTCTTTGTTTAAAGATTATTCATTTATTATTATATGTTGTTCCGCTGCGAATTGTGAGATTCTGATGTTGTTGTGTTGTGTTCTGTTTCTGTTCCGTTCCATTTTCTATTTTCCTTTCTTTCAATTTTAAAATCTTCTATCTTCTTTTCCCTATCTAAATTTTCTATCTTATGTTTTCTCTTCCCACTATTATCTATTTTCTTCTTCTTTCTACCTTTTTCTCTCTTCTCTTTCTACCTTCTTTTCTTTTTTTTTAAAATCCATAACTATTCGGTTTTTCGGCAACGAAAATCCGCGTACGTTACAGTTGGTATCAGAGCTTATGGTTAAGCGACAACCATGGTTCTGTTGGGTATTGCTCATTAGAGATAGAGTCAGTAGTACTCTAGAATGAGTTTGAGTGTAATAATAGCTATGAGAGCGTATTTGTTAGTGAATATAAAAATTGTTTTATATTGTGATGATTGGTTTGTTAAGTGGTATATAGATTCTGGTTAATACGAGTAATTAACGTTGTTGATAGGGATCTCTAAACACTTGAATAGAACAATTCGGCACAGTATTGTTTAAATTGGGTAAATGAAATAATTTTGCCTTGATTATATTTTGTATATAAAAGAAATAATTTTTCAGAATTATTAAAGTGTATGTAAGTTGATTGTTTAGTTGTTTGAATAATCTAAATTAAAGAATAATTGTATAAGCAAATGAATTATAAGAATTGAATTAATGAAATGAATGTTAATCAATTGAATGTGAATGAAGTTGATATGGAATTGATATTGGTATCAAACTAAATTAACAAAGTGAAGTGATAAATATGAACTTAAGTTATGTAAATGAAATTCAACTTTTGTAATTGAATTGAATGAATGGATTGAATGTTAATCAACTAAATGTGAATTAAATTGGATATGGAATAATGAATGAAAGTGTTAATTCATTAAAATCTAATGTTATTTGAAAGTTGAATAATTGAATGAAATCAATTTAATTAAACCAATTGTAAGCAAATGAATTTGGTTGTAATTAATAAACATTGGTTGTTATATGATTGTTAGTTGATTGTATATAATTCATTAAGTGTTAATGAAATTGAAAGCTAAAGTAATTGAATGTGAATTGGATTTAAATTAGTAAATGATAACTAATTGAATTGAGAATGAAAGTTGATAAAATCCAATGTAAATAAATCAAATGTGATTTAAATTGAAAACCATTTCATTGTATATTAATGAGAATATGAAAAAATATATATTGGTTATGAATTTGTTGGATGATAGTTGGTTGATGGTTGAATATATTGCTTTTGTTTCAATTGCTATGTTGACATATATAGTTATTATGTTGCTATATGTTGTATTTTGAGATTATTATCATATATGCATGATTCTCATGTTGTTTGTTGAGTGATTAGTAGGTGCGGATCGCGTTTGCTTCGCATTTGGAGCTCGCTTTTGCGCTATATTAGCCGTATATGCTTGCTAATAAAATATAAGGTACATATCTCGGATTAAATACCGTACTTTTACATTTTTTTCCCTGCGGGATGCCTCATTACTTGATGAGATGTATATTTGTGATATATATACTGTCATTTTTTTTTCGGATCGAGCCGCGCAAAGGAGACTATGGCGAATTTTTCCGGAAATTTAAGGCGTTAGAAAAAATTTGAGAAAATTTGGAAATTTTGTGAAAACTTTAACTTAGTTTTGAAATTGAAAGTTAAACAATAGTAGTTGTTTTTGAAAAGATAACTAAGTATGATTTGAAAACTTAGTAAGGTTATTGTAAGAAGTTTAACTATGAATTTTGGAAAATTAATAGATTCTATAACTTTTCTTACTTGTTAATTTCGAGGACGAAATTCTTTTAAGTGGGGAAGATTGTAACGACCCAGAATTTTTAATTTATTAAAATTTAATATTTAATTAATTTTGAATATTAATAAGTGAATTTATAAATTTTTATTTGAATTTTTGGATTTAATTGAATAATTAAATCAATAATTTAATACGTTAAATTAGGGAAATAATTGAAAATTGAGTTAAATATGATTGAAAATGATTTGTAAAATTTTATTTTATCATATGGGAGTTAGAACGATATTTTAGAACTTTTAAAATCGAATTTAAATTTAATTTGTGAAAATTGAATATGTTAATATTTAAATCGACTAGTGAAAATAGCCAATTTTTGAACAGTCTCAGAATTGAACAAAACCAGTTTCATTGGATCCGTAATTGTTAGTTATTACCGGATTTCAATTTTCGTGTCAATCGGAGTTATCGTTTGATCGTGGCAGCTCGAAACGCATCGATTTATTTTTAATTTAAATTTAGCGAGCTAAAATAGCCATTTTTCAAAAAGTCTCGGATTTCGACAAAACCAGTTTCATCGGATCCGTAATGTGATATTATTGTAAGGTTTCAAATTTCAAGTCAATTGGATTTACCGTTTGTCCTGTACAAATTAAAACGCCTAGAAAATCGCTTAAATCGGTTTAATTTAAATTGAGCGTTTACAGCCATATCTCGCACAGGTGTCCGAATTAGCTTCCGAAACCTGTTCCATTGTGTCCGGAACGCGGGATAAACCTTAGGAATGTCAGTTTCGGCGCGTAAATCGGAGTTCGGGATTTCCGGGTGAATAGTGTTCAAAAATCTTCTATAAATAGGCCCCCACTTTTTAAAAAAAATATATATATAAAACCTAACCCTAATTATAACGCAGCCGCCACCCACATAATCAACGGCCAGAAATGCGTCGTTTTCTTTCCCAAATATCTCACAATCCGTTGACAACTAGCTAATGCCATCAACTAGGAAATTGTAGAGCCTTGCAAGCTCTACACATCTATACGGAGATGATGGTGTGAGGTCGACCAGAGGAGGCGCGAGATGGCCACGAGCACCTACAGTTCACGCACGTTTTCCCGTGCCTAGGGGGCCGAGCTTCACCATATTGAGTGCGGTGGTGGTTTGGGGAGAGACGAGTTGAGTGATGCACCTTGATCGTGTTCTTGTTACACGAAAAAAATCGAATTATTTAACCCTAAAGTTGCTAATGGGTTTCGCTACTGGGAATAATCTGCGTTTGGGGGAGATGAGAAGGGGACGGCCTGATAGGGGGGAGAGCTGACCACACGGCCCATATTTGCTTAGGGTAAAAATATAAGGAAATGTTGTAATTTATATATATATAAATTCGTGTATCTTTAAATATATATAACTTTTTCATACGAGGTCGAAAAAATGCAAACTCAGTTGCGTTGGGATCGTATGGACGAGCACTACGCGATGGAGTTGGTTTGGAGTCGTTTGGAGTTAGTGAGAATTTTGGGTAAAATTAAACGTCCGTTTAATTTTATTCGAAATAAATCGCTAAAACGGAATTTAAAATCAAGGTGAGAATTTCTCACTCAATCGAATTAGTTTCGATTTTATTTTAAATAGTTAGATTTAAAATATTTGAATGCATGTTTGAATGTTGATTAATATCTATTGATTGTTAAAATAGACATTATGCGCCGTTAGTAAGCGGATGTTATTTAATAAAAACATATACCGCGAATATTTCATAAACAGTGAAATTGGTATTATATATAATATCAATATATATATATATATATTGGCATATGTATATATTGGAGTTATTGATTTCCCGCATTTTTTTGTTTAGCGGATGAGACCCTATTACGCCGTTATTAAGCGGATAATATTTAATAAGAACATATACCGCGATAATTTCGTACTGGAGCGAAATTGGTATTGTGCTAATGTTTTTGGATGCAGGAAAACAGGTTGGAGGGATCCAACTGGATTCCTCAACAGTATTTATTTGATTTCAGATATTTTGATATTCGTTGATTATCATATACGATATGTGATATTGTTGTTGTCGTGATTGACTATTTGGTGTGTAGCATCATTGGGCCAAATTTGGAATTTTAAAATGATTTCAAAGTGATTTTTGAAAGTATACGTTTATAAAATATTTTTGGAATTGATTCATTTTAAGTAAATAAACGTTATAATTTTTAAAGTTATAAAAATTATGATTTTTGAGAAATATAGTTAAAAAACTGATTTTTGAGAATATGATGCTATTGAGTTTATAAAATAGTTAAATCGAGATATTTTAGAATTATTGTGAAAAGTTTAAATATAGGATTTATGAAATTTAATTATTTTATGAATCAAAAGGATGAAGTTTTTAAAGGAATTTGAAGACGTTTTAAAAGCATAATATAAATTGAATTATATTAAGAGATTTATAAATGGATATTTATAAATTGAAATATGGACATTATAAAACGAGTTTTTATAAATGTTGGAATGAAGTGAAAATGAAATTCATTAATGAATGAAATTTATAGAATTATATAACGGTGAGGTTATAAATGGAAATTTTATAAACAGTAGGTTTATAAAATTTGTAAAGTTCAAAGGAACGATTTTTGCAAATAAATAAATTATAAGTGTTTGACTTATAATTTGGACTTTTGGTTTATAATTAAAATTATAAATCGAATAAGTTAATAAAGAGATTTATAAAAAGGAAGTTTTTATAAATAAATAGAAATGGAATTTATAAACGTTGTTTTATAAATTCGCAAATGACTTATTTTAATAAGAAAATTTTTGAAACCTATTAAAGGAGTTATATTCACATTTTTGAATAAGTGAATAATCCTTTAAAATAAATTGAATAGAAGTGATGAAATTGTTAACGAAGTTTATTCACGTTTTTGAATGGTGAATAATATGTTAAAGAAAATGTTTAGAATGTGATATTTTAAATAGAATTAAAACGATCTAACGAAGTTTTAATTGTGTTGAGATTCGAAACCATAGATTTCAACATTAATTGTTGAAATAGACGTTTTCGAGAAATAGAAGGAAATAGTGGACTATAACACTGTTGTTATAGTAAATGATTTCCGAAAGGAAATGTTTTGTATAGTATTGGGATTTATATATCTATTTTAATTTCGAATCCCTATACTAGTGATTTTGGGTTGTCGTAACGATGTTTTACGTAACATTCGTCTTGGCCCAAATAAATATGTTAAGAGAATGATTTCCTTAATAGAATGAAATATATACTTAATCTCGATTTAAGTATATTGAATATTTTCTAAGTGTCGAAAATAAAAAGATTTGTGAATTACTTATTTTTAATAAGTATGGAAATGTTTTCCAATATAAAGTGAATATTAGAGAATTTATCTTTTTGAAGATAAATTGAAAAGAAAATTAAAATGAATAATTGAAATCGAATATTCATTGATATTTTGGAAATTATAAATTCATTATGGAATTTATAAATGAAAAGTGGAAATTGTTTAAAAATAAATATTGATTTATTTTTGAAGTATGAAGTAATATATCTTGTAAAGATATTTTGGAAAATAAATAATTTGGAAAATTATTTGGAAACCGGTGATGTGTGCATATCCATTGATAGTTCAATAACCGACTATCAATATTTCCCTTTGAATGGGTATTTGATATGATTTGTTTGAATGTGAATGCCACACTTATTTTTGAATAAGCGCTCACTATTCGGGTTAACCGGGAAAGGACCATGGGGTCGTATAACCCATTCTGAATATGTGATACGTCGTTATAATTGCATTGAAGATCGGTGTTGAAGACCCGGTATTTGCGAGAGCGATAGGATGACCTGTCGATTTACTCTGCACCGAGTTGCTCCGGTATAGAGTTCTCCATATGTGATGGTGAATCCGATCAGGATTGTGAATATCTGGATTGCAAGGACTTCTTTGTAAGTGCCTTCGGTTTTGTTCGAGCCCGGAACAGACTTGTATGGATTGTGTGTCTGACATTACAAATTGAGATATAAAGCCGATTTCTTTCAAATATATTTCTGTTGGTGGCGGAGAATTTATTCTTTTAGCTTAACACCCTTCTCTGAGACATACGAGCTCAGAGGTTATATAGTTGAAGTTATCAGCGATATATTCCCAATTTGGTAATGTGATATGCTGAGTGATGCTGAAATGATCATTGTGTTGATTATTATGATAGGATCGTTTATTTGATCGTCTATCTTAGTGATCATTGTGTTGATCATTTGTTGACCCAAAGCATGGCTTTTGTATAAAGTATGTTTTTGTGGACGTGACTTCGTCGAACCTCACACCCCGGAAATGATCAAAACAGGAAAGATGCGGCAAGGTTATGAGGGGTAGCACCCTTTAGGGTATGTACATTTCCTTATGGATAGAGGTGGTATCATGGTATGGAGCCCAGATATTTAACCTATGTGGTTACTACGAATTTATTACTTTGTGGTTGTTGGTTTTCGGGATCCCGTGAGAAAGGTCTTTACGATCGGGGAATGGCGTGCTCGTGTCAGTAGTTACCCAGTTAGGGGTAACCCGGCCTTGTGTTGGCAGAGTTCCGGTTTGGTTCTCAGGGATGTCTTTCCAGAGGCATTCTCATGTGGCAATGGGAAGTTCCTTGGCCTGACCATTTGTTGGAAATCCAAAGAAACAATACGAAACTTGTACGGTATTAGTTGTAGAACCTGCTATTCACTTATGGTGGTCACCACTGTTTGGATGGTAGCTATAGTAGGCATACGATAATGGTCGTATGTTGGCTAAGATTTATATTCTACTTTCGAAATGAATTTTCCCTACACTATGCACTAGTAATAATATCAAATGTTACTTTAAATGCGTATCAAGCATCTTTGACTATCATAAGGAGAAATCTCCTCCGATTTTGCGTTTGCATTGTGTGTGTGTGCGGGAGGCCTTATGGTAGTCTCATTTTTAAAAGCATTGCGAATTGAATTTAAAAATATTCCTTTATTTTGATTTTAAAGATAAATAAACTGTTTTGAGTTCTCACACCAGTCACATGACTGACTTGGAGTTTATTGTTTTCCTTCCTAAACTCTGGGTGCCCACCAATTTTCACACGGGCAGTTAAGAGTTAGGTATATCAGGATATTCTGGAGTTGCTGGAGGCAAGCTGGATGGCATGGCGTATTACTAGTTTATATAGTATTTCTTTTTCCGCTGCACTGTTTGATGTTGTATATTGTTGTTGTACACTCTGATGATATGATGTAATGTAATGTGATGTATAAAATGTAATAACTGATATAGTTCTTTGTTTAAAGATTATTCATTTATTATTATATGTTGTTCCGCTGCGAATTGTGAGATTCTGATGTTGTTGTGTTGTGTTCTGTTTCTGTTCCGTTCCATTTTCTATTTTCCTTTCTTTCAATTTTAAAATCTTCTATCTTCTTTTCCCTATCTAAATTTTCTATCTTATGTTTTCTCTTCCCACTATTATCTATTTTCTTCTTCTTTCTACCTTTTTCTCTCTTCTCTTTCTACCTTCTTTTCTTTTTTTTTAAAACCCATAACTATTCGGTTTTTCGGCAACGAAAATCCGCGTACGTTACAGTTGGTATCAGAGCTTATGGTTAAGCGACAACCATGGTTCTGTTGGGTATTGCTCATTAGAGATAGAGTCAGTAGTACTCTAGAATGAGTTTGAGTGTAATAATAGCTATGAGAGCGTATTTGTTAGTGAATATAAAAATTGTTTTATATTGTGATGATTGGTTTGTTGAGTGGCATATAGATTCTGGTTAATACGAGTAATTAACGTTGTTGATAGGGATCTCTAAACACTTGAATAGAACAATTCGGCACAGTATTGTTTAAATTGGGTAAATGAAATAATTTTGCCTTGATTATATTTTGTATATAAAAGAAATAATTTTTCAGAATTATTAAAGTGTATGTAAGTTGATTGTTTAGTTGTTTGAATAATCTAAATTAAAGAATAATTGTATAAGCAAATGAATTATAAGAATTGAATTAATGAAATGAATGTTAATCAATTGAATGTGAATGAAGTTGATATGGAATTGATATTGGTATCAAACTAAATTAACAAAGTGAAGTGATAAATATGAACTTAAGTTATGTAAATGAAATTCAACTTTTGTAATTGAATTGAATGAATGGATTGAATGTTAATCAATTAAATGTGAATTAAATTGGATATGGAATAATGAATGAAAGTGTTAATTCATTAAAATCTAATGTTATTTGAAAGTTGAATAATTGAATGAAATCAATTTAATTAAACCAATTGTAAGCAAATGAATTTGGTTGTAATTAATAAACATTGGTTGTTATATGATTGTTAGTTGATTGTATATAATTCATTAAGTGTTAATGAAATTGAAAGCTAAAGTAATTGAATGTGAATTGGATTTAAATTAGTAAATGATAACTAATTGAATTGAGAATGAAAGTTGATAAAATCCAATGTAAATAAATCAAATGTGATTTAAATTGAAAACCATTTCATTGTATATTAATGAGAATATGAAAAAATATATATTGGTTATGAATTTGTTGGATGATAGTTGGTTGATGGTTGAATATATTGCTTTTGTTTCAATTGCTATGTTGACATATATAGTTATTATGTTGCTATATGTTGTATTTTGAGATTATTATCATATATGCATGATTCTCATGTTGTTTGTTGAGTGATTAGTAGGTGCGGATCGCGTTTGCTTCGCATTTGGAGCTCGCTTTTGCGCTATATTAGCCGTATATGCTTGCTAATAAAATATAAGGTACATATCTCGGATTAAATACCGTACTTTTACATTTTTTTCCCTGCGGGATGCCTCATTACTTGATGAGATGTATATTTGTGATATATATACTGTCATTTTTTTTTCGGATCGAGCCGCGCAAAGGAGACTATGGCGAATTTTTCCGGAAATTTAAGGCGTTAGAAAAAATTTGAGAAAATTTGGAAATTTTGTGAAAACTTTAACTTAGTTTTGAAATTGAAAGTTAAACAATAGTAGTTGTTTTTGAAAAGATAACTAAGTATGATTTGAAAACTTAGTAAGGTTATTGTAAGAAGTTTAACTATGAATTTTGGAAAATTAATAGATTCTATAACTTTTCTTACTTGTTAATTTCGAGGACGAAATTCTTTTAAGTGGGGAAGATTGTAACGACCCAGAATTTTTAATTTATTAAAATTTAATATTTAATTAATTTTGAATATTAATAAGTGAATTTATAAATTTTTATTTGAATTTTTGGATTTAATTGAATAATTAAATCAATAATTTAATACGTTAAATTAGGGAAATAATTGAAAATTGAGTTAAATATGATTGAAAACGATTTGTAAAATTTTATTTTATCATATGGGAGTTAGAACGATATTTTAGAACTTTTAAAATCGAATTTATTTTGGAAGTTGGCCATATGATAGAGAATTATATACGGACACCGGATTAGTTAAATTAAATGATTTTAAAATTTTGATTTGAAATTATTTAAATTGATTTCGATTCTTAAGAAATAAAATTGAATTTATGGAAATTGAATTATTTTCGAACTTGAGCTAGAAAGGTTGAAATTTAAATTTGATAACAGGAATTGTTTTAAATAATCGAATTATAATAGAGATATGATTTGAATTTTAGAAATTTATTTGTTTTAAAAGATTTGAATTTTATTCGAACTTTGGATATTGCTAAGAAAAAGTATATAAAGTGAAATTTCAAAATTGAGCTTAGTATTGAATTATATTTGAAGATGTGGATTTTAAATTGAACATGGAAAGTTAATTTGATTTAAGTGATTTGAATGGATATTTTAAAAATCGAATGTGAAATTGATATAAATCGAAATGGTTTAAAATTGAGAATTTAGTTGAAATCTAATCATTGAATAGGATAGTTGAAATTGAAATTGAAGTTAATTTGGAATTGAAATTGAAATTTATTTGGAATTGAAATCGAATTTATTTGAATTGAAATTGGAATCGAAGTAAAATTTGACTTGAAATCGAAATTGATTCGATAAAATCAAAATGGAAATTGGAACTGATACGAACTGGAAAATTTGGAAAGTGAACTGGTTTGACTTTGAAACTATTTTCAAATGAATTATCCTAGTGTAAGCTGTTTAAAATCTATCTTCATTAAATATTCAAATTATTTGATTTTCCAAACTATTTTACTATATAAACCATTTTTAGTACTCAAACTACTTTATATTGAACTATTTTAACTTTTTAAATTGTTATAGACTATTTAAACTATTTTACAAAAATTCAAACTGGTTAAAGGATGGAAGGTTTATATTTAAATCTTAGATTTAAATACGAGTTCGGTTTAATTGAAGTTATAACCCGAATGAAAATTCAAAGCAATTTTGAATTGGAACTAACATCAAGATATTAAGATGAACATGATTTTGAATTGAAATAGTATATTTTAAGTTCATATGATGATTTCTAAATGAATTTGATTTTGAAGCGAATATGATATTTTAATATCAAATACGAATTGTTTCGAAATGTAAAAGTATCAATCGGTGTGTAAAACGATGTTTGTTTGTTAAAGAGACCGGAACCTCTTATTGGCATACTCTCTATCAAAATTGGAACCACTTTAACAATAGTGTACGTAGAGGAGACTCCAGAACTATAACGACTCGAATTTTGCCCGCTCGAAAATCGACATCCATACTTCATATCGTATTCGAATGCCATAGAATCGACCGTTCAAATCCGATTCGCCGGAGCTTATAACAACATTAAGTAAATAACACAGCGGAATAAAAGAATAATACATTGATATACAGCTTTGATACAATACAATATCTGATACAACAGATGATCCAATAGATATCAATATACATCAGAGATATGATACAATAAATAGCAGCGGGAAAAAAAAAATAGACGACATCTAGCAGCGGAACAATATAACTCTAAGATAGTCTTCAAAAGAGAACTCCGAGAACTGCAACTCCATTTCCAAAAACCAATCCAACAATAGCTCGAACTCCCAATAACGATGCACATAGATTAGCAACTGCAGTCTGATCCAAAGACTGAACTAGCTCCAGACAATCTGTTAAATCTAACTATCTGAAAAACCCAACTCTAAACTGCTCGTGTAGGAAAATTTTGAGCACCCAGAGTTTAGGAAAGAAACAATAAACTTCGGATCAGTCATGAGACTGGTGTGAGCAACAAAGACAGTTTATATATAGAAAACAAACAACGAAATATTTAAAAACCAATTCGAAATGCTTTTTAGAAATGAGACTACCATAAGGCCTCCCGCACACACACACAATGCAAACGCAGAATCGGAGGAGATTTCTTCTTATGATAGTCAAAGATGCTTGATATGCATTAAAAAGAAACATTTGATATTATTACTATAAGTGCAAAGTGGAGAAAACAATTTCGAAAGTATAATATAAATCTTAGCCAGCATAGACATTTCGCACTTATGCCTACTATAGCTACCATGTTCAATAGCAGGTTACCACCACATTCCATGGCAGGTTATATAACTAAAACCGTACAGGGTACGTATTTGAAGAATGGATTTCCAACAAATGGTCGGGCAAAGGAACTTCCCAAACCCCGAAATGGAACGCCTCTGGAAGGACATCCCCGAGCATCCCAAATGGATCTCTGCCAAACAAGGCCGGCTACCCCTTTCCCAGGGAGTAAGAAACCTCAGATATACCACCCCCGGTCCTTTTGGACCTTTATACGAGGCCTCGATTCCAACAACACCACACAGTAATAGATATAGTGTATCCACATGAGTAAATATCTGGGCTCCATACCATGATACTACCCCTTTCCAGAAGGAATGGTCCTACCCTAGGGAAGCGATCCCTGAAACCTTTCCACCACGATTCCTGTTTCGACCATTACCGGGTTGTGAGGCTCAACGAAGTCTCGTCCACAAAGCCATGCTTTTGGTCAACAAATGATCATAGAAATGATCACAAAGATAAACGATCAAACAAATGATCATATCACAAATGATCAACACAATGATCATTTCACAGCAACACTCAGCATGTCACATTACCAAATTGGGAATATATCGCTGATAACCATCAACTACATAACCTCTGAGCTCGTACGTCTCAGAGAAGGGTGTTAAGCTAAGAGAATAAATTCTCCGCCACCAACGAAAATATATTTGAAAGAAATCAGCTTTATATCTCAAATTGTAATGTCAGACATAACAATCCATACAAGTCTGTTCTGGATTTAGAACAGAACCGAAGGCACTTCCAAAGAAGTCCTTGCAATCCGGATATTCACAATCCCGATCGGATTTCCCATCACTTAGGGAGTCTCTATACCGGCGCAACTCGGTGCAGAAACAATCGATAGGTCATCCTATCGCTCCCGCAAATACCCGGTCTTCATCACCGGTCTTTATCACCGGTCTTCAAATGCTATCCATAACGTCGAATCACATATTCGGAATGGGTTATACGACACAAAGGTCCTTTCCCGGCTAAACCGAATAGTGAGCGAAAATATTTTTAAAACATATGGATATGGGATTTCAGTTAAGTCACAACTTAATAATTCAAAACTTTCTTTCAAATGGTTTAAACCAAATACCATTTCAAATCTTTTAAACAAAAGATTTATTTCACAAAATTCCATTTACGGATTTCAAAACAATTTCTATTTCATTTGGATTAACTCGTTTAAAATCTTTAAATTAAAAATTTATCTTATAGCTTTCAAACCGTTCCCAAATGTTCACTTTCAAAATTCATTTCCAAATATTCATCAATAATTTGGTAAACTATTTCAGTTTAAACTTGAAATCTCTTTGATATAATTTGAAATTCGTTTCTCCTATGAAAGCTTTTTATCATTTAGAAACAACAGTCTTATTTCGAAAAACCCGATTTCATTTATACAAGTTACAATCTTTGGGTTAATTCAAATTCCCAAAAGAACAGTACTTTAAAAATGGTTTGACTCATATATAACCAGTATAATATCGTTAATCCCTAGTTTCAAATCATAGAATTCAATTTGAATATTGAATTCAAATTTAAATTAAAGTATTTAAATTCCAACACTTAATCCAGTTATTCAAAATAAATTTCCATCTTTGAAATTCCATTTCAAAAGCTTTTCACTTCAAACCCAATCCATTTTCAAAACATTTGAATTTAAAAATTCAAATACAAAACTATTTTCAAAAATCTGTGACTTAATCGATTTCCTCGTGAAATCCATCATTGTGTGTGTATAAGTGTGGTCCAAGGGTTTCATACAGTAGTGCAACATCATTCAATCATCACCGATCAGAATACAGAAATATAATTGATAAGCGATATGAACTATAACGCTCATCTTCCATTCACAGATCACAGATATATAAAGGTCACCGATAATAAATTTCAGGTCATAACACAAATCAGGATATATCACAAATCATCACATATCAGGGATATTAACAATTCAACATCCAATAAAATCCAAACATCCATAAGTAGGATCAATTTAATCATCTGATAAATTTAAATCAGATTAAATTTCTATGAATAATTCTTTTCACATTTATTATCAAATAAATTTCAAGTAAATGATCCTCATTAACTATTCATAATTGTTTAATTACTATTCTTAAGTAATTAAACTCAATTTAATTATTGTTAATTATCATTTAATTACCCTTTAAAATCATATATTTAATCACTGATTATTTAATTAATTAAGTTCTAAACTGTAACTTAATAAATCTTAATTACTTGATTAAATAACCTTAATCATTTGTTTAAAAGACAACTCTTTATTAAATTAATGAATCTTATTTACAAATTAATTTACCTTAATTAATTTAACTCAAATCTTAATTTCTTGATTAAATAAATTAATCAATTATTCACTTGAACTAATTTAATGAGTGCATATCATTTTATCTTCACTAATTCAAATTTAAAACATTTTCTAACTAATGTTTTAATTATCATCATAAAGCAAATTAAAACAATTTAAATATTAAAACTTCTTTGATTTCAGAACTAGGATTCAAATTATCTTTAATTCAGTTTTAAATTTAGATTTAAACTTTTAGTTTCAACTTACTTAAATTTTTCATTTAAAATTTCAAATCCATTTCCATTTCAAATCACTTTAATATATTTGAATTGCTTTTAAGTTATTAAAACAATTTAAATTTAAAACTTATTTATGTTCAATCTAAACTCTACATTCAACTTGAATTTATATTAACATTTCAATTTGAACTCAGCTTTAAAAATCTTGGTTTAAAATTTAAATTTGGTTTTAAAATTTTCAATCTAAACTGGGACAAACTCTGACCCGAGTTTACCCTGTCCCTGCTTCGAGTAAATGACTCGAATTCCTCGAGTTCGACGCGTGAATCCCCTCTGCTCTTTCCAGGAAAACACACACGCAAGCACCAGAGTGCTCGTGCATGTGCACTTCGCCGTTGGCGATCTTCCGGCTCCGTCACGTTGTCGAACACGTCGACAATCCTCCCCAGATCCAACTCCGACTAGTCGCACCGTCCCACCATTTTGAAATCAAAATTTGAGGTCGAGTTTGAAAACCTAGAACACTCAAACTCATGCGAACCTCAAACCTGTCATCGCCGCCGTACTCGCAACCTCGACCACCGGAAGCCCCACAATCTCGACCACGCCATCGCCCACTACCCCTCTACCATCACTCAGAAGCGCTTCGCACTCGGTCCAGTGTAAACGTCGAACGATGCCGATTTCTCTTCCTCATAAAAACTAGGTTAAAAAAATTTTAAATGCCCGCCGCCGCCGCCACGTCCATCTTCGCCATCTCCGGCCATTTTTCCAGTCACCTTCATAGCCTCCTCCATCTCCATGAGAAAACCCAAACCCCATGAACTAGCCGATCACCAGAGATTGATAAAACTATGATAGCAAAGTAAACCCAAACTGCTCTCTCTCCCTTGGTTTAAAAATTATGATTTCTACTTTAAAAATCATGTTTTGGCATATGAATTCAGTTTATATACCTGAATTTATGAATCAGGATGTTTGAAATTTGGCTCATATTAAATTTTGCTCAGCTTTTTCTTGATTTCCAGAAGTGTTTCTAATTTATTTAACTTAAATAAAATTTAAAACTATAATCTATGATACATCTAAAATATTTTGTTTGAAATTTAAACCTTAACATACATTAGATTTTGAGGTAATGATTATTGATCAGAACTTAAAACTAGAAACTAAGAACAGGCAAGAATAAATCACAACAGTAGGCATGCCTTCATACATTCATGTATATACACAGTGAATTAAATCAAATACATCCACACAATACTATTTTATTTCCAGTAATCCATATGCAATCAGATATCAAGATACTTAAGTTTTAAAAAGAAAGTTACTCACTTTTATGTTGAAGACAGAGACTAGAAAACCCAGCAAAACCTGGAAATGGAAACTTGGATTTGAACTTTTGATCAGTGGCTTTGAAACTGAGCATTTTGATTTTTGAAAACCTTTATCTTTGGTCTGATACTTGATATTCACATTGAGTTGAACCTTTGCATTTGATTTGTTTTTAAACTTTGCTAAATCTTCTTTTACATCATCTTGTTTTTTATTTAGATAAATGATGATGCTTATTTTTTTTTTCTTTGTGGTTTGCTAAGTTTTAAATGAATGAATTAGAATAAGATGCCTTTGCTTATATAAAGCAGTTTACAGGGACATTATTTGTACAAGGTGGTGATCTGGTTTGTACAAAGGCATGGGTGAAGATGCTTGCTTGTACTTGTTTATACATATAAATGTATTTGTTTACTTCAGCCATACTTGCTTGTCTCGGCTGAGAATTCTTCTTTGATATGCTAGAGATGCAAACATTAATTGCATATGTACCTTATGCCTCCTTTGCAAGCCTAAGATATTAAGTGTTTACTTGTTTTACCTGTTTGGTTCCTTCGCATACTTATATTCAAAGTTTCTTTTCTTTTGTGATCTAATCCAGTTTTATTTTTCTTGTTCTTGTTCTATGCTTTGTTTACTTGTTTTGTTTTATACTTGCATGTTTATATTTTTACTTTGTTTTGTTTTATATTTTTATGTGTACATACTTTTGCTTTACTTTATCTTTTTCTTTTACAAACCTGCAGGCTGCATTACTTAACTTGGTGGCTGAGAGATACAATTTTGACTTGCATTGATTACTTGAACAAACGAATAATTTTTTCATGTCTTATTTCATTAGCTTACACTGTCATCAGCTTATACTTTGTTTTATGCTTTGTCATATTTTATATAACTATAAGTTCATTTAAAGTATTTGCTTAACATCAATACTCATTTTAATTCCTTTTAAAGTTTAATTATCTAATATCAAATTTTAATCATATCCAAAATCCAAATACATGTTTATTTATTTATTTTTTTTATTTTTTTTAGATATTTAAATTTAAATCCCAATTCAATTTTCAATCTATTTTATAAACATGTTCATTTTCAAATATCCAAATTAATTCTCGATTATTTAAAATTTAACTAAAATTTTATATTAGTTACCAATTATTTTCACAATTTTATTCATAAATTAAATTAAATTATAAATTTAAACTTAATAAAATTGGAGATCGTTACAGGAACGAAGTTGTTCGATTTGGCGTCGTTTGCTGGATTTGAAGTAAGAGAACGTTAATGGATTGGTCTGGCACTTATGTTAAATTGAAATGACTAAAACAGGAGTCGTACTGGCCAATGAGGTTAGCTACCTCTAGCGGACACACTTATTTGTATTACTACCATGACATTGTTATTGATTGGTGCGCCCCCCTCCCCCCCACCACCAGATTTTTAGAGTGTTGGACGCGGTGACACGTTAGGAGTTACCACCAGCCGGAAAGGTAAACTGGCAGTATCCTACCTTGGCCATTGCCTCACGTGCCTTGTCATTCTTTTATCCTTATTCGAGAGCACTATGATTTTGGTTTAAAGTTGTGGTATCACAGCGTATCCTTATCCACTAACGGTTTACTGGTGTTTTATATGCAAACTGTACTGTAATGCTTAAAAAAGCGTTAAGGGGGATCAATGTAAAGCCATAACGCTATGAAAATATTTATTTCATTAATAGACATTATCTATTATAGTGATTCTACTATATATAGATATTTTGAAGGATCCTTAGGAGATGGAAAATCTCATAACATCTCTTGAGTTATTGCACGCACGTTATACACTAGATAGGGGACGTAAAACCCCGTAAACATCTCTGACGCCATGTCATTTATGTAATATGCGATATGGGTTTAACTCACGTAAGAACATTTTAGTCCCGACTCATGTTTTTTTGTCTTTTCATTATAATCGGATCAGCCCTGAGTTTTTCAGCGCATTGAAGATCATTTTCTGGAGGACAAAGATGAAGATTTAGTATATTATTATTACTACTATTATTCCTACATCATATTATCTGTTGCATTATTTATTTATCCCTGATGTATATATAACACCGATAATTGTTATATAAATTATATCAAATGTATAATAAACAGCTTTATTATCTGTTTATTTGATTACTATATTTTGTCATTCCGCTGCAAGATTCTGTATTTTTTCCTTCTTCTTTTCTTATTTTTCGTAATTAATCTCAATGATTATCTATGTTCCAGATTTTTTAAGTTGAACATGCGTGGATTATTATCGACTTAAACCTTCCGAAATGTGGTCTTCACAGCTCCAAATCAAATTTGCACACACAACATTAATTTTTGCAATAGAAAAATCCAGAACTTGAAATGTCTGCAACCAAATCTAACTTTTGAAGTAATAACTATGTGAACTAACCCAACCCCTCCAGCAAATGATAGAAATTTTGATCTCCAACCTTGCAACTTCTCTCTTATATTATCCACCAATTTCCACATTCAGCATTAGTAATAGTATTGTTTGATAAAGGAACACCCAAATATTTGACTAGAAGAGAACCCTCTGCCACACCAATTTTTCCTAGGAAATTTTGTTTATCCTTACAGAACTTGTTGAAGTAAAATTTAGTTTTAAGCTCATTAAGTTTCAACCTAGCTGTCCTTTCCGAATCTTTAAATATTTCTTTGATTTTAACAATAGCATTTAGACTGGCCTTAGTTACAATAATGAGATCATCAGCATATATAAGGTGAGGAACCATAGGTTGTAGATTATATACTGGACCGATTTCACTATGAAAACATGTTAGTTCCATTTGAAGGGAGAACCACTCCGTAATATGTAACGACCCGTAAATTCTGGTAAATAAAATTGGGTAAACTAATGAGATTTTGTAATTAAATTTAGGAAGAAATTAAAAAAAATTATAATTCATACTGAAGTAAATGTAGAAATGAAATGCAACATTTGAAATTAAAGCTAAGTATTAAAAATAAAAATGAAATTACGATGCATTGAAGTAATGGGAATTGTTATTCTAGGCTAAGAAATTTAATATAAGAAAACAAATAGGAATATTGTATTAACTAATGCAATGATATAATTAGTGATAATTTAATGAATCCAATATTATAGTAACCGATGAAGTAATACATAATTAATGGAAAATTTATACAATCAATGTAGATAAGTAATTTTAATGACTGTTGTAGATAATAAACGTTACCTTAATGGTAATTAATAAAATAATGGGAGTGAGAATCGTAAATTAAAGTAACAATTGATGTGATAAAGAATGGAGCCAAGGTAAATTAATTTATTTGATTTAAAATCTAAATTAATGGGTGAAATTGACAAATTTCAATGTAATTGAATTATAGTAGTTATTACACAATAAGTGGAAATAAAATGGTTAATACAAATAAAGGTGAATGTAAATGGAATAATACGTAATAAGTGCAATTTGATAGGAATCAATGTTAGTATAAACTTATGAAATACCTACGAACCAATGAATGTATTAAAGTTGTAAAGGTCATAATTGATTGCATTAAATAAATTGAGAATTCAAGTTCATTAAAGGTAATTAGATATTATTTTAATGTAAAATTTAGATAATTTTTGAAATTAATATTAACTACATTCAGAGTATGACAATTGGTGTAACATTTGGCTTGTAAACATATATTATAAATTACCTGTTTTATTTGTTGATGGAATTAGAAGTAATTGGTAATAAAGTAAATGAATGTTACATTAATGGAAAATGGAATAAGATGTTTAGGAGTTGGCAAAATTTGAGTATAGTAAAAGTAATAAAAGGTTAATTAGGTTATAGAGTAGTAATGAACTTAATAAAGGGATTATTTTAAGAAATTGAAATAAATACTATAATTGGTGAATTAATTTACTTTAAAATTGAGATAGGAATTGGTTTTAAAGAATTATAAATTAATAAGTAATGCAAGATGATAAAATTTATGAACTATAGAATTTGAATTTTATATAGTGAGTTGATTTATTTAATTTGTAATAATTGGATTAATTGCAAATGAATGAAATCAAATATTTAATTATTACGTTAATTTAAAAATCAAGTTGAAATTGGAAAATATTTATGTAATAGCTTTGAACCAATTGTTAATTTCATCCATTTGACTATTATGAATTGAATAATAAGAATGAATAGTGAATTCAATGGAATTATTTAAAATTTAGTTTATAATTGATGAATATAATGGAACTTGAGTTTACGCTGAAGTTTATGATTGAATTAACATTTAAATTGACCTCTAAATTGGCTTAAATCACTGAGATTGTTTAAGAAAACAAAACTGATAAGATTTATAAATTTTGGAAGTGAAACTGAAAAAGCGATTTAATTAATGAATTTTTAATTTATTTAATTAATATAAAATAGCCATTTTGGCCACTAACTCGGACTTCGACGAAACCAGTTTCATCGGATCCGTAACGGCGAATTATTGTAGGATTTCAAGTTTCGTGACGATTGGACTTGTCGTTTGATCGTACGGACTCGAAATGCCTTGAAATCGATTTAATTGAAATCAATTGAAATCAATTTGAAAATTTTGAATTTAGCATAACTTCTCCATACGATGGAATTTGGACGTGAAACCTTTTCCATTGCATTTAGAACATTTTAAAATACCAAGTTTGATATATGGGTTGACCCAATTTCGTTCCGGAGTCAGAAAGGGCTTTTTGGGCCACTTTGGCTGTAGCACGTATATCTGTTTTATCCATCTATTCTATTTTCAATTCTGCCTATAAATATTGTAGCATATCGATTTTATCGGGATCCAAAGGTCGGCATTCTTACGTCCACTGTATCAACTATCGAGCAATCGAATGCCGGAAAACCGAACCATGAGGGTTAAAAAGAAGAGGTAGAAGAAAATGATAGAAGAAGTAAGAAAACAGAACATAAACAATATCAGAATCTCACAATCGCAATGGAACAACATATAATAGATAAATGAATATCTTTAAATCAAAGAACTATACATTTTATACATTACATCATCAGAGTGCACAACAACAATATACAACACAACTAAACAATGGACAGTTATATAAACATGTCCTTACAAGTGAATTTACAGCGGAAAGATAATATCATATACAAGTAATACGTCTTGCCATCCAGCTCGCCACTTGAGCTCCATAGCACTTTTGAATCCAGAATGACCTGATAACCTGACTCTAGGTTGCCCGTGTGGAAAATTATGCGCACTCAGAGTTTAGGAAGAGAACAATAAACTCCAGGTCAGTTATGGGACTGGTGTGAGAACTAAAGCAGTTATTTATCTTTAAAACAACAACAACAAGGGAAGTGGAAAAATATCCGCAATGCTTTTGGAAAATGAAACTACCATAAGGCCTCCCGCCACACACACAATGCAAACGCAGAATTGGAGGAGATTTCTCTTTATGATAGTCAAAGATGCTTACTATGGAAAACAAATCATTTTTTTGATATTATTATTAGTGCATAGTGATGAAAGAATTTCGAAAATAGAATATTAATCTTAGACAGCATAGACATTCCGAACTATGCCTACTATAGCTACCATTTAAACAGTGGGGCGCCACCATAAGTAAATGGCAGGTTGTACAACTAAAACCGTACAGGGCTCGTATTGTTTCTTTGGATTTCCAACAAATGGTTAGGCTAAGGAACTTCCTACTGCCACATGGGATCACCTCTGGCGGGACGTCCCGAGAACTTAACCAGCTCTCTGCCAACACAAGGTCGGGTTACCTTTGTAACTAGGTAACTACTACACAAATATGCCACCCCCCGGTCCTTTGGGACCTTTATCCGAGGGCCCTCGATCACAAAGCAACAACCACATAGAAAATGAGATTGGAGCAACCACAAAGGTTAAGCATCAGGGCTCCATACCTGACACTACACTTTTCCATAAGGAAATGACATATCATAAAGGGCGCGACCTTCATAACCTTGCTACATATTCCTGTTTTGACCATTTTCGGGGTGTGAGGTCTGGCGAAGTCTCGTCCACAAAGTTACGCTTTTTCACAAAGCCACGCTTTGATCAACAAATGATCGGTAAATAATCATCACACAGCAACACTCAGCATGCCACATTACCAAATTAGGAATATATCGATGATAACCTTCAACTACAAAACCTCTGAGCTCGTACGTCTCAGAGAAGGGTGTTAAGCTAAGAGAATAAATTCTCCGCCACCAACAGAGATGTATTTGAAAGAAGTCTGCTTTATATCTCAAAATGTAATGTCAGACACGTAACCATACAAGTCTATTCCGGGTTCGAACAGAACCGAAGGCACTTCCAAAGAAGCCCTTGCAATCCGGGTATTCACAATCCCGATCGAATTTCCTATCACAAAGGAAATCTCTATACCATAACTAACGGTGAAGAGACAATCGATAGGTCATCCTATCGTTTTCGCAAATACCCGGTCTTCACCACCGGTCTTCAATGCTATTCATTACGTCGTATCACTTATTCGGAATGGGTTATGTGACACAAAGGTCCTCTCCCGGCTAATTCGAATAGTGAACGCAATATTTTTAAAAAACATGGATAGTGGGATTTCAATTAAGTCACAACTTATTACCCAAACCATTTATTTCAAATGGTTTAAACAAATTACCATTTTAAATCTTTAAACAAAAAGATTTACTTCACAAAGTTTACCCAGTTTCACATAGATTTATTCCTAGATTCCCAGATAAATTTCCATTTCAATTGGATTAACTCATTAAATCTTTAATCAAGATTTAACTTATAGCTTTCAAAACTATTCACAATTCAGGTATTTTATAATATAAAAGATACACCATTTGAAATACTCCTTTTATTTCAAGTCAAGTTCAACAACCTTTCACAAAGATTAATTCATAGCCTTCAAAACAGTTTAATTCCAAATTTACATTCTTTTAACACAAATGGGAATTTCTATCCTTATGTGAAAGCTATTATTATTTGAAAACAGATAGTTTTCGTTTTGGGAACAACTGATTACAATTTTTTTTTCATGAGTTAAAGCCATTCAAGTATAAACATGGATTTAAATTTAAAATTTCCAAAACTATATTTTAAATGGTTAAAAACCATATAAACACCTTTTATAACTTGTATTATCTTTTAGACCATAGTACCCAAATCATTGAATTCAATTTCAAATATTGAATTCAAAATTTAAATCAAATGATTTAAATTCCAATTTTTATTAAGTTATTTAAAATAACTCTTATTTTTGAAATTCATTTTCAAAAACTTTCAATTCCAATTCCAAAACTAATTTGGATTCAAAAATTCAATCTTTAGAATTGTCAAAAATCTGCGACTTAACTGATTTCCACGTGAAATCCACATTTTGTGTGTGTATTGTGTAGTCCAAGTGTTTAACACAATAGGGCAACAACATTCAACCATCACAGATCAAAATATAACAATATATTTGATAAGCGGTATAAATTATAACGCTTACCTTTCATTCACAGATCACAGATATATATATATATATATATATATATATATATATATATATATCTCAAATAAACAAATTACAGATCACAACACACATCAGGATATATCACAAAGCATCACATATCAAAGATATCAAGCGATTCAACATCCAATATAATTCAAACATCCATAAGTAGGATAAATTTAATCATCTTATTAATTTAAATCAAATAAATTTCTATGAATAAAATTTGCTAGTTATGGTAAATTAATAGCCAAATAATTAAAAAAACATTTAATAAATTATCCTTTCATTGATCATTAATTAACTCTTAATTAATAGTTAATACTTGATTAATTTATTCTTAATTATCAAAACTAATTAATTCCTGATTAATAAATTTCCAATGAATTTACAACATCATTTCATTTTAAAATAAATTTCTTCAACTTATAATAATATAAATCGAAATCCATTTACTTAGCCCCCTTTTTCCGTAATTTGGAATTTTATTCAATATGGTTTCAAAAATAACTTTGTCTTTTTCAAACTCCTTTTTAACTTATCCAATTCTCAAAAATAATTTTTTTTTACTATAAACTTTCAACTTGAAATTTCAAAAATCCAATTTTTATCTATTTTCGGTATCCAACGATACCAAAAATATATTCGGCTAACCTATAGCCTTCAACAATCTCAATCACAAAGATAATCACACGGATTATAAATCAACCAACACACAACATATGAAATAAATTCAAATGTATGAGGAATCCAGTTGGATCCCTCAAACCTGTTTCCCTGCATCCAAAGATGTTAGCACAATACTAATTCCACTTCGAGGTGAAATATCGTGGTATATGGGATTTATAAAATATTATCCGCTATTATGTGGCGCAATAGGGTCTCATCCGCTATATAATGCGGGAAATCAACTCCAAGTACATATATAATACCAATTCCATTCAAGTTGGAATTATCGCGGTATATGTGTTTAATAAATAACAACCGCTTAATATACGGCGTATAGGGTCTATTTTAAAACAATAGATAATAACTATCATCCAATCACACAATCAAGCAATTTTAAATCTAACTATTTAAAATTTAAATCGAAACAGTTCGATTGAGTGAGAAGTTCTCACCTTGAGTTTCCGATAACAGTTGTAGCATTTTGTTTCGGGTAAAATTAAACGTACGTTTAATTTTACCCGAAATTTGCACTAGCTCTAATTGATTCTAATCCAGCTCCATCGCATAGTGCTCGTCAATACGAAGCCAACGCAACTCGTTTCGTGCGTTTTCGACCTCGTATCACAAAGTTATGATTTTTTAAAGTTTACGCAATTATAATATAATTAACATTTACAATCTCATTTTAAATTTTAAACCTAGCTTCTCTGGGCCGTTAGATTCCCCTGCACGCATCAAGGCCGCGCACGCGTTCTTCTTCTTCCAGGTAATTTGCGTTCAATCGAACCCATTAGCCGCCTTGTTACATCGAATTATCATGTACACCTCCGACCACTTGAAGGCGATCAGAGAATACCACGTCGAAGGCCTTCAAGCAAGCTACCATCGGCCACGATTTAACCAAGCTCGATTAACCATGTACGTTGAAAACCATGTGCAACCCATGAATGAATGCGACCTCCTAGCAGCCTCCTCGTTGCTCCAATTTCGATCATGACCGTTGAATAGAGAGGTCTTGATGCTCTCTACAACTTTGTAGTTGGAAGTTTGTTAAATCGGTGTGTGGATTTAAAGAAAATTGAAAAAGAAGATGGCAACATTTCAGCCATTAAAATGAAGACTGGCGGCTAGCTCTTGAAACCCTAGGGTTTGAGTTGTGTTGCAAATGACGATAATAGAGGTGCTTTTATAGAAATTTCAACGAAAACACTATTCATCCAAAATTTTCCGAACTCCAAATCTCGCACGGTGACCGGCGTTTCTAGGGTTTAACCCGCGTTCCGGACACAATGGAATAGGTATCGAGATCCAATTCGATCATCTGTGCAAGTTACGGAAATAAACGATCCATTTTAAATTAAATCGATTAAACTAATTTCTATGCGTTTTGGCTTGCCCCGGACAAACTGCAAACCCGATTGACACGAAATTTAAAACCATATAATAATATAACATTACATATCCGATGAAACTGGTTTCATTGAAATCCGAGACTGTGTGAAAAATAACTATTTTCACTTGTCGATTAAATATTAAAATATTCAATTTTCACAAATTAACTCTTAATTCAATTTTAAAATTTCACAAACATTGTTCTAACTCCAATATGATTTAATATAACTTTATAAATCATTTTTAATCAAATTAAACCAAATTCCCAATTATTTACGTAATTCCAAATATTTAATTATCGATTTAATTATCCAATTAAATCTAAATATTCGAAATATAATTCATTCGACATACAAATTTTACTTGTTGATATTTAAAATCAATTAAATATATGAATTTCAAATGACAGAAATTCTGGATCGTTATAATCTTCCCCCCTTAAAAGAATTTCGTCCTCGAAATTACCAAGCAAGAAAAAGTTTTGAAATCCATTAACTCTTCAAAACAAGCCGTTCAAATTTGATTTACAAATCTCTTAAGTGTTAAACTTTCCCCAAAATTGAATAGTTAAACCTCTTACAATAACTTTACTAATATTTTCAAATCCATATATAGTTATCTTTTCAAAACCAACTATATCGTTTAACCCTTAACTTCAAATTAAAACTTAGTTTTCACAATTTTTTTTTCAAAATTTTCCGACAATTTTTCTAACGCCTTAAATTTTCAGAAAATTTCGCCATAACCTCCTTTGTACGGAGGAGCTTTTACAATATCACAATAGATATAAATATATATACATCGACCCACACGGTCGAAAAACAGAAAAACAGTTCATACTTCCTATTTTTATTGAGTAGGCGTACCTTTTTAGCGTTTTTAAGGAAAGCAGTTATTTATTTAGCATTGTGCGCAACCAAATCCCGCTAATGGTAGCCTCGGTACCTGTACTTACTCAATATAAACATGTAAGTGACATATATAAGAAGTTATTAACATTTTACTCTTTTAAACAACTATACAACACATGCATATTAAAAGAAATGCATACTAAACAAGGTTTATAAACAACTTATATGATTTCGACATTACTTGTAATTGTTTACAACCAATTTATATACAACGACATTCAATTACTCATTTCCAATTAGTTTACATTCACTAATTTACATTCACATTTGTTCATTTTCTATTCGAATCAATTTCCATTCAATTTAAATTCACTTAACTTTCAATTTGAATTTAATTGCTTTAGCTTTCAATTTTATTCATTCAATCACATATGAATTTCTATTCAATCAATTAACAATAATCTAATAACCAATGTATATCCAATACAACCAAATTTATTCACTTTACATTCAACATTCATATTCACTTTGTTTACCTTCAATTTGGATTAACATTCAATTAGCCTTAAATGAATTAACACTTATATCCATTATTCTATATCAATTCATTACATTCGATTGATTAATATCCAATTCATTAGTTCAATTACTAATTTATTTTACAAATAAAGTTGAATCTCCTTTATATAACTCAAGTTCATATTCATTTAATTCACTTCATTATTTTACTTCGATACCAAAATCAACTTCATTCAGCATCACTTAAGTTATATTCCATTTCAAATTTCCACTTATAAATCCAATTCAGATTCCAACTCCAAAGTAAATCCTACTTAACTTTTACCAAAGTCAATTTCATCACTTATTCAGATTCATACCTCGTTTTGCTTAACAAAGTTGTTTAACCATTTTAATAATTGGTTTTACTTACATCTTCACATTTAATAAGTTATACAACTTATTATTCAACTTCCAAATCTGATTTTATTTATTTAACTTCCTTTAGTTAAATTTCACATCATATATTTTATCATACTAATTCAAATTTATTTCAACTTTACTAAAGTTAAATCTTTATTATCTCATATTATAAGTTCAAAACTTGATAACTTATATTCATCAATTACAACTTGGATTTTAATTTCAAATTTGTTTATCACAAAAACATTCAATTTCAATTTACTATGGTAGCAAATCCATCACACAGAAACTCGAAAATGATACTGATGATGTTGTAGTCATCACCCTTATTATTCCCCAGTAGCAGTAGTGAATTCAATGCTTTAAATTCTTTCAAAATTTTCTTTTATTTATAAATAACATTTATAAATCTTTTCTTATAGAATTTCACTATTTAACTTTGCTTATACAAGATTATTCCACAATTGTAAATCATTTCAATTATAATTCTATACTTATACAATTGTTGCTTTTATATAATTTATTCTTTCACAATTGTTGTTTTTATTCAGATTATTCAAACAACTTTGATTCACTTATATATTTTCTTACACTTTCAACAATCAAACAATTCAATTTTACATACCCTTTGATAATTCTGAAAAATTATTCCTTTATATATAAAATATAACCAAGGTAAAATTATTTCATTTACCCAATTTAAAACCATACTATGTCGATTTATCTCGTTTAAGAGTTTAGAACCTCTATCGATATAGTTAGCTAGACTGCACCGACCAGAATTTATAAACAATCAACCGATAAGTCAACACAATACAAAACAATTTCATATTCACTAACAAATATGATCTCATATCTATTATTACACTCAAACTCATTCTAGAGTACTGCTGACTCTATCTCTATTGAGTAACACCCAACAGAGCCAAGGTTGTCGCCTAACCAATTGCTCTAATACCAAATGTAACATATCGATTTTATCGGGATCTGAAGGTCGGCATTCTTATGTCCACTGTATCAACTGCCGAGCAATCGAATGCCGAAAAACCGAACCAAGAGGGTTAAAAAGAAGAGGTAGAAGAAAAAGATAGAAGAAGTAAGAAAATAGAACAGAAACAATATCAGAATCTCACAATCGCAACGGAACAACATATAATAGATAAATGAATATCTTTAAATCAAAGAACTGTACATTTTATACATTACATCATCAGAGTGTACAACAACAATATACAACACAACTAAACAATGGACAGTTATACAAACATGTCCTTACAAGTGAATTTACAGCGGAAAGATAATATCATATACAAGTAATACGTCTAGCCATCCAGCTCGCCACTTGAGCTCCATAGCACTTCTGAATCCAGAATGAACTGATAACCTGACTCTAGGCTGCCCGTGTGGAAAATTATGCGCACCCAGAGTTTAGGAAGAGAACAATAAACTTCAGGTCAGTCATGGGACTGGTGTGAGAACTAAGCAGTTATTTATCTTTAAAACAACAACAACAAGGGAAGTGGAAAAATATCCGCAATGCTTTTGGAAAATAAAACTACCATAAGGCCTCCCGCCACACACACATGCAAACGCAGAATTGGAGGAGATTTCTCCTTATGATAGTCAAAGATGCTTACTACGCAAAACAAATCATTTTTTTGATATTATTATTAGTGCATAGTGATGAAAGCATTTCGAAAATAGAATATTAATCTTAGCCAGCATAGACATTCCGAACTATGCCTACTACAGCTACCATTTAAACAGTGGGGCGCCACCATAAGTAAATGGCAGGTTATACAACTAAAACCGTACAGGGCTCGTATTGTTTCTTTGGATTTCCAACAAATGGTCAGGCTAAGGAACTTCCTACTGCCATATGGGATCGCCTCTGGTGGGACGTCCCGAGAACTTAACCAGCTCTCTACCAACACAAGGCCGGGTTACCTTTTTAACTAGGTAACTACTACACGAATATGCCACCCCCCGGTCCCTTGGGACCTTCATCCGAGGGCCCTCGATCACAAAGCAACAACCACACAGAAAATGAGATTGGAGCAACCACATAGGTTAAGCATCAGTGCTCCATACCTGACACCACCCTTTTCCAGAAGGAAATGACATACCCTAAAGGGCGCGACCCTCATAACCTTGCCGCATATTCCTGTTTTGACCATTTCCGGGGTGTGAGGTCTGATGAAGTCTCGTCCACAAAGCTACACTTTTTCACAAATCCACGCTTTGATCAACAAACGATCAATAAATAATCATCACACAGCAACACTCAGCATGCGACATTACCAAATTGAGAATATATCGCTAATAACCTTCAACTACAAAACCTATGAACTCGTACGTCTCAAAGAAGGGTGTTAAGCTAAGAGAATAAATTCTCCGCCACCAACAGAGATGTATTTGAAAGAAATCTGCTTTATATCTCAAAATGTAATGTCAGACACGTAACCATACCAGTCTATTCCGGGTTCGAACAAAACCGAAGGCACTACCAAAGAAGCCCTTGCAATTCGGGTATTCACAATCCCGATCAAATTTCCCATCACAAAGGAAATCTCTATACCGTAGCTAACGGTGCAGAGACAATCGATAGGTCATCCTATCGTTTTCACAAATACCCGGTCTTCACCACCGGTCTTCAATTCTATCCATTACGTCGTATCACTTATTCGAAATGGGCTATGTGACACAAAGGTCCTCTCCCGGCTAATCCGAATAGTGAACGCAATATTTTTAAAACACATGGATATTAGGATTTCAATTAAGTCACAACTTATCACCCAAACCCTTTCTTTCAAATGGTTTAAACAAATTACCATTTTAAATCTTTAAACAAAAAGATTTACTTCACAAAGTATACCCAGTTTCACAAAGATTTATTCCCAGATTCCCAGATAAATTTCCATTTCAATTGAATTAACTCAATTAATCTTTAATCAAAATTTAACTTATAGCTTTCAAAACTATTCACAATTCAAGTCTTTTATAATATAAAAGATACACCATTTGAAATACTCCTTTTATTTCAAGTCAAGTTCAACAACCTTTCACAAAGATTAATTCATAGCCTTCAATACAGTTTAATTCCAAATTTACATTCTTTTAACACAAATGCGAATTTCTTTCCTTATATGAAAGCTATTATTATTTGAAAACAGATAGTTTTCATTTTGGGCACAACTGATTACAATTTTTTTTTCATGAGTTAAATCCATTCAAGTATAAACATGGATTTAAATTTAAAATTTCCAAAACTATATTTTAAATGGTTAAAAACCCATATAAACACCTTTTATAATTTTTACGATCTTTTAGACCATAGTACCCAAATCATTGAATTCAATTTCAAATATTGAATTCAAAATTTAAATCGAATGATTTAAATTCTAATTTTTATTAAGTTATTTAAAATAACTCTTATTTTTTAAATTCATTTTCAAAAACTTTCAATTCCAATTCCAAAACTAATTTGGATTCAAAAATTCAATCTTTAGAATTGTCAAAAATCTATGACTTAACTGATTTCCACGTGAAATCCACATTTTGTGTGTGTATTGTGTAGTCCAAGTGTTAAACACAATAGGGCAACAACATTCAACCATCACAGATCAAAATATAACAATATATTTGATAAGTGGTATAAATTATAACGCTTACCTTTCATTCACAGATCACAGATATATATATATATATATATATATATATATATATATATATATCTCAGATAAACAAATTACAGATCACAACACACATCAGGATATGTCACAAAGCATCACATATCAAAGATATCAAGCGATTCAACATCCAATATAATTCAAACATCCATAAGTAGGATAAATTTAATCATCTTATTAATTTAAATCAAATAAATTTCTATGAATAAAATTTGCTAATTATGGTAAATTAATATCCAATTAATTAAAAAAACATTTAATAAATTATCCTTTCATTGATCATTAATTAACTCTTAATTAATAGTTAATACTTGATTAATTTATTCTTAATTAGTTATCAAAACCAATTAATTCCTGCTTAATAAATTTCCAATGAATTTACAACATCATTTCTTTTTAAAATAAATTTCTTCAACTTATAATAATATAAATCGAAATCCATTTACTTAGCCCCCTTTTTCCGTAATTTGGAATTTTATTCAATATGGTTTCAAAAATAACTTTGTCTTTTTCAAACTCCTTTTTAACTTATCCAATTCTCAAAAATAAATTTATTTACTATAAACTTTCAACTTGAAATTTCAAAAATCCAATTTTTATCTATTTTCGGTATCCAACGATACCAAAAATATATTCGGCTAACCTATAGCCTTCAACAATCTCAATCACAAAGATAATCACATGGATTATAAATCAACCAACACACAACATATGAAATAAATTCAAATGTTTGAGGAATCCAGTCGGATCCCTCCAACCTGTTTTCCTGCATCCAAAGATGTTAGCACAATACCAATTCCACTTTGAGGTGAAATATCGCGGTATATGGGATTTATAAAATATTATCCGCTATTATGCGGCGTTATAGGGTCTCATCCGCTATATAATGCGGGAAATCAACTCCAAGTACATATATAATACCAATTCCATTCAAGTTGGAATTATCGCGGTATATGTGTTTAATAAATAACATCCGCTTAATATACGGCGTATAGGGTCTATTTCAAAACAATAAATAATAACTATCATCCAATCACACAATCAAGCAATTTTAAATCTAACTATTTAAAATTTAAATCGAAACAGTTCGATTGAGTGAGAAGTTCTCACCTTGAGTTTCCGATAACAGTTGTAGCATTTTGTTTCGAATAAAATTCAATGTGCGTTTAATTTTACCCGAAATTTTCACTAGCTCCAATTGATTCCAATCTAACTCCATCGCGTAGTGCTCGTCAATACGTAGCCAATGCAACTCGTTTCGTGCGTTTTCGACCTCGTATCACAAAGTTATGATTTTTTAAAGTTTACGCAATTTTAATATTATTAACATTTACAATCTCATTTTAAATTTTAAACCTAGCTTCTCTGGGCCGTTAGATTCCCCTGCACGCATCAAGGACGCGAACGTGTTCTTCTTCTTCCAGGTGATTTGCGTTCAATCGAACCCATTAGCCGCCTTGTTACATCGAATTATCGCGTGCACCTCCGGCCACTTGAAGGCGATCAGAGAATACCACGTCGAAGGCCTTCAAGCAAGCTACCATCGGCCATGATTTGACCAAGCTCGGTCAACCCTGTACGTTGAAAACTGTACACAACCCATGAACGAACGCGACCCCCTAGCAGCCTCATCGTGCTCCAATTTCGATCATGGCCGTTGAATAGAGAGGTCTTGATGCTCTCTACAACTTTGTAGTTGCAAGTTTGTTGAATCGGTGTGTGGATTTGAAGAAAATTGAGGAAGATGATGGCAACATTTTAGCCATTAAAATGAAGACTAGCGGCTAGCTCTTGAAACCCTAGGGTTTGAGTTGTGTTGCAAATGAAGATAATAGAGGTGCTTTTATAGAAATTTCAATGAAAACACTATTCATCCAAAATTTTCCGAACTCCAAATCTCGCGTGGTGACCGGCGTTTCTAAGGTTTAACCCGTGTTCCGGACACAATGGAATAGGTATCGAGAGCCAATTTGATCGTCTGTGCGTGTTACGGAAATAAACGATCCACTTTAAATTAAATCGATTAAACTAATTTCTATACGTTTTGGCTTGCCCCAAACCGTAAATCCGATTGACACGGAATTTGAAACCATATAATAATATAACATTACGGATCCGATGAAACTGTTTTCGTCGAAATCCGAGACTATGTGAAAAATGACTATTTTCACTAGTCGATTAAATATTAAAATATTCAATTTTCACAAATTAACTTTTAATTCAATTTTAAAAGTTCACAAACATTGTTCTAACTCAAATATGATTTAATATAACTTTATAAATCATTTTTAATCACATTAAATCAAATTCCCAATTATTTACGCAATTCCAAATATTAAATTATTGATTTAATTATCCAGTTAAATCTAAATAGTCGAAATATAATTCATTCGACTTACAAATTTTACTTGTTGATATTTAAAATCAATTAAATATACGAATTTCAAATGACAGAAATTCTGGGTCGTTACAAATATCCAGCTATAAACCCTAGCCTCCCTAATTCTCATTTGTGTGTATGTACATCTCAACTCTCTCCTCCATATTGGCAGACAAATAAACAATAGATCCAATTCAAATTTCAAATCAAAAATCAAAGTCAAAAATCCAAACTCCTCAGAAAAATTCAGAAAAAATATATTTCGAAGCTCTCGACGAGCATAATCTGCTGGTATGATTTGTTTTTCGATTGGAGGCATCGTTCGTACAGGAAAATGCAGAATAGTTACGGTCGTTCATTGAGGCCGATGTGATTCAACAGTGGTTTCACGTCTTTAGACCGATCGGGTCGCGTAGACAGTTAGAGGGCGTCGAGGCAGTTAGATCGGCATGGCTATATGGGGTTATCGGCGCCTGAAGTCGCCGCGATTTGGGGTTTGTTGCAGCGGAGGCGGTCGACATAGGGGTGGCCGAAGGGGGCGAGATGGCAGGAGTAGGGGCGGCTCGTGGTGGCTGGGACATTGGCGAGGCCTGATCGAGGAACCATGGAGTGTGGAGGCGGCTTTTGGTGGCGGCATGCTCGTGTAATTAGGGCATGGATCTGGTTCGTTTGCGCGTTTAGCTGGGTAGGGTCTGCGCGTGCTTTATGGCATGCTGACATGGCAGTGAGTTTTGGTTTTCTTTTATTTTGATTTCAATTTCAATTTTTATCACTCTAACGTGAATAACTTTCACATACGTGATCCAATTCGCACGCGGTTTGCTCCGCTAGGTTCGTATTTCAATTCCAGACTTTTTGACGCCAGTTTAGATGGATTTGGTGACTGTGCAATTTTTGGGTTTAAATTGGATTTATATTCAATTTAAATCCCAAAGGTGAGTGTTTTAACCTACTCACAACTTCTAAAATTTCTTATGTTTGTTAAATTAATTTTGATGAGATTTAAAATTTATCTATGATTGTTTGGGCATATATTTAATCGTCACCTCAGTTAGATTGCATTTATTTAAATTAAATTGTTATTTAATTTTATTATTGCATATAAATTGCCAGTTAAATTTATTTATTATTGCATATAAACTGCCAGTTAAACAGTTGTTATTTTATTATTGAATATATAAACTGTTCGTTGATACCTGTTATATTTTATATGCTCTATATTGATGTTTTACAAAATTGGATGATGATTGCAATAAATGGTTGATGATTGATATTTGGTGAATGGATGATGTGTTCTATATTGTATAAACTGCAATTTATTATACATTCTTATCTTATCGGGATTACGGTTTGAAATGATATATAACCGTAATTTTTATTTTTAAATTTATGATTGAAATGATAAACATCCATATCACTTGACCATAGGATAGAAAATTATATACAGACACCGCAGGATATATATATATATATAATAATATTTTGAAATGATTTTCTATGGTTTTGTAAAGAAATATATATATTGTTTTATGAGATATTGATTTCGGATATTTGATAAAGGTTAATTTATATATAGTTAAATTCTTATTTTTAAGCTATGTATAAAATTGTTTAGAGTATGAAGTAAGTTTTATAATAAAGTTGATTCTATTAAAATATATTATGGACAAGTGGTTACTTAAATCATATTCTAATATAGAGTTTATATTGATTTTTATAAATCAAAGTTGAGAAGATAGCTTTGAAATTGATTTGAGATTTTATTTAATTAAGATCTTATTGAAATTTAGATTTGAAAGAATATGGTGTTATAACTAAATTCGGGTTTAAGATGATTTGAGTGAATATATCTAGCCTAAATAAATTGAGGAATATTTAATTATTGAATTTTGAAAGTTTTATTTAAAGGATACTGGATTTATTAAGTAAGTATTTCAAAACTAAATAATAGAAAATGGGGATTTGGCATATATATATATGAATCAAAAATTTATTTTTGAAATGGTGGAATATTAAATACTTTCAAATATTTGGAAATTTAAATGGTTTATCGGGGAATTCAAATCTGTATTTGGAATTGATTTAAGAAATTAAAAAGCTAATTTACTTTATAAAGTAATTTATCATTAAAACATTTAAGTATTGAAAATTATGTTTAGAAGCTTTGGGTTCAAGATATAGATTTAAAAATGCTATGATTTTTGGAAAAGAGATATTTTGGAATAAAAATGATATCAAAATGATTTAGGTTTTTAAAACGAAAATGATATCATATATATATGGTTTTGAAAGGGATATTATATTCTGGTTTTAAAGTATAAATTATTTTGAAATAACTGCGGTGTTATAATAACGATTGGTTATTGAAGAGACCGGGATCGAAAGTTGTCATACTCTCTGCCAACTCCGAAAACCACTTTAACAACCGTGTACGTGGTGGAGATTCCAGAATAAAGTAGGATGGTGGCGGCGTTTCCTTTGTGATAAATACGTGGACCCAACTCCCGTGAGTTGGCATAAGGTGGCTAAAATAGGAGCGATCGACGGGTTAATTGAGGTAGCACCTTTGATCAGACACATCCCTTCGATATTATACTTTGACTTTTGGATTGATTCGGTGGCCACTTTTGATTTTTTTTCATTTGGGGGTGTGGCTCGAGGTGGGCGGTAGCTGCGCGCTACGCGTTAGCACTGACCCGGAAGCGTAATTGCTATATCTACCCTGGCATTGCCTAGTTGTGTCGTGTCACCTACCATATCGAGCCTTTACTACGAGTTTCTATTTCTGTCATACCTATGGATTATCTTCTCGTAGTCTCCCGATCAGGAGATATGCAGGCACTGTATAGACTATTAGCACTATTATGTGTTAAGGTGGAAAATGTAAAGCCTTAACGCTATTTTAAAGTAAGTTTATTTTACAATTAGACACTATTATAATAGCGAAATATACTACATAGTAAATAGTTTAACGGATCCTTAAGAGATGTAAATCCCGTGCATCTCTTGAGTTACTGCACTCGTATTTATTTCTGTTAATTTAACTCACATAAGATATTTTAGTCCGACTCGAGTGTTTTGTCTTTTCAATTCGCTCGGGTCAGTCCGAGCATTTCAGGATCGAAGACTTTATTTTTAGAGGACGAAGACGGAGATTTCATTATTATTATTATATTATCTGTTCCAATACACACTGTATTCCGCTGCATCGATTTCATTCGTTGGTATGTGCAACTCTGATATATAATGTATAAGTAGAATCAAATATTTTGTAAACAGTTTCATGAACTGTATATTTTATTATTATATTTTATCCTTCCGCTGTGAGATTCTGTTTTGTTTTATTTCTTTCTCATTTTTCTTATTTACCCCATAACAAATTCGCCCTTCTATATGGTTTGAATTGGCACGTGTGTCGATTTAAAGCGTGCGAAAAGGCGGGACGTTACATCTGGTACCAGAGCTTTGGTTTAGCGATAAACCTTAGCTTTGTGGGGTTTGACTCTTTATTAATAGGGTAGTAATACCCTATGGGAGTCGCTGAATGTGTGTATATATATATGAGAGCATACTTGTTAGTGTTATAAAAAGGTTTTGATATTGTGTTAATTTGTTCCGTTTTGTATTTATAAACTCTGGTTGGTGCATGGGACACTGTGACATCAATAGGGGTTTCTAAACACTTAATAGGACAGACCGACATAATATTTGGTTTTAATATAGGTGAATGAAATAATTTTTCCTATTATATTTTCTATATATAAAATAAAAAAAATGATATATATATATATTTGGTTGCAATATTTTGGTTGCTAGGTAATGAAATTTATAAATAACAGTGAAATAAGATTGAGAATAAATTAAATGAAAATTAGAAATTTGGAACTTAAGTTCCGGGGTTTTGAAACTTTCTTTCAAATGATTTCGGAATATAAAAATATTATTATTATTATTAGAAGTATTTTCTGATATAAATATTTCAATATAATTTGAAGAAAATGTTTTAAAGGAAATTTTGGAAAAATTTAAGTTTTGTACTCCCCTCTCTGTCGCTGGAAAATAATTTCGGTGATGAGTGCACGCATCATCGACATTCATTTTCGAGTTTCGAAGTGGAAAGGCCACTGTAGTAGTTTTACTGTAGTTTTATTTTGATAAAACATAAGGAATTTTAATTGTTTTAAATATAATTGGATATATATATATATATGTTGAAAGTATATATTTATCTATTATTTTAAAATGATTTTGAAAAAGACCCGGTATTTAATTCTTAAGTTTCTGATTTATTAATAGTTTCTGTTATTGTAGTGAAATGGGATGTAACCGATTAATAATTGGAGTCTTTAATTAAAATAAGGAATTTAATGCTAGGTTATGAATGGAATTAAAGGTAATTTGAAACTATAACCCATGAAACAAAGAATAATTATTGAACATTGAATAAATTTTAAAAGAAATAAGATAAACTTGTATGATTTTCAATTACATTCTCAAAAGCATATATATAACTTACTAAATGTTAAAAGTAGAAATGTTTAATAAGAAATATAATGGAAATTGTACAAGTAAAAGTATGAAATGAAAGTGTTCAATCAATTGCTTTTATTTATGAGAATTGATGTTATAGAGTTATAAACTTAAGTTATAATGGAATTCTTACTATAATAAGAATTTGGGGTTAGAGTGGTTATGAACTTAAGTATAATTGTAAGGCTATTAATTAAAGTAGAAAGGTAAGCATTATAAATGGAATTTAGTACTAAATGAAAATAAATAAATGAAATTAAGTAGTATATATGAAAGATAATAAACTTAAGTAAATGATTGAAGCTATTTATTAATAAAATAAGCAGAAAGATGAATACAGCAAAAAAAAGGGATAAACCATTATATGTATAAAAAGAAGTCAAACAACAATAGTATGAAATGAAATTGACAAGAATAAACTTAGTTTATTGTTTGGATTTGTTGTTTGTTTTGGTTAAGGGTTGTTTGGGTAAGGATACTTTAAAAATGTCTGGGTGAATGAATAAATCTATTTCGTTTCATCTAAGACTGTTGAGTAAAAGCTGCACCTGGTAGTTTATTCTTCATTCTGTACAATTTAAAGTTTTGAACCCGAACAACTACATGTTTGTTTGATATGAATGAATGATTGATTTGTTGATTCAGTATGATGGTTGTATGTTGTGATTGCAAGTGATTGTTGGGTTTTAACATTGCTTTGTTTATTAGTGGATAAAAAAAATATTTTATTTTATATAATTGTTAACCTTTTGGATTATATAAGTTAAATACAGGTTATGGAAGCAATTGCTACTGCTTTTGGTTTCATAATTAAGCGTAAATTGCCCAACAAATAGGTACGTTTTCGGATTACGGTTTTATAGCGCTATTTTATATATTTCCCGTGTTGGGATATAAAATTTTGAATATTATACGTGATATTTTGTTATATTTGATATTATATTTTCTCCTGAGCCTCTCCGTACAAAGGAGACCCTGCCGAAATTTTTCGTAAATTTTGGACTTAGAAATTTTTTGAAAATGATTTCCAAACTTTATTTATTTAAGTGTAAAAGTATTTAATGGTTATAAAATGGGTATATTTATTTAAAGTAATAAATTTTGTAAATTATTTGTTTATAAAGTTATTATTTTGAATAAGACGTATTGTTTATTTAATTCTTTCTTCTCTCTTCTTTTTCCTTTTCGGAGATGAAAAGTTTTGAGTGGGGAAGAGTGTAACGACCCATAAATTCTGGTAAATAAAATGGGGTAAATTAATGAGATTTTGTAATTAAATTTAGGAAGAAATAAAAAAAATTATAATTCATGCTGAAGTAAATGTAGAAACGAAATGCAACATTTGAAATTAAAGCTAAGTATTAAAAATAAAAATGAAATTACGACGCATTGAAGTAATGGGAATTGTTATTCTAGGCTAAGAAATTTAATATAAGAAAAAAAATGGGAATATTGTATTAACTAATGCAATGATATAATTAGTGATAATTTAATGAATCCAATATTATAGTAAACGATGAAGTAATACGTAATTAATGGAAAATTTATACAATCAATGTAGATAAGTAATTTTAATGACTGTTGTAAATAATAAGCGTTACCTTGATGGTAATTAATAAAATAACGGGAGTGAGAATCGCAAATTAAAGTAACAATGTGATAAAGAATGGAGCCAAGATAAATTAATTTATTTGATTTAAAATCTAAATTAATGGGTGAAATTGACAAATTTAAATGTAATTGAATTATAGTAGTTATTACACAATAAGTGGAAATAAAATGGTTAATACAAATAAAGGTGAATGTAAATGGAATAATACGTAATAAGTGCAATTTAATAGGAATCAATGTTAGTATAAATTTATGAAATAACTACGAACCAATGAATGTATTAAAGTTGTAAAGGTCATAATTGATTGCATTAAATAAATTAGGAATTCAAGTTCACTAAAGGTAATTAGATATTATGTTAATGTAAAATTTAGATAATTTTTGAAATTAATATTAACTCCATTCAGAATATGACAATTGGTGTAACATTTGGCTTGTAAACATATATTATAAATTACCTGTTTTATTTGTTGATGGAATTAGAATTTGAAGTAATTGGTAATAAAATAAATGAATGTTACATTAATGGAAAATGGAATAAGATGTTTAGGAGTTGGCAAAATTTGAGTATAGTAAAAGTAATAAAAGGTTAATTAGGTTATAGAGTAGTTGTTTGCACAAAAATTGGACAAACACCTCCAAGTCGTGTGAATTAGTTGATTTTAGGTTGTTTCTAGTGGTTTGGGTGATTTATGTAAATATATAAAAAGCAGGGACTAAACTGTAAAAGACACACAGATTTATAGTGGTTCGGCCAGAACGTGTCTACGTCCACTTTATATGTCATTCTCCTTTTTCTTTCAGATTACAAGTACAAAGCTTGGTATACAAGTATATGAAAGTTGTTTGAAAGTTCCTTCCGTGCTTGAGCTCTCAAACTTGTCTGCCATTGTTGTACCCCTGCCCCTCTATTTATAGAGTGAGTTTGAGGGCAGGGGTCTTGGATGTCTATAGCTGCTGGTGGGTCTGGGCTGAAGCAATCTGGTCTGGCATATCTGGTTCGGCGAAGCTTGGTTCGGCCGTGGCTGTGTGGAGCTTGGTCTGGTGATGCCTTGGACCGGTGATAGTGACTTTGTCTCTTGGTCCGGTGGTAATCTTGGCTCGGTGGGACCATGATCCGGTAGTGCTCTGGATCGGTGGTGAGAGGAGATAGATGGTTTGGTATGGAGGCGGAGAGGCCTGGTTCGGTGGGTTGTTTGGTACAGTAGTGAGCTTGGAGGTTGGCTCGGTGGCATGTGGTCCGGGTGGTTCGGTAGGTGATGGAGGACGTTTGAATCGGTTCTGCATGGAGTTGGTTCGGTGGTAGGAGGGAGCCGGTCCGGAGAGAGTTGGTTCGGTGGTGGGGAAGGGGCCGGACGAAACACACCCAACACTTGCCCCCCAAAGGAGGGCATGTGCACGCACATGTCGTGCTTTGCCTTGAGCTGGGGTGTTCTTATCCGGCCTTTAGCGCCGAACCAACCGGTTTGTCTATTGGTATCTGCATATAAATAGGGCCTGGCGCCTCCGTTTCTTTCCCATCAGCCAAACGACTCCTTTGCCGAATCGAAATCCGTGCCGAATCAGTGTTAGCCGAATCAAAATCTCTGCCGGATCAGGTGAGAATCTTCTTCGCCGAATGAACTTTATCTCCATTTACCGAATGGGCTCGCGGTCCCTGAGTACCGAATGAGCTTGAAAACCGAATGAGTGCGAAAACCGAATGAATGCGAAAACCGAATGAGTGTGAAAACCGAATGAATGTGAAAACCGAATGAGCTTGAAAACCGAATGAATGTGAAAACCGAATGAACATGAAAACTTTTATTTTTGCGAATGAGTTTTGAATTTGTGAGTGAGTCTTCAGGCTACATGTACCTATTTGCTCATGTTTCCATACTCCTTGTTCTAATTTGTTCTTCCGGTGTTTGCAGATAATGTCTCGCAAAGCAGAAACTCGATCAGATAAACGGAAGTCTAGGGGCGAAGGAGAGTCCTCCTCCGTGCCTCCAGCCCAGCCAAGACCGGAACGTCATGGACCTGCCCCGAGGTCGCTAGTAGATGGGTATGGCCCCCAGGAGCTTCTGAATTCTCTGCCCGATTGTTTTCCTAGCTCCCTCAGGGAGGAGCAGCTTGATGTCATCTCTCGTTCCTTCGGGATTGACAGGGCTCGCATGTTGTTGCCGAGAGACGAGGTGATGCCGTATAATCCCCCCGAAGGATATTTTGCATACAGTAGGTACCATTGCATGTGTGGGGCCATTCTTCCGATCAATGCATGGATAGTCAGCTTCATTACCTATCTGAAGGTGGCCCCTCTCCAGCTCCATCCCAATTCCTATGCTATCCTGGTGTGCTTATTTGTTATCTTCCAGAGGAGGTATGGGCGCCCCCTTCTAACCGGGAAATCCGATACTTGTATAATCTGAGAGGCTACAAGAAGGGGTCTCCGTATGTTAGTTTAGAAGCGGTCGTGCCCTTTAAACCGGTCTGGGACTTATACTCAAAGTTCACCATGTTTAAGAAAGAATGGTTTTTTATCAAGGATGATTCTGTCTCCTTCTGCCTCTTCACTTCTGCCTGTAAGTTGAACTTTATTTAAAGTTTCCTTGTTCCGATTGCAGTGCTTCTTCTGATATGCTTCTATTTCTTGCTAGCGACAGGTTGCTTTGCGGTCGTGGAGAGTGATTCCCTGGTCCAGATGGCTGCGGAAATAAAGGCCATTTCGGGACGGGACAGGTCGGCTTCTTTCCTGATCAGGAATGCTACTCTCCTAAAGCACAACTTGATCCTGCCACACCAGTCCGTGGTTAAGCAGAGGGATACGGCTGAGGAGAAGGCTGCCAAAGCCAAGGAAGGGGCCACGGTGAAAAGTGGCAAGAGGGAACCTTTTACAAAGCCTCCCGTTGTCGGAGGTAAGAAGCTTAAGAAGTCTGATGGTCCCTCTCCTAGCACTTGCCCAATTGCTCCGGGAGAGGAAGATGTGGAGGAAGATAGAGGTGAGGATGAAGGAGGCGATAGACAGAGCGGTAGTGGCATTGGTGCCTTAACCTCCGGGCAAGCGGGAGAGATTCATGAGTGGACGGATGATGCTTTCCGTCAAGCTTTTGGGGAGTCTGAGGAAGGATCGGCTTTGGTTGAGAAGGCAAAGGAGGTTGACAAGGCTGGGGCTGGCGCCAATCCATTCTCTAAGAGTTCTTCAGCTAAGGCGACTCCAGCGATTCAAGGTGAACTTTTGACTTCTGCAGACTCCATTTACGATAGGGACTTAGGAATATTTTATGGTTCGCTTCCGTCCTGGAATGAGATTCAGGACTTATTGCAGTATCCTACTCCTCCGCAGGGTTTGTATAATAGATGTGCCTTCTCACTCTTTTTATCTTAACATATTTCTTGAATTGTGGATCATTGTATGTTCGTAACACTAGGTTTTTATTCCAGGAGCAGGTAAGGCGGCCAAGTCATCAGATATTCGGCACCGCCTCGAACAGTATAAGCTACTCAAAGCTTCTGCCAAACCAAAGCCGCCAACTAGCCGTCCTGGGGATGTAGTTAGATATCGCCCTCTTCTTGGAGTTATTGAGGAAGATATGCAAAAGAGGAAGAGGGGCCGATCTTCGTTTGAACCTTCACCTGGCCCTCAGCCTCCAGTCCAGCCCATCCACGATATTACTGAGGAGGATACTGAGTTTATGCCTTCCCCCCATTCGTCCGAAAATCCAACCGTCACTCCGATAGACCGTCCTGGTTTGGATCGCAACCCATTTGCCGGCCACCCGGATCTGGACCCGAGTTTTCAGGATATCTCTTTTGACGAGGTCACGGGTGAGCATCTTCTTCCCCGCAATCCCATGGTACGGGTGCTTGATGAGGCTAAGTCGTTAGACCTCGATTTGCTTACTACTCGGATTTGACCATAGGGAATGAGGCCAAGGCAAGCATTGATCGGGTGGCTGAGGAAACCAAGAGGCTAATGGAGCATCACGCTCGACTGGCCAGGGCTGGGGAGGAAATCGGAAGTGCTAACATCCGGTTGCGGCTACAGGTTTCTGATCAGGCCAAACAGCTTGCCGATCAGGCTATCCAGATATCTCAGCATGAGGCGGCCTCCCGACGACTAAAGAAAACCATGGAGGAGGCTAGCAAGACAGAGTTGCGAAAGATGGAGGCCGCCTGCAAAGAGCGGATTGACATAGCCATTGCTACGGTGGACGAGGTTCAGAGGGCGGATCTCGAGCAGGTAGAGGAGCTATCTGGGAGGCTTGAGGCCGCAGAGCTTGCTCAGGCCAGGCTAAAGGAAGAGATGGAGGAAATGAGGAGGTCTCTTCAGGCTGACCGCTTGAGATATCGATCGGAGAGGGATGTTGCCGTCGCTAAGTTGCTGTCCTTCGAGGCCCGGGTGAGAGAGTTTGAGGAGAATGAGGGGATGATGGATGAGATGTTGCAGGATATGTACTTCCGTACCTGGAAGCAGGGTAATCTATCCTGGATGGATGACTATCCTTGGATCATGGCTAGGATATATCTCCGGGCTTTGGAGGAGGCCAAGGCCGATGCGGATAAGGAAGGTGGAGCGGCATTCAGGATGGATATGGTTACCGCCCAGTTCTCAAAGGAGGAGAAGGTAGCGGTGAAGGAGGGGATGCGGCTACTTGCTGCGGAGGAAGCCGGTGTGCAGTTGGGGGATGAGGACCAAGAAGCGGGTGTTGGTGAGTTTTCCCTTTTTAGCTTTTCATAACTTGATCGTTCGCTGTTTATCTGATGGATTCTTCTCCTGAATTGGACAGGTGGGACCTCTGGTCAACATGCTGGGAGTTCCGATCCAGCAACCAAGTAGATTCGGAGAGCTGGTTCTGAGATGTAGTGGTTAGCACTAATGCAGCTGGTTATTTTATTTGGTCTGCTTGACATTCCTGTATATGCTAGTTCAAAACATTAATGTACTTTCGAGTTGTAATTATGTTATTGAACGACTTTATGTAATTTTATAACACAAGCTGATTCTGTTATATTTTGAATGTTGTTATTATTTTGATGTGCTGCATGAGAAGTATAACTACACATATGCCTGTGATTTAGTTGTGTTTGATGCTAAGCTCTTGCTTTCATGTTTTGCAATGTTAGTGTGATGTATGAATAAGTTATAGTTACATGTTTATGTACAAGAGAAGAGAGTACCGCCCTTCATGTTTTAGTTGCAGGGGGTAGCTTTGAGCGTCTTGTGTAACTGGTCATGGATACAGCTGAGTGCCTTGTTATCCAGTTTGCGGGCTCCGGTCCTTATGAGCGAATGCCTCCCATTTAGTGTCCTGTACTTTGGGGACCGTTATGCAGGATACAAGAAAAGTATTTAAATGGAATGGAAATATAGGAAAAGTAAAACTTCCAGTCACGAAAGGCCGTCGATGTGCTTAAGTTCGTGGCAAACGGGTTTTGTAGTCACTTTCCCTAGCCGTGGGTCTTGGAGACATTTGTCACCCATCTTACGCCTCCGCCGGGAGTTTTCTTTTTTACCACAGCCGCACTTAAGACATATCGTAGCCGAGATCGCGCATAGTAACTACCCGAGCCATTATGGCCCGTAATCGTGGGCATTATTCGATTTACTGTAGCCGGCTAGCGTGGGTGCCGATCGTCAACCGTGAACTACCCCTGGCTGGCCACACCTTATGTTGGGTCTTAAAGTAGGTTCACAGTTGCCGGCGAGCCGAACGCCGTAATGAGCTGCCATCGGCTATAGTCGGCCTTCATGATGGCTTATGATCGGCTCATTACAGTTGGCTTTAAGGGCAGTCGCGAGCAATGAGTTAACCCGCAGCAGAGGGATGCTGTAGCAAAAGTGTCTCATTGGCGAGTGCATAGAATCGCATAGTACCTGTTAGGCCTTGTCCAGATGAGGCCGTGCCCTGATGTGGCTTGAATGGAGGTGCCATTACACAGAATTTTGTTCAACAGAAAAGGATACAGTTAACAAGTAGCCAAGATATAAATGAACAAGTTAAAAAGAGACAAGATTTTTAAAGTGGTTCGGCACGAAAATGCCTACATCCACTGATTCTCTTTGTTAATTCACTTCATATGGGCAGTACAAGTTAAGAAAAGTATCGACGGAGGTGTTGGATGTTCCATGCCCTCTGGAACACCTCTCCGCCCACTGTTGACAAAATATAAGCTCCGTTGTGGAGATCTTTATGAATTACATAGGGTCCGTCCCAGATTGGATCTAGCACTCCGGGGCGCGGGAAGATCCGCTTGAGGATGAGATCTCCTTCCTGTAAGCTGCGGTGCCTGACTTTGGAGTTGTATTGTGCTGCAACTTTTTGCTTGTGAGTCGCTGCTTTGAGTGTTGCATCGTTTCTTCTCTCCTCAATTAGATCCAAAGACATGAGGAGGAGTTCTTCGTTCTTTTCCGGGTTGTAGTGGATCCTGCGGTGAGAGGGAACTATAGTTTCAACTGGGAGCATGGCCTTTGATCCGTATGCCAAAGAGAAAGGAGTATGCCCTGTTGAAGTTCTGTAAGATGTGCGATAGGCCCAAAGTGCCGTAGGAAGTTCGTCCACCCAGGCTCCTTTCGATTTTTCAAGTTTCTTCTTGATTAAGGTTTTGAGAATCTTGTTGACAGCATCGACTTGTCCGCTTGCTTGAGGATAAGCTACAGATGAGAAGCTTTTGTGAATTCCGTGCTCTTGGCACCAATCGGCGAATTCTTCGCTGTCAAACTGAAGTCCGTTGTCTGATATGATCTTGAGTGGGACTCCGTACCTGCACAGAATATTTTTGATCAAGAAGTTGATAACTTTTGCCGAGGATATTTTATCTAGAAGTTTCGCCTCCACCCATTTGGTGAAATAGTCAACCGCCACTATAGCATATTTGGCTCCGCCTCGGCCCGTTGGAAGTTCGCCAATCAAGTCAATTCCCCATACTGCAAAGGGCCAAGGGCTGGTCATTTGAGTAATCTCATTTGTGGGTAGTCGAGGAATCTTGGCAAATTTCTGACATCTGTCGCATCTCTTGACGAAGTCTAAGGCATCTTTGTTTAAAGCGGGCCAGTAATATCCATATCGGAGTATCTTCTTTGCCAGAGTCTGCCCTCCAGTGTGATCTTCGCAACTTCCTTGATGGATGTTGGATAAGACTTCCCTGGCTTCCCTTCCAGCGATACACCTTAATAAGGGATTAGAGAAGCCGCGCCGATAGAGGATGCCTTCTTATAATGTATAGCGGGAAGCCTTCCTCAAGATTTTCTTGATTTCGTTACGCCTGTCGGGCAGTGTGCCATCTTGTAAATATTTCCGGATAGGAGTCATCTAAGTTTCTTCGTCGATTGCAGCTACCAGATTCACTTGCTCGAAACTTGGTGCCGGCTGTTTTGAGATGGTTAATGCTTCGAAGATAGTGATGTTATTCATACTAGCTTGCTTTGCTAGTTTGTCGGCCTCTTGGTTCTCTTCTCGAGGAATGTGTTTGATTAGATAGTGATCCAATTGACTGAGCAACAGCTTGGTCTTTTTTAGATATGCTGTGAGTCGTTCTCCTCGAGTCTGGAAGTCTCCCAGTATTTGATTTAGAATGAGTTGAGAATCACTATGGAGACATAAAGAGCCGACTCCAATCTCCAAGGCCAGTTCTAATCCAGCTATCACCGCTTCGTATTCTGCGTCATTGTTGGTGGCAGCGAATTCCAACCTTAGGGCGTAGTGCAGCTTCTTTCCCCTGTGGGTGATTATCACAACACCTGCCCCCGAGCCTTGTTCGTTCGACGCTCCATCTACGAAGAGATTCCACTTGATATCTTTTGCTATTTCAGATTGCTCCTTACCTTCGTTAGTAGTGAATTCGGCAATGAAATCAGCTATGGCTTGCCCCTTGATAGCGGTGCGAGGATGGTAAGTGATATCATATTGACTTAGTTCAATGCACCACTTAAGTAATCGCCCAGAAGTGTCGGGACGATAGAGCACTTGCCTTAGCGGTTGATCGGTTAAAACTCTGATGGAATGAGACTGGAAATAGTGTCGCAGTTTCCGTGACGTGATTAGCAGACAGTATGCTAACTTCTCAAGTCTAGGGTACCTGGCTTCTGCCCCTGTAAATCTCGTGCTTACAAAGTACATGGGCCGCTGTACGCGGTTGTCTTCTCTCACCAAAGCGGCGCTTAAAGCATGAGACGATACAGCAAGGTATAAGTACAGTTCCTCGCCTTCATTTGGAGTTGAGAGCACCGGTGGTTTCTGGAGGTGTCCGATTAAGTTAAGGAAGGCTGTCGAGCATTCGTCAGTCCATTCGAACTTTCCTTTGTCCTTCTTTAAAGCCTCGAAGAAAGGGATGCATTTGTCGGTTGCTTTAGAGATGAACCTACTTAGGGCGGCCACTTTCCCGTTCAGGCTTTGCATCTCCCTTCGAGTGGATGGTATCTTGATATCTTGTAAAGCTCGAACTTGTTCGGGGTTTGCTTCAATCCCTCTGGCATGAACGACGAATCCCAAGAACTTTCCCGACGACACCCCGAAGGAGCACTTTAGAGGGTTCAGCTTCATTCCATATTGGCGAAGTACTTGAAACATCTCATCCAGGTGGTTTATATGATCGTTGGCTTTCCTCGATTTTACCAGCATGTCATCCACATAAACTTCCATAGTTCGTCCTATTAGTTCCGCAAACATCTTGTTGACAAGGCGCTGATAAGTAGCCCCGTCGTTCTTAAGTCCAAAAGGCATTACTTTGTAGCAGTACAATCCCCGGTCAGTGATGAAGCTAGTGTGGTCTTGATCGGGGGCGTGCATAGGGATCTGGTTATATCCTGAGTATGCGTCCATGAAGGATAAGAGTTTGTGTCCGGCAGTGCTGTCCACGAGTTGGTCGATTCGGGGGAGTGGGAAGCAGTCCTTTGGGCAGGCGTCATTTAAGTTGGATAAATCGATGCATGTTCGCCACTTCCCATTAGCTTTCTTTACCAGTACCGGGTTGGCGATCCATTCTGGGTAGATGGCTTCCCGTATGAAGTCATTGGCAAGTAAGTTCTTTACTTCTTCCTCGAGGGCTGCTGATCGTTCTACCCCCATGCTCCTCTTTTTCTGCTTCACTGGCACCTTGGTGGGATCGATGTTCAGCATATGGCATGCTACGTCTGAGGAGATTCCTGTCATGTCAGCGTGTGTCCATGCAAATACATCCATGTTGTGGCGAAGAAAATCAATGAGTTGATTTTTTAATTCTTTTTTTAACTGAGACCCGACTCTCAGCAGTCTACTTGGGTCGTGTTTGTCTACCGATACGAATTCCATAGCCTCTACAGGCTCGGTGGTAGCCTCCTCCTCTTTGTCCCTGGGGTCTAATTCATTGAAAGGATCACTGGTATATCGAAGAGGAGGGGCTTTCTTTAGTTTCTATGCTTCCAAGCTCTTCATGCAGAGAGTAGTCTCTGCATTTTTCCCTTTATCTTTTCTGCAGTTATTGCGAAGTTCAGTTACATAGCAGTCTCGAGCAGCGTCTTGATCTCCCTCCATTTCTCCTATTCCGTTATCGGTCGGAAATTTCATCTTCAAGCACCACGGGGATAGGACAATTTGGAAGTCAGACAAGGCTGGTCTTCCCAAAAAGGCGTTGTAGGCCGAGTGGTTCTCTATTAGCACAAATGTTTGTTTTCGCACAGCGGAGCGGGGATGACTTCCTATTTCAACGAAAAGGTCCAGTTGCCCGAGGGGTATCTTCGCATCTCCAGTGAAACCATGTAGTGGCTTGTTGCAGGGAGACACATCCTTCATTGATAGCTTCATTTTGTCGAAAGCATGCTTGAATAGGATATTCACCGAGCTTCCAGTGTCTATTAAAATTCGAAAAACTTTGGCGGGTCCGAACCATGCAGAGATGACCATAGGATCCATGTGCGAGTATTGTCTTCCCTCTAGATCACGCCTACTGAATGTGATGTCGTCATTCTCTTTCCGTTTCGGGTGGCGTTCTTCCATAACAGAATTAACGCAGCCTTCAGCGTTCCTCAGTGACTTACCGTATATTTCCATCTCCGCCCAGCTTCTGTCGGCGATGTGCGGTCCTCCTGATATGGTGTGGACCACTATCTTCTCTTGACTAGAGCCGCTGGTGTTGCGATTTCCCCCACCTGCTTCTGGGGGGGTAGTCCAGGATTCTCATTGGCCGGAGTTGAAGTCCTGTTCTGGCCTTTTACATAGCGCTCCAGTCTCCTACTTCTGATGTGTTCTTCAATCAAGTCCCGGAGATGGTGGCATTCATTGGTATCATGTCCGTGGGATTCGTGGAAGCGGCAGAACTTTCCATATTTGAGTGCGCTATCTGACTCCTTCTTGTGCGGGGGGCGCTTGTACCTAACTTCGTCTTGAGTGGCTAGGAAGATGTTTTCGATCGTTTCATTCAAAGGAGTGTAAGAGTCAAATCTTGGTCCTGGTCGATATAAGCGCTTTTCTCCCTTTTTGCCCCCAGCATTGTCTCTAGAGTCATTTCTTCGAACATCCTTTGCTGCAGCGGGGAACCTGTCTGTAGCCGTCTTAGCCTGTTGCCATGATTGCCTCTCAGTGGCAGCATCCTCAAGTCTCATATACTTTCCAGCTTCATGGAAGAAATCAGGTAAAGTAGCTGGTTTTTCTTTGGTTAGTCTTCTAGCAAATTTAGTATCTGGATGTACACCACTGCAGAGGGCCATTAGGATAAGTTTCTCGTCGGCATCTTGGACTGCGGTTGCCGCGACGTTGAATCGGGTTAGATATTGTTGCAATGTCTCTCCGGGTTTCTGTTTGATATTAGATAAGGAATAAGCGTCCTTAGGTTGCTCCACATGAATGCGGAACTGACTGATGAACTTTTCTTTCAACATTTCCCATGAGCTGATGGACCCTTGAGGTAGGTGGCAGAACCAGGAGGTAGCTAGATCTGCCAAAAATAGTGGGAAGCATTTACACAACACTCCCTCTATTGCTCCGCTCATGAGCATATGCTGGGTGTACCTCTGTAAGTGTACGATGGGGTCAGAGGTTCCCTTGTAAGGTTCCATCGTTGGCATTTTCAATTCTCGAGGGGTGATGGCAGTTTCGATATTGCGGGTGAAGGGGCTGGTTACCCTAGCACCTATCCCCCGATCCCTTTGCTCCCGTTGGACGCATTCTCTGAACAATCGCGCCATTCTTTCATCAGAACTTGGAGCGGACAAAAATGAGTTTGGTTCTTCCCTACGGGATTGATTCCGTCCAGATGACTTGTAGGGATGGTATCGTCTGTCACTCCTAACATTCTCCAAAGGTTGCCACTGCTCTTCTAGGGGCATGCTGGGGTCAGCCATAGTTGGCCCTTGCCTTGATCTTCCCATGTTGGGTTCTGTTCTCAGCGCTTCCTCGGGTCCAACTTCGTGCTGGACTCCAGCTCGGCCCCGTCTACTGGTGTTTTCATGGTTAGGTAGCATGACAGGCTCAGCTACATCCGACCCCTGCCTGGCACCTCCCCCGTCGGGTCTGGTTCCAAGTGTTTCCTCGGGTCGGAATTCGAGCTGAGTCCGGGCTCGGCTCCTACCATGGCTATTTCTGTTGTTAACTTCTTCGAAGAAGAAAGGTCTCTGTTGCCTCCCAGATCCTCCAGATTGGGACTCACCCCATGATTCAGTGTTGCGGTTGGATTCTTCAGCATTCCTTAGGCGTGACATGAGTTGGTCCACCAGGGCTTCTTGTTGAGATGCGAAGCGGTTAGTTACTTCAGCCACAACCCTGTCTAGGTATGCCCTAGTAATTGGTTGTTCCGTGGCAGGGGCTGTTGGAATTGCCTGATTTTCATCTGGTATTGCTGTTAAAACGGGACGATTCTCTTGATTCGGGGCCACTGGATCTGGGATACTTCTAGTTGCGACGTTCTTTCCTTTGTTAACATCTCTCCTCTGCCTGGAAGTCATGTTGTCGGAGCGAGGAACGATGCTGTGAGGAAGAAGGTTGAGTAGGAGAAGCTGTAGCTTCTAGCTTGGTTCTCAGTGAAAGCACCAAAAATGTTTGCATAAAAATTGGACAAACACCTCCAAGTCGTGTGAATTAGTTGATTTTAGGTTGTTTCTAGTGGTTTGGGTGATTTATGCAAATATATAAAAAGCAGGGACTAAACTGTAAGAGACACACAGATTTATAGTGGTTCGGCCAGAACGTGCCTACGTCCACTTTATATGTTATTCTCCTTTTTCTTTCAGATTACAAGTACAAAGCTTGGTATACAAGTATATGAAAGTTGTTTGAAAGTTCCTTCCGTGCTTGAGCTCTCAAACTTGTCTGCCATTGTTGTACCCCTGCCCCTCTATTTATAGAGTGAGGTTGAGGGCAGGGGTCTTGGATGTATATAGCTGCTGGTGGGTCTGGGCTGAAGCAATCTGGTCTGGCATATCTAGTTCGGCGAAGCTTGGTTCGGCCGTGGCTGTGTGGAGCTTGGTCCGGTGATGCCTTGGACCGGTGATAGTGACTTCGTCTCTTGGTCGGTGGTAATATTGGCTCGGTGGGACCATGATCCGGCAGTGCTCTGGATCGGTGGTGAGAGGAGATAGATGGTTTGGTATGGAGGCGGAGAGGCCTGGTTCGGCAGGTTGTTTGGTACGGTAGTGAGCTTGGAGGTTGGCTCGGTGGCATGTGGTCCGGGTGGTTCGGTAGGTGATGGAGGACGTTTGGATCGGTTCTGCATGGAGTTAGTTCGGTGGTAGGAGGGAGCCGGTCCGGAGAGAGTTGGTTCGGTGGTGGGGAAGGGGCCGGACGAAACACACCCAACAGTAGTAATGAACTTAATAAAGGGATTATTTTAAGAAATTGAAATAAATACTATAATTGGTGAATTAATTTACTTTAAAATTGAGATGGGAATTGGTTTTAAATAATTATAAATTAATAAGTAATACAAGATGATTAAATTTATGAATTATAGAATTTGAATTTTAAATAGTTAGTTAATTTATTTAATTTGTAATAATTGGATTAATTGGAAACGAATGAAATCAAATATTTAATTATTACGTTAATCTAAAAATTAAGTTGAAATTGGAAAATATTTATGTAATAGATTTGAACCAATTGTTAATTTCATCCATTTGACTATTATGAATTGAATAATAAGAATGAATAGTGAATTCAATGGAATTATTGAAAATTTAATTTATAATTAATGAATATAATGGAACTTGAGTTTACGCTGAAGTTTATGATTGAATCAACATTTAAATTTACCTCTAAATTGGCTTAAATCACTGAGATTGTTTAAGAAAACAAAACTGATAAGATTTGTAAATTTTGAAAGAGAAATTGAAAAAGTGATTTAATTAATGAATTTTTAATTTATTTAATTAATATAAAACAGCCATTTTGGCCACTGACTCGGATTTCGACGAAACCAGTTTCATCGGATCCGTAACGGTGAATTATTATAGGATTTCAAGTTTCGTAACGATTGGGCTTGTCGTTTGATCGTACGGAATCGAAACGCCTTGAAATCGATTTAATTAAAATCAATTGAAATCAATATGAAAATTTTGAATTTAGCATAACTTCTCCATACGATGGAATTTGGACGTGAAACGTTTTCCATTGCGTTAGAATATTTTAAAATACCTAGTTTGATATATGGGTTGACCCAATTTCGTTTCGGAGTCAGAACGGGCTTTTTGGGCCACTTTGGCTGTAGCACGTATATCTGTTTTATCCATCTATTCTATTTTCATTTTTGCTTATAAATATCCTGCTATAAACCCTAGCCTCCCTAATTCTCATTTGTCTGTACGTACATCTCAACCCGCTCCTCCTCAATGTCAGACAAACAAACCATAGATCCAATTCCAACTCAAATTTCAAATCAAAAATCAAAGTCAAAAAATCCAAACTCCTCAGAAAAATTCAAAAAAAAATATTTCGAAGCTCTCGACGAGCATAATCTGCTGGTGTGATTTGTTTTTCAATTGGAGGCATCGTTCATCCAGGAAAATGCAGAATAGTTTCGGCCGTTCATTGAGGCCGATGTGATTCAACGGTGGATTCACGTCTTTAGACCGATCGGGTTGCATAGACAGGTGGAGGGCGTTGATGTGATAGACCGCAAATCCGTACCCCTTGAATCAACACTATTCTACCTCTATTAACTCAAGTGGCACAGAATTACGAACCATTAGGGTTAAAGAAGAAGAGATAGAAGAAGAAGAAACTAAACAATATCAGAATCTCACAGTCGTAGCAGAAATAAATATAATAGTAAATATATAACTTTACACAAAATGAAATCTATAACTGTTTTATACATCATATCATCACAGTGTTTCATACATCAACAATTACAAATCAAACATACCATACAATCACAGCAGCGGATATATATAAATATGGATAATACATCTCGGACTCCAGCTCCTCTCCTGCTCCATAGCAACTTATCCTGAACATATAACACTCGGTCTGACCCAAGCATTATAATGAAATAACGCCCGAGTCAGTCTGGAATACCAGCTAATAATAATGCACCCAAATTTATTATTAAAGTTCTAAAAATCCTTGAAATCAAAAGAATCTCGTAATACCACGCCACAAATAAACATGTCGGGTTTTTACCTTACGATAGCTAAAACACTTTTTATAGAAATCCTCTGATATTATAATAGGGTCTATTTACAAATACTTATATAATAGCCGAAACTGTTACATCTATTAAATTCCAGCTACTAGCCACAAAAGTGGGTGATACAAACAAAACTCGTACAAGGCACGTAGGGAGAATGGATTTCCAACAACGACTAGGCACTGGGGTACCACCTGTCATAGTACGGGGCCTAGATCACCGTACCGAGGACCACTCCCGATCCCCTGCAACACAAGGCCGGACCCATCCCTTTCTGGATAGTTTCAAATAAGATCACCCCGCGGTTGGGATCAGGAACCGCACCACTAAGCCGAATAAAAGGGACATCTAGACAGGGATGACCTTACTCTCAAGTGGGGGCTACCCATGAAGCCTTGCTGCATATCCCCTGATTTTTGGTCATTCCCGGTTGATGAGGCTTGAGGCTTAGCGTTACCTTTAGAACGTTTCACTTAGAATGCCCATCGTCCACCTGACGATGTTTCGCCAGCATTCATCCATACAAGTCCGTCCCGGGTTCGAACGGAACCGAAGGCACTACTCCTACTACATCCATTTTGGAAATATCCTCAGGATTAGTAGCGACTAGCCCTTGCACTTCACTGCTCCATCTTCGACTTCGAACACGTTTTTCGCACGAAACGTACAAACCGGATCGAAGTGGTTTTCAAGAAATAAATCCCGATCCCGGTCTCTACGAAACGATCAACGCATTTGTCCAATATTGATAGTCGGTGATTTAACTATCAATTTATATTCACAAACATCCATCACACAATAAATAATTTCCCACATTATTTATTTGCCTCAAATATCTTTACAAGATATATTTTCAAATTTCAAAACTCGTTTGAAAACAATTTCCCAAAGTCTCTTCCTTTACCCGGTAAATCCTTTTACCATTTATTCCCATTGGAAATAACCAAGCTCAAAACATTTAGATTTTTAAAGAGTTAAAATACTTTATAGAAAAATATACTTATAAATATATACATGTACTACTAGTTATTTACTCAAAAATACAATTTCAAAATATTTAAAATAACACTATTTATTTAGATATAAACTTGATTTTCAACAAAGGTTATAATAAACCAGATTTAAAAGTAGAGTTTAAAAAGATAATACTAGCCTTTACCAATAACTTAAACAAATAAATTTAAACCCATTTTATTAATTTCTTCTTTAAAATAACACTTTCTTAAAAATCTCTTTAAACAAATTTAAGCTTTAACCTTTATTTGAATCAAATCTTTTAAAACACTAACTTGGTTTTCCCTGGGAAACACGTTACCATTCAAATATCCCAAAGTATCCTTCATATAAATCCAGTCGATTTATTTCAATTCAATTTATGTTTAATAACATAAATTCCCAATCCCATGCTTAATATAACTCCTTTCGAAGTTCAAACACATTTTCCCCTTTCCCGGAAATTCATTTTTAAAGTATAGGTTTAAAACATTTTTAAATAAAACATTTTGGTGAATTCTTCAATGAGAAACCATATTTACAATTTACTTAAATAAAATCCCAATTTTACCAATTTACGTTTTTTTTCCATCCAAAACAGGTTCCAATTTTTATATTCCTTTAAATTCTTTATTTATCAATTTCTTGATTTCTTTTTAAAACCCAATTTATTTTCTTTATAATTAACATTCTGAGTTTATAGTTTATCCAACAACATCACAATACAATTTAATTCCAAATTTATCAAACAAAATATATAAACAGGCATCATTATCAATTATAAAAATAATTACTACATTGTGAGGAATGTAGTTGGATCCCTTCAATCTGTTTTCCCTGCATCCACAAATATTAGCACAACAATATATATATATCAATCCAGACTGATATAAATAAACATTTCAACCAATCACCCAATTATTTAAATATTAACTACTTAAATCAGCTAACATTCCAGATGTGAGCGAGATTAACTCACCTTGGGTTTCGGCGAGCGTTCGAAATTTAGATTAAACCGAAAGACGTTCGATTTAACTCAAATTTTCCACTTGCTCCGATCGTCTCCAAACTCACGCTGCAGCGTAGAGTACGACGCTGCGATTCCGGCGTTTCCAGTTTCGTCAAAAACGGGTAAAACATGAGTGAGATATTGGATTTTAAAGATTGTATAAACATTTTTATAAATAAATTACACATTTTTTTTTTATTATATACCAAAACGAATCTAGCCGTAAGTTGCATCAGGTGATCCAGACCGTAAACTCCATCTTCTCACGCACGCTAGTACAGTCAAACGAAACCCACCGCTCACTACTTAGGGTTTCGATCACCGCCCCCTACGCTGCACTCTACGCTGATCAGACTCCAGCACTTCGAAGGCCACGCCGCCACACCCCCACGGCCAGAACGCGGCTAGGCCCGACGCCACCTAGGTCCCGCAGTTCGCGCTCGAACGCGTGACGAACGCGACCGTCCCCTATCTTCCTTGCTTCGCTAATTTCGATCACACCCGTACGGATGGAGAGCTCTAATCACACTCCATAATTCTCTAGTTGGAATTTTCACAAATAGATGTGTGGATAAAGAGATTCATGGGTTTGAATATCGAAGGTTTAAGGCCATTGAAAACAAAAGAACGGCGGCCGAAGAAACAATTAGGGTTTGGAAGAAAGAGGATGTATATATCTTATTTAATATTATTTTAATATTATTTTAATATCATTTTAATACCGTTTACCAATTTAACAACTGATGCAAACGAACTCCAAATCTCACGCACCTATAGGCGTACCTAGGGTTTTCCCGCATTCCGTACACAATGGAACAGGTTTTGTAAGCTAATTTGATCGTATGTGCGAGTTACGGAATTAAACAATCAATTCAAAATTAAATCGGTTAAATCGATTTCGATGCGTTTCGAGCTGCCACGGTCAAACGACAACTCTGATTGCTACGAAAATTGAAATCCGATAATAACTAACTATTACGGATCCAATGGAACTCGTTTCGTCGAATTCCGAGACTGAGCCCCGGAAGGCTATTTTAACTCGTCTATTAAATCGAGCGATTCTCAAAATTGACGAAAACGCTTAAAATTTCACTTTTGAAATTTTAATAACTTAACAATAAATCATATAAAATTTATAAACACAATAAAAATCATTCTGGCTCATCCCGGGCCAAAATCTGATTAAACTGCATTTTAATAATATTAAATTTTGCTATTCAATTACTATAAAATCCCAAATATTAATTTATTAACTTTAAAAATTCATCTAAAATTCCCACCACGCTATTTACACTCAAATAACTCAAAACAAATTTTTAAAACCTTTTTTATCACTATTTACATCCAGATTTACTTTTATTTCAATTCCGAATATTTAAATTATTATTTTCCCATTATTCAAATTCAACCGGAATTACTATAATTAAAAATTATAGCTTATTTCATTGATTGAACCCGAATCCATTCATTTCAAAATCAATTAAGAATCCACAGTAAACATTTAAAACGAATTAAATGTTCAAATTCAATGGCTTAAAAATACGGGATGTTACATTCCTCCCCCCTTATAAAAATTTCGTCCCCGAAATTTGCTAGGGTAGAAAATACTCTCCAACTCACCTACTTACCCAATTTGCTTAGTTAAAAGCTTATATACACCTCCCAAAATTCTTTAGCCCAAACCCAAGCTCATTTGCTTCATTACTCTAAGGCTTTTATTTTAACGTTATTTCAAAATAACCTTCCAAGTTAATAATTTTTTACAAAATCCCAAAAAAAAAAAATCTAACTTCCAAAATTTCCGGAAAATTTTGGCAGAGTCTCCCCTGCACGGAGGAGCTTTCGCGATATCGCGATACAGATAAATATATATACATCGACCCACACGGTCGGAAACCAAAATATATCACAATAAATATCTCATTTTCCAATTATATTTGCGTAAGCGTACCTTTTTAGCAAATTTTTAAAAGCAAGCGGCTAATATAACGCATATACGCGCTCCAATTCTCTCGAACGCCTTCTGTACCTGTACTATACTCAACAAACACATCAGTTTTCAAAGATATGAGTATTTTAACATCATTTCCAATATAATGTAAGCCAAACATGTCCATTTCATAATCCAATCAACAATTTGCATGATTCCATAAGTAAACTATATTTTATAACATGCACAAGTTTTTTTTTTAATACCAAATTCCATTTTATTTCACACAAATGATTTACAAACAAATTCAGCTATTCCAATTCATACTTTACCCAAATTTGGAATTGATTCACCAAGCAAATTTCATTTCAATTTGAGACATTTGCTTTCTATTATAACTCACTTGCATTTACACACAAATCCATTTATTAAGATTTTAGCCCATTCTACTTTCATCCAAACTAACTTCATTTTATTACACTTGAATGATTTACGTTCAAGTTTATTATATACCATTCATATGCAAACATTGCTTATTAAAATGTTAATTCATTCTAATTGATCCAAAATCAATTCCATTTGCTACTTGAAACCAATTCACTTGCATTCATTTACAAACTCTTTGAATTAGATTCCAATTTAGATCAATTTATTTAAGACTCAATTTCAAATGCTTCTTCAAGCAAAATAATCACCACGTAAGCTTAACCATTTACAATTAATTCTAGTTTAATTTATATTAATTTTACTCCATTCTGAAACATCCATTTCAATTTTTAAATCACATTCTTATTCACACTTTTCAAGTTTATTATTCCTCTTAAGTTTATTTTTATTATTTTATTACTCTTATTGTTTTATTATATATATATAATAATATTATTATTATTATTTATATAGTTATATATCATTCCATACTTATTTACAACTCGTACATTCTTTCTTCATCACAATTACTATCTTAAAAGTCATTTGCTTGCATTCAAATTTTATTTTCCAAACAAATTTCATTTAAAGCTATTTCATAAGCTTAAAAATAATCATCTCATCATCTTTCTTAAATGATTTCAATTCCATAATATCTCAATTTGTTTCCATTTTAATTGATTCTTACCAAATCAAACCATTTACAAATTTTAATCCAACTAGCTTAAACATTCAGCTTAAGTTTACATTAATAACACCTCATTCTATATTATTTACAACTCTCACCCATCTTTAATTCATACTTGCTTATTCCATCACAATAATTAATTAAAATTCTCTTCACTTGCATTTCAATTTCTGCATCTAAACAAATTTATCCAAGACCACATTATTCAGCTTAATCACAATTATTTAATTTGCTTAAGCTTTCTTTACAATATTTCCATTATCTTCTTATAAATCAATTTTTATTTTCATTTGATTCTCGTCCAAATCAATTCCAATTCATTTACAACTTTTAATCCACTTTATCTATTTATTCAATCCATTTTAAATTTATTCACCTTCACAATTCATTTCCGAATTTATTTTGTTAACAATGTGGCCACTTCAAATCATTTAACTCACTGGAATTTATTTACAAGTCAAACCATCACAATTATAATTCAATTCTATTATTCATTCACACTGTCAACTTTTTATTGCCAAAATTTACCTTCATACCAGAGCTGGGTTTTCAATTATTTTTCATTTCAATCTAAATCTTCTTAACAAACCACCCAAAATTCATCCATACCAATACAAATTCCATTTAATTTAGTTTACACTAAATTCACTTTCAAGCTTCTCTTTATTTACTTTAGCTTACGCTAAATTCATTCTCAAAAAATTCCTTTAAATTTAAGAGTTAAAAATTTATTCACACAATACCCTCCTTACTTCTCTGAATTAAATTTTCTTTCCATTTAATTCTCTTTCAATTCTAATCCAAGTTCAACCAAATTCATTTAGCCATCTTGAATCTATATCATTTCCTTTACCATCTTAAATAAGAGTTAAATTCCATTCATTACTATTCATAATACAACTGAATTTTGATTTTACTTAATCCAAATTCAACTCAATTCCATTTAACCGAAGTTAAATCCAATTCAATCTAATTCTCCATATACAAGTTCAAAACTTATTTACTACCTTAAGTTCATTCACTTCCTTTATATCTCACTTTATCTTATCTCAATTCACATTCCATTTGAGATTAAGTTTGAATTCTCCATACCATTTCAACTATTTCCCATTTGTGATTGTAATTCCATTTCCCTATTTATGAGTTCACCCAATCATTTACTTCAAAGTTTATATTGCTTATTTAAACCATCTACATCTTATAATCACAATTCCAAATTATATATATGTGTATCACTGAATTTTTAAGGATACAAATTTTCTTCAATTTACTTCTTTGCACCATTTTAAATTCACAACTTTAAATTATAAGTATAACACTTAATAGCTTATGGGTATAATTCATTACACAATGACTCACAATTTCAAGTCATCTTACATTTCAATTTAATCCAAGTCAATTTAATTCTAAGTCCAATGTATTTAACTTATTCCAAGTAATTTTAAATTTTCTGTTGACTTCAATATATTTCATTCACTTTCAATTACTCGAGTTAAAATATAATTCCAAGATTAAAATTCTCATTTCCTTCTTATTAGCATCAACTTTACCAAAATAAGTTCATTAGTTGATGCATGTTAACTTTACACACCATTTAAATAGAATATTCCAGAATTCAATTACCCGGTTTTATTCTAAAACCATTTTGAAATAATAAATAACTCATACACTCCTTGTATCAAATCAAATCTCCCAATTCCAAAACACTTGGTTTTATTAAAACAAATTTCCCTTTGAAATTTATAAAACCACTTGTATACCCAACAAGTCCATACAAATATCATAACCAACCACTTTGGTAGCAATCCATCACTTTAGAAACTCGAAAATGAATTCTAATGATGTGGCCAGCATCATCAGGATTATTTTCCAGCGACTGAAGTGAGTTCAATGCTTTCTTACTCTCCCAAATTCATTTCAAAACAGTTTCCCATTCAAAAATATTACCCAAAACAATATTCCATCATTACCTTCAAACACTTTAACAAATATTTTAAACTTTCCCAGGATTTTAAATTTCCAAACTTCTATTTTCATTACATTTAAAATCCTTTCCAAAACTTCCGGGATTTAAATTCTGGTTCAATTTAAATTTTATTTATTCCCTTTTGTATAATTGATACTCATGGGATTTATTGGCTTATATCCATTTCACATTTTAGATTAACTTTTAGATTCTTATTTACTTATTGTATTAACACCCAATCAACCAAATATATATATAATAATTTTCAGAAAATTATTCCTTTTATATTAAAATATAATTTTGGGTAAAATTATTTCATTTACCCACTCTAAAAACAATACTATGTCAGTTTATCTTGTTTAAGAGTTTAGAAACCCCTATCGATACGGTTGTACTTCCCGCACCGACCAGAATTCATAAACACTCAACCGATAAGTCAACACAGTATAAAAACAATTTTATATTCACTAACAAGTACGCTCTCATATCTATTAATACACTCAACTCATTATAGAGTACTATTGACTCTGTTTAATGAGTAATTTCCCCACCAAAGCCTAGGTTGTCGCCAACCTAAGCTCTGATACCAAGTGTGACAGCCCGCAAATCCGTACCCCTTGAATCAACACTATTCTACCTCTATTAACTCAAGTGGCACAGAATTACGAACCATTAGGGTTAAAGAAGAAGAGATAAAATAAGAAGAAACTAAACAATATCAGAATCTCACAGTCGCAGCGGAAATAAATATAATAGTAAATATATAACTTTACACAAAATGAAATCTATAACTGTTTTATACATCATATCATCACAGTGTTTCATACATCAACAATTACAAATCCAACATACCATACAATCACAGCAGCGGATATATATAAATACGGATAATACGTCTCGGACTCCAGCTCCTCTCCTGCTCCATAGCAACCTATCCTGAACATATAATACTCGGTCTGACCCGAGCATTATAATGAAATAACACCCGAGTCGGTATGGAATACCAGCTGATAATAATGCACCCAAATTTATTATTAAAGTTCGAAAAATCCTTTGAAATCAAAAGCATCTCGTAAGACCACGCCACAAATAAACATGTTGGGTTTTTATCTTACGATAGCTAAACCACTTTTTATAGAAATCCTCTGATATTATAATAGGGTCTATTTACAAATACTTATAAAATAGCCGAAATTGTTACATCTATTAAATTCCAGCTACTAGCCACAAAAGTGGGTAATACAAACAAAACTCGTACAAGGCACGTAGGGAGAATGGATTTTCAACAACGACTAGGCACTGGGGTGCCACCTGTCACAGTACGGGGCCTAGATCGCCGTACCGAGGACCACTCCCGATCCCCTGCAACACAAGGCCGGACCCATCCCTTACTGGACAGTTCCGAATAAGATCACCCCGCGGTTGGGATCAGCAACCGCACCACTAAGCCGAATAAAAAGGGACATCTAGACAGGGATGACCTTACTCTCAAGTGGGGGCTACCCACGAAGCCTTGCTGCATATCCCCTGATTTTCAGTCATTCCCGGTTGATGAGGCTTGAGGCTTAGCGTTACCTTTAGAACGTTTCACTTAGAATGCCCATCGTCCACCTGACGATGTTTCGCCAGCATTCATCCATACAAGTCCGTCCCGGGTTCGAACGGAACCGAAGGCACTACTCCTACTACATCCATTTTGGAAATATCCTCAGGATTAGTAGCGACTAGCCCTAGCACTTCACTGCTACATCTTCGACTTCGAACACGTTTTTCGCACGAAACGTACAAACCGTATCGAAGTGGTTTCCGAGAAATAAATCCCAATCCCGGTCTCTTCGAAACGATCAACGCATTTGTCCAATATTGATAGTCGGTGATTTAACTATCAATTTATATTCACAAACATCCATCACACAATAAATAATTTCCCACATTATTTATTTGCCTCAAATATCTTTACAAGATATATTTCCAAATTTCAAAACTCGTTTGAAAACAATTTCCCAAAGTCTCTTCCTTTACCCGGTAAATCCTTTTACCATTTATTCCCATTGGAAATAACCAAGCTCAAAACATTTAGATTTTTAAAGAGTTAAAATACTTTATAGCAAAATATACTTATAAATATATACATGTACTACTAGTTATTTACTCAAAAATACAATTTCAAAATATTTAAAATAACACTATTTATTTAGATATAAACTTGATTTTCAACAAAGGTTATAATAAACCAGATTTAAAAGTAGAGTTTAAAAAGATAATACTAGCCTTTACCAATAACTTAAACAAATAAATTTAAACCCATTTTATTAATTTCTTCTTTAAAATAACACTTTCTTAAAAATCTCTTTAAACAAATTTAAGCTTTAACCTTTATTTGAATCAAAGCTTTTAAAACACTAACTTGGTTTTCCCTGGGAAACACATTACCATTCAAACATCCCAAAGTATCCTTCATATAAATCCAGTCGATTTATTTCAATTCAATTTATGTTTAATAACATAAATTCCCAATCCCATGCTTAATATAACTCCTTTCGAAGTTCAAACACATTTTCCCCTTTCCTGGAAATTCATTTTTAAAGTATAGGTTTAAAACATTTTTAAATAAAACATTTTGGTGAATTCTTCAATGAGAAACCATATTTACAATTTACTTAAATAAAATCCCAATTTTACCAATTTACATTTTTTTTCATCCAAAACAGGTTCCAATTTTTATATTCCTTTGAATTCTTTATTTATAAATTTCTTGATTTCTTTTTAAAACCCAATTTATTTTCTTTATAATTAACATTCTGAGTTTATAGTTTATCCAACAACATCACAATACAATTTAATTCCAAATTTATCAATCACAATAGATAAACAGGCATCATTATCAATTATAAAAATAATTACTACATTGTGAGGAATCCAGTTGTATCCCTCCAACCTGTTTTCCCTGCATCCACAAATATTAGCACAACAATATATATATCAATCCAGACTGATATAAATAAACATTTCAACCAATCACCCAATTATTTAAATATTAACAACTTAAATCAGCTAACATTTTAGATGTGAGTGAGATTAACTCACCTTGGGTTTCGGCGAGCGTTCGAAATTTAGATTAAACCGAACGACGTTCGATTTAACTCAAATTTTCCACTTTCTCCGATCGTCTCCAAACTCGCGCTGCAGCGTAGAGTACGATGCTGCGATTCCGGCGTTTCCAGTTTCGTCAAAAACGGGTAAAACATGAGTGAGATATTGGATTTTAAAGATTGTATTAACATTTTTATAAATAAATTACATATTTTTTTTATTATATATCAAAATGAATCTAGCCGTAAGTTGCATCAGGTGATCCAGACCGTAAACTCCATCTTCTCACGCACGCTAGTACAGTCGAACGAAACCCACCGCTCACTACTTAGGGTTTCGATCACCGCCCCCCTACGCCGCACTCTACGCTAATCAGACTCCAGCACTTCGAAGGCCAGGCCGCCACACCCCCACGGCCAGAACGCGGCTAGACCCGGCGCCACCTAGATCCCGCAGTTGGCGCTCGAATGCGCGACGAACGCGACCGTCCCCTATCTTCCTTGCTTCGCTAATTTCGATCACACCCGTACGGATGGAGAGCTCTCATCACACTCCACAATTCTCTAGTTGGAATTTTCGCAAATAGATGTATGGATAAAGAGATTCATGGGTTTGAATATCGAAGGTTTAAGGCCATTGAAAACAAAAGAACGGCGCCGAAGAAACAATTAGGGTTTGGAAGAAAGAGGATGTATATATCTTATTTAATATTATTTTAATATTATTTTAATATCGTTTACCAATTTAACAACTGATGCAAACGAACTCCAAATCTCACGCACCTATAGGCGTTCCTAGGGTTTTTCCGCGTTCCGGACACAATGAACAGGTTTCGTAAGCTAATTTGATCGTATGTGCAGTTACGGAATTAAACGATCAATTCAAAATTAAACCGGTTAAATCGATTTCGATGCGTTTCGAGCTGCCACGGTCAAACGACAACTCTGATTGCTACGAAAATTGAAATCTGATAATAACTAACTATTACGGATCCAATAGAACTGGCTTCGTCGAATTCCGAGACTGAGCCTTGAAAGGCTATTTTAACTCGTCTATTAAATCGAGCGATTCTCAAAATTGACGAAAACGCTTAAAATTTCACTTTTTAAATTTTAATAACTTAACAATAAATCATATAAAATTTATAAACACAATAAAAATCATTCTGGCTCATCCCGGGCCAAAATCTGATTAAACTGCATTTTAATAATATTAAATTTTATTATTCAATTACTATAAAATCCCAAATATTAATTTATTAACTTGAAAAATTCATCTAAAATTCCCACCACGCTATTTACACTCAAATAACTCAAAATAAATTTTTAAAACCATTTTTATCACTATTTACATCCAGATTTACTTTTATTTCAATTCCGAATATTTAAATTATTATTTTCCCATTATTCAAATTCAACCGGAATTATTATAATTAAAAATTATAGCTTATTTCATTGATTGAACCCGAATCCATTCATTTCAAAATCAATTAAGAATCCACATTAAACATTTAAAATGAATTAAATGTTCAAATTCAATGGCTTAAAAATACGGGATGTTACATTCCTCCCCCCTTATAAGAATTTCGTCCCAGAAATTTGCTAGGGTAGAAAATACTCTCCAACTCACCTACTTACCCAATTTGCTTAGTTAAAAGATTATATACACCTCCCAAAATTCTTTAGCCCAAACCCAAACTCATTTGCTTCATTACTCTAAGGCTTTTATTTTAACGTTATTTCAAAATAACCTTCCAAGTTAATAATTTTTTCCCAAAATCCCAAAAAAAAAAAAATCTAACTTCCAAAATTTTCGGAAAATTTTGGCAGAGTCTCCCCTGCACGGAGGTGCTTTCTCGATATCGCGATACAGATAAATATATATACATCGACCCACACGGTCGGAAACCAAAATATATCACAATAAATATCTCATTTTCCCAATTATATTTGCGTAAGCGTACCTTTTTAGCAAATTTTTAAAAGCAAGCAGCTAATATAACGCATATACGCGCTCCAATTCTCTCGAACGCCTTCTGTACCTGTACTATACTCAACAAACACATTAGTTTTCAAAGATATGAGTATTTTAACATCATTTCCAATATAATGTAAGCCAAACATGTCCATTTCATAATCCAATCAACAATTTGCATGATTCCATAAGTAAACTATACTTTATAACATGCACAAGTTTTTTTTTTAATACAAATTCCATTTTATTTCACACAAATGATTTACATACAAATTCAGCTATTCCAATTCATACCTTACCCAAATTTGGAATTGATTCACCAAGCAAATTTCATTTCAATTTGAGACATTTGCTTTCTATTATAACTCACTTGCATTTACACACAAATCCATTTATTAAGATTTTAGCCCATTCTACTTTCATCCAAACTAACTTCATTTTATTACACTTGAATGATTTACGTTCAAGTTTACTATATACCATTCATATGCAAACATTGCTTATTAAAATGTTAATTCATTCCAATTGATCCAAAATCAATTCCATTTGTTACTTGAAACCAATTCACTTGCATTCGTTTACAAACTCTTTGAATTAGATTCCAATTTAGTTCAATTTATTTAAGACTCAATTTCAAATGCTTCTTCAAGCAAAATAATCACCACGTAAGCTTAGAACCATTTACAATTAATTCTAGTTTAATTTATATTAGTTTTACTCCATTCTGAAACATCCATTTCAATTTTTAAATCACATTCTTATTCACACTTTTCAAGTTTACTATTCCTCTTAAGTTTATTTTTATTATTTTATTACTCTTATTATTTTATTATATATATATAACATTGTTATTATTATTATTATTTATATAGTTATATATCATTCCATACTTATTTACAACTCGTACATTCTTTCTTCATCATAATTACTATCTTAAAAGTCATTTGCTTGCATTCAAATTTTATTTTCCAAACAAATTTCATTTAAAGCTATTTCATAAGCTTAAAAATAATCATCTCATCATCTTTCTTAAATGATTTCAATTCCATAATATCTCAATTTGTTTCCATTTTAATTGATTCTTACCAAATCAAACCATTTACAAATTTTAATCCAACTAGCTTAAACATTCAGCTTAAGTTTACATTAATAACATCTCATTCTATATTATTTACAACTCTCACCCATCTTTAATTCATACTTGCTTATTCCATCACAATAATTAATTAAAATTCTCTTCACTTGCATTTCAATTTCTGCATCTAAACAAATTTATCCAAGACCACATTATTCAGCTTAATCACAATTATTTAATTTGCTTAAGCTTTCTTTACAATATTTCCATTATCTTCTTATAAATCAATTTTTATTTTCATTTGATTCTCCTCCAAATCAATTCCAATTCATTTACAACTTTTAATCCACTTTATCTATTTATTCAATCCATTTTAAATTTATTCACCTTCACAATTCATTTCTGAATTTATTTTATTAACAATGTGGCCACTTCAAATCATTTCACTCACTGGAATTTATTTACAATTCAAACCATCAAAATTATAATTCAATTCTATTATTCATTCACACTGTCAACTTTTTATTGCCAAAATTTACCTTCATACCAGAGCTGGGTTTTCAATTATTTTTCATTTCAATCTAAATCTTCTTAACAAACCACCCAAAATTCATCCATACCAATACAAATTCCATTTAATTTAGTTTACACTAAATTCACTTTCAAGCTTCTCTTTATTTACTTTAGCTTACGCTAAATTCATTCTCAAACAATCCCTTTAAATTTAGTTGAGTTAAAAATTTATTCACACAATATCCTCCTTACTTCTGTGAATTAAATTTTCTTTCCATTTAATTCTCTTTCAATTCTAATCCAAGTTCAACCAAATTCATTTAGCCATCTTGAATCTATATCATTTCCTTTACCATCTTAAAAAAGAGTTAAATTCCATTCATTACTATTCATAATACAACTGAATTTTGATTTTACTTAATCCAAATTCAACTCAATTCCATTTAACCGAAGTTAAATCCAATTCAATCTAATTCTAATTCTCCATATACAAGTTCAAAACTTATTTACTACCTTAAGTTCATTCACTTCCTTTATATCTCACTTTATCTTATCTCAATTCACATTTCATTTGAGATTAAGTTTGAATTCTCCATACCATTTCAACTATTTCCCATTTGTGATTGTAATTCCATTTCCCTATTTATGAGTTCACCCAATCATTTACTTCAAAGTTTATATTGCTTATTTAAACCATCTACATCTTATAATCACAATTCCAAATTATATATATGTGTATCACTGAATTTTTAAGGATACAAATTTTCTTCAATTTACTTCTTTGCACCATTTTAAATTCACAATTTTAAATTATAAGTATAACACTTAATAGCTTATGGGTATAATTCATTAAACAATGACTCACAATTTCAAGTCATCTTACATTTCAATTTAATCCAAGTCAATTTAATTCTAAGTCCAATGTATTTAACTTATTCCAAGTAATTTTAAATTTTCTGTTCACTTCAATATATTTCATTCACTTTCAATTACTCAAGTTAAAATCTAATTCCAAGATTAAAATTCTCATTTCCTTCTTATTTACATCAACTTTACCAAAATAAGTTCATTAGTTGATGCATGTTAACTTTACACACCATTTAAATAGAATATTCCAGAATTCAATTACCCGGTTTTATTCTAAAACCATTTTGAAATAATAAATAACTCATACACTACTTGTATCAAATCAAATCTCCCAATTCCAAAACACTTGGTTTTATTAAAAAAAAATCCCTTTGAAATTTATAAAACCACTTGTATACCCAACAAGTCCAAACAAATATCATAACCAACCACTTTGGTAGCAATCCATCACTTTAGAAACTCGAAAATGAATTCTAATGATGTGGCCAGCATCATCGGGATTATTTTCCAGCGACGGAAGTGAGTTCAATGCTTTCTTACTCTCCCAAATTCATTTCAAAACAGTTTCCCATTCAAAAATATTACCCAAAACAATATTCCATCATTACCTTCAAACACTTTAAAAAATATTTTAAACTTTCCCAGGATTTTAAATTTCCAAACTTCTATTTTCATTTCATTTAAAATCCTTTCCAAAACTTCCGGGATTTAAATTCTGGTTAAATTTAAATTTTATTTATTCCCTTTTGTATAATTTATACTCATGGGATTTATTGGGTTATATCCATTTCACATTTTAGATTAACTTTTAGATTCTTATTTACTTATTGTATTAACACCCAATCAACTAAATATATATATAACAATTTTCAGAAAATTATTCCTTTTATATTAAAATATAATTATGGGTAAAATTATTTCATTTACCCACTCTAAAAACAATACTATGTCAGTTTATCTTGTTTAAGAGTTTAGAAACCTCTATCGATACGGTTGTACTTCCCGCACCGACCAGAATTCATAAACACTCAATCGATAAGTCAACATAGTATAAAAACAAATTTATATTCACTAATAAGTATGCTCTCATATCTATTAATACACTCAACTCATTATAGAGTACTATTAACTCTGTTTAATGAGTAATTTCCCCACCAAAGCCTAGGTTGTCGCCAACCTAAGCTCTGATACCAAGTGTGACAGCCCGCAAATCCGTACCCCTTGAATCAACACTATTCTACCTCTATTAACTCAAGTGGCACAGAATTACGAACCATTAGGGTTAAAGAAGAAGAGATAGAAGAAGAAGAAACTAAACAATATCAGAATCTCACAGTCGCAGCGGAAATAAATATAATAGTAAATATATAACTTTACACAAAATGAAATCTATAATTGTTTTATACATCATATCATCACAGTGTTTCATACATCAACAATTACAAACCAAACATACCATAAAATCACAGCAGCGGATATATATAAATACGGTTAATACGTATCAGACTCCAGCTCCTCTCCTGCTCCATAGCAACCTATCCTGAACATATAATACTCGGTCTGACCCGAGCATTATAATGAAATAACACCCGAGTCAGTCTGGAATACCAGCTGATAATAATGCATCCAAATTTATCATTAAAGTTCTAAAAATCCTTTGAAATCAAAAGCATCTCGTAAGACCACGCCACAAATAAACATGTCGGGTTTTTACCTTACGATAGCTAAAACACTTTTTGTAGAAATCCTCTGATATTATAATAGGGTCTATTTACAAATACTTATAAAATAGCCTAAATTGTTACATCTATTAAATTCCAACTACTAGCCACAAAAGTGGGTAATACAAACAAAACTCGTACAAGGCACGTAGGGAGAATGGATTTCCAACAACGACTAGGCACTGGGGTACCACCTGTCACAGTACGGGGCCTAGATCACCGTACCGAGGACCACTCCCGATCCCCTGCAACACAAGGCCGGACCCATCCCTTACTGGACAGTTTCGAACAAGATCACCCCGCGGTTGGGATCAGCAACCGCACCACTAAGCCGAATAAAAAGGGACATCTAGACAGGGATGACCTTACTCTCAAGTGGGGGCTACCCACGAAGCCTTGCTGCATATCCCCTGATTTTCAGTCATTCCCGGTTGATGAGGCTTGAGGCTTAGCGTTACCTTTAGAACGTTTCACTTAGAATGCCCATCGTCCACCTGACGATGTTTCGCCAGCATTCATCCATACAAGTCTGACCCGCGTTCGAACGAAACCGAAGGCACTACTCCTACTACATCCATTTTGAAAATATCCTCAGGATTAGTAGCGACTAGCCCTTGCACTTCACTGCGCCATCTTCGACTTTGAACTCGTTTTTCGCACGAAACGTACAAACCGGATCGAAGTGGTTTTCGAGAAATAAATCCCGGACTCTTCGAAACGATCAACGCATTTGTCCAATATTGATAGTCGGTGATTTAACTATCAATTTATATACACAAACATCCATCACACAATAAATAATTTCCCACATTATTTATTTGCCTCAAATATCTTTACAAGATATACTTCCAAATTTCAAAACTCGTTTGAAAACAATTTCCCAAAGTCTCTTCCTTTACCCGGTAAATCCTTTTACCATTTATTCCCATTGGAAATAACCAAGCTCAAAACATTTAGATTTTTAAAGAGTTAAAATACTTTATAGCAAAATATACTTATAAATATATACATGTACTACTAGTTATTTACTCAAAAATACAATTTCAAAATATTTAAAATAACACTATTTATTTAGATATAAACTTGATTTTCAACAAAGGTTATAATAAACCAGATTTAAAAGTAGAGTTTAAAAAGATAATACTAGCCTTTACCAATAACTTAAACAAATAAATTTAAACCCATTTTATTAATTTCTTCTTTAAAATAACACTTTCTTAAAAATCTCTTTAAACAAATTTAAGCTTTAACCTTTATTTGAATCAAAGCTTTTAAAACACTAACTTGGTTTTCCCTGGGAAACACATTACCATTCAAACATCCCAAAGTATCCTTCATATAAATCCAGTCGATTTATTTCAATTCAATTTATGTTTAATAACATAAATTCCCAATCCCATGCTTAATATAACTCCTTTCGAAGTTCAAACACATTTTCCCCTTTCCTGGAAATTCATTTTTAAAGTATAGGTTTAAAACATTTTTAAATAAAACATTTTGGTGAATTCTTCAATGAGAAACCATATTTACAATTTACTTAAATAAAATCCCAATTTTACCAATTTACATTTTTTTTCATCCAAAACAGGTTCCAATTTTTATATTCCTTTGAATTCTTTATTTATAAATTTCTTGATTTCTTTTTAAAACCCAATTTATTTTCTTTATAATTAACATTCTGAGTTTATAGTTTATCCAACAACATCACAATACAATTTAATTCCAAATTTATCAATCACAATAGATAAACAGGCATCATTATCAATTATAAAAATAATTACTACATTGTGAGGAATCCAGTTGTATCCCTCCAACCTGTTTTCCCTGCATCCACAAATATTAGCACAACAATATATATATCAATCCAGACTGATATAAATAAACATTTCAACCAATCACCCAATTATTTAAATATTAACAACTTAAATCAGCTAACATTTTAGATGTGAGTGAGATTAACTCACCTTGGGTTTCGGCGAGCGTTCGAAATTTAGATTAAACCGAACGACGTTCGATTTAACTCAAATTTTCCACTTTCTCCGATCGTCTCCAAACTCGCGCTGCAGCGTAGAGTACGACGCTGCGATTCCGGCGTTTCCAGTTTCGTCAAAAACGGGTAAAACATGAGTGAGATATTGGATTTTAAAGATTGTATTAACATTTTTATAAATAAATTACATATTTTTTTTATTATATATCAAAACGAATCTAGCCGTAAGTTGCATCAGGTGATCCAGACCGTAAACTCCATCTTCTCACGCACGCTAGTACAGTCGAACGAAACCCACCGCTCACTACTTAGGGTTTCGATCACCGCCCCCCTACGCCGCACTCTACGCTAATCAGACTCCAGCACTTCGAAGGCCAGGCCGCCACACCCCCACGGCCAGAACGCGGCTAGACCCGGCGCCACCTAGGTCCCGCAGTTGGCGCTCGAATGCGCGACGAACGCGACCGTCCCCTATCTTCCTTGCTTCGCTAATTTCGATCACACCCGTACGGATGGAGAGCTCTCATCACACTCCACAATTCTCTAGTTGGAATTTTCGCAAATAGATGTATGGATAAAGAGATTCATGGGTTTGAATATCGAAGGTTTAAGGCCATTGAAAACAAAAGAACGGCGCCGAAGAAACAATTAGGGTTTGGAAGAAAGAGGATGTATATATCTTATTTAATATTATTTTAATATCGTTTACCAATTTAACAACTGATGCAAACGAACTCCAAATCTCACGCACCTATAGGCGTTCCTAGGGTTTTTCCGCGTTCCGGACACAATGAACAGGTTTCGTAAGCTAATTTGATCGTATGTGCAGTTACGGAATTAAACGATCAATTCAAAATTAAACCGGTTAAATCGATTTCGATGCGTTTCGAGCTGCCACGGTCAAACGACAACTCTGATTGCTACGAAAATTGAAATCTGATAATAACTAACTATTACGGATCCAATAGAACTGGCTTCGTCGAATTCCGAGACTGAGCCTTGGAAGGCTATTTTAACTCGTCTATTAAATCGAGCGATTCTCAAAATTGACGAAAACGCTTAAAATTTCACTTTTTAAATTTTAATAACTTAACAATAAATCATATAAAATTTATAAACACAATAAAAATCATTCTGGCTCATCCCGGGCCAAAATCTGATTATGGATAAGTGGTTACTTAAATCATATTCTAATATAGAGTTTATATTGATTTTTATAAATCAAAGTTGAGAAGATAGTTTTGAAATTGATTTGAGATTTTATTTAATTAAGATCTTATTGAAATTTAGATTTGAAAGAATATGGTGTTATAACTAAATTCGGGTTTAAGATGATTTAAGTGAATATATCTAGCCTAAATAAATTGAGGAATATTCAATTATTGAATTTTGAAAGTTTTATTTAAAGGATACTGGAGTGGTTCGGCATACACAGAGCGTCCGAATAGCATTCAAGAGTACTCGGCATACACAAAGCGTCCGACATACTTGAGTGGTTCGGCATTCCAGGAGCACCCGGCATTCAGTAGCGTTCGGCATTAAAGATCGTTCGACATTAAGGGTCGTTCGGCATTGGATGGAGCGCTCGGCATCAGGGAGCATTCGGCATTGGATGGATCGTTCGGCATCGGGGAGCGTTCGGCATTGGATGGGTCGTTCGACATCAGGGGTCGTTCGGCATACCTCACCTCGCTCGGCATTGCACCTCGCACCTCCATACCTCGGTAGATCCATACCTCCATACCTCGGTAGATCCATACCTCCATACCTCGGTAGATCCATACCTCGACACCTCGGTATCCCCATACCTCGACACCTCGGTAGCCCCATACCTCGACACCTCGATACCTCGATACCCTTGATGGCCCAAACTACTCAAGAGGCCCAACAACCTGGTTTTGCCTATAAATACAGCATGTGGGTCTCCAGATGGAGGATCTTCTTCTTCTTCTCTTCTGCTCTCTGACATTTTTATTAAGGCTAGCCTACCACTTTGACGGTAACTAATCCTTACATCAATAAAAAGAAAACTTCTGGAGTGGACGTAGGCCGGAGTTAGCCGAACCACTATAAAATCTGTTGTTCTTTACTGCTTTCATTTTAATTTTAACTGTTCTTCATATTCTCTACACATACTCTATCTGTTATCGGTGACTGTTAGTTGGTGCTTTCATCTGGATTTGGGTGTTAGTGACCAATTTTGGCGCTAACATTTTAGTGCTTTCACTGAGAAGGCAAGCACTCAGGGATTTTGGAGCTAGGAACTTGGACTCTAGAAAGCAATGGCTAGGCCATCAACAAAAAAGCAAGTGACAGAAAGGAGCAATAGGGTGGGAAGTCAAGAGGCTTCCTCTGGAGCTGGAGCAGGTCAAGTATCCATCTACATCACTAGAGAGGAAATGAAAGTCGTGATGAAAAGACAAGAGGAGATGATGCAGGCTATTCTCAGACAATTTACGCAAGCAGGAAATGCGGGGGCTCAGATCCATGGAGCCAGATCAGAAGCGCTCAACCAGCATGCAGAGGGAATGGTTCAGCAGGGGGCAACCCCCAATCAACAGACAAATAACAATCCGGATGGACCTGGACTTGGGGGCGCACCATTAGATAATGCTGAACCAGTTCATGGAGGGGTTCCAGCTAACACCACGCAACAAGATGCTGGCAGGAACGTAAGAGCAAGAGATGAAGAGTATGTATCAGAATTCCCTCGAGAACTCGGGGGGCATCTCTTGACAGACAATGCTGGATTAGCTGAGATTATCAGGCGAACCATGCGCGAGGGTTTGACCAATAGGGATCTGGAAGGAGTAAATAAGAGTCCGTTCACTCGTGAAATCAGGATAGCTCGGAATTCGCCAGATTTCAAGCTACCTAACATGGACATGTACAATGGCAAGGCCGATCCAACAGATCACTTGATGAGATATACAAGACACATGGAGGTGCTGGGGGCATCGGAAGAAGTTATGGCTCGATGTTTCCCTTTATTCTTAACGGACATAGCCGCTATGTGGTTCAGGCAGCTGGGAGAAGGATCTATCGGGACATGGACAGAGCTGGTGGACAGGTTTCTGAAGCAATTTCGGGTACATATCAAAAGGCCAAAGAATGTAATGACGCTGATATCGGTAAAATAGAGGACAGACGAATCACTCAGAGCTTTCTTAACTCGGTTCAATGTGGAGGTTGCTTCGGTGGATCGGCCGGATCCATCGATGGTTTTAATGGCGGCAGTGTCAGGAGTTAGAGAAAATTCAGATTTCAAAGTGTCACTGATATGGGACCCTCCGATGGATCTCGGGGAATTCTTTCACGAAGCTGAGAAATTCCTTCGGCAGGAAGATGCATGCTCAGATATGAAGTTAAAGGTGGTAAACGCGGCTGAGGATGGAGGGCCATCCAGCAGAGGCTTGGAAAAAGGAAAGAGGAAGCTAGATGACGAGTTAGGAAAGGCTAGGAAGTGGGGGAGAGAGCAAAAATTCTCCACCTACACAGGATTGAATGAGACGCTGGAACGGATTTATTTGGAGACTCGGAATCGCCTTCCCTACCGAAGGCCGACTAGGAGAGAACCCTCCGAATGTGAGAGGGCATCAGGAAAACACTGCCTCTTCCACGATTTGGACGGGCACGATACCAACAGCTGCAGGCACTTAAAGGACATAATTGAGGAGCATGTAAGGAATGGACAGTTGCAACAATACGTCAAAGCTCGGAATGCAGCGGTAGGGTAGGAGCAACCACCGTCTGCCTCACACGGTGATGGTATGAGGCACAGGAATGATGGTCGATTGGTCATCAATTGATTGGGATATTATGAAATAAGTAGCAAACTACGGGCAAACGGCCAAGTCACTTACTCATGAATGGAGACCGAGATAGCCCCTAGGCATGCTCTGAGATGATGATAAACCGCGACGCTCTAGTTTGTAAAATCTACTTTCCCTTTTTTGGCTTGGACATTTGCTTTTTTCTAATTTGGTTGGACTTTTGGTCTTGTTTGTTTCTTGATTTGGACTTTCATTTGTATGATTGTTTTCTGGTTTGGATATCGGTTTGGATTTTCGATATGGATTTTTTGTTTTCTGATTTGATCTGGATTTTGGATTGACTTTCGATTGAATTTTTTATCTGGTTTTTGATAAATGGTCGTCGGGTATGGATTATACCAGGCAAGGGGTAGGTCGCTTTGTCCAAGCACGGCAAATCGACTTATTCAGGTCGTCGAGTATGGACTATGCTCGACAAGGGTCCGGAGAGACCAGGATTCGGCCTAGGACTCAGGCCCCATATTATCGGTTATTATTTCAGGTCGTTGAGTATGGACTATGATCTGCAAGGGCCCGGAGAGATCAGGATTCGGCCTAGGACTTAGGCCCCATATTATCGGTTACTATTTCAGGTCGTCGAGTATGGACAATGCTCGACAAGGGCCTGGAGCAGCCGGGATTCGGCTTAGGACTTAAGCCATGCATTACTCAATGTTCAGCAACACTGGAGTACAGTCGTCAGGTGTGAATTATGCTTGACAAGAACCCGGGATATGAATATCGGCCATGAACGGCAAAGGATTTGGATATTGACCCGGAGAGGTCCTAAAGTCGGTTATTGGTTATTGGATATGGATGAAATGTGGACTTTGGATATCGGATTCGAGGCTATTCAAAACACACCTTCCAACAGCAAGGCATGTTTTGGGGGGCAAATGTTAACCCGCCTTTTTACCAGGCCGTGGACAGGCGGGTTTAACTTAATCGACTACACGTTCGTCGAGGCTGGTGTACGATGGATTCAGTCGACTGGATGGATGGATGGATGACGCAATGTGCTTGGGAGATGGAAATATGATTGGATAAAGATGGATCAACTATAATTTGGGTCTAGGAAACATGGTTCGGCATTAAACATGGTTCGGCATGGTGGAGGTTCGACACAAATGGTTTGTATGGCATTCACGTCCGAATAGCATTCAAGAGTACTCGACATACACAGAGCGTCCGGCATTCTTGAGTGGTTCGGCATTCCAGGAACACTCGGCATTCAGTAGCGCTCGGCATTAGAGATCGTTCGGCATTAAGGGTCGTTCGGCATTGGATGGAGCGCTCGGCATCAGGGAGCGTTCGGCATTGGATGGATCGTTCGGCATCGGGGAGCGTTCGGCATTGGATGGGTCGTTCGGCATCAAGGGTCGTTCGGCATACCTCACCTCGCTCAGCATTGCACCTCGCACCTCCATACCTCGGTAGATCCATACCTCCATACCTCGGTAGATCCATACCTCTATACCTCGGTAGCTCCATACCTCGACACCTCGGTAGCCCCATACCTCGACACCTCGGTAGCTCCATACCTCGACACCTCGGTACCCTTGATGGGCCCAAACTACTCAAGAGGCCCAACAACCTGGTTTTACCTATAAATACAGCATGTGGGTCTCCAGATGGGGGATCTTCTTCTTCTTCTCTTCTGCTCTCTGACATTTTTATTAAGGCTAGCCTACCACTTTGTAACGGTAACTGATTCTTACATCAATAAAAAGAAAACTTCTGGAGTGGACGTAGGCCGGAGTTAGCCGAACCACTATAAAATCTGTTGTTCTTTACTGTTTTCATTTTAATTTTAACTGTTCTTCATATTGTTACTCTCTACACACACTCTATCTGTTATCAGTGATTGTTAGTTGGTGCTTTCATCTGGATTTGGGTGTTAGTGACCAATTTTGGCGCTAACACTTAGGATATAGTAGCAGTAACTTCGGTTTGTTCAATCCCAGAACAACTTGTATGGAAGAATGCTACCATTGCATTGTTGCTTGTAGAGCAGTGTTAGCATTACAAATGAGATTGCTATATAAAAAGGTAAAACATAACCTTAAATCTCACAACCGGAAATGACTAAAGTAGGGACGTGCAGCAGGGCTATGTGGGTCGCTCCCATTAGGGTATGATCATCACTTGTATCTAGATCGATATTTTCTAATTTATGTATGCTTGTGGCCACAGAAACCTTTTGTCAAGTCGACAGTCAGAGGGGTTATCATATTCGGTACTATTAGGAAGGGGTAAGCAGGCCTTAAGTAGTAGAGGTGCAATTAGGCAGCCTCGGTACATTTTCTTTAGAGGTGTACTGTACGGAATGTAGACCCTTACCTTGTCATGTTGGAATCCATTCTCCAATAAGTGGCTTCGGACTTAGTTGTATACCTATTATGCTGGAATTTAATTAATATAACAATTTTTGCTAAGATTCGATATTTATTTTAAACCCTTACACATTATATTAGAAGATTTCCTATAAATGATTTGATTATCGTAAGGTAAAAACTCATCCGCGTTTATGTGTAGCATGGTCTTACAAGATACCATTATTTTGGAAAGGTTTTATTACATTAAAATCCATTTGAGATGTGTTTCTCACGCTGGTTTACCTAACTGATCTGAACGTTATTTTTCTTATAATGCTCGAGTTAGACCAAGCATATTTTCATATTCAGTTATGGATGCTTTGGGAGCTACAGGAGACGAGCTGGATGTCGCTTAGACGTAGACGTATTCACTTATTTCTTTATTCCTACTACATTGGTTGTTTTATATTTATAAGCATTTGTGAGGACATGTTGTTACAACTGTCAAATTGATGATTGGTTAGTTACTCTGATTGATGTATGAATATTACATTTTTCTTTTGTAAAGATCTGTTGTATATTATATATTACTCGTCACGATGTGAGATATTTTACTGTCTTTTTCTTTATTTCCCAACAGTCCATCTTTCCGACACTTGCATGTTCGTCACATGAATACCATAGATGCATTAGCGTCGATTTTTGAGGTCCGAAAAGACGGGTCATTGCAATTATTTAATTATTTAACCTTTTAATTAAATTTTTTAATTAAATTTTTTAATTAAATTCATATTAATTTCAGAATTGATTTATATACATACATGTATACTTACGTTAATTTAACATTTTAAAACAACATAACATATATCATAATATATAATACATGTATATATTTATTAATTAATTAACTTATTTAATTAATATATTTTATTAGCTTCATTAATAAATTTTATAAATTTCAAAATTAATTTATATTAGTTTGCAAGCATTTTGAAAAAAAATTATTATATTATAACATTTACAATATGTATGTACTTTATTTTTAATTTAACTATCTTATATTTTTAATTTTCAGACATTTTTGAAGAGTGGCTCAAGGCCCAATTCAAATTAGGCCTTTGCTATTAGGGACAACCTTTAGGCTTACATATCTGTTCGGGTCAGGCTAATAGTCAGGTAGGGCAGAGTACTTAATTACCCAAATTCAATCCTTCGACACTACATTTTTAGACACCTTACTATATGAGTTATAAGCCTACTTAGTTAACCCTAACATTACTAATTTAGACTGCATAGGCTATTGGACTATAATATCACTTTTGGAACTGGGTCTGCTTGCAGCGGAAGTAGTTGGTGAATTTCAAAAAAACTACCATTTTAGATCTTTACTGGACCTATGAAGTCTAATTTATTTAGAACATTTCTAAAACTTTTTTAAATAAAATCATTAGTTTACTTAAATTTATAAAAAGATTTTATATTATTTAATTAATCGATGATATAATATACGTGTGTGTATCGTATACATATATATATGTGTGTGTGTGTGTGCATGAATAACATATCAATCCGTGCAATGTATAACATGTCTGTGTATAGGTGTTAGGATTTACACTGCAATGGGCATGTCATCTCATCTAATATACAAATATACTGCCGAAACGTATGTTTATATATATATATATATATATATATATATATATAAGTATGAAATATTTATATTATATATATTTATAACTATATGAATATATTTAAATCGTTTACAAATTATATTACTTTTTTTGCTCCAAAGCCGAGAAGAATATATATATAATATACAAAAATAATAAATATAGATTAATACTAAAATACAAAATATATATATATGATAAATATGTATTTACAGGTCATATGTATGACTCGAAAAAATTTAAAAAAAAAATTATAATATATTTTAATATAAATACCCATACGAATATTATTAAAACATTACTAAAAAATTATTATCGAAACATTTTTTGAATTTAATTTTTTAGTAAAATTCTGAATGATATTTTCTAATTTTTAATATTAAATATATAATTTTAAAATTAAAAATTAATTTTAAAATGGCTAATAACTAAATATTTTTAAATTATAAATAAAAAAAATTTACCGACAGAATTTTATGTGTTAATTTAATTTTCTAAAGTATAAAACATAATTCATAATATATATATAATTTACATGATTAATTGATTTAAATATTATTTAAATTATATATATATATATATTTCCATCTTATACCTATTAAACGTTATATAAAAAATTATATAACCATGTTTTGTAAAATATATGATGTAGTGTTTAAATTAAAAACTATGTATATTTATATATTATATATTAAACTGTTGTTAATAAAAAAAAGTTTTTTTTTATTTGAGCCCAGCTGCGTGTATAAGAAAAAAAATTTTACATAAATATAAAAGTATATACCAACGTACAACCAATTTAATTGTGACAATATATTTATATATTGGAATAATCACATAACTAACAGTATAATATATATGATATAAAAATTATATGTAAATATTAATATTCATAAATTAGTTAGGAATATTCCTTATATTCAATGTTTGTAAGTACACCTTAAAAAGATGAGATTTGCTCCTTGAACTGATTTCCAATGCAGTAGAGTGCCAGTCTTTGAAACGATGACCACAAGTTATCAAATAGAACTGATTTTACTGATTCGAACTTGAAATGATGGAGGATGGGGAAGTTATGGTTCGGCCAAAAATAGATGTGTACGGAGGCTCTCCAAAAAGTATGAAGTGCGAGTGGGTTGAGATGCTTATATAGAGGAGGAATGAAGAGAGAAGTTAGGATCAATATCCATGTTTCTCGCTTACTCTTTCTTTCCTCTTATCCACTCAACCTTAGCCTATCTACCAATCCTATGGCTGCTCCTATGCTCTATTATAGCTAAACCAAACCAACAACCATATGGGCTTTAAACCCATTTAAAGCTCGAACAAAATATTTTGCATTTAATCCAAAAACGCATCGATATCATATATCAATTGATATATTTATAACTATTATAAATATCTAAAAGTATTTGTACATCACATAAGTAAATTTTATAAATAAAATTTCATAAATATTAATTAATTTATAATAATTATAAATTAATTAAATCATTTGATCAAAGGAGTATTTAACGTTTCGGTTATATGACCTGCTATGTGTAAATCTGGTCGGCGATTAATATCGAACTATTCGAATATTAACATTCACACGTCACTTAGTAGGTGATGTGACATTTTGGCTAAATTTATCGCTTACTAAGTTTTAATTAAATCTAATTTTACTTTATTAAGTGTTGCCCGATTGTGACAATTATGTACACCAATTTCTTTGTCAAAACTATATTATTTTAGACTTAAAAATTTTGGTAATGGTCAAAATTCTAATATCATCCATATTCAACTCTATAGTTCAAACGAAAGGTCATTGATTCAATAATAACAATTATTATTAACAAAAATACTCTGACCGGAGACTTTTTGAGTTGACTTCAGTTGAGCGCAATGTTAACAGCATATAATTGAGGAGACGAATCCTCTCTTGAATATTATTTCACTTCTAGTGTTTCCTCTCGACCCAACTATAGTCATTTGATGGACCCAGTGCTACGATTTAAGTGTAATCAAAGTGGAGATTCTACATTGAAGATCAATAGTATTTTCAAGTCAGGGGAACTGTGTAATTATATCACATCGATATTTTCCGTTTAACCTTAGTTATATTAACCAACATCAATACGTAACCCCTTGGTGCCTCCAGCAGTCATAAGTAATACACTGCCTAACATTTAGAGCGCATTACGTACTCTAGTCTTAACAGATGTATCGATATCCAGTCTCGACACATCTTGACTAGGAATATTTAAAATGGTATATTTATTTTCATTATGATAAATTACTCACGGTTATAATACTTTGTGACTACTATCACAAAACATACCATTTATGAATTTTCTATTAAATATACTTTTAGTTGAATTAATTAATTAATATAACACATTATATCAAGTATGTATAATAAAAAGAAAACTCTTTTTACTTTTGAACAAGATTGGTTATCGATTTAGATATATGTAACAAATTACATAATTGCCCCCAAAGCATACCCCTAACTCTATTAGTCCTAAGTGTTGTGCAAAGTGTTAGTGTGCTTTATTGAACCTGCGGACCATGCTTGGTCAGGGTTTGAAGTTGAAGGTCGTCTCCCTAAGGAGGAAAGGCACACCGATGGAAGTTTGGTTCAAGTCTAGGCATGCGAGGCAATGATGTCATCAAGGTTGAAGTTTTGGTTGGCGACATCCCTCAATTCTTCAATAGAGACTTGGATATCCTCAACAATTAGGAGAGGAGATGATCCCCTAGCTAGACTCTGATAGGGCTCGGTTGTCGGTTTTATAAATTTGATCCTAAGTTTGAGGGGCGTAAGGGCGAGTGGAGTGGTCTCTTCCCTTGGAGCAGTTTCTCTAGTCGATTCTTCCCGGACATCCTCTTCATCGTCATCTTTGTCGTCCTTGTCATCTTCTTCCTCCTCCTCTTCCCCTATTTCTCTGTCTTCTTTAATGTTCCTCTCGTCCCCTTTGTCAACACTGTGAATGTCCTCTACCATGCTTGGAGCCTCGTGGTGTTTGAGAGATGGAGGATCGATTTGGCTTGCAAGGCAGCTTGAGCTTCCCTTGGTGTAGGACGCACGTAGTCAACATTTGGGCCGTTATACAATAGCCGAAAGTGTCATAGTCGAAAGTTTGCTAAGAGATTTGGTATCTTTCTCACTTCATTGGGATGTCTTTTAGAGGTTGGAGTGTTTGGGCTGGAGAAGCATTCATGTTTCTTCAAGGAAAATCTGTAAGAGAAGAAACGAAGGAAGTTAGTGACTTGAGCAAAGTAAACTCTAATAGAATGAGATGTAGGGAGTTGGAGCTTACATGCAGACAACCACCTGTGGGAAAATTCGGTAGGACATTTGATGAAGAAGTACTCGCCTTTGAAATGGATATGATTGCTATGGAGACCGATGACAATTTAGCAGCCATGGAACGACTTTAAGAAGATTAGTAATGGAGAATCGAACCTCTTCTTAAAGTCATATGGTCATCAGATCTCTTTGAAGGTAGGCATCTCACCCAAATGCCTAACGAATATCATGTAGGTGAAGTTGAGCGGTGTATCCGTTTGGGTGGAGTTGGGCAGTAGCAAGTCTCATGAGTTGGAGCTACAATCGAAGAAAATGATTGAAAAGAGGAATACATCCAAAGAGACCATGTGTCGAGGAGCGTATAAACTTCAGATATTTTCTTAGATCTGTGGGATAGCACAAGGGCTTAAGGAGGAGATGGTGTATTGTAGGAGCAGCGGGAGCCTTTGAAGTAGGAGAAATAGAGTCGGGTCAGTTGGAATACTGATCCATTAATTTAGGATAGGGATATCGTCTATGAAAGGGAAACCATGACCGTTTCAGTGATTTGAATCGATCGCGGGAGTCTTAGTCATCCTCATAATGTTGAAGTCTTTCTTCCTTTTCCCCCTTTTCCCTCTCTTTTTCCTGGGATCTCTCATTGTCGAACTCACAAGACGTGTCGTGTTTGTGGTAAGAAAAGCCTGCGAGTTTTCGACTGTAGAATTTACCGAACTTGTTATCGAGACCCTCGAAGAGATTAAAGAATTCCATTGTACCTATAAAGAGAGAATGGAATCGTAACTTGGAATCATATAAGAGTACGTGCGAAGTGAACATGTATGTGGTCCTAAGTGTTGTGTAAAGTGTCGGTGTACTCTATCAAACCTATAGACCATGCTCAGTCAAGGTTTGAAGTTGAAGATCATCTCCCTAAGGTGTAGGGGGCACATCGATGAAAGTTTGGTTCAAGTTATGGGCATGCAAGGCATGATATCATTTAGGTCGAAGTCTTGGTTAGCGAGATCCCTCAAGTCTTCCAGACAAACGTAGATATCATCAACAGTTGGGAGATGAGACGGTCTCCTAGCTATACTCGGACAAGGCTCGTTTGCGGGCTTCATAGGTTTAATCTTAAGTTTGAGGAGCCTAGGGGATTGTGGAGTAGTCTCTTCCCTTGTAGCAGTCTCTATAGTTCATTCTTTACTGTCATCCTCGTCATCTTCTTCTTCATCTTCTTCTCGTATATCTCAATCTTCTTTTCTATGTTCCTTCCGTCCTCCTCGTCGACAATGTGGATGTCCTTTGCCGCTTGGAGCCTCATGATGTTCGGAAACTAGAGGATTGATTTTGGCTTGCAGGGCAGCTTGAGCAGCCCTTGGTGCAAGATGCACGTGTCAACTCTTCGGTCGTTATGCAGTTGCCGAAAGTGACGTTGTCTAAGTTTGTTGGAAGATTTGGTCTCTTTCTCTCTTTATTGGGATGTCTTTTAGAGGTTGGGGTGTTTGTGCCAAAGAAGCATTCGTGGTTCTTCGATGAATATATGTAAGAGAAGGAACAAAAGAAGTTAGTGACTTGAATGAAGAAATTTGTAACGGAATGGGATGTCGTGAGTTGGAGCTTATATGCAGACAACCACCTTTAGGCAAAACCGTTGGACATTTGATGAAGATGTACGCATCATTGAAATGGATAAGAATGTTATGGGGACTGGTGACAATTTATCAACCGTGTAACAACTCCAAAAAGGTTATTGATGAAGAGTCGGACCTCTTCTTAAAGTTGTACAGGCATCTTATCTTCTTAAAGAAGGTTAGTGCTTCATAGTTGAGTATCCCCAATGTTTCGTTTGAATTAAAACGATATAGCACGAAAATTCTACTGTTATTCATGTAGAATGAGGTGCAGCGTGTGTACTGAGGGTAATAAACAATTTGGTATGTTGATCCATCCAGAAAACAGAGAATCATAGAGTATTGAAAAGGCAAAATATTTTAGAACCTAATTTTGTGACATGTCTTCCACTTCTAAAAAATAGATGACTTTTTATATCCATCTCGCACGTATTATATAGAACAATGGACATATAAGTGCTGAAATTGAACCAAATTTTGTACATTTTCCACCAAAAAATGATCAAGCTTTCAGCATTGAATATTGGACATGGATGAAGTAAATTATGATCAAGATTATTTAATGAAACTTAATCATGTACATCAAATAAGCCCTTAAGTTTCTTAATACAAAAATAAGTTACAGCGATATATGCGGCAAAACAGATATTTAATTATAAAAAGGGCATGCGACTTCAACCAGCCAAAATAAAATGGGATCATACGATTGTAAAATGGAGGGGGGGAAACAATGATGGCAGATGAATTTAATGCTTGATCATTTCTGTTTCATTCCTTGTGTTGTTTCCCGTTGAAGCTGGATTTTCCATAATAAAATGCTCATGAATATGTTAAAATAGAAAAACAATATTTTGATCCGATTGCGATGTTTCAAAAATACCTTTACAAACAAAAAGTCAAAATTTCAAATAAAAGAGATCCTAATATCTATTTTCAAATGGAAACTTCAACACGTCAACATCTTGTTAAAACAAAAAAAATAAAACTTTTTAATATTTTTCAATTATTTCAATCAAAACTACGTAGAAAATTTAAATTTCATAATAATTTTTCATACACACGTGCATTGGACGTGCAATAAAATGTCGTGTTAATAAAGTTTGTTGGTATAGTAAGATGATTGCTTAGAAATTAATTTACATGATTTGATGGGTTGCCTACTAAGGCTCCACTTATGTATCTGAATTCATAATGCTTAGCCACTTTGAAGTCAAAACTACATGATGTTTCCCCAAATAACTAATAAAAAGCCAATAACCATTACAAACTGAGACTGTGATACAAAAAAAAAGTTGCGGGTAATCATTGGTGATAATTTCACAATGCACGTAAGTCAACGTATACAACATGAAAAATCTCATAACATAGGCAGATAAAACATTTGTAAAGCTATAACCATTACAAACGCAATTAAATAAACTCACAAACGCACTAGCAATAGGCTAAAGATACCTGAAAATAGTAATCTTAAGACGATTGATGCACATTTTGCTTACGTGCGATGTACTAACGAAATATTCCTACAGTAAATAGACTAAACTTTGCTTAGCAAATTACACTGGAAAAGAGTAACCACGTAAATATTTAGAATCCACTCCTGATTCACGGGTCAAGGCAACACGACCTGTTCTAGCAACCTGCACATTTCACAGAATTATCTTTATATTATATTTATTTCCAGCGTGTACAAAACTTTTTCTTTTATATAGCACATAGCAGTTGTACTAAAATTTATTCCTAGACTATTTAACCATTCATCATTAATTCCTTACCACGCACAATTGATGCATCTGTCGTGTTATTATATGTGCCCATATATAACAAAATCAGTCTAAGTGTTTCATAGACATCAATTATAGAATGATTAAAGTACAGAAGCAAACCTCACAAATCCCATATGGCTCTAACAATCTCTGTAGCGCTACCATCTTGTCAAAATCTCCCGTAAGCTAAGTTCAGATAATGAACCAATGTTATAATTTAGTTGCATAACAAACAAAGGTGGAAGAAAAAAAAAATTTGTGAACTAGACGCTATGTCATCTCTCATCACCAATCCTATGAACATGACATACCTAGCAAAAGCATGCAGCTACTTCCAGATTTTACCATGGAAAAACTAGCAGTGAACTAGACAGTTGTTACGTTTCTTAACTTCATAATTGTGCATCAAATATACGATATGTATAATGTATTTTCAACTTGAAACGTAATCAAGATGACTACTACAATCACAGGAAAAATGTCACAACCTGAAGTGTGATGGTGTGATCAGACACATCCACAGCTTTTGCTCGGAAAATATCAGCAATGTCTAAAATGTCTCTTCTGGCAGTGGTATTTACAGCAACTTTAATCAGCATAAGTTCTCTTTCCGCAAATGGCATGTGGGTCAAATCTTTAACCTGGGTTTTGGGGGTTGGGGGGGCGGGGGGGGTGGGGATTGAATCATACTCTTATCAAAAGGAATGCTTTTACTGTTATTACATATATATCAGGGACAGTATAAAGTGTAGTTAGCTCACATTATGAACATCAATAAGCTTGTATAGCTGTTGTACTAACTTGGATATAGATTCTTCAGTTCCTGGGACAACAGTTGTGATTCGGGAAATTCCTTCTGTCTCAGCTGAACCCACAGCAAGACTCTGTAAATAAGAGACAAGGTATCACCTAAGAGTTTAACTAATTTCAAAACAAATTTTAATTTAAAAACAAAAAGAAAAAAATAAGTAAATAATGTTAACCTGAATGTTATAGCCCCTGCGGGAAAATACACCAGAAACAATGTTGAGAACTCCAGGAGTGTCATTTACAAGGATAGACAGAGTGTGCGAACAAAGACCAGTTGACTATAATCATAAAATGCAGAACCTAGATTAGCCATATCCATTGTCATCCTATCTATTGTATACATATGCAAGGGTCATGGAAGTTTCTTTACAGCAATATATAATTAGGAAAAAGTAAAATTGACTTACATCTTCATCGTAAAGTGCACCCCAATTTGCATCGAGAATTTGATTCATTGAGAAGCTTTCATAAGGTTCAACAGGATATACGTCGCCCTAGAATAAAAAAGTACAGCTAAAGTAATGTGTATAATGAAAAAAAAAATCAAGTGCAGCATAGATCGCATGCAATTTAGAAGACATATCTTCTCGGGGGTTAACATAGCAAGTTATTGACAGTGATGAACATGCAAAAACCAATGGGAGGAGGAAAGGAAATATGGAATATTACATATAACAAAGAAAATGTCATTGTTAAAAAGATAGGTACTGCATGATCGATATGATATGATGTAACTTTTGATGACAATATTTAATAGCGAGGAATTGTTCATCATTTCTGTATTATCTCACCATATGACTTAGGCATCATACAAAAATTAACCTTTGAAATAGAGATACGTCACTCACACTTATTACATATCATTCATTCAATAAACTCAGAGTTATCTTGCATTACCACAAATAGTATGTCTAAATAGTAGAAATAATGGAGCTTGCACAGTTATTAATGAATCAAATACCTACTTACCTAAAGATCCCTCAATGTACTGCATCATGTGGAGCTAAAATAAAGACCAGAGTAGGATGGGTGTCATATTTAAAGAAATTAACAGATATTAATGAGATCGCATCGTAGCAATCAATTACATAAATGGTGTAAGATGACCGGGCATCCAAAACAAACAGTCAACTCAAGGATCTCTGTAAAATTCTAAATTAGTTCAACTCAGTTAAATGCTGAATGCTGAATGCTGAATGCTTATCTCCAACTGAAATACATACCCCGGATGATTGTTCTACTTCTACACCGAAAGATTTCTCTGTATGCTTCAGAAGAAGACTTTCTGAATTTGTTGCTTCAAGATCTGGGTATGAAGCTGCGGAGAATCTCCAAAATGGAGCGTTTGCTCCCATTTTCTCTCGCCTTAAAGCTATCTGTAGGAATAATACAACTTTATCAGTACCAGTTGACAACAATTATATTATGATAACCCATGTTCTTTAGTTCATATTTATATAATAACACCTTTCCAGTTCTAGCAATCTCCCTAATTCCAAATTTTCCAAAGTTCCTCTGCACCGCAAACATCTTCCCAGGATCACCGGTTACCTGCCCAATAATGAAACAGTGCCAAAAATGTAAATTTAAAGCAGTCATACAGAATGTATACGATCAATGGGAAAACAAAAGAACAACGTGGCTTGGACTTTTGACAATGTACCTCAATGGTAAGAGAATCATCTGAAACATCGACGATTTTCGCTCTGAAAATATCAACTAAACCCATGACCTGTATATCAGATATGAGCATCAATGTAAACAATGAACAGTATCAACAAAACATGAATGATTAACATCTATTATCTTTAGAGTTAGAATAAGCACCTCTTGACGCTTATCTGGGTTTGCATTAAGTTTCATAAGCATCAACTCTCGTTCCACTTGTGGTTCCCTTGACAAATCTTCAACCTATTTAACACAAGTACACAATATCAATCCAAAAATCAAAAATATAGTCGAAGAGTTAATATGCGTTGCTTTGAGCATCAAAAGCTAGTTTATTAGTTCCGACATTGTGATATCTCCAGCATACTTATTGCTTTTAACTTGAATATGGAAAGAAACTCTTGAAAATGATTATTTTACATAATGTTTCTATTGTCAAGGTCCACTCGCTCAAATAGTAAGGACTCTAGTTCAATCTAAGGTCTATCATAGTTGAAGTTAGGGGGATGAAAACAAAATTAGTGAGAACAGACAGTGAAAAATAAGGTAGCAAATTCTCAAAATTGACACTACTGTTACACACACACAAAAGGATCGGCTACACATCATTCTTTGTACACCTTTATTCCCCCTTGATTTCAACCACATTCCGATTTAAATAATATAATGAGGTGACAGGGGAGAGAAAGTATATTATTTAAATCAGAATATGTGGTTGAATTGGGGGAATAGAGGTGTGGCAGAAACGAGGCGTAGCCGATCTCGGTGTATGTGCACATGCATGCACGTGTATATACGTGTGCGTGCATGCACATGCAGGTGTGTGCGTGCGCACATACATAGACACTCGCACATATAGATATTATGAAGACAGTCAAAGCTAATTCTCTTGCAATGAAAAAGGTATGAATGGATAACCTTTATGACGTTAACAAGCTTATTGAGCTGCTCCACAACTTGCTGTAATGCTCTCTCCGTGCCTGACACAACTATTGTAAACAGTGCCTTGTCCTTATTTAATCCAACAGCAAGTGACTCGATATTATACCCTCTTCTAGCAAATACCCCAGCAATTCGGTTTATCATACCACTTTCATCTCCTACAAACACTGAAATTGTGTGTCGTTTCAACCTATACTCAGAAAAATACTTTGTTATAAACCAATTAACTACAGGAATCATATTTTGTTGCAGTTGATGTTAACATGAGGAAATGAATGCACAAACACACAAATAAATTGTAAAGAGTGCGTGTATGTTCTTAGAAGAAACATTACAAAAAAAATGATGCCTTTGACCTCAAATTAGTATAAAGTTGGATTTCACTTGTAGTTATCTAATCCAAGCAATCATAAATCTATGGCCCCATATATTACCATTTTAAAACAAAAGAATCTAGAAGTGCAACTGCAAGTTGAACGTTAGCTAAATAAAATCAAGTGACGAAAAGATGCTAAGGAAAATAAATTGATGATTGATTAAATATCAACCACGCTTTTGGCTGAGTTAACATCAAATTTGATTCTAAAAATACAGGGAAAATAAATACTATTATTCTAATTCAACATTGTCTTTCAAACCCTAACTCAAATTCTGAAATCAAAATCAAACCTCTACAGAACTGACAAGAAGTTGATGAAATCTGAAGAAAAGAACGATTTAGAACTCGAATCACAAGGATAAATAGTTTTTACTAGTTTTATTTTAGCTTTCATTCAGCAATTTCAGATGCGAAGAAAAGAGTGTGTGGTTTGTCAACAAACTACGCAGAGGCAAGTGAGTGGTATGGTAGAGGGTCTGCAAGCTAACATAAGTTGTCATGCACGGTCCTATGTGGTTCATATGTAAACCTCTTGCCAACCAGATTCTTTCTGTTATATTTTTTATTGTGGCAATTATGATCATCTCCTTATTTACTTCTTAAATCAATTACGGATCACTCCACCTTTTAACAGTCCAAACCGAGTCCTTTCCAAGGGCGTAAATTAAATTAACAATCTTTATTCAGTTTCTTATTCATTCTCTCATACCATATTTAGTCTCTCAAAAATAAACACCTACAAATTTCGAAACTCACAAACAAAAGACCAAAAAAAATGCAAACTAAAAGGATTGAAATCGATTTACAGATTCAAGGACATGGATCATGGAAGTTTGCTGATGAAGACAGATGTACATGATGAAGGTGGTCTATGGCCAAACCGCATTTAATCCTATGCCTCGATTCTTCTTCTTCTCTAAAGACACAGATGAACAAGATGAAGGTAGTCTCCCTCTTGTCAAACAACATTTGATCTTATGCTTGATTTCATCACCGCCTTCTTTTTTTAAGTGCAAATTGAATATTTCTAAGATGTGTGATTTTTGCTATGTGGGATCCACATACGATCAATGTTTTAGATCTCATATTTCGATCATGTTTCATCTCAGAATTTTCACACAAGCTATCTTGTAACGGAGAAGATCTTGAACGAGATGAGTGTATCTTGGATGTACATCTTGGATTGACATCTCGGGTCATAAAGTACATTTCGGAATATCCCAGAGTAATTTATATTAAAACTGATGTTTTAATAGTTTTTTTAACAATTATAATTTCAAGATAAAAATAAATTGTAACATACTTGATTTGTGTAGATATAAGAATTGAAATGAATATTTTGAAGAAAAGTGATACCTTAATTAGCTTAATTGATTTGGTCATGATTGAATGATTTTTTCTTATTTGAGCATACAAAAGAAAGGAAACCTTTTATTGTGACTCACTGAGATTAAGAAAAAAAGTTAAAAGAGTTGGTAAATACTAATAGTATGTTGTAGTTTGTTTTGAACCTATATGCTAAAAAAAATTAAATGTAAAAGAAGAAAAGGATAAAATCTCGAATGTGATTTCGGATTGAGATTTTGATCCACGTTTCAGATTAGATTTGAATACATTCGAACGATATGAGTGCAGAACGTGATATGAACGAGATTTGATGTCTCATCTTATCTAAGTGTGAAAATGAGACCTCGAGCGAGATATAAGAAGATTTAAAACCATGCATATGATCAAAATGAATTTGCAGTCTTCCGTGTTTGGTGAAACTTGAATTGTTTTTAGATGTTTCATGATTCGAACTAAAATATACGATTGAAGGTAAGGCAAAAGGGTTTGGTTTGGGAACAAGAATAAAGTGCGGTGCAATGAGAAAGAATTACGTATTGGGTTGCAAGATGTTCTCTAAGAGTTTTGTGGCGAAAGTAGTTGAGAAGAAAACTATCATGGTGAATGTTGACTATATTTTTCGTCAACCTCGAAATTAGGTTAATGGGTCATGAATATCAAATGTTACTTGCTAATCATTAGGCTTAAAAGAGGAAAATGAGAAGTAGACGATTAATGCAAACACTAAATATAGAGTGGTTCGATCAGACTGTCTATGTCCACCGTGCAGCTCTCTTATTATACACCTCTGTTACAATTACAGAAATCACGAGAAAATAACAACAAAATTGAGATGTTTAAGATTAACGAAGCAGCCAACCTAAAGGCTTGTTGCATGAGGAGCTTTGAATGGTGTATATTTGTTAGAGTTCTCACATATTCCAACCCCTTTGAAGTGATAATAGTAGTTGAGAATGATGATTAAACAACTGAGATTGAGCTGCAGAAAGCACAAATGTCTGTTCATCAGGTCGATCTAACTGATGGAATACATCTGGAATAGTAAAAGGAATGCGTGGTTAAGAAGAATGCCAACAGAAGAACTGTGCAAGAGGCACGTCTTGCCTTTACTGCACATTTAATGCATTATGTACTATGGCGGCATGTTGTAAGAACATATGTTTTCTGTCAAAAGTAGATACATCTGGTTGTACTTCTTGTCATTTATCTTTGCATGCTTAAGTGACAAGGCGGGTTGGGTTGGTTAGCTGACTGCCAAGGACATGAAGAGAACAAGAAATTGCTAGACAAAACTGAGATGAGGGACGAGCTGGGTAGGAGATGACGAGATGGGCCACTTGGAATAGATCATAGATTGTCGTACTGAAGCTATGGATGAGAAGTGTCATGCGTTATGTCATGCGTTGTGTAGATTCTTAGTTAGATCAGAATGCTGGGTAGATTCTCGATAATAACGAGCCTTGGATGAGAAGTGCCATGCGTTGGGAGGATTCATAATTAGATTAGAACGTTGAGTAGATTTTCAATACGAATGGAATGTTATGGAAAAGTTCCTAAGGCATCCAGTAGATTTTTGGTAACCTAAAAAGGGGTAAAGGTAAACACAGAATCATAACGAGATGAAACTCTTGACTGTGCCACTAGGTTGGCTCCGAACAAGAATCCAATGACAAAAATTCGATTGGGTCTGAAACCTTGTTTTGACAAAAGCATACCAGGGCAAAAGATATCCACAAAAGGAAGATTTTAAAAACACACTCAAGCAAAGTTACAGCATAAAAAATGAAGTCAAAGAGAATAAAGTTCTTTTACGAATATTTTGTCCAAGAAAGTGTTACAAAGGATAAGCCGAGAAGGACGCCTAATTTAATAAGGAAGTAATATTACAAAGACTGGATTACAAAATCGAGAGAATCGAAGGATAAAATATAAAAACAAAAGGAGGATCCTCCTCAAATGAGCAAGCCGAGACGACGAGATAGGACTCTCTGAATCGACCTCAGTTTTATAGTCTCAGAAGGAATTCATTAGCAAGAACCTTCTTAGCCTCTTTTTCTCTCTTCATTTAAAAAGGATGGCGATGTCATATCCCGAGATCATATATCGGTTTAGGGCCTATTCCTCTTTGAAGTAAGACAACTGCTAATTTTTATACCTAGCTTGACTCAAGGAAAGTGCTCTTAATCTCAAAGGCCTTAAGGTTACTTTTAGCTTTGAAGTTCGGCTACCTTGCCCGCATAAGAATGGTAAAGAGAAGCATAGTCCCGTTGACTTTTTGAGCAGTCTAGGCAAGATACTCCCTAAGGAACATCGACTTAAGATTAACAAAGGGAAAAGACGGAAAATAAAGAAAAACTACACATCGAGTGCTCTAGTTTGGGATATCATATAAAAGTCATCCAGTATAAAATTGGATGGAAATTTAAGTTTTATCATCATGAAAGTTTCACTCAAATTTTTTATACAAGCCAAAAGTTATATTACAAGGACAAGCTACGAAATGTTTTCTTCATTAAGCGTATCATCAGAATGATCCTCTCGTACCTCCTTGTCAGAAGAAGCCGCTTCCTCCTCCTCATCTACCAGAGTCTCGGCTTCATCCATCACCATAATCTCGATGTCTTTTTCATTCTCACGTTCCTCATACCCCTTAACAAAGTTAATCTCTACTGTGGCAGCGTTGTCCCCAAGATAGGCTAAAGAGAAAGTCGTGTTTTGATCTCGATGGTGAGCATAAGCATCAAATCGTCTGCTAGCCTCCCTCTCATGCTCATCTCTAGCAATATGATGTTCTTTATCGGCCACGTCGACTTCAGCTTTCTTTAATCTCTTGTCCCTTTCCTTCAAGGCGCTTTCGAGAGTTTCAATCTTATGATCCCTCTCCCTAGCGGTTCTACATGATTCCTCTACTTGAGCATTCACCTTTTGAATTTTAGCGTTTAGTTCCGCAAACTTCTTTTTCGTCGCTTCGGCTTCAGCCACCATCTCCTTCATTTTTAGCCACCCATGTTGAAAGGCTGAGATTTCCGCCACAGTCTAGAAAGAAGTAAACATAGTAAGGACATATATTGAAATCATAAGCTCACATATGAATTTTAACTTATAATGCTCTCCCGGAGGCTGTACTTGATTGCTTTCCGAAATTTCGAGACGGAGGTTGGAGGTTTAGCATGTCCTTCGGTGATGGCATAAAGAATGTCACCTTCAAAAGTAACTTTTGTAATCCCAATCGCTTGTTTGTTTTTCTCTACAAGAGAATCAGAACCCGTCCCCTTAGAGCTTTCGATATGGAAAGACCATAAAACTTTTTTCTTCTTCGAGCTAATGGTATCTTTGTCAGGAAGCAACAACCTATATATTTTCTTTGTCCCCTTTCCTTTATCTGAAAAGCCGACCTTCTTAAAAGATGAAGTCTCTGCAACGAGAAGAAAATGATAAGGTTAAAATCGAAATTAAGACCAAGTTGTGCTAAGAACCTAAAATAAACTAGCATAATGGTTAAAGAAAAACCTCGGTCTCGCATTTCTCAGAGTTAGATTCGGTTTCCTCTCCGCTATCAATGATTACGATAGAAGTTGTCTCGTACTTCTCAGCCAATGGAAGGAGCAGACCTCGAGCTTTCAGTTTGCCTTCGGTAAAAACCAAGTGCCAGTATCGATGTAACGAAGGAATCTTCATAACTTCCTTATACCTATCCTTATATTGATTGGTGATAGCTAGGTTACCGCTCTTCACGGGTCTCATTGCTTGAGATTTAAATAAATAAGGAAACATAATCTAAAATACGGATAAGGCAAAAAGAAGGTGAAAAATCCAAGAATGTACTAGCATTATTGAAAGAAGTGGTTATTTAATCGGAAGAAACTTTAACAAAGAACCACTGACGTGGTGTTATTTTGCTGAATGGATCCTGCAAGGGAGATGGCCTCAAAAATTTAAGGATTTAGACTCCAGCAGGTTGAACATGTAATTGACTTCAAAAAGGAATATACCTCGATAGCCTTTTTCAAAGTACAGAATCATCATGCAAGATAATGTTGAATAAAAAATAACCAAAAGTTGAAAGAGATTAACGCGGTAGAATTCCAAAACATCGACAAATAAAAGGACAAGAGGCAAGAAGATCACGTGTTCTAAATGCTTTATGGACCATATAAAATACCCCGCTGGAGGACTGCTAAAATGCATCTTGGGGCCAGGAGCGACCGTTTCGACTCATACAATCCCGTAAGCTGAACGTCGAGATCTTGCTAAACTTTGATCGGAACATCCATTTCTGATCTAAGGAAGGGGATGAATGAGGTGTCTAATTATAAAAGAAAATTGGCATTACCCTAAGCAGGTTAAAACCAACGTCTAATTCTTAACTGTGCGGTACAAGGAGTATCGATGATGATTTGGGCAATCTTACCAAGAATATATATAAAAAAATTGAGAAGGACTTACTGATTCAAAAGAAGATATCAAAAGACGAATTGAAGAGAGCTTGAAAATATTAATGGCGATTTTACAATTCGAATAGATGAAAAAAGAAGAGAAAAGGGGAAAGAGTGTTCATATTAAAATTGGATGGCACGAGAAAAACTTTCCACTGCGGATTTAGTTTAACAGGTATACATAAAAAGAATATCAAGAGGTCACCCCACCAGATGCCAAGTCATTCTTGCACACAAAAAGACTCTCTTTGGGGAGAACCAATCAACTGCCAACATTTGGACTCACATTTAATGCACAAACAGCACCCGTCTCTTCAAACGTCTATTCTCGAATGATCACTTACGAATTTGTACTACAAATACAGTTATGACCTCACGACCTCGAAGTAGATGTTGCCTTTTGGCATCGTAATAACTTCATTTACCACTTAGCCTGTATGACTTCAAGTGACAAGCACGATTTTATAAAGTTTTGACCTCACCGTCTCAAAGTAGACTTCGTCTTTTGGCACTGTGATAACTTTGCTTACCACTTAGCCTAGATGGTTTCAAGTGACAATCACGATTGCAAAAAGATTTGACCTCACGGTTTCGAATAGCCTTTCCCCACCATAATAACTTCGCTTACCACTTAGCTGGATAACTTCAAGTGACAAGCATAATTTCTAAAGATTCTAACCTCAGGACCTCAAAATAGATTTTGCCTTTCGGCACCGTAATAACTTCGCTTCCACTTGACTTAGATGGCTTCAAGTGACAAACACGATTTCAAAAAGTTTTTATCTCACGGCCTTAAAGTAGATTTTGCATTTCGGCACCGCAATAATTTCGCTTACCACTTTGCTTAGATGACTTCAAATGACAAGCGCGCTTTCAAAAGTTTAGACCTCGCGGTCTGGTTGTAGCCATGCTTTCCAACCCAAAAGTTAATATCAAGCAAAATAGCCCAATTTTCTTATAATAACAAGCGAATATAGACATTATACCGCCATTAATAGTTTTCAAACCTTATTTTTATGTAAGGCCGGATCTAGATGACTGCATCATGGTATTAAAATATTTTCACCTCTTAGCACCAGTTTCAATTTCCAAAGAGCCTCTAGGCAATGATAAATTCCAAATTACTTTCAAAACCCTCTAAACAAGGTTAGATCTTTATAAGTTGTCTAGGAAAAGAAGCTTTTCTGAAAGTACTCAAGATACTATTTTGCCCGAAAACTCATGGTCAACTTTCATGATGAGAACGAAATAAACAAGCCAAGCAACAGACCTGATATGACACTGTTCTTTCCAAAGTCCATCTTCTATCAACCATATAAGATGAACTTTAAAGGGAATGTGTTACGCCATACTTTCTACCAATTATAAATTATGAATATTTGAAAAGAAGGTTCCTTCGCTTGTAATTCCAAGACCCATTGTTTAGTTTCCAACGAGAGCATAAGTACGGAACTCGGTACCCGAGAGCATGTAATCCGAGTGCATGAATTAAAGCGCGAACCAGGGTCAAGATCGTTGTTTAGCTAAAACAAGAAGCTTAACCGAGGACAGCAATTGCCGCAGCCAAAAGTCTTTCAACAAGTATCAACAATCAATGATTCAGATAGCCTCAAACTGAGATCAACGGTCGGGATAAACAAAAAGAATCAAAGAAGATATATATATATAAAAGCGTCACGCCAGCAATCTACGTCAAACTACAATCAACTAGATGATAACAAGCGTTCAAATTTAAGCCGCACATAGCAAGCCATGTTATCAATCCAAAGAAAAAGCTATCCACCAACAGTGTTACGGCATATTGGCTATAAATAGGCAACAATCTCAAGGCACAAGGGATCTTCTGGCACATAAAAAATTGACATAAAATCATAGTGTATTTTCTTATATTAGTACTCCATTCAAAACTCATTAATGGCGGAAACACCTAGATTCAATGTAATAAGCATCTCGATAAGATAAGAGTGGCTAAATAAGAAAAGAACACTAGATATCGACCCGAACCACTATAAAATCTCATTATCATTTACCTTTCCTACTTTAGCTCCATTGCATGTGCTATTATTAGCCAACGGTTCAACATCTCATGCTCAAAGCTTGATTACATCACATTTCAGTAACCTTCTTGGTCGGGTCCAATATTCCAATCAGCTTCCAAAGATATACATTCAGATCACGGAGTGTTGGTGTAGACGAAAATATACACTAACAGATACAAATAGAAAAAATTGTCATTCATCTTTCAAAGGCCCTAATAGAGACTAATATGTCACCCAGTCAACTGGTAATAGCAGTTAACACTTATTGCTTTATTATGGATACTTGTTGAAACTAGAAACATTTTTCATTCCTATGACTAAATTTTGGTTCCACTAAGAACCACTTATTGAAAACTATTGTTTAATTTTCTCGCAAATATAATTAGTAAGTTGATTAAGCACAGCTTGGCCCAATTCATGTCGATCCGGCACATCTAAGCCCGACCAATCCATGCCGGCCCGAACTCAGTCTGATCGCAAGTCGGTGCATCTACGCAGCAACCCTCTGAGTCTATTATTAGCCGAATCAACTCAAGACGATTTCTTCATCCAACTCATCATACAAAGTCCGGCTCAAGTGCAACCTGTCTTCGTCCTGACTTCACAGCCCACCTTCGAACGGTCACTGGCAGCTCGTCTTGTCATCCCTTGGTCAGCCCAAGACATTCCTTATAACTTGGTCATTAGCACCATTTAGCTTTACTTAGCAAGCGTCGGCAACAAGCGATAGGCAAACACAACCTGGAAGAAGCTATCCATCTGCCTTGCAACATGGACATGCGATAGTAAACGACAAGTCGTATAGTAGGACGTACTAGGTACTACAGCAGATCTACCAAAAGCATACCTACTACTGCAACACGCCGTCATCACTAAATGCAAGACACGCAACTGATATGGAGGAACAGTTGGCACACTTCTCAGCCACATTTCTTTCCACCTTTACACATGTCTTCCATCAGCCCATGCGACCAAATCAACAGCCAGACACACTTTTCGCCTGCTTCTGCTTTACTGCGCAATCTCGACCGCCATCACTCATCTCGGCTACTATAAATACTTCATGCATTACTACATCTAAGAAGTTGAATTTCGGTTGAATTTAGTTGATTTCTTATTCACTTCCAACGAGCAAATCTTCTCAAAGCCTTAAGTTTAGAATCATTGTAAACAAAGTGCTAATTTTCTTATTATTCTCTTGTAACTCCGTATAACTGTAGGAGATAAACATAGTAAGAAATCTTCATAGTGGACGTCGGGAAACCTCTATCTAACCACACCACATCCAGTGTCATTTCCATTATTTGCTTGTTTTACTCCTCATTTTACATTTTTAAGTCTAATATTAGTAAGTGGACCTTTTGCTAATACAATACATTAGTCTAATTCTGGTAGTTAATTTATTGGTCAACACAAACAAACACACTTTTAAGTAAAAATTTTGGAATTTGAGGTTAAATCTAGAATATCGCCATACTACATCTTTTTCAATTAAATTCCCTGATTTCAGGTATGTGCAGATAAATAAACTGACTTGAAAAATCAAATTACCCAGTAAAGATAAGTTTTTCAGCATTCTAATTAATTCAAAAGATCATTGAATGGTTATTTTGGATTATATTAATGTCACTAATAACTTAGGCAACCATACACAATAACAATAAATCAACTGTATCAATATATTTTTGTTGAAAACAATAACATTCTAAAACATGATAAATGCAAAGAAATACAAAAAAGATTATAACGTACGAGCTTCTCCGTTGTGGAGGAGGAAGAGGATATCCGACTGAAACAGAGGCGGGTGATTCACCGTCATTACTGCTTGCTTTAGCTTGGAGACCTTTCACAAATTTTGAACACGAAATCAAAGATGGTTTAGTAAGGTAGAGAGATTGAGAAAGATCTGAACTAAAATCAGAGAATCGTTGAAGTCGAGGTCGAGATCGAAATTGGGATGGGAATGTTGATGAAGATGGCGAGTAGGAGCTTGGAGCCGCCATTTTTTTTCTGGTGTGAAGAGATGGGAACGAGTGGAAGAGGAATTTTTCTGGGGTTTATGTTTCAGAGGCAAGATGGGAGCAGCCCAGCAATATTTTATTTTGTGCAAAAAAATAAAAATGTTGAAACATTTTTAAAAGCCCTACCATCATTTCTCTTCTTCTTGTCGTTCTTCTTCTTCGCTTTCACTATTTCGCGTCCAAACTTTAAATTCTCTTCTTCATTCTTCTTTATTGTCGTGCGCGATCTATTGCTGTTAATTTTATTTTGATTTTTGTCTCTTTAAACACGGCGGTGGAAATTTTCGGATTTAGCTATGATTTTATGTTTTTTTTTCTCCTTTCTCTTCTATCATTGTTTTAATTTAAGTTATTTCTAACATTCTCTTTTTAAAAAAAAATCATTTTTGTTGCTATATTTTCTTCTTTTATATTATATGTTAAATTTGAACAATGGCAGTAGGTACGTTTTTTTTAATGCAGCAATATTTTCTTATTTATTTTAAATTAATGTTGTTTGGTTTTTGTTCATTGATGTATGCCTTGGATTTATACTGGTTTGGATGTAAATGTATTGTTGTGTTCATTTTAGTAAGGATCAATTTTTAGGTATTATTTTTTGGTTTTTTTAATATCTTTTTTCACGGTAATAAAGTTTTGAAGTGTTTTACTGTTTTGTTTTGTTTTTTTTTTAATAGGCACAGCAATGAATTTGTTACAGAGTAAATATGATAATATCCATCAAACATTCAATGGGTTGAATTAGTGTTTCGTTAGTATCAAACATTCAATTAACTCTATTTGAGTATCACGGTACCAGATTTTAGGTATCGATTTTACAGTCTGTGGGTGTCATTTTTTTTATAAAAAAAATTGCTTCTGAAATTTGAGTCTATAAAAAAAATGAAGTTGTTATAGATTAAATATGATAATAAATGAGTTGAACTAGTGTGAGTCTGTTAGTATCACACATTCGATTAATTTTGTTTGAGTATCATTTTTATTGTATAAAGAAAATAGTCATACTATAATAAAATAACAATCTGAGATTGATGTTTTTTTCTTGCATTCATATTAGTTTGATTGAAATGGTAATCAATGTATGATTTTATTTTATGTGTTTGTAAGTTATTAGGCGATGTGTCATTATTGAAAAAAAGCCGATATCAGTTTCTGTTTGTGTTAGTATCATTTTTTAGTTTCAGTAACTGTTATTTTGAGTTTGTGTTAGTATCAGTTTTAGCTTAGTATCAATTTTTCTTAGTATTGATTTATGTTACTATCCTATTGTACGACGGTGCAGATACTGAAATAAGAGTTGATGTTAAGATTTTTAGTTTAGTATCAGTTTTGGAGTAACATATCCATTGCGTGGTGTTAGAAAGAATTAGAATTTGATATTAAGATTTTAGTTTAGTATCGGTTTTGGAATGACTGTGTTGTGTGATATCGGAAATTATTAGAATTTGATAATAAGATTTGAAAAAAAGTGATATTGTGTAGTGTTGTGGTTTTTTCGTTGGTGTGTATTAGATTAGTGCTTATTATCAGTTTTAGGTATCAGATTTTTAAATTGTTTTACTGCATAATATAAAATTTTAGTTTTCATTTTTTAGGTATCAGTTTTTAATTATCAATATCAATTTCTAGGTATAAATTTTTGAGTTAACGGTTGATTATTTTTTGTAATATTTTTAAATTATTATTTGCAAGTTTTTTCCCTTTAGCTATGGATATAGTTTCTCTTAAAAATATAGATAACTGGAAATAGTTTTTGAATAACTTAAACAAATGCTTCAAAAAGATCATGATTTGGTTTTTATGTCGGATCGCCATCAATATTTGATTTTAGGTGTTCGTGGAGTTTTTTCTTCGGCATTTTGTAGTTACTGCTATCTTCACATGGAACAAAATACACTTTTAGCAGTATATTCTGTCGTTGATTTATTCAATATGTGTTTCAGAGCTTCTAATATGTTACTGCTATAAATCCTATTTCTAATTTCGATAAGCCTATTGTTGATGCAAGTGTTGAAGATGTTATTAAGCCCTAAAGAGAAACGTAGTTGTGACGACCCGCCTTTCATTCCACAGAAAGATGTATCATCAATAAGAAAGAAAGGGATAGAAAAGAGAAAATATAGGAAAAAAAGAACTAAACAATATCAGAATCTCACAGCGGAACGAATAAAATATATTACATCACATAAGTATTTACATAATAGTCATATACATCAGAGTCATACAGCTTAATACATAACACATTAGACAGTCGTGAAGACTTGTCTATCATTACAAGCCAAAATACAACACAGAGCTACTAACACAGCGGAACCACAATATCTATATACGTTGAAGCTTCCTGCTCCAAGTCTCCTCCATAATTTGTCAAAGCTAACCTAAATTCGTTGACTACTCGTAAAAATTTGAGTATCCAAGAGTTTAAGAAAACAGAAAATAAACTCTGGTCAGATATGGGTCTGGTGTGAGTAAACGGGTTAAAGTTGTTTAACTTTGAAAATCATTTGAAAACAAAGGTATCTCGTAAGACCACATCACAAATAAACATGTCAGATTTTTACCTTACGATAACCAAAATATTTGATAGGAAATCCAGTGATATTATAATAGTGTCTAGGGTTTTCAAGTAAAACAGAAAATAGCTGGAATGCTTATATCTCACATTCCAACATAGTTGGGCACAATCAAAACGTACGACACTTATTGTAGATTGGATTCCCTACAATGGCAGGGCTACTGAAGTACCGCCCATCATAATACCTGGTCTAGATCAGAGTACCGAGGATCCACTCTGATCCCCTACAACACAAGACCGGAATCATCCCTTACTGGATAATCCCGAATAAGACAACCCTGCGGTTGGCGCGACCAACCGCCCACACAGCCAAATAAAAGGGACCTTTAGACAGGGAAAAATGTTATCCTACTTGGGTGCCACCCATTTAGCCTTGCTGCACCTCTCATGTTTTAGCCATTCCCGGTTGATGGGGCTTGAGGCTAAGATTACCTTTTTAGAACACATATCTTGGAATGCTCCTCGTCCTCCAATGACGATGGTCTGAAAGCATTCATCCATACAAGTCTGTTCCGGGTTCGAACGAAACCGAAGGCACTATCTCGTTACACTCATTTTGGAATCAACCTCAGAGTTAATGACAATAGCCCTTGCATTCTGAATCTTCATCTTGATCGAAGGAACTATCCCCGCTAAACTCATTTTGGAATCACCCTTAGAATTAAAGACAAATCGTCATTCCTCATTGAATCTTCATCTTGGTCTTCACTTAAGATTTCATGACCTATCGTTTAATTTGGATCGATGTGGTTTTCGGATATCCAATTTAGAATCCGATCACGGTCTCATCGAAATTCAAACGCCGTCTTTTAAGGCCAAGTTGTTTTAAGTTTTAACAATTCAGTTTATTATTTAGAATAACATATTTACACAGATACATAATCCATATTATTACAATTCAACCAAAGCATCTCATATCACATAGCAACACATGTCACATATCAGAGATATCAAATAATCCAAGACATTCAATATCATTCAATCATCCATAAGCAAGATTAATTAGATGTACAATTCCTAATTAATTCAACTTAATCTCCAAATAAATTAAATTAATCACTCTAACAACCTTTAAATCCTGCTTACTTAACATTAATTATTTACAAACCAATTAATTAATCATACTTTAATTAATTATTATTTTGTTACATTAAGTAATTAGCCTTTGATTAATCACATAAATTAATTATCCTTTAACCATTCACATAAATTAATCTTTAATTACTCTCATTAATTAATTATACCATAATTAATTTCATTAATTAATGATCCTTAATTAATTACATTAATTGATTGTCCTTAAATTACTTACATTAACTAATCCCTTTAATCAATTACTTAATTAATTAATCCTTTAATTAATTTACCTTAAGTAATTAATCCTTCCATTAAGTAATTATCCTTTAATTACTTTCATTAAGTAATTTCCCTTTTATTAATTACATTCAGTAATTATCCATTAATTACTTACAATAAGTAGTTATACTTTATTAATTACATTAAGTAATTATACTTAATCAATTTCTTTGAGTGGTTATCCTTAATTAATTAATTATCTTAAATTAATTACATTAATTAATTATCTTTTATTTAATCACATTTATTAATTAACCTTAATTAATCACATTAAGTAATTATCATTCAATTAATCGCTTAAATTAATTATCCTTTAATTACTTGCATTAATTAGCTAATCCTTAGTTACTTACATTCAGTAATTAATTTTTAAATTCTTTCATTAATCAAGACCTTAATTAAATTATTTAAATCTTTATCTAATTCAATGGTTGAAATTTATTATATGCCAAAAATCATTTATTAATTAAATTTTAATACCACATACCTTAATCACTTCTTAATTACATCATTAAATTTTATTTGAAAACATTTAGGAACTAATTACATAACTAACCTAGTGTATAATTATATAATTATATAAACTAAATAATTTTAAAACAATTTAACTTTAAAATTTAAACTTTGAAACTTGTTTAAAGAATACTTGTTTAATAAATTTACTTTGAAAACTTGGTTATCTCTTCTTTTGGAAAAAAATTTCATTTTAAAATACTTTTAAAACTTGATTTAAAAACTTGCTTTGCTTTAAAACTTGAACATTTTCTTTTACCATTCATTTGTATTAAAATTTTCATTTCCTTATTTTTTTTTAAACTGGTTCGTGATTTTCTTTAAAATTTTAAACCTGAATATGTTTTCTCTTTTAAAATTTAAAACCTGGTTACTATATACTTGAAAACTTCCCTTTGAAACTCTGTTTAAAATTTACTTTTGCTTCCAAACTGAATTTCTTGTTTTATTTGAAAACCTGGACAGGATTTCTTTAAATTTTTAAAACCCATAAATTTACACACAACTAAACCCAAGCCCACACTCGAGATTCTCGAGTAAAAACCCGAGAAAAAACACAAAATCCTTGAGCTATCCCCCGTGTCACTCGCGAACTTCTTCTTCTCCGAGAAAACACACAAAACTACTCGAGACCGACCCGAGAAAATCCTTCTACTCCGATCACCTCACAACACACAGACATACAAACGTGCCATGTGCACATGCACCTTCGTTTTGGTCGACTTCGACACCTTGCCGCAATACTCGCAAGTCAATGATCACCTCGCCAACTCATCCGACCCTCCAATTCCGATAAACTCGTATGAGAACCAAATCGAGCTACCCAGCACACAACATGAACCAAATCGATCGACAAAACTCGTCACGCCAAGACGATTCCGATCACCGGAAAACTCGCCCATCCACCTAGAGCTGCTCCACGACATGACGCCACGATTCCCCCTGGTCCGATCAACCACGATGCACCATCGACTCTCAAGCTTCGACAACCTCGTCGACCAAAACCAACCATAAAACCCTAAATCGACTCTGACGAGCCGCCTCGACCATCGGAAAAATCTCCAGCCATTTTTCCTTCGACCATCGGCACACAATCAATCTCTAGCTTCAGTCGCGACGTGCCTTACTTCGACGATCGTCGGAAATCGATGAAATACCAAAACCCAATCAACTCGAACTATCTCAACAAATACGGATCTAAAAATCATGAAATCATTATCTAAATTCATCATTTTCTAACACTAATCTGGTTCTATAATCAAAATCTGAAATTAAGATGATTGATTTATTTTTAGATCATCACTGTTATTTATTTTTTTGAAATAATTCCTAAATTTAAATACTTGAAATTATTTTTAAAATTGATATTACATTGTTATAATCATTTTTTCATTTATAAATCATGGCCTAAAATCGATTATAAGGGAAGATATGAATTTTTCATGATGATCTTGTGTCCGTCATCCAAATAGAGGAAGATATATACATACACACTCACATGCACAGACATATGTACATACTTATATAAATGCAACGTATTATCATTCATGCTAACAAATTTATAACATTACTTCACAAACTTTTTTCATGCATTAAAGAATACAACCAGATTTTCAGCTTTATAAATGTTTACTCACCAGATTATAAAACAAAGACCAGGCTTCCTTTACTGATTTGGAACCTGATGCTTGATTGAACAACTTGAATTGAAACCGATCTTTGAATTTGCTTAGTTTGATTTGAATTTACTTGAGTTGATCTACTGCTTGTTAGCTTGTTGTTGAGTTAAAACTTGAAACAGGTTATTGTAGTTTAGTTTTGATTTTCTTTTGATTTCGGTTTTCAGTTTTCAGTTTCTTTGAAAAGATGAAGAGAAAAAAAGGATCGAGGAAGAAAAAGAATTGAACTAGAATCAAATGGCCAGGTTTCACTAAACACTATATTATTATAATTAAATTTTAAAAGAAAATTGTGTTGCCACTTGTTAGTTCAAGTTATATTAAGCTTACAAATGTTAATGCATGTTTTAATTATCTTATAAATGTCAAACGCTTATATTAAATGTTTAGAAATGTTTAAACCTTTATTTTATTTTACTTATGTTTTTATATCAATATGTATTATGCATGTATTTGTTTATTTTTATATATACTAACTATGTTTATTTCAAATATAAATGAAAGTGTATTAAACCTCTTTATTTGTAATATCCCGGAATTTCTAGAAATTTAAAAAGTGATATTCTCTTAATTTAAATTATTTGAAATTGATAAAACTGTTATTTTCAAAAATAAATAACCAAGTAATAATAATATAATGTCTTAATTATGTTTTAAAATAAGAATAATTATTTTGTTTGTGTAAATAAATTCGAAATTGACTTATTGTTTTCAAAGTTAACAAGTGTTATATATATATATATATATATATATATATATATATATATCTGTGTATTTAAATTGATCTTTAAAATAAGATAAATTATTTATAAATAATAATGAGCTTATTTAAAAATTGATATATATATTTATTCAAATTGATTATAGATTTGGTTTTTAAATTGATTTTGACATTGAATATAAATTTGAATTCAAGGAAATATATATACGTCTTAAAATAAAATAATAATATAGTTTGGATTTAAATATATAGATAATGTTTTTAATTAAAAATAAGATTTATTTTATAATATTCTTTTTTATAGAAATTTATCTATAGAAATTTGGATATGTACATATTTAATAAGAATAAATATAAAGGCTTATTGAAATAGCATTTTAAAATGAGTTTGCAATATTATATATAATTTTATTTAAATTATAATTGGTTTTATTTTATTTTGTTTTAAAAATTGTATTTATATCAATTTATAAAACATTTATAATTTTATAAATGTATTTGTTAATTAGGAATTTAATTAGAAAAGCATTTATAAATTAAGAAAACATATTAGTTAATTAGAAAATCATATTTAAAAAGCTTTTAAAATTCTTTTATGATAAATATAAATAAATGTTGACAAGTTTTAAGTTATAAATCACTTTGATAACAAGTGTTAAAACATTAATATAAGCTAGAGACATGTGTCATTTTATTTGCATTTTCTTTTAATTTTAATAAAATCTTAAATTTACTTATAAACATTCCTAATCTTCTTTCTCATTTTTCTTTTTTATATCTTCTTCTAAAAAGCTTAGAAAACAATGGCAGACCAAAATCTGAAATTACCCTCATATTAAAATCTAAAACCAATGTGCAAATCAAATCTGCAAAAATTTGTTTCATTGTAATTTTTTTTCCCAAACCTGTAATTCATTCCAAAGCCTGAAAAGTTCCTCAAAAATCAATACCTATCAAGTTCAAATGAAAATATCAAATTCCTCAAACTCAAACATAATCCAGAAATAAATTTAAGGCCCTGTAACCCATTTTCCAAACCAAATACCATAACCTGAAATCATGTGCAGATCAAATCTGCATTTCCCATGTCTGTAACCTCCTTATACCAAATCTGCAATATGTTTTCAAAAGTTCAAATACAAAATTCAATCCAGTTCTAAGTTTTGCATTTCCCATGTCTGCATCATATTTCAAGTGCATGCAAGTGAATAATCTGGGTCAAGGGCAAACTTGAAGCATTTCAAAAAAAATTTAAAGCAAGCCCTCCAGTTTTTAAAGAATGGAAGCAAAACCAGTTTCAAAGTTCCAATTTTTCCAGGCTCTGATCAAAATTTGCTCTAACACTCTGCATCTCCTTGATAGGTGAGTAAACATTTTTACTAAAAACTTAAGTAGTAAATTTTCTGTTGCATATGAGTTTGTGATGATCTTTATTTTATATAAGTTTGCCTCTATTCTCTGTGTAAATAAATATGCAATATGTGATGTTATGCCTTGAATCTGTGCATGCTTGATTTCATTAATCTTCTCTGTTTTTTCCTCACTGCAGAATTTAAGTAATAGTCAGAACTTCAAGCTGTCTCTATTTAAACAACTGTTAGGTCTTAGATTTAAACGAAATAGGTTAGTTTAAGTATAAACTAAGAAATAAAAATAGAACTAAGTTTCTGGTATTTGAAATTATCTGGAAAACAAACAATGCAGTGACACTTAATCATCAATCTTTGAAATCAAATGTTGAAATTGGATGAAATAATTATATAATCTGGATTGTCACCGGGAGATATGAATTTTAAAAAGAAAATCACAATTTTTAAAATTGAATTGAGTGAGAATTTGGGGTTTTGTTGGAATTTGGTTTTTGATCAAAATCTGATGATCTATGTATTTGGGGTGTTCGGGATTCTTGTTGGAGGTAGGAGTAGGATCGGGGAGTGTGGCAAAAATTGCTTAAGGGTAGTTAATCCATCGTAGAGTTTGGATTTGCTCGAATTTGTTTTTAAACCTAATTTCGGGTTATGGACAGAATTGTGAGGAGATCGTTACCTATGATCGATCGAGTAGGTCGTGATTGAAGGAGGTGGTTGCGTAGGTGTTCGGTAAGGTGTGGACGAAGGGGTTCATCCTCCGGTGGTCAGTGTCGTGTGGACGATGGGTTTTCTAGCAGTGGTTAATTCCATTTCTACTGGACTGTTCGATCATGGTGGCTCGATGTTGTTTCAGGGATTGTTGTGGTTATCTGAATGGTTGAATGGTAGGAGGAGGTCGAATAGAACTTGTCAACGATCGTCATTGATGCCAGAAGTTCGCCAGTGTTGGGTGCAGGTGCACATGGTGATCGGTGCACCATGGTTTGTTTTGGGTTGTTTGTTTATCTCGAGTAGGTCTCGAGGTATAGGGTAAATGACTCGGGGAAACTCGTGTAATTTTTGGTCGTGTCTCGAGTTGTTTCTGGGTTTTTGCAAGCCTGATTAAACTGTTAAGTTTAATAGTTTTTAAATTTTTTATAGCTAAAACAGTTTTCTTAAATTTAAGTCAAACTGTTTTAAGAAAGAAAGATGATGTTCTTCGTTCAAGTATACATGGGTTGGACCCAAATTGAAATGTTCAACCAGATTTTTAATTTAAAATAAAGTAAGTTTTAATTTAAGCTAAATTAAATTCTTGAAATTCATTTCTTTGAATTGATTTATTTATATGAATGAATTTGCATGAGTGGTTTAAAATGTTTTAAGTTAAAAAACCTTAATGTTATTTTCCGACTTATTTTGAAATATAAAAGGGAAATTATAAGGAAACGTTTTATTGAATTAGTTAATAAATAATGATTTATAAATTAACAATTAAAGTATTCAAGTAATTTATTAACTTGAAACTAAGGATTGTTAATTAATAATTAAAGGTAAGTAGTTAATGATTACTTTATATTTTAAACTAATCAATGACTTAAGTTAAGTAAAATTTTCAAGGTTAATTAAAGGTAATGTTTTAATTTAAGGATAATTAAGTTTTAACGAATTGTAATTAATTAAGTTAATTAAGAAATTTTAAATTTAATTAATTAATTTAATTAATTATTTTAAAGGGGTTAATTAAGTAATTAATTTAGGATAATTATTAATTTAATTAACTAATAATTGTGATAATTTAATTAATGACTAATGATTAATTAAATTGTAATTATTAATTAAATAAATAATTAAGGAATTATTAAACTAGTAATTAATTAATACTTAATAAAGTTTTATTAAGTGATAATTGGGTTTCCTTGATTAATAATTAAAAGGTTATTAATCTATAATTCAAGTTAATTAAGAATTATTAAATAATTAATTATAATTAAGGATTGATTAATTATAATTATGGATTAATTAATTTGTAATTAAGGTTGTTAATTAATAATTAAATTTTATTAATTACTGATTAAGAATAACTAATTGAGGTTAATTAATTAATTATAAAAGTAATTAGGGATTGATTACTTTGTATTAAAGGATTGATTAATAATTAAGGTTTATTAATTAATAGTTGAAGGATAATTAATCTGTAATTAATGATTAATTTGGTTAAAGAGTAATTAAGGGATGAATTACTCGATTTTGATTTATGAGGTAGATGTGATCAAGTAAGTTAATTAATCTGTTAATTAATTAAATATAGTCACATGGTAATTGATTAAGTATGATTACTTAATGAGTTTGATAAGAGTAATTACTTAAGATAAGTAATTGATGAATAAATTACCGGAGGTAATTGAGATAAGGGAAATGACTTATTGGGAAGTAATTTTAAATGGATAATTACGTGGTAAAGTAATTAAGGATTTATTACTTGGTGTAATAAATCAAAGGTTTCTTAAATGTAATTAAAAATAATTAAGAGTAATTTATTACTGTTTATAATTATTAAAGTTAATTTAATTATTTTAAGCATGATTAATTAATGTAATTAATTAAGCAATAATGTAATTAATTATAGTTAATTAGTTAATGGAAGTAATTAATTAAAGTTCATTAATTAATATGATTTATGAGAATAATTAAGGATTAATTACTTAATTAAGAGATAATTAATCAAGGTTGATTAATTAATATGATGATTAGTTAATTGGTTTAATTAATGGATAAGTATGCAAGATTTATTATGATGAAGGTAATTAATTTAATTAATTTTAAATTAATTAAGAAATGAAGTAATTAATTTAATTCATTTTAAATTAATTATAAATGGTGTGATCTATAGATCATTGCTTATGGATGGCTGATTTATATTGAATGGCTTAGTTGCTTGATATCTCTGATGAGATATGTGTGATATATATGGATGCTTTGGTTGCATTGAGATGATAGTATAAGTTATCTATTTGTGATGGTAACATGAATTATCTGTTGTGATGATAATGTAGATTATCTATTGTGATGTTGTGAATTATCTATCTGTGTGTATGTAAATAGTTGAATTGAATTGTTTAGCTTTAAACAACTTGGACCTAAAAGATACGTTTTGGATTTCGATGAGACCGGAATCGGGTTTCCATATTTGGATATCGGAAAACCACATCGATCCAAATTAACGATAGGTCATGAATCTCAAGTGAAGATGAAGATTCAGAGTACAAGGGTTATTATCGTTAACTCTGAGGGTGACTCCAAAATGATGTAACGAGGTAATGCCTTCGGTTTCGTTCGAACCCGAACGAACTTGTATGGATTGAATGCTTTCAGAACATCGTCGGGAGGACGATGAGCATTCTAAGTGATGTGTTCACTAAAGGTAATTGTAGTCTCAAGCCTCATCAACCGGGAATGGCTAAAACAGGGGAGGTGCAGCAAGGTTAAGTGGGTCTGCCCAAGTAGGATGAGATTTTCCCCTGTCTAGAGGTCCCTTTTTATTCGACTTTGTGGGTGGTTGCTATCTACAACCGCGGGGTTGTCTTGTTCGAAACTATTCAGTAAGGAATGGCTCCGGCCTTGTGTTGCAGGGGATTGGGAGTAATCCTCGGTACGGTGATCTAGGCCACGTACTGTGACGGAAGGTACCCCGGTAGCCCTGCCATTGTATGGAATCCAAAATCCAATAAGTGCCCTCGGATTTGATTGTATTACCCACTTTTGTGGCTAGTAGCTGGAATTTAATAGATGTAACAATTTCGGCTATTTCTTATTTACTTGAAAACCCTAGACCTATTATAATATCACTGAATTTCCTATCAAATGTTTTGGTTAGCGTAAGGTAAAAACTTTTCCATATTTATATGTGGGAAGTTTTATGTGATACCTTTCCTTTCAAAAGGTTTTTTTAAAATTAAGCAACTTTAACCGTTTACTCATACCAGACCCATGTCTGACCCGGAGTTTATTCTATTTTTCTTAAACTCTTGGATACTCAAATTTTTATGAGTAGCCAGGGGATTCAGGTTGGCTTCACGAATTCTGGACGAGCAATGGAGCAGGAGGCTTCTGCATATAGATATATAGTATTCCGCTGTGTGTTCTTTGAGTCGTTTGTCTGTGCTTGTATATTGAGTTGTATAACTAGACAGGTGTTTATAACTGTCTAGTATGTGTTGATTTAGCTGTGTATCTCTGATGTATATGATATTATGTAATATATTATGTGATTAATATAATTTATTCGTTCCGCTATTTAGATTCTGATGTTGTTTCTTTATTTCTTCTCTGTCTTTTCTCTTTTGTATCCCTTTCTTTCTTAAAAATGATGCGTCATTCTGTGGTGAGAAAGTCGGGTCGTTTCACTTGGTATCAGAGCGAGGTTGAGCGAATACCTAGGCTCTGTAGCGGTGTCTTTCTTGAGAGAGCGTACTTGTAATTTTTACATATAACTATATAACTGTTGGGTTACTTGTTCGGGTTTTCCAACATAAGTTATAAAGGTAGATAGGGTAGTAGTGTGTGTAACACGACTACCAATGGTTGGAGTTTGAATGTTTGAGATTTGAAGTGTATTTATCGAGACTGTAGACCTAATACCGTCTCGCAATCTTTGCAGTTTGGTGTAAGGATTTCATTGATCTCTGAAGGAAACCTACTAAGGTTCGGAGTTCATCTTTGAAGTGTAAGTTTGATCGCGCTCGTGTGAGCGGATTTTTGAGAATTTGGATCTGTTGGTTGATCAGAAGCATGTGATGGTATCTTGGCAACCTCAGGAAGTAGTAGCTGCGTGATGAGACACGGTGACTATGGATGTCTCCGAAGATGTTTTCTTTCGGAGAAAGTTTAAGGAAGTGTGTCTGATTCGGGGTATAGCTGAGTTCAGCAGGATGTATGTGTTTAGTTGAAGGTCTGAGTTTCTCAAAGAGCTTTGGATAAGAAATCTTTGGCATCTGTGTTAGCGGTGCAGCTCGGGAGTGTTCTGTATTCCAGCAGGAAGATCTTTTTGGCCTAGCAGTTCCTAGAGGTGGAATTCAGAAGTAGAAGAGAGGACCCATTTCTTCGATGGATTAGTTGGTCGAGGATAAACTAATCTGATTTGTGAAGAGAGAGCAATATTCTTGGAATTTAGGTTGGGTGAATCGCAAAAGTGACTTGCGATAGTTGGGTGATTATCTTAGATAATCTTTTGCTTGGGTTTGTGGCATTTCTAGAGGATGTAGGAGTTATGGTGTTGTCGAAGATTTTCTGAATATATCTTCAGGAAAGTTAGAGATTTGCCCGCATTGGAGACTGAGCTCTGAATCGACTTGATGACAGGAGTGATACCGGTGATTCAAATGGGTAGAAAGATGTCTCCTAGGTTGATTGCTTGGTGAAGCAGCTCTGTATTTCTTGGAACTTCTGTTGAACCTTATTTCCGAGATGTGATGTTTAGTCTATGCCTGTGTTCATTCAACGGAATTCTCCTCTGCTCTAGATCAGAGTTGTGCAGCGGAAGCAAGGTGGTTGTTGTTCTTGAGTAGAAGCAACTGGAAGTTGCAGTGTTTTGAATTAGAGAGTTTCTGCTGAAATCTTTTCAGGATCTAAGGCAAGTTGGCAAGTGATTCTGTTCTGTCTTTTTCGGATGGGAGAAGTTGTTTTCTACTGTTGATAGTAAGTTTGATTTTGATTTTTGGGTAGATCTTGAGAGGATCAGGTTGTTGAGTTGTTTTGGTCCAGTTTGTTTGTAGAAGTATCAGCGAAGGTTGAGCTGATCAGGAAGAATCTGTAGGCAGCCTGGATTATCCAGAAAATTTTTAGGTTAAGAAACGGTAAAATTTGGAATTCGAAGTTGGAGGCTTCGATGTTGTTGAGGTTTTCTCTGGTAAAGGGAACAATAAGATTTGATGAGATTATGAGGTGAGCTCCGAGGTATATTGGATTCTTCTGAGTTTTTGTAAGGATAAATGCTTTGGTTTGAAGAGTTGAATTGCTAGTTTGGAAGACTGAAATTCAAAATATTTCACGTGTCTCTGAGAGAGTACGTGTGTGGTCCATCATGGGTTTTGAGACTAGTAGTTCTGTGAAGGATTTAGTTGTTGATCAGACTTGTCTGTGGTCTGGTATCTTGTGCAGATTATAGATCTAGCTGAGTAAGAGCTCAGTAGCTTAGCAGTATAGCTAGTTTGGATTTAGCAGAGCGAGTATCCCTGTGATTGTACCTGGGAAACTCGAGATAATTTTAGGAAGCTTATCGGGATCTGTGTCCGGATAGCTAGTGTTATTTATTTGATTAAATTGGATATTTGGATGAAATTGTTTGTTGATTGATAGTGTATGGCTGTTACGTATGTTTGGATTTGTTGAGATAAAATAAAACTTTGGATTATCTTTGTTTTAAATTTCGAGGATGAAATTCTTTTAAGGGGAGAGGAATGTAATAACCCGGAATTTCCAAAAATTTAAAAAGTTGATAATCTCTTAATTTAAATTATTTGAAATTGATAAAACTGTTATTTTCAAAAATAAATAACCAAGTAATAATAATATAATGTCTTAATTGTGTCTTAAAATAAGAATAATTATTTTGTTTGTGTAAATAAATTCTAAATTGACTTATTGTTTTCAAAGTTAATAAGTGTGTTATATATATATTTCTGTTATTTAAATTGATTTTTAAAATAGGGTAAATTATTTATAAATAATAATGAGCTTATTTGAAAATTGTTATTTATATTTGTTCAAATTGATTTTAGATTTGGATTTTTAAATTGACTTTGACATTGAATATAAATTTGAATTCAAGGAAATATATATACATCTTAAAATAAAATAATAATATAGTTGAGATTTAAAATATATAGATGATGTTTTTAGTTAAAAATAAGATTTGTTTTATATTATTCTTTTTAAGGAAATTTATCTACAGAAATTTGGATATGTATTTATTTAATAAGTATAAATACAAAGGCTTATTGAAATGGCATTTTAAAATGAGTTTGCAATATTATATATAATTTTATTTAAATTATAACTAGTTTTATTTTATTTTAAAAAAAAATTGTATTTGTATAAATTTAGAAAACATTTATAAATTTATAAATGTATTTGTTAATTAGGAATTTAATGAGAAAAGCATTTATAAATTAAGAAAACATATTAGTTAATTAGAAAATCATATTTAAAAAGCTTTTAAATTTCTTTTAGGATAAATATAAATAAATGTTGACAAGTGTTAAGTTATAAATCACTTTGATAACAAGTGTTAAAACATTAATATAAGCTAGAGACATGTGTCATTTTATTTGCATTTTCTTTTAATTTTAATAAAATCTAAATTTACTTATAAACATTCCTAATCTTCTTTCTCATTTTTCTTTTTTATATCTTCTTCTCAAAAGCTTAGAAAACAATGGCAGACCAAAATCTGAAATTACCCTCAAATTCAAATCTAAAACCAATGTGCAAATCAAATCTGCAAAAATTTGTTTCCCTGTAATTTTTTTTTCCCAAACCTGTAATTCATTCCAAAGCCTGAAAAGTTCCTCAAAAATCAATACCTCTCAAGTTCAAATGAAAATCTGAAATTCCTCAAACTCAAACACAATCCAGAAATAAATTTAAGTCCCTGTAACCCATTTCCAAACCAAATACCATAACCTAAAATCACGTGCAGATCAAATCTGCATTTCCCATGTATGTAACCTCCTTATACCAAATCTGCAATATGTTTTCAAAAGTTCAAATACAAATTTCAATCCAGTTCTAAGTTCTGCATTTCCCATGTCTGCATCATATTTCAAGTGCATGCAAGTGAATAATCTGGGTCAAGGGCAAACCTGAAGCATTTCAAAAAAAAATTAAAGCAAGCCCTCCAGTTTTTAAAGAATGGAAGCAAAACCGGTTTCGAAGTTCCAGTTTTTCCAGGCTCTGATAAAAATTTGCTTTAACACTCTGCATCTCCTTGATAGGTGAGTAAACATTTTTACTAAAAACTTAAGTAGTAAATTTTCTGTTGCATATGAGTTTGTGATGATCTTTATTTTATATAAGTTTGCCTCTATTCTCAGTGTAAATAAATATGCAATATGTGATGTTATGCCTTGAATCTGTGCATGCTTGATTTCATTAATCTTCTCTGTTTTTTCCTCACTGCAGAATTTAAGTAATAGTCAGAACTTCAAGCTGTCTCTATTTAAACAACTGTTAGGTCTTAGATTTAAACGAAATAGGTTAGTTTAAGTATAAACTAAGAACTAAAAATAGAACTAAGTTTCTGGTATTTGAAATTATCTGGAAAACAAACAATGCAGTGACACTTAATCATCAATGTTTGAAATCAAATGTTGAAATTGGATGAAATAATTATATAATCTGGATTATCACCGGGAGATATGAATTTTAAAAAGAAAATCACAATTTTTAAAATTGAATTGAGTGAGAATTTGGGGTTTTGTTGGAATTTGGTTTTTGATCAAAATCTGATGATCTATGTATTTGGGGTGTTCGGGATTCTTGTTGGAGCTAGGAGTAGGATCGGGGAGTGTGGCAAAAATTGCTGAAGGGTAGTTAATCCATCGTGGAGTTTGGATTTGCTCGAATTTGTTTTTAAACCTAATTTCGGGTTGTGGACAGAATTGTGAGGAGATCGTCACCTATGATCGATCGAGTAGGTCGTGATTGAAGGAGGTGGTTGCGTAGGTGTTCGGCAAGGTGTGGACAAAGGGGTCATCCTCCGGTGGTCAGTGACGTGTGGACGTTGGGTTTTCTGGCAGTGGTTAATTCCAGTTTCTACTGGACTGTTCAATCGAGGTGGCTCAATCTTGTTTCAGGGATTGTTGTGGTTATCTGAATGGTGGAAGGAGGTCGAATGGAACTTGTCGACGATCGTCGTTGATGTCGGAAGTTCGCCAGTGTTGGGTGCAGGTGCACATGGTGATCGGTGCACCATGGTTTGTTTTGGGTTGTTTGTTTATCTCGAGTAGGTCTCGGGGTATAGGGTAAATGACTCGGGAAACTCACGTAATTCTTGGTCGTGTCTCGAGTTGTTTTTGGGTTTTTGCAAGCCTGATTAAACTGTTAAGTTTAATAGTTTTTAAATTTTTTATAGCTAAAACAGTTTTCTTAAATTTAAGTCAAACTGTTTTAAAAAAGAAAGATGACGTTCTTGGTTCAAGTATACATGGGTTGGACCCAAATTGAAATGTTCAACCAGATTTTTAATTTAAAATAAAGTAAGTTTTAAACTTTAAATAATTTAAGCTAAATTAAATTCTTGAAATTCATTTCTTTGAATTGATTTGTTTATATGAATGAATTTGCATGAATGGTTTAAAATGTTTTAAGTTAAAAACCTTAATGTTATTTTTCGACTTATTTTGAAATATAAAAGGGAAATTATAAGGAAATGTTTCATTGAATTAGTTAATAAATAATGATTTATAAATTAACAATTAAAATTTTCAAGTAATTTATTAACTTGAAACTAAGGATTGTTAATTAATAATTAAAGGTAAGTAATTAATGATTACTTTATATTTTAAACTAATCAATGACTTAAGTTAAGTAAAATTTTCAAGGTTAATTAAAGATAATGTTTTAATTTAAGGATAATTAAGTTTTAATGAACTGTAATTAATTAATTTAATTAATAAATTTTATGTTTAATTAAATAATTTAATTAATTATTTTAAAGGGGTTAATTAAATAATTAATTTAGGATAATTATTAATTTCATTAACTAATAATTATGATAATTTAATTAATGACTAATGATTAATTAAATTGTAATTATTAATTAATTAAATAATTAAGGAATTATTAAACTAGTAATCAATTAATACTTAATGAAGTTTTATTAAGGTATAATTGGGTTTCCTTGATTAATACTTAAAAGGTTATTAATCTATAATTCAAGTTAATTAAGAATTATTAAAGGTTAATTAATTATAATTAAGGATTGATTAATTGTAATTATGGATTAATTAATTTGTAATTAAGGTTGTTAATTAATAATTAAGTTTTATTAGTTAATGATTAAGAATAATTAATTAAGGATAATTAATTAATTATAAAAGTAATTAGGGATTGATTACTTTGTATTAAAGGATTGAGTAATAATTAAGGTTTATTAATTAATAGTTGAAGAATAATTAATCTTTAATTAATGATTAATTTGGTTGAAGAGTAACTAAGGGATGAATTACTCGATTTTGATTTATGAGGTGAATGTGATCAAGTAAGTTAATTAATTTGTTAATTAATTAAATATAGTCACATGGTAATTGATTAAGTATGATTACTTAATGAGTTTGATAAGAGTAATTGCTTAAGATAAGTAATTGGTGAATAAATTACCGGAGGTGATTGAGATAAGGGAAATTACTTATTGGGAAGTAATTTTAAATGGATAATTACTTGGTAAAGTAATTAAGGATTTATTACTTGTGTAATAAATCAAAGGTTTCTTAAACGTAATTAAAAAAAACTAAGAGTAATTTATTACTGTTTATAATTATTAAAGTTAATTTAATTATTTTAAGCATGATTAATTAATGTAATTAATTAAGCAATAATGTAATTAATTATAGTTAATTAGTTAATGGAAGTAATTAATTAAGCTTCATTAATTAATATGATTTATGAGAATAATTATGGAATAATTACTTAATTAAGAGATAATTAATCAAGGTTGATTAATTAATATGATGATTAATTAATTGGTTTAATTAATGGATAAGTATGCAAGATTTATTGTGATGAAGGTAAATAATTTAATTAATTTTAAATTAATTAAGAAATGAAGTGGTTAATTTAATTCATTTTAAATTAATTATAAATGGCGTGATTTATAGATCCTTGCTTATGGATGGCTGATTTATATTGAATGGCTTAGTTGCTTGATATCTCTGATGAGATATGTGTGATATATATGGATGCTTTGGTTGCATTGAGATGATAATATAAGTTATCTATTTGTGATGATAACATGAACTATCTGTTGTGATGATAATGTAGATTATCTATTGTGATATTGTGAATTATCTATCTGTGTGTATATAGATAGTTGAATTGAATTATTTAACTTTAAACAACTTGGACCTAAAAGATACATTTTGGATTTCGATGAGACCGGGATCGGGTTTCCATATTTGGATATCTGAAAACCACATCGATCCAAATTAACGATAGGTCGTGAATCTCAAGTGAAGATGAAGATTCGGAGTGCAAGGGTTTTGTCGTTAACACTGAGGGTGATTCCACAATGAGTGTAACGAGACAATGCCTTCGGTTTCGTTTGAACCCGGAACGAACTTGTATGGATTGAATGCTTTCAGAACATCGTCAGAAGGACGATGAGCATTCTAAGTGATGTGTTCACTAAAGGTAATCGTAACCTCAAGCCTCATCAACCGGGAATAGCTAAAACAGGGGAGGTGCAGCAAGGTTAAGTGGGTCATGCCTAAGTAGGACGAGATTTTCTCCTGTCTAGAGGTCCCTTTTTATTCGGCTTTGTGGGTGGTTGCTAGCTACAACCACGGGGTTGTCTTGTTCGGAACTGTTCAGTAAGGAATGGTTCCGGCCTTGTGTTGCAGGGGATTGGGAGTGATCCTCGGTACGGTGATCTAGGCCACGTACTGTGACGGGCGATACCCCTGCCATTGTATGGAATCCAAAATCCAATAAGTGCCCTCGGATTTGATTGTATTACCCACTTTTGTGGCTAGTAGCTGGAATTTAATAGATGTAACAATTTCGGCTATTTCTTATTTACTTGAAAACCCTAGACCTATTATAATATCACTGAATTTCCTATCAAATGTTTTGGTCAGCGTAAGGTAAAAACTTTTCCATGTTTATGTGTGGGAAGTCTTACGTGATACCTTTTCTTTCAAAAGGTTTTTTAAAATTAATCAACTTTAACCGTTTACTCATACCAGATCCATGTCTGACCCGGAGTTTATTCTGTTATTCTTAAACTCTTGGGTACTCAAATTTTTACGAGTAGCCAGGGGATTCAGGTTGGCTTCACGAATTCTAGAGGAGCAATGAAGCAGGAGGTTTCTACGTATAGATATATAGTATTCCGCTGTGTGTTCTCTGAGTCGTTTGTCTGCGCTTATATATTGAGTTGTATAACTAGACAGGTGTTTACAACTGTCTAGTATGTGTTGATTTAGCTGTGTATCTCTGATGTATATGATACTATGTAATATATTATGTGATTAATATAATTTATTCGTTCCGCTGTTTAGATTTTTATGTTGTTTCTTTCTTCTTTGTCTTTTCTCTTTTCTATCCCTTTCTTTCTTAAAAATGATGCGTCTTTCTGTGGTGAGAAAGTCGGTTCGTTTCATTATTAAATCCTTTTTAATTTTAAAAGAAAATATATTAAATCTTTATAACAAATCCTATTAAGTTAAAATACTTTTAATAAATATATATAGAAACTATCTATAGTATTTTGAAGATGATTAATTTAATTTTGAATAACTTTTGAAAATCTTTATTTTAAATTCAAACCAAAGCTTTCTATTCATAATATACATACATACATATGTATATATAATTAGACAACATTCTTATATCTAGCTTTGAAAATTATTATATTGAATTTAAAACAAAGCTTCTAATCACAATATATATATATATATTATAATTAGACAACATATTTTTTATTAGCTTTAGAAAAGATAAATTTGTCAGATTAAATGTTATTAGCTTTGAAAAGATAAATTTTGTTAAATTAAATAATTAGATTATTAATTTATATTGTCAAATTAAATGATTATAAAAGAAAATTATCAAACCAATATTGCCAAATTCAATTATTATAAATGAAGATTATCAAATTGGTATTGCCAAAATTCCGAGTCATCAAAGTAGTGCTGGTAGGCCTGCTATTAAACGGGAAGAAGGGTTTGCATATTTTCAAAATAAGCAAAATAGATGTGTGTATGGAAGCAATGTGGTTACAATAAGCGTGATTGTCAAGCTTATAAGAAAATATGATTTGATTTTCATGTTTTTATGAATTCGTTGAGAATTATACTTGGTTGTATGTCCTTTTTAGCAATTTTACGTAATTGAACTTGGTCATATAAGTATATTGATTTAGCATATATTAATATGTACATTGATTTGCTCTTCGTAATTGAACTTGGCTATGTGGTATCACTTTTAGTTAATTGTTACATGTTGAAAATATATAGGTGGCATGGAAAGTGGTGAGTTATTGTGTTTTTCATGTTGGTTAGTTTATTCAAAGTTATTTTATGTTTGGTATCAGTATTTGTTAATATTAGTGTCAGTTTCATACGTGTAAAAATTTAGTATCAGTTTTTGTATGCTATTAATATCACTTTTAGGTATTACAAATTAAGGTATCGGTTCGTGCATGCTTTTAATATCAATTTCAGGTATAAACAATTACAGTATCAATTTTTTTATGCTATTAGTACCATTTTTATGTGGTAATTTTTTTTAGCAAAGGCTAGCGGGGTTAACAGGGCCCCTACCTGATTTTATTGCAGCAAAACAATAAAAAACATATCTTGTTCACTGAAAAACAAGCAAGAAAAAATCACACAAGGATGAACTAGAGAATACATGCACACGCAGTAAACAAAGCTAGAAAAAAAGTAGAGACGTACATAACAAGAAACAGACCACCAGCTACCTCCAAGCATCACGCAAAGCAGCAGGAAAAATAGGCAGAGTCATCATAGCAATATATATTTCATGCTTTAAGATTTTCCATAAAGCCTCCCCATCCCTCCTCTTTTTTTCAAAACAGATCATATTTCGTTCAACCCACACAATATTCATATATTTCTTCAGGCAAAAAGTAAGACATCTTGCTTTCAAAGTTCTCCACCTAGTAGCTTTGTATATCATGTCCAAATCAATAGGCCTAAGATTGGACAGTAATTTACTTCCAGCAAGCTGCATCATTTTTCTTAAAAGAATCAGATTATAGCTACATTCAAAAAACAAGTGGTGCGTGGTCTCAGGAAAGTTAGAACAGAAAACACAGGAAAAACCAAAATCAAGACCCATTTCCATCATCTTACTTTTAGTTAACAATGCATTTTGAAAACCTTCCAAAGCATTAAATTATCCTTGGGCACATAATCAGTAGACCATATGATTTTACTCTATTTAAAAGCCTGAATACTGCTGGAATGATTAAGTAGATTATACACATGAGAGACAGAGTGAGGTTTGGCACTCCAATGAACGGCATCTACCTCAACAGGAGGGTTGGTTTTTCTCTGTATTTCATTCCAAATAGACCTGATGTATTGATTAGAGGAGTAAGGTAGCAGTAATTCACCTTGGCTAATATATTCAACTGCCTTAGCAGTTTTGGGAATTCCAGTCTGATTTGCTTGATGATAGCTGAAAAGTTTATGCAAAATCACACCATTGTCGACCCACGGATCAAACCAAAAATTAACTTCAGATGAAATAGCCATCCTATGTACGATAAGGGGAAGTAAGGTGTCACGCAAGCCAAGCAAATTTCTCCAAGTTCAACTACAAGTTTGTGGAATAGGCAAACTCCAGAAGCTAGACCTACCAATTCTATGGGACCAAACCCATTTTACCCACCCAGTGTTTTTCCTGGCAATTATTGAATTTAGATGTGTACTGAAAGCAGCAACATTCCATTTCATGATGTTAATAACTCCCAACCCTCCAAAATTTCTTTCTTTTTCAAAGAGACTAAAAGAGCAAGGCAGTGGCTTCCTATTATTAATGGAACCAGTCCAAAAAATTCTTGGCATTCCACCTCTAATCAGATACAAAAGTTTAGCAGGCAAGATAAAAGCTTTTGACCAATAAACCACCATCGAAAAGGCAACCGATTTGATAAGAACTAGCCTTCCTGCCTGAGATAAGTATCTGTTTGACCACCTGTCTAGTAAGGAAATAATTTTGGAATAGAGAGGAAGGCAATCAGCTTGCTTTAATCTAGAGGTTAAGAGAGGGAGGCCAAGATACGTCATATTTGAGACCATACATTGAAGCCCGGTAATTTGGAGCAGAGACAAGGATAGTTGGGAGGTGATTCCAGCAAAAGATATTCTAGATTTTGAACAATTGAGCAGCAAACCAGTCATATTGTAGAAATCAGACAAAGTATTAATAACACATTGAATCGAAGGAAGATGTGGCTTAGTAAATATCATAATATCATCAGCAAACATAAGTGTTGTAACATTTGTAACCTTACACTTAGGATGGTACCTGATCGGGCCAGAAGTGTGCTTGGTTTTCATATATCTGGTGAGGACTTTCGTCACTGAAAGAAATAAATATGATGAGATCGGATCACCCTGCCTAATTCCTTGCCTGCTCTTGAAATAACCAACAGGACGACCATTCATAACAATTGAGAAGCTAGGAGTTGAAATACATTCATAAACCCAACCAACAAAAGGCTTAGGAAAATTCATTAAGGCCATAATTCGAACTATAGAGGACCAGTGAATCGAGTCATAAGCTTTCGTGATGTCAAGCTTTAACATTGCAGATGGAGTAGCATTAGATCTCGCATACCCACAAAGAAGCTCTTGGGCAAGAAGAATGTTGTCAAAAATACTTCTGTTCGGAAGGAAGGCAACTTGGTTCTGGGATATAATTAGTGGGAGGACTTGCATTAATCTAGTGGCAATAAGTTTGGATATACATTTGTACACCACATTACAGCATGAAATAGGTCTGTAAGAAGATACAGAGCTAGCATCAGGACGTTTTGAGATTAAGACAATGTTAGTAGAGTTGACTTCAGATAGAAGTGAGCATTTATTAAAAAAATTGTGAACTGCTTTGCAGAAATCATATTGAATAATTTCCCAACAAGTAATAAAGAAATGAACATTAAAGCCATCAGGACCACCACTCGATTTTCTATTCATGGCATAAAGAGTATGCTTTATTTCCTCATCAGTAACCTGATCAACAAGCAAAGAAGACTGCAAACCGGATATTGTAGGAAGGGAAATATCATTCAACGTATCAAGGTCCGGACTAAAGTTAGAAGATTTACCAAGTAAGTCTTCAAAATAACTAAGAAAGGCAGCATCAATTTGCTCAGGAGAGGAGACATTAGTACCATTGAGAGTACATATCGTGCGTATATTTTCTTTAGCTTGCTTAATTTTGATAGAGGAATGAAAAAAATCAGTGTTACGATCACCAAATTTAAACCACTTACAGTGTAACTGCTGTTATTTCATCCCGCTTTCAATATCAAGTGCTTTGTTAAGTAGTGTGCAGAGCTTTCCTTCCTCCTCGGCAGCAACAGGGTCTTGTGGGTTATTCATCATAAATTCTTGAGCTTGTTTATACCTAATCTTCAATATAGTTGATTGCTTAGTACCATCACCATACTTTTCTGCTTCCTAAGTTCTCAAATCATTTTTAACAAGTTTGAGCTTCCTGCAAAGAATAAACACAGGGTTACCATAACAATGAGAGGACCATGCTTTACCAACAATTGGCTTGAATTCAGAGGGGATGGTCCAATCATTAAAAAATTTGAAACTTCTTTTTTCCTTTTTCATAGAGGGACCATTTGAAAGAATCAATGGGGAGTGATTAGAGAGGATTGGGTGAAGAAGATTGACAGAGAGGTTAGGCCAAAAAGAGTGAGATTTCAAATTGCAGAAAGCATGATCAATAGTGGAGAAAGTTCTGACTCTACTCCTATTTCTATTATTCGAGGAAAATCTAGCACCAGAAGTTTGAAGTTTGAATTTTGAGGAGGTCAGAATCAGAGATAGCAATGTTTAAAGGAAGGAAATGCTTTGGGTATAAGGGCTGGCCACCAAACTTATCATCAAGCTGAAGGCAGCTATTAAAGTCACCCATGACCAGCCATGGATGTGATTGTTGCCTAAGAAATGGGAAGAAGTCAAAGAGATTTTGTCTTGAAGCAGTAGAATTATCCGCATAAATAAAAGTAATGTAGAATGAAGTTTTAGTTTGCTGACAGATGATTTTTGTGTGAATGTATTGCCTAGAGGATATAATAGATGTTATGGAAAATGCGGTAGGATAAAAAAGGATTAAAATCCTACCGTATTCAGAATCCGAAAGATTATGGAGATGTTTCCAATTAGGGTTAATGTAATTAGCAGCCCTAATAGACAAAGAGAGGTTGAGTTTAGTTTCGAGAATAGCCATTAATTTAAGATTATGAGAGAGAATGAGATTTTTAACTTGATCAAGTTTCAAATGACAATGAGCACCCCTAATGTTCCATACCCTTATATTTTGTATCATCATGAAACTAGAGGGATTGGTGGATAGTGTTTTTTCTGCTCCTAGTTGCTGGAGATTGAGAATCTGCAGGACCAGATTTGGATTTAGTCAATTTCTTTGATGTCGTTCTTTTATTACTATCATTACTACCATGTACTGAATCATCACACAATTATTTTCCTTTGTCATACCATCCTGGAATAATAGAATTATTTACATAAGGAAATTGAGCTGAAGCTGAAGGAGGAGTAGAAGACATGATTTGAGAATTGTGGGGAACTGAAGTTGATGAAGATTGAAGAGAGAGTATTGTAGATGAAGCTGAAGGAACATTTTGCATGGAGCAGGCAAGATCAAAAATGTTATTTGCATAAGAGCTGATGATATTTGATTCTGAAGAAAGAGAACCTTGCATATTTGTGTCATTTATCGCCACCATTTGCATTTGATCATTATTAGATTGAAATAGCGTAGATTGTTGATTGATGGTTCCAGAGATGACATGCACATGCACAGGTGAAACACCATGCACAGAGTTTTTGTCTTGTATTTTCCCACTATCAGCAACTTGGAGGCATTCGGTGGGATTTACCATGCCAACTTCGAGCATCTCTCCCTCCTCAATTCCTACGACAACACCTATTGGTTTTTCCTTGTCTTCCAGAACTGCTTCCTTAGATACACCATTTAGATCATCTGCAAGCACTTGAAAACTATTCACCATACTTTTATCTGAACCAAGATGGTACACTGGATTTTGTTTATCTTTTTCTGCTCTTTCCTTGGTACAACCCCCTTCATTAACAGTAGTACACTGAAAAGAATCAGTGCCAACTAACTCGCTTTGGTTTTCACCAACTTCAATAAGACTAATTTCCTTGTTCTTGTTTTTATTATAAGTTACTTTTTTCCAAACCTGTTTCTGATTTCTAGTCTTGCTCAACACCTCTTGCTTGTCTTTACCTGACACATTAACACTTAGAGCAAGTATTTCATCATGTTTAGAGACCTCAGAAACTTTTGATGCAAATAAGCAGTTAATATCAGAATGTCCAAACTCCCTGCAAAAAACACACACTTCCGGTTTCCATAAGTATTCAACTGTTGCTAGTTGGTCACTGCCATCCATCAGTTTTACTAGAAAATTATTAACTAGTAATTTGTCTGGTTTCACTTCTACAAGACATTTTGCATAAGTTATCCTTTCTAACCTCTCAGTTGACTGATCCATGCACAGAAACTTCCCTACCCTTGATGCCAACCAATTTATACCGTAATGAGACCAGGCATAGAGAGGAATATTATATAATTTGATCCAAACAGGGACACATCGTATTATTCCACGACTATTACCAACTATAACATCCCACGGCTTTAAGATAAAAAGTTTGTTCCTCATTATAATTGGATCTGCCTCAGAGATCCGATGTTTGTCATCAGCAGACGAAAAACTGAAGAGAAATAGAAAACCATCAGACTTAACATTTACTTCACCTTTCAGCTTCCATACTTTGTTCAGATGATACACTACAGTAGCATAAGGAAGAGGTTTATCTAGGAAAAACCCCACAAGGCAGTCCTTCCAAACATCAGTACCAACCTTGATTATTTCACTTTATGGAAAGAGCACGTCACCAGAGAACTGAAGAGGAATTTCCTGGGGGATGTAAGTGCCTGCATTTAGAGGCTTAGATTTGAATAGTTAAGTCCAAGGCAAAGAGTTAAGTGCAGTAGATTGATCAAAGTAGGTATGGTGCTTTGGAGTTCAGAAGTAGACAAGCAAGGAGGTTGAGTTGACTACTCAGCAACTGCTTGAGGAGGAGGGTCGGGAGAAGGAGGAGGAAGTATGGGAGGGGTAGCTGAGAGAGGGATGGAAAGTTGATGAGACAAGGGAGGAATGGGTAGGACATACGGAGGAACATGAGTAGGAAAGGGAAGGACAGAAGGTGGTACAGGAGCAGGCAAGGGAAGAGCAGAAGGAGAATTGGTCCCCATGAAAGAAAAAAGAAGTATTTCGAGGCTTTTTATGTGGTAATTTTTATTTCCAATCTAGTTTTAAAGTGACAATAATTTATTTGTTGAGTTGTCATATGCAGAACAATGAGCTTAGATGTCAATATATGATTTAGACTATGTTATGGTAAAATGTTGACTACTCAATATATGATTTAGAAGTGTAGAAGTGTTGTTTGGTCTTAGTGTTGTTGACAAATTATATCAAACAACCATTGGGTATTATTTTTGCATATGTATAGGTATCGATTTTGTTGGAAATAACATTTAAATCAATTTATAAAATAACCAAACATGAATTCGAATCAACTAGCTACTGGATATGAGTTTTCATGGTTTTTGTATCACTTTTGTCATGCATGACAATGAACTAAATAATTAAATTTATAGTGCACCATATTATATAACATGGCTACTGATATCGTTTTTCTATATTTGTATGCATTAGTTTTGTGGTAAATAACATTTAAAATAATTTATAAAATAACCAAGCATGAATTCAAAGAGACACTAGATATGAGTTTTCATTAGTTTGATATCGTTTTTGTCATGCATGACAGTGAACTAAATAATTAAATTTATTGTGTATCATAATATATGACATAGCTATTTGGTATCATTTTTGCGTATATGTAGGTATCAATTTTGTGGTAAATAACATTTAAAATAATACAAGCATTTTCTATAGCAAGACAAAAAAAATACACGCAATGGTCAGCGTCTCGAAAGAGAAAATTTCATCAGGTGTTCATATTAACTGAACACTTAAATATATATTACTTGAATTGAACTGAACATCAATTTTATAACAGAAGCTAAACTCAAATAGTTCTGACTCAAATGGTCCCAACTCAACCCTCAACTGTATATTACTTGAAGTGAACATCACATCAATTTTTACAATAAATTCACTTCATTGTGCTTTCTCTTTCTTCAAATGTAGACATAAAATCAGCCAAATTCCAACAGTGGTCATTGTCTTTATTTCTATTCAATTTCGTGTTGATGAACTTCATGTTACCGTTCAATTTCAGGCTGAGCTAGGATTTTATGATTCAGTGATTTTTGATGAATTTTGTGTTGCTATACATCAATTGTTGATATTTGCGGCTGTGTTGAAGATGATTTGCTTATAGTTTCAGCTGCCACGGTTACATTGAGATTAATTTTTAAGATCTGAGATTGAGAAGGAGTATGAAAATGAAGATGACGATTGAGTTACGTGGAAGAGAAAAGCAGAGAGATTGTTCAAGTGACGATTGGGCTTTAGGCTATCCTACAAAGAAAAAAATAAAGCGCATGTCATTTTGCCTAATTTTTGAGTCTAATTTGTCCTTTAAAATATTCCCCATTTATGTTTCTAGGCCCCAAGACTATTGCAACAGAAAACCGGTTCACTTGATCTGTATTTCTTACTTGTCTAATTCTATTTGTACACGACAACTGCCAAACGTACATCAAAAAATATCAAAAGACTATTGGACATGAAATATTATTTTACATAAATTAAATTAAGTTCAAATTCAAAAAATGAACTATAGTTTTTGCATTAATACTGTAGCTTTTATATTTTTTTTATTTTAAATTTCTCAATTTCATTGAAATCAACTCTAATTAAAAAAACACTTTAAAATTATAGCAATTAGTTGTAAATGTTGTCTTAGTTTAAATTTTAAGTTTCACAATAAAAATAATTCATTAACTTTTTCATTGAGATATATAAATTGAACCAAATTTCATTAGCTTTAAGATTAATTTGACGGATTATATGAAAAGACTTAAAAAATGTGATTAAGAAAAATGGTACTTTAGGAATAGATTTTTGTAGGAAAATAAAGTTGTATGTTAAGTGGTTTTTGATGTACGAATAGAATTTGTCTTATTTTTACACTGGACAAAATAACCATGCAACTAAAAGAGAGAAAACCAACCATGGACTAGTTTTAAAAACAATTGACAAATAAATAATAAAGGCTTTTTTGTTTTATTGCAAATATTAAATACAGCAAATTCTTTGTCGTTTTATTCAATTTGCAATTAAAACAATGAATACTTTGTCGTTTTATTGTAAAAATTAAATAAACAGTAAAAAAATTGCCGTTTTAACCTATTTTGCAATAACCACTGGTTTTTCTATTCAGTTCACAAGCCATAAAACTAAATTGAACCAGCCACGGACAACTGAACAAGACATACATGTTTGCACTATGGCTTGTTTGGTTCATTTTTTCTGTTGAATAAGCCGTTGTTGGTTATGATATAAAATTACTTCCATACCCTTCTCTTATCCTCAGTTTTCCTTTACTCCCAAAACAAGAAAGAATGTCGAATTTAGTTCGAAGCATGCTTGGCCTCCTTATGCATGTTGGTTGTAATTCTTTGATCTGACTAAGACAATGGTTGTGATCTGCTAATTGAGAGAGATCCTCTAAGGCACGCCAACGACTTTTCTAAAGACATTATTTGCACTCATCACTCGTTTAAACAAACAAATGGGTGCTATGAGTTGAGGCAAATCATCTTCCAAGATACAATGGAGCGAAAATGATTATTCTCTTAATTGATTGTGACAGTACTATCGAAATTGATTCGAACTTTTAAATTGACTGTAGTGAAAAGAGTATCGAATTTGTGATATGTAGTATCACAATTTGAAATAGTTTTAAAAGAAATTACAGAGGAGAAGAGAATGATAAAACTAGGATTCACAACGCTTTTGGGCGTTTCTGATTTCAGGAAGAGGAAAGCGTTTTGAAACACTTTCTAGGCATTGCAAATTTGGGGAGAAGAAGAATGATTTGAAACAGTTTTCAAATGTTGCTATTTATAGTGGGAAAGAGGTGTCTTATTATTTGAAATGTTGTGTCTCCTGCAACTTACGTATGTTTCAAATAGCCACATCAATCTACCAAACGACACTTCCGTTCATTTGAATTTTCAAACGTATTATTGCGTTTTCCGCCTGTTTGCAACATCCTAATCTCCTGCCATTTACGCCTGGCCCGTCTTAACTGGAATAATACTTTCCAAAAATATAGTGCAAACCAAACCTGGCCCGGTCGGTTGGACGACGGCGGTGTGCGTGTGTTGATTATGCATGACTTCTCTCCTCGCAGTAGAGCAAACATTTGGGTGCACAAAGGGCCCAACCTTCTCTTGAAGAATCTATGTTTAAGAAAATATAGTTCTTATTATTCCAAGATGTGGGCCATTCCCAATCTTTCTCTTCTCTTTCTCTTCTTCTCATTTAAAACAAAGCAACTCGCACAAAATAATTTTATAAAATTTTCACCAACAATCCTCCTTCAAATTTTAATAAAATTTTTCTTGTCATATGTTACATGAAAACTAGTGCAGAAGTATAGATGTCTCGTGAACTTGAATCTATACATGGTGATAACCTATCAAAGCATGTCAAGATGGAATGCTTGACCAAGCATTTAATCAACGACCATGTGCGACGTACCGAATGTGTTTTACACATTCGTTTTCTTTTCTTTGGATAGTTCATAAACTGACTGTGGATTGGCCTTGTATCTATATCTTAGTTTTATGAAATGCCTTTAGAGATTTAAGTCATAGTCTCGCAGAAGGCGACACCATCGTCATGCATTTATATAGGTAGGTTTATTTCAAGTGCCCTATCACCATACACTTCAACAGTGCTTATGTTATAAACTTATTAAGTACTAATCAATGCAATCTCCACCATATCATTATACGTACCAAGCACTCTTCTTGAAATGGATACATTACTAGTTGTTCAGAGTCTTAGACTAATATTATAGTGCTTCAAATCACATAGTAGAATGTACTTTTGCTCATTGAACTTAAGATAACAAATTTCATTATGTTGAGTTTTTATCATAGATGATTTTTATTATGACTTTAAACTCATTTCTTTCGATGTTTTAAACACAAAATCTCTTGCAAGTCCTTTTGTAAATGGATCGGCCAAGTTTTGGCTAGATATCTCAAAATCTATGGTACCCCAACAGCGAATATATTCCTCATCACACTGTGCCTTAGGCCGATATGCCTAGATTTGCCATTATATACCTGACTGTATGCTCTTAGTAGTGTTGCTTGACTATCATAATGCATAGATATTGGAGGCATTGGTTTGGCCAAACAGGAATTTATAGCAGCAAATTTCTTAACCATTCTGCTTCTTTACTACAAGAAGCCAATGCTATAAATTCAGCACCCATGGTAGAATCTACAACACATGTTTGTTTCTGTGAGGCCCAGGATATTGCTTCCCCACCAAGAGTGAATACCCATCCATTCACTCATTGATATATTTTATACTCTCTTCCAATGGTCCAACTAGCATTTGTATATCCTTCAATTATGCCCACTATACAATATACCACAGCCTTGATAAAGTTAAGGGTATGCCCTAGGGGCAATTATGTAATTTGTCACATATATCTAACTCGTTGACCAATCTTGTTCGAAACAAAAGATACTTTCTTCCTATTATATACTTGATGTAATGTGATTATATTAATTAATTAAGTTAATTAAAAGTATATTTAATAGAAAAATCCATAAATGATATATTCTGTGATAGTAGTTAAAAAGTGTTGTAACCTGAGTAATTTATCACAACAAAACAAAAATACCATTTTAAATGTTCCTAATCAAGATGTATCGAGACTTTATATCGATGTATCCGTTGAGGTTGGAGTACGTAACGATTTCCAAATGTTGGGCAATGTATTACTCATGACTGCTGGGAGCACCTAGGGGTTACGTACTAATAGCTATTGGATAACTATGAAACGACTCACTCGATAGTTTTCTGTTGGTTAATATAACTAAGGTCAAACAGAAAATATCTATGTGACTGATTTACACAGTTCTCTCGACTTGTGAATACTATGGATCTTCAATATGAAAGCACCGCTTTGATTATAGTCAAATCATGGCATGACGTCCATTGAGTGACTATAGTTGGGTCGAGTGGAAGTATTGGAAGCGAAGCACTATTCAAGAGAGGATTCGTCTCCTCAGTTATATGCGGTTAGTATCACAGTCAACTCAAGTCAATTCAAAGCCAAAGTCTCTTACCAGAGCATTTTGGTTAATAATAATTGTTATTATTGAACCAAGTACTTTGTATTTGGACTATAAAATTGTATGTGGATGGGGTTGAAATTTTGACCATTACAAAATTCCATAAGTCCAAAGTGATATAGTTTCGACGAAGAGAATTAGTGTAAACAAATGCCACAGCTGGGTAACGCTTATTAAACTAAAATTGGATTTTACCGAAAATGAGTAAGCGATAAATTTGGCCATAATGTCATATCACCTGCTAAGTGACGCATGAACGTTAACATTAGAATAGTTCGATGTTAATCGCTAACCAAATTTACACCCAAGAGTTACACAACCAAAATGATGAATTCCCTTAAGACCAAATGATCTAATTAGTTTATAATTATTATAAATTAATTAAATTAATTAATATTTATGAAATATTGTTATAAAATTTGAACATGATTTGAGAAATAAATAATGTTATATATATTTATAACAGTTTTAACTATATCGATCGATATACAATATCAACAAGCGATTAAATTAAATTTAATTGCAGAGTATTTTTGCTTGAGCTTAGATGGGTTTAAGGCCCATCATTAGGGCTGCAAAATTTCCTTTTTGGGAAGGTCTAGGAGTGGCTAAAACGTAGGGAATTGGCTTGGAGATAATGGGTTGTGACCAAGTGAGAATGGGTAAAAAGGTTTTCCTCGTTTATCTCTAATACAACGCTATATATATATGTATGTATATGTATATGTATATGTATATGTATATGTATATGTATATGTATATGTATATGTATATGTATATGTATATGTATATGTATATGTATATGTATTTATGTATGTATCTCTAAAATAATTACTAATCTTTTTGGCCGCCATTAACTTCTACATTGCTGGTTTAAACATAGCTCGCATTTCACTCAAAAATTCTCAATTCTATCGGTGATTACGGACTTGCAATCTGACGAATCAAGAACAGTAAAAGGAGGAGAAGTCATTATTTCGATGTGGATTCAAAGACATCATTAAATTGGTAATTTTAATTCATAATTCAGTAATCAAATTATATTATAAGACTCCATAATGAGAAATTTCATATCTGTTTAAATATATTGCTACTATATGTTCAGTTAGGTGATATTTTGTATGTAAATGTAGTTGTCACAAACCAGTTTGGTTATGTGCATAATTTGTTTATTATACTAGTTGATTTATGTATAGACAAATGTTGTTTACTGCACAAAATCAATTTTTGTCACAAATAATTGTTTTATATATATTTATTAATAAATTCATATATATATATACATACATACATACATACATACATATATATATATATATTAGTGCATATTTCTCTCTCGTTATAACATATATAAATGTATAAGATATACATATATATATATACGCGATTTAAAAAAATTAGTACACTTATTTATATATAATATGAATTTACAAATTCAAAAATTAATTATCATACATATATTAATATTTTTAAATTAACATTTATTGAATTTTGAATTGTTTATTATATATATATAGTAATTATTAATTAAAAATTCAATTTTATATTATTTTACATTCCAGAAACGTATAAAAAATTTAGGATTTTTTCAATAAATTTTACTGTTTTTAATTATTAATATTATTTCGAAAAAACTATTTATGATTTATTAAAAATTATAATTTAATTGAAAAATTCTTCATATTTTTTTGTAACCTTTCATCGAGGATCCTAGAATTTTTGAAATTTTAAAATATAAAACTTTAATAGTATTATTTTATATTAAATAATTATTGCCGAAATCAATGTAATTGATTTTAAAAATAATATTTCAACTTTGAAAAATCTTCAGAATTTTTCTAAGCTTTATTTTATGATCTTAGATTTTTGAAAATTGTAAAAGTTGAATTTTCATAAATATATTATTTTATGTTAATTATTTATGAATGAAAACATTATTTTATTCATAATATATACAAATTATAGTACTAAAATTATTATGTTTGCAAAACTAAGTTAATTTTGAGTTATAAATAATTTTTAATAATTGTTCTCTCCTTTTCTGTATACATATTTATCTATATATAAATGTTTTATGTTCATATATTATATAAAATATATTTATACATACATACATACATACATACATGTGTGTATGTGTATTTTGTAACACATATACATGTACATATTTGGACAATATACATGATAAAACAAATGAGCTAATATGTATGTTCCGATGTAAATCTCAACATCTACGTATGCGTATATTATACCTTTCACGGATTATTATGTTACACATGCACTCACACATATATGTATATGATACATTTATATATAAACTAAATCAAATAAAATTAATTTCATATCTTAATAAATTTGAATTTAAATAAAATAAATGATTTTATTTAAATGAAATTTATAAATGTTTTAATTCAGTTAGACTTCATAGACCCAATAAAAATCCAATAGGGTAATTTTTTTCGAAATTCACTTGTTGATCTATTATTATCCTCTCTTCCAATGTTCCAACTATTGACTGTATATCCTTTAATGATTTGGATATCCATTGTACAATATACCATAGTCTATGGTTTCTTTTATATATTTTAGAAAATTTCGCACAGCTAGCCAGTGAATATGACTAGAGTTACTAGTATATCTACTCATTTTGGCAACAACGTAGGCAATATCTGGTCTTGTGTAAGTCATGATATATACTGGACTACCAATGACTTTAGCGTATTCTAGTTGATCTACCAGTTTTAGAATATAGTTGCATATTTGGATCAAATCGGGTGCTTATCGGTTTGCAATCAAATTGATTAAGATTTTTGGAATTTTCTTTATGCAATGAGACTGGGTAATCACCCATCCTTCTGATGTTTTTATGATTCTTATTCTTATAATCATTTCGCTTCCCCATATCCTTCATGTCAAAACGCAAAGATAAAAATCTTTTCATTTCTTCAATACTCGAGGTATCGGTCCTAAATATCAACATATCATCAACATAAAGGAATATAATTACATCTTTAGCAGCATGAAATTTGCTGTAGACACATTTGTCTTATTCGCAACTTCTAAAACCATTTTATACTATTATTTTATCAAATTTCTCATGCCACTGTTTCGGTGCTTGTTCAAGACCTCAAAGTGATTAAATAAGTTTATATACTTTACGTTCTTGTCCAAGCATCACAAAACCTTCTAGTTGAGACATATATGTATCTCCTCATCAAGTTCTTCATTTAAGAAAACAATCTTGATGTCCACTTGATGAATTTCAAATTTATGGTAACGCAATTAATTCCTAATAGTTGAAATTATAGCTACAGGTGCGTAGGTATCAAAATAATCTATTCCTTCTCTTTAGGTATATCTCTTAGCAATTAATCTAGTTTTAAATTTTTCTATCGTACCATCTGCTCTTAATTTCTTCTTAAATATCCACTTACATCCTATTGGTTTAGAACCATGAGGTAAGTCAACTAATTTCCATGTTCGATTTCCCATAATAGAATCCATTTCATTATTTATGGCTTCAAAATGCCGAGTCTTGAGACTTTATGGCCTCAGCATATGTTAAAGGATCTGAATTTATGGTTGTAGAAACCATGACTTAATGCTTAATATCATCTCTTGATCATTCAACTAAACAAGTGATGAAATCTGGTCCAAATGACCTTTTAGTTCTCATTCTTCTAGTTTTCATAAGAGTTTCATCAGTTTAATCATTATTTTCTTGAGTGTTCTCAAATTCACGAATGTATTTAGTGACCTCCACCATTTCATGAATAAGTGTATTAACCCCCACCGTTTCACTAATCATTTGATTGGATGAAATAGATATGAATCTATTTTCATAGAACTGTGACGACCCGGGTTTTCTAACGTTTGTAGTTTGGTAAATAAATTTATTTTAGTTACTGGAATATCGACTTTATTAGTCGAATAAATAAATTTTCTCATATGTAAAATATCTGAATATATATATATATATGTATGTATGTATGTATGTATGTGTGTGTGTAAAAACTATAAGCAGATATAAACTTTCTGGATATGAAAATATCGAAGTCATAAACATAAATATCTATGTAAACATATAAGTATACAAATGGATATACATAAGATGAAATATATAGTTTGTAAAATATAAAGTAAATATATTAGAAAAATTCTAACATCATCTTAACAATAGAAATTCATTTATATTATAAAGCAATTAGACTAAACAAAAGAAAATATAATATATATGTAGGCTTGCATAAGAAGACAACATTATATATTCAAGTATAAACACTTGAAAAGAAAATGACAACAACAATTAATGACAATATCTCTATCCACCATATTATCTTATCAGCCACCAAAAGTAAACAAGAAAATCTGCTAGCCAACAAAACAAGAACAAAAATCTCTGACCTTAAGTTGTACAAACAAAAAAATTATATACCTATATTGTACAAAGACAATAATATCACCTTGTACAAATGATACCCTGTAAACTCAAATTTATATACATCAACTCTCATCCTCAATTTCGTCCATCGGAAGCTAAGAAAATCTGAAGCAAGTATTATTTCAAAACTTAGGCAACAATTCAACTTAAAACAACAAAACAACTCAACAACCAGAGATTCAAGAGGGTTAAAGATAAGAAGATTTCAGCAAGCAAAGTTCAAAGCCTGTTCAAAACAAAAGAACTCTGTCCATTTTAAAATCCAGGCGAGTAACAATTTTTTTTTAAAAAATATATACAATCTGTTGCTTGAATTATTGTCTGAAAACAAGTATGTTTTTGTATATATATTGGTGAGCTTCTGTGCATTTTAGATGAATGATGTATGTATGTTTTACTTGTAAATACCTCTGTTCTAAATTTCAAGCCAACTTTTAATTTAAATATCATTACCTTTTGATCCACTTATTGTTAGAACTTAGGATTTAAACAATATCTGTTTGTTTGATTTTAAAATTAGTTTTAAAAGTGTATTTAAGTTAAAATAAATTTCGAACTACTCTGGAAAACAAAAGGGAAGTACAAGCTTGAGATTTGTAAAAACTCAAACCTCTTAAATTCTTAAATTCAGGCATATAAGCTGAAACCTTAGCTTGAATCATGAACTTTAAAAAGGAAATCATAATTTTTAGATCAGAAACGAAGGTGTATTTCTAGGTTGTTCCAAATTTGAGTTTTTGGGAAGTTCTGTTGATTCCGGTGGTCGGAGAGATCGGAGTTCCTTCTGGAGTTAGAGGGGTGAACGGTAAGGCTACCAAAAATGGTAGGAGGATGAACAGAGTTCGGTGGTGGCGATGATTGAACGATTTGGTTTCTAAACCTAGTTTTGGCAAGGCTTGGAGTTTTGATCACCTCGACGCCTAGGGATGATCGAGTTCGACAGAACTCTGGGAAAGGGAAGCTGGCGCATGGACGTGGTAGTGGCCGGAGGCGTTGGCGTTCTGATGATCAGAGGAGCTTATTCGAGGCAGTTTTCCACGTGGTATTTTTTGTTCCAATATCGAGCTTGAATGCTCGATTTTGATTTGATGATTTTATCATCGCTTAGATGATCAAAATAGGTTTGGGAATCGATCGTCGATAAAGGAAGGTGGTCGAAGTTGATCGGAGGTGGATGTAGTCACGGTGCATGTGCACCATGCACTTATGCTTTTCTGATGATGTTTGGGTTAGCTGGGTGAGGGACTCGAGTTTTTACTCGAGTAGATCGAGTGGTTAGCCCGAAGTTGAGGAGTTTGTGACTCGAAGCAGTTGATGCTGGTCTCGGGTCAGTGGAATTTGTTACAAGTTTTTAGAGAAACCTATCTGTTTAAAATTTTAAAAAGGATTTGAATTTAAATCCAGATTTTATATAAAGTTTAAAATCAGATTTTGAAAGAGGGATCCAAATTTACTTTTGTATCCTAGTTTTGAAATAAAATAAGTTTATAAAAATCTAAATGTTGAATAAGTTTAAATGTTTAAGATATAAAATACATTTTAAATTGTTTTGAATTTAAATGATTAGTTTTGAAGCCTTATTTTAAACAAAGTTTAAAATCAATTTTTGATATATGGATCCAAATTAGTTCAAAGTATTTTTATAATATATACAACCTTTGTTTGGAATTTTATTTTAAATAAAACATAATATTGTAATTAAGAAATGATTAGAAGATGAAGTGATTTTCTTTTTATCCTTAATTTAACTTTTAAGGGTAAAGTAAATCACGGTGATAGATTATTTTCTCATGTTTATTTAATAAGGATTTAGAAGATAATTAAAGAAATTAATAAAGATAAAATGATTTATCTTTTAAATAAATTAAGGTCTTAAGTAATAGTGATTTATTATGAAAGTAAATAAAGGATAGTAAAATTACCGAATGAGATTAATCTAGATTAATTAATGATGTGATTAAAGAGTATTTGCTAAATGTAATTATTAAAAAGCATTAATTGTTGGAAGTGATTAGAGGATCATTAATAAGGAGATTAATTAAAAGTTAATTAATGTGAATAAATAAGGCTAATTTATCAAAGTGGTAATTAAAGGTTAAATAAATTAATGAACAAGGTTAATTAATTGGGGATTATTAACCAATGGAGTAATTACTTGAGGGAAATAATTAAAGGTAATTAATTAAGAGAAGTAATTAAAGATAATTACTTAGTGTAATTTATTTAAGGATTGATTTATTAATTAAGGATTAATCAATTGATGAGAATGATTAATTAAGGAATAATTAATCAATGTAAGTGGGTATAAAGTAATTAATTGAAAAATTACTTGGGTAAAGATTAATTAATTTGTAAAATTAATTGAGAGTTAATTTCTTATACAAATTAAAGGATAATTAGTCAAGGGTGATAAATTAAGATAGAGAATCAAAAGATGGTTTATCTATTGGTTTGAAATTAATTAATGGTTAAGTAAGGATAATCTAGGTGATTTAAAGATTAGTAATTAAATTAATTAGAGATAATTTAAATTAATTTTAGAAATGATCCATCTTACTTATAAATGATTTAATGCCTTGAATTGGTTGATATCTCTGATATGGAGTGTTTTGTGATATAATATGTTTTGGGGAAACAGTGATAATGTGGTTATCTATCGATGATAAATTGTTGTGTAAAAAGTGACATCTAGTATTTAAATTTAAATTGAAATTTTGAATAATTTGGGTTAAGATGACATCGGATTCGAAGAGACCAGAGTCGGGTATTACAAAAATACCCGAAACCACATCAAATTTTTATAAATTGATATGTAAAATCTATAGGCTCGGAGGAAATGATTTAAGTGAATTGGACTATTTAATCTAAATTCGGTAATTAGAAATTGGTGGTGAAATAAGTGATGTCTATAACAAATTATGGTTTGTGAATTGATATGAGTTACCCCGGGTTTTATATAAATTGTATGCTTTGTATTCCATCTTGAAATAGGTTTACTCACGCTGGTTTTCAGCCTGAGCCGGGTGTTACTTTGATGTAATGCTCGGGTCAGACCGAGTATTACAGATTTTCATGTAAGGACGTTCTGGAGCTCAGGAGACGAGCTGGATGGCACACTATATCATATTATTGTAAATCTGAGACATGTTGATTTGTATATGTCCAGTGTTTGAGTATGTGTAACTCTGATGTATTAAAATGTAGTCGATAGAATATTATTCCTTTGTAAATTGTTATTATTTATTATTATATCTTATCCGCTGTGAATGTGAGATGTTGGTGTTTTTGTTCTTCTTCTATCTCTTTCTTCTTCTCATAACTATCTGGAATTTTCAGATTTGAAAATTCTGGGTCGTTACAGTTGGTATCAGAGCTGAAGGTTAAGCGAGAACCTTGGCGTGGGTGTACTCATTAAGGATAGGGTCAATAGTACCCTAAAATGAGTTGGGTGTATATATATAAGAGCGTACTTGTTATTTTCTTATATAAAGATTTTAAATGATTTTATATAATATTATATTTTGATATATAAAGCAATATTTCATTCTAATAAATATTAAGGAAATTTCCTGTTAAATTATTAGAATTAAATTAAGAAGTAATATCATACGACCAAACTGAAATTAAATAAAGATAAGTTTGAAATGGATTCAAACTGAAATTGAAATCTTGAAATGGGAGAAGTGTTTCGGAATAAGATGATAATGAATGGTTTTAGATATGATAATCTTGGTTATTATCCTAAATGATAGTTGTGTTTAAAAATTAATGAGTAAGCAAAATGAAATGTTTTAAAAAAGTAAAACATTTAGGCAAGTATGATTTATAAATTGGAACTGGAGTTGATCTGAATAGTGGAGTTTTAAATCTGAGTCCAGAATTTGAAAATTTTGTTTCAAAGTAATAAATAAATAATAAATAATGTTATTTAAAATTATTTGAATGATAGAACTTGATTAAACAAGTGTCATTTGAAAATCTTAAAAGAATTTGTTTGAATTTAAAACCAAAGGTGGTTTAAAATTTAAAAGTAACCTGATGTGTAAAGGAAATAAATATGAAATAAACCTTAAGGTTGAGTTTTGAATTTTCCTAGGAATGTGATATAAAACCCAAAGTGAAGTAAGTATTAAACTTAAGTGGGAACATTTTAAATCTGAAGTATAAAATTTGAATGGAAAATTCAAATTGTGTAAATTGACTAGATTAGGTAGATTGAATTTAACTTAGAGGAAGTTAAATAAGTTTAAGTGGGAAACCTGATTTGGAAATTTCAATATGAAATTGGAATTTAACTTAGGAAGTTAAAGGGTTAATTTAATTAGGAGTTTGGGTGATCTCAAAATGGGTTTGAGATCTGTGAATTTAAAATGTATGGGTGTTTTAAAATCATTTGGATAATATTATCCTATTGTTATTAATAATCTTTGAATTGCGAACTGGATTTGTTTAAATGAGAAATGAAGTAAGGTAATGTATCCATTATTGAGATAAAAGGGAAATTTGACTTTAATTTGAAATTAAGGATATGGATTTACTTTGATCTAAAAATTTGAATAATTGAATTTGTAAATTAAAATTGTTTAAGAACCGGTTTCAAACTGGAAGATAAAATTGAGTAATAAATTAAAATTTTAAAATAAAATTGTTCTGAACTCTTATTTGAACTTTGAAATAAGTAAGTAAAGATAATTTAAATGGAATTTTGAGAATTGGACTCAGAATTAAATTGTTTAAAGATTTGGATTATTGACTTAAAAATAAAGGTTAATTTGATTTAAAGGGTTGAATCAACATTTGAGAATTTAACTCGAATTTATATAATTCGAGATGGGTTAGAGTTGAGATTTAGATTTCATCAGTTCAAATTGAATTTAGTTTGAATTAATTAGAATTGAAGATGGATAAATATAAAATCCAAATGGAAAATTTGAATTGGATTAATTTGAAATAAAATCAAAGATTGAATGAGTTCAAATTCAAACGGAAATTGGACTAATTCATAGAATTTGAAATGATTTGTAATTGAAGTTGGTTCAATTGATATTAGGCCAAATTGATTTGGAATAACTTGGAATTGTAATTAAAGTTGAATAGTGTAACGACCCGCAAATCCGTACCCCTTGAGTCAACACTATTCTATCTAAATCAACTCAAGTTGCACAGAAATACGAACCATTTTGGTTAAAGAAGAAGAGGTAGAAAAAAAGAGAACCAAAATAAAAACATCAGAATCTAACCATCGCAGCGGAATAAAATATAATATATTAACAGATCTTTACACAAAATAAAACTATATCTGTTTATACATTACATCATCAGAGTACATCAATCACAGCCCAACATCAATATCATACAATGGATACACAACAACTCAACACTGCGGAATATATATATATATATATATATATATATATATATATATATATATATATATATAAACAAGTACGGGAGTACGTACCGTCATCCTGCTCGCCTCCTGTGCTCCACAGCATCAATCCTGTATCCATAATACTCGGTCTGACCCGAGCATTACAGTTAAATAACACCCGAGTCAGTCTGGAATACCAGCGTGAGAAAATCACACCCAATTGATTATTAAAGTTTCAAAAATCCTTTGAAAACAAAAGCATCTCGTAAGACCACGCCGCAAATAAACATGTCGGGTTTTTACCTTACGATAGCTAAAACAATTTTTATAGAAATCCTTTGATATTATAATAGGGTCTATTTACAAATACTTATAAAATAGCCGAAATTGTTACATCTATTAAATTCCAGCTACTAGCCACAAAAGTGGGTAATACAAACAAAACTCGTACAAGGCTCGTAGGGAGAATGGATTTCCAACTAATGACTAGGCACTGGGGTACCACCTGTCACAGTACGGGGCCTAGATCACCGTACTGAGGATTACTCCCTTCATCCCCTGCAACACAAGGCCGGAACCATCCCTTACTGGACAGTCCCGAGTGAGATCACCCCGCGGTTGGGATCAGCAACCGCACCACTAAGCCGAAAATAAAAGGGACATCTAGACTGGAATGACCTCACCCTGCTTGGGTGCTACCCACCTAGCCTTGCTGCATAACCCCTGATTTTCAGTCATTCCCATTTGATGAGGCTTGAGGCTAAGCGTTACCTTTATAGAACATATTCCTTAGAATGCCCATCGTCCACCTGACGATGTTTCGCAAGCATTCATCCATACAAGTCCGTCCCGGGTTCGAACGGAACCGAAGGCACTATTCCTACTACATCCATTTTGGAAATATCCTCAGGATTAGTAGCGACTAGACCTTGCACTTTACTGCTCCATCTTCGAATCCAAAATCGTTTTTCACGAAACGTACAAACCGGATCGAAGTGGTTTTCGAGAAATAAATCTCGATCCCGGTCTCTTCGAAACGATCAGCGTGTTTGTCCAATATTGATAGTCGGTTATTTAACTATCAATTTATATTCGCAAACAACCATAAACCAATAAATAATTTCCCAAATTATTTATTAATCACAAAAATATCTTCACAAGATATATTTCTATTTTCAATCCTTTGAAAATAGTTTCAAAAACATCATTCTTCTCAGAATCGACTTTCCCAGATATTTTATATCTCCTCTGAAATCACCAAGCACAAAAATAGATTTTTAAAATAATTTAAAACACTTTACTTGGGAAAAATATACTTTAAAACACTTAGGATAAAACTACTTAAATAATTTGTAAAAAAAAACATATTATATGGATTTGAGAAAATAAGGTTACTTTATAAAATATAAACCAGGTTTTCACTTTTAAAACAAATTCTAAGTCACTTTTAAATAATTACTGCTAAAATAGATTTGAGAAAATACTTACTTTAGACTATAAATATTAGAAATAATAAATTTTTCAAAACATACCTTTAAAACAATTTTAAAATCTTTTAACTTATGTTTAAAAATTTACTTTGAAATGCACTTGGTTATCCAAGGAGAATTTCAAAATCTCAATCACTTAAATCAATTCCCAAATTGATTTCCAATTTATTTTATTTGAAATAAATTCTTTTACTTATAAGTTCATTTCCAAATTCAGTAGTTATGGACTTTATTATTATTATTATTATTATTATTTTATTTCTTCTTTACTCTTTCAATAATTCAAATCTTAAATTCTAAATAAATGTTTGTTCTTTTTAATTAATATTACTGCATTTTAAAATTCATTAACTTTCTGTTTATTCAAATTCTCCTTTCCATTCTCAAGATTCATTTATTAGAATTTTAAAGTCACTTTATTTCTTTTCCGAGGTATTCTTAAATTTATTTTATAATTATTTTACTTGCAATTCCACTTGTTTTATTTTCATTTCCAAACTCAAATTTATATTTTGATAATTTATTATACCCAATTATATCAACCAAGCCATAGCATTCAATACTTCCACATAATTCATTATAGAATATAGGATATCAAACAATCAGAACAGAGAATATAAAATAAGTTAAATAAAAGTTGAGGGGTCCAGTTGGATCCCTCCAACCTGTTTTCCCTGCATCCATAGACGGTAGCACGACATAATATACCAATTTCAAATTATATCATTCTATATCACATCAATCAATTCAAGCATTCAAACAATTATTTAAATTTAATCATTTAAATTTAATTTATAATCAACTGAGTGAGATTAACTCACCTTTGCCTCTTAAATTTGTACGTCCACTTCATTCTCGATTTAAGTCCACGATTTTATACCTTGTATAGCATTATATGGTTAATTAATACCTGAATAAATCCAAAAATTAACTAACGTTTACTTATTTATTTTAATTTATAATTTAATCTAAAAATTTTAAACTAAAAATTGTCTTTGACAAATTATCTTTCGTAACCCAAAAATTAAATTGGTTAATTAAAATTGTTTAATCATAAAACCCACTTCTTTTAAAATAATTAGTGGGATAAAAATATTTACGTATGTATATATATTTATTTTTATTTCCTTTGAAACCTCTTTAGGTTCTGAAACTATGTAATTGAATTAAAATAAAGGTGGAATCGATACCTGACAGCCTCCCTCTACAGCCCACCTTCCTCCTCGAGACCCAATACCCCGATGCTCGAGAACTAGAACCCGCCTCCTCCCCTCGGTCAGAGCACTGCGCGACCAAAACTGTCTTGCAAAGTTCAACGACGAGCTCGCTTAACTCACGTGAGTTCCGACGCACCCTCGACTCGTTCAGCAACCCCAATTCATCACGGCACTGTTCGAACTCGAGACGCTTCGCCCAGCATCTCGTCGAACCCTCAATGCTAAGTCGCCTCCAAGATTCGATCGAACGAACCCTGCTTCCGCCCCTCTCTAACACTCTGATCGATCTTCATTTTTTTTAACGCACCGATCGAAATGATTCTAGGAAGGGACGTAGGGTTTCAGCTTTCATATGCCATAAATTTCGATTTGATTCGAAGACACGCTAATTAATTTGAGGTGAGGCCGCTTCTTCCATATTTTTTTTCTATTTCACGAATTGGGGAAAAGAAATAGGGTTTAGAAGAGAAAGCATCGTTTACTCATTCGGCTGTAAGTATAAAGGAAATAAGCGTGTAGAGGAATAAATAAAGGATGGCGTAAAAGAGAAGCTTCTATTTTAATTAAATTTAAATTTCATTAGATTAATATCAATTAGATTTTCAGCGCGTTTCTATATCGTACACTCACACACTAACTCCAATCAATACGAAATTTGAAATCTGACAATAATTAAATATTACGGACCCAATGGAACTGGTTTCATCGAATTCCGAGACTGTGCCTCGGAAGGCTATTTTTAAATTCAATTTAAACGATATAAATTTTAAAACTTAACAAACTATTTTTAAATTTGATTTATTCACTTCTATTCTCTTCAATATTATCAATATAAATTTTATAAGCCTTCAATTTATTTTTAACAGGCTTAAAACTCTAGATTCAGCCTTTTTCCCAACTTTAATTTATTTAATTCAATAATTTAATTGTCAAATAATTGGTGATATTTGAATCCAAGTTAAAAATTAACATTTAAATATTCAAAATCAATTGAATATTCCAATTTCAATTGCCTACAATTTCTGGGTCGTCACATTGAATAGGTTTAAAAGTCAAATGGAATTTGATTTGAATTTGGGAAGAAATTGAGGTTAATTCAACTTGAATTGAGAATAAATCAAGTTCAAGGGAAATTGAAGTTATTCAAATTAGAATTGAATCCATTTAAATGGAAGTGGAAATTTAAAATGACTTGATGAGGAAGTGAACAGTTTTGACTCTGGACTATTTTCAATATAAATTGTTTTAATATAAACTTATTTTTCTAAGCTATTTAATATATACAATCTTTCTTTTAAAGCCAAATTATTTTATATTTATTCTACAATTATTTTGGAACTATTTAACAATTTTTCAACTGTTTATAATTGCTATTTTTCAACTATTTTACAAATTAATTACTATTTTACAACAATTTTGCAACTATCTAATGTTTCTGAAACTACTTAACTACTTTCCAACTATTTTACAATTACTTGACTATTTTACAGCTATTTTACAAATTATAAGTTGTTTTTCAACTACTTATCTATTTTTTTTTTTAAATTTTCAAACTATTTTCTAAATATAAACTGGTCGGAGTTCAAACCGTTTATGATTGAATATCCATTTGGGATAAGAATTAAAGAGGTAATCCAATGGAATTGAAACAATTGTGATTGTGTGGACAGAATTTAAGGAAATGTGAATAGAAAGGAAATTGATTTAGTTAATAATCAATGAAGATAATTACGTAGAATGTACGTATATTATTCTATTCGCATAGTGATTTGATCCACATTCGAGCACAGAATTTCGAGATAGTTTATCGATCCGAGTTGGGATTTTTCACTCGATTCTCAACGGCGAACCTGGATATGGATTGTTGATTGGTTCTGAATATTCTCTATCATAGTTATGGCTATGCAAGGAGAATGATGGTTTCTGATCAAGAAACCAGATCTGTGTCCGCACTAGGAAGTCGGATGGACGATACTAGTTTGGAAGTGAAATTGTGTGATCGAGTGAGCGATCAGATTTGTATAGCATACGGATGATATGTGTACATCGTATGGATTTGAATGAAAGCGGTATTAAAAAGGGTAATCAAAATTTGAATATTTGATTTGGAATAAACAAAGTTATATATCTTTGTTATATAAGATAAATCTCCCCTTGTTGAATCTATTTCCGGAAGAAAATGATTTTTGAAAATGTTTGAAGTGTAGAAGAAATTTTATACAAGTTTGAAATGATCCAGAGTTTTTCAAAATATTATATATCTGTGTATATATACAAAGTGGATCTTATGAGGATTTTGGAAAAAGGTTTTGGGAACCTTTGGATTTGGAAAGGGCTTTTGATTTTTGGGTAAAATCAATATTGAAATTTGGAAAGCCTAGTTTGAGAATTATCGATTTTGGGATAATCGATTTTGTGTAAAGGAGCTTGGAGTTTTGATCACCTCGACGCCTAGGGATGATCGAGTTCGACAGAACTCTGGGAAAGGGAAGCTGGCGCGTGGACGAGGTAGTGGCCGGAGGCACTGGCGTTCTGATGATCAGAGGAGCTTTGTCGAGGTAGTTTTCCACGTGGTATTTCTGGTTCCAGTATCGAGCTTGAATGCTCGATTTTGATTTGATGATTTTATCATCGCTTAGATGATCAGAATAGGTTTGGGAATCGATCGCCGATAAGGGAATGTGGTAGAAGTTGATCGGAGGCGGATGTAGTCACGGTGCTTGTGCACCGTGCACTTTTGCTTTTCTGATGATGTTTGGGTTAGTTGGGTGAGGGACTTGAGTTTTTACTTGAGTAGATCGAGTGGTTGGCCCGAAGTTGAGGGGTTTGTGACTCGAAGCAGTTGATGCTGGTCTCGGATCAGTGGAATTTGTTACAAGTTTTTAGAGAAACTTGTCTGTTTAAAATTTTAAAAAGGATTTGAATTTAAATCCAGATTTTTATATAAAGTTTAAAATCAGATTTTGAAAGAGGGATCCAAATTTACTTTTGTATCCTAGTTTTGAAAATAAAATAAGTTTATAAAAATCTAAGTGTTGAATAAGTTTAAAAGCTTAAGATATAAAATACATTTTAAATTGTTTTGAATTTAAATGATTAGTTTTGAAACCTGATTTTAAACAAAGTTTAAAAACAATTTTTGAGATATGGATCCAAATTAATTCAAAGTATTTTTATAATATATACAACCTTTGTTTGGAAGTTTATTTTAAACAAAAACATAATATTGTAATTAAGAAATGATTAGAAGATGAAGTGATTTTTTTTTATCCTTAATTTAACTTTTAAGGGTTAAGTAAATCATGGTGATAGATTATTTTCTCAAGTTTATTTGATAAGGATTTAGAAGACAATTAAAGAAATTAATAAAGATAACATGATTTATCTTTTAAATAAATTAAGGTCTTAAGTAATAGTGATTTGTTATGAAAGTAAATAAAGGATAGTAAAATTACTGAATGAGATTGATCTCGATTAATTAATGATGTAATTAAAGAGTATTTGCTAAATGTAATTGATAAAAAGCATTAATTGCTGGAAGTGATTAAGGGATCATTAATAAGGAGATCAATTAAAAGTTAGTTAATGTGAATAAATACGGCTAATTTATCAAAGTGGTAATTAAAGGTTAAATAAATTAATGAACAAGGTTAATTAATTGAGGATAATTAACCAATGGACTAACTACTTGAGGGAAGTAATTAAAGATTAATTACTTAGTGCAATTTATTTAAGGATTGATTTATTAATTAAGGATTAATCAATTAACGAGAATGATTAATCAATTTAAGTGGGTATAAAGTAATTACTTGAAAAATTACTTGGGTAAAGATTAATTAATTTGTAAAATTAATTGAGAGTTAATTTCTTATACAAATCAAAGGATAATTAGTCAAGGGTGATAAATTAAGATGGATAATTAAAAGATGGTTATCTATTGGTTTGAAATTAATTAATGGTTAAGTAACGATAATCTAGGTGATTTAAAGATTAGTAACTAAATTAATTAGCGATAAATTAAATTAATTTTAGAAATGATCCATCTTACTTATGAATGATTGAATGCCTTGAATTGGTTGCTATCTTTGATATGGAGTATTTTGTGAATCATATTATTGTGAATCTGAGACATGTTGATTTGTATATGTCCAGTGTTTGAGTGTGTATAACTCTGATGTATTAAAATGTAATCGACAGAATATTATTCCTTTGTAAACTGTTATTATTTATTATTTTATCTTATCCGCTGCGAATGTGAGATGTTGGTGTTTCTGTTCTTCTGCTTCTTCTATCTCTTTCTTCTTTTCATAACTATGTGGAATTTTCGGGTTCGAAAATTCAAGATCGTTACACTGTATCCTGAGGTTCTATTATTGTTTTTACCTTAATCGAGTTATTATGTTCTGTTACTAGAAACCTATGACTCCTGCTGTGTTGAGCATATCATAATAAAATGCACTCAATGTCTTTTGTCCTAATTTCCTGATTTTTGGTTTAGGTAATCGAACAAAGGCTCTACATCCCTACACTCGATAATAATCAGGACTTGGTTTGCGTTTTTTCATAGTTCATAAGGTGCGACTTTGGTTATATTATGAGCTTCTATTTAAGGTGTAACAGGCGAGAAGCAATGTCTCACCCCAAAAACTAGTATTGAGACTAGAATTACATAACATAGCATTAACCATTTTAGTAAGTGTCCTATTTTTATGTTATGTTGTTCCATTTTGTTGTGGAGTATAAGCTATGGATGTCTCATGTATTCCTACTGTTTTACAAAATGCATGGAAATGATATTCACCTCCCCTATCAAATCTAAGGGTCTTAATTTTAACATCACATTGATTTTCTACTTCAGTCTTATAGGTCATAAATGAATTTAATACTTCATACTTAGTATGCATTAAACAAATAAAACATTATTTTGAATAGTTGTAATGACCCGATATTTTCAACCATTCGCATCCTTACACGTCGGACTTGAATTGCTCAAAATACCACGTTGTAAATAAAATTTGGAAAATCTCAGAACATACAGTAAATAAGCAATCACGGATCACAGACATAGAGTAAATAATAATGCAGCGGAAGTAAAAGAGATAGTAGTTCATGAAGCTACTATATATATAAGATACATTAGAGTTAAACAAGATACAACAGAAGAGTAATAAGATACATCAGGTACAAATCAGAATACATCACTGAAATCACTGGATACTGAAAGCAAAATAGATGGCTGGATCTTCAAGCAGAGCTCAAACTCCGAAGGCGAGTCTTGAATGCTGAATCACTCAGTCTGATTCGAGCGTAAAGCAAAACACAAAACACTCGAGTAAGGACATAAATACTTATGAACTGGAAATCAACTTAAGTGAACAGTAACAAAAATGCATCAGCAACTTAAAGGATACTTGAGACTGCCCATCCTCTAAGGATCCGTTAAACTATATACTATGTAGTAATATTGCGTTATTATAATAATGTCTACAGTAAATTAAACTTACTTTTAAATAGCATTAAAGGGTTACCTATATAGCCCTCAACACGTAATAGTCCCAGTCGTCCATCCAGTATCAACATACCTCCAGATCGGGAGGCTATCCTAAATACTCCATGGGCTATGGGAAAAAACAAACTCATAGTAAGGCTCGCTATGGTAGGTGACATGGCACACAAGGCAATGCCTGGGTAGATATATCAAAATTACGCACATGGGCTGGTAGTAACGCAACAGCCACTACGCCCACTTCGGAACACATTCCCAATCAAAATTGGAGGATAGCCATCAAATCAACCACAAGTAAGAGTATAGTATCGAAGAAATATATCCGATAGGAGGAATGACCTTACTTAGCCCGAGATCGCCCCTGTTTTAGCCACCTTATGCCAACGCACGGGAGTCAGGTCCATGTAATATACCTCAAGAACGTCGCCACTATCCTACTTCATTTTGGAAACTCCACCGCATACACAGTTGTTAAAGTGGTTTTCAGAGTTGGCAGAGAGTATGACAACTTCCGATCCCGGTCTTTTTAACTACCAATCGTTATTATAACGCCGTGGTCATTTCAAAATAGTTCATACTTCAAAAATCAAATCATTTTATTTCAAAACTATATCCCTTTCAAAATAATTTATACTTCAAAACCAAAACCATTTTTATTTCAAAACTATATTTAAATCAATACTATCTCATTTCCATTTCAACCATATATTCACCTTTCAAAAATCATAATACTTTCAAAGGTATAACTCTTTCGAAACCAAAGTACTTGAAATCATTACACTTTGGAAATCATAACATTTTGAAATCATACATTTAAAATCATGAAACATTCCTTTAATTCTTTACATTTTACAAATTTATTCAATTAAACCCAAAATTTTAAATTTCCAATTTAATTCAATTCAAACCATCAGTTTCAATTCAATTCAGTTTTCCAACAAACCATTTCAAATCTTATAAATTTCAAATACAGATTTGATCCACAAAATAAACCATTCAATTTTTAATATATTTCAAAGCTTTAAATATACCACATTTCAAAACTAAATTTTATAATTTCATATATCTCAAATTTAACTTCACTATTACTTAGTTTTGAAATATTCATTTCATAAATCCAATATTATTTAAATAAACTCAAATTACAAGTAACCAAATATCCTTTCATACTAATATAAACTTCAAATATTCATTTATCAAATAGATCAAAATCGAATATCATTCCAAATTTACATTCTTTACCAAAATTAAGATTATGTCATTCAAAACCATTTCAAAATCACTTCCTTTTCAAATCCATTATAAATTAATTATCGTTCTTTAATTCAAATATTCAATTTAAATATCGTTTTAACCTCAAATATGTCATTCATTTATTATTTCAAATATCATTACAAAACACATTTCAAAAATTCATTTATCTCATTTCATTTCATTCCATTTAACACATCACAAAGTAAAGACTACGTAAATTCAAATTTACTTTAAATTCCTTTGAAATTCAAATTTAAATATTAAATTATATTCAAAACTCCTTAAATTTCACAAATAATCAATTCCAAAAGTTAGATTATTTAACACTTTAAAATATAACTCAAATAGTGTTAAAATCTATAATATTTCAAAACATTGTCAAATTAAAGCAACGACAGCATTTATAAAGTGCTATCGTAGCTTATAATTTCCAAAATAGTTTAGTTCAGGAACAACGACATTTATAAAATGCCATAATATATATTTAGTTATTTCAAACGTAATTAAATTCAAAAACAACAGCACTTAAAAATGTTGTCATAAGACCACAACATTTTTGAAATGCTATTAATAATATTCCATATTTTAATATAACTTCAGAAACATTAACATTCAAAAATTTTGTTATTTTAAACCTATAAATCATATTTCTAGACTTCAAAACTTCACATTTAAATAATTTAATATATGATTTATCACAACAATTTTTTTAAATCAAATATCCAATTTAAACCTCAATCATTTGTTAAGTCAAAATTTCACTATCTATTAACTTATTAATTTAACCAAAAACTTAACAGTTTACTTCAAATATTAATTCAAAACTTTAAATTTAATTTCCTTTATCTACTTACATTTTAAAAATATAATTTTAAGTCAAAAATCACATTTACTTCAATTTTACATACTTAACTTCACAAATTCAAAACTTAATATTTAGCCTTTTTAAAACCATAAAATATATATTTTTAAATCAAAATTTCATACTTTAAAAGTACATATTTATATAAAAATCATTTAAAATATACCACGGGGTCTGTATATAATTCAAACCTAGGTCAAGTGATATAGATATGTATCCTTTCAATTCGCAGTTTAAAAAGAAAACCCGGGTTCTATCATTTCAAACCCGCAATCCCAAGTCAAATAAAATGCAATAAAAATCACTTGAGCCTATCATTTCAGCTCATAATGATTTTTTTTCCATTTTAATGTCCTTTCGGGTATGTATCATTTCAACCAATAATGATTCTATTCTAACAGGGGAATTGCAGTGATCATATACATAAACAATATAAATAAATACACTAATATGTCAATGTCACAATATACTGTCATATATCATATGTTAGGTGATAATTAACAAAGTTAACATGGTAATAACATGGCATAGCATATCATAAAATCAACATTTACTTGCATAACATTTTTTTAGTTACTAATCACCTATCATCCATTTACCATTTCATAAGTAAAAATATCAGAGTGAGAAGGACTCACCTTTATCAATACTAAAGACCACTACGACACACAAGAACGATTCCAAAGGCACGACAAGCACGATACAGCACGACTTTTGATTCAAGTGAGCAGAGAGCCAAGATGTTGCTCTTCAAAACACAAATAAACAAGACAATATAACATAAATATTCAACACAATATTTATATTGAAACAATTGAAATAAAAATTAACAAAGAACAAGATGGTTTAACCTTGCCTTAACCATTCAAGTTCTTGGCCTAGGAGATTATTATGCTCAGCCGTGATGGTGCTATAGTGGTAAATAGCTCGGGTTTAGCATCAAAACACACGACAACATTGAGATGATGATGGTAGTGGGAGTTACAACATAGGGAATACAAAGGACAAGGCAAAAGAGTAGGGTTTTGAGCACAACTAGGCTCGGCCAAAGGTCAAATGGGCTCGGACATGTCAGGTACAGGTCTGGTCAGTGGTGAAGTGATGGCCATAGGTGAAGTACTTGTTGGTGGTGGCGGCTTGTGGCCGTGGTGGACTATGAAGGGGATAGTGGAATGTAGGCTCGGCTAGACATGTTTTGGAGTGGAGCTTTGCAAATTTGAGGTGCTTGCATCAAATGGAGGTCATAGCCAGATCTGGACAAGGGGGAAGGAGGTGGTTGCTGCCATGTATGGTGATGGTGGTGGTCGGTGGCGATGAGGGTGGTAAGGTTAGGCCGAGCAAGGCTTGAAAAGGAGGAAGGCAAATCAATGAAAAAGAAGAGAAAAAAAATAAAAAATGGAAGAAGCCATTGCCAAATTCTTTTGGCCGTGAGTTTTGAAATGATGAGAAAGATTTTTTTTCATGTGAATAGCAATGAGAAACACACAGCTAAATAAATAAAAATGTACGGCCAAAACAAGGCAAGTGAAAAGACAAAGGAAAATGAAAAGACAAGTCACACGAAAAGTCACCAGAAATGAAAAGTCTTTGTCCCTTTGAATTTCCATTTCTTTTATTCAAAACAAACTAAATAAAATTCAGTAAAAAAAATAAAAGACGGACAAAATAAAGTGAAAAAGAAAATAAACAATTATTCTTAGGAAAAATAAAGAGTAAATAAAGAAAATAGTTTATTATATTGAAACTAGAATTAAAATTGTAAACAATAAACAATAAACATTGGAAAATTATAACTACACTTTTAAAAATGTTTTAAAAATAAAATATATACATAACATCTCATGTTACATGTATATACACAAATTAAAATATGATATGACACACGAAAATATTATTTTATAATTAAAATAAACAATTTTTGTTAAATAAACAATTTACATACAATGGTTTAAAAAACATAACTTTCACATATTAATCGGATTCCAACGAAACAAAAAGCAGTATACCTAAAATTTTATTTATTTTCATAACATAAGATAAAATTCAAAAATTCAAATTTTTAAAATTTTAAATTTAAAAGTCAAAGTTTGACCATATTGACCAAAATTCATATTTCTAGAAAATGTTCAATTTAGTCACGTTTGAAATTCTAATTCACATAAAAATCAAAATTTATATTTAAAATAACAAAATTTTCCATTTAATAAACAAAATAAATTTTTTAAATCAGGAATTTCAATTTAAAATAATTACAAAATACACGGCTGTTATAATAGTCATCTGTAAATGTGACAAAATATTTCTTTCCTCCTCTAGTAGGAGTACTATGCATATCAGAGACATCACTTTGAATCAACTATAATAAACTAGTGTACTAATAGATTTAGATAAAAATAGTTTTCTAGTTAGTTTGATTAATGAGCATATTTTACACTTATCATCAAATTTATTATCGTATTTATGGATCATATTTAATGAAATCATAACATGTTCTAATCTACTATGCCATAAAGAAAAAAAAAACTAAACAATATAAACAGAAGCAACTATTTTATTCAATTTTAACATTTCATCACATATGTACCTTTTCTAACAAACATTCTGGATTTGGTTAATACATATTTATCTAACTCAAAGACTAGTTTGAAGCCAAATTTATTTACAATACTAGAACAACAGTAAATAGCGATGGAAGCTTCCGACGGCCGTCGACAGCTATTTCCGACGACTGACGATCTCCATGGCATTTTCGTAAATAAAATATAGTGGTCGTGGCAAACGTCCATAACCGTCGTAAATTAGCCGTCAACGGCCGTTGCAAACCGTCAGAAAAAAGCATGCATACAAGCTCCAAGCCGAGAAAAGATTCATTATCTCCTTTAACCCCAAATTTACCAAATCCCTAATTTCATCACCTCCTCTCGGTCATCAGCCATCCCCCATGCCTCCCCGATCATCTCCAACTTCATCGTTCTCCATTCTCGACAAGCCTATGCCCTTCATCAATCTCCAATCAGGTTTTATTTCTAAACCCTAATTAATTTTGATTTGTTAAATTAGGATTAATTTGTTGTTAACTATAGATTTTTATAATACCCCATTGATTGTTTGTTATACCTTATTGAATGCTAATTAGGTTGTTATTATAAGTGTTTATCATTTAAATATTGAGAAAATAGTTTGTTTAGTGTATATGTGCATTAATTGCTCTATATATGTTGATGAATTAGTGCATACGCGCATTAGAGTCAGTTTGGATTGATTAGAGACGATGCTCAGGATTTAGTGTGTGTGTTTTTAAGATGACAAAAACGATGATTTGGTGTATGCGTTTCTTAGAATGTGTTTAAATTATTGGAAAATTATTGTACAATACGTTTTACTTTTTATAAATATCTTAGAGAGTTTTTATCCCCATTTGGAAAGTATTGTATATGATTGTTGTATGGATATTCGTTTTAATCATAGAACGGGTTAATATATTCATCCGATACAATATTTGTCGAATTTGTTCCTGTATTGGACAAGTTACAAACACAAAAAAGTAATTATATTTTGCAAATCATTTCATTTAAACGGTTCGCTCGATAACACTTTCTTTTTGTTCCCTGTGTACATGCATATGTACGATATAGGGAACAAAGAGGAAGTGTTGTCGAAAATTTGTTAAATCATTTAAAATGAAATGATTTAAAAAATATAGTTACTACTGTGTTTATAATAGGAAGTAGAATGACCAACCATCAAAGTCTAAAACAATAACCTAAAAATTATAGATTATATTCGTATAATAATTTATGGAAATCCATTTGAAAATAAAATTATATAGAATAAAATTATATGTTTGTGAATATTTAAATGTATGATTTAATTGAAAAATAAAATGTCAATACATAAATGATTAATACGTTTTAATATTTTAAAATAGAAAAAATGGTGAATTATTTTATCGATCAGAGTTGGATGTACCAACAAAGAAGAGAAATTTGGCTCAATAAGTGAACGTTTTCAAAATGATGTACATGTCTTTATTGAATTCGCTTTGAGTAATAATGGAAACGACGAAGAAATTCATTGTGCATGTAGTAGGTACAAATTATTAAAGCATTAGATACCCGATATGATAATAGTTCATTTGCGTCAATATGGTTTCGTGCCAAATTATTTGGTGTGGGATCGTCATGGAGAACTTATAGCATTTAATCCCATACATTTAGAGAGGAGGTGGATACTGAAATTGCTTCGACAAATCTCATAGAAGATGTGGTTGAAGATGCAGCACGTTCAATGTTTTCTACTGTTGAGGTTGATGGTAATGATATTGATGTTGAAGAGGAACCAAATATTGGAGCAAAAAAAATTATGATTGATTGGACGCTGCTAAGAAATCCCTTTGGAATGGTTGTACAAGTGGTACTCAACTATCAGTAACTGCAGAATACATTGCGATGAAATCAAAGCCGGATTTATAGCTATATTACAAGTTGCAAAACGACATACGCTACCCGATAATTTAATGTGTGAAAATCATTATGAATTGAAAAAACTTACTTTTGCTTTTGGTTTGTCGTATCAAAAAATAGATACATGTTTAAATGGTTGCATTTTGTTTTGGAAGAAGACATCAATCTTAGGAATTATAAAATATGTAATCAGGAAAGATACAAACCGGGAAAAAAGAAGCGAAAGAAAGTTTCATACAAGCATATGCATTACTTACTCATCACTCCTTGGTTTCAAAGGTTATATGCATCTTCTGTAACCGCGCAGTAACCGTGCATCATATGAGATGGCGCTGTGTGAGAACATAGAAAGAAGGTACGTTAACACACCCAACCGACGGAGAAGCATGAAAGCATTTTGATAGGACATATCGCACTTTCGCAGCAGAGAGCCATAATGTTAGACTTGCTTTATGTACGGATGGATTTTCACGTTTCCTCAATTTGGTTCAAAATATTCATCTTGCACTATAATCGTTGCATTTTATAATGTACCTCTATAGCTGTGTATGAAAAACGCATATATGTTTCTCACTATTGTCATCTCTAGCCCTGATGATCTGACACAAGGAATCGATGTATATTTACAGCCGTTGATTGAAGAGTTGAAAAATTGTGGTACGAAGGTGTTGAAATATATGACATTTAAAAAAAGAATTTTCGTATGTTCGCTTCTTTGCTGTGGACTATAATCGATTTTCCTGCGTATGCAATGCTTTCTGGTTAGAGTACACCTGATCGTCTAGCTTGTCTTTATTGCATGGAAGAAACACGAGCATTTTCTTTACCGCACGGGAAGAAAATTTCATGGTTTGACTGTCATCAGTGTTTTCTTCATACTAATCATCCTTTTAAAAAAGATAAAAAAGCTTTACAAGTAACGGACCTGAGACCAATCCATGCAACCACCACCGGTTTAGTCAAGCGAAAATATTTATGACTTTGTAAAGGATTATACAAAGATACATGAAAATAGCGAACAAATTGAAATTCAAGGTAAATCGATAATTCATAATTAGTGCAAACAAAGTGTATTTTGGGAGTTGCCTTATTGGAAAAAATCTCTTAATATCGTCATAATATCGACGTAATGCACAACGAGAAAAATGTGTTCTGAATGTTAAAGGAAATACTAAAGACGATTTGAAACCACGACGTGATATAGAGGCAATATGCAATCGTCTTGAGCTTCATATGAAGCCAAATGACATAAGAAACCCAAAGCATGCCATGAACTAGATAGTAACCAAGTTAAAGTATTATTAAAATGGATGGAAGGATTAAGATTTCCTGATGGGATTTCCTTTAATATTCGTAGATATGTCGATTATAAGAACGGTAAGCTGAGTGGGATAAAAAATTATGATTACCATGTAATGATGCAACATCTATTACCCGTCGTTTTTAAAAAACCGTTGCACACAAAAGTTTGGACGGTTGTAATAGAACTTAGTTTGTTTTATAAGGAGTTTTGTTCAACTACGTTAAAAGTTGATCGTCTACGTAAACTTAAGGAAGAAATTCCTATACCGCTTTGCAAACTGGAGAAAATATTTCCTCCAGTTTTCTTTAATGTAGTGAAGCATTTACCTATTCATCTTCCGTTTGAAGCACATCTTCGAGGTCCTGCGCAATATGGATGGTTGTATCCGTTTGATAGGTATTAATATTGAGTAAGTTAAATTTTAGTTTATTACATGTAATAAAATTATATTATAATAATTCTTAACGGGTACTTAAACCATCTAAAGAAAAAAGTGAAACAGAAAGCGCGAGTTGAAGGTTCGATATGCAAATTATATATCGAAGAAGAAGCTTCGTTCTTTCTCTCACATTATTTCAGTGACCATATGAACTTATCTTTTGAAAGTGCTACGTGAAATGATGAGGTCATTGAAAAAGATTCTTTTGAATCAGTACTATCTATTTTTAGATAACATGGACACCCTGCTAGAAAATATGTGAAAGTATGGTTAGACGACAGAGATTACCACGCAGCCCACACATATGTTCTTAACTGTGCATAAGTTGCACCATTTGTTAGGTATTATTAAATAACACATCTAAAATTGTTTAGTTGAATAATATATATAAATATATATATGCAGTATTTACGAATCACAACATCCAAGCGGCGATGTCAGCAAAAAGTTTACTACTTGGTTTTCGAACCACGTATATGATCCTGTAAATTGTGCGGTCGACAATTGTTGAAACATTTTGCGATGGGAAAAAATATATAAGTCAAGACATATTCAATATTCTTTGTCAACGGATACAAATTCAACACCAAAGAATATGGGGCTGAAGAATTAACTAACAATACCGATGTATATGTTAAAGGTAGCGATGATCGAAATGATCACATAAATGTTTTTTATAGCGTGTTTAACTTGGGTTTTGCAATTAACATATTTCACCAGACCTACAGAATTAGTTTATTTGTTTGGATGCAACTGGTTCGGTAATGTTCTAGACTCTGAAATCAACGTGCACTAAAAATATAATATTATTGAAATAAAGCATACACTACGTTATCATACATACGATCTGTTTATACTAGCAAAATAAGCCCTATAAGTTTATATGCTTCTTATCCATCTCTAAAAAGAGACAAAGCAGATTGGTCGGCAGTTTTTAAAACGAAGGCAAGATTCACGTTTTATGGAAAGGATATTCCAGACGAACGAGCGTGCCAAGCGGATATCGAGGAAAATGGTGAAATTACAATAACATATGATCGAACCAATTTTAGACCTCTAAATGAAGATCAAATGTATTAGTAGAAGCATTTGAGACCACAGAGGAAAATAATATAGAGTATAAGACCGAGTCTGAATCAGAAAACAACGAGGACTGATTTAATAGTATACATGTTGAAAAAAGGCAATTTATGGGAATATTGTTGTTACACTTATTTTGTATGTTATATGCGATTATTGATGTTAAATATTGATATGTTTACTCATAATTAAAGGATATGTTCTGCCATAATAAAATAATATGTATATGAAAGTATTACAGATGTCTTTCTTTAGGTGGCGGAGTTCTTCGCAGTCCGGCTCTCGCTCTTTGTCTTGAAGAGGGACTGTTCACAGCAGAGGTGATGGCAGCGGCCCATCGTAGATGGCGCCGCGTAAGGTGGTTAGATTGCTACTGAAAGCAGATGACTCGTAAGTATTAAATTACTTCAGCATTATAAATTTTTTATATGATATATTAGTCATGATTTGTCTGTATCATGTTTATAGCAGCAGTTTTGAGCTTGAGCCTTCAAATATAGTGCTCAGCATATCTAAGCAGGCATACATGAGCCGTATAAATGCGTGCTGGCCGAAATGGAGTAGGATCCCAGAGCACGTCCGGAAGAGCATTTGGAAGGACTTCCCTGCAAGTGTAAATTTATATATCATTATATATATATATATCACTTTACAATTTGCTGACTAAGTATAAATGTATAACTTATATTTTTTCAACATATATACATGATGCGGTAGACCTACAACAAGAGGATGTTTCTCTTTACCAACGCCACTACAACTCTAAAGTTGCAAAGAATTACCGGAATATGATATCTACCATCAGAAAATCTGGAAAGAAGCCAAACTAGATGGACGCCAGCATATAGGATGCTTGGATTACATAATGGAGTAGCGATGAATTCAGTGTAAGTCTATCAGATATCACATTAATTTGTTTAGTAGAGAATACATAATTTATGCCTGTAAAATATAATCTTAATTTTTATTTTGCAGGCGGAGTCAAACAGGAACTCGGTGAACATGTAGAAAAATCCAGTCACACACCGTAGTGGCTCGAAATCATTTCAACATCACCGCAAGGATCTGGTAAATTGATTAATTGCAATTATAAACGGTTATTACATTTTTTGTATAAATTTGTATAAACAATAGCAATATACACCAATTATTGCAAGAAAGAGCGTGTGTGGCTCCTATCTCGTATATGGACGTATTTGCACATGCCCATGCCATCATGCAGACCGACGACGAGGGATCGACGACATATGCCTGGCATGAGAATGATAAAGCATACACCACACATGTAAGTATATTTTAAGTTATAAGTTATTAATAATGATCATTTAATTAATTAGTTATAAAATATTATCATAATGTCATGCAATATTTAATTGTATTTAATTTTGCGTTGTAGGAAAGATTTATGCAAGCACGTGCGCAGATGTTTGAGCATTTGGGATGTGAGCAATTGACCACTGATGAGGAGGACGCTACCTTCGACTCCGTTATGGAACTAACACAAAGAAATAGCCGCTATGGCTGCATCAGTCAATTAGTAATCTATAAAAATTAACTAAGTTGTAAAAATTGCTTAATTTTTATAAAAGTCACGCAATAACATAAACATATTTCGACTTGTTTTGTAGGCTCGGGCCTCATAAAAGACCTATCAAAAGGCTCAGGGCAATGCTGAAATTAATGAGTTTCGATAGCAGATTGCACAGCTATAGGAGCAGGACCGCCTCCGAGCAGCACAAATGGAGCAACTAAACCAGCGCTTGGCCGAGTATATGGAGCATCATGGAGAATTCGCTTTGTTTGTTGATTTCGGAGCCTTTGAAGTTTTTGTTTTTGAAACCCGTATATATACAATGAGAGATGGTGAGGTTGATTTGTGGACATGTGGTGTTTGATATTGATTTGTGGGGTTTGATGTTAGATGTATATACTGTACATTGCTATTGGATGTAGATATTGTAGTTGGATGATGATGGACGGTTTATTTTGTATTGATTAGAAATGTTTGAGTTTGAGATGGTAATGTTTGAGTTTTATATTATTATTGATATTGATTTTAGCTTATATATCTTATATATATATATTGATTTTTGATGTGTTGTGATATATATTGATATTGATGGCTGTTGTACCGCTACTTTTTTTACCCAGATTTCGAACGGCCTCCGACGGCTTATAGGTCGAAATATTTCGACGATTTGCGACGGCTTCCGACGGTTAACCGATCGAAAATTCCGACGATTCTCTAGTGCGTTTTTAAGCCACATGGACATCGGCACCATCAGAAATAACGTCGGAACTATCGTCGTAAAAGTCGTCGGAGGCGGTCGCAAAGCCGTCGTTGATTTCGTCAGGAATGGACGAAATCCATCACCACAACAAAAAGACCCTATTACAATTGTAGTTTTACAACGGTCACAAAATGACAATTGTAATAAAGGTTTTTTACAACTCTTTTTTTAGAAAGTTGTAATAAACTTATTTTTAACAACTCTTTTATTTTGCTAGTTGTAGTAGATGTCTATTACAACATTTCTTTTTTGCCACTTGTAATAGATATCTATTTTTAACAACTCTTTTTTTGCTAGTTGCAATAGATGCCTATTACAATTTTTTTCATTTGCTGGTTGTAACAAATGCCAATTTTTAACAATTCGTCTTTTTGTCAGTTGTAGTAAATGTCTATTACAACCTTTTTCGTTTGTCCTTGGTAATAATACATTAATAATTATAATTAAATAACAATACTTAATAATTAGTCAAAATTATTAATAATTAGTAGTTGCTATTAAATAATTATAATTAGTATTCAATTATTAATAATTAATATGATAATTAATATAATAATTAGTATTTATTATTAAATAATTAGTAATTAATAAATAAGAATCAATTTAATAATGAACCATTAATATTAATAATTAATAATTAAGAAGTAATATTTAAGAAGTAATCATTATTATTAATGATTAAGAAGTAATTAATATTTGGCAATTAACTTTTGGTAATTCATAAAAAAATTAGTAATAATTTTTTTTAATAATTAATAAATAATATTTTAATAAATAATACTTAAAAAATAATAACAATAATTAAATACTAGTATATAATAATTAATAACTACCGTTAAATAATAATAATTAATTTGAAATATGAAATAATTCCTATTAGTAATTGTTAATTAATAATTAATCATTTACGAATAATTATTACTACTAAATAATAGTAACTAATGATTAATATATAATAATTTTTTCATTATATATAATAATTAATTAATAATATTTAAAGTTAAAATTCAATATTAAATAATAATTAAAAGTTCAAAATCAATATTCAATAATAATAATTATGATTAAGAATTAATTAAAATAATAATAATTAACAATTAATATTTACTATTAAATAATAAAATTTAAAATTTAATTTGAAATATGAAGCAATTCCTATTAATGGTTAATAATTAATAATTTATTATTGATTAATAACTATTAATTAATTAATAACCAATAATCAATAAATAAATATTAAATATAAAATATTTAATTAATAATCGATAATTTAGAAATAATTCGCTATTAAAATATTAATTAATAATTAATAATTAATTTTTATAATAAATAATAATTAATTAAGTAGTACTTAAATAACAACAATTAAAAGTTAAATTTTATACTAAATAATAATAATTGATACTTATTTTGAATTATGAAATAATTGTTATTAATAGATTGCTCTTTCTTTTGAATGAATTCATTTTGGTAATATACTACTTTTGGATTACCTTAGGAGAAATTTTATTTAATGGAGGTAGTGTTTAAGGTATGGTTTGTTTAGATTTTGGAATATTAAAAATGAACGGTGAAGATTGCATTCTTTAAGTAGATATCGTTGGATTAGGTCCGTAAGTGGTCAGATATGAATCTGCATATTGCCGATCTGTATCCATATTTATATTTGAAATCGTTTTCGGATATCGGATATCCATATCTGCAAATGTGGATGGATATCAGGTACAGGAAAATAGGCACAAGGAAAAAGTTACAAAAAAATTTAGTCTCAAGGACGGTAAGTTTGTTTTTTTTCTGAATGACACTTTATAGTGTAAACAGAAAATGATAGCTACATCTATCATTCTGTGATTTACACTACAAAATGTCCTTCAGACCAAAATACAAACTTGTTGTCTCTGAGACTAATTTTTTTTGCAACTTCTTCCATATGCCTAAAAACCCCTATCAGGTATTTATCAGATAGTATTTGACCAGTTCACAACTAATAAACTTAAACAAATAAATAGAAAATTTTGATTCATTATAAATCAATTTTAGTACTAAAAATGTAAAAAATAATAAATATGCTAAGAAAAATAATTAAACAGCAAATATTGATTCTTATGCACATTAATTTTTTTTACTTATATAAAATATCAAATGACAATCATTTTATCTACTAAAACACACAGAAATCTAACTATAATTTTGATTAAAACTAGACCTATAATTATCGGATGCGGGTGCAACCATATCCGTATTCATATTTGTTTCTCGAAAATCAATAATTTTTCATATTTCAGACATGGATACAGACAGATTTTAATTTTTTTGGATACTTATTGACAATCCTTGGTTGAACATAATTAACATAAGATGTTATATGTTGAAGGTGTGCAAATTTCCCTTCTCCAAAACCATATTTCCCTTTGGCTCAAAACCAAATTTTTAGGCTCCAAAACTAAAATTTCAGATATAATCACCTCTCTCTCTTCAGTCTCGTGATAACCTAAATTTTTGTTTTCCCTGTTCCCGTTCTTAATTTTTTTAATCTTTGTTTCCTTTCTTCGATTTTGTCCCGCTTGCACTATTTTTCTCCTATGTACATCGCTTGAATCGGAAAATTATCTGATTTGTCTTGACTTCTGTCGATTTTTGGATTATGAAGTACTATCTTTCCATCCTCGATTCATCGATTTCTCATGCCGGCGATACCATCCCTGATTTATCATTTGAGTCCAAAAATTGTTTCCCATGCCGACGATACTGTCCCCGATTCATTGGAAGCATCCTATCAGATGCGAACGATTATTAGAATTTGCAGCATTCGAATCAAAAGATTTGACCAAAGGTTCCATATTTAACAGTAGATTTATCGATTCAGTGTTCCTTTCAGCTATCAATGTCTCCCTATGCACTGATGGAATCATCTTCTGCCTATTTACTGTGCCGCCTCATCTAAATGTAAGCGATTCTTTTCCCAGTCTTACCTAATACTACTTGGATTATAGTGATTAACTGGAATAATGTAGGACGAAGAAGGTAATTGGGCGACGGGAGTAATTGCTGCACTAATTAATGGACTTGGAGCTGTCACTATAAAAAAATCGATTGGCATGTTGAAGTTCTGTCTATCATTCCATTTCCTATTTCTCTCCTGCTAAAATCCATGTATGTTTTTTTATTTTCTCATTTGCTACAATTTTTGTGTTACTGTTGCATAATTTTGTATATTATCGACAATGGCACACAGTTGTGTTGATTCTCTTTACTAAGAGATACATTGATTCATCAAGTCTAAACCTAAAACTATTTCTCTTCCCATTTGTTTCCAATCTTGCCCGCATCTTTTTCTTTTTAGGAATGTTGTGAATTATGAAGATAATAGAGAGATTATATATTGAGAACGGGATGAAACGTAGAGAGTAAAACAAAGGATTGTGTATTGATATGAATATAAATGGAAAGTTTATGGTGGGGCTGATAACTAAGCTTGCAACTTGTTGGCACAACTCTTGGCTGGTAACTATTATTCTTTTGCTCTATCAGTGAGGGAGTTTAATGAAGTACTTGTTATTTCAGCGAGAGAGTTTAAATGAAGTGAACACTGACTCCCAATTGCTTTTTGGTCCCTTGGTAACTCAAAGTATAGCAAAATAAATATGCAAGCTCTCTTTGTCCCTGTTTTGTTAACTTTCAAAATTTCGCATGCAGAACATACATCAAAATGACTATTTACTTACATGTACCTCTACAATTCAGTTTTAGTTGGATTTATTATGTTGTTATATTATGTTAGGTTGTGTTTATTAAGAGATATACAGAAAACGTGGGACTATTGAAGTAGCTAATTTAGATAGTTTAGATAAAGTTTCAGTGAAGTATAAACCTGAAGTTTTGTAGTTTAGATTAATTTAATGTTGAGATTACTGTTATATATGTGTAACCATGATTGTTCGTTATTATTTTGTATGTTAAGATTCTTATTTATATTAGAGATACCCCTAGTCTAGCATTAAAACATATCTAATATAAAGTATCTCTTAGTTTCTGAATCATTAACATTTGTAGTTCATAAATAGTATGACCAGTGTGGTAGAATAAGACTTAATTATATTCAAATAATGTAAAATGTGAAAATACTTAACTATCACTAAATTGTCAATTGAACTTTTTTGAATCTCATGCACTTAAGTTACACTAGTAAATTTCTTCACTATAATGTGAATCATCGTCATCACCCCCATATTCCAAACGAAGTATATTGTGGATGTAAAACATGATTTACTACAGTACTGTACATGCAGTATGATAGATGAGTCGTATGGCTAACTTTAATATCACAAAAATAGTTGTTTTACCGTACCTACACTTTTGGATACCATGATTTTAAGGATCAGAACACTTGACACTTAAAGAACCATGCAATTAAGACTTCCAACAACAATATTATAGTATTCTATAACTTCTTTATACTTCTCAGAAGTATCTAAATTGACTCAATCATAAACAAAGGATGTCAAGATTTCATAAGCTGATTGTATTTCATTTTCTTATACGAACAGATTGTGCCAGCAATGCTTGGATTCTTTGCATATAAAGGTGTAGCTCTGGTTCAAGTTTGCAGGGATAATGAGGATATAGTTTGAATTTTCCCAGACTCTGAGGTAAGCGAAGATAACAGCAGATACTAAATTTTGTTTACTTCACTGTAATGAAGCAATCGGTGTATGTTGCTTGTTTCATTTTTGCTATAAGTGAATGAGGTATCATTAACAAACTTTTGTTTATTTCTAAGTTTAGCGATATGTGACAAATTAAAATTATACTTAGAAACTAGGATCTTTTGCAATTATCTTTTTAAGTTTACAAAAAAATTTCAGGTTACTTATTGCAGTAAATATGGATAAGTAGATGCACATCAAGTGGATGTTAGTTTTTGCAATCATCTTTAACAATAAAGAATGGATGTATGTATATTACTGTGATGGTGTATGATTTATAGTTTGTATTTTGAATATAAAGTTTTGATGTCTTCTCTATGAATGGATTATGATGCCTTTGAATTTATATCAATTTTTTCCCGTTGCATATCTACGCCTTGCTGCACTTGCAAAATGTGTTTAATTTTTTTTTTTTTAATTTTTTTTTTGCATCCCTTTTAGCACAACTACCAATCACAATTGTAAAATGGTCTTTTACGACTGCTAATCTTTTACAACTGCCAATAACAGTTGTAAAAAATTATTTTACAACTGTCAATAGCAGTTGTAAAATACTTTTTTACAACTGCGATAAACAGTTGTAAAAAATATTTTACAACTACCGAAGACCGTTGTAAAAAATATGTTTCTATTACAACTGCGGATATAACGACGGACGACGGTCCCTTGTAATAGAGCTATTACAAGTGATTTTAGCAGTTGCAAATGGGTGATTTTGTTGTAGTGCATGTTCTGTATTTCGACAGGGTTTCTGACGGCTCGCGACGGCCATCGATGGCTTTAAACCGTCGAAAATCACCATGTATCTTGTAGTGTTAATACATTACTAGAAACAAGGTACTTTCTAACCTCGGTTACGTAATAAACATTGTCCAATGTCAAAATCTTCTCGGACGAGAACTTCAAGTCTACTGTCCTCTTCCTTTTGACCGCCGTTTTCGCTGAGTTTCTCATATAGAGATAATTTTCATCATCATATGGTTCAAGTCTCTTATTGTTGTAGATATGCTTAGTAGCACAGAGTCGATCCACCAAGAATCCTCTCTTTCAATGATGTCGATTTCATAGATTACGACCGACAATTTTTCTTTTGTCGATTGAGGTTTCTTTTTAGTAAAATGATAATCTCTTTTAATCGAGTGGGTTTTCCACAATTGTAGCACCCTTCTTTTTCTTGGATTCCTTGTTATTTAATTTTTTGTTATTCTAATTTTTTTTTTGATTAAAAGAGTTCTCAGAGGCTTTATTTTCCTCGTCATTCTCCACCACGTGGATCTTAGATAGAAACGCTATTTGTTAAGTGATTTCTTTCTGGCTAAGTTGTTCTTCCACTTGCAAATACCGTGCAGGATTATTAAGACGCATATCCTCCTTGTATTTAAAGGTTTTCTTTCCAAGAAGTGGAAGTTTGGATGAGACTTTTATTCCCTCATCCATATTTATATTATTATGCTGGGAGAATTTGTTTAGCATATGTATAGTATCATCGAATTGCTCTACTACTGGTCTAGCATCAGTCATTTTATAATTAAAAAATTCAGTAGCAAAGCATTTCTTGTTGCATCCTCCTTCAAATACTGGCCTCTAACGCATCCCATACTTCTTTGGTAGTTGATTTGTTGTGGTACCTATCGATCAGAGGATCCCTCATTGCATTGTGTATGTGCCCCTTGCATATGTAATCATCTTATTTTGATTTTAGTCTTGGTCGTGCTTGTGCAATAGTCTCGTTTTCGGTTTCCTTTGACTTTGGTGTCGTAAAAACATAAATCACTTTTAACCCAACTAACATAAAATAATCTTCTTCTTCCAACATACGAAATTAATACCAGCAAACCTTTCTAATTTGGTGAAATCAAAAGCGAACTCTCTTAAGCTATGCGGTGCCATTGTTAAATGACGTCTTAAGATTGCTGGTTGTAATTCTTCGATCTGGTAAAAGACAGCGGTTGTAATCTGCAAAGTAAGAGAGATCCTCCAATTAATGCACGTCTTCCTTAAAATGTAATTTTCCCTCACCATTCGTATAAACAAACAAATGGATGCTGTGAATTAAGGCAAAACGTTTCCTAAGATACAATGTAGCCGAGATGATTATTTTCTTAATTGATTACGGTAGCACCGTTGAAATTGATTCAAACTATCTTCTGAATTGATTGTATTGACAAGAGTATCGAAAGCATTGAAAATTTGGGGGAGAAGAAGAATGATTTAAAACAGTGAAACAGTTTTCAGGTGTTTCTATTTATAGTGTGTAAAGGCGTCTTTTTGTTCGAAATGTTGCGTCTCCTGCTATTTCCCGTTTTCAACATCCCAATCTCCTGCCATTTACGCCCATTCAAATTTAAATTCTAAACTTATTAACCGGTTGAAATATGCCTTGTTTTAACTGGAATAATTATATCCAAAAATATAGGTTGGATCCAAATCCAAACCTGACCCTGTTCGAACGGTCGGACAGACGGCCAACAGCGCGTGCATGCGTGGTGGTTATGCGTTACTTTCCTTCTCGCAATAGAGCAAATATTTAGATGTCTAAAAGACCCAACCCTTTCTTGAGGTATCTATATTTAAGATACTTAAAAATAGACATAAAAACAAACTTTTAAAAAAATTTAAGCTATTAGGCTGAATGACAATGCTAATTATAATTGGCATTTTTTATAGTGTACAACTGGATATAATACTATATATAATTAGCAGTTTGTATATGTAAAAGTTGAATATAATGCTAATTATAACTAGCATTTATCCTTCGGTTTGAAAATGAAACTTGATGTTCATTTGTTTTTTCTTTCTTTCAAAGTTTGTCATTTACTCTAATTTTCTATTAAACAAGTTCAAGTGGAACTATTCCCAATCTTTTTTCTGTTTCTCTTCTTCTTCTCATTTAAAACAAAACAAGTCACATAAAACAATTTTATAAAATTTTAACAACATAACCATGCATAGTGGAGTCGTAGGACACGGGAGACGATCCAGGAGGCTACATTTTCAGTCGTGCACCACGGCTTGTAGGAGAATCAAGATTGGGAGCTCCCCTGCTACCTCTTCTTGTCTCTACCAATTTCTAACATAAAGACATCATCAGAAGGCTTTAAGGAAGCTTGCTGATGCCTCTATTTCTTCTGAGTCCGACCAACCTTTTAGTATGGATCGGATTCTTTTTTACTATTTTTGTTCCCTACATTAGTATTTAGGTCGTGTTTCCTTTTTCATTCTAGATTCTGAAGTCTGAAATGCGGAGTACAAAAAAGGTGTTTGTTTTTTAGTTAGGAACTTAGCAAATAAAATATATTGTGCGACTCATGCACTAAACTTCCATTCTTGGACAATCGAAAATATGCAAATGTAAATGTCTAGAAGATTCATATCCTCAACCACAATGTCGCATACAAAAATTTATTTATTATACTAGCACAACTATGGAATAACCGTCCCTTTGGTTTTATAATTTCAAAAGAAAAAATTATTCCTTTTTTAATTAATTTCAGTTAATGCATAATAATAATATATTTGAAAAAATTCTTTGGATTTTTGGAGACAAAAAATATAATATCAAAATAAATTTTTAGTAGAGAATAATTAAAGGTTGAAAATGATATGCATCGCACATCTCTACTACTAGTTAATAATATTAACAGTTTATCTCATGGTTAATTACAAGTCTAGATATCTCATTGCTAAATCCCAATTAATAATATTAACTATCAAGAAAATAATACTAGTTGCAGTACACCAGTACATTTTATTTGTTTTACACTCATCTAACTATAAACTTCCATTTGAGGTAAGCAGTTTGTTAGCATCCTGTAAATAACGATCAACTTTACTTCTACAAGGGAAGTGCACCACATTATATATGTTCATATCAGTGAACTGAATTCTAGTTACCAAACATAAGTGAAATGGTTTACATTCCAATACAATTAAACAAAACCGCATTATTTAAATAAAAATGATCCAATAACATTAAAAATGAATATAAACGCATGTATGATTAACACATATCGTGTATAACACATAATCTTGTATCATCAAAAAAGGTCCATGTGAATTGGGTTCATCAAGCCATGAAATATTTAGATATAAATTGAAAACTTGAAATCAACATGTTTCATGTCTTACAATATTTATTTCAAATGCTCTAAGTGCTATCAAAATTCCAATCAATCGTTTCTCATTTATATTTTTCATCTTTTGTATTTTGATTATTAGGATGATAAAATCATGCATAGCCAATAAACTTTACTACAATAGACATAATGAATTAGAAAAGCATCACTTCATGTTATATATTTTGTACGATGCATTCCTAGGCACCCTTGATAATGGGGAAGAGTAGTAAGATATTGTCATCATTATTTGAAATCTGACTTGATGTATGCTTGAAAAAGTAGAATGGTAGTGGCTACACCACAACCACCTTTTATTTGGTAATGAAACATTCGATTTGTGAATGTTATATCGCAATAATTAATTTCTTTATTCTCTATCTCTGTATATGTGTGTGTAAATATGTATATGTATGTATGTATATGTGCCATGTGGATTAGCATGAATTTTAAAGGTGATAGATTAGACAATTACACACTAACGTTAATATCCTTTTCTTGATTAACATAGTCTGCTTAAAACCTTTTGAGTCAATTATTTTATTCAACTTACAAGTTGCTATCTATAAATTATTTAATATTCATCTTTACTTTTGGCATATTTAATCTTCTCAATCTCCATACCCTAGACCTCCAAGCAAAAACCTTTTTATTGGAACATAGCTTGTCTTTTAGATCAACTCCAGTGGTTTGATATTCAGCACTGAATATCACAAAAAAAAATCTTCAGTCGACGATTCAACGCTAAATATTCAACTTAAAATTTAAGATTCGATTCATGATTTTAAATTGGGGTTGTACGCCCATTTAATGAGCGCCCAAGGGCCCAAGCCCTTCCACCGCCACATCTCCTCCACCTTAACGGCTATTTTCCACTTCCTTTTCCTACCCCTTCGGTTATAAACGGTCATATTTTGATCTCAACGGCTTAAACAGTCATATTTTAAACTACAACGGCTATAAACGGGCATATTTTAAACTGCAACGGCTATAAAGGGTAATATTTTAAACAACAACGGCTATAAACGGTCATATTTCTGATTTCATTATATATATCGGACTATTTTTCAGATTGTAATACACACATCTCTTCTTCTACTATAATTATATTCTCAATTCCATAATATTGAAAGTATGTCTCATCCGTTTCAATCATATACCGAAGCGATGAATATGGATAACCGAGATTTTGATTACCAACCCGTTCAAAACGTTCATCTCCAAACCGTTCCCCCTCTATTCTTCCATTCTTCCGCTCCATGGTCTAGCGATAAAGATTTGTGTTATATATACTGTCATTTTTTAATGACTCGGTCAAAGGAAATGACCAAAGTGGAGAGGTGTTTTGGGGGAAAGTCATGACCGCGTACAATAAAAAACATGTTGAAACGATGAGGTCAATGTCTGCATTCACCGGTCGTTTGGGCAGATTAATCGACAAACACAATTCTATGAGTTTCAGATTCACAAAATAAGAACAACAAATCCGAGTGGAATGAGTGACGAAGCTGAATTGGTAACGTTTTGAAAAAAAATCATTTTTAATTTATATTCGTGTTTCATCAATTTGTTATCTATCATTTTGTGTTTCTGTTTTTTTAGAAGAGAATGGCGAACGATCAATCCTTGATATTATGTCCAAGAGAAAATGGTACAAAAAAACCACATTACTATCAGTTTGCAAGTTGCTATGACTTGCTTGTTCGTTATCAAAAATGGAGCTCAAACAACGCAAAAAGCTTAAGAGATGTCCAAACGAAGTCGAAGGGCAAGAAAAAAGCAAGTCGAACTAATTATAGTTCTAGCCCAAGTGATTCTTCTCATATGGACTCTAATGTATGCCCAGATAAGAAGATGAAGAAGCAGAACCCGCATTTGATGAAGATGCTAGACCGTGGGGCAACGAGCAGCTAAGAGGAAAATTGTTGTTCAATTCCAAATCGAATATAGTTTAGCCCTAATGCATAAAAATATGCGGAGAAAATGTAGAACGTCAAAGTGGAAGTGCAGAAAAGCTTGCCGTGTTAAAAGAACAGACAAAGATTGAGAAGGGCCGGTTTGAGTTAGAGCTACAACGCCAAGAGACCTTAGTAATGGAATATGATTTCACCGGAATGGAATCAATTACAATGCAATATTGGATGGAGTACAAACAATGCATTGTTGAGAGTAGATCATGAACGAAACATATGTAGTTGAAATATTCGTGTAATATTTTTAGTTATTGCAGTTTAAAGATTCATGTATCTTCAGCTTATGTTTTCAATCATGTACTATTTTCAGTTTTAAAATATTCAATGGTATATCGTTTTTTCAATGCATTCTGTAGATATCATCATAAATTTACTTCACCAAACATAAATGCTATTACAAACACCATAATTATAGCATTCTACATTTCGTTACACAAATAAAAAGGCAAACAGATGTAGTTAAACAAAGATCCACCATCATGAACTACTGATTTCCATAAGAATTCAAATATGCTCCACTAAATCCTTTGGAGCCTATAATGAATAGCGACATTAGGATATACTTCATGATGATCGACGTGAATTGCAAACTGTCCTTTAGTTCCTAACGTGGGTATATGGAACAATTCAGGGGGTTATCTTGCTCCATCATACTCGAAATCGGGAGTCCATACCTCGTTCATCTTCAATGATCATGTTATGGAGAATTATACAACAGAACATAATTGTAGCCATCTTTGATCTCTTCCATAATCTACATGGATTGCTGAACATTGCAAACCTTGCCTGAAGGACCCCAAACGCCCTTTCTATGTCTTTTCTGCATTATAGCAAATTGTTTCTGTTTTGCCATCATTGGGTTTGCAAATGTTTTTACAATCGTGCTCCATTTGGTATAAATTCCATCTTCTAGATAGTATCCATGCTCATATGTGTTATGACCAAGAGTAAATGATACAGGAGTTAACTTACCTTGCGCCAAATCATTAAACAAATAAGACCGTTCGACAATGTTTAAGTCATTAAGAGAACCAGACACTCCAAAGAAAACATGTCAAATCCACAAATTATGAGAGGCAAGCACTTCTAAGATGATAGTTGGTTTTTTCCCTTTGTCATTATATGCTCCATGAAAAACTTTTGGACAGTTCTTCCACTCCCATGCATACAGTTTAGACTTCCAAGTATGCCAGACCAGCCTTTGCTTTCATGCATTTCACGCAATCGCGTTACATCTGCCTGATTTGGAGAACGAAGATATTCAGTCCCATAAATGTCTAGATAGAGGTGATATAGGTTTTTCAATGTCGTACTCTCTGCAATACGATAAGCATCGTCAAGGGCATCGGTGGGTGTACCGTATGCTAACATTCTCAAAGCTGCAGTCGTCTTTTGATGCCAACTCAAACCTTCTTTTTTTTCCAGTGTCCTGCTTGTAAACAAAATAATTATTGTTGTACTGAATACTTTCGAGAATTCTTAAAAACAATGGATGACTCATTCTCAATCGTCGTCTAAAAATCTATGGACCGCAAGTAGGATCACGGGCAAAGTAATCTTGCATAAGTGTTTTACGAAATGCGTGCTGGTTACAGCTGATGTATTTTCGACCCAAAACCGAGCCGTCGTGTTTTTCACAAGTTGAATCATATGCTTTATGGTATATCTCCATCAGTTGCTCCTCCTATAGTTGATGTGCTAATGCATACTCTTCTTCTTCAAAGTCGCTATCGCATAGCAATAAGCTTTAGTAAATTTCCAGATACTGTTATTGAAGATAGTTATTTGATTTTTGAATATTTTGCTAGATTGAACTGTGGTGAAAAAGTATAAGATCCATGTGGTTATATATATTGGACTAATTCTTGAGTGGATACAAGGCGGCTCAGTGTGCGGTCAAATCATATACTATAGCCACGTTCCACCGTCGGCCACAACTACTATCTTTACTGACTGGAGACATTGTGGCTCAGTATGTAGTCAAATCACATACTGTAGCTACGTTCATTTGCCGGCCAAGATTCTCTGTTTTTTTGAGTGGAGACAAGGTGGCTCAGTGTGCGGTCATATCATACACTGTAGCCACGTTTCACCGTCGGCTACAGCTAATATCTTTAATGAGTGGAGACAAGGTGGCTCAGTGTGCGATCATAACATACGCTGTAGCCACGTTCCACTGTCGGCCATAGCTAATATCTTTAATGAGTGGAGACAAGGTGGCTCAATGTGCGGTTAAATCACATACTGTAGCCACGTTCATTTGCTGTTCAAGATTCCCTGTTTTCGTGAGTGGATACAAGATGGCTCAGTGTGCGGTCAAATCATACACTGTAGCCACGTTTCACTGCCGGCCACAGTTAATTTCTTTAATGAGTGGAGATAAGGAACATCCATTATATAAATCCATAAATCGTTATCTATTTAAATCATTTAAAAACTTAACATTATTCAAACTACAATGTCCAACATGACATTTACGTCTCATGAATTGAAGCTGCTTATGCAGCACTACGTACAAACCGATGAGATGTGTGATAATCTGGAGTTAACGGTAATTCAATTTTGGGACACTTTGGCTGAACTTTACAACAAAGACGTAAGCTGTCGAGTCAGACGTATATCTCAAGAGGTCAGGCTACATACGGAAACTTTTCTAGGACATGCACACATTATATAAAGGTTATTAATGAGGTAATATCAGAAAATGTGTTCGATACTACACGTTTGAATTATGATGGTCGATACAGTTTAAAATAACGCATTCCGTTCATTAGCCATGATGCGTACTTCATATGCCAAAATTGACTAGAAAGATTTGAATGTCCTTAAGATAACAGCACTACGAGTTGGTTATGTAATGGTCGTTAATGTATTATTTACTTGGAGATGTTTTAATGTGTATTTGGTTAAGTAATATTATGTTGTATGAAGAATCTTTTAATGTGTAGAGAGCTTTCTGAACCATCTTTTCAAATAATAATGTCTGTTGTTGTCGGATCAAAAAGTAGCGGCGTCACATTAATTAAATAGACCTGTTTGTTATATATGTGCTTTCTGATTTACTTCTTCGTCATTCATAATCATCTTCGTCCTCACTCGCAACAACAACTTCTTCTTCGTCGCAATGCCTTCTTGCCCTTCTTTTATTGATTTAGATGCAGGTTACGTGCCTATGGAAACTCCATATAGTGATGAGGATTGGCTTGTCAATTATCCAAACAACACTATGAAGATGTTCGCGGTCAGTTTCTAGATCTTGACCAGTTGTGACTTCAGGAGGTGGTTGAACCACCATATGGACAACAGGTTGTTCATAAGGTATATGAACAACCTGATAATCAGGTTTAAGTTGTTCAACCTCTCACAGAGCAAGAAGTTGAATCGTACCCAGTTTGTTTTCACTACGGGTATGGAGTTATAAGTTGTAGTATGTGCAGATGGAGAAAATACTGGTCATCGAATCTAGCTATGTCAATTCTGGCCGAATGGTTGCAATTACGTGAAATGGTTGGATGATCCTTTATGTACAAGGGGAAAAATATATACAAACGAGTTAGAACAGGAGATAAGACAGCTTAGACTTTCTTTACAGGAGTTGCAGTTTAATCGTCACGTTTAGTTTCTTCATGTTTGTGTTCTATTATTACTGTGTTGTTTTTTATAAGTGTTTTTATAACGTCCCACCGTTTTGTACAATTTAAATTAACGATAAACCACACACGTCAGACTTAAACCATACAGAAGGGCGGATTGTTATGGGGTAAATAAGAAAAAGCAGAGAAAGAAAAAGAACAAAATAGAATCTTGTAGTGGAACGATAAAATATAATAATCAAATGTACAGTTCATGAAGCTGTTTTACAAAATATTCGATTATATTTATACAATACATATCAGAGTTGCACATACCAGTGAATAATAATTAATGCAGTGGAACATTGTGATGCAGTGGAATTTAATAAATAATAATAATACAAATCTTCGTCTTCTTCCTCCAGAATAAAAGCTTCAAATCCTGAAATGCTCGGATTGACCCGAGCGAATTGAAAAGACAAAACACTCGAGTCAGAACTAAAAGATCTTATGTAAGTTAAATCAACGGTAAATAATATGAGTGGAACGACGTCAGAGATGTTTAGGGATTTGACATCTCCTATCCAGTGTCTAACGTGAGTGCAGTAACTTAAGAAATGCTCGGGATTCACATCTCCTAAGGATCCGTTAAACTATTTACTATGTAGTAATGTTTCGCTATTATAATAACGTCTATAGTGAAATAAACTTACTTTTAAATAGCGTTAAGGAGCGACACAATATTCCCCTTAACACGTAATAGTGCCTATAGAATACCTCCTGATCGGGAGGCTACCAAAGGATACTCCATAGGTATGACACAAATCAAACTCGTACAAGGCGCGGTAGGGTAGGTGACACGGCACAACTAGGCAATGCTAGGGTAGATATACCAATTACGCTTCGGGGCCGGCGGTAATGCGTAGCGCGTAGCTACCGCCTGCCTCGAGCCACACCCCCAAATCAAAATCAAAAGTGGCCACCGAATCAATCCAAAGTAAGAGTATAATATCGAAGGGATGTGTCCGATAAAAGGTGCTAACTTCTTAGCCCGTCAATCGCTCCTGTTTTAGCCACCTTATGCCAACTCACGAGAGTCGGGTCCACGTATTTACCTCAAAGGAAATGCCGCCACCATCCTACTTCATTCTGTAATCTCCAGCACGTACACGGTTGTTAAAGTGGTTTTCGGAGTTGGCAGAGAGTATGCCAACTTCCGATCCCGGTCTCTTTAACAACCAAACGTTATTATAACACCGCGGTCATTTTAAAATAATTATACTTCAAAACCAGAATATAATATCCCTTTCAAAACCATATAAATACGATATCATTTCCGTTTTAAAAACCCAAATCAATACGATATTATTTTTATAAAACCCTAAATCAATATAATATCATTTTTCAAATATATCCTTTTCTAAAGCCATAACACTTTCAAAGTTATAATATTTTGAAACCAAATGCTTGTAATATAACCTTTCAAAACATAAAGCTCTGAATTTCATAACTTTGAAACATAACTACACCTCTTAAATGGCTTAAATATTAAATTACTTTATATAATAAAATAGCTACTTCAATTTCACAAATCAATTCCAAAACATCCCGAATTTCTAAATTTTAAATTTAATATATTTCAAAACTTAAATATTCAATATTTCAAAACTAAATTTTATAATCCATATATATATATATACCAAATTCACTTTTACTATTATTTAGTTTGAAATATTTGCTTACTAAATCCAATATCCTTTAAATGAAACTACAAATTTCAATAACTGAATATTCCTCAATTTATTCACTTAAATCACCTTAAACCCGATTTAAGTTATAAAACCATGTTCCTTTAAAATCTCAATTTCAGTAAGTTCCAAATGGATTCTTATTAAATATAATTCTTAATAAAATAAAATCTCAAATCAATTTCAAAACTATCTTCTCAACTTTGATTTATAAAATCAACATAAACTCTATATTAAAATATAATTTAAGTAAATACTTATCCATATTATATTTTAATAAAATAAACCTTTTTATTGAACTTATTTTATACTTTAAACAATTTTATACATAACTTAAAACGAAGAATTTAACTATATATAAAATAACATTTACAAATATCCAAATCAATATCTCATAAAATTTATATATTTCTTTACAAAACCATAGAAATAATTTCAAAATATTTTTATATATAGACCACGATGTCTGTATATATTTTCTACCCTATGGTCAAGTGATACATATATTTATCATTTCAATCCGCAATTAAAAATAAAATTTACGGTTATATCATTTCAAACCGTAATCCCGAATGAAATAAAAATAAATCCATAACGAACTGGCAGATTATAATGATATAAATAAAACATCCATTCGTCCATCATCCAAATCACACATCCATCACAATCATCATCCAAAACAATCAATCAACATCAACATATAACTGAAAATATATAATAGGTATTTAACAGGCAGTTATATTCAGTGATAGATTAAATAACGATTAAATTTTAAATAAATGCAGTTAGCTGAGATGATGATTAGAAATATACGAAACAGTCATAATTAAATTCAAAATCACAACATAAATTAAATTTAGGAAACATAAGAAATTTTAGAAGTTATGAGTGGGTTAAAACACTCACCTTTTGAATTTAAATCCAATTTAAACCCCAAAGTTGAACAGTCTTCAAATTTGTCCAAACCAGCGTTAAAATGTCTGAAATTCAGATACGATCATAACAAAAAAAATCGCGCGTAAAACGGATTTCGTATGCACAAGTTATATCGATTAGATCTTTTGAAATCAAAAATTAAATTAAATAATAATAAAAAACTTCACCTACATGATTTGCGCCACGTCATCAAGTGCGTTCCAGTCCTTTTGCCCTAATACACGCGAGCTACAGAAGATCATGTTTGCTCTTCTACAGCCGCCAGAGAAAGCTCGCCGACCACCAAACACCGGCCACACGCCACTCCTACTACTCGCCGATGAACGTCCTAGATGCACGGCCCTCCTTAAATCGCCTAGACAATCCAAAGATCATGCAGCCGCCGCCTCTTTGATGAACCCTAATCGAATTTTTCCCGGTGATCTAACCATTGATTCGACGAACGAACACCACTGATGCACTTCCCATCGTCCACTCTACAATACCCAGAAATGATTCGACGATTCGACAACGTTCATCGACGCGCGATGAACGACCGTGAATATTTCCATTGATTTCGGATGCGCAGAAAATCCGATCCAAAAATAGACGGTGGATACAGATTGCGCTCTTCAAGAGCTTTCCAACGATATATAATTTGATATTGTTTGTGAAGTTGGAATTTTTGGCTTTGGATTTGATTTGGAATTGTAATTGGGAAAATTTTGTTTTGTCTGCCATTGAGGAGGAGGAACATATGAATTGTACGTATAGACAAATGAGAAATAGAAAGGCTAGGGTTTATAACAGGGTATTTATAGATAGTGTTGAAATAGAATGGATCGGATCGATTGGATATACGCGTTGAACAATAAATGGCCCAAAAAAAGCCCGTTCTGACTCCGGAACGAAATTTGATCAAACCATATATCAAAATAGATGTTTTAAATATTTTAAATGTGGTGGAACATGTTTCATGTCCAAATTCCATCATATGAAGAAGCTATGCTAAAATCAATTTATTTCAAATTGATTTCAATTTCATTGATTTCTAGGCGTTTCGAGCCCGTACGATCAAACGACAAGTCCGATCGCTACGAAACTTGAAATCCTGCAATAATTCACCGTTATGGATCCGATGAAACTGGTTTTGTCGAAATCCGAGTCAGTCGCCAAAATGGCTATTTTTACATTAATTAAATAAATTAAAAATAAATTAGTTAAATCCAATTTTTAATTTCAATTCTATAATTGACAAATTTTATCACTTTTATATTTGTTAATAATTTATACAAATTTTAAACAATTTTAGATGTCACTTAAATGTTGATTCAATCATCAAATTTCAGCGTTAAATTACAATTTCTTTAAATTCGGAAATTATATATTACTTTCAATAATTCCATTGAATTTAATTTTCATTCTTAATATTCAATTCATTATTATCAAACGGATGAAATTAACATTGGATTCAAAATCTATTACCTTAATATTCTCACATTCCATCTTAATTTCAAATAACGTAATATTTAGATATTTTAATTTCATTTAATTTTAATTAGTCCAATTTATTATATTCTTACCCTTGTTATTCGAGTCTGCTTTTAAATCTTGGTTCTTAATATTCTTCAATTTTAACTTAATTTCAATTAACGTACTACTTAATTTCCTTTAATTTCAATTTGATTTCCAAGTTTTATTTAACATACTAAATAAATAAATAACATATATTAATTGTCACCTATTTACCTTCACTTACATTTATAAGTTTGTTACTTACCAACATAGGTTAAAATTCCATATATAACACAAATTTTAATTAATTGTCATTAACACTGTATTATTTCATTAATTAATTCAATACTTACATTTGTTTTTCTTATATTTCATTTATAAACAAACTATAGTATTTCCACTCGCTTATCTTATATTGAATTCATACCCACGTTGTAACATATATAAATTTCCAATTAACATGGGTGTCCATTCAATTTGTTACAATTTACTTATATTAACACTATTTCACTTATTTTGGTTATTATTCCATACATAGGTCACAAGTTTTCATTTCTTTATATTATCTTGTGAAAACAATATACATTTCTAATACTTTATTACATTTATGGATTCCAAATTTACCAAATACAACCAATTATGACTTACAGTTATTTCAATTAATTGGAATTGCGCTAAATTAATTATTTATTTGCTTACATCAACATTCTACATTTCATACCCGTTATAAATTCATTAACAGATTACAAATTTGTATTCCTTCCCATATTAACTAACAAAATCGATTACATAACACTGTTCTTATCCAACTATCATAAATTTTATACTAATTCATCAAATTTGTTCAATGTACTTTCACTACTTCATTTATTAGGATTTTATTCAAAATACTAATAATTAGTTTTAATTAGCATTGCTATATTTCATTTTAGCGTTCATTTCAATATTAATTATAAAGTTTTTATTTCTTACTAGATTTAATTACAAAAATCTTATTAAATTACAATTTTAATTATTAAAAATCTACGGGTTGTTACAATTTTATGTTCGTATATCTGCAATTCTGATGTCACTAGTAGTTTCTTTATGTTTGTATGTCACTAGTTGGTGCTTATCAGTAGGTTAATATATCAATGTACCATGTCTGTATGTCTGCAATTGTAATCGGTTTAGCAAATTAATTTACATCGATGTACTCAAACATATAGAACTCACAGTATACCCAAACATATAGAATTCACAGTATACTCGAAACATTATCATCCTAAATCAAGGAATTGAAATTAGATAAACATAAAGAATAAACAGTATACTCAAACAATGATATAAGTATTTAAGCTATAGGTACTGCAACATATAATAAAACGTCCACTGTGCATAAACTAAAAGGTATACAACTAAAGGGATCCAACGTCATCATCATCAGCATCATCATCATCCCCGTCATGTCATCGTCATCCTCATCATCATCCTCCCCATCGACCTCATCATCCCCATCGTCCTCATCCCTATCATCCTCATCCCCATGGTCATCCTTCCCATCATGCTTATCTAAACCACCAGTGTCATAACCACTGGGACCAGCATCACCTCCACCTGGTGGTCCGAAAGGCTCATATACAGCAAGTCTAGCTGATAGTTGATCAATCTGCACCTCTAGCATATGTGTATGCTGCATGTACATATCACGCATGGTGTGTGTATGTGCAAGAGTCATATTGCGAAACCCACCAAGTGAAACTCTGGCCTGGTCCAGTCTAGCAGCATACTGAGTAAAGATGATATTTGATATAGATAAGAAACTAAGCATAAAATAAAGGGAAAATGAGAATAAACAACAAGCGTACCTCATAGGAGGATATAACCCGACTAAAGGCACACCAGGATAGTTGGAGTGATCTGAAAAGACTGAAGGCTACTAAATCAGAGAACCTGTCACGTCATATGCTCTAAAAATAGTATCGGGCTCCAATTGCATTGGAGTCGAGGGGAACTGTGACAAAATTTGATCAAACGAAATTGGCGGTGCCTGAACTCTACCGGCTGCAATATGAGGTCCTATATGATCAGAGTTGACCCTACGAACATAATTTGGTATGATGAATCTACAGGGTGCTACTCTAGCCCAATAAGCATCGTAATCTCCATCGATGAAGAAAGTACTACAATCCACCCACCCAGCATGTCGTAGAGCATCTAGGTACCGATCGCCAATCACCCTATGTCCACTAAACATGTCCTCACAAGATAAAGGATCATATGCGTGACTCCCCACCTCTATACCCACGCTAGCCAAGAACACTACGGTGTAATGCTGTCAACTAGCACGGAGAATAAGGCTGTTGAGGAGCGACCATCCGTGTAATTGCTTTGCGCGAGCACCGATATGTCAGATAGTATAACATGCATTTTATTTCAAGAGGAAATCCGACATACCGATACAAACACAAAGCTACTACACAGTGGCTATAATAATCTTCGGAAACAAATATAGAAATAAGCATAACACAAATCAGTCACAGATAATTCATATCACAAAGGCGGAAGAAGATATGAATATATAACTAACACATGAAAGTGTATATCAGAGTAGTGGTCAAAAAGATCCACAATAATACAAAAGAATAGCAACACGTGCTATACAAAAGAATACATCTATGAGTCCATATCTCAAGTGTATACAACAAAATAAACTACTAATCTAAGTAGTTAGCCAAAAGTCAGAGTAATAAATCCCTGGGGAGAAGTCAAGCAGAAGCACCTGTAACATCTCGGTCTGACCCGAGTATTATTTAATAAGAAAATAATAAACGGATCAGTCTAGCTATAAATATCAGACGACATGATATAGAATAAGAGATATGGCATAAACATATGATAACCATAATGGCATACTACTATAAGAATGCAATTGAAACTCAACATGAGATTAATCAATATCACACAAATCTTCACAAAGACCCAAAACTGGGTTTCATACCCAAAATTTGAATTCACAACAAGTCAATGACACACGAATTCACCAATGCATAAAAATTGATAAAGCATATCAATAGAAATCACAAAAATAGATGAAGCATAAATTCCAGAATTCAACACACGAAATCCAGAAATCACAATAAAAGGATGGCCAATCCCAGAAAAATGAGCCGGAGCTCCTCCAGACAGGATATAGTCTCCCGTTGCGGACTTTGAGCCGAAGCTCCTCCTAATGAGTCAAAAACTCCTCCTGACAGGGTATAGTCCCCCATTGCAGACTTTGAGCCGAAGCTCCTCCTGGTGAGTCAAAACTCCTCCTGACAGGGTATAGTCCCCCATTGCGGACTTTGAGCCGAAGCTCCTCCTGGTGAGTCAAAACTCCTCCTGACAGGGTATAGTCCCCCATTGCGGACTTTGAGCCGAAGCACCTCCTGGTGAACCGAAGTTCCTCATGACAGGGTATAGTCCCCCATTGCGGACATTGAGCCGAAGCTCCTCCTGGTGAGCCGAAGCTCAATAAAAACGACGTATAGTCCTCTACGTGGACAAGGAGACATCGCACAATGCTAGTCTAAATCTTAAAATGATCATCATGATCAAAGAGAAGTGTCAATTACAGTAAGCTAGTAAATATATGAGTTTAGCTTCATGTCCCATAACCACTAGCTTAACTTAAATATTTACGAACAAATTGTAGATCTCCACTAGAAAATTATCACAAGAGGTTCAATCGAACAAGTCCAAGAATTAACCAACGAAGTAAACGCAAATGTTTCATACCACTCGTTTTACTAAGTCGTTTAATTAGATTTCTCATACGAGTGAGGTAAAGGCTTGTATAAACTAATAGACTGGAAAATGGTTTAAGAAAACGAGCTTTGTAATAAAATAGTGTTGAAATCATTTGAAGAAAGAGTTTTGATATTTACTACTAGTATAGAAAACCTTTATATTTTTAAAGTGACAAATCACAAAGAAGATTGTAGGAACAATCAATCACTAAAATTCACATTTGAAGACGTGAATAGAATCCAAAGAAATCGATACCGAATCCATCGAAATGGATATTCCAAGAATTCCCGAAGAAAATAAGTCATCAAAGTCAATAACAAATGATAACAAAAATAGGGAAATAACACAAATCGATTAAAGTTGGAAATTCAAACAATTAGGCGAAATAGGCAAAATTGCATCAGGTCGGTCGGCCGGCTACAGAGCTCAGTCGACCGGACCAGAGAAATAGAAATGCTCGGGGTAGCAGGTCGGTCGACCGGACCCTGAGTTCGGTCGGCCGGACCCGTAACCTGCACTTCCTAACAGAGGCTGGGAAGTGCTCGGGGTAGCAGGTCGGTCGACCGGACCCTGAGTTCGGTCGACCAGACCTATAGCCAGCACCCCCAAGCCAATCTAATGAATGCCAAACTCTTCCATATTTCTATCGATCGAGCATCGGCACTAAGGGTTTACGCCAATCGACTACCCGACCATATAATCTCTTCGGTTCAACACCAAAACATGATCAAAACATCAAAGCTATGATTTTTAAAGAATTGAACCCAAAACACTAAAAATTGAAATATTCACCAAATCAATCCAAACCAAAAGCAAATGAACACGAATAAGTGTTAGGAATTCATACCTAACAATCGAAGATAGTTATAGACTAAGATGTGAGATAAAAATCTCACATTTGAACCCAAAAACGATGAATGAGAAGCTTGAAGACAAGGGAAGATCAACCACACTTCAATCTCAACACTAGAAGCTTGAATCTAAGCTTAAAAGAAGAACATTCCCTAAGTTAGGTTTAAGAAATTTCTGAAATCAAAGAGAGAATGAGTTGGGGAAGATGAAGAGAAGGCTTACCAATGAGTTCTCTTGAATTTGGAGCTAAAGCTTGGATTTTGAAAATGAACTAGGGCATAGGAATTCTAATTTCTAATCTTTTCCCTCATTATTCTATTGAACTTGAGAGAGTTAGGAAATGAGGAGTGAATGAAGAGGAGAGGGGGTTGGGACTGAGTTAGTAAGTGGTTAATGGGTTCAGCCCAAACCAAAGCCCTAAGTGAAAAAGTGGCAAAAATCAACTTTCTCTAAACATATCGAAGCTTATACTTAAAAAGGTCGCAAACGGCATTTTGAACTCAATGGAAGGGGTCCCGAGTCCTAATTCGACCGTATGCAAAAAGTAGCTTTTCGGACTAACTACCGAGTATCGATAAAATATTTAAATAAAATATTTAAATATACAATCGATAGATATGCGGGCTGTTACAGACTCCCCTCCTTAAAGAAATTGTGTCCTCGCAATACTTAAGAAGAAAATAAGAAGTAACAACCATAGAAGCATATCAACACAAAAGAAAATTTGAAATAGGAAGTTCACCATAAAGAGCACGAAAGAGTAAGTCCGAACGGGTTCACTCGATGAATTCCCAGGATTCCCAAGAGCAATCCTTAGGATCTAAGAACCATTGAACTTTCACCAGAAGAACATCTTTATTCCGAAGGCGCTCAACCTCCGAAGCAATGATGCGAATAGGATGCTGCTCATAAATTAAATTAGGCGAAACTTCAATTTCTTACATAACACCGTGCTCAAGAATAGAATCGGAATCTCGAAGACATTTTCGTAATTTAGAAACGCGAAACACGTCATGCATGGCAGAAAACTGAGCCGGTAATGATAGGCGATAAGCCATGGAACCAATACGTTCAGTGATAGAAAAGGGCCCAATATATCGAGGCGCTAACTTTCCCGATCGACTGAAACATACAACACCTTTCATAGGTGACACACTAATAAACACAAGATCTCCCACAGAAAATTCTAACTTCCTTCTCCAGTTATCGGCATAGGATTTTTGTCTACTCTGGGCTTCTTTCATCCTATGTCGAATAAGTTCAATCTTTTCTATGGAATCACGAATAAAATCTGGACCTAAAACCAACTTCTCACCGGCCTCAAGCCAACAAGAAGGAGATTGGCATGGTCTTCCATAGAGTGCCTCGAAAGGTGCCATACCAATACTAGATTGGAAGCTATTGTTATAGGAAAATTCAACAAGAGGAATATGATCTTCCCAGCTTCCACCGAAATCAAGCACACAAGCACGAAGAAGATCTTCAAGAGTTTGATTCACACGCTCGATTTGTCCATCGGACTGGGGGTGATAAGCGGTGCTAAAATTAAGCTTCGCCCCTAAAGCTTTTTGAAGACTCTTCCAAAATCCACTAGTAAATAATGGATCACGATCACTAACAATAGAAGTAGGAACTCCATGCAATTTAACAATTTCTTCAATAAAAAGTTTGGCCAAAAGAGGTACGGTCCGATTGGACCGAATGGGAATAAAATGGGCAGATTTAGTAAGCCTATCAACTATAACCCATAAGCTATCATGACCCGAACGAGAAAGGGGAAGGCCGTCTATAAAATTCATGGAAATTTGATCCCACTTCCAAATTGGAATTTCTAAAGGTTGCAATAACCCACCGGGCCTTAACGAGTTGGCAAGTCACGCAATACTTAACGAAGTTAGCGATGTCAAGTTTCATTCCCTCCCAATAATATAGTCGCTTCATATCCGCGTACCTTTTACTACTACCGGGACGAATGGTAAATTTAGAACGATGGGGATCTTCTAAAATGTCTTCTCGAAGATCACTAATATTTGGCACGATAAGGCATACCAAATTTCTGAATGCCGCCACGAGAATCAATATCAAAGTCTTTCAAACCTTCAATATCAATTCTATCCTTAAAATTTTGGCCAAGAAGAGCCAATTCGGGATCTAGCCCTTGAGCTTCAAGAATGCGGGCTAAAAGAGAAGGATGAGACTCAAGGCTACATAAAATAAATGATGAGCATAAATCGGATACGCGGTCTCGAATCTCACAAGTGGATAAGATCTCGAGGTCGTTCCATTCGGATATCATCATAGAAACAACAACTTGTTGTTTACGGCTAAGAGCATCGGCGACACGATTACCCTTACCGGGGGTAGAAAGAATATCAAGATCATAAGGTGCCAGGAACTCGAGTCGACATGAAGTTCCTTATGAGAAAATAAATATTCCAAAGATTTGTGATCGAGGAGGAGAACAAATTTCTCCCCCAAAAATGATGATTCCAAATTCTAAAAACGAAAACAATAGGCGCGAGCACTAGATCATGAGTGGCATACCTAGTCTCAATCGGCTTTTAATGATTTAGAAGCACAAGTGATAGCATGTTATCTTTTGCAAGAGAACGACATTCAAACCAATACGATTAGCATTGGTACAAAAGATAAAGTCTTGGTTCCCTTCGGGAATCACAAGAATAAGAGTATCGAAAAGAAAGAATTTCTTTTAAATAATCCTCTTTCCTGAAAAGCTAAAACTTTCAAAATTATATTTATCTTTATGTAATAATCTTTCTAGAAAAATTTACATTTTTACAAGTCAATATATCGTGTCTGATTGTCTCATCAAAGCGTTTAGGAAATTCCTATCGACAACGTTGATCAAGCGCATCGACCAGAATTCTTAAAGCACTCAACGGGCAATACAATCACAAAATCATCTTCTATATGAATGTTTCTTAAAAACCTTTAAGAATATTCTTTGCTCGTTTAAGAGAAAAAATCAAATCGTACTTATAAATAAATCTTATGAAAAAGATTTGAAAAATTTTAAATTTCTATTTTCATCCAAATTCAATAAATACAAGAATGGAATCATCGAAATATTCATAGAATATTCGATTTATAAAATGGATGAAATAAGCTGGACAAACCGAATGACAAAATAAGTCATTCATAAGAATCGAATTGAGTGCGGAATGCGGTAAGTGGAATGCGAACTCCCGCAACTCATAGCCAAATGAAAATCGATGGCAAGGTCGAGCTAAGAAGACCTTATCACCACACAAGATATTGCTTAGGTGATAATCCTAAGATAAACTCAAAAATACCGGAAAACTTTCACAAATTATTTAGATAAGAGAAATAACACTTTTCTCATCTTGAGGGCTTAAAGAATAAAATGATGCCATCAAGTTGGAATCGAAATCACAAAGGAGAAATAGAAATCTGCTTAAGAGATTAAGAATGTCGAAGATAAGTAGTCCACACGGAAAATAGGATATGGGCTTCACAACTATTGAGCCAATCCTTACAAAAATCGATTCTGAAGCCTAAGTAAAAATCGGATCGGAAAGACAAATCACATAAAATAATTTCGACATCAATGAAAAGAAACAAATTAAGGGTTGCAGATCTACCATCCGCATTCGCAATCCTCAAAGAAGTCATCAATCCCAAAGTTGTTTAAAGGAAAAGAATCAACAAGCTCTTTTGATATAAAATAGTGAGGTGGAACCCATATCAAAAAGAACACGAACAAGATAATCACAAAGCAAATGTCATCAAGGATCGAATAAGAAATACCTTGACCAAGAGAAGTGTTGCTAGGGGCTTGCACAATATTTAGCTTTCTCATGTCCTTATTCAAAAGTTTGGAACATGCAGATAAAAGATGACCTGAGTCTTTGCAATAGCGACAATAAAGGGGTTTCGGGCACTTAATTACATAATGGTCCGTGGAACCAAAATTGTAGCATTGTTTACGACTTGGGGTAGGAGTCTTGTCTACCAAAGTTTCTTGTTCCACCTTTTTCTTGCTTTGAAGTATGGGGCAGGCAGATATAAGATGACCCGAACTTTTGCAATAACGACAAAAGAGAGGTTTCGGGCACTCCCTTGCATAGTGGTCCTTAGAATTACAATTGTAGCATCCTCCACGATTATGGATTGGAGTCTTTGCTACAGAAGTAGTTTTCTTCACTATCTTATTGGGGTCAAGGCTCTTGAACTTAATATGCCTCTTCTTGGAAGTCCCAATATCACAAACACTTCCTTTACTAACCTCTCCATGAAGAAGAGTAAGATCCACAAGCTGATTGAAAGAAACTTCAAGTGTCAAAGGTAGAACTATTTCGGGGTTCTTACTCAAAGCACAGATAAACTCTTGATTCTTTACAAGATCCAAAAGTTGTTGGGCAGACATGAATGCACCTTCCAGAGAAGGGCTACTGGATTGACCAGCGCTAGGATTGCTAGAACTAACCATTTCTCTTCCTTTAGAAAAGAAAGAAGGAGAAAAGTTATTCTCAAAATAAATATCAAGCAATCTTGATAGATAAAACAAGGAATCATAAAAGAAAATAGGATAGGATGGTACGAAGACCCGAATAAAATCGTAAAGCACGACTCCTAAGATGGACTTAGGACGATGATCCTTGTTAAATTATTCTACATTGTTCCGAAGTTTGGCTCCGATACCAAACTGTGACGCCCCACCTCTATACCCACGCTAGCCAAGAACACAACGGTGTAATGCTGTCAACTAGCACGGAGAATAAGGCTGTTGAGGAGCGACCGTCCATGTAATTGCTTTGCACGAGCACCGATATGTCAGATAGTATAACATGCATTTTGTTTCAAGAGGAAATCCGACATACCGATACAAACTCAAAGCTACTACACAGTGGCTATAATAATATCCGGAAACAAATATAGAAATAAGCATAACACAAATCAGTCACAGATAATTCATATCACAAAGGCGGAAGAAGATATGAATATATAACTAACACATGAAAGTGTATATCAGAGTAGTGGTCAAAAAGATCCACAATAATACAAAAGAATAACAAAACGTGCTATGCAAAAGAATACATCTATGAGTCCATATCTCAAGTGTATACAAAAAAATAAACTACTAATGTAAGTAGTTAGCCAAAAGTCAGAGTAATAAATCCCTGGGGAGAAGTCAAGCAGAAGCACCTGTAACATCTCGGTCTGACCCGAGTATTATTTAATAAGAAAATAATAAACGGATCAGTCTAGCTATAAATATCAGACGACATGATATAGAATAAGAGATATGGCATAAACATATGATAACCATAATGGCATACTACTATAAGAAAGCAATTGAAACTCAACATGAGATTAATCAATATCACACAAATCTTCACAAAGACCCAAAACTGGGTTTCATACCCAAAACTTGAATTCACAACAAGTCAATGACACACGAATTCACCAATGCATAAAAATTGATAAAGCATATCAATAGAAATCACAAAAATAGGTGAAGCATAAATTCAGAATTCAACACACGAAATCCAGAAATCACAATAAAAGGATGTCCAATCCCAGAAAAATGAGTTGGAGCTCCTCCAGACAGGGTATAGTCCCCCATTGCGGACTTTGAGCCGAAGCTCCTCCTAGTGAGTCAAGAACTCCTCCTGACAGGGTATAGTCCCCCATTGCGGACTTTGAGCCGAAGCTCCTCCTGGTGAGTCAAAACTCCTCCTGACAGGGTATAGTCCCCCATTGCGGACTTTGAGCCGAAGCACCTCCTGGTGAGTCAAAACTCCTCCTGACAGGGTATAGTCCCCCATTGCGGACTTTGAGCCGAAGCTCCTCCTGGTGAACCGAAGTTCCTCATGACAGGGTATAGTCCCCCATTGTGGACATTGAGCCGAAGCTCCTCCTGGTGAACCGAAGCTTAATAAAAACGACGTACAGTCCTCCACGTGGACAAAGAGACATCGCACAATGCTAGTCTAAATCTTAAAATGATCGTCATGATCAAAGAGAAGTGTCAATTACAGTAAGCTAGTAAATATACGAGCTTAGCTTCATGTCCCATAACCACTAGCTTAACTTAAATATTTACGAACAAATTGTAGATCTCCACTAGAAAATTGTCACAAGAGGTTCAATCGAACAAGTCCAAGAATTAACCAACGAAGTAAACGCAAGCGTTTCATACCACTCGTTTTACTAAGTCGTTTAATTAGATTTGTCATACGAGTGAGGTAAAGGCTTGTATATACTAATAGATTGGAAAATGGTTCAAGAAAATGAGCTTTGTAATAAAATATTTTTGAAATCATTTGAAGAAAGAGTTTTGATATTTACTACTAGTATAGAAAACCTTTATATTTTTAAAGTGACAAATCACAAAGAAGATTGTAGGAACAATCAATCACTAAAATTCACATTTGAAGACGTGAATAGAATCCAAAGAAATCGATACCGAATCCATCGAAATGGATATTCCAAGAATTCCCGAGAAAATAAGTCATCAAAGTCAATAACAAATGATAACAATAAATAGGGAAATAACACAAATCGATTAAAGTTGGAAATTCAAACAATTAGGTGAAATAGGCAAAATTGCATCAGGTCGGTCGGCCGGCTACAGAGCTCGGTCGACCGGACCAGAAAAACAGAAATGCTCGGGGTAGCAGGTCGGTCGAACGGACCCTGAGTTCGGTCGGTCGGACCCGTAACCTGCACTTCCTAACAGAGGCTGGGAAGTGTTCGGGGTAGCAGGTCGGTCGACCGGACCGTGAGTTCGGTCGGCCGGACCTGTAGCCAGCACCCCCCAAGCCAATCTAATGAATGCCAAACTCTTCCATATTGCTATCGGTCGAGCATCGGCACTAAGGTTTTACGCCAATCGACTACCCGGCCATATAAGCTCTTCGGTTCAACACAAAAACATGATCAAAACATCAAAGCTATGATTTTTAAAGAATTGAGCCCAAAGCACTAAAAATTGAAATATTCACCAAATCAATCCAAACCAAAAGCAAATGCACACGAATAAGTGTTAGGAATTCATACCTAACAATCGAAGATAGTTATAGACTAAGACGCGAGATAAAAATCTCACATTTGAACCCAAAAACAATGAATGAGAAGCTTGAAGACAAGGGAAGATCAACCACACTTCAATCTCAACACTAGAAGCTTGAATCTAAGCTTAAAAGAAGAACATTCCCTAAGTTAGGTTTAGGAAATTTCTGAAATCAAAGAGAGAATGAGTTGGGGAAGATGAAGAGAAGGCTTACCAATGGGTTCTCTTGAATTTGGAGCTAAAGTTTGGATTTTGCAAATGAACTAGGGCTTAGGAATTCTAATTTCCAGTCTTTTCCCCCATTATTCTCTTGAACTTGAGAGAGTTAGGAAATGAGGAGTGAATGAAGAGGAAAGGGGGTTGGGACTGAGTTAGTAAGTGGATAATGGGTTCAGCCCAAACCAAAGCCCTAAGTGACAAAGTGGCAAAAATACTCTTTCTCCAAACATATCGAAGCTTATACTTAAAAAGGTCGCAAACGGCATTTTGAACTCAATGGAAGGGGTCCCGAGTCCTAATTCGATCGTATGCAAAAAGTAGCTTTTCGGACTAACTTCTGAGTATCGATAAAATATTTAAATAAAATATTTAAATATACAATCGATTGATATGCGGGTTGTTACAGTATGGTACACAACGATCACCCGTAATCTGATAAGCACACCTCTCTCCCAAATACCACATAGGCATAAATGCAAGTGTATGCAAAGCAACCTTAGGTCTAGATAGTGAATACACAACCATCAAGGGATGGTCATCCACCATAAGACCTGCATCTGCTAGATGAGTCCAATGTGAGGCCCAAGAAATCTGAATGATGTTACTCCGAATACGCATATCAAGCTGTGACTAGCTTCCATCAAGTCATGTTGTACAGCTAAGGGAACATGATGTACGTACTACATAGTCTTCCATCGTCTCATCTTAGGGAAGTGCTGCTCAGCAGCTTGACTAGCCATGTCCTGGATGTAGGGATGCATCCTTGCCGTGTATTCATAGTACCATAACAGCAAAATTTACCAAAAAGCATGCATCTGCTTGACATCGCCAAGCGCAAATGAATCTAGAGCGGTATAAAAGGTGCCTAATATCGTTGTGCCCTAATTAGTAGTATGCAGCCGGTCTAACATGGTAAGAGACGCTAAATAGCCTAGTCTAACCGTACTTTTTTGGTTCAAAAAAAGGTCAAACCAAACAAGTACAACATAAATGCTCTAGTAACTGCATCCATCATATTAGCTCTAGCTATATAAGTGGTGATGTACAAGTGCAGATAAGTCAACTTAACAAAACCACTAGTGACGCACGTAACATCTATCAGCGGTAGAAAAATAGTAAAAAATTGAGGGACTCATATAAAACATCAAATGGAAAAGGTCAAATGGCATGTCGTCCAATAATGCCAGTGAACATGTAGAAATCAACTGAGGTAATACCAAACTCAAAATCTAAAAAGTGAAATGTATGTGTGGTGGACCACCACTTCTCAGCTAATGCCTCAATGAGAGGTCGATCAAAGGACTAGACATGCCTAATCGATAAAAAAAGACCAAAAGCCTCTTCAAAATAGGACCGGGAAAAGAATCTTAAACTAGTAATGCACTTAGCCCAACTACCTCAGCAATGAATGTAATGGTTCTATAGATAATTTATGGTTCTATAGATAATTTATGAATTAATAATTTTGGATAGCTAACAGTTATTTAACATGATTATGTGATGTACATATAAAAATAACAGGATATATTAATGTGTAATTTATACCTATACGGTGGTCAAAGAGGTTTTGGTTCTGTGCTGATAACCATTTTGAAGCTCGTGTAGTACACTAGATCGTTTGGTGAAACTCTAGACGGTGGCGGAACGTATAACGGTCCAGCTTGCTCCGCTGGATGTCTGTGAACTGTTCTTCGGACGATTTTGGTTGGACACGGTGGCATTTCGTTTAGATTTTCTAATTGAAAAAAATTTAAAAGTGAAAAATTAGGTGGAAAGTGGGGAGGGGGAGACGGGGTATATAAAGGGGGGGCTGGCGCCCATTTAATGGACGCCTAGCCTTTGAGGTTCCACGACTCCTTCAGGGCTGAATATTCAGGCCTGAATCGATTGGAGATGCCCTTATAAATATAAACATATACATTAGAAATGATTATGAAGCAAAGAGAACTTAATTATAAATTTATGCAAACCTATCCTTAAGCCTGTCAATAAACACCCAGAAAATCCAAAATTCATCCTGCATCTATATCCGAAAGGAGGATAAATATCTAATATCTATGGACGACGACCCCATTCTCCAGCCTAGATATCTTTACTTCAATATGCCAATAACAACATTCTTTTCTACTCCCCTGACCCTAAACACATAGCTGCTCTCAGATTACTACCGTATTATTTTGAATTATCTTCTGGATTGACTATCATCAATTACAGTAAGAGTTCCCAATTCATGATAAATGACCGGACCAAACTAGGAACGACTGTGGCTAGTGCTCTTACTGTAAGTTGGTATGCTTCCCTTGAGATATCTTGGAATTACTGCTCACCCAACTTCCTTGCACCATGATGACAAGCTTCCTCTCTTTGATAAACCTCAAGATAGGTCAGCGTCTTAGAAAGGAGGCTCGTTTTCTCTCTAGCTAGCATACTTACTCCTCTTAATTCGGTTCTCATCTTGATCCAACATATTCAGTGTCTGTCTACAAAATCTTAGAATGAGAAGTTAAAAAGGTTGATGGTGTTAGAGAAACTTTTTATAAAGTGAACGATTAACCATTTGGTTAACTAGGATATAGTCTGCAAAGATAAACAGCAAAGGGGTCTAGGGGAAATTAATCTCGGGCTATTCAACATGGCTCTTCTTTTGAAATGGATTGGGTTATATGCTCCAAAGCCAAACCTGTTTGAAAAAAGGTGGGTAAATTTGAGTTACCATGAGGAGCATTTTCTCCTCGGATCTTGGCCTCCTTCCACAGAAAGAGTTAGAAGTATATCCTTGGGGAAATTATGTAATTTTACATAAGTTTATCCCTAATGTTTAAAATAAAAGGTGTTTCTGTTATATACTTGTTATAATGTGTTATAAATAATTGATTATTCAATTTAAGTAGATTTAATAGAAAATCGACATGTTGCGTGATAGCAGTTACAGTCTGTTATAACCATGAGTTATCATTATATGTGATAAACATATCATTTTAAATATTCATAGTCAAGATATATTAAGACTGGATATCGATACATTCATTGAGACTAGAGTACATAACACTCTCCAAATGTTGAACGGTGTATTACTCATGACTACGAGGGGAACCAGGTTACGTACTAATAGTTATTCGATAACTATAAAATGACTCATTGATATTTTTCTATTGGTTAATATAACTAAGGTCAAATAAAGAATATCGGTGTCTCAATCAATGTTTCTTTACTTTTTATTTACTTTACTCTGCTAGTTATAAGTTAGCTATCTATTACACTTGTATATTAGATACAAATGCACGATCCATACACACTTTCAAAGTGAATAGTTGCTAATAACTATGCACTTATTATAAATAATTGCAGAGAAACATGAATTCAATCTTCATAATTAAACTAAAATTTTTTGTTTTGTTATTTACAGTTATAAATGCATTTAAAATCTATTTAGTTACATAATTTGCTTATATGTCTTCAAATATTCCAGTAATATTATTTCAATTCAACTATGAAGAGAGCATCTATTTTTTTCATCAATTATTTAGAATATATGTTGTCATTTCTTCAATTATTTTGATTAATTGCAGATTATTCTACGGTTATTTATTTTTTTGGAAATAAGTCCACAATTTTTTAGATAATTGTTTGCATGCATTCAATTTTCTTGATAATTGCTATTATTTCTTCATTTATTTTATTTAATTGTAGATTATTCTGTCGTTATTCATATTTTTGGAAATATGTTGTAATTTTTCAGATAATTGTTTGCATGCATTCAATTTTCTAGATAATTGCTGTTATTTCTTCAATTATTTTGATTAATTACAGACTATTCTGCAACTATTCATATTTTTTGAAAACATGTTGCAATTTTCCAAATAATTGCTTGCATGCATTCAATTTCTAGATAGTTGATGTTATTTCTTCAATTGTATTGATTAATTGCAAATTATTCTACAATTATTCATATTTTTGGAATTATGTGTACAATTTTCTAGATAATTGTTTTCATCCGTTCAATTTTCCAGATAATTGCTGTTATTTCTTCAATTATTTTGATTAACTTCAGATTACTCTGCAATTGTTCATATTTTTTTTAGAAATACGTGTGCTGTTTTCCAGATACTTGCTTACATGCATTCAATTTTCGAAGATAATTAATGTAATTTCTTCAATTATTTTGATTAATTGCAGACTACTCTGCAATTATTCATATTTTTTTGAAATTATGTTGTAATTTTCTAGATTTTTTCTTGCGTGCATTCAATTTTCCAGATAATTGCTGTTGCTTCTTCAATTATTTTGACTAATTGCAGACCACTCTGCAATTATTAATTTTTTTGAAACTATGTGGCAATTTTCCAGATTTTTGCTTGCATGCATAAATTTGTGAATACTATCGTGTATATGTGCAATTAGATGTAATATATTCGTTGCAAATATTGTGAAATGAGATGTCTATAAACCCTAAAAACAATTCGGTCAATTATAATGGAACAACAATCTATATTAGGCAGAAATTTAATTAATTACCTTCGATTTTGTCGTTTTAATTGATTTCATCTTCTCCATTTCACTTTTCTTTTCGATTTGTTTCGACTTCATCTTTTGTCTTTTAGTTTCTTTCGATTTCAACTTCTGGATTTTAGGAGCTTAGAGTTTGTTTTGAATGAAATGCCGATAAAATGATTTTGGAGGGATTTGGGTTTTGTTTTGAGAAAGTAGAAGGGTGGTTTTGGGAATTAGCTAGCCGAATTCTAAAATAGAGGTGTGCTTTATAACTTTGTTTTAAGAATGATGTTTTGTCTATTTTAAAACTTAACAGGGGTCTAAGCCAAAAAAAAATATTTTTGGAAAGGATGTTTTGGGAAGATTGTCGTGCACGATCAAACAAATTAATTTTTCTAATCATTCAAAAACAAATAAAATAATAAGTAAAAAATAATGGAGATAAATATTGTCATACTACATTTGTCTCAACATTAACATTTTATATTTTAATATCGTCACGAACGTTGCTACAAATGATAGATTGTGAGAGATTATTATTTTCCTACAATAACCAAATTCAAAAAAAAAAACCAAAAACAAAGACCATATTAGTAATTTGACAAATAATATTCAAAAATAGATTAAATATTTAATAATGAAAAATCAAAATAAATATAAATTAAAATCTTCCCATTTTGCTATTTCTCCACCATGCCAAAATCCTAAATCTTACAAGAAGAATTGAACGTCGTTGCTCTATGTTAGTAGTTGGGTGAACAACTCTGCACGTTTTTCTTGTATCCCTCCTTTTCAAACTGGGTAAAATAGAGTAAAAAAATACGGACTTCATATTACTCTATTTTGATTGGCCGTCAGGCGCTACAACGTCGAAAGACGACCGATAGAAACAGTGTAATATGAAGTCTGTCTCTGGCCTTTTTTTTCTTCCTTTTCTTTCTTCGTTTTTTTCTGCCCGGTAACAAGAAGCCCACGTGGGGGTGTATACAACACAATCATTAATTAACTGCACGTACTTTTCCAAATAACCGTTCCCTAACACCTTCACAATTAGAGCACCTCCAAGCCATGATTTTTCTTACGTAATGTCGATTACACGTCATCAACGTGCAATTTAGTTTATATTTTCATCTCAGAATTCCGATGTTATAATGATTTGGCAAAAAAATTATTAGCTATTATCAAACGCAATGTCTAGTTTTTTACGTTGCCCTTCACAATATGAAGTAATAAATAAGCATAATGGAGTAATATTTTATCTATTATTTTGATTTATTTAAATGTTGATTAGGACATATGGTTAATTTCTTTTTCATAAATATATTTGCATTGGAATAGTTTTTTTTTTTTCAGTGTGTGTTTAATTTTTAATAATTACGGAATTTAACTTTGGAATTTATCTCGAGACGCGCGTAGGATGGATTTAATTAATATATTTGCAACGAAGAATATGCTCGTAGCTTCCCAATCAACTTTCTTTCCGTCGCTCTTTCACTAATTTGGTGCAATTTAGAGGAATACAACGGACATCCTTCCTCGTTCAATAGTCGATTCGACGTACCCTCTGCAAGAATTAACAAACCAGATAACCAGTGTTCAGACGCAAATCGTGGTACACGCCTACCCATTTTAACATCTTCTTCCTCCCACTTGATTCATTGTCAGTTGACGTTCGCCCGATGGATACATTAACCTGAACAATGACATAAACCCGTCTGTCAATTTGGTATTTACATTGTGCAGTAGCAGGTAATACCGATTTAATGGCAAATATAGAGATTTGATGTACAGTCAATTTGTTACTGCTTGGTACATTCCAGTTGGATTTAATTTGTTAATCGATGGTAGTAGCAGCATGTTACTGAAACTGTTCTTTTTTATTTCCGGTCGTGCTATTCCTCTACGCTTAACTTTATTTCCGTATGTATGATTGTTTGTTTTCATGATCCATACCTTGTAATTACAGTTCTATCAAACAGTGTTCTTGTTATCTTGAACACGGACTTGAGGATGGATTCATGCGTAAAGTTTTCACTACCATGAGCACTGACTTAACGATGGATTGATGTGTAAAATATTCACCAAGAACATGTTTGACGTTGTAGTCTAATTTGCTATCATTTACAGATTGAAAAGTGGTGGGTTTGTTGGAAAAATTAAATGAATTACTCCGATACAGTTATACAAGAACATGATCTGTGTAGCAGTATATGAAGACATGCATAAACCCAATATCTACGCCATTTAGACGATATTTGGAGAAGTTAAAGAAATCCACGGTTTTCTCATGTTGTGTACTAATTTTCTACTAAGTTGGTAGCTAGTAAATGATGTATTTTGTGCACTATGGTTCTGATTGGTGAACTGATGCATAGTCCGTTTGAACAAATTGCAATCATGTCGTGCTTTTAATTGATTTCGGTCATGCTGTTGTACATATGGGCTTAAAAGTCGGAGGTTTTATTTGCAACATCAAATTTTTTCCTGTGATATTTAATTATATTTAAGTTAGTACTATGTAAGAACTAAGTTGATATTTTTTTTCTTCCTAATTTAGTCCAATCCCTTCTACTTCATTTCTCAATCATTAAATACTTGCCTCTAGGCTACCAATAGTTAAATGTTTGGTTTTGAATTATTTAGTACCAAAAATTTAGTTTGCAAATCAATATTTATTTCCTTATTAAATCACGCTCTAATGTGGCCTTCAAAAAAATAATAAGTTTGTTCATTACTAAATTAAACTACTTATATTTGTGAAAAATATGTCATTGCACCTACAAATTAGTCCACATGATTACTTATCTGTATTTAACTATTTATTACGTCCTTCCAGCCATGACGTAATATGCTAAAGATAACCATGTGGTAATGGATTGAAATATCTGTACTTGGTCACCAGAATGTTCAACTGTCAGATGCCTGACCTGATCGATGTAGATCAGCATATTCAATTGGTTGTTTTGTTCACCATTTTGTTTATCTATCTTTAAACATTTAATTGCCTTTCTTATGCATACAAGTATATAAGTTGTTTGTATAATTCTTTCTTACGTAGATTATTCAACTCAATGAAAGACTGTCGAAATTTGAGTATTTTGTTCATTTTCATTACTATTTGACGAAAGTACTAAGTTAAAGTACCCATGATTCCAAATTTTGGTTATATAAATTGTTGTAGTAATATTTTAGAAGCATGTATGCAACACAATATCAAGTACAGTGAATAATGAAGCATGCCATTATTTTAGTCCATGGTATTAATGCCACAGACTAACATACAAGAAATAATCAAATCAAACAAAATAAAAACGGCTCTAATGGCAGCTTCTAACTAGCTCTTGCGATATTACTCTTTCTTCTGGTGCTTCTCTCGCCTTTTTTCATCTCTTCTCTCCGTATATTCCTCTGCGTCTCTATTGTTCTCTCGGAGCTTGATTGTTGGCTTTGATGCCGATCTCGTTTGAGGGAGATTTTATACTCTCTGGCTCGTTTGTGCGCAATTGCCCCTCTTTCGCCGCGATTGGCGCCGCCATCTTAGCTCTGACATCTGGGCCGCTATCGGTGGTGATTAATGGTCCCTGTTCGATCGAAATTAGGGCTTACTGTTTGGCCTCTTTTAGGGATCTTCGCCGATCTCGTTTTATTGTGGTCGAGAACTATTTTCTGGAGATTTTGCCTGTCTCGAATGAAGGTTTGTAGGCTCGATTGTCGTCCAGTCGTCGTCTTGAACTGGCTGGTGCTGTATCGGAGGATGCGAACTTTCATTGTGGGGTAGATGATGGTGCGAAGTGGGATTTCATCACCCTATTCGAACCGATGCTTACTTTCTCTGCCTCTTGCGAGTTGCTGCCATGTGGGGATGTTCCTCTGTTGGTGGGTTCGGTTTTATGTGGTGATGTTATTTTGGGTAATGATGTGACCGAAGGGGATTTAACCGCCTCTTCCAGTCTTGTTGTTGTGGCTTGCGGGCATGAGCCTGATCTTTTGGGTTGCGATTCTCGAGCGGGGTGTCTCGATGTATTGTGTAGCGACGCCTTCCAAGCTTGGTTGTGGGGCGTCTCGCTACGTCGTCCTGCTCGTCTCAATGCCTCTGGTGTTTTTGTGGATGTTGCTTTGACTGAAGGGGAGTTCATCGCCTCTTCCGGTCATGGTGCTATGGTTTGTTCGCTTGAGTCAGATCAGGTGGTTTGTTTATCTCGGGCTGAGTTTGTTGTTGTGGCTATGGATTGCTATGCTTCTTTGTCTTGGTTTTGGGACGATGTACTGAGCGGTTTTGTTCGACTTTATCCCGATGCTTTGGATTGTGAGCATTTTCTGGTTGATTGTCTGGGTTTTTCCATCGTTTCGGCGCAGCAGATGAGTGGAGGCTTGTCCTATCAGGTGAGTCTCTCTACTATTCCTTCATGCTTGGTCGTTGTTGGTGGTTTTTCAGCGGCTTGTTGGTTAGTGGCTGATGCTTTGTTTATCGTGTTTATGAGCCATGACACGCTATGGTGTATGCTACCTGACTATGCTGCCCTGATTTTGTTTGGTGGCGTGTCAGGTCCTTTTGGCATTGAACGCTCCGTTTGGAGCGGTCAGTGTGGGTATTTCTGTTGGTTTCTTGTTCTAAGCCATAGCGAGGCCTGGTCTGTGTCGTTTATGGCTTGTATTTGGTTTTTTGTTCTGGTTGTATTGCTATGGTATCTGCGGAGTTTTTTCCTTGACTGGATCGATTGGCTCGGGCGATATTCCAGCCCTGGTCGCATAGTGACCACTGATTCGGTCCACTATGTGGGCAGTCGGGAATATTGCCAGCTTTTATCGATTCGATCGGGTGATCTCTCTGCTAGGACCATATTGCGAACCTCACCCGTCTCGCGGGGCTGTCTCACTAGTGACAGTCCGACTTGGGTTAGGTTCCTACAGCGACGAGGGATGCGTATTATGTGTTCCCCTACATACTTTCGGTCGGCTCAGCTTGATCTGGCTTCTCCAGAACCTTCGTCAGTTTGTTGTTCTTCTCTTTGTTCGCTTCCTTCTTCTTCTTGTGTCTTATCGATCTCTATTCCGATGCTTAGTTTAGAGGAGATTGCGATCATTAATGATCGACTATCTCGTCTAACTAAGAACTCGGCTCCTTCTAGATCTCCAGCTAGGCAGACAGGCTCGTTGGAGGCGATCGGAGCTTCTGCGGAGTCCGAGCATCGGCTCGAGGTTGCGCATCAGGCTCGGCCCTCTCGCCGCAGACCGAGAGGTGCACCGACCATTCTTCGCACTATCCGCACTCGCTCTATAGCGGCGACTGAGCAGATCGATCGATCGGCTCTTTCCTCATTGTATAGTTCCTGAGTTGCGATTGTTCAGCTTCTCTTGTCTTGATTTCTTTCTTTCCGTTGTTTCTGCTAACATGTCGAACCTTCTCTTCTGGAACATTCGTGGTATTGGCAATGAAGCTTCTTCTGCTAGGCTTAAGCGTATTGTCCGTAAGCATTCTATTTGCTTGGTGGCTCTGTTTGAACCTTTCTTGGGCCCTGGAGCGGCCACCAAGGAGGTTCTTTCGCTTGGGTTTGGTGGTGCTTTGGCTAATGTGTCGGGTAAGATATGGATCATTTGGTCCAAAAACTGTGTTGTTCGTCCTGTTTTCGACTCGTCCCAGCTTTTCTCTGTTTTGTGCTCCTCCCCCCTCTTCCCTCATCCGTTCCTTTTTTCGGCGGTGTACGCCAAGTGTGATCGGTTAGAGAGATTAGCTCTCTGGGATGATATTCTGTCACTTGCTGATATGGGATTCGCGTTCTCTGTGGTAGGTAGGGATTCAATGTTGTCGCTAGTCAGGCCGAAAAATTAGGGGGGCTGGCCGTCAATCGGCAATCGGTTTCAGACTTCAATTCTTTCATTGTGAGTTCCGGTTTATCAGAAATCCCTTTCGTGGGTTCTGCTTATACTTGGTCTAACAATCAGGAAGTGCCGCTTCGGATTCTTTCCCGACTTGATAGGATTTTTGGATCAACTGATTGGTTTAATCTTCCTTTCTCCTTCTCTACTACTCATCTTCATCGATCTTGCTCTGATCATGCGCCTCTGGTGCTGCGATGTTCCTCTCGTTCTTCGTCGGGGCCTTCTTCTTTTCGATTCCTTAGTATGTGGAATTCTCACCATGATTTTCTCCGGGTTGTGGAGGAATCGTGGTTAGCTCCTATTGATGCTGCTCCCATGGGGGCTTTCTTTCAAAAACTGAAACGTTTTAAGGCTTGCCTAAAGACGTGGAATATTCAAGTTTTCAGGAACATTTTCGACCGTGTTCGTGCAGCTGAAGAGTCTCTGATCGTTGCCGAATCTGAGTATGACATGACTCCTTCGGCTGAAAACAGGGATAATTGGGCTAGTGCCCAAATGGCTTTCTCCTCGGAACTTCGTATTGAAAACTCATATCTGCGCCAACTGGCGAGAGTCAAATGGGTTGTTGAAGGTGATGCGAATTCCAAATTTTTCCATTCATCCATTCGCAAGAAAGCCAACTTGCTTTCTATTCGCGAGATTTTGAGATCGGATCTCTCTGTGGCTTCAACTCCTTCTGAAGTTAGAGAGGTGATTGTATCTCATTTCCAGGCCTACCTGGGTTCTTCCTCTGTGTCTGACCCGGATCTGGATCTCCTGTCCTTCATTCCTCGGCTGGTCCCTTCGGAGGAAAGTGCGGCTTTAGCTTATCCGCCTTCGTCGGATGAGATTCGTGAGTGCGTCTTTACTCTTAGCAAGGATAGTGCCTGTGGGCCAGATGGTTTCAACGGATCCTTCTATCGGAGTGCTTGGTCTATCATTCAATCAGACTTCTGTCTGGCTATTCAACAGTTCTTTTCTGGTTGCATTCTTCCCATTAGCTGGTCCTCCACTAATTTGGTTCTCATTCCCAAGAGTGATAATTCTCGGTCTTGCGTGGATTATCGCCCGATCAGCCTTTGTCATTTCTCTAACAAAGTGATTTCTAAGGTATTGGCCAAGCGTTTGGCTCCGTACCTGAATCGCATTATCCCCTCCTCTCAGGCGGGTTTTGTAAAAGGACGTTTGATCACTGATAACGTCCTTTTAGCCCAGGAACTGATTTCCCAGATTGACAAGAAAGTCAGAGGTTTTAATATTGTTTTTAAACTTGATATGGAAAAGGCCTACAATCGTATGTCGTGGTTTTTCATCATCAAGGTTCTTCGTGCCTTCGGGTTTCCTGAAACCCTCATCGATTTGGTTTGGAGGCTCATCTCCAACTGTTGGTTTTCTGTTTTCATTAACGGATCAGCTAATGGTTTTTTCAAGGCGGGTAGAGGGCTTCGTCAAGGTGATCCTCTATCCCCTTCTCTTTTTGTGATAGCGGCTGAGCCTTTCATTCGAGGGATCCACGTCTTAACGATGTATGGCCAAATTCATCGTTTCGGACTCCCCAGTGGGTGTCCACTCGTCTCTTCTCTTTCCTTTGCGGACGACATTGTCATCTTCTCCAATGGTAATCGAACTTCTGTTTGGCGGCTCATTCGGTTCATCCACCTTTACGAGAGGTGTTCGGGTCAACTGGTCAACTCTTCAAAGAGTTGTTTCGTCCATTCGAAGGATATGGAGCCTTCGAGGGTCTCCTGGATCGAATCGTTTACCGGCTTCAGGGAAGCGTCTCTTCCTCTTCCTTATTTGGGTATTGCCCTCTACAGAGGTAGAAAACTTAACGCCCTTTTCGACCCTCTGACCGACAAAGTAAGGGGTAAGATCATCCGTTGAAATGCGTCTCTTCTGTCTCTTGCTGGTAGATTGGTTCTCATTAAATCTGTTTTAGGCTCTTTGGGCACTCATGTTTTCGCCGCTATGTCCCCTACTTCTTCCTTTTTTCGATCGTTCCAATCTCTGGCCTCCTCCTTCTTCTGGGGATCGAAGGACGACAATCACCGCCACCACTGAGTATCCTGGGATGTTATCTGTCGTCCTAAGATTGAGGGTGGGCTTGGCTTGCGAAATCCAAAGAACATTTGTTCGGCTTTCGCTTGCACGTTGTGGTTCAGGTTTGGCTCTAACGATTTGCTTTGGGTGTCGTTCCTTCACGCCAAATACCAGAGGTTGGCCTCTGCTGGCTTCTCCGGTTCTCCATCATTCGCTAGTGAGACTTGGAAGCATATGCAATCGGTCATGTTGTTCTCTGATTCTCATGGAGGCCAATCCGGATGGGACGGTGGCCCATTTTCTATTCGTAAGGTCTGGCTCTCTACTCGTTCTGCCGCCCCCGCTATCCCCATTTTCTCCTTCATCTGGGACGCTAGAATCCCTGTCTCTCTTCATGTGGCGAACCCTTCATAATGGATTGCCAGTTGATGAGAACCTTCAGCGGATTGGCTTTTGTTTTGTTTCTCGTTGCAGATGCTGCGGCAACGGTGAAACAGAATCGGTGGACCATATGCTTTTTTCTGGTTTCACCGCCAGAGCCTGCTGGAACTACTTCGGAAATTTAATGGGTATTCGCGGTAGCGTTTCCTCGTCGAACGACCTTCTGGGCTTCTGGTGGATCGGTAGTAGCAGTAAATCTCTTCGTTCTATCACCAGTCGTTTGATTCCATGTCTGATTTGCTGGCACATCTGGTGTGCGAGGAATAAGGCTATTTTTGAGGAGTCGCCTATGGATCCTTTTTCCGTTATTCGGCGAGTTAGAAATGATGTTTTCTTGGCGTTTCGAGGTAGACCTTTCAGGGGCTCAGTCATCTCTCGTTCTGGTCTCCTTGCGGCCCTGCTTTCAATTACCTGCTATCAGCCTTCCGTTAGAACGGGAATTGGTTGATCTTCGATCTCGAGACTTGTGTCTCTTGCTCGTTGGTCTTCTTGTTTCCTTTTTCCCTCCTCTCCCCCCCTTGTATTTCGTATTTTTTCTGGATTATGATTTCAGGTTTTGGTATGTTGGCTTGGTTGGAGCTCTTCTTTCCGCTTAAGGGTGTTGCTTGGCTGAAGGACTTTTGGCTCTTTTTCTCGGCTTTCGATTTTGCTGTTTTTTGGATGTTGGGCGCTTTGTTGAGTCTTTTTTTCATGTGAGCTAGTCTTATTTCTAGCGGTTGCTGTGCTCGGTTGTCTTCCGACATCGGCATCGGACGGTGGCATTGCCGGAGCTCGATGACGATGTTTGATGGGCGGTGGTTTATCCGGAGCTCATCGTCTTTGTTCCATGCCAGCTTCCTTCTCTCGTCGCCGTTCTGCCTCGCCGACTATTAGGGGTTTTAGTCTTTTGTTCTTATTATGTATGTCTTTGGATGTAATTTGATTGGTATAGTTGTTGTGCTTTGCTCTTGGGTTACCTGTCAGGCATGTTGACAGCTTTTTGGTGATGGTTAATAAATTCTGTTTGATGGGGAAAAAAATATAAAAAAAAATACAAGAAATAATTAATTAAGTTACTGCAATTGTTTGGTTAAATTCAAAACTTATTGCTTGAAAGTAACAAAATTTTGCCATCCAAACTTTATTTCAAACTATTCGGCCAACCATCTTCATGATATGGACTGAAATTATCGTATAGTTAGTTTTAAAAAAGGTCATTCTATTATTATTTTGACAAACTAACCATTTGAAAGAACGACCTACGAATAGTTCATGTTGTTTAAATGCGTTAGATTCTTGTTTATGTTTTTTTATTCTGTCTTCCCTATGTATTACTATTTTTTCGTAGACTGCTTTAATAACTACTTCAGATACCGTGTGGATTTATTTTATTGATAAGATACCAATTTCAGGCCATGTCTTTAATTTCTAGAATGCATAACTAACAATATTTTAGTTGCTCCCCTTATCTTTGATATGAACTTCAGAGTTTAAGCCCTAAATCTTAATTATATCATTGTACCATTTTTAATAATAAAATTAGTATTTACGTACTAATAACTATTTTTGATAAAATAGTGACACTTTTTGAGGAAATAAACAATACCGAGAATTTTATGCGATGGAGAGGTTCATGTGGATGAAACTGCACCAACCTTTTGAGAACAAATTGTCTAATGATCACATAAAACTGTTATATAAATTGTAACCATTTCCTTTTAAACGGTGAATCTTACTAAAAAACGACTTTTGCAATGGAACATCTAAGACATCCAGGTGAAATAGGCACGAAGAAGAAGTTTTGTTTAGGGTCCAGGTTCGAAACAAAGACATTGATGAATTTGAGAGCAGAATCAAAAATCTAGGTGATGAGTACACCTATGTTATGGAAAACTGAGCATACAAGCTTCTGAATCTTGAGGCATCTTCGACATCCGTACCTCCCCTCACACTTTCACGTCGAACTCTGGTACAAAAAAAAAACTACAAATGGTAAACCAGACCCTTTCAATCGCATCCAATGTAGAACATTTGCCAATGATTTTAAGTCTTTGGGAATGGAAAATGAAGAAAATGTATCGTCATCAATTGAGAATGAGGCGCTGAAGGCAGTGGTTGCGCAGTTTACTGTGGATCAAGTGCTGACTGAGAGGACACATGTGTCCGCATTGGTGAGGGGGAGAGCATGATCAAGAAGCCTGTGGATTTCAATATTGTCCTGGATGATAAGGCCATTACCCAGGCTATGGTATTGAAGCTAGCATCGTGATTAAGATGAAACAAGATGTGCGGCAGGAGGCAGAGGTAATCCTTTTGTGATGAATGACTTTTTTTCCCCTCCTTTTTGCGAGAATTTATATTACAGGTTTGGCTTGGGTGTGTGCGAACGATATTGGGAATTCTAGAACTTGGATGATAATGTTTTTTTGTATGTTTATGCTATATCTCATGTCTGTTTGTTAGTTATGTGAATTAAGTTGCGGAAACGGTTACAAGGAGTGAAGAGAAAGAACCTATCTTCATTTACAAGCATATGTTTGTCTGTATCTTCAATGGACATTGAAACCCACTTTAAATTGCTACCACTATGGTATTTGTATGGCCAGAAACCGAAGAGAATTTGTTTTCTTTTTTACAATGCATGGATATAGATCAAGGTTCGAATTTTCGGGTTTCCGTTTCCGTTCCGGTCAGTTGAAAAATCCAAAATTCCGGTTCCGTTTCGGGATTTCCGGAAATTCCGTTTTAATTCCGGTTTTTGAATTCCGATACATTTTTGTTATAAATACGCAAATATGTATGCAACACTGATAGTCAATTACACTAAATTATTCAAGTGACATAGAAGTTAAAAAAAAGATACAACATAAAAATTTAATACCAAAAGCTATTTCTCTGAGCATCATGTAAATTTTGTTCATCGCTCGCTTCATCTTGTGATGGATTATAATATGTTGGAAAAACATACTGCTGTATCTGATCCGAACTTAAAAATGTCGTCATCATATTATCAAAGGGTGAGGGTTCATCTTGGCTATTTGATGGCTCATCAGCATACGGTTGATTTAATCCACAATACGAATAACCTCCGGTATAGTCAGACGTAGAATACCTAAAACTCGGGACATTGTTAGAAATATATCTGCCATCATAATCCCCTTGATCTTCATGTACAACGTTTAAATTTCTATCTCTTCGTCGACTATAGTCATCTTCTTCATAATTTTGGATATGTCTTTGAGAATCATCAAAAGTGGAACCAACGCCATAACCACTAGAACCAATACCGTCACCACCAGCATTACCTGAATCATCATTTGATGAACTATCATCTTCAGTATTTTCTGCAGATGCATTATCATTGTCCGACCAAGGATTATCGCTTGCATTATCAAGTAGTGGATTCTCAGCTTCTCTAGTCCATTCTGCAAGTGGATCCTCCTTATGAAAGATGTACTCCAAATCAATAAGTTGGTCGGTTGTTTGTTGGCGTTTAGCATGTCGTACTCTTAACCGCATATTATAATGTACGAATACCAGTTTTTCTAAGTTCTCCATTTTTATTCTGTTTCTCAGCTTTGTATGAATCATTGCAAATGTTGTCCAGTTTCTTTCACAGTTTGAAGAAGAAACCATTTGGCTAAGAATGCGCATTGCTAAATGTGTTAAATTTGGAGCATCTTCTCTGCCAATTATTGACCACCACATAGCGGGAAGACATGACTTAACTGTTTGTTTTGCTTTTGCAGAACCAAACACACCAAGTTTCATTCTGTATTTTTCCACCTACACGACATTTATTAATAGACATGTCATAATTTGAAAAATAATCATAAGTAGTTGAGTATTATGTTCTATTACCTCTTTCGAAATTTCAATTTGCATAGCAATATCCGGTACCATTCTTTCAAGGATGTTTGTCCATCCATTTAAAACTTCATCACCATTTGTTGCTTTATCTCTATATTGAATTTGGGGATTGAGAAAATAACCTAAAAGAATTGAGTGGTTAAAAGAAGGTATTGACATGATATGCATTCGTATAATTGTGTAATATCTAAAAGAATTACCTGCTGCATGAATAGGTCGATGCAACTGTCTTTTTCATCTTTTATCGATTATATTCCACCATCTTTGATACTGTCTTGAACCAACATTTTTCTTAATTAATTCCTTCGCTCGATCCATTGCTTCGTACAAATATCCCATCTCTGCTTTATCATCATTGTCCACCATTCTTAAAACTTTTACAAGTGGACCAAATACGAGAATAATGGCAGCAATGTTAGCCCAAAATTTATCGCTATGAATCAAGTTATAGACAAGAATTGCTGTTTTTTTGTCTTTAGGACCGAGTTTTGGAATCTTTGCACTCCACTCCCTCGAATAGATCATCCTTCTCAAATTCTCTTTATGTGTGTATATGGATTCTAATGCAATAAAGTGAGTAGCAAACCTGGTTACCGCTGGCCGAATTAATTCTTTGTTGTTTGTTTCTTTTCTCATTATTGTAAGTAGCCAACCATGATTGTATATGAATCCTGTTATTGACTGACAATTTGATATAATAATTTTTACCTCGGCTTCTTTTGAAATATCCTCTAAAATCAAATCGATGCAATGTGCTGCACATGGTGTCCAATATAGTTGTCTTCTTTTTTCCATTAGTAATTGACCAGCAACTTTATAATTTGCTCCATTGTCAGTTACTATTTGCACACAATTCTATCTTCTCCAATAAAATTAACGACATTATCCATTAGACCACAAATATACCGAGCACTTTGAAATTTGTCAGTGGCGTCTACAGATTTAAGAAAGACGGTTCCTTGAGTGGAGTACACAAGAAAATTTATGATTTTTCTTCTATTTTGTGTGCTCCAACCATCGTACATCAATGTGCAACCATACTCATCCCAAAATTTGGAGTAAGTATCAATATGTTGTTTGATTTCAGAGCACTCTAAATCTAAATAAGTTTTCGAAAGTTCCCCTGGAGTGGGTGGTTTGACTCCAGGACCAGCTTCTGCAATGGCATCAACCATTGTTTGATAATAAGGACTACTTGCAACATTATGAGCAATATGGTTAAAATAAAAAATTTTGGATATTGCACGTCCTATATGTTTTTTGGCATCTTTAATGCCTTTTATTGCAGTTTTAATTGAAGGTTGAGATCTACCTCCTCGTGTTTGAACATATGAATCTATCATGGAAGCTGCACGTATCTCAAAATCATTATCCACTTTTAAGGATTTAGAACGATCGGTGCGCTTTACTCCGCTGGATCCTACGCCTGAACGTCGTCTTTCATCACTAATATAAGATTCTTTACTTGCTTGAAATGCATGTTGAATATCTCTATCATCTTCATTTCCATCACTTCCAACGTCTGAATTTTGTTGTTCGGGCATGCTCATCAATTCTTCTTGCACACGTTGTTTTTCAAGCTTCCCCTGACTTCGTTCGTTTCTCTTTTTGATTAGATGTTCCCGTATCAGTTTTCTGACTTCTTTAGGAACGTTTGGACATGGTGCAACATCGTCAGCCATTGCTGCCAAATGTTCTTTCATACGTGTTACACCTCCACCAGAAATTTCTTTATGGCAATAATTGCACTTCGTTTTCTTTTTATTGATACCGACTGCCGTACAGTAATTCCAGACAATATCACGATTTGCCATATTCAAGCACCTAAATAATAAACAAAAATTTAACAAATTATATAACATAAATTTGTTAATATCAACTTCAATTAACTAAAAAGAATTATAATAAAAAACAATGAACATATGAGTTTATAATGATGGTTACTTACTGTGAGTTGCTTTAATTTCATACATGTTACATATGTTTTGATGTATGTAGTAATGATGGTTACTTACTGTGAGTTGCTTTAATTTCATACGTGTTACATTTATTGATACGTGGTTACTTACTGTGAGTACCATCAAACTTAGTCTCGGACACAAAAAAAGAGTAATGAATATAGTAAGTAACCATCATTATAATTTCAAATTAAAGCAACTCACTTCAACTTATAATTTTAAAGTAATTCTAAAGGCTTGCCAATCAACAGCCTAATTAAAGCCCAACCCGCTTTATAGTTTCACCCAAATAATTTACCCTAGCATTTGCCGCCCGAAGCCCCATTTCATTCACGTTTCCAAAATTCAGAAGTTCAGACGTGAAAAGAAAAAAGGAAAAAAATTGAATACCTGGCGCGCGTTTAATTTGATTGAAGCGCGCGTTTAATTTGATTGAAGGCTTGAAGCACACGCTGCGAATTCCAGTTATCGGCTGCTTCTTCCAGTCGATTGCTCACGGCTCTGAAATTGGTGAGTTACTTTGTTCTGCTTATTGTTATGAGATTGTTATGTTTTTATAGCCAAATATTTGATTCCTTGCAAGTTTGAAAGTTGAGTCCGTGATTTGTTGTCTGATTTTTTGAGCAAAAGTTAAACATGAATTGATTGAATGCTGGCAAGATTCTTAATTTCTGAAATGATTTACCTTTCTGTTTTTATTCTACTGTTTTTACTTTACCTTTTTTTTAATTTACTGATGCATTGATTTTTTTTTTACTGGAACTGATTTAAAGTTGAGACTCGAGACTTTGTGTTTTTTTTTTACTTCAATTGATTTTTTTTTGACGGAACGGTTTTTTATGACGATTCCTTTCCGGTCATCGCCGGAACCGGGCCGAGATGGCCGGAGTTCCGGCATGCCGGACGGAATGTGAAACCTTGATATAGATACTGCATGGTATCCACAATATTTTCTACTATTAGTTTGCAAACCATTGAAAATTCATAATCATGTTGCATAGGAGTGTACTTGGAAGTTGATAATCTGCAGAATAACACACAGAAAACAAAACGCACTATCCTGTACTGTGACGATTCAAATATGTGTACTAACGATTTCAGGATGTAAACCTGTTCAGTTGCAGCAATACCAAGATGTAGACCTACCACGCAAAAAGGAAGCTTCATAGTTCAGCAATGTGCAACTGGAATAACAAGTGACACTGCATATCAATCTTTAAGATGCAAATTAATATGTATTTAGTGTGCTATTTTCAGTTACGTACTTAAAAATCAGGTTTTCTCCTTGTGTGACTTTAACATGGTACACCTAATTTCGATTATGTATTCCTCTACATAACGTTTGCGGAGCCATTCTGAATTACATAGTTTTTTCTTATAAATCCAACTCATGTCACATAAAATGATATCATGATATCTTTCCGTATCTTTCCGTACAAAACACCCTAAAATTTTACACGAATATAGTTTTAAATCAAACCTTCTTCCAAAGAAGAGGTTAGTTCTTCGATCTGTCGTAGGTGAAGTACGGGCCTCATACTAATTTTTCTACCAGTTTGAACAGGTTGTTGTCTATTCTTTCAGCAGTTCGCTTGCCTCAATATAGCAATACTCTCAAAACTCTATTACATAAATTGATGTTTTTGGGTATATAAGAGAGAAGGGTGGAGAAAGTTATCTACCCTTTGCAAAGTAGAAGAGTGTACGATTGTTTCTAAATTTTTACTTTTCAAATGTTGATTTTGTGTTTACATCAAGTTTGTTTGCAAAATAATTTAACGCTCTCGTTCCATAATTACATGATTGAAAAAGAAGATTCTTGGTAGATCGACTTGGGTGCTATTAAGCATATCTGCAACGACAAGAGTCTATTTAAGAAACTTGAACCGTCTGATGATAAAAATTATATCTACATGGAAAACTTTATGAAAGCAGCGGTCAAGGAGACAGTAGACTAAGAGTTCACGTCTGAGAAAATTTTGACATTAAATGATGTATATTGTTAACTGGGTTTCAAACCTAGCAGAATTCAGCAGGAGTTAGAACATCAAGACTATGGCAAAATGACTTGAAACTTGAACAAGACATCTAAAAGAACAAACCAATAGAACTCAAGAGAAACAAACCAAAAACCCACTAAGTGGATGGATCGCTAGCGATCCAAAAGGAAACATTCCGAGTTGTCTAAGCCTCTTGCATCATGATCTACCACCTCTTCTAAGAATACTTGCCAAATTTTATAGCATACCAAACAATCTAGCTTGAGATGTTAAGACTGATATGATTCAAGTTGTTTGACCATAATCAGCTAACTTAAAATGGACCTACAAAACTCATACAGAGTCAAATTGACTTGAAATTTTAAGAGAACACTTAGAAGACATAAAAGAAGGCTCAAAGAGAAAATGAGATCATTTGGAGGTTGTTTGATGGATCGCTAGCGACCTAACTAGATGGATCGTTGACGATCTATGTAGGTTAGGCCTCACAACCTGAAATTTATAAAGTAGGTCCACACATCCTAGGGAGAGCACCTGCAAAGTTTCATCTGGTTTCGTTAAGTTTTGAGCAGGTCATGGATGATTCTTTTGGACCAGATGACTCATGAAGACGGATGACCAAACGAACTCCAAACGACTTGTTAATGCACTTAAATAGAAGATAAGATGACAACCAAACTAAGATCACTCAAAAATATGCTAAGTCGATGGATAACTACCAATACGTCTCATATGGATAGCTAGCAATCCATCAAGATAGGTTAAACTCCTTAATAGCATTAAGTAAATGCTTCTGGTAGAAAAATATGCTAAGTTGATGGATAGCTAACAATCCATCTCCTATGAATAGATAGTGATCCATCCTCTATGGATAACTAGCGATTCATAGAAATGACTCAGATTGATTTGAGATTTTCGATGATGAGTTAGCATAACAACTGGACTCTACTGCATTTGGACTTCTGGCCCAATGCTCACTGAATTCCCTTATAAATACTCACATATTTGCAATATAAAGAGGATCTTCTGAATTGGCTGTTGGAACTCTGCAGAAGTTATTATTCACTCTTCTCCTCCAACACAATAGTCATATAAGGGTTCACTCCAGTGAACACTTGCACTTGTGACTTGATCTAACTTAGAAGATTCAATCATATTGTAATCTGATTCCACTTGTAACAACAATTAGTTAATAAAAAGTTATAAAATGGATGTAAGCTTCATTGACAACCAAACACGATAAAAATCTTCTTGTCTCTTTACTTTTTATATGATCTACGATTGTTTTTTCTATTTTATTTGCCTTGATAAACATGGCTGGTGCTTTCACACTCAATCCAGTGTGTTAATCCAATTTTTTTGGATTAACATTTTAGGGCTTTCACTGAGAACCCAACTCATGCTTAGATCCTAGCTCTCTACTATGGATGAGATAGGTTCAGAAGTTAGATCGTCAATCTCTGCTTAGAAGATTTGTTGTTGAGAATCAATGGCATCAGGAAGAAAGAGAACTACCTCCGAAAGATCCATAGGAGCTACCATTGCTATGAAGAAACAAATGCTCAGCAAAAATTAAAGTCAACAAACTCAACAACCTGATGTTAGGAGCTAACTCTCGAGATCAGGTTTCAGGACCCTCCACACAGCATTAAATTATGATTAAGGGAGATAACTGAACAAGATGGTGATGAAATTACTATAAAATGGCAAACAGTCAAAAGGCTCTTATGGAAAAGATAGATGCTCTCTTAGCTCCAATCACTAACTACTAGCAGAACAGTGCCTAAAGTCGCGGCTGCTATGGAGCAAGGGCATTCTTCTATTTCTAGCTTGAACGGAAGGAACCGAAGGAAAAAGCAAAATAAAGTAGTAGGCGGAACTCCAAGAATCAAGACGGAAGAAAACGTTAACAATCCACCCACTGAAAAAAACACCTGCTACAAACCTGAACTTAGAAGTGAAAACTCCATGAGGAGATATAATGATGGCTCTCTTCTGCTTTGAAGATGACAAACAATTTGAGGAAGACAAATTGGATGAAAATGATGACGTGCAAAAAGGTAGAAGAAGCTCTAAAACCCGTGCCCCAGCATAGTGCCAAGCAATGGATGAAGAACTACTACTCAAATGGTACTTCCAGAGGCAAAAGAATCAAGAAGATATGACAAAACCAGGATCGATTATAAGGCCAAGCTCCAATGGTATACTGTGACAATTCCTAACTGACAAGCTTCCAATCCCATCAAGGAGCTCCTATCGTCGAATCACGAATAGTCGTCGTCGAAATCATCAAAACTAGTCAAAATGGTCGTTAAAAAACTCACTTCAGGGTTGACTCGAAGTCGAACTCGGGTAATCGCTATTTGACTCGAAACGGATTCTGAAAGTCCTGACTCGAAGTCGAACTTGGGTAGTCACCAATTTGACTCGAATCAAACATAGGATATTCTAGTTCGAAATCAGATTCAGATAAAACCAAGATTTTCTCCAAGCACCGTTCATCACCAACCCAGCACTTCCATTTTGTGACTCCAAGTGAACCATGTGCCGACTTCAAGAAAATGGCAAATTTTCTTGCGTTGAACTCTAAGTAAAATACCACCGATCCATCAACACCTATCCATCTTCTTTTGTCCATAACTCGAACACGCAAACTCCGAATGCTTTGAAATTTAAAATGTAACCTTACGAGGCCTTCCTTGTCACCCCAGATCGATCTTACCTAGTTTGAAAATTTCTAGGGATCGTCACTGATCCATGACCCCATCCTAAGTGATTTGCCATTCAATCAGCATTTCCAATCATTCAAGCATAGGACAATCATGGACATATCATTCTCATGCAATATAAATAGCCGTAACTTGAAAACAGAGCAGCCTGACAATGATTAGAGCACCTTCCTCAATCGAAACTCATTTATCGAAGCAGTTCAACATTTAGAATATCCAAAGTATGACTAGATATGGGCGAAGAGAGGGCGACAGATGTAGTCTACTGCAATTCCCTTAGGAATCAATTAAGGATGAAATAACCTGCTACCTTAGAAGAATTATATGGGAAGGAAAACCAGTTCTAGAGACTAAGTAGTGCAACTGACAAAGACACACCCTGCAATTTACTAAATAACATACCAAATGATGAAGGAGCTACAAGACCTCATGGACCTTCTGTCCAAGCAAGGCCACTAAGACCCGGTAGAGAAGCACCCCGATCAACTGATGAAATCGGACGAAATGATGATTATCAAATAACATTCTAGTTGGCTAGCTACAAAGGAATAGGGAAGGTACCTAAAGTGATGTCTTATCATCCATCCTTGTCTATTTTCCTTTTTCAAACGAGCCATAATGCGACATTAGGGCATTGTAGACATCACGGCGAAAAAAATGCTTCTATGCCATCGATGAGTCATGTCGATCCCCCTTTTGAGAATTGACGTTGCTCTTAGCATCGAGAAGGCTTGTCCAAAGGATCTTCGAGCAAACAGATCCAACCCTTGGTCTTCAGGAATTGGTAAAGCAGTGTTCCAGCGAGCCAAATCCCAAAAATCCATCTGACGATCGGCGCTCGGGTGCTGGAGTAGTACTTGAAACCCTCGAAGGCCGTTCCATATGCTATACCCTGAAATTTGATTTTCATGTGACCAATAATTAGGCCTAATATGAAGCCTTGCTTGCTGGATTGAAAGTCGCTCGCGGTTTGAGAATTATTGCTATGGAAGTCTATTGTGATGCACAATTAGTTGTATGCCAAGTTCGGGGTGATTATCAGGCCAAAGATCGAAGACTGGCTGCTTATCTAGCTCGAGTCCAAGAAATACTAAATCAGTTTAATTATTATGCCATCTTCTACATACCCATGAGCGCAACCAAAAGACTGATTCATTGGCGAAGTTAGCAAGTACAGGCGAAGCCCAGCAAATCGGACTCGTTCCTGTTGAAACTCTATCCTTCCGGAGCATTGATCAGATGTAGACAGACTATGTATTTAAAATCACTCCCAGTAATGAGTCGTGGATGATTCCATACCGAAATTACATCGAGCATGGAACGCTGCCTGAGCGTAGAAGTAATAAGAGACAGATTCTTCGGAAAGCTTCGTAGTTCACCATTCAGAATGGAGTCATGTATAGAAGAGGATATTCCATTCCTCTCCTCCAATGTATCGCACGCGATGAAATTAAACGAGTGTTACATGATGTACACAAAGGATAATGTGGCGATCACACCGTGGGGCAAGCTCTCGCTAAGAAAGTACTCCAATACTGATATTATTAGCCAACTGTAAACCGTGATGCAGCAGACTACGCCAGGAAATGTGACAGATGTCAAAAGCACGCTCGATTTCCTAGAGCTTCACCTATTGAGATAACCCAAATGGTTAGTTCGTGGCCGTTTGTAGTATGGGCATTGACATCATTGGCTCTCTTCCACTGACTAAAGGTGGTGCGAAGTACGCCATCGTCGCAGTTGATTACTTTACCAAGTGGGCCGAAGCTTAACCTCTTGCAACAATCACGATGAAGAAGGTGATCAACTTTGTAGTTCGCAACATCATCTGTCGATTTGGTCTCCCGCATACCATCATCACTGATAACGGAGCCCAGTTTGACAGTGTTGAATTCAAGGATTTCTATCGACGATTCCATATCCACAAGAAATTCTCTACATTTGCACACCCTAAAGCGAATGTCCAGGTTGAAGATGTTAATAAGGTTATCAAGTCTATTCTAAAGAAGCGATTGGAAAACGCCGAGGGCAAGTGAGTTGATGAACATCTTATGGCTATATGGGCTAACCGGACAACCCATAATTCCACGACTGGACACACTCCATTCTCTCTATCCTATGGTTCATAAGCCATTAGCCCAGTCGAGATGGAAGTACCTTATCATAGTGTGACTTACTATGATCCGAAGACAAATACCATATTACTTGCTGAATCCTTAGATTTGTTAGATGAGAAGCGTAAAGAGGCTGATTTGAGGGCAGCCGTATATTGAAGCCGAGTCGCTTGATTATACAATGCCATGGTCCGACCACGAACCTTCGAACTCAGCAATCTCATCCTCAAGAGAATTTATCTGGTTCCTTCTCACATGAAACCAACTTGGGAAGGACCGTATGCGATTGCACGAAAATTCGGAGATGGCACGTTTAAGTTATCGGCTGTTGACGGTCTTACTTTGCCGAGAGCATGGAGCTGCGAGAGTCTCCGTCGCGACTACACATAAAAAGATTTATTCATTTAGTCTATTTCTCATTTGCAATTTGTTTCTGCATTTCGAAATTTGAATTTTTAATAAGGCAACCGACTTTTCCGTTTTTTCCTATTTCAGCAATAAAATGCCATCTGTTCGAGCCAGAGCTATTATTAATTAAATGTGACGTATAACCATCACGATGCATGAAGAGCCAAATTCCATCATACGGTGGAATTTATTCAAATAGGGAGTGACTGTGACACGACCGACCACTCTCTAAGTGAAACCCAAGCTCGCGGGCAAGTCACTACACTAAAGTCAAAAAAGGATTGATACACGAAAATCCTTTAACTAACTCCAATCCTTTAACTAACTCCAAACTCCCAGAGTGCGAGTTGGAGTATAAAATCATAAATGCAGTTCTGAAGAGGGTGGACCCGTTCACCTAACGACTTCGACCGTATCCTAACCAAGTTCGAGGAGGATGAATCCGTCCGTTTAACGACCTAACTTGTTAACTCGAGGTGGATGTGAACCGACCATCCACGATCCTGATAAATCCATCGTTCCTTGAGTGCTAATGAAATTCTGAAAGCCCAAATAGATGTGACGGACCATCTGTCGGCCAACTCCAAATTCCTGGAGTACTAATTGGAGTATAAACACAAACTCTGAATTCCCAGAGTGCGAATTGGAGTATAAACATCGACTTTAGGTTCCTGGAGTGCAAACTAGAGTATAAACACCAAATCCAAGTTCCTGGAGCACGAACTGGAGTACAAACGTCGATTATCTTCAGATTCCCAGAGTGCGAGCCAGGTTATCGATCGCAAATAACTCTGCTAGAGTGTGGTCAGAGTATAGACACAACTCGAGTGCGAACGACCACTCATAAACTAACTTAAGTCCCCAGAGCATGGACACATTCTTGAAACTTAAACAGCCATGATCGACCGCCAAAGTTAAAATACAAATCCTTGAAAAGCGGATGTAATCATTATTAAGTGAACGAGTAGGATTCGACCACTCGACTCATGCCGATGATAACATCAATTCGACGATGTTAAGCTTGGCGAAATGAAGACAAAAAGCAGTCGCTAGCCCTTTTTTTACAACTCATCCTCGAAGTTGGGAGCAGGGCTTAAGTGTCAACTATCAACTGAAGCGGTGCAATATCAAAATTCAACATAATATCCAATTATGACTTATGTCTCTGACTTATGGACTTAGAAAATAAAAACAAATTCGACTCAAAGGTTGAAACTCTATAAGTGCACTGGACCAAAATTTAAACACTGGAACACTTAAGCATAAAAGACAGTAATAGAGTCAAAGCCAAAAATAAAATTTCATTTCAACTAACTGTAAATGAAGCTCATGTACAAGTTTTTCAAAATTCCTACTAGCAGGGGCCGAATCCGCATCTATACACGGCCTAAGAAAGGAAAGCAAAAAACAAATTTTTTATCTACCAAAAAATGTGCCGAAGAGGCCTAGCTGCTCCTTTTTCTTTTTCGGCTTCCTCTTTGGTGTGGATCCGCTGGAGCCGCTAATGATTTTTCGCTTCGAGCTCTTGCCTTTTGGCGGAAGGTCTCCAGGCAGAAGCATGATCTCAACATCCTTCTCTGAACTCGAATGTACCAGAATACTTTCTACGAGTGGGGTCGGAGGGGTCAAATCTACCACAGGGGCGGAATGGGCATACTGGTATCAACGATTGTACCACCAGGTGATATCATTCTTAGCGGAGCCGGGCCAGGCACCGCCATTCCACCTCCAGAAGTACCACCATGTGTCGCTGCATCCATTTCGACGTTGATTTCGGCTAAGATTTCTTCTTTGCTAATTGATTGAGCTTCGTTGGGGGCAGCGGTGATTTGCATTGAAGAGTTGGAAGCAGGCGCAAGTCCACTTATGACAAATGGCAAGTCCGCAAAGGGATCACTGTGTCGACCAAGGAGTTCATTTATCATCTGCTCGTCGAAAGAAAATGAGCTCCCCTGCGTTCATGGTAGTCTCTTCAGTAATAATGGCCTCCTACACTTTGTGTAATTCTTGGATTGTAGGAGGCGCTATTAGTGTAACTCCAGTCACTAGACAAAGAATAAGAGAGGCTGTTAATAAATGCTTCAAGACAAGCTCTTTATTTCGAACGCACATGAGAAATATTCAGAGTACCTTCCTCAGTTTGGTTTGCGGACAACCGAGAGGCTTCGGAGGTGTGCTCTTTAATAGGGGATAGATGCGGCTGTTCTGGATTATAAGAAGGGACAGACTGAGGAACAATCGTTGGTATAGGCTCAGATTGAGGTGGAGCAGTAATCTCAAGGCTCGTATTGTGATGCTCGGCACCTGAGCCTTCCCTAATCTCCTGGTGTTGGGTGCTGAGCTTCTCCCTTTCATGAGAAATCATTGAATTGTGGAGAATCTTCCTTTCATCTTCAGTAAGCACGCGATTCTCGAACTCGAATTCGTCGAATGATTCATCCAAATGCACTGCCTTCTCCTCCTCGACCAACTGGCTCCAGGCATTATAGAGACGTGTCGAGTAATTGTCGAGCTAGGCCAAATTTCTATGTTTTAGCACGTTAGCGTTGTAGGTGACGAGAAGATCTTCTATATCAGCTTCTAGCCTGGATTCCGCCATCTGAACCTTCTCCTCAACCTCAGCCTCCACTACATGGACTTTCTCCACGGCCGCATCCCTTTCACCTTGAAGCACCATGGCTTGATCATGCTCCTGTGCTGTGGTGTTGCGTCACCCCTCTCTTTAACGATCTCAGAAAGTTTGAACTTAAGCTCATTAAGCTCTTTGAGGGCCACATCCCGCTCAGCAATGACCGTAGTGTTCCTATGGTCCATTTCCTCCACCAAAGTGTAGTGTGATTGCCTCATCCTCTCCATGGCCGATTTGGCCTCGTTGGCCTTTTTAAGGGCCTCCATTTATGATTTTCGAGAGGTCTCAGCTTCAATATTGAGCATCTGGATGATACGGTCCTTCTAAGCGAGCTCCTTCTCTAACTTCTCAATCATAGCTGCCCACTCAAAGGCCACCTTCGATGCTTTTTTCACGGCTTTTCCCCACTCCTCATATTGAAAGAGTCGTGCATCGTGCTCTCAGCCTCCGCTGGAATTCTCTTTAAGTGCGGGGGAAAAATATAACCGTCGAATCAGATATCGAGAAAATCCTTCTTCAATTGGGCGATCTTAATCGCTCCTTCCCCTGTGGGCTTGGTAGGGACCTTCTTTGCAATTATGGAGGCCATTGTTTCAGTTCTATGATATTGAGTTTCATGCCTTAAAGCATGAGAAGATGGCCTATGCCGTGAAGTTTTCGGAGGATGTGAGACATAAGAGGCTGACCAGGGTTTCTAGGAGGGGGAGAATGAGATCGAGACCAGTGCCTGTACTCCCTATCTCTGTCATGTCGCTCCTGAATAGAGTACCCATGATCGTAATACCTATCCGAATCTCTCCTACGCGGCTCATAATATGTAGAAGATCGGCGAGCTTTTCGAAGACTCCCTAACATTGAGCCTCGGCCAAACATTGTATCTACAAAGTAAAAGAAGAACGGAGTTAATAATCTTCCAAAGTAAGCAAATTACAGTCAGGAATTATATAGTTTCGTGAAGTGTGTATGTATGTGCAATCCCCCGACCAACCGAAAATGTTAGCCACACAAGTTGGAAGGGACTCGCTTAAGTCTAAAGCCTGCTGATCTCCTCCAATCCGGCATCATGTTGAAATGACACATAATCCGAAATCAGAATATCGAGAACGGGCAAAGACACAACCACACACTTCCATCTACCGAATTTAAAACGTTTGAAGGTGGCTGCCTTGCCTTTTCTCTTTCCTTCAGATCCCTCAAAGGCATCAGAAGGCCTGGCCGCAAGTTCATCGTCAATGGGCGTTCTTTCTGGATCAACCTCCTCGGTTATAACAACCTTGTGCGTCTTACGCTTAGTTTGTTTCTTTGAGGCAGTCCTTAACGTTCCTTCAAGCCTTATCTTTAGCCACGCTCGATCAAGCCCACGATTCTCAAATTTCTGTCTGTCAGAACCGAGTCAATGTCCCTCTCTTCACTCGAAACTTCTTGGGGAACCAGAACTATGTCTTTGAAATGCACACCTTTAGGCCGTGGAATTACAGCTATAAAGTAAAAAGAGATATAAGTTTGGCATCAGTTATGATTATCTTATTAGCTACTTGAGAAGTCTGCAGTACTTGCGTCTGAATAACCATTGGCTGGCGAATTCTGGAGGGCATCGGGCATAAAACCATTCCGTTTTGCAGTAATTTAGCCTGGTCCAAGACCCCGTTACTACTTGACAGTTTCTGACCGCTTCCAGGAATGCAAAAGAAGGGCTATCTCCCCGCCTCTTGATGTTGAATAAATATCTAATCTCGATCGGTATCGGGGGTCGAAAGCGATGCTCCATAAATACGATGAATAAGCTGTACAACAGAGCGTATCCATTGGGTTGTAGTTGAGATGGAGCGATCCCTAGAAAAAATAACACTTCCCTAATATATTGGTTGAATATGGAAAGTGTTCCAACTGCACACGCATGACGAATGAATGTGGAGAACCCTTTCGGTGGATAGTGTGGTCTATCATTTGGATGCGGCAATAGTACATCGTCCAACGACAAACCTTGCCTTAAACATGTTCGTCCCAACATGTGTTCAGAAACATTGGAAGGAACAAAGTCTGGCGGATTACCTATGAAAGATGCACCAGGTAGCTTATCCGGAGCTGGATCTATGACTTCGGCCGCGATGGCTGGTGTCTCGATCATTGGGGGAAAAGAACTCTGAACTTCCTGCTGTTGTGAGCTTGAAGGTTCCATAAATAACTAACATATAAGAAATCATCATTAGACGGTAATAAGCCTGTGCATTCCCCAATGTGAAGTGCGTGAATATGTTGTGTAGTGCAGTGCTGTAAATTACTTGAGAAATTCTACAGAACATGAGAAAACATGCAAACGACGAGACTTCAAAATTCAGCTGGAGTGACCATCATCACTGACCTCCACAACCATGCCATCCAGACTTTAGAGACCGATCCGAGTTACAGTTTGTTGAAATTTTGTCAAATTTACAATTCCATCAACGAGCTTCAAAGGATAGTCAAATATGCATTCAACTGTCAAGTCCAATTATGTCAGATTGTAGCTTGTCGGAGTTAAGTGTTCAATTATTCAAAATATTTGTATCCATCACGGTCAAGACGTGGATCAGTCACCAAAGGTTCAACTCGTATCAGTCATGATAGTTACAATTCGTATCGATCTAGGAAGTTGCAATTCGTATCATCTAGAAAACAACAATTCGTATCGATCATCGTAGGTTCCTTCGTATCGATCACCAAAAGCATACTTCGTGTCGATGAGTATCCTCCTTCTCATATCGATTAACACATAGTTATTTGTATCGATCGAGTTATTGATCTCCAGTTCCAAAATTCCTATCGATCAAGACATATCGGTACGAATGCCATTGGACATCCATCAGTATGTACGCCACCGTTAGTTGATCGATACGAAGACTTTGCCATCGATCGCTACGAAGTGTATCCATTATTCGATATGAAGCCTTGTCATGCCCAGATCGATGCGATTCCTCCCTTTATCATATATCGATACGAATATTCCTCTTCGTATCCCTCCTTACTCCTTCTTCCCTAAGCAATTGACATGCTGTTACTCCTTCTCGACTCAATTCCGACCAAACTCCAGCATCGACAATGACAGAATCGGCGACAGCTTTGGACGAGCCAGCATTAAGATTTGAGTCTCGTCATTTTCGACATTAATTCGTTGACTATTTACCTAATTTCAGATGTAGTTATGCTAGATTAAGGGATTAGTTGATTAGGGGACGAAGGCAGTCTTTCTTTCTCGAGTTCCTTATCGATACGAAGGCAAGAGTAAAAAGTAGAATGAGCAAGTGAAAAAGTTTCTAAGTCCAAAATGCTTTTATATAGGTGCAAAACCGAAAGAGAGAACCGTTTCGCCTCGCAGTAGTCTCGACCGGTAACAATAGGTTCACCACCGAATCGATACGAATAAGCTATTCATGTCCATAGACTCGAGTTTTATCGGTATGAAATTTGTAGCACAGATTTTTCTGAGACACCAGAGTCCATCGATACGAAAGCTTATTCATATCCGCTGTTTTAGACTCCATCTACGGTGCATCGATATGAACTCACTGTTTGAACCCATGAAATCACATCCTCCAAAGGCTTGTATCCATCAGTACAAGTTGGCTATTCGAATCCAACAGGCTCGAGCTTCACCTGTACAAAGTTGTGCAATGAAGACTTTTTTGAAACATCGAATTCCATTGATAGGAAACGCATGTTTGCATCGATCGTTTTCGTCTTGATTAAGACACAACAAAGCAAACCGTGTTGTTCGTATCCATCGACATACAACCCATAAAGACTTGTATCTATCGAAGCAAATGTTTATTTCGTATCCATCGATGCGAATTATATCGATACAAGGATAGCCTTTCAACCTTATACGCCGACCCAGGAGAGGATCGATATGAAGGGACATTCAAAAACAACTGTCAGATGTTGTTACAACTCGAATCCCACATCGTTTCAGGAGAGGATCAATACAGGATTCGGTACGGGAAAACTGACAACGACTTGTAAATGTGCGAACGTTAATGAGAGTCAGGTTAACATATGTACATATATGTCAGACTAAATTTTCAATTTTCAATTTTCAATTTTCAATTTTCAAAATTTATGGGTCAAATGCTCACCTAGCAACAATTGCAACATCAAACATCAAATCGCTATCATGCAGCAATCAGTTACAATAATCCAGGGTACAACGGTTGGTAGTCAGCAGCTCGTATTACTGAAAAATCGGTCGAGAGTTACAGATTTCAAAAAGACGACAATCGTTCAGCAAGGGATAGAACTATTCAGAGTGAAGGTTTCAGTTTTTCAAAGCATGTCATGTTCACACAAGACGTACTTTGGGGGGAAACTGTTATCCTGCCTTTTGGCAAGGCCGAGATATCAAGGAATTGACTGAAAACCAAGGATCACTCATCCTGAATGTCGAGTAAGCACAGGTTCACTATGAATGTCAATGGATTTTGTCCAAGTCCTAATCGAGCTACAATTGATGTGGCATGACAAGCAAAGCTATGAATGCCAACATTCCAAGTTCCAAGTCAATCGGAGTAGGTATGCTAAAAAATGATCGATACGAGTCAAGCAGGCAAACCGTTCGAATCGGTCAGGACGCACCACTTCGCATCCATTACTGCAACAATTTCGCATCCATCTTAAAGCCTTGGTTCGAATCGTTCTCGTTTGAATCCATCTTATAGCCTTGGTCCGTATCGATTAACTATTGCCCACTTCACATCGATCAGTCTTTCTCTAATTTGTATCGATAAAATAGAGTCCACTTCGTATCCATTTCCTACTTCGTATCCATAGACACACGAGCAAACTTTGCATCGATCAGCAGCCAGTTGGAGTCTACTTCGTATCCATCTGGACCCTCCTACTTCGTATACATCGATGGCGACATGAATGCACATTTCGTATCGATCGAGCTTCATACATGCTTCGTATCGATCGACCACAGATCGATACGAAATTAGTGTTTCCCATCGATAAGAATTGCGATTCAATCTATCGATGCGAACGAAACCATACAACCAATACGTGTCGTGCATCTGGATCAATGCGAACAAGGTCATTTCTATCGATACGAATTGTGCAACTTACATCGATTTGAACGTGGCAACGGTCTTCGATACGAACGAGGTGAAAGCTTTGGAATGACTCGGTCAACTCAGCACTAAAATTGGATCGATCTGAAGGATTAGCGCCACGTCAGTCTACACGGATGTGCACTGATCGATTCGAAAGAAGCGATGCGAAGATGATCGATATGAACCAAATAGCCCACCAAAGAATGCTAATTCGTATCGATCATAACTTGTAATCCACAAGTCCAAATGCTATGAAATTTTCATAGGAGCTTACATACGACCTAAGGATGGTTCGTACCAAGTTCCGATTCGATTGGATCAAATCTCGATCGATACGAAATTCGTTCGTATCGATTACAGATCGAGTTGAAACTTCATGGGATTAATCGCGTGGGCACACCCACGTTCCAGTAGAAGTCTCCTAAGATCTGAGCAAAATATCGGCCTCCTACACCGATAAATACAGCCCCAGGGCCTACAGAAGAGGGATCTTTTGGCTCTCCGACGCCCAGACTCTACCGAATCCAACTTTGCATTCCATAGCTACTGTTTTACTCGAATTTCAAAACTATAATTTGTTGCAATCCATTGTAATCAGCTGTAGTCATCAAGTGAACATCAATAAAGTCATCAAACTTCATAGTGGACGTAGGCAATACGCCGAACCACTCTAAATTGCCGTGCTTCTACACATTTTCATATCTGTTTTTGGATTTTTTGTTAGATAATCCAAGTTTTACATTTTTATTCTTCGCTTTTATCTCTTCAAATACTTCCGAAGAGTGTTGTGCCTATTTTTGATACAAACAGCTAACTTAAAATGGACCTACAGAACTTATACGGAGTCGGATTGACTTGAATGTTTGGAAGAACACTTAGGACACATAAAAGAAGTCTCACAACTCATGCGAAGTCGAATTGAATTTAAATTCTAGGAAAACATGTAGAACACATAAAAGAAGGCTCGTAGAAAAAAGGGGATCATTTGGAGGTTGTTTGATGGATCGCTAGCGACCTAACTAGATGGATCGCTAACGATCCATGTAGGTTGGACCCTATATCTTGAAATTTATAAGGTAGGTCCCATACACCCTAGAAAGAATACCTGCAAAGTTTCATCTGGTTTCATTAAGTTTTGGTCGAGTTATGGCTGATTCTTCTGGACCAGATGACCCATGAAGACAGAAGATCAATTGAACTCCAAACGACTTAATATTTGGACAAGGACTTAAATAGAAGATAGGAAGACGACTAAACTAAGATTAATCAAAAATATGCTAAGCGGATGGATTGCTAGTGATACATCCCCTATGGATAGCTAACATTCATCCCAGACTTTCCAAACTCCTTCACAGTGGTAAGTAAAGGCTTCTGGTATTAAAAATGCTTAAGTTGATGGATAGCTAACAATCCATCCCCTATGGATAACTAGAGATCCATCCCCTATGGATGCTAGCTATCCATAAAAATGACTCAAATTGATTTGATATTTTCGATGATGGCTTGGCATAACAGCTGGACTCTTCTGCACTTGGACTTCTAGCCCAATACTCACTGAATTCCCTTATAAATACTCACATATTTGCAACATAAAGAGAATCTTTTAGACTGGCTGTTGGAACTCTATAAAAATTATTCTTCACTCTTCTCCTCCTACACAGTAGTCATCTAAGGGTTCACTGTGATTCTCCAATGAACTCTTGCACTCATGACCTGACCTAACTTAGGATATTCAATCATATTGTAATCTGATTCCACTTGTAACAACAGCCAGTTAATAAAAAGTTATAAAGTGGATGTAGGTTTCATTAAAATCTAACGACTGTAAAAATCTTCTTATTTCTTTACTTTTTCTGCAATCTACAATTGTTTCTCTATTTTACTTACCTTAATAAACAGGCTGGTGCTTTCACACTCAATCTAGGACGTTGTTCCATTTTTTGGATTAACATATATTACATATCCGATGTTAGAAAGAACCTTGTTCCTAGTAGTCTATTAAATAAGTTTGGCTTCAAATAAATCTTTGAGTTGGATAAATATGTATTGGCCAAAATGGCGATGTTTGTTGCAAAAGGGTGCATGTGTGATGGAATGTTCATATTGAATATTAATAAAATGGTTGTTTCTGCTTATATTATTGGTTCTTTTTCTTTATGGCATGGTAGATTAGGACATGTTAATATTAGAAATATGGATAATATTATTTCATTAAATATGATCCCTAAATATGAAATAAAATTTATGATAAGTGTAGGATATGCTCATTAACCAAAATAACTAGAAAACAGTTTTCATTGAAATCTATTAGTATTACTAATATGTTACAATCAATTCATAGTGGTGTTCATGATATGCATATTACTTATACTAGAGGAGGAAAGAAATATTTTGTCATATTATATAGATGACTATTCAAAATATTGTTACGTTTATTTAGTGCATACCAAGGATGAAGTATTAAATTCATTTATGACCTATAAGACTAAAGTAGAAAATCAATGTGATGTTAAAATTAAGTCCCTTAGTTCTGACGAGGGAATATCATTTTCTTGCATTTTGTGAATCTATAGGAATTATGCTTGAGACATCTGTAGTTTATACTCTACAACAAAATGGCGTAGCATAACGTAAAAATAGGACCCTTGCTAAAATGATTAATGCTATGTTATGTAATTCTGTCTTAATACTAGTTTTCATGGTGAGATATTACTTATTGCCTGTTACATCTTAAATATAATACCTCATAATAAAGCCAAATTCACACCTTATGAACTTTTGAGGAAATGCAAACCAAATCTTGATTATTATTGAGTTTGGGGCTATAGAGTTATTGTTCGATTACCTGAACCAAAAATCAAGAAATTAGTGCGAAAGGGCATTGAGTTTATATTTCTAGGATACGCTCAACACAAAAAGGGTTATAGGTTTATGCTTATACAACCTAATAATTTGATTAAGATAAACACAATAATAGAACCTAGAGATGTTGTGTTCTATGAAAATAGATTCACATCTATTTCATCCTCCATCTATTGGTGAAACTGTGAAGGTTAATACACCAATAAATGAAATGTTGGAGGTCACTGAACCTATTGGTGAATTTGAGAACACTTGATCAAGTCGGTGAAACTCTTAGGAGAAGTAAAAAAATGAACACTCAAAAGTCATTTAGACTAGATTTTATCAGTTATTTGATTAAAGGATCAAGAATTGGTATTATACATCAAATCATTCTTTCTACAATCATAAATTCAGATCCTTTAACATATACTGTAGCCATACTGTCTCAGGATTCAGCTTCTGGCAAGAAGCCATGAATTATGAAATGGATTCTATTATGGGAAATCAAACATGAAAACTAGTAGACTTACCTCTTGGTTCTAAACCAATAGGATGCAAGTGGATATTTAAAAGTGAATTAAAAGTACATGGTATGATAGAAAAATTTAATGCGGGATTAGATGCTAAGGTATATACCCAAAAGAAAGGAATAGATTATTCTAGCACCTATGCACCTATAGCTAGAATTTCAACAATTAGGACATTAATAGAATTAGCATCAATTTATAAATTTGGAATTCATCAAATGGCATCAAGACTGCATTTTTAAATGGAGAACTTGACGAAGAGATATATATATGTCTAAACCAGAAGGTTTTGTGATGTCTGGACAAGAACGTAAAGTATGTAAACTTATTAAATCGCTTTATGGTCTTAAAAAAGCATTAAAACAATAGCACGAGAAATTTGATAAAACTGTAGAATCAAATGGTTTTAGGATTTGCGAATCAAACAAATATGTCTCTAGCAAATTTCGTGCTGGTAAAGATGTGATTATATGCCTTTATGTTGATGATATGTTGATATTTTGAACTGATACCTGAGTATAAAAGAAACAAAGTATTTCTACCTTCACGTTTTATTTGAAAGATACGGGGAAAGATGAAGCAATTCTAGGAATAAGAATCATAAAAACAGCAAAATGGTTGATCATTACCCAGTCTCGTTTCATAAATAAAATTCTAAAAGGCTAATCAATTTGATTGAAAATTGGTAAGCACCCCATTTGACCTAAATATGAAACTATATTCTAACACCGGTAGATCAATAGATCAACTAGAATACATTAAAGTTATTGGTAGTCTAATGTATGCGATGACATGCATAAGACCTAATATTGCCTATGTTGGCTAAATGATACGAGTTACCATGGTCATATTCACTGGCTAGCTGTAAAATTAGTTTTAAAATATTTAAAAGGAACCATGTACAATGGTATATTTTACAGTGGATATCCAAGTGTAATAGAAGGATACATGGATGCCAGTTGGAACACTAGAAGAAAGGATAATAATAAACCAACCAGTGGATGAATATTCACTCTTAATGGAAGAGCGATATCCTAGGACTCAAAGAAACAGACATGTATTGCATATTTTACAATGGTTGCTGAATTTATAGCACTGGCTCCTTTTGTAAAGAAGTGGAATGGCTAAGAAATTTACTGTTAGAAATTCTTGTATGGCCAAAACCAATGCATCTAATATTTATGCATTGTGATAATCAAGCAACATATCTAGAGTATATGGTTAGGTATATAATGGCAAATCTAGGCATATTGACCTAAGGCACAGTGCAGTAAGGCAAATGCTCACTGATAAGGTAATTACCATAGATTTCATGAGATCCAGCCAAAACTTGACTGATCCATTTACAAAAGGACTTGCAAGAGGTTTGGTATTGATAACATTAAAAGAAATGAGTTTAAAGTCAACATAAATATCACCTATGATGGAAACCCAACCCAACATATGAAATTCATGATCTTGATTTCAATGAGCAAAAGTACAATGTGATTTGAAACATTATAATATTAGTTTGAACAACTAATATTATATCCATTCCAAGAAGAGTGCTTGGTGTCTATAATAATATGGTAAAGGTTGTACTACTTAGTACTTAATAGTTTCATAATAGAAGTACCGTTGAAGTGTAGGACGCTTAAAATAAACCCATATATATGAATGCGTGAAGGTGGTACTACCTTCTGTGAGACTATGGCTTAAGTCTCTAAAGGTATTTCATGAAACTCGATATAGGCACAAGGTTAATACAATTGTCGGATTATGAACTATCTGAAGAAAAGAAAACGAGTGTGTGAAATACATTTGGTACATCACATTGAATTATGGGTTCAATATTTAGTCAACCACTCCATCCTGATGTGTTTTGATAGGTTATCACGATGCATAGATTCAAGTCCACAAGACTTCTATACTTATGCATAAGTTTTCTTGCAACATATGACAAGAGAAATTTTATTAAAAATTTGGTAAAGGATTTTTTAGTGAATTTTTTATAAACATTTTGTGTGAGTTATTTTATTTTTAAATAAGAAGAAGAGAAAGAGAGGAGTAATCGGGATTGGAATAGTCCCACATCTTAGAATATAAGAAAATATAATAATTTAAATACAGGTCTCTCAGGAGAATGTAGGTCCTTTTAGGCACCTAAATGTTTACTCTATTGTGAGGATGAAAGCCATGTATAACCACCGCATACGCGCGTGCCGCCGTTGCCATCTGAACGACCGGGCCGGGTTTGGATATAGATCTAAATTACATTTTTGGATAGAATCATTTTAGTTTAAATGGGATAAAATTCAAATTAAAATACAGGGAAGGCGGGAAACACAACTGATTAAAGAGCGGGATGTTTGAAAATTCAAACGAAAGGAAGTATCGTTTAACAGAAGATGCGATGTTTCAAACGAAAAGACATCTCTCTTTACAACTATAAATGGCAACACCCGAATTTTTTTTCAAAACATATGTCTTCTCCCTAAAATTTGCAACATTTGTAAAATGTTTCAAAACACTTTCTTCTTCCTGAAATCATAAACGCCTAAAAAGCATTGCAAATTCAAGTTTCTCATTCTATTCTTCTCTCTTATTCTATTCCATACTATTTCGGGTTTGTGATAACATAGATCACAAACTTGGTAATCTTGTCACTACTGTCAATTCAAAAGATAGTTTGAATTGATTTCGATAGTGCTATCACAGTTGATTGAGAGAATAACCATCTTGACTCCAATGATCTTGGGAGACGATTTTCCTAAACTCACATCACACATTTGTTTGTTCAAACGAGTGGTGAGGGCAATAACGTCTTAAGGAAAGAATCATCGACGTATCTAGGAGCAATCTCTATAGATTTAGTTTTATCATTGTTATGCCACTTCAATAGGAATCCAAATCCAACACAAGTCTTGGTTTAATGCTAAATGGTTTAATGTTTCATGTAAAACTGTTTTGATTAACCAATGCATCAAATTTTAATTGACACTGGAATTCATTATGTGTATTTTTGTGTAGAAAGTGTTTTCGATAAAATAAATAAGAATGATAGTATTATGCACCTAAAGTGGAATTCTTGGTTAGAAGAATGATACTTGGTTGAGAAGAAGAAAGGGGTGAGGAAGTGAACGAATTAGCTTGGGAATGTCAAACGGTAATATGAGGAAGAATAAGTAATAGTAAAGAGAAGAGAAGTTCCATTTTTTTCGTGCATAGGGTGGCAGTATATCTTGACATCCTTGTATATATGAATTATTTGGACTATAAGTTCTCTTTATAACATAGCCTAAATCCTCATAATAAAAGTGAAAATCATTCTGCTTTAGTACATTACATTTCCCCGCTCTCGAAAAAAAATATTTCTCCTCAAGATCGAAGTTAAAAAAAAATTCACATTTAGTCAACCAAATTGACCATGGAACTTCCCATTAACAACTTACAATAGTAGAGATTTTCATGGTTTGTTTTAGATGAATATGCAAGTTATTAGTACCTTTTAATGTGTGCTAGATCACTCATTTTCATGACACATTTGGTGATATAACTAGCCTGTATGATACAGTCTTATTGCCAACTTAGTCTACATGGGGTTTTGAGGATTAATAAACATACATTATACCAAATTCATGTTCTTCATGAGTTTTTTCGGTGGATCATCCAGTTTCTCAAATTGCCGATCATTAATAGAATAAGGCACATCCTTTAATATATGCTTCACTGTCTCTATATCATGTACAATTTAAGTCGCATTATTGCAATATGATGAATTAGACTTTTGAATATGATGGCTTGTTAGTGTTCATTTTATAATAATTGCTCTTTGTTAATAAATTTCCAATCTTTGACATAAAATTCTCAAATACAAGCAGTTTTAATGCAACTACTTCTTGTCTTTAGTATATGATACGGTCAATGCACCTGTGAAAACAAAATAGAGTTTATTCTCATTACACTTAAAGTAGCAACTTTATCATGATAAGTACTTTACTCTTGGTTATTAGCTATTCATATATGAAATTTTCCAATGAGCTATAGACATTTCCAAGATCAAATACAAATACCTTCTGTCTAGACCTTTCAACATGGTTTTTCTCTCTCATAACAATGCAGTTATGGAACTATTTACTAAAAGAATATAATTAACCCCACACATACTCCTTTCACTTCCAAATAGATATCCAAATTACTACCTACTTCTTTACACTTCATATATGCAACGTAAATGGTGGTCCAAGAAACCACACTAAGTACATTTTCCAAATCAAGAAATCGTGTCCAAAAGTTATTATTTTCACCAAGACACTCCACATATCAATAACAAAATTGTCACCACCAGGATTAAAGACAAAGAAATTAGTAGTATCATCAGGTACCAAACTTCCAACCATCAAATACCTATAGTGCATTTCATAAAGTATTCAATAAATCCAACCCACATTTTCGATTTAGTCGATAATTTTTATAACATCCTCCATTTCGAGGCCCAAAACTAACTGCTATGGATGCTACATCATCCATACTTATTAATTCTTGACGATAAAATGCAACCATGTAAATTGTATAAATAACCAGAAGCAGCTAAATATGAAAAATATTAAACATAAACTTTTTTCCTTGCAAATCATCATGTTTCATTTCATAAATGATATTTTAGATTCATTACAGAACTCATTCGCAAACCAACGTATAGAGAAAATATAGCTATTGTGAAATACTTCAAGAGTGATATATGAAGATGCCTCCTTGGTTGATCAGAGTCTAATACTTGACAATTACACAACTTTGCCATTACATCCAAATGGAAAAAACCAAACTACATAGCTGAAATAGATAAAGCTCCTAATAGCTAGATTGCCTCCTGCACGTCTTCGAAAGCTTATTCGTCTAACTAGAACTTGAAAGCCCTTACTCCCGACCTACTCAAATGGGTACCCATGAGTTTAAGGGGTAACCAAACTTTAGATTGGATAACAGTCTGGTGTGAATAATAATCTACCATTTAGAACTATATAGATATCTAGTGATACCATGCCGTTGAGCATTTTCCCCTCATTGGTGTCTTAACCAAAACTAACTAACCATATATTATGCTCCTACAACCACAATGGTTAGAACTAAAATAACATTTATAATCATGCAACATATATTGAATTACTCATCCCAATTTATTAGATTGCTCACCTGATTTCAAATAACTACCCGTCATAATTTAAACGGATATCCATCTTTTTTTAATCTGACAACACGTCGTATAATTATGTGGACTACCCTTCTCACATTTAAACATATTCATAATTATATGGACTATCCATCTCATATGAAATTATTAATTGGATTACCATCCCCTACCATATTGAATACCCATCATATATGGCTCTATTATTTAAATTATGTGGACTGTCCATCATACATATTCCATTTAATTTATAATGATGTGGACTGTCCATCACACATTCCATAGTTTTTCTGAGATTACTACGAACCCTTCATTAACCTCATAAAGACCACACATCTATGGTGTGATGTAGACTATCTATCTCACATCCCATAGTTTTCCTAGGATGACTATGAATCCATCATCTAACAACTTGATTCATATAACCCGCACGTTTAACCTCTGTCTATTGTTATCCCCAATTAGGTTATCTTCCCTTAAACTTATAACATTTCAAAGTGACAAACATTGGTATCCCTAAATGATCAATGTAGAACTCATTTAAGAAAATACATTTGTATTCTCAATGGTAAAGTCTTATTTATAAAACATTTAGTTTGTCAAAACTAATCTACTTTGGTGTCCCCAATCATAATGTCAACATCTATAATCAAAATAGCATTAGTATATCCAATGTTTAGAATCGAAGTCATAAAACAATAGGCTCTCCACCCTTATTAGGTTAATATAGATCAATGTCGAAGTGAAAACATTTCGCATGTCAAAGCTCGTCTACATTGGTGTCCCCAATGACATTGTCGAAACTTATAGTTTACAAAGTCCAGCATCCCAAATTACAACGTCGAAGAAGAAAGCTAAAGGTTCTCTGTCCTTAGTAAAAGATAGGCGACAACCTTGCTGCACTATATCTCGTCGAACCTTTACCCAAAGTTAGGAAAACAAAACTTAATTTTCCTTTAAGTATAAAACTCTTTTTCGATAACAATGTTGTTGACTTTCATACTCTATAGGTTATCCGCCCATTTAAAACATAGTCGACGCCAATATTCATGGCAACGATGTCGCACAACATTATAGCCTAAACAATGGAAGGGACTTCACCAACCTTAATGAATAGCAGCATCAAGACTATCAAACCGTCTTAGTGATATTTTCCTATGCCGGAAAAATATCCTAGCAACGTATCTACTCAATCAATCTATACCTAAAATTATCCGAAAAATTGCAAAATCAAATACATACAAACCGTAGGCAAACATATAATCTGGCAACTCAAATTCTAAATAGTCACATCTCATCCCAAGTTTGCATACCTTCCTATTTGATTAGCTATCCTTGAGGAAGTAACAAGGTATGATGGTTCTAAACATAACTTATTTTCGAAACACTGAGACATAAAAGAATCTGATGCACTGGTATCAAATAGTACTTTTGCTGGTATGATATAGATAAAAAGCATAACTTCCATCACAGACTTTCCCTTCTCGGCTACTTGTAACATCCTCTACTTAGAGGCCCAAAACTAATGGCTACGGATGCAATAATCTCTATAGTTATTAATCCTCGACGACCAAATACGGTGATATTAGATACATCGATACATAGAAACACAAGAATATGGAAAAAAATAAAACAACAAACAACTTCCATATTCCATTTCGAAACATTCCAATTTGATTACATAATCCCAGTTCGCAGACCACATTCGGATAACATATAATTATTACAAAATACAGCAAGAGCGACATATAAAGATGCCTCCATGGTTGATCGAAGTATATAATAAGGCACTAAACAATCTGCCTTTACAATTAAGCACACATCGAAAATAAAAGAACTCTAATAACAAGCTTGCCTTCTGTACGTCTTCGGAAGCTTTATTCATGTAAAAGAACATCTAGAAACCTTAACTCCCGACGTACTCAAAATTAATTGAGTACCCGAGTGTTTAAGGGGAAAACAAAAACTTTGAGTCGGACATAAAGCCTGGTATGAATAATAATCTACAATCTCAAACAATTTAGATATCTAGTGAGACTGCTTAGCGAAACGGGGTTTTCCCTCACTAGTATCCTAAAATATTTATAAAACCATATATTGTGCTCTTGCATCCACAATGGTTAAAAATATAGTGCTTCAAAATATTATAATGATATGTAAAACAAGTAAAATCAAAGCTGGATTTTCCATCGCCATTCATTCTGACTATCTATCTATAGACTATCTATTCGATTTCACAGTTTTCATGGGATCACTAAGAACCTATTGTTAACTCCAATATATTTTCTCTTACCCTAGTTTTCATGGGCTAACTAGGAACCTATTGACTAACTGTCAATATCTTAATCCGAATATAATTTTCATGGGCTAACATAAACCAATTGGCCCCTGCAAATATCAATAATAGTTTTCATGGGCTAACTATGAACTTATTAGCCCCTGCCTATATCTTTTGTTATACATAGTTTCATGGGTTTACTGCGAACCTGTTAGCCTCTGCCAATGTCTTTAATTAAGATTTTAACATTTCTTAATTTATATTCACTACTGGGTCAACCTAACTGGTTATTCTGCCATTTCCCAAAGTATTGTTATGATTTAATTATAGCGTGAACAAGTATACAAAGAAGTATGCATCACAACAAATAATACCAACACCCGTGGTTTATTATCTTCTATAGATATCTTTCCTGATTATACGCTTTAACCTTTATAATCAATGAAAACTTCTTCGTTTCAAAACCCTTTCTTTATTTATTCCATGGTTATTCTTCTAAATTGAGATTGGGTGTAAGTTTTAAAATCTTAAAACACCACTTTTGAAAACCTTCAGGATGGCTTCCGTCAAATGCCAAAAATCTCTTTTCAAAACATAATAAACATACCTTTTGAATCCCTTGATAAAAAAATTCTTTCGAAACCAAATATACCTTTCGATGGTGTTTAACCATCCTTTAAAAAATAGCTTCGAAATAAATGAAAATACCCCTTTCCGAAAGCATTGGGTTTACTCTTTAGAAACATCCTTTGGGTCAAATTGTTATGTACGAAAATATCTCTTTCGATACCAACTATAAAATTATTTTGGGAAGTTGGAAAGAATCCCCAAAAATCATAGAAACTCAAAATTTTATCACGTAATCAAATGTACTAAAATTTCAGACCCAATTTCTTCCTAAAATTCTCAAAATAAATTTTAAACCCAATTATATCACATTTTCCTTTAGAAATTCATAATAAATTTTCCATAGCTTGAAACATTCTGAAAATTAAAACCCATTTCCAAAATCATGTTGTACTTGACACAAAAAATTTCCATCGCATTCTAAAATAAAAAAACTCTCGGTTTTACCCTAATCCGTGCAAATTTATATGTGAATGAATTAAAATAAATCAAACATAAAATAGTTCAGGCGTATCATCATCCATATCATCGTAAAAACGATTTTAATCATAAATCCAAAATCATTTAATCGTAGAGATGGTATGAAATTATTATTCAGCTTAGATACGATAAGGAATTTGATATTTGTTGTTGATTAATCCTTCCTAGCTTTTGATTGAATTCTTCCTCTTTTCCTCCTTGTTAATGGCTGGCACTTTAGGGTATGTGCATTTGTTTTTGTATTGAGAAAAATGAACTTGAATAGACAAGAATGAGAAATGTATAGCCGTGTATAATGAAGTGGCCATTTTTACTAATATACTCATATGTAATTTAATTAGCTAATACCCCAATTAAAGCCCATTTACTTTATTAATAAGCATGACCCTATATATGGTTTATTCAAATTTCAATCCCCTTATCATCATTATTCTATTTAATTTATCTAGATAAATTTCCTAAACAGTATTATCAAAAATTAGGGATGTTAAGGCTCCTCCCCTTAAAGAATTTTGTCCTTAAAATTTAGTAAGGACCAAATACTAAACATAGCAACTATCTGTAACAACTCCTAACAACCATAATAATCATACTAGCCTACCTAACTAGCAACTACCTACGTAATTCTAATATAGACATACTTTCAAAGCATATCAAGATTAGTATCTCTAATCATGTCTTCTATCTCCCAAGTACAGCCCTTCTCGTTGTCGCTCCATTGAACTTTCACCAACCTGATTGTCTTGTTCCTTAATCTTTCTCATCTCTAGCTACAACCTGAACTAATTGTCTAACAAAAGTCAAATTGGGCTCTACTACTAAGTCTTCCAACCATGTCGGAGGGATAGTAGTCTCTGGATCATGCACATACTTACGAAGATGAGACACGTGAAGTACATTATGAACACCTGCCATACTGCTCGGTAACTCTACTCTGTATGCGAACTTTCCAATCGTCTCTAAAATCTACATTGGACTAACATATCTTGGCGCTAACTTCCCTGAATTTCCAAATCGCACCACACCCCTTCATAGGTGATACTTAATAAAAATCTTTTCCCCAATTGATAATTCTAGGTATTTACGCCTCTTATCTATGTAACTCTTATGTCTGGACTGAGCTTCCTTTAGCCTTCCTCAGATTAACTCAATCTTCTTTGACGCCTCTCTAACCAAATCTAGACCTAAGACTAATCTGTCTCCAGTCTCAAACCAACATGCGGGTGATTGCATGGCCTTCCATACAAAGCTTCAAAAGGCGCCATTCCTATACTACTCTGGTAACTATTATAATAGGAAAACTCAACTAAATGTAGGTGATCCTTCCATTATCCACCAAAGTCCAACACACTAGCCCTCAATAAATCTCGTGTATCTTATTGACTCTTTCTGTCTGAGGGTGATATGCAGTACTTATGTTAAGCTAGGTACTCATCACAACCTGTAGACACTTCTAGAATTCACTAGTGAATAAAGTATATCTATCACTGACTATACTACTAGGAACTCCATGCAGTCTAACTATGTTCTTCATGAACAATTTAGCTAAAACATGTGCTGTCCTGGTTGACTTAACTGGAATGAAATGGGCACTCTTGGTCAATTTATCCACTATAACCCATATACTTTCATTACCCTTGTTTGTCCTTGGCAACCCATATATAAAATCAATGGATATCGAATCCCATTTCTAAACTAGAGTGTCTAAAGGCTGAAGCAACGTACTCGATTATTGATATTCAGCTTTCACTTATTGACAGCTTGCACACTGCCTAAACCACAAGCCAACATCCCTCTTCATGCCTTCCCAATAGAAGCTCCTCTTCATATCTTGATGCATTTTGGTTCCTCTAGGATGATTCATAAACTTGGACCGATGACATTCTCCAAGAATTTACTTCCTCAAGTCCTCCACATTCAGAACACATAACCATTCATTCTTTCTCATCCATCCTCTCCGGTCAAGGCTAAATTCCTTTAGATCATTGATCTCAGTTCCAACCTTAATTCTTCTCATCCTCTCAGCTAATACTAGGTGCTCTTTCTGCTTAAATGCAATCCTTTCAACCAACACTGGTCAAACTTCTAGACAAGATAACCAGGCGGTACTCTGACTTGAGCCAATAGTCGATCTTAACTGCACACTTCAACTTGCTAAAGCTTCTAAATCCTTTCACTCCGCCAACATAGCTAACATCACATTATAATGTTGTCTACTAAGAGCATCCGCTACCTTATTACCTTTTCCTGGTGTATACTCTACACCAAAATCTTATGCAGCCAAAAACTCCAGCCATCTCTATTGTCTTATATTTAACTCCTTTTGAGAGAATAAATACTGTAACGACTTATGATCGGTATGAAGTTTAAACCTCTTCCCAAAGAGATAATATCTCCATATCCTCAATGCAAAGATCACTGCTGCCAACTCCAAATCATGAGCAAGATATCTTACTTCGTGCAATTTAAGCTGTCGTGAAGCATAGGCGGTAACTTTACCCGTCTACATTAAAGCCGCTCCCAATCCAGTTCCGCAAGCGTCAGTATATACTACGGACCCTTAGTTTCCGTCTGGAACTACTAACACATGTGCAATCTGAAAGCGTGCTATGGATCTTGTGATATGGATATATGATAATGCAGAGTATAATGAAGATAATAATACTGTAAATAGTGCAGAATAAAAAGCAATCTAGGAGAATTAAACCAGAGATTTTTATACTTGTTCGGAGCACCGTCCTACGTCTAGTCCCAGACTCCTTCTGGAATTTCACTAAAACAACAACTCTCACTTAACCTGGAGGAACAGGTCTATACAATCCCTAAGCAACCGAACATGGACCTAAGTAGCAGAACGAGATTTCGCCTCAACAGCCAAAGAGGACTTCACTTGCCTGAGCAGCAGAACAAGACTTCAACTAATACAGAAAATAGTTTGACTAATATGTGTTCTGATAACACTGATTTGTCACTTATAGTACACCCTTCCTATAATCTTCTCCTCGAGTATAAATGTTTGTATTTGAAGTATATGAAGAATAGAAAGGTATAGTATTGCTTTTATGCAGAATAATTGAGAGTATGCTAGCAAATAGATTTCAAAAAGTTAGATCAAAGAATAAGAGAAATCGATTGCAATTCAGTGATTTGAAACGAAGTTGGAGTTTTTATTTATAAGAGTTAGAAAGCTACTACGGTTGGTGAAGAGTTTTGATCGACATGTTGCATCTGAATCTTTTCGTTAAAGGTTCGCAACTCTTCACAAAATTCGTGTCCTTTAAAAAATATGGCTGTTATAGAAATTCAGTCGACTGAGCTACATAGTCAGTCAACTGAAGATTCAAAGGTAAATTGAAATTGAAATTTGTATATATTTATGTAAATGTGCATGCCGCACAAAAATTTCAGTGTCAGTTGACTAGTTCCGCAGGTCAGTCGACTGACCTGATCATTTTTGTGCAGTTTGCACAATTTACACGTATATATTTATTTCTATAACTTTATATTACTTTAATAATCTAAATGTTAGCTTATATGTGTATAAAATATTTATTAAATATAGTGATTAAATATATAAGCTAGTGTAGACATAATCGAGGAGAGATTTTAAAAAATATTAACCTAAGACTTAAAAACAAAATATCATAGTTGATGCACCGGTTTTTAAAGTCTCGTCTCCTTGTCTCTTTTTTGTCGTAGCAGTCGTCAAATCTATATGTTGTAGTGATAGCTTAATGTCATGAATCAAAACCAAATCTCAACATTCTCCCCCTTTTTGGTTGATGACAGCCTGTAAACAGATATAGATTTCGACTGTATGTATGTATGTATGTATGTATATATGTATATATATATATGTATGTATAACATAAATACTTACTCCCTTTGAATCCTTGACGTTCTATATCATGCATTTTTATTAGTTGCAATAATATTTCTCCCCCTTTATCATCGATAAAAAGGAATAAGGAATATGATATTATAATGTGAAAGATAATATGAAATAAAACCAAGAACAATCATCCAAACATTTAATATCCATAGATAAGAGTTTGTTAAATAAATAAGCTAGAATGGCTATTTAGTGCAAGCCATATTAAAAGCAAATGTCTTAAATGAAAGAAATGAACATTTTCCATCAGATGTTTACCCCTGTCACCATCTCCTCCATTACCATCATCATCACTACTAGCTTGATCATCCCCAGAAGAAGAAGAAGAAGACGATATAAATACGAGTTGCTTTCCCGGATCTCCTATAGTGGAAGTAGATGTACCAAAAGAGCACGCTATAGCTTGCCACAATTTTATAAAAAGTCATTTGACTTTATAGAGCTTCTTATCAACTTTGAGGATGTTTGAATGAAGGATTTGTTGATTACGGCACATGATATTGATGGCCTCACGTGGTTAAAGATCTTCATTTGGAATCATAATTTCTTCTTGTTGATATCGAGTTGATGTTTGACGAGATGGTCTATGAGAAGACTTGCCTCGTTGTTCAGGTTGCACTTGAGTGGTTTGCCTTTCTTCAAAAGATATTATAGTAGGGGGTCGGGCAATCGGTAATTTCATTAAAGCTAAGGTCTGAGCGTTCAAACAACCAACGGTAGAAACCGAGGAGTCCGGTTTCGGAACTTCACAAGCATTGAGAAGTCGCAAAATATTTTCGCCGTGATAAATTATATTCATCTTACCTCTGTTAAAGCTTAAAAACTCATCAAGTATTAAATGAAGCTAGTTTACTTTGATGTTTCCAAAAATTGCATATAAGGCTCTTAAATTTTGTTCATAAACGAGTTCATAACACTCGATTCTAGGAGTTACGGTTTCCATTAAGGCGCGATGAGTTATTCGTGCCTTTGGTCGTAAAGACATTTATTTTAACTGATGCATATCATCTTCAAGAAATAAATGGCTTATACGATCTCGAAGAACCAAATCAACATCAATAGTAGCTAATTCAACCCCATCATTTTCTGTTTTTAGAATATGAGCCATGCGGTAAAAAGAAAAGAAGACCGGCTTACCACATACGAGACTCCATATGTAATCTTCCTAATTTAGACATCTTGATAACCCAAGTTGAGACTAACGTAAGATAACTTAACCATAGTTTGGTTTATTTTGTGTTTATTGTCGTCGATATCAATTAAAGACTCTAAATTGCTTCGTCGGGCTAATTCTTGAATGTTGTAGGGTGAAAAATTAGGGAATTTAATGAAGGAACCTTCGAATATTCTTGAATCTTGTATCCGTCTCCACCTCTTCATTGCGGTGATATCAAATAGTCACCGCTGAATTTTTTCATTAGAAGGTGGTTGAGACAAGGAGGAGGCTCAACCTTTACGTTTTGGTGCCATTTAATTTTGATTTTGAGGAGAAAATTTTGATTTTTGGAAAGTTTAGGGTTTTGAAGATTTTGAAAAACTGAATTGTAAAAGAGGAGAGAAGGTAAAGTGATAAATAAATGGGTAAAAGCGTAGGTGAAAAGGTAAAATGCCCTTCAGATCTACGGCTCAGTCGATTGGTGCAGGGCTTCAGTCAACTTAAGCTAAAGGTTGTGAATTTTCGACCTTCTGGTCCAATCGACTGAGGCCCTGCAACAGTCGATTGGGCTTGTTAAATAATTGTCTATTTTACAACGTCAGTCGATTGGCTATGTTCTTCAGTCGGCTGAAGCTGAAGGTTGATTATATTCAACCTTCTGGTCCAGTCGACTGAAGCCCTACAATAGTCGACTAGCTATGTGTATATGTTAAAATTTTTACATTGTCAGTCGACTGATTTTCAAATCCAGTCGACTGACCTGTAGCATTTTGCACATTAAATTTTTATATGATATGAATTGTGTATATTTTGTTTATTCTACTAATATAAATAATTTTATTTCACATGTATAAAAGTACATATAGATAGAAAATTTATTTAAAAACGCAACAAAAATTATTAAATACAATGATTATTTCTTAGGACTTGGTGTCTTGAATTCTTTCAGCTGTTTACGAGGAACTTTCAAAGCTTCGTTGTGATCCAATGAATTTGGTGAGTATGGTGGTCGCGGAGGAGACGAAGTCGAAGGGCATCTGATAGACAAAATGGCATTTTCTTCTATCGGGTGTGACGAAGCCCCACAGAATTTCATTACCATATGCTCGATTATACCTATACGTCTGGAGTTAATTTTCTGTTCATAATACATCTCCCGTTGAAGCATTAGAGACTCCTATTGATAATGGTGGAGATCTTCGATTTTTTGTTTTGTGTTTGGTGAAATATCAACGGTCTTTTTTCCTTTTTTTCTTGTCCGGCGTGTATCCGGTTTGGTACACCGATGATGGTGAACCCTTATGGTCAGGTGTTTTTGGGGAGTTGGTCGAAGCAATGATTTCAATAGAGACGGTTGTAGAGGAAGTTGACATTGTTTTAAAAGCTGTTGTTAATTGATTTATTACTTTAGAGAATCGAATGATGTATTTTTTTTGAGTGCATAGGAATAGGAATATGCACCTATTTATTGTTTTTTTTAGAGAAAATAGGATATAATTTGTGGATTATATTAATTCCAGCCTAAAAGAATGTAGAGACACATGTTTTCTATTGGCTGAGCTAATTTAACAGTTATAATATTTATAAAATTAATAATGTAAATTATAAAGATAACTGTGACATATAATGTAATATAAAATACATGTTACTATAAATAAAACGACCATAAGAGACTAGAATAGAAAACATTAATAGCTCAGGTGGTTAAGACACTTGGGCTATTCACAATAGGTCATGAGTTCGAGTCACAGCATGGTTAGAATTTTGAATTTTTCAGAAAAAATTTATTTTTGACTTTTTAGTTTTTTTTGACTTATTATTATTTTGTTTAAAAAAATTTATATTTCTATTTATATATCTTTACTTGAGATTATCCCGAGCTCACGTCGTAATTTTATAAACGTAATCTCTAATAGTGGTTTAGTAAAAATATCGACTATTTGATTTTCTGATGGAACGTAGTCTAGATTTATTATATCTTTTTCTATATTATCACGTAAAAAGCGATGTCTAATATCTATATGTTTAGCTCTTGAGTGATCAACTGGATTTTTAGATAAATTAGTTGCACTAGAATTATCGTAGTAAATTGTTGATTTTGATAGGTTGATTCCAAAATCTTTAAGTGTCCGTTGCATGTAAATTACTTGTGTGCAAGCTAATGCTGCAGAAATATATTCTGCCTCACAAGTTGATAGAGAGGCACAGTTTTGTTTTTTTACTAAACCAAGATATTAACGATTTACTAATGAAGTGACACGTACCACTTATACTTTTTCTATCTGTTTGTGATCCTTTGAAATTAGCATCACTGTATGATACTAATTCGAACAAACACTCTTTTGGAGAGAAAAGTCCGAAATTTGTAGTTTTACTAAGATAACGTAGTATTCGTTTTATAGCACGTAGATGTGATTCTTTCAGATCTGCTTGAAATCTTGTGCATAAGCATACACTCATCATAATATCTGGTCTACTTACGGTTAAATTGAGTAGTGATCCTATCATACCACAATATAATTTCTGGTCTACACTTTTGTCGTTTTCATCTTTATCAAGATGTGCTGTTGTACTCATGGGAGTTGGTTTGGTAGAAGTGTTTTCCATTCCAAAACGTTTAATAAGATTATTATAGTATTTTTCTTGATTAATAAATATTCCATTTGAAACTTGTTTAATTTATAGTCCTAGAAAATATGATAATTCCCCATATGGGACATTTCAAATTCTCTAGTCATTATTTCAAAAAATCTTTACATAATTCATTATTAGTTGAGCCAAATATAATGTCATCACATATATTTTAACTATTAATATATCATTTTTAGAATGTTTTATAAATAATGTTTGATCTACTTTTCCTATTTCGAATCCAGAATTAATAACATAGCTTTTTAGACGTTCATACCAAGTATGTGGTGTATGCTTTAATCCATATAAAGCTTTCTTAAGTTTATATACATGATCTGGATATTTTTCATGAATAAATAAAGGAGGTTGTTCAACATAAACATTTTCTTTAATATAACCATTTAAAAAAGCACTTTTAACATCCATTTGATAGAGTTTGAAATTATTAAAACACGCGTACGCTAATTAGATTCATATTGCTTCTAGTCTAGCAACTAGAGCAAACGTTTCTTCATAGTATATTCTTTCTTCCTGGTTATATCCTTGTGCTACTAGTCGTGCTTTATTTCTAGTTATATTTCCTAATTTGTTTGCTTTACTTTTATAAACCCATCTAGTTCCATAATCGTTTGATCGGTCAGTCTGGATACTATTTTCAAAACTTCATTTCGTTCAAACTGATTTAATTCTTCTTACATAGCAATAATACAATTTTCATCGGATGATGCTTCTTTAGTAATTTTAGGTTCTATAGTAGAGATAAAAGCTACATTACTCATTAAATTTAATTGACTTCTAGTTCGAACATTTGAATTTATTTCTCCAATTAGATTTTCTACAGGATGATTTTGTAAAACTCTTTGAGGAGATCTTATTGTATTTGTAGTATTTCTATTTTTTTGATTATAAACAGTGTTTTCATCTTCTCTAGATAAAATGATATCGTCGTCGTCTCTCAAATTGTTTAAATTGTTTTTGTTTTATTAAGCAAGTCATTGTCATTAAATGCAGTAGAAACAGTTTTAGCGTTTTCATCAAAAGAGACATGGAGTGATTCTTCGATTGTATTTGTTCGTTTATTAAAAATTCGATAAGCTTTACTTCGATTCGTATATCCAAGAAATATACCTTTGTCACATTTTGAATCGAATTTGCCAAGCTGATCTTTAATATTTAACATAAAACATTTTGATCCTAATATTTAAAAATAAGATATGTTTGGTTTTCTACTGTTAAAAAGTTCATAAGGAGTTGGTGAGAGGTCTAATAGAAACACGATTCAAAACATAACTAGCAGTTGCAACAGCTTCTGCCCAAAATTGTTTTGGTAATGTGCTTTCATTTAGTAAAGTTCTTGCACATTCTTGTAGAGTTCGATCCTTTCGTTCTACAACATCATTTTGTTGTGGAGTTCTAGAAAATGGAAAATTATGAAATATTCCTTTCTTTTTACAATAGTTATCAAATTGTATATTTTCAAACTCACCTCCATGATCACTTTTAATATTTTTAATTTTAATACCTTTTAAAATTTGAATTTTTTTAACAAAAGTTTTGAAATTTTTAAAGGTATGGATCGTGTAATATGGATATATGATAATGCAGAGTATAGTGAAGATAATAATACTGTAAATAGTGCGGAATAAAAAGCAGTATAGTAGAATGACCCCAGAGATTTTTATACTGGTTTGGAGCACATCCTACGTCCAGTCCCAAACTCCTTTTGGAATTTCATTAAAACAACAACCCTCACTTAACCCAGAGGAACAGGTCTATACAACCTCTGAGCAGCCGAACAGGGACCTGAGCAGCAGAATTTAATTTTGCCTCAACAGGCAAAGAGGACTTCACTTGCCTGAGCAGCAGAACATGACTTCAACTAATACAGAAAATAGTTTGACTAATATGTGTTCTGATAACACTGATTTGTCACTTGTAGTACACCCTTCCTATAATCTTCTCCTTGAGTATAAATGTTTATATTTAAATATATGAAGAATAGAAAGGTATAATATTTCTTTTATGCAGAATAATTGAGAGTATGATAGCAAATAGATTTCAGAAAGTTAGATTAAAGAACAAGAGAAATCGATTGTAATTCAGTAATTTGAAATGAAGTTGGAGTTTGTATTTATAAGAGTTAGAAAGCTACGACTGTCGGTGAAGAGCTTCGATCGAAGTGTTGCATCCGAATAATTTCGTTAAAGGTTCGCAACTCTTCACAAAAGTCGTGTCCTTTCAAAAATATGGCCGTTATAGAAATTCAGTCGACTGAGCTACATAGTCAGTCGACTGAAGATTCAAAAGTAATTTGAAACTTAAATTCACATATATTTATGTAAATGTGCATGCTGCACAAAAATTTCAGTGTCAGTCGACTGGTTTCGTAGGTCAGTCGACTACCTGATCATTTTTGTGCAGTTTGCAAAATTTACGTGTATATATTTATTTCTATAACTTTATATTACTTTAATAATATAAATGTTAGCTTATATGTGTATACAATATTTATTAAATATAATGATTAAATATATAAGCTAGTGTAGACATAATCGAGGAGAGATTTTAACAAATATTAACCTAAGACTTAAAAACAAAATACCAAAGTTGATGCACCGGTTTTTAAAGTCTCGTCTCCTTGTCTCTTTTTTGTCGTAGCAGTCATCAAATCTGTATGTTTTAGTGATAGCTTCGTGTCATGAATCAAAACCAAGTCTCAACACATTGGTCAACAAATGCTTTCAGTTAAGGAATGCTCACATTTGTCAGACCAAACAAACTTCACCTCCTTTCTAGTTAGCTTAGTTAAGGGTGCTGCTATACACGGGAAATCCTTAATGAATCTCCGGTAGTAGCTAGAAAGTCCAAGAAAACTCCTAATCTTGGTTACTGTCTCTGGTCTTTTCTAACTATTTACAGCTTCGATTTTATCTTGATCAACTGACAATTCTTTCTCTAAAACCATGTGACCAAGAAACTTAACCTCTTTCTTCCAAAAATGACACTTGGTAAACTTCGCCATTAGCTGATTGTACCTCACGCCTCAAGCACCACTCTAAGATGAACTTCATGCTTTCTCTCATCCCTAGAGTATACTAGAATGCCATCTATACACACCAGCACCAACCTATCCAAGTACACTCGAAAAACTAGGTTAATCAAATATATGAAGAAAGCAGGTGCATTCGTCGATCCAAATGGCATCACCAACCACTCATATGAACCCTATCTAGTTTGAAATGATGTCAAAGGAATACTGTCCTCCGCCTCTCTTTACTGATCGAAACCTATCACCAAATCTAAGTGGGAAAACACTCTGACTCCACTCAATTGATCGAGCAGATCGTTTATTCTTGGCAAAGGATGCTTATTATTGACCGTCCTTTCATTTAACTTACGATGGTCACATCCTTAACAACTCATCCGGTTTCTTTACGAACATCGAGGATGCTTCTTAAGGTGAACTGCTTGATTTTATAAAATTCCTTCGCTCTAGATCCACTAGCTGCACCTTCAATTCCTTCATCTCTATTGGTTTCATCCTACTCGGTGGTCTACTTGCATGTTTGGCTCTGGGCACAAGATCTATTCTAAAGTCAATAGCTCTTTTAGATGGTAGTTCAGTGACTGGCTCAATGACATCTGCAAACTCTCTTGCCACCCGAGCCTAACTTACTTTCTCCTATCTTCATAGCACTAAGCAATGCACTAACACTCAGGTCGGTATTCTCTATTGAGAATGTCACTCGGTTAGATTATCAAGGTGTCTCAATGATATATCTCTATCTTGGCAAAATATTCTAGCAACATACCTACCCAACCAATTCATACTCGAGATAATCTCAAAATCTACAAAATTAATTACATACAAACTGCATGCAAACTTATGACCTAATAAATCAGGTTCTAACTGGTCAAATCTTAATCCTAGAGTTACATACCCTTCTATTGGATTCACAACCTTTAAGGAAGTAACAAGGTAGATGGGTTCTAAACATAATCTATCAACTAAAAACTGAGATATAAATGACCGTGATGCACCCATATCAAAAAGTACTTTAATTGGAATACTGTGAATCAAAAGAGTACCTTCCTTCACAGTCTTTCCCTTATCTGCTGCAGTAGGCCTAGCTGATCCAATAGCAAAAACCTTCCATTTGTCTGTCCGGACTGGCTCTGGACACTGATTCTTGTAATGTCCAACTTGATCACAGTTGAAGCACTTCACATTTTTCTTGTTTGTAGCTTTCTTACCATTTCCTGACTGACACTCATTTGCAAAGTGACCCTTCTTGTCATACTTATAACAAACTACCTAAGCCTTTGATTTCTTGGCTATATCTCCCTTTTGCGCTCCCTTCTCTTTAAAGAACTTCCTCTTCTTCCCTTAAGAACCTTGAGTTTCCACTGACTTCTCCTTAGCCTGATTAGTAAGTAACTCCTCATGGAGAATGGCCATCTCCACCACTACATTACATGGATCATGAACATGTGTCATGGTCATTCTAGCAAGCTCGGGCCTCACTCCCTGAATGAACCTCTCATTCCTTCTGATGTCAACGTCTATAACGACATATCCATATCAAGACAGCTCTTTAAACCTAGTAGCATACTCGACTACTGACATCTCAACCCTGAACTAAATTAATAAAATTCCTCATCAGCTCTGACTAGCAAACTTAGAATTAAGCTCAAATATCGCTTTAAAATCAGCTCAAGTTAAGTGCTCTTTCGGAACTCTAGAAATGAAACTATTCCACCAATGTAGTGCTGACCCCTACAACTGCCTAAAGGCCTACCTTCTCTTTTCCCCATCATCAAGACCCAAATCAATAAACATACGCTCATAATGCAACAACCAATTCTGAACCTCTATGGCACTTTCCATTCCCAAGAATGCCTTCCCACTCAAACTGGTGTAATCTCTATTCAGCAAAGCAGAATTATTCCCAACTGGAGCTACATGATTAGCTTCTCCTACATTTCCAGCAACACCGCAGTAGCTCCTGCTTATGTGATAACACGAATTTTTAGACATATGTTAATTGGTAATTAGCAGGATTAAATTTATTAAATACTAATTTGAAAGCTGAAAAATAAAATTCTGATAATTAAAAAATATTTGGATGTATATAAATGGATTTGAAACTATAATAAATGTTGAATTATAAATATATGGAAATGATAAATCTTATAGTAAATTAATAAATATATAAATATATGAAAAATGTTGAAAATTTTAAGTGTACATATATACAGGTATATAAGTGTATGTATAATATCAAAATTTCACATAAGATATTTCTAATTATAATATATATATGTATGTATGTATATATATCATGATTTGGAAGCATTGACTTGAATTCAGTATAATAATTTTCAAAAGCTATTTAAAGTTAGATTCTATATTTGAAAAACTCTAAAAGAATATTTATTTAAAAGTATGATAGTTCAAAATAGTAAAAAGGTTAATATATTTTATATAAAATGTACATAAGTTATATATGTAGAAGTATTAAACATAAAAACATAAATTAATAAAATATAAGAAAATATGTAATATATGTTTAAGACATTTGTGAGCTAGATGTAACATGCAAATTACAAGTGGCATTTGTTTCTTTTAATTGAAAAAATATATATAAATAAATGATTAGAGAAACGGGATGTATACAATCTCTTTGCTATCTTACTTCTCTCAAACTAAAAACTAAAAGAAAATCAAACATCATCCCCAACTCTTTCAACCTAAGCAAAAGCAAGAAATTCAGTTTCAAGTTAAACCAATAATCAAGTTCAATTCGGAAAAAATCAACCATTAGCTTCAAAAGAATGTTGGAGATAAAGCATGTTCTTTGTTTTTAAAATTACACGTGAGTAAACTTCAACCTTTTCTAGTTAAATCACCTGTAGTGCTTGTGCATGCAACAATTTGTGATAGGAACGATTCAAATATATTCTGCATCGGTAAAAATTTTATGTTTCCCTGATATACATGTTTGAACTGCTATATAGTATAAAAGCATGTCTCTGTTCTTATTTCCTAGGCTCAAATCCTTCCAAAAATTCACACCTTTCCACTTAATCACTTTCAGGCATTGATCATGAAAAGAAGGTTATTTGTAAAGATGATATGCTATTTTTAAAAATGGTTTCAATGGAAGTTATCAAGTAACTATCAGATAAAATGAATATACAGTAAAAAAAACAAGGTATATGAGAAATTTGACCGTCATAATTTTACATTTTACTTATATGTTTGGATTCGACTTGGAAAATTGGGATTTTTGGTATAAGTTTTGTAATTTCTAAGTTAGAACTTGAGGGAAATTTGTAAGATGAACGGAAATGGTTCATCGGTCAAATTCTGACAACCCAATCGTTTGCATGGCCAAGACTGAGTCTGGAGGAGGTGTAGGTGGTGTGGGGTTCGGGAAAAATGTTGCTGGGTTTTCTTACGACCTACAGCGGTCGGGAGAGGCAGTGGTAGAGTTTGGGATTTATTTTTGTTTATGTGCGAGTTTCGATGAACTGCGGCATCGAGGGGGCGTTAGGAGGCTGCGGTAGGTGGGGAAAATAAAGGAGAAACTCTAGCGACGAAGCTGACGAAACTTTGAGGTCTCGGGCATATAGAGGTGACTGGGTGAGGCGGCGATGGATGGTGGATCCTAGCCTAGGGTTTTAGAAGAGACTGGGTGGTCGGAGCGATTTAGCACGTCGTCGATGACTTGTTGGAGGTAGCAGCTAGGGTTGGAGCAGCGACGTTGGGTTGTGCATGTGCACAGGCATCGGTGTGTCTTTGTGTTACTAAGTTTTGAAGGTAGAGAAGATAGGGAAGGAAGAAGGTTAGGTTCAGGTTTGTATTAGGATTTAGCTCGGGTAGGACTCGAGAGGGCATCGAGGTGGTATGCTTGTAGAAGAGAAGAATGGCGACTGGAAAGATGGGTTTAGACTCGGGTTTGAATAGGGATAGGAACCGGGTGGGCCCTGGTTTGTGATCAAGTGCATTAACAGGGTTTTTAAAATTATAAACAAAACAAGTTTTACTTAAACAATTTTCTCAACCCACTTCTCAAAATAATAAATGTTTTATTTAAGTGTTAAATTTGATAAAGGTAATATAAAAAAATATTTTTTAACTTAAATTAGTTAAGTTTAAAGCATTTTATTATGTGTCCATTATTTTAAATTAATTCTTAAGTTAGTAAAGCGGAATTAAATAGTGAAATTAAGTCATCGATTTAAGAAGATGAAATGTTTTTAACATTAAATATTTAAAGGACTTAGGTTATTTCATGGGTTAATAATAAATAAATTTCAAAGGTTTATCAAATAAAAATTAAGTGATAATTGAGTAAAATGATTAAAATAAATGGGTTAACTTATAATAAATTAAGTAGTTTATCTTTAATTAATTAAGGACTTTAGTAATTAATGATAATTGATTAAGGTCAATAATTAATTAAAGTAACAATAAATGGTTTGTAATTAATTAATGTTAATTAAGCAGGATTTAAAGAAATTAATTTATTGGTGTTAATTAAATTAATTAGAAATGGTGTGACCAAGTTATCTTTCTTATGGATGATTAAATTATATCGAATGCTTGGATTGATTAATATCTCAAGTATTATAAATTGTGATGTTCTATGATATGAAATAGCTGGATTGATTTGTTGATAAATATGAATCATTTATTTATTTAAATATCTGTGATGAATTTCTTTGTGAGTATGATATTCTGAATTTAAACTAAATTATTTTACTTAAATAACTTAGCCTAAAGTATAGCATTGGATTTGAAGAGATCAGAGTCGGATATCGGCGATATCCAAAACCATTTCGATTAGTAAGTACTAAAATTCTTTATAGATTTGATTATAAAAGTTTAATAGGCTGGAATGCAGTAAATTAGGTTGTCTTTTCTATTGAAACTAAGTAACGGTACTTAGACATTATTTTATGAAATAAGTATTGGCTTTAGCAAGATAAGAACTCGTAGTGAGGTACGAGTTACCCTGGTTTTCAAATAAGTTTTAGAACTTATTATTTCAAATTCTATGGGTTTACTCACACTGGTTTCCAGCCTGACTCGGGTGTTACTTTAATGTAATGCTCGGGTAAGACCGAGTATTACAATTTTCAGGTTGGGACGTTCTGGAGCTCAAAAGGCGAGCTGGGTGGCAGGAACATATGGAGTATATTCCGCTGTGCATTTGAGATTGTATTGATAGTAGTCAGGGACAAGTTGTTATAACTGTCTAGTTTATTTGTGAATGATGGTACTAATATATATTGTTTGTAAAGTAACAGTTACATCTTTCTTTGTATAAATGCTATTATTTGATATTATATTTTAATCCCCTGTGGATGTGAGATTCTGTGCTGTTGTTTTCTGTTTTCTTCTTCTGCCTTTTACTTCTTTACCTAACAATATGGAATTTCCGGCTTTCGATTGCTCAACACTCCTACAATGGACGTATTAGTCACAAATTTTCGAGGTCGAAAATTCCGGGTCATTACATTTTGGTATCAGAGCGAGGTTAAGCGAGAACTTTGGCTTTGGTGGGTTTACTCATTAAGGATAGGGTCAGTTGAACCCTAGAATGAGTTGACGTATTATATGAGGGCGTACTTGTTATTTTCTTATATGAAGATTTTAAACCGGTTTAAAAAATGATTTTTATATAAGCTTATATTTTGAAATATAAAACTATAATTCTCTAATTATTATATATAATAAGATAATTGGTTGTTAATTATTAAAGTTGAATTAGACGATAAGAATTTAAGTGGTAATATATATACAACCAAATAGGAATTTGGGTATGATTAACTATACATATATGATAAGCTAGAAATGGATTCAAACCAGAAATAAAACCCTGAAATTTGTGGAAGTGTTCTCAGAATGCTGAATTAAGTTACCCTGATTTTATTTTTTTCCAACAAATTATGAGATAATATGGAGGGAATTGGTCTCCAGATATGATAATCTTGGTTATTATCATAAAATGGTCAGTATGGTTGTTTGTTTTCTAATAATAACTAATGATAAAGCAAAATGAAATGTTTTAAGGGAGTAACAATTTAGGTAAGTATGACTTGTAAATTGGATGGGATTTAAATTTTTAAGTTTTTAAATCTAAGTCTAGAAAATTTAAACTGTTTCAAAGTATTAAAAGATATAATGAATAATATCTTTAAATGTAGGAATCTTATTTTAAAACGAGAGTTTTTTTTAAATTTTAAAAGGAATTTGTTTTGAAATTAAAAACCAAGAATGGTTTAAAATTTAAAATATGACTTGGTGTGCAAATAAAATAAATATGTATATTTGTGGGATATATACATAATGTCAAGTTGATTGGAAGCAAACATTAAGTGTTGTGTTTTGAATTTTTCCCTTGGAATGTAAAACCCAAAGAGAAATAAGTTTTGAACTTATAAGTGGGAAAGGATATTGATAAGAAGTTTAAAATTTGAAATGAAAAATTCAAATTGAGTAAGGCTGACTGGATTAAATAAATTGAATTTAACTTAGGGGAAGTTAAATAAGTTTAACGAACAATCTAAATTGTAAATTTCAAGATGAAATTGAGATTTAGCTTAGGAAAGTTAAAAGGGTTGAATTGAAAAGGGAGTTATGTGTGATCTCAAACAGGTTTGAGTTTTGGAAATTGGTAATGGATACTATTGATGGATGTTTTAGATAATTTGGATGTTTATTTACCATGACTTAACCTGATATCATCTTGTTGTTATTAATAATCAATGAAACTAAGAATTGGATTATTCAATTGAATTAAGAAGTGGATTGAGATAATATATATCCATTACTGAAATAAGATTGAAGTAAAACTTTAATTTGAAATTATTTAAATGATTTTGATTTTAAGAGATAAAGATTGAACTTATGAAATTGGAATCACTTTAAACTTAAGATTTAAATGTTAAAAATGAACTTGCAAACAAAATTATTAAGAATTGGTTTCAAAGTTGGAAGTTAAAATTTGGTAATAAATGGATTTTGTAGATTAAATTGTTTAAAAAGTTTTGAACTCCTACTTGAACCTTGAAATAAGTTAAGGGAAGGTCATTTAAAATGAATATTTGAAATTTGGATTCAGAATTGGAAATTAATTTTTTAAAAACTTAGGTTGTTAAATTAAAAGTAAAGGTTGATTTGATTTATAGGATTAAATCAACATTTAAAAATTTAACTCGAATTTATATAATTCGATATGGTTTAAAGTTGAGATTGGAATCGAAATTTGTTCAAATTGAATTTGATTTGAATAATTTGGAATTATGATTAAAGTTGAAATTCAAATGGAAATTAATTTGAATTTGGCAAAGGAATTGAAGTGAATTCAAGTTAAATTGAAACTGAACCAATAAGTGGAAGAGGAAATTGGAAATTGATTGGAAATGGAGATTGGGAAATGGAGCAGTTTGACTCTGAAACTATTTTTCAAATAAATTGTTTCAATATAAACTGTTTTTAATCTATTTTTATAGCTATTTACTATACAACCTTTCTTTTTAAATCCAAACTATCTTATACTTATTTTACAACTATTTTGAAAATTAATTACTATTTTACAACTACTTTATAACTAATTACTATTTTACAACTATTTTACAACTATTTAACTATTTTACAACTATTTAACTATTTTACAACTATTTTATAACTATTAACTATTCTATTGCTATTTACAACTAATAACTACTTTACAACTATGTATCTATTCTAAACGTTTCAAGCTATTTTCTAAATCCAAGCTGGTCAGAGTGCAAACTATATATAATTAAATACCAATTAGGATAAGAATTGAAGTGATAACCCAAATGGAAATTGAAGCGATTGTGTACCAATTGATGGAATCAAAATGAACGTGAACAAAAGGGAATTGATTTAGCTAATAATCAATAAAGACAAATACGTAGAACGTATGTATGTTATTCTATTTGCATAATGATTTGATCCTGATTCGAGCATAGAATTTCGAGATAGTGTATCGATCCGAGTTGGGATTTTTCACTCGATTTTCGACGACGAACCCTGGATATGGATTTTTATTTGATTCTGGAAATTCTCTATCATAGTTATGGCTATACAAGGAGAATGACGGCTTCTGATCAAGAAACCGGATCTAGGTTCGTACTAGAAAGTCGAGTGGACAATACTAGTTCAGAAGTGAAATTGTGTGATCGAGTGAGTGATCAGATTTGATATTGCATACGGATGGTATATGTACATCGTAGGTGCTTGAATGAAATAGATATTGAAAATTTTGTAAAGAAGTGTAAAAGTAATTTTTGAAATAGAAAAATATATTTTGAAATATGTGATGAATAAGAGTGGAAATTGGATATCACTATAGCTGAAATTCATTTTATGAAAAGTAAGAAATGTGGCAAGTAACTTTATGAAAGAAATCAAACTTGAATATTTTATTTGGCATAATAAAAGTTATATATATATATATACACGTGTGTGTGTGTGTGTAAGTGTGTGTGTGTGTGTGTTTTAAATGACAAACTCTCCTTGTTGAATCTATTACTAGAAGAAAAGATTTTTGAGAATATTTAAAGTATAAAAAGGGAATTTATACATGTATGAAGTGATTCCTAGATTTTTCAAGATTTTGTATATCTATATATACAAGTGATATTATGAGAATGATTTTGGGAAAAAGGGTTTTTGGAACCCACTGATTTTGAAAGGCTTTTGATTTTTGGGAAAAATCAATTTTGGAAATTCGAAAAGCCAAGTTTGAGAATTATCAATTTTGAGATATCAATTTTGCGTAAATGAGATTTGTATGTGAGACATATAAAGAGTATGATTTTAAAGATACTATATATGTATAGTATAAAATATTTTGAGATTGGCTTTGGGGAAAAAGGCGCTCCTATTGAAATGAACTTCTAGTAGGAGATCGGGGTGGTTCTGCCTTGAACCCTAAGTGAGGGGGTTCTAAATTTAATCCTGGAAGGAGGTCCAGACAAACTGAAGTTCTTGAGGATTATGGTTAGGTAGCGAAAGTCGATGGCGGTGATGTCTACAGAGACATTTGGGTTATGCTGTGATGATAGTGTAACTCGATGTCACTACGATCTACTGCGGACCATAACAGAAGTCGAGAGGTAGTGATTGCCTACGGTCTACGTTTGATTTCGCTGGGAGATGGCGTAACATTGGTAGACTGCGATCTACGAAGACATAGCAAAATTCATGTGGCAGTGAGTGCCTACAGGCTACATTGGGACTCTACGGACGTAGTCTGCGATCTATGTGGTCTGTGTGGAGAATTTTCATTTGGCAGCGAAATTCGAGGGTGCTGATACCTACAGTTACATGGGTTTTTGCTGTGATGGCGACGTAACCTTGGGTGTAGCTACGATCTATGGCGGGTTCCATGGTGCAATCGAGAGGCGCGAAGGCCTACAGTTTTGAATGGATTTTGCCGAGATGACAACGTAACCATTGGGCTAACTACGACCATGGAGGGGTGATGATTTCCAGAACCTTCTCACCAAAAATGATTTCTATATTTTCAAATTTTTTTTCTATATTTTCACAAAAGTATTAAGTATTTTTGCTGGGTGTTGAAAACGTGTTTGCTAAGTTCTTATAGATTTTCAATCCTACGCTTGATCAACGTATGACCGAATTTCTATGAGAACAAGGATGGACTTGTTGAGACATCGAGTTATAAAAAGTATTTTTTTATAAAAGCTATTTTGATAATATCATGTAGATTTTTAAAGTGTTTTAAAAATTTAAATAAAAAGAGTTAAGAGTGAAAAATGCTCAAAGAGTAATTTAACAATAATAAACTTTTTAATAAACTTCTGGCTTCTTTCCTTTTCGAGGGCGAAAAAATTTAAAGGAGGGAGGAATGTGATAACTCGGATTTTTAGACATCTATTAATCAGTAATTAATAGGATTAAATTTATTAAATACTGATTTGAAAGCTGAACAAATAAAATTCTAATAATTAAAAATATCTGGATGTATATAAATGGATTTGAAACTATAACAAATATTGAATTATAAATATTTGAAAATGATAAATCTTATAGTAAATTAACAAATATATATATATATATATGCAAACTTTATAATGATGAAAATTTTAAATGTACACATATACAGGTATATAAGTGTATATATAATATCAAAAATTCACATAAGATAATTCTAATTAATATATATATATATATATATATATATATGTATGTATGTATATTGTGATTTGGAAGCATTAATTTGAATTCAATATAATAATTTTCAAAAGATATCTAAAGTTAGATTCTATTTTTTTTTAAATTCTAAAGGATAAATATTTATTTAAAAGTATGATAGTTTAAAATAATAAAAAGGTTAATATATTTCTTTAAAATATACATAAGTTATATATATAAAAGTATTAAACATAAAAACATAAATTAATAAAATATAAAAGGTATGTAACATATGTTTAAGATATTTGTGAGCTAGGTGTAACATGCAAATTACAAGTGGCATTTGTTTCTTTTAATTGAAAAAAAAATGTAAATAAAAGATTAGAGAAACCTGGTAGTATACAATCTCTTTGCTATTTACTTCTCTCAAACTAAAGACTAACAGAAAATCAAACATCATCCCCAACTCTTTCAACCTGAGCAAAAGCAAGCAATTCAGTTTCAAGTTCAAACCAACAATCATGTTGCAATTCAAAAAAAATCAACCATCAGCTTCAAAAGCAAGTTCTAGATAAACCATGTTCTCTGTTTTTAAAATTACAGGTGAGTAAACTTCAACCTTTTATAGTTAAATCACCTGTAATGCTTGTGCATGAAACAATTAGTGATAGGAATGATTCAAATATGTTTTGCATAAATAATTTTTTTATGTTTTCCTGATATACATGTTTGAACTGCTATATAGTATAAAAGCATGTCTCTGTTCTTATTTTCTTAGGCTCAAATCCTTCCAAAAATTCACACCTTTCCACTTAATCACTTTTAGGCATTGGTCATAAAAAGAAGGTTATTTGTAAAGATGATATACTATTTTTAAAATTGTTCTCAATGGAAGTTATCAAGTAACTATCAAATAAAATGAATTTACAGTAAAAAAAACAAGGTATATCAGAAATTCAACCATCATAATTTTACGTTTAACTTATAAGGTTAGATTCAACTTGGAAAATTGGGATTTTTGGTATAAGTTCTGTAATTTCTAAGTTAGAACTAGGGGGAAATTTGTAAGATGAACGGAAATGGTTCATCGGTCAAATTATGACAACCCAATCGTTTGTAGGGGCCAAGACTAAGTCCAGAGGAGGTGTAGGTGGTGTTGGGTTCGGGAAAAATGTCGCTAGGTTTTCTCAGGACCTACGGCAGTCAGGAGAGGCGGTGGTAGGGCTTGGGATGTTTATGTGCGAGTTTTGATGAACTACGGCGTCGAGAGGGTGTTAGGAGGTCGCGGTAGGTGGGGAAAAGAAAGGGGGAACTCTGGCGACAACGCTGACGAAACTTTGAGGTCTCAGGCATACTGAGGTGGTTGGGCGAGGCGACGATGGATGATGTATCCTAGCCTAGGTTTGGGATCGAGCTCCAGATTTTGATTCGAGGGGTTTTTGAAGAGACTGGGTGGTCGGAGAAATTTACCACGTTGTCGATGACTTGCTGGAGGAAGCAGCAAGGATCGAAGCAATGGTGTTGGGTTATGCATGTGCACAGGTATCCATGTGTCTCTATATTACTAAGTTTTGAATGTAGAGAAGATAGGGGAGGGGAGGAAGAAGGTTAGGTTTGGGTTTGTATTGGGATTTAGCTCGGGTGGGACTCGGGAGGGCATCAGGTTCGTTTGCGTGTAGAAGAGAAGAAGGGCGACTGGAAAGATGGGTTTAGACTCGGGTTTGAATAGGGATAGGAATCGAGTTTGGCTCGGGTTTGTGATCAAGTGCATTAACAGGGTTTTTAAAATTTTAAACAAAACAAGTTTTACTTAAATAATTTTCTTATCCCACTTCTCAAAATAATAAATGTTTTGTTTAAGTGTTACATTAGATAAAGGTAATATACAAAATATTTTTAAACTTAAATTAGTTTATTTTAAAGCATTTTATTATGTGTCCATTATTTTAAATTAATTCTTAAGTTAATAAAGCGGAATTAAATAGTGAAATTAAGTCATTGATTTAAGAAGATGAAATGTTTTTTAATACTAATTAATTTAAAGGACTTAGGTTATTTCATGGGTTAATAATAAATAAATTTCAAAGGTTTATTGAATAAAATTTAATAATTAAGTAAAATGATTAAAATAAATGGGTTAACTTATAATGAATTAAGTAGTTTATCTTTAATTAATTAAGGACTTTAGTAATTAAAGGATAATTTATTAAGGTCAATAATTAATTAAAGCAATAATAAATGTTTTGTAATTAATTAATGTTAATTAAGCAGTATTTAAAAGAAATTAATTTATTGGTGTTAATTAAATTAATTAGAAATGTTATGACCAAGTTATCTTGCTTATCGATGATTAAATTGTATCGAATGCTTGGATTGATTAATATCTCTAGTATGATAAATTATGATCTTCTATGATATGAAATAACTGTATTGATTTGTTGATAAATGTGAATCATTTATTTACTTAAAATATCTGTGATGAATTTCTGTGTGAGTATGGTATTCTGAATTTAAACTAAATTTTTTACTTAAACAACTTGGCCTATAGCATAACATTGAACTCGAAGAGATCGGAGTCGGATATCGGCGATATCCGGAACCACTTCGATTAGTAACTACTAAAATCCTTTATAAATTTGATTATAAAAATTTAATAGGCTGGAATGGAGTAAATTAGGTAGTCTTGTCCATTACACTAAGTAATGGTACTTAGGCATTATTTCATGAAATAAGTATTGGCTTTAGCAAGATAAGTACTCATAGTGAGGTACAAGTTACCCTGGTTTTCAAATAAGTTTTATAACTTAGTATTTCAAATTCTATGGGTTTACTCACGCTGGTTTCCAGCCTGAATCGATCGTTACTTTAATGTAATGCTCGGGTCAGACCGAGTATTACAATTTTCAAGTTATGACATTTTGGAGCTCATGAGGCGTCATGGATGGCAGGAATGTATGGAGTATATTCCGCTGTGTATTTAAGACTGTATTGATAGTGGTCAGGGACAAGTTATTATAACTCTCCAGTTTATTTGTGAATGATTTACTCTGATATATTGTTTGTAAAGTAACAGTTATAGCTTTCTTTGTATAATTGCTATTATTTGATATTATATTTCAATCCGCTGCGATTGTGAGATTCTGTGCTATTGTTTTCTGTTTTCTTCTTCTACCACTTCTCTTCTTTACCATAACAAACTGGAATTTTCAGGATTCGATTTCGATTGCTCTACACTCGTACAATGAACATATTAGTGTCGAATTTTCGAGGTCGAAAATTCCAGATCGTTACATCTTACATCAAACCAACAAAAACTGATACATCACCCCCATATCTACTGGTGTATTTCCAGCATCCATATTGGCATCAACATTTTGATTAATAGCATTAGCCTGTCGACCCGGGTTCCTTCTGGTAGTGGGTCATGCATTTCCATTAGTTGTGGTGGTTCCTCCACCGAGACTTCTTCTTCCATTCCTGCTTCCATATATCATTTCTAGTAAATCTACATATGAAGCTTAGTACGCTATAGAAGAATGGCCTAAGAGAGCGGGGAATATGTACTTAGACACACACACAAATATATATATATATATATATATATATATCAAATACAAGTATATTATTGAAGCATTAACCCAAACCCCAATCTTAATATCCGATTTATTGGATTATGTTTGAAAAATCTTTTAGCTTTAAGTTTCTTTTAAAGTTTCATGGAACTCTGGTACCAACTTGTAACATTCCCCTACTTGGAGGCCCAAAATTAACGCTGCAAATGCTGCAGACATCCATAATTATTAATCCTCGTCGACTAAGTACAACAATATTAGATACATTGATACACAAAAACATAAGAAGATGGAAAAAATTTAAAACAGCAAACAACATCCATATTCCATTTTAAAACATTCCATTTTATTACATAATCCCAGCTCGCACACCACGTTTAGATAACATATAATTATTACAAAATATGCCAAGAGCGACATATGAAAATTCCCCCTTGGTTGATCAGAGTATATAATAAGGCACTAAACAATTTGCCTTTATAATCAAACACACATCGCAAATAAAAGAACTCCAATAACAAGCTTTCCTCCTGCACTTCTTCGGAAGCTTTATTCATCTGAAAGAACATCTGGAAACCTTAACTCTCAACCTACTCAAAATTAATTGAGTACCCTAGAGTTTAAGGGGAAAACAAAAATTTCAAGTCGGACATAAAGCCTGGTATGGATAATAATCTACCATCTCAAACCATATAGATATCTAGTGAGACCACGTCGCTTAGCGGAATGGTTTTTCTCTTCACTAGTATCCTAAAACATTTATAAAACCATATATTGTGTTCCTGCATCCACAATGGTTAAAAACATAGTGTTTCAAAATATTATGATAATATGCAAAATAAGTAAATCAAATCTGGATTACTCATCCGCATTCATTCTGACTATCTGTCTCAATTATAGTTTAAGGGTTACTATTAATCTATTAAATGCTTATGAACTATCTGTCTGATTTATAGTTTTCATAGGATCACTAAGAACATATTGGTAACTCTAATATTTTTTTCTCTTACCCTAGTTTTCATGGGTTAACTAGGAACCTACTGACTAATTGTCAACATCTTAATCCGGATATAGTTTTCATGGGCAAACTATAAAGCTATTGGCCCCTGCCAATATCAACCATAGTTTTTATGGGCTGAATATGAACTATTGTCACTTGCCAATATCTTTTTTATACACAGTTTTCATAGGCTTACTGCGAACCTATTGGGCCATACCAATATCTTTAATTAAGATTTTAACATTTCTTAAGTTATATTCACTACTGTGTCAACCTAACTGGTTATTCTGCCCTTTTCCAAAGTATTGTTATTGATTAATTACAATGTTAATAATTATATAAAGAAGTATGCATAACAACAAATAATACCAACACCTGTGATTTATTGTCTTCTATAGATTTCTATCCTAATTAAACCTTTTAACCTTTATAATCAATGAAAACTTCTTCATTTCGAAACCCTTTATTTATTTATGCTATGGTTATTCCTTTACTTTGAGATTGGGTTTATGTTTTAAAATCTTAAAACATCAATTTTGAAACCTTCTGCATGACTTCCATCGAAAGACAAAAATCTCTTTTCAGAACATAATAAATGTACCATTCGAAACCTCGATAAATATTTTCTTTCAAAACTAAGTATACCATTCGATGGTGTTAAACAACCTTTTAAAACATAGCTTTGAAATAAATGAAAATACCTGTTTTTGAAAGCATTATGTTTACTCTTTAAAAACATCCTTTGGGTGAATGGTTATGTACGAAAGTATCTCTTTCGAAACAAACTATAAAATTGTTTTGGGAAATTGGGAAGAATTCCCAAAAATTACATAAACTCAATTTTATCATGTAATCAAACATATTAAAATATCAGATCCAATTTCTTCTTGAAATACTCGAATTAAATTTTAAACCCAATTATATCATATTTTCCTTTAGGAATTCATAATGAATTTTCCATAGCTCGAAAATTTCTAAAAATTAAAAATCATCTCCAAAATCATGTTGTACTTATCATAAAAAATTTCCATGGCGTTTTAAAATTAGAAACTCTTGGTTTTACCCTAAACCATGCAAATTCATAGGTGAATGAATTAAAATAAATCAAACATGATATAGTTCAAGTGTATTATCATCTATATCATCATAAAAATGATTTTAGCCATAAATCCAAAAACATATAATCATAGAGCAAAATAAAGATGGTATGAAATTATTATTCACCTTAGACACGATAAGGAATTTGAGATTTGTTGTTGATTAATCCTTCCTAGCTTTTGATTGAATTCTTCCTTTTTTCCTCCTTGTTAGTGGTGGCTCTTTAGGCTTTTTATGTTTAATTTTTTTTTGAGAAAAACGAAAGTGAATAGTCAAGAATGAGAAGTGTATAGCCATGTATAATGAAGTGGCTATTTTTACTAATATACCCATGTGTAATTTAATTAGCTAATACCCCAATTAAGCCCGTTTACTTTATTAATAAGCACGACCCTATATATGGTTTATTTAAATCTCAATCCCCTTATCATCATTATTCTATTTAATTTGTCTAATTAAATTTCATGAATAATGTTATCCAAAATTAGGGATGTTAAACTGCTGTTGGGTTAGATGATGACGGTTCCAAAGTAAAGACCTTTCTTTTTCCTGCCTTGCCTGCTTCTGGACATTTGTTCTTATAATGCCCCACCTTATAGTTAAAACAACTTCCTTGCCATCACCATATCACACTCGTTGGCCTTGTGCCCCATTTTGTAACACTTGTAACAAACTCTATTCACTTTCCCTTTTTTGGTAGCTCCAACTTCCTGTGCTCCCATCTTCTTAAAGAACTTACTCATCTTATTCTGAAAATCATGATTCTCCGTCGACTTCTCCTTACCAAAGATCGAAAGCATTTCTTTATTCCAGATTTCCATCCCCACTACTACATTCAATAGATCCCTAATATGTGGCATAGTTTCCCTAGCAATCTCCAGCCTTGGATAAACTTCTCATTCCTTTTGATAACCGTGCCAATACTGTCATATTCATATCTAGATAGCTCACGAAACATAGCAGAGTATTCCAATGCCGACATTTCTCCCTACTCCAATTCCATAAACTTCTTTAGCAAGGCTAATTTACTACTTTAGACAAATACCTTCCCTCAAATCTCCTTCGTAATTCTGTCCAAGTTAATTCCTCCTCCTCTAGTACTCCTACGGTCACCCCATTCCACCTGAACAAAGCAGCTCCTTGCAACTATCTCGAACCCGGTCTCCTTTTATGTCCATCATTTATAGATAAATCAACAAAAAACCTTTCATCATTTAGACCTAAATTAGTTTCAATTTTGATTTCAATTTAAATCAATTTCAATTTCGATTTCAATTTAAATCAATTTCAGTTCTGATTCAACGATTTAATTTAGTGGCTCGAGTTTCAATTCAAATCTCATTCAAAACCATAACAATTTATGTAAATTCGAGTCTAATATTAATACAACAATTTAAATCCTTAAATCAATTTAACTTCAATGTTCAAATTTTAAGATTCAAACCATAAAATAATCTAATTTCCACAATTCGAAACATATATCGATTATGACTTTAAAATTTCAAATTTGATTTCTTTACACAAATTCTTTTAACAAGTTTGAATTTCAACATTTCCATAGCTCGAATTTTAAAATAATCCAATTCAATTGTATCAAAAGTGGTAATAACAACATGATAACTCAAAAATATCAAAACCACTATCAACATACAACAAATCAACAATATCATCCGTCATAATATGAGTTGACATCCTAATCAACCAATTCAACCATATCTCACAACAATTAATAATTATCAGCGTCGAGTTGTTAACTAAAGGTGATATGCAATCCAAGATCGTTTTAAATATCAAATTTTGATACCGATTTAATAAGTGTATAAAATGTCAAACTTTTCCTATCAAATTTAAATGTCACATTTACTATCAATTTCAACTATCCATTTAACAGTCAAATTCCTATCAAATATAAATGTCAATTTACGCTCTACATTTTAATATCAAATTTTAAATTTCGGTTTTAAATGTCAATCAATTTAAATTCAACCAATTTAGTCAATAAATCATAATAATTAACGAGTTATCAATATGGGCATTTAACTAGCAATTCAATTTAAATTTCACTTCGTTAATTGGTTTAAGAAACAGTAGGAAATTTAGTACTTTGTGAGCGTTTAAAACACTCGTCTCTATTTGAAACTAAAAATTTTTCAGCTTCAAAATAATATTCAGTTCAACTCCATGACATAGTCCTCGTCGATACAATTTCAGCGCAACTTATTCCACCCGAATCGGAACTTGTATGAAGAAGTTATGGATTTTTAAACGTTGGAATATAATTAGATTATAATTAAAAAACCTAAATAAAAATAAAATAAAAAAAGAAGCACAACCTTTGTCTCCCCAAAACACATGCTCCTGACGTATGTAGAAACCTACCTCCATGCGACCTAAACCTACACGCGCGTGCTACCATATGCAACCGGAGCTGGATCCAAATCCATCACCACGCGCGCGCCGGCCAGAGCCACCGTTGCCTGAACTTTTGCCAACTATGACACCGCCGTTCAATCAAAAAATGCGAAGAACTATCACGACTTCAAGCAGTGATTTGGCGAATCGAGGCTACTGGCCACGATTCCACCATTGGATGTATAGAGTTCATCGAGCTCTATAACTTTGCTTTTGGAAGTTTTTAAATTCGTTGAATGAATTGAGAGATATCGAGGAGAAAAGTTTGGAGATTTTCAGCCACTGAATACGACGATGGGTGAGAGGAAGAAAATGCTAGCGTTTTTGCAAATGGGGCCTTATATAGAAATCTCGTGGTGCTATTCATCCACGAATTTTTCGAACTCCAAACGAAGCATGCCATCTGGCGTTTATAATATTTGACCCCGATTCCAAACACTATAGAACTAGTTTCGGGGTCTAATTCGATGGTATTCAGAACATAGATTTTCAAAATCAATTAATTTTAATCTAATTCCTTTAATAAATTTCTACACATTTCAACCTCGCAAGACCAAACGATAAGTCTGATTGCTACGAAACTTGAAATCCTAGAATAATTCACTATTGCGGATCCGATGAAATTGGTTTCGTCGAAATCCGAGATAGTTTCCCAAACGGATGTTTTTACACGTTAATTAAGATGAATTATTTCCTAGTTCTATTTATTCACTTTTATATACGATTTTAAATGCTAATAATCTTCATTCATATTAAGTCAAGAATTAAATTATTTATATAATTCCTAATATTAAATTTAGAAAATTCAGTTGTCAAATAAATTTCATTAATAATCATTGAATTTCAAATGAATTTTAGTTGTCAATAATTATTTCCATAAAAATAATTCAACACTTATAATCCAATTTTAACTAATGATAATAAACTCGTTCGAAATTGGTTATTTCAAAATTTATTCAAGTTCATATTCAATAACTTAAAAAAACATTAAATTTTATTTCTAACCATTTAATTCAATAATTATATTAAATTTAATATTTAAAATAGTTAAAAAAGGTTCATTACATTCTCCCTCACTAAAAACTTTTCATCCCCGAAAAGGGACTATGTACAAAATTTAGTGCTTAATACAATTTATTCAAAACCATCAACTTATAAAACATTAAACTCTCAGATGCGTCATCAATGAGATGAGATGTATATTTGATATATTTGGTATATATTTGTGTTATATATTGTATTAGAAATTTTTTCCAATTGAGCTGCGCAAAGGAGACTCTGCCGAAATTTTCCGTAAATCCGAGAGTTAGAAGTATGCATAACAACAAATAATACCAACACCTGTGATTTATTATCTTCTATAGATATCTATCCTAATTAAACCTTTTAACCTTTATAATCAATGAAAACTTCTTCATTTCGAAACCCTTTATTTATTTATGCTATGGTTATTCCTTTAATTTGAGATTGGGTTTATGTTTAAAATCTTAAAACATCAATTTTGAAACCTTCTGCATGACTTCCATCGAAAGACAAAAATATCTTTTCAGAACATAATAAACATACCATTCGAAAGCTTGATAAATAATTTCTTTCAAAACTAAGTATATCGTTCGATGGTGTTAAACAACCCTTTAAAACATAGCTTTGAAATAAATGAAACTACCTGTTTTTGAAAGCATTGTGTTTACTCCTTAAACCTTTGTGTAAATGGTTATGTACGAAAGTATCTCTTTCGAAACAAACTATAAAATTGTTTTGGGAAATTGGGAAGAATTCCCAAAAATCGCATAAACTCAATTTCATCATGTAATTAAACATATTAAAATATCAGATCCAATTTCTTCTTGAAATACTCAAATTAAATTTTAAACCCAATTATATCATATTTTCCTTTAGGAATTCATAATAAATTTTCCGTAGCTTTAAAATTTCTAAAAATTAAAAATCATCTCCAAAATCATGTTGTACTTATCGTAAAAAATTTCCATGGCGTTTTAAAATTAGAAACTCTTGGTTTTACCCTAAACCATGCAAATTCATATGTGAATGAATTAAAATAAATCAAACATTATATAATTCAAGTGTATCATTATCTATATCATCATAAAAATGATTTTAGTCATAAATACAAAAACATATAATCATAGAGTAAAATAAAAATGGTATGAAATTATTATTCACTTTAGATAGGATAAGGAATTTGAGATGTTTTATTGATTAATCCTTTCTAGCTTTTGATTGAATTCTTCCTCTTTTCCTCTTTGTTAATGGCGGCTCTTTAGGGTTTTTGTGTTTATTTTGTTTTGAGAAAAACGAAAGTGAATTGACGAGAATGAGAAGTGTATAGCCATGTATAATGAAGTGGCTATTTTTACTAATATACCCATGTGTAATTTAATTAGCTAATACCCCAATTAAAGCCCGTTTACTTTATTAATAAGCACGACCCTATATATGGTTTATTTAAATCTCAATCCCCTTATCATCATTATTCTATTTAATTTGTCTAATTAAATTTCATGAATAATGTTATCCAAAATTAGGGATGTTACTATGCTGTTGGGTTAGATGATGATGGTTCCAAAGTAAAGACCTTTAGTTTTCCCGCCTTGCCCGCTTCTGGACATTTGTTCTTATATTGCCCCACCTTGCGGTTAAAGCAATTCACGTTCAGCTTCCCTTTAACTTCCTTGCCATCACCATATCGACACTCGTTGGCCTTATGCCCCGTTTTGTAACACTTGTAACAAACTGTATCAACTTTCCCTTTTTTGGTAGCTCCTGAAAGAAGCTTTGCGATAGGATCGTATAATATGGAATAGTGGAATGGTCTAGGTAGATAGCAATAAGCAATAAGTAAAGTAGACACTAAGACTTCATACTGGTTCAGTCTTCTTGTCCTACGTCCAGTCCCTAAGCTCCTCTTAGGAATTCTACTAACTAACAACCATCACTTAACCTGGGGGAATAGGTTTACAACTTACCCGAACCACTGAACGGGATTTCTTGCCTCAACTACCAAGAGGACTTCAACTAGGTACAAAAAGTATTTCTGACTTGTTGTGTTCTTGATAACACTAATGAGTCTAATTGAGTACAACTTTTCTATAATCTTATCCTCAAGAATATGAAATGTGTTTATGAAGATTTAGGAAATATGAATTTCTATGAATCAAACGAGTATTTAAGATAAATCTAAGATTCAATCAATTGAAGTGTTTTTTGAATGCTTTTGAAAACTTTAAAAAATCAAAAAAGATGATCAAGGTAATAGAGAGATTAAAGCAATTAGAATTCATGATTTGCAAATGATAGACTCATGTATTTATAAGTGTAGATGAGGTGTATCTATTTGCAAAAGATTCAGGCAAGAGATGCATCCATTACCATTGGAGAATGGTTGCAAATCTTGGGAAAAAGAAGGTGCCTTTCATAAAAAATTTGTAGGTTTGAATTCAGTCGACTGAACAGGCATTTTCAGTCGACTGAAACTGTGTGCATGTTGTAATTCTGTAACAGGTTCAGTCGACTGAAATTTTCTATTCAGTCGACTGAACTGGTAGTTTATGCACAGTGAACATTTAACCAAAATATTAAGTTATGAAATGTGTTCTTGTGTTTGTGAAAGCTTCTTGAGGATAGATTTTAACAATAAAACTAAGACTAAGACTTATATATAAAAAATACTTATGATATCCTTGGTCTTCATAGTCCTTCCTTTAGTTTTGTACATATCTCTTCCTTTTTGTTGAAGCACATTGTCATTGATCAAAATATAGCGTATCAACATTCTCCCCCTTTTTGATTGATGACAATACCTATTATCTTTCCTCCCCCTGAATATATGCACTATCTTCCTACAAAACAAAGTTTGTGACATCGACAATTCTCCCCCTTTGTCATCGACAAAAAGGAAGTCATAATTTGTAAAAGTATATAAAATTGTTAAACAAAACAACCACATTCATGCATAACCATAGTGTAAATCATACAAGCCATAGAGTCTCATGAATAAAATAAGGCTATTTATACAAGCCTTTTTAGAAGTTTTTTTTTTTGAAAAATTAATAAAGAGTTCCGAAAATCAAACCATCAAAATGATCAAGGATCTTTGTCCCAATCATAAGAGCCTTTACGTCCTCCTTCTGGTTCACGAATAACAGGGCCACTGGTTGGTTGTCTAAAAGCTCCTCCTCCTTGACCACCACTGTTACCACTAGTGCTGCTGCTCGGATTCTCCTTGGAAGATGTTCACGTGAACGTTGGAGCGGGAGCTTACCGCGAGAGGTAGAAGCAGAAGTGGTGCTGGTGCATGAAATGACATCCCATAGTTTGTTGAAGAACCCTTTAATCCTATCAAGTTTGTGATCAACCTTTTTGAGACGAGTATCAAGGATTTGTTGATTCCTTGATATAATTCCTAATGATTGATTTGTAGTAAAATCTGGGTAAACAAGACGAATTTCATCATCTAGATCAAGTGGTTCTTGCTGTGGGGCTTGAGGTTGAGGTTGGTGAGGTTCTAGTTGACGTGCTTCCCATTCGTCTAGAGACATGATACGAGGAGGCCTTACCGGTAGTTGAATTAGGCTTATAGTCCGATGGTTGATTTGATGAACCATCGTATTTTCTGAGTTTGGTAGTGGCGTATCAACGTCTAGGAGAAGTCGCATTATGTATTCACTAAAATATATCGTTCTCATTTTCCTATTGTTGGATGAAAGAAATTCATCAAGTATCAATTACACCCAATTTACTTTAACATTTCCCCATATAGCGTATAGTGCCCGGTAGTTATTCGGGTACACTATTTCATAGGAGCCGGTGCGTGGGGTTATGGTCCTCATAAGGGCTTTGTGTATAAGCCGTGCTCTTGGTCTTAAGGAGGTGGATTTGATATCTCGGTTATTGATATCATCCTCTAAAAATTGATGATTTATATTGTCACGAATATGAGGATTGAAATCTATTTCCTCAAGCTTTCTACCAATGCTTAGGGATCCTAAATTATGAGCAATGTGATCAAGTGAAAACCATACCTTTTTTTTGCATACCATACTCCAAACACTGTCATTCGGGTTTCGTGGAGTTTGGTGTCCGAGGTTTAGGTTGGCATAAAATAATTTGACCATAATATGGTTGATGGCATGGTCATTACGATTAATGTCTAAAAGTGATATCAAATTTGCTTGGTCTGTTAAAGCTTGAATATTGTAAGTTTGAAGACCTTGGAAATCAACAAATGAGTGCTCGAAGATCCTTGATTTCTTCATCTTGTTCCAACGAGTGACCGCAACTCCATTGTAAAGCCATTGAGCGATTTGGGCATCAATTGGCTCGGAGGAGGTTGAAGTTGAAGCTCTAGAACGTTTAGGAGGCATAATTATGGAAATTTTGAGAAAGAAATTTAGAAAATTGGAAATTCGGGGGCTAGGGTTTTGTTAGGATTGGGAAGATGAAGTTTGGAAACGGTGAAAAGTAAAGGTAAAAATGTAAAAGATGGCTAAGTAGGGTGGACATAAACTGGGTAAACTGCGTTCAGTCGACTGAAACTTTCTGTTCAGTCGACTGAACTGGAAAAGTTTTCTGGCTAAAATTCAGTCGACTGAACAGAGATTTTCAGTCGACTGAACTGTTGGCTGAAAGTCTCTGTTAATATTTAGTTGACTGAACAGGAAATTTCAGTCGACTGAATTGTGCATTTTTTGTTTTTCGTCACTGTTTGAATGCAAATGTTTTATTTAATGAAATAATTACAATTAAATAGTAATATTATGACACAATAACATTATTTTGACCACAAAACTGAAAAAAAGGCGCAGTGATATGATAGTGTACGAGTGCACGTACTAATATAGTACACACGGATCGTGTAATGTGGAATATAATATAAATGCGGAAATAGATGATAATAGCATAGTAAATAAAAATAGAAAAATCTCACCAGAGATTTTTATACTGGTTCGGAGCACCGTCCTACGTCCAGTCCCAGACTTCTATCCGGATTTTCACTATTAACTACCTCGCTTCACCCGGAGGAACAGGTTTACAACACCCGAGCAAATGAACGGGATTTCACGCCTCTAATACACTGAGGACTTCAACACTTGCTTCTTACAACACCGAGGACTTCAACACTTGCCTCTTACAACACCGAGGACTTCAACACTTGCCTCTTACAACACCGAGGACTTCAACAACGATGAATATTATTGATTGTTGACAGTATGTGTTCTTGCTAACACAGTTTTGTCACTTGTAGTACAAACTTCCTATAATATTATCCTCAAAATATGTGAATGATGTTTTGGGAAGATTAAGGGAAGTATATTACTTATTGAATCAAAAGATATGAAATAATTTCAATGATTCAATAAGTAATTAAAATAATTGAGAGCTTTTAGAATGCAGGAGTATTTAGAAAGTAAGATCAGAAATTAGAGTAAAAAAATATGTTTTCATGTTATTTGAATCAATGATTTAGATGAGTTTATATAGAGAAAAATGGTTGTAACTCTTTGTGAATAGTAGCCATTAATAGATATGATCATTGATGAAAGGTAAGAGATGCAACCATTGGAGAAAGAAGTGTCTTTTGGAAAAGGTTGCTCTCTGTTTAAAAATGGTCGACAGGTCAAAAATTGGCCAGTAGACAGGATTTCAAATATATAGTCGTTATGTGCATGTGTGCACGTTCATTGTGCACTTTACACAGAAACGGTCGACCGCCTGATTTATGACCGGTCGACCGGTATCTGTTAATTTGCTCAATGAATGTGCAATGCTTTTCAATCATACATATATATATCAATTATATTGAGGTGCATGATTATTTGAGGATAGATTTTAACAAGTTTATCACTATTACAATATCAAATAATCAACCTATAATCTAGAGTACGATATGTAGCTCTTTTGTGCCTCTTTATAGCCTTGATGTCTTTGTTTTGTCGATCGCCTTTATTTCTTTGTCAGAAATCAAAAGCTTCATAGAACCTGTGACTCAACATTCTCCCCCTTTTTGATTGATGACAACATATATCTGAAGTTCTGAATCTCCCCCTGAATATGTAATCTCCCCCTGAGATTTTGTTTGTATTCTTTATATATATATATTCCTGCAAATAATTGTTAGCACTTTCTCCCCCTTTGTCATCGACAAAAAGGAATAATAGATAACGGAATAATATAGGAGTATATCAACCAGAATATTCATGCATAGCAAAAATATTGTAACATATCCAAACATACCAGAGCATCATACACACCATAATATCATACGAATAAAAGTAACGGCACTATTTAGTACAAGTGTCGAATGATGTTTTAAATTAGTAAACCAAAATATAGAGATAGAAAACAGAATCTAGGATGAGTCAGAAGCTGTCTCCTCTTGAACATCTTCTTCCTCCTCATCATCATCATCTTCCTCTTCATCGTCCTCTCTAGATGATTCTCCATGACCATGTCCACTAGTACCAGCAGACTCCTCAGTTGATGACCAGTTGAAAACAGGAGGAGCAGGACGTTTGCCTGGGTCTTGAGCAGAGATGGATGTGCTACATGAAATAGCATCCCATAAAATACCAAAGAATGACTTGACTTTGTTGAAGCGTTTATCAATTTTTGTGTCAATGCGCTTGAGTCTTGATTCAAGCAAGAATTGGTTACGCGTAATAGTTTCAAGTGATTCTTTTGTGGTGGAGTTTGATTTTAACATTTTAACTTCTTCGAAACGAGGTCGAGAGGAAGTAGCTTTTTGTAGTGTTCGACCTCTTTGTTGCCATTGTTCAAACGACATAATTTGAAGGTAAGGAGGGGGAAGCTTCATGCATTTGATGGTTACGGAATCAATACATTTTGGTTTCGAGGTGGCAGAGTCAGGAGGCCTTACACCACAAGCTAGCAAAATACGCATGATATATTCATTGAAGAAAAAGTGAGGTCGCGTAGAGTTGTTCACCTTGAGAATCTCGTCAAATAGCATATGAACCCAATTGATTTGGATATCTCCATAAATAGCATAAAGGGCCTTGAAGTTTTCTTTGTATACAGCGTCGTAGTTTCCTAGTCTAGGAAACAAAGAGAACATCAAGACGCGATGTAGTAGTCTGGCGGTGGGTCGAAGTCCAATTGATTTTGTGCCATCACTGTTATCCTCCATGAATTGATGGCTGATGCTATCGCGAGTGAAGACTTTGCAGAAATGTGATGAAAACTCATCGCCTTGATTTGGAATACCCAGTATAGAAGCTATCCTATCGTGAGTGATAAAAATTTGTTTGCCACATACGATAGACCAAATGACTCCGTTCGGATCATCAGGTTTATACTCGTTCAGGTTCATGTTGGCATAGAATAATTTTATCATCAAGTGATTTATTTCCACATTGTTTTCTGAAAAATCGATCAATGGAGTAAGATTGGAGTTATTTGCTAACCTACGGATTCCATAAGATGTGAAATCATCAAACTTGATGAAAGAACCCGGATGAAACTTGTAGTTAGTCATTTGATTCCATCTTGTGATAGCTACCGGATTTTCGAGCCATTTCTTAGCGGAGATATTGAGTGATGAAGTTCCGGAGGATGATCCTTTCTTGGGTTTCTTTTGCGGAGGAGCCATTGTTAGAAAATTTGGAGATTTGGAAATTGAAATTGAGAGAATAGGGTTTTTGGAATTTGGGGATAAATAACCGGTTGAGACAAATGAGGAGGAGGATGGAAAAAAAAGTGACGCAAAGTATATATAAAAACTGAATATACATATACCGGTCGACCGCTCTAATATGGCCGGTCGACCGTTTTCATCCAGAGGCTAAACGGTCGACCGGTTCTATTATAGGTGGTCGACCGGTTTTGTTGCCTGATGAAAAACAGTCTTTTTGCAGTTTTTTTGAGAATATGTCGAGCTATATAATTCATATTTCACTCTTATTATAAAATACGAACGTTATTACACGAGAGATAGAGAGAAAACGTTACAACATGTGTATATATATATAAATCTAATGAGGAGTGGAAGAATCGTCATTAGAATTTTCTTTATTATCTTTAATACGATGTGACCATGGACTCCAGTTTTTCTGAGCACCTTCATTCCTATTATAATTCCGATCCCAAGAGTTAGGACTCCTAGATGTTGACGGCCTAGACGGCATCGGTTCATGTACATCATGCTTGTTTGTACCACAAAAGAATGATGCCATTTTTTCTAAAACAGATAAACGTGCCGATGTTCGTTGTTGCTCATGATAAAGCTGGCTTTGTCCATAATGGAGCTGTCTTTGAAGATCTATTTGATGTTTCTGATAGTGGTGAATCTCGTCGATCTGTGCTTTGGTACGAGGTGAACAAAACAACGCCTTCTTTACTCGTTTTGAGGTTGGTGTACTACCAGGAGTACGATTGTATTGGTGATGATACTTCGGTTTCTGTTTTGGTGTTTCAGGAGAATAGTACTCCTCTGGTTCAGAACTTGTAACGGAAATGTGTGATTTTTGAGCACACTTATCACAAATGTGAGCCATAGAAAATTATGTATAGAGCCTTATGCTCAGATAAGAAAAGATGAAGAAAGAGAGAAGTTTTGACAAGCTTATAAAGAAATTCCTTATACATAAGCCTGTGGATGAGAGTGAATAAAGAAATTTGACTGTGAAAGCAAGCAAAGCCTCATATTTAAAGAAAATAAATAGCTTTCCTTAAAAAAAAATGTTATAGTTAAAATATAACCAAAGGAAAAAAAATCATTAGTAATTTATTAGTCAAGATCTTTTCTTGAAATTAAACCAAGCTCTCTTCGTAATCTAATAAAACTAGATTCGAGCAGAGGCTTAGTAAAAATGTCCGCTAATTGATTATCAGTTTGGACATATTCAAGACATATATATCCTTTTTCAATATTATCTCTAAGGAAATGGTGACGGATATCAATATGTTTGGTTCTAGAATGATTCACTGGATTTTTAGAAAGATTTATAGCACTTGTGTTATCACAGTATATAATAAAATTTGATAAATGAATATCAAAATCTTGAAGTGTTTGTTGCATATATAGTACTTGAGTACAAGCGAGAGCTGCTGATATATATTCAGCTTCACATGTTGATAGTGAAACACAATTTTGTTTCTTACTAAACCAAGAGACAAGTGATTTTCCAATAAAATGGCACGTACCACTTGTACTTTTTCTATCCGTTCGCGAGCCGCCAAAATCAGCATCACTATATGATACTAATTCAAATGGACATTCTTTTGGATAAAAAAGACCGAAATCTTTGGTATTATTAAGATAAAGAATTATACGTTTCACTGCTCGTAGATGTGATTCCTTTGGATCTGCTTGATAGAGTGCACATAGATAAACACTCATCATTACATCTGGACAACTAGCTGTAAGATAAAGAAGAGAACCAATCATGCTTCGATATAATTTCTGGCAACACTCTTACCATTTTCATCTTTTTCAAGATGTGTAATTGTACTCATAGGAGTTGGGTTACCAGATGTATTTTCTAATCCGAAGCGTTTGATAAGATTTCCGCAATATTTTTCTTGATTGATAAAGATACCACTCGGAAGTTGTTTGATTTGAAGTCCAAGAAAATATGACAGTTCTCCCATATGAGACATTTCGAACTCTTTGGTCATAATACTTGCAAATTCCTCGCAGAGTTTATCATTTGTTGAACCAAAGATGATGGCGTCTACATATATCTGGATAACTAGAATATCCTTTTGAGAATGTTTAATAAACAAAGTTTGATCGACTTTGCCTATTTGAAATCCTGAGTTAATAAGATAGCTACGTAATCGTTCATACCAAGCACGAGGTGCTTGTTTTAAACCATACAGAGCTTTCTTAAGTTAGAACACATGGTCAGGATATTTTTCATGTACGAACAAAGGAGGTTGTTCGACATAGATATTCTCTTTGATAAATCCATTGAGAAAAGCACTTTTGACATCCATCTGATAAAGTTTGAAATTATGGTGACAAGTAAAAGATAATAGGATTCTAATAGCTTCTAGTCGAGCAACTGGTGCAAAAGTTTCTTCATAATCGATACCTTCTTCCTGATTATACCCTTGTGCTACTAATCTTGCTTTATTTTTAGTGATATTTCCTTATTCGTCGGCCTTATTTTTATAAACCCATTTAGTACCAATAACTGACTGATCAGTTGGCCTTGGAACAAGTTCCCAAACGTCATTGCGCTCGAACTGATTTAGTTCTTCCTGCATGGCAATGATCCATTATTCGTCTGTAGCATCTTCTTTTGGATTCTTAGGTTCGATATTTGAAAGAAAAGCGACATGACCCATTTGGTTGAGTTGACTCCTAGTTCTTACTTGTGAGTCGACCTCGCCAATTACATTTTGAACCGGATGGTGTCTCAATAATCTTGGAGGGGAACGTATCTCACAAACTGGTTGTTGTTGGGAAATATTGTCAGCAATATTTTCAGAGTCAGAGTCATAATTTGTGATGAAGGGAGTGTCAGTAAATATAGATTCGTCATCATCTGGTTTTGATTGAGAAGGCTGAAAGAATTCATCAAAAGAGACATGAAGTGATTCTTCAATAGTTTTGGTTCGTTTATTAAATATACGATAGGCCTTACTTCGTTCCGAATAACCGACAAATATTCCTTCATCGGCTTTTGGATCGAATTTGCCAAGCTGGTCTTTCGTATTTAAAATAAAACACTTTGAACCAAAAACTTTGAAGTATGAGATTTTAGGCTTTCTTTTGTTAAATAATTCATAAGAAGTATTCTTGGTAAGAGGTCTTATGGACACATGATTTAAAACATAACAAGCAGTTGCAACGGCTTCTGCCCAGAAATGTTTTGGTAAGGTGGTTCCATTCAATAATGTTCTTGCACATTCTTGTAAAGTTCGGTTCTTCCGTTCTACAACTCCGTTCTGTTGTGGAGTTTTGGGAAACGAAAAATTATGACATATACCTTTCTTTGTACAAAAATGTTCAAATTCATTATTTTCAAACTCTCCGCCATGATCACTTCTTATATTTTTAATTTTAATCCCTTTTGATTTTTGAATTCTTTTGACGAAAGATTTGAAATGATCGAAAGTGTCACTTTTATTTTTTAAGAAAATTGTCCATGTGTAACAGAGAAATCATCAACAATTACAAGCACATATCGACTGTGATTTATTGATTGAACCCTAGTAGGTCCAAATAAATCCATGTGTAGTAACTCAAGTGGTTGTAATGTTGATATGACTTTCTTGGATTTAAAAGATGATTTGGTCAATTTTCCTAATTGACATGCATCACAAATGCTGTTAACTTTAAAACTCGTTTTGGGTAGTCCTCTAACTAGATTGTTTTTGGCTAGCTTATTAATAGTTCTGAAGTTTATATGACAGAATCGTTTGTGCCATAGCCAAGGATCATTATCATTAGCCACAAGAAACATATCTGAATTATGATTAATATTCATATTCATAATATATATATATATATTTCTGTCTCTATATCCTTCGAAAACTAAATTATGGTCTTTATCTAAAATACTACACTTATTATTTGAAAAGGAAATTGTAAAAACCTTGTCACATAACTGACTAATACTAAGTAAATTGTGTTTTAAATTTCTAACTAGCATGACATTAGTAATAAGAGGTAAGTTAGATGTACCGCAATTGCTCACATTGCCTTTGCCGATGATATAGCCTTTTGAATTATCTCCAAAAGTGACGGAGCCACCATCTGAGTATGTAATATTTGTTAATAAGCTCTTGTCTCCAGTCATGAGCTTCGAGCAAACACTGTCCAATATCCACTTTCCTCTTTTCTTAAGTGGGACCTGCAAAAATAAAATTAAGTCCATGGTACCCGCTTTTTATGGGGTCCTAAGAGTTAGGTCTTAGGAGTCCAAACCCATACGGGTCTGGTATCCCCTTTATATACATAATTAGTATTATAATGCACAGTATTCATGAAATTATGAATATATTTGTTCCTAATCAAATTGTTATTTGTTTTAGGAACCCATATTTTGATAGTCTTGATATTTTTCCTTTGAAATTTCACAACTGGCTTTGGTTTGGAGTATAATAAACTAAGATTTTTCTTAGCTTCAGTTTTTTGTACTTTCTTCTTCTTTTTATTTCCAAGATGTTTCTTGGTTTCTTGTTTCTTATATCCCAAACCTTGTTTATCCGAAATAGATTGTGAACTTTCAATGATTTTTGTCAAATTTTCTCGACCTTTGTTAAAGTTAGAAACATTTTGAGTAATGTTATCTAACTTAGTTTGTAAACTAGCCTTTTCTAGGTCCAGAATTTTGACTTTTGCCTCAAGCTCATGATTTTTAGTAGTGAGAGCATCATTTTTCTCTTTTTGAGTTTCAATTTCTTGACTCAAAAGAACTAGTTGAGAGTCAACATTAGATGATGATTCTTGAAAATTTTCAAGTTCTTCTTCTAATATTTTCTTCTCGTCTTTTAACATATCTCGTTCAAATTCTGCTCTACTCAAATCTGCTTTGGCTTCTTTTAGCTGTCGTTTTATGTCTTTATATTTGACTATCAATTCAGCATTAATATCAAGCATTTCATCGAATGTAGGAATTTGTACCTCATCTTCTGTTGCCATGAAACATACATTAGCTTGTTCATTCCCCGAATCACTTTCACTTTCTGATGAAGATGAGTCTGAATCATCCCATGTTACTGAGAAGGCTCGTTTCTTTGACTTGTCCTTCTTATATTTGAATTTGTCATTTTCTGACTTCTTCTTTTGTTCTGGACAATCCTTCTGCATGTGCCCCTTTTTGTGGCAGTTGAAACATTCTATAGAAGATGATGTTGGTTTATTCGATCCAGATTTCTTTCTGTTATAACGACTGGCTTTTCATTGTTTTAGGAATTTTTTGAAACCTTTTGCTATAAATGCCAGATCTTCGTCTACAGACTCTAATTCATTTTCGTCTTTTTCTGCATGGAATGCCATGTTTTTCTTTTCTTCTTTTTGTTCCTTTCTATTCTGCAAGTTAGCTTCGTAGGACATTAGATTTCCGATCAATTCATCTGGCTTCATGACAGAAAGGTCATTAGCTTCTTCAATTGCTAATACTTTCCTTCCCATTCACTAGTCAGAGAATGTAGGACTGTTGAAACAACATCAAAATCAGAATACTTTTGTCCTAAGCCAATAAGTGCATGGTGGATAGTTTGAAACCGTGAATACATATCATTGATTGTCTCATTTGGTTTCATTTTGAAATTTTGAAATTGACTTTTCAGCATGGCTATTTTGGCTTGTTTAACCTTGTTAGTACCTTCATGAGTGATTTTTAGCGTTTGCCAAATTTGATATGCAGTAGTGCAGATACTAACACGGTTATATTCATTTTGGTCTAATGCACAAAACAACATATTTATTGCTCTTGCATTTACGGCTGCTGCCGTTTTCTCAGCCGCAGTCCATTCTGAATAATCAGTTGTTGGATTCACTATTTCTTTTTGAGTTGCGTTCCAAGCATCATAACTATTTGATTGCATAAATAATGACATACGTGTTTCCCAATAACTATAATTAAGACCATTGAAAAATGGAGGTCTTTGTGTCGATTGACCTTCCATGTAAGTGGTGTTTTGAGTGCTAGTACTTGTGTTATTTGCCATATTACAAGAATATATCAAATAACTGTGTTACGGTTATATGATGACCGTGCTCTGATACCAAATGAAAAAAAGGCGCAGTGATATGATAGTGTACGAGTGCACGTACTAATATAGTACACACGGATCGTGTAATATGGAATATAATATAAATGCGGAAATAGATGATAATAGCACAGTAAATAAAAATAGAAAAATCACACCAGAGATTTTTATACTGGTTCGGAGCACCGTCCTACGTCCAGTCCCAGACTTCTATCTGGATTTTCACTATTAACTACCTCGCTTCACCCGGAGGAACAGGTTTACAACACCCGAGCAAATGAACGGGATTTCACGCCTCTAATACACTGAGGACTTCAACACTTGCCTCTTACAACACCGAGGACTTCAACACTTGCCTCTTACAACACCGAGGACTTCAACAACGATGAATATTATTGATTGTTGACAGTATGTGTTCTTGCTAACACAGTTTTGTCACTTGTAGTACAAACTTTCTATAATCTTATCCTCAAAATATGTGAATGATGTTTTGTGAAGATTAAGGGAAATATATTACTTATTGAATCAAAAGATATGAAATAATTTCAATGATTCAATAAGCAATTAAAATAATTGAGAGCTTTTAGAATGCAGGAGTATTTAGAAAGTAAGATCAGAAATTAGAGTAAAAAAAATATGTTTTCATGTTATTTGAATCAATGATTTAGATGAGTTTATATAGAGAAAAATGGTTGTAACTCTTTGTGAACAGTCGCCATTAATAGATATGATCATTGATGAAAGGTAAGAGATGCAACCATTGGAGAAAGAAGTGTCTTTTGGAAAAGGTTGCTCTCTGTTTAAAAACGGTCGACGGGTCAAAAATTGGCCAGTAAACAGGATTTCAAATATATAGTCGTTATGTGCATGTGTGCACGTTCATTGTGCATTTTACACAGGAACGGTCGACCGCCTGATTTATGACCGGTCGACCGGTATCTGTTAATTTGCTAAATGAATGTGCAATGCTTTTCAATCATATATATATCGATTATATTGAGGTGCATGATTATTTGAGGATAGATTTTAACAAGTTTATCACTATTACAATATCAAATAATCAACCTATAATCTAGAGTACGATATGTAGCTCTTTTGTGCCTCTTTATAGCCTTGATGTCTTTGTTTTGTCGATCGCCTTTATTTCTTTGTCAGAAATCAAAAACTTCATAGAACATGTGACTCAACAAAAACCATCATTTCTTGAGGGATGGAGTCTTGGGAGATGGACTCTTCTTCTTTGGCGTTTTATATCCTTCATTTGCCATATAGTTCTTGTCCCATGAATTTGGACTATATTAAGGTCTTTGAGGCGAGACCTAAGGATTTATTGGGTCGTTTGATGTACGATACGACGAAGATGGATCAATCGGATTAACTTCTCGAGGTAAGGGTTCACTTACATACTTTTTCTTCGAGCTACAAAATTTCAAACCAATTTGTTCAAGAAAGCTTAAGCGTTTAGCCGTTACTTTCTATTCAAAATACAATTCTCGTTGAAGGTCTATTTGCTGCAATTGATAATGATGAATTTCATCGATTTTTTTCTTTATATCTGGAGAAATAAATAGCGAACGTTTGGCCTTCTTGGAATCCGGTGTATACCCAGTTCAATAATTTTCCCATTTATAAACAGGCTCGTGTGTTGGTGTTGGCATACGAAGTTGAGGTGAACCAGCTGAGCTATGAAAAAGTGATGATGATGGGCGAGTTTGATTTGTTGGATGACATTTTTCTACAGACCAAAGTCGTTTGATGTTGGATTAACATGTATATAAAGGTTTAGAGTTATAAAAAAATGTGGTGTAAAATCATTAAGAATTTAGAACCAGAAATTGAATTAATGGTTAATAATTTACTTTGAAATGGATGGTTATGTTTTAGTGTATGAAATATTAGCTAATTCAAATGTATAAATTAAATGATTAAGTTCTTTTTAAACCCATAGTTATGTAAACTAAATTCATGTCTAGCTTTTGTTTAGATGAAGTTAATTAAGTATGAGATATGTTACTTATGTATTAGATTTCTTACCATTATAATTCTTGTTATTAAATATCTTTGAAGGACATTATTCCTAATTCTCGTCGTAATTTTATGAATGAGTTTTCTAGTAATGGTTTAATAAATATATCGGCAATTTGATTTTTGGTAGAAATATATTCTAAATTGATAATTCCTTTTTCAATATTGTCACGTAGAAAATGGTGACGAATATCAATATGTTTTGTACGAGATTGATTTACCGGATTTTTAGGTAAATTTATTGTACTTGTATTATCACAATATATTATAGAATTTGTTAAATTTATATTAAAATCTTTAAGAGTTTTTTGCATATATATGACTTGACTACTAGCTAAAGCGGCAGATATATATTCAGCTTCACAGGATGAAAGCGAAACACAATTTTGTTTCTTACTAAACCAAGATACAAGTGATTTTCCAATGAAATGGCATGTACCACTTGTACTTTTTCTATCTGTTCGAGATCCACCAAAATCAGCATCACTAAATGAAACTAATTCGAATAAACAATCTTTTGGATAGAAAAGACCAAAGTCCATGGCATTATTAAAATATCGCATAATTCGTTTTACGGCTCTTAAATGCGATTCTTTAGGATTAGCTTGAAAACATGCACATAAACATACACTCATCATTATGTCTGGTCTATAGCGGTTAAGTAAAGAGCCTATCATACTTCTAAACAACTTTTGGTCTACACTCTTGCCATTTTCATCTCGATCGAGATGAGTTGTGGTACTCATAGGAGTAGGTTTTCCAGAAGTGTTTTCCATTCCAAAACGTTAAAGTAGATTAGCACAATATTTTTCTTGGTTTAAGAAAATTCCATTTGTTAATTGTTTAATTTGAAGTCCGAGAAAATAAGTTAATTCTCCCATATGAGACATTTCGAATTCCTTAGTCATTATATTTGAAAATTCTTTACACAATTTTTCATTAGTGGAACCAAAAATAATGTCATATACATATATTTGAATTATTAATATGTCTTTAGCAGTGTTCTTAATGAATAGAGTTTGATCTACTTTTCCGATTTGAAATCCTGAATCTATTAGATAGCTCTTAAGTCTCTCATACCAAGCACGAGGTGCTTGTTTAAGACCATATAAAGCTTTCTTTAATTTATATACATGATTCGGATATTTTTCATAAGTGAATAAAGGCGGTTGTTCAACATATACATTTTCCTTAATATATCCATTTAAGAAAGCACTTTTAACATCCATTTGATAAAGTTTAAAATTGTGAAAACAAGCGCAAGCTAATAGAATACCTATTGCTTCTAGTCTTGCAACAGGAGCAAACGTTTCTTCGTAATCAATTCCTTCTTCTTGATTATAGCCTTATGCTACTTGTCTTGCTTTATTTCTAGTAATATTTCCAAATTCATCTGCTTTATTTTTATAGACCCACTTAGTTCCAATAACTGATTGGTCATCAGGACGAGGAACTAACCCCCATACATTATTTCGTTCAAACTGATTTAATTCTTCTTGCATGGGAATAATCCAGTATCCATCTGTTGATGCTTCTTTAGGATTTTTAGGTTCTATTGTTGAAATAAAGGCAACATGTCCCATTTGGTTTAGTTGACTTCTTGTTTGAACTTGCGAGTCAATCTCTCCAATTATATTTTGTGTAGGATGATCTCGTAGAATTCTAGAAGGAGATCTAATTTGAATGTTATCGATTTGATTAATATTTTCATTATTTTCAAAACTCATATTTTCTATGTTGTATCTAATTTCTTCATCATCTTTGATGATTGTATTTTTATTGAAGTTTTCATCAAAAGATACATGTAAAGTTTCTTCTATTACATTTGTTCGTTTATTGAAAACACGATATGCCTTAATTCGTTTTGAGTAACCTACAAAAATACCATGGTCAGCTTTTGGATCAAAATTTCCAAGTTGGTCTTTTGTGTTAAGAGTAAAACATTTTGACCCAAAGATTTTTAAGTACGAAATATTAGGTTTTCTTCCATTAAAAAGTTCATATGAAGTGTTTTTACTTAAAGGTCATATGAAAATACGATTTAATACATAGCACGCAGTTGCTACAGCTTCTGCCCAAAAATGCTTTGGTAATGTACTTCCATTTGATAACGTTCTTGTGCATTCTTGAAGAGTTCTACTTTTCCTTTCTATAACTCCATTTTGTTGTGGATGTCTAGGAAATGAAAATTTATGATTTATTCCTTTCTTTTTACAAAATAATTCAAATGACTCATTTTCAAATTCGCCTCCATGATCACTTCTTATATTTTTGACTTTTAAATTGTTAATATTTTGAATTCTTTTAATAAAATTTTTGAAATATTCAAGCGTGTCACTTTTGTTTTTCATAAAAATCATCCATGTATATCTTGAGAAATCATCAGCTATTACAAAAACATATCGATTATGGTTAATAGATTGAACCTGTGTTGGTCCGAATAAATCCATATGTAATAATTCTAATGGTTGTAAAGTTGAAATAACTTTCTTAGATTTAAAAGATGATTTAGTTAATTTTCCTAATTGATAATCATCGCAAATATTATTTATTTTAAAATTTATTTTTGGTAAGCCTTTGACTAATTCATTTTTTGAAAGTTTTTGAATAGATTTAAAATTAATATGACAAAATCTTTTGTGCCATAACCAAGGATCATTATCTTTGACCATTAAACACATGTCTTTAGTATTATTAATTTTCATGTTTAAAACATACATATTTCTATCTCTCTTTCCTTCAAAAATAAGATTTTGATCAAAAATACAACATTTATTTTCAGAAAAAGTTATTTTAAAACCTTTGTCGCATAGTTGACTTATGCTTAATAAATTATGTTTTAAGTTATTAACTAAAGAAACATTTGTAATAAGTGGTAAATTTGATATACCGTAGTTGCACACATCTCCTTTGCCAATGATGAAACCTTTTGAGTTATCTCCGAAGGTAACAGAGCTACCATCAAAGTATGAAATATTTGTAAGCATTTCTTTATCTCCGGTCATGTGTTTTGAGCAACCACTATCCAAAATCCATTTTCTTTTCTTGAGTGGGACCTGCAAAAAATATTAATAAATATATTGGTACCCACCTTTTAATAGGGTCCTAAGAGTTAGATCTTAGGAAACCAAACCCAAGTGGGTTTAGTATCCCTTTTATAAAGATAATTACTATTTTTGTGAACTGCTTCTATAAAGGAATTTATATTTTTGTTACGAATTAAATTATTGTTTGTTTTCCGAACCCATATTTTGATTTCCTTTTTCTTTTTAGTGTGTCTTGGTATGTTATTTTTCAATACTATACTATGTTTTGAATTATCTTCCCTCTTAAAATTAGCATTTTTCTTTGGAAAATATTTTTATTTCTTTTTAAAACCTAATCCATTTTTATTTGAAGAGGATTGAGAATTTTCGAGAATTTTAGATAAATTTTCTCTTCCCTTATTAAAATTAGAAACATTTTTAGTAATGTTATCTAATTTAATTTGAAGACTAGTATTTTCTAATTCAACTTGTTTTAGTTTATTTTTTAAATTGTGATTTTCAGAAATAATTTCATCATTCTTTGTTTTCTGAGTTTTAATTTCTTGGCTCAAAAGTAAAAGTTGACTATCTGAGTTTGAGAGAGATTCTTGAACTTTTTCAAGTTCTTCTTCCAATATTTTTTTTCGTCTTTTAACATATCTCTTTCAAATTCAGCTTTGTTCTGATTTTCACGTGTCTCTTTAAGTTTCTTTTTGAGAGTTTTTACAGTATTTAAAAATTCAATGTTTACTTCTGTTAAATCATCATAAGATAAATCACTAACCTCAGATTCTTGAGCCATGAAACACATATTTGCTTGTTCATTGTCGGTATCACTATCACTATCTGATGAATCTTTTCTGAATCGTCTCATGTGACAGAAAAAGCCTTCTTTTTAAATTTTTCTTTCTTATTCTTGTTGTTGAAGTTTTTCTGATTCTCCTTCTTTAACTCCGGACAGTCTTTTATCATATGACCTTTCTTGTGACAATTAAAACATTCCATATTTGAGGATGAAGGTTTATTCAAGAAATTCTTTTTGAAACCGTTTTTATTTCTTTTTCTATATTTTAAGAATTTCTTGAAATTTTTGGCAATAAATGCTAGATCCTCATCTCCAGACTCCGACTCTTCTTTTTCTGTGTGAAAAGCCATATTTTTTCTTTCTTGTGCTTGATCTTTCTTAGCTTGCATGTTAACTTCATAGGACATAAGGTTTCCAATTAATTCTTCTGGTTTCATTGTAGATAGATCGTTTGCTTCTTCGATTTCCAGGACATTTCTCTCCTATTCATCAGTGAGTGAATTTAGGACCTTAGGCACAATATCAAAGTTCGTATACTTTTCTCCTAATCCTATTAAGGCATGATGAATGTCTTGAAATCTCGAGTACATGTCATTGATGGATTCATTCTGTTGCATTCTAAAGTTTTGGAACTGGTTCTTTAGCATGGAGATATTTGTTTGTTTGACTTTGTTTGTGCCTTCATGTATGGTTCTAAGTGTATCCCATATCCGATGTGCAGTAGTACAAATGCTAACATGATTGAACTCATTTCTATCCAAAGCGCAGAATAGCATATTCATAGCTTTGGCATTTGCACTAGCTTCATTCTTCTGAGTTTGTGTCCATGTAGAGTAATCAGTTGTGGGTACAACGAATTCTGCTTGAGTTGCATTCCAGGCTTCAATGCTTGTTGCTTGCATATAAATCCTCATTCTTGTAGCCCAATAATTATAGTTTAGTCCATTTAATAGAGGGGGTCTTTGGGTAGATAGTCCTTCTGCAAATGTAGAGCTATATGCAGTTGTTGTGCTTGTGTTATTTTCCATATTATCAATATGTCAAATAACGGTGTTATGGTTATAGGACAACCTGGCTTTGATACCAACTGAAAGAAGCTTTGCGATAGGATCTATAATATTTAACCAAAATAGTAGTTTATGCACAGTGAACTTTTAACCAAAATATTAAGTTATGAAATGTGTTCTTGTGTTTGTGCAAGCTTCTTGAGGATAGATTTTAACTATAAAACTAAGACTAAGACCTATATATAAAAAATACTTATGATATCCTTGGTATTCATAGTCCTTCCTTTAGTTTTGCATATATCGTTCCTTTTTGTTGAAGCACATTGTCATTGATCAAAATATAGCGTATCAACAGCTCCAACTTTCTGTGCTCCCATCTTCTTAAAGAACTTCCTCTTCTTATTCTGAAAATTATGATTCTCCATCGACTTCTCCTTACCAAAGATCGAAAGCATTTCATTATTCCTGATTGCCATCCCCACTACTACATTCAATAGATCCCTAATATGTGGCATAGTTTCCCTAGCAATCTCCATCCTTAACCCTCGGATAAACTTCTCGTTCCTTTTGATAACCGTGCCAATACTGTCATATATTCATATCTAGATAGCTCACTAAACTTAGCAGAGTATTCCAATGCTAACATTTCTCTCTGCTCCAATTCCATAAACTTCTTTAGCAAGGCTGATTTAATACTTTAGACAAATACCTTCCCTCAAATCTCCTTCGTAATTCTGGCCAAGTTAATTCCTCCTCCTCTAGTACTCCTAGGTCACCCCATTCCACCAGAACAAAGCAGCTCCTTGTAACTATCTCGAACCCGGTCTCCTTTTATGTCCATCATTTATAGCTAAATCAACAAAAAACCTTTCATCATTTAGACCTAAATCAGTTTCATTTTTGATTTCAATTTAAATCAATTTCGATTTCGATTTCAATTTAAATCAATTTCAGTTCTGATTCAACGATTTAATTTAGTGGCTCGAGTTTCAATTCAAATCTTATTTAAAACCATAACAATTTGTGTAAATTCAAATCTAATATTAATATACCAATTTAAATCCTTAGATCAATTTAACTTCAATGTTCAAATTTTAAGATTCAAATCATAAAATAATCTTCCACAATTCGAAACATATATCGATTATGACTTCAAAATTTCAAAATTGATTTCTTTAACATATTCTTTTAACAAGTTTGAATTTCAACATTTCCATAGCTCGAATTTTAAAATAATCCAATTCGATCCTATCAAAAGTAGTAATAACAACATGATAACTCAAAAATACCAAAACCACTAGCAACATACAACAAATCAACAATATCATCCGTCACAATATGAGTTGACATCCAAAACAACCAATTCAACCATATCACGCAACAATCAATAATTATCAGCATCGAGTTGTTAACTAAAGGTGATATGCAATCCAAGATCGTTTTAAATATCAAATTTTGATACCGATATAAATGTGTATAAAATGTCAAACTTTTCCTATCAAATTTAAATGTCACATTTACCATCAATTTCAACCATCCATTTAACAGCCAAATTCCTATCAAATACAAATGTGAATTTACGCTCTAAATTTTAATATCAAATTTCAAATTTCGTTTTTAAATGTCAATCAATTTAAATTCAACCAATTTAGTCAATAAATCACAATAATTAACGAATTATCAATATGGGCATTTAACTAGCAGATCAATTTAAATTTCACTTCGTTAATTGGTTTAACTAACAGTAGGAAATTTAGTACTTTGTGAGCGTTTAAAACACTCGCCTCTATTTGAAACTAAAAAATTTTCAGCTTCAAAATAATATTCACTTCAACTCCATGACATAGTCCTCGTCAATACGTTCTCAGCGCAATTTATTCCACTCGAATCGGACCTCGTATGAAGAAGTTATGGATTTTTAAACGTTGGAATATAATTAGATTATAATTAAAAACCTAAATAAAAGTAAAATAAAAAAAGAAGCACAATCTTCGTCTCCCCCAAACACGTGCTCTAGACGTATGTAGAAACCTACCTCCATGCGACCCAAACCTACATGTGCGCGCTTCCACAAGCAACCGGAGCTCGATCCAAATCCATCACCACGGGCGTGTCGGCCAGAACCACCATCGCCTGAACTTTCGCCAACCATGACACCGCTTTTCGCTCGAAAAACGTGAAGAACTATCACGACTTCAAGCAGCGATTTTGGCGAATCGAGACTATTGGCCACGATTCCACTATTGGATGTGTAGAGTTCATCGATCTCTACAACTTTGCTTTTAGAAGTTTTTAAATTCGTTGAATGGATTGAGAGATATCGAGATCAAAAGTTTGGAGATTTTCAGCCACTGAATACGACGGTGGGTGAGAGGAAGAAAATGACTAGAGTTTTTGCAAATGGGGCCTTATACAGAAATCTCGTGGCACTATTCATCCGCGAAATTTTCGAACTCCAAACTAAGCATGTCGTCTGGCGTTCATAATGTTTGACCCCCATTCCAAACACTATAGAACTAGTTTTGGGGTCTAATTCGATCGTATTCAGAACATAGATTTTCAAAATCAATTAATTTTATTCTAATTCCTTTAATAAATTTCTACACATTTAAACCTCGCATGACCAAACGATAGGTCTGATTGCTACGAAACTTGAAATTCTATAACAATTCACTATCGCAGATCCGATGAAACTGGTTTCGTCGAAATCCGAGATAGTTTCCCAAACGGATGTTTTTACACATTAATTAAAATGAGTAATTTCCTATTTCTATTTATTCACTTTTAAATCCGATTTTAAATGCTAATAATCTTCATTCATATTAAGTCCAGAATTAAATTATTTATACAATTCCTAATATTAAATTTAAAAAATTCAGTTATCAAATAAATAATAATCATTGAATTTTAAATTAATTTTACTAATCAATAATTATTTCCATATAAATAATTCAACACATATAATCCAATTCTAACTATTGATTATAAACTCGTTCGAAATTGGTTATTTCAAAATTTATTCAAGTTCATATTCAATAACTTAAAAAAACATTAAATTTTATTTCTAATCATTTAATTCAATAATTATATTAAATTTAGTATTTAAAATAGTTAAAAAGGTTCATTACATTCTTCCCCACTTAAAACTTTTCGTCCCCGAAAAGGGGCTATGTACAGAATTTAATAATATGATTTATTCAAAACAATTAACTTATACAACATTAAAATCTTGTTTACAAAACCATTACTATGCTCTCGCCACGTCACTATGATATCTGTTTTACGGAAATTACAACTTATATATAAAAACAAGTTACAAAATTTTTAATCCTTAAAATTTTTCTAACTCTTGGATTTACGGAAAATTTCGGCAGAGTCTCCTTTGCGCAGCTCAATTGGAAAAAATTTCTAATACAACATATAACACAAATATATACCAAATATTCAAATATACATCTCATCTCAATGATGAGGCATCCCGCTTGGAAAAATATAAAAGTGCGATATGTGATCCGAGATACGTACCTTAATATTATTAATAAAACGAGTTTGCTCGTATTAAGCAAGTAAAGGCATATAAAATCGACGTATATGTCCAAACGGTCTTCGTCGTACCTATCTCAATTCAATTTAAGATATTAGTCGTATATAAAGATATAAAAAGCATTTATGAGCTTAATAGACTATATAGCATGAATTTTTGAATTCAAATCATAAGTGTAAGCACTAACACACAACATACAATAATCATACGCAATAAAAACAGTTACAATGATGATTTACAACAAAAGGAACCATTCAATTAATAATATTCATCCAATTTATCCAATTAACTCACAACTATGTCAATTTACATATTCCAACGTATATAGTAATTTATATACTTTATTTTTATTAAGATTCAATTTCCATAAATATTTAATTGGTTTACTACCAATTTATTCAAATCTATTTCATTTTCATTCAATTTATTCAATTTAATTTGTTAAGTTTCAATCGTTTCACTTTTTGCTTAAAATATTTTAAATAAATTCATTTATGAATCATTTTATTAAATTATTCAATTTAACCTTGTTTAATTGAATTTTATTTATTTACCACTTACTATATTATCTTTTTAATACTAGTCTCATTTATAAACCACTTCATAAAACCATTTAAATTTATTATAAACATTTTATAAAATGCAATTCATGTTCACTATTCTTTTCTTCATAACCTAAGTTCAATAGTAATTCTATGATTCACTTCATTTGCTTATTTCATCTATTCATATCATTAACTTAAGTAAATTTTATTTTATAACTCAATTTCATATTAATAAATTTTCTTTTTATCATAATCAATTTATTCAACTTTTCTTATGTTAACTTTCATTTTTTTAAGTTTGTCTCATAAATTTATTTCATATTCAATTAGTCACAATTCAATTTTATTAACACTCATTCTATTTGCAATTAACTTATGTACATCTAATTTTAAATTAAATTCAATTACTTATATTAATTTTTCTTACACTCATTTATTTTTATTCAATTTCCATCACAATTCAAATTGCATTTCATTTTATGATCCAACTTATATTCATTCTATTAATTCATTTTACATCAATTTACAACGTCAACATTTGATGTATACACTATCTTTTTTTATTAATATTCATTCCTTATTAACATCCGATATAATATTTTTATTAACATTTAATTTGTTTACTTCCAATTTATTCACACCTATTTCATTCACATTCAATTTATTTTACTATCTTTAACACATAAGCAACCAATTCGCCTTTATAATGAAACATAAAACAGCATGCAACCAAATAACATATCAATCCTAAGCAACAAACAATCATAGCTAGCAGTCATAACATACAATCATTTTATTAAAATCCGTACGATATATATATATATATGCCATTCATACGTATAACAATTTCGATCTCTTGTTTGAATATGAAATTTTATTTTTCGAAATAGTATTGGTAACCTGACAACTCTACTACGGACACCAATCCGACTTCTTGATTATAAACTTCCATCTTCCTTACATAGTAATAAACTATAATAGAGAACTTCAGATTGGTATCAAAAATACATATCAGTGTTCGTGGTCAAGAATCGAGCAAACAATCCTAAATCGGACAGGTGTGAATTACCTTAAAATCGTGTATTCTAATCTGAATCAAAACTATAAATGCAAATAGAATGGTCTATATACAACTTATGTAATTATTCTATTGGTTTCTTAGTTACACCAATAGATAATTCAAGTGGTTTCTATATTCAATTCTTAAACGTTTGAAATTTTCTTTGTTAAAAATTCTTTTATAACTAAATACTTTTATATCGGAAATTTTTTATATTGAAAATACATTTGATAACTCGATGTTTCAACAAGTTCATCCTCGTTATTACAGAATCTAGTAATATGTTGATCTGACGAAAGGCTAGAAAATATAAGTACTTAGTAGACCCGTTCCAACACGAGTGAAAATACATGAAAAACTTTAAAAACAGATACGGAAAGTAACACTCGTAAACCAACCATGAATCGCAGTTACACAATGGTTACGCCTCCCAGAGGAAACATCTGTTTGGGTAATCTCTACCCCATGAATTACGCCATGCAAATCAAAATCAAATCGCCCATGGATCATAGTCTACTTAGCGGTTATTCCCAATGGTTACCATCCCAGAAAAAACATAGTAGACTATAGGCAATCGCTGCCTCTCGAATTATGCCATGTGGATTACAGTTTACTTAGTGGTTATGCCACACCCAGCTAAAACATAGTAACTGTAGGCAATCTCTGCCACCTCGAACTACGCCAAATACCCCGACCATAGATCAAGCTACACAATGGTTCTTTTGTTCCCAACAAAAAAACTTCTAAGTAGAGGTTGAGGATCTAACTTTTGGACCTATGGGATCCAACGTAGATAGCTAGATCTGGACTCTGAGTTCAATTCTCAGTGAAAGCACCAAAAAATTAATGCAAAAAATGGACAAACACCCGGTTTGTGACGATTCGAATTTTTCCCGCTCAAAAATCGACATCCATACTTCAAATCGTATTCGAATGCCATAGATTCGACCGTTCAAATCCGATTCGCCGGAGCTTATAACAACATTAAGTAAATAACACAGCGGAATAAAAGAATAATACATTGATATATAGCTTTGATACAATATCTGATACAACAGATGATCCAATAGATATCAATATACATCAGAGATATGATACAATAAAATAGCAGCGGAAAAGAAAATAGATGACATCTAGCAGCGGAACAATATAACTCTAAGATAGTCTTCAAAAGAGAACTCCGAGACCTGCAACTCCATTTCTAAGAATCAATCCAGCAATAGCTCGAACTCCCAATAACGATGCACCAAGCTAAGCAAGACTGGTGTGGTCCAAAGACTGAACTAACTCTAGATAATCTACTAAACCTGACTATCTGGAAAAAAAACCCAACTCTAGACTGCTCGTGTAGGAAATTTTGAGCATCCAGAGTTTAGGAAAGAAACAATAAACTCTGGATCAGTCGTGGGACTGGTGTGAGCAACAAAACAGTTTATCTTTTAAAACATTCAACAAAAGATTTTCAAAGTCAATTCGCAATGCTTTTTAAAAATGAGACTACCATAAGACCTCCCGCCACACACACAATGCAAACGCAGACTTGGAGGAGATTTCTTCTTATGTTAGTCAAAGATGCTTGATACGCATTAAAAAGAACATTTCATATTATTACTAGTGCATAGTGTAGGAAAAATTTATTTCGAAAGTAGAATATAAATCTTAGCCAGCATAGGTACCATTATATTATGCCTACTATAGCTACCATATTAGATGGCAGGTTCTACAACTAAAACCGTACAAGTCTCGTATTGTTTCTTTGGATTTCCAACGAATGGTCAGGCCAAGGAACTTCCCATTGCCACATGAGAACGCCTCTGGATGGACGTCCCCGAGAACCACACTGGATCTCTGCCAACACAAGGCCGGGTTACCCCTAACTGAGTAACAACTGACCGAATATGCCATCCCCCGGTCCTTTGGGACCTTTAACCGAGCGCTCGCAATCAATTCACACAATCATAAAGTGTTTTCAACATGAGTAAGTGTCTGGGCTCCATACCATGATACCACCCTTTTCCAGAAGGAAATGCACATATCCTAAAGGGCGCTACCCCTGATAACCTTGCCGCATCTTTCCTGTTTTGACCATTCCGGGGTGTGAGGCTCGACGAAATCACGTCCACAAAAACATACTTTATACAAAAGCCATGCTTTGGGTCAACAAATGATCATAGAAATGATCACCAGGATAGACGATCAAATAAATGATCCTATCACAAATGATCAACACAATGATCATTTCACAGCAACACTCAGCATGTCACATTACCAAATTGGAAATATATCGCTGATAACCTTCAACTACATAACCTCTGAGCTCGTACGTCTCAGAGAAGGGTGTTAAGCTAAGAGAATAAATTCTCCGCCACCAACAGAAATATATTTGAAAGAAATCGGCTTTACATCTCAATTTGTAATGTCAGACATACAATCCATACAAGTCTGTTCCGGGCTCGAACAGAACCGAAGACACTTACAAAGAAGTCCTTGCAATCCGGATATTCACAATCCCGATCGGATTTCCCATCACTTAGGGAGTCTCTATACCGTTGCAACTCAGTGCAGAGACAATCGATAGGTCATACTATCGTTCTTGTAAATACCCGGTCTTCAACACCGGTCTTCAAATGCTATCCATAACGACGTATCACATATTCGGAATGGGTTATACGACCCAAAGGTCCTTTCCCGGCTAACCCGAATAGTAAGCGCAACATTTAAAACATATGGATAAGGAATTTCAATTAAGTCACAACTTAATAATCCAAAACTTTTCTTTCAAATGGTTTAAACAAATTACCATTTCAAATCTTTTTAACAAAAGATTAATTTCACAAAATTCCATTTACATATTTCAAAACAATTTCCATTTCAATTGGATTAACTCGTTGAATCTTTAAATCAAAGATTTAACTCATAGCTTTCAAAATTCGATTAACTTGTTGAATCTTTAAATCAAAGATTCAACTTATAGCTTTCAAAATCATTTCCAAAGATTCATTCATAGCCTTTCAAAAACAATTTCAATTCAAGTTGGATTAACTCATTCGGCCTTTGAATCAAAGATTCATTTCATAGCTTTCAAAACATTTCAATTCTATTTCAGCTTGAAACCTTTTCAACATAATTGGGAGATCCTTTCTTTAAAATGAAAGCTATTATTATTTAAAAACAAGTAGTTTTCGTTTCTAAGAAATTCGACCTTATTTATACAAGTTAAATCTTTTGGGTTAATTCAAATTCCCAAAATAACACCTCGAAAATGGTTTAAAACCCATATAACTTATTATAAGTTGAATAACTTTTCTTTATATCCTAGTTTCCAAATCATAGAATTCAATTTTAAGTATTGAATTCAAATTGAAATCAAAATATTTAAATTCCAAATCTAAATCAAGTTATTCAAAATAATTTCATCTTTGAAATTCTATTTCAATTGCTTTTCACTTTAAACCCGATCCATTTTCAAAACATTTGAATCTAAATATTCAATTTTTTAAATCATTTCAAATCTGGGACTTAATCGATTTCCCCATGAAATCCATAATTGTGTGTGTATGGTGTGGTCCAGGGGTTTAACACAGTAGTGCAATATCATTCAATCATCACAGATTTAAGTACAACAATATCTTTGATAAGCGGTATAACTATAACGCTTATCGTCAATTCACAGATTCACAGATAATATAACAATGTAAATAAATGGATAAATCATACACAGTCACAAAACAAAATATTACTGATCAAATAAGACAGTCAATTCAAGGTTTCTCATACAATACAATGCAATATAATCATTCATAAGTAAGGTCAAGCATTTAATAATCATTTATAAACAGGATTGTTTAATCCTAATTAATTCAATTTATCTCCAATTAAATTAATTACTTATGAATTGGTTATCCAATCCTGATTTATTTATTCCAATCATTTGATATAAATTAATTTATCAAACACTTTAATTAATTAAATTATTCTTAATTAATCATATTAATTAAATTGACTCTTGGACCAATTATATAATTAATTAACTTCTTAATCAATTATTTCAAGAAATTTACTCTTTAATTACTTACCATTAAGCAATCATCTCATAATAACAAATCATGAATTACCAATTTATCTTTATCATTAATTTAATCAAAATATTCAAATTTAATTACAATTAGTAATTAACCCCTTAATTGCTTTCATTAAGTAATTAACAATTTACAATTGATTTAATTAATTAATCTGATTTGTTATCTAAATTTATCACATTACTTTTATTACTTAATAATTTCAATCATTTTAATTACCTTAATTATCTCTAAGATAATCCATTTCTTTATTAATGACTTACTTATCATTAACATATATATTTTTAACATTTTACTTTTAAGTTTCATTTATTAAATTCCAAATGAAATTTCAGTTTATCTTTAATAAAGTCTACCACTAAATTTTTAAAACCTTTAAACTTGCACGCTAAATAATATTAGTCTTATAAAAGAATTTACAAGGGTTTTAACCCAATTATTTAAATTCAAATTATTGTACAAAGTATACTTAAACATTTTAAAGTCGTTTGAATACTTTAAATTTTGTAAAACTTCATTTATTTCAAAAGTAAATTTGCATTCCATCTTTTAAATTCTGATTGTAAACTTATATTAAAAATCTGTTTTAAAATTAAATTTCTGTTTAAAATTTAAACATACAGGTTACAGATTTTTAAAACCTGGAATAAACAGTGACCCGATAAAAACTTAAAACTGCTTCGAGACCACCCCCTTCTTTCTCGAATGAAACCCGAGCAATATTCCAGTGCCTTCCTTCTTCAATTCATCAAAACCTCCCAAGCATGCAAGTGCACGGTGCATGTGCACCGGAGCTCCGACCCTCTTTGGTCAAGTACGCTCCCTTCGACAAGTCGACAACCACACCAGTGACCAACCCAAACCACCAGAACCTCGCCTGCAACTCGAAATCAAATTCGAGCTCCCAAAGCAAAACCTGGCCACTCGAAAGAAAACAATTGCTCGAACCGGTCAACGCCGCTTCCTCAGAGCTCCGACCACCTGAACGTGCAAAACTTCGGCCATCACTTCGTCTTCGACCAAGCTACCACCTCCTGAAACTGCGTGCAGCTCGATGCACTGAGGAGAACGAGACGGTCAAAAATTCGAACCTATGCTAAAACTAGGTTTACAGAACGAATCGAACAACCACGCTCACCACGGTGATCTTCCGCCACCTCCACCATTTTTCCTATAGTCACTGACCACTCCACCATCACCCGAAAGAAACTCGGCCTCCCAATCCATCGAGATCATCAGATAAACCTCAAAAACCATTTTCCAGAAAAACCCAAATTCCTCATTCAATTCAACATCTTAAATTTGGATTATTGTCTTAAAAATCATAAATCCTTATGATGATTCGATATATAAACATGAATCAATATAACTTAACATTTTATTTATTACATTATATAAGTTTTCACTGCAATATTCTTGTTTACAGGAAAATTCCATACTTATATTATTAAAACTTATTTTCATAATCAAAATGGGATTTAAACTCAACTAGTTTGTTTGAAAACCCTAAGCTACCAAGTGTTTAGATGGAATGTTTGAATTTTTTTTTATTTATAAAACTCTGTCAGCAAGAATGAACAAAGGAACAAAAACTTCAGGCATGTAGATTCAAATACAACCATACATACAGATTTATATACAACTACCTACACCTGCAGGAATCAACATCACAGTATTACTTAAGCAACTAATTTTATCCTACTTAAGATTTAAATTAGTTGTTTACTCACAGATTTTCCAAAGAGATGAAACAGAGACCAATATTTTTGCGCAGGCATAAATTTCAAAAGAAACTAGTTTAAACAATAAGTTTGCTCACAGATTTGTGTTATGAAGAGAACAGAGTTGCTCTATTTCTTTGACACGGACTGGAAGTTGCAAACTGAAGCTCCCTCCTTTAATTCTCTGATTTATTGAGATGTTTGTTGTTTAAAGTAAAACTTTGTTTAAGTTGCAGATGATGTTTATTTCAGTGTTTCTTTTTTTCAGCCTAGAATGGACGAAAACTAAAGTGGATAGATTGTTATATAGAAAAACTGAGTTTACAGGGTATACAATATTTATGTTTGTTTGTACAATAGTTATGGGCTGGTTTGAAAGCATTAAATGCTTCATGCTTCAATGTAACAGCCATCTTATTTTAATTCTTACAAGTACATTATGCATATACTTATATAGATATGCTGTTTGATTTCTTTTGCAAGTACCAAGTCTTACATTCAAAGTTTTCTTTTCTTTTGTGATCTAATCCAGTTTTATTTTTCTTGTCTGGTTATTTTACTTTGTTTTTATAAGCTTATGCCTTAATTCTTTTATTTATACTTTTGTTTTGTTTATTTATTTTTATTTTTATTTTACACAAATCTGGTTTTCTTTCATACTTGATTTTATTTTATTTTATTTTTCCAAATTGTTTTCAAAACTAAATGTATATATAATAAAAGTTGTTCTAGTTATGTTTGTTTCTAATTTGTTTAATGTATTTTATTCTATGTTTTTTTTATGACTTACATATTAATTTTCAACTTAAATACTTATCGTCTTGTATTTTTGTTTGTTCATGCTTATGTAAATTATTATTATCTTCTTTTGCTTTTTATTTATTCTATAACTTTGTTTGTACATAGATGTTTAATATGTTCGTTTGGTTCCATACTTAACTTTTATTTATCTCTATTTATAACTCAAATATTTATTTTACTTCTATTTTTAGTTTAAATATTTATCATGAATTTTACTTTAATAATTATTGTTTTATATTTTTCTATATACACATACATATATAGTATTTAAATTCAAATCAAATATATATCTATATATATATATATATAATTTTAAATTTACTCATATATGCTCAAATACATACATATATATATATATATATATATTCTCATATATATACATATATGCAAATTTTCAAATCAATTTGACTTAATATATTTTCTATTTGAATCGGGGAAACTCGCATCTCTTAAATCGATAAATTTTACAATTTTAATTCAAAAATTCATTTACATTCTCAATTTAAATTTTATTAAAATTCGGTATCGTTACAGACTTCCCCCCTTAAAAAGAATTTCGTCCTCGAAATTCGCAGGCACGAAAACAACACAGAGATAGATTCAAAGATAGAGAATATCTTTTCAGATCAAACTGGATATCAGTTCTGCATTTGACTCACCAAATCAGAATATCAACAACAGATACAAGAAATTACAATAGAACTCCAAATTCGGTTTTTTTTTAAACGAAATCATTTTATCGATACAATTCGATTTAGCTTCATATTCTATTAATCAATTTAACTCAATTTAAAATTTTCACTTTATTTAAAATTTTCAACTTCAAATTTCCAATTTTCAAGTTTCAAATTTATATAAAATTTTAATTCCAAATATCCAATTCATTTTCATTAGGGTTTAAAATCAAAAACCGATAAGAAACCGATAAAGATACGAAGTAAGAATTTCCAACAACGATACGTAGGGCCATCATCACATCAAAACTTTTTCTGGAGCTATCACAAAGAAATCAAAATAATTTGGAAACAAATCAAAGAAAATTGATAAGAAAGTTATTTCCACTGTTGTAGGGTATTGACCATTTATAGTCGTATTTCCTTGTCCCCTATCTCGTTCTCTTCTTGCACTCATACTCACTATCAGTGGATAGTAAAAGAATTTACTGAGGCATTCAAACGGATATCTTAGGGATTACTCATTCTAGGGTATACTTCACCCTATCTCTAATAAGCTACTTAATGTGTTATACTCCTGAGCTAAAGTTTTAACCCTTAGCTCTGATACCAAATGTGACGATTCGAATTTTGCCCGCTCAAAAATCGACATCCATACTTCAAATCGTATTCGAATGCCATAGATTCGACCGTTCAAATCCGATTCGCCGGAGCTTATAACAACATTAAGTAAATAACACAGCGGAATAAAAGAATAATACATTGATATATAGCTTTGATACAATATCTGATACAACAGATGATCCAATAGATATCAATATACATCAGAGATATGATACAATAAAATAGCAGCGGAAAAGAAAATAGATGACATCTAGCAGCGGAACAATATAAGTCTAAGATAGTCTTCAAAAGAGAACTCCGAGACCTGCAACTCCATTTCCAAGAATCAATCCAGCAATAGCTCGAACTCCCAATAACGATGCACCAAGCTAAGCAAGACTGGTGTGGTCCAAAGACTGAACTAACTCTAGATAATCTACTAAACCTGACTATCTGAAGAAAAAAAACCCAACTCTAGACTGCTCGTGTAGGAAATTTTGAGCATCCAGAGTTTAGGAAAGAAACAATAACTCCGGATCAGTCGTGGGACTGGTGTGAGCAACAAAACAGTTTATCTTTTAAAACATTCAACAAAAGATTTTCAAAGTCAATTCGCAATGCTTTTTAAAAATGAGACTACCATAAGACCTCCCGCCACACACACAATGCAAACGCAGACTTGGAGGAGATTTCTTCTTATGTTAGTCAAAGATGCTTGGTACGCATTAAAAAGAACATTTGATATTATTACTAGTGCATAGTGTAGGAAAAATTTATTTCGAAAGTAGAATATAAATCTTAGCCAGCATAGGTACCATTATATTATGCCTACTATAGCTACCATATTAGATGGCAGGTTCTACAACTAAAACCGTACAAGTCTCGTATTGTTTCTTTGGATTTCCAACGAATGGTCAGGCCAAGGAACTTCCCATTGCCACATGAGAACGCCTCTGGATGGACGTCCCCGAGAACCAAACTGGATCTCTGCCAACACAAGGCCGGGTTACCCCTAACTGAGTAACAACTGACCGAATATGCCATCCCCTGGTCCTTTGGGACCTTTAACCGAGCGCTCACAATCAATTCACACAATCATAAAGTGTTTTCAACATGAGTAAGTATCTGGGCTCCATACCATGATACCACCCTTTTCCAGAAGGAAATGCACATATCCTAAAGGGCGCTACCCCTCATAACCTTGCCGCATCTTTCCTGTTTTGACCATTCCGGGGTGTGAGGCTCGACGAAGTCACGTCCACAAAAACATACTTTATACAAAAGCCATGCTTTGGGTCAACAAATGATCATAGAAATGATCACCAGGATAGACGATCAAATAAATGATCCTATCACAAATGATCAACACAATGATCATTTCACAGCAACACTCAGCATGTCACATTACCAAATTGGGAATATATCGCTGATAACCTTCAACTACATAACCTCTGAGCTCGTACGTCTCAGAGAAGGGTGTTAAGCTAAGAGAATAAATTCTCCGCCACCAACAGAAATATATTTGAAAGAAATCGGCTTTACATCTCAATTTGTAATGTCAAACATACAATCCATACAAGTCTGTTCCGGGCTCGAACAGAACCGAAGGCACTTACAAAGAAGTCCTTGCAATCCGGATATTCACAATCCCGATCGGATTTCCCATCACTTAGGGAGTCTCTATACCGTTGCAACTCAGTGCAGAGACAATCGATAGGTCATACTATCGTTCTTGCAAATACCCGGTCTTCAACACCGGTCTTCAAATGCTATCCATAACGACGTATCACATATTCGGAATGGGTTATACGACCTAAAGGTCCTTTCCCGGCTAACCCGAATAGTAAGCGCAACATTTAAAACATATGGATAAGAAATTTCAATTAAGTCACAACTTAATAATCCAAAACTTTTCTTTCAAATGGTTTAAACAAATTACCATTTCAAATCTTTTTAACAAAAGATTAATTTCACAAAATTCCATTTACGGATTTCAAACAATTTCCATTTCAATTGGATTAACTCGTTGAATCTTTAAATCAAAGATTTAACTCATAGCTTTCAAAATTCGATTAACTTGTTGAATCTTTAAATCAAAGATTCAACTTATAGCTTTCAAAATCATTTCCAAAGATTCATTCATAGCCTTTCAAAAACAATTTCAATTCAAGTTGGATTAACTCATTCGGCCTTTGAATCAAAGATTCATTTCATAGCTTTCAAAACATTTCAATTCTATTTCAGCTTGAAAACTTTTCAACATAATTGGGAGATCCTTTCTTTGAAATGAAAGCTATTATTATTTAAAAACAACTAGTTTTCGTTTCTAAGAAATTCGACCTTATTTACACAAGTTAAATCTTTTGGGTTAATTCAAATTCCCAAAATAACACCTCGAAAATGGTTTAAAAACCCATATAACTTATTATAAGTTGAATAACTTTTCTTTATATCCTAGTTTCCAAATCATAGAATTCAATTTTAAGTATTGAATTCAAATTGAAATCAAAATATTTAAATTCCAAATCCAAATCAAGTTATTCAAAATAATTTCATCTTTGAAATTCTATTTCAATTGCTTTTCACTTTAAACCCGATCCATTTTCAAAACATTTGAATCTAAATATTCAATTTTTTAAATCATTTCAAATCTGGGACTTAATCGATTTCCCCATGAAATCCATAATTGTGTGTGTATGGTGTGGTCCAGGGGTTTAACACAATAGTGCAATATCATTCAATCATCACAGATTTAAGTACAACAATATCTTTGATAAGCGGTATAACTATAACGCTTATCGTCAATTCACAGATTCACAGATAATATAACAATGTAAATAAATGGATAAATCATACACAGTCACAAAACAAAATATTACTGATCAAATAAGACAGTCAATTCAAGGTTTCTCATACAATACAATGCAATATAATCATTCATAAGTAAGGTCAAGCATTTAATAATCATTTATAAACAGGATTGTTTAATCCTAATTAATTCAATTTATCTCCAATTAAATTAATTACTTATGAATTGGTTATCCAATCCTGATTTATTTATTCCAATCATTTGATATAAATTAATTTATCAAACACTTTAATTAATTAAATTATTCTTAATTAATCATATTAATTAAATTGACTCTTGGACCAATTATATAATTAATTAACTTCTTAATCAATTATTTCAAGAAATTTACTCTTTAATTACTTACCATTAAGCAATCATCTCATAATAACAAATCATGAATTACCAATTTATCTTTAACATTAATTTAATCAAAATATTCAAATTTAATTACAATTAGTAATTAACCCCTTAATTGCTTTCATTAAGTAATTAACAATTTACAATTGATTTAATTAATTAATCTGATTTGTTATCTAAATTTATCACATTACTTTTATTACTTAATAATTTCAATCATTTTAATTACCTTAATTATCTCTAAGATAATCCATTTCTTTATTAATGACTTACTTATCATTAACATATATATTTTTAACATTTTACTTTTAAGTTTCATTTATTAAATTCCAAATGAAATTTCAGTTTATCTTTAATAAAGTCTACCACTAAATTTTTAAAACCTTTAAACTTGCATGCTAAATAATATTAGTCTTATAAAAGAATTTACAAGGGTTTTAACCCAATTATTTAAATTCAAATTATTGTACAAAGTATACTTAAACATTTTAAAGTCGTTTGAATACTTTAAATTTTGTAAAACTTCATTTATTTCAAAAGTAAATTTGCATTCCATCTTTTAAATTCTGATTGTAAACTTATATTAAAAATCTGTTTTAAAATTAAATTTCTGTTTAAAATTTAAACATATAGGTTTCAGATTTTTAAAACCTGGAATAAACAGTGACCCGATAAAAACTTAAAACTGCTTCGAGACCACCCCCCCTTCTTTCTCGAATGAAACCCGAACAATATTCCAGTGCCTTCCTTCTTCAATTCATCAAAACCTCCCAAGCATGCAAGTGCACGGTGCATGTGCACCGGAGCTCCGACCCTCTTCGGTCAAGTACGCTCCCTTCGACAAGTCGACAACCACACTAGTGACCAACCCAAACCACCAGAACCTCGCCTGCAACTCGAAATCAAATTCGAGCTCCCAAAGCAAAACCTGGCCACTCGAAAGAAAACAATTGCTCGAACCGGTCAACGCCGCTTCCTCAGAGCTCCGACCACCTGAACGTGCAAAACTTCGGCCATCACTTCGTCTTCGACCAAGCTACCACCTCCTGAAACTGCGTGCAGCTCGATGCGCTGAGGTGAACGAGACGATCAAAAATTCGAACCTATGCTAAAACTAGGTTTACAGAACGAATCGAACAACCACGCTCACCACGGTGATCTTCCGCCACCTCCACCATTTTTCCTATAGTCACTGACCACTCCACCATCACCCGAAAGAAACTCGGCCTCCCAATCCATCGAGATCATCAGATAAACCTCAAAAACCATTTTCCAGAAAAACCCAAATTCCTCATTCAATTCAACATCTTAAATTTGGATTATTGTCTTAAAAATCATAAATCCTTATGATGATTCGATATATAAACATGAATCAATATAACTTAACATTTTATTTATTACATTATATAAGTTTTCACTGCAATATTCTTGTTTAAAGGAAAATTCCATACTTATATTATTAAAACTTATTTTCATAATCAAAATGGGATTTAAACTCAACTAGTTTGTTTGAAAACCCTAAGCTACCAAGTGTTTAGATGGAATGTTTGAATTTTTGTTTATTTATAAAACTCTGTCAGCAAGAATGAACAAAGGAACAAAAACTTCAGGCATGTAGATTCAAATACAACCATACATACAGATTTATATACAACTACCTACACCTGCAGGAATCAACATCACAGTATTACTTAAGCAACTAATTTTATCCTACTTAAGATTTAAATTAGTTGTTTACTCACAGATTTTCCAGAGAGATGAAACAGAGACCAATATTTTTGCGCGGGCATAAATTTCAAAAGAAACTAGTTTAAACAATAAGTTTGCTCACAGATTTGTGTTATGAAGAGAACAGAGTTGCTCTATTTCTTTGACACGGACTGGAAGTTGCAAACTGAAGCTCCCTCCTTTAATTCTCTGATTTATTGAGATGTTTGTTGTTTAAAGTAAAACTTTGTTTAAGTTGCAGATGATGTTTATTTCAGTGTTTCTTTTTTTCAGCCTAGAATGGACGAAAACTAAAGTGGATAGATTGTTATATAAAAAAACTGAGTTTACAGGGTATACAATATTTATGTTTGTTTGTACAATAGTTATGGGCTGGTTTGAAAGCATTAAATGCTTCATGCTTCAATGTAACAGCCATCTTATTTTAATTCTTACAAGTACATTATGCATATACTTATATAGATATGATGTTTGATTTCTTTTGCAAGTACCAAGTCTTACATTCAAAGTTTTCTTTTCTTTTGTGATCTAATCCAGTTTTATTTTTCTTGTCTGGTTATTTTACTTTGTTTTTATAAGCTTATGCCTTAATTCTTTTATTTATACTTTTGTTTTGTTTATTTATTTTTATTTTTATTTTACACAAATCTGGTTTTCTTTCATACTTGATTTTATTTTATTTTATTTTTCCAAATTGTTTTCAAAACTAAATGTATATATAATAAAAGTTGTTCTAGTTATGTTTGTTTCTAATTGGTTTAATGTATTTTATTCTATGTTTTTTTATGACTTACATATTAATTTTCAACTTAAATACTTATCGTCTTGTATTTTTGTTTGCTCATGCTTATGTAAATTATTATTATCTTCTTTTGCTTTTTATTTATTCTATAACTTTGTTTGTACATAGATGTTTAATATGTTTGTTTGGTTCCACACTTAACTTTTATTTATCTCTATTTATAACTCAAATATTTATTTTACTTCTATTTTTAGTTTAAATATTTATCATGAATTTTACTTTAATAATTATTGTTTTATATTTTTTTATATACACATACATATATAGTATTTAAATTCAAATCAAATATATATATCTATATATATATAACTTTAAATTTACTCATATATGGTCAAATACATACATACATATATATATATATATATATATATATATATTCTCATATATATACATATATGCAAATTTTCAAATCAATTTGACTTAATATATTTTCTATTTGAATCGGGGAAACTCGCATCTCTTAAATCGATAAATTTTACAATTTTAATTCAAAAATTCATTTACATTCTCAATTTAAATTTTATTAAAATTCGGTATCGTTACACGGTTTGAATTTGAAAGCATAAGCCCTGTTCTGACAAAGCAATATCATAGATAACATATATAGAAAAAGAAGAGTAAAAAAAAGAAGACAGAGAATTTTATAGTGGTTCAGCAAGTAATGAAGCCTACGTCCACTTTATAGTTTTATTAAAGATCGATTATTGTTACAAGAGATATATGATTACAAGACTTTGATTATATTTAGCTAGGTTGAATCCCTAGAATTGGAATCCACTGGAGAATCATATTGAATTCCTTTGGAGATTGTTGTGAGGGAGGTAGAGAGTGAAAAATAATTTGAGCAGCTTCAGCAACCTGTGTGGAGAAGATCTGATTATGTTGCAGGTAGAATGGTATTTATAGGGGTCGGAGTGCTTCTAGGGAAGACCACTTCATCCATTGCTCGTAGTAGGTAGGAAATGACCCAGGGGGTTTAGCTCGTGAACCGAGCCAGAACCACCGATCGTTAGCGATCCATGGTCTATGGGTCACTGGCGACGCATGGTCTATATGTCGCTGGCGACACATAGATTTGGCTCGTACGCGAGCTAGTGACTGGACATTTTTTCTTGCCTACTTAGCTAGCTTATTTGAAGATTCAAGGATAGGTACTGGTCGCTTGCGATCCATAGAGTATGGGTCATTAACGATCCAATCACTTAGGATATCTTTTGAAGTTTGGAGTTTGGGATGTTTCCATGGTCTTGTGTGATCGTTGTTACGTTTGATGATAATTTACTAGTTGTTTGCGCTCAGCAGTTGATTGGGCTGAAAGAATGCCGGTTTCTTGGTTTAGTCGATCCTGGTCGTTGCCTTAGTAACATAGCTTGGCTATCGTTAGCTCCTTGCCTTAGCCTTTCTAGTTAAGTTCTAAACCATTCTAATATCACGAGATTATTCAGTCTCCTTTTGGATCCTGCTGGGTTAAAAACCCAAAGAACCTAATGGGTGGAATATATTGTTCATGAGGTATACCCGTTGATAACGCTGAAAGACACGAGTAGATGACGTGCTGGCTCCTACAGAAGCTTTTAGCATTTGAGATTTGGAAGCGGATGTTTTTATCAGACCTAAAGAGCTCGGGCCAGAAAGAGCTTTAGCAGCATCGATGGCCTCTTTAGCAGTGATAGCCTTCTAATGGAAAGGATTTCAATATCTTTAACTTCAAGATACGTGGCCATCATTTACTCTTTGGAGTGATTGTCTCCAACCTCCGTAGATCTATGTAGCACTTCCTTCGAAGCAGTAGCAAGCGCCTGGGGATAGTCATTCTTCAACCATTGAACTTGGAAGAATTTGTTGTGACGAAAGATCACGATAACGTACCTTTTTGATACAAACATCTAGGTTGATATTGGCTGATGATGTGAACTTGGAAGACTTCAATTACAACAAGAGAATTAATAGCATTAAGAACTAAATGCTTGGAATCAAGCATCAGAGTCATTAGTTCCTAGAGATAGGAACTATCGTGCAGACCGGAGGTAGTCAAAAGAATTGCTCAGGATAACCGATATCTCAACAAATGGTCAAATTTAGTTTCCATAGCAATCAGCCTTTCAGACTAGGGCACACTCACCAATCCATGATTGAGGCAGACTCGACCAAGTTCCAATGGAAGTAGCCGTGGAGTTGGCTACATCAAGTCATATCATAGTTCAGTTAAGGCGAATAGAGTATTTTGGCAATCAAAATAGAGCTAAGTATCAGAACATGCTAAAATGACTACAAGAATCTTATTTACATGCACAGAGTTGTGGTAAATAAACACATCACATAGAAACCAATAGTATATAATATAAGAAATTGTGACGCAGGCGATCATATTTTATACGCATGCAATTATACATAGACAGGCACCGCACATAAAATGCAAAGAGAGCATACAAGAGAAAATGCAAAGGTAAAGCAATTCTTTTATTACTACTAAAGTCTTCTATATATAAGACAAATAGTAGGGGTCATATCCGCACAATATCGGCCCGTTATAGACACAAGAAATAAATAAAGACCAAATCTCAATAACATACAAAAAACCAAACGCTTAATTGGTGTACTATTAAGTCTTCTAATTCTTGCCGCTTTGGCTGCCTTCACCCATTTTACCCAGATGGGTCTTAAGATTTTCTCTCCTTTTGGTTTCCCCACTAAAAGGAGAGTTGCCTTTTGATTGAGAGAACTCCTCACTAGCATTAGAACAAGCTCCTCAGACTTGACGGTAAGATCACTAGTGCTTTACAGTGGCCTGATCCTGAATGGGAAATTTTTTTGCTTCAGACTTGATAGTTTTAAGGATGCCGGCTCAATGGTCCCAAGCTCTTTCTTCACTGTAATCTTTTCCAAGTCCTTCTTCAACCTCTTAGCCATTATTTCATGCTTAGTCCGGTCCGAAGCACTAGTGATGAAAACATCCTCCTCCGGAAAGATAGAAATGTCCTTCAAGCTCTCTAAAGCGGCGATCTTCTTGGAATCTAGACCTAGGCCAGAACTGGAGCAGGAACGGATGCAGAAAACCCCACAGAACCGATTGTTGATGTAGTAAAAATTGCTTTAGTCCAAGAACCATGCATAGCTGGAGGCAGAGGATGGAGGCGAGGCTGATCTACAAGTTGGCAAATAAAATGGTAAAGTTTAATGATGGATTCTCATGAGAACTGAAGTTTCACGAGGACTAGAGAAAATAGAGATATACCTGTAGTAGGATCCCGTTGGGATACAAATAATTCAGCTGCTTCAGTCCTAAGCTCCCATGGCTGGACCATGATGTGTTGACCCAAAAAATGGACCAACGCCCTGGTTTGAATTTGAAAGCATCGGCCCTGTTCTGACAAAGCAATATCATAGAAAATAGATATAGAAAAAGAATAGTAAAAGAAAGAAGACATGGGATTTTTATAGTGATATGGCTGTTCAAGAAGCCTACACCCACTTTATAGTTTTATTAAAGACTAGTTACAGTTACAAGAGATGTTTGATTGTAAGGCTTTGATTATCTTTAGCTAGGTTAAATCCCCAGAATTAGAGACCACTAAAGAATCACAGTCAATTCCTTTGGAGATTGTTGTGAGAGTGGTAGAGAGAGAAGAATAATTCCAGTGGAGCTTCAACAACCAGTCCAGAGAATATCCCGCTTATGTTGCAGGCATGATGGTATTTATAGGGGTCGAAGAGCATCTAGGCCAGGCCACTTCATCTACTGCTCCCGGGTAGGTAGGAAACAAACCAGGGGGGTTTAGCTCGCGAACTGAGCTAGAACCATGGATCGCTAGCAACCCATGGTCTATGGGCCGCTGGCGACCCATAGATTTGGCTCACATGCGAGCTGTGGCTTGGGTACTTTTTCCTCGCCTACTTAGCTAACATATTTGAAGGTTTAAGGATAGGCAAGGGTCGCTAGCAATCCATAGGGTATGGGTCGCTAGCGATCCAATCACTTAGGATATTTTCTAGAGTTTGGAGTTTAGGATGTTTCCATGGTCTTGTATTGTCGTTGTTTGTTTTTATGATAATTTACTAGTTCTTTGCACTCAGCTGCTGATTGGGCTGAAAGAATGCTGGTCTCTTAGTTTACTCGATCCCGGTCGTTGCCTTAGTAATATAGCTTGACTCTTGTTAGCTCCTTGCTTTAGCTTTCCTAGATAAGTTCTAAACCATTCTGATAACAGAGATTGTTCTGTTGCTGGGTTAAAAACCCGGATAACGTGATGGATGGAATAATTATTCATGAGGTGTACTCGTTAATGAAGCCGAAACAACGTGAGTAGATGCAGTGCTGGCTCCTATAGAAGCTTTGATAGTAGCTGGCAGCATTTGAGATTTGGAAGCAGATGTTTCGTCCTAACCCAAAGAGCTCAGGCCTGAAAGAGATTTAGCAGCATCGATGGCCTCTTTAGCAATGATAGCCTTTCTAATGGAAAGGATTTCAACATCTTTAACGTCAAGATACGCGGCCACAAGTTCCTCTTTGGAGCGATTGTCTCCAGCAGCCCAGCCTCCATAGATCTATGTAGCACTTCCTCCTAAGCACCAGAAAGCGCATAGTGATTCAACCATCATTTGTTCTTGAATTTGAATACATTAGTATAAACTACAGCATGTTGGCATCAAGCTTGGCTAGGATCTTTGACTTCTCATCTTGAAGCTCTTTGAGCTCTTGCATTGACATTCCAAGCTCAAAGTAACTATCAAGATTTTCCTTGGGAAACGCATCACTACCTCAGAGAGTTTCTTCTTTTCATAAATAAACTTTTGATTCTCCTCACAGAGTCTAGTGAGTTCAGCTACTTGCTCAGCAACGGTCAAATCTCGGGCCAGGATGGTTTGGTCCTTAGTGGAAAGTTGCCTCTCTAACTCGGCACCCTTCTTATATGCGAGCTTTAGATTGTTGCATGCTACCATCTTTGTTTTCCTATGAGAACACTTCAACTCTATCATCAGACTATCGTGCTTGCTTTTTATTTCTATGTGATATCTCTCTCTTGTAACCTTGAGCAAATCATCTTCCTACTCCTTAAACATTCACTCGAAAGTGGCTCCCTTAGAGTCGAAGGATTAGATGTTATATTGTTTATCTTGCTAACTTCGGAGAGAGTTGTGCACTTTTTCTACCATTTATACCCTTCTTCGATGCCCAGTTCAATGTTCTTTAGATTTTGCATCATCGCCTCTTTCGGTATGTCTGAGATATGTTGATCAAATTTAACACCGTGTAGAAAGAGATTGGGGAATGCAACCAATAAATACGGAGGACCAGTTGGAAGAGTAGATAAGGGAGTGGAGATTTCCTTAAAGGTAGGCGGGATGGTCATAACTATAGCTTGGGAGATTGGAACTTATTGGACAGAAGAAGTTTAAGCTTCTGTACGAGGCCGAATATCTGCAGAAGTAGGCTGATGACGCTTTGAGGAATCTCTAAACGCTTAGTAGGGTTGTGAGATAGCTTGCCTTCATCATCTCTCCTCATTTTCTCCCTATCTCTCTTCCTCTAATGCTCCCTATCTGCACTTCGAACCTCATCGTTCTCATGGTCTTTCCACCTTCTCTTTTCTTCCTTAGATTTATAGAGACGTGTTAGGTTTGGTCAGGGGTTTGGCCTCTGTATTCGTTGGCAGAGAGGGAGAAACTTTCGTAATATCCACGGCTCATGGATCCTGAAACAGAAAGAAATCGAAGTTAATAGTGAAACTACGAAGCTAGATTCAATGCAAGAATGAGTTCCTATGATCCCGGTGAAGTATATGCTTCTAGTGACTCCTTACGTATTCTACCAACCATATCGACAAGGAGTTAAAGTGGGTGTCTCTCTAACTTTGCTTACAAAAAAACCAACGAAAGTGAGATTATGAATTGACGTCCTCCGGGATATCATTAACGATGAAGTTGATTTTACCAATATCACTTAAGCCAATTAATATGTCGCCAATGGGGTAGGATCGAGGCAAAATCTCTACCGAGGGCAATGTAGATTGATCTCCCGCTGTCTTGGAAGTTTCTATGTCAATTTTTTCATGACGACGTGAGCTGGGGAGGTCACGACTCATCCTAAGCGACCCACCAAACAATTCGTCCCCTTCCTTGCTGGTATGGTATTTGCTATCATCAACAGAGTCCACTCCATACTCTTCCTCCATCATCGTCATTTTGCCTTCTCTCCTTGCAATCGGTTCATCTTCCTCCAAAATCGGGGGCATTCTGGCTATTTTGCCTCCATCTCTCAAGACTTTCCTCCTCTAGACTCTACGCTCTCTCTTTTAGGGATCTCTTCTGCATGTGCCTCGCTAAAGTGACCATCTACTTACCTTTGAACATTCTCATCAGAGCTATGAGTGGGGGTAAAGGAACGGGTATGAACCCTGGAGTTGTTTTGCATTGGAGACACGGTAACGACAAATTTGTCTTGGCAAAGCAGACCAAACCGCCGTATATTTTAATTTATAAGAAGGAATGCAACGATGTGCTGGTTAGGTTTGACTGCCTTTAAAGCATTGAGTGTTCTCTCATGTTCATCACTCTCGTCTCGAGCCAAAATGCCTAAGATGAAACACATATTAAGTTAGAAACATAGAAATTTTAACATGGGAGAAATTAGAGAAAAGGAACTTACGTCCAAATAGCAAGAGTCGGTTAAATCCGACTGGTCATCGCATGATGAAGTACCCATTCTTAAAGTAAGAATGCTTGTTGTGGAGCTTTGCAATCACTTTACATCCCCTCCAAGCTTTAACTACATGGCAGGATGGGAAATCTTGCCTTTTACTAAATCAAAGAGGATATATAAGCTCATTGAATCTCGGGGGTCGATTGAATCTACTCATGAAGAGGACATAGAGCGAGCTCAAAAGAGAATATCCATTTGGATGAACTTGGAATGGAGCCAGTCCTAGTTCTTGCACATCATCATAAAGAAATGATTGAATAGTGGGATAGCACCACCTAAGCACATGTATTGATTGCATTCTATGATGTCTGGTGGGGGATTATGAACAAATTCAACCCTGTCGGCAGACATACATCATCCTTAAGGATGTCGTGTTGAAGACATATGTTCCAAAGCGACCTGGTAGAAAGAAGTGAAGGCACTTGCTTCAGCGGGTTGCTCAAATTCTCAATCTAGAGGTAGCTAACCCAATATTGGCTCAACTAAGACTATTTGGCTTTAGGATTCAGATGTTTCAGGACGATCTACCCGATAGGGATAAATGCCAAAGCAAGAGCTGTAGAAGACCCAACTTTGGGAGGAGTAGATGTTCCTACACCAGAATTAAAACGAGGTGATCAATGAGTCATTCTAAACAATAAACTTGGAGTTCAACACGGTTAAATATATTTTACTTCAAGTAGTAAACTCGTGTGACCAACGCTTGAAATCCAAAGGATGTCAACATGTGGTTGGCCAATCGAATTCTAAGCGTTGATCGGGGCAAGTGCAGTGTGTTAATCTATGCAATATGAGTCCAGTATCCCATACACCATGAATGGACCATCCTATGTAGATAGCTCACTCGTGCAGGAAAAATGAGCCATGTTGTATTTTGAAATTATATTTCAGAACTTACCCGTTATTGATAAGTAATCGATAATGGAGCCGCTGTTCGAAGCGATAAGGAAAGCTTTTCTTTTTAGGATCAGTGGAAGTGCAGAAGCAGGAAAAGTTATATGATGGGATCATACATTTTGTTCGATTTTAGAACAAATCGTCACACTAGAATTCAATCATCGAACGGGACTTAGCCAAATTTCAAAAAGAAATAATTGAAGCTGGACAATGTTACTTATCCCCGGAATGACGTACATTCTAGTAGGGTAAAACTTAGCTTCACCAATCAAATCCAGTCTAAAATTAAACCATCTTCTTTCTAGATTTCCATCAACCAAATTCAATCGCCATCGCCATTGTGGTAAGACCAATCACCGCCAACCTCAAAGTTCAAGTTAAGTTGGATCTAGTTGTTTAGACAGGGTCCAAGTTAACTGAGCGTGAAAACAAATAGTGGTGGCGTTGTTGGGGGCGATAGCAAGCAGGTGAAGTGACAATAGCCAGGGGGTGATGAAGCTTGGATCAATTAGATTGGTAGGTGTTGGGTCTTGTAACACCCTTCATTCTGAGGCCCAAAACTAACTACTACGGATGTGGTGTCATCCAAGTTACTAATTCTCGATGACAAAATGGGGCTATGTTAATCATATCAATAATCAGAAGCACATGAATATGAAAAATATTCAAACATAGTTAAATAAACAATTTTCACTTTTCATTTCGCAAAGGATATTTCATATGCATAAATAATCCTATACGTAATCCATATTCAGTCAAATTATAATTATACCAAAATACCTCAAGAGCGACATATGACGATTCCCCCTTGGTTGATCAGAGCAAAATATTTGGCAATTATACAACTTTGCCATTACATCCAAATAGTCAAACTTAACCAATACAATAAAGATAGATAAAAGCCCTTAATAGCTAGATTTCCTCCTATACATGTAGAAGCTTATTCATCCTATTAGAAAATATGCAAAACCCTTATTCTCAATCTTAATTTTGAGCATTAGAGAGTTTAAAGGGAAAAACGAAAACTTTGGGTCAGATAATAGTCTAATGTGAATAATAACTTACTATCTCGAGCCAAATAGATATCACATGAAACCATGCAGATGAGCGAAACAGTTTTTCCCCTCATTAGTACCTTAATCAAAATATATTAACCATATACTGTGCTCCTGCATCCACAATGGTAAAACATGATAATATATGATGATATGCAAGAATACAACATACCATGGATTACTCATCCTAATTTATCCGACTATATGTCCAAATTGATAGTTTTTCTAGGGTCACTATGAACCTATTAATTTTCATGGGTTGATTAATAACCTATCCCAATTCTTAGGGACAATCTATCCAAATTTATAGTTTTTATGGGTCGCTAAGAACCTTTTGGTTTTCATGGGATGACTAATAACCTTCCAATTATAGTTTTCATGGGATTATTTTGAACCCACAGGATTCTCCAATAACATCACTCAAATCATAATTTTCTTGGGATTGCTGTGAACCTATTGATTTCTATTAATAACATTTCTTAAATCATAGTTTTCATAGGATCCCTATGAACTTATAGATTTCTTTCGATACCAGCGTCCGAACATAGTTTTTATGGGATCACCAGAAACCTATTGGACCCTTCTAACGACATTTCTCATGTCATAATTTTTATGGGATGGCTATGAACCTATTGGACTCTTCAATAACCTATCTATATAGCTAATATTTTAATTTGTTCTGGGCGTCCTATACTTCTGATCTACCTAATCTCCTGGATGCAATTCTACTCACTTAGGAATTATTCTATTTATACTCACTACTAAGTAAACCTAGCTAGTTATTCTGCCCCTTAACACCCCAAAATGAAATTATGGGTCATAAGAGTATGATAATAACATCATGCATAATGAATGATCAAATAAACCCAAGAACATATAACATCCATCATTCAATATGTTCGATTAATAATCTCTTTATGTCTTATAATTACTTAATCTTAAGTTGTACTTCTTTGGAAATTTCAACTTGAAGCTTGGGCTATTTCATAGTTAAAATCCTTGAATACCCGTTCATATATGATTAATCCCTTTCTAAATCATATCCAAAACAAGGAAAGATGTTGCTCTTTAAATAGTTTAAAATAGATTAACGTCGACGACATTAATGATGTCGACATAAAAGTTTAAGGCTCTCTGCCTTAAATAAAATGGAGTTGAATTCAAACGGCATTAACCTATATCGACCATCATCTGGGTTGAAAACAAAATTTAAAACCCTTTATAAGTTATATGGATCATTGCCAAAGATATAGGGTCATCGACCCTCATAAACATAGGCTTCTTCGCCCTTCTTAAAAATAGTTTTATTAATTTTTAAAATAGCCTCTTCGGTATTTCAAAGACAAGGTGCGATGTCATGGCCAACCGACATCAACTATAAAACATAAGGTCATCGACCTTGATGCATGTCGACCCCCAAACCCTCGATGACATTATAAAACTTTTACACTTAAACCACTTCGGCTACTATGCCGCTATTTATATAGAATGAAAGATATAATTGTCGCATCATTGCCTTGCTATGCAAAATAATAAGAGATACGACATCATTTAAAATAGTGATGTAGGTATGCGAAGTCGTCAACGTGGACACTAAAGCTTTTAAACATACAAGGAATCACGAAGACATCATGGCGCCAATCATATGTTGCCACCATTGTCCACTTCGATTCCAAAGGAATCACTCCGTATATACTTAAGTAGCTATCATGTGCTTCCTCCTTCGTCGACGTCGACATTCAATGATGCGACCTCATCGTCAGGATCAATGACGTATGATAGCATGGTGTTGTTGTAATTCTTATGAAGGTTGTCTAATTAGTACTTTATGCTAAAACTTTTCACCAAATTTTATTTCTTATCCAATTTCTATTGGATAAGGCAATTTTTTTTCACAAATCCTTTTCATAAGTTCTACCACACATCAATTTCCATTTCCAAAACATACTTCAAATGAATTAATTAATAACCTTAATTAATTAATAATTTATATGCTTTACTAGCATATTAAATTCATAATAACTCAAATCACTTTGGAAAAATCCCAAAAATTCACAAAAATTTAGAAAAATATGATATTCTTTATCATATAAAAACTTAAGGGCAAAAATCCATATTTGATTGTTTTAATAATTAAAATTCGAAATTAAGCTATTTCACCCTTAGAAAATTCATAAAATATTCTCTTTAGTTTGGAAAATTATGAAATTAAAAAATCATCTCCAAAATAATGTTTTACTTAACATATCCGTAAATCAAATCGTTTGGAGAAAAAAATCTTAAATTTTATCCCTAAAACCTATATAAATAATTTCATACAATTTCCATAAATCATTATTTTACCCAGACGATGATATAATCAACATGAGGCGAAGAATCATCATAAAGGAATCAACCCAAACAGGATTCAAAACCAAATAGGTACATCAATGAGATAGTCCATCATTATTCACCTTGATTTGATAATGAGAATTGAGCTTGAGCAAGTAGATTTGATTCTCCTTAGCTATAACTAAGTTTCCTATGTTTTCTTCCTATTTTCTTCTTGCTTATGGCCGACCTTTATTTTTCTCATTTGTTGTTTTAGTTTGATGAAAATGTGAATGATATGGGAGGTAAGATATTAAGGGATGAAAGGTTTATCTATCACTATTTAACCTCTCCCATGTATTATTCCCTTATATTTTTAAAGTTATTAAAACAACCTTATCAATTAATTTAGTTAAGGCCCGACCTTAATATTTTTCAAACCTCAATTCCTTTATCACACTACACATTGTATTATTCTATTTAATTTATCTAATTAAATCTCCCAAATAAGGTTAATCAAAATTAGGAGTGTTATAGGCTCTCTTCTTTAAAGAATTTCGTCTTCAAAATTCAGCAAGGACTATATACTTAGCATATAAAAAATGTAAATATTTGTAACATCAAACAACAACAATGTTATCCTATCTGACTAGTAAATAGTCTATATACAACAAATATAGAGCATACCATCAAAAGTGAAGGATAAGTTACTTTAATCATGTCCTCTGTCTCCTAAGTACAATCTTTACCATTGTAGCTCCATTGAAGTTTAACTAACTTGACTGTCTTGAACATAACCTCTTCTCATCTCTTGGTACAAGTCGAACTCGTTTTCTAACAAAAGTCAGATCTGGTTCTGTACTAAATCTTCCAATGAAGTTGGAGCAATAGTAGTCCTTGGATCTTGTACATACTTCCTAAGATGAGAAACATGGAACACATTATGGACTCCTACCTAACTACTTGGTACGCGAGCTTTCCAATCCTCTCTACAATAGGGGACGGTCCAATATATCTCAGTGTTAGTTTCTCAAACTTCCCAAACCATACCATACCATTTATCAGTGAGATTTTAATAAAACATAGTCACCAACTGAGAAATCCAAGTCATTACATCTTTTATCTACGCAGCTTTTCAGCCTAAACAGAGCTTCTTCATCCTACCTCTGATTAAGTCAGTCATCTCTATGGCTTCTCTTACCATATCTGGACCAAGGACTTATTTATCTCTAGTCTCTAACCAACATATTGGTGATTTACACGGCCTTCCATTTAAGTCTTTGAAAGGCGCCATTCCTATAATAGTCTAATAACTATTATTATAGAAAAACTCAACCAAGTGCAAATGGTCTTCCCACAACCCACCAAATCTAGTACACAAGCCATCAATAAATTTTCAAGTACCTTACTGACTCTCTCTGTCTGCCCATCCATCTGTAGGTGAAAAGCGGTACTCATCTTAAGCTTAATACCTTACACTTCCTGTAGGCTCTTCCAGAACTCGTTAGTAAACAATGTATCTCACTCACTGACTATACTTGTAAAAATTCTACGCAGTCTAATAATATTCTTCATGAATAACTTAGCCGACACAGGCGTCATCCCAGTTGATTTAACAGGGATGAAATGGGCACTCTTGGTCGATCTATCTACCACCACCCATATACTCTCATTTCCCTTATTCGAACTTGGTAATCAGTTAATAAAATCCATGGATATCGAATCTCATTTCCAAACCAGTATATCCAATGGATAAAACAATCATTTGGCTTTTGATGTCTGGCTTTAACTTGCTAAACAATGTTTTACCCATGAGCATACATCCATATTCATTCCTTCTTAGAAGAAACTTCTCTTCATATCCGGATACATCTTGGTTCCCCCGGATGAATTGTAAACTTTAATCGATAGCCTCCATAAGAACTTCACCGCTTAGGTTTCCAACATCCGAAGCACATAACCGTCTCTTATTTCTTAATCATCCCCTCTGGTAAAGACTAGAATCATTTAGATCATCTATCTCGGTTTCACCTTCCAATCTTCTAACTTTTTCATCTAACAATGGATCATCTATCTACTTAGAAGTAATCTTTTTGATCAACATTGGTCGAACTTCCAAGCAAGATAACATGGTTGTGCTTTGACTAGAACTAGCAGTCGATCTTAACTGCATACTACAAGTAATCAAACTCCAAATCCTTCCATTCTGCAAGCATACCTAACATCACATTCTGATGTTTCCTGCTAAATGCATCTGCGTCTTTATTTCTTTTCCTTGGTGTATACTCAATACCAAAATTATAAACTGCTAAAAACTCCAACCACCTCTGTTGTCCATATTCGACTCTTTCCGATGGAATGAATATAAAACATGAATCGTTCTCCTAGAGGTTATGTCTCCACACTTTCAATGTGAAAATCACTGCTGTCAACCCCAAGTCATGAGTCGGATATCTAACTTCATTCGATCTGAGCTACCATGATGCATAGGCAATAATTTACCCTTCTGCATGAATGCATCGCCTAATCAGTTCTACACGCATCTGTATACACCATTAAATCATAATTTCCATCTGAAACTACTAACATGGGCACATCGGTCAACAAATGCTTCAACTCAAGGAATACTCCCTTACATTAATCAGACCAAATAAACTTCACGTCCTTTTTGGTTAGCTTAGAAAAAGGCACTGCTATTCACAATAAATCCTTAAAATCTTTGATAATAGCCAACTAATCCAAGAAAACTTCTTATCTCGGTCAATAAAAATTCTTATCTCGGTCACCATCTCGGGCTCTTCCAACAGTTATGAGCACCGATCTTAGCTGGATAGACTGACAACTCTTTCTCTGAAACTATATAACTAAGAAACTTCACTTCCTTCTTCCAAAATGACACTTCGAAAACTTCGCTTTAAATTGATGCCGCCCCAACTTCTCAAGCATTATTCTAAGATGAACCACATGATCTCTTTCATCCTTAAAATTATCAAAATGTCGTCAATAAAACCAACTCGAACATATCCAAGTGCTCTTGAAAAATTCAATTCATTAAATCCACAAAGGAAGCTGGCGCATTAGTTAATCCGAATGGCATTACTAACCACTCATACGAACATATCTCGTTCGAAATGTTGTTAAAGGAATATTGTCCTCCTCCATCGTCAATTGATGGAACCCTATCGCCAAATCGAATTGGGAAATATTTTTCCTTCACTCAACTGATTAAATAAATGAACAATTCCCTTAAAGGTCATTGATTCTTTATCGTCTTTTCATTCAACTTACGATGATCGATGCATAATCTTAACGACTCATCTGGTTTCTACACAGACACTGCAGGCCGCTTTTGCAAGGCGAACTGCTTAATCTAATAAAACTCTTTCCTTCTAAGTCCACTAACTCCACCTTTGACTCCTTATCTATGTAGATGTCATACTACTAGGTGGTCTACTTATAGGTTTAGCTCCTCATACAAGATCTATTCAAAAATCAATAGCTCGTTTTGATGGTAATCCTATAACTGACTCAAAAACATCTGCAAAGTCCTTTACAACTAAAACCCGATTTAATTCATCTTCCACTTCTGTAGCACCCAATAAAGCACAAATTTATCGAATTCTCAACTGATTATGCTATTCGGTCACTACTATCAGGGCGACTCAATAACATTTTCCTATCCTGGGAGAATATCCGAGCATCATATTTGCTTAACCAATCCATACCCAAAATAATCCCAAGATCCACGAAATCAAATACATACAAACTTCAGGAAAAAGTATAACCTAGAAACTTAATCTCTAAGTGGTCACACCTCATCCCAAGAGTTGTGTACCCTCCTATTGGATTAGCTATCTTTAAGGAAGTAACAAGGTATGATGGTTCTAAGTCTAACTAATCTTACTGGTATGCTATGAATTAAAAGTGCACATTTCATCACAGACTTTCCTTTCTCAGTAGTAGTTGATCTGAAAGATGATGGCTCTAAAATGAAACTTTCCTTTATCAGATTTAACTAGCTATGGACACTGATTCTCGTAGTGCCTTATTTGGTCACAGCTGAAGTACTTCACACTTATTTCTCTGTAGCCTTCTTCCATTTACGAGTCCGACACTTATGAGCATAATGTGTCTTCTTGTCACATTTGAAGCAGACAACATCAGCTTTCCCTTTCTTAGCAACTCCCTTCGCCCTTTTGAGCTCCCTACTTCTTAAAGAACTTCCTCTTCTTTCCTTGGGATCCTTGAGTCTCTAATGACTTCTCCTTTACAAAATTTAAAAGACTTTTTTTATTTCCGAAGAGTCATTTCCACCACTGTGTTTGATAGATCTCTGAGAAGTAGCAAACTTGCCCTAGCAATCTTCGACCTCAACCCTCGAATGAAGTTCTTATTCCTCTTAATCATGGTATCAATAATAGCATATCCATATCTTGATAGCTCATCAAAATTAGCAAAATATTCCAATACCATCTTATCCCTTTAATCCAGTTCCATAAACTTCTTGAGCAAAGTATACTTAGCTACTTCATATAAAAATATTTCCTTGAATCTCTTTCGAAAATCCGCCCAAGTCAACTCCTCTTCAAGCTCTCCTACGGTAACTTCATTCTACCAGAATAAAGGGGCTCCCTCCAACTATCTAGAAGTAAATCTCCTTTTCTGCTTATTATTTAAACCCAAATCAGTAAAAATCCTTTCACAATCTAATAGCCAGTTCTCTACTTCTATTGCGTCCTCAGTCCCTAGAAAAAGGTTTCCACCCAGACAGGCATAATCTCGACTTAACTTAGCATAGTTATTACCAACTGGCACTATGGGATTGACTTCTTCCATATTAGCAGAATTTCCTTCAGCTACCCCTACAATTGCTCCAACTTGCATTAAGTTGCTGAAGAACTGATACATAGTCCCTAGCTACTGACGGAGTCACAACACCTATATTAGCATTTTTATTTTGATTAGCATTTGCATGTTGACACTGGTTCCTCCTAGTATTGGGTTGAGCATTTTCATTAATTTTAGTGCTTCTGCCACCACAATTCACTCTTATATTTCCTTTCTCCAAATCTTTCTTTCTCGTAAATCTGCATACTTGCCTTCGTAAGGTACAAAGAATGATCTAAGAGAGAGGGGAGAATAGAGATGGAATACATACTTATAGCAAATACAAGTACGTTATTATAACATTATCCCATACCCCAGTATTATTCTTTATTCATTAGGATTATATTTTTAGAAACTCTTTAGGTTTAAAATTCTTTTAATCATAAACCTATGCTCTGATACCAACCTATAACTTCCTGCATTCTGAGGCCTGAAACTAACTACTACGAATGTTGTAGCCATCTATTGTTATTATTCTCAGCGATCTTATCAATCAGCAGAAGCACATGAATACTAAAAAAAATTCAGATATAGTTTAATAACCAATTTTCACATTTCACTTCACAAAGGATATTTCATATTTGTTACGTAACCTCATTCGTAATCCCACTTATAGAAAAATTATAGTTATTATAAAATACCCCAAGAGCAACATATGAAGATGCCCTCTTGGTTGATCAGAGTCAAACACCTGGTAATTATACAATTTTGCCATTACATTAAAATAGAAAAACTTAACCAACACAACAAAAATAGATAAAAGCTCCTAATAACTAAATTGCCTCCTGCACGACTTTGGAAGCTTATTTGTCCTATTAGGAAAACTGAAAAACCCTTACTTTTGATCTACTCAAATTAATTTGAGCATCCGAAATTTTAAGGAGAAATATAAAAACTTCGGTTCAAGAAATAGTCTGGTGTGAATAATAACCTACCATCTCGAACCAAATAGTTATCAAGTGAGACCAAACCACTAAGCGAAACTAGTTTTACTCTCACTGGTATCTTAACCAAAATACATTAATCATATATTTCGCTCCTACATCCAGAATGGTTAAAACACAATAATATATGTGTAATCCCGCCTTTTGGCAAGGCCATGACACCAAGAATTTGAGTGAAAACCAAGGACAGTCCATACCGAAGATCGATCCTGCATAGGTTCATTATGGATGCTAATGGATTTTTGTTTGATTTTTGATCGAGCTACAAATGATATAGTATTACAAGCAAAGCTATGAGAGCTAATGTCTCGAATTTCAAGTAATTCGGAGTTCGAATGCTCAAGTTACGGCTCGATAAAGTTTCATGGGAGGCAAGTGTATTTTGTACCCAAACAGTTTGTATCCATCACCTTATAGTAGCAATGTTCATATCCATCAAGGACCTTCACTTTGTGTTCATCCATTTCATAACCGTAGCCAAGCAACAATCTCATTCGTATCCATGGAGAGAGCATCGAGTTTGTATCCATCCTTTACCATCCCTCAGACCATTAAGTACGTAACCATCTGTCCATGAAGTTCCCTTTGTATCCATTCAGGATTTTGTCCCAGTTCGTGTCCATCGGAGAGAGGTAGCTAGATTTGTATCGGTCATCACTTGATCAATACGAATAAAGAAGCTAGCTATCGATACGAAAAGGAGCATGGGCATCGATACAAGATCGAGTGAGTCACAATCGACACGAATAGTTTGAACCTATAGCGACACGAAGAGAATATAAATGATCGACACGACTAGAAGCATGTTCAAGAGAATGACTCATTCTCTCGGCATAAAAGAAGGATCGATCCTAAAAGATAGTGCCACATCACCTAATCAACACATGCATGCTATCGATATGAAGTGAAGCGACACGAATGGAAGAGGTATGAATCCACGTGCACATTGAAGATCCAAGCTTTCATCAATCATATCTCACAATCTGTAAGTCCAAATGCCACCAAATTTTCACAGAAGCTTAAGTACAACCTCAAGAATGTACCTTATCGGTCTCACCCCAAAATGACCAATTCTTAGTCGTTACGAATTGGATACGTATCGCTCTTGGATCACGTCAAAATCACCAGGGATTGACCTCGTGGGCCCATCCACATAAGAGAAGAAGTCTTCGAGTTTGGGGGGAGATCTTTGTAGCTTACGCCTATAAATAGTAGTCGTAAGCTCTAGAAAAATGACTTTTACTTCTCTACGTCGATACTTTGCCAAAATTGCTGTTGTACTTCGATTATACTGTTTTAAATATTTTATAACCAGCAAGTTATAATCAATAAACATCAATCATTCCATAGTGGACGTAGGACAGACACCGAACCACTCTAAATTCGTGTGTTTTAGCACTTTTTCTTATCTGCTAATTGGTGTGTTTGTTAGATCTATCTCATATTACATTTACTTTCTTCATTTTATCTCTTCAAGCATATCCGAAGAGTGTTGTGCCCAATTTTGGCACAAACATTTTAGTGCTTTTGTGAAGACCGCCCATGACTCCCGCACCAAAACAAGGAAATAATGCGCTGAAAGGCGTGCCAGGCAGCCATGGACGATAGTCAGGGTAAAACAAAACAAAAGAATCTCTATCGTACAACTCACAGCGCATGGATAAAATACAATAGAGAAATATAATATAGTGAAGCTCCATAGAACAGAACATCATCTTATAAGCATCACAGTTGTTTCATACAATCATCTACTCAAATCCATACATGAAAGCCTCACTACAAATCACTCAACCAAATACAGCAGCGGATACCCAGTACATATAGTAAGAAAACTAATATGCAAAGCCTCCTGCTCGTCTTCGACATCTTCATCGTAGAACTCCTAGCACAGCACCTGTCACCTGCTACCTAGTCTGCCCATCCCAACATGGATGAACAGCCCAAGGTAATAAGAGGAGACATAAAACCTTGAGTCAGACAAAGTCTTAGTGAGCAGTAAATTAACAATCAAGCATACCAAAAGAGCATAAGGAAATAAAGGAATAGGAACCAAACCATCCCACTCCACCTCTTTCTACAGTGATAGCCCCCAGACACACACTAAGGAGAAGTAAGCATAACATAGCAGATAAGTAAGGTAAAGCAATAATCACTCGAGTCAAGGACGATGTTTTCCAAATACAAACCCCCAAGGCCTAAACCAAGATCAGATAAGCACCCAGAAAACACCGCTCTTGAAGCCGAATGATGATACAACCAAACATCCATGACTCTGGCTATCACTGTCATCCTTGCCTCGATTTCACCGTTAGTTGAATGACCATCTGTCAAGGGCTAATGGTAACCCCGGTTCTAACCATAACTCCGCACACTGCCTTGTGCCTAGGACTTATCTACTTTGCCCAGAGTACTCAACTACCTACCTGTAGTCTTTTGGGTGTCCCGACTACCTACCTGTAGTCGTTATGGGCGCCCCATGTACTCTTGCTTTTGAGCATGCTAGAACCTTCAACAACGACGAGATCCAAGCCTCCTAGCCATCCTTCTTGACGACTATCCTCATACAAGCTCAAGCTACCTCTTGAACAATCCATTATCAACCAACTTGAACTACTCTTCAAGTTATCAACATGCTTGGAATGATCCCTGCTTGGATTAAGCCAAGACTCACATCATACTTCGCTTCATCGCATCAAAGCAAAGTCTCAACTCAACAACATGGTTTGCTTCATCAAATCATGGCAAAGTCCCATCTCAACATCATCCAATCTATACATATGAGCTTCAACATCCGCTACATATGCCTTAAGCAGCTTTCGCCATTCAAGAGCCTTCTTCCATAGCTTTTGAATCCTCTTTCATCATCTTGTTCCAAATCAACTACTAGCTAACTTGGAAACAATCAAATCAATCATACATTCAAATAATCAATCATTCAAACAAGATCTATTAAGCAATTTAAGCAATATCAACTATAATGGGAATTTCGTAAATAAACGAGCAAAAGTCCTACATATGTGAAATCATGGTTTTTAGCATAGATCTATCAATTATAAAACATGGGTTTTGTCTCTAATACTTGTTAAATAGCTTCTATAGATAAACATCTTCAAATATGATGGATCTACATGCAGACTTAAGGAAAATGCGAGAAAACGCTAACTTTAACACATAAACATATCACCAATCCCATATACTCCTTTGGATCCGCGTGAGAGATAACTACCACTCACCAAATCACTAAAACAACCTAAAATCAATCAACTACAGATCTGGACAGCAAGGACTTGAGCTTGATCCGGAGAAATTTCACTTGAAACGGTAAAATCTAGCTTCTTCGGATGAAAATCTTCAACTTCGGATCTTCGATCTTTGATCTTGATCTTCGATCTTCAATGGATGTTAGCACTTGATGGAAGTAGAGAAAGAAGTGAAGAAAATACCGTAGTCGAGTTTCCAAAATGGCAGCACTTCGTCGCTTCGAAAACCGGTGCCAAAAAGTGAGCCAAAGTCCACTATTTATAGGCTGAAACCCCCATGTCTCGGCCGTCCTAAGTCGCCGCCGACCCAACTCCTGAGTCGTCCCCGACTCATCCCCTTGCCGACTCAACACAGCCGACTCACTATGAGTCGTTCACGACTCATTGCTTTGCCGACCTAATACAAGCCACTCTCATGACTCAACAAACCAGGCCGACCTACGACTTAATACTAGAGCCGACCTAACACTCCAAATCCTAAGTCGTCCGACGACTCAACATCCCATACGACTCAACTGTGATACCGACTCACCCACCAAGCCGACTTATCCTAGACACGTCCCAACCAACCTTTGCCGACTCAACATGAGTCGGTCACGGCTTAACCAATGTCCACCATCTCCATATTGGGTGCCGACCTAACCTCCTACCGACCCAATGCCTCAACATATACTGCCGACTTACTTCCTACCGACCTAAGATCCCAACGACTCAACACTAAGTCGGCCCACCGACCTAACTCCTAGCCGACTCAACTACGATGCCGACACACATAAGTCTTAAGCCACTAACGACTCATCCTCCTGCCGATCCAAGCCCTATTCCTTGAGTCGGTCCAAACCTTAACTCGGCAACACCCTTAGGTCGGTCAACCTGCTAACTCGGTCAAGACTCAATCCTTTTAACACATTGACTCGCTAATTCTCATAACTCGGCCACTAGTTATCTCGGCAACAAGTTAACCCTTCAACTCCTTAGGTCGTAGCATACTAACTCGCTAACCCCTATGAGTCGGTCACGACTCAAGCCTTAACTCGACCATGCCCATGAGTCGGTCACGACTCATCACTAAACACACGAGTTAACTTTCTAAACGACTCAGGCTAGAGACAACACAACAACACTAACGACCTGCAAATACTACGATTTATCGACACGTAAAATACGGGTCGTTACATTCTCTCCCCCTTAGGAATTTCGCCCCCGAAATTCCAAGCAAACAACAGCAATCAAAGATATTCCGCATGCCTACCATCCATAGCAATCAACAAACCATGCATCCAATTCTAACCTAGCATGCAGAATTCTAAGACTTAGAACAAGCTACAAATTCATGAGATGTCACGACACTTTAGGGCCATACCTCGAAGAGTCCGGGATGAGCTGCCTTCATCCTCTCTTCCTCCTCCCATGTACAGTCGTTAACATCGTCACTCCATTGTACCTTGAGCAACGTAATCGTCTTCCTCCTAAGCTGTTTCGTATCGGTTTCAACAATACGAAGCGGCTTACGAGGTCTCGAAACAACTGGATCAACCTCCAAGTCTTCACAGCTATCAGCAGAAACCACCATACTTGGGTCGTGCACATACTTCCGTAGACAAGATACATGAAAAACATTGTGCACACCCGCCATCTTTTCCGGTAACTCCAATCTATAAGCGAGCTTTCCTATTCGCTCGATAATCGGGAATGGTCCAACGAATCTCGGAGTTAACTTTCCTTTGTTCCCGAATCTTATAACATTCTTCAATGGAGAAATCTTCACAAAAACCATATCGCCCACGTCGAATTCCAAATCCTTACGACGATTATCGGCATAACTTTTCTGACGATCTTGGGCTGCCTTCATTCGTTGCCGAATGATCTCTATACAATCTGAAGTCTGTCGAATCATCTCTGGCCCAAGTATCAGCTTTTCTCCAGTTTCCAACCAACATGTCGGAGAGTTACACGGTCTTCCATATAATGCCTCATATGGTGCCATACCGATACTCGACTGATAACTGTTATTATAAGCAAACTCCACCAAATGAAGGTGATCTTCCCATGATCCTCCGAAGTCCAAAACACATGCTCTAAGAAGATCTTCCAAAACTCGGTTGACTCTCTCAGTCTGACCATCTGTTTGAGGGTGATAAGCTGTACTCAAACACAACTCAGTTCCCAAAACTTCCTGGAAGCTCTTCCAAAATCCACTAGTGAACAACGGGTCTCGATCGCTCACTATACTCTTCGGAACACCATGGAATCGAACAATCCACTTCACATACAACTCAGCCAACTTCGATGCAGTTCTTGTCGATCGAACAGGAATGAACCTTGCACTCTTGGTCAAACGATCTACAATAACCCAAATCCCTTCATTCCCTGTCCTGGCTCTAGGTAGACCATCAATAAAATCCATCGACACTTGCTCCCACTTCCACGTAGGAACTTCTAATGGCTGAAGTAATCCACTGGGCTTCTTCTGCTCAGCTTTTACCAACTGACAATTCATACACTTGGAAATAAAACTTCCAACATCTTTCTTCATACCTTCCCAGTAGTAAGCTCTCTTCATATCCCGATACATCTTATTCCCTCCTGGATGAATTGTCAACTTCGAGTGATGACTTTCCCTTAGAACTTCATCTCTCAATCCATCAATATCGGGAACAACCAATCGTCCTTGCTTTCGAAGCCAACCCTCTCGATCGACCTCGAATCCCTTATCCTTCTCTGGGTCCAATCCAGACTCCAAATCACGGATAATCATGACAAGCTTATCGTCTCTCTTTTGGCTTTCGCCAATCCTTTCCACTAGAGTAGGCCTTATCGATAAGTTTGCCAACATCTCAGGTTCCAACTCGCATCTAGGCCTGAAATCAAACTCAGCCAAATACTCAAGACTCTTCCATTCCGAAAACATGGCTCCCAATCCTGCATGTCTTCGACTTAACGCATCAGCTACTGCGTTACCTTTTCCCGGAGTATAGGCTATACCAAAATCATAAGATGCTAGAAACTCTAACCACCGTTGCTGTCGAAGATTCAAATCCTTTTGGGAGAACAGATACTTCAACGACTTATGATCTGTAAACAACTCGAATCTAACTCCCAATAGATAGTGTCTCCACATCTTCAAAGCAAACACAATCGCCGCTAACTCCAAATCATGAGTCGGATAATTCCTTTCATGCGGCTTCAGTTGTCGACTAGCATACGCAACAACTTTATCCTTCTGCATTAGCACCGCTCCTAGTCCAGTGCCACATGCATCGGTGTAAACCACCATCTCATCATTCCCACTCGGAATAGTCAAAACAGGAGCACTTGTCAGTCGTTCTTTCAGGATTACGAAAGCTTGCTCACACTTATCATCCCATCTGAACACTTGGTTCTTCTTCGTCAATCCTGTCAACGGTGCAGCTATCTTGGAAAAGTCTTTGATAAATCGACGATAATACCCGGCTAATCCAAGAAAACTTCTCACATCAGATGCATTCTTAGGTCTAACCCAATCCTGGATTGCTGCCACCTTAGCGGAATCAACCGCTATTCCACTTCCAGAGATAACATGGCCTAAGAACCTCACTTCACTCTTCCAGAAGTGACACTTCGAAAACTTAGCCTTCAGCTGATGTTTCCGCAGTATATCCAAAACAATCCTCAAGTGCGTCTTGTGCTCTTCCTCGGTTCTGGAATAAACCAAAATATCATCAACGAACACAAGCACGAACTTATTCAACTGATCTCTGAATACTCTATTCATAAGATCCACAAAATATGCTGGCGCGTTAGTCAATCCAAACGGCATCACCAGCCACTCATAAAACCCGGATGGTGTCCTGAAAGCAGTCTTCGGCACACTATCCTTCGCCACTCTCAACTGGTGAAATCCCGTTGCCAAATCCATCTGAGAAAACACCTTAGCCTCGTGAAGCTGATCAAACAAGTCATCTATTCTCGGCAATGGATACTTGTTCTTCTTAGTCACCTTATTCAGCTCACGATAATCCACACACAACCTCAACGATCCATCCGCTTTGGTTGCGAACACAACTGGCGCACCCCATTCGGACACACTTCTCCGAATGAATCCTTTCTGCAAAAGGTCATCAACTTGCACCTTCAGCTCTTGCTGCTCCCTCGGTGCCATCCGCCTAAGAGGCATCACAACAGGTCTGGCTCCCTCAACTAGATCGATACGAAACTCGATCTCCCTATGCGGCGGCAACCCTTTGACTTCGTCAAAGACATCCTCAAATCCATTCACAATAGGCACCAATGACAGTCCATCCCGTGGAACAACCAGCGAATACATGAAGCTCATGAAGACGCCTTCTTCATGCTTACATCGTATCACAACCTTTCGCCCATCCACATTCCCGACTGTCACCTCCAGCCTCTCACAATCAATCCTAGCCGCATACTTCCTAAGCCAGTCCATGCCCAAAATAATTCCGAACCCCGCAAAGTTCAGAACAAAGCAATCACAAACAAACGAGCAATCATGACTCGACACAACTAGACCACGGCATATCATACACAAACATGACGAACCCCCTACCGGATTAGTCACAACCAATGGCCTATCAACAATATCCGGTTTCATACCTAACCGGCTTACCAAATCATCACAAACAAAAGAATGCGACGCTCCAGTATCAAACAACACTCTAACTGGAACACCACAAATAGAAAGAGTACCTTGAACAACCACACTCTTCCCCTTCTCTTCAGCAGTAGGAGCTTTCGAAGACGATGGAACAGCCCCCAAAGCATAGGCTTGCACAACCTGCCTATCTTTCCTCGGTTCTGGACAATCCTTCTTGATATGTCCCAGCTTATCACAGTTGTAACACTTTCCCGGCACTTTGGGATTCTTACAATCTTTGTAAAGATGGCCCTTCTGCTGGCAGTTATAGCAAGTCATTTCGCTCTTCGGCTTCTTCTGGCCATCCTTACCCTTCTGTTGCTGCTGCTTCCTCTTCCTGTTGCCACTCTGCTGTGGTTTAGATACTTCCCTGGTTACAGCAACAACAGAACTTTCCTTAGGGAACAAACTCTCATGCCTCAAAGCTTTTTCCACAAGCTTCTCAAATGGATCGTCCAGATGATCCACCAACTGCCTCCCAAGATAAGCATCCAGACCAGTCACAAACTTTTCATTCTTCTGGTAGGGAGAATCAATATACGATCTGGCATACTTAGATAAGGCTTCAAACTCAGAAATATACTCAAGAACAGGTCTCCCCCCTTGCTTGAGCTCTACAAACTTCTTAAACAAGACAGATTTCTGAGAAGTAGAGATGAACTTAGCTTCAAATCTAACTTGGAATTGCTCCCAAGTAATCTCTTCTTCTGGGGTATCAATGGTGATAGAATTCCACCAATCAGCAGCTCTTCCCTGAAGCTGTCTCGATGCAAGCTTCCTCTTAGTTGCATCCTCAATCCCTAAGTCACCAAAGATTCTTTTGCAAGCATCAATCCATCTCTGCACCTCAATAGTCGACTCCGTCCCCAAGAAAACTTTCCCTCCAAGAGCAGTATAATCCTTGCAAAGCTTGGCGAAATCCACCGGTCTCGGAGCTTGGACTTGAACCCCAACATCAACAGTAGGCCCTGGAACGGGCATCCTCCTCATGATTGAAGTCATCATGGCCTCAAACATAGGAGCATAATCAACAGCCTCCCTAGCAGCACGGCTATCCCTCGCAGCTTGTCTCTCACTTCTGCTCATCCTTAATATCTGTAAATAAGAATGATTAGAACACCTTAAGAAACAACTGCATAAGGAGTTCAAATCCTTCTAGGCTACTATATTATATATAGTAATCATCCATCAAAATACAATTACGTCTCTCTTACGTAGTTACATCAGCGAGCGTTGGCTAAAATCGATTAACCAAAGCTCTGATACCAAATGTGAAGACCGCCCATGACTCCCGCACCAAAACAAGGAAATAATGCGCTGAAAGGCGTGCCAGGCAGCCATGGACGATAGTCAGGGTAAAACAAAACAAAAGAATCTCTATCGTACAACTCACAGCGCATGGATAAAATACAATAGAGAAATATAATATAGTGAAGCTCCATAGAACAGAACATCATCTTATAAGCATCACAGTTGTTTCATACAATCATCTACTCAAATCCATACATGAAAGCCTCACTACAAATCACTCAACCAAATACAGCAGCGGATACCCAGTACATATAGTAAGAAAACTAATATGCAAAGCCTCCTGCTCGTCTTCGACATCTTCATCGTAGAACTCCTAGCACAGCACCTGTCACCTGCTACCTAGTCTGCCCATCCCAACATGGATGAACAGCCCAAGGTAATAAGAGGAGACATAAAACCTTGAGTCAGACAAAGTCTTAGTGAGCAGTAAATTAACAATCAAGCATACCAAAAGAGCATAAGGAAATAAAGGAATAGGAACCAAACCATCCCACTCCACCTCTTTCTACAGTGATAGCCCCCAGACACACACTAAGGAGAAGTAAGCATAACATAGCAGATAAGTAAGGTAAAGCAATAATCACTCGAGTCAAGGACGATGTTTTCCAAATACAAACCCCCAAGGCCTAAACCAAGATCAGATAAGCACCCAGAAAACACCGCTCTTGAAGCCGAATGATGATACAACCAAACATCCATGACTCTGGCTATCACTGTCATCCTTGCCTCGATTTCACCGTTAGTTGAATGACCATCTGTCAAGGGCTAATGGTAACCCCGGTTCTAACCATAACTCCGCACACTGCCTTGTGCCTAGGACTTATCTACTTTGCCCAGAGTACTCAACTACCTACCTGTAGTCTTTTGGGTGTCCCGACTACCTACCTGTAGTCGTTATGGGCGCCCCATGTACTCTTGCTTTTGAGCATGCTAGAACCTTCAACAACGACGAGATCCAAGCCTCCTAGCCATCCTTCTTGACGACTATCCTCATACAAGCTCAAGCTACCTCTTGAACAATCCATTATCAACCAACTTGAACTACTCTTCAAGTTATCAACATGCTTGGAATGATCCCTGCTTGGATTAAGCCAAGACTCACATCATACTTCGCTTCATCGCATCAAAGCAAAGTCTCAACTCAACAACATGGTTTGCTTCATCAAATCATGGCAAAGTCCCATCTCAACATCATCCAATCTATACATATGAGCTTCAACATCCGCTACATATGCCTTAAGCAGCTTTCGCCATTCAAGAGCCTTCTTCCATAGCTTTTGAATCCTCTTTCATCATCTTGTTCCAAATCAACTACTAGCTAACTTGGAAACAATCAAATCAATCATACATTCAAATAATCAATCATTCAAACAAGATCTATTAAGCAATTTAAGCAATATCAACTATAATGGGAATTTCGTAAATAAACGAGCAAAAGTCCTACATATGTGAAATCATGGTTTTTAGCATAGATCTATCAATTATAAAACATGGGTTTTGTCTCTAATACTTGTTAAATAGCTTCTATAGATAAACATCTTCAAATATGATGGATCTACATGCAGACTTAAGGAAAATGCGAGAAAACGCTAACTTTAACACATAAACATATCACCAATCCCATATACTCCTTTGGATCCGCGTGAGAGATAACTACCACTCACCAAATCACTAAAACAACCTAAAATCAATCAACTACAGATCTGGACAGCAAGGACTTGAGCTTGATCCGGAGAAATTTCACTTGAAACGGTAAAATCTAGCTTCTTCGGATGAAAATCTTCAACTTCGGATCTTCGATCTTTGATCTTGATCTTCGATCTTCAATGGATGTTAGCACTTGATGGAAGTAGAGAAAGAAGTGAAGAAAATACCGTAGTCGAGTTTCCAAAATGGCAGCACTTCGTCGCTTCGAAAACCGGTGCCAAAAAGTGAGCCAAAGTCCACTATTTATAGGCTGAAACCCCCATGTCTCGGCCGTCCTAAGTCGCCGCCGACCCAACTCCTGAGTCGTCCCCGACTCATCCCCTTGCCGACTCAACACAGCCGACTCACTATGAGTCGTTCACGACTCATTGCTTTGCCGACCTAATACAAGCCACTCTCATGACTCAACAAACCAGGCCGACCTACGACTTAATACTAGAGCCGACCTAACACTCCAAATCCTAAGTCGTCCGACGACTCAACATCCCATACGACTCAACTGTGATACCGACTCACCCACCAAGCCGACTTATCCTAGACACGTCCCAACCAACCTTTGCCGACTCAACATGAGTCGGTCACGGCTTAACCAATGTCCACCATCTCCATATTGGGTGCCGACCTAACCTCCTACCGACCCAATGCCTCAACATATACTGCCGACTTACTTCCTACCGACCTAAGATCCCAACGACTCAACACTAAGTCGGCCCACCGACCTAACTCCTAGCCGACTCAACTACGATGCCGACACACATAAGTCTTAAGCCACTAACGACTCATCCTCCTGCCGATCCAAGCCCTATTCCTTGAGTCGGTCCAAACCTTAACTCGGCAACACCCTTAGGTCGGTCAACCTGCTAACTCGGTCAAGACTCAATCCTTTTAACACATTGACTCGCTAATTCTCATAACTCGGCCACTAGTTATCTCGGCAACAAGTTAACCCTTCAACTCCTTAGGTCGTAGCATACTAACTCGCTAACCCCTATGAGTCGGTCACGACTCAAGCCTTAACTCGACCATGCCCATGAGTCGGTCACGACTCATCACTAAACACACGAGTTAACTTTCTAAACGACTCAGGCTAGAGACAACACAACAACACTAACGACCTGCAAATACTACGATTTATCGACACGTAAAATACGGGTCGTTACAGCTTTCATTGAGAAAACCTATCTTTTCTCATGCTCTTGGATCTACTACCTATATCGGATTGCAAGAATCTAAGGAGAAGATCTAGATCTCAAGCCTAGAAGTTCTTCCATCCTATTCGGATTTGCATCAAGTCTAGAAAAGAGCTTCACTACTCACCATGGTTGCTATTAGGACTACCTCAACCGCTGCAGATCCAGAAGGATATGATAGGCAGAATGCCGCATAAATACCCGCTGTAAGCCAGAATGCTGTTGGACCTTCAGATTCATAAGGCCCTATCACCAGGGATGAGTTCCAGCTACCGATGCAAGAGCTGACTCAAAGCTCCAACAGCTTACCCAGTAGCTCCATGCCAACACGGAGTTAACCAATCGGCTGAACCGAGAAAGACGAAGGAGATCAAGAAGGGATCAAGCGTCCTACTCATCTACTGAAAGCTCAACTTCCTTTGATTGCAATCATAGATCCACACGCCCATGGCTATATGGAAGCTATGCTCAGGCTACCGGGTATCAATACACTCTGAACCTTGGACAAGCGGGAGTAGGTCCGTCCATGAGCCGCCAGATCGGTCCCTTCTTTTGAGGAGGGACGGCTCCTTATTATTCTATTGACAACTGCGCTACTGCCGATGCCATCGAGTTGGATGCTGACACTTGGAACTTAATGGATCCGACCCTTTGTCAATGCAACCACACTCTTGAACCATATGTACCTGAAGACCTGGAGCCAAGGAGGCAAGGTATGGACCGTCCACCACGCTTGAACCGCCCTAGCATTATGGAAACCGACCACATCTTGGCCCAGCATGCCCAGAATGTGCAAATGCCAAATATCCTAACTATGATCCGCCAGATGATCCGTGAGAGCCAAGGCCTCACCAATGACGATTGAGGAATCTGCCGAAGTCACACCCCGTTTACTGATGACATCTTCTGCGCAAAACAGCCTCGGCAATTCAGAATGTCAACTCTACCTGTTTATAAAGGGAGCTCTGACCCTAACCAGCACATTTTGAAGTATGAATGGTTGATGAATACCGCACGAGCTAATGATGTGGTTAAGTGTCGAAGTTTTCCAATATCCCTAGTGGGCATAGCGACTATGTGGTTTACTCGCCTGCCACCCCGATCTATTTCATGTTTTGACCAACTAGTTACAAAGTTTGTCGAGCAGTTTCGCATGCATGTCACGAGACCCAAGGATGTTAATAACTTGCCTAGTGGCACTCAAGCTCTTGGAGAGACACTTCGGCGCTATTTGGAAAGGTAGAGATCAGTAACCCCAATGATAACTCCATTTTAATGGCACTAACTAAGAGAATCGATCCCGAATTCGAATTTGGCAACTGGTTGGCTGGGAACCCACGCGTCATTGGACCGTTTCTATTCTAAGGAAGCTCGGTTATTGAGGAGGGAAGATGCAAAACAACCTAGGAAGAAGGATGATGCAGGGCCCAGTGTGGAAGGAACTCATAGCAATGTGCTGTAAAGAAAACTGGTGAAAGCTCCGATAAAGTTCAGTTGAATATTTAGAACAAGAAGAACTGGCAGAAAGGTAATGGAGGTCAAGGTAAGAAACAGGATCATAACCGTGGATCAAGGAATCAAGTTTACATGTTTGATCATTATACCCCTTTGAATAACTCTTTGGAAAATGTCTACTTGCAGACTTGTAATACTATCCAATATAAGAAACCTGCTCTGAAGAAATCATCAGAAAGATAAGTTTAAACTGGAAAGTTTTATAGACTTCACGATAGTTATGGCCACAACAAGAACGAGTGTCGTCATCTACAGGATATTATCGAGAAGTTGATCGGAGAAAGAAAGTTGGAGCAGTTAGTTCCGGCGCCGTAGGATGGCGGTGCGGGCCTATCGAATCAAAATCAAATACCGAGTTAGGTTAGACAGGAGGAACCTATGCGTATTGGCGGGAGGTTAGTTATCAATACAGTTAGTGGTGATCCTCATCCAACTGACCGGAGCTGGAAGAGATGGAGTCGTATGCCAGCTCTATTAGGCATGCGAGCTTCGAATGTTACAGTAAGTTGGAAGACGGGGATTCGGCCGAACAACAGAAGACAATGACAGATGACATCATTTTCCAAGACAAGGATGCTGATAGAATCGAAGCCCCTAGCATTGATCCACTAGTCATTTCAACTCAGATAGGTCCTGCTTGGATGAGAGGATCTGAATGGATAGTGGAAGCTTAGTGAACATACTTTTCAATCGAGCGTACGATCAGATGAAGATTGGAGAAAAAGATTTGAAGCCTTGTCAGTTTAATGTTCATGGCTTCAATGGAAGTATGACTATACCCACTGGGATGGTGGAGCTAACAGTGGAGTTGGAAGTTGGAGAACGCTGGAGAGTCTGGATGTTACAATTTATCGTATTGGATATCAATTCACCATACAATGCTTTCTTGGGCCGACCGGCCCTAGCTGAATTCAGGGCTGCTATCGCCCCTCAGTGTTTGACGTTAAGATTCCCTACCGACAATGGGGCTGGAGTTTTTCAGGGAGACCATGCTACTGGATGGGCCAGTTACATTGCCGAGCTGTGAGAGACGCAGCGAAAGGAGAAAGGTAAGGACGTAGAGGAATCTCACTGCATCCATTTTGCAAATAATTGATAGTTAACACCTGGGCCTAGGCCCGGGTGCCATAACCAATTCTTAAGAGATTTTGATCCACGAGATAATGATAATGATGAGGAAGTAAAAGATAGTCAAGCTTCCCCGACAGAGCTGACGATTGATGTTCCGATCGATGATAATGATGATTCCAGAATGGTAAAAATTAGGTCTCAGCTTAGCCAACAGATGAAGTGGGAATTGGTTGAATTTCTCCAGGCAAACCTCAATATGTTTTCCTGGACCACTCTACATGTGTGGGATCTTACCAGACATCGCAAGCTGTACATTGAATATTAACCCACGACATGACCCTGTCAAGGAGAAAGGGCATGGTATGGATCCAGAGAGATCTGCCGCCCAGAAAGAAGAGAAAGATAAACTTAAGATGAACAGGTTTATCCACGATGCATTATATCCGGAATGGGTGTCCAACTCGGTACTTGTCAGGAAGCCCGATGGAAAATGGAGAACTTGTGGACTACTTGGACCTAAGTAAAGCATGCCCTAAAGATAGCTTTCCACTTCCTAGAATCGATCAGCTTGTAGATTCAACAACCAAACACGAGCTCTTGTCGTTTATGGATGCGTATTCTGACTACAATCAGATACCGATGCACCTCCCCGATCAAGAGCATACCATCTTTGTCATTGATATCAGACTCTATTGTTACAAAGTAATGCTATTTGGAATTAAGAACGCCGGGGCGACCTATCAAAGACTTGTTATTCGAATGTTTGCCAGCCAGATCGGGATAACTATAGAGGTATACATGTACGATATGATTGTAAAGTCATGGCTCTCCATCAATTGTGTCAAAGACCTTGAAACAATGTTTGATATCCTTTGAAAGTACCAAATGAAGCTCAACCCGTTGAAGTGTCACTTCGAAGTCGCCTTCGGAAAGTTCCTTGGATTCATTGTCAATACTCACGGAATTGAAACCAATCATGAGAAGATCTGGGAAAATCGAAATCTCGAAACTCCCAAAACTATATAGGAAGTGCAAAGCCTCAACGGGAAGGTAGTATCATTAAGCATATTCATCCCTAAATCCACCAACAGATGTATTCCTTTCTTCGATTTGATAAGGAAAGGAAAGCGAAACTTTGAATGGAATGAGGAGTGTGAGGGCACATTCCGAGCACTAGTTCAGCACCTAGCTATGCCACCTATTTTTTCAAAGCTTATTGATCATGCGAAACTATATATCTATCTGGTTGTATCGGAGAATGCGATCAATGCTGCATTAGTTCGGGAGGAGGATCGGATACAACGGCCGGTCTATTACATTAGCAAATGATTGACTGGAGCAGAGAGAAACTATTCGAGGTTGGAAAAGCTGGCCTACTATCTCGTCATTGCCTCAAGAAAGCTCCATCCCTACTTTTAGACTCATCCTATCACAATCTACACCGACCAGCCGTTACGACAGGTCCTTACATGGCCTGAGACATTTGGTAGGCTATTAAAGTGGAACATCAAGTTGAGTCAGCTTGATATTGCTTACACGCTAAGGCGGGCTATTCAAGGACAAGTTCTGGCAGATTTCATTTTCGAATTCACTATACCAGAGGGCTTTCCTGAAACTAGTGAATCTCCCAAATACATATGGAAGCTATACACAGATGGTGCATCGAGTGACCATTTCTCAAGCGTTGGAGTTGTACTTGGAACCCCAGAAGGTCAATCTGTATTTTATGCTTTGAAGTTTCATTTTAGTTCAAACAATAACGAGGTCGAATACAAAGCTTTACTCGCCGGGCTCAGACACACCAGATAATTGAAAGTTATTGCTGTGGAAATTTATTGTGATTCACAATTGGTCATATGTCAAGTCCGGGGAGGATATCAAGCAAGGAATCGGAGATTGGCTTCATATCTCACTTGGGTCCAAGAAGTGTTGAATCAGTTCGATTATTACGCCATCTATTCCATACCCCATGACCGTAACCAAAAGCCGACTCTTTGTCAAAACTAGCCAGCATCGGTGAAGCATGAATGGGACTTGCCCCTATTGGGGCACTTACTTCTCCGAGTATCGATCAGATGGAGAGGGAATGGGTGCATGAAGCCACACCCGAGAAGGAGTCATGGATGACCCCGTTCAGGAACTATCTCGAGCATGGAACTTTTCCCGAGCGCAAAAGTGAGAAAAGACAAATTCTTCATAAAGCTTCACGATTCATTATCCAGAATGGAGTCATGTATAGAAGAGGATACTCTATTCCTCTACTCCGGCATATTGCCCACGATGAAATCAAACGAGTATTACATGATGTGCATGGAGGAGAATGTGGCGATCACACTAGGGGAAAGCCCTTGCTAAGAAGATACTCTAATATGGGTATTATTGGCCGACTATGAATCAGAATGTATTGGACTATGCTAAGAAGTGTGACAGATGTCAGAAACATGCTCGGATACCAAGAGCCCCACCTATACTCAAATGGTTAGTCCATGGCCATTCGCGACATGGGGCATCGATATAATTGGATCTTTACTTCTGGTTAAAGGTGCTGTGAAGTACGCTAATTGCAGTTGATTACTTTACCAAATGGGCAAAAGCTGATCCCCTTGCTATTATCACGACGAAGAAAGTAATCAACTTTGTTGTCCACAGCATCATCTGTTGTTTTGGCTTTCCACATACCATTATCACTGACAATGGAGCCCAATTCGATAATGCCGATTTCAAGAACTTTTGTCAACGTTTTCATATTCAAAAAAAATTCTCGGTAGTTACTCTCCCTCAAGCGAATGGATAGGTCAAAGTTGTTAACAAAGTTATCAAATCCACTCTGGAAAAGCGACTGGAAAAGGCCGGTGGCAAATGGCTCGATGAGCTTCCCATGGCCTTATGGGTATATCGAACTACCCATAAGTCCGCGACCAGCCACAATCCATTTTCCCTTTCTTATGGCTCGGAAGCCATCATTCTGGTCGAACTGTAAGTACCTTCTCATTGTGTGACTTACTATGATTCGAAAACAAATGCTATATTGCTTGTCGAATCACTAGACTTATAGATGAGAAGCATGAAGAGGATGATTTGAGGGCAGCCATGCACCGAAGTCTAGTCGCCTAATTGTATAATGCTAAGGTTTGATCCCGAACCTTTGAACTTGGCAATCTTGTGCTCAAGAGAATTTACTCGGTCCCTTCGCATATGAAGCCAACGTGGGAAGTACCGTATGTTATTGAACAAAGACTCGGAGATGAGACATTCAAATTATCAAACGTCGATGGTCTCACTTTGCTGAGAGCTTGTAACAGTGAAAGTCTTCATCGCTACTACACATGACAGGTTTTATTTATTCATTTATTCTACCTTTCATTTGTAATTTTTTTATGCATATCGAAATTTGAACTTGTGATAAGGCATTTGACTTTACCATACTTTCTTATGTCAGCAATAAAATGCAATCTCTTCGAGCCAGAGTAGTGACTCTTAAAATGCGTCATGCAACCATCACAATGTACCGAGAGCTAAGTTCTAGGGACTTATTCAAATGGGGAGTGACTGTGATACGACCGGTCACTCGCTAAGTGAAACCCGAACTCCGGGATGAGCTATCACAATGAAGCCAAAAAGGATTGATACACGACAATCCTCTAACTAACTCCGGCTCCCAGAATGCGAGCTCGATTATAAACTTACAAATGTGGGTTCAAAGAGGGTGGATCCGTCCACCTAACGACTTCGCCCGTGTTCAATCTAAGACTGAGGAGGATGGATCCATCCGTCTAACGACCTCGCCTTCCGTACTTACAAGCTCGAGGAGGGTGGATCCGTCCACCTAACGACCTTACTTGTTAACTTAGGCCGGACGTGACCCTACCATCCACGATCCTGATAAATCTATCATTCCTATAGTGCTAACGATATCATAAAACTCAAAACAGATGTGATTGACCATATGTTGACTAACTCTAAGTCCCTAAAGCGCTGACTGGAGAATGAACTTCAATTGGGTGTGATTGACCACCAACAACTAACTCTATGTCCCTAGAGCACGGACAGGAGTATAAAATTCAACTGGGTGTGACTGACCACCCACAACTAACTCTAAGTCCCTAGAGTGCGGACTAGAATATAAACTTCAATTGGGTGTGACTACCCACCCACAAATCAACCTAATCCCACGAACCTAATTATTAAAACAGGCGCGAACAACCGCCAATGAGATAGCTTAATTCTTTGGAGTGTGGACGTGATTTTAGACATCGGGCGAGCATGACCGACCACCAACGCCCGAGCTCAGTCCCCAGAGTGTGGATGCGATTGCCAATAAGTGAGCGAGTATCACCCGACCACTCAAACTCATCTCTCTACCTCTTAATTACGATAGGGTGAAGCTAAAATTGTTGAAGGTAAAATGCAGCCACCGTCCGACCACTTCGACTAATCCTCAAGACTAGGGGAATGACTCCAGCACCAACACTAATCGAGGCAGTGCAATGTTGAGGATTGAATTGATGTTTGGTTACGACCCCAAGCCATGACTCTAGGACTTAATAACCAGACACAAGTCTGATTCAGAGATTGATGCTTCGCAAGTGTGTCGAAAGAAAATTCAAGTGATGCAACACTTAAACAAATAAACTTGGAATTGTGCAGAAAACAAGAGGAAATTCTATTTAATTTATCCTTTAAAAGAAAAATAGATACAAGGAGTCCATGCCAAAAAATCCTTCTAGTAGGGACCGAGCCCACATTTATACACGGCCTACAAGAACGAAAGGAAAGCTCCTAACTTTCTGCCGAAAAAGGGATGCTAAGATAAATGCCTACTCCTTGGGTTTCTTCTTATGCTTCTTTTCCTTCGGCGTCGACCCACTGGAGCTGCCACTGTGATGCCACTTTGAACTTTTTCCTTTACAAGGCTTATCCCCAATCGGAGGAAGTATCGTGGTCTTCTCCTCCTAACTCACCAGAATCGGGATGCTTTCAGAGTGCATGGTAGGAGGGACATATGGCGCTTTCCATGTGAGAAGATACGGGAGGAACCCCAGTAGCGATAATCGTGCCACCCGAAGTGATCATGAGTAAAGGGGCAGTGCCAGGTTCTGCCATTCCACCTCCTATGATGCTACCCATTATTGCGCTCACTATCTCAGCGCCAATTTCTTCCATTATTGCATCATCATGGGCTGCTTAAGTATCAGGCGGGAAGATGGCGATCAAAGTCGAAGAGTTGGCCACGATTGAACTTCAACTTATAACAAATGGAAAGTTAGAAAGAGGGTTGCTATGGGTGCCTAGGAGCTCATCAACCATTTTCTTATTAAAGGTGAAAGCGCACACATCAACTTCCTCAGTCGTAATGGTCGTTGTCACCTCTATTATCATAACTTTCTGCTCTTGGTTTTTTCTTGGGTTACAGGAGGGCATGGTCGATGCTGCATCTATAATTGAATGGAGATAAGAGAAAATAATAGAAATTTACTTTGGTAGTATTCCATACATTGAATGAGTTCGAGAAGTGTTCAGAATACCTTCCTCGAGATGGCACAAGGCGGGAGCGGGGTTCCTCCGGACACATGTTCATGGGCTAGAGATAGCTATGGCTAACCAGGATCATAGGTCGGCACATATAGAGGATCAACTGCAGGAGTGGATTCAGCCTGGGTTGGCATTGGGATGTTAGAGCTCGTATCATGATGCTCAACACCAGAGCCCTCTCCAACTTCCAAGTGTTGAGCGGCGAGCATCTCCTTTTAAATACGACGATGGAGTCATGAAGAACTCTCCTCTCTTCCTCATTCAACACTCGGTTTTCCAATTCGAATTCATCAAGGGATTCAGTATGATGCTCTGCCTTCTCATCGGCCTATAAAAAATACGATGCCAGACATTATGTAGGTAGTTGGATAATCGTTTAGCCAGCTTATGTCATGATATTTCAAGATGATTATGCTATAGGTGATTAAAAGATCTTCAATATCACCCTTAAGTCCATTCTCCGCTACCCTGGGTTCAACCTCAACCCTAGCCTCGGCCTCCTGAGCCTTCAACTTCGCCACATCCCGCTCGTTTTGAGCCTTCACAGTTTGATTACAAACATCCTAGGCAATTTTGTTAGCCTCGTCTTTCTCCTTAACGGCTACCTCATATTTGTCTTTAAGCTCCGCTAGCTCCTGGAGTGCCTTATCTTTTTCTGTAGTGACTGTGGTGTTCCTATGTCCCATATCAATCCACCAATTTTAAGTGCTCTTGTCGCATCTGTTCCATTTTCTTGTTAGCCTCATCGACTTGTTTCAAGGCCTCTATCTTAGAAGTATCATTCTCTCCAGTAAGCACTATGATGATCCGATTCTTTTGGATGATGATTTCTTGAAGCTCTTTAATTTTCTTTGCCCAATCGAACGCCATAGCCAAGGCCTTCTCAACAGTTTTCTTCCCCTCTCGGTATTGGCCAAAAGCATGGTGGACATGATCCTGAACAATTTTTTTTTGCTCCGTCCGGCAGTACCATCAAATTTGGAGGAAAACGGAAGCCGTCAAAGCATATGTTCGTAAATTCTCTTTTTAGTTGGGCTATCCGAGCGGCTCTCTCACCTATCAATTCTGTAACCGTCGAAGTAGCTATAATAAAAGTGTCCGCTCCAGTCGTACGACGATGTTCACTGGGTCTTGGAGCTACCGAAGGCATCGGTTGGCACGAAGTCGCAACAGTTTGTGTCCTCAAACTGGGAGGCGGCAACGAAACCCTATGTGGAGGAGAGCGTGACCGGGAGCAGCGTCTATCTCGCCTCTCTCTTTCTCTTTCTCTTTCTGTTTCTCTTTCTCTTTCTTGTTCCCTCTCCCTTTCCCTGGCTCTCTCTATCGTAATAATCCCTCTCTTGACTAGAGTGGTGGCGTTCATAGGCAGAATCACGCCAATGAGATTCCCTATAAGAACCAAAAGATTCGTGTGCAGCGTAGAGACTACCAAGCATAGATGGTTTCTTCGACGTCGGATCCGTAAAATTAAAAGAAAGCGAAAGTTAGTTATTTTCGAAGATTTAACAGCTTGTAAGTATTAGTCGTGTGACGCAGTGAAGTGTATGCATGTATGTGTTAACCCTTCGACAAACCGAAATAGCAACCATGCTCGGAGAGGTTGGCCCTCCCAAATCTAGAGCACTTTGAACCCGTTCCAATCCAGTGTCTTATTGGAGGGACACGTCATCCGAAATTCAAATATCCGCAAGTCCCTCAAAAGGGATCTCCTTGTGTCAGGAAGGAGGCTCCGAAATCATAACACCGGCTGTTAGCAGAGACCCGACCATGGATTTTCATATCTTGGATTTATGAAGTTTATGAGAAACCGCCTTGCCTTTCCTTTTTCCTTCTAAATGTCGAGAACTATCTGAAGGTCGGGCTGCGGGTTCATCCTCGGTGGGAGTATCCTCTTTGTCATTTCGCTCGGTGATCACAATTCCAAGCGCCTTTCATCTAGCTTGTCTCGTTGGAGCCACCCTAAGAGATCCTTCAAGTCCTATTCTCTGACCCCTATCGATCAGCCCAACAGCCCTCAGATTTTCATCCATATGCACTGCCTCGATCTCTTTAAACTTGGCCGGCACCTCCTTAAGGATCCTAGCAATTTATCTAAATTTAGCACCTTCGAGTAGTGGAATTGAGGCTGTAAAAAGGAAAAACATTAGGCTTGGTACTAATGGAGAATGACCAGTTAGTCACCGGAGGAGTTGAAGCATTTACGTTTAACTAGCCACCGTCCAACGAAACCCGTGGGCATCGAATGTAGAACCATTCGGTCTTGAAGTAGCTGAGTTTGGTCCAAGTCCCAATCATAATCTGGCAAGTCCCTGACTCCCTCTAAGAATGTGAAAGAGGGATTATCTCCCCAACTCTTTACGTTGAGCAAGAATTTGACTTCCTCTGGAGTCGAAAGCCAGAAAAGGTGCTCCATGAAGACGATGAATAGGTTATTCAGCAAAGCGTACCCATTCGGATGCAACTATGATGGGGAAATCCCTAACTAAGATAACACTTCTCGGATGTATTGATTGAATGGGGAAAGTGTCCCAGCTGTACGAGAAATCTTTTTCGGAAGAGTGTGTGGCATATCACTTGGTGCCCTGGTGTCAGGACGTCACTCATCAATAATTTGTGTCTCAAAAAAAATATCCCCAACAAGTCTTCGGAAATATTGGATGGAATGAAGTCTTGTGAATTCCCAATGAAGGCTGCTCTTGGTAGCTCATCTAAAGCTGGACTTATAACTTCGACCGCGATGGCCAGCATCTCTATTACGAGGATAAATGAACTCCGAGCCTCATGTTGTTGCGAACTCCTGGGTTCCATAGCTAATCAACTCAGCAAAAATCATCGTTATATGACAATAGTCCCGTGTTTCCCCCAGTGTAAAGTGCATGAATGTGTTGTGTAATGAAATGTTGTATGTTATTTAAGAAAATTTCATAAAGGTTAGCAAAGTGTTTGAACGATGAGACTTCAGAATCCAACCGGAGTGACCGTCATCGTTGACCGTCACGACCATGCCATCCAGCCCGTGGAGATCAATCCAAGTTGAGATTTGATAAATACTGTCGAGTTACAATTTCATCGACGAGCTTTGAAAGGCGGTTAAATATGCAGTGGAATGATTAAGTCTAATTATGCAAGGCAGAAGCTCGTCAGAGTTAGAATCGAATATGCAAAGGGTTTCATCTCCATCAAGTTCAAACTTAGATCGATCTCCACGTGGACAATTAGTATCGATGAGAGGAAGAAGCAGTTCGTACCGGTCACCTATGCATCAATTCATGTCGATCAAAAAAACCCGAGTTCATATCGATCACATTACAGAGTTTCATATCGATCACCTTTGCATCAATTAATATCAACCCAAACATTGGAAAATGATCGACACGAAACAACATGAATCCAGAAGCGGTATGAATCCCCTCCTCGAAATCCGCAGTTGTCGATTGATACAGATCATCCTTAGCGGAACGATACGAACACAATGCACACTCTCTTCCCCATTGATGCGAGTTCATATCCAGACAGCCCTTCCACGAATTCCTTCGTATCCCTCTTCCTTTCTTCTTCCCCAAACCGCTCAAACACCATTGCAGTTTTTCTCAACCTCGCTCTGACCATCCACGACCACCGCATCACCAAAATCAGTCACAAATGCATATCAAATGTCATAAGAATCAAGTCCCATTGTTCTAATTTGATTGTTATTGATTAATTACCTAATTAGAGCAAGTGATTCAAGTAATTATTGGATAGATTGGTTTGAAGATAAGGGTTTTCTTTTCTCAAATAGTTGAGCGATATGAAGACAAAGACTAAGGGCTAGATTCAATTAGAAAGCAAAGGAAACGTGGGTTCTTTCAGCTAGGAGCGATACGAAAGTAAGAAAAAGTGAGCAAATAACCAGAAAAAATTCTAAGTATTAGATATTTATACCTAGGGAAACGACCAGTCGTCTCCCAGTTAAGTGACCGGTTAAAGCCAGTTATATTCCAATCGATATGAAAAAGAAGAACCCTTCGTAACCATTTAATATCGCTTCAAAGCAATGACATGAAAACCTTTTCGTATTCAGTGACTAGTGGTGGTAGTTTCAGCGTCTTTGATACGAAAGTAACTCGTATCCATCACACGGCCGAGAAAAAGCAAATGCATTTATGGTCTTTTGTGTTCGGTAACCTATCGATACGAAATGAGAGCTGGAAGATTATTTAAGCCACCCGAATCAATTCAGAACATATCGATATGAAGTGCTTTATTCATATCCAATTACTGCAATAGCCGTTCATAACTATTGGTTACCATCGATACGAGCACAACTACCGAGTCATGATTGGCCTGCTCACCTCCATCGATACGATGTATATTAGAGAATAATTAACTCGCATCAATCGTCATCGATACGAAGGATATTTTTCGACTTTTCACATCGATCTAGGAGAGGATCGGCATACTCCAAAAAACCATTAGGCGTTGTTGCAACTCGGATTTCACATCGATTTAGGAGAGAATCGAGATGGAATTCGGTACGAGGAAACTAACAACGACTCGTGAACATACGAACGTTAACAGGAGTCAGGTTAACATGCATTTATGTGTGATGAATTAACATTCAATTTTCAAAATTTAGAGGAATTGAATGCTCACTATAAAAAATCACAATGATGAACAACAGATCTCTAGCATTCAACACTCTGTTACAACTGTGTGCTGTACAATCATTGGCAGTCACCAATTTGGTATTTATATTACAGGAAAATAATCAAAGGTTACATCTCTTGATGAAAAAAACAACTTCGCATCAAATCACATGAATTTTTTAGATGAAAGGCTGCAACTTTTCAAAGCATGTCATGTTCACACAAGACATAATTTGGGGGCAAATGTTATCCTGCCTTTTGGCAAGGTCGTGACACCAAGAATTTGATTGGAAACCAAGGACAGTCCATCCCAAAAATCGATCCATCCAATACAGGTTCATTATGGATACTAATGGATTTTTGTTTGAGTTCGGATCGAGCGACAAATGATATAGTATGACAAGCAAAGTTATAAAAGCCAACGTCTAAAACTTCAAGTCAATCGAAGTTCAAACGCTCAAGTTACGGATCGATGAAGTTTCATGGAAGGAAAGTGTAATTCGTACCCAAACAGTTCTTATCCATCACCTTATAATAGCACTGTTCATATCCATCAAGGCCCTTCATGTAACAACCCCCATATTTATCGAGTTTATATTTAAATATTTTATTTAAATATTATATCGTTAATCGGATTTTGGTCCGAAAAGCAACTTTTTACAAACGGTCAAATTAGGACTCGAGACCGCTTCCATTGAGTTTGAAATGCCGTTTACAACTTTTTAAGTATAAACATCGATAGGTTTGGAGTTAGTGAAATTTCACTAACTTTTCCCGCTTTGGACTTTGGGTTAGTTTAGCCTATTAAGCCCAAGTTCCAACCCCCTTCTCCTCACTCTTCATAAATTCCTAACTAACTTGAAATTTGCATTAATGGTGAAGAGAATGGGAAATTAAAACTCCAAGCTCAAATTTAATTGCTAATCCAACATTCAACTCCAAATTCAAGTAGAAGATATTGGATTCAAGCTTTGGATTGCTTCTCCATTGGTTTCAAGCTTCATCTTCATCCATTTTAGTGAAAATGTGAGATTTTTATCTCACAATTCTAGTCTATAACTATATTGGACTATTGGGAATGATTCCCTATCACTTTTGCATGCACATTTGCATTTGGTTTGAACCGAATTGGCGAAAAACTCCAATTTTTAGTGTTTGTGGTGAAATTCTGGACTTAGGTCGTTCTGCCTATCTAGGTCGTTCGCGTGGAAAAGTCTCGGCCTCAAAATAGCTCGTTTTCGACCTTAAAATGGCCTACAACGTTAGGTCGCTCGGCACTCGGAATTAGGTCGTAGGTCGTATGGCTCTTAGGTCGTAGGTCGTGGGCTTTTAGGTCGTTAGGTCGCTAACACTTAGGTCGTTTCTGGCCTTAAATCCCCTATACAGCCTTAGGTCGCTCGGCTCTGGCTCCTTAGGTCGTAAGTCGTGGGCCTCTAGGTCGTAGGTCGTTAGGTCGTTAGGCCTTAACTCGTGTGGCCTTGGTTCTTTAAGTCGCTCGGCCTTGCCTTCCATTTTTAGGTCGCATGACCTTCTAACCCGCTAGGTCGTTGGGCCTATAACCCTTAGGTTGTTAGGCCGTTAACCCACTAGGTCGCAAGACCTATAACCTGTTAGGTCGCTCGACCGTTTACTCCGTTAGGTCGTCCAACCCTACTACAAGTATTAGGTCGTATGACCTTGTTCCACTAAGTCGCTCGACCCTTAGGTCGTAACACTTTAGGTCGCACGCCTTTCACACCATTAAATCGCGAGTTTAATTAGGTCGCTCGGCCTTAAAACGTTAGGTCGCTTGACCTGTGCTATTGTTAGGTCGCTCGGCCTTAAAACGTTAGGTCGCTTGACCTGTGCTATTGTTAGGTCGCTCGGCCATCCTTGTTAGGTCGCCCCCTATAGGTCGAACCCCGTAGCAGTGGCTTTGCCCCCGCACCCCCAACTTGGGGGGTTGCCACCCCCCTCCCCTCGGACCCCCCCTCCATAGGGGATCTTAGATGAAAGGTGCATTTTGAGATGATTTCCTTGGATTTCATTCACGTCTTTGAACGTGAAGTTTTTGTGTTGTCACTTTAATAAAATAAAAGTTTCAATACTAGTAGTAAATATCAAAACTCTTTCATCAAAACAATTTTAACTCTATTATCAATACCAAAGCTCTTTTCTTAACCCGTTTTCTAATCTACTTGTATATAAAAATCTTTACCTCACTCGGATGAGAAATCTAATTAAACGGCTTAGTAAAACAAGTGGTATGAAACGCTTGCGTTTGCTTCGTCGGTTAATTCTTGGACTTGTTCGATTGAACCTCTTGTGACAATTTTCTAGTGAAGATTTACAGTTTGTTCGTAAATATCTAAGTTAAGCATGTGGTTATGGGACATGAAGCTAAACTTTTATATTTACTAGCTTAGTGTAATTGACACTTCTCGTTGATCATAACGATCATTCTTATGATTTAGACTAGCAGTTGTGTGATGTCTCTTGTTTGCTTGGTTAGATTAGACACCACTTGTGTGATTTCATTCACACATACCTTTTACCTTCTTGGTTAGTCTAGACACCACTTGTGTGATTTCACTCACACATACGTTTTGTTTGCGAGGTTAGACTAGACACCACTTGTGTGATTTCACTCACACATACCTTTTTGCTTTTTGGTTAGTCTAGACCTCATCTGTGTGATTTCGACTCACACATATGGGGTAGCTCCCCATGATCTTCGGACCGTCATGTGATAGGCCTCTTTCCCTTTTTCTGTGATTTCTGGATTTCTTGTGTTGATTTCTGGAATTTATGTCATTGACTTGTTATGAGTACAAGTTTAGGGTATGATGCCCTCTTTGGATCTTTGAGAAGATTCTTGTGATATCGATTTATCTCTTATTGATTGATCGTCTTTTGATCATCATTTGCATACTTATAGTAGTATATCAGTATGGATATTTTATGTTTATGCTATATCTTTTATTTTATACCATGTCATCTGATATTTATAGCTAGACTGATCTGTTTATTATTTTCTTAAATTATACTCGGGTCAGACCGAGATGTTACAGGTGCTTCTGCTTGACTTCTTCTCGGGATTTGCTACTCTTACTTTTGGCTAACTATTTAGATTAGCAGTTTTTTGTTGTATACACTTGAGACATAGACTCATAGTTGTATTCTTTTGTATAGCACGTGTTGCTATTCTTTTGTATTATTGTGGATCTTTTTGACCACTACTCTGATGTACACTTTCATGTGCTAGTTGTATATTCATATCTTCTTCCGCCTCTGTGATATGGATGTCTGTGACATGGATGGTCGCTCCTCAACAGCCTTATTCTCCGTGCTAGTTGACAGCACTACACCGTAGTGTTCTTGGCTAGCGTGGGTATAGAGGTGGGGCGTCACACTTCACTTCGTGTCCATCCATTTCGTAACTGTAGCCAAGCCACAATCTCATTCATATCCATGGAGAGAGCATAGAGTTCATATCCATTCTTTACCATACCTTAAGCACGTAACCATCCATCCAAGAAGTTCCCTTCGTATCCATTCAGGGTTTTGTCCTAGTTTGTGTCCATCGGAGAGAGGCAGCCAGATTCGTATCGATCATCACTTGATCGATACAAACATAGAAGCTGGTTATCGATATGAGATCAAGTGAGTCACAATGGACACGAAGAGTTTGAGCCTATAGCGACATGAAGAGAATGTAAATGATAGACATGACTAAAATCATGTTCAAGAGCTAGACTTGGTCACTCGGCACAAAAGGAGGATCGATCCTAAAAGATAGTGCCACATCACCTGCTCAACACGTGCATGCTCTCGATACGAAGTGAAGCGACATGAATGGAAGCGATACGAATCCGCTTGCATATTGAAGATCCAAACTTGCATCGATCATATCTCACAATTTACAAGTCAAAATGCCACCAAAATTCACAGGAGCTTACTTACAACCTCAAGAATGCCCCTGATTGATCTCACCCTAAATTGACCAATTCTTGATCAATATGAATTGGACGTATCACTCTTGGATCAAGTCAAAATCATCAGGAATCAATCTTGTAGGCCCACCCATGTGAGAGAAGAAATCTTCCGAGTTTAGGGCAAGATCTTTGCAGCTTACGCCTATAAATAGTAGTTTCAAGGCTGCAGAAAATGGACTTTTACTTCTCTACGCCGATACTCTACCGAAATTTCTATTTTACTGTTGTAAATCTTTTGTACCCAACAAGTTGTAATCAATAAACATCAATCATTCCATGGTGGACGTAGGCCATATGCCGAATCACTCTAAATTCATGTGTTTCAGCACTTTTCTTATCTATTAATTGATGTGTTTGTTAGATCTGCCTCAATTTACATTTACTTTCTTCATATTATCTCTTCAAACACATCCAAAGAGTGTTGTGCTCAATTTTGACACAAACAATATGATGATATGCAAGAATGCAATATACACTAAATTACCCATTCCAATTTATTTGACTATCTGTCCAAGTTTATATTTTTTCTAGGGTCACTATGAATCTATCTGTTTTAATGGGCTGACAAATAATCTATCTCAATTCTTAGGGATAATCTATCAAACTTCATAATTTTTATGGGATCACTGAAAACATTTAGTTTTGATGAGCTGACTAATAACGTTCCAATCATGGTTTTAATGGGATTATATAGACCTATTGGATTCTCCAATAACATCACTCAAACCATAGTTTTCATGAGATCACTATGAACATATTGATGTCTATCAATAATATCTTCCACATCATAGTTTTCATGGTACCATTATGAACCTATTGATTTCTATCGTAACATTCTCAGATTATAGTTTTTATGGGATCGCTACGAACCTGGAACAACATCCGAAAATAATTTTCGTGGGATCACTAGGAATCTATTAGACCCTTCCAATAACATTTCTCATGTCATATTTTGTGCGGATGACTACGAACCTATTGGACCCTTCCAATAACCTATGTGAATCAATAATCTTTTGATCAGTTCTAGGCATTCTATACCTTTGACCTACATGATCTCTTGGATGCAATTCTACTCAATCAAAGAGTTAATTTTGTTTATACTTGCTGCTGGTTCAACCTAGGTGGTTATTTTGCTCCTTAACACATCAAATTGCAGTTATGGATCATAAATGATATGAGTAGGATAATAAACAGCAAGCATAATGATTGATCAAATAAGCATAAGAACGTATAGCATCCATCATTCAATATGTTCAATTAGTGATCCCTATTTGTCTCATAATTACTTAATCTTAAGTAGTCAATTTGAAGCTTGGGCTATTTCATAGTTAAAATCCTTGAAAACCAGTTCATATATGATTAATCCCTTTTTAAATCATATTTAAAACAAGTAAACACTTAGCCCTTTAAATGGTTTAAAATAGATTAATGTCGATGGCATTGATGATGTCGACATAAAAGCTTAAGGCTCTCTGTCATTTATAAAATAGAGTTTAACTCACAAGGCATTAACCATATCGACCTTCATCCGGGTCGAAGAAAAAAAACTTAAAACCTTTTATAAGTTATATAACTCATTGCCAAAGATTTAAGATCATCGACTCTCATAAACATAGGCTTCTTCGAACTTCTTAAAATAATTTTAATTAACTTCAAAAATAGCCTCTAAAACATATTGTTATTGACCTTAATGCACATCAACTCTAAGACCCTTGGTGACATTATAAAATTTTTACACTTAAACCACTTTGGCAACTATGTCGATATTTATGTACAGTCAAAGACATAATAGTGGCATTATTGCCTTGCTTTGTAAAACAAATGAAGAGATGCAGCATCATTTAAAACAATGATGAACGTATGCGACGCAGTTAACGTCGATACTAAAGCTTTTAAAACATATATGGAATCAAGAAGACACCATGCCACCAATCATATGTTGTCGTCGTTGTTCACTTCGATGCCGAAGGAATCACTCCATAGATTCTTAATAGCTATTATATGCTTCCTCCTTCATTGGCATCGACATTCAATGTTGCCGCCTCGTCGTTAGGATCGACGACATATGATAGCATGGCGTTGTTGTAATTCTTATGAAAACTATTTTATTTCTATTTTGGGCTAAAACTTTTTACCAAATCTTAGACAAATAATTTCAAATTTTTTTTTAGAAAATATGCCGCACAATAATTTCATTTCCAAAACATACTTCAAAAAAATTAATTAGTAACCTTAATTAATTAATAATTTACATGCTTGACTAGCATAATAAAATCATAGAAATTCAAAATCACTTGGGAAAAATCCAAAAAATTCATAGAAATTAAGAAATATGATATCCTTTATCATATAAAAACTTCAAGACCAAAATCCAATATTTAATTATTTTGAATAATTAAAACCCGAATTAAGCTATTTCCTCTATAGGAAATTCATAAATTATTCTCTTTAATTTAGAAAATTATGAAATTAAAAACACGTCTCCAAAATAATATTTTACTTAACATATCTAGAAATCAAATCATTCGGATATAAAAATATTAGGTTTTATCCTTAAAACCCATATAAATAATTTCATACAATTTTCGTAAATCATTATTTTACCCAAACAACGATATAATCAACATGGTATAACAAATCATTATAAACGAATAAACCTAAATAAGATACAAAACTAAATAGGTATAAAAATGAGATGTTCTACCATTATTCACCTTTATTTGATTATGAGAATTGAGACTTGAGTGAGTAGATTTGATTCTCCTTGGCTTTAACTTGGTTTCCTTTGTTTTCTTCCTATTTTCCTCTTGCTTATGATTGACCTGGATTTTTCTCTTTGATTATTTTAGTTTGATGAAAATGTGAATGATATGAGAGGTAAGGGTTTAAGGGATGAAAGGTTTATCTATCCCTATTTTACAACTCTCATGTATTCTTTTATGTTTAATGTTATTAAAACAACCTTATCAATTTATTTAGTTAAGGCCCGACCTTAGTATTTGTCAAACCAAAATTCTCTTATCACGTTATACAATGCATATTATATTTAATTTACCAAATTAAATCTTTTGAATAAGGTTAATCCAAATTAGGGATATTAAAGGTTGATGATGGTAACTTATGACAAGCAAATAGCTTAGATGCAAGGCAAGGAAAAATGAAAGTGAAGTTAGAAATTTTTTCTAATTATTGAACTTATAGAGGGAAGGCATATAGCTCATTACCAAGCTATGTTGGTCGGCACCGACCTATCAATTTGGTGTAACATTGTTTTCATTTCCCTTCCGTTGTTCAAAAGGCATGGCAGGGAACTCTATACCGACCAAAGTGTGAAGTGAGCTTCACAGCACAGACAACGATCCCAATGCAAAGAAATGGAGTTCTAACTATAAATAGACTAAACAAATAAATGGAAAATTGTCAAGTGATGACCATGTCTTGAGATAACACTTGAACAATCAAATGGAGTTCGCCGGATAGAAGTCCTAAACTAGTCTTGATGCAGAGCAAGCTTTATTTTCAACGAAAGCATACTTTATCGGGCAAGTGTTAATCAGGTTTTTAACCAAGAAGAAGTTAATAAAGTTAGAACATCCAGATAAAGAAGAAATAACTTGAAAACTTGCAAGCACGTCTAAATGGAGTAGAGAAATGACCCGCGAATGTTTCACACAATTTGGAGCTAAGAACATAGCTCGGTACCGAGCTATCCCTAGGTTGGTACTAATCTATAATTTCTCTCCAAATCAACTCCCAAACTCCATACCCCACATGTACATATTCAATTTATCAAGTGGTTTTCCTAGAGTTGGAATGACCAGTTCCATGATTGATGAAAACAAAGTGGGTAACTCAATCGATAGAGGAAAGTTTACTTATGACGACTTCCCTGCACTGCCGACACCCAATATACCTGTATAGTGCTCTATAGCGGTGCTCGTTCAACATGAGGTGATCATCAATGGGTGTAAAGTAAATAAACAACACAGAACCTGTTGCAAGATCCAACTAAGGAATACTCTAGCACCATGAAGTTGATTGAACAAGTATCAATACGTGGGAATATGTTCTTGTTCTTCTTCGAAACTTTATTTAGCTCTAGATAATCAATACATAATCTAAAGGAGTCGTCCACCTTCCTGGCGAATACCACTGGTACCCCCACTTAGATATACTTCTATGAATGAACCCCTTTTGCAAAAGGTCACTCACTTTCACCTTTAGTTCTCTCTGCTCTCTAGGTGCCATCCTCCTCGAAGGCATCACTATCAATCTGGTATCTTTCGTCAAATCAATATAGGACTCAATCTCTCTATGTAGCAGAAGTCCAGTCACTTCCTAAAATATGTTTGGATATACTCTAGCAATAGGCACTGATGACAACTCATTATATGGCACATCGAGTGGTATAGAAAGCTAACCATCACATCGTCATCTAGAAGGTAGCCCGACAATACCTTCCGTCTATCATCTACCCCTATCATCACCAATGACTTCTCACAATCCACCATCACTTTGTATCTATGAGGTCCATCCATCCCTAGTATAATACCGAACCCTACAAAACCCGAAACATAGCTATCACAAGAGAAATAACATCCATGACTCGATAAGACCAAATAACGACAAACCATACACAAGTTAGTGGAGCCTTTAATAGGTTTTTCCATAATCAAAGGTTGGTCAACAATTTTGGGTTTCAATCCTAAATTATCTACCAAGCCACTAGATATGAAGGAATGTGAAGCCTTGGTATCAAATTAAACTCATATAAGAACATCATAAATGGAAAGCATACATTGAATAACGATGTTTTCCCCCTTCTCCTTCACCGATAAAGCATTTGAAAAAGTCGAAACAACATTTATAGCGCATTCTTTCACTACCTACTTCTGCTTCAGCGGCTCTGGATAGTCCTTTCGAATTTACCCAACCATTAATGACCGCCTTATATCGATCGAGCGCCGCTACAGCACATTATAAAGGTATATTATGTGTTCGTGATGTAGGGAGGTCATCATATTACTATAATTAGCCAATAATAAATGAAAGTGGCATGGGACACATCAACATGAAGATTGAAGACAGGAGCAAGAGTCGATGTTGAATTCCTACAAGAATTTATAGCTTAGTACCGAGCTGCATAGGTCGGTACTGACCTATCTCCTTGGGTCGTGGTGCTTCGATTTTTCTTATGCGGCATTAGTCTATCCCTTGGACCTTAATGCAAGTGGGCTTCTGACCAGTACTCCTGTTTTCCTATAAATACCAACACAATTGCAATTAAAGAAGGATCGGGTTTCTGCTAACTCCAAATGTGAATGCTCTACCTCTTCTCATCTCTTTCCACTATACAATAGTCACCTAGGCAACTACTCTTGACAGTTCTAGGCCTTAGATCTTGTCAAACCCTTCTATTAATGGCTTATACTCTCTCTAATTCTTTGTAATACAACATAAACTCTATCAGACAATCAATAAAAGCTATAAAGTGGACATAGGCCAAAGATTGTCAAACCACTATAAAAATCTTGTATCTCCTTGTTTATTTTCGTTTATTTCTATTACTATCTACTAGATCTAGGTCTTATAGTTTCCCTACAACAAACTTTTGGTTATTGATCCATTTTTGGCATCAACAGGAATGATTGACGATAGTTGCATTACACCCACGTTAGGATTATGGAGTTGGACTGGAAAAAAAACCTTTAGACTTATAGTTGGAAGTATACTTGGTAGAAAATAGTATAGATGTGAAAGACATATCACTTATCTAATTATATTGCTAAAATACTATTATGGTAAGGCTTGAGATTTTCATTCATCGGACATTGTTGTTTTGACTCCCTCCTCATTACAACCCATGGGTTAGAGTAAATCGGATGCTGATGCAGAAGACAAAGGCAGCTGTAAAGATTTGTGAATGTTTATCAATTTACCTATGATTTTGATATATTTTGATGTACCTACTTTTATACATATTGATGTTATTTTGAGATTTTGTATTATGTATATTTTTTGATGATAGATTGTATTTCTAAGATTTTAATTTTTATGAAATGAATACTTATTTATGTTAGTATATATAATGACCGCCCTAAACCTCTGATGCTCATATAACCAAATAGTGCATTGCTAAGGCCTCTTGATGAAGGGTGATGGCCAAAGGAAAGAAAAGGAATAAAGAAGTGAAATAGTAGAGAATAAAAGAGAAAGAAACATAAAAAATCACATAATCTTTAGTATATCTCACAGTGCATCATATAAAATATAGTAGTCATCATATATATAAAATAGTCGAGACAGTAATAACTACATCAACTATAGAATCAAAGTACACATGTTCATACCGTTATACAAAATAGTAATAGGGTTTATACAACTAATAAATAAACTCAACTAATAAACTGTCTCCAATAATAGTAAGTCAAACACTGTCAAGGCCATAGTGTCACACAGTGAAAAATGCAATAATAAGTCCAAAATATAAGATGAGAAAGCGTCACCTCCTATTAGTCTATTTGAAGAACTCCATATATATTTACTCTTGCTATTTAGTCTACTCATTTAAGAATATGCAAGGTAATAAGAAGAAAAGCATACATGACCTGTCCATGCTCTACAGAGTTAGTACATAACATATGATATATGTTGCTCTATATCATAGTCATCATGGTTGTATTGTACATCAAAGTACTAAGGGTTGCCCAAATATGTACAACAATAATATAAACATCACTAACATCCTTAGGATGGTAAATAATTAAACGAACATAACATTCATCTTCCATCCTCACTTTCACTACATGATAACACAATTGACCCATCACAATCAAGGACTACTTAATATCCTAGTTCCTCGGTACTTGAATACATGCCACTCAGTAGGCCATGAACTAGACTCGCCATCATGTCGGCTCGGGTGTATACATCTCTCACCTAGAATAAAGAACCATCATGCTTCAGGGACCATCACATCCCTAGTTTATACACTTCTCTACTAGTACCCTCTGAACCCTCGAGTCTCCACAATCAATTTGCACATGTCATTTATAGTAAAACGAATCTTAGAACTAATTATTAGGTCATCGCACCACTACCGTCCGAAGTCTTTAAAGTTAGGACAATTACCGACTATCATCAGTGGTTGTAGAATATCATCATTTGTCCTTTAAACCTCCTCTAATAGTTCCTTAAGTCTGGTTTGAAGCCTTATGCTCTGCGCCTTGAAGTGTGACCGTCCATTACAGAAGCCATCACTTTCCATCATGAGTTTTTGCATTGAAATGTCGCATCCTTGCTTAAGCGCCAAAACTGCTTATCGAAGAGCTATAACATCAAAATAAAATGTCAAACAAACCATCACATCATGCTCCTTGAAGCCCCGTCATTATCTAGTCAAATCGGCCACCATCAATAATGGTAGATAACGACACTCTAGAGTAATCGATAACGACCACTTTGGTCGTGTAATTAACCAAAAATGACTAGGTACAAACCAAATGAAAATGTCCAGCGTCCATCCCGAAGTCTGAAGCACATACCCAAGTCCAACATATCTTTTCTTTTGATCGGTTGATATGCACAAAATTCTGTCGTATGGGATATTTCCTAACATTATATTGCCTATCGATTAGCGTTTTCAATCAAAACCATCAAACAAGTATACATGCAACCAACAAACATACATACATCTATTATAGCATACATACAACATAAATAACACATCTATGTTAATCAATTTAGGGATTCATATAGAAAATAGTCTAAATCTAACAACTTCCTAAATATAGTATGTCCATAGTAAAATATGTGATATCAAATTTAAAACCATTTTAAAACACTTTGATATTCTTTAATAAAACCAGATTTGTATTTAAATATATTAAAAACCATATTTTAAAGTTGAAAATCAATTTAAAAAGTCATTTTTATACTATACTAACAATCATAGTACGGTTAGATAAAATATCACTTATCTTAACAAAAGTTGGCCAATCTTATATCAATCGTAGAGGAGTCCAATATGATTGCAATGTTAGAAACCATATCCAAATAGGATCCCGTATGCAAAGGATGTATGCGGTGTAAGAAATCAATATATATATATATATATATAATTAATAATTAATTTTAATTAAGCTAACCAAAATAATTAATTAAATAACATTACCTTAATCAACTTTCATGATTAGACACATCACCATCTCCTTTTTCTATTTTGTTCCAGCTTTGTATACCCACTTACGTAACTCTCTCTCTCTCTCTCTCATGTACATATTTCTTTTTTCGTTATAGCTTGCATATTCACCCAACCCACATCATCTAACACACATCACAAGCCTAAATACCAACACACATACATGCACCACTTCACCACCAGTACCAACCAACAACACCACCAGAACCACTAGCAACAACACTCTGCTTGCTCCTAGATCTCAGCACCGCCAGCTTCTCGGCCTCGCCAGCCCGCCCTGCTGCCTATTTACCTTTTTCTTTTCTTAAACTACCTGCGCAAATGCAATCGTACCACCTAAGCTGCCTGCACCCCACGATCCAGCACCCCTACGGTCAACGATTCCGACCTTTCCCCAACCGCAACTTTGCCCTCCATCCATTGAAAAACATGGATGAATCCATTCCATCACCAAGCATTTCATGCCTTCTCCAACCACCACATTCATCTATTCCTCAAACCATCTACATTATTTCCAAATATCGATGCCAATACAGACAAACCCATATAATTGTTTTCCATATGGTTAGAACACCAAAAAATTCACAGTTGGCGATCTCTTCATTCAACTCCGATTTCTTTATCATTACATCCCAAATGAAACCATTACAATGCCATATTGGTCTCCTCTCTGCTACGAACACAATCATACTCTCCAAATCCAATTCAGTTGACCCCAAAAATCGCTCCCTTCGTCAAAGTTGCTTATTTTGACTACTCGTATTCGGAGTTAAGTAGAATCGAGGCCATAGTTGCATAACTCTTAGAAAAAATAGCGGGTCCTAGATTTTATTTTGTTAGAAATGGTGATGATTTACTTGAGAAAGAGGAGAGGAAAGTTGGACGTGGAAGTGGGTTGCCATGAAAAGAGAAGCATTGTATGGAAAAAGAATATATGCAGCCACAACAACGAGGAAAGTATTTACAAAGGAATGATAGGGTTAGGGGTCTAGGTTTTGTATGTTTCCCTTTTTGTTTAATTTTCGAAATTCTAATGCATTTTTTGTGCTCATATGGCTTCTAAGAAAGCCTGATTGTGTCGTTTCATCGACTAGGTGAGTCATTTTATTTTCTCCATTTCAATGGCACAAGAGTTTCATCGAAATTCAAGACTATGCACCAAGACGCTACTTTTGGCTATTTTTAAGTCATACAAGCTGCCGGAATGTCCAATCTCATAAATTTTCGACTGAGCAGCTTGTACACTTCCTCTTTGGCCCAGGGACATTTTTGGTTTATCCAAATTCTTTGGTGCAGCGAATCGCATATATTGCGTAATATGCGTAACTACCAGAAGTGTAGAAAATAAATTTAGGGTCAAAATCGTCCGATGAAATTACTATAGATCAAAAATATCAATACTCAATAGCATCTAAAATTATAGAGTTATAAGGCCCGATAGCAATTTAAGAATAATATTCTATAATCCTCTGATACGTAAAATACGGGTCGTTGCATTTTATCCCTTCCACTGTAAGATTCTAAAATTATAAGTACATAGCTATATACATTATTCATTGTACAATTTTACAAACCAACAATTAGCTTTGGAATGGGCCGAACATTCGATGGTATTTTAAAGGATCGAAAAGTAGGCCCGTTTCGAAGAGGGTTGTTACATGCTACTGCTCTCTTGATCTAGGCATGGCTGCACCATTATGGGATTGAGAGTGCATTAATGAGGCCTTTGGCACTCCATCGATTTCTCGAGCACTATTGATAAGACTCTCAAACCTTAAGTCTCGAGTTATGGTTGTCGCCCAGAGTCGTTCAAAATCAATTTTCATTCCACCAAAGAAGAATGACGATGCGTTGGTTCCATATGCATGGCCATCTTTGGGTCACTGTAAATAAAGTGAGTCGGCTCATGCATAGTGTGTCATCTCTGATGAGCATGAACATCCATGACCTAGGTTTTAGGTACCACCCAACTTCGGGCCTCAATGGCGTTCATGAAGTTATAAGCATTGTAAGAACAACATGGAAAGAATTAAGTTCAACCACTAGAGGGGAACAAAGTTCACAATTTTTCGAGTGTCTGACCTCATACTCAAGTCCTATACTTTGTAGGATAGAGCTTCCACATTGGTCAATCCTTGGAGCACACTTCGCTCTATATCATTATTGAGCCCAAGGATGGGACATGCAGTGCTAGCAATAGTGTTACCATTATTCTTACGGTCATTAAAATTGATGAACACATTCTCACTATTAGGATTCATATAGTGATAACTAAAACAGATGTTTATAAAGGTGAAAAGGTGAAGAAAGGTAAGAACTTATACAGGGGGCACTCCTTCTAGCACCAAAATGTTGACAAATAAATTACCCAACCATGGAATTAAACCAATGCATTATATTAGTAAAAGAACTTACTAATACAAGGCATAGAATGTAAAATGAGGAGTCTAGCAAGGAAGTTACGTTAATAATGCAAAGATGTAGAGTGGTTTGATAGAGATTTCTCTATGTCCGCTATAAAGATCTCTTACTATGTTTGTCTCTTACAAACAAGAGAATAATAAGAAACTTAGCACTAAGCTTACAATGATACAAAATTCAAGGGCTTTGAGTGGTTGTGCTTGCTATAACGAATTCTAAGCTTATGGCTTAGCTAATTTCCAACCCCATTGATGTTGTATAGCAAGGCATATTTATAGTAGCATACGTAGATGGATGGATCGCTATATTGGATTATAAATAGGCAGAAAACAATTTTGGCCTTAGATCTTAGACGCGCAAGTTGATGGAAGAATGTTGTAAATGTGGTGAGATCATATGGCTTGGGGGCTTACTAGTTGACAATCCATATCTGGTGCGTTCTTTACATTTAGTGCGCATTTACTGTGGCAATATGCTATTGAAGTATACGTGCTTTTGCCAACATGCTATAGTACATAGTACAGCTAGTTGTACTATTTGCCATTTACTTGCTTGTCTAATGCTGGGTGGATGAGAAGCCTCTCATCCATGGTAGCACTCAGTCACTTGTTGTTGAATCTTACTGAGAACAAACTAAAAATGATAAGGTTGGAGCATGAAGGGACAGGCCAAGGCATAGCGATGAGACGGCTACTTGGGACCCTTCATAGGCGGGCCGAGAGAGCTAAGCCAAGACGAATGGCTTTAAGCCGGGTCAAGTCATATGAGGTAGTCGTGTAAAATTATGTCGGGTCAAACCAGGAACAGGGATCCAGACCGGCCTATTTATGACCTGCTTGCTGGATTTTCTTAGATGGAAGTAGGTTAAATGTAGGAATTGGGTCGGGCTGAGTGTTAGCTGATCTGGACTTAGGCTAGATCTTGATATGCTGGTCAACTTAATCATACTTGCAAGAAATGTAAGCAACGAAATTGATTTGGTTTTAATTTGATAAATCAATATATAAATTTGTATATGATTAAAACAATTTTTAAATTAGAGATTTATGTTTTAAACTCTCAAATCGGTGTAGTTTTTGTCTACATCTAAAGGTTTATATGTACGCATTATTTGCATTAGTACTAAAACAAAAACTTTGTATGCATATGTTGCTACTTCACCTTGATTTGAAAATAATCATGCAATTTGAATACTTTCAATGAATTACGTTGTGTTAGGAAATCAAATCTACGGTTTCGATGATAATAACTATACAATGGAAATCAAACATGCATATATATTATTATATATAGGTACTTGCTAGAGTAGCATCACTAGAAAGACAAGAATAAAGCTCAAAGAACATTACAAGATACTACAAGTCGATAGGATCAAAAAAGCGACGAAAAGATGCACAAAACAGACATGCACAAGTTTCAGACGTTTGGGTGCACAAGCCAGATATCTGGAAAAGTACTATATACAAAAAAAATATAGTATCAGACGTCTGATACAAAAACCAGACCTCTGATTTTGAACTCGGGTTTTAAATTCAAACTTCAACTGCCACATTCGAATAGACATCTCTGCTTCTCTTCGCTGCAACTCTTCAACATCAACAGAAGCAACTATAGAGCACTTGAAGCTGTGACGCCCCACCCCGAGACCCACATTAACAAAGAGAATTACCGGGTAATTATGTCTGCTAATGTGGAGAATAGGGCCAATTAGGAGCGACCATCTATAATCTTGTTTTAAACATCTATTACATACGTCGATAAATGCTCTATTTTTTTTCTATTTCAAGTGAATCGACATATCCAATAAATGCTTAATACAAAACTATAGGTGGCTAATGGATCTATCAAAACAGAATACAATAACATAATACATATCACATCACAGAACAGTATTCGTCATGTATATAAATACATATACACAGATACATCCCAGTACGATACAAACTGATACACAAAAGTGGTACAGAGACCACGCTATAACATCTAATCAAATACATATCAGAGTCAAGCAGAAAGAATTATAAACTACACAAGAGTGCTAGGCTTATATCCAAGCAGATGCATCAAAGCTACATCCCATAACTGACGACTAACCTGAAATAACTCGGTCTGACCCGAGTACAAAATACACGGGTCAGTCTAGCTAAAACAATCAGTTAATGAGGATAGACGATAATATAAAGCATAAGACATATGGTGATATTTCTTTTCGAATGAGAAAAGGCAACAAAAAGGATACAACCCATGACTTAAGTGAACTAATGTCACTTAAGTATACAAAGACCTCAAAAGAGGTAAATTCAATAATAATACTCAAATAATATAAACATTCGCCTCATATCATCAGCGACATTCCAAAGTGTCTACATGGTTTCCAAGAACCATATCTCCTCAAAAAGGAGAAGCATCAATACAAACTCTCGCCAAAATGGCAAATATAAAACATTCTCAAATAGGATGATCCAAATCTCAAATATAAAGGAATCTCCAAATTCAATTATACCTCATCTCATTGGTATAAAGGTATATAAATCTCAATCTCAACTCACCCAAAATGGCAAAACCCAGAATATCCTATAAAATCATGAAATCATTCAAACTCACAACTCAAGGAACTCAATAAGAGTTCAGAACATCATAAATGAAATCACTATATATATATATATATATATATATATATATATATATATATATATATGTAACATCTTATATAGCACTAGGCTATCGATGTAATAAAATATCTTAAAATGGTGAAATCACAATAAAATAACAAAAACTCAAAAAACCCGGATTGGCCAAATCCCCGATTGCAATGCTGAAGCATTGCTGCACGTGCTACAAACGGCCGAAGCCTCAGACAAGGTCGCTAACACCTCCCAAAGCAGTTCGTCCTTATGACAAGGTCGCTGACACCTCTCCAAGCTATTTTGTCAGTCCTAACAAGGTCGCTAACACCTCCCTAAGCAGTTCGTCCTCATGACAAGGTCGCTGACACCTCTCCAAGCTATTTTGTCAGTCCTAACAAGGTCGCTAACACCTCCCTAAGCAGTTCGTCCTCATGACAAGGCCGCTAACACCTCTCAAAGCAGTTTTGTTAGGTAAACATCGTGAATGTGTCACAAACTCACGGATGGGAATTCGAAAAGTGTTAACGTGTGTCTCATACCACTCGTTCGCACTTAATGGTTTACTAGCCGCTATTCGATGCCACACTAGGAACATCATAAAACTTAGAAAATCATATCTCACCTCATCTCATTGGCAAGTGGTAAAGAGACACCATACTCGTCCAATCTCATCGACAAATATTAAATGGAATCTTAACTTGTCTCATCTCATCAACAAGTGAAAACATCATGTTGGTTCCTCATAAACCATTAATCTCACAATATGAAATCATATACTCAAGATTTGCCATATATCATAGGCAAGTAAATAAAACATCGTGATGGTTCTCATCGACCATACTCCTACATAGGAGATCTCAAACCATAATACTTGCCAAATATTGGCCATCTTAAATAATTCCAATAAATAGGAATTATAAAACTCAAAATACGCCATAAAATGGCAGAACATCTCAGAATCAATAATCTCAAATGGCTTCGATCGTACAAGTCCGGAATTAAACGAAATAACAAACGCACATGTCCCATACCACATGTTTTACTAAATTGTTTAATTCTCTTTCTCATACGTTCGAACAGTGTAAAAGTGTATGTTTTATATTTAAAATAGTTTACTGGAGTAACCAAGCTTCTAAAACTATTTCCCGAAAAGATTAACAAAACAAATATTTGAAATTCCTTTATTATAGGTAATAAATAGATTTTATATTAAAACTATATAATAATAACTTGAAATGTCCATTTATTTCAAAAAAATCACTTCAAAAATGGTTTAGTGAAAATTGTGCTCGAAAACAATGAAAAACAAGAAAGATAATTCAAGACCGATAACTTGAATTTAATACGAATTCAATTTAAATTTAAGCCAAAACCAATTCTAATTCTATTTAAATTTTAATTTCAAACTCTTCAAATATGACTACCATATTGATAGGTATCATACCTTTCGAAACATCTCAAAAACAACATCAAAATCGAACAAGAATGATAGCAAAAATAATCTAATACAATTCTCAGGTCAATGATTGTTATTGCTGTCGTTTTGCTCTCGGGACAGCAACAAACAAATACAGTTTTGACAAAGCTAACTTCGAAATTTCCAAAACCTTAAAACAAGAAACTTTTATAACAAAGTCAAAGCTTTCTACAACATCTAAAATTATTGAAATTGGATGAAAAACGTGAAAGATATGGTCAAAACAATTTCAGATCTCAATTTCACTACAGCTATCGTTTTAGTTTCGGGACAGCAATACTAATATGAACTTTCAACCATGTAAACATCAAAATTTAACAAAACTCAAAATATAAAAGTTGTAGAAAATAATCTAAGCTTTCAGGATCATCAAGAATCGTCAAATTTGGACGTGAAACGAAAAAGTTATGCCCTAATTACCAACAGTACTTAGCATTGAAAGTCACAGTTTTACAGTGACAGGGCAGCGAGTTTGAATTGGGTTTTTCAACCCTTTGTGCCCAAATTTTCGAAAGTGCTCAACATGAAAGTTATCACACTCTTTTTAATCTTTGCAGAACATCAAAGAAAATGAAATTCCGATCTAAAACAAAAAAGATATACCTAATTTACTGACAGCAATACACATATGAAAATGCAACAAATAAAATTGAGATTTCTTACCTTGAAATCTCAATCAAAGCTAGAAAATGTGAGTTTTTATACTCACCTTATATGTTTTTCAGCGAATTAGATTTGCAAGCTTGAATCTTCTACCATGAATTAGTCATAAAAACCTGAAACTTGAAAAGAGGGAAACATGCAACAAGAAGAAAACCAATTACAAACAACAATCTCTCAAAATCAAAAATAGATAATTAGATCTTGGTTTTATTTTTTAAATGGATTACCTGTTTAAAAGGTTTCAATTGATTGATTTTCCACAAAGATTTGGAGAGATTGAAATTTGGGTTTTAGGTTTCAAAGGAGAAATAGGTTTCAGCTTCTTTCTGGTTTCTCCTTACAATACCAAGCTTAGTTTGTAATTTTGTCGTAATTACTTTTATACCATATCACAAATATAAACTCTTCTCTAGAAATTGCGTGGATGCAATTTTGTTAAGGGGGGGGAGTCTGTAACAACCCTGATTTTGGAGATTACCTGTTAACATTAAATTATAATGGTAGTTGTAATTTAATATTGTAATTAAGATAAAATTGGAGATTTTAAATTGTTTATTTGGAATAAACAATGAATTTTGGAAATTAAAATGAGAAAATAAAGTTTGGAACTTTATTTTATTTGTTTGGGTTAACTATAAATGGGAAATGGTTTTTATTTAGAGAAAATGCAATAATTGTATTAATTATTGCCAATTACTTCTTTTAATAATTTTTAAAGGAAGTATTTGATTTTTAAAGGCTGTTTATTTAAATAAAAAGATGGAAATTGTTGTAAAAATGAGTTTTAATTATAAATTTGAGTTTAGAATGGTTACTTTTATTTTTCTAGGCAAGAAAAATATTTTTGTGGAATTTTAGAAGTTAAAAATAATATTTTGTGCATTTATTTGTTAAAATTGTGCATTTTTGTAAAACAAAAGATTTTAATAATATAAATGTTTTAAAAATTAAAATTAATCTTTTTATATAGTATAAAATATGTTACTTCATAAGTATGTAAAGTTACATACATTGTTGTGTGAAAGTTTGAAAGAAAATGACATTTGTTTATTTAAATAGTGTAAATATGTATACATTTCTAATTAAGAGTTGATTATTTAACCAATAGGCCATTTTATTTCTTTCTACTAGATCCAAGGCCCATTAGGACTTAACCTAGTTGAGAAAATGAGAAACAAAGTCTGTACGTTCTTTTTCTTTTCTTTCTCAACTCTTTCTTCCTTTTTCAACCTAAAACAAAAACCAGTAAACCTACATCCATCAAATTAAAATCCAAGCAAATTTCTTTGATAAATTCATCAAATTTGCTATGTTTTTCAGGCTAGAGAATAAATCTCAGGTAATCTAACTCCAAACATCACAATTTCATCAAAGTTTCTGATTTGTGAAATGATTTTTCTAATTTTAGTAAAACCCTCCTTTGTATGCATTGTTCTCTTGTTCTACAGGCTCTATAAGCGTATAATCAAGCATAAAACATCCAACTTGCAATCAAAATCCGAGTATTTTCCTCCATACAGCAAGGTGAGAACAATATCTCACGAATACTAGCTAAATTGCTTGAATTTGCTGTATATGTAAAAGTTAATTCAATGTAGTCTATTTTCGTTTCTGGCCTAAAGTGCCGACTTTGGCCATCCATAACTTTCATCTCCGGCAACGAAATGCTGCCGGATCTTTTTCTGAGTCAAGTTTATATGTTAAACTTCATTTCTACAAATTTTGGTTGAATAATATGATCATTTGAGTGTTCAAATCGTCACTGCAAAATCAGTGCACAGCCTGCAAATATCCTGTGCACAATTTGTTCTCTGAGTTGTTGCAAACATGGCCTGAGTCCATGTTTGAGACATCATATCTCTTTCGTTTCTTTCTCAAATTGCACGAGGTTTTTTTTTATAAAAGATGAAGATCTCTTCTTTACGAGTACCAAATTTCAGATCATTATGGCATAGATAGCTTATATAAATCTGCTTCCAAACTTGGACCTGGATCTTGTTTTTGCCCAGAGTCCAACAGTGAAACACTGTCGGGGTACAACTTTGAGCGATTATATCTTTCTCATAATTTATCCAAATTGCATCTTTCTTTTTCTGTTTAATAGATGACATTTTATAATATACGTGTATTAATTTTTAGCTCAATCTGATATCATTTGATCTCCTGTTATATGCCTGAAAGTTGAGTCCAGAAGTGTTTTTAGGCCTGCACATTTATTTGGTTTTTGAACTGTCGCAAACATGGTCTGAGTCCATGTTTGAGACAGCATAACTCATTCATTTCAAATCGGATTTGAGCGATTCTTTTTACAGATTGAAGTAGGTGTGCTGATTTACATTTTTTTAAAATTTCATGAAAATCAGGGTTGGTTTTCTATTCCTAAACTACTGTCGAACTTGTACTCGCAGCTTGCTGTAATTCAGTATTTTAAACTTTGTTTTGGTCCGACTTTGAAACGACGTAGATTCTTCGTTTCAAATCGGATTTGGATGATTCTTTTTGCAGATTGAAGTAGGAATGTTGAACTACATTCCTACCAAATTCCATGTCATTTGGACTCGGTTTGCAAGTCCAAACTTGCTGTCGAACTTGGGTTCGCAGTCTGTTTTCACCGAGTTTTTTATACTAATAATTTTCTGCTTTTTCTGATATTTTCCGATTTCTTTGAGATTTTTCTCTAGATTTCATACACGGGTTTTATAAAGCATTACAAAGTGTTTTTCAAGAAAATTGACTTTTAAAATTATTATTTAATATTATTTTTAAGTATTAAATTAGTTACTCCATAATAGGAGAATTTCAAATGCAATTTCTAAAGCGATTTTGAAGCGTTCCTAAAACTCGTTTTCTTCAACTTAATTTCTATATAAAACACACAATTTTACACTTCGAGCGAATAGGGAGGAGAATTAAATGATTGGATAAACGCACGTGTTCATAGCACGTGTTTATATTTCCACAGTGATTCATAGCTCGAATAAAGGACAGTAAAACACGTGGTATGAGACATGTGCGTTTACTAAATCGTTTAATTCTCTTTCTCATACGTTTGAATGGTATAAAAGTAATTAAATTAAATAAAATTAATTATAAAATATTTTACTTGAGAAAGCAGGGTTATAAAACAAATTTTAGAAATTTATCTAAAAGATTTTAAGAGAAAACACATCATTAAAAAGGATTTTAATAATTTTAAAAGCCTTAAAAATAAAGAATAATTGTTTAAAGACCTCTAAAAATGTATAAAAACATTTATTACTCCAACCATGATGTTAGAAGATTTTCTGGAATTTATTCGGATTATTAAAACTCAAGAAAACATCAATTTGCAATTTAATCGGCTTAAACCGATATTCAAATTTAAGTTGAATTCAAATTAATTTAAATTCAAATCTCATCCTAACTTGATTAGTATATTTATGGACAAAATGATCAAATATTAGCATCAAATTTCATAAAAAAAAAGTTGCAAAAGAATGCATATGAAATTGTCGAAATCGGACAAATATATAAATATTGTGGCTGTCAATGACAGGCCAGCAGTAAAAACATCAATTTTCCACCATGTAAACAATAAAATCATATAAAATTTAAAACATAAAAGTTAGAGAATATTTTCTAGGGATTCCAGAACATCTTGAATTTCAAGATTCCGATCAGTAACGTGAAAGTTATGATCGAAATACTACCAAAATAAAATAAAATATGTGCACTGGCCATCAGCACAGGCCAGCGATGAAAAAGTCAATTTTTCACCATGTAGACTTCAAAATCATTCAAGACTGAAAACATTAAAGTTGTGGCATATAATTCAAGCTTTCCAGAATGACCAAGACCATCGAATTCGGATCAATGGTTCAAAAGTTATGACCATTTTACTAAAAACATCAAACTGAACCTGAACTTATGCATTTACAGGACAGTAATAAACAATTAAAATTTTAGCATAGATAACTTCAAAATCAGACAAAATGAATAAAAATAAAGTTGTAATTTAGTTTCTAAGCTTTCTGGAATGACCCGATCATCAAAATCGGTTAAGAAACGAATTAGTTATGGTCAAATTCGTTTCAACTTCAATGAAAGAGCAAATATCGGTTTTGCTCTCGGGTTAGCAGTAGAAAAGTTCAATTTTGACATAGATTCACTCAAAATTACATAAAACTCAACAAACGAAAGTTTTAGTATATGATTTTTTCTTTCCAGAACATCTAGAATTATCAAAATCCGATCAAAAATGAGAAAGTTATATATAATTTTGTTTCAGCTTCAAGCACAAAGCAAATATAGACTTTGCTCTCGGGTTAGCAGTTGAAAAATCAAATTTTGACATAGCTAACCTCAAAATTATAGAAAATATAAAACATAAAAGTTGTTGTATAGGATTTATGCTTTCCGGAACAATAAAAATTATCAAAATCGGAAAAGAGATGAAGAAGTTATTGTCAAATTAGTTTAAGTTTCAAAGATGGACTGAATTCAATTTTTTACAGAAATAAAAACATCAACCAAAAATTAATATTCTCAAGCTATTTGCATATATCTTTGCATTTGAAGCTTTGCTTCAGCTAGAGATTGTGAGTTCATTAACTCATCTTGCTGTTAGGGATGATGAAACCTTGAATTTATGCTAAAAGATTGAAGCTTTGAGGAGACAATGACCTTCAACAACCTGTAGAACTCAAAAAATATGCATGCAAGAAGAAGACTATTGTAAATTAGAAACCTATTTCTCAAGTTAGGAATTTAATGAAATTCTTGAGTTTGGATATTGATTACCTTTAGATTTTCACTCTAGATTGAAGAATTTTCACTTAGCTTAAATTAAATTGAAAAAATTGGTTTAGAATTGATCATTTGAGTGGTGGGTTTACTGTTCATTCCATTTTCAGAAAAGAGAAAGAAGGAGGAGTAAATGAACGTACGGGTTATTCCTTTTCCTTTCTCAATGTTAATTGTAAGTCTACTAATGGGCCATGGACCCAATTAATTTAAAAGAAAACCATTTAGCCTAAGAAATTAATTCATTTACATCTATATCACATTATGTTATAAACAAAGGCAATTTCTTTCCAATTTTCACACAAATAAAATATGTAAATTTACATACATATAAAATAAAGTACTTTTCATCATATAAAAAGATTATTTTTAAAAAAACATTTTTATTATTAAAATCCTTGTGAGATTATCAAAATCCGATTTGTGTGTCAAAAGTTATGGCTGTTTTGCTAACAAATACAAACTAAGCCTGATTTGTTAAAGGCAGAATCAGGCTCCTGATTTCAAACCCATTTTCGGTCATTAAAAATGCAAAATCTTAGGATACAATCTGAAAATAAATTGTTTCTTATCGAATGCAGTTTCCAACAAAAAAAATTTGAGGCAAAACGGACAAGAAACGTGAAAGTTATGACCATTTTACTATGATGCATTTTCAGCCAAACGAGATATACTACAACTTTCATTTGTTGAGTTTTCTGTTTTTTTGAGGTTAGCTATGACAAAATTGAATTTTTTTACTGCTGACCCGAGAGCAAAGCCAATTCTGCTCTGTGTTTGACACTGGAACAAAATCGCCCATAACTTTTTCAATTTTTATCCAAATTCAATAATCTTTGATGTTCTGGAAAGCTAAGGATTTGCTCTAAAAGTTTTATGTTTTGAGATTTTTGAAATTCTAAAGTTAAATTCATCAAAATTGCTTTTTTTTTGTTGCTATCCCGAGACTAAAGCTTCAGCAGTGTTGAATTTAGACTACTGAACCATTTTTGGCATAACTTTTGCGTTTCTTATCCAAATCCAATAATTTTTGAAGTTTTGGAAATTGTAGGAAGAATGTGACAACTTTCATTTGTATCACTTTCTGAAATTCTATGATTAAAGAGTCGAAATAGCTGATGCAAAATCGCTGTCTTGAGCACTTGCATGTAGTCTTGTGTGTTGTATTTGCTTTGGTGGATGAGTTTTCTGATGATTTGTTGTTTTTTTTTCACTTGATTTGTGAATAGTTTGAGCTCATTATTTTACACCATATGCAGATGATATGAGACAAGGTATATGACTTTTGTGAACATCTGAGTTTCCATTTTAATGTGGATTTGATTAACGGTTAGTAAACTGTTTAGTGCGAACGTGTGGTATGGGACACAGGTTAACACTTTACAGATTCCTCTCCGAAAGTTAGCGACACATTCTAGAATTACTAGTGCTATGACCTTCGGGTCATCTGAGAATCTGAGAAATCCGGAAAAGGTGACATCGGTCGCCTCTGAGATCTCTGTTGGGTACCTAACTATATTACTAGCACTAGTCTGAGAACTTTCGCACGTGCAACATGCTTTAGCATGTAATTATTGGCCAATCTGAGATTTATTTTACGAGTTAAGAGAATTTTGATTTCACCATATTTTGATGTGTTTACTTAGCCTTCTAGAGATGAATAAGGCGAAATATGAGTTCTTGAGGATTTTGGTGATTTTAATTTTATGGTTTTATACTTGGGTTTCATTTACTACTTTGAGAAATTTATTTATTCATGTATCATATTTGGATGTTTTCTTTATATGCATGAATCCCCTAGTATTAACCCAAGTAAGTGTAGAATTATACCATTCATAGAGATAGACAATTCTTGATATCAACCTTAGTCATTCTTATCAATTAATGGTCCCTTGATGTATGTTTCCCTTATACCTTATCGTATTTCCTTTCTAACGATAAGATTCAGTTGTCTGACCCGTGTGTTTATCACTCGGGTCAGACCGAGTTGCAGGTTAGGTTGGATGACTATTCTTTTTGCTTGGATCCATTTTGCTATCTTTTGTGGGCTCTTGACTATGGACTTGGATACCTCCACTTTTGATGGATCTTTTATTTACCACTTCATGTATATATTCTTTTATGGGATGATGTTGTATTATATTATGGGGTGAACGGTATTACATCAGATGTTTGGTTTTGTATCAGTATATATTATCTGTGACTGCTGTTTCTGTGACATGTTATGATGTTATTGTGCTTTGTTCTGAATAGATCCGTTAGCCGTGTAGTATCGTATTAGTTAATCACCGAGTATGTCGACTACTTGAGATTCGTAGAAAAATAAAATAAAAAGTAAGTATCGACATACTTAGTCATTAGCTAGTGCATTACTATTCGGTCACCCTTAACCAGCCCTATTCTCTGCATTAGTAGATGGAATTACTCGTTAATTCTCTTTACTAATATGAGTCTCGGGGTGGGGCGTCACAGTACAGACTTCTCCCCTTATAAAAATTGCGTCCCCACAATTTTCTAGAAAAATAGCTGTAAACAACACAAAAATTCAATCGACAAAGGATAAAAGAGAAGCTCGAAACTCAAACCATTCATATTCTCAACATAGAATGGTAGAGAGAAACAATGAAAAACTCCCTTGGTTAATCCAATGGCCCATCAAATGCTTATATAGTGATTAGCAAACCATCGAATTTTCCAAGTAACTTGAAAGAATTTCGAAGATATCCCATCTTCGAAAAAAAATCAATAAGACGCTCAACAATTAATCAATCGAAAATGATTGATTTCACAAAACTCTACGAATAGAGTTGGGACCAAACTCACTTAAACCCGAACTCTAAGCAATAAAGACTATCATCAATAAGATTTTTTGTATAATAATATGGAAAGAACATCCTCACAACAAGATAAACACATTAGACAAGATGAATAAATCACGGAATGACTTCTTACAAGGCCACCAAACTCGAACGACCGCGATAATGCATGTCGTTGATACTAACTCAAGGATAGAATATACTCAAGAAACAAGGATATAAGCTCAAATTACTTTTCAATCCAAGATATTTAGAATATTTTTTTTTTTAGGTTTCAAAGAAAACCAATACCAAGCTGTAACGCCCCACTCCGAGACCCACATTAGCAAAGAGTATTACAAGGTAATACCGTCTGCTAATACGGAGAATAAAGCTGTATAGGAGCGACCATCTATAGCCTTGTCTTAACTATCTACTGAATACGTCGATAAACGTCTCATATTTTTTTCCAGGTGGATCGATTTATCCAATAGATATTTAATACAAAACTATAATGGCTATAAGATCTAACAGAACAAAATATAACAACTCAAATGAAAAACACATCACAGAACAGTAGATCATCACATACATATATACATATACAGATACATCACAGAATATACAAAATGATACATGTCAAGTGGTGTAATGGTGCAACTACTCAAGGAGCCTCTCTACAACTATATATGTTATCAAGAATCAAGAGAACAAATGACCATACTTACTTATGCTCTCTAATTACACACTCTATCATATATTCTTGATATCTAGCAATCTATACTTGTATTTCACTCTTCCAAATATTCATCTCTTCATAGAAAATACTCTCCAGATATATATTGGAAGCATTTGTACTAATTAGTCAAAACCCGTGTTATAGAACACACATTTGACAAGAACTATTTATTGTAACCAAGCCTATTCCTCTGGACGAAGAGAGGGTGTTTGATAGTCGAATTTCGAAGGGGAGCTTCGGGACTGGATGTAGGATGGGAGGTCCGAACCAGTATAAAATCTTGGTATGCTTATTCTATATTTGCCTAGATTAATATTATTTTAGTTGCATCATATATTTTGTCACATATACTTGCATATACACTACACGATCCACTCTGTAGACTTACACTTGGTATCAGAGTAAGGTTTGATCAAAGTACAATAACACGTTTTTGAATCACTTTAATATGTAAGTATTTTTCAAGAAGGTCAATCCACAACAAGACCCCTACTTTTTAATGGTTCTAACTATGCATATTGGTCAACGCATATGGGAATTTTTATGAAAGCTAATGGATTAGAAATTTGGTCATCCACTCAAAATAAATATGAAGCACCTGACACTGCTATGAACATATGGAACGGTGCATAAAAAGCCGCAGCTTCTAATAATGCCAAAGCTATGAATATTTTGTTTTGTTCGTTAGATAAGAATGAATTTTCATATGTCATGTTATGTAACACTGCATATGATATTTGGCGTGCCTTAGAAGTTACACACGAAGGCACAAAAAAAGTTAAACAAACTAAGATTTCAATTTTACAAAATCAATTTTCATCATTTAAAATGAAGCAAAATGAATCTATAGTAGACATGTACTCTAGAATCCAAACCATTCAATATGATTTAATGGCACTTGGAATCAAATTCACAAATTTTGACTTAGTATTTACAATACTCAATTCTTTAACTCCAGAGTGGGAAAGAAAAGTATTAGCTATCGAAGAAGTTAATGATCTTTCAACACTCTTAGTTGAAGAATTGATAGGAAATTTAATGTCCTATGAAGCTAATTTGTAGGGATGAAAAGAACAAAATTCAAAAAAGAATAACATAGCATTCCCAACAACAAATGAAGAGTCCGACTTAGATGAAGAAGAAATTGTATTTATTGCCAAAAACTACAACAAATTCAAGAAGTTTAGGAGAATGACTAGATTTCAAAAAGGAGGAAAATCAAGCTCAACAAATCAAACATCAATCAAATGCTATGAATGTGACCAATTTGGACATATGAAGAAAGACTGTCCTAAGCTCAACAATGAAAAAAGAAGAACAAATTTAAAAAATTCAAAAAGAAGAAAGCTTTTAAAGTAATATGGGATGACTTGGATTCTTCATCATTATTAGATAGTGACAATGATAGTGACGAAGAACAAGCTAATGTATGCTTTATAGCACAAACTAATAGGGTATGTCCCGTTCTTAGCTATGATGAATTATTAGAACTTAGCATGAAATTAGATGATAAATTTAGACAAATTAAAAAATTGAATAAAGAACATATAACCAAAATAAATAGATTAGAACTTGAAGCAGGAATGTTAAAAGGTGAAAAAATTATTTTAGAAGAGGATCTAGAATTATCTCAAGAAAAAACTAAAAATAGATTGGTTGAAAATTAGACTATGGCTATTGATTTTGATAAAACTAAACTAGAAAAGGATAACTTGTTAAAAGAAAATGTCAACTTGAAGAGTAATGTAGAAACATTGAAAATTGAAAATTTATAATTAAAAGAAAAATTAGATAAAATTACAAATAACGTTTCAAAATTTAATAAAGGAAAACAAGATTTGGAAAATCTTATCAAAACTTCAAAACCATCAAGTAATAGAAATGGAATAGGATTTTAAAAAAAAATTTCTAAACAAAAAGGGAATAATAAGAAATATAGTTGTGTTTGTCAAAAGACTAAAAGACCACCTAAGTCTAATACGAATACCAAAATATAAAAATTTGGATTCCTAAGACAAATAATAATTTGATTAGACAAAAACATATTAATAATTTTTTAGGTAATGTAGTACGTAATAAAAATTATGTTTATAAAGGTACCAAACCTTCTTGGGTGTGGCTACCTGCTTCTCCTAACATCTAGGACCCTAACAAAGCATATGGGTACCAATTAAATCATCTTTTATTTTGCAGGTACCCAAAATAAAAAATAAGGAGAAATGGATACCTGATAGTGGATCCTCTAAGCATATGACCGGAAACTCAAAAATGTTATCAAATATAACATATATCGATCGAGGAACGGTAACTTTTGGAGATAACCCAAAAAGATACGTCGTTGGCATCAGAGAAGTCATCAACTTTGGTATTTCTAACTCTTCTATTATTACAAATGTTTTGTTAGTAGAAATTTAAAACACAACCTACTTAGTGTTAGCTAATTATGCGATAAAGGTTTTCAAATCAATTTCGAAAAAGATAGATGTAACATTTTTGACAATAACAAACAAATTATCTTTGAGAGTTTTAGAAACAAAAATATTTATGTCTTAAATATGAATCAAAATTCAAATTTATGTTTAACCGCCTTCCTACCCCTACAGCAATTTAGGAACCGAAGTATTGATGGTCCTCCTACCACACGAGATTCACTCCCGATAAAATAAGTCCAAACGATCTCTATTTGTTTCTCCTAAGACTAAGGAGAAAATCGATGAAATACATCACTATCAAAAGCAACAAATAGAGTTACAAAAAAATTGTACTTTGAGAAAAAAGCCACGGCGTGACGACTAAGTTTTCTAGAGCAAGCAGCGATAAAATTTTGTAATTCATGGAAGAAGGATGTACATGAACCACTTCCAATTCCTTGCAGTTCTTTGGATCCCTTTGCATCTTATTGTAAACCTTTAGATCATTCACCTAGGTGGTTCTCTAGTACCCCCAAGAACCTACGAACATGGAAATATATGGTCTCCACTCAAGCCATGGAGGGACGACAAGTCTGAAGATCGCAATGCTCTATCGTCATCTAAATAGATTTAAATTATTTTCATTTTATTTTTATCTACGTATATATGGAATTCTGTTTCACAAATAATAATACTATGTTTTATGAATATTAAATGGTCGAAAAATAAGCAACACCCTTCAAAATTAGGCTATTTTAGGTCATTTTAATCATTTCAGACTTCTGAACTTTGTCATCAGACGTTTGACACTCTGGTATTACACAAATTGTTAACCATCGTGCATATATTAGACATCTCATAAATCCTTCCAGACGTATGAAATTTACCTCTGCTTAATAAAATACTGAAACCAGTCTATATCATACATCTGAACTATGGACCAATCTCTGAACAAAGTCTTTAGACCATATTATAGAAAAACTCAGATCATTTTTAGACGTTTGATATTATATCCAAACGTCTGAGAAAACTATCTGTCCTATAAAAATAATATTTCGACCTATTCCAGACGTCTTATAATGCAAATAGACGTCCAATAATTCTCTCTAACAATCACAATTTAAAATCGATCAAATCCAAACTCTAACTCAACAAACTAGACGTCTGATTCTGTTTACTATCTTCAAACTAGGTTAAATCTGACATTTGATTTACGTTCCAGACGTCTGAAATTCAAACAACACTCTTATATGCCCAGATAACGTCTATTTTTTTACTTCTCTCACTTCATCTCAATTTATTTCTACTGCAAAATGGATTTCTTACTTCTTAAAAATACTTCCTCTTCCAAACTTCATTAAGTTCGATGGCTCCTAAAACAAAAAATCCTAAGATCTCTAAGCGAAAACAAGAACAAGCAATTTCCTCCAACCCTCAAGTTTGCTCAGATGATCAAATAAAACAATGGTTGAACTGTGTATCGCATGCGCTCAAGAGATACGAGGATATTCAAAACAAGAAACTCCATACAGGCCCATTTTATAATTTACTCAAGTTTCCAATGTACGATTTAGACAAAATGTGTGAAAGTGCTAGTTTACAAACTTTGATATCTTTTAATCCTATAACATCCAAATTGATCAATTAGCCATATTTCTCTTCTACGCTAATTTGGATAGCACAGCAGTTGGAACACTGAAAATGATGATAATTGGCTATGGTCTAATGTTTACGGCAACACAATTTGGCTTACTCCAGGGATCATAGGCCGAACTCTTGGATATTCCGACACCGAAGAGGATTTATACAGTATTCCGGATATGCTCTGAAACCGAGAGATAATATAGCACATCAAATGTGGGAAGATGAAATGCCTAGATTTGCATCCAATTATCTACGACCTAAGGTGAGACTTCTCATTAGAATGATTATCAATACTATCATTCCTCGCCTTGGTAGTCATGAGCAGATCATGGAACTAGAGCACAAGGCCCTGTATGCTATATCCAATGGAACAAGGGTCAAATAGGCAAAATTTATATTTGACGAGCTCAAACACTTTTGGACTCGATCATGCCCATCCATCATCTACCCTACATATATCATGAGACTTCTACGAGCTCACCACATCCTCTCCTATTTATCCACTTTTGAAGAAATTTCTCTGAAATATGCTTCCACAAAAAATTTCTTACTATGCACCTACCAGAAAATCCTACGAAGTTTATATCATTTGAAGAGTGGACGCAACGTCGTTAAGCTGGAAAAGCCCAGCCTCTACCTCAAACACAACCTGAACCATCACAAGAGATGGAGCAACATCATGAAACTACTCCTCCTCCTGCACCATTTGATTATACATCCCAGGATGACATTTTGGAGATTCGCACAGAGACGAATCTGAATGAGAGTGTTCGCGACTTAACTCTCCAACATCAGCTTATTTTGTCTCAAAATCAAAAATTGTTAGCTAAGTGCATTGATAGTTTTGAAACGTCTTTTGCTTCTTGCCTAGCCATGGTTGAAATGTCGCATTCAACTGTATTATCCATTCTAAAGGAGGTTCTTCAAAAGGTTCGTGATCCTACACCACCTTCAGAAGATTGGCCAACTCCAGTGTCTTCTCCTCCTTCTTCGAAACATTCCAAACTTTTTGACGAGAAGAACGAACCTCTCGAACAAAATACGACATCTCCTAAAAAAAGCAAGTTCTTCAAAGGATGAAGATAAAGGAGATCATCAAGAAAAATCTTCTCCAAAAAATCTTTAGATCTCTTAGTATTCCATCTTTTGTATGAATATGATGAATGTAATCAATTAATGTGATTAATCAAATTTCCTTTTTGGTGTGTTATTCTGATTACTTAATGAAATGGAAATAACGTCTACAATTAAAAAGTTATAAATCCTTTTTGATAATGACAAAGGGGGAGAAATAATATAAATCACAATAAATGAAGGAAAGCAAATATTCAGGGGGAGATTTATAAAATTATTTATAAGTACATTGTATAGTTGTCATCATCAAAAATGGAAAAATTGTTAGGAAATCAAATCTACGGTTTCGATGACAACAAGTATACAATGGAAATCGAATATGCATATATATATTTCTATATACATGAACTTGCTACAGTAACATCATTAGAAAGACAAGAACAAGGCTCAAATAATGTTACAAGATGCTACAAGTCGATAAGATCAAAGAAGCAACAGAAAAGATGCACAAAATAGACATGGACAAGTTTTAGACGTTTGGGTGCACAAGCCAGATGTCTGGAAAAGTCCTCTGGAACAACCAATAGACTAAACAAGACGTTTGGTAGTAGCACTTAGACGTCTAAAAATCTACTATATACAAAAAATATAGTATCAGACGTCTGCTTCAAATACCAGACGTTTGATTTTGAACTCGGGTTTTAAATTCAAACTTCAATTGCCACATTCAAATAGACATCTCTGCTTCTCTTCGTTGCAACTCTTCATCATCAACAGAAGCAACTATAGAGCACTTGTTAATGGATGCAGCTACTCAAGGAACCTCTCTACAACTATATATATTATCAAGAATCAAGAGAACAAATGACCATACTTACTTATACTCTCCAATTACACACTCTATCATATATTCTTGATCTCTAGCAATCTATAGTTGTATTTCACTCTTCCAAATATTCAGCTCTTCATAGAAAATACTCTCTAGATATATATTGGAAGCATTTTTACTAATTAGTCAATATCTATGTTATAGAAAAAACATTTGAAAAGAAGAATTTATTGTAACCAAGCCTGTTCCTCCGGGCCAAGCGAGGGTGTTTGATAGTCGAATTCCGAAGGGGAGCTTTGAGACTGGACGTAGGATGGAAGGTCCGAATCAGTATAAAATCCTGGTGTGCTTATTCTATATTTACCTAGATTAATATTGTTTTAGTTGCATCATATATTTTGTCGCATATACTTGCATATACGCTACACGATCCACTCTGTAGACTTACACTTTGTTCTTAATCTGATAAATTGAAACAAAAGTTTACATATAATTAAAACAATGTTTCAATTCTGAATTTAACTTTTAAAATTAATTACAATAATATTCTATAAATGTTATACAATTTAATTTTTCAAATGTCCTTCTTTGAATATTCGAAAAGACTATTAATGTCTTATTTAATTTGTTGTGGTCAAATTTTGTTTTAAGCCATTAAAAAAACTAAAATTCATTTGGGATATATGTGTGTGTGCACGCGCGTGCGTTTAAACATTTAATATATGTGTTTCATGTTGCTAAGGCATGCGTTAAAACCTTTTAATTTTTATCAAACAATTCAAAAATTGAGGTAATAATACATACATATTAATTATTACTTGTTGTGCATGTCATTTAATTGTAACATAACACTGCTTGCATGTTAATTAAATGCTGTATTAAATAAATTAGCTAAAAAGGAAAGAAAGAATCATCAAGGATGCTACCGTTCATCTCCTTCCTTGTTAGATCTTGATGAGATTTGATTTAAATTTTATTTTTCCTATTCTTATCTATTGTCACTTTTTAATTACCCTTGATTTATGTTTAGCATGTTTGTAACACAATTCAAAGTACGAATATATGTAATATATTCAAACCTTTTCATATCTCATGCTTAATTAATTTAGAACTAATTAGTAAGATTAAAACAATGTTAAATAAAATATGATTTTATTAAAATAACTAGATTGGATATAGTAAAACCCTTTAGACCCCATAGTCCCACTATGATCCAAATAGGATTTTTCTTAATCCACCCACCAGCTGTAGACTGGCTGGATCTTCAGTAGTATTAGAGCCTCAATGGTCTGTGTTGTCCAAATTAGCAACTTTAAGGCCAACAAATTAAACTTACCTGTCATTTGGGTGTCTATAATAGCAGGGTCTATACCTTGGATTAGATAATCAAGTATTGCCCTCTCCTTAGCTACTAGCCTGGCTTAATGATAGACTAAGTCTAAAAGGTTGGTCCAATTTTTGCGGCTCATATTGATTTGGGCCTTGGGTTAATTCCCAAAATTTCGTATGAAATTTTAAGACATATTTTAAAATTTAAACTTAAGCTAAAACATAAATGGAAATTTTTGTAAAAGTCACCGAAAAATTCAAAATTTTCAAATTTATTTCAAGAAATTAAAATAACTAATTTTCCAATAAAATAAAATCAAACAATTAATTAAAAGTTAATTAAATAACACACATGCACACACGCGCATGCATCATATGCGCATATATGTGTGCGTGTGTACGTATGTATGTTTGTAGATGTAGAAATATAATGAGCTAGGACTGGTAGCACTCTTTATTCAGCACATTTTGTAGCCCCTTGATATCAGTCACAAGTTTCTATTTAAATATTTGTACTTTCTCCCTCCTATCAGATGGACCGAATACTTAAATATAAACTTGTGGCTGATATGAAGGGGCTATAAATGATGCTAAATAAAGGGTGTTATTGATCCTAGCTCATATATATATATATATATGTGTGTGTGTGTGTGTGTGTGTGTGTGTGTGTGTGTGTGTGTGTGTATGTATGTATATGTTTGTATGTACATATATGTATGTATGTACGTATATGTATGTATGTATATCTATGTATGTATGCATACGTATTGATATTTGTATGTAGCTATAACCATTGTTGTTATATATGTATCTTAAATTTGTTTAAGATGGATTATATTAAACTTTCAAATTAATCTAAACGTTAAATAAAATCATTTATTTAAATGAATGAATTCATTAAATAAATTAACTAAAGGATAATTAGTTAATATGTATAGATACATTGATATGTATGAATAATAAACAATAAATGTCATAGTTAATTATTTATCTTAGATAGTTTACGATGAGTACTATAAAATTTCAATTTTTTTACATAAAACCAATTAATTATTATTTTATTAACAAAATTAAAATTAACTAAATGTGGCTTAACTAATAAGAAATAAAATTAATTAAATATTATTTAATAATAAGATATACATATTATATAAGTTAATTAAATTATAAAATTATAATAAATTAAAACTTATACAACATCATCGATATAAACATGATGTAGCAACCCGTATATTAATGGCTAAGAAGTTTAAATATTTAAATATTAGAATGATGAACTGTATAACCTAAAATAATGAACTATATAACCTAATATAGATTCTTTTGATTTAACAAATGACACAAAACATTATTTTCAAGTATTCCTACATTAATGTGTAGAGAAAAGTATACTGGATAATGTGACTGAAAATTGGTTCATCAATATACAACTTTAAACTTACTACAAGTTGTCGAAAAATTGTGTATGCATTCTAAAATAAACGTGTAGTTGATAAGGGTTTTTGCAATTAGACCAAAGGGTGGTGGAATCAAACAAATGCTTAGTTGATAAGGGTGTTTATTACTGGACCAATGGGTGGTTGAATCAAATAAACATGTGGTAGATAAGGATGGTTGCTATTGGATTAAAGAATGGTCAAATCAAATTTAGGCCATAAGGGGTAAGGAAATGACCAGAGTACCCTCTTTTGGATCATATATATAGCTAAGTCCTGGAGAAGGAGAGAGAGAATTGCAAGCTAATTTATTTTCAAAAAATTTCTCCTCTCTGTAAACCACTTTCTACTCATCCAAAGAAGCAAGAACCTTCGCAAAGTTTTAGCGAATAGGAGCCAAAGTAGGGCTAGAAGGGGAGGAAGAGAGTAACTAGGAAGGAGTTGATCTTTGCTTTGCTCTTGGACTTGGTAGCAAGGTTCTAAGGGTTTAGGAGGCTTGACCAGAGGATATATGAGATTCTCACCATCATATAGTGATAAAATGTGATTGGTATTAAAGTTAACACGGTCGTATAAACCTTCACTAATGTAAGTGCTAACATTGGATCACCTTACTTCTGAAAAGTATATAAAAATCCTATATGTTATGACTTCAATTCTGTCACTTCCAAAGCTTTTGTTATGGCCTATACCTTTTGTTTATTGGAGTTGGATATAAAATTATAGGCAATACTTTAAAGTTAAAAAGCAAAAGAGTCGTCAGATGCACTTTGAAATACTTGTATTTTAAATCATTTTACAGTGATGCTATTTTGGTACATTTGCAGAATTATTAAATAAATTTATTCTTGACTCAAATTAGTTCAATTTACATCAATAATTTGTTTCAAAATTATTTGAAGTTACAAAGAAAAACTAGCAAAACATAAAATAATATAAAGCTTAGCCAAACACTTTTTACAGCACTTTGTAATAGTATTTCATGCATACTTATTAAACTCTTTATAACTAATTCTAAGTACATTATCTTTGCAAGATATTTTAGGGGGATAGTTATACCATATCTAAATATATTTTAAAAATAATTTAAATATGAAATTCTTTGGAAAATAAATTATTAATTTATTACAAGAGGTAAGGAGTTTATAATAACATTTGATTTAGCAATTTGTTTTAATCTCCTTTTATATAATTTTAAGTGTATTATCTTTGCAAATAAATTTGTATATGTACTTATATCATTAATAATAGTATTTTGAAATAATTTAAAGTAAGAAAGGAGTTGGAAAACGATTTTTAATTTGAATAAAACATATGTATGTTTTGGTAATAAAAAATTTAACAGCATTTTTTATTGTAAAACAATTGATTTATACATTGAGGTAATGTATATTCACATTCAGGACCAACAAATAAACTTCTCTATTTGATGGGTGCCAAATAGTACTAATGTTTAGGCTTTGGGTTGGATGACCAGTATTCCCTCTCCATGCCTACTGGCCAGACTTGTTGGAGAGAGTAAGTCAAAAAGGTTGGCCCTTAAATTTGAGTATTATTTACAGGAAATTATTGTCAAGGACAAAATTTCACAGTCTTTTATCCTCAAGGACAGACCTTCAATATTTTATCCTGAAGGACAACTTTCTGTAGGTATCAGTTTTTAGTTATTGATAGTAGTTTTTAGGTATCAGTTTATAGTTATCGGTAGCAGTTTTTAGGTATCAGTTTTAGCTTGGTAGCAGTTTTGTTGTCCTTATGAATAATTTTGAAAAATGTTTGTCCTTATGAATAATTTTTAGAAGAATGTTTGTCCTTGTGGTAAAAATATTGAGGTCGTGTCCTTGAAGCAAAAAATATACAAATTTTTGTCCTTTAAAATAATTCCCCCTATTATTTATAGGTGTTTGAAAAGTAGGTAAAATATATTATTAATAAATGGAAGTGATTATATATATTTTCCTTTTAGGGCATAATATTAGTTGATTTTTCAATTATCGAACTTGACCTTTAACTTAGAAAATATATAAAAGAGGTGAAGTTTACATGATATGGATATCCTCTCGTTGAGGCTCTACCGTACATATAAATTCGTCTTTCTCTTCGTTGGCAAAAGTTAAGGATATCCGTCGGGTGAGGCTCTACCTTATAGATTGTCCATTTATTTTCAAAAGAACCAGAATTGAGTTAACCAAAAATTCATCTTAAGCTTTGAAGAATTTGGAGAGTCGGGTAAGCACACATGTGTATACTTAACCAAATCCACTTCAAAACTTGAAAATATGTAAATTAAATGAAGATACTTTTGAAGAGCTATGGAGAAGAGTATGTTCAAAATGTTTGACCTTTTATACTGCCTAGTTAGAAGGTGGTTCCAGAAAGAGAGGATAGAGTTAACACCCTTGTGATTTGTTCAGTTTGCTAGATCTGTTGTACTACTTATCTTGAGGGTGATTCCAAGGTAAAGGGCAGAGTTAGCATTCATGTGTTTTGCTGGAAGGATGATTTGAATGCAGACATTGACTTGGGATATGACTAAAGCTAAGGCAGAGAGAGGCTAGACTATTCGCATTGCTACATTTAGGGTATGACATATCTTTTCTAGAGCAGATTTCGGTTGTATGCGAGCAGATATGATATATTCGACATTACATATGATTGATGTGAGTCAGCTTGGTAACATCTGAGAGTGACATAAATTACATAGCCTCTCGGATATGTCAACTCTAGAGGTATATTGCACATTCGATAGGGAGGCACCTACGCTTGTCATGTTGGAAAGATTTCATATAATATTGTGACTCTTCCTTGTTAATCCATTTATCGAACGTTGCCATTAAGTATTTATATGTATACTTGAATACTATTATGGTATGAGATGCAAGCATCACAATTATTTTATATATTTATTTTTCCCACATTAGATGCTATCTACATATCACTCTTGTATACTAATAAAAAATAAAATGGTTCTGGTTATTATGAGGGGAAACCTATTCCATTTTGTGGCATGGTCTCACATAGTACCATTATATGTTTACGCATATATCTTGAGTTTCTCATAGCAGACCCTCTCTGACTCGAAGTTTATTTTTCCTTAAAATCCCGAGTACTCATTTGAGCAGTTTAAAAAGCATAGGTTATGTTTCTGAGGTTTTGGAGTTGATGGAGGTGAGTAGGAGGCTTCTAAAGTTATCAGCTATTTTGTTTTATGTTGCACTATTAGTATATATATAAGGATAGGCTATTATAACTGTCTAGGCTAAAAGTTAGTACATGTTTGTAACTCTGATAAACACTGTATTATTGTTGTAAATAAATGTACTACCTATTATTATACATCATCCTTTTATTGTGAGATATTGTTGTTCTGTTCTTTCTTCGTGTTCTTTATTTTCTCGTACACAACAACCTGTCTTTAAGATCTTAAATGGTCAGCACATGAATACACAAATTTATTAAGTGTCATCTTTAGCATTCAGAAAGGTGGGTTGCCACACGTGAGTAGAGATATAAGAAACCCAACTTAGATTTAAGGAACAAGTAAAAGCGTATTGTATTATACGTAAACCATGATTTTAGATGTGTCTAACACTTGAATCACGAAGATTTTTCATAAAGTAGGCATTGTTCCCTAAAATGATATCACTCAACGTGTGTGTGTGTGTGTTCACTATTAGAATTACAGTGCTTTACCAACGATAAAATATCACTGGTAAAGAGTGTTCTAACGACATACCAACGACATTTTAGTTATCAATAAACCATCGAGCCAAAGTCTTGGCCGACGAATTATCAATGACAATCATAGGGCCTACATCGATGACATGGCAATTAAATAATTTTCAACGACATACCAACAATATCATGACTGACGACTTGTAGACATCGTGATACGAATGCAACTGATGGACATTCTAATGACTTACCTATGGGTTGCGGAATTATGGATCTTACGGCTAATTAAACACTAAGAAAAGGCAAATGGTGTTTTCTAGCTTATGTTAATCTTTTTAATTTGTTTCAAGATTAATATTATATCATAGATTATCAACACAGAAACATACCAATAATCAATCATAGATAAAAATAAAAGCAATAAAGTCAAGTAGAGAGTTAAAGAGATGACATCAGGGATTTTATATTGGTTCGGATTTCTCCAACATCTAGTCTCGTACAATTGCTTGTACAAAAACCTTTTCAAATATCAATATTTAATTAAGCAGAAGGCAAACTCAAATACAATCTTGATCTCGAGGCTACGAGATGCACCTTCTAGAATTTCCAAGCTTAGGGTAGACTCACTTGATCAGACAAGGTTATAAGCACACCTGCTAAATTTCTAGTCTACTAAGTACACCCACTTGATTTGAGCGGGCTACAAGCACATCCACTTGATTTGAATGGTCTACAAAGTACAAAACACACCTAAACAAATACATATATAGTTGGTAGTTTTTCCAAAGACAAATTCTTGTACTATAGATACAATGATCCTATAGCCTCTCGGATAGCACTTTGATCTTTGAAATGAGAGAGAGATGTTTTCAAAATAGTAAGAAAGTAGTATTGAAACAATACATTGCAGTATGAATTGATTTTATATGATTTTGAAGAGAATAGAGTGTATTTTCCAAGAGAATTTTCAAGAGAGTATGAGAAGGGAAGAAAATAAGTGAATAATTATCAAAAAAATTGTTTGCACTTCGCTTTATATAGTAAATCAACATATGTGTCCGTTCGTGAAGAGTTGCGACGAATAAACACTTCCTTTCAAACTTTGAAAAACCAATTGGCGGCATATATGTCGACATACCTTATGCCTATATGTCGACGTATGCTTGTTAAAAAATGAAAACTATTTTCTTTTAAATTGTTTTGAAATCCAATACTTTGTAAATAATTTGATACTTTGTAAAATAGTTTGAACATAGTTTATAAATATTTTGAACTTTGAAAAACTTTTATAAAGTATTTTGAAATTTATTTTGGTTAAAAGTATAAACGATTAGAAAATTGGAGATAGAGAACAAAGATTGCTATCATGGACTTTAACAATATATGCTATGATTCTTTACAGTAAATTATAATCTTGAGATCTTTGTATCTTGGTCTTTGAACTCATGAGCCTTCATGTCTATCTCTTAAGTCTTTATACTGTATGGTCTTTGATTCAACACCTGCGTAATATGCTACACTGTACTATATAACTTGGTGAAACATTAGTAGTTCTATTTTACATGTTTTTTATGATTGCATATGGCTAATGTCATCAAAATCAATGATTGAGTTATTAATAGTGTTGACTCCCTACCGAAGAATTTTCATCATTCCTTCCTCTTAATCCACAACACCAAATCCGCCATTCTAGCAATGCCACATAGGAAAATATTACCAAGCTGACACAATACCTAACCAAATGTATGTGAAACCAAAAAACTAACAAAAAATCATAGAAAAAAGTAAAACATCATAAATATTCCATATAACACAAAACCAAATTATGTCCGTACAGTAAATAACATCACAAATACACATATCGTATACATCATAATGTCCATATTAAAAACTCACGATTGTGGCGATGGTGGTGGTGCATTGCTTCTAAAATGCTAGCCAAACATTTAGTACAAGGCGTCGGCTTACTTCCTATGTGCGACCATCTCCTCATGCTTAGAAAGCAGCTCTGTATGCTTTCTTAACATCTCCTCCATCTGAGCCTGTACCTAGGTCTGCATCTGAGTTTTGGTAGCATACAGAAGGAGGAGCCTCACTCACTAAGTTGATGTTGAAAATCATTCATATTAAAAAAATAAGCATCGTATTAAAAACTAAACAGCATTTTAACTATACTCAAGGTTGACTAAACATAAATAACCTTAGGATAAACGTGATCAGATATGTACTATAAAGCACACATTAAAATGTTGATATTTTGTGAACATGAGCATAGTAATTCAATATTTAGATAAATCATCATCACTTCCTTATTTTAGATTCTTCAAAGTGAATACATTGTAGAATTCGACAAAATGGTGAAATAACCTAATTACCTATTGTTTAGTGGGAACAATGCAACCTAAGTGTTACTTACATAAAAATTACCCAATAATGACACAACTTATATGTGGATTATCTACTCAAATGCCAATATATACTTCATAAAATCATAGTATAAAATATATGTCCAAGATCCTGTATTTTATAGGTGTAAAGAAGAATATTGTTGGCTATGAACTTCTAATCTATGTTAATTGAAGTAGAATTTTAATCCATGTTAGAATAACTACTGGAAAGAGATGCTAACTAAATATTAATGTTTTGTTTTAAGAGAAATTTCATTTTGGATTATAATTTACTATGGGAATATTCCAAAGGTTGGTTATGCAATCCCTTCTCTTTTTCAATAAATCAGATAAATCAGGAAACATCTCATCTTTTACCTCAACGGTGATCTAATACCCTGCCACCTTAGCTCTTGAATCCTAACAACATGTTTTTACTAATTTATAGTTTTTTAATTTTATGAATATGAAACTAAATTAAATTCAGTTAAATTCAAATCAATTTGCATGAATGACTTATAATAAACTCGGTAGTAACAGCGTTAGCCCACCCAAACAATCCCTTGACTCAAACTTGTGAGTTTGAAAATATACATCTTAGACTTGTAATCAAACATTGCACCATGGGTTGTTACATATGCGTCGTACATGTCATAACACACATATACACAAAATATACACGTAAGAAGTTACCATGTACATTAGTTATTTACATAAGGTCAAAGTTATAAATATCATGATATTTCTTTTGCCACACATCACCATTGCATCCTCCTCCTCCATCATCCTATGGCCATGATGTACCCCTCCCATATGCCTCCCTATGTGCTTGTAAGGGATGATGATTTTTGTTTTGATTTGTTTAAGTACTTGCATCTCTTTGATACTCTTTAGACTAATTAAGAAGAATGAAAAATATGCATCAATGATGACTTGTTATAATTTGATTTAAATATTAACATAAACTCACCAAATCCTACTTATAGTCCGTAAAAGATCTTGAGCCATCGTGGTGTAATTTTTGTTTTGCGCTATATTTGCTGCATTTGTTTTTGCATGTTCGTACGCATCTTATTTCTCCCAATATGACTAAAACTAGTCATTGATGTCCTAAGCAAGTGCCTTAACCTTCTTCCTACTTTTCTTCATCCCATACACCCATCTCTTTGTATTTTATGATTGCTTTCTACTCCCAGATTTTTTTTGATATGCGCTTGAGATAGGTCAAGTTTCCATTGATATTTACTTTGCATTTTGTTTAAATATATATCATCATATATATTACTCATTAATCGCTAATTTTTACAATATATTTTTTATAATTCCATTAATTTTATCTAATTATTAATACCATAGAATATTGTTTTCTTTTAATAATTTATATCGTTAATATCATGTATAGTTAATTTTATTTTATTATTAATACCATACAATATTATTAATATCAAAAACCATCAAATTTTATTTTATTGTTAATGCCATATAATAAAATTTCCTTCTGCTAGTATCATATATTATCAATTATTGATCACTATTTTTTACAATCTACTAATTAACATATTGCCGATGATACCATTAATTTTTATCTAATTATTAATACCATACAATATTATTTTCTTTTAATAAAATCATAATACACAATTACATTTTGTTTTAAATATTCCTTGTCAAGATATTTCAAGAAATGATATTGATGCACCTTTTGAGCTTACAACATCTAACACTCTCCAAATTTTGGATAGTGCATTACTCATGAAGCACCTTGGGGTTATGTTCTAATAGATTTTGGATATCTATGGAATAACTCATCCAAGAATTCCTATTGGTCAATAATAAATAGGTCAGCCAGGAAATGTCAAAATGACGATGTTTGTTAACCTTAGAAAATATATCAATAAATGAAGATAATAATGAGGGAAAATGTAATTTTACATCAAAGGAAAAAATATATTCATAAACACTGTAATTAGGCCATTGGACATATTCCATTGCGTTCGAACTATCATTTATAGTTAGGAAACATATAAAACGTGTTAAATTTGATTAAATGGATTGAAAATAGTTTAAAATATGACTAATGGCTTTTTCATAAATATGAAATTCAGGCCTAAGTCAGAAAAACCTGCTTTCGACTATAAATTAGACCCTTACATCCATTATTATTTTTATTCAAAACCCTAGCCATCACCTGTATGTACATATCTTCTTTCTCTTTCCCAGAAATTCCTCAATCTAAACAAACTCTTTTATCTCTTCAAAATTTTTTAAATAAAACAAATAAGGTAATCAAACTAAAGAAAGAGGGAAGCCAAGAATCTAGGAACGAATCAACTAGGAATAAAAGCAGCGAATTCCAATCAAACTAGAGGAGGAACTTCTTCGAGGTGAGTAGGTTGATTACAATGTTTATGTCGTTCATAAGTAATTGGGTTCCATTATAGTTCTATACGATTTATGAATATAATTATTGAATTTGAATAATAATTCCAACTTAGATTAATTCGAATCATTATTTTAGGTATGGATTAATTTGAATGATGATAATGGAAAACCCAAATTGCTAGTTTATAATTATTAAAAATGGAAAAGGGAATAGATTAGTGAAATTCATATCAAATCCATGAAGATAAACTTTTGTTGATAACATTTGGTTTAGTATGGTTTGGATAAATGAAGAAATTGAATACCCTTTATGTCACCCTAAAGTGATTTTATAATTTAAATCATATGTAGAAATTTCATTTGAAGCATATTGGAAGTTTTTAAAAAAAGGTGGAAAATATACATGAAAATCGTTGAAATTAAAGTTACATTCATGTAGATAAGGTTACGTATTATAAGAATCTGGTTGAAAATAAGTCCTTTAACCTATGTTCGAAATTACGAAGAAGATGAATAGGAACAACTAAAATAAACAAATAATGAAAATCTAATAAAACACCAACCAAATGTCTAAAAACCCAGATTAGATGTTTGAAAATTCAAACCAAACATCTAAATTAGGGCAAGATGTATGGATTTCTAGAAATCCCAAACCGAGAGCAATTGATTTGAATTTGGCTCGATCAAATATCTGCATCATTTTTCAAATGTCTGGAACCAAAGTAAGATGTCTAAGAAAGGAAGTCAGACTTCTGAACACTTACAAATATTTTTTATGTAAGGTAAGACATCTGAAAACAATTTTCAAATGTATGAAATTTTTTATCATGCGTAGGTTGAACCCAAATTAGGTACAGGCCAAATAGGATGAATAAGGAAACTTGTCCATACTTTCTCAACTTTTAAGAGGTCACGTAGCTACATGGAGTAGGTTCAACGAGTACGATCACTTCATGGCGGGCGTAGCGTGGACCTCAACAAGTGTAACATCCCCTATTTGGAGGCCCGAAGCTAAGCGCTACAGATACTGCAGTTATCCAAAATACTAACTTCCTATAACCAAATACGGTAATGTTGGTAGTATACATAATATCAGAAGCACTTGAATATGAAATAAAATCACAATAGATTAAAACACCTTTTTTATTACATTTCAATACAACATTTCATATCCAAGTTATATAATCCCAAACGTTTCCCAAGTTACGATCAAATATAATTATTGCCTAAATACGCCAAGAGCGACATATGAAAATGCCCATTTGGATGACCAGAGTACTAAATAGTCATAAATGGCTTAATACAACACAACATAAACAAAATAAAACAAATCTAAAATATAGCTAGCATCAGCCTCTTGCTCGTCTCCGTAAGCTTTATTCGTCCACCTACTAAAACCTGGAAATCCTTTAATCTCACCCGACTCAAATCAATTTTGAGCACCTAAGAGCTTAAGGGTTAAAACATAAACTTCGAGTCGAACATAAAGCCTAGTGTGAATAATACTATGCATCTCGGTTATTTGATATTAAGTGAGACCATGCTGCTTAACGGAACAGGTTTCCCCTTGCTCATATCACTTTTAAAACATATCTTTTGCAAAACTTAATCCTACAACCAAAATTGGTTAATAAAATAAAGCACTATCATATGTGCATACAAATCAGGTAATAAATGGAATATATGTTCGAACATTATGGTTTTTTTTGGCAACTACTAACCTTTGGCTGACTCGAGCCTACTAGACAAATCTAAACAAATAATATAACTTCTGTTAGATACTCCTCTTCTGGACGGTCTATCCCTAACTTAGTTCTCCCAGAGTCGACCGATCCTAATGGTTTTATGGTCTCACCAATAACCTATCTCTCCTCTATAGATTCCTTTATGTGTGTAACATCATTTTATTCTTACCTATGACAAAGCGCTACACACTGGAATTTTGGACTTATATTAGCTTGGGGATACTAGCTAAAATATAGGTGTGACCCCATACCAGTCTCATCTGGTATTCTAAAATTTGAGTCATTTTACTTAGGGTCATCTACCTATAAAAATTTCCTTGAAAATATTTTCTCTCAAATTGATTTAAACCTTTTAATCATACTTTAAACCAGGAAAATATATTCTATGCTTTACTCAAATCACTTTACCATGTTATATACTTTAGATAAGACATTGTTGCTGAAAACATTTAAACCTTTGGAAGTAACCCTTCGAAACTATTGAAATTACCCCTTTCGAAACCAAGTAACTACTTTGCTCTATAATGTTAGACCAAAAAGCCAAAATGTACCTTTCAAAATCACTCTTTATAAACCTTTTAAAAACATTGAAAAACTTTCCTTTTGAAAGCTTTAAAGCCTTAGAAATCCTCTTCTCAAAACACTATAAATATTGCCTTCCGAAAGCATTGAAACCTTTCATTTAAATTCTTTGGAAACCATTGGGGAACCACCCCTTCGAAACCTTTATCTTAAAACTTTTGAAAGCATTTGGGTTCAAGTAAAGTATGTGGAATAACCTTTTGAAACCATTAGAAGCTATTCCTTGCAAAATCTTTTGGTTTTATCTTTCAATAAAACAAAAAGGGTCATAAAACAACTAAGTCAAAAGCACTCTTTCGAAACCTATTTCCTAAGTAAAGAAGTGATGATGTCGAAACTAACCCTTCGAAAGCATTGGAGAAATGGCTAAGTTTTAAAAACAAGGTAACCCTCCGAAACCATTTACTTCAAAAGGTGGAAAGCGACAACAAGGGATTTCAAGTGTAACAACCCTGTATTTTGTGATTATTTTAATTGTATATTTTAATTATTTTATTGAATTCCTGATTCAAAAACTTTATTTTATTTATTTAAAATGAATAAATTTTGTTATCTTAAATATATATTTTAATTTTTATGTGAATTATAATTTCAAACATGAATAAATAGAATATTTTCCAAAAATGTGCATTTTGGTCAATATGGTCAAACTTTGACTTTTAAATTTCAAATTTAAGTATTTCAATTTTTGAAATTTATCTTTTATTATGAAATTAAATAAAATTTTAAGAATACTGCTTTACGTTTCGTTGAAATCTGATTATATGGTGAAAGTTATGCTTTTTTCAATATTTTATTTAAATTGATTTTTCTAACAAAAATGTTTATTTTAATTTATATAAATAATATTTTGTTTGTTCTAATTTGTCTATATGTGTATGATATGTCATGTTATGCATATATTTTATTTTTAAAACATTTTTAAAGTGTTGTTATAATTTTCTAATGTTTATTGTACTTTGTTTATAATTTTTAAAGTCTTGTTTCAATTATTAAGCTATTTTCCTATTTATTTTCTATTTTCCTTAAATTATTTATTTTTTTTCTTTTTCACTTTATTTTCTTCAGCTTTTTATTTTTATTTACTAAAAATTTATCTGTTTTATTTAAATGGAAATTTGAAGTGACAAAAGCTTTAAAACTTATGACTTTTCGTTGCCTTGTCTCTTCATTTGCTTGCTCTTTTACTTTTCAGCTTTAGTCGTCCATTTCCTCTAGTATAGCAGTGAGTTTTATTTTCATTTCCACATGGAATCTTCTCATTTCCATCAAATTTTCGGCCATTTAGATCTATGAACAAATTGGTAAGGGCTTCTTCAATTTTTCCACTTTTTCTTTCCATTTTTCTATTGATTTTTCCATGGTTTTGCTAGTTTCTTCTCATGCTTTGCTCGGCCTATACCCCTCACCGCCTCCACCGATCACCACATCACTTCCTCCCTATCACCATGCATAACCTAACCATCCTCTCCTCTGAAAAGTACTGGCCATGAGCATCCCATGGAGCAAACACTACAAAAAGTTGCAAAAAACCCCTTGAAACTTGCATAGCCGAGCCTAGTTTCCACTATCTCCTCCATATTTTGCCTTGGCCACCACCATAGCCACCAATACCTGATGTACATCACCTCTGACCATCAGCCTCTCCACTGACCTGAATTTTACTAGCCTGGACTGAGCCCAATTGACCCATAGGCTGAGCTAAAATATTGCATCCAAGCTTGCCTTTTACCTTGTCCCTTTATATTCTACATGTTGCAACTCCTACCATCATCACTTCCTTGTAGCCGCGCCTATATGACCCAAACCCAAGCTTATATCATCATTATGACTGAGCAAAAGAACCCTTAGGTCGAGCATTTGGATGGCTAAAGCAAGTTCAAATCATTTTGTCCTTTGTTAATTTCAATTTCCAATTGTTTCAATATAAATTATGTGTTGAATATTTATGTTACAATGTCTTGTTTTGGGTTGTTTTTCACAAGATCATATCTTGGCTCTCTCTCCACTCACTTGAATCAAATGTCATGTTGTGTCATGCTATTGTGCTTTCTATAATTCATTTGTGTAGTTTTGATTGCTAATTCCAGCATAAAAGATGAGTAATCACACTTGACATATTTACTTATATAAACTGTGAAGTGACACCAAGTGAATATGTAAACTGCTATATCATGTTATACCTGCCTATGATATGATTCATATGATGTTAACCCTATTAATAAACCTGTCATATCATTTGTTACTGCCATATGTTGCTATGCTGTTATTTATATCTGTTTATGCTGTTATTTATATCTGTTTATCACACTGTAAGTTCCCTGTAGAATAGAATCACCATAGGTTGAAATGGTACATACCCAAACGAACTTTAGAATAGGGAAAAATCATTACGGGCTGAAAAGATAGGCCAAAACAATTTTTATTTATTTTTATTTATTTTATTTTACTTGGGATTGCGGGTTTGAAATGATAGAACCCGGATTTTTTGTTGTAAGTTGCGGATTGAAATGATATATTATCCGTATCACTTGACTTAGGTAAGAAAATTTTATACAGACCCGTGGTTATTTTATAAACTTTTCTAGAAATTTTTATGTATTTTTAAAATGTAAATATATGATAATTTGATTTAAATTGAATTAAAAATGATTTTTATAAAGTGTTAATGATTTTTCTACAGGTTAAAATGTGAAATAAATGGATGGTTAAGTAGAAATTTGAAATATAACTAAAATTTGTGATTTTGTTTAAAGATGGAGTTAAGTTAAGTAAATAAAATATGATAATTTGATTTAAATTTGAATTTAAATGATTTAATAAAGGGTATTTGATTTTTCTATGAATTAAAATGGTTAGATAAATAAATGAATGTTTAAAGGTGTAATTTGAAATATAACTTAACTTGGAAATGTGAAATTTGTTTTAAAATATAAAAGTCAAGTTAAGAAAATAAAATGGAAATTTAATTTAATTTATGAAATGGTAAATTAAATTAAAGTGTACAGTAAATGCAATAATTTGGAAAAATTATACATTGATTTTTATAAATAAAACATTAAGAAACTTAATATTTATTTGTGAAATTTACTTTATGAAAATCATATGTTAAAGGGTATTTAAATGACTATTTTAAGGTGGAAAATATGAAATTTTATAAGTTAAAATGGTTTAAATTGAAGTTTAATTGTTGCTGAAATTCTATTGTAAATCTGGAAATTCTTTTAGTAGCACTTCAGAAATGCTATCGTTTCTAAAATGAACTAAAATCTGAAATAAATGAATCCGCGTCACTTTTTAAGTGCTGTAGTTGCAGAAGTAAACTAAAGGGCTAAAATTAACTAAGGGATATTGTAGCACTTGGTAAGTGTTGTAGTTGCTGAAACTAAAACTAAAATCTAAAACTAACAAAAGGGCTAAAGAAGCACTTGTTAAGTGCTGCAGTTAGCTAAAATGAGATTTTTGAATATAATTGAACCTTGAACTATTGCAGCAGTTCTGTAAATGCTATCTTTGCTGAATTGAACTATTTTTCAACTAAAACTGAACTATTATAGCAGTTTTTAAATGCTGTCTTTGCTGAATTGAATTGTTTTCAAATATAACTTACCGTAGCATTTTCTTAGTGCTAGGAAAGCTGAAATTTCATCGTTTTAATGTATTTAAGTGAATAAATGAACTCTGAAAAACTAAAATTTTGGAAATTTAATATTTGATTTAAAGGTATAATGACTCCACCTTTTTATGGTTTAAATGAACGATTTTATTTCAAATTATAAACCATTTTGGAATTTTAATCACGGGTACATTTCTTTGGATGCCTCGTGATTTTTGGATGTACACCTTCAAATTTGAGATTGTGGCTAGAGGTGAGCGATTGTTGCAGCTCTGCGCTACCCTAGCCATATTAACACTGTTATTTGCATAGTTTACTTTAATTTAGACATTTTATGATAGCGTTTATTACTGTTTAATTGATGGTTTAACTGATACTTGGAGGATGGGCAATCCCAAGCATCTTTAAGTTATTGTGCATTACTACTACAGTTCACTTGAGTTGGTTTACATTGTATAAGTATGTATGTCCTGACTCAAGTTTTTGGTTTTTTACTTACGCTCGGGTCAGCCTGAGTATTCACAGCATAGCTTTGGATTTTTCTTTCTGGTGTTGGGAATTGCTGGAGATTCTGTTTATCTAGTTATTCATCTATTTCTGTTTCGGTTCATCTATTTCAGCTCTTATATTAGTGGTCTTCTATGTATTTGGGATATCTATTATATTTGTTTTCAGACTGATATTATGTATTTTGTTTTTGAGACTTTATTATAGTAACTTCATGAACTACTATGGCATATTTTATTTCCGCTGTGAGTTATTCTGATATTTCTGTGTCTGTGATTCTGTATGATTGATTTTATTTGCTCCAAATTATATTACAATGTTGTGTTTTGAGCAATTCAAGTCTGACATGTGTGCATGCGAATGGCCGAAAATAACGGTTGTTACAGTTGGTATCAGAGCTTTGGTTTTAGGAAACTGTAACAACCCGATATTTTTCAGCCATTCGCATCCGCACATGTCGGACTTGAATTGCTCAAAATACCGCGTTGTAAATAAATTTGGAGCAAATGAAATACAATCACAGAATCACAGACACAGAAATATCAGAATAACTCGCAGCGGAAATTAAAATACCATAGTAGTTCATGAAGCTACTACAACAAACTCTCAAAACATAATACATAATATCAGTCTGAAAAACATATACAATAGAAATCTCAATTACATAGCAGTTTATCAATACCAAAGCTGAAATAGAACAACTGAAACTGAAGGGATAGATAACTAGACAAGCAAAATCTCCAGCAATTCCTAGCTCCAGAAAGAAATCCAAAGCTAAGCTGTAAATACTCAGGCTGACCCGAGCGTAAAGTAAAACACAAAACACTCGAGTCAGGACAATATATACTTATATAATGTAAACTAACTCAAGTGAACTGTAGTAGAAATGCACAATAACTTAAAGGATGTTTGGGATCGCCCATCCTTTAAGAATCAGTTAAACTATAAATTTTACATCCCGTGGTTAAAATTTCAAAATGGTATTTTATACTTCAAACTCAAATATCATTCCAAAATTCAATATCATTCAAAATCCATTTCAAAATATCAAAAATATAATATCTTCCAAACCACATTCATTTTTATTTAATTTAAATACCATTACAAAACACATTTCAAAATAGTTTATATTTCAAAACAAATTACTTCATTTTAAATCATAAAAATGAAGTTATTATATTTAATAATTAAATTATTAAATTTACAAAATTTTAGTCTTTCAAAATTCATTTATCCACTTAATTTATTAAAACAGATGAAAATTCAACTTTCGCGGCATTTAGAAATTGCTACGGAAAGTTACATTCAAAACAGTTCAATTTAATAAAAGATAGCATTTAAAAAGGTTGTAATAGGGTTACATTAGTTTCAAATAAAACTTAGTTAAATTCAATAATTATAGCATTTACAAAAATGCTATAATAACCTTTAATTAAACTTAGCCATTTGGTTCATTATTATCAACTACAGCATTTACAAATGTTGTATTATCATTTACATTAGAATTAATAGCATTTCAGAAATGCAGTTAATTAACTTCAAGTATTCAATATAATTTCACAAACAATTATATTTTTATTTAAATCACTTTTAGCTTATAAAATCATATAATTTCACTTTTAAAACAGTCATTCAAATACCCTTATATTCATGATTTTATATAGTTAAATCTCCATTCAAAAATCAAAATTTAATAATAATTCACTTATTAAATTCCAACATTAAATTTTAAATTCATTATATTAAATTTAACTTAACATTTAAGTTTAAAATTTTCAAATATAACTTAATTTCATTTTTATTTACTTAACTTAAAATTCACTTTTAAGCCAAATTCATAAATTTCCAATTTTAGTTATATTTCCAAATTTCAACCTAAATATTCATTCATTTCACATTTTAACTTTATTCAAAAATCATTGATATATTATAAAATCATTTTTAAATTCATTTAATTCAAAATATCATAAATTTATCATATTTTCATATTTAATTTAAATTCCATTTATCACCAAATTCTAGTTTCCAAAATAACTTACATTTCAGATTTTCTAACTTTACCATTTATTTATTTCACTTATAAATTTCAGAAAATCAATAATGCTTTACAAAAATCACTTTTAATCAAATTAAAATAAAATATTATAATATTTACATTTCTAAAATAATTTAAAATTTTTAGAAAAACATATATTAACAACGGGTCTGTATTTCATTTTCTAGCCTAGATGAAGTGATACGGGTAATATATCATTTCAACCCGTAATTTACAAAGAAAACCGGGTTTGATCATTTCATACCCGCAATCCCAAATAAAAGAAAATAATTGAAAATCATTCAGGCCTATCATTTCAGCCCATAACGATTTTCTCCTATTCTAAATTTCGTTCGGGTATGTATCATTTCAACCCATAGTGATTCTAGTCTACAGGGAACTTGCAGTGTGATAAACTGATGAAAATAACAGAATAGCATGAAATAACAGTAACATATGGTATAACAAGTGTAAATATAGGTGTGAACTTCATATGAATATAATATAGCGGTTATAACAGGATGATATGCATTTACAGATTCAGGTGATGTCAGTTTATCACTATATAAGTACATATTAGTTGGTGAGATTTACTCACCTGTTTAAGCTGAAGATGATAACCAAAACACACGACAAGGAATCTTCGAAGGCATGACAACATGAATAAGATTTGAGATCGGGAGAGCCAAAGATTAATTTCCTTAAATATATAAAACAAAACAAATACAAACATGAACGGCCCTAAGCATACATAGGCACGACCAGGCCTGGTAGGCTCATGTACTGATGTGGCAGGGGTCTCACGTCAGCAAGTGGCTGGTGGTGATGATGCAAAGGTCGGCCAAGGTGATGTGGTGGAGTGGTGAAGGTAAAGGAGCTTGGCAATGCATGTTTAGGTGGAGTTTGCTCAAATATTTGGTGGATCTACATCATGGATTGCCACGGCTATGGATGGACAGTGGGCTGGAGGGGATGGCAGCTGGTTGTGGTGGTGGTGGAGGTGGCTATGGTGGTGGAGGAGCAAGGGCTGAGCTACAAAGGTGAAGACAAGTGCAAAGAGATAAGGAAAACAAGAAGAATAAGCGAAAAAGAAGAACTTTACCAAACTTTTGCTTCAGGAGTTCATGGCCGAAAATTTTGGATGAGAAACTTTTATTTTCATGAAAAATGAAGAGAGAAGTGGCTGAAGCAATCAGAAAAGAATCGGCCAAAATAATGATGCATTGATTGAAAATAAAACGGCGGAATACAAAAGTACTTAGGCAAATAAATGGTCTCAAACTATTCATATTTCCATAATTCCTTTTGCAATTTTTAAATAAATGAAAAATGCATATAAATTCAGATAAAAACACGAAAATTTATTAAATATATAAATAAATATTAATTATATATAATTAAATTAAGAAAATAGCAAAGAAAATGTAAACTATGCTAGAAAATTTGAAAATAAATGAAATGAACTTTGGAAAAATTTTGTGTACTTGAATTTTTTTTATAAATAAAGTTAAAGACACAAAAATAAAATGCATGCATAAAAATAAATAGATAAATTTTAATTTAATATAATTTAAATGAAGAAAATAGCAAAAAAATGGAAACTAGCCTTTAAAAATAGAAAATATATGCAATAAATTTTGGAAAAATTATATTATCACTTTAAAAATATCAAAAACAAAAATATACATAATATAACATATTAACACATATTAAAATAAAATATAACAAAGAAAATATGATTTATATAATCTAAAATAGACAAAATTGCAAAATAAAACAAATTATACTCAAAATTGAAATGTGCATAACTTTCACAGTTTAAGTCCGTTTACAACGAAACAAAAAGCAGTATTCAACTTGTTAAATACATTTTCATAATAAAAGATAAAATTTAGGATTTTAAATATTTAAATTTGAAATTTAAAAGTCAAAGTTTGACCAGTTTGAACAGAAATTCATCTTTCAGTAAAATATCCAATTTATACCTGTTTGAAATTATAATTCACATAATAATCAATACTTATATTTAAAAATGAAATGTTTGAAATGAAACAAGTTTTAAAAAATTTAAAATGAAATAAAGTCAAAATTAAAATATACATAAAAATCTAGGGTTGTTACACAAACCTTAGCCTGCGAAGCAAAAACTCGTTAGAGATAGGGTAGAAATACGCTAGAATGAGTGAAATAAATCTCAGAATCATTTCTTTGTGAGAGAACTATTTTTGAAGTATAAAATGATTTCCAAATGATTTTAAAGGATTTTCAAAGATTATATTGGTATAAACTTTTCCTTATTTTGAAATCAAAATTTTCTAGGTATAAACTTTTCCTTATTTTGAAATCAAAATTTTCTAAACTTCATCACTTCTGTATCCACTTTGTTAGTAATCTTTTGGTTAGGATTCTTATCAATTAGGATTCCTTGAACTTTGGAACGTTCCCACTTGTTCTAAAATCCATTCCTTTCTCCGCTGTTTGTATTCCTTTGATTTTTGAGCACTCCATAACTCCACTTTGAAGGACCTCTACAAAGTTCGGTGATTTTGCAAATCTTTGAATGATTTGTAAAGGGGTGAAACTCTTGTACTATTGGCATTGATTTACCATAGATTTCTATATCCTCAGTTTATGATGCTACCTAAATTCTTCTATATCTGGATCCTATCTCTAGCAATCAAATGTCGATTTGCCTTAGATTTCTACATTGATTATATTCCTGAAGTCATGGTTGACCGGTTAAGATCGCCCGCGATTTATATAGGTTTATCTGTCTTCTATTTGGTAATTAAATTATCTCATCTTCGTTCGAGCTTATCTTCGAACCAGGATTATATTTGATTAAAGTTCCTATAAATTTGAATCACTGTTTGTTTGAAGTCCATCCCTGAATCATTCCTTGGAAATATATGTTTAGTTGTCTTTTGAAATTGTGCATACATTGAAATTATTATTTTTATAAGGATGACCACATTTTTTTATATAAAAGTGAAATGTATTCGATAAGGACTATATACCTTGTAAAAATGAAACTTTGAAAGGATTTGAAATTTTGAAAATTTATAAGAATTTGATTTATATAAAAATGATTTATAACAGAAGGGTTTTGAATTTGAATTTCGAGGATTCGAACTCCGATGTTTTTGAAATTGGTTTTAAGATTTTGGAAAATATATAATAATACGATTTAAAGATATTTTTCGAATAAGAAATGTTTCCAATGATTTCAATAAGTTCCAATGATTTTGAAGAGAATTCAAAGAAGTTTTAAGAAAATAGAAGTCCAAAACTCACTTGTGTCGCTGGAAAATAATTTCGGTGATGAATGCACGCATCATCGACATTGAGTGTCAGAGTGGAGGAGAGGCAACTTTAGTAGATTTTCTATGTCAGTGATTTTGTGAAACAAATTATGATTCCAAATTCCGGAGTATGATTTGATTTTCGAAAGAATATGTGTATATATATAAATATATATTTGAAATGATTTAGAGTAAGCTGATGTTCAGTCCTCGAGTTTTAGATTTGTTTTGGTGTAACCTTATCTATTAGAATTGATTTATTGATTTGTTGCTGATTTCCAACTCTTGGATTTGAAATTTGATTTCACTGACTATTTTCAAGGTTCGAACACTTCCAAATCGAAGTTTGATTTTCAAAGCTAAGAAATTTTGAAGAGTATAAAATATTTGATAAAGTATATAAGTTTAGTTTTGTATGTTTAAAGTATGAAGAGTATGACTTAAATAAATTTGAAACTTTTATTAAGTAAATAATTTGCAAAAGGAAAATTGGATCTTTCAAATAGAAATGAATAGTTTAAAGGTTTAAAAGGGATGGTAATCATTTTTGGGTATAACTGATTTTGAGAAAATTTTGGTTTCAAAAATAGATTGGAATTTAAAAACCAGTATTTATATAATGATTTTTGGAAATGAATTTGTTTGACATAAATAATGTTGATTTTGAAATTTGGATTATTTTCTAAACCTATTATTTTTGGAAACTTTGAAACTGAAGATATTTAATTTGGAAGAAATGATTTGGTGAAATGATATATGATTTTGAAACTGAATTGATATTGAAATAAATTTAAATTGAGAACTTTATTTTTCTAAATACTTGATTTGGGAGTGGTCGAACTTATATAAAATGGATTTGTATAAGTATGAAGTTGATTTGAAAACTATTGATTTGAAAGGTACTCAATTTGGAAAGACAAATCTTATATAATCGAAGTCTATATAAGTGCGATTTGATATACTATTAATTTAGAAAGTATTCGATTTGAAAGTGGAATCTTGTAGATAATGGACTTTATATAAGTATGATATTCGAAAGTGATTTGAAAAAGGTACTATATGGTACGTATTTTCGAAGTAATGATATGGAAATTGCCTTCTTCTTAATATCCGCTCTATGGCCACATTGTGGATTCATTCTATCGATATTATTCTCTCTGGTTTTGGTTTTTTGGATGTGATACTCGAGTGTCCTACCATGGCGTAACCCATGGTCTTCTAGGAATGACTGCATAGCGTAATTCGCAGGGGCTGCGAGAGCCTACGGGTACGGATGTTTTCTGGGGGATCCAGGCGTAACCAGTGTGTATCTGTGATCTATTGGGTCGCTTGGTAGCGTAATCAGTAAGGCTACGAGAGCCTACGGGTACGGATGTTTTCTGGGGGATCCAGGCGTATCCATTGTGTATTTGCGGTACTACTAGTCTTCATGGCGTAATCGCAGGGTTGCGGTGGCCTACGGGTACAGATGTTTCCTGGGAGATCAGGCATAACCATTGCGTATCCGTGACCCATGATCAACATGTTTTGGTTGTTTTGTTTAGATTGTACTTTCCATATCAGTTTTTTTAATGTTTTTCAAGTATTTTCACTGGGTGTTGAAACAAGTCTACCAAGTACCTAGAGAATTCAAGCTTTGTGCCTGATCAACGTCCTATTCTCCACCTGTTAAACTTACCTATAACAACATTTATCAGGTATAATTTTAATCTTCTTGCCATCTTGTGTTAATCTTATTTCAGTCTATCTTTTTCTGTGTTTTCCGTACCTCGTTCATTTTCGAGGACGAAAAGATTTAAATCGGGGAGAGTGTAACAACCATGTATTTTGTGATTATTTTAATTGTATATTTTAATTATTTTATTGAATTCTTGATTTAAAAACTTTATTTTATTTATTTAAAATGAATAAATTTTGTTATCTTAAATATAAATTTTAATTTTTATGTTAATTATAATTTCAAACATGAATAAATAGAATATTTTCCAAAAATGTTGATTTTGGTCAATATGGTCAAACTTTGAATTTTAAATTTTAAATTTAAATATTTGAATTTTTTTAATTTTATCTTTTATTACGAAAGTAAATAAAATTTTAAGAATACTGCTTTTCGTTTCGTTGAAATCTGGTTTATATGGTGAAAGTTATGCTTTTTTCAATATTTTGTGTAAATTGATTTATTTGACAAAATTGTTTATTTTAATTTATATAAATAATATTTTGTTTGTTCGAATTTGCGTATATATGTGTGATATGTCATGTTATGCATATATTTTATTTTTAAAACTTTTTTAAAGTGTTGTTATAATTTTCTAATGTTTATTGTACTTTGTTTACAATTTTAAAGTCTTGTTTCTATTCTTAAGCTATTTCCTATTTATTTTCTATTTTTGCTTAAATTATTTATTTATTTTATTTTTCACTTTATTTTGTTCATCTTTTTATTTTCATTTGAAAATTTTATTTGTTCTATTTAAATGAAAATTTGAAGTGACAAAAGCTTTAAAACTTATGACTTTTCATTGCCTAGTCTCTTCATTTGCTTGCCCTTTCACTTTCCAGCTTTAGCCGTCCATTTCCTCTAGTATAGCCATGAGGTTTACTTTCATTTTCACATGAAAACTTCTCATTTCCATCAAATTTTCGACCATTTAGATCTGAGAACAAATTGGTAATAGCTTCTTCAATTTTTCTACTTTTTCTTCCCATTTTTCTACCGATTTTTCCATGGTTTTGCTTGTTTCTTCTTATGCTTTGCTCGGCCTATACCCCTCACCACCTCCATTGATCACCACTTCACTTCCTCTCCATCACCATTATAGCCTAACCATCCTCTCCTCTGACAAATACTGGCCATGACCATCCCATGGAGCAAACATCACAAAAAGTTGCAAAAAAAAAACCCCTTGAAACTTGCATAGCCGAGCCTAGTTTCCACTATCTCCTCCATATCTTGCCTTGGCCACCACCATAGCCACCACCACCTGATGTACATCACCTCTGACCATCAGCCTCTCCACTGACCTAAATTTTACTAGCCTGGACCAAGCCCAATTGACCCATAGGCCGAGCCAAAATATTGCATCCAAGCTTGCCTTTTACCTTGTCCCTTTATATTCTACATGTTGCAACTCCTACCATCATCACTTCCTTGTAGCTGCACTTATATGACCCAAACCCAAGCTTATATCATCATTATGGCCGAGCAAAAGAACCCCTAGGTCGAGGATTTGGATGGCTAAAGCAAGTTCAAATCATTTTGTCCTTTGTTAATTTCAATTTTTAATTGTTTCAATATAAATTCTGTGTTGAATATTTATGTTACAATGTCTTGTTTTGGGTTATTGTTCACAAGTTCATATCTTGGCTCTCTCTCCACTTATTTGAATCAAATGTCATGTTGTGTCATGCTATCATGCTTTCTGTAATTCGTTTGTGTAGTTTTGATTGCTAATTCCAGCATAAAAAGGTGAGTAATCACATTTGACATATTTACTTATGTAAACTGTGAAGTGACACCAAGTGATTATGTAAACTGCTATATCATGTTATACCTGCCTGTGATATGATTCATATGATGTTAACCCTATTAATAAACCTGTCATATCATCTGTTGCTGCCATATGTTGCTATGCTGTTATTTATATCTGTTTATCACACTACAAGTTCCCTGTAGAATAGAATCACTATAGGTTGAAATGATACATACCCGAACGAACTTTAGAATAGGGAAAGATCATTATGGGCTGAAATGATAGGCCTGAATGATTTTTATTTATTTTATTTTACTTGGGATTGCAGGATTGAAATGATAGAACCCAGATTTTTTGTTGTAATTACGGATTAAATTAAAGTTAAAATGACCATTTTAAAGCGAAAAATATGAAATTTTATAAGTTAAAATGGTTTAAATTGAAGTTTAATTGTTGCTGAAATTCTATTGTAAATCTGGAAATTCTTTTAGTAGCACTTCAGAAATGCTGTCGTTTCTAAAATGAACTAAAATCTGAAATAAATAAATGTGCTGCACTTTGCAAGTGTCGTAGTTGCAGAAGTGAACTAAAGGGCTAAAATTAACTAAGGGATATTGCAGCACTTGGTAAGTGCTGTAGTTGCAGAAACTAAAACTAAAAACTAACAAAAGGGCTACAGTAGCACTTATTAAATGTTGCAGCTACTTGAAATGAGATTTTTGAATACAATTGAACCCTGAACTATTACAGCAGTTCTGTAAATGCTGCCTTCGCTGAATTGAACTATTTTTCAACAAAAACTGAACTATTACAACAGTTTTTAATGCTGTCTTTGGTGAATTGAATTATTTTAAAATGTAACTTACCGTAGCATTTTCTAAGTGCTGTTAAAGCTGAAATTTCACTGTTTTAATGTATTTAAGTGAATAAATGAACTCTGAAAGGCTAAAATTTTGGAAATTTAATATTTGATTTAAAGTATAATGACTTCGCCTTTTTAGGGTTTAAATGAATGATTTTATTTCAAAATTATAAACCATTTTGGAATATTAACCACGGATACATTTCTTTGGATGCATAGTGATTTTTGGATGTACACCTTCAAATTTGGGAGTGTGACCAGAGGTGAGCGATTGCTGCAGCTCTGCGCTACCCTAGCCATATTTGCACTGTTATTTGCATAGTTTACTTTAATTCAGACATTTTATGATAGCGTTTATTACTGTTTAATTGATGGTTTAACTGATACTTAGAGGATGGGCGATCCCAAGCATCCTTTAAGTTATTGTGCATTACTACTACAGTTCACTTGAGTTGGTTTACATTGTATAAGTATGTATGTCCTGACTTGAATGTTTGTGTTTTACTTTACGCTCGGGTCAACCTGAGTATTCACAGCTTAGCTTTGGATTTTTCTTTCTAGAGCTGGGAATCGCCGGAGATTCTGTTTATCTAGTTATTCATCTATTTCTGTTTTGGTTCATCTATTTCAGCTCTCGTATTAGTGATCTTCTATGTATTTGGGATTTCTATTATATTTGTTTTCAAACCGATATTATGTATTTTGTTTTTTGAGACTTTGTTTTAGTAGCTTCATGAACTACTATGGTATATTTTATTTCCACTGCGAGTTATTCTAATATTTCTATGTCCGTGATTCTGTATGATTGATTTTATTTGCTTCAAATTATATTACAATGTAGTATTTTAAGCAATTCAAGTCCGACATGTATGGATGCGAATGGCTGAAAATAACGGGTTATTACATCGACCCCTTCGAAAGCATTTACTTAAAAAAAACGACACAACCTCTTTCAAAACCATTCCTTTAAAATAATTTGACCCGCTTGAAAGCTAACCAAGTCAAAAGCATTACTTTCGAAAACAAAGCAGGCGCATTTTAATTTAAAAACAAAGTAAGGCTTCGACACCTTCGGAACCCCTTGTTTCGACTCAGTACCTTTTGCGTATCTCTAATTCACTACGTACCAAGTCTTTGATACATTGTTCTTTGGTTTCGATGTAGATGGAGGCGGAAGTAAGGTGTCGATGGCAAGGTGCCGAAAGTGGCGAAACATATAAAAAAGCATGTATAAACTGATTTTTAATCTTTTAAAGAAATTCTTTTCAACTAACCTACCTTGTCCGTTGGAACATGATTGGTTGTTAATTTATTTTCTAAAGGTAATGCAGAAATTTCTGGAACGAGCAATTTAAATTATTTACAAAATGCACCTTCTCCTTTTAAAAATATATATGACATTTAAGTCCCATACCTTAAATAATTTAATATACTTATTAGAACACTTAGGAAAATCTATTAAAATTCCCATAGATCATTTTTAATATTTTTTCTAACATATATTAATTTCTGAATAAAATATACATATATTAGCCGTAATTAGTTTAAAACCCAAATAATCATTTTGTTCACTAGAAAATTAATACTAAATCCATATTAATTCGAAAAATTATGAAAATTGAAACTCATCTCTAAAATATCATTGCTGACCTTATTCCAAAATTGTCGGCATTTGAATGTCATTTATTAGGATTCTCACATTAAAACATATCACAAAATTCAGATGAATTAGCATAAATCATCAACAAACATATGTATTCAATTTAACAATAAAAACCATGGCAAAACCTTGCAAAATAGTTCAAATTTAATCTAAAATAAAAAATAATCGAAAATATACGATGTAGTGATTATTCACTTTAGCTTTGTGATTAAGGAGTTGGGATTTGTGAATGGTTTTGAATTGATTAAGCTTTCTTCCTTTGATTGCATTATCTTCTTCTTGTTCTTAATGGTAACCGACCTCTTATGTATAATTTTTGCAATTGAACATGTAGAATGAATGGCCTAAGGGTTTAGGGTGTAAGAATATACTTATTCCTATTTTTCCCCTTATCTGTTTGCCTTGCCTATTTTATTTTAGTTCCCCTTTAGTTTATTTGTTATATGGCATAACTACCTTTCTATTAACACAAATCTCAATCCCCTAATCATCCCATTATTTTAATTAATTTAACTAATTATATATCCTAAATAACGTTAATCAAGATTAGGGTCGTCACAGAATCCCCTTCTTAAAGACTTTCATCCTTGAAATTATGATAAGGTCCTCACAAATCAATCGAAAAGGTAAAACATACCATCAAAAAAATCATGATAAGCATCTCTAATCCTGCTCTTAGTCTCCCAAGTACAATCTCTCTAATCATCGCTCCATTGGACTTTAGCTAGTCTGACTGTCTTGTTCCTTAGCCTTTTCTCATCTCTTGCAACTATATGAGATGGCTTTCTTACTACAGTCAAATTTGGCTCTACTACTAAATCCTCTAACACAGTCGGTGCTATAGTAGTCTCCAGGTCTCTTATACACTTTCTAAGATAAGAAATATGAAAAACATCATGGACTCCTACCAAATTGTTCGGTAACTCTACTCTATATGCGTCACTGATTTCCTGAATCAAGTTACACCTTTCATCGATGACACCTTGACGAAAACATGATCTCCTACTGAGTACCCTAAGTCATTCCACCTTCTATCCGCGTAACTCTTTTTCCTAGACTGAGCTTCCTTCATCCTAGCCTGAATCAACTCAATCTTTTCTACATCTTCTCTAACTAAATCCGGACCAAGAACCAATCTATCCCCAGTCTCTAACCAAACAAACTAGAGATTTGCATGGCCTTCCATACAAAGCTTCAAACGGTACCATCCCTATACTAGCATGATATATGTTGTTATATGAAATCTCAACTAAGTGTAGATGATCTTCTCATGATCCTCTAAAATTTAACACAAAAGCTCATGACAAATCTTCCAAGCTTTATTAACTCTTTCCTTTTTCCCATCAGTTTGTGGATGGTAAGCGGTACTCATCTTGAGCTTGGTTCCTAAAATTTCCTATAGACTCTTCCAAAACTCGCTAGTGAATAATGAACCTCTATCACTTACTATACTACTATGAATCCCATGTAGTCTAACAACATTCTTCATAAATAACTTAGCCAAAGCAGGTGTCATCCTAGTTGACTTAACTGGAATGAAATGAATACTCTTGGTTAACCTGTCCACTATGACCCATATACTTTCATTTCCTATATTAGACCTTGGCAACCCATCTGTAAAATAAATAGAATAGAATCCCACTTCCATACTGGAATACCTAATGACCAAATCAAACCACTTGGCTTCTGATGTTCGACCTTTACCCGTTGGCAGTTCAGACGCTGCTTTATCCATAAGCCTACATCCCTCTTCGTTCCTTCCCAGAAGAAACTCTTCATCATGTCCCGATACATCTTAGTTCCTCCCGGATTAATAGTGAACTTCAAATGATGGCATTCTTCTAAAACTTCCTATCTAATATCTTTCACATCCGGAACACACAATCTTTCTTTCTTTCTCAACCACCCATTTTGGCCGAGACTAAAAATCCTTCGGGTCATCACTCTTGTTCCATTCTTTAACTTCTTGATCCATTCAACTAATACTGAATCCTCTAACTGTTTAGAAGAAATCTTTTCAATCGTCATCGGTCGAACTTCTAAACATGATAACACTACTGTTTCCCCACTAGACCCTGCTTCAGATCTCCATTGTACTCTATAAGTCGTCAATGCTTCCAAATCTCTCCACTCAGCTATCGTTGCCAACACTGTATTCTAATGTTTTCTGCTAAGTGGATCTACGACCTTGTTGCCTTTTCCTGTGTGTACTCAGTTCCAATGTCATAAGCATTTATAAACTCCAACCACCTCTGTTATCTCATATTCAACTCCTTCTGAGAGAATAAATACTTCAAAGACTTATGATTCGTATATAATTCAAATCTTTCTTCCAAAAGGTAATGTCACCACACCTTCAGCACAAATATCACCACAGGGAATTCCCAATCATAAGTCTGGTACCTCACCTCATGCGGTCTAACCTGTCGAGAAGCATGGGCAATCACTTTACCACTTTGCATTAACACAGCTCCTAACCTAGTTCCACAAGCATCTGTATATACTACTAAGTCCCGATTCCTTTCTGGAACAACTAACACATGTGCATTAGTCAATAGCTTTCAGGCTCTGGAATGTTTCCTCACACTTGTCGGTCCACACAAACTTAAGATATTATCATGTTAGCTTAGTCATCGGTGCTGCTATTCACGAGAAATCTTTTATGAACCTATGATAATACCCAGCTAATCCAAAAAATCTTTACGTTAGTCATTGTCTTGGATCTCTTCCAATTATCCACTGCCTAGGTCTTAGTCGGATCTACAGGCAACCCTTTCTCTGAGACTACATGACCAAGAAATTTCACTTCCTTCTTCTAGAAATGACACTTCAAAACTTCGTCTTTGGCTGACGCTGCCTCAAAGTCTCCAATATCACTCTAAGATAAACTTCATGCTCCCTTTTATCTTAACTGTATATCAAAATATAATCTATAAATACCAACATGAACCTACCCAAGTGCTCTCGAAAAACCCGACTGATAAAGTCTGGAAAGAATGTGGCGTATTAGTTAGTCCAAATGGCATAACTAACCATTCATACGATCCATATTTAGTTTTAAATGCTGTCAAAGGAATACTATCCTCTTCTACTCTAAGCTGATGGAAACCTGTTGCTAAATCCAACTGAGACAATACCTTATCTCCACTCAACTGATTGAAAAAATCATCAATTCTAGGCAACGGATATCGATACTTTATTGTCTTCTCATTCAACTTATGATAACCGATACATAACCTTAACATTCGTCCGAGTTCTTAGCAAAGACCGCGGCTGTTCCCTAAGGCGAACTACTCGACCTAATAAAATTCTTGCCTTCCAAATCTACCAACTGCACCTTTAACTCCCTCATCTCGATAGGCGTCATCCTACTTGGCAATCTACTCACTGATCCTGCTCCTGGTAGCACATCTCTCTGAAACTAATGGCTCTTTTGGTGGAAATCCCACTACAGGTTGAAAAAAAAATCTGCAAATTCTCTAAGCATGAAAACTCGACTCAACTTGTCTTCTTCCTCCATAATACCTAACAAGGAATTAACCTCAAAACTAGGGTTCTACGAAGTATATGATCCAATCTCTACGGTCACGGTGTCAAAATGATATTTTCCTATCATGGAAAAGTATCCTAGCATCATATTTACTTAACCAATCCATATCCAAAATAATTTCGAACCCTATGAAATCAAACACATGCAAACTGCAAATAAATTGTGTGACCTAACAATTCAAACTCTATGTGGTCGCACTTCATCCCAATTGTCGCATACCCTCCTATCGGATTTGCTGCCCTTAAGGATGTAACTAGGTATAAGGGTTCTAGGTTAAGCTTATCTACCAAACAACAAGATACAAAAGAATGCGATGCACTAGTATCAAACAGAATGCTAACTGACATACCATAAATCACAAGCATACCTCCGAACACAGCTTTTCCTTTTTCCTCTGCTATTGGTCTCGAGGTAGTGGCTCCAATTCATATACTTTGTCCTTCCTATCCTAAGCAAGCTCCTTTCATTGGTTCTTATAATATCTAATTTGACAGTAGTTGAAGCACTTGATATTCTTCTTCCCGATCACCTTCTTTTCATCACTCGAGCAACATTCATTAGTAAAATGCCCTTTCTTATCACACTTAAAGCAGAAAACTTCTGACTTTCCTTTCTAAGTAGCTCCTCCATTCTTATGGAAGAACTTTCTTTATGACTCTAACCTTTGCCTTATTCCTATCTAGGAAAGCTAGCATCTCTTCATTCCTCAATGCCATCTCAACTACAACATCACATGGATCTCTGATATGAGGTGATATTGCCTTTTCCAGCTCAAGCTTCACTAATGAACTTCTCATTTCTTTTAATCACAATATCCACATTAGCCTAACGATACCTTGCCAGGTCCTTAAATCTCTTCGCATACTCAAGCATAGTCATATCCGACTGCTCCAACTCAGCAAACTTCCTGGGCAGACATAAACATCTCCTCAAATCTCCTTTTAAACTCATCCCATGTCATCTTCTCTTCATTAACTCCAATGGTCACATTGTTCCACTAGTACAGCGTTGCTCCTTGTAGGTGTGTGATGACCTGCAAATCCGTACCCTTCGAATCAACAATGAATCACACATGTCCGACTCAAAAAGCACAGATTGATGGAAAGTAAGGAGAAATAAAAGAAGAGAGAAGAAGAGTAGAGAAGAAAGAGAGAAGAGAAAACAAAACAAAAAAATACAAAATCTCACATCACAACGAAAAACATATAATATCATATCAATGATCTTTACAAAACAGAAACTGTATATATACATACATTAATCAGAGTTCAAAAAACAATCACTAGTTATCAGCCTGGACAGTTATAATAACCTGTCCTCACAATTGCTGATAATATACAATGACTAAGCACTATGGACAATAAAAATAGATACGTGTATACGAAATTGAAGATCTCCAACTCGCCTGCTGAAGCTCCAAAAGCACCAATCTGAACCTGTAAATATACTCAGTCTGACCCGAGCATTGAAAGGGAAAAACGCTTGGATCGGTCTGGTAAACCACCGTGAGAAACACACTCAGCTGAATTTGTTAAATTACTAAACTTTTCCTTTATCAAAACAAAAGTATCTCGTAAGACATGTCTACACATAAACACGGACATGTTTTTAACTAACGATAACTAAAACATTTCATCTAAAATCCTCTTATATTATACTAGTGTTTAGTATATAAAAATAATATTAATCTTAGCCAAAATTGTTACATTGATTAAATTCCAGCATGTAGCCTCAAATGAGTAATACAATCAAAATGGCAGGTATGTAGTGGAGTTTGGATTTCCATACAAATGACCAGGTAAAGGGACTACCTTCCGATGGGTACACCTCTAGATGGATGTCTCGAGAAACCATCACAAAGTTCCTACCAAACAAGACCGGCCCACCTCTATACTAGATGGTACCGGAAATGTCATCCTCCAGTCGTTACCGAACTTTTTCGAGGGCCCACAAAGCGTACAAACCACAATAATCAGATACACGATGTCATAGCGTGTAAAGATATATATAGAAGAGGATGATCATATCCTACTTGGGAATGACCCACTTAACCCTGCTGCATCTAACCTTCTTTCGATCACTTCCGGTTGATGAGGCCTGAGGTAACAATTGCCTTTCACAAATCACATATCACATCACTTTGAGTGTTACATGGCCATTTTCGTTGACTACTAATTGCCTTCACAAAAATACAACCTTTAAGCTCGTATGTCTCAAGGAGAGTGTTAAGCTAAGATAAGTTGCCTTCACCGCCAACACTGATGTGCGTTTGTAAAAACCAATGTACGTAATCTTTAGAAATGCAATGTCAGACAAACATTCACATAAGTTGTCCAGGAACAAGACAAACCGAAAGTACTTTCCTACCACATCTTGCCAGGAAATCCCTAGGATTAGTAGTGAATAATCCTTGCATTGGATATTTCATAATGAATAGACCGCTGCTATTATATGTATCTTGGGATTTTAACCCCAAATGATCAACAAGCAGTCCCCCACTATGAAAATCCTGAATATCAATATCATCATAATCTGCAAAGCTGAACGCTTATACATTGGTTCGAAGTGGTTTTCGAATAAACTGATCTCGATCTCTTCGCACCAACAACGCAAAAGCGTTTCTTAACCTCACACAGAAACTAAGTCTCATAGACTTATCATGCCTCCAACTTGCAACTTGCTATCCTTCGGGCCAAGATGGAAGCTCGATAGATTAGTATAATACTCCACACTACACAAATCAACATCCTTCACACAAACGATAATCAAACCTATACAGAAGGCTACGTAATAAGTGTACGACTAAATAGTTCCCACATCAACTCGAGGAACTAAAATGGTCGAATTTGGTAGTCGGTTATTTAACAATCAAAACAAACAAACAAATATTTAGCACCATATGCAATCACTAGGCCCTTTTAATTAATCTTTTATTAATTAAATCACTTTTCAAATATTCACTTCAAATTATGTTTAAAAGGACATAATCTCAAACCATTTCAATATTGGGAAATATTTCCATATACTTAGTTAATAATAAGTAATTCATAAATCAATTTATTTTTAACACTTAGAAAATATTACATATTCTTAAATTGGGATTACGTATATATTTTATTCTTTAAGGAAAACATTCTCTTAAACACATTTACTTGAGTCAAAATGAATGTTGCGTAAAAAATCGTTGCGATAACCCAAAATCACTAGTATAGGGATTCGAAAATTAAATAGATATATGAATCTCATATGCTATATAAACATTTTCTTTCGAAAATTATTTACTATAACAACAGTGTTATAGTCCATCATTTCCTTATCTCTTAAAAACGTCTATTTCATCAATGAATGTTGAAATCTATGTATTCGATAGTTAACACATTTTAAAAAATCTTTAAATTATTTAAACTCAATTTAGATGCCACTTTTCAAAATATTTTAAAAGATTATTCACTGTCCAAAATCGTGAATACAAATCATTTACCAAATTCATTACTTCTATATATTTATTTTAAGGATTATCCACAGTCCAAAATCGTGAATATAAATCGTTCACCAAATTCATTACTTCTACATATTTATTTTAAGGATTACCCACTGTTCAAAATCGTGGATATGATTCCAACTAAATACATTGCTTTTACACATTTACTTTAAAGGATTATCCACTGTCCAAAATCGCGGATGAAATTCATTTCATAAACCTTCATATTTAACTTATCAAAATAAATTGATTTTGGATTTATAAAACAGTGTTTATAAATTCACATTTCTATTTTATAAAAATTCAAGTTATAAATTCCTTTTGTTAACCAATTCTATGTATAACTCATTAATCTCATTTATATGCCAAAACCCAAATTATAAGTTAATTACTTATAAATCAATTATTTTACAAAATTCATTCATTTTATACTTCACAATTATAAATCTTATTCACTTATAAGATTCATTTATAACTTCGTTTTAGTAGTTACAAAACTCCTTTATAATTCCATTATTTTGATTTATAAAATATCAATTTTATAAATCTTATATATATACCATTTATTAAAAAAATCAAAAATCTCAACTTAACTTATTCTATAAAATAATCAACTTCACATTTCAAAAATCACATTTCGATATATTTCACAAAAATCATAATTTTTATAACATAAAAATAATAATATTTTTATTTAAATTAAATTCATTTCCTTAATAATTCAAAATTATATATTTTCAAAATCACTTAAAAATCTTTTTTAAATCAAAATCATCACTTTAACATTTTTAAATTACCAAGAATAGGCCCAATGCTGCAACAGCACCAAATACATCAATCACAGCATCCAAAACATCAAATATCACATGATAACAGCATATATATCAGTATTTGTAAATAAATCAACAGTGATGAGAAATCAAGTTGGCTCCAACCTGTCACCTGCAATAAATATACATATTAGAAATATATGTACAATGTCCGCTTCAAGGCAGAGCGCGTACAAAGGGTCATCCGCTCATACACGGGAATGTATAGGGTCTCATCTGCTCGTAGGAATATATACAAATACAAATCAATATATATATACAACATATCATATATCATCCAAACAACCATCAAAGATCATAAAATAAATTTATTCTCACTTATATAAAAATATCTGTGAGTTGGAAAGAGGGAGTTGTACTCACATTGATTTCAATAGCAGTTGTAGTATTTTATCCCGAATAAAATTAAACGAGTGCTTAATTTTATCCAAAATTTACACTAGCTCCAATCAACTCCAAACTAGCTCCAAAATGTAGTGCTCATCAACATGGACCCAGAGCAACTTGTTTCGTCAAAAACAGACCTCGTAATAAAAAGTTATGATGTTACAAAGTTTACACGATTTTAATATATGTAAATTAATTTCATTTTCCCTTTTTATTTTTTAAACCTTTTTAAATCTCGGCCGTTAGATTTTGTCACAACAGATCACGGCCATGAATTTCATCTCCTTCTTTCTTTTGAAGCCTAATGTGATATCCCGAAAATTTGGCAATATAAATTTAATAATCTGTGTTAAAAATTGAATTGATTTGACAATTTTTTATAATAAAATTTTGAATTGATCTAGTAATCTTCTTTTAATAAATATTTAAATTGGAAATTTGATTTAAATTTAACATTTAACTTTTCAAAGCAATTTAATAAATAATTATATTGTTTATACTTATGATAAATCTTATTTGTTTTAAAATTTTATTTAGCTTAAAATATGAATTTAAATTTGATTAACATAAAAGCTTTGTTTTATTTTTTAAAATATTGTTTGAAATTTTATATAAGAATTTAAATTACAATTTATAAACGATCTTAATATGTTGAGTAATAGAAGTAAATTATAATCTCTTTTATAAATTATTTAATATTTTTTAATTTGTTATTTTTAGATAATAATTATAATACTTAGTTTTTCATAAACATAAATAGATTTTTTAGAAATGGGATTTGTTATTTTTAAATTCTTTAATAAGAGTTATACATATAACTTGATTTTTAAACTAGGTTTTATAATTTAATTTAAATTTGGATTTAAATGTTTTGAAATTTAAAGGAATAAATACTTAAAAATATTTGAATAAGCTTATATTTATAATTTGTTTTGTTTCATTTCTCTTTAAATAAAAAAGGAAATTTATATATACATAAGGAATAAAATAAGTTAAAGTTTTTGTAAATAATTTAAATTTAAATACTCTTAATACATGTGTAAATTTCTTAACACTTAAATGACATGTGTAAGGCATAAATAAATCAAGTGACAAATGTTAAACTAAGAAACAAGTGTCCTATTTGATTTCTTTTTCTTTTTCTTTTATTTTAATTAAATCAAAAAAATTCTTATATAAAAACATTGCCCCTCATTCTCATATTCTTTTCTATTCTTCTTTTTCAAAACTTAAGAAAATTTTCAGCCAACATTTAAACCAAGATCAAAAATCTAAACTCATCTTCATTCAAAACAGAAACTTTTGATCAAAACAAAATTCTGTTCATAAGAAATTCCTATAAAACCCCTCAAATACAGCATGTGATTGGTACTTTTATTTTTTTAAACATCTATGGGTGTAGGAAAAACAGATTAGAGGGATCCAACTGGATTCCTCAAATATATTTAGGTTTTTCATATATAAAATATATGGTGTGATTAAATAATCTGTTGTATTATTGTGTGTGGTAAATTTTTAAATGTTAAGATAGCATGTGAATTAATTTTGGATGTTAAATACCATAAATATTATTTTGATTTTTTAAGCAATTAGAAGAATATTTTTAATATAAGAATATTTATATTGAATCTTAGATTATTATAAAGAAATCAATTTGAATAGGAAACTAATTGGTTTTTTTATCATACTAAATAATGTGGGAAAAATATTTTAAAAAGAGATTTTAAAATAAATTATATAAAGGAATTTTTAAGACTGGGTTTTAATATGATATTCGGGAAGGAATATGCAAAGAAGTTGAAATCGATATTAAAAATAGATTGGCAAAAATAAATGGAATTTATAAGAAACTGAATTTATAAAAATAGAATTTTACAAATGAGATTGTTTTTAGTGAAACTCAAAAGAGTTATAAAAATTTATAAACGTGTTTATAAATAAAATAAAATGATATCAGATGATAGATTGGAAATATAAATTTACAGGGAGAATTTATATTTGAGTATGGAAATAGGGTGAGAGAAAAATATTGGATACTATTTTTGAAGTGAAAATGGTTAAGGAGATCGAAATGGAAGTGATGTGAGGAGATCGAGTGGGATTTATAAATTGAAACTTGGTTACTGAGATTTAAAAATATATTTTTATTAATAAGTTAAGTTTTATTTTAAAAAGGTAAATTTCATTTAACTATATAAATTGAAAGTTGGTAAATATTGAAGTATTTTAGAAGTAAATTTTTCAAAATACATGATATTTAATAAATCCTAAATTTTAAACCTACTTTAAAAGTGATGTTAAAAAAAGTGTTTCAATATTTTAAGTAATTATTTGAACATTCTTAAGAATATATTATTATTATTCTTTTAAATACTTATTTTTTTATTTATGTATATATAAATATTGCATTTTTTAATGGTTTAAATTTATTTATAAATCTTTGAGTTAGGGAAGGGTTATTGAGTAGAAGGGATTTATAGGAGAATTCTCAAAACGAAATTTGGGAAAAATAAGAAAATTTCCAAAGAAGTTACATAAGTGTGAACTTTGAGAAATGAAATATAATTCATAAAAGACGTAGAAAACAAAAAATGAGGATTATAAGTAAGTATATTTGACTTTGGAAATATTCAAGGGAATTAATTAAAGAATTCTAGAGCTTATAAAATTCATTATGAACAAGTTAAGAAATTTACAAATAAATTGTAAATGATTTTGCGGAAAGTAGGAAATAAATGGTATACTTCCTAAGTGTTGAATATAAAATGAAGTGGAAAAATATTCTTAAGTATTGGGAAGGTGTGGAAATATTCCGTTGAAAATATTAGGATTTGAATACTGTTTTCAAATGTTGAAGTATTGGAAGTAATATTTTACAAATATTTTGAAATAAATTTAGGAAAGTCTGAAATAAGACCTGGTGTCTGCTTTTGGATGTGTAATTGATAGTCTAATAACCAACTATCAATTTTCTCCAATTTCGCTAATCGTTTCGAAGAGGCCGAGATCGGGTTTAATTATCCGTAAACCACTTAGATCATATTTAAACGTTACGAATGAATACTGTGAAGATGATGAAGACGGTGATTCGGTTTTTTCGGACCCAGGACAACTTGTATGAATGAATGCTATCAAAACATCGTCATTGGAGGACGATGAGCATTCTAAGTGAAAATTACTCTTGAAAGGTAATCGTAGCCTCTAGCCTCATCAACCGGAATGGCTGAAAATCAAGGGGTATGCAGTAAGGCTAAGTAGGTCATACCCAATTAAGGTATGTTATCACCTTTCTATATAACCTCAAATATATTATATTATATGGATAAGGTGCATGCGAAAGAGCTCTCGCTAAGGGTGGGAACACCTGGAGTGATAACATATTCCGTTCTATCTAGGTTATGGATAGGGCTTGTCTTGTGTTGCAGGGGATCCCGACGAGGTCCTCGGTACATTTTTCTAGACCTATACGGTGATAGGTGGTGCCCTAGTGCCTAGTCATTATATGGAATCCAATCTCCAATAAGCGCCATACAGTTTTGATTGTGTCCAATTATGCTGGAACGTGAGATGCAAGCATTTCAGCTATTTTCTGTTTACTTTCTATAGACACTATTATAATATCAGATGATTTTGATAAAGATTATTTTGGTTATTATAAGGTAAACACTAGTCGTGTTTATATGTGACGTGGTCTTACGAGATACCTTTGTTTTCAAAGGATTTTGAGAAAATTTAAAAATTCAAATTGAGTGTGTTTTCTCATGCTGTTTTTTCAGACTGACTCGGGTGTTATTTTATTATAATACTTGGGTCAGACCGAGTATTACTGATACGGGATATGATGTTATGGAGCTCAGGAAACGAGCTAAGCGTATTTCCGTACTTGATGTATAACTTTCCGAATTTAATGTAGTGATTGTTGTACTCTGATAATGGTATGTATATTAACAGTACAGTTCTTTTATATAAATATCTGTTATTATATATTATATTTTGTTCCGCTGCGGTTGTGAGATTCTATGTTGTTGTTTCTGTTTTTCTTCTACCATTTTCTTCTTCACCTCTAATGAACTGGTATTTCCAACACTCGACTGCTCGGCATTTTATACAGTGGACGTATTAATGTCAAATTTCGAGGGTTGGAAACCCCGTTCGTTACATATTTGGTGTGGAATTTCCATTTATGGTAGTGCTTCCTCCTCCAAGGTTAACCGTTCCACTTCTAGCATCCATATATGTATTGAAGCCTTCGTAAGATACAAAAGAATAGTCTATAAGAGATAGAAGAATAGAGATATAGCGTATACTTATATATAGCAATTACAAGTACGTTACTATAGCGTTATCCCATACCCCGATCTTATCTCTAATTCCTTAGGATTACGTTTTCAAAAATCATTTTAGTTTAACTTTTTTCATAAACCTATGCTCTAATACAAAGTTGTAACATCCCCTATCTTGTGGCCCGAAGCTAAGCGCTGCAAATGTTGCAGTCATCCATAGTATTAACTTTCGAATACGGTAATGTTAGTAGTATCCATAATATAAGAAGCACTTCAATATGAAATAAAATCATTACAGGTTAAAACATTTTTCTGATTACATTTCATATCCAAGTTATATAATCCCAAACATTTCTCAGGTTCGAATCAAATATAATTATTGCATAAATACGCCAAGAGCGATATATGAAGATGCCTACTTGGATAACCAGAGTACAAATAGTCATAACAAACATAATACAAAATAGCGAAAATAAAACAAAACAACTCCTAAATGTATCTGGCATCAGCCTCCTACTCGTCACCGGAAGCTTTATTCATCCACCTACTAAAACTTGAAAATCCTCGACCCTCGGCCTACTCAAATCAATTTTGAGCATCCGAGAGTTAAGAGGAAAACATAAACTTTAAGTCAAACATAAAGCCTGGTGTGAATAATACTATGCATCTTGATTATTTGATATTAAGTGAGACCATGCCGCTTAGCGGAATGGGTTTCCCCTCACTTATATACCTTTTAGAACATATTTTTTGCAAATCTTAATCATGCAACCAAAATTGGTTAAAACAATAAAGCAATATCATATATACCTACAAATCAGGAAATAAATGGACTATCTGTTCGAACACTATAGTTTTGTTTGGCTAACTACCAACCTTTGGCTGACTCAGACCTACTAGATAAAATTAAACAAATAATCTAACTTTTGTTAAATGCTCCTCTTCTGGATGGTCTGTCCTAAATTAGTTCTCCTAGGGTCAACTGAGCCTAATGTTGCGGGATCAATAACCTATCTCTCCTCTATTGATTCCTTTTTGTGTGCAACATCATTTTAGTCTTACCTATGACAAAGCCCTGCACATGGAATTTTGGATTCATATTAGCTAAGGGCTACTAGTTAAAGTATAGGGCGCGACCCTATACCAATCGCATCTAGTATTCTAATATCTGAGCCATTTTAATTAAGGTCATCTACCTATAAAATTTTCCTTGAAAACATTTTCTCTTAAATTGATTTAAACCTTTAAATCATACTTTAAACAAGGAAAATATACTCTATGCTTTACTCAAATCACCTTGCCATGTTATATGTACTTTACACAAAACTTTGTTGATGAAAATATTTAAGCCTTTAAAAGTATCCCTTTCGAAACCATTGAAAATCCTTTCGAAACCAAGTAACTACTTTGCTTTATAACCTTAGGATGAAAGGCCGAAACATACCTTTCGAAACCATTCTTAATACACCTTTCGAAAACATTGAAAAACCTTCCTTTTGAAAGCTTTAAAACCTTAGACATCCTCTTATCAAAGCACTATAAATATTGCTTTTTGAAAACATTGGAACCTTTCATTTAAACCCTTTCGAAACCGTTGGGGAACCATCCCTTTGAAACCTTTACCTTAAACCATTCGAAAGCATTTGGGTTCAAGTAAAGCATGTGGAATAACCTTTCATAACCATTCAAAGCTATTCGTTTCAAAACATTTTGGGTTTAACTTTCAACAAAACAAAAAGGGTCATAAAACAACTAAGTCAAAAGCACTCTTCCGAAAGCTAGTTCCTAAGTAAAGAGGTGACGGTTTCGAAACCAACCCTTCAAAAGCATTGGAGAAGTGGCTAAGTTTTAAAAACAAGGAAACCCTTTTGAAATCATTTGCTTCGAAATGTGGAAAGCGGTCGCAAGAGGTTTTGACCCCTTTGAAAGCATTTACTTAAAACAAAAAGGCACAACCTCTTTCAAAACCATTCCTTTAGAACAATTTGACCGAGTCAAAAGCTAACTAAGTCGAAAGCATTCCTTTTGAAAGCAAAGCAGACGCCTTTTCATTTTAAAAAAAGTATGGCTTCGACCCCTTCAGAACCCCTTGTTTCGACCCATTACCTTTCGATTATGTCCAACTCACATGTACCAATTCTTTGATACTCGGTGCTTTGGTTTGGACGGAGATGGAGGCAGAAGTAAGGTGTTGATGGTTAGGTTTCGAAAGTGTCGAAACATGTAAAAAGCATGTATAAACTGATATTTAACTTTTTAAAGCAATTCTTTTCAACTAACCTACCTTTTATCAAAACATGATTGGTTGCTAATTTGTTATCCAAAAGTACCGCCGAAATTTCTGAAATGAACGATTTAAATTATGTACAAATTTCCCTTTCACCTTTTATAAATATATAAGATATTTAAGTCCCATACCTTAAATAATTTTATATACATATTAAAACGCTTAGGAAAATCTATAAAAATTCCCATAAATCATTATTAGTATGTTTTCTAACATATATTACTTTCTGACTTAAAGCATACAATTCTTAGCCGTAGTTAGTTTTAAACTGAAATAACCATTTTATTCACTAGAAAATTAATTTTAAATCCACATTAATTCAGAAAATTATGAAAATTGAAACCCATCTATATCATTTATGACCTTGTTCTAAAACCGCAAGGCATTTAGATGTCATTTAATAAGGTTTTCACATTAAAACATATCGTAAAATTCATATGAATTAGCATAAATCATCAACAAACATATATATCCAATTTAACAATAAAACATGGCAAAATCCTGCAAAATCATTCTGATTTAATCTAAAACCGAAAACAATAAAAAATATGAGATGTAGTCATTACTCATCTTAGCTTTGTGGTTAAGGAATTGATATTTGAGAATGGTTTAGAATTGATTAAGCTTCCTTTCTTTATTTGCTTAATCTTTTTCTTGTTCTTTCTTAATGGTGACCGGCCTCTTATGTTTAATTTTTGCAAGTGAATGTGTAGAGTGAATGGCATAAGGGTTTAAGGTATAAAAATATCCTTATTCCTATTTTACCGCTTATCTATTTGCCTTACCTATTTTATTTTAGTTCTCCTTTAGTTTATACGTTATATGGCACGACTACATTACTATTAACACAAATCTCAATCCTCTAATCATCACCTTATTTTATTTTATTTAACTAATTATATATCTTAAACAATGTTAATCAAAATTAGGGTCATTACAACAAGGCACGTGTTAGTAGTATAGTCAGAAGCTCTTATTGTTGTTACACACATGGTCATATGTTAAACATGTAGGAACTGGTGAAGGAAGACAAAGGCATTCGCATGTAAGGCTACATGGTTGGGCCGCAGCTGGACCTATAGAGAAATCACTATAGTGATTATCTTAGTATTTCAGGTTGAATAATAAAAAGCATATGACAAATTTACCATTAAGAAGTTAACATGAATGCTTAGGTGGATATAAATCGTCGAGGTGGTATACTTGGCACAAACCCAGCCATTGCAATGTTCACTTAGCGTGTAAGTGTGATATATGTAGTTCGTCATTAAGATATTCACTTGATGTTGGTTAGAAATTTTTTTATTGGTTTCATATACTATGAAATAACCCTGAGTTTGTCAAATGTTAGTTGTTCAACCTCCGATTGGAAACCTTTGTAAGTTGTTTATAGGTATAGGTGAACTAAAAATATGCCCTTGATATGTAAAGTAACCGATCCTTTATATGTAATACGTAAAAAAAATGGACACCCTACGTCATGTAGGTTATAAATAAAGCTAAATGCTTGTAAACATTATACACTAGTAATACAATACATTCATTATACTTTGTTTGATCCACTCGCTTTCTTCCTTTTTTTTATACTCACTATAGGAGGATCGGCTAGCAGGTGATTTGGCCCAGACACGGAGCATGGAAAACGAGACCAAGCACCTAGAGTTATATTATTCATGATTATTCTGCATGTCCTATTTATTATGTTATATTATCAGTCGCACATCGTGTTATCATTTGAGAACTTCATTGTGTCTGTTATTGTATAGACTACAATATATGGAGACTATTATCTAATTTTCTTTTTTCCAATACTCATATTTTATGTCCATTTGCTATGAGATCTGTAAATCTATAATGCTTAAAATTTTATATTAGTCTCTTATCATGTAATTTTATAAAACCTTAATGACATGTACTTCTTAGTATGGCGCAAGTTCAAAAGTCATTTTATGTTTTGGATCGGTATGTTTGGAGGTGCGAGTTGTCATAGTTGGTATAAAAGCTAAGGTTCAGGATCCTTTAGGGAGGGCATACTAAGATAGCATGCTTGTATATTTTCAAAAATTATTATTATATATATAAGCATAATACAATCACATACTTACAGTTCTAGTAATGCTTAAACACTATCTGACGAAAGTTACAAATAATTCATATTTAGATATAAGTGAGAATGAGCAATCGGTTTGGAAATATTTTTGGTGAGGTGGCCCAAATTTCGAGCTTACACATCCCTTTATAGTTGCACTAGTATCTTTAAGCAAGTGGCCAGACTGAACTTACCCTCAATGAAGGACCTACGGTGCAAGCGCAAGTTGAAGCCCCTGCTCCTCTACCTACTTTGGATTTCCCCAAGCCATGTCAGGATTTCTAGAGTCTAAGTGGAAAGAATTATTATGAGACTAAATCCTTTGTGGAGATGTGGGCATAACTAATAAATTATGGTAGGATTTTTGGTATGATGGATATGGAGAATGTAGTGAAGAGGCGGCTAGCTTCATGACATATACAAGAAGAGCTTCATGGCATTTGGAAGGGAAGGCCTTAAACTAGTGGGAAATTATTGTTGTTGAGACAAATGAGAGTGATATTGCTTGGACTGATTTTAAGAGCATTTTGAGACTAAGTTTATTTCTGAGATAGAATAGGGGTAGAGTTAGAGAAGTTCATTCATTCGGAGTAAGGTGACTGCATTTTCAAGGAGTATGTTAATGATTTTAATCATTTGGAAAAGTATGGTTTAGACCTTATCAATATACCAGTGAAAAGGGCAATGAAATTTACTATGGGTTTAAATCTATATTTGAAAGATATTGCTTTGAGCTATGTACCTACTGGGGCTACATTTGAGAGCTTGGGGGAGATGGCGGTGTTGAATTCAATTAGAACGGAGGAACCTAAGAAGACAAAGGTAAAGTTAGTTCAGTAAGACCACCACAAAATGGAATGGGAGCTCAAAGCAAGATAAAGAACCCAAAGTTTAAGTATAAGACATTCCAAGGTAGGGCCATCTAGTAAGAGATTGCATGGAAAGCATTGCAAAGATCAAATGCTATAACTATAACAAATTTAGGCACAAGAAGAGAGAGTGTCTGAATACACTAAGGAATTCTATCCACTTGGTTCCATTATATGCAGTAGATGCTATTCCTAGATCGAGTGCTGCTCCAACTACGGATAAGGGATTGAAGGTTGTCAAAGAAGGTGTGTTAACTCTTTCTAATGTATCTATTCATAATTTATTTGACACGGAGTATCATGCTTATTTACTTCTAGTAAAGTAGTAGAAGAATTGCACTTGGAAACTAGTATAATTACAGGCCATGTAGTACTATCAAACCCTATTGGAGGATTGACTCATTTATCAATGAGCAAGAGTTTAAAGTTGTATGTTTTGGGTGTCAAATTTGATTGTGATGCTTCTGTTTTAGGATTATCTAAGTTTGGTTTAATTTTGTCAATGGACTTGATAACTATGTATAGAGTGGTACTGGATCAAGATAGGAATGTGGTCATGTTAAGTACTTGTAGTGGGTGTAGCCTTGAAGTTTACTATAACCCCAAGGTTTCGGTTATTTCGAGTTATCTACGTGTCTTTTCTAAAGTTCCAAGTCTTCCTCCTAAATGGGGATTGAATTTCGAATCTATCTTGAAGAGAACGCCAAATTTGTTGCCTTAACTCGTTGCATATGGCTTCTAGAGAAAGACGCAAGATAAATAAGCAAGTACATAAATTGTTGGAGAAATGCTTTACTTGAAGAAGTATTTCGAAGTAGGAGCACCAGTTGTTTTTGCTACTAAAAAAATGGCTCTTAAAGGCTTTATGTCGATTATCGTGAGCTAAATAAACTATCAAAGAAGTATCTTTATCTAGTACCCCCTTATAGACGATCACTTTGATCGGTTAGTTAGAGAAAAGGTATTCTCTTAAATTGGCTTGGCTATCGAATTCCATCGGTTGTGTGTAGCTAAGAATAATATTCAAAAAAACTACTTTTCGAACATGTGACAGACTTTACGAGTGGTTATTGATGCCATTTGGACTGATTAATGCGCTAGTATATTTTATAGACCTCATGAGTCGAGTCTTTAGAGAGTTGCTAAATACGTTTATGGTTGCATTCATTGATGATGTTCTTGTCCATTCGAAAAGCGAGGAGCACACGTTGCATTTCAAGAAGTTCTTAATACTCTCTATAGGCATAAGTTTAAGGTGAAATTTTCTGAATGTCACTTTGGGTGCAAGGAGGTTCACTTCCTAGGACATGTTGCCTCTGAGCATAGATTAGCGGCCGACCCAAGTAAAGTTGTTGCAGTATAGGATTGACACGCATTAAGGAATGCCACAGAGATGAGGAGTTTTCTTTGTTTGGTTGGCTATTATAGGAAGTTAATAAGGACTTAACTAAAATTTATGCATCTTTGATCCACCTTACCAAGAATAATTTGGTTTTTTTAATAATGTTCAGATTGTGAAGATGTTTTTATAAGATGAAGGAGTTGTTGGTAGTGCCCTTTTTTAGTACTTCTTGATAGTACGAAGGCATTTGCAGTGTATAGTAATGCCTACGGCATAGGACAGGGAACAATGTTAATGTAAGAGGGTAGAATTGTTTGTTATGCCAGTCGAAAATTGAAGGTACACGAGAGAAACTATTCCACTCATGATCTTGAGATGGCAGTCGTTGTCTTCGACCTCATTGAGGCGTTATCTTTTATGGGAGAGATTTGAGCTCTTTATGTATCATAAGTCTTTTAATTATTATTTGTTCTAAAAAGATTTTAATTTGAGGTAGAGGAGGTGGATGGAGTTCTCGGCATCATATGATTTCGGTACCTTGTAACTCTAGGCAAGGACAATGTTGTAGCCAATGCCTTGAGTAGGAAGCATGCGATGTTAAGCACTAAGTTTTTGGAATGAAAGCGCCTAGAGTTCATTTCTACATTTGATTTTCGACCTTCCCTGGACATTACACCAGGATTATTGGTAGCTTTAGAAGTTTAGCCTTCACTTACGGGCCATATTGGTTTGAGTCAGAAGGAAGACAAGGAGTTGATGGATATTTCTGAGAATTTGAACCGAGTTGAGAATTTGATTCATTTGGATCGCTATTCCATTGATCCAAAGGATCGTTGCGAAGAAATGATAAGTTGTGTGTCCTTCTTGTTAAAGAGTTGATAGACATGGTACTAGCAGAGTCACATCGTGCTAGGATGTCCGGTGGTGACAAAATGAACTGTGATATATGGAGAGTATTTTGTTGGACTAGTATGAAGGGACATGTAGCAGAGTATGTTTCTAAATGCGTGACTTGTCAAACAATAAAGGCATAGCAGAAGAAGTCTAGTAAATTGTTATAATAGTTGGATAATCCACAGAGCAAATGGGAAAGTATCTTTATGGAATTTGTCGATTGGTTACCTAGTAATAGAAGGGGATTGAGAGTATTTGGGGCATAGTCGATCGATTGACCAAATTCGCACATTTATTCCAATCAGCAATATGAGGACAGCTGCATCTTTGGTGATTTTATACGTAAGAGAGATATTTGGTTGCATTGAGTTCCTTTTAGCATTGTGAGTGATCAATTCACTTTTTACTAATGAGTTTTGGAGGAATCTTCAAGAGGCCTTGGAAACTGAATTAAATTTGAGTACCACTTATCACCTACAAATAAAAAGGCAAACTGAAAAGGTAAATAGAGTATTAAAGGACTTGTTTCGGATGTGTATATTGGATTTTGTAGGTTCTTGGGAGGATCACTTACCATTAATATAGTTTTCATATAATAATAGATATCGGTATAATATTGGAATATTATCGTTTAAGGCATTGTAATGGAAGTTATGTAAATCGCCATCTTGCCGTATTATAGATAAAATTGTTCTTCGAGCAGAGATGATATGGTAGACTTCGGAGAAAGTAGACTTGATTCATAGGTGGACGAAGACTACCCAAGATAGGCAAAATTCATATGTTGACAGGATACACAGGGTACAGTTTATGGTAAGTGAGATGGTCTTTGTGAAGGTCTCGCCACTTAGACATGTTATGAGGCTTAGTAGTTTGGAAAACTTAGCACCAAGCGTAGTATGGCCTTTTCCGATCATGGAGAGAGCAAGGAAGTTAGCTTAAAGGGTGTTGCTTCATGAAAAGTTGGCGAGAACACACAATGTCTTCCATGTGCCACATTTGCAGAAGTGTCTACATGATTCACCTATTGTGGTTAAGCCAGGACAATTGGAAGAAGTTGAAGTAGAGAGATTCACTTTTTTGCCTGTACAAACTAGCTTTATTGAGCATGGGACAGGAAGACTCCACAACAAAGTAATTAAACTAGTCAGAGTATAGTAGGGGGACAACCTGACTGAGAGTATATGAGAACCTAAGGAGAAAATCTGAGCTACCCATCCAAAGCTCTTTTTTGGTACACTTCTATTTAAGTTAGTATAATTTTTAATGCACATAGTATCTATCTTAGAATATTTCGTAGGTATGAAAGTTTGGATGCTAGGCATGGTTATGAACGTGCCATTATGACATGTTTTAAATGATGATTGCTAATGGATGAATTTTATTAGTTAGTATTACATATATATGCTGGCATGTTCATGTTAGTATATGACACTAACCACATTATAATTTTACTTTATCAGTTATATGCATAATGGTTGTTGCATTTTTGCATATGCATTGAATGGTTTCTCATTCTTATAGAATTGCAAGTGTAACGACCGCCAAACACCTCGGGCACCTAATATACCTACTGAGTGTGTTGTCATGATGCCCGGTCGATGTAGGACAGTTGTCAAGGGTGAAAAGTAGAGAAGATAATCACAGAACCATCGTCGGTCTCACAGTGCATCAGATAAAATATAGTAATCATCATAAATATAAAATAGATGAACAATAATAATTAAACGGACCACAAAATATCAAAGCTCACAAGTTCACAGAGTTGTATAAAATAGTAGTTGAGTTTATACAACTTGAAATAAAGTTAAGGTAATTGTCTTTAAGCAAAATAGCTAACAATGTCTAGGCTCCACAGTGTTGCATCGCAGAATAAGTAATTGTAAACCCATATGTAATACGATAAAGCACTATCCACTACTCGTCCTCTATGCAGCACCGCCTATGGCCTAAGGCTGCTACCTTGTCTACTCATTTAAGAGTACTCAAGATAATAATAAGGAAAATATAAAACCTCGTTTCAGACACCAGTCTAGTGTGATTGATAAACAATCTCAAACTACTATACAAGTTGATATATTAAGGAACAAAGGTATGGAGAATCATATCTGACATGTCCCTCCATCCAAAGACTTCAATAATATGTTACCCTACTATCATCTTTGTAAAGTATACAAACATCTTGTATACTATTGGGGCTGTTTAGAATCTTTCTCTTGGATACCTACATCACGTGACACCCCTAGGGCGATAAATAACAACATAACAATCATGGCCTATATAGCATCCATAAGACAATGTCATTGTCACTCAATGTGCTTTGTATATATGATAACTCGTATGACTATTATGATGACCGCCCTACATCAACAACACCCAATATAACCGAATAGTATGCTTATGTGATGCCCCATCAATGTAGGATAATCGTCAAGAGTTATAAGGTAAATAAGGCATCACACAGCCTACCATATATCTCACAGCGCATATATTAAAATATAATATACATAACAGGTATAAAATAGGAGAGACAATGACAACTAAGTGATCAAATATCATAATACAAACCCACAGTGTTATACAACATAATAATATAGTTTATACAAAGCAAGAATAAACTCAAATAAACCATCTTATAGAAACAGAGCAAATACTGGCTAGGCTCTACGGTAGAATAAGCATTACATCTATATATAATACGAGAAGCTCCATCAAGCTCGTCCTTTGCATTGCACTATGTACACCTAGACTTATTGTCTACTCTACTCATTTAAGAGTGCCCTAGATAATAAGAAGAAAAGTATAAAACCTTAAGACAAACAAAATTTTGGTCTGAGTGATAAATGAATCTCAAAATACTATACAAGTCGATATAGTAAGAAACAAAACGTATAAGAATCATACTTGACCTATCCCTACATCCAAAGAGTTAGCACATAGCATCTATAATATGCCACTCCACTATCATCATAAAAATGTACAAAGACAATGTCGGGTCTAGGTATCCTTGTCCTAAATACCAACATCAGGTGACAACCTTAAGGTGATATACTATAGGAGGAATAATCAAAACAAACATAACATCCATCAAACAATCATCACTATCACTTAATATGCTTAGATATAATACTACTCGTATAGCGCGATCATAAGCCAAAGAACCAATCAAATCTTGGGTTCACGATGCTCAATCCATACCACTTCGTAAGACCCGGAAATAGACCAACGGTCATAAGGTCCAGGGTAATCAATAGTCATAAGATGTGGACATAATCATAATTCAGGTGGCATCCTTATGTACCCCCTCTATATGAACACACTGGAAATCTCCAAGTGTCTACGATCCCCTCGCACATGCCTTCAAATGGGACATGATCGTTATTCCATCCTACTTACATCCATAGTGCAATGTCATGATTCTACTCATGAGCTCTCCTAATTGAACCTACCAACTGGATCATCGCTTCGGCTCCAGTCATTGGGCCATTATCATCAAAACCTAACTCCATCAACTATCGAGTTACCATCGTTGTAGTTTCGAAACTACCACATTCAAGTAGTCCCATATACTTCATTACTTAACCATCGGTTTTCATTGTGCTATCACATCACCATCAAACAACGAACAAATGAAGGAACGAACACATCTAACATGACCTATAGAACCTACACTTCCCATCCCGAAAGTTCCACCCCAATCCGATCCAAAATTATATGTCGGTACCGATTAAAACTACTCAGTGTTGAGTGGTATTCTTAGCCAATTTTGGGTCTCTCTACTTAGCCCTCTCCTTTGAAGCTCCAACCTCCACTATTTATCCAAGAAAATAGTAGGCATTGAGAAGAATATTTGGTATTGATTCCTTTACTTAATCAAATTTTGGGTTCACTTAAACCCTGAGCCTTCTCCATTATACCCAAAGTTGACCCCAAGCTTTCTATCGAAGCAAGACACGAAGAAAAACTACCAACCTAAAGCTTCATCATCAACAATAATCTACTCGTCACAACCACTTTCCGCTGATCAAAATTTGATGCGACTTGAACTGTAGGCTCCTCCCATGCACAAGGGCCCCTCCTTCAAGTTTCATCCAATTACTCCACTTTTATTTTCAATTTGCCAAATTTGACCACCTCTTTCCTAACTACCAAAACCACTAGCAAGCCATATCAAAGCACAACATACAAATCTAAAATATCATCCATATACATCCATACACATATAAAATTCATCAAAACTAGATGGTTCTATCCTAGATCTAACTTTTACACTAGCTTGTAGATGTCATCAAAAGGGGTTGCAAAACCATTTAAAAACCATTTAAAATCACTTTAATTTTGGCCATAAATACATGTGTTATTAAAGTTAGAAAAAATTTTACCATCGAAATTATGTTCAAATATCAAATCTAGCTATATCAATATGTATAAGATAGTGAGAAATCAAGAACCACTCACCAAATACCTAAAATACCAATCTTTCCACGAGATCGGAAATGGAAAACAAGTAGAAATCAGCCAAAAACGATAATTCAATCCCTCTATGCTAATTACCGGTTACCCCTCTAATGATGTTTTAGGCTAAGATTAGTGAGACAAGATGAAGCTTTTTGATAGAATTAGGTTTAATGGAGGTTTACGACTATTTTCGGGAAGATGTAAATGACTTAGAATCATCCTATCAGTCCCCTTAGACTCTGTTCCAGAAATTGGTTAGTGGGCCTATGTGCAAGTTAATTTGATTGCCGAATAGTGCTGGCCAACAGCAACCAAAACGTAAAATAAGCATAACTTTCGGATGATAAGTCCCTTTTTCTATTAGGACCACTCTGTGGAATGAGAAACCATCATCCTGGAGCAATGGAAATAGTTTCAGACCCTAGTTTGACACCTACAAGAAAGTTACCATCCATACAAGATTTTCAAGGTAAAAGTTGTCAACAGAAATTCGACAAAAATCATAGATGTGGAAAATGTCCCCAAGAGTAATTTCCTAAAATTTTAGAGTTATACGATCTTATATAAACAAAATAAAAATATTTTACGATTTTTCAATACGTAAATTATGGGTCGTTACACTCTTCCCCATATAGCAGCTTCTCCCTCGAAATTCCCAAACAAGTCAAAGAATAGACAACCATAGTTACTCCACATGCTTATAATCACATGAAACCATCATACATATCAAATAAGTAACAATGCAGTCAATAGTATAAAGAAACCTATCCTAGCATGCGAGATACTAAACTATCTTATATGATATCAAAGATGAAAGTAAATATGATAACTGTAGACCTTACCAAGAAAAGACCCAGGGGCCATGTCCCTCATGCTCTCAGTTTACCACATGTAATCTCCTCCACTTTTGTCCCATTGAACATTCACTAACTTCACCATCTTGCTCATAATCTTTTTTGTATTGCATCCAACAATACGAACTAGCTACATGGTATCGAAGCTTTTGGTCCAATATTGATATCGTCAAGATGATCCGGTGCAATCTCACGCCTGAGTCGTGCATAAACTTTCGCAAATGAGAGACCTAGAAGACATTGTGCATGTTTGTCGTCTTTTAAGGTAAGTCAACCATGTATGCTAGGTTCTTAATGCTCTCCACCATCGAAAAAAGACCTATGAACCTTAGCGCCAATATCCTGTCACTACCAAATCTAATAATATTCTTCAATGGAGAAATCTTCACGAACACCATATCGTCGATAGAGAACTCCAAATTTTGGTGTCACTTATTAGTTTAACTCTTCTACCTATCCTAAGAAGCTTTTATTCACTAACGAACGATCTCAATCTTCTTCGAGGTTTCTCTAATCATATCTGGCCTAGTATCAATTTTTCGCCAACATTCACCAATATGGAAGAGCATTACATGGTCGTCCATACAATGCTTCATACAGTGTCATACCAATACTAGATTGAGAGCTATTCTTGTATGCGAACTCCACCAAATGCAAGTGATCATCCACGAGCCTTCGAAATAAAGAATGCAAGCTCTCAAGAGATGCTCCAATATACGATGTACCCTCTCAGTATGCCCATCTATTTGTAGGTGAAAAGTTGTACTAAGATGCAGCTTAGTCCCCAATGCCTCCTGTAAGCTTTTCCAAAACAGTCTAGTGATTAAAGGGTCTCGATCACACATAATGCCCTTGGAACACCATGGAATCACACTATCCACTTCACATATAACTCGATCAATTTGGAAGTCATTCTAATAGACTTTATGGGTATGAATCGGCCACTCTTCAACAATCTATCGACTATGCTCAAATGATATTGTACCCTCCTCTGATCCTCAGCAATCCATCAGTTAAATCCATCGATATCCATTGTTATTTCCACTCGAGAACTTCAAGTGGTTGCAAAAATTCACTTGACTTATTTGCTCTGCCTTCACCAACTAGTAATTCATACACTTTGAGCTAATGTCCTGATTCCCCTCCCAATAAAAGGTCTGCTTCATATTATGATACATCTTATTCCAACTAGGATGTACAATTAACCTAGAACGGTGGGACTCTAGCAGCACCTCATCTCATAATCCATCGACATCAGGAATAAACGATCTCCCTTCTTTACGGAACCAACCATCAAGGTTGATTATGTACTGCTTCATGTCTTCAAATTATACTCGTCCTTTTATCTTTATCACAATCTCAGCTAGTATAGCATCTTGTCTCTGATTATTACCGATCCTCTCAACCAATGTAGGTCTAATTGCCAAACTTGCCAACATCTTTTGCTCTAACTCACTATGAGGTTTGAAGCCATAGCTAGCAATATATTCCAACTGCTTCCACTCCAAGAGCATTGCTCCTAAACTGGTATGTCTTCTACTCAACGTGTCGGCGAACACATTTCCCTTACTGGACATATAGAAAATATCAAAGTCATAGGAGGCCAAGAATTCCAACCACAATTGTTAGCGAAAATTGAGATACTTTTGGGAGAAAAGGTATTTCATGGATTGTGGTCCATGAATAGCTCAACATTTATCCTAATAGGTAACGCCTCAAAATCTTAAAAGAAAACATTATCGCTGCTAACTACAAACCATGAGTTGGATATTTCCTTTCATAGGCTTCAGCTATTGACTAGCATAGGCAATAACTTTTCCCTTTTGCGTTAATTTTGCACCAAATCTAGTACTATGGGTATCTGTGCATATTGTTGGCTCCTCATTCCCACTAGAAATGATCAATACTGATGCAATCATCGACCTCACTTTCAGAATCACAAATTAATCCTCGCACTATGCATCCTAAGGAAAAGTCTTATTCTTCTTCATCAAAGTAGCCGATGGTGCTGCAAATTTGGAGAAGTCCTTGATAAAAGGACTATGGTACCCATTAATCCTAGAAAAACTCATCACATCGGTAGTGTTATTGGATTGATTCCCACCCTGAACAGCTGCTACTTTGGCAGGATCTACTATGATTCCCTGCTCAAAGACAACATGACCCAAGAATCTCTCTTCCCTCTTCCATAAGTGACACTTTGAAAACTTTTCTTTCAACTTGGGCTTCCTCAACACTTCAAGCACAATCCTCAAGTGCATTTTGTGTTCCTCCTCTATCCTAGAATGGATCTGAATATGATCCATGAACGCAAGTAGAAACTTGTTTAACTGATCAATGAAGACACGATTCATAAGATCAACAAAGTATGTTGGAGCACTGGTTATCCTGAATGGCATAACCAACCACTCATGGAAACCAGGTGGCGTATGAAATGCAATAATTATCACTTTACCTTACTACTCTCAGTCGGTGAAAACCTGTCATAAGATCCAACTAAGAGAACATCTTCGCACAATTGAGATGATCGAACAAGTCATCAGTATGTGAGAGTGTTCTTACTCGTTCTTTCTTGTAAACTTATTCCGCTCAAGGCAATCTACATACAACCTTAGAGAGCCATCTCCCTTAATGAAGAATACTACAGGTGTGCCCCCACTTGGCTATGCTCTACAACATCCCTTATCTTGAGGCCAAAAGCTAAGTGCTACCGATGTTGCAGTCGTTCATAGTATTAACTTCTCGTGATAAAATATGGTATTACTGGATACATTGATATAACAGAAATACATGGATATGGAAAATTTTAGAATCAATAAACAATTTTCTCATTCCATTACAAAGCATTTTAAAATTCATTATATGATCCCAATATGAGAACCACATTCAGAGAAAATATAGTTATTACAACATACGCCAAGAGTGACATATGAAGTTTGTTATTCCGACTTTTGGCAAGGCTGCGACACCAAGAACTTGACTAGAAACCAAGGACAGTTCTTCCTGGAGATCGGCTGGAGATCGGTTATACATAGGTTCACTATGAATATTGGTAAATTTTGCCCGAGTCCGGATTGAGCTACAATTGATATGACACGACAAGCCAAGTTATGAAAGCCAACATTCCAACTTTCAAGTCAATCGAGTTTGTATGCTCAAGATATTGATCGATCAAGATTGAGAAAACCAAGTCATTCGTATCCATCAAATTTCGTATTCATTCCCCAAGAGAGATTTAGTTCATATCCATCGCCTACTAATTTCCTTCATATCCATCAAAATAAAGCTACTTCGTATACAACACTTCATATCCATTAACAAATGTCCATTTTGTATCGATCCCCCTACATCCATCTCGTATCGATCTCCCACCATCGATACGAAGAGCAACAACCACCGATCGATACGAAGAAGGCAACACGAAGCATAGATACGAAGGCGGCCTCCAACCATCGATACAAAGTAGCATGCAAGCATCGATACAAACAGAGCCACGCATGACTGATACGAAATAGTATTGATATGAAGACGAAAATGTCATACAAATCCAAACTTGCATCGATCGTATCTCAAGATCTGTAAGTCCAAATGCTACCAAATTTTCACAGGAGTTTGTGTACTACCTCAAGAACGTACCTGATCAATCCCAGCCTAAAAGGACGAATTATTGATCGATACGAACTCAATTCTTATCGCTCTTAAATCAAGTCGAAATCACCTGAACTCGATCTAGTAGGCCCACCTATGTGAGAGAAGAAGTCTTTTGAGATGTGGGCAAGACATTTGCTGCCTACGCCAATAAATAGTGACCCTGGACCTACAGAAAACGGACTTTTTGCCTCTCTATGCCGATATTCTGCTAAAATTGCTATTGTATTTCGATTATAGTATCGAAATCTTTTGCATTCAACGAGTTATAATCAATAAACATCAATCATTCCATAGTGGACGTAGGCCATACGTCGAACCACTCTAAATTCACGTGTTTTAGCACTTTTTCTTATCTGTTAATTGGTTTGTTTGTTAGATCTGCCTCACTTTACATTTACTTCTTCATTTTATCTCTTCAAACACATCCGAAGAGTGTTGTGCCCAATTTTGATACGAACAAAGTTGCCTCCTTAGGTGATCGGAGTATATAACTAGGAAATTAAACATCTTTGCCTTTATAGCAAACACAGCGGAATCAAAATGGAAAAGAACTCTAAATAGCTATCATACCTCCTGCATGCCCCAGAAGCTTATTCATCTAAAGTGGTACCCATAAACCTCAATTCTCAAACTATACAAAATCAAATGAGCACCTGAGAGATTAAGGGAAAACATAAACTTTGAGTTTGGCATTAAGCCTGGTATGAATAATAATCTACCATCTCAAATCATTTAGATACCTAGTGAGACCACGCCACTTAGCGGAACGTGTTTTCCCTTTACTAGCATCCTAAAACTTATAAAGCTATATATTGCTCCCGCATCCACAATGGTTAAAAATATAACATTTCAAAATAATATGATGATATGCTAACAAATAAATCAACTTTGGATTTCATGTCCCCATTCATTTCTGACTACCTGTCTCGTTATAGTTTCTAGGGTCACTATTAACCTATTAGTTTTCATGGGCTTACTAATAACCTATTTAATACTTATGGACTCCTGTCTAGTTTCATAGTTTTCATGTGATCACTAAGAACCTATTGGCCCCTACCAATAACTTTATTGTTTCATGGCTTCTCCCTGAACTTATTGGTATTTCAGTAACTTCCCTCTTGTCCTAGTTTTCATGGGTTGGCTAGGAACCTATTGACATCTGTCAATAATTTAATTCGGATATAGTTTTCAAGGATTCGCTACAAACCTATTGGCTCCTGCCTATATGTAATGACCCACAATATTCACACAACTATGATATTGTGATTCAAACAAGTATAAAGTATTGAAGTATATTTGTACACACATTTGGACTTGGGGGTAAATTTGTGATTTCCCATCTATTAAAACCCTAGCCGTGAGTGGATTATAAAAAGAAAGAAAGAAAGAGGTGGCCGCTGTTTTCATTTAACTCTCTCGTTACAAAACAAAAAAAAATGGCCGAAGCCCTAGAAATCAGATTGGGGGAAAATTATCTCGCCGTATCGAATGGCGTTGGATTCGTGAGAAAAAGGGGGAAAGCTACGGCAATATCTAGGGGATCGACATCTCATATAGCTACGTGAGTGTTCTTAATCTTGATTTGGCAATAAGTCCTATCTCAGGCAGCCGTAGTTATATTTCTGCAAATAAATTTGTGTGTATGGATGCTTTGCGTGTATTGATGCTTGTTGATGATTGTTTGATTCTTGGTTGCTTGCGTATCCATATATTGATGATGATTAAGTTTGATTATATTCATATCTGTACCTGAGATGATATCTATTCACTATTATGTCACGATACACTGATTTAACACTATGAATTACTGCCAAATGAATTGTTTAAGTACACTCATACCAGACGTATCATGTCTGACCCTGTTGATTGTCTCGACAATCTCCTGGGGTGTCTCATTCAACGAGGCAGTTCGGGATGATGTTTTTACAGGTTGCTATGCACATATTGATGAGATGATGATTTAAGAGATGGAGTTAAAATGATTTATACTGCATGTAGATGATATGAAGAAAGTATTTAAGTATTTTCATTGTCACTTCATATGTATTGCTGAACTAAAATATGTATGTAATGCCATGAACAGTGAACCATTATGTGTTAGATTGATTTGTATATAATCTTGAAAACTGTATTGTCTTATATGTAATTGCAAGTTGAAACTGAAACACTTGGATTATTCAGTTTGTATATATTTTCTGAAATCTGTATTTGGAGAAATAACTGGTGTCAAGGCAGTATACACAAGTGTTTACACTTGTGTATATGTGCAGACCCATAGATTTGCTGAGTTTTGTGATTTAAAGGATTTTTTTTATGGATTTTGTTCAAGTTTCCTTTCAGAAGTTTTGGGAAAAACTTTTATAAACTTATCTTGATGGATTATTTCCATATTTATGCACAAGCATATATGGATCTGGAGTTTGATTTTTGTATGTAATTTATCATATCTGAGAATGTATATATACATATATATTTATTTGTTTTGGCAAGTTGAATGCCTTGAATGTGAAAAGCAAAGATGAGATATATATATATATATATATATATATATATATATATATATTTCTCTATGTTATGGTTTTTTCTGAGTTCAAGTTACTTAGTCCTGTGATATTTGATTTTTGATGAGATATTTGATATTTGATATTTGCTATTTGATATTTGATATTTGATCTGTGAAAAGCAAAGATGAGATATTTGATGCCGCAAATCTTTGAAGGAAAGATGGATTGTTGTGATGCTTTCAAATGCATTATGATTTTTGGGAAATGAAATTTTTATGCTAAGTGGCTGTTGCTATTCGAATCTGTATATAGCATATAGCTAATATATGTTCATGTGATAGATTCTGGAATTATATTGAGCACTTGCCATATAAATTAAAATACGTGCATGCCTTCACTTTACATTTCTAAAATGAATAAACACAGTTTTGGATAAGTTTTGCAAAAGAAAGTAAACTGTTTCATATTCATAAGTATTCTAGAAATGGATTACAATTCTATGTATTATCTTGAGATTTTATAAAAGGAACTTGTTAGTTTCCAATTGTTTGTGTTAAAAATATTTGTATGATGCAGAATAACTTTTGTTCTTGCATCAGTGACATGTTTTGTTTTAAAGAAGGATAGTTGATGTAAATTCATCTTTTATGTCGGAATATAACTTGCATAAATGAGAAAGAGGAAACTCGATGACCTCATTTTTTTATATAGTTGGATTGGTGATCTTTTGTTTATACATATAATTATTAATATTTTGTTGGTGCCAAGGCTTCATTGCCTATTCATTAATACCATTGCTTGAGCTTGTGTGTTGGCGAGGCCGTGCACACATGTATTTATATGTGTGTGTACGCGCAGCCACACCTATAATTGTGTTATAGCAAGAGTTGAGTCAAGTAAAGGATCTCTATGATTTTTATGATATAATCAGGAATTCTGATGTTTCCTGTCTGCTTGTGTATCTTTTGTGCCATATTGCAAATAATTTTCATAAAAAGGAAATGGGTTTATCTTTATATGAAAATGCTATGTGTGAATGCTTTGGCTAATTCTTCTTAACTCTGATTTAATAACTAAAGAGATTGGTATATCTTCATATATACTAATCTATGTTTTCAGAATACACCAATATTTCTATATTGGTAATAGTGGATCCTGGTTTTGGTTTTGAAGGTAGATGACCCTGTGTTTTCATTCAGCATATATTTCTTTATGCAAAAGAAAAAAAAACAAATTAGCCCATGATTTGGCCACTAGAAAAGTAGGGTCATCTCATTTGGTATCAGAGCTATGTTGGTAGAGAACATAGCAAAAATTTAATTTGTGTGAATTTATTTGTATTGACTGCTTTGGTTGCATTGTTTGAATTGATTGCTTTGGATGAATTATTTGAATTACATCAATGTTAATGATGTTTCTCCTTTCTATTATTTTGTTTTGAAAATTGTTTAATCAATCATATAACCTGATTACAGAAATGAGTTTATGACCCAGTTTTTATAAGAAAATAATCTGATTAATTTACTGAGAAGTAGGGTATTGAATAATAATGGATTAGGCAGTATGAACAGAGAGGTTTATGCTCATGTCTAGTTCATTTAAATTTGCTATGAATAAAGAAGTATTATAAAAATTATTTAAATTTCTGAAGTGGTTATTATGGATGAGATGGATGTTTGTTTGTGCATTTCTATTTGGAGTTTTGTATGTCAGTTTTCCAAGTTAAAATGGTTTGAGCATTTTTATTACTCTATTCTTATTATTGTCAAGTATGGATTTAAATTATTTAGAACATAGGCAGCAAGATAGAAATCTGGCTCATGCTTATTTTCTAAATAATAAGATATGAGGTTTTCTGGGTTTTTGGTGAAATTTTCTTAACAAACACCTCTGTCCATATCTTTACAATAATACAGTAGAATCATGAATGCCTAAATTATTTTGGAAAGCCCACAAACCTATTGTAAATCCCTGTAGTAAGAAATTTAAAATGAGAGAATTTGAATTTATAAATGTTTTCTAATACAAGAAAAGTTGGATTAAGACACCTATGTTTATATCTGATCTAAAAGATGGCTAAAATTACAGTTTTACTTCTTTGTGGACTTCATGGATGTTGCTTTGTTTCAATGTAGATGGTGTATTTATTTATTTTGATTTAAATCTGAAATCACCACTGTTACTCCATAACTAATAAGTATATGTTTGAGAACTTGATAAACACAATAATGAGCTGATGCAAGTGATGTTGATATTTGGAAAAAAAAAAAGAATTTCAAAAAAAAAGATAAATATCAAATGCCAGTATCAATTGCAATAGGTCATTATATGAATAAACATTGAAAAGTGAATTGTCTGATTTGGATGCATAATTGTTAAGCTGCATTTCTTGAATATGTTTGATAACTGCATATAACTTTGTGATGGAAGTTTATAAAACAGGTCCCTTAGAGGAAGATAAAATTTCTTATGAATATAACCTGAAAAAAATGGATTATATAATCATTACAGTCAAGTGTGATCTAAGATTGGTTAAGTACAAGGCAGTAAAAGGAGGGAAGTTCTTTTGCTTATGTCTGGTATTTAATAAGGGGATAAGAGTGCAATGGTTTGACCATGTGCTGAGCTCTAGTTGCCTAAGTATTTCCTCAAAAAAAAATATATATATACATATAAACATCTCTGGTCACATGTTGATTGTAATATAAAATACGAAAAACATAAGAATTTTCTGATATGCAAAATCCCTGTGCTTTACCTGCAAGTTCATATAGCCCAATGATATAAGTGAAGACAAAAGGAACACTTATAGCTACTTATGATTAGGTGTATGTTAGTTTTATATGAATGAAAATGAGTTTTGTTAACCAGGTTGGATGAGTTTCTTTGTGGTGATATAATCTATGTGAAATGTTTGGATGCCTTGTTGGTTGTTAGATCTTGTTACTGGAACCACAGTGGTATTTTATCTCCAAAAATATTTGATCCATGCTTTAGTCAAAAGCCTGTCTCTGAACAAAAATTGGCTTGAAATGATGTGCAGATGTGATTAATTGATTGTTGAAATGTATGAATGGATGAATGTTTCATGGATGCATGAAAACTGTTTGCATTTACTGGTTATGTACATAAAGATTTTGAGCATGATGCAGTATAGTTGAGACCTGCACACATGAAAGGAGAACTTAGTAATTAAACTAAGAAATTGGGTCACCTCTATCAGGTTGGGTATGAGGGAAGTGGGTATGACATAGTGGTTGGCTTGCATCAAGGATGGGGTGTGAGTTTGCACATGGCATGTTCATGTCCAAATAGCTTGTAGTGTGCTGGAAATCAAACAGATGTTCCAGGCAGTGTGCACCAGTGCAACCATGAATGTGATATTGGACCTTAAAAAAAAATATGAAATGAACCTACAAGCAGAAGTGATTAGGCTAGGGGTATGGTGAGTTCTGGTATGCAGACTCAGTTTTGATGCCTTAGCTCAATGATGTGGGTTTTGCTTGTTCATATTTATGAGATGCTTGTGTGATTTGAGTGATGGTTGAATACATGGGTTACTGAATGGTTGATGGATGTATAAAACTGCTTGTATGCATTGATTAGGGGTACAACAGGGTGGGGCATGACACTGCATAGGTAATAGGGGGTCATGGGAAAGAATTTAGTAATTAAATTCAAGGCATGAGTCACCTCTATCAGGTTGGATATGAGGGAAGGGGGTATGACATGGTAGTTGGCTTGCATCAAGGTTGGGGTGTAAGTTTGCACACGACATGTTTATGTCCAAAAGTTAGTAGTGCACTGGAAAATCAAACAGTAGCTTCCAGGCAATGTGCACCAGTGCAACTACAAAATGTGATACTGGACTCTTAAAAAAAAAGTGTTATGGATTGATAAGCAAAGATGCATATGCTAAGAGTACGGTGAGTACGGGTATGCAGACCAGTTTTGATGCTTTAGCTAAATGGTAGGAGTTTTGCTTGTTCAATGGTTATGAAATGCCTGTGTGATTTGTATGATGGCTGCTATGAATTCTTGAAATAAGAATTTCTGCTAAGGAATTGGTTTAAGTACTTATACATGCATTTAACAAATCATTCATTTCACTGTAAAGACACAACAAAAATGTGTACCTGATGAAAGAGGTTAACAATTTGGGTTTTCTTTTTGGAACTGAGGAAAAATACCAGTATTAAGTGGTTGTTTGTTGTTTGTATTGATTGAGTATTATTTGTATAAACTTAATTCATACATATGTTTATGATATTTTGCTTTGATTGCCAAGAATGGGGTCTGTTTTGGATTAAAAATTCATTTAAATAAAGACAGATTGTATAAGGGTATTGATCCCTATTTTGATTTGCATATAGATGATATGTTTTGCCTGAAGGTGGTGTGTATAGCCATGGATGAATGAGCATTACATTTAAAATGACTTCAATATGAATCATGAGTAGGAATGCATTTGTAAGCAACATATAACCTGATGACAAAGTATATGAACTGTTACTGAATTAATATTTGTTTGGTTCTGGTTGAGTAAGCTTGGTGTATAAATATGTTTGAGACATTAGAATTGCTTTGAAAAGCAGAAAGTAAAATCTATATTGATTCTAAAATTTTCTAAACCAATTTGCTAATAGGGTTTAGTTTAAAACTGAATGTGATCAATATTATGATGTATGCAATGGCACTGTTTCATGCTCTCACTTGTACACTGCCATATTTGTACATATTCACTTCATCATGTGTGCACCCCTGAGTTACACTGTATGCATAGATTTGGTCCAAACACTGTTGCATCTGAAATCTGCTGTTGCACTTGAGATTTTAGACTTGACTTTGTTGTTTGCATGCAGTGGCAGTTCCATATATATATGTCCATGTACTTGAAATAACTTGATGCTGCACACTTGTGCTTTGTCTTGATCACTTCTGCTGTTATCATTTTGTGTTGCCTTGCATTTGCCAAGTCTATGTGTAAGTTCCCATACATCCATCTGAGGTTGCTGTTTTCAGATGCACTGAGTTGCTTGAATATGTCGCTTTCTTATTTATGTTCTGTTTGTAGGATAGTTGCAATTACCCTTGTGCTTGTCCATTTGATGATGAAACATGTTGATTGAAATTTGCTTGTGCACTCGAGTGGGCGAGGCAGTGCATGCGTGTATATTTATACACGTGTGTATTGCAGCCGCTCCGCAAAATTTAATGAATATTTGGGATGCTAAAACGAGTAAGAGTGAATTGTGAGGACACAATTCCAAAAGGTGGGGTATTTGTAATGACCCACAATATTCACACAACTATGATATTGTGATTCAAACAAGTATAAAGTATTGAAGTATATTTGTACACACATTTGGACTTGGGGGTAAATTTGTGATTTCCCATCTATTAAAACCCTAGCCGTGAGTGGATTATAAAAAGAAAGAAAGAAAGAGGTGGCCGCTGTTTTCATTTAACTCTCTCGTTACAAAACAAAAAAAAATGGCCGAAGCCCTAGAAATCAGATTGGGGGAAAATTATCTCGCCGTATCGAATGGCGTTGGATTCGTGAGAAAAAGGGGGAAAGCTACGGCAATATCTAGGGGATCGACATCTCATATAGCTACGTGAGTGTTCTTAATCTTGATTTGGCAATAAGTCCTATCTCAGGCAGCCGTAGTTATATTTCTGCAAATAAATTTGTGTGTATGGATGCTTTGCGTGTATTGATGCTTGTTGATGATTGTTTGATTCTTGGTTGCTTGCGTATCCATATATTGATGATGATTAAGTTTGATTATATTCATATCTGTACCTGAGATGATATCTATTCACTATTATGTCACGATACACTGATTTAACACTATGAATTACTGCCAAATGAATTGTTTAAGTACACTCATACCAGACGTATCATGTCTGACCCTGTTGATTGTCTCGACAATCTCCTGGGGTGTCTCATTCAACGAGGCAGTTCGGGATGATGTTTTTACAGGTTGCTATGCACATATTGATGAGATGATGATTTAAGAGATGGAGTTAAAATGATTTATACTGCATGTAGATGATATGAAGAAAGTATTTAAGTATTTTCATTGTCACTTCATATGTATTGCTGAACTAAAATATGTATGTAATAACATGAACAGTGAACCATTATGTGTTAGATTGATTTGTATATAATCTTGAAAACTGTATTGTCTTATATGTAATTGCAAGTTGAAACTGAAACACTTGGATTATTCAGTTTGTATATATTTTCTGAAATCTGTATTTGGAGAAATAACTGGTGTCAAGGCAGTATACACAAGTGTTTGCACTTGTGTATATGTGCAGACCCATAGATTTGCTGAGTTTTGTGATTTAAAGGATTTTTTTTATGGATTTTGTTCAAGTTTCCTTTCAGAAGTTTTGGGAAAAACTTTTATAAACTTATCTTGATGGATTATTTCCATATTTATGCACAAGCATATATGGATCTGGAGTTTGATTTTTGTATGTAATTTATCATATCTGAGAATGTATATATACATATATATTTATTTGTTTTGGCAAGTTGAATGCCTTGAATGTGAAAAGCAAAGATGAGATATATATATATATATATATATATATATATATATATTTCTCTATGTTATGGTCTTTTCTGAGTTCAAGTTACTTAGTCCTGTGATATTTGATTTTTGATGAGATATTTGATATTTGATATTTGCTATTTGATATTTGATATTTGATCTGTGAAAAGCAAAGATGAGATATTTGATGCCGCAAATCTTTGAAGGAAAGATGGATTGTTGTGATGCTTTCAAATGCATTATGATTTTTGGAAAATGAAATTTTTATGCTAAGTGGCTGTTGCTATTCGAATCTGTATATAGCATATAGCTAATATATGTTCATGTGATAGATTCTGGAATTATATTGAGCACTTGCCATATAAATTAAAATACGTGCATGCCTTCACTTTACATTTCTAAAATGAATAAACACAGTTTTGGATAAGTTTTGCAAAAGAAAGTAAACTGTTTCATATTCATAAGTATTCTAGAAATGGATTACAATTCTATGTATTATCTTGAGATTTTATAAAAGGAACTTGTTAGTTTCCAATTGTTTGTGTTAAAAATATTTGTATGATGCAGAATAACTTTTGTTCTTGCATCAGTGACATGTTTTGTTTTAAAGAAGGATAGTTGATGTAAATTCATCTTTTATGTCGGAATATAACTTGCATAAATGAGAAAGAGGAAACTCGATGACCTCATTTTTTATATAGTTGGATTGGTGATCTTTTGTTTATACATATAATTATTAATATTTTGTTGGTGCCAAGGCTTCATTGCCTATTCATTAATACCATTGCTTGAGCTTGTGTGTTGGCGAGGCCGTGCACACATGTATTTGTATGTGTGTGTACGCGCAGCCACACCTATAATTGTGTTATAGCAAGAGTTGAGTCAAGTAAAGGATCTCTATGATTTTTATGATATAATCATGAATTCTGATGTTTCCTGTCTGCTTGTGTATCTTTTGTGCCATATTGCAAATAATTTTCATAAAAAGGAAATGGGTTTATCTTTATATGAAAATGCTATGTGTGAATGCTTTAGCTAATTCTTCTTAACTCTGATTTAATAACTAAAGAGATTGGTATATCTTCATATATACTAATCTATGTTTTCAGAATACACCAATATTTCTATATTGGTAATAGTGGATCCTGGTTTTGGTTTTGAAGGTAGATGACCCTGTGTTTTCATTCAGCATATATTTCTTTATGCAAAAGAAAAAAAAAACAAATTAGCCCATGATTTGGCCACTAGAAAAGTAGGGTCATCTCATTTGGTATCAGAGCTATGTTGGTAGAGAACATAGCAAAAATTTAATTTGTGTGAATTTATTTGTATTGACTGCTTTGGTTGCATTGTTTGAATTGATTGCTTTGGATGAATTATTTGAATTACATCAATGTTAATGATGTTTCTCCTTTCTATTATTTTGTTTTGAAAATTGTTTAATCAATCATATAACCTGATTACAGAAATGAGTTTATGACCCAGTTTTTATAAGAAAATAATCTGATTAATTTACTGAGAAGTAGGGTATTGAATAATAATGGATTAGGCAGTATGAACAGAGAGGTTTATGCTCATGTCTAGTTCATTTAAATTTGCTATGAATAAAGAAGTATTATAAAAATTATTTAAATTTCTGAAGTGGTTATTATGGATGAGATGGATGTTTGTTTGTGCATTTCTTTTTGGAGTTTTGTATGTCAGTTTTCCAAGTTAAAATGGTTTGAGCATTTTTATTACTCTATTCTTATTATTGTCAAGTATGGATTTAAATTATTTAGAACATAGGCAGCAAGATAGAAATCTGGCTCATGCTTATTTTCTAAATAATAAGATATGAGGTTTTCTGGGTTTTTGGTGAAATTTTCTTAACAAACACCTCTGTCCATATCTTTACAATAATACAGTAGAATCATGAATGCCTAAATTATTTTGGAAAGCCCACAAACCTATTGTAAATCCCTGTAGTAAGAAATTTAAAATGAGAGAATTTGAATTTATAAATGTTTTCTAATACAAGAAAAGTTGGATTAAGACACCTATGTTTATATCTGATCTAAAAGATGGCTAAAATTACAGTTTTACTTCTTTGTGGACTTCATGGATGTTGCTTTGTTTCAATGTAGATGGTGTATTTATTTATTTTGATTTAAATCTGAAATCACCACTGTTACTCCATAACTAATAAGTATATGTTTGAGAACTTGATAAACACAATAATGAGCTGATGCAAGTGATGTTGATATTTGGAAAAAAAAAAGAATTTCAAAAAAAAAGATAAATATCAAATGCCAGTATCAATTGCAATAGGTCATTATATGAATAAACATTGAAAAGTGAATTGTCTGATTTGGATGCATAATTGTTAAGCTGCATTTCTTGAATATGTTTGATAACTGCATATAACTTTGTGATGGAAGTTTATAAAACAGGTCCCTTAGAGGAAGATAAAATTTCTTATGAATATAACCTGAAAAAAATGGATTATATAATCATTACAGTCAAGTGTGATCTAAGATTGGTTAAGTACAAGGCAGTAAAAGGAGGGAAGTTCTTTTGCTTATGTCTGGTATTTAATAAGGGGATAAGAGTGCAATGGTTTGACCATGTGATGAGCTCTAGTTGCCTAAGTATTTCCTCAAAAAAAATATATATATATATATACATATAAACATCTCTGGTCACATGTTGATTGTAATATAAAATATGAAAAACATAAGAATTTTCTGATATGCAAAATCCCTGCGCTTTACCTGCAAGTTCATATAGCTCAATGATATAAGTGAAGACAAAAGGAACACTTATAGCTACTTATGATTAGGTGTATGTTAGTTTTATATGAATGAAAATGAGTTTTGTTAACCAGGTTGGATGAGTTTCTTTGTGGTGATATAATCTATGTGAAATGTTTGGATGCCTTGTTGGTTGTTAGATCTTGTTACTGGAACCACAGTGGTATTTTATCTCCAAAAATATTTGATCCATGCTTTAGTCAAAAGCCTGTCTCTGAACAAAAATTGGCTTGAAATGATGTGCAGATGTGATTAATTGATTGTTGAAATGTATGAATGGATGAATGTTTCATGGATGCATGAAAACTGTTTGCATTTACTGGTTATGTACATAAAGATTTTGAGCATGATGCAGTATAGTTGAGACCTGCACACATGAAAGGAGAACTTAGTAATTAAACTAAGAAATTGGGTCACCTCTATCAGGTTGGGTATGAGGGAAGTGGGTATGACATAGTGGTTGGCTTGCATCAAGGATGGGGTGTGAGTTTGCACATGGCATGTTCAGGTCCAAATAGCTTGTAGTGTGCTGGAAATCAAACAGATGTTCCAGGCAGTGTGCACCAGTGCAACCATGAATGTGATATTGGACCTTAAAAAAAAATATGAAATGAACCTACAAGCAGAAGTGATTAGGCAAGGGGTATGGTGAGTTCTGGTATGCAGGCTCAGTTTTGATGCCTTAGCTCAATGATGTGGGTTTTGCTTGTTCATATTTATGAGATGCTTGTGAGATTTGAGTGATGGTTGAATACATGGGTTACTGAATGGTTGATGGATGTATAAAACTGCTTGTATGCATTGATTAGGGGTACAACAGGGTGGGGCATGACACTGCATAGGTAATAGGGGGTCATGGGAAAGAATTTAGTAATTAAATTCAAGGCATGAGTCACCTCTATCAGGTTGGATATGAGGGAAGGGGGTATGACATGGTAGTTGGCTTGCATCAAGGTTGGGGTGTAAGTTTGCACACGACATGTTTATGTCCAAAAGTTAGTAGTGCACTGGAAAATCAAACAGTAGCTTCCAGGCAGTGTGCACCAGTGCAACTACAAAATGTGATACTGGACTCTTAAAAAAAAAAAAAAGTGTTATGGATTGACAAGCAAAGATGCATATGCTAAGAGTATGGTGAGTACGGGTATGCAGACCAGTTTTGATGCTTTAGCTAAATGGTAGGAGTTTTGCTTGTTCAATGGTTATGAAATGCCTGTGTGATTTGTATGATGGCTGCTATGAATTCTTGAAATAAGAATTTCTGCTAAGGAATTGGTTTAAGTACTTATACATGCATTTAACAAATCATTCATTTCACTGTAAAGACACAACAAAAATGTGTACCTGATGAAAGAGGTTAACAATTTGGGTTTTCTTTTTGGAACTGAGGAAAAATACCAGTATTAAGTGGTTGTTTGTTGTTTGTATTGATTGAGTATTATTTGTATAAACTTAATTCATACATATGTTTATGATATTTTGCTTTGATTGCCAAGAATGGGGTCTGTTTTGGATTAAAAATTCATTTAAATAAAGACAGATTGTATAAGGGTATTGATCCCTATTTTGATTTGCATATAGATGATATGTTTTGCCTGAAGGTGGTGTGTATAGCCATGGATGAATGAGCATTACATTTAAAATGACTTCAATATGAATCATGAGTAGGAATGCATTTGTAAGCAACATATAACCTGATGACAAAGTATATGAGCTGTTACTGAATTAATATTTGTTTGGTTCTAGTTGAGTAAGCTTGGTGTATAAATATGTTTGAGACATTAGAATTGCTTTGAAAAGCAGAAAGTAAAATCTGTATTGATTCTAAAATTTTCTAAACCAATTTGCTAATAGGGTTTAGTTTAAAACTGAATGTGATCAATATTATGATGTATGCAATGGCACTGTTTCATGCTCTCACTTGTACACTGCCATATTTGTACATATTCACTTCATCCTGTGTGCACCCCTGAGTTACACTGTATGCATAGATTTGGTCCAAACACTGTTGCATCTGAAATCTGCTGTTGCACTTGAGATTTTAGACTTGACTTTGCTGTTTGCATGCAGTGGCAGTTCCATATATATATATATATATATATATATATATATATATATATATATATATATATATATATATGTCCATGTACTTGAAATAACTTGATGCTGCACACTTGTGCTTTGTCTTGATCACTTCTGCTGTTATCATTTTGTGTTGCCTTGCATTTGCCAAGTCTATGTGTAAGTTCCCATACATCCATCTGAGGATGCTGTTTTCAGATGCACTGAGTTGCTTGAATATGTCGCTTTCTTATTTATGTTCTGTTTGTAGGACAGTTGCAATTACCCTTGTGCTTGTCCATTTGATGATGAAACATGTTACTTGAAATTTGCTTGTGCACTCGAGTGGGCGAGGCAGTGCATGCGTGTATATTTATACACGTGTGTATTGCAGCCACTTCGCAAAATTTAATGAATATTTGGGATGCTAAAACGAGTAAGAGTGAATTGTGAGGATACAATTCCAAAAGGTGGGGTATTTGTAATGACCCACAATATTCACACAACTATGATATTGTGATTCAAACAAGTATAAAGTATTGAAGTATATTTGTACACACATTTGGACTTGGGGGAAATTTGTGATTTCCCATCTATTAAAACCCTAGCCGTGAGTGGATTATAAAAAGAAAGAAAGAAAGAGGTGGCCGCTGTTTTCATTTAACTCTCTCGTTACAAAACAAAAAAAAATGGCCGAAGCCCTAGAAATCAGATTGGGGGAAAATTATCTCGCCGTATCGAATGGCGTTGGATTCGTGAGAAAAAGGGGGAAAGCTACGGCAATATCTAGGGGATCGACATCTCATATAGCTACGTGAGTGTTCTTAATCTTGATTTGGCAATAAGTCCTATCTCAGGCAGCCGTAGTTATATTTCTGCAAATAAATTTGTGTGTATGGATGCTTTGCGTGTATTGATGCTTGTTGATGATTGTTTGATTCTTGGTTGCTTGCGTATCCATATATTGATGATGATTAAGTTTGATTATATTCATATCTGTACCTGAGATGATATCTATTCACTATTATGTCACGATACACTGATTTAACACTATGAATTACTGCCAAATGAATTGTTTAAGTACACTCATACCAGACGTATCATGTCTGACCCTGTTGATTGTCTCGACAATCTCCTGGGGTGTCTCATTCAACGAGGCAGTTCGGGATGATGTTTTTACAGGTTGCTATGCACATATTGATGAGATGATGATTTAAGAGATGGAGTTAAAATGATTTATACTGCATGTAGATGATATGAAGAAAGTATTTAAGTATTTTCATTGTCACTTCATATGTATTGCTGAACTAAAATATGTATGTAATGCCATGAACAGTGAACCATTATGTGTTAGATTGATTTGTATATAATCTTGAAAACTGTATTGTCTTATATGTAATTGCAAGTTGAAACTGAAACACTTGGATTATTCAGTTTGTATATATTTTCTGAAATCTGTATTTGGAGAAATAACTGGTGTCAAGGCAGTATACACAAGTGTTTGCACTTGTGTATATGTGCATACCCATAGATTTGCTGAGTTTTGTGATTTAAAGGATTTTTTTTATGGATTTTGTTCAAGTTTCCTTTCAGAAGTTTTGGGAAAAACTTTTATAAACTTATCTTGATGGATTATTTCCATATTTATGCACAAGCATATATGGATCTGGAGTTTGATTTTTGTATGTAATTTATCATATCTGAGAATGTATATATACATATATATTTATTTGTTTTGGCAAGTTGAATGCCTTGAATGTGAAAAGCAAAGATGAGATATATATATATATTTTTTTTCTCTATGTTATGGTCTTTTCTGAGTTCAAGTTACTTAGTCCTGTGATATTTGATTTTTGATGAGATATTTGATATTTGATATTTGATATTTGATATTTGATCTGTGAAAAGCAAAGATGAGATATTTGATGCCGCAAATCTTTGAAGGAAAGATGGATTGTTGTGATGCTTTCAAATGCATTATGATTTTTGGGAAATGAAATTTTTATGCTAAGTGGCTGTTGCTATTCGAATCTGTATATAGCATATAGCTAATATATGTTCATGTGATAGATTCTGGAATTATATTGAGCACTTGCCATATAAATTAAAATACGTGCATGCCTTCACTTTACATTTCTAAAATGAATAAACACAGTTTTGGATAAGTTTTGCAAAAGAAAGTAAACTGCTTCATATTCATAAGTATTCTAGAAATGGATTACAATTCTATGTATTATCTTGAGATTTTATAAAAGGAACTTGTTAGTTTCCAATTGTTTGTGTTAAAAATATTTGTATGATGCAGAATAACTTTTGTTCTTGCATCAGTGACATGTTTTGTTTTAAAGAAGGATAGTTGATGTAAATTCATCTTTTATGTCGGAATATAACTTGCATAAATGAGAAAGAGGAAACTCGATGACCTCATTTTTTTATATAGTTAGATTGGTGATCTTTTGTTTATACATATAATTATTAATATTTTGTTGGTGCTAAGGCTTCATTGCCTATTCATTAATACCATTGCTTGAGCTTGTGTGTTGGCGAGGCCGTGCACACATGTATTTATATGTGTGTGTACGCGCAGCCACACCTATAATTGTGTTATAGCAAGAGTTGAGTCAAGTAAAGGATCTCTATGATTTTTATGATATAATCAGGAATTCTGATGTTTCCTGTCTGCTTGTGTATCTTTTGTGCCATATTGCAAATAATTTTCATAAAAAGGAAATGGGTTTATCTTTATATGAAAATGCTATGTGTGAATGCTTTAGCTAATTCTTCTTAACTCTGATTTAATAACTAAAGAGATTGGTATATCTTCATATATACTAATCTATGTTTTCAGAATACACCAATATTTCTATATTGGTAATAGTGGATCCTGGTTTTGGTTTTGAAGGTAGATGACCCTGTGTTTTCATTCAGCATATATTTCTTTATGCAAAAGAAAAAAAAACAAATTAGCCCATGATTTGGCCACTAGAAAAGTAGGGTCATCTCACTATAACTCAATCTAATCATAGTTTTCATGGGTTTACTATGAACCTACTGGCATCTGGCAATAAATTTTTCTAAACATAGTTTTCATGGGTTTACTATGAACCTGTCTAACTGACAACTTTACTATTTAGGCATCTTACATTTTGGTCTATTAGATATCCTGGATTCAATTCTACACTTTCAGGTTTTAATTCTATTTATATACACTATTGGGTCAACCTAGCTGGTTATTCTGCCCCTTTTACCCCAAAATACAGTTATGGGTCCATTACAAGGTGAATATATATATGAAGAAGTAAACATAATAAAATAATAATACCAACATCTATTATTTAATATCCTTGAAATTATTTTATGTAAAACTTGGTTAATCCCTTTAACCTATTAATCAAGGAAACTTCTTCAATACTCCATACTTAAAATCATTTCAAAACTAGATTAGTTTTCCTCTCATATGAGATTGGGTTATTTGTTTTGAAAACTAATGCTTTCAAAACCTTTAATTATTACTTCCAAAACCATTGAGAAACTTCCTTTTGAAAGCATTAAAATCTTCTTTTCAAAACTTTAGCCACCTGCCTTTTGAAACACTTTAAAACCTTTATTTTGAAACCTTTTGAATGTATCAAAGTATTACCATCCAACTATAGAAGCTTAGCTTCGAAACCATTTGAAAGTGTCCTTTCTAAACCATTGGGTTTATCTTTAAAATATCTTATGGGCCATAGTTAATATAAACGAAAGTATCTCCTTCGAAAAATTCTTTATCATATAAAAGTATTTGGGGAAAAGCTTAATGGCGTCGGAACCATCCTTTCGAAAGCTTAAATCATTAAGGTAAAACACTTTAAGGTTAGCTTTGAAATCCCTTTCGAACCCATTGCCTTCAAAACCATTAACCCTTTTTGAAAGCTTTAGGAAGTGGATCATATTTACAAAACAAAGGCTACCTTTCAAAAATATTGATATCTTCAACTCCTTCAAAAGGCATAAGGTCGACAGAAGGGTTTCGGCTAGGTCAAAATTACCCATTTGGAATCATTAGTTTGGAAACAAAGTAACTTATTCGAAAGCTGTACTTTATACAATACGGTGGCAACCCCCTTTCGAAAGCTGTTCTAAAGACCCCTTCGAAAGCATATATTTTGACACCTTCGAAAGCATTTAGTAAAATAGGTAAGAGCACTTTCTAAAAAAACAAAACAAAGGTTTCGACCCCTATTGAAAGCAATGATTTCGACATCATGCCTTCTGCTCTTTTTCCAATCCACTACGTACCATACTTGTGATACCTTGTGTATTGGTTTCGGCTTAGCTAGTAATTTTCGACTTGATTGAAGGTGGAAGCTATGAGTTGAAAGGTGCTTCTAAAAGAGGCAAAACCCACTTTTCTAGGTAAAAGCTGATTAATGCCAATCAAAGCAATAATTTTGCAACTAACTTGCCTATTTGTAAACATTTAATATGTTGTTATAAACTTTTCAAATTATTATCCAAATAAAACTGCTGCACAATTTCATATCTAAACCAAGGTTAATTTGACAAATAAGCTTTTCCATTAAGCAAAAAAATTAAATCATTTAGGTCCTCCTTTCAAAATAATTCAATTCTCATAGTAAATCTCTTAGGAAAAATCTCTAAAAATCACAGAAATTTGCTTTTAATATATTATCTAACACATCAAAATTTCAGACCCAAATTCTCAATTAAATTTCTGAAATAAATTTCTAAACCCAATTAACCATATTTTCCTTTGAAAATTCATAATTAATTCTCCATAACTTGGAAAATTATGAAAATTAAAACCCAACTCCAAAATCATTTTTTACATAACATATGAATTCCTCATGGCATAAGAAAATCATTATAATCAATTTTTTTCTTAAAACCATATAAAATCATATTTAAACAATTTTTGTTTAAATCGGACATGTTATAATCCAAGTATATCATCATCCAAATCATCATTAAAATAGATTTAATCTTAAATCTGAAAACAAATGATCATAAAACAAAAAAGAGATGTTATAGATTATTATTCACCTTGATTAGGATATGGACTTTGAGATTTGATTGAGACTAATTCCCCTTGCTTTAATTCCTCAGCTTTAGATTTAATTTCTCCTTTTCTCCTAGTAATAGCCAGATGTTCTTCTCTTTTGTTTACATTTTGGTGTAAGAATGAAAATGAACATGAATGGATGGTAAATTCATGGATATATGAGGGTTATGGTAATAAGGTGCGGCTATTTCCCAATATGCTCTTGTGTAGATTAATTAGCTCATAAGCCATTCTTAAGCCCGTTTATTTGAATAAGCTCGGCCTTTTGGTTTATTTAAAATTCTCAACCTCCATATCAACCTAACATTTACATTATTCTATTAATTTATCTAATTAAATATCTTGAATAATGTTATTAAAAATTAGGGGTGTTATAGGCTTCCCTCCTTAAAGAGTTTCATCCTCGAAATTCAGTAAGGACTGAATACTAAACATAGCAATCATCTATAATGACTCTTAACAACCATACTAGTCTACCTGACTAGCAGCTATTTATATAACTCTAATATAGACATACCCTCAAAGCAGATCAGGATAAGTATCTCTAATCATGTCTTCAGTCTCCTAAGTACAGTCCTTCTCGTTGTCGCTCCATTGAACTTTCACCAACTTAACTATCTTGTTCCTCAACCTTTTCTCATCTCTTGCTACAGCCCGAACTGGTTGTCTAACAAAAGTCAAATTAGGCTCTACTACCAAATCTTCCAACCCGACTGGAAGAAGAGTAGTCTCTGGATCATGAACATACTTGCGAAGATAAGACACATGAAATAAATCATGGACACCTACCATACTGCTTGACAATTCTGTTCTGTATGCGAGCTTTCCAATCCTCTTTATAATCTGGAATGGACCAACATATCTCGGTGTCAATTTCCTTGACTTCCCAAATCGTACCACACTCTTAATCAGTGATACTTTAATGAAAACCTTATCTCTAATTGAGAATTGTAGGTATTTATGCCTCCTATCTGCATAACTCTTCTATCTGAACCGAGTTTCCCTTATCCTTTCTCTGATCAACGCAATCTTCTCCATCGCCTCTATAACCAAATCTTGACTTAAGATTAATCTGTCTCCAGTCTTCAACCAACATGCTGGTGATTTGTGTGGCCATACATATAAAGCTTCAAAAGGCGCCATTCCTAAACTAGTCTAATAATTATTATTATAGGAAAACTCAACCAAATGTAGGTGATCTACCCAAGATCTACCAAAGTCCAATAGATGAGCATTTAGCAAATCCCCAAGTACCATATTAACTCTCTTTGTCTGCCCATTCATATGAGGGTGCTATGTAGTACTCATCTTGAGCTTATCGCCTAACATATCCTGTAGACTCTTCCAAAATTCATTAGTGAACAAAGCATCTTTGTCACTAACTATACTACTAAGAGTCCCATGTAGTCTAACTATTTTCTTCATGAACAACTTAGCTAAAATACAGGTGTCGTTCTGGTTGACTTAATTGGAATGAAATGGGCACTTTGGGTCAACCTGTCCACTATGACCCATGTACTTTCATTTCCCCGATTTAATATTAGCAACCCGTAAATAAAATCCATGGATATCGAATCTCATTTTCAAACTCGAATATCTAAAGGTTGAAGTAACTCACTCGACTTCTGATGTTTGGCCTTCACTTGTTGACATTTTGCACACTACCTAACCCACAAGCCAACTTCCCTCTTCATTCCTTCCCAATAGAAGCTCAACTTCATATCTTGATACGTCTTGGTCCCTCCAGGATGAATCATAAACTTAGACCGATGACACTCTTCAAGAACTTCTTTCCTTAAGTCCGCGACATTTATAACACACAACCGTCCCTTCTTTCTCAACCATTCCCTCTGGTCAAGACTAATATCTTTTAGATCGTCGATCTCCGTTCCAACCTTAAGCCTTCTAATCTTCTCGGCTAATAAGGGATCCTCCTCCTACTTAGAAGCGATCCTCTCGATCAACACTGGTCGAACTTCCAAACAGGATGACATAGTGGTACTTTAGCTAGAACTAGTGGTCGATCTTAACTGCACACTACAAGTAGTCAAAGCTTCCAAATCCTTCCATTATGCCAACATAGCTAACGCTACTTCTTATATCTTCTCCTAAGAGCATCCGCTACTTTATTTCCTTTCCCAGGTGAATACTCTATACCAAGATCACAAGGTGCCAAAAACTCCAACCACCTCTGATGTCTCATATTCAACTCCCTCTAAGAGAATAAGTACTTTAAAGGCTTATGATCTGTGTATTGCTCAAACCTCTCCTCTAAGAAATAATTCCTCAAGATCTTCAATATAGAAATCATCGCAGCCAACTCCAAATTATTAGTAGGATATCTAACTTCATGCGGTTTAAGCTATCGTTAAGTGTAGGCAATAACTTTACCCTTATGCATCAATACAGCCCCTAATCTAGTTTTGCATGCATCGTTATACACCACCAACCTTTGGTTTCCGTTTGGAACTACTACTACAGGTGCATTGGTCAACAAATGCTTTAACTTAAGAAATGGAACTTCACATAAAAACCTCTGTTCAAATCTCGTTCTAAAATCTACTCTAGTCAACTCCTCCTCTAGAACTCCAGTAGTAATATTATTACACCAATGAAGTGATGCCCCTTGCAACTGCATAGAGGTCAGCCTCCTCTTTTGCTCGTCATCCAAACCTAAATCAGCAAAGATCCTCTTGCAATGCAACAGCCAATTCTCAATTTCTATAGCAACCTCTATTCCCATAAATGGTTTCCCACCAAGAATGATGCAATCCCTGCTCAACTTAGCATAATTATTCCCAATTGGAGCCACAGGATTAGCTCCTCCAACATTTTCATTAATTCAGCAGCTGCTACAGCTTGCATCATATTGATGAAGAACTGATAGATCGTCCTATATCCACTGGTGTCCAGCATCTACATTGGCGTTTGCATCTTGGCTAGCATTAGCCTGTCAACCCTAGTTTCCCTTGGTGGGTCGAACATTTCCGTTGGTCGTGGTGCTTCCTCCATCAAGATTTCTTCTTTTGTTTCCTGCCCTCATTCTTCTTTCTTGTAAATCTACATACGAGCCTAAGTAAGATACAGAAGAACGGTCTAAGAGAGAGGGAAATATGTGCTTATATATATATATATATATATATATATATATCAAATACAAGTATGTTACTATAGCGTTAACCAAAACCCCGATCTTATTTTCCTATTCATTGGATTGTGTTTGAAAATATCTTAGGTTTAAATTTATTTTAAGTCTCATAAAGCTATGCTCTGATACCAACTTGTAACATCCCCTATCTTGAGACCAAAAGCTAACTGCTACAGATACTGCAGTCATCCATAGTATCTAGTGAAAAAATACGGTAATGCTAGATACATTGATATAACAGAAACACATGAATATCGAAAATTTTAAAATCAACACATAACTTTTTCATTCCATTTCAAAGCATTTTAAAATTCATTACATAATCTCAATATGAGAACCACGTTTAGAGAAAATATAATTATTACAACATATGCCAAGACTGACATATAAAGATGCCCCCTTGGATGATCAGAGTATATAATTAGGCAATTAAACATCTTTGCCTTTACAACAAACACAGTGGAATAAAAATAGGAAAGAACTCTAAATAGATATCATGCCTCATGCACATCTCCGTAAGCTTGTTCGTCTAGAGAGGTACCTGAAAACCTCAACTCTCAAACTACTCAAAATCAATTGAGCACCTAAGAGTTTAAAGGGAAAACATAAACTTCAAGTCAGACAAAAAGCCTGGTATGATTAATATCTACCATCTCAAATCTTTTAGATATCTAGTGAGACCACGCCGCTTAACGAAACGAGTTTTCCCCTCACTTGTATCCTAAAATTTTATAAAACCATATACTGTGCTCCCTCATCCTCAATGGTTAAAAATATAACATTTCAAAATAATATGATGATATGCAAACAAATAAATCAACTCTAGATTTCCCATCCTCATTCATTTATGACTACCTGTCTCAGTTATAGTTGCTAGGGTTACTATTAACCTATTAGTTTTCATAGGCTCGCTAATAACCTGTTTAATACTTATGCACTCCCTGTCTAGTTTCACAGTTTTCATGAGATCATTAAGAAACTATTGGCCCCTAACATTAAATTCATTGTTTCATGGGTTCTCTCTGAACCTATTGGTATCTCCAATAACTTCCCCCTCATCTTAGTTTTCATGGGTTAACTAGGAACCTATTGACATCTGTCAATAACTTAATTTGGATATAGTTTTCATGGGTTCACTACAAAACTATTGGCCCTTGCTAATAACTCAATCTAATCATAGTTTCATGGGTTTGCTATGAACTTTTTAGCATCTGCTAATAACTTTTCCTAAAACAGTTTTCATAGGTTTACTATTAACCTATTTAACTGACAAATTCAGTATTTTTGCATCCTACATTCTGGTATATCTGACCTGCTGGATGCAATTCTACTCATTCAGGATTAAATTCAATTTATATTCACTACTAGGTGAACGTAGCTGGTTATTCTTCTCTAGAATACAGTTATAGGTCCATTAGAATGTGAATATATATGAAGAAGTAAACATAATAACATAATAATACTAATACCTGTGGTTTAATATCCTTGAAATTATTTTATATAAAACTTGGTTAATTCCTTTAACCTATTAATCAAGGAAGCTTCTTCAATGCTCCATACTCAAAATCATTTCAAAAATTTATTATCATGCCATGGTTTACCTTTAATATGAGAGGTTATTTGTTTTGAAAACTAAGGCTTTCGAAACCTTTAATGTTTACTTTCGAAACCATTGTAAAAATTACTTTCAAAAGCATTAAAATCTTCTTTTCCAAACTCTAGGCACCCACCTTTCAAAATACTTTAAAACCTTTCTTTCAAAACTTTTTGAATGTATCAAAGTATTACCATTCAACTATAGAAGCTTAGCTTCGAAACCATTTGAAAGTATCCATTTTGAAACCATCGGGATTATCTTTAAAATATCTTTTGGACCATAGTGCATATAAATGAAAGTATCTCTTTCAAAACCATTCTTTATCATATAAAAGTATTTGGGGAAAAACTTGATGGCGTCGGAACCATCCTTTCAAAAGCATAAATCATTTAGGTAAAACACTTGAAGGTTAGCTTCGAAACCCCTTTTGAAGCCATTGCCTTCAAAACTATTAACCCCTTTCGAAAGATTTAGGAAGTGGCTCATATTTACAAAACAAAGGCTACCTTTCGAAAGTATTGATGTCTTCAATTCCTTCGAAAGGCATAAGGTTGGCAGAAGGGTTTTGGATAGGTCGAAACTACCCATTTTGAAATCATTAGTTTGGAAACTAAGTAGCTTATTCGAAAGCTTCACTTTAAACAATAAGGCACAACCACCTTTCAAAAGCTGTTCTAAAGACCCATTCGAAAGCATATATCTCGACACCTTCAAAAGCATTTAGTAAAGCAGGCAAGCGCATTTCTTTTAGAAAACAAAACAAAGGTTTCAACCCCCATCAAAAGCATTGATTTCAACATCATGCCATCCTTTTTCTAATCCACTACGTACCATACTTGTGATACCGTGTGTATTGGTTTCGGCTTAGTTGGTATGTTTCGACTTGATTGAAGGCGAAAGCTATGAGTCAAAAGTTTTTTCTAAAAGAGGTGGAACCCACTTTTATGGTTAAAAGCCGATAATGTCAATAAAAGAAATAACTTTGTAACTAACTTACCGACTTGTAAACATTTAATTCATTGCCATAAACTTTTCAAATTGTTATCCGAATAATACTGCCGCATAATTTCAGATCTACACCAAAGTTAATATAACAAATAAACCCTTTCATTAAACAAAACAATTAAATCATTTAGGTCCTCCTTTCAAAATAATTCAATTCTCATAGTAAATCTCTTAGGAAAAATCCCCAAAAATCACATAAATTCACTTTTAATATGTTATCAAACGTATCAAAATTTCAAACCCAAATTCTTAATAAAATTTCCAAAATAAATTTCTTAACTCAATTAACCATATTTTCCTTTGAAAATTCATAATTAATTCTCCATAACTTGGAAAATTATGAAAATTAAAACCCAATTTCAAAATTATGCGTTACATAACATATAAGCTCCTTATGGCATACGTAAATCAATATAATCGGTTTTTCCCTTAAAACCATATAAAATCATATTTAAATTTTTTTTGTTTAAATCAAACATGTTATATTCCAAGCATATCATCATCCAAATTATCATTAAAATGGATTTAGTCTTAAATCCGAAAATGAATGATCATAATAAATAGAGATGATATAAATTGTTATTCACCTTGATTAGGACAAGAATTTGAGATTTGATTGAGATTAATTCCCCTTTCTTTAATTCCATAGATTTAGATTCAATTTCTCCTCTTTTCTCCTAGTAATGGCTGGCTATTTGTGACGACCCGAACTCGATATCCGATAAACGACATCAAATTCGTATCGCCGGAGCTTATAACAACATCAGATGAATATAAAACAGCGGAACAAAATGAATATTATACATATCCGAGATACAACATCATAATATCCAATAATACATCAGAGTATTTAATACATACACCATAACTCCACATAATATCATAATAATACATCGATGATCATATATCCAAACAGAAGAATTCAATGCAATGATAACAATCTCCCAAAATACTAACCACCTGAGATCCAAAAAAACTTCTAGAGTATCTTCAAAGCAAAAACTCCAAAATACTGCTAACTCCAAAATATAGGAACCTGCTACTAGGCTGCCCGTGTAGAAATTATGGGCACCCAGAGTTTAGAAAAGAAACAATAAACTCCAGGTCAGTCATGGGACTGGTATGAGTAAACAAAAATAGTTTCTTTTAAATAAACTAGATTTATTAAAAAAAATACGTTATGCTTTTGGAAAATGAAACTACCATAAGACCTCCCGCCACACACACAATGCAATCGCAGAATTGGAGGAGATTTCTTCTTATGATAGTCAAATATGCTTAATACGAGAAAATTTCTTTGATATTATTACTAGTGCATAGTGTAGAAAGCATTTCGAAAATAGAATATTAATCTTAGCCAGCATAGACATTTCGTACTATGCCTACTATAGCTACCATCTAAACAGTGGGGCGCCACCATAAGTAAATGGCAGGTTCTACAACTAAAACCGTACAGGGTTTCGTATTGTTTCTTTGGATTTCCAACAAATGGTCAGGCTAAGGAACTTCCTACTGCCACATGGGTACGCCCCTGGCGGGACGTCCCGAGAACCTACCCGGCTCTCTGCCAACACAAGGCCGGATTACCTCTGTAACTAGGTAACTACTACTCGAGTATGCCACTCCCCGGTCCTTTGGGACATTTATCCGAGGGCCCTCTGTCACAAAGCAACAACCACACAGAAAATGAGATTGGAGCTACCACATAGGTAAATATCTGGGCTCCATACTATGACATCACCTTTTTCCGGAAGGAAATGACATACCCTAAAGGGAGCAACCCTCATAACCTTGCCACATCTTTCCTGTTTCGACAATTTCCGGGTTATGAGGTCCGATGAGGTCTCGTCCACAAAGCTATGTTTTACACAAAAGCTTTGCTTTGATCACAAATGATCGACTAATGATCATCAACACACAGCAGCACTTAGTATGCCACACTACCAATTTGGGAATATATCACTGATAACCTTCAACTACATAACCTCTGAGCTCGTACGTCTCAGAGAAGGGTGTTAAGATAAGAGAATAAATTCTCCGACACCAACAGAAATGTATTTGAAAGGAAATCGTCTTTATATCTCAAAGTGTAGTGTCAGACACACGACCATACAAGTCTGTTCTGGGTTCGAACAGAACCAAAGGCACTTCGTCCAATAAAGGAAGAAGCCCTTGCAAATCCGGGTATCCACAATCCCGATCGGACTTCCCATCACTTAGGGAATCTCTATACCGGAGCAACTCAGTGCAGAGACAATCGATAGGTCATCCTATCGTTCTTACAAATACCCCGTCTTCACCACCGGTCTTCAAATGCTATCCATATACGTCTTGTCATTATTCGGAATGGGTTATATGACACACAAGTCCTTTCCCGGCTAAATCGAATAATGAGCGCAATACTTAAAAATCATATGGATACTGGGGTCTCAGTTAAATCACAGCTTAAAGCCCAAACTTTTCATTCGAATGGTTAAAACAATTTACCATTTTCAATCTTTTAAACAAAAAAATTTAGTTCACAAAGTTCACCCCTTTCACAAAGATCCATTTATGGATTCCAAAATAGTTGCTATTTCAATTGGATTAACTCGTTAAATCTTTAAATCAAGATTTAATTTATAACTTCCAAAACTCGATTTTCAAAGATTCATTCATAGTCTTTCAAAAACAATTCCAATTCAAGTTGGATTAACTCATTCGGTCTTTGAATCAAAGACTCATTTCATAGCTTTCAAAACATTTCAATTCTATTTCAAATTTGAAACATTTCAACAAAATTTGGAAATCCTTTCTTTAAATGAAAGCTATTTTTTTTATTTGAAACAAATAGTTTTTTTGTTTCGGAGAAATTCGATCTCATTTATACAAATTAAAACTTTGGGTTAATTCAAATTCCCAAAAACGACACTTTAAAATGGTTTAAAACCGATATAAACTTGTATACCGTTTAATATCATAAATACTGAATATAGAATTCAATTTCAGATATTGAATTCTAATTTAAATCAAATTATTCAAATTTCAAACCTTTAATTAAGTTATTCAAAATAACTTATGCTTTTAAAACACCTTTTCTAGAGCTTTTCACTTTAAACCCAATTTATTTTCAACCCATTTGAATTTAAAATTCAAATAAAAAAACCATTTAAACAAATTTGTGACTTAACCGATTCCCACGTGCAATCCATATTTGTGTGTGTACAAGTGTGGTCCAGGGATTTTACAAAACAGTGCACAACATCAATCATCACAGATATACCAATATCGATAAGCGATATAATTCATAGCGCTTACCTTCATTCACAGATTCGTAGATAAAATAAATTTATCAGTCACAAATATTTATCATTACTATTCGATGTGGGTTTCGGATAACCAACTGGAGTCCGACTCCCTGTCGCATCGAAGTTCAAATGCCGTTTTACGGGCAACAGGATTTTCACATCAATACAGAACAAATCACAGTCATAGTGCATCACACAGTATCACAATCACAACAGAAATCAATATAGTGCATAGCAATGGTTAATTATTTACAAATCAAAGTGAATGTGATTTAATAAATTTACCAAATAATTATCTTTATTGATTATTTTAAATCAATTGATTTAATATTCTTAATGATAAATTAATTAATCTTAATTAACTTGATAAATTGATTATTCCTTAATCTACCATTTTAATTAACTGTTAATTTTAAATTGATTTACTTGAATATCAAATTAATTAGATACTTAATTGTTAATTAACAATCTTCAATTACGACACAAACCCTTAATTACTTAGTTAATTATAATTATTAATTTTATCATCCTTGGTTGCTTTCCAAAACAATTTGTTATTTACCAAAATTAACATTAGAAATCTTCTTATTTCGAAACCAATTTATTGTTATTACAAAAAGCTTAAATATTAATTAACTTAAATGTCTATCTTAAATTATTTATTTACTTAAAGTATTAATTAGATTTTTAAACATTATTAAATATTTGTTAAGGTAATTAAACTTGAAGGTAAATTATTAACTCAAAACAGTTAATTGTTAATACTAGTTCACCATTTTAAATAAATTTAGGTTCTAAATTTAAACATGTGATTTACAAGCTGATTGGGCTTAACCCATTTTCAAACGACCGGAGTAAAACCAGTGTTTCCCCCGAGCCAAACTCCGGTTATTTGCGTCACTTCCCTGTGCCTTCCCTCGTTTCATCCCCTTGTCTCAATTCTTCTCCTCTTTGTCTTTTTTTTTCCTTTTTTTTCCTTCATTTCTAAGTTCTGCAAGAGAATACTCGCGTACGCGAGTTTACCCCGAAGCCAAATATGCTTTTGCTCGAGTTTCACTCGAGCTCCAGACCAACAACTCGCTGACACGAGAAAACACGTCGTTCACGTGCACGACGTGGCGCCGCACCTCCGATGGTCGTCACGATCATCGGCAGGTCGAAAATTCCTTGCCAATGCCAAATCGAACATCGGTTCGATCAAAGATGCTTGAAATTGAAAACTTGCCATTTCGACGAACCGTAACTCGAACCCATCGGCCTAAATGCCTCACCCCACCAACGACGACCACCTGGCGCCATGAAAATCCAGCCCCAACACGACAACACCCCAAGCCATCACTACCCACGAGCACGTGCAGCTCGGTCATTCCTAGGTGGTGAAATCACCTTGCTTTCGACCCACTGCAAAACTCCATCATAAACCCTACTTTGGGTTCGAACGGCCAATTCATCCATTCTAAAAATTATTTAGTATTTTTCTCGAGATCATAGATGTTCACACTATCTTCATACCAAATTTCAACTTTTAAAATTAATTCGATTGTTTGAAAATGGACAAAATGCAAATTTGGTTCACATTCAAATTGCTCTTAAATTACTAAACTAAAAATCTTGATTTTTATTTTAAAAATCATATCTTGCAATATGGATTCAACATATAATCTTAAATCAATGTTTTACAACAATCAATTTTTATCAACTAGCAATTAATTCCCTGGATATCAATATTACAGAGAGGTGCTTGGTAAGGATGATTTAAGTCAACCTTAAAAAAAACTTATTTTTAAGTTTAACTACTTGTTGAATGAAAACTTAAAGTTTGACAATGTTTTGATGAGAAAAAAATTGATTTTTTGAACAAATATGTAACCTGTACAAATAACAGAGAAGAACACCTTTCTTCTTGTTTTGAAAATCTACAGTCTATCTGCTTAAAAAAAAATTCTTGAACCTGTATATCCTTTTTCTTCTTGAATCTATTTTTAAATCATAGTTCATTCTTAAACACACAAGTTTTGTTTTGAGATCAAAGTCTAGCAATGATCAAGTAATTAGTTTGAACAGGCTTTTTACTCTGAAACAAAATACAGAGAGGGTTTTCACATAAACATGCATTTACACTTTCAAATCTTTATACATAGAGGAAATTTCTATATGCATACTACAGCAATTTCAGATCTCAGATTACTAACAACAAATAAATATACTTAAATTTCTTTTTTTTAAGTGGTTTACTCACCTGGAAACAAGTTTGAACAGAGAAAAAATTGTGGCTTGAAGGCTGTAGTTTTGAACTTCTTTTAAACTTGCTTTATCTTCTTTGAATTGAGTGATGTTTATATTTTCTTCTCTGGTTTTACTATGTTTTGTTTGAACGAACTAAATATATATGGAGGTGTACATATATATAAAGGGGTTTGTACAGGGTAGGGGAGGTATTAACTGGTACAACTGTTTTTCTCTCATCAAATATTTCCATCTTGCTTTGACTAAGAAAACATTATTTTGGCTGAGATGATCTTTGATTTAGGCTTAAGAAGAAAGCATTTAATGCTCATGCTTCTTTTTAAGTTAACATGCATATGCTGTTTTGATTTGTAAGTACAAAGTTTTGTTTTGTTTTGCAGATTTTTGTAGTCTAATGTTTGTTTTATGCTGTAGAATTTTATCTTCTTGTATAAGCCTCATTATTTTTTATATGTACATTTTTACATAAAATTTTGTTTACATAAAAATATACTCACAGCAAGGTTTTGTATACTTACCGCAAGTATGTTTTGTTTACATATAATTTTAGTTTATTCTTTTTTTTTATTGTTTTAATGGTGGCTGATATGCTTTGTGGAGGCTTGCATTTAATGCAAGTATGTTTTGTGATGCTTCCATCTTGTATACTTACAGCAAGGTGCTGTTTTGATTTTATAAGTACTATTTATATTTTATTTTTATTTTTTAGTTTATATTAAAAAAAATTCCCTTTTCATACACTTTTGTTATCCTGTTGATTGTAGTTACTTTGCTAATTGTAAGAAATTTGTTTTAGTTATTAACATTTAATAACTATGTGATTTCTATTACAAAAATAAATTTCTATTTATGGTTTAACCATCAAGTATTAAATTTATATATATATTTTATTTTATGCTTTACACTTATATTAAATATTGATGAGTAGTTTTTTTATTCTTATACTTTTTTATTCAAAGCTCAATTCAACTGAAAGTATACATTTTTGAGTTTCAAAGTCCAAATTCAAAAATAAATAAGTATACATTTCTTATTAAATTCAAAAAATTTCAAATTAATACACAATTAAATCCAAGAATTTAATTTAATTATAAATTCGTGATTAAACTAGGATCGTTACAGATTCCCCCCCCCCCCCCTTAAGAAATTTCGTCCCCGAAATTTGCCAAGGAGACAACCAAGATAGATGAAAGGTAGAGAAATATCCTTCCAAATCGAACCGAATATTTATTCTGCATTTGGCTTACCAAATCAGAATATCAATAGTAGATATGAGAATAAACTCAATCTACTACGAAACAATTTGGGTTGTCTGATCTACGAAGTATACAGGAGTATTGGTTAGTTCGAAGGGATAACTAACCATTCGTAGATTTTATCAAAACCCAACGAAACAAACAGAAATAGATTTGATTACGATCTCAGATCCAAGATGTAACTTATTTACGATTTGCTGAGAAATAAAATTAAGTGTAGTTCTCATATCGAACAAAATTCGAAATTTTTAATCGTAAATGAGAAAGTTACCTTCCAAAATTCCTTTTCCCTTATCAGCCTTAGAGGTTGAAGGATCATCTTTGATGGCATACACATTTGTCACATGAGCTTGCTTCATAATTGGACAGTCTTTAACTTCGTGACCTGGCTTGTGACAGTAATAGCATTTCTTAACTCCCTGACCAGACTCCACAGGTTGTTCTTTCTTAACTTGTTTCTTCGGGTTCTTGCAATTGTTTGCATAGAGGCCCTTCTCTCGGCAATTATAACAAGTTATATTTTTCGCTCGGTTTCCCTGACTATCCTTATTTTCCTTGCCTTGATAAGGTTTCTTGTTCTCAAACTTTCTTTTCCTCCAATTTTGATTGCTTGTACCTTCTTCTTCCCTTGGGGTTTCTTGCATATCTAGGGTAGCATACCTATAACCAAAATCTATCAATTCAGAAAAAAGTTCCTTAACGTGGGTCGTCATCCTTCCGTGGAATTTCTTGTTCATTCCCCGAATAAACCTTTCATTCTTTTTCAAAGGAGTATTCACCAGTTCCGAACCGAATCGAGACAGCTCATTAAATTTGTTCAAATATTCCTCAAACGATAAATTTCCCTGCTTCAAATCCATAAATTCCTGGTACATTCTAGAGACACCAACAGACGGCATATATCGTTTCTCAAACACTTCCTTAAATTGTTCCCAAGTAAATTCTTCCTCTGGCTTATCTACAATGACTGTCTCCCACCAAGTCAATGCTTCTTCTTGGAGTTTCCAAGAAGCTATGAGTCGCTTTTGATTGTCTTGCAATTTCAGCCCTCAGAAGATTTTCTCACATGATCTTATCCAGTCTTGTGCTTCGATAATGGATTCTTTTCCAGTGAACGGCTTACCACCAAGTCTAGTAAAACTTCTATAGAGATCATCCAAATTAGACTGAGATTGAGTAGGTATAACTTCTTCGACTGTTTCAGGGACATGGCCAGCTGTAGTGGTATTTCCCCGACCCCTACCTTGTCCTCTTCTTCCGCTCATTCTCACTATCTGTAAATAGTAAGAAAGCTTGATTTAGGCATATGGACAAGATATCTTAGAGAATAATAACAGTTAAAGGAAGCAGACTATGTAACTTTGAGTTTCAGTTTCTCGGTTGTACTCATTCTAGGGTATACTTCACCCTATCTCTAATGAGCCATCTGATATGTTATACTCCGTAGCTAAAGTTCTTACTCAACCTTCAGCTCTGATACCACTTGTGACGACCCGAACTCGATATCCGATAAACGACATCAAATTCGTATCGCCGGAGCTTATAACAACATCAGATGAATATAAAACAGCGGAACAAAATGAATATTATACATATCCGAGATACAACATCATAATATCCAATAATACATCAGAGTATTTAATACATACACCATAACTCCACATAATATCATAATAATACATTGATGATCATATATCCAAACAGAAGTCTTCAATGCAATGATAACAATCTCCCAAAATACTAACCACCTGAGATCCAAAAAAACTTCTAGAGTATAATCAAAGCAAAAACTCCAAAATACTGCTAACTCCAAAATATAGAAACCTGCTACTAGGCTGCCCGTGTAGAAATTATGGGCACCCAGAGTTTAGAAAAGAAACAATAAACTCCAGGTCAGTCATGGGACTGGTATGAGTAAACAAAAATAGTTTCTTTTAAATAAATTAGATTTATTAAAAGAAAATACGTTATGCTTTTGGAAAATGAAACTACCATAAGACCTCCCGCTACACACACAATGCAATCGCAGTATTAGAGGAGATTTCTTCTTATGATAGTCAAATATGCTTAATACGAGAAAATTTCTTTGATATTATTACTAGTGCATAGTGTAGAAAGCATTTCGAAAATAGAATATTAATCTTAGCCAGCATAGACATTTCGTACTATGCCTACTATAGCTACTATCTAAACAGTGGGGCGCCACCATAAGTAAATGGCAGGTTTTACAACTAAAACCGTACAGGGTTTCGTATTGTTTCTTTGGATTTCCAACAAATGGTCAGGCTAAGGAACTTCCTACCGCCACATGGGTATGCCTCTGGCGGGACGTCCCGAGAACCTACCCGGCTCTCTGCCAACACAAGGCCGGGTTACCTCTGTAACTAGGTAACTACTACTCAAGTATGCCACTCCCCGGTCCTTTGGGACATTTATCTGAGGGCCCTCTGTCACAAAGCAACAACCACATAGAAAATGAGATTGGAGCTACCACATAGGTAAATATCTGGGCTCCATACCATGACATCACCTTTTTCCAGAAGGAAATGACATACCCTAAAGGGAGCGACCCTCATAACCTTGCCGCATCTTTCCTATTTCGACCATTTCCGGGTTGTGAGGTCCGATGAGGTCTCGTCCACAAAGCTATGTTTTACACAAAAGCTTTGCTTTGGTCACAAATGATCGACTAATGATCATCAACACACAGCGGCACTTAGTATGCCACACTACCAATTTGGGAATATATCACTGATAACCTTCAACTACATAACCTCTGAGCTCGTACGTCTCAGAGAAGGGTGTTAAGATAAGAGAATAAATTCTCCGACACCAACAGAAATGTATTTGAAAGCAAATCGGCTTAATATCTCAAAGTGTAGTGTCAGACACACGACTATACAAGTCTGTTCTGGGTTCGAACAGAACCGAAGGCACTTCGTCCAATAAAGGAAGAAGCCCTTGCAAATCCGGGTATCCACAATCCCGATCGGACTTCCCATCACTTAGGGAATCTCTATAACGGAGCAACTCAGTGCAGAGACAATCGATAGGTCATCCTATCATTCTTACAAATACCCCGTCTTCACCACCGGTCTTCAAATGCTATCCATATACGTCGTATCATTATTCGGAATGGGTTATATGACACATAGGTCCTTTCCCGGCTAAACCGAATAATGAGCGCAATACTTAAAAATCATATGGATACTGGGGTCTCAGTTAAATCACAGCTTAAAGCCCAAACTTTTCATTCGAATGGTTAAAACAATTTACCATTTTCAATCTTTTAAACAAAAAAATTTAGTTCACAAAGTTCACCCCTATCACAAAGATCCATTTATGGATTCCAAAATAGTTACTATTTCAATTGGATTAACTCGTTAAATCTTTAAATCAAGATTTAATTTATAACTTCCAAAACTCGATTTTCAAAGATTCATTCATAGTCTTTCAAAAACAATTCCAATTCAAGTTGGATTAACTCATTCGATCTTTGAATCAAAGACTCATTTCATAGCTTTCAAAACATTTCAATTCTATTTCAAATTTGAAACATTTCAACAAAATTTGGAAATCCTTTCTTTAAATGAAAGCTATTTTTTTTATTTGAAACAAATAGTTTTTTTGTTTCGGAGAAATTCGATCTCATTTATACAAATTAAAATCTTTGGGTTAATTCAAATTCCCAAAAACGACACTTTAAAATGGTTTAAAACCGATATAAACTTGTATACCGTTTAATATCATAAATACTGAATATAGAATTCAATTTCAGATATTGAATTCTAATTTAAATCAAATTATTCAAATTTCAAACCTTTAATTAAGTTATTCAAAATAACTTATGCTTTTAAAACACCTTTTCAAGAGCTTTTCACTTTAAACCCAATTTATTTTTAACCCATTTGAATTTAAAATTCAAATAAAAAAACCATTTAAACAAATTTGTGACTTAACCGATTCCTACGTGCAATCCATATTTGTGTGTGTACAAGTGTGGTCCAGGGATTTTACACAACAGTGCACAACATCAATCATCACAGATATACCAATATCGATAAGCGGTATAATTCATAACGCTTACCTTCATTCACAGATTCGTAGATAAAATAAATTTATCAGTCACAAAGATTTATCATTACTATTCGATGTGGGTTTCGGATAACCAACTGGAATCCGACTGCCTGTCGCATCGAAGTTCAAATGCCGTTTTACGGGCAACAGGATTTTCACATCAATACAGAACAAATCACAGTCATAGTGCATCACACAGTATCACAATCACAACAGAAATCAATATAGTGCATAGCAATGGTTAATTATTTACAAATCAAAGTGAATGTGATTTAATAAATTTACCAAATAATCATCTTTATTGATTATTTTAAATCAATTGATTTAATATTCTTAATGATAAATTAATTAATCTTAATTAACTTGATAAATTGATTATTCCTTAATCTACCATTTTAATTAACTGTTAATTATAAATTGATTTACTTGAATTATCAAATTAATTAGATACTTAATTGTTAATTAACCAATCTTCAATTATGACACAAACCCTTAATTACTTAGTTAATTATAATTATTAATTTTATCATCCTTGGTTGCTTTCCAAAACAATTTGTTATTTACCTAAATTAACATTAGAAATCTTCTTATTTCGAAACCAATTTATTGTTATTACAAAAAGCTTAAATATTAATTAACTTAAATGTCTATCTTAAATTATTTATTTACTTAAAGTATTAATTAGATTTTTAAACATTATTAAATATTTGTTAAGGTAATTAAACTTGAAGGTAAATTCCTAACTCAAAACAGTTAATTGTTAATACTAGTTCACCATTTTAAATAAATTTAGGTTCTAAATTTAAACATGTGATTTACAAGCTGATTGGGCTTAACCTATTTTCAAACGACCCGAGTAAAACAAGTGTTTCCCACGAGCCAAACTCCGGTTATTTGCGTCACTTCCCCGTGCCTTCCCTCGTTTCTTCCCCTCGTCTCAATTCTTCTCCTCTTTGTCTTTTTTTTTCCTTTTTTTTCCTTCATTTCTAAGTTCTGCAAGAGAATACTCGCATACGCGAGTTTACCCGGAAGCCAAATATGCTTTTGCTCGAGTTTCACTCGAGCTCCAGACCAACAACTCGCTGACACGAGAAAACACGTCGTGCAAGTGCACGACGTGGCGCCGCACCTCCGATGGTCGTCACGATCATCGGCAGGTCGAAAATTCCTTGCCAATGCCAAATCGAACATCGGTTCGATCAAAGATGCTCGAAATTGAAAACTCGCCATTTCGACGAACTGTAACTCGAACCCATCGGCCTAAACGCCTCGCCCCACCAACGACGACCACCTGGCGCCATGAAAATCCAGCCCCAACACGACAACACCCCAAGCCATCGCTACCCACGAGCACGTGCAGCTCGGTCATTCCTAGGTGGTGAAATCACCTTGCTTTCGACCCACTGCAAAACTCCATCATAAACCCTACTTTGGGTTCGAACGGCCAATTCATCCATTCGAAAAATTATTTAGTATTTTTCTCGAGATCACAGATGTTCACACTATCTTCATACCAAATTTCAACTTTTAAAATTAATTCGATTGTTTGAAAATGGACAAAATGCAAATTTGGTTCACATTCAAATTGCTCTTAAATTACTAAACTAAAAATCTTGATTTTTATTTTAAAAATCATATCTTGCAATATGGATTCAACATATAATCTTAAATCAATGTTTTACAACAATCAATTTTTATCAACTAGCAATTAATTCCCTGGATATCAATATTACAGAGAGGTGCTTGGTAAGGATGATTTAAGTCAACCTTAAAAAAAACTTATTTTTAAGTTTAACTACTTGTTGAATGAAAACTTAAAGTTTGACAATGTTTTGATGAGAAAAAAATTGATTTTTTGAACAAATATGTAACCTGTACAAATAACAGAGAAGAACACCTTTCTTCTTGTTTTGAAAATCTACAGTCTATCTGCTTAAAAAAAATCTTGAACCTGTATATCCTTTTTCTTCTTGAATCTATTTTTAAATCATAGTTCATTCTTAAACACACAAGTTTTGTTCTGAGATCAAAGTCTAGCAATGATCAAGTAATTAGTTTGAACAGGCTTTTTACTCTGAAACAAAATACAGAGAGGGTTTTCACATAAACATGCATTCACACTTTCAAATATTTATACACAGAGGAAATTTCTATATGCATACTACAGCAATTTCAGATCTCAGATTACTAACAACAAATAAATATACTTAAATTTCTTTTTTTAAGTGGTTTACTCACCTGGAAACAAGTTTGAACAGAGAAAAAATTGTGGCTTGAAGGCTGTAGTTTTGAACTTCTTTTAAACTTGCTTTATCTTCTTTGAATTGAGTGATGTTCATATTTTCTTCTCTGGTTTTACTATGTTTTGTTTGAACGAACTAAATATATATGGAGGTGTACATATATATAAAGGGGTTTGTACAGGGTAGGGGAGGTATTAACTGGTACAACTGTTTTTCTCTCATCAGATATTTCGATCTTGCTTTGACTAAGAAAACATTATTTCGGCTGAGATGATCTTTGATTTAGGCTTAAGAAGAAAGCATTTAATGCTCATGCTTCTTTTTAAGTTTACATGCATATGTTGTTTTGATTTGTAAGTACAAAGTTTTGTTTTGTTTTGCAGATTTTTGTAGTCTAATGTTTGTTTTATGTTGTAGAATTTTATCTTCTTGTATAAGCCTCATTGATTTTTTATATGTACATTTTTACATAAAATTTTGTTTACATAAAAATATACTCACAGCAAGGTTTTGTATACTTACCTCAAGTATGTTTTGTTTACATATAATTTTAGTTTATTCTTTTTTTTATTATTGTTTTAATGGTGGCTGATATGCTTTGTGGAGGCTTGCATTTAATGCAAGTATGTTTTGTGATGCTTCCATCTTTTATACTTACAGCAAGGTGCTGTTTTGATTTTATAAGTACTATTTATATCTTATTTTTATTTTTATTTTTTAGTTTATATTAAAAAAAATTCCTTTTCATACACTTTTGTTATCCTGTTGATTGTAGTTACTTTGCTAATTGTAAGAAATTTGTTTTAGTTATTAACATTTTATAACTATGTGATTTCCATTACAAAATTAAATTTCTATTTATAGTTTAACCATCAAGTATTAAATTTATATATATTTTTTATTTTATGCTTTACACTTATATTAAATATTGATAAGTAGTTTTTTTATTCTTGTACTTTTTATTCAAAGCTCAATTCAACTAAAAGTATACATTTTTGAGTTTCAAAGTCCAAATTCAAAAATAAATAAGTATACATTTCTTATTAAATTCGAAAAATTTCAAATTAATACACAATTAAATCCAAGAATTTAATTTAATTATAAATTTAAATTCGTGATTAAACTAGGATCGTTACACTATTCTTCTCTTTTATTTATGTATTTGTGAAAGAATGAAAATGAACGTGAATGGATGGTAAAGCGTGGACATATAAGGGTTATGGTAATAAGGAACGACTATTTCCCAATATTCCCTTGTGTAAATTAATTAGCTTATACGGCATTCTTAAGTCCATTTATTTAATTAAGCTTGGCTTTTAGGTTTATTTTAAAATGTCAATCTCCTTATCACTCTAGCATTTACATTATTCTATTTAATTTATCTAATTAAATCTCCTGAATAAATGTTATTACAAACTAGCAGTGTTACATGCTCCTATAAATCCTCATTTCAATAGATCATTTACTTGCACCTCCAAAACTCCTTCTACTCTCTAGGTGTCATATGCCTCAAAGTTATAACTATCGGTCTAGCATCCTTCACCAAATCCATATGAAACCCAATAACTCTATATAGGGGTAATACAGTCACCTCCTTAAAAATGTTCGGATATTCCCTCGCTATAGGTAGAATTGACAACTCCTCGTGTGGTATCTTGAGCGAGTATAGAAAACTAACCATCATCTCATCGTCACCCAGGCAGCCTATCTCCAACTTATGCACATCATCTATCCCTATAGTCACCAATGGCCTCTCATAATCCACCATTACTCCATATTTCTATGGCCAATCCATCCATGATGTAATCTCGAACCCAATGAAATTCAAAACAAAGCAATCAAGAACAAAAGGGCATTCATGATTTGATAAGATCAAACCGTGATAAGCCTTACACAAGCTAGTAGAGCCTTTAATAGAGTTTGTCACAATCAAAGATCAATTAACTATTTCGGTTTCAATCCTAATTTATCTACCAAGTCATAGATATAAAGGAATGTGAAGCCCTAGTATCAAACAAAACATATATAGGAACATCAAATCAAAAGCATACCTTGAATAACGATGCTCTTTCCCTTCTTCTTCGCCGAGGGAGCACTTGACGAAGTCGAGACAACATCCAAAGTGTATTCCTTCATCACTTATTTCCACTTCGCTAGTCAGGATAATTCTTTTGAATATGCCCCATCTTGTTATAGATGTAGTACTTCCTCCCTTCAACCTTGCATTTTTTAATAAGGTGACCCTTCTCTCTGCAATGATAGCAAGTTAACTCCCACTTGTCCTTCTTTTGGCCACCCTTTCCCTGCGGCTATTTTCTCATGCCATTCCATCTCATCTTTCCTCTACCGTATTGTTACAGTATTGGCTCTGCTTTAACCATAATAACTAATTTAGAATTGGGGTACAAACTCTTCCGACGAAGAGCTTTCTCAATAAGCCTCTCAATGGCTTATCGATATGACTCACAAACTTCTCCCTCAACTAGTCATCTAAACCCATAAGAAATTTCTCATTCTTCCATAATGAAGCATCGATAAAGGACATTCTGTATTTTGAAAAAGCATCAAACTCAACGACATACTTGAAGACAAACATGTCCCCCTCTTTAAGACCAGCAAACTTTCTGAACAGCACCGACTTCTAAGCGGCCGAAATAAACTTTTCCTCGAATCGGGCTTTGAACAAGTCCTAAGTATACTGATCCTTAGGTATAACAACTCTAATAGCGTTCCACCAGTTCATGATATCTCTTGAATCTACCGAGAAGCCGATCTCCTCTTCATGGCATCATCCAACTCTCGGTTATCAAATACTCTTTCGTACGTTTCTAACTAATCTTGCACTTCCATAGCTGATTCCGTCCCTTGGAATGGTTTGCCACCAAACCTGGAAAAATTCTTATTCAAATTAGCAACATCAACTCTGGGCACTTGCACTTGAGCACCACCTACAACAACAGTTAGAGTGGTTGCTTGAGCATTTAGCAGCATGTACTTCATCATCGCATTGAACTAACTTGCAAGTCCAAGTTAGAAAGCCCCATGCCCGCTCCTTCCTCAACTCTAGAGATGGAGTTCCTTACAGTGTTTCTTGTCTGTCGGCTCATTTTTAATCTATAACAAGAAGGATTAGTATCTCATAAAAGAAAATTGCATCAATGGTAATTATGTGTGCATGAAACTTATATAAACTATATATACTACAATACAATTTTGGAAATCAAAAATATATAACAAGTATGCTCTCTCTCATATATATACACACACATCACTCTCTCTCTCAATCAAGTCTAGGGTGAATACTCTTTCCCTATCTCTACTGGTCCATGGTATAAAGCCAGTTTAATCATGGTATAAATGCACACTTGTCTACAACTATTACATATAATTGCAGACATTTCTACAACTATTGCATATAATTAGAGACAATTATGCCATTGCATATAGTTACAATTCTGCAGCTATATGCAATAATTGCATAATTGTCTCCAATTATATGCAATAGTTGTAGAAACGTCTGCAATTATATGTAATAGTTGTAGACAAGTCTGTAATTATTGCATATAGTTGCAAAATTGTCTGTAACTATCGCATATAATTACAGACATTTCTGCAACTATTGCATATAATAGCAGACAATTCTGCAATTATTACATATAGTTGTTGAATTGTTTGCAACAGTTTATATAATTGTAGACATTTCTACAACTATTGTATATAATTGCAGACATTTCTATAATTATTGCATATAGTTGCTGAATTGTCTACAACTATTGCATATAATTACAGACATTTCTGCAATCATATGGTATAATTGCAAACATTTCTGCAATTATTGCATATAATTGTTGAATTGTTTGGAATCATACATATAATTGGATCCACGAATAGCTTGTCCTACCGTTGTTTTTACATATACACAATGTCACACGTTAGAAAGATAATAAAATTTGTGATCTTATGGGGAAAACGGTTTTTAAGCCATGGTTTCTAAAAATAATTATTGCGTTTTAAAGATTGATAATTAATGGGGTGCAAATTAATTATGGATGTGACAATAACATCTACATATGAAAAATCGACATTGCTGTAGTGGAGGAGAGGGGTATTGTAGGGAAGAAAATTACAGTATTCGAAAATAGAGATGTAATTCATATCTATTTTTAGGAGGATGTTTTGTGTATTAAGTTTGATTTTAGGGATGCGTCCCTATTTTCATAATTTTAGAGTCATATTTGTCACTTGAAGCCATCTAAGCTAGGCGATAAGTGGAATTGTTTGGGTGTTGAGAGGCGAAGCCTAAATCGGGACCATAAGGCCAAAACTTTTGAAAAACTATACTTGTTGCTTGAACCATATAGGCTAAGTAGTAAGCGAAACTGTTTTGGTGCCAAAAGGAAGAATCTAACTTGAGACCACACGGTTAAAACTTTTAAAACCATGCTTGTCACTTGAAGCTATTTATGCTAAGTGGTAAGAAAAATTATTTCGGTGTCGAAAGGAAAAATCTAATATGGGACCATAAGGTCAAAATGTTTGAAATATTGCCGAAAGGCAAAATTTGATTTGGAACCAAGAGGTCAAAATGTTTGAAACTAAGCTTGTTGCTTGATGCCATCTATAACAAGTGGTAAGCAAAATTACTTCAGTACCGAAATGCAAAATCTGATTTGAGACCATGAGTTCAAAATGTTTGAAACTATGCTTATCATTTGAAGCCATCTGGGCTTAGTGGTATGCAAAATTACATCAGTGCCAAAAGACAAAATCAGATTTGGGACCATGGGATCAAAATGTTTGAAACTATGCTTGCCACTTGAATCCATCTAGGCTAAATGGTAACACAACTACTTCAGTACCGAAAGGCAAAATCTGAATTAGGACCGTGAGGTCAAAATGTTTGAAACTATGCTTTTCACTTAAAGCCATCAAGGCAAAATTACTTTGGTGTCAAAAGGCAGAGGTTAAACTAAGCCAAATGGCCAATGAGATTCTTTCTCCGCAAAACCTGTGAAGTAGAGAGGTCGAGGTTTGAATTGAAAGGATGGGTCCTGATTCTGCATTTAATGCTCATGAAAATCATCACGATTCTTTTGGTTTCTTCGAAAAAGTGACTACTTTTCCTTAGTCCCATGATGATTTGTATCTTGATATTGCCATGTTTATTCTATGGTTAATATCTCACTAACTAGATCATCTCCACGGTTAGTTCTTGGATTTAAATAAACCCTTCCTCTTTCCTTCTTTCTTACTCTTATTGCTAATAGTTTCCTCTGCCATTAAAGGTTGGAAAGCTTCATAGATTACTACAAATCTCTAATTCAAATAGTAAGTCTTTGATCTTTCTTATGATTTTATCAGTATCTTTTATCGGTATCATTATCTATAAGCATTTCCCTCTTTTCGAACCTAGAATAAATTCGATTTCGATCACCACAATGATATTAACGATTGATTTTGATTTGGGGTATTGATCGATTGGTTAATCCATGATGCCTGTTATCTTATAGATTACGATTTTGTCCCAAGATCGAATTTTTCATTAACTTGAGTCGATAATTGCCTTATCAACAATTTAGTTTTTGAGAGAATCTGAATTTTGAGTTTTGAACTTAGGCCGTGGAATCTAGTTGTAGGACTAATTTCTTTTGTGGTCAATAAGACCTTAAACTTTTCCAGCAGAAATTGTGGATTTCTTACTAAATAGCTAGCTTAACATTAATCTTCTCTAGACACTTTGACTGATAAATTGATAACCGATTTGAAGGAGTTAGAGTACTAGATTGAGAGTTACGGGATTGAGGGGGTTGAGCTTATGGCTTCCCGCCTAGATGACGACTGGAATGAACCCTTTGAAGGGTTCTTCACTTGGACATTGAAACATTTCGAACATGGAATATCGCTTCCTTTTGCTCCTTTGTTTGTTAATATGCCGAAATTTATGGAATTAATTTGATCCAATTGGGGTGGTTTCATATAGCACTTTATCGACTTTAGTAATCATGTACTGGAAGAATGGATACCACACCATGGCTACTTCTGAGATCCATTACTTATATAATTTACATAGGTCGTCTAGTGGTTCAATAATTTCCTTGTATTTCCTTTGATTTTGGAAGAAAATCCCCCTAGTCAAACCACTCAGCAAGGTAATGGCCACTCATTAGTTTTTTATTAATACGAATGACCCTCGAGTTATTACTAAAGCATGGAGACTTATGAGTTTTCATACTCTTCATGTTTAGAACACTCTTGGTTCTAAGCTTTGATCATGTCACTGCCTAATATATATGTGTGTATGTATATACACACATACACACACATGCATATACATATACATATACATACATATATATATTAGTTAAACTTGGGAGGGACAAGGCTCCAACCCTCAAGGATCTCTTTGACATAAGGTATGTGGAGGTGATGAAAATTCTAAAAGGGGAAAGGCTTAGACATGTTGTCCTTACTGAGGCCAATCTCAAGGTTTGCACGTTCTTATCATCCTCAGCTAAGTTTCTTGGATACAAACCCCTTTAATCGAAACTATATCCTTAGACATGATTGATTTATGTATCCTAAAGGATCCATTCATATTGACTCCAAAAACACCGAGACCGAAAGAAGATGTTTCCCCCGAAGGTAGATCTCGGTTCTGAATACTTTATAGCATGTGTTCTTAGGATGTAACTTTCGTGAAACATAATTTGTTTATTTAACTTGCTTTCTCCTTTTCATATGGAAGTGGCTTCTGATGATATACTTGCAATAGGGGAGTTGCTCTTAAACAAGCTGTCCTCTACTTCTACTTCTCCTCGACTAAACCTAGATCTAAAGGATCCATTCCAAACAAAGAAATATATAAAAATATAACTTCTACTAAAGCCATGCCTACCCTGGACGCTCTTATTTTAGCTTCCTCTCCAAAGGATCGGGTTGGTCAAATGGTTAAAGTGGCTTGTTCTGCTATTGATGATTATTTACCTAAAATTGTGGGAAACTCACAAGTTGAGTTAGCTGATGACATTAGTAGTTTAATGAGGATGATGAGTGTGGGAATGGAAGACCACCTCCGGATAAAGATCTTACTCTTTCCTATGAAATATTTTTTATTTCCATAATAACCTTCTTTCTTCAGGCTTTGTCTGACTTCTCAGTTCTACATCGAGGGTTTCAGAAGATGAAGGGAGAGTTGGAGAGGGCTGATGCTACTGGGAGATAATTGGTCGAATAAAAAGAGAAAGCTGAATCTATTGGGAAACGATTTGCTGAATACAAGGGGAAGGTCGAGAAGGAAGCTCAGGACGAGAGGGAGAAGAAGCTTTTAGAACTAAGATTATTCAAAACCAAGACTGTCGGATTAGAGAAGGATTTAAAAGGTCAGAAGGCCAAGCATCAAGAGGCCAAGGAAGAGTTAGCAAAAGCCAAGAAAGGGGTCTTGAACCTGGTTACTAGGAAAGAAGCTCCTTTAAAATTCTTTATGAAGCATATGAGTATAACCAAAACAAGGGTGTAATTTTCTCTATGGGCTTCAATCCCAATGGTAAAAGATTAAAGAAAGACTTTCCCATAGGTATGAGATGGCGCGGGCTTCAGTAGGCATTAGGATCTCGGCACCTATAGAGGAAAATGTTGATGGAGAAAAGGTATATCATAATTTTGAATCCTAGTAATATTCTTCTGATAATGTTTAAACTTTCAGCCTGCAATATTTTAGTACATGCTCCTTATGTTTTTACTTATGGTGGTGGATGAATCATGATACTACTTCGACTTGATGTTGCATTTGCAATGGTTTGCGTTGCATTGGTTTTGAAGTACTTATTTCTTTACCCATGCTTAAAAAGAGAAAGTCAAGTTTCACTTCTCACTATGAAGTATTACAGAAGAGGAATCAAACCATAAATTTAAGGTTGTTAGCAACCAAAGGCACCCTTAAACCCCAATTAAAATCCAATGAACTAAGAAATGTTGATTTGACTAATAAGATTAAGGAGGTATCAGAAACACATAACCAATCTTGTGCCAAATCGATCAAATCTCTTAAACTTAGAGGTATTAGCATAACCAATCAAATGTTGGATCTTAGAAGTAGGTTAAAGCTTACTTTAGATGACCAACAAGAGGTTTTTTAAGAATTTGCTCGACTTTCTAAACTGAGTTCGGGAGATCCACAATTTAAGAACAATATATTGTCTTTCCTTATAAGATTCTATGATCCGAGCCTAACTATAACTCTAGAGGCACTTCCTGGTTACTGAAGTATAGCCCTACCTTTGTTAGCTATTACTGAAAGACTCCTGAAAGCAAACATGTCTCGGAATGTTCCCTAATGCATTCCGAAAGCTACCCTTAGTAGACTCTTCTCCTTCTGAACTATCTGTACCGAAAGGTAGTTTAGGAAAGGATATTACTTTTTCCAGTATAGCTCGACCCTCGTGGTCAAGATTATTTTAGCTACTAAAGAGAACTTTGCCTATCTTAGGAGACTGTGAATTCTGTACTTTTCATTTTTCACTATCTATGTTAAGTCTTTGTGGAATGAAATAGAATTACCTTTATGATGATTTGCCTTTTTGGTTTTAATTCGGATTTCTTTTAAGGGCAATCATGTCCTGACTGCTTAGAACTAGATAGCGATTGTGCCTCCTTGCAGCGGAGTCTTGATGTTAACATAGCTGAACTAACGAAGTGTGGCCTTGATCATGGTACCAATATCCATGCCATGTTGAAGACAATGAGTCCTTAAAGCGAACACTTGTAGAGTTATTCAATAATATGTCTGCTATTTTGGAGGCAATGCAGGTTATTGGCTCGGCTTTGGAATTTGTTATTTCTGCTTTATAGGATTCTATATCTACTCTTTGACAGCAGCTAGACGAAGCTCACAGAGAGCTTTTAGAAATCAAATTACAAGAGCTTGAAACTAAAAATTAGCGAATTAACGAAGTTATGGTTATGGCCTCTCCAGCTTGTGGAAGGGGTAGAGGTAGAGGTCGGGCAGCTGTAGGACTTTTTTCTTCTCATAAAACTACTGTTGTCCCATTTAGGCCTTGTACTCAACCTAAGAGGAGTTTTCCTTTAGCCTCAGTACTTGATACATCAAACATTCTTGTTTGCACTAGGGATGGCCGAAGATTTCTGTTTAAGAAATTTTAGAAAGAACGGATATCTGAGACATACGACAAGTTGGAGGAGCATTTCAAATCTCGGTTGAAGAAGGTTGTTAAGAAGATCGAAACTAAGGTCAAAAATATGTATGAAGGCTTATGAGACGTTGCCCCTACCCTTTTTTCTTTCCTTTCTCATTCCAAATGTATAAATAATCACTTGGATAATTTCTCTATATTATTGAGGACCTTTTGTCCTTTCGGTTGGCTTATTCTTTCAATTCGAACCATTTTGTTTGTTTTTATAATTCTATCATGGGGTATTTCTTACCCTCCCCCCCCCCAATCGCCTTACCTTATTGATATCTTTGGTGTCCATTCCTTTTGGTTTAATGTTGTCCTTATGGCCCTGATCGGGATTCTTTCCCACTGATCATTTTTCCTTAGGATCTTTTCTCCTAAGGCTCTAATCTGTCCAATTCCAAACCTATGCATGGTATTTCTTAACCATGATTCACTATTATTGAGAATCTACCCAATACTCTAACTAAGAATCTATTCAACATATGGCACTTCTCGTCCATGGCTCACTATCATTGGAAATTTATTCAACATTCTAATCTATCTAGGAATCTACCCCCAACACATGGCACTTGTCATCCATGACTCACTATCATTGGGAATCTACCCAATATTCAAATCTAACCGAGAATCTACCCAACACATGGCACTTTTCTTTTATGGCTCACTATTATTAGGAATCTACTGAACATTATAATCTAACTAGGAATATACCCTATGCATGGTGCTACTTGACCATGGCCCACTGTTATTGGAAATCTATCCAATACTCTAATCTTATTGGGAATCTACCCAGCGCCTGGCGCTACTTGACCGTGGCTCATTATTATTGGGAATCTACCCAGCACATGATACTACTTTACCATGTCTCACTATTATTGGAAATCTATCTAATACTCTATTCTAACTGGGAATCTACCTAGCACGTGGTACTACTTGACCATGGCTCTATATTAGCATGCATTCCACATTTCGGTGTCTTTTTAAGCCCAGGTGATATTAGCCTTACACTTTATTGCACATCATTATAGAGATGCTCTTATAGGAAGGTCTACCAACCTATAGTAGGGTCCTAATCTACAACCACTTATGGCTGGTATCGGCCATCTACAATCACTTTTGGTTAGTGTCGCCCATCTACAACCATTTTTGGCTAGTATCGGGCATCTAAAGCCACTTGGCTGGTATCGGCCATCTAGAACCACTTTTGGATGGTGTTGGCCTACTAAAGCTACTTTTGGCTGGTTTCGACCATCTAAAACTATGTTAAGTTGATGATCATGCCAAAGATATAGGAAAACATGAAATTTTTGAAAAAAAATGCTTTTCGGATTATAAATTATTTTTGCTTTTGAAACTAAATAATTGGTAGACATTATTGCTTGGTAGAAAACAAGTTTAATTCAAATTTGAGAAAGTTAATCGTTGAGAGAGTTAACATTTTTAAGAAAAAAGTGAAACTTTGTATTTACCTCGTTAGGTCAATAGGAGAGTTTCGGCCCATGGACTCTAAATGTCAACACAATAATTGAAAATGACTAAAAGAGATAGAACTTCTTAGGTACTAAAATTGGATTGTACATACCGAGTGAGGAAGAGATAAACCTGAAAGGAGAGTCCTTTATAAGATAAGAGAATTCTTTAAATATAAAGATCCATATAGCATCCTTTATCATCAAAAGTGGGGCATATACATATTCAATCGAATGAGTCTACATGAATTTCTCCTGAAACATAGAAACAAAGTTAGACATCTATAAACATGGGATATTTAAGTAACTATTTGATAAACACAACCGATCTCCCATTTCGTATGAAGCTTTCTACGGCCTAAGATAGTCTTTAATACTCATCTATTTCATGTCCATTCTCTTGATTGTAAACACAGTAGTTTCTCCCTTTTGGATTTTCTTTAATGGATGGGGGATAGTTTGGATAATGGAGCTCTCCTCGTGTTTCTAGAAAGATCCAAGATAAATTTTGATTGAGTAGAGTAAGGACTTGGTCTCATTTGACCTTCTTCCGAGATCGAAGAGTGGAGGTAAATGGGAAGGCTCTTTTAGCGAGGAGATATAAACTTTTATTTATCATCACAATAATATTTAAGTCCTTGATTTTTTTGTCATAACCTTAACAATCCATTAGAGTTGAATAGACTCTTGGAGGGACTCTTGGAGATACTCCAAAAGCTATTTGATCTGAAGAGCTTGAAGTTCATAAATAGGATCATACTCATGGCCACTTTCCTTTTCTGAAACGAGGGTGACCAAACTTTCATTGTTATCTTCTTCAATGAGTTGAGCGCGAAGGTGGAGGAGCAGTTCCAAGATGACTCCTTTGTTTTCGAAACTTGACATAATTGGTTGGAATGCTATGTTAGGTCTCCAAAAGGGAACAAAGTGTAGAGGCTTGGGCCCTCCTTCTAGCGCCAAAAATATTTATGTGGAATTTCGTCTACACCAACACCCCAAGATTGAAAGTGTACTCTGAAAGCTGATTGCAATATTGAACCCGGTTAAGAGGTTACCGAGATGTGATGCAATCAAGGTTTTAGCATGAGATGTTGAACCGTAAGATAATAATAGCACATGTAGAGGAATTAAAATACAAAATATAAATAACACCGAGACTTTTATAGTGATTCGGGACAAAAGTCTCTACATCTACTGCCTTTTCCTTATTTAGTTACTCTTATATAGCCGAGTGATTATTATATTTAATCTAGACGTTTTCTCCACTTGTGAGTTTCTGAATAGAGCTCTAATATAGGAAAGTACGATATGGTTTTATTCTTTTGATATGCTAAAAGATCCTTTGTGCTTTGGGATTGCTGCCTATTTATAGCCAATATGTCATGGCGCCATTAGTGGAAAGCCTTCTCTTTGGGTTAATGACTTGGCTTGCTACGTGTGGTATAAATTTGAATGCTTATCATCATATGAATTTGATGTGGATTGTTGATGTGGAACTTATATATATGTATATTCCTTGATTCCTCTCATCTATCTTGACTGTTGATCTTAGTCCAGGGCTATCTAAGTTGTTGACTATTGATTCTTGTTGAAATTCCCTTGGTTTCGGCAGTTGCTACTCTCGACTACGTTTTTTGTCTTAGTTAGAGAACGATCTTGATTCTTGGTTGATGGTTTTACTGTTACTTTTGCATCACATGCTCTCGGCTACTAAGCCTAGTGTTTTAGCTCTCATTGGAAACTAAACAATGGGTCTCGAAATTACAAGCCAAAGAACTTTCTTCCTAAATGGTTGTAATTTGCACTTTGCGGAAATTATGTGTAACACTAACTACCTAAAAGCACTAGCAAAGCAAATCAAAGTACAAGATACAAATCTAAAATATCATCCATATACAGATGTACACACATATAATTCATCAAAATAAGATAATCATATAAGTTTTATCCTAGATCTAACTTTTTCACTAACATGTAGATGCAATCAAAAGAGATTGCAAAACCATTTAGAAACCGGTTTAAATTACTTTAATTTCGTCCATAAACACACATAAAAATGTGATTAAAGTTAGAAAATATTTTATCATCAAAATCATGTTATACATCAATTTAACTACACTAACATGTATAGGATGGTGAGAAGTCAATAACCACTCACGAAATAGATAGCAAGGAGAATGAACTCGAATTAGCCAAAAATGATAATCTCCCATGACTCTGCTAATTACCCTTTTGTTGATGATTTAGCTAAGATTAGTAAGAAAAGATGAAGCTTTTTGAAAGAATAAGGTTTAATGGAGGTTTAAAACTGCTTTAGGGAAGATGTACATGACTTAGAATCATCTCATCAACCCCCCTTAGGCTCTATTCCTTAATTAAGTTAGTGGGTCAAAGTGTGGATTAATTTACTAACCCAATAGTGCAGGCCAACTGTAGCCAAAACTTAATACAGTTATAACTTTCAAATGGCAAGTCTATTTTCTGTTATGACCGCTCTATGGAATAGTAAACTACCACCCTGAAGTAATTGAAGTGGTTTCAGACCCTAACTCGGCTCCTATTAAATGTTATAGTCCTTACAAGATTTTCAAAGTCAAAATAGTCATATAGAAATTTGAAAAAAAATCATAGATGTGGAAGATATCCCTAAGAGTCATTTTCTAAAATTTCAGTCATAGGACCTCATATGAATAAAATAAATTTAATTTATGATCCTCTGATACGTAAAATATAGATCGTTATAACCATCAGCTTCCCGGAGTTAAAGGAAAAAAAAATCTCGCTTTTTATGTGCTCGAACACCAGCCCATATAAAGACCCTAGATCCCTTCAACGATCCAAGATATACAGATCCCTTCAATGAAGTGGGGTAACCATCAAAGTACCCAATAATCCTCATAATCACCAACTTACGAGTACATCAGAAAACACTCTCGTATCAATGATCCCTTAACACGCGTAATCGGGCCTTTTGTTGCTCACCTATTTCCATTCATCATCATGGAATGCATCAACGTTCCATTTCCTCCACGATAGAACGCTTCAACTTTCTACCCACGAGTCCCCTTCGACAGACCCACCTCGGTAGATCACCACCATCATGACTCCATCGATCGAGCCACCATCTAAACATCCACATTGGTCATAGAATCAACAAACTAAAGTTTCGAAGCCATCATGTCAAAGAATCATGCCTTTGCCTTATTATTTTATCAACGATCTTTATCATGTTACCACCATTGAAAACAAACATCGATCGAACATACACACATACACGAACATCGAGACACCACATGCACATTGCTTAGAGTTGGACCCATTGGTCACCATTAAAAGTGATCAGTACCGATCACAAAAGTGAGTGGTACCGATTGCATTAGCCTTCCTTAAAACTTCTCAAAGTTGAAGTTTCCTTTTTTCCCTCGCCTTGCCCAATCACCTGAAGTTCCTTTGATCCAAACCCGAGTAAACCTCTCAAAATCCCAAATTCTTTTCTTATTTTCCTCAAGTTGGGAGTGATCGGTACTGAGCACTTTTCCTCATCGAAATTTGGCTAAGTCCATAATTTTTCCCCGCTCTATAACAAGCCTGACTGAAGCACATAGCCCAGAAACCCAAAGTCTTAGCCTCCTTGACCCGAAGCATTTCACCCCCAAACACTATATTGATTCGAATCAATCTAATTTGGCTCTTAATGACCTCATTTTACTATAAAATTTTGAGGCAAAAAATCAACTCTAGATCACCTGAAATTTTATGAGTTGACTCTCAAAGCTTTCGCCACGACATATCCAAATTTCATCGCATTTTACCATTTTGGTATCATTTTGCACCAAATGTGTATCATTCTCTTACCATCTAAAGCAACTAGCAAACACATTAAAACAATTCACACAAAAGTCAAACATCATCCAACGTCATCCAAGCAAAAAATCTAAATTATCCAAACAGAATTATATGCATTATCTATCTAGATCTAGTTTTCTAGCAATTGATGGGTAAATGGTATAAATCATATCAAATTTTAAACCTATTGTTTTATATATGATTTTAGGGTGACAATATTATTATATTTAAATTTTAAACTCATTAAATTTCAAAAAGCACAATAAAAACATAATTTAACCATATCTACCAATATAGTATAATAAGAGAAAGAATATCACCCATCTAGCACCAAAATTACCTAATAATCCTATCTAATCCTAGATGAATGGGAGTGGCACGATTCCCTATGCAACCATATTATAGATCTAGAGACTTCCCTTGCTAATTACCTACTAATGATGATATTTGATTGATTAAAGTATGGAAAAGAGGTGCATTTTGATGGAAAACAAATCAATGGAGGTTTTGACTTATTTTGGGAAGTGGGAAAAATGATTAGATTTTTTCTATCATCTCCAATTTGGCACAAGTCCAGTAATGGGTTAGTGGGCTTAAGTATGAACTTAACTATTTACCCACTAATTTGGCCAATAGTAGTATAAACTTTAAATGGTTTATATATCCTAAATGGTAATTCTATTTTCCTAGTATAACCACTCTATGGAAAGAGAAACCATCATCTTGATCTAATAGAAGTGGTTTCAGACCATAATTAATCATATACCAAAAGTTATAGGTTTCACAAGATTTTTCATGTCAAAATTGTCCGTTAAAAATTCTAAATATGGAAAATATCCCTAATAGTCATTTTCCAAAATTTTAGAGCCATGCAACTCAAATGAATTAAAAATAATATTTTACGACTCTTAGATATGTAAAATGTTCGTTACACTCTCTCCCTTTAGAAATTTTCCCTCGAAATCCCCAAATAAATCAAGGAATGGTCAACCATAATTACCCACATGCATAATAATCATAAGCAAACATCAAACATAGAAACAAGAAGCCATGCGATCAATAATATAGATATACCTATCCTAGCATGCGAGATACTAAACTATCACGTATGATATCAAAAGTGAAAGTAAATACGATAAAAAGTAAACCCTACCACGTAGAGAGCACTGGATATGCCGCCTTCATACTCTCATTGGTTTCCTATATGCAACTTCCTTCACTTTCACTCTATTGAATCTTCACTAACTTCACTGTCTTCCTTCTAAGCTGCTTCATATCATGTCCAATGATATGAATCAGCCTATGTGGTCTCAAAGCTTCTGGTTCAATCTTGATATTATTTAGTAAATCCGATGCAATTACCATGCCTAAGCCGTGATAGACTTCCTCAAATGAGAGATATGGAATACATTATGCACACCTGCCATCTTTTGGGGTAAGTCAACCATATATGGTAGGTTCCTAGTCCCCTCTAATGTCAAAAAAGGACCTACGAATCTCGGCATCAAATTTCTCTTATTACTGAATTGAATAAAATTCTTCAACGGACAAATCTTCACAAATACCATATCACTGATAAAGAACTCCAAATCTCTATATCTCTTCTTAACGTAGTTCTTTAGTCTATCATGAGTGACCTTCAATCATTGCTTAATGGTTTTAATTTTCGTCGAAGTCCTTATGACCATATCTAGCCCAAGTATCGTGTTTTTTCCTACTTCCCACAACACGAAAGAGAGTTACATGGTCGGCCATTCAATGCTTTGAATCGTATTATAACAATACTAGACAGATAACTATTGTCTTATGCAAACTCCACCAAATGAAAATAATCATCCTAGGAACCTTTTAAATCGAGTATGCAAGATCTTAAGAGACCCTCCAATATACGATTCACCCACTCAGTCTTCCTATTGGTTTGCAGGTGATAAGTTGTACAAAGATGCAGCTCCATCCCCAACGCCTCTTGTAAGCTCTTCCGAAACCCCATCGTGAATAAGGGGTCTTGGTCACTCATAGTTGTTGAATATGCGCTTATATGTTTTTGTTTGATGATAATAAACATATATATTCATTAAAATGTATTTGGTAATGTACTATTTTGTTTTTCATAGATTAAATAAATATTTGTTGAATAAAATAAATTACATAGAATTTAATTCAAACAGATATTTTATTCAAACAAATATTTATTACAATTTTGAATAGTACAAATTCAAGTTCTCACTATACATATAAAATTTTGATTACAATACATCACAATTTCATATTTACAGTTAACCTCACTACATGTCACTCACACTCGTAGTTTATCTTCAACTTCATTCAGTTAGAATTCAGCATCTGAGCAATCTGCAAAAATATTAACTAACGCAGTAAAATTGAAAAAGAAATATTTTTGCAATACAAAATAAAATATGGATTTTTGAAAATATTATTTGCCTTAGTTATTTGGGTTGTTCGTCATCATTTACATTTGAATTCATCATAAACGAACAATGTGACATGCACAGTGTATCACTGTACATGCCACAAAGCCGTGCACATCGATATACACTTGATAATGCTACAGGGACAGGTGAGCACAGGTCAAACCCAAATGAAAAACCGGGTTCAACTCACGTGCAATATACTCAAAATCACGGCACGAGAACAAGGTCAAACCCGAGTTTTGAAACTGGATTCAACTCAAGTGAAATTTCAAAAATCAACATGAATGGATGCAAAGACCAGTAATGCAACAGTGATATGCACAGATGCATTCAAAGTACAAACCAGTTGCAATATGGATGTCACAAGCAATGACCAGATCAAAGAGCAAATTGATACAAGGCAAACTGGCAACAACAAGTATGGTGACAGCACTGACTCAAATAAACAACTACAAGGCATAGCAACTGCAACAAGACACAGCAATGAAGACTACAGCCCAATGAACCAGAGACAACAACGGAGCACAATGCATCAAGTAAGTAACAGCAAGCAACATGGTCAGACACACTTCAATAGTGCAGACCAACCAGAAATTCAAGGCAATAGAGACCAAGCAATGGACAACTCAAAGCAACATGTCCAGTTACAACAATGCACAAGTGACACAACGACCATGAACAATGCAAACAACAAATGTGATACATGAATAATGCAAACTACAATGCAGACTCAAGCCAAGTCGTGATGAATAGAGCAGATCAAACATAATGGACTACATGCACAGACCAGAAAGACAATATGAACAAGTGACTCAGGCAAATACACATGAAGACCAACAACAAACCCAAATGAATATCACAAGTATGATCAGTAGTACACATGCAAGCTCGAGCACAAAATATGGAAACTGCACCAATGCAAATCAAAACAGAGAGTATATATGGTGATGCAGTCAACATCTACTCAAGGCAACAGTGCAGTGCAACTTCACAACAAACAAGTCGGTGTAGCAATGAAACAATACATACACCATGTGCAGAGGACCAGTGATACAAGTAACATGAGCAGACCCAAACAATACATACACCAGCCTTAACACAGTGAAGATACCAAATACAAAATTCATACAGAAAGCTACATGGATCAACGAATTGGATGAACAAAACCCGAGTGCAACAGTGAAGCCAAAAGAAATGGAATGCAACTACAGTGATCTCAATATAGTAATGACAGCAGACATAAATGCAACAATACTCAAATGAACACATGGCCGAAGTCAATGAAGCCAAAGCAAACAGAAGGGATGATCAGACACAGGACAACAAGTGCACAAATATACACAATCCAGGCAACGCAGCAATGATCACAAATGGAACACAAGTCAGTGGCAAGCTACAAACACCTGTGCAACAACGGTATCAATAACAAGTGCAGTAGCTACAACTTCAACCACAAAACCCAACAGCAATGCATGTATCATGAAGCCAAAGTGCTCGATGCACAGTGCAGACAAATGCTCAAATGAATATGAAATAACCAGAGAATGGTTAGAACTAAATGTAACAAGGATCATAGATGAAGCTTACAGTGGATGAACACAAAGAAATGGTGATGGCCGAAAATAATGCAGATTCGTGAATGCATACAGTCAAGAAATTCAAGTGCGTACTGTTTGAAAAAGTCACAAATTAAAAGAGGAAAGTCACTACCGTATCAAACAAGTTAAATCGAACGCTGCACAAACAAAACCGTGGGTATCAAGTTGAAAACATATCAGGAAAGCCGTGCGCATCAGGCAATCAAAAATTAGGAAAGTGTAAATGAATATGAGCAAATTCAAGTGTCTCGAATTCATATAAATATCAAACCCAAAAATCATCATCGGCATCGAGTTCGAACACGAGAAATCATAAAAGCACAAATAGGGAAATTACATACTGAAGCAACAGTGAACTCAATCAAAGGAGCAGCTGCGAACGTGCGCAAGTAACGCAAATCAGAGAATCGATCAATAGAGGAGTAACGCAAACCAGAGAATCAATTATCAGAGAAGCAGTGAGCAAAGAGCATCACAAACCAGAGAAAGCCCTAATTCTCACAAGAGCCGAAGCCCTAATTTCAGAAAGAAGAACAAGCCGCCATTCTCTTCACAAGCCAGAGAAAAGGATCGGTTAAAGAATAAAAGGGTCGGCCTTGTTCTATAAAAGGGGTTTTATTTTGAGGGCTTTAGTTTATTTTTAATAGGGTTTAATTTTTAAATCTAGTTTTATTTGAGCAAAAATTATGGATTCAAGTTTGTATTTTAATTTTTGCTCTTGTTTTTATTTTTGAAGTCAGTTTTTCTTTTCGAGTCAAAGTATTGGTAAATTACCACCTTGGTTGTAGGTAGTGTCAGATTGTCTAGATAGAATTAGTTCAGTGAGCAAGGTGTGCGAGTTTGCAAAACTCTATAGGCGGGAGCATAGGTTTGCGGGTTTGCAAAACTCTATAGGCGAGAGCAAGGGTTGCGAGTCTATTAGAGTGTTTGTGAGCGGGAGCAGGGTTTGCGAGTCTGTTAGAGTATTTGTAAGCGGGAGACTGTTTAATTCTAATAGAAATCTGGGAATGCAGCAGTAGGCAAGGGTTGCCGAAGCTGGGTAAATTTTGTGTGTGATTTACTTTTCAGCATATTTATTTCTGCAGTTTGTTTCTGTGTTTAAATCGAAGAAATTTGCTATAACCCTATTCATCCCCCCCCCCCCCTCTAAGGTTAATCTAGATCCTACAAGTGGTACCAGAGCACGGTATTTTTCTTTAACTCTATAGTCATGAATCCACCAAATAATGCTTTTTCTAAGGGGCAATCTATTGTTAGGCCACCCATGTTTAATGGGAACGATTATGCTTATTGGGAAGTTAGGACGGGCATTTATCTTAGTTCTGTTGATTATGATGTTTGGGACATTATTGAAACTGGCTATAAATCTCCCACTATAACTGTTGGTGATACTGAGATTCCTAAAACTAAGGATAGGTGGGATGCTAACGATAAGAAATTAAAAACTACAAATGCTAAAGCAATGAATGCTTTGATCTGTGCTCTTGATAAGAATGAATTTAATAGAATTTCTCATTGTAAAACTGCACAGGAAATTTGGCATACTTTAGAGGTGACACATGAAGGAACTTCTCAAGTTAAGGAGTCTCGTCTAGCCCTATTCAGCAATGAATACGAGAACTTTGTGATGGAAAAAGGCGAGAGCATAAAAGACATGTTTGGACGCTTTTCAACTTTGGTGTACAATGCTAAAGCGCTTGGGAAGGTATTCACTGAGGTAGAGCTTGTAAGGAAGGTGCTACGAGTCTTACCGATAAGCTTTGAGGCAAAAGTCACGGCAATCCAAGAATCGAAAGATTTGAGTAAACTAAGCATGGAGGAGTTGATCGGTAACTTGATGACATATGAGCTTGAGCTAAAAGCAAAGGAGGAACGCAACAACTCCGAACCAAAGAAGAAGACGATTGCCTTAAAGAGCAAAAAAGAGAGCGATGAAGAAGAAAAAGATCCAATTGAAGAGCTTGAAATGGCTGTCAATAATCTTAGAAAATGGCCAAGATTCAAGCCACGCAAGAAGAAAACAAATGGTAATAGGTCAAAAGATTCTGACAATTCCGATAATGAATCAACGTGCTTTAACTGCAACAAGCCTGGCCACTTCAAACAACAATGCCCACTTATCAAAAACAACAAAGGAAAGAAAAAGAAGAAGAAGGCATTTGCAGCGACTTGGGATGATGAAGAAGGAGAGGAAGTTTCGAATAGTAGCTCAGAGGAGGCTAACTTGTGTCTTATGGAAAAATCAGATTCAGAAGCAAGCTCAGATGAATCTAGTGAGGTAGGTGACTATTCTTATAAAGAACTTGTTTTTATGTGTCTTGATCTTACTAAAGTAGTTGATACTCTTGAATCTAAAATTGAAAAACTGAGATCTAATAGGAGAGAACTTGCTCGTGAAAATTTTAGGTTAGAAACTGAACTTGAAAATATTCAAAACCTAGAATGTAAAAAATGTAAAATTTTAGATTCAGAATTATCAAGACTTAAGAATAGCTCTGAGAATCTTGAAAAAGAAAACTTGAGTCTTAAGGAAACCATTGACACTAGGAAAAAGGATTTTATAAATAGATGCACCTCACTTGTAACTGAAAACGCAACACTCAAAACCAAAGTCCAAAATCTTGAGAAATCTCTGAATAACTTTTCAAGAGGAGAAAAATCATTCAACGTGTTATTGGGAAATCAAATTTTTGCTAACAACAGAAAAGGACTAGGTTTTGGGAAAACACAAGTTGATGGTAATGCAAAAGGTAAAAGTGTCTTTGATAGATGTGAAATAATTGGACATCGTGTTGAAAATTGTAGTCATAGAAACAAGAACACAAAATTTATACAAGTTTGGGTTCCTAAGAATACTACAAACAAATTTCATGTCTATTGGAACAAGAATAAAAGGACAAAACAAGTTTGGGTTCCAAAGGGTCTGTTTATTCACAATGCTTCAGCCACTAACAATCATGGACCTATAAAAACAAATAGGTCACAAAAATCTTTCATCGTGTAGGTATGGTGGCGGGCTAAGGAACAACAGTGTTTGCTGGATTTTGGATGTTTCAGAAACACAACGGGCAACAAAGAAAAGTTCCTTAGCCTAGTACAAAGGTGACAGAATCACAATAGGCAACCACGAAAAATTATCGTAAAGGTAAAACAGGTGAAGGTATATTAAATGTGATAATCTGCACCGTATTCTGAATGAAATCAGCCAATATTGAGAAGTTGTAAAGAGATGATTTTTTTTGATTCTGACTTGTTCGACATAGCTGGCCAATTATATTTATGCCAAAAACACTACTCTTTGAATTACTTCATACATATTTGTTTGGATTAAACATTGTGTTTTGTTGGATGATAATATTTTTGGTTATAATACGGCTAACTCTATATTCATGGTTTTCTGATTATTTACACGGCTTCAATCCAAATTCAAGAGAATGCCATTTAAAATGCTCTCTGAGTTTTTATGCACATTTCGTGGTCTGGTTTATCAAATTTAATTAGTGATATTTTGGGGTGAAAGAGAAATTCAGATGCAGATCATACTGGTAATCTAGTTGACAGAAAACTTACTAGTTGAACGTGATTTATGGTGAGAATTTAGTAACTGCATCGTTTTTCAAAGAAAATATCTGCATACTTTTCATTACAAATAATTTTCAATTAGCAGAAAAAAAATTTCTCATATAACCCCTTCGAGAAAATCATTGTTGATCATATTTTCAGATTAGTCATTTTTATTTGATTTTAAACGACAAATTTTGACTAATCTGATTCCCTACTAACTATCAAAAGGATAAATAGTGATTGAAAAGATGATAAGTGTTGATATTTAACATGCATTACTCAAGAAAGTATATTTGGAAAATTTCTTTAGGAATTCAAACAAGAGTTATAAAACTTTTTGTTGGGTAAAGATTCCATGACCATTTCTATATCTATCATATTTCTATCGACCATTGTTTATCAAAACTTAAATATAGTTTGTCAATATGTGGTACTATAATCAGGGATCATTTGTTTTTCATTTCATATTTTTTTTGTAAAAATAAATAAATATCCAAAGTATTCACTCTCAAAAGTCCTCACGGTTATGCATGGGTGAATTACTTGGATTTTTGATTATGTACTTCCATGCTCATTTAAAAGTCCTTACGGTTATGCATGTATGGAACGCATATCAAAATTAATTGATTAAATAGACAAGTTGATTCTAATCCCATTTAAAAGTCCTCACGGTCATGCGTGGTTAGAAGATACTTGATTTCATTTTTTAAAATTAAATTGGAATACTACTAATCTCATTTAAAAGTCCTAACGGTTATGCATGATTAGTAGATATTCAAATTCCTAATATAAATGTACCACAAGTTGATACAATTATATGATTTTATATTAGAACATCATTTCCATTCTTTCTAAAAGTGGAATATGCGCCTAACAAGGGTAGTTATGATTTTTGTTTGATTTTTAATGAAGTTTAATATTTATATTCAATTTGAGTTTAATGTTGGATTAATATTGATCACTTTATCTCTATTTTCTCTAACACTATTATTCTTTTGCTGATAACAAAAGGGGGAGAGAAAAGTTAAAGATTTTGTCAAATAGAATCAAGCAAAGGTTAAATAATTTTCCATTTGCATCTAGGCTCATTTATATATTTCTATTTGTATGCATATAGGTAGGGGGAGCATCATGTAGAGAGGAAGCATTTAAATAGGGGAAGCAATTAGAGTATATCATTGATCAAATACATTTAACGCAGTCAAAATCTTAAATATATGTTTGTTATCATCAAAAGGGGGAGATTGTTGAATATGCGCTTATATGTTTTTGTTTGATGATAATAAACATATATATTCATTTAAATGTATTTGGTAATGTACTATTTTGTTTTTCATAAATTAAATAAATATTTGTTGAATAAAATAAATTACACAGAATTTGAATTCAAACAGATATTTTATTCAAACAAATATTTATTACAATTTTGAATAGTACAAATTCAAGCTCTCACTATACATATACAATTTTGATTACAATACATCACAATTTCATATTTACAGTTGACCTCACTACATGTCACTCACACTCGTAGTTTATCTTCAACTTCATTCCATTTAGAATTCAGCATCTGAGCAATCTGCAAAAATATTCACTAACGCAGTAAAATTGAAAAAGAAATATTTTTGCAATATAAAATAAAATATGGATTTTTGGAAATATTATTTGCCTCAGTTATTTGGGTTGTTCGTCATCATTTACATTTGAATTCATCATACATGAACAATGTGACATGCACAGTGTATCACTGTACATGCCACAAGGCCGTGCACATCGATATACACTTGATAATGCTACAGGGACAGGTGAGCATAGGTCAAACCCAAATGAAAAACCGGGTTCAACTCACGTGCAATATACTCAAAATCACGACACGAGCACAAGATCAAGCCCAAGTTTTGAAACTGGATTCAACTCAAGTGAAATTTCAAAAATAAACATGAATGGATGCAAAGACCAGTAATGCAACAGTGATATGCACAGATGCATTCAAAGTACAAACCAATTGCAACATGGATGTCACAAGCAATGACCAGATCAAAGAGCAAATTGATACAAGGCAAACTGGCAACAACAAGTATGGTAACAGCACTGACTCAAATACACAACTACAAGGCATAGCAACTGCAACAGGACACAACAATGAAGACTACAGCCCAATGAACCAGAGACAACAACGGAGCACAATGCATCAAGTAAGTAACAGCAAGCAACATGGTTAGACACACTTCAATAGTGCAGACCAACCAGAAATTCAAGGCAACAGAGACTAAGCAATGGACAACTCAAAGAAACATGTCCAGTTACAACAATGCACAAGTGACACAACGACCATGAACAATGCAAACTACAAATGTGATACATGAATAATGCAAACTACAATGCAGACTCAAGCAAAGTCGTGATGAACAGAGCAGATCAAACATAATGGACTACATGCACAGACCAGAGAGACAATATGAACAAGTGACTCAGGCAAATACACATGAAGACCAACAACAAACCCAAATGAATATCATAAGTATGATCAGTAGTACACATGCAAGCTCGAGCACAAAATATGGAAACTGCACCAATGCAAATCAAAACAGAGAGTATATATGGTGATGCAGTCAACATCTACTCAAGGCAACAGTGCAGTGCAACTTGACAACAAACAAGTCAGTGTAGCAATGAAACAATATATACACCATGTGCAGAGGACTAGTGATACAAGTAACATGAGCAGACCCAAAGAATACATACACCAGCCTCAACACAATGAAGATACCAAATACAAAATTCATACAGAAAGCTACATGGATCAACGAATTGGATGAACAAAACTCGAGTGCAACAGTGAAGCCAGAAGAAATGGAATGCAACTACAGTGATCTCAATATAGTAATGACTGCAGACATAAATGCAACAATACTCAGATGAACACATGGCCGAAGTCAATGAAGCCAAAGCAAACAGAAGGGATGATCAGACACAGGACAACAAGTGCACAAATATACACAATCCAGGCAATGCAGCAATGATCACAAATGGAACACAAGTCAGTGGCAAGCTACAAACACCTGTGCAACAACAGTATCAATAACAAGTGCAGTAGCTACAACTTCAACCACAAAACCCAACAGCAATGCATGTATCATGAAACCAAAGTGCTCGATGCACAGTGCGGACAAATGCTTAAATGAATATGAAATAACCAGAGAATGGTTAGAACTAAATGTAACAAGGATCAGATATGAAGCTTACAGTGGATGAACACAAAGAAATGGTGATGGCCGAAAATAATGTAGATTCGTGAATGTACACAGTCAAGAAATTCAAGTGCGTACTATTTGAAAAAGTCACAAATTAAAAGAGGAAAGTCACTGCCGTATCAAACAAGTTAAATCGAACGCTGCACAAACAAAACCGTGGGTATCAAGTTGAAAACATATCAGGAAAGTCGTCGCATCAGGCAATCAAAAATTAGGAAAGTGTAAATGAATACGAGCAAATTCAAGTGTCTCGAATTCATATAAATATCAAACCCAAAAATCATCATCGGCATCGAGTTCGAATACGAGAAATCATAAAAGCACAAATAGGGAAATTACATACCGAAGCAACAGTGAACTCGATCAAAGGAGCAGCTGCAAACGAGCGCAAGTAACAAAAATCATAGAATCGATCAACAGAGGGGCAACGCAAACCAGAGAATCGATTATCAGAGAAGCAGTGAGCAAAGAGCATCACAAACCAGAGAAATCCCTAATTCTCACAAGAGCCAAAGCCCTAATTTCAGAAAGAAGAACAAGCCGCCATTCTCTTCACAAGCCAGAGAAAAGGATCGGGTTAAAGAATAAAAGGGCCGGCCTTGTTCTATAAAAGGGGTTTTATTTTGAGGGCTTTAGTTTATTTTTAATAGGGTTTAATTTTTAAATCTAGTTTTATTTGAGCAAAAATTATGGATTCAAGTTTGTATTTTAATTTTTGCTCTAGCTTTTATTTTTGAAGTCAGTTTTTCTTTTCGAGTCAAAGTATTGGTAAATCACCACCTAGGTTGTAGGTAGTGTCAGATTGTCTAGTTAGAATTAGTTCAGTGAGCACGGTGTGCGAGTTTGCAAAACTCTATAGGCGGGAGCAAGGGTTTGCAAGTTTGCAAAACTCTATAGGCGGGAGCAGGGGTTGCGAGTCTATTAGAGTGTTTGTGAGCGGGAGTAGGGTTTGCGAGTCTGTTAGAGTATTTGTAAGCGGAAGACTGTTTAATTCTAATAGAAATCTGGGAATGCATCAGTAGGCAGGGGTTGCCGAAGCTGGGTAAATTTTGTGTGTGATTTACTTTTCAGCATATTTATTTCTGCAGTTTGTTTCTGTGTTTAAATCGAGAAAATTTGCTATAACCCTATTCACCCCCACCCCTCTAGGGTTAATCTAGATCCTACAATAGTGCTCTTTGGTACACCATTGAGTTGCACCACCAATTTTACTACAACTTGGTCAATTTGGATGTTGTCCTATTAGACTTAATGGGCATGAATCAAGCACTCTTCATTAATTTATTGACTATAACCCAGGTGATATCATACTCTCCTCTCGACCTTGGAAATCCATTAATAAAATCCATTGATACTTGTTCCCACTTCCATTCAGGAACTTCAAGTTATTGCATCAATCCATTTGGCTTCTTCCACTCTGTCTTTATCAATTGGTGTTCATATGTACTATGATAAATGCCCCCAACATCCTTCTTCATGCCCTTCCAATGGTATGTCTGATTCATATCACGGTTATCTTATTACCACCGGAATGCATAGTCAATCCAAAATGATGGCACTCTCATGGTACCTCATCTCGTAATCCATCAACATCCAAAACAAACAATCTCCCATCCTTACAGTGCCAACTGTCTTCGTCGAGTCCATACTACTTCATCTTATCAGACTCTACTCATTATATATTTCCTTGATCTTCTCTAATCTAGCATCTCACTTTCGACTAGTGCTAATTCTCTTAACCAAAGACGATTTGATGGTCAGGCTTGCTGATTTGATGGTCAGGCTTGCCAACATCGCAGACTCTAACTCGCAATTTGGTCTGAAGTCATAACCAAAAAATATACTCAACTTCTTCCACTCTAGGAACATTGCTCCCAAACTGGCATGTTTTCTACTCAAAGCACTTTGATTGCGTTTCTTTTACTGGGCATATAAGAAATGCTAAATTCGTAAGAGATTAAGAACTCTAAACACCGCTGTTGAGGAAGGTTGAGATCTTTTTAGGAGGAAAGGTATTTCATGGATTTGTGGTCCATAAACAACTCAAACCTTTCTCCAAATAGGTAGTGCCTCTATATCCTCAAAGAAAATCCTATCATTGCTAGCTCCAAATTGTGAGTTGGGTAGTTCCTCTAATGCGATTTCAACTGTCGACTAGCGTAGGTGACAACCTTACCTTCTTGCATTAGTATCGCACCCAATATAGTACTAGAAGCATCGGCGGATATCATTAACTCATTCCTACTTAGAATGTTCAACACTGGTTCACTCATCAACCTCTCCTTCAGACTTACGAATGCGTGCACACGATTTCCATCCTAAATATAAATTGGTCAACGGTATTGCAACTCTCGAGAAGTCCTTGATAAAATGTCTATAATATTCCACCGTCAAAGAAAACTCCTCATATTTCTAATGGTCATGGTTATGTAACAATCATGTTGTTAATTACCTAATTAATTAAATTTAATTATGGTTAATAATTCCAGTTTGTGATTGTTGAAATTTAGTTATATGGTTGAATTTAGTTTTTTAATAATTGGTTTAATTTAACTAAAAGAAAGAATAATTATTTCTTAGGGATGATTGTAACTTAAATTAAGGTATTGATGGATTAACTATTAAGATTTTGGTAATAAAATAAATTAATAAGTGGGAAGTAAAATTTTAGTTTGATTTAAATTGATTTATTTATCAAACGAAATGAGATACTTCAAAGAAATTATGTAAAAAAAATTAGTAATAAAAAATGTGAATTTTAGTTGTAAACGCTAATTTGTGAATATGTTAGACAATAAATAAGTAAATTAGTAGTACTTTAACTTTAGAGTAAAAAGAGTGCGTTTTAATTTGGGATTTATAATGTGTTGTTTCTAACTTATTGTTAACAAGGTTTACATTCTTAAAATAAAAGAAAAATGGCTCTTTTAATTTAAATTGGATTTTATTTCTTATTGGGTTAGAATTATAATCTAGGCCTAATAAACCTTTTAAGTTAAAGAGAAAAACCCCTTTCCCTTTTACTGTATGCTCAAATTTATAGTAAATTGAGAAACTGAAAATAGAGGACTTGGGTCCTCTTTTAACCTATAACTCAACTTCTTCAACTCTAATGCAAATTAAATCCTTTCAGGAGCTAAAAAATCAAGGTATTACATTGAAAACTTTATTCTATCTTTTAAACAGAGTAATTTCAATTTTTCAACAGTTGATTTGGGGTTTTGCAATAAGTTATGACACTTTTGTTCTAGGGTTTGTTGAAATCTAAATAGTTGCTAAATTAAGAAGACTTAGCAGATCTACTTATGCATTTAAGGTGAGTTTACTACTCACTCAACTATCTCTCTAATTATTTTTTGCATGTTTGGTAATTTTAAGATGGATAATTGAGAATTTCTTGGTAATCTGTAATTTTTGTGATAGTATGTTAGTTGTTATTCTTTGTTAAATCCTATTTACTGTAAATTAGCTTTAGACCTACCTTCAGTATTTTGATTGTTATAGCATATATTTGGGCATTTGAATGATGAAATCAGAGACTATTGTGCAAATAGGAATCGCCCGAACGAACTAGATTCGGATGAGATTTGGAACGTCGATGGTGGACAGAAGAGAACCTAGAACTTGCATTCCAGGTGGTCTATCATTTGTTCGGTTAGAGGCTTAGAACACAAGTTTCAAGCCCTGCTGCTTCCTTTTGTTTTGTTGCTTGTTCATATAATTGCTTGCTTGGTTTTGGGAATTTTATGGCGAGTTATTTCTGAGTTTTCTGAGTTAAAACTAATTCAGTGCATTCAAATTGGTTTGAGTTTTTGGTTTTGATTTACTTTTTATATATATATATATATATATATATATATTCAAATAATGAATTTTAAAAGAAGGATTACTATAAACTATAAATTTCATACTTATTTTCAAATTAATTCAATTTTCTTTTACAAATGATTTTAAATAGGAAATTTTATATATCGGGTATTATTAGTAAATGGATAAGGATTTTTAAGTACGGATTGGAGATACAAACCTAGGTTGTTTTTAAACAAATAATTAAACATCGCAATGGGTTTGGAATATGAGTATTTATAATTTCGTAAAAATAAAAGATTATTTATATATGGACTTTTGGAATATATTTGTGAACTTAATAACTTTAATGGTGATTTGGAACGAATAAACATATATAGATATTGTTTTCAAAATTAGTTTAATTATTCTTTAAGAACATGATTTCTCGTTACTTAAAAATCTTGAAATAAATCTTGGATTTTATGTCATTTTAGTCATTCTCGTATGACCTTTGGACTTTAAAATAAAATGTTTTGAGAACCTTAATTCTATAAGATGAGAAGTACCAATACATAATTTAGTGTTATTGATTGGTTTAAATGCTTATAAATATTGTTTCATCGATTATGGTATAACTCATGGAATAGAATATTTGAGTGAGATTTACAATCCATTAGCGAATACTTGAATTCCACCGGCAGCATGGATGCTTTGGTTAATTTTTGTGATTGCTTTAGGAAAGTATTTAACACTTTAGGGTTATATTCTCTTTTGGTGTTCGGCATGGTGTTGATAGATACTTAAGAGATTATAGTTCAGTTTTTCCAGTGGTATCCGTAATAAGTAATATTTACTAGCTTATATCAAATACTTGGATTTCACTGGACGGTATGGGACATTTTTGGTTAAGTTCCTGTGATTACTAAAAGTGATACTATTTGGCACTTTAGAATTTACTCTCTTTTGGTGTTCAGCGAGGCTGATAGTTCCTTAAGAAGTATACTTATGGATTTTTTCCCTGTCCTTGGGATCGGTCAAGACTTGGTTTTCCACGATCCTTGTTATTGGTCGAGATATGAGATTCTGTTTGTTTTCCCTGATCCTTGTGATCGGTCGAGATTATGTGTTCCCCGATCCTTATAATCAATCGAGATTCTATGTTTCGTGATTGGTCAAGATTTTGTTTTCCTGGATGTTGTGGAATTGTTATTTTCCAGAATTTGTGGTTTTATGTCTATTCTATGTTATCGTGTTTTAAATATGTTTATGCCTTGAGATAAATGCCTATTTAAATCATTTTAGTGACCAATCTATATTATAATGTCGTATACCCTTATGTTATATCTTGTTCTCGCACTTTTGGATATTTAGAGATAGTCTGATTCGTTTATTCTATAATCCTCGATTTAGGTCGAGGCTTGTCAGGTTTCAGGGCGCTCAAGCTTTTTTAGGTGTGCTTGCAGAAGATAGACCATTTTGACGTTTCAGTTTTATCTTCTATAGGATATTTTTACATGTAAAACTACGGGATGTGTTATTTGATATAGTGGCTTATTTTGGATGTATATTATGTGAATTTAGCACTACATTTTGTAAACTCACATTATGTATTGTATATGATGTATATTATCTCGCTGTGATCTATGATTGTTTGTTTTGTATGATATATTGTTCTGATTTTTAAGAAACAAATGTGTTTATTACTTTATACGGAGATTGGACACGTAAAATTTTTATTCTAGATATTCATCAAAAATAGTAAGTATGACATATCGGTGTTAGTTTAAATATGTATTCACATTCGGTTGCACTTAACAAGCCATATTCTCCGTGTTATTGGAAAACATGATTTATAATGTTCTTTGATAATATGGGTATAATGATAGGGTCGTTACAGGTTAGTTCCAATCTCTAACTGCTACCACTTTCATAGGACCACTTTCCTTAACACTTCCTCAACATTTAAAACATAATCCTTAAGTGTGTCTTGTGTTCCTCCTCTATCCTTAAGTATACCAGAATATCATCTGTAAACACAAGCACAAACTTGGTTGGTTGATCCCTGAAGACATGGTTCATAAGATCAACAAAGTATGCCAGTATGTGGTCAGCCCAAACGGAATAACCAACCACTCATGGAATCTAAACAACATACGAACACTATGATCGACGCACTTTCCTTTGCTATCCTCAGCTAGCGAAGCCTCAATGCAAGATCCAACTGAGAGAATACTTTCATGTTGTGGAGTGGATCGAATAAGTCATCAATACATAGGAGTGGATACTGTTCTTCCTTGTCACCTTATTCACCTCATGTTAATCGACACACAACCTTAAAGAGTAATCTGTCTTAGTGGCAAACACTATGGGTGTTCCCGACTCAGATATGCTCTAGTGAATAAACCTTTGCATTAGTGGGTCATTCACTTGCACCTCTAAATCCTTCTGCTCTTTGAATGTCATACGCCTCAAAGGCATAACTATCGGGGTGGCATCTTTCACTAAGTCTATGTGGAAGTTAATCTATCAATGTGGTAGTAATCCGATCACCTCCTCGAATACACCCAGATACTCTGATATGATAGTGAAACATCACATATCCCTTAGTACACCCAAAAACTGAACACTAAAGGATATGGTGCATTATAGCTATAGCTAAAACTTTATAGAGACTAAGATTCACAAGACAAATAAATAAAATAGTAAACATTTCATTAAAAATTAAACATTATAAATAAGTCATAACCAAAATATGTCTCATGAAGAATACCATCTTAGTCACAATATCAAAGTATGTAAATAAAATCAACACTCTCAAACAAGAACTAGTACATCCAAAAGTCACATGAAAATAAATCAGAAAAAAAAGAATACATGAAGAAAAAATTTGCGGCTGAATCTCCAAGAAAATCTGAAATCTACTATCCTTGCCTCTGTTGGCCTATGGGGGGAAACGGGAAAATAGAGGAGTGGGTCAGACTAAAAGTCTGGTGAGTGGAAGTAATTACTAGTATTTTTAAGCAAGATAAAGATAATAGACTTAGCAACAGTTCTAGTATAAAAGGTAATAAAGGAAAAGATAAAGTTGTAAGAAAATACTGTTTAACTATTTGCTTTGGTTATTTCGATTATTTGCACATGTCTTAGATTGCTGCTTTGATTAGGATGAAATCCTAATCCTATTGTAATTAGGTTGAAGTCCTAATTCTACCCTTTGATCGGCTTTCTATCTCTATTGTGCCACTGTGAGCTAGTCCCATCCTGTGGGTCCTACAACAAAATGACACATGTTTAGAACTTTGGAACTCAATAGCAACTTATATCCCTACATTGAGGCCGCACGCTCGGTCACCGTTAGGTCGCACTATCTGTTGCTCCCTCTTTTGACATCTTACCTACCCTAAATAGCATAAGTGTTCCCCGCCTCACCTGAATGTGTTGTGAGACCATCAGTTCCTAACTAAAGGGGAATGCTTCCAGTACGGTCCTAACAAACAGAATCTAGTTTCGCCCCTTTTCCGAATCCCCTGATTTAGGCTTCTGTCTGTTGACCACTTATCTACCCTAGATAACGTAAGCGTGTCCCAGCCCCACCTAATCTATTATGGACCATCAGTTCCTGACAAAAGGGGGATGTTGTTGGTACGGGTCCTACTTCTATCTTTGCTTATTAACGTAGTATGTCTTTTAAATAAGACTCTTCTGTTAATTCTACTCTATTTGCTAATTAATTTATTCTAAGTCTTTAAAATAAGCATCTTCTGTTATCACTGCTATATTTGCTTATTAACTTAATATACGTCTTTAAAATAAGCCTCTTATGTTAATTCTGCTTTATTTGCTTATTAACTTAAATCTAAGTCTTAAAATAAGCCTTTTTCGTTCTTTCTGTTTAATTATAACTTATGTTATAATTTCTCTTTTATCTTGTCTTTTTAGTTATAACTACTGGTTATAAACTTGCTTGCAAATGTCAAATTTGCCTATTTCAGTCTATATTCTTTTTATTACAATTCTTCTTATTTACATCAAATTTTCTGTAAATTTAATGTTCTTATATTTTAGTCCATATTAGAGAATTATCCTCTTTTTATTATTTATCCGCGTAAAAAGGAATAAAAAGAAACTAACATTTACAGGCTAAATTCTAATGTAAAACGGATGTACATAAAAATAGCTGTAAATAAATGATAAAGTAGCTAAATAAAAATAGCGTAATAAAATAGAATGAAAAGAACTGTAAAAATTAACTGTAAATAACTTATTTAAAAATAGTCTCAAAATTGCAGAAAAACTATAACCATTGAGAACCATATTATTTTAAATTACTTAAAAATCTAAAATAATTACTTAAACACTCACCTGTGATCCTAAGCTCTTTTCCTTGGCCTTCCTGGATCCACTTCTAGGGTATGAAATATTTTAGTTAAAAAGATCTCCTCCTTAGAAAAATATTCTATTTAGGGTCCAGCCTCAGGCAATGAACCCAGATAGAGAAAATCTAAATGAGAAAAATAGCTAGGTCTAGGGTCTTATTTATAGTGTCACTTGGGGTCTCAGACCGTTGGATTTGAAGATTAAATCTGGTGCAACCACGTCACAGGCTCGTTGGAAATCATCGGATGGAAGTACGGACGCAAGATTCAAAAGAAATCGAAAAACACGTCACTCGGTCCAATAGAAAACCGCCACGTCAGAAAATAATTCAGCTTTCATTAATTATTCTCATTAATTGATTGCATTGCAAAATCTCCATTTTTGTATGTATACATTACACTTTTTAAGAGACTATACTTTCCCTCTTAATTGGCTTTACAAATTGTTTCCCATTTTGTAAATCTCATTAGATCTTTGTTTTAAATATTAGCATTTGTTAGCAATCAATCCATCTTAATTTGCCAAATTTACGTTCATAATAATTTCCTTTCTTATACATTCTCATCAATGTTAATTATGTCATTAGTTCAGCCAATCAGTTTATTCTCAATCCTTATCTATTCATCAACTGGGTTTGTCACACATTTATTTACACTTTTGAATGTGTACAATTAGGATATATGTATATAAACATATACAATTTAAACTAATCAATCTAATGGTTAATTTTATTCATTCATAATCAATTTTCTTAATCGATTGCTTACTAATTTTAACCATTCCCCATCGATTCTTGTCTGTTACAACATTTATTTGTTAACGTTCTATCGTTCTTTCCACATCTTCTTTTTAGAAACATGAAAGATTTAAACTTCAAGAATATATATTTTATAAACAAATTTAGTTTCCTCATCTTACTATTTACAATCTACGGTAATTTCCAATTAATGTACATTAGTAAATGTTGTAAGGCATGTTAATTACAATTGTAACGTACATTAATTACTAATAATATGCATTTATTGTCAATAAATCTTTTTACCATTTCACTCCTTATACATATACATACATATACATACATACATACATATATATATATATATATATATATATATATATTATTACAACACTCTTGTTTCCAATTAATTTCATTAATCAAATTCAAAGTTTAAATGTGCGCATAAACGTGTTAGCTATTGAAATAATTCCAAACTTTGTTTATATAATATGTTTCCCTTTTTAATAAATTCTACCGATTCATTTCTGACTGTGTGCATATGTAATTTAACACACATCAGCAATCAACTAATCAATTATAATTAATGTAAGTTGCCAATTTCATACGTGTAATTGTTTCTGATGCCAAAACTTCAAACGATCATAACTTATTGTTTGAACTCCATTTGGAAAACATTATATATGAAAATTAATCAGAAAATAGCTATCACAATGGTATAAGTTACGTGGCCAAATTGCAATATTTGCAAAATGTCCATATTTATTAGTTGTCTAAAGTTTATTACCATTAATTAATTAGTGTAAAAAAACGTGAGGTGTAATTTAATTTATACATTTCCTTTAAGTTTTCCCTTAATAATAACTTCTTCTATTTTAATTCCTTTTTAATTTTTTTTTCCCTTGAAATATCAGATGTTACATACTCCCCCCTTAAAGGATTTCATCCCTAGAATCTCCAAAGACGAAAGAATGTAAATAGCAACCATCATCCAAAAACTACATCCATCTACTCATCCATCATCCATTTCTACCATTGTCCTTATATTTAACTAATGCAATTTATGATTTATATATGTAGATAGTGCAGTGTCAATGTCCCTAACTAGTGCAAAAGATTAGACGGTCTACTGATTCAGTCGACCTTCTTTTTATGCAATCATGTATGTGCCATGTATCCAAATGAATGCAATTCCCTAATGATAATCGATAGTTTTATATGCATGCTAAAATCTTCATCCAAATGCAATAGTCATATGATAATCACCCATTTATAGCAATAATGGAAAGTAAAAATAAAAATGCAAACGCGCACACATCCATATGCGCATGCTTTAATGTCCTAGTTAGGCCGATCTCTAAGAGATAATAGTGCCTAGTGTAAGTATATGTGTCCATTAGTATCCACTAGCAACCGCTTGCAACCACTAGTATCCATTATACATAACATGTTCTAATAACATGTTTATATAAAATCCTACCATCCATAGGTTAATTCCTAAGATCTACCCTCCCAAAGGATAATAAAGGAAAAAAACTATTCAAAACCAAAGATGAAAACAGGAAATTCAAAATTTACTATCAAAGAGATGTGGGTAAAAGATACGCATTCTCTCTTAATCAAATCAATCTTCTCCGTACTCTCTTTAACCATGTCAGGACCAAGTAGCAATCTCTCTATAGACTCTAACCAACACGAATGCGACTTGCATAATCTTCCATAAAGAGCTTCGAAAGGTGTCATTCCAATGTTATCTTGAAAACTATTATTATACACGAATTCCACTAAAGGAAGATGCTCCTTCCAATTTCCTTAAATCAAGAATACACATCCTCAACCATGTATGTCTTACCATCTTAGTTATACCACTTACTATTCTTTTACAGTCTACACATATGAAGCAATAATCTTAGGTTCTCACTAGTGCCTCACTTTACGAAAACTTCTATTATTGCTTCTAAAAGTAATCACTGCTATAGTCTTACACTATTTCTGTCACACCTAGGAAATGGTTCCTATCTACTCCACATTAAAGAGTTTGGTTTGGTATTTATTATTTCAAAAACTAAAGCTTCTAAACTTTTAAAACATCAAATCCCAAAAAAGTTACCTTTAAAAATGTTATTTTAAAATTTCTATTAAATTCAATGGTACTTGGTTATTAACATTTTATCTTTCAAGAATTGTATCCTTACAGCCTTTTGAATTTACGTTATTCCCCAAACCTAGAGTGAAAAACTTACAAATTCTAAGTTCAAAACTTATTCCTCTTTTTCTTTTAAAGACCTTTACAGCTTTTCATAAAAATTTGGATTTTTATATTTAACTGTTACTAAGTTTTTCGCTTCCAAAAAATTATTTACTTTTCTCACCAAACCATACTTCCTTAAAATATCTTTATAATGTCCTCACGTGTTTCCTAAACATCTTATTATTACACCTAATGGTTTTATACCTAAACGTATTGGAACTACTTTCTCTTATGAGAAACTATTAACGCTAAAACCTTCTATGAATCCTTTAAAAGAGGACTTCATGTTTATATGAAATTACAAGGAACTTATTTTATATTTCTCGAAACAGGATACATAAAATATGGTGCTTCCCATACCTTGTACATTTCTTTCATGTATTCCTTATAACTTGCAACAAACATCTTTATTTATGATTTGGTTTCATAGAAAATTATATCATTATTCATTTCATTCTATATTCTCTTCGATAGACATTTTCGATGAAATTTATTAATACCTAGTTTTTAACTTACACCTTTTTTTCCATAAGAACTCATTTTCAAAACAAGAAAACATTTCCTTATACTTATTTAAAAAAATAAATGTACTTACAAACCATTTTATTTCTATACTTAGAAATAATCTTCAAGACACATTTTTATCAAGGTCAAAATAGATGTTGCGTAAAACACCATTACTACAATCCAAAAATACCAGTGTATGGTTTTAATTAAAAATAAATACAAATAAATCTCATATACTATGTAAAAAAAATTCCTTGGGAGTCACTTACTATAATAGTAGTTTTATAGTCTATGCTCCCCTTATTTTTCACGAAAACATCTATTATAACAATAAATGTTGTAACTTATGTTTCGATACTTAATACACTTTAGTTTTTATGTAATCTTTATTTACCTACAAAGAAACTGGCAAGCTATATATGCTCTATAATTCTTTAAAAAGAATTTCTTTTTTAACAAAATTTACATCATATAAAAACCAACTTAAATCTCATACCACTTTTTTTCAAAAACCCAATATTTACTTCGTCAAAAATGTTAACAATTAATTATTTTTTCTTTCAATTTTTCAATTCTAACAATTTCATTTATTCAGCTAGACATAAAGTGGATTTACTTCTTACTGCCCTAGGAGTACCTTTCCTAAACCTTGGAAATCTCATTTTATTACTAAAGTCTTTTCAACTGAATCTATTATACATCTCCAATCTTTGCCTATAACTCTATGGATTTCCATAATTCGTACCTAAATGTACAAAACTGTTTCTCAAACTCCTTCCATGTGTAGACTTTCTCTATGCCCCAAGAAATGCATTTCCTTACACCAAAAGTGACACTTTAAGAATTTTGCCTTCAAACGATGAATGCGTAGTGTACAAAGAACCTCCTCAAAATGTCTGGGAAATCTCTAACGACTGGAACGGAATCTAGCACTCCTAGTGATGAATCTAGGGAATAAAGGAAGCTCAACATGACTGACCCCTATGGGTCGCAAGAAACTTCGAATGTCCATTCACTACATGTCCCTAATCTGATGACTCTCTTCTCGCGTTCTAATATTGCACCATAAGTGGATAACCAATCCATCCCTAAAATCATCCCTTACCCCAAAATTCCCAATACATAGGTGTCACAGTCAAACTCTACGCCTAGTATAAAAAAATTTCAAACCCCTACAAATCATGGATAAATGTGTCGATCCTCCAATGGGGTTTGAAACAACTATGAGGTCTACTACAAGAGAAATATCTAAGTGCAAACAATCAACCAAAGATTTAGAAATGAAAGAATGCGACACTCTAGAATCAAAAATAGTCCGAACGGGAAAATTCGAAATAGAGATCAAACCTTCTACAGAGACTTCACTACCTCGATCTGGTCCACTACTAGACGGTGTTGTATCCAAAGCCTATACTTGCGTTGTAGGAGCGCCTGCTTTCTGCCCCATCCTATAGGGACAATCTCTAATAAGGTGACCAGGATGCCCACAGTTGAAACACCTCCCCTTTATCATTTTATTCTTTCAATCCTCTGCGTAATGACCAACCAATCTACAACTACGACGTTTCCCACTTCTGAGGTCCTTCTTCTTTCCTCTTATCCTTATCCTTTTTGTTCTTCCACCATGGCTTCTTAGAGCTTTCTAACTTAGGAACTTCTTTAAGCTCTCTTTTCAGCTGCCAAACACAGACTGAACTCTCTATAGGTCCTCCAAATCTAACTTTCTAAAACATTCGCTCTGTATCCTCCAACCTAGCTCGTGCCTCCTCGAAATCCTCTGTTCCAGAAAACATCTTGCCTCCTAGACTAGCGAAATCATTGCATAGTTTAGAAAAATTGTCTGGTAGATTAATGGGATCTCCATCTGTTGGTGCTGTATTGGGCGCTTGCCCTTGCACTTCTGGTACCGTAGCTCTACTGAACCAGTCATCCATACTATGCAAAGAAAAGAAAATTTAGGCTCGAAAGAATAAAAAGAAGGTTGAACTGGACTTTTGAGGGGATTTCTATAAAAAAATCTTTTATACTTGAAAACCGTTTCTATAATAAGAGTTTCTTTCTGAAAATACTTCTACTTTGAAGATATGCTACTTTTTAAAAATAAGTTACTTTTGGAAAATTCTTTACTTTTTAAAAATAAGTTTTAGGAATCTTGTAACCTTAGGCTTTGATACCAAGTGAAACACCCCACACCCCTTAGTATACCCAAAAAGGGCACACTAAAGAATATGGTGCGTTATAGGTGTAGCTAAAACTTTATAGAGACTAAAATTCACAAGTCAAATTAATAAAACGGCAGAAACATTTCATTAAAAACTAAACTTTATAAATAAGTCATAACCAAAATATGTCTCGTTAAGAATACCATCTTAGTTATAATATCAGAGTACGTGAATAAAATAATCCATCTCAAACAAGTACCAATACATTCAAAAGTCACAGTAAATAAAATAGAAAAGAAGAAGAAGAATATATGAAGAAAAACTCAACGGCTGAATCTCCAAGAAAATCCGAAATCTACTATCCTTGCCCCTACTGGCCTATGGAGGGAAAGGGAAAAATAGAGGAATAGGTCAGACTAAAAGTCTGGTGAGTGGAAGTAAGTACTAGTATTTTTAAGCAAGATAATTGAATTAACAATAGTTCTAGTATAAAAGGAAATAAAGGAAAAGATAAAGCTGGAAGAAAATACTACTTAACTGTTTGCTTTGGTTATTTCGATTGTTTGCACATGTCTTAGATTGCGGCTTTGATTAAGCTGAAATCCTAATCCTACTGTAGTTAGGCCGAAGTCCTAATTCTACCCTTTGATCGATTTTCTATCTCTATTGTTCCACTGTGAGCTAGTCCCATCCTATGGGTCCCACAGCAAAACGACACATGTTTAGCGCTTTGGAACTCAATAGCGACTTATATCCATGCGTCGAACCCGCATGCTCGTCCACCGTTAGGCTCGCACTATCTGTTGCTCTCTCTTTTGACCTCTTACCTACTCTAAACAGCATAAGCATACCCAGCCTCACATGAGTGTGTTGTGAGACCATTAGTTCCTGACTAAAGGGTAATGCTGCCATTACGGGTCCCAACTAAAAAAAATCTAGTTGCAACCCTAATACAAATCCCTTGATTTGGGCTTCTATACGTTGGCCACTTATATACCCTAAATAGCACAAGCATGTCCCACCTAATCTATTATGAGACTGCCAATTCCTGACTAAAGGGGAATGTTGCAGGTATGGGTCCTACTTCTATCTTTGCTTATTAACTTAGTATAATTCTTTTAAATAAGCTTCTTCTGTTAATTTTGCTCTATTTTCTTATTAACTTATTCAAAGTCTTTAAAATAAGTCTCTTTTGCTATCTCTGCTATATTTGCTTTTTAAATTAGTGTAAGTCTTTAAAATAAACCTCTTCTGTTATCTCTGCTATATTTGCTTATTAACTTAGTGTAAGTCTTTAAAATAAGCCTCTTCTGTTAATTCTTCTCTATTTGCTTATTAATTTAACTCTAAGTCTTAAAATAAGCCTTTTATGTTCTTTCTATTTAATTATAACATACGTTATATTTTTTCTTTTATCTTGTCTTTTTAGTTATAATTACTAGTTATAAACTTGCCTGCAAATGTCAAATTTGCATATTTCAGTCTATATTTTTTTTATTACAGTTCTTCTTATTTACATCAAATTTTATGTAAATTTAGTGTTCATATTTTAGTCCATATTAATGAATTATCCTCTTTTTATAATTTTATTAACGTAAAAAGGAATAATAACAACTAACATTTACAGGCTAAATTCTAATGTTAAACGGATGTAAATAAAATACAAATAACTGTAAATAAATGAATAACATAGCAAAACAAAAATAGCTAAATAAAATAGACTGAAAAGTACTTTAAAAATTAACTGTAAACAACTTACGTAAAAGTGGTCTCAAAACTGCAGAAAAACTACAACTATAGAGAACCCTATTATTTTAAATTACTTAAAAATCTAAAATAATTACTTAAACACTCACCTATGGTCCTAAGCTCTTTTCTTTGGCCTTCTCGGATCCACATCTAAGGTATAAAATATTTTAATTAAAAAGATCTTCTCCTTAGAAAATTATTCTATTTATGGTCCAGCTTTTGGCAATGAACCCAGATGGAGAAATTATGAATGAGAAAAATAGCTAGATCTAGGGTCTTATTTATAGTGTCATTTGGGGAACTCAAGCCATTGAATTTGAAGATTAAATCGGGTGCAACCTCGTCATAGGCTCACTGGGAACCGTCGGATAGAAGAACGGATGCACTAGATTCAAAAGAAATCGAAAAATGTGTCACTCGGTCCAATAGAAAACTGCCATGTTAGAAAATAAATCGGCATTCATTAATATTCACATTAATTTATTGCATTGCAAAATTTTCATTTTCGTGTATATGCATTACACTTTTTGAGAGATTATACTCTCCCTCTTAATTGACTTTACAAATTGTTTCCCATTCTATAAATCTCATTATATCTTTATTTTAAATATTTGCATTTGTTAACAATCAATCCATCTTAATTTACTAAATTTACATCCATAATAATTTTCTTTGTTATAAATTCTCATTAATGTTAATTATGTCATTAATTCAGCCAATCAATTTATTCCCAGTCCTTATCTATTCATCAATTGGGTATGTTACACATTTATTTACACTTTTGAATGTGTAGAATTAATAAGGATATATGTGTATACACATATACAATTTAAACTAAACAATCCCATGGTTAATTTTGTTCATTCATGTCCAATATTCTTAATTGATTGCTTACTAATTTTAACCATTCCCTATTGATTCTTGTCCGTTACAACATTTGTTTGTTAACATTTTATTCTCATTCTAAATCTTCTATTTATAAACATTAAAGATTCAAACTTCAAGAATATATATATTTAATAAACAAATTTAGTTTCCTCATCTTACATGTTTAAATCTACGCTAATTTCCAATTAACGCATGTTAATTAAATTGTAACGTGTATTAATTACTAATAATGTGCATTTATTGTCAATAATTTTTTTACCATTTCTTTCCTTATACATACATATGTACTTGTGTGTGTGTGTATTAATACAATAATCTTGTTTCCAATTAATTTCATTAATCAAATTCAAACATTTAAATGTGCGCATAAACGCGTAAGCTATTGAAATAATTTCAAACCTTGTGTATATAATATGTTTTCCCTTTTAATACGTTCTACTTACTCATTGCTGACTGTGTACACATGTAGTTTAACACACATCGGTAATCAATAAATCAATTATAATTAATGTAAGTTACCAATTTCATACATGTAATTTTTTCTGATGCCAAAACTTCAAATGGTCATAACTTCTTCGTTTGAACTCCGTTTGGAAAACATTATATATGAAAATTAAAAATTGCAACGAACACAATGGTATAAATTTCATTGCCAAATTCCAAAATTTGCAAAATGTCCATTTTTCAGAGTCGTTTAAGTTTATTAATTATATTTCCATTAATTAATTAGTGTAAAAAACGTGAGTGTACTTTAATTTACATGTTTCCTTTAAATTTTCCCTTAATAATAACTTCTTCAATTTTAATTAATTTTTCCTTGAAATATCAGGGTGTTACATTCTCCACCCTTAAAGGATTTCATCCTCAAAATCTCCAAAGATGGAAGAATGTAAATAGCAACCATCATCCAAAAACTACATCTCATACTCATCCATCATCCATTTCTACCATTGTCCTTACTTTTAACTATGCATTTTATGATATATATATATATATATATATGAAGATAGTGTAGTGTCAATGTCCCTAACTAATGCAAATGATTAGGTGGTCTACTAATTCAGTAAACCTCCATTTTATGCAATCATGTCCATGCCATGTATCCAAATGTATACAATTCTCTAACGATAACTGATAGTTCTATATGCGTGCTACAATCATCATCCAAATGCAGTAATCATATGATAATCATCCATTTTTTGCAACCATGGAAAATAAAAATAAAAATAAAAATGTGCATACATCCATATGCATATGCTCTAGTGTCCTAGCCAGGCCAAATCCTAAGAGATAATAGTGCCTAGTGTAAGTATATATGTCCACTAGAAACCACTAGTATCCATCATACATATTGCATCAAATCCTACCATCCATGGGTTAAGTCCTAAGATCTACCCTTCCAAAGGACAATAAAGGAAAGAAGCTATTCAAAACTATTGATGGAAATAGGAAATTCAAAATTTACTATCAAACAGATGTTGATCAGAGGTACGCATTCTCTCCTAACCAAATCATTCTTCTCTGAAATCTCTTTAACCATGTCGGGACTAAGTAGCAATCTCTCTGTAGACTCTAACCAACACGAAGACGACTTGCATGGTCTTCCATAAAGAGCTTCGAAAGGTGTCATTCTAATGCTAGCTTGAAAGGTGAGATTAGATTTGGAAAGCCAAGAAAGTTAACATATAGATTCATAGGACCTTTCCATGTTATTGAGAGGATCGGGAAACTTGCTTATAGAGTAGAGTTATTGAGTAAGTTTAGTATGAGTTCATGATGTTTTCCATGTTTCTAATCTTAGAAAATGTGTTAGAGACCCGGAGACTACCATAGCACCTACAGTGTTAGAAGATTTAGTAGTAGAACCGGATTTGGCTATATTTAAAAAGGTGATTTAGGTTGTGGCTAGAGATGAGAAGAAATTAAGGAACAAGATAGTCAAGTTAGTAAAGGTTTGGTGGAGTGATGATGCTAGAGACTGTACTTGAGAGACTGAGAGCGGAATTAGAGATGCTTATCTAGAGTTGTTTGATGGTATGTCTTACCTTTGATTGTTTTGTTGTGTACCTTATCGCAATTTCAAGGATGAAATTCTTTAAGTTGGGGAGTATGTAACACTCTATATTTTTATAAAGTTATTTAGAATAATTAACTGGATAAATTAAATAAAATAATGTAAAGATCAATAGATTCAGATTTGATTATACTAAGGGTATATGTGCCATGTTAGTATGTTAATAAAAATAAGATAACATAAACAAAGGTGTTAGGAATGAATAAGGGGAAAATGTAAAATAGGGTAGGCTTATACCCTAAACCCTCAGGAAATATAACTCACGTTCATTTTCATTTTAGAAAACTAAAACATCTAAGGTCGGCCACCATTATTGTTCTCAAGAGAAGATTAAAGCTAGGATTCAAGTAAAGGAAGATAATCAACATAATCAACATCAAATCTCACACTTTTAATCTCAAAGCTAAGATGAATAATTACTTCATCCCATTTTCTTAGGGTTTTCGGTTTTAAGATTAGATCTGAAATGATTTTGCAAGTTTATGCAATGTTTTTTATGATTAAAGTTATATATAAGCTTGTTGGTGAATTATGCAAGTTCATATTAGTTTCTATGATATGTTTAATATGAAAACCCTATTACATGACATCCAAATGCCTTGAAAATCTAAAAATAGGTCATAAACGATATTAAAGAGATGGATTTCAATTTTCATAATTTTTCGAGTTAATATGGATTTTATATTATTTCTAGTGAAGAAAATAATTTATTAGGTAATTAGTTATTTACGGCAAAAATGGTGATTATTTGGTTTGAAATTTGTATATGTAGGAAAACATATTAAAGTAGATTTTCTAGAATTTTTTTAGATTTTTCCTAAGTGTTTTGATGTATATATAAAATTATTCAAGGTATGGGACGTAAATGTTTTACATATTTTATTAAGGAGAAGGGACATTTTATAAAATAAAATGATTATTAAATTCTGAAAATAGTGGCAGCACTATTCTGAAAAGTATTTATTAACCAATGAGAATTTGATATACAAAGGCACGCTAGTTGAGAAGTTATCATTTTTAAGTTAAAAACAAGGAAATCATACTTTTAGCATATTTCTGCCTTTCACGACATCAAACCTTCCGACCGAGACCTTTCGACAAGATCGATAGGTTCATAGCTTTTGACAAGGTCAAACCAATGCATATGGTATCAAATTACTTGGTACATTATGAATTAGACAAGGTCGAAGGGTTCTAAGTTGAAAGGTTGGTGGCCAAAGAGGTTGGAGTATGTTTGTTTTATAAATCAAAAGCTTTCACATACTTGCTTTCCAAAAGGAGCTTTCGACTTCGCTGCCTGGTCAAGTAATTTAAATAAAGATTTTTAAAAGCTTTCGACAAAGTCAGAAGGTTACTGTCGCCTTTTTATTGTTTTGTTTTGAAACCTTCCGACAAAGTCAAAAGGTTTACTTGTTTCAAAACGAGCCGCTTCTCCATGCTTTCAAGAGAAAACTTTTGACTTAGGTGACTTATCTTTGTTTTTCTAATTGAAGTATAACCCTAGCTTTCGAAGGAGTTGTTTTAAAGGCTGAAGCCTATTGTTCAAAAGTCAAGTTTTAAAGCTTTCGAAGCAAAGCTTTCGACAAAGTTGAAAGGTTGCTTCCAATGAAGTCGAAAGGTTTCTAAAAGTAGATTTTCCACTTGTTATAGGTTAGATCCGGTAAGTCTTCGAAAGGTTTATGTTTTAGAAGGTTTAATGCCTTCAAAAGGTATGCTTATTGAATGGTTTAGAAAAGTTTGCTTATCGAATGACTTTTAAAGGTTTGAGTTTAATGGTTTCGAAAGGTTTAAGGTCAATGATTTCGAAAGGTTTTAGTTCAATGGTTTTAAATTTTGAGTTCAATGGTTTCAAAAGGTTAGAGATGGAAGGTTTTTCAATGTTTTTCTAAGGCAATGTTTTAAAGTGATTTTTTAAGAAGGACGTGTAAAGTTTATTGCCTTCGAAAGGTTTTCTTTTCAAAAGGTTCGATGAATGGTTTCCAAAGGTAAGGTTTTGGCATATTGGTCTGGATAATTAAGAGTTTTCACTTGGTTTCGGAAGGGGGTACTTTCAAAGATTTAGAAAGGAGAACTTTAAAAAATTTAAATGTTTTCATCAATTAAGATTTGAGTAAAAAAGGTGTGCATATAAGTATATATACTCACACACACACTATGGTAATGTGATTTTGAGTAAAGCATAAAGAATATATATTTTCCTTGTATAATTTTGATTTAAAGGTTTTAAATCATTTTGAAAATATTTTCAAGAAAATTATGGGAGAGGATCCTTAAATGAAAATGACTCGGATATTAGATTACCAGATGGGACTAGTATGGGGTCGCGCCTTATACATTAGCTAATAGCCCAGCTAATTGTTGTCCAAAATTCCAGTGTGTAGGGCTTTGTCACAAATAGACTAAAATTATGATTACACACCAAAAGGAATATATGTTTATATACAGATGGGTTATTGATGAGCCCAAAAAACCATTAGGATCAGGAAAACCTGGAAGATGGTTAAGTTATGGACAGACCATCCAAAAGTGAAGTATTTAACAGGTATTAGGGACAGACTGTCCAAATGCAAAGTATTTAACATATAGTTAAGGATAGACAATCCAGAAGAAGAATAGCTAACAGGTGTTAGATTAATTTTGATTATATTGTCTGGTAGGCCCGAGTCAGCCAAAGGTTAAAAGTTATCCAAACAAAACTTTATGCTTGAACAGATAGTTCATTATTACCTGATATTTAGGTATGTTTACATAACGATGCTTTACAGTATTTAATCAATTTAGATTATAGTAAAAGGTTTTGCAAAGATATATTTTGATAGGAATGTTAGTGAGGGGAAACCCGTTCCGCTAAGCGGTGTGGTCTCACTTAACATACTAAACTGGGATGTATAGTATTATTCATGCCAGTCTTTATGTCTGGCTCAAAGTTCATGTTTTCCCCTTAAACTCTAGGATGCTCAAAATTAACTTGAGTAGGCTGAGGGGTTAAGGTCTTTTTCAGGTTTAGTAGGATGACGAATAAGGCTACTGGAGGCATGTAGGAGGCTAACGGGTTGCTATTTAGGAGTTGCAGTTTTATGTTTTGTTGTATTTCTGCTGTGTTATGTATTAAGTGTATTACGATTCTGTGACTCTGACCATCCAAGGGGGCATCTTCATATATAGCTCTTGGCGTATTTGTAATAAGTATATTTTATCTATTCCTGGGAATGTATTGGCATTATGTAAGTTGAATATGAACATCAGTTTTAAATGTAATGAAGTAAAAGTTGTTTGAAATCTGTGTTTTGTTTCATATTCAAGTGCTTCTGATATTATGGATACCATAAACATAGCCGTATTTAGTCATTGGAAGCTAATACTATAGGTGACTGTAGCATCTATAGCGCTTAGTTTTAGGCCTCTATATATGGGATGTTACACCGATACCTATATTCAAAAATCAAATCGATACATATGTACATAAAAATCAAATCGATGCATGTTTGCAAAAATCAAATCGATACATATGTATACATAAAAATCAAATCAATACCTATTTGCAAAAATTGATAAAATTGATTCTGAGATGTCTACCCACTACGAGTGAGAGAGAGAGGGATGGAACTTGCAAGACAGAGATAGGGGCAGAATTACGAGCGAGAGGGGCGAAGGTGGAATGAGGGATTAGAGCACGTATGGTGTATTTTTGGAAAGTAATTTGGTAGTGTATTATTTAGGAATGGGCGTAGTGTAATTTAGACAGCATATATATGCAAGGGGTCAAACAGTTTACATAAAAAAGGGAACTTCGGAATGGGTTTGAAACGTGGCAACGTCCTACAGCCGTAGCCATCAGTTTAGCAACGACTCGTAACAGTTGTAATTTTGCAACGGTTCAAGGCCATTGCGAAATTTTCCATGGCTCGCTGCAAATTTGCCTATATGGTGGGATGTGATTCTATATGATCTATAATTATAATTATTGAATCTGAATAATAATTCCAACTTAGATTTAATTTGAATTACCATTTCAGATATGAATTAATTTGAATGACGATAAAAAAAACTATAGTTGTTAGTTTAATAGAATAATTATTGACAAATGAAAAGAGAATATACAGTGAAATTTATTAAAAAATCCATGAAGATGAGTTTTTATTGATAATGTTAGGTTTAGTTTTGAGAAATGAAGAAATCAAATGCCCTTTATCCATTTTGAATTGATTTTATAATTTGAAATATATGTAGAATTTTCTTTAGAAGCACATAGGTAGTTTTAAATAAAAATATGTAAAATATACATGAAAATCGTTGAAATCAATAAGCTAAATTTGTGTAGATAGTGATACAAATTATACATAGGAATCTGGTTGAAAATAAGGTCATAAACCTATATTCGAAATCACGAAGAAGATGAACGAAAATAACCAAAATAAACAAATTATAAAAATCTAGGATAAACACCAACCAAACATCTAAAAAAAATAGATTAGATGTTTGAAACTTCAAACCAAAGTTTGAATTAGGGGTTATATGTCTAAATTTTAGGAAATCCCAATCGAGAGCAACTAGATCAAACTTGATTCAATTTAGACCTATGAATCTATTTTTAGACGTTTGGAACTGAAGTCAAATATCTAAAAAAAAGGAAGTTAAATGTCTGAACACCTATAAATATATTTTTTATATAATGTCGGACTTCTGAAAATAATTTTCAAATGTCTGAATTGTTTGGGCAAGCCCAAGTGTAGGCTAGGTAAGGAGAATAAGGGAACTTGTCCACGCTTTCTCAACTTTTAAGAGTTTAAGTAGCTACCTTGAGTATGTACAATGGGTAGGATTAATTTGTGTGAATCATCTTTCTGATCCCTAAGAACGACACTTAATATATCCACAATATTCGTGTATTGTTTCCTAAGCTTCCGAAAGATGAACTCTCGTAGGATAAAAATAAAGAACAGAATAGAAAATCTCACCATGAAACTGTTAAATGGAACATAACGGTAATATAGTACATAAGGTTACTCCCTAACTTGGAGTCATCGGAGTTACACAAAAATAATACAATTAGTTTAGGCAGTTATAACAACTTGCCTTTACACGTGTTGAAACAAATTCCACATACATAACAACGGCGGAATAGATAACTAACTAGATAAAAGCCTCATGCTCGGACATCGTCTTCAAAAGAGCCCATAAAAGACCTACTACTCTCAAACTACTCAAATATAAATGAGTACCCGAGAGTTTAGGGAAAATAAACAACTTGGGTCAAACAATATGTCAGGTATAAGTGAAACTCTAAACAATAAGTGTAATTAAAACAACAACATGTGAGACCACGCTGCTTAATGCGGAACGGATTTTCTCTAACAAGAACAACATCTAAGTGTAAAGAATGGATAAAAATAATTAACATAGTGAAGAGTGTTATACTTTTCCATGCAATTAAGTAAAACAAATTTGAAGGTTCGAATCAATATGGAAAAGGAACTTTATCAACAATGACTAGGAGGATGCACCCCTTTACTAAAAGTATACCTATAGAATTTATAATTGAGAACTCTAATGTCTCTCGAACACTTCCAAGCCAGACCCCACCAAGGGTTACTGAGTATCCGAGTATTCATATCTTAATGTGCACAACCGAATCAAATCTAGAGTGGATGTGAAAATACCCTAATGGAAGCGACCCCACATAGGTTGGCCCCAACTCGCTCTTTGGGTTTACTCATTTCCGACATAGGACAACAAAGCTCAAATGAGCAACGTATCATTTTAGAATGACGAAAAACAAAGAATGTTGAGGCCGATAATCGACAAATCGATTATCAAAGATAACAAAATGATCGTATATGGACAGTAAACCTCATATTCCCACCACTACTCGTCAATTTCAAATTTGTTGATTTTTTGGTTAAAAATGAAGTCAAACAATTGAAGGTAGTGTTTCCTCTAGGTATTACCTTGACAATAAATTTTAACTTTCGAGATAGCGACAAGTTTCCATACCTCGACTTTTCATGTCAAGAGTACGATTAAATTCTTTCTATATAAATGGTCGTTTATGGAAACTTCTTTTCCATAACTGAATCGAAATTTTACTACTAAAACCGAATTCGTGCTTGGGCTTCTCATTATAAGTTTTTTAACTTTAAACATCTTTGTAAAAAAATGTTTTACTAACTTTAAAACACCATTATAAAAAGAATTTAATAACCTAAAACATTATTATTAAATTGACTAATCATCTTTAACTGAAGTGATTAATTATCTTTAGACTTCTTGATTAATTTGATTAATTAACTATAGATACCCATAATTAAAAAGGGTTAATCACCTTAAAACATTATTAATTAAATTAATTAATTAATTTTAAATCTCATTAATTAAGTTGATTAATTATTTTTAAAACATCATTTATTAAAAAGGATTAACTAATTTGAAATATTATTAATGGAAAAATTAATTAAATTGAAACTAATTAATTAACTTTAAAAGTGATTAATTAAAAATAATTAATTAATTTTCTAAACATCATTAATTAAAATAATTAATTAACTTTAATCTATCATTATTTAAGAGACTAGTTAAACTTAATCGGATAAAATGTTTAATTAATATTAAACATCATTAACAAAGTGATTAATTAATTTTAAACATCGTTGTTAAGATAATTAATTAACCTTAATCCTTAGTAATTAAATATTTAATTAAATTTAAAATCATTACTAAATTAGTAAATTAATTTTAAATCCATCCTTAGTCAAAAACATAATTAACTTTGCAAAGTATAATACAAGCTCGAAAGTAAAACAAAAGATGTCGAAGAGATGGTATTTTTCGGAAGTGTTGATATAGCGATAGTCGCTATATAGAAATTTCGGGAACTACATTCATGATATATTGATTTTTATCGAAGCATCACATCACATAATATAAGTAAAGCATATATATACAAGGTCCAGAACAAATTATACAACATGTAGAGAGCATCACTTAAAATATATTTAACTTTTTCTACTAACTTTCATGTCGCTTACTAACTACTAAGTGTCATCCTTTCAAAGCATAACCCAAACCTACAACTATCACATTACTGTACATATACAACAAGCATTTAAAAGCTACTAAGATGAACAATATTAAAGTTAAATACTTTTGGTTTAAAAAATTGAGATTTTACTCATTGAAATGTCCACTAAATCAAACAGAACTTACACTAAATCTTGGATCGGCTAAGACCTTTGTTTTGTTATTGGAAAAACTTGATTTTTGTGGGCTAGGGGCCAATATGGTTTGGCCTAGGACTCAAGGTAGCTTGGCCCTGGAGGGTTTAGGTGGATATGGGTCTTGTTTTGGTAAGGAAGAGGGGTAGTTGAAAAGAGAAGTGAATTTTAGTGGTTTTTGTTTAAGGAAAAAAATGTAAAAGAGTGGATATTTCTCATTTTTTAAACTTAGAAAGACATGAAAGCTCTAGTAGAACTTGAATAAAGTTTTGAAAGTGAAAATAGAAATGAGAAAATCGAGAGAGAAAATAGGAAATTGGCTTTTATACAAATGGATAAATAATATTATTAAACTACACTTAAAGGACATAACCTCCACTTCATGCTTGCCATGTCATCATGCCACCTCCTCCCCCATGAACTCATTCCCTCAATATGTCTCTCCTCTTCACAAACATGAGAAAACATGATTTGATGCCTAAATGTACTTATGTCCTGAGAGAAACGAAATTTTGTGACAATTTTACTTTTTACTTTTTAAACTTATTTATTTTTCATAAAATGTAATTTCATATTTTAATCAATTAAAGTATAAATATATGTGTGAATATTCTAAAATGTATTCTTACCTGTATATGAATGTGTATATATGTTACACAAATGTACATAACGTTTTTCGATAACTTTTCGACACTGAAAAGTTGAAAATTTGAAAAACGATTTTCGGCCACATATTCCATTTTTCTTTGAACTAATTATTTTAAAAAAAAAATTGTAAAAACTAATTCACCGTCATTAGTTATTTATTTCAAATAGTTTTATTCCAGTTACAAAATCCAGTAGTTAATTGTTTAAAAGGATTATAAGTATCCATATTTTGAAGTGGTTAATTTACGGGTCGTTACGCAACTCAAGGAAAGTGTACCATGGAACTCAACAAGGCGCGCATTTGCAACATGGTTAGAAGCTCTTATTGTTACTGGGGCATGCCTGGTCACACATTAAACATGTAGAAACCGAGGAAGGGAGACAGAGGCATCCGCATAGTAGGGCTACATGGTTGGACCTATGAAGGAATCACTATAGTGATTTTCTTAATGCTATAGGTTGAATGATAAAGAGCATATGATACATTTACCATTGAGAAGTTGACATGAATGCTTAGATATGTCATAAATAGTCAAAGTAATATATTGGCGCAATCCCAGACATTGTGATGTTTACTCAACGTGTAAGTGTGATATACATGTTTATCAGGACCATATATTAGGACTTATTTACCAAGACCATATACTAAGAACTGACCTAGAGTTGTTAAATGTTGGTTGTTCAACCCTCGGTTGGAAATCCTTATAAGTTGATTATGAGTGCAGGTGATAAATTTTTACCCTTGATTTGTAAAGTAACCAATCCTTTATATGTAATACTTGAACATAAGCGGTCACCTTAGGTCATACAGGTTATACCGAAGTTAATTGCTTGTGAACATCATACATTAATAATACAATTCTTTACCAAACTTTGTCTGATCCACTCCTTTCTTACCCTTTTATTCCCACTATAGGAGGACATGCCAGCATGTGATTTGGCCCATACACAAAGACTGGAGGAGGAGACTAGGCTTCCGAAGTTATATTGTTTAGAATTACCCTCCATGTACTATTTATTATATTATATTATCGGTTGGACATCACATTGTTATTTGGGAACTTTATATGGACTACTCTATGCGGAGACTATTAAATGATTTGCTTATTTCCAGTACTTATATTTCATTTTATTCCGCTGTAAGATCTGAAAGTGTAGAATTCTTAAAATCTTATATTGGTCTCTATATCATGTAATGTTCTAAAACCCCGAAGAATTGTACTTGTTGACATGAAAGCAAGTTCAAAAGTCATTTTAGGCTTTGAATCGGTGTGTTCGGAGGTGTTGGTTGTCACCATATTACATAGTTCTATTGACTTGAGATTTATTGTCGAACTTCAATATGGAAACTCTACTTTAATTATAGTTAAATCATGACATTGCGTTCATGGAAGGACTATAGTTGGGTATGAGTTAAAGCATTGGAAGTAAAATACTATTTAATAGAGAATTCATCTCCTCGGTTGTATGAGGTTAGTACCACAGTTAACTATAAACCAACCTAAAGTTAAAAATCTCTCTAGAGTAGTATATTTAGTAATAAATGTTACTATCGAACCAAGGACTATGTTTATGGACTGACTAAGTTGAATGTTGATGATATTGGAAGTTTTGCAAAAACCAATTTCATAAGTCCTAATGGGATATAGTATTGACAAAGAGAATTAGTATAATACCGCTAACGATATTATAAAATGTGATTAGTGAAAATGTCTATAAGCGATGAATTCGGCCAAACTGTCATACCACTAGCTAGCATAACATGTATACGTTAATATTTGAATTTTTATATCAACTGGCAACTGTTTACACCTTTGAGTCACATAATCAGATTTGCAGATTCTACGAGAAGACACACAATTTAATTAATTTGTAAAATATTATTAATTAAATTAATTAATAATTAAGATGCATTGATTATTATTTCATTTATTTGATATTTTGGTGTTGTTAGTCATTATTTGGATGTACATATAGAAGTTATATATGCATGTATCGATATACGATATCGATATATATATATATATTAATGGGTTTTAAATATAATTAATTGCTCAGTAAGCTTTTGAAATACTTAACCATGTGATGGAATAATGTAGTCTACGATGCTAGAGAGAGGAAACGATATGGATGAGATTTCAATGAAAATTAATTAAGAATTAAAAGTGGAAGTTTAAAGAGAGAACAAGAAGGGTTCTAATCTCTCGTTCAAATAAATTTCTCATTCATTTTCTTTCATGTATTCATTATTTCTTTCACTTTCCTTTTTCTCGTCCTTTTCGTACCATGCCCGAATTTTTAACATCCCTTTTTCCAAAATATTTCCAACTTCAAATCAAATGCAAACATTAAATAAAATAAAATTAAGTGATTCATCCTTCTCTTGCAAAGCAGAATATTGATCTACTTGGGATTTGAGGAGAAATATGAAATTAGAATGTTACAAACAGTAAGACTTTTTAGCATGTATCTAGGATATTTTGCCATTCAAAAGTGTGATCGGTGGTGACATCTTCAATGATTTGGTGTCAGTCTTAGAGATCGGAGGAGAAATCTCAAATCAAGGTGTAACTTTTGGATAGATATAAAAGATATTTCCTATTGTAATCATTCTATTAAATATAACATGATATCACAATCTTATATATATTATTTCCTCGTTTGATTTGATATTATATTTGTAATTCAAACTACTTATTGAATGAATTGATTTGGTTTCAATTTAATGAATGAAAATAAAATTTTATGTATGATTAAAACAATGTTTTAATTATCAATCTATGTTTTAAACTCTCAAATCAGAGTGTAATTTTTGACCAGATCTGAAAGTTTGTATGTAAATATTATTTATATTAGCATTAAAATATAAACTTTGAATCCACATGTTGTTACTTCACCTTGAATTGAAACTAATATTGCAAATTGAATACTTTGTTGAATGCATTGGTTTGTTTTTAATCTAATAAATTGAACCATAAGTTTACATATTATTAAAATAATGTTTCGATTATGAATCTAAGTTCTAATATTTCAAATATGTTATGCAATTTAATGATTCAGATGTCCTTATTTGAATATTTTAAAAGATCCTTAATATCTTGTTTAATTTGTTTTGTTCAACTTTGGTTTATGATATTAAAATAACTTAAATTCATTTTAGGTGAAACATGAATTCATGTGTAAATGTATTTTTCCATTTAATTGAAGTATAATAATTGAGTTAAGGGTATGCCCTAGGGAAAATTCTATAATAAAATCTCGTTCGAAATAAAGACGTTTTTCTTTCTATTATATTCTTGATATAATGTGTTATGTTAATTAATCATTTAACTTAAGTATATTTAATAGGAAATCTATAAATGATATTGTTACTACCAATATTGATTCCAAAGGCACGAGGGCATGTCTACAATAAGAGTGTGGAGATTAAAGAATCTTGCAGCCAAAGGGGGTCATCAATGCGATATGGAATATTGAATATCACCAGCATACACGACATCAATATTGCATAACATTATGCCACTTTTCTTCAACATAGGCCATTAGATGATGTTGCATTCTCGAAAAAGAGGTTATCAAATAACAAAGCATCTTACATCAGTAAATGATAACGAAAGTATGCAAGTGGCATGTCGTTAAGGCCGATCTCAAAGCCCCTTAATGATGCCTTATGTAACGACCCTGAAATTTTAACAATTTAAATTGGAAATATTTAATTAATTTTAAATATTTGAATGATAATTTAAATTGAATTCCAAATATAACAATGAATTTGGCGATTAAATTTTAAAATTCAATCTATAAAGAGTTGAATAAAAATTTAAATTTAACCTATTGGAGTTGAAATTGAATATTAAATTTGTGATTGAAATTCAAACTAATGACTTAAGAAAAATAATTTGGATTTAAGGATTATTACTTATATAAATTAATGATTGAATTAAATTTTGATTTGAAACTATGAAGTTATTTGAATTTTTCAAGTTCATATGAAGAACATATATGAATTTAAAATTTTGAACTTGGAGTTTGTAAATTTATTTAAACAAATACACTTAGTTAGAATTTTACCAACAAAACTAAACAAAACAAAGTAAAGAAAATAATTATACAAAAACACATTGAATTTAAAAATAAAAAAATAAAATAAACATAAAATATAGAAGAAGAGAAAAATCCGCTCCCTTTTTATTTTTAACCCGTTTCCCCTTTTTACCCGTTCTCATTTTTAACACCCTAAACCAAATTATAAAAAAAATGGCGGCTTCGATTCTCATTTTCGTTCCTCTCCGAAATTAGGGCTTGTCTAGGAATCGAAGTGGCCGACCTTCAACAATTGGGGCTTTCGTTCGATTGCGTTGCTCGGCTCGTTCATCCTCTTTGAAAAGAAATTTGGGCTTTCGTATTCGCTTCGACAAAGGTGAGTTTTTTTCTCACGATTAATCGTTATTCAAGTTTTTAGATTTGTTTGAATTGGTTTCTTGGTTGCATGCTATGATTTGGGGTGTTATTTGTTATCATTTGCTCTCGGTCAATCCAATTTAAACTGATATGTACAAGATAAGTCACTGCATGTTGGTTGTTGGGTGTTGTTTGCTATCATTTGCTCTTTGCTCTCGGCGTGCTGCCTTTTGCGCTTCAGTTTTCGCCATTATAATTAACAAGATGTTTTAAGAAGTTTCCTATCAAAATTTGAAATCCTCATTAGCAGAAGTTAGGTTATTCAATCGTTTTTCCAAGATATATCCGATTTATTTAATAATATATTCACTGTCCAAAATTACGAATATATCTCCTTTAACAACTTTTATGTTTCATTTATCAAATTCAATTTGTTTCGAATTATAAACAATCTTTACAAATTCCACTTCTATTTATAAAACTTCGATTGTAATCTCCTTCATTAGTTTGATTTATATAACTCAATTATATACCAAAAGTCCATATTATAAGTTAAATACTTATAATCCATTTATTTACTAAATCGTTCTTCACAACATTTGAAATCAATTTTTCACAAGAATTCAGAATCAAATTCCCAAGTTATAGTTCAATAATTCTCTTGGTTATAACCAAATTAACATGTCCTTTTATTTTCCAATTATTACTTTGGAGATATTCAAAATATTTGGTTTAAACCAATTCATCAATTCACTTAACTCATATTTCATTTTCCGTAGATCCCAACAATTCGATAATGAGTTTCCGAACGATCGAAACTCAATCTAACGAGACCTCACCGAATAGAGACTATCGCAAACCTAAATTTAGAGAGGGGAATTTCCAAAAATAATTCTAATTTTCAAAATACCTTTTATTTTAAAGGAACAATTTTAAACTTCTTTAGATTTGAAAACACTTCCTTTAAAGTGATTCTAGTAACTATTCATATTAAACGCCATAAACTAAGCTTTGTGTAAACCAAAGCTCTGATACCACTTTGTAACGACCCTCCGCTCTTACCGCCTCTAGTCAGTAATTAAACCAACTAGAAACGTTCAAATGACGGATTGTTATTTAGTTTATAACATTTAAACAGAATCAGTCACAGAATCACAGAAACAATAATATATATTTTATAAATGAACTTTTCTTTTATATATAAATATCAGAGTTTATACAATGCATTACATTTTATACAGCGGAACAAACATGTATCTTTTTAAAGTACAAGAAAAATTTTCTGAAAAGCTTTAGCGATGCGGTAATTCCCCTCTCTCTAACTTCGCTGCCCGAAAATCTTCAAGCTGTAAAAATACTCGGTCTGACCCGAGCGTTTATTGCAAAACACAAAAACACTCGAGTCAGGATTAATCTTAATTCAAGTAAATAAATTTGCAATGAACTGAATAAAATGGTAACAGCAGTAAAACATGAACATGTGTGGAAAATGGTTAAGGTCAAAGCATAGCAATGAATGGATGAAGGGACCAGCAGTGAATACAACAAACACAGAGGCAACAGTGATGAATCGCAAAGCCAAACCAGTACAGGGGAATAAGTGATACAAGCTACAATTAAGCAAAGACCATATGGTCAGTGCACACGAACAATGTAAACTGGCACTCAGGCAGCAGTGTACAACAAAATCCAGCAGCCCCAACTACAACAGTGAATACAACTACAAGTACAAGGCATGTCAACAGCAATATGAACTGTTCAGCTACAACTAAGCAAGGGTCAAGCGAATAAACACAACTCAAAGCATGTACATATGCAGCCACAAGACCACAAAGACACCAATGATACAAGAGAGGAATGCAACAACCAGGTGAAGATGCAGACATAAACAAACAAGTCTCAACCAAACATGTCAGTGAATAGTTCAGTGAAGAATCAGTGCACAACATCATGGATATACACAGTGCAGACACAAGTCAGTGGTATGTATACAAACATACCAGATCAAAATCGAACTAAAGTATGGTGAAACACTGCAACTCAAAGAGTATCAACAATGCAACACTTGATTGAGCTACAAACAGGTTTAGACTGAAGTTTAACTTGCTTTCATTTATTTCTGAAAATATAGAACAGGTCTTAAACCAAAGTTAAACTTGTTTACAATTTTTTTTTTCAAAAGCAAAGAGGAGGAGAAGGATTTAAAACCTGGTGTGAGCCTGTAACTCAAACAAGTTAAACCAAATTCCAACTTACTTACTTTTTTTCTTTTTCTTTTTCTCAGTAAGGTTACAAACCTATTTTGATTAGTTTTCTAAAACATGGTGGCAGGCTCATCACAATTTCAATTTGTTACCAATTTTTTTCAGAAAGAACAAAGAAGAGAAAGATTGGATTGGGGTTTAACATGCTTTATTCTTGTAGACAGAAAATTATATGAAAATTGTGTTCACAGTTTCCAGGAAGAAAGTTTTTATAAGATTTGCTTTAGTTCTTCTCTGGGATAAAATACAAGTTTAAACCAAACTTTGACTTATTACAAATTTTTATTTCAGAAGGTCACAAAGGAAAGAAAGATTAAGTTGGATGATATGTTTTATTTTTGCAAAAAGGAGACTATATGAACTTGAATTTCACAGTTTGTCAGAAGGAAGAGTTACATATACTTGTGACATGATGTAAGTTTAAACAAAGGACCCCAACTTACCAACTGAAACATCATGTAATGACTAACCCAAAATTTACAACACGGGTCCAATAGAAACAGAGGGGAAAGGAAATGGATTTTTCCTTTACAGGTTTTCCTTTTTTTTTCTTTTTTTTTTTTGGTCTAACAGTAACTGATGTTTTTGCAAGATCTATATGCCAAGCCAACCATGCAACCATACATCCAAATCTCTTGCATACAACAAAGTTTAAGTTTTCTATACCACCCAAACACAAAACAACCATGATAAAAGAAAGAAGAAAAAAACAGGGTTTACTCATAGGGACATGTATATGCAAAAATACATATTCACATACATACTTTTAATTCCATACTTAAACAAACATTCAAGCTTCACATAATGATTCCAAGAATTTTAGCATGCATCATTTTCATCAAACAATTGTTTTAAACTTGTCAATTTTGTTATTTTCAGATTATAGGATGTTCACAGACCTTTATAACTGAGATCATTCATATATAGGCATGCAAGCATGATACACAGCAAAACATCAAACCATAGGGGGGTTTATAGGCACATATATACAACACACATGAACAGAAGTTCAAACAAGCACATGCAAACAAAATTTTCCTCATCTAGATTCAAAGATCCATCACATGCAGCAACACAAACAAGCAAAGTTTTTGGTATAGCATCTGTTCTTATCAATTCAAAAATAAATCCCAAATAGCATCTGTTCTTAACAGTTTAAAACAAAATATTAAATAGCATCTGTTCTTATTAGTTTAAAAACAAATTATCAGAGCAAAGAGCAAATTATAGCAAATAACACCCAACAACCAACATGCAGTGACTTATCTTGTACATATCAGTTTAAATTGGATTGACCGAGAGCAAAGAGCAAATGATAGCAAACAACACCCAACAACCAACATGCAGTGACTTATCTTGTACATATCAGTTTAAATTGGATTGACCGAGAGCAAATGATAACAAATAACACCCCAAATCATAGCATGCAACCAAGCAACCAATTCAAACAAATCTAAAAACTTGAATAACGATTAATCGTGAGAAAAAACTCACCTTTGTCGAAGCGAATACGAAAGCCCAAATTTTTTTTCAAAGAGGACGAACGAGCCGAGCAACGCAATCGAACGAAAGCCCCAATTGTTGAAGGTCGGCCACTTCGATTCCTACACAAGCCCTAATTTCGGAGAGGAACGAAAATGAGAATCGAAGCCGCCATTTTTTTCTTTTTTCTTTTTAATTTGGTTTAGGGTGTTAAAAATGAGAACGGGTAAAAATGGGAAACGGGTTAAAAATAAAAAGGGAGCGGATTTTTCTCTTCTTCTATATTTTATGTTTATTTTATTTTTTTATTTTTAAATTCAATGTGTTTTTGTATAATTATTTTCTTTACTTTGTTTTGTTTAGTTTTGTTGGTAAAATTCTAACTAAGTGTATTTGTTTAAATAAATTTACAAACTCCAAGTTCAAATTTTTAAATTCATATATGTTCTTCATATGAACTTGAAAAATTCAAATAACTTCATAGTTTCAAATCAAAATTTAATTCAATCATTAATTTATATAAGTAATAATCCTTAAATCCAAATTATTTTTCTTAAGTCATTAGTTTGAATTTCAATCACAAATTTAATATTCAATTTCAACTCCAATAGGTTAAATTTAAATTTTTATTCAAATCTTTATAGATTGAATTTTAAAATTTAATCGTCAAATTCATTGTTATATTTGGAATTCAATTTAAATTATCATTCAAATATTTAAAATTAATTAAATATTTCCAATTTAAATTGTTAAAATTTCAGGGTCGTTACACCTTATATTACTAATGTCGCTCTCCATCAATAAAACTGAATGAATAATGCCATATCTTGCATATCACTAGTGGATGATATCATATGAGGCAAGTGCCATATCTCATTAAGACAGGTCGGAGAGCAGCATGTCATAAGCCACCACTCAAATGCATCATCAAAGCAAGGGTAGATATCGCATCTAACCAATATTACATCTAGTCAATGTTGCATATTGTAACAACCCGCATATTTAACGATTTTATATTTAAATGTTTGATTTAAATATAGCGTCGTTATTCGGATTTTGGGGTCCGAAATGTTACTTTCTGCAAATGGCCGAATTGGAACTCGAAACTACCTCCATTGGTTCCAAAATGGCGTTTGCGATCTTTTTGAGTATAATCTTTGATATGTTTGGAGTAAGTTGAAATTTGACCCTTTTTCTACTTGGGCTTGAGTTTGGGTTCAGCCCATTGGCTAGCTAACTCACTTAACCTTCTACTTCAGCCCCTTCCCCTCATCTCTCTTCATTTCATTTTATTTCTCAAACTAAAAACTGAAAATGGGGGAAAGGAAGAGGAAATAGAAATTAGCAAGCCCTAGTTTCTCCTTTGTATCTTGATTTCTTGCTCCAAAATCAAAGAGAATCCATTGGTAAGTTCATCTCCACCTTCTCCATCTTTTCTCCTCTTCAATTTCAGTAATTTCCTAACCCTAACTTAGGGAATACTTGCTTTTGATTCTAGATTGAAGCTTGTAGTGTTGAGGTGGAGTGTAGTTGGTTGATCCCTTGCAATTGTGCTTCTTCATCTTCTTTGTTTTGTGTAAAAAGGTGAGCTTTGAACTCACATCTACTTCTCTTGATTTCATTGATGTTAGGTATGAATTCCTAACACCTTGTTCATATGCACTTGCAATTGGTTTGGGTTGGATTGGGGAATATTCCAATTTTTAGTGTTTTGGGTTCAAATCTTTAAAATCCTAACTTTGATGTTTTAATCATGTTTTGGTGATGCATCGAGGAACATATAGGGTCAGGTTGTCGATTGGCATAAGCCCTTAGAGCCAATGTTCGTCCGATTGCATTTTGGAAGAGTTTGCTCTTCATTTGAATAAGGCTGAAAAACAGCCCAGGCATGATTCAGTCGACTGAAAACTCTGCACAGTCGACTGAACCTGAAACCCGAGAGTTTCCAGGCATGATTCAGTCGACTGAAAAACTCTGCACAGTCGACTGAACCTGGAAACAGAAAGTTTCCTGAACCTGGAAAATTTTCCAGGTATAGGGTCAGTCGACTTAAAACTCTGTTCAGTCGACTGAACCTGCTGTTTCAGCCCACTTTGCCTTTTGGGATTGAATTTTCAATTTGAATCGATTCATGATGATCCTATGTATGATTATCAATTGTTTTGACTTTGATGGTTCCTTTTAATTTTAATCCACGGGTTTTTATAAAATAATCTCTCGAATCGCATTTAAAAGTTCGTTTCTCTAATTTATAAATTCTATTTAAAACACACACACTTTCGCACTTCGAACGAAGTGGAAGGGTGATTAAATGGTTGGGCAAAACACGGACCATGAATCTGTGCGTTTATCTTTCCGATTAATCCTCGACCTATTCGATTGATTGTTTTGACCTTCGGGTTTGGTTTATCGATGATATGAGGTAAACTTTGTACTGCTTTGAGTGTGAAAGGGACTGACGGATAGTAAACCGTTTAGTGCGAACGAGTGGTTATGGGACATACGTTAACACTTTTCGGATTCCTTTTCGAGAGTTGTGACACATTCCGCCAGTTAGTGGTGTCCAGTACTGGGTCTTCGACCTTCACCACTACGGTTTGTTGCCTCTGGGATAGTGTCTTCGGACTGTCTCCCTAGGTTTGTTGCCTTCGGGTACGTTGCCTTCGGGTACGTTGCCTTCGGGTGTGTGCCTTCGGGTTTGTTGCCCTATATAGTTTCGCTCTGATGTTGGCCTTATGTGCCGCATGGGTAATACTTGGGTTTGGAGTCTTCGGGCTCATGGATCCTTATTTGTGCAGTACTGAGCTCGAGCAAATTTTATGATGTTTCATTGATATGTATATTCCCTTGGTATCGCCCTTCGGTATTGGTCTTTTTGAGCCGCATGGAGTATAGCGTTTACCTTGTGGAACTTGTATACCTTATTGGTATTTGTTGTTTGCCTATTGGCTTGTTTTGGGATATTTGTATCCTTTGTTTCTATATGTTGCCGATGATATGAGGCTTGTTCTATATGATTCATCTCTTGTTGATGATTGTGTTATCTCCCCTAGAGATATTTATTATACTGTATGACCTTGCAGGTTTATTAGTGTTCAGTTTATCTAACTGATTTGTTATCTAGACTGACCCGTGTATTTTATACTCGGGTCAGACCGAGATGTTTCAGGTTAGGTGCTTTTGGGGACTTAGCCTATTTTGCTTCCGCATGGACTATTCGCTAGCTTCATTTTGTTATAGCGTCTTTTGTAGTCCTTATCTGTTATAACTCTGATTTTTACTCTTTCGTCTCGTCTGTATATGGTGGTCTCCTGTGCCACTTGACATGTATTATTTTGTATACTCTGTGGTGTATCTGTGTATATGTATATTATGATCGACTGTTCTGTGATGTATATTGCATTTGAGTTGTTATATTTTCTTCTGATAGATCCTATAGCCATTGTAGTTTTGCTTTAAATATTTATTGAATAGGTCGAATTTTAATGTGTTTCTACTTTTCGACATATTTAGTGAATAGTTAAGGTAAGATTGCACATGGTCGCTTCCATTATACTCTATTGTCCGCGTTAGCAGTATTATCTATGTAATACTCTTTGTTAACGAGGCTCTCGGAGTGGGGCGTCACACATATCTTTGGCATTGACATTTTTCAAGTGATCTCACTCCTCTTTGATGCCACTCCTTGCCAATTTTGCCTCTTATTGATGTTGCCTCTCAGGCAATGCCATGACTCTTCAATGTCATCTATTATCAATCCCGTCTATTATCAATGTCGCCTATTATCAATGCCGACTATTATTAGTACCATGCCTTAACGATGCCATAATTCTCGAATATACAAAGGGATGACGCGGATTAATAAAATAAAGCATAACGTCAAGTGCCATCAACATGAACCTTGATGTCGAGGCACAAGCATGCTACATGACATCCATGCAATGTCTTACCACCCCTATAAATACCAACTTAGGGGCATGGAGTAAGGGACGAATCATTTTTTCACATTTATTATATTTTAAACTTTATAACCCTAAATCAATTTGGGGATTTCGGTGCTAATTGTATTTTTTGACCAATCGCACATAAGTCCTTGTATATTCAACCATTGCATAGAATATGAATAAAGATAATATGACTGATAACTTCTTTCAAGTTCCAAAGCACTAGTGATTTTTAATCATATCTTGCTTCAAATTCTTAGACATTCATAGTCTCGATTTCTACTTGAATGAGATTGTTCTATATTGTTTGATGGCTTCAACATGAGTTTGAACATAGCTTCCACATAAACAATTTATGACTTCATTATGGACTTGAACATACTAAGCCTGATTACCTAAACCCTTTCTCAACCAAACGTCCCTTTAGCCAACACTCGTTAAGGTCTATAAGGGTTAATCAAGCCTTTTCTCAACCAAATTCCTCGTTCTTTACGCTTTTTAGGTGTTAGCGAAGAAATTAGTTAACAAATTTATTTTGTGATAATAAGTACAATGTGCTGTAATGATGAGAAATTTGTCATAATATGATAAACATATCGTTTTAAAAATTCCCATTTAAAATGTATCGAGACTAGAAATCTATATATCTATTGAGTTTAGAGTATGCAATGCTCTTCAAATGTTGGGTAGTGTATTACTTATGGCTGTTAGGGGAACCAAGGGGTTGCGTACCATTAGTTATTAGACAAGTATGGAATGAATCACATAAGAGTTTTCTATTGGTTAACATAATTAAGGTCAAATAGAGAATCTTGAAGTAACGATGTTGCATAGTTATTTTAACTTGAGAGTACTATTGAACTTCAATGAGAATACTCCACTTTGATCATAGTTAACTTGTGGCATAATGTTCATTGAACGACTATAGTTGGGTCTGATTTGAAGCATTGGAAGCATAAAACTATTCAGTAGAGAATTCGTCTCATCTATTATATGTGGTCAATATTATGGTCAACTATAGTCAATTCAAAGTAAAAATCTCTAACTGGGTTAGTACGATTAATAGTTAGTGTTATTATTGAGCCAATGAATTTGTTCTTGGAGTTACAAAGTTGAATGTGGATGATGTTGGAATTTTGATCAAAACCAAATTTCAGAACTCCTAATGTGATACAGTTTTGATGAAGAGAATTGGTTTTTAGTAAAACTGGATTTTACTAAAAGACGAATAAGCGATATATTCAGTCTAAATGTCACACCACTAGCTAAGTTGTTGTATGAATGTCAATAAATGAATTGTTCAATATAATTCGTTGACCAAATTTATGTCTTTGAGTCATAGAATCGAAATGATGAACATTCCAAATGAACCACATTATTTAATTGAGGTTTAATCGTAGAAAATTAATTAATATTTAAGAAATACTAATTATTAAAGTTTTATTTGAAATTTTTGAATACCATTAATATTTATTAAAGTGCATATATAAAAGTTATAAACCTGCGTATTGGTGTAAGGTATTGACAGAAAATTTAAATTAGATTTAAATGAGAATAATGATAATTGGTTTTTGGAATTATTTGGGGCCCAAACAGCCCATGTCATGGTTGGCCATGCTTCGAGGGTTCCGAGCAGTCTTCTTTTTTTGAAATGAAAAGACAAGTTCCAATTAAAGGAAGGTGAGCCATCATCCCTTTAATGATACCTTTATTTCCTTGTTTAATTTGATTAGCCTTTATCATCTTTGTTATTTTTCTCACATCCAACCAAGGACAAAAATTCCATGCTAGCTAGGGTTACAAAATTCCAAAACTAAATCTAAATAAAACTAAATAAAAAAGATGGCTATCCCTTGATTGTTGCAAGATCTAGAAATCGATCAATGAATATAGGAATCATTTCTTCATTCAGGGTGTTTCTTTTGACTACATCTTAAAGGCAATCTTCTATTTTATTTATATACAAATTTATCATGTCTGTATGCTTTTAGTCCTCTAACTCTTCTATCTGTTTTACCTACATGAATTTTGAATCATGATTTAGATATCAATTTTCTTCCTTTGAATCAGTTGTATTGTCATCATCTAAATATGTTTTAACATCTCCTTGTTCTTTTGTCTATTATTCACATATAACTAATGATAGTGATTACTGATTCATTGTTGCTCTTGTTTGTTTGTTCATACTGTATACATAATTTAAATCATAACCTCGTTATCATGAATTTATATATGGCTAAGTCGTCCAGTTCTTTTTATTTCAAAAAATCATCATTTGAATAAATTTTGAAAAAGTTATATTAATGATTAAGTTTCATATTATGAAGGTTAATAATTGAATGCTTTTGTTATAGATTGTTTGGAAATAATTTTGACTATTATTTACATGAAAAACTAAGTGAATTTTATATGTTGTTTTTAATAAAAAACTTTGAAACTTTTTTCCTACTTTTAATTAACAATTAAATCTAATCTGAAGTAATTTTATTGTCTGAAGGAATGCTTTTTATATTAAAAACTAGTTGAATGCAATTTAGTTGTTTTGTTTCAAAACACTGATCTAAATTTTGTGTGCATGTATATGAACATATACAGGCCCGGCCCTTCCCCAAAGCAATAGAAGCGATCGCTTAGGGCCTCAAAAATTCTAGGCCACCAAATCGCCAATGACGCATTGAATAAAAAAATTGAATTGCGATTTCTCTAATCAGCAATCTCATCTCCATCTATGCGACGCGGTGCAGCTCTCCAGGCTCCCATCGGCAGCCTCTCCTCTCTATCTCAGCCATATAAGTATGATAATTGCCTTTGGATCTATCCTCTACACAACTCACAACTGATTACGCTCATTCTGATCATGGTAAAATTTATTCTTTTTCTTATTGATGTTAATTCTATCATAGCCCTTCAAAATGCTGAATATATGCAAAAAAATCTACAAAACACATGAAATGATTCATTTTTGAAGGTTAATAACTAAGTTAATGAATTTACAAGCTTTTGACCATTAACATAATTGAGTTCTTCCTTTCCTTGTGATGTAATTAGCTGGAAATTTAAAATCATATGTAAAGTAGTGATGTAATTCAAGTTTATTTCAAGAACGAGCACTCTTCAAAATTGGTTCTTTTTTTATTATGGAGAAAACAATATTTACTGAAGAAGTAAAAAATGAGGGCAATTCAACCAGAGGTTGAAAAAGGTTGACCTTCAGTTTATTGTGATATAATTATGTTTCTATGTTGTTTGTCTAGTATAATTTTTCCTATGGTTTAAGTGAGGGTAGTTGGTTGCTCATTTCTGAATCCTTAATTTGTAAAGCCTACTTTTTTAACATGATGAAAATTGTAACATTTAATGCATGATTGATCTTGAAGGATTTGATTTATGTTCTCTCAATCCTATAGGCATATACTGAATCAAAGCCATATATAGACTCAGTAATGTAAGCAATAATATGGTTAATTCATATTAAACATCTTAGATAAAATTCATATTTTTTTCAATCAGGTTCACACGCTGACCACAAATTTGGTTCTTCAAAGATTTTTTCAAAAGCGAGTCTACCAATTAAAACAATCCTAGTAATTCTCTTTTTTCTTTATGTTTATTGTTTAATATATTTTTCATCCCTTTTCTAATATATATTTATGTTAGAACTTCATTTTTTGTAACATGTATGGTGAAGATGGCAAACTAACTGATTGTGTAAACATTTACGATCAACCTGCTTTTGAAAACCCATTGCTTAAGCACCACACAATCAAGATTGACATCTAACCCTGCATATGAGTATCACTTCTAGATTACAATGTGTTCTAATTAAACTGATCACTCATGTTTTTCTTTCTTACTTACATACAATAGATAATTAGTGGTGTTAATGGAAGTATTACATGAAATAGTCTTCATCAAACATGGTATAACATTCCTAAAAATTAACCAAGTTTAATTTGATAATTAATTTAATTTTAGAATTAAATTGTGAATTTATTTGTGAATTAATTAAACAAAATTTCCAGAATAAATTAAAAAAACTTAGATTATAAACAAAATTTTGGTTTGAAGTTTAAGGATAAGTATTTTATAAATAAAATTGGATTTAAGAATAAATATATTGAAATAAAATTGGATTTAAAATCTTATTTTTAAGTTAATAAGAAATTGTTTCTAATTTTATTAAATATGCATTTTGATTTGAAAATGATATTTTGAATTTGATTATAAATCTTTAAAAGGCCAATTAAGAATAAAAAAATTATTCATGTGCGATTTAATTGTAAAACCATTTTTTATTTTAAAGGATTAGTAAATGAATTATAAAGGAAATATATTTATTTAAATAGAAATATGATATTAAAGTTATATTTAAAAAATATTATTGTAGTATTTAACATATAGTAAAAGTTTGAATGTTGTTTAAAAGCTAAATTCTATATTATACACATGTGTTTTATTGATTAAAATATGATATATATTTTTAAAATTCAATTTTTCTTAAGATTTTATAAAAGAAAATGCATTTATTGAATAATAGAAATTGTATATATGAAAACATTTGTTATAACAAGTGTAAACAAAATAAAATACATTTGTTGAAATATGAAACTATATCTTCATAAGGGGTTAAAATAAAATTTACAAAAATATTCGAAACAAGGATATAAACACAAATTTGTTCACATAGGACATTTGTAAGGAAATTAAAATGTGTAGTTACAAGTATTAAAACCAAGTGTACAAGTGGCAAGCAATTTATTTTCTTTTAAATTTTAATTTAGAAAAACATGCATAGGAAGAAAAAATAATAATCAGGCTATTTTCAATTTTCTTCTTAAATCTGAGGAAAAAAAATTAAATCCATCTTCGATCTAAAATCTGAAACAAAGATCAAAGCAATTCAAAGCAGGATCAAGCAACTTAGCAAATTCAAACATCAGTTAAGCAACTCAAAATCAAGCAAGGATTCGGATCACAAAGAAAAAGGAGAAATTGGAAGGATGGAAACACAAATTCGAAATCTGGACAAAAATATCAAAGCAAAGCATCAGGTATCTCAGCAAGCAAAAACAGGAGTAAGTAAAGCTTAAGCAAGCAACAAATTTCAACAATATCAGGTCCTCTATTCTTCACAAATCAGGTGAGTAAACCCACTTTGACCTGGATCTGTTTGATTTTTGTTTGGTTTGCATTGGATCTGAAGTTATGGATAAAATTATGCTTGAAATGGTTGTATGATGTGCCTGTATGCATGAATATCCTGAGCATATCTCTGGTAACAGGGAATAAGCCCTGTTATGAAAATTTCAGGTTATATCTTAGTTCAAAATTTAATTCTAATTGCTCTGATCGCATTTAGCCAATGATGTAAAAATAAGATATGTTTAAAATTATCAAAACCTAATTTTAAAAATATAATTTCAATATAATATGGAATGGGTTTTGACTGAATGAAGAAATACAGTAAAAATTCAAGATTTTCCCAAAATTCAATTTGCATGAATTCAAATTTGGATTATATCATGTGAAACCATTTCGAAAGTAATGATTTTTAAAACAAAAATTTGATTTTTTAGTTGCGAATTGTGGACGTATGGGTGGGATGAACAGAAAGCGGATTTTGCGAAAATCTGGTGATCGATGCAATGGTTGGTGGTCGGGTTTGTTTCCGGTGGTGCTGGGATGATTGATGATCTCGAGAAAAATGCAAAGTATTTTTTTATTCATCATAGATGGAGATTTGATTTGAAGTAAGGTTTAAGCCTGTGTTTATCTGGTCGAAGTCGCGAGTTAATTGCGTCGTCGCCACGGCAATTCAAGAGATCACACCTGGTGGGTTTAATTCGTGGTGTGATGAAGCACCTTCGATCAGAATGGCATAGGTTTTAGTGGTGTGTAGCGACGAGGCGGAGGGGTTTTCAGATGAGCATGTGGTTCCAGGAAGTGATGTTGGGTTCGAATTTAGCTCGATTTTGATTTAGGGAAAATTCTGTATATTGGGATGTTCGAATTGATTCTGGTGATCAGCGGTGATGCTTGGATGGCTGCGGCGTTGACCGGAGTTGGTCGTGATGTTTGTGTACGTATACGTGCATTTTATCGTATCTGGGTTTCAAAGCTTAGGGGGAGAAGATAGAAACTCGGGGTGAAGCATGTGAAAACTAGGGTTAGACTCGAAGCTGATGTAGATTTCGTGTGGCCCGGAGTTTAGCTCGGGTGAAAAGAGTATTTTCTCGAGTTGTTGACTGATGGAAAAAACGGTTTTGAAATCTTAAGAAAAAGCAAGTTTTATCGAAAATAAATATTGCTAAACCAAATTTCTTTTTATAAAATGGATGATTATCCCAATTTAAATTATTTAAGAAGGTTTTAAATAAATTGTTTTAATTAACCTAGTTTTAAATGGTTTAAAATAAATTTAACTTTAATTTGAGGAGTTATTTTCTTAATAATATTTAAAGGGGTTAATTATTATAAAGGATGTTTTAAAATGGTTAATTAACTTTCAAAGTTTAAGTTAACATATTTGTTAAAAGGAATTAATTACTTGAGGTAAATTACTTAATGAAAGTAATTAATGTAGAATTAACTAATAATTAAAGTTAATTAATCAAGTAATTAATTAATGATTAATTAAAATAATTACTTAGTAAAGGTAATTAAGAGTAGATAATTAATGATTAAATATTGATTAATTAAATGTTAAAGGTTAATTAATTTAAAGAATAATTAATTAATGTGATAAATTAATTAAGGTATTTAATTTAAGAATAATTAATTAATTAAAGGTTAATTAATTAATGAAAGTGATTAATAAATAATTATTAGTTAAGAAGTAATTAATTAATTTTTGTAATTATTAAGAATAATTAATTAAGGATTAATTATTAATTAAAGGTTAATTAATGATTAATTAAAGGATAATTAATTAAATATTTTGTAATTAATTGATTATTAAATAAACATGATTAAAATTTTTATTTAAAGGCAAATGATTCTGGTTTAGATTAATCAAATATCTTAATCGGTTTCACTTATGGATGACTATATTCTTTTGAATGTTATGAATTGTTTGATATTCTCTACCGTGTGATGCTTTGTGATGTAAATTGTTTTAACTCAAGCTGTGATGAATGTAATTTATTTATTTATAATGCATTTATATTATCTATCTGTGATGCTGTGGATATAGATAAGCATTATAGGATTATACCGCTTATCGATATTGCTATGATTGTATCTGTAATGATTGATGATGTTGCACTATTTTGTTAAACCCCTGGACTACACTATACACACACAAATATGGATTGCACGTGGAAATTGGTTAAGTCGCAGATTTTTGAAATAGTTTTAAAATTGAATTTTTGAATCCAAATGGTTTTGGAAATGGATTGGGTTTAAAGTGAAAAGCTTTGAAAAGGAATTTCAAAGATAAAAGTTATTTTTTTTGAATAACCTAATTTAGTTTTGAAATTTGAATTCAAAATTTGAAATTGAATTCTATGTTGAGAATTTATGATGTAAAAAGGTTATACAAGTTTATATGGGTTTTAAACCATTTTAAAAGTGTTGTTTTGGGAACTTGAATTAACCTAAAGACTTTAACTTGTATAAATGAAATCGGATTTTTCTGAAACGAAAACTGTTTGTTTTCAAATGATAAAAGCTTTCATATAAGAAATGAATTTCCAATTTGTATTAAAGGTTTCAAATTTGAAATGAAATTGTGAATTTTTTTGAAAGCTATGAATGAACCTTTGTGAAAGATTATTAAACCTTATTTTGAAATCGAAAAGGGTTTCAAATGGTATATCTTTTATATAAAAGATTTGAATTGGAAACGGGTTTGAAAGCTATTAAATCTTTGATCTAAAGATTGAATAAGTTAATCCAAAATTAAAATGGAAATTGTTTTAAAATCCATGAATGGATCTTTGTGAAACTGGGTGAACTTTGTGAAATGAATCTTTTTCTTTAAAAGATTTGAAATGGTAATTGGTTTAAACCATTTGAAAGAAAAGTTTTGGATTTTAAAGTTGTGACTTGACTAAAATCCCATATCCATATGTTTTTAAATATAGCGCTCATTATTCGGTTTAGCCGGGAGAGGACCTTTGTGTCATATAACCCATTCCTAATAACGATACGACGTTGTGGATAGCATTTGAAGACCGGTGGTGAAGACCAGGTGTTTGCGAGAACGATAGGATAACCTATCGAATGACTCTGCACTGAGTAGCTATGGTATAGAGTTCTCCTTATGTGATGGGGAGTTTGATCGGGATTGTAAATACCCAGATTGCAAGAACTTCTTCGGAAGTGCCTTCGGTTCTGTTCGAACTCGAAATACTTGTATGGATGTGTGTGACGTTACACTTTGAGATGTAAAGCTGGTTTCTATCAAATATATTTCTATTTGGCGGCGGAGATTTATTCTCTTAGCTTAACACCCTTCTTTGAGACGTACGAGCTCAGAGGTTATGTAGTTGATGGTTACTAGTGATACATTCCCAATTTGGTAATGTGGCATACAAAGTGTTGCTGATCATTTGTTGATCATAGCATGGCTTTGTGAAAAAGCGTAGTTTTGTGGACGAGACTGCATCAGGACCTCACAACCGGTAATGGTCGAAACAGGAAAGATGCGGTAAGGTTGCAGGGGTAGCGCCCCTAGGGTATGTCCATTCCTTCTGGAAAAGGGTGGTATTATGTTATGGAGCCCTGATACTTAACTCATGTGGACACTGTAAATTTATTACCGTATGATGTTGTTGGTGTAGAGGATCCTCGGATAAAGGTCACAAACGACCAGGGATGGCATATATTAGGTTTTACTTCCCGGGAAGGGGGTAACCGGCCTTGTGTTGGCAGAGAGCCGAGTAGGTTCTCGTGGCGTCCCTCCAGAGGCGTACCCATGTGGCAATAGGAAGTTCCTTAGCCTGACCATTTATTGGAAATCCAATCAAACAATACGAGCCCTTTACGGTTTCAATTGTATAACCTGCCACCTCAGGTGGTAGCTATAGCTGACATAATATAATGGTACCTATGCTGGTTAGGATTAATATTATACTTTCGAAATGTCTGCCACTATGCACTAATAATAATATCAAATGGTTTTCGCGTAGTAAGCATTTTTTACTATCATAATGAGAAATCTCCCCAAGTGTGCGATTGCATGGTGTGTGTGCCGGGAGGCCTTATGGTAGTTTCATTTTCCAAAAAGCATTATGGATTTCAATGTTTTCAAAAATCCTTTTGTTGTTTGTTTTAAAGATAAACTGTTTTTGTTTGCTCATACCAGTCCCACGACTGACCTGGAGTTTATTGTACCATTCCTAAACTTTGGGTGCCATAATTTTCCACATGGACAGTCTAGAGTTTGATTTTTCAGATAACCAATAAATAGGTGTAGATTAGATAGCTTTCGAAGTCTTTAGTTGGTAGCAGTTGGAGATCTTCTTCATTTTTTTGGATCTTAGAAGTCTTGGTTTGGCAATCGCGTTTGGAATTGCATTTGCTACAAGTTCAGTTGATGATGGTTCAAGCTTGAAGTTTTGGAGCTCTAGCTTTGGTGTTTTGGATTGGAGTTGAAGTATTGGATTCTATTGAAGACTTTTCTCATGTTGTCGATATTCCACTATGGTGTTGTGTTGTATTATTCTCTGACGTTGATAATTATCATTGTATCAAATTGATGTATCAAATATTGTATTCATGTTGTATCAATGATATCATCTTTTGTTTCCGCTGTGTTATTTATCATCTAATGTTGTTACAATCTCCGGCGATATGGATTCGATGTCGTTTTTCGAGCATCGAGTTCAGGTCGTCACACGTGGCATAGAAGTGAATCTTGCCTTGATGGAACCATTCCAATTTTTAAAGAGCAGACTCCTACAACAAAGCATATGCAAGAAACATCAAAATCCTGGACTAGTTTTCATCCACCTGCACCTTCTTCTTCCAAGGATGACACATCCTCAAATCAAGTAAGAACTGTATGGTTGGTAATATATGGCTAGTTTTACATGTGATTTTTTATTTGAGACATGATTTGCACTCTGATATTGATGGAATAGAGCTATTCAGAATTAAAAGCATTAAAAGTTGTCTTGCCAAAGGAAAAAACAAAAGTAATTAACTTAAGGTCGTTATTTATAAACAATTTAAATTACTTTTACTTTGATGATTTAATTAAGGATAAAAGCATTAATTTTTACATAAGGCCTTGTTTTCGCTTTTTGCGTTAGGTACCAAAACTCTTAGGACCGGCCCTGAATACATGTATGTAGGTATATGTATATGTGTGTATGTATGTATATAAATCAAGGTTTACAAAATATACTTTTACATAAAATATTGTAATTTTGTTTTTAAACCGTCTTTTAATTAAAACCAACTTTAAATTATCTACTTTAACTTTAATACATGTTAACAAACAAAATCTATTCCAATGAAACCAACCACACACATACACACACATCAAATAAATCCTACTAAAAAATTCTTTTGATGGCAAGGATATATATGTAAAGCGAAAATGTTTCCACTGCAGTATAAATCCTAGCACCTAAATAAAGTTCACGCTAAGTATGTATAATTTCCATATGCCGCACTTGCACTTTGACTCATAGATGCATTTGATGCGCTCATTTAATAAACATATAACATGAAATTAAACTTAAAACTAATTTTAAGCAAAAGAAATAAAATGAAGATTTTATTTAAAATTTTAGATTAGATCTAAATCAATTTATTCTTTGTAGACTCAATCAAGTTCAAAATGGGATTTTTTTTGAAATTTTTAATATTTTTGTGTATTGCTTCATAGACTCAATCAAGATCAAAATGGAATTTGGCACTCAATCTAGATCAATCATAGTGAGCATATATAAATATTTGATATTTGTATTTCATATTACTAAAACATGTTTTATAACCTTTTTAGTTTTATCACAAAAATTAAAATCGAGATAATAATATATGCATATTAGTTATTGCTAGTTGTTTTATGTCATTTAACTATATCATAACATATTTTGCATGTTAATAAAATGTTGTATTAATCAAACTTGCTAAAGAGGAAGGATATTATATCTTTTCCTATTCGACCTTGATATAATTGCATTTAGATTTTTTTGCTCATTCCTATCCATTATCACATATTAATTACATTTAATTTATGTTTAGCATGTCTGTCATACGTGAATATATTTTATTTATTAAAACCTTTTCAAATCTCATACTTTATTATATAATTAATTAATAAGATTGAGACAATGTTAATAAAATACGCTTTTATTAAAGTAATTAGATTGGATTTAGTGAAATCATTCAGATTCATAGGCCCACTATGATTCAAATATGTTTTTTTTTAAATTCACCTATTTCATCAGTTGTAGACTATCTTGGTTCCTTTAATTACAATCAAAATCTAGAAGTCTAAGCATGTTAAGAGATAAGAAAATAAGAGTACCTCCCATTAGCGAAAAATAGTTTGATCCGTTTTTTGGTTGATGCCATCTGAATTTAGAGGCATTGGAGGATATGTTAGGGCTTTGAAGTCGAGACATCTAAAAAGTCATTCAAAAATATCTCTATTCCAGACTCACATCAAGAGGAGAAATATTAAGGATAATTTGGACTCTACCCATGATCAGTGTTGATCAATGAACTTGTTATTTTTCTTATTTTTTGCTTCATTCGATACTCAACTAATCCATCTCTACTTCATACATTAGCTTTGTTTCATTTTCCAAAGTCGGAATACATTAAAGATTCGTTGAAAATTGCAGAATTCATGGATAAGTTCCGATCGATGTAATTCACGTTTGAGATATCATATATAACAATTTCACTTGTCATTTCATATTTCTGAAGATAAAAGATAAAAGAAATTATCATTTTCGGTAAGATATTATTTTCATTTATAATTTTCTTGTTAAATAATAATTTTTTCTGTATTATGTCCTTAAATCTAATTACTATGAAGTGATGAATTAGAAACTTATTAATTTGGGTTGATAACCTGTTCAGTCTAATTTCATGAATATGTTTCAACCATTGTGTTGTTTATATATTCATTTTTTATTACCTAACCTGATTTTGATAGAAAAAATGGGACTTTCAATAATTGATAAACCAATCTTTTATACTACAAACAATAGAATAGTTGTGTTTTTTTTTTTGATTTTTTATATTTATATTCATTGACATTTTAAATGCATTAAATTAAGTAGCGTAAAAGTATATTTGTTTGATGTTGTAGGGGATAAGATTTACCTTTTTATAAAAGGATCACCGAGTACTATCAAATGTGTTTTGGGTGCCATGAAGAAAAATAAGAAAATATTATCCATTATAAATTCAAAGGCTTTTTTGTTAGCAAGTACTAGCCACTAATATTTTACCTCAATGATAAAAGCATTAAAATATTTTAAATACAGGAAAATAGGCACAAGGAAGAAGTTGTAAAAAAATTTAGTCTAAAGGACAACAAGTTTGCTTTTTAGCCTGAAGGACACTTTTTAGTGTAAACTGAAAATGATAGTTACAACTATCATTCTGTGATTTACACTAAAAAGTGTCCTTCAGCCTAAAAAACAAACTTTTTGACTCTGATACTAAATTTTTTTCTAACTTTTTCCTTTAGCCTAAAAACCCCTTTTAAATAACCCTAACTATCAGGCGTGCTTCTTCTTCTTCTTTGATCTCGTTCTTTTCCTCTTTAATTCTTCCTTGCTTTTTCTTTTTTGCATTCAAATTTGTATTTTCTTATTTGTTCTTCTTTATTGTGGTTTGCGATCCACTCATATTATCGTAATTTTGATTCTCGTTTCTTTCAATTCGATACTGGAAATTCTCAGATTTAGGTATGATTCAATTTTATTCTGCCTTTTTTTCTATAAGATTTTTAATTTGGTTGTTTCTAATATTGTTTTGTTTTTATTTTTAATAATCAAAATTATTTTTGCTGATTTGTTTTCTTCTTTCATATTCTATGGAAAATTTGGACAGTAGTAGCACATTTATTCTCTTGTCTTTTCTTTTATATATAGCAATGGTTTTTTATTTGCTTTAAATCGAATGTTATTTGGTTTTTGTTCATTGATGTATATGTTGGATTCATATTGAGTTAGATGAAAAATGTATTTCTATGTTTAGTTCACTACGGATATGTTTTTAGGTATCATTATTAGGTTTTGTTGGTAATGTATTTCTATGTTTAGTATCATTTTTTGAAGTTCTGATGTGTTTTAATGTTTTGTTTTTGTATGTATAAATATGAAGTTATTACGGAGTATGTGTAATTATATGTAGTAAAGTTCAACAGATTGAAGTACTATGTTATGTTAGTATCAAACATTCAATGAAGTATCGTTTTGATTATTAATTTAAGTATCAAGTGTTAGGTATTAATTTTGCAGTTTGTAGGTATCATTTTTGAAGAAAAAAATAGTTATTTTTTGAGTTTGTGATTTTTGTTGTATAATAAAATTATTGTACTGTAATAAATTGACATTTTGAAGCAAACATTTTTTAATTGCTATTTTTTTGCATTTATATTGGTTTGGTTGATAAATACTTTTGTGTTGAGTTTAGTTAGGATCAGTTTTTTGGTATTATTTTTTATTTTTCTTAGTATCATTTTTTGCAATATGTAACGTGGAAGTATTTTTGAACGTTTTGTTTGTTTGAGCATATAAAAAATGAAGTTGTCACATAGTAAAGATGATGACATGTAGCAAATGATGGATGAGTTAAATTGTTGTTTTATTAGTTTTAAACGTCTCGCGGAGTATGTTTAAGTACCAGTTTTACTATTAATTTGAGATTCAGTTTTTAGGTATCGGTTTTGCAAAAACTATTTTATTTTATTTCTGATTTTTTACTGATGTTTTTTCTTTTGTAGTAGTGATAATTGTATTTTTTATTTGTTTGCATTCGATGAAAAAACTTTCAGCACTCAGTTGTCCATTGATTGTTGTTTTTATAATTTGAAGAATGACATTTGTTGATATTGGTCTCAATTAACTCATTTATCCATTTAGATTTCTTATATGCTTGAGAATAAAGTTATTATGGTTGATACTGGTTCTGATCTTCAGAATGTACTTTATTTTCAATTGTATAAGAATAGTGCGTTCTTTCCTTTTACCGTTAAGATCAAGGGTTCTCAATTGGAAAATGTTAATGGTAATTCTACTTCAATTTAATCTAATTTTCTTAATTATTCATCTTCTAGTGGGTCTTTGTGTTCAAACATTGTTTCTATCGTAAAAGTTATTTGAAGGGTATACTGAAGAGAGGTTTGAAATTATTCGTTTTTGATTTTGTTGGTTTTCATTTTGGAGGAGATAATGATTTTAGGGAACTTTTGATGACATACCAAATTCTAAAGGATATGAATTAGTATTTTTGAAGAAATATTCTACAAGAATCACATCTATGTGCTCTTCATTTATAAATGGGTGCCCTTTTGAAGTGCATGATTCTTATGATTTCGGATAACTTGATAGGGTCTTCATTAGAAGTTTGGTTAATGATCATTTTTGTGGGTTTGGCCGTAGAAATTTGAATAATCCACATCTTTCTAGTGAATTTATTAAATCGTTGATTATTGATGAGATTCATGATTGTCCTAGTAAAAAGCTAAAGATATAATACATGATTTTAAAAGAGAATACAATATTGAGTTGTCTTACTCTTTTGGTTATTGCAGAAAACAAACTGCTTTGATAAAATTGCATGGCAATGATGATGCTATGTCCTACAATGATTTGAGTTGATATTTAAAAGCATTGAAGAAGCATAACCTAGGTAGTTGTGTTGATATGGATGTTAATGCTTGTACTAATCAATTTGCGAGAGAATTTATTAGTTTTTGTGCTTGTTTACTTGGTTTCAAGCATCGTTGACCTCTGTTATTTTTATATGCTGCTCATTTAAGGGGATGACCAGGTGTTTTGATGGGTTCTACTGTAAAAATTCGTAATCAAGGTATGTTTTTATTTTAAAATGTTTTAATGTATAGTGTCAAAATTTGAATTTAGTTATCTATTTCTTAGGGATCGGTTTTTTTATTTGTAGCAATTTTTAGATATCAAATTTTAAGTTGACAGTTGATTGAATTTTGTTTTAATATTTGTTTAAAACTGCTATGTGCATTTTTTCCCTTTAGTATGGGTATAGTTTCTCTAGAAAATGTGGATAGTTGGAAATAGTTTTTGAGTTATTTAAAACAAATGCTTCGAGAAGATTGTGATTTGGTTTTTATGTCGGATTGCTTTCAAGGTTTAATTTTAGGCGTTCATAAAGTTTTTTCTTTAGCTTTTCATAGCTATTGCTATCTTAATATGGAACATAATCTAATTTCAGCAGTTAGTTCAAGATGTGTTCTAAATCTTATAATTTGTATGAATTTGAAGAAGCACATTCTAAATTTTGTGAAATTGATGGTATCGTTGTCGTGAATTTTTTGAGGGATAAGCCTTTTGATAAGTAAGCTGATTTGTTTTTTCCAAGTAAACGATATGGTGAATATAGTTCAACTGTCATAAAAATGAATGACTAAAAGGATAGGAGTGTCAATTTTGGAATACTACTATTTGTCCTTCTATCGAGTTTCGTTTTAAGTGAATTGATTAAAGAAAGATATGGATGTGATGTATACAAGTCTTCAAAGTTTTTTTGAAGTGAAATCGCCAAACTCTCATCGTGTTGATCTTAAAGAGTGGAGTTTAATTGCAATCAATGGAAAGTTATAGGATTTTCTTGTGCTCATGCTACTAAGTGCATGAATAGGTAAAAGTTGTCCGTTTTTTTTTGTTGGGTACTATTTCACTATTGATGCTTATCGTTCTTCTTATGCTAATTCTATTCCTAATTTTGATAAGCCAACTGTTGATGCAAGCGTTGAAGATGTTATTGAACCACCAAAGGAAAAAAGAGGTGCTGGTAGACCTTCTATAAAACGGAAAGGAGGATTTGCGTATTTTCAAAATAAGAAAAATAGATATGGTGTATGCAAGTAATATGGTCAGAACAAGTGTACTCGTCGAGCTTCTAAGAAGATATAATTTGATTGTCAAGCTTCTAAGAAGATATACTTGGTTTTATGTCATTTTGGCAATTTTATGTAATCGAACATTGTTATATAAGTTATTGGTTTATAATATACTAAATTTGACACTGACTTGCTCGTTGTAGTTAAGCTTTGTTATATGTTATCATTTTTAGTTGACTATTGTGTGTTTTGGAATATATAGGTTGCATGAGAAGTGACGTGTTATAATGTTTATATGTTGTTCATTATTTATTTTATTGTTGTTTGGTATCAGTTTTTGGTTCTATTAGTGTCGGTGTTAGGTGTGTAAAAAATATGGTATCAGTTTTTGTATGATATTAGTATCGGTTTCAGGTATTATAAGTTACGTATCAGTTTTTGTGTGTTTTTAATATCAGATTTAGGTATAAACAACTATGATATCATTCTTTGCATGTTATTTGTATCCTTTGTACATGATGATTTTTTTTCTAGTTTTGAAGTGACTGGAATTATTTATTGCTGAGTTGTGAAGTGCAAAACTATGAGAAGAATTATGAGCTTAAATGTCAATATATAATGTACAGTATGTTATGGTGAACCGTTAGCAACTCAATATATGATGTAGAAGTGTAAAAGTGTAGTTTGGTATAATAATGTTATCAAGTTATTTCAAACAACAATTGGGTATCAGGTTTGCATATACGTATATATCAGTTTTGCTATAAATTATAGTGAAAATAGTTTATAAAATAAACAAGCATGAATTTCAATCAAATAGCTACTAGGTATGAGATTGCACTATTTTGGTATCTCTTGTGTCATGCATGACAGTGAACTAAATTAAACTCATAAAGCATCATAATATTTCAAACAGCTATTGGGTATCGATTTTGTATATATGTGAGTATCAGTTTTGCAATAAATTATAGTGAAAATAGTTTACGAAATGAACAAACATGAAATTCAATCAAACGGCTACCAGACACGATTTTGCACTATTTTGGTATCTGTTTCGTCATGCATGACTGTAAACTAGATAATTAAATTATAACGGATCATATTATATAAAACAACTATTGGGTATCATTTTTTCCATAAATATAAGTTTATTGTATATAGTATTTAAAATAGTTTATAAAATCATCTAGCTTGAATTTCAACCATACAAGTACTAAGTATGAGTTTTGCACTATCTTTTATATTACTTTTGTTATGCATCTGTGACGACCCGGGTTCCTATGCCCAGAAATCCGTTTCGTCTTGAAGAAAGAAAGGGATGAAAAAATAGAAAAGATAGAGAAGAAAGAACAACAACATCAGAATCTCACAGCGGAACGAATAAATTATAATAATCACATAAGTATTTACATAGTATACCGCATCAATCAGAGTTATACAGACAATACATCACATACTAGACAGTTATAAACACATGTCTAGTTAATACAACACAACTCAAACAAATAACTCAAAGATACCAACACAGCGGAACTATATATATATCTATAACGCTGAAGCCCCCTGCTCCATTGCTCCTCCAGAATTCGTCAAAGCCAACCTGAATCCCTTGGCTACCCGTAAAAATTTGGGTATCCGAGAGTTTATGAAAAACAAAAATAAACTCCGGGTCAGACATGGGTCTGGTGTGAGTAACAGGTTAAAGTTGCTTAATTTTGAAAAAAATCCTTTGAAAACAAAAGGTATCACGTAAGACTCCCCACAAATAAACATGGGTAAGTTTTTACCTTACGCTAACCAAAACATTTGATAGGAAATTCAGTGATATTATAATAGGTCTAGGGTTTTCAAGTAAATAGAAAATAGCCGAAATTGTTACATTCATTAAATTCCAGCTACTAGCCACAAAAGTGGGTAATATAATCAAAACCGTTGGCACTTATTGGATTGTGGATTCCATACAATGGTAGGGCTACTGGGGTACCGCCCGTCACAGTAGTGGCCTAGATCAACGTACCGAGGATCACTCCTGACCCTCTGCAACACAATGCCGGAACCATTCCTTACTGAACAGTCCTGAACAAGATAACCCCGGCAGTTGTTGATTTCAACCGCCCACACAGCCGAAAATAAAGGGACATCTAGACAGGGGAATATCCTTGTCCTGCTTGGGCATGACCCAACTAACCTTGCTGCACCTCCCCTGTTTTAGCCATTCCCGGTTGATGAGGCTTGAGGCTACGATTACCTTTAGAGAATACATTACTTTAGAATGCTCATCGTCCGCCTGACGATGTGTTGAAAGCATTCAATCCATACAAGTTCGTTCCGGGTTCGAACGAAACCGAAGGCATTATCTCGTTACACTCATTTTGAAATCACCCTCAGAGTTAACGACAATAACCCTTGCATTCTGAATCTTCATCTTCACTTCAGATTCACGACCTATCGTTAATTTGGAGTCGATGTGGTTTTCGGATGTTCCAAATGTGGAAAACCGATCCCGGTCTCATCGAAATCCAAAACGTGTCTTTTAAGGCCAAGTTGTCTATTTAGTCTTAACAGTTTAATTCAATATCTCAATACACACAGATGGATAATTCACAATATCATAGTAGATAATCACATTATCAACATAAGCAGAGAATTAATATCATCATTCAAACAGATAATAAATATTATCCTATTTAACTATGCATCCATATCACATAGATATTACTCATATTAAATAAAATATCAATAACATTCATCCATAAGCAATGATTATAAATCACAATCTATAATTAATTTAAAATGAATTAAATTAACTACTTTTATCTCTAATTAATTTAAAGTAAATCAAATTAACTACTTTTATCTCTAATTAATTTAAAGTAAATTAAATTAATTACTTCATCTATAAATTCTGCTTATACAACCATTAATTAATTATAATTCAAATTAATTAATTATTCTCTAGGTATTCATCTTGATTAAATACCTTTAATTAATCATTTTCTAAATACAGTAAGTAATTAGTCTTTATTTAATACCACAAATTAATTATTTTAAATCATTTATAGTAACTAACATTTAATTACTTCATTTATAATTGATTACATTTATTTTTAATTAATCACCACATTATTAATTATTTCTTAATTAACTAATTCTTAATTACATCATTAATTATATTAATTAATGATCTCTAATTCAGATTTAAATTAAATTACCTTATTTAAATTAATTACATTAAATGGTTCATCTTTAATTAGACACAATTATTAATCACTTTTGATAAATAACATTCCACTAATTAACTATCATTAATTACATATATTGATACATTAATTATCCCATTAATTAATCCCTTGATTAAAAGTAATTATCCAAATTACTTTATTAACACATCATCTTTTACTAGTCACATTCAGTAATTAACTTTAATTACTTCCTTAAGTAATTATGCTCCATTAATTACACTAAGTAATTACATTTATCAATTTATCAAATGATTTTCTTAAACTAATTAAACTAAATTAATTAACTTAATTTAATCATTTTACCAAAATTAATTACAATAAGTAATTAATCTCTTAATTACTTTTATCAAGTAATTTCATTTAACAATTTACAATAGATTATCTAATTAATCTGATTAATTATCAAAATTATTCACATTAATCAATTAGTTAATAATCCTTAGTTAAATATCTTTATTAACTAATACCATCTCTTAATTTACTTCTTAATTTATCTTTATTTATAAAATAATCTAAATTATTAATTTATAAATTTAATAAATACACCATTCCCTTATTATCTTATTAATCAGATCATTTAATGCCTTAATTATTCTTAAGATAATTTATTTCTTATTTAATGACTTAATTAATATTAAAGTGTATTAGAACATTACACTTTTTAAATTTAAATTCAAATTCCATTCCGAATTTAAGATTCAAAAGGATTATTTATTTAAACATTAATCAAATTTAAATTCAATTTATAATCTTGTAATTAACATTAATTACGTACATATGAATCTTATATAAGAAAAGCCCTTTTAAATTCAACTACCTAACTTTTATTTAAATTTAAATTTTCCAAAATACATTAATGTTTTAACTTGCAAGTTCAAGTTAAAACAATTTATTTACTTTCCATTTAAAAAATTTTCTCAACAAATTTACTTTCAAAAACTATTTTATTTGAACTTATTTTTAAAATAATCATGCTTAAAAACTGATTTAATCTTTCAAATTTGAATTCGAAGTAAACTCGAATCCATCAATTTATCTTTGATTTTAAAAACTTTGATTTAAACTTCCCTTTAACAACTTGAATTAAAATCTTGATTTTTCAAATCCAAATCTATTTTAAAACCTTAAGATTCAATATTCATTTGAAACTATACTTTAAATTTTTGGAATTTAAATCACAGTTTAAATTCTGTTTCAAAATTTTAAATTAATTTAAAATCTGAAACCTGTCAGGTTTTTAAAACCTAAAACCCACCTTTAAACACTTAAACTTTGATTTCATTTCAGATTTGAATCGGAAAATAACTTGAATTCAAACTTTCCACTGAATTTAGAATTGTTTAAATCTATTACTTATTTTCAGGTTTCATTTGAATTTGTTTTTAAATAAAAAAACAAACTCTGCTCCTAGGTTTAAAATGCCTGAACAAATACTGGCTCGACGCAAAACCAAAAATGCTCCGAAACTTCACCCTCCTTGCTTCGAGTCACCTACTCGAGTGACTCGAGTACGTCCCGAGGCCAAAAACTCTGCACCCAACCAAAACACTTCAGCACTGCAAATGGGCACGGTGCACGTGCACCGTGTCCCCAGCCAACTCCAGGCACCCTCCTGAACTTCAATATGTCGCCGACGGCCCCCAGACATGATTGCGACTACCCAAAAACATCACAGCCACTCGAATCGAAATCAAGTTCGAAACTCGAACCTGGAAACAAATCAGGTTCCCTTTCGAAACCTGTCAACATCACATTCTCCCAACCCCAACCACTTGATGGTCAACAGCCCCGGCCATGAACTCGTCTTTGACCAAGCTACCAACTCCGGAGACCGCGTGCAACTCGATTCACGGTGGACGTCGCGGTGATCAAAAGTTCAATTACCATAAAAATTAGGGTTGCATACTTCAACTACTGCCACCATCGCCACCGTGCTCTGACTAATCACCAGACATTTTTTCCAACACCTTGGTAAGCTCCTCCACCTCCTCACACAAGCCGACCACCTCCAGTCACATAGAACACCATAAATCACCCAAAAACCAACATTTGTTCAAAGACAAGGTGCACCTAAATCACTTGACTGAAAATCATAATATTAATTTTAAAAACCATATTATGGTATGTGTATTTGATTCATAACCCTGAATTCACGAATTAAAATCATTGAGGTTTAACTTATTTTAGTTTTCTACTGTAGTTTTATATTTTCCAGAACTAATACCACTGTTTTTCCCTTGAACAATTTTTTAAACTCAAGTTTCTGTTAATACCAGCATTTTATGTTCAAACTTAAGTCTTGTTAAAGCTTGAATTAAGAACAAAATGAAATTTTGTTCAGGATTTTAAACAATGGAACTAAAGACAGATAGGGATACAGAGATGCTCATCAAAATATTCATACTTAACACAGAATTATACAAAGAAATATATTCAACACAAACTGAATCCCAGAGAAAAACTTGCAACAGAACAATTATATACTTAAACTATTAAATTGTGATGTTACTCACTGTGATGGAGATGGATAGAGCACTTTTATTTGGAAAGCTTTGGATTTCAAAACTGGAAAATGGTTTTCTTTGATTTTACTTAATCCTCTTGTTTGTAGTTGAGTTACAAACTTATCCAAGTTGTATAAAGAAATTTGTTGTTGATGCTTCATTTATAAAAAGGAAAAGCTTGCTATGTAGAGTTGAACGAATGAAAATATAAGAAGACATGATTTATATAAAAGGTTTCAGGGGAAGGTGATAACTGGGTTTTGCAAATGCTGGTACAATTATGTTTTTGTTTGTATCGGGCAAGATATTTTATTTTGGAGGCTTGAAATACAACTCGAGTTGACCATGTTTTGCTGCTAAGGTGAAAGCATTTATTGTTTAAGTACTTTATGTTCCTACATACCATGTTTTATATTTAGACATTTTACATTTCTTTGTTTATACTTTACTTTGTTTCTTTGTTCTTGCATAACTACTTTTACAGGCTATACATATACCCTGGTTTGCTTTCATTATTTTTTTTAGATACATAGATGTTTAATTTACTTTTTCTTAGCTTTGTATTCCTTTTCTGCCTGCATTTTACTTTTACTTTGCTTATTTCTTTTTACTTGTACTTGCATACCTAAATTACAGCTACAAAAATATTTCCTTTGCATGGTACACTTTTAGTCTTGGTTATTTAAATGCTACTATTTTTTTTCTTGCTTTTGCATCACTATTTTAAAGGCAAATATATACAAAACCTGGTTTGCTTTTGTACTTTATACATATATATACTTGCCTGCCTAACTTATGTACATATACAAAGTTGTTCTAGCCAATGTTATAAATTTTTAACCTAAGTATAAATACATACTTTTATACTTAAACAAATTTACAATTCTACCTTTCTTTTATTTTTAAACTTAAACTATTAAATACTCCATTTACTTATTATTTATTTATTTATTTTTTGGCATGGCCGACGGTTTTATAGTGGACCGACCACTTTTATTACAACGTAATAATGTTGAAGTACATGAGTAAGGTAGAGGTACCTTAACCACTATGAAGGTAAGAAATGTAAAAAACAGCACAGGAGTGTGACAGACAAGTCACAGCTACTAGAAATAGATTACTAGACTAGTTCTCCTCTGAAGAGGAAGAATCACCATCGCACTCATCATCCCGGGAAAGATCCACAGAACTACTCCCCAGACGACCAAAAAATGGACGAAAATGAGTAGCAAGAGAAGGATCATAACAGTCAGAGTCAGAGGAGTAAATATAAGATCGATCCCAGGCAGTATCAGCTAGAAGTACAGAATTAGTCTCAGCAAACGAACCATCCAAGTCAAGAACCAAGGAATCATCAGATATTCTGTAATAAAGGCATCGTAGGTCCGTAAGGTTATCAGATACAAATCTAAAGAAGGAGTTATCCACAGGGTTGAATCTCATACGTGTACTCCGATCAACCCAACTATGTTCAGGCTCAACCCAATCAACGAGAGGCGGAGAGAGCTCCGGCTCAGCAGGGAGAACAGTTGGCACGACAGAAGGAACTGGGGAAACAGGTCGCAGGACAGAAGCAACTTTGGGTACCCATTTCCTAAGCGGAGGCCGAGGAAGAGGGATCTTAGGCGCAGCAGCGGAGACAGCAGAGTGCTTGCAGGCAGAGGCAACATGGCCAAAAGAGTGACAGGAGGTACAGATGTCAGGGACCCATCCATAACGAACACGAACTTCCACCACGTGACCAACAGCAAGCTGGACAGGAATGGAGGATGGAAGCGGCCTAAGGGGAGAAATCTCAATCAGAGCCTTGGCGTATACAAGCTTATCTCACGCAACAGTATTAGAGTCAAAACAAATCAATTTGCCAACATTGCATGCTAGCCAATTCAAACCACGCAGCGGTTGTAGAGCAGAGGGGATTTGGGAGAAATAAACCCAAACAAGGATAGATAAAACTTGTTCTCGAGCACTAGCAACCGTCGGAGACCAGGGTGTTATAATGAAGGGCTGTCCATCAAAGAAGGTAGGCTCTGACTCAAGAACACGGCTTCGTTTCTCAGGGGAGGAGAATAAAAGGTAGTACAAGGAATCAACCAACTTAACTCTAAGACCACCTTGAAGTCTCCAAGCCCTACGACAAACAACAGCCACATCACGAAGACGATGTTTAGGGTCCAAAAAGAATCCAACAACGTATCCAAACCAAAAGTCCATACCAGCTTGCATTACACAGGGGGGAGGGATCATAACTCCGTTTTCCTCAACGATTTCGAAATCAACTGGTTCATAAACTCCCGCATTACGGGGCTTGGATGTAAAGAGGGAAGACCATGGTTTAGGAACAGACGGGTTAGGGGCAGCAGGGCGACACTCCACCTCACCCGATGCAGCCACAGGAAAGGGTCTCAGAACTTCACAGTGAGAAGCGACCGCGTGCAAGTTATCACCAGGAGATAAAACAGTGGGTACAAGTCCTACATTGTCATTTGCATTCTGTCGAACAGATGGAGTGCCACTGGCATCACCAAATCTGGCGCAAGGAATTGAAGCCGAAGGAGCAACAGAGCAAGCTACTTCAGATACACTGTCCACTACCAGAGAATCCATTTCAAGAAGACCCAAATTGCAACTGGGTTTAATAACGACATTCACATTGGATCCGGACCTTGGGAGGAGAATCGATGCACCTGATTTAGACGAAGTTGATTTCAAAGCAGCATGACTGGAAGCAACCGCAATAGCTTCAGTCGAACATTCGGGGGATGTTGGAGACCGTTTGATTGCAGAGAGGGGAGGGAATTCTTGGGACGAGAGGAGGTCAGGACGCGCAACATCATCAGATGCCATGATACGAAAACAGCGACCAGAGCGAGTAGATGAGGGGGAGGAGAGACGCGAAGGGGAAGAGGGCATGAAGGGGGACGGAGAAAGGAGTTTGCGGAGATATTGAAGACAGGAAAAACGCCTGGAGCCACAAATCGCCTAATCACCTGGAGCCATTTATTACTTATGTTTGTATTACAATTTCTTAAGTTTATGTATTCAGGCTTATTTTTATAACCATATATTTGGTTTACACTTATGTTTCATATCTATAAAGTTTGTTTTATTTTTAAACATTGTTGAAAGATTTTATTTTAAATCATAGCTTTCCAAAATATGTGTGTGTGTATATATATATATATATATATACACATAAGTTTAAAATAACAAATTTTGACTCATTTAAAATCCATTTTAAAGATATTTCATTATTGTTATTGTTTAAAAATAACTCATTATTAATTTAAAATAATTCATAAATGAAATCACTACATAAATAAATTACTTATTTTATAAAGCTAAAGTAAAAAAGAACAAAACAATCTTTTTATTTAAATTTAAACCTAGGCTAGAATTTATTTTTAAACAAATTAAATTTATCTTGAGTATTTTTAAATTATTATTTATTCAATATTAAATTTCCAAATTATCAAAAATAATAGAATTAGAAAACATAGCTTTATCTATTAAATTTAAAACAAAGATGAACTATTTACAATATATACAAATATATAGATATATATTGTAAATAGAAAATAATTAAATTAGTTCTCAAAAGATAAATTATCAGTTAAAAACTTATTTAAAAGAAGATTATTAAATCAATTCAAATATTATTAACAAATATTATCAAATCAATTTAATTTTTAATGCAGATTATTAAATTGATATTGCTCCAAATTTCCGGGATATCACAACATTACAGTGAAGTAAATTTAATTCATAGAGGATCATATTATATGGAGCAACTATTGAGTATCATTTTGCATAAATATAGGTATCAGTTTTATTGTAAATAACATTTAAAATAAATAATTTATAATATAATCAAGCGTAAATTCCAATCATATAGGTAGGTGAGAAAAATAGTATCTATTCATGCACACTGCTTGTATCGGTTTCATTTGTAAATGGAAATATATTTATGTTCATAACAGAACATCAAGTGTGAAAGAAGCTAAACAAAGCTAATTTTTGCAATATCTTAATGCATATTGAAGCAACTGAGCATAACAGCAGATTTTGCAAATAAACTCACTTCTTCTGGGTTTTTTTCGTTCTTCGAGGCTTGACATGTGCATGACCAAATTCCAGCAGTGCTCGTTGTCCATCATTGTTGGATGCACAATTTTTTCCCTTGTTGACAATTTTGTTTAGCTTCTAATTTGATTGGTATTATGCTTATATTTTGTGAAATGATGAATATCATTACGTATATGCCACAGTCAAGCCTATTTGAAGCAAAAATATAGTATTAGTTTGCATCACTTGTACTATCAGGTTTGTAACTAATATAAAACACTGTTCAGAGATAATGTTGCATACAGATAGTATGCTTTGAATTAAAGTATTTAACAGTCTTACTACCACATTTAACGTTAGTTTTAGTATGAATTTTAGAGCCTGTAGGTATAGTTTTAAGATTTTTGGTAGTTGTTTTGTTTTAGCTTTGATTATATATACATTTAGTATTAATTTCGTGTGTACATGTATTAGTTTTGTATCTGTACGTATCAGTTTTGTTTATGTAGGTCTCAGTTAGATCTGAATTATTATTGTACTGAAAGATAATATCTTCTGTATGAATCTAATTCAGTTCAGTATAAAAGGCACATATAAATGTATAGTAGTTTATATAAAAGATTACAAAGGACCACAAGTTTTAAGCATGAAGTAACTGTCAATTCAATATCGCTACTAGTTTCAGTTATAGAATCAATTTTGTTCTCGGTAGGTATTATTTTTAACCAACAAATTTTTTTGCGTGTCCTCTCTTACCGTGCACACTTGATTTGATGCATTTTGTCGGGCTTCACCTCCACGTCTTGTATATTATTCTTTTTCCAGAGTTCTTGCAGCATTTCTTCAATTTTTTCAGTATTAAAGACAAAATGATACAAGGTTAGCATATGTTCACTTTTTTTAATTGTGTCAAGTAAATTTTTTTTTAAAAATATCATACCGATTTCATAACTTCTGTCAAACTGGAGTGGTTTTTGTCATTTGATCTTCTAGAACGCCTAGAATCTACATGGCACCGTTGCATTATTGGGTATGTCAAAGCTACTAACGTCAAATGGTTTTCATATGCAAAGGGAAATAACATTTTCTACACATTTGTCTTTCACTATTGTTTCAAGCATAGACTGGACCAAACGTTTTTTAACATCTTTTAGATCATAGACAACCCCTTTCTGTCAGGGCCGACCCTGACAACTTGGAGGCCCAAGGCTGAGAGGAAAGCAAGGAAAAGAATGCAAGACCCTGAAAATGTTAGGTGTATGACTTGAACCCAGGTGCTCAAGGTGGAAGTGGAACACTTTTACTACTGAGTTATATTACTTCATACAAACATTGTAGACATCTTATCATATATCATATATAAATCAAAGATTAAGGCCCTAGAAATCGAAGGTCCTAGGCCACCGCCTTGGTGGCCTTGGGCCAGGGCTGGGTTGCTTTCTATGTAAAAATGAGTTACAATTTAATGTATGAAGCAATTATTACGTACTTGCATATTGAAGTTCTATTTACCATCCTTGTGGTCGTGAATGCATGGTTATGCTCTACCAGCCTGCATTTAGATATCTACTAGTCAATTATCTATATTAAAAAAAAAGAAATCGTAAGTTTTTGTTATTGATAGAGCAATATTGAATAATAAATGGTATTAGTAATGTTAATAGTGGCTGTGTATATTGAAAAACATAAAGATAACAAAGCATCAGCCCAAACCAAACAGCTTATGGGTATTATTTTTTGCATTGATTTGGTATCAATTTTGTTGTACATGGTACTCAAAATCTTTTTCTAAAATTAAAAATCGTCATATTTTATGATCCAGAAACTAGGTATCATTTTTGCTTTTATTTTGGTATCAGTATTGATGTAAATTACGGTGAAATAATTTAGAAAGCAAACATGCATCAACTCCAAACATATAGCTATTAGGTATCAGTTTTGCAATATTTTTGTATTATTTTGGTCATATTTTACAATTAAATAAATAATTAAAATTATAGAACATCGACTTTTATCAAACAGAAATTAGATATTAGTTTTTCATATATACAGGTATCAGTTTTGTTTTACATAATAGTGAAAATAATTTATAAAATAATGAAGCATGCATTCCAATCAAAGAACTACTTGGTATTAGTTTTGCACTATTTTGGTGTTACTTTTGTCATATATAATGGTCGGCTAAATAAATAAATTTAGAGAGCATCAAGTTATAACAAAAAGAAACTAGGTATCATTTTTGGATATATATGAGTATCAGTTTTGTTATAAGTAATAGTAAATAACCAAGCATGAATTCCAATCAAACAGCTACTAGGTAATGGTTTTTGTACTTATTTTGATTGATATCAGTACTGTTAAAGCAAAAAAAAATATGTATATGCCCATCTATATAATTTCCTTCAAGAATATGCCATAGTGCTTTTTTGTATCAAAGATCCTCTTTTGATTATGTTATGATCCTCCCATGCTACTTCATTGTTTTAACAGAAAAGATTTGAATCAATTAATTAAAGTTATTTTAGTATGTAACATTAGTATACATACCTGTAAACTTACTTTTGTGTTGATGTCAGAGGAAAGTAAGTTTTGATTACATTGTTGTTTTATGTTCAGATATACCAAGCATTTGCAGCGTCCTGATCCTATCTCTGTAAATGTTGGTTCTATTACTGCAAGTGGCTTTCGAAGTCATCTTCTATACTTTTTTCATCATCTTTTTTTTGAGGTTTTAGTTTATTTGCTGTTTTTTCTGTGTCTGACCATAATCAAAGCTATCACTTTGTTTTCATATTCTTGTCCTTGCTTTAACTCTTTGCACACAAAAAAACTGTTTTTTTGTGTTGCTTTAACTTTTCGGCCAGCTTATTTTGTCATTGTTGTTTTCTCTTTTCGACCAGCAGGTTTTGTCGGTTTCTTTCCATCATCTTCTTCATTTCTTTTACGCTTTAAACTATTATGTGTCATAGAGTTTGAAAGTTGGAGGAGTGAAGTCAAGTATTGAAACATAGTAGAGTAAAATTTGGCTTTTGATAGTGGTATCTTCTTCCATATTTTGAGCTTCTTTTGTTTCTTTTTATACCCTTTTTTTTAAATGGTGCTTAGATACAACATGTCACTGGGACAACATAACACACATCACATGTCAATATATGTTTGAATCACGCTACGTAAGTTTCGAACTTATGATCTCTCACACCAAAGTCAAGTCACTTAACCACTGGGATAATGGTGCTTGTCTATACCCTTTTTTGTTTGTTGGAAGAACCGTTTTATTTATTTTGTCTACCATGTCTACACTTGCTTTTGTGGTCTCCAATGGTGTATCTTGATTTGGTTGGAGCACTTTTTCTTCCATTTGATTTTCGGTTTCTATCTTCACTTGTTCATGCACTTCAATTGGTATTTCAGTTGCTTTTTCTACATCGTGCTCTGCAGTTCTTTCTTCATTTGTGCTTTTTTTTCTTCATTTTGCACTTTTTTTCTTCATTTTGCACTTTTTTCTGCACTTAATTTTTAATCTCTGTCGCACTTGTTTAGGCACTTTAGTTGCTATTTTAGTTGCTTTTTCTATATCATGCTATGCGATTCTTTCTTCATTTTGTGATTTATTTTCTTCATTTTGCATTTTTTCCAACAATTCATTTTTTTTCCGTATGCATCTCTTCATGCACTTCAATTGCTATTTTAGTTGATTTTTCTATATCATGCTCTGTAATTCTTTCTTCATTTTGTGCCATGTTTTCTTTTTTTTGCACTTTTTCTACTTGACACTCTACATTTTCCTTTTTATTCTTTTCTTTATTCTTTTCGGTTGCAGATATGTTTTCTACATTTTGGGTTTCCATCTCTATACATGTATCTTCATTCATTCAGTTGCTGTGTGGTCTTTTTCTATATTAGAGGCGGCATTTGTCTCTTTAATTTTTTCTTCACTCTCTTTGTTCATTTCAGGTTCATCTACTATATGCAGATTTTTGTACTTCAGTGTCTGAATTTCTCTCTTCACTCTCTTCCAATCTTGACTTGATTTCTCTCAATTCTTGTTTCAATTTTAGAATTTTTTTCTCGACTTCTATCCTCATTTTCTTTTCAGTTCCTTCTTTCTTTTTTTGGCTTCATCTTCGACATGTTTTATGTGCATTTAATAGACTCTATACTTACATCTTCTTCAAACGATCCAATACTTTGTTCGGCTTCTTGAAATTTTCTTTTTTTCCCTTACTTTTTTTCTTTGTTGTTTGATTTTTGTTTTGTAGATGTTATTAGAAGAAGTCTTTCTTCATGTAGAAGAATATTAGTTATTTCTTTCATCTGTATAATTGGTATGGAAATTTTGTTTTAATTTAAGCTATGATATTATCTGATAAGTTACAATGATAATTGACTTTTTAATAGAAGCAAAGCTAATAGCTATGAAACCGATATTGCACGGTGTTGAAAATGATATCAAGTATTACTGTGTATCATAACTGATACTATGATGAAGCAAAAGGGATACTATATAGAGGCAAAACCGATACTATGCAGAGACAAAATTGATACCAGGTATTGAATACTACGTCAAAGCTAAATTGACACTATGTACAGATATAAAATATATTAATTATTGAAACATATACTATGCAGAGACAAAAATGATACCAAGTATTGAAACTGATAGTGTGCATGGGGTAAAAATTGATACCATGTATGGTCAGAAATGATAGAAGAAAAGATATAGTGCTAAAATTGATTCTAAGTAAAAATTCAAATGATATCGATTAACGTAGGTAAGATGGCGTTTTAACTTATGTCACCATCTTTTACATTGTCCAAAAATTATTTGACTGCCATGTCTTTGAGCTTTCGCAAATACAATCTTGCAAATCATGGTAAATCTTTAGTACATTGCTGTCTTGGTTAAATGAGCTTCATCTTCTTACATATGCAATACTATAAGTATTTAAAGAACTGATTAGATATGATTATTAAAAATAATATTTATTTCAAATAATAATATTTTGAATAACATATCTTACCAGCGGAAGCATGGAGCATCCTGACATGTTTCTATGTTTATGGATAAATTTTTTGACAAATTTACAAATTTTTTCTCATTGTTTATGGTCAAGAAACTGTCTGCATGTTTCAAAATCGAGCAAAAGGGTAAAATTTCTCATCTCAATTTTTGTTGGTTGTTGGGGAAGTAAAATATCAATAGAATCTCCATTACTATTAACAATGATAGGACTTCTCTTTTTTGCTATCTCATATTTTATTCTTCTTTCAACCATACTTCCTATAATGAAAGTACAATTGTGAAAATTTATTCCTACCTATTCTTTGAACTCCGTTGGAATGGTTTTGTGCATCATTTTTTGTGTCAGTTCTATGTTTATTCCTTTCAATGGTAGACCAAAAGGCAGGCTAATGTATGCGGTAGTTACTTTCATTTTGCCTTCTCCAAACATGAAAGTATCGGTTTTAGTTGAGTAGCATTTATATAAAGCATCCAAGTTGTGTTGATGCTTGTTGCATTCCTTCATTGTTATACTTTCTTCATAAAAAACATTGAAGAAGTTGTAAAATAGAGTCTTTTTCAATGTATCTACTTGTTTTTTGGTTATGCCATTCTTTTCTTTTACCAATTTTATCATCTTGAAAATTGTTTGTAAACTACATATGTATGTTGTGTCTTTATATCTTCAGCTTCTGCTATTTCCTACGATGATCCTTTAGATATAACATTCATGGTTGTAGCATCGAAGTGGATTGACAAAATCATCATCCTATTATTTGAAAAAGAGGCATTAAGTTAACAACGAAAAATAACAATATGTTGGGTATCAACTACAATGAAACAATTTCATGCAAATATACAAGGAATATTAATTTTGCAGTTTGAAGGTATCAGTTTTGTTAAATATAGGTATTAGTTTTCATAAAAATGAGATTTGAAACAATTTTGAAAATTCCAAACTAGTAACTTCAAGTGTATGAACTATAGGTATCGTATTTGATTTATAATAGTGCCAGTTTTCAAACAAATGCAGTGAAAACAATTTATAAAAGTATAAAGTACAAGCTTCAAACAAACATGTTAGTGGTATTACTTTTAGAAGGTACTCGCGGCATTTTTTCTACAAATTACATAGAAAATTATTTATAAAATTATATAGACACAAGTACTACTCAAAACATATAGCGAACATCATCTTTGTTGAATATTATTATCGATTTTCATAGACATGATGGTGTAAATAATTTTAAAACTCCAAATCATTAACCAGAAACATACATAATTTTGGTATCATTTCTGATTTATAATGGTATCAGTTTTTAAATAAAATGCAGTGAAAACAATATATACAAGCAAAAAGTAAAAGCTTTAAATAAAAATGTTAGTGATACTATTTTTGCAAGCTATTGGTATCATTTTTACTACAAACTATATGGAGAATATTTTATAAAATTAGAAAGACATCAACTCTATTCAAAACAGCTATTGGGTATCATTTTTGTTGAATACTAGTGTCAGTTTTCATAAAAATGATATTTGAAATAATTTTGAAAACCCCAAATCATTAACTCAAACATACACAACTTAGGTTTCGGCTGTTATTTATAATGGTATCATTTTTAAATAGAACTTACGTCGGAAATGATAGAAGAAAAGGTATAGTGCTAAAATTGACTCTAAGTAAAAATTCAAATGATAAATGTAGGCAAGATGGAGTTTCAACTTACGGCACCATCTTTTACATCGTCTAAAAATTATTTGACTACCATGTCTTTAAGCTTTTGGAAATCCAATTATGCAAATCTTGGTAAAGCTTAAGTACATTGCCGTCTTGGTTGAATGAGCTTCACCTTCTTACATACGATACTATAAGCATTTAAAGAACTGATTAGATATGATTATGAAAAATATATTTATTTCAAATAATAACATTTTGAATAATATATCGTACCAACAGAAGCATGGAGCATCTTGACATATTTCTTGGTGTGTGGATAATTTTTTTTGACAAATTTACTAAAAATTTTCGCTACTATTTATGGCCAAGAAATTGTCTGCATGTTTCAAAATCGACCAAGAACGGTAGATTTTCCATCTTAATTTTTGTTGGTTGTTGGGGAAGTAAAATATCAATATTATTTCCATTACTATCAATGATGATAGGTGGTCTTCATTTTGCTTTTTCTTCTTTGCAATCTTGTAACATCCCCTTGCTTGGAGGCCCAAAACTAACAGCTACGGATGTTGCAATCATCTATAGTTATCAATCATCGGCGACCAAATACGAGGATATTAGATATATTGATACATAGAACACAAGAATATAAAAAAATTAAGCAGCAAATAAATTCCACATTCCATTTCAAATTATTCCAAATTGATTACATAATCACAGTTTGCAGATCATGTTTAGATAACATGTAATTGTTACAAAATATGCCAAGAGTGACATATGGAAATGCCCCTTTGGTAGATCAGAGTATATAGATAGACAAGAAAACAATTTTCCTTTACAAACAAAACACACAGTGGAATTAAAAGAACTTTAATAACAAGCTTGCCTCTTGCACGTCTTCGAAAGCTTTATTCATCTAAAAGAACAACTAGAAACCTTAACTCTCAACTTACTCAAAACCAATTGAGCATCCGAAAGTTTAAGGGAAAAACAAAAACTTCGAGTCAGACATAAAGCCTGGTATGAATAATAATTTACCAACTCAAACCATTTAAATATTTAGTGAGACAATGCCGCTTAGTAAAACAGGTTTTCCCCTCACTAGTATCCTAAAACATTTATAAAATCATATACCATGCTCCTGCATCCACATCGGTTAAAACATGGTATTCCAAAACATCATGATGATATGCAAAACAAGTAAATCAAATCTGCATTACCCATCCCCATTCATTCTGACTATCTGTCTCAATTATAATTTTTAGGGTTACTATTAACCTGTTGAGTGTTTATGGACTATCTATCCACTTTCATAATGTTCATGGGATCATTAAGAATCTATTGGTAACTCCAATTTATTTTCTCTTACCCTAGTTCTCATGGGCTAACTAGGAACCTATTGACTGGCTGTTAATATCTTAATCCATATATAGTTTTCATGGACCAACTACGAACCAACTAGCCCCGACCAGTATCAAATCATAGTTTTCATGGGCTGACTATGAACCTGTTGGCTCCTGCCAATATCATTAGTTATATGCGATTTTCATGGGCTTACTATAAACCTATTGTCCCCTGCCAATATCATTAGTTTTTAAGGTTTTAACATTCCTTAATTTATGTTCACTACCGGGTCAACCTATCTGGTTATTCAGCCCTTCCCCAACATACACTTAGGGTTAATAACAATGTGAATAATATTTCCAACGTATTTATTTATGCCACGGTATTTCCTTTTAAAACGAGAATGGGTTATCTGTTTTGAAACTTCAAAACATCACTTACGAAACCACTTGATGGCCTCCTTCGAAAGCATAGAAAAACTCTTTTCAAGACTCAAAGTATATATCTTTCGAAACCAATGATACCTTTCGATGGTATCAAAAACATTCTTTAAAGCATAGCTTCGAAACCATAAAAGTACCCATTTGAAAGCATTGGGTTTGCTCTTTAAAACATTCTTTAGGTCAAATTGATTATATACGAAAGTATTTCTTTCGAAAACAATTAAAAAATGTTTTAGGGAAAAGTTGATGGTGTCGAAATCATCTAGTCGAAAGCAACAACCTTTTAAGGGTAGTGTCGAAACCTCTTTCAAACATCATTACCTTCGAAACTCTTAACCCCCCTTCGAAAGCGTTCTATAAGTGGCTTAAGTTTGGTTAAAACAGATATAACCCTTCGACAACATAGATGACTTCAATGCAGTCGAAAGGTAAATAAGTGGCTTGGTCTTGACTTGGTCAAAACTAATCCTTTCGGAAGCTCTTATTTAAGGAAAAAGTTCTCCTTCGAAAGCTATTTATAAAGTCCCTTTCGAAAGCAAGCCTTTCGACTATGTTGAAAGATCAAGGAAAAAATTTAACTGTAGAAAACAAGCTAAAGGTTTCGACTGGATAGGGTATCGACTGAGTCGAAAGCCCTTCCAAAAACTAGGCAGGCACTTATCTTTGTAAAATTGAACTTTGGTTTCAACCCTGAAGAAAGCATAGCCTTCGAAACCCTACTTTCCACAACTTACCAATTCACTTCAACCAATTCCATTGATACCATATGCCTTGGTTCCAGCTATGTGGGTTTTAACAGAGATGGTTTTGACTAAGATGGCGCGGAGGTAAAGGAGTCGAAAGATGCCTCCGAAATAGGCGTAACTACCTTTTTTCTAAAACGCTAATTTATAGCTAAATATAGTAGTTGCTTTATAACTAACCTGCCAGATGTAATTGTTTAATTGGCTACTTTAAAACTTTTCAAATACTTTTACAGTTAAAAACTGCTACATTAATTAGATCTAAATCAAAGCATTATGTTTTAAGCCCTTCCATATAACAAAACCAACATTTGTAGAAAAGTCTCTCTTTAACAATAATTTGTTTTCCTAAATAAATCAACTGGGAAAAATCTTCAAAAATCATAGAAAGTCAATCATGTAATCAAATGTATTAAAATTTCAGACCCAATTTCTTCCTGAAATATTCGAAATAAATTTTAAATCCAATTATATTATATTTTCCTTTAGAAATTCATAATAAATTATCTATAGCTCGGAAAATTCTGAAAATATAAGGACATCTCCAAAATCATGTATTATTTATCATAAAAATTTCCCATAACATTCAAAAATCATAATCCCTTGGTTTTTCCTAAAAACCGAGCAAATTCGTATGTATATGAATTAAAATAGTTCGATCGTAACATAATTCAAGCATATCATCATCCATATCATTATAAAAATGAATTTAAACATAAATTCGAAAACACATAATCATAGAATAAAATAGAGGTGGTATAAAATCATTATTCATCTTAGATTTAATAAGGAATCTGAGATCTGTTGTTGCTTAATCCTCCCTAGTCCTGATCATTATTTTAAGATTTCAATCTTCCTCTTTTCCTTCTTGTTTATGGCCGGTTCTTAGGATTTTGCATTTTGTTTTTGGTTTTATAAAAATGAACGTGAATTGATGCACTACAGAAAAACAGCTAGCTAGAGACTGGAAATTAGGAATTGAACGATTTTAGTCACTAGTTAAATACTAATTAAAGACTGAAAAAAGCGGTCTTTAATTTCACTAATTGGTGACTAAAATTCAGTTTCAGATCAGTTGCAAAAGGCTAAAATCTCTTAAAAGACTGAATTTTAGTTTTTAATTCAGTCAATAATTGACGTTCTATGAATGAATTTGTAACCATTGATATTTTTAATCCATTTTCTAATATAACGGTCAAATTTAGTTATCTGTGTCATTATATTCAACATTATAACAACGGAATTAATTTTCAGTTTTAATAAATTTTTTTTTTAAATTCTCCTAGAATTCCACTTTCTCCTTAAATTAAGGTTCCCACGAATCCACTACCACTTTTTCATTATTATATTTCTCATTATCCCTCACAATCCGAAATATTATCCCCTCCACTTTACTAAAATATAGTTCAGAAGAAAAAAGTGAGAAATTATAGTCCGGCGAAGGAGCCGCCTTGGATTTTCGAGTCATGCTGACGTGGCAAGAGACGGGAGATGCTCGTGATGACCAATGCCTAAAATCATTAACATTAGCTCCACGGCCAAGAATGACAAGCACGTCTAGATCTGGAGTGTAGCGTCTAAGATAATTTGCCTTCCCTACCTAAAATCGAGAGCAACTATAACTGTCAGTTAGAGATTATGTCGCTTGAAAACTTGTCGCTGAAGTTTGGATCTTCACTAATTTGCTCGTATTAATTGGTCGTGCCTTGGAAGTTGAAACCGAAAGAGATGCCAAGGTTTGATGTGACAGCCACTGAGAGAGATCCAACCCTGGATGTTGTAGATGAGACAAGCCTGATTCAAAATCTAGAGATGTGCAAGTACGTTGTCCTATGTCGTTTGCTGGAATTGGCAACCTCATATTGTCGATGATCTGTGGATGAACTTTGGTTGCTCTATTTGATATCAAATGGTTATGGTTGCATGATAGTGTTACTTGAAGACAATGAGATGTTTGTATAATTAGTTTGAGAAAATGGAGATGATCAAATTTGTACGTTCTTATAGTTGCGTTGAGATGCTTTTGAGGTTGTTTGAATTTCTCATGTTGAGTTTGATGTTGTTGGTGGTATGTCGAAGATAATCCGAGAAGACCGTGGAAATAACTCTGCCTTGGTTGTTTTGGCAAAGACCGTTCAGTATGGTGATATTGAATTTGGCTATGAAATGATGATTGGAAAGATATTATATATTTTTATTTGTTTTTGGATCCCATGCAACTGAAAATGAAAGATATTGTATAATATATAGACTTGAAACTTCCTATGTTGTTGTACGAGCAATAATGAATGAGTAGAAAGATATTTTCAATGATTCAAAATAGAACAGATAGCAGGGAGAAAAAAAGGGCTAATGGATCCAAGTCAGTTAAAAGTTATTTGTGTGTTTTGATGATGTTAATATTTATCCGAGATAACTAATAATACGTATGACTCTATTATATCAAATATATTACAGTGTAGTTGTTCATGAACAGTTTTCATTTAAACATACATGTGTGTGTGTATATGTGTAAAATCAATGACATAGTATGCTTAGAAATATAAATAAAACTAGGAATAAATTAAAAACGAAACTATATACTTTTTATATAATTTAAAACTGATTGGAAACCGTATTTCGATCTTTAAAATTCTGTCTTTAAAAAATTTGAAACCGAAATCTCAATCTTTAAAATTTAAGACCAAAAATTCAGTTTCAAATTTCTTTTGGGACTTGAAAAATAGAGGCTAAAACTTCAGCCTTTAGTCGGTCTTTTCATATATTCTAAAGACTGAACTGTTTAACTAAAGACTAAAATCTTCGGTCTCTATATCAACCTTATTATTTAATAGTGACGATAGTGAGAAATTTATAGCCGTGTAAAATAAAGAGGCTATTTTACTAATATGCCTATGTATGAATTAATTATTTTTAAAACCAATTAAAGCCTACTTATTTAATTATTAAGCACGGCCATATACATAATTTATTCAAATCTCAATCCCCTTATCATCAATATTCTATTTAGTTTATCTAATTAAATTTTCTTGAATAATGTTATCAAAATTAGGGATGTTACATATCTCGTATTTTATTCTTCTTTCAACCACATTTCTTATAATGAAAGTACAATTGTCAAAGTTTATTCTGTTGGAATGGTTTTGCGCATCATTTTTTGTGTCAATTGTATGTTTATTCCTCCCAATGGTAGACCAAAAGGCAAGCTAATGTCATGACAGTTACTTTCATTTTGTCTTCTCCAAACATGAAAGTATCAGTTTCAGTTGAGTAGCATTTACATAAAGCATCCAAGTTGTGTTGTCGCTTCTTGCATTCCTTCATTGTTATACTTTCTTCATAAAGGACATGGAAGAAGTTGCAAAATAGAGCCTTTTTTAACGTGTCTATTTGTTTTTTGGTTAACCCATTCTTTTTTTTTTACCAATTTTATCATCTTGAAAATTGCTTATAAAGCGCATCTGTATGTTGTGTCTTTATATCTTCAGCTTCTGCTATTTCATACTCTGATCCTTTAGATATGACATTCATGCTTGTAGGATCGATGTGGGTTAACAAAATCATCATATTATTATTTGAAAAGGATGCATTAAGTTTTTTTTTTTGAAATGGTACTTTATGTACAACAAATCATTGGGACAACATATCCCATGTCAATAAACGTTCGAAAGCAAGTTTCGAACTTGTGACCTCTTGCACCAAAGCCGAATCAATTAACCACTTAGACAACGGTGCTTGTCAAGGATGCATTAAGTTAACAGTGAAACATAGCAATATGTTGGGTATCAACTGCAATGAAATAATTTTACGCAAATATACGAGGAATATTAGTTTTGTAGTTTGAAGGTATCAATTTTGTTAAATATAGGTATCAGTTTTTATAAAAATGAGATTTGAAACAATTTTGAAAATTCCAAACTAGTAAATTCAAGTGTATGAACTGTAGGTATCGTATTTGATTTATAATAGTGCCAGTTTTTAAACAAAATGCACTGAAAACAATTTAAGTACTAAGTACAATTTTCAAACAAATATGTTAGTGGTATCATTTTTAGAAGTACTAGCAACGTTTTTTCTACAACTTACATGGAAAATTATTCAAAAAATTAGAAAAACATAAGTTCTACTCAAAACATATAGTGGATATCATTTTTGTTGAATATTGGCATCAATTTCATAAACATGACAGTGCAAATAATTTTAAAACTCCAAATCATTAACTAGAAACAAACATAATTTTGGTATCATTTTTGATTTATAATGATATCAGTTTTTAGATAAAATGCAGTGAAAACAATATATAAAAGTAAAAAGTAAAAGCATCAACCAAACATGATAGTGATATTACTTTTGCAAGCTATTGGTATCATTTTTGCTACAAACTATATGGAGAATATTTTATAAGTTTAGAAAGACATCAACTCTACTCAAAACATCCAGTGGGTATCATTTTTGTTGAATACTGATGTAAGTTTTCGTAAAAATGATATTTGAAAACCCTAAATCATTTAACTCAAACATACACAATTTAAGTTTCAGTTTTTATTTAAAATGGTATCAGTTTGTAAACATAATGTAGTGACAACAATTCCAAAAAGTAAAAAGTACAAATTTCAAATAGACATATTTATGATATCATTTTTACAATGCATTGGTATCATATCTGCTATAAAATATGTTGAAATTATTTATAGAATTATAAAGGCATCAACTCTAGTCAAAATAGTCAGTGAGTATCATTTTTATTGGATAAAGGTATCAGTTTTCAGAAAAATGATATTTGAAATAATTTTTAAAATTCCAATCTTTTCAAGATATCATAGTCAGTTTTGATATAAATGATTTGGAAAATAGTTATAAAATTATCAATTATCAGTTCTACTCAAAACAAACAACGGTATCGTTTTTGTTAAATATAGGTATCTATTTGTCAAAAAGTACGGTTGAAATGATTTTAAAATCCCAAAACAATAACTTCAAACAAACAAATTGGAGTTATCATCTTTGGTTTATATTTATATCAATTTTACAACAAATTGCAGTGAAAATAATTGTAAAACTAAAAGTATCAACTTTAAACAAATATAAAGCGGGTATCATTTTTGTAATGCATTAGTATTGGTTTTGCTACAAATAAAATGGAAAAATAATTTCTAAATTACAGGGCATTAACTTCACATAAAAAGATAGTGGTTATCGGTTTTGCAGAAGTTGATATCAGTTGTATTATATACGCTAGTTAAAATAATTTCTTCAATTACAAAGCACCAATTTAAATCAAACAGATGGTGGGTTTCACTTTTCCAATATATTAGTATCAGTTTTGTGGTTAATGACAATAAAACTATTTTTAAAACTATAAAGCCTTGTTTTTTTACCAAACAAACTGTATGTATCGTTTTTGCAGTATGTAACATGTCGTTAAGTGATAATGTTTGTAATTTTAATGAATTGATTCGTTCCTCTTCGGATTCTTCATTTGCAATTGTTTTTCCTTTTCTTTTCAAGCTTTTTCATGTTTGACATTTTTGATACTGTTAGAATACATTTAATAATATGATATTGTTAGTATCGGTTTCGTAATTTTGCAGTATCATTTACCAGTTGAATTGTATTTTGAGTTTTTGTTTGAATTTCCTTCTTAATTATTTTTTCATTTTTTTTCTTTGGTATTTATTCTTTTTTTTACAGTTGTTTTTCAGTTACTTTCTCAGAAGCTATTTTTTACTGCATGTTTTCTTTATTGTTATGTCAAATAAGTTCGATAATATTATAATACAACTATATTAACTTTATTATACTTGATTTTATAGTACCAGTTATCTTTTCCGGTATGTTTTCTGCTATTTTTTATTAGTTTTCATCTGCTCTATTTTGTTCATTTCTTCTCTTTATTCTTTTTTTCTCGATTTTGCTTTGCTTCTTCTTCAATTGACCGTTTTTATAATTTTAAATTACTAGCTTTTGCTTTCGTCGTCTCTGGTTTCGATTCAAATTAAGCTAGGTCTCTTTTTATGGAATTACGGGTTGTTGTTGAATATCTATTGGGGCTACGATTTTGGTTCCTCGATTTGGAGTTTGCTGCTGAATTTCCGCTGAAGTTAGGTCATCGATTTCACGAATCGGTAATAGTTGTTGAATTTCTGGTGGTTGTTTTTCATGCGTTAAAATTTATGGTTGAGTTGAAGATAACGATTTACTTCTAGTTTGGAGTGTCATTTTTGCTGTGAATTGGAATTTTGAGACAAATGAAAGAGAGAATTTGGAATCAAAGAAGGGAAACGAATAAAACAGACTAGAAAGGTAAAGGAATCTCTTAACCCGCGGATGGGCTTTGGGCTTGTCATTAAGATAGAAAAAGAGCATGTTCTTGTGCCCAATTTTTTAAAATAATTTGATCTTTAGGATTTTTTTCCCTGAAGAAAAATGCGACACAAGCTAAAAGTATTATAATATATGTAAATATAAATAGTGAATATGCTATATACTGTTTTTGTATTTAGTCCCACATCGTGAGATTGGTTCTATCCCAAGCTCCTAGGCTTTATATAAAGGAGCTAATGTAATGAAAATAGATAATTAATCTCTGTAGTGAATAAAATATTTTCTCCCTCTTTGTTTAATGTCTTTTTATTCTATAACACGTTATCAGCACGATGCCCCGTTAAACTGAGCATCATGACAGTGGTTTTCAATCAATCATCCTTCTCTTAAAACCATAAACACTGCTTGCTGTGTATTACCTCAAATTGGACAAAAGATCCAAAGCCTGCATCTAGGCTTTGGATTTTCTAGCATCGACTTTCCTGCCATGCATTGATTTTCAACTCCAGGAACAAGCATCGATAATGAAAGAGACCATCAATAAATCTCACGCAAATAATTACATATCTCAAGCATCGATTAGGTATTGGTTTTTTTTTTCACATTTCTTTCAACATACAAATTCCAACGATTTGATTTTTTTTTCCCAAACCTGAATCTAGGGCTTAGATGATGTCGTGTTTAATTATGAACATCATTTGAGGATTATGGATGATTGGATAATCAAATAAGGATTAAGAAACGATGATTTACATTCTTGTCAGTGTGCAGTATATTGTTCGAAATGATTTGGAGCTAATAACTTATGCAATGATTTTTTTATGTTGATCGTTTGATCAGATCATGGAATAAATTGGAATATGCAATCTAAACGTGTAGATACTTTTTATTATATATTATTAGTTTCAGGAACGACGAGAAACATTGAAAATTTTCAATCTCAGAACAAATTTAACACTGAATACAGATTGCATTCTCTGAGAGTTGCATCTTAGTTTCCTCCTTAACTTTGTAAATCAAGAACCTCGACTTCCTTCCAAGAAGCTCATCTCGATCTTCCTTTCCTATCTTGGAATTGCCGTATGTTTGAATTCCTTAAATATTCCCATTTGTTTTTATATATTACTCAAATGCAAAGGATGCTTAATGTTTGAGTATGAATGTTAGCTATAGATACAGTTTTTAAGTTTGTATTTATTTTAACAACGCCATGAGAGAGAGCACTGATGATATTATATGTTGGCCTTTAATTTTCTATAACAGTTGAGTTCAATTGATGTTGTATAGAATAATAGAATTTATAATCAAATGTCTTTAAAATTTGTATTTATGTAAACATGTAAATTTTGGAACCTTAGAATTCATAAATTATCAAAGTACTAAAACGGTAGAATATGCTAAGTCAGTAAAGTGAAGCATGCACATTAGGTACTTTATATGGGACGTCAAAGTTTATATTCATGAAGAGCAGAGAGACGACCTTCAGCTCATCAAATTTTCCTAGCTATGACCATTCAAAAATGTTTAAACTGCCTCCTTGATGGCCTTATTGAAGATGCTCAATAGGGATAGCCTGCGAGGATAACACCCCTTAGATTAATTGTAAGTATGTCATATATTTCAAAATGAATTTAATAGAACAAGTCATTTGACACCACATTTGATGCACTGGCATTCAGGGAAAAATAAATCACTAAAGTATACTGGTAATATTTTGAATAACATCTCATTAGGTATGTCAGGTTAAATATCATTTGGAAAACTTCACTCAAGTATTTGGTTTGTTTAGCTATTTTAGTGTTTGTTATGCTACGCATGATAACAGATTTTTATTTGTAATCCAATGTCTTCAAACATAATATGTATTTATCATTTTAGCTTTCTGATACTAGAATAATAGAGTTACCTACATTAATTGGAGTTAAACAAATACATGCACAAAAGTAGGCAGCACTTTAATTTCAAAATTTTCAAATCAAAACATTTGTAATTAGAGTAATCAGATTTACTTTATGGATTACATAAATTATATAACAACACACTTATATTTTGTTGGTGGTATGGAATACAAGGAACGTGATACGAATATTTCAAGATTTTCGTTACATGAGGCTAAACACTTCGTTCTATATAAAATGTGTTGATTCCAATCCTATCTCTTTTTTTAAGAGATTCTTTTTTTTCTAATGAAGGGGTTTTTTCTTCCATTAAAAAAAGAAAGTTACCCCTTCCCTAAAAAAAGAATTTACCGAACTTATTTATTCAACCTCTCATTGATGTATTGTTTCGTCGAGATTTAAATCACGATGTCATTTTCTTGTTCCTGAATGGGCCCTTTGAATTCTTTTAGGTTCATGTTCTACTCCGGGGAAAGATCTATCTAAATTCTAGTTGTACATATAGGACAAATGATCTTAGTACCACTTCTTTTTGCTACGAGTTTTTTTCTCAATTCGTTTCATGTCTCCAAAAAACTATTCAATGTATTTATTATAATGGTTGACATGGCAGTTTAAGAGTGCTTCTCTAATTAAATAAATAAAATAGAAGAATCTTCTATGCATGCTACAAGCGTTAATTCTACATATATTATTATTACCCATTTGGTATTTTATGAGCAGAGCCTGGATACTCCATTTTTTTCGTCCAAGTTAACCATAAATTCTTCTAATTAAGAATATTGCTCCTCAATCTAAATTAATCTAATTTAACTTCAAGCTACGCATTATTGATTCTTCAATCAATACAATATTTCTTGAGCGAAACAGAGGATATCTCGATTGGAGGAGAAAATTAGGGAAATTCCATATGACCCAATATGTCTGACAAGTCGCACTATACGTCAACCCAAACTGCATCTTCCTCTCCAGGACTCCGAAAAGGTACTTTTGGAACACTGATGGGCATTGAATTAAAGAAAAAATTTAAGTACTATACTTCACTTTAATATGGAAACGTAAGAATGAGTTTATTGTCTTCTTCGAAGGTTTTTAGAGAAAGATAGAATTAAGAAATAAAAATCTTAATGAAGAGATAGATCGTTTGAATAATAAAAAGGATTCATATACTCATTCCCCCAAAATAGGACTAATGCTCCCATTGCGTATTGGTACTTATCGGGTATATAATAGATCTGCTTCTCTTTGTTCTTACGAACATAATTCAGCCGTTATTTTCAACGGAATACAATAAAAAGTAACTTTTCTCATACAGAATTCGCTGAAAAGATTAGGTAAATAGTATAAGTCTATTGCAATGCGATAAAGTTACATAGTGTCTACTTTTCTTTGAGAAAAGGGGTATTTCCATGAGTTTGCCTTGGTATCGTGTTCATACCGTCGTATTGAATGATCCCGGCCGATTGCTTTCTGTCCATATAATGCATACGGCTCTAGTTTTCGGCCCTCTATATGAATTGGCAGTTTTTGATCCGGGTTGATCTTTAACCCGGATGCACTTAAAGAATCACTTACCAGACATATGACTGGACTTATGAATTGTTTCGGTGCGGGCCGCGAGAGCGGTACCAAATCGAGGCAAAAGCAGAGCCCCGTATCACTTTCAGAGAATCTCCTAATTATTCCAGAGCAGCTAGAAAGAGATTCTTTAACCAAAAAGAATTCAGTTCAGATGTAGGATACATATCCAGAAGTTTTCGCAACTCAATCATTCTAATATAAATAATAAGATTCGTTGTGAATCGGCGATCGCGATTCAATTCCTGAATTGCGGAAATGGCCGACTTGGCCCCTGTAATTTTAGGGTCATATCTAGTATTTAGAGTTTGCCTCGATTTGGTACCGCTCTCGCGGCCCGCACCGAAACAGTGCTTTACCCCTAGATGCTTTTTTATAAAATATAAAAAAAATTGTTTTTCGTTAAAAAGTTAAGGTGTGATATGATTGCATCGCGGTGCAAGGAAAACGGAATTTCCACAATAATTGCAAAACTTTCTGATATAATTTGAGAATAGTCCAAAAAACACTACTAATTCCGCAACAAAACCACTCATTCCTGACAATGCAAGAGAAGCCATCGAGAAACTACTAAACATGATAAATATTTTTGGTATTGGAATGGATATTCCCCCAATTTCATCATTGCATGAGGCTAAACACTTCGTTGTACCTATATTTTTTGCTTTATATTCCTATTCTCACTCTCACTTTAACTACATCACTATACTTTACTTAACTTCTCTGCTTCATTCCCATTTCATAACTCCCTTTTTCCTTCTAAAAGTTGTATTACTTTAACATACTAACTGCCCTATTAGTTTATCTCTCCTTTTGCCGTAATCATATATACAGAACTTATAATTAAAAAAATGTCAGTACTGTCTTATTCCAGATCTTCAATTCCTGGTTCTTCAAAATCTGGTTTATTTCTTTTGATTTGATATTAGGATGCTTATAGACATTTTCTTATGCTGACCCTCTTTGTCTGATATTCCATGTTGTCTTATTTTGAGCTTTGACCATTTACCTTAATAATGATACATTACTGCAAAATATTACTTGTTAGATTGCTATTTTATTAATTATACCACTAGTTAATAACTAGTGGAAAAGAATATCTATGATCAATTGTTTGGATTCAAAGTTTCGTTGGAAATAAACCATTGTTTTTCTTGGGATTAGATTATTTTTATTTTTATTAAAGTGATTCCCTCTTGTACAAAATAAAGATATCATACATTGATATGATATTCTAAACAAAGTGCATATAAAGTATCTTTGGAAGAGATATGTGATACTTTAGAAATGGTGTTGGAAAAATATGTAGATTTATAAAATATCCTCGAAGGAGAAAATATGTATTATTATAATACTCCATAAGTAGACCATTGACATATTAATTTAAATATCACACATAAAATGTGGCGTTTACAAAAATATCTCTGGAAGAGATATTATATCCTTGTATAGCATTATAAAAGAATTGTCTATGTAATATTGTCAAATATGATATAATGCTTCAAAATGTAATGTGTTACCTGCAATTCAATTGTCTATTGTCATGGACCCATAGCTCCATTAGACAAATTTAGAAGCAAATAAGTGAAATGTAATCTTTTACTTTTCAGAACTTACGATGAATTGAATATCATATGCATAATAATTATTGAAGAAATCTTTAGATATCCCCCTGAAGAAATAATCTGTATATCATATTATAATTTTCATGAAAATTAAAATATGGTCTTGAAGAGATCTTTGTGTGTAACAAATATAATTGTATATTTCTATAATATATCAAGTATCCAAAAGATACTCTTATTATTACCTTTGTTGTAAATTATTTTTTCCAGAACTCTCAAAAGAGATGTATAGAAATGTCTATATGTAATTAAAAATTATTCTCTGATAACTAATCATAATTAATATTCAAAACTGATACTTGAGAATATAATTGAGGAATAAAACTTAACAACTTGAAGTTGTGTATATATATTTTGTTCGAACCAAAAGTTCGATATGGTTCCAAGCCAGATGTTTTGAATATTATCATGCGGTTTTAACGAATTCACATTGACGTTGATCTATAGATAGAAATTAATAGTTTGAATCTTTTTAATAGTTTGTTCTAAAAATCACTGATTCAAATGAGAAAGAATATGCAACTTTATAATATATATGTAATTCGTGAATGTATGTATATGTATCCATATATGTAAATATTCAGCTAACAACTAGAAGTTTGTTATGGGCTCATCTTATAGATTATGGATAGATATTATTTAGTGATTTAAAATCCAATCAACATAAATGTTGAATGACCCGAAGTCGTGTATGTATTCAAATGATCTATACAATAAGTAAATTTCTCTAACTGGCTAGATCAACGAATGGGAACAAACTCTAACAAACAATATCACTTGAATGCATATTATCATTTGGTAAAAGAATTAACCTCCTATATGTAATATGTATGATGTATTTGCTAGTAGCAATATCATAATGGATCAAAATGAGATTCCAAAATGATAATTATTCAATGTTTCTCAACGTCGAGGGGGAGGATAAAAGGGACACAAGTTCATTTTGACTATCAAAATTAAATATTGTTTGCAACATATTAAGTAACTAGAATAAATTATTGACAATATCCCTAGTATACTTGCTCCAATATAAGTTGAAACTCCAAAAGAACCAAAAAGGGTATAAATCACATCTGAAGTGTGGTAGAGAAGTCAGTTCGAAATATTTTTGGAGTAAGTAATAAAAATATCAAATAAAGGAGGTGAGTGTTCTTGAAGAAATACTTAAGGGTGCCGTTGAAGAGACTAATGCCATGATTATCAAATTACCCTAGAAGTTGTTTAGGTACCTAAAACATGATAATTAAAGAGATCTCAATAAATCATGTCTAGAACTGACAAGAAATAATCATCGATGATAAATTTATAAATAATAAATCATTTATGTTTATAAATGGATTGAAGATCTTGGATTAGAGAAAACATGATTGACCATTATGAAATTCTCCTAAATAAGAAATGTGAACCTGTACTTCGCAATATATATATATATATATATATATATATATATATATATATATATATATATATAATAGAAAAACACACTGAAATTACTGAAGCACATGTAGTGCTACATCGTGTTAAATGCTCCCGGCATGATGTTTTTATAAATAATTAAATTGTGAAGTAGCGAAAGTGTTTGAAAATACTTAAAATACCTTGAAGGTATGAATATTGGTTAAATCATCTCTGCTACTAATAAAGAAAATTCGTTGAATTAATTTACTCGGCGTCTTTTTGAAATTCCGAAAATACCTTTGCTTTCCGATTACAATAATATAAACAGCCCGTGTGCGGAGCACGGGCCAATTCTAGTACTGAATAATGAAAGTCTACTAGTTTCTGAAGAATATAAATTATTTTGCTGTTTATAAAGAATGCAAATAATAAAGGGTGTAGATTACAACTTTCTTTTAAATATTGTTGTAATGAAAATTTTGATATAATTCGTGATGAATAGATTACTTCCTGTTTTTAAGTATTGTTGTAATGAAACTCTTAATTTCCATCGAAGATGTAGTTGTAATAAGCAAAACTGATATGATGCATCAAAATGAAAGCACATGAACTGTTTTTCATAAAAGTAACATACAGAGTGTATAAAATGCAATCAATATTTGAAAGAAATAATTTTAGAAAAATTGATCGTATCAAAGGCAACTATTTATAAATGATGAAAGGAGGAAAAAAAGAATTATCGTCTTCTGGTTTTAATTTTCTTAATGCTTGTCTAAGCTATGTTACACATATATGGATCAAAAATATTTGTAGTTGATTTGGATAATCAGTACATATATTCAAACTTAAATGGAAAAATATAAAATCAGGGGGAGCATACATAAGTATATCATAATGTACTCTTTTTCCTTCACTAAGATTTTTCCCACTGAGTTTTTCATAGTAAGATTTTAATGAGGAATTAGTTTGATCTTGAAGTATCAAACTTCATTTGATGAAATGATATAATAAAATATGCCATTGTACTCCTTTTTCTTCGCTAAGATTTTTCTCATTGGGTTTTTCTTAGTAAGGTTTTAATGAGACATTGTTTTGATGCCGAAGATTTTTCCCATTGGATTTTTCTTAGTAAGGTTTTAATGAGACATTATTTTGATGCCGAAGTATCAAACCCTTTAGAAAGAATATCATTTTTAATATGATTTTACAAGTTGCACTCTTTTCCTTGTTCAAGGTTTTTTCCTACTGGGTTTTCCCAACAGAGGTTTTTAATGAGACGACAGACAATATCTAGATCGACTGAATGAATAAATGCAAGCAATATAACAATAAAGACGAGCAATCATCATACACGTTACAAATGAGAGAATTTCAAGTTATTAGAGGATTCAAGATTTTGAAGACGCATATTCAAGTGGGAGTGTTATAATATATGTAAATATAAATAATGAATATGATATATACTGTTTTTGTATTTAGTCTCACATCGTAAGATTAATTCTATCCCAAGCTCATAGGCCTTTATATAAACGAGCTAATGCAATCAAAATAGATAATTAATCTTCGTAGTGAATAAAATATTTTCTTCCTCTCTTTATTTTAAGGTCTTTTTATTCAATAACAAAAGGTTATTATTAAAATTCACCGTAACAAAATCAAATTTCACAAATTAGCTGTGTAGAAAAAGGACTTCTATTTTCATTTTCCACCGTTAGATCTCAGAACAGCCGGATGTCAAATAGTACCGATTTATTTCATTTCTTCTTCTCCGCGCGTACTACTTCTGCCCCAATTTAGTTTCTACAATTTCAGGTGCTCTCTCTTATATTAGGGTTTTGTATTATTTTTGTACTTAATTCCGGGTTTTATACAAATGTATTCATATCTACCTAAGTTCTCCTTTCGCAGAGTATAAAAAACTTTCAAATTTCAAGCCCTAAAATCCAAAGACCTAAACTGAGTTGGCATGGTCACGGAAGAGAGAGAACAGACTCGAAACTTTGGCTGCAAGGTAATGTTTTCTTTGGAGTGACGGGATATTCTTTTGAGTGTAGGACTTGGAATTCTATGATATTAGGAATATAATTGATGCGCCTTTTGTGTGACTGCCATGTATGTCGAGAAGTACTTTGCACTGAAACGAAGTATTTTTATTAACATTAGACCATTACCAACTACAAACCTGTTCACTTTACCCCCACAGAATCCAAGTGAACCAACCACAAACAAGGGAACATGCCATGGAACATGCCATGCCTGGATGCACTGCGGCTCGTTCAGTTTATTTTTTTCAACCGAACAAGCCATTGCTAACTGAACAAGTCATTGCTGGTCGTGCTCTTATTCTTTTGAAACAAAAGGATATATCTGGTTAAAGATACTTATTTGTAAATAGTTACATTTACGCTGTTGTCAACATGCAAGCTTGTTAACAAGAATTGGATTTTATAATAGGATGTCCCTTTGTATTGAAACCATCACTTTACAGTATAAATTTCATTGTAGATAAGAAGACACTTCTAATCTCACATTGTTTTAGCTTTCCATCACATTTACATTGCTATCCATGTTGCCTTTATTTTTAATTTTCTTGTACCTGTTCTTTATTCATGCGAGTGTTTGCTTATTGATACATGAATTCTCTCTTGCTCGCACACACACAGTGGCATATTACCAAGATCCATTATCCTAATATATGCTCTCCACATTAAAAATGTCACAGCTATCGAAAAAGTTTCAATTGTTTATTCAGCAATCAGTATGCTACTGTGGAATAACACATATCCCATTCAATTATGTAGTCATATATTCCAATATAAAATATAAATATCTCATAAATCAAGAACTCACAACTCTTTTGAATTTATTAATTTTTACCTAGACGTGCCAAAACTACTATAGCTAATCACATTTGAGATAATATAGTGAATTTGCCAAAGCAACCCTAATAAACCATTACAAACCCTTTATTTTAGTGATTTAAACTATTTCGGTCATCTTAGGCATAATGTCATTTTGCACTTTGCAGCCTAGAAACATTTAATTTTGTGTGCATCTAATTTGAAACCCATGTTGGTTGAGATATTAAAATTACTACACAAATTTAGAATCTTGATGGAAATCCCAAATTGATATCTTGGTCAAAATTATGTATTTTACTCTTTATTTTATCGGTTCCATAAACTCATGTTCGATCTAATTATCAATCTTAAACTTTTCTCATTTCATTTTGTGGATTGCAAATCAAGCAAGTTACATTATTCTTTTCTTAGGCAACGATTATATTTTTTTTTATACAAATGTCAATTATGAATCTATTTGTTACCATGAGATGGTTTTAAATTGTACAGTAAAACCCGAGATGGTTGCCTAAAATGGACATAAAAATTACACACATCTCATTTGAGATCTCATTTGGTACTATTTTAACTTTTTTGAGAAAAATGTATGATCCTCTACGGATAGAGGAGAGCACACATGTGAATATATATATCACGGACATAAGGTGCTGCCAACATGCATGGCAGGTAGCAAAAACAAAATACATATATCCAAACTTAGGTACTCCTAAGATGAGGTCCGGCAAGGCCACCATCCATCGCACCTCAATATCAAGCTTCGGCATGGCCACGACCATTAAGGTGTTAGAAGTACCAAAAAGACTAATAGAAAACTAATAGAACTGGATGACGTCTCAAACTAATAGAAAACTTCAAAAATTTGAAACAGAAGAAGTGAATAAGCATATGCTCTGAAGTGGATCTGCTGAATAGAGAGACCACTCTGAAGGCTCTGAACAACAAGAAGAAGTACCAAACTGAAGAAATAGATCCTTCTGAAATAAGTACTCCATAAAGAAGATAACAACATCCTATATCTGAGGAGATAACTGCTAATAGTCCTGGATGAAGAAACTCTGCTCTGATGATCTCTCTACAATGTGATATTCAGCAATCTGAAGACAAGAGAACCTGCACAATGAACATGATATTTTATCTTCCATACATGTATCTGAAACATGACTAAGAAAAAAAGTTAGAATGATACATATATACGTATATTTATATAGCAAATATACATATATATGTATTTATGAGAAAGGAAATAAAAACCTAAATAAGACTAACTGGACAATAGCTAAAGAAATGAATAATCTGAAAACTAATACCAAACAGAGACTAGAACAAAAATTGAAACAGAACTGACTTATGTATCTTTAATCATAAGTAAGCTATGATTTAAAGTGAGATCATCATAAAAATTTGAAAAATATTAATAATACTATTATTAATGTTTAAAAAAATTATTGTTGTGTTTAAAAAAGTTAATATTATGACTAACCTTGTTAAGATACCATTTGAAAAAGATATTTTTAGCTAATTTATATTTGGGATTAGAAATTCAATTAAAACAAAATGAAGAAATTGAAAAAACTAATTTGTTAAAATGACTATTATTATTATTAAAAATTCTTTGATTTCTTTCAAACCAAATAAACCAACTAATAATAATAAATAAAGTGTTTAATAAAATCTAATGTTCTTTTTGAATTTGAATCTATAATTATTCTAGTAGAATTCACAATCCGAAATTTTAGTTATTATATTGAAGTTAGAAATTTTAAGAGTATTAATTAGGATGTAATTAGAATCCAAACAATCATAATATATACGATTAATGTCCTCAAGATGCAGATTACAAAAATAACATTTATTATCATTTTGAATGTTTTTTCTCTTTAAAAATTCCATTGTATTAAGTTTTTCATGAAGAATTAACCACATGCGTATTTTGAATGGAGGAGCATTAGATCTCCACATATATATTTAAAAGAGTTATTTAAAGTAACCGAAAAATTAATAAATCTATAAAAAGAATTTGGAGTATATTTTTTACTCTTATCCCATTCCCAACTAATGAAATCATTATCATTATCAATATTATAAAGATATAATCTAGCATAAAGCAAAGAAAGTTGCCTAAGGGTTGATCCTATTAAAATTCTGTTAAAACTGAAATTCCAAGGAGGATCATTTTTTGAAGAATAAACTTCATTGATTAAAGCATACCTAAAGTTACAAATATCATACAATTCCTTAAATTCTAACTTTAGATGCAAAATCGAAATCCAACAGTCTTGCCAAAAAGAAGTACAATTTTCTGAATGAACTATCGTCTTAGTTCCTAAATTAAAAATTTCATAATATTTTAAAATGTTTTTTCGAAAATTAGAAAATTTATAGGAATATGAATAATCAATTTGGTATAAATTGATATTACTGTTACAGTAATATTTAGAAATGATCTCTTTTCAAATAGTGTTATCATTTATATCTTTAAACTTCCAAAGCCATTTACCTAAAAGAGACAAATTCATGTTACGCAAGTTAATAACTCCTAAACCACATTCCTTTTTAGCTTTACAGACAGTTTTCCAGTTTATTAGACATTTTATACCGTTAATAATATTATCCTAATTTTATCAATTTTATCAATAACCCAATCTGGAAACAGATGCATAGACATCCAATATAAATTATAATATACTATTTTAACTTTTATTGTTGTAAACTATAATCTTCTAAATTATCACTCTTTCTATTTAACTGGTAGTATGAAAACTTATAAATTATAATCACATTATCGAAGTTACTATTTTTTCAATTTATAATTGTAGTATATAATAAACACATCCAAAATTATTGAGATTCGAAAAGTGAATTGAAACAAAAATGATAAAAATTTAGAAATGGAACCAAAATTTCAATTGAATGAACCAAAACTAGAAAGTGAAATCTTAAACCTTGCTTTTGACGTGACATTTAAGACATATTTTCGACAGTCTACGTGTTCTTGTATATTTTCATCTCTTAGTAGAAGATCTAAACCAAAGTGTACGTACTTGCACCACTCCAAAAGACAATACTCAACTCTAGAAGATGAAACAATATGTACATGTTTACACTATTTTTTTATAGAACAAGAATGATACTTTATTAAAGCAGAACACTCATTTTGATGTCTCGGAGGTTCAAAACCAAGACCTTTAGAAATCAGTGTAGAACGTCTCACCACTTTCTACGTGAGCTAGGTCATTGACATGTTTGCACCATTAGAGAAATACAAACTTTGGAACATGTATTTATATCACGAGGCACAAAATCAAAACTATGACAACCACAATGATTGTGATGCTTTAGTTTTACTCATAGTAGTCCTTTTTGCACAGCTATGATTTTTTTAAAATGTTATCGCACCCTTCATGTTCCTCTCTCGCTACATTATCGGTATCAAGTTCTAAATCAAAGTGTCAACAAGCTCATCAAAAATCACTAATAATACTATAAGAACTCTTCCACCTTTACAATATTTGTTGAAATAACCTGGCGTAGAATGCAAGTCATATATCTTCATGACTAACATTTAAAGTTAATTATGGTAGAAAAAATTTCAATTTTTAGCTGAGATACTATTAAATTTTTTTAATACTATGAATTCTAAACATTTTTTTTATCAAATCAAATTTAACAATCGTTTCAATAATGCTTAGAAATATGCCATTAGTTTTTTTTTTTTTAAAAAATCTCTCATCATCTTTTAGAAATAGTTATTGTTTAGGGAAGGAGTTGTGACAACAAATATTATTCTTATAAGCATCATTCTCCATTTTTGTTTCAAAATTCATTCTTGTACCTCCGCATTCCCGATGCGGTCAACGCTATTTATTTATATCATGCAAGATATTTTTATCAACATCCTTATTTATCACAATGTTTCTATTTTTTCCCCAGTTTCATCACTTATCTTTCAACAACCAATTCTTTATTTTATATTTTACTAAAAAAATCATTATCCTGTTAAATATCCCACATTCAAAACTTCTACTAAACATGACGGAATCATAATTTTAATTTTAATTATAAAACAAGCTAAAATAAGCATCAAGATCTCAAGGGAATCACAACTACAATGAGATCATACGTCTCTGTCCTTGCTAGGATAGCTAGAATATCTTGCAATCACTAAAATTCATACTCTATGTTAATCACACGAGTAGTACAATTACACACGCACAAACATGTGTGTGTAAATATATTATATTTATAGTGTATTAATAGAATGAATTAAAAATTTAGCAAATAGGGTAAAAGTCATGTAACTTTTTTGTTTGTTTTAACTATCAGGGCAATGCAATGCAAGTTCATTTTTTGTCTTGTTTAGAAACATAGGCATGTTAATTGCCTACCATATCAGATGGATGAATAAATGTTGCTCGAATTCATAGAGTCCATAACAAATTTTACTCTTTACAATTTATTTGATGGATTCAATCACTAAATGTGGTGGGAAGTTCATTATAAATCTAAAATTTCATCAACCTAAATTTAAAAAGGATAAAACTTTTATTGTGACTGTAATCTTATAATCGTGGATCATCAAAAAAGTTATTCTATGGGATTCAAAGGGGATTGTTGCTGCTTCAAGCTAAGGAAATCGAAAATATGAAACTTCTTCTTGACATAAAAGAATCTTCGGTGGTTTATATTAATTAAAAGCAAGTTTTGTTTGGTTTTTGAGAATGAAAGCGACGTAAATCATCCATGGAGAAAGAACGGTCCAACATTTTCTTCCTCTCTACCTTGCAGTAATAAAAAATCAAGGTCTATTTAATTTTCGAAATCCAAGAGCTTTACTTTAGTTACTTTTTTCTTGCATGACCATATGTTAAGCAATTTTTATTCAAATTTCAAATAATGTATGTCTTTCAACGATTTTTATTGAATTTGATTGACATATTGTATTTTTAATTGTTACATGATAATGATTGCACGTGTAAATCATACTTTACAACTTTGTTCTTTTCTAATGCTTCCTTTATGGGATATTAGAATATGATATGCACTTGTACGATGCAACTTATAAATATATATTTTGAATTACACAGAGAACCAAACGTCGCTTGTAAACTCTAGGGAAGTTAGTGCTTACAAAACACATACTTCGTGTATGTTAACCCAAAAAATGACTCAACACCTGTATTGAGTGTTAAAGCACCAGTTCTGTTCTTACAGAGCAATAATATAGAAAATAAATGTAAAAAGAGTAGAAATAATATAAAGACAAGAAGATTTTTATAGTGGTTCGGCTGTTAACGAAGCCTACGTCCACTTTATAAGATTTATTATCGACTGACTGCTATTACAAATTGAATTCGTTTACAAGTTGATGAGGTTAGAATAAGTCGCAAGTGCAGGAGTTCACTGGAGAATCACAGTGAACTCCTAGATGACTGTTGTATGGGAGAAGATGAGTGATGAAATAATCTCTACAGAGTTTCAGTAGCCAGTCCAGAAGATTCTTTTTGTATTGCATGTATGATTGTATTTATAGGGGTATGAAAGAAGTTGGACCAAGACCGACTTGTCAGAAGCCTCTACTCAGTGCTTGGAAGAAGTCTAAAAAAACTCAAGGCAGCCCGAGCTAACATGATGGATCGTTGGCGATCGATGCCCTTAAATTATTTTTGAGTCCATCCTTTTGGGTTGTCCTCTTTTCATCTATTTGAATGCCTTGTCCAAATATCAAGTCGTTTGGAGTTTGTTTGATGATCCGTCTTTATGGGTCATTTGGTCTTGAAGAATCATTCATAACTCGCTCAAAACATAACGAAATCAGACGGAACTTTGCATGTGCACTCGAGAGGGTATCTGGGACCTACCCTAAATATTTCAGTTAGTGGGGCCCATTCTACATGGATCACTAGCGATCCATCTAGTTAGGTCGCTAGCGATCCATCTAGCCTTGTCCAATCAAGCCCATTTTTGGTGAGTGGCTTCTTTTATGTCTTCAAAGTGTTCTTTCAAAATTTCAAGTCAATCCGATTCTGTATGAGTTCTCTAGATCCGTTTTAAGTTAGCTGCTTTGGTCAAACAACGAGTAAATATTTGTCTCCCAAAGTACGTCTTTTGAATGAAATATGTGCTTTGCTTAATAACAAGTTTCTACTTTCGGTCTTCGATAGTTTAGCTTTCCAACTGCTTCAGCCTTGTTGAATCGTCCAGTTCCTTCGGATATCCTTGCCAATCACAAGTCATTCCAAACCTGTTACAGCCTAAGACTACAGACTCTGCCTAATTGTAATATATACATCATAATTATTTCGATTTCATTCGGAGTTATCACATCACACATCTTTATCTATTCCGTGTCCATCCGGGATTTACATTATTACCATTCCGACTCTCATTCAGAGTTATAACATGATATATCAAAATCACATCATATATCAAAATCACATCACATCATATATCAAAATCACACCATATATTGAAATCATCATGTGTTCATTTAAGGTTTATCAGTTTTATTCTATTTATAAGGCATTCAAAACCTTTTATTAATTCAAACCAGTTCGATCTCTTCAGATCGTTTAATGTTTAGTTTAATGTATAAGTTAATGTGGATGATCTCTTCGGATCGTTTGTTTGTTAAGTTAAAAGGGATTAAATAGGTCCATCTGCTCACTTTCCAATAAGGGGACTTACTTCTTGCGCTCCGACCCCATCTCTCTGGTCGGGACTCTAAGGCGATCAACATCGTACAAATCCATCCAAGGAGAATTGCACCTTGCACTTCGATCCCGTGTCGGGACTTTAAGGCGATAAATATCGTACAAGTCTATCCGCTCATTTTTCTGGCAAGGGACTTGCACCCTTCACTTCGGTCCTGTGTCGGGACTCTAAGGCTATCAATATTTGTCATCACAATCAAAGTGGATTTTTCAAAATTTAAATATTCAAATCAAAACAAACAAACAAGCAGAAATCAAACAAGCTGGAATCAAAACAAGTAGAAATCCTGATGTTCATCTCGGAGATCCGACTCAGAGCGTGCCTAGAGACCAATTTGGGTCTCGTACATGTGTAAGCAGTCCGAGGTTATTATTGTCCTAAATAGTCTCTCAGGCATTTGACTCGGAGCGTTCCCATGGACTATTCAGTATCTCGTACACGTGTAAACGGCCTAAAGTTATTATTGTTTAAATACCAAAAGAAAAGTACAGAAAAAGAAATGAAAAAGCAAAGCATGAAAGCCGGATCTGACTCATCTACACCGACCATGGGATAATTTGTCTTGGCTCAAATCCCTGGACGTTTCTTGATGCATTTGCCGCAGATGGTGGCCGTTCTTGCAATTCTACCGCAATTCTATTCCTCACGTACTGTGGCGGCTGGTTATTCCAAACCAGTTCTTCTATCAGATCACGAAGGTGTCGGCACTCATTAATTTCATTCCCATTTAGCTCATGGAAGATACAAAACTTTCTAGATTTTTTTTCTTCAATCAGTGGGCTCCCTCCTAGTGGCCTTTCGTAGAGATTATGCCCCCTAGCATCTAGGTATATCCTATTCGGGGTTTTAGTCAGGTCAGTGTATGAGGAGAATCTCGGCTTCTTTCTTTGTTGTTTCGGCTCTCCGAAGTCGTCGTAGGTTTTGCTTTTCCCTTTATCTTTTCCAATTCTAGCTCTGGACGGTCCCGTCCTCCACAGCATAAATTTCAGCATCCACATCTTCATCCTCGGCTTCAGCGTCATCCTAATGCAAATATCTCTCAGCTTCGTAGTAGAATTCTGCAAGATCCATCGGCGGATCCCCTTTCAATACAACTTTGAAATCAGTCTTACTCGAGACTCTAGATATCGTTGCCATTAGGATAAACGGCGGATCCGGCTTGTCCATCGCAGCTACCGCCACATTGAATCTTGTTAAATAATTTCTTAAAGACTCTCCAAGCCTTTGTTTTGCGTTTGAAAGCATAAGTACATTCCTCGGTTGTGAGACCTGAACTCTGAACTGTCTTAAAAACTTGCTCACCAAGTCGGTCCATGTGCTTATGGACCCATTCTCCAACTGTCCGAACCACATAGCAGCTAAATACGTTATGTATAATGGGAAGCACATCCCCTTTACCTCCTCAGAAGCACCCAACACTTCTATATGTTGGATGTATCTCATCATGTGAATCGTCCGATATGTTTTTCCGTCGTACATTTCCAACGTCGGAAGCTTGAAATCTTGAGGATTTCTCGCATTCCGGATACTAGCAGTACACGGATTCTTGTGCACGTCTTCCAAAACTCGATTTGGGGTCCTCCTCTAATGAACCTTCGTACCAATTCAGCAATTCAGTTCTCACCGTCTAATGAAGGTCTCCGTCCTAAAGCAATATTTGCCCCCTGTTCCAGTGGAGGGTATCCTGAGAACTCTTCCGGCCCCACGCCTGTGTTCTGATTCATAACTCTAGTTTCATTCAGACATGCGTTCCGTCGAGGAAGTTCTGATACATTCTTATATCGGTTGCATTCTAGTATTTGGATTAGCTCTCGTACCATCAGTTCCTGGTGTTTCAACAGTCACTCCAGCATTGGGATTGATTCCCATGTTGATTCTAGCGTTCCCCCAAGTATCGGTTGCTCTGGGCATGGCGGCAAGACTCCATTTTGTTCCAATCCAACTCCAGCAGTTCCTGCGTTGTTCTTTGGAGTTTGATTCCTATTCCCTGCAGATCTAGCCATCCTTTGCTACTCTATCTTCTGGAAGAAGCTATTCATCATCTCCTGTTATCTTAGATAGGATTCCATCCCGCATCTCTTTCATCACCTTTTCCATCTCCTCTCTAATCACATAGTTGGATTGATGAGAATTTGAGGACACATCCTGGCTGCCCTCAAGCTTTGGTTGATTTGCTCCAGCTCTAGATCTGTATTAGGCCTACTCATCTTCTTGAAGTCTTAGATTCAAAGTTCAAGTCTTCAGATCTAGCCCTGAGTTTAGTTTTCTCAGTGAAAACATCAAAATATTGACCCAAAAATGACTCAACATTCTGGATTAAGTATGAAAACACCAGCTTTGTTCTTATAGAGCAATAATATAGAAAATAAATGTAAAAAGAGCAGAAATAGTAAAGAGAAAAATATTTTTATAGTGGTTCGGCGGTTAACGAATCCTACGCCCACTTTATAAGCTTTATCATCAACTGATTGATATTGCAAGTTGAATTCGGTTACAAGGTGATGGAATTAGAATAAGTCACAAGTGCAAGAATTTATCGAAGAATCATAGTCACTCCTAGATGACTGTTGTGTGGGAGAAGAAGAGTGAAGAATAATCTCTACAGAGTTCCAACAGTTAGTCTATAAGATTCTCTTGTGTTGCAGGTATGATTGTATTTATAGAGGTGGTAGAATTGTATTTACAATGGAAGGAGAGCGATTGGGCCAAGGCCGACTTGTGAGAAGCCTCTATTCAGTGCTAGAAAGAAATCCAAAAAAACCCAAGGTGATGCGAGTTAACATGATGGATTGCTAGCGATCCATGGGTGATGGAGCGATCTATCCCTTTAAACCATTTTTGAGTCTACCCTTTTGGGTTGTCTTCCTTTCATCTATTTGAATGCCTTGTCCAAATATCAAGTTGTTTAGAGTTTTTTTGATCATCCGTTTCCATGAGTAATTTGGTGCAGAAAAATCATTCATAACTTGTTTAAAATTTAACGAAATCAGACGAAATTTTACACGCATACTCTAGAGGGCTTCTGGGACCTATCCTAAAAATTTCAGGAGGTGGGGCCCATTCTACATGGATCACTAGCGATCCATCTAGCCTTATTCAATCAAGTCCATTTTTGGTGAATGCCTTCTTTTATGTCTTTTAAGTGTTCTTTCAAAATTTCAAGTTAATCCGACTTCGTATGAGTTCTGTAGGCCCGTTTAAAGTTAGCCGCTTTGGTCAAAAAGCTGGTAAACAATATACTCGTTTTATGATTGTTTTAGGTATGGACTCATGATATTTGGTTTTGCAATTCAGACCATCAACCAAATTGGCCAACCCTACTGACACTATTTTAGAGTTTTAAATCTCCATCTCGTTTGAAATCTTTGGAGGTCTTCTTTTTGCATTTGGGCAAGATGAAACTTTAGAATTTACTTTTGGCTATTTTGACACTTATCTCCTCTGAAATTTCAAGATTTGTGGGACGTTAGTTTGCGATCTCTCTGAAATTCAAAATTTGAAACCTTGCACTACTTATACATACATACATATAATGTGTGTACATATGCATGTCTTCATTATCGAATTATTGTTCAATTATGATCATATATTATTAAATTAGAACCATCTTAAAATTTAAGGCCAAGTCGTCATTGGATCCGCCCATTTTAGTGGATATGCCCATTTTCATGCATAATATAGGTGAAATGCAACTAGTGTAGCACATCTAATGTTAATTGGTTATAAAAACTATTCTTGTTAGCAGCAACATCAATTAGCATAATTAGGCGAAGTAATCAAATGCCATATAAAAACAATAAACTGCCATTTTATATTTCTGTATTTTGAAGGTGTGAAAAAAGAACGATACGTGTAGATAAATAACTTAATACTAACTTGCTTTTTTACACCGTAATAATATCAACATGTTGATAAATGTAATCAGTTTAGACTTCAACTGGAGGCAATAGCGGAGAATTTCCACATTAAACGACCCAATGGAGCAATGCCACAAGGAGGTAGGATCCCATGGTCAGAGAAGAAGATATTTGATAAAGTGGGGAAAAAAAGTAGCTTCTTATAGAATAGTAGTCGAATTTTCAGTTACAATATTATATTGGCTGTGTAGTGTAGTATCATACATTTTTCAGAGAAGATGGTTCAGACCTTTCGTTGGACTCTCTTTAATAAGAATAAATCATTGTTTTTCTTCAGACTGGACCTAGAGAAAGCTCAAGAACTCTGAAAGGTCAAACCCAAAATCCCTCAAGAGTGATTTATATCATACTATCCTAAGACGTAAAGCAACATTTATCAAACTATAATGTTATTTGCAAGCAACAATGAAATAGAATAAACATGCAAAGGCTTCAAAAACCAATTTTATTGCTGATCTCATTATCTTACTGGAAACCATCAAATTGCAACTGTCTTAATAAATATACCAATTGAAAGTATGTTTGATGGACTCATGGAATATAAAAAAGATGAGAATCGGTGTTAATATTGGATATTAAAAGATAGTTAGATTGCAATGTTGGAATGAAATACCGTGTGCGACGACTAAATAAAAGCGGGGTAGACACACGGCGTGGGGTTTACTTAAGTGAGTATCAATGAATACCATGATCTTAAGGTTCCCCATGATATCCAAAAAAAAATGTTGGAATGAAATATGACACACTTTAGTTGATACTTTCAGTTAGGTAGGTAACTTTTGATTTGGGATGGTTTATATGAGGTCAGAATTTCAGATGACCTGCTCAATTGGTTGGATCATTTTTTAAGTAACATAGGATGGCCATTAGATTATATTTGGAAGTGTGTATTTGTTCCTTCTTCCTATTGGTACCACACTGTTGCATTTTGGATTGTGTATTAAAACGCAACTCATGTTTTTCAATGTTTAGTGCATTATTCTATAATTACTGCACAGATGATCTCATCATTGCTTCTAGTTTCTCCGCTTTTACCATAGCGTGTTTCATTTTTGACAGTAGATAATTATGTGTTTCATGCCTAGTTGTTAGGCACAAACATTATCTTTCTACTTATTGATTCGCCAACAGAATTGGTCCAGCAATTTTCCGTGTTTAATCCTCAACCAAGAAACTTTGCTTAAACTACTCAAGCTTTTGCTTTATTTTGCTATGCTAAATAATGATGCAATTTACCTATTTTGATGTTTTCATAAGAAGTTTCTTCCATTTCGAAAATTGATCTCAGTGCTTTTATGTAGCTGTCTTTTTTTTGTCCTTTTGTTAGAAAGAAGGAAAAAATGAAATAAAATATTACTATCAATTTTTTTGGGTTTAGATGGAGTCTCTTTTTCTCTGCTTTAACTTTTTTTTGGTAACTTTCTGCTTAAAACTAGGGCGTGGTAGGAAATTCAACATTTGAGACAACGAAAGAAGATGCATCAGTAGTTGATTCTTCTTTAACTGAAAGCAAACACGACTTAGAGAACTTTGATAGCCCAGGTTAGTGTTCACATGCTTAATTGAAAATGTCTTCATCTCGTTAAGAGCACTCATACAGGTTAGTCACTTTTATTATTACAAAATTGCTGCGATATTATTTATTTTGCATTATCAATTCATAGCTGATCTATAATGTGTACTGCTTGGTGCATGCTTCTTAAAACTATTGGATCCATTTTGAACATCTAATCTAAAATGACAATTAAAAGTACTGGGAAGAACGGGGAAGTATTTCTTTTACCTGAAAATCTCAAGGCTTTTCTCAGATAACCTTACTTATGAACAATTTCTTGTATAAATATTTCAACATGAAGTAATATACGGCATGGGAAGCTAGAACATGTTCTATCTGCATAAGCAGCCCTTTTAGTTGCCTCTATAGAGGTATTTCTGAAACTTGCTCATGTTGCTGCAGTGGAATTGGATATCTGGATTCATCCTTTGACTTTGAGTTTCTCACGTTAAAGTGAATATTGTATGCAGAGGTTTCTATGGAGCAAATACTTTTATGGCAGCACTTAAATTTAAATTGGAATTCTAGAATGTAGCGCTTTTAGTTTGAAACTAAAGTTTCATCAGGGAGGAATCCCTTCAGAAGGAGAGAGGAGAGTGAAAATGAAAACACAGCCTGTTTTCAAGTACACACATTTAGGTGCGTTTATCGGCAAATTTTTGCCCCATTTTTGCATTGGATGCCAATGTTAGTGCGAACACCATAGACGCCAAGTGGCATCTGATGCCAAAATTGGGCAAATTCTCCACTCATATGAACATTAGGAGTTAGCCATGTTTAGTGGTGGACATCCAATGTCAACCTGATGTATGTGTTCATGGCATCATACCAACTTTAGTTAACATATGTTATTTTATAAGGTATGCTAATTAATCTGTGATTTCGTTGTACTAAAAGTTAATATGTTTCATAACTATTTTTTAAGGTATGTCAATATTATCATTTTTCTAATAATCACATTTCAACTACCTTCAGCTCTTCAACACCAGCAGTCGTGCAAGATGTTCTGAATGTACATAAGTTATAAGGAAGCCAACAATAAATATTAAAATACGCAATAAATTGATCTTCATTACAAATAAACATTTGACAAAATTTTAATTATGAACTATATACTTCTTGTATTTAAAAATATTATATAAATAGATATAATAAATTAAATAAAAATTGTCGTACGATTCCATTTCATTTTACATCCATTAGTTCTCCATTTAAAACAGTGAAGAGCACTTTATTTTGTTCCTACCTCTTCCACTTACTTTCATTTTCTAAACTCCTCTCAGTTTACCTTTTTTCCTTTTTTCCCACTCCAATCAGTCTAGCGGTGAATGCATTCGCAGTTTCATTCTTTCGTTATATGACAGTAATTGGTTGAGTAGTAAAGAATAGAATAATCGAGATATCTGGTTGATATTTTAAGTTAATTTTTTTTTTCTAAAATCTAAATTAATGAAATAGAACATATTTTTGGTGGAAAATTCAAGGAAAAATCATTATTAGGTTGACAGTTGCAAGGCTATGTTCGTATTTTTAGGGAAAAAATATATATTACGATATAATGTGGAAGCTTATGTAGATTATTATATTTATAGCCATGCAAGTTAACAGCCGGCTCCATAAATTATCTTCTTAGCTCTCTTTGTAAATATTTGAAGATCAAGCTATGAATACAGAGCATTAACCTTCTTTGGGTAAAAATGAAGTAACATTATGATGACATGACAGGGAGAACATATATTATTATACATTTTCTCTCTTTTTTAAGATACACAAAGTGGATGTAATATTATGACCACGTTAGACTTGGGTTTACCCTATTTGGTGTAGTTATTCTTAACGGGTTAGTTTGAAATAAGCTAGCGGGCTTAAATAGTATTTGTAGTTAATTGTCAGGCACAACATTAACCACTTGGTAGATGATACGAATATACATTACTACAAACACAATAACTTTGACCATTAACAAGATAAATGCATTCAGTGAAGTAAAGTGTGCAAGCTGATGAATGTATTAGAATGTTCCACCTCATATTCCACTCCTTGCTTATTCTGGTTAACTACTCTCATCTCTTAGATTTATTTTAAGCACTAGACTAGATCACCTTCACTAGAATCATGAACCCGATTACAGCATGTTTTTACCTCTGATATCCTACAAGGGTTTGATTACTGAATGTAATATTTAATCTATTCTTGCAAAGATTTGCTGATTTCAACTCATTGCTCATAAAGAATGTATATCACAGAGAGAAGCTCAACATATTAGCAATTTTAAGCATATGGAAATGTGGTAATGTTGATCATTCAATAAATATATTCTAAAACTCAATACATGTATAGGTTACCTATAGAATGCCTACTGATTGCATGAATAGTCCAAAAGTAAGTGTTTTGATTAGATTTAGTGAGAGAAATCAAATAAAGTTAATTCCAAATGGCTACAATTACAAGACATGGTTATATGTTTTGATTCCACATAGGTTATGGTTTTGCATAGTTTGTTTTTGTTTCTTGTGGGGTGTGGTTTCATATAAGTGCAATAACCACCAGATTTGTTCTCACATAAGTTTTACACCCCATTTATGTCCCTTGCCACAGCTTTTTTTATTGAGACTGAAAAAATACATGTACAGTAACTTGTAGGCTACTGTAATATTATCTTATAATTCAATCTCCGTGACTCTTCCCTCCCACCCCCAGTTCATAATACGCAGTTCTTCTGACCCAACGACATGCATCCATTAAATAAGACTTGGTTTTAATACATATGTTTATTGTCACTTCCTTCTGATAACTTGTAAATATGTATGTATATATTTAATGTCATCATCATCCCTGCCTTAATGCCAAATGATTAAGGCTGTTAATATGAATTCTCATACTCTGCACATTTTTATCCTAAGTCATATCTTTTAGTAAATTAGTTTTCTGAAATCATTTTTTCCTCATGTTAGTTTTGTCTCTCTCCTCTTTCCCTTCGATATGGATATTTTCACATCTTCATTCGTTGCAGTCTCCTTTGCATGTATCCATACTGTATAAGTTTATGTTATATATTTCTGGTATTTATGGGCACCTCGTTTTTTCTCACTCTCATTTGTAACTATATCCTTTCTAGTGACTCACATCATCCACTTAACATTCACATCTTCCACCCTAACAGTCTCCGTGTAATATTAGTAGTCTTATCGCAGTTTGATAAAAATTCCTTTTTTTTTTTTTTTTTTTGTTATCAAATAAAACTCAATTTCTTTGTCTATTTTACCGAAAACTGTAAATTTGGTACATCATCTTCCCATCTTTGTATCACTGATCCTATGTATTTAAACATAACTTTGTTGTTAATGGTTTGTTTTTGTACTTTTATCGAATGAGTATATTTAATGAAGTTTCATGTCATATGCTAGACCATATGCATGTTAAATTTTTGTTCTATTAAGTTTAAGATATGTTAGTTCTAATGCATTTATCTATTCTTCTTATTTATTTCAAATTTTCTTTTGAGGTGTAGACCATCATGCACCATGACATATCATATTGAAGATTAGTCCCTATTTCATTAAAGGTTAACAAGTATGGAATTAGAAGTGATCATTGATATAATCAAATCTGTATACATAAAAAGAACTCACCATATATCTGCATAATGTTTATGCTTTCATTTTAAAGTTTTTATACATATCTAGAATAAATTTTGTTATATGCATTGAAATCCGTATCCTTATTTTTTTTAAGAAGTCCACCAATGGTACTATCATAGGCTTTTTCTGGATCTACAAGTAACGTATGTTCTTTTTTCTTGATTGTAACTTGTTCTATTAATCGTGTCTGATTAAGTGTATACCTTCCATTGTTGATCTAATAGATTTAGATTCAATCTGGTTATTCGATACAAAAGATTCATTTTTCAATCTTTGTTCTACTATTTTTTCCATGATTTTGTTGTATGACTCATTGATTTAATTCGATAATTAGATCAATTTTGTATATCTCCTTTTAAAAGTTAGTATTATCACACTCTTTCTCCACTCATTTGAAAATTTTGCTTATGTCGATATTTTATTAAATTTGCAAGCATTTCAATTTTACTTTCCAATAATTTATATATGTACTTTACTTGAGCCTACTACTTTATTTCTACCCACATTTTTTTTAAATATAATTTTTTCTTCTTTCCTTTTTATTTTGTCCAATTTTCCTGTTTCTCATCTACTTTTCTACATCTTCTCTTGGGTTTTCTTCATTTTCAGCGATTTAGTATGCCCTCCTCTTATATCAGTATATTATTATTTATATCTTTAATGCATTTCATTTGTTCAGCATGTTGAGTTAATAGTCTTTGTTTTTTTTTTTTCACTAATTTATAAATTTCACTTATTTCTCTTGTCCCTAGCTTTATGTTATATATTTTTATGAACTTCTTTTCCTTGCTATACTAACAACCTTTTTGCTTCAATTTTTTTTTTTTGATAATTTTCTATATCCCTTTTTTGTCTACTATTTTTCCCTGTTTTTTTTTCCTTTTAAGTAAAGACCTTGTGATATCTCCTCATCCACCGTGATATCATTTTCCTATTTAGTTTCTTCTAAAATTTCTTTAGCTGTTTTCGTTATGTCATTTTCCATGTTTTCTCGTAATTTATAAATTTAAACTTGTTTCTTTTGTTATATTTCCAGGTAAACTTTATTATTTTGTTATTTTTAGGTTCTTTTTTTCTATTTAATGTTTTTATGTTATATATATATATGTGTGTGTGTGTGTGTATTTATGGGCAACGATCGGTTACACCTCATTTTTGCTACACTTTAAATTCCCTGATTTCAACCACATGCTTCAATTTAAATAATTATAGTTTCTCTCTCCTGTCACTTGTATAATTAATTTAATAGAAACGCGTGGTTGAAATCAGGAGGGATTAGAAGTCTAGTAAAAATGAGGTATAGCCGATCCCAACTCTATACACACACACATATGTATGTGTGTATATATGAGGAAGGATCAGCAGCCCTCTAGATTCGGTCTTCAAACATAGCCCCATATTACCAGCCATCGTATGGTGTGATAAGATAGAGAAATAATTAGTATGTAAATAGAAACGAGTGGTTGAAATTAAGGGACTATGTTGGGGATTGAATTTAGAGGACTGTTGATCCTTCCCCTATACACACACACATGTATATATATGCGTGCGCATGCGTGTGTGGAAACCCACTGAACAAAGTTTTGCTTGTAAATTTTGAGGATATATGCACCGTACTTTCAATACATACTCTAGTTAAATCACATGAATAATGTAGTCAGTGTTGATCAAACTATTGACCTCGTCGGTGCAAGCTGACATAATCTAGCTAATTTTTTTCAATATATAAATAGTTGCATTTGTGATTTATTTGACCAACTTTTGTGTGTCATCAAATATTATTTTTTCCCAATAAAATATGTTTGCTAATAGGCAGTCGAATGCTTCAGCAAAGTCTCAAAGCGTTTCTTCTTCCTCGTTTCGTGTTCCAAAACCAAAATAGATCATCAATGTTTGCCATGTTTTATTTTATTACAACAAAATACCTTTCTCTATTTAGGGCGTGTTCATGAATTTTTTCCTACTCCATTCGAGCATACAACATGCCAGGCATTGTAACTTAGGACAACTTTTTTTTGTTTTGATTTTTCCTATTTGATCCTCTCTTCACTCCCCTTAAGTGCACATCTTTTTTCTTCACTAATAACAATTAATTATTACAACATAATTCTCCTTTAAATACTCATTTGTATTCTTCTTTCATAACACAAAAACACATCTTGCTTTCGTTGAACTTACTCTTTTCCAGCTCCTTTTGAATACCCCTTTCGCGAGCTCCTTTCACTTTGTTGTAAATGCACCCTTCATTTCATTTTCTTCAGAAGGAGAATAGTTCGTCAATGTTTTCTTTTTATTTGCTCATCTCAACCTGTTGTTGCCAGAGTGCTCAATTAGCAGGAATAATGAAGTTTGTACTGCTGGCGCAAATCATGTAAGCCTATCTCATAATGTAGGCGGTTCTACTCAAATTGCAGACGCTAATGTTTATACAAGATATTTTGTCATAAAGAGTTTGAGCCGTGAGAATATTGAATTGTCCATTGAAAAAGGCATATGGGCTACTCAAGTGATGAATGAACCCATCTTGGAGGAGGCATTTCATGTAAGAAATATACTTAATCGTAATTGTTGAATTTTTTTTATTATCAGAACAGCAATAATATTTGTTAACTTGTTCTGCAGAACTCGGATAGAGTTATACTCATATTTAGTGTCAACATGAGCGGTTATTTCCAAGGTTATGCACAGATGATGTCATCTGTAAGCTGGAAACGTGATAACTTATGGAGTAAATCAGGTGGTGGAAATAATTTATGGGGTCGTACTTTCAAAGTGAAATGGTTAAGACTGTGTGACTTGCCTTTTCAAAAGACTCTGCATCTTAAGAACCCACTTAATGATTTTAAACCTGTTAAAATTAGCAGAGATTGTCAGGTAATCATATATTAATTTACTGTGCTTGGCTAAAATCATAGCTAGTAGGCATTTCCTCTAAACATGGCATCTTCGCAATTTCTGCTTTTGCTAGGAGCTGGCTACAGATATTGGTGAAGCTCTTTGTAATTTGTTTGATGGAGAGGTAGACATGTTAGGGAACATGAACAGGTACACTGATATCACAATCAGTTTAACTCATCTTGTCTCATTAGATAGGTCATCAGAAGTATTAACGTCCTTATGCTGCTTAATGCAGTACTTCAGTGGATGATGTTAATTACAAGAGACTATGCAGAAGTTTGCCGGTTCATTTTGAACAAGAAAATAGCATGCCTTTTAAACATGCACAAAATGTGAGATGGTCAAACTCTTCAATGTCAAATCCGTCTCTGTTGTATCAACAAATGCAGAATGAAGAAAACTATCACCATTTGATGCTCGGAAAGCCTCCGAAGGTCCCTTTTCATCCAAACTCAAACCCATACCTCAAGCTAGAAAGTAAGACGACATCTACAAAACATCCTCTGCAGCAAAACAGTGGGAACACCAATAGTTTTCAGAAACATTCTAGTAAAAAAGATACGCTTCCGAAAGAAATTTCTTCTTTATCACTATCTGAAGAAGAATTTCTTTCTATGGTAATTTTATTTTTGTTCTATTTCTTTCATACCTTTGGTTGTGATTGTTGTCTGGAACAGTGACTCTTTAGTCTTTTTCTTTTTTGCATTTTACGTATATAAATTATTGATTTTCTTCGGATGACATTGTCACTTCGTATTCGATAATTAGTTAGAAATCATTTCAACTTAAGAACTGACTGTTCAACTATCCAATGTTGAATCCACATCCGGTCAATGTGGATACTAAGGTACTCATTTCCTCAAAACCTCTGTTTCATGCTTGCATGCATTCGTGGTCTTGGACATGTTTATTTATATTATCACATGTTAATATATTTGGTATGATGTACACAATTTAAATATTGGTTATTTGGACGTAGTAGTGTCTGTTAAACAAAATTGTAAACTTGGAATGAACTAAAATAAAGACTTGATCATCGGCAACTTGCACAAGTCGAGTTTTAAAAATAAAATAAAATTTACGTTAAGCAGCTCAATTCCAAGTTTCTAACAATTATTTGACAGAGGCAGATAATAAGATGCATTTTCTTTGTTTGCACACCCATGCTCCAATCTTGTTTGCTTTTCAAAAAGGAAACGTTTGTAAAACACCATCTTTAATTTTCAAAGTACTTAGCCGCTCCTCCTGAGATACCTGTTATAAAAAACATATCTGTTTGTAGTTTAAGTGAAGTCGCAGTTTCTAAAAATGCAAATATTTGTAGTTTTGCAAAAATAAAACAAAGAAAAAGGTCATAGAAACCTGCAATTAAGTGCAGATTTGATTTTCAAAAAAATAACGAAAAAAGAAAAAATGTTAAATATAAGGTGTAATTTAAAACATATTTTTGAGGAAGGTTTGTCATGTGTCAAACTTAAACATAAGCGGTGGATCCAAATTTCCATTTTCAAAAATCAAAGAACGAAATCACCCTATCCACTAAATGATGAAAGCGAGCACTATTCTAGTTAATTTTGATGCATTATAATTCCAAGTGCTCCCAGGCCTGGCCCCGGTGGCCTTGGGTCTATGAAAATAGAAGGCCTATGATTTTTCAAGTTTTGGGTCTTATTCTAAGTGGTGTATATTGTTTGTTAGATTTTAATTTTACATTTAGCTTAGTGAATTGTTTACTCGTATTTTAAGTATGAGGTCAAGAATCCAATGCTTAGTCTCTTAGTGTTTGTTCTCCAGCAAAAAGTTACTGTATACTTTGTCTGCTTTGATTTATTTTAACAGCATAAAATGCCAGAATAACAGAATAGTACGATATTTTAGTTTTGTGCATTGTACCACTTAAAAACAGTATATTTTGTAATACGATGAGGGCTCAAAAAACTTTCTTGCATTGGACATCTCGGGTCTTAGGGCCCACCTATTATTTTGTGTTTTTTCATTGAAATAACCAGTGAGTACATTTTTTGATTGCTTGAAATAGTAAAGTACAACTTTATTTCTACTGTTGTAAACTGAATGCACTAAGAATTCATTTTTGTGTAATCAAAACACCAATTTGAGTTTGACTGACAAAGTCAATCATGTTATCTTTTATTTTAGGAAAATACAGTCTACTTAGGTTTGTCAGCAGATACTCAAAAATTCAAGATCCGTTCGCATCCATATCCGAACAATGAAAAGCATCTGAAATAGAAAAAGTGGATATGAATGTGAATACGATGGTATCTGCACTCAAAGATTATCTGTCCGGCTTTAATCAAGATATTTACTATTTTATTAAGATAATAATTTATACTATGCGTGTATATATGAATATTCATAGCTCAAAACTATTATTATTCTAGTATTTTTTGTTTCTTTTTTTATCAGCATTATTACTAAAACAGTTTTACGTTGAATGAAAATTTCTGTTTATTTTTTTTAAGTTTATTATTTACGTGCGGATATATAAAAATATGATATCCGTTTTATGTCCGCTGGTATGAATATTCGAAGTCCAAAAATAATTTCGGATACAAATGCTGATATAACACTATTTGGATTAGTATCCAACCTTCGACAGGTTTAGTCTAAGCCACGAAGTTTGAGGTAGAAGTTGTTGATGACCAAGTACTAATTGTATTAATGTGCAAAACACCATTATTGCTTTTCAGTCAAAAGCTAACGTGTTATTTATTTTTCACTGTAGAAGTTGGATGATTTTTTTTACTTTCTATTTTTGAGGAAGCTTGTTTAATATTAGCATACAACATGCAAAATGAATTTAATCATGTATCATTAACACAAGCTTCTAAAGTCTAATAACTAATGGCTCAGATACCCTGTGCCCTATGGCTAACATACCATTTTTTTTCAGATGTATATTAAATCTCAATGACTTGTCATGTCACCCACCAATTTAAGATATGTTATGCACATAAGCACACATATTGGTACATTATGGGATTTTGTGGTGTGGTGGCACATTTTATTGAACATACAAGGATATGTGTGTTTGTGTGCTATACACGTACATGCATACATGCTTGTATATCTGTGCGTGCCTGTGCAATAAAAACTGCCATAGACTTTAATACAAATGCAATGCTGTATCTTTTGGTGTGTTATGTAAGATGGCATCATTTTCTAGTTTGGGTGTCGCTTAAAGAATATAATTCCTATGGGTTGTTGGCACTTCAAAGTGTTTCATCATACAACTCAATCCATGCTGTAGCAAGACAATGTCAGCGTGATATTCATCTTGCAAGTTGCAGCAACGAACTTTGTTATGGTATATATGCATTTTCATTTCTCCCTCCAGCTGCATGATATTCATCTTGCAAGTTGCAACAATGAACTTTGTTACAGTATATATGCATTTTGTCTCTCTCTCTCTCTATAGCTGCAGACACTCATCTTTTACACTAAAATACATCGTTGTAAAGATGCAAAGTAGTCTGGGAGTGTCAAAAGAGTTTTGGCCCCCCCCCCCCCCCCCCCTCCCCTGTCCCCGTCCCTTTTTTTCTTTTCTACTTAGACCACAGACCAGGCTATAGGATAATAAAAAATTTCCTCTTTTGAGATAAAGCTATATTGACGGTTTTATTATTATACCAACAACAGAAAGTCTTGATATGTTTCCACGTATGCATTTACTTTTGGTAGAGAAATCTGATCCACTTAATGTTGCTGTAGACATACGAAGAGTATTTGCAAGCATTTGGGAGAATCTCTTCCTCATCTCATTCTTTGGTTGGTTTATAATCTATTGTATCTTGTTTTTTGTAACGTTAACTGTATTTTTTCAGCTCTGATGTCTTTTTTCATCTAATTATTGCAGCCATCTTCGTCACATAGAACTACATCGGAGCACAGTCGAAGTCGGTGAGAAGATTAGGAAATTATAGCTACCGTTTATTTTTAGATGGCTTTCAAGATTATCTTCTCTTACCTCACAAACTTATATAAGGTGGTCATACATGATTTTACCTGACAAAATTGTCAGGAAACGTTAATATTTTTGCACGTTTAGATGTACAATTATGTTAGGGCAATGGACTGGAAACCATTGTAAAAAAAAATTATTTTTTATTTTTCCTCTTTGGAGTTGTGTACGTAGTTACTCTTGATTAGATTGGATAATCAACCAATTATGAACATGATTTCAGTTTACCAAACATTTTGATTGGCCTGTGAAGAATCAGTTGGATTGTATGTAAATATTTGATATTTAAATGACAAGCTGGCATGAATTTGGTTTTTCTTGACTGAAAATTCATTAGTCTGTATATAACTTTCAAATTTGTTCTTCAAATCTTTATCGAAAATGTTTTGAACGAAAACTGTCTGCCAATTCAGCTAGAGTTTGCTGCTTTGAAAATTTTTGTTAACCATCTCTTTCATGTCACTTTGCACAATTCGCAAAGATTTCAACGGCTTGTACATTCTTTGCTTGGTTTACCAGTACCGTAGTTCATTTTGGACAGATAGATTTTGAATTTGACGGTTGAGATTAAAAAAATAATTATACGTCAAACGTACTTTCTGAATCCAATTATTTAAATTGTCAAATAAGATTATTAATCAATTATTTTTCGTTTCGAACCTTTGCTTGTTTAACCATTTGTCTGAAGACTGAGAAATTTGATATAATTTTTTTTTAACCACACAGCAAACGGGGGTCAAAACGTAATGGTCTAAAATCATAGTACTCAGATTAGTAACATGAATGAAAACAGTCTTGTATAATTGGTTATACAAATCATAGTATCATCACATGATACAATTAATGCATAGAAGTGAAATTTGATATAAAATTTGTAATAGAGATGGTGAACCTGGCTACTAAAACCGTTTGAAATCATACGCATATTTTTAGGAGAACTTTTGTAAAATGTTCGTTTTAGATTTCAGATTACACGGTTGTCCCTTTTCAAAAACATGTTTTGAAAAACATTTCTATTTCTAATTTTAGTCCGATTGTGAATATTTGTAGTTTCTAAAATTTCAATTTTTTTTACAATTTATACTTCTAATATTGTTTTCTATAAATATTTGCAATTTTTGAAAAAATTTCATTAAGAAAAAAAGGAAATTTCGATCATATTAGTGCAGATGTGATTTTCAAAATAAGAGGTGGATCTTAATTTATAATATTTTTAAACGTTTCCTTTAGACAATAAAAAAAGCTTTCCACTATGGTTTAGTTTCCTTGGATGTCGGACTGGATATTAAGCAAAATATTACACTTGGAGACCATTGGATTGGTCAATTATCAGAATGTTTAAGGTTGAATTTTCATTTGTTGGAGACAACCTTGTTTCACATATGTTATACCAATGTTAAATGTTGTGAGTTCAATTTTGGTTGCTTTGGAAAAAACAATATGAAAATATATTGCAAAAGATAAATTTGAATTCAAATATTCTTTTTTATGATTTGGAAGTGCCTACAACAATCAAACCAAGCGTTAGAGAGTTCTGTCTATAGACATGTAAAATTAAATAGTATGAAGTAAAAAAACAAGAAATGTTATTGATAATGTCTTTTTTAATATATCTCCTATTTACTTTATTCTTTCTACAAATATCTTAGATCAGTTTTCTCATGTGATCTACTATTTAAATGATGATATGTTTTTTTATCAAAAAGTTTTGATATTTTCATAATCTTCCAAATTCTCATACCTACCGATTTCGAGTTCAAAATTTAATTTTTCAAGTTTTATGTTTTTTAAGTTTTGAATTCAAAATTCAAGTTTTTAAATGCAAAGCAAATTCTAAAATTTCCTCAGAGAAAAAATGTAATGATTTTCATATTTAATAGTTTCGAATTCAAATCCAAAATTAACACTTTTTAAATTCAAATTCAAAATTCAAAAGTTCGAGAGTGAATTTTCGAAAATTCAATTTTCAAAATTTCCAATTTAGAGTTCAAGTTTGAAAACTCAAAACTTTAAAATTCGAAAGGTTAAATTCTCGAAATTTTAAATTCCACCTAGTTTTTTCCTTTTGTTTAAGAAGGTTACAATTGAACTTTCTACATTTTAAAATCCAAATTTTAAAAAATAAACCAAAATTTAAAATATGAATTTTCAAATTCAAAATTTGTTATTTAAAATTCAAAATTCAAATCTTGTAATTTTAAGTGTTCAAAATCAAGTTTCAAATTTGAAATTTGATTTTCAAATTTTGTAATTTCAAATTCAAGTCTTCAATTTGAATTTCCTGTAAAAAAATTCAAACTTGAATTTCAGTATTTAGATTAAAGTTTAAATTTTCAAAATTTTAGATATCCAATACAAATTCTAGATTCTAATTATTTTTTCGATTTGATGTTTAGTTAAAATTAATAAAAGTTAACAACGAATATTATTTTAGAAATCATGCACCTGAAAGGTATGTTTCCACTATTGTGGGTTTTATTAGTATTATATTTAGCTAAAGGAAACTATGTTTTTGAGTTAGAATTACGCTTTTTTTTTTTTTTTTTTTTTTTATATCAAAATTTGAATTATTGTCACAATGACAACTTCATGACTAAGGCTCATAAAAAGAAGATACAAATATTTGATATTTATATTTTACATGTCAAGTTGACATGTTTTAAATGTCAAAGTTAACAAGATTTTAGTTTTTCTTGATTGAAATGCATCATTGTCTGCATTTATCTCTCTAATTTTATACCTTTCAATTTGATCATCAAGTTTTTATTGATATGTTTTAATGAAACCTGGCCGTCAATTTTGCTAGAGTCAGCTAAGAAAGATTTTGTTAGCCATCTCTTTTACGTCACATCCCACAGCAAAGATTTCAGCGGCTTCTATTTCTTTGTTATTAAACGACCACTTTGTTTCGAGTTTGAATGACACTTTTTTTGTTTATAAATTCAAAATTTGAAGTTTGGTCACGAGGACAACTTCACGACTAAGATTATAACTTCAAAACGTCGAAGAAATATTATATCAACAAATATAGCATAACACCAAAGACAAAAACAGAGCACTAAAATGAACAAAACAATCACATTTCAGGATAATTAAGTAGCAACTTGACATGCATAAAGCTAGAGTAATACACTCATAAATCATACAGATAGCTCTAATTCATAATAGATAGATAGTGTAATAAGTAGCATATAGGTGCATGGAATAAAGCATCACAGAGAGTTCAAATACAGAATTGAGAGTATTATAAGCAGCTCTTAACCTCATTAACATCAGTAGTAAATAAAGTACTCACACATTAAATTTATGAGGAAGAGGTTGCATGAAATATTGATATTCAAGCAAGGCGAAGATCATGCAAACCAAAACCCATTCCATTAAGGTTGGGTTGATTTGGCTGAATTCTCATCGCGTACATATGGTTTCCACCATTTGCAAGGGCTAGTGTTCCATCGTAGCTATTTGGATCTTCCACAAAGCCATACACCGGATGCTCATCGTTCATTTCCTATAATGTAAAAATGTCTAAAAATGTCAACATGATTTATTTTTTTAATGTCGAATAAATTCAATTATCAATGAAAATATTGTTGGTAGATATACTAACCAGTTCATTTATCAATGTCTTGTGTGCTTCTTGAGAGTTCTTCAACTGCAAACATAAGAAAAAGTAAAACAAAAGGCTATTGATTGAAACTCCCAACATAGAAACCTCGGATCTTAGAACATGCATGCGGGTTACAACAAAGGTCTTGTTAAGCTATTGTCAACCAGGGATGAATGGACATATGCGAACCACATGTTATGTTTTGCGGGGTTTATTTATCCATTGATTGCAAAATAAATCATACAGACATTCTCATGCTCCTCACGTAAAAAATAAAAATGTTACAATTTGAATTTTATTTTAAATTTATAGGGAAGTTTAATATAAGTGTACTATGACGGTTCAACAAATATAAAATATCCTCGAAACAATTGTTATTTCTCATTCTTTTTTGATCCACATCAATTTTTGTAGTAAAAAATAGCATAGACGATGGAGTTGAAAAACTTTTTAAAGAGTATTTTGATGTAATTTACACTTCCAATCAGGCCATTTGATTTAACAATTTTTTTTTTTCATTTCCTACACTTAACCCACAGTTTGTTATCGTTTACTTATTGTAAAGGAAAAAACTAATTTGATTGGAAATTATTTACAATGAGAGTGAAAAAAATGCTAACACTTTCTTTTAAGTTTTGAGTACTTTGAACGTGCATTGCACCCCTATATGAAAAAATATCTTTGAACAAAATACGTATTTAATTGAAATAATCAAACCTTCACCAGCGGTTTTTCCTTCTTATTTTATAGATTTTTTTTTTATAAAAATATAGTAATTATTTCAAAATACCAAAGTCTTGATTAAAATAATGTATATATGGTTGTATGTGTGCATGTGTACGTATAGTATATTTGTACATATAACCTTAACTTTTAATTCTAATATATTTTTACGAAAATCCTTCTAAGTATAAGAACAAAACCGGATGCCATACAAAATGTAAAAGAATGATTTTATATATGATCATGCGAAATAGTTTTTAAGTTCATTTTTTTACAAAGTAAGTTAAAATTATACAAAAACCAAATTATAAAGTGCATTCTACATAGCTCAAAAATAAAAGAAAGATAGGTATTATTGATACGTAAAAGAGAAAACATTACAAAAATGAAAAATATGTATAATAGATTTGCGTTTGTCATGAGCGGAATTTAAGCTTGTGATCTCACTATCCTCATCCATATAAAGTAAGTGTAACTGGAACTTCGGGGTTGGACCAAAATATGGTTACCGTATTCCAACCGCTATCAAGATTTATTTCTTGTAAGTAAATTTTATTTCAAAGTTTGTTCATAAGCAAGAGTGGCATTAATGTTCAATACATATCCACTCTCTCTTTGCTACATCCAATCCGCATCTCTACGGTTTCTAGAGCTATATAATTTGAAACCAAACAAAAATTTGTACATATCTTCCATGACTCAAAACCATCTTCACAAAATTTTATTCTATTTGGATAATCATAACTTAGTCAAAATAATATTTCAAAGCGACAGTCCAAATCATGTTTTTGCAACTGATATTGTCTTAACATTTTGAACATGGTGGAAGTTTTAAATAATCGCTTTTTTTAATATGATTTATAATGTTAATTGTGCATCTCAAAATTTCATTTTATTTTTAATTATATAGTTAATTGTATAGTTATAAAAACCATACGGATGTTGAATGTGATATAGCGAAAGTGTGTGATAACAAATCCACTCATACATATACATATATGTTTATAAATGTGTGCGTGTGTATATTTTTGTAGGACCAAGACAACTTATAATCCACATATAATCATTCCTTTTGCGTAAAAAAATTCTAGATCAAAGTAAACTCATACACACACACACACATATACACACACGCGCACGCACACACAAATATATATATATATATATATATATATATATATGTATATGTGTGTGTGTGTGTGTGTGTGTGTGCGTGTGTGTGTGTGTGCGTGTGTGTGTGCGTGCGCGCGTGTGCGTGTGTGTATGTGTGTGTGATAATTCTATTTGAACGCATGCCGATGACAAAAAATTTGACATAAGAAATCTCCTCCACACCCCCTCTCCTACTGTGGGGTTTTCATCTTCCCATGTAAAAACAAAGAAATTTAGTGGTCGATGTTTTAATTTGTATCTCAATAACCGCATATATATATATATATATATATATATATATATATATATATGTGTGTGTGTGTGTGTGTGTGTGTGTGTGTGTGTGTGTGTGTGTGTGTGTGTGTCTGTGTGTGTGTGTGAGCATACACACATGCACACATAGCAAACGAAGTTGAAGATCCCCTACCATATCTTATATAAAACAGTTAAGTAAAGGGTGAGGAAGATGCGTCTCAACTACGACAACTCACATTACACAATTGATGCCTAACAAGAGAAACAAATATCATCACATAAGACATCATCATAACAAGGATATATCATGAGGCATAATGGAATGAGTTATTCGAAAAGGCAATATCAAACATGGAAGAGAGTAGGTTGATTGACATTAAGATCAATGTCATCACTATAGATAGTGATATCACCAAGCAACGTAATATCCAAAGGCCGAGGAGGAATAAATGAAGGATAAGAGTTGTGTTGTACAACATTGATAGAGTAATCATACACCATCATCCATGTCATTGGGATCAATGTCATAATTAGATGCCGTAGAGAAGATTGAGCAAGATGGAGTAACATGTAGTTGTAGATGATGAAGGAGGTTCTTTGAGGTTATCTGATGCAGTAATTGATTGATTTTTTCCTATAACAAGAGCGATACTTAACTTTAAGCACATAACTCATTTTGGAGTCTCGAGAACTGAACCCAAGATATCTAGAACACAATCTAAAGATCTTACCATTTGAGCTGGTGGTCATTGACACAGTAATTGATTGAGTTGTAGGGAAAATAATTTCAGTTGGAAAAGCTTGTCTTATTGGATTATAACACGACAATAAGAAATAGGAGGAGTATGTACAGTAGAGAGGGATATAACATTTATAGCGTGGATTCACTAGTTGAGAGTTTTAGTTTTTCACCGCTTAAAAGAAATTATGGTAGTGAGATCCTTAAAGGAATATGAGAAGGAGATTTGAGTATGGGGTCTTGAGCCAAGAATGGAGGAGCATGGATACAAAAGTTAAAGGCGTGATCAAAGAATTGACAAGTAGTGCATATCTCATGTTGCTATAAATAAGGTATATCCACATAAGCAATCCCACTTGGAGATAACCAAATACGAAGTCTACGTACTCATTGTCAAGATCATTTATGTAAAATTGAAGTTGATTCAAAACATTTCATTGTTTATACATTGTAAGCCAATATAAACCATCAATTTATTTTTACAAGTCAAGTAGCGTTGCATGGTCCCTGACCTTTTTCTATAGAATATGATGAAATACAAGAGTGAGACAAGTCTCAGATACTACAATTCAGACGGTACCGATAACCCTTAACAAGAGTAATAGATTACCATCACTCAAAACATAAAAATACGACATGAACACATCACCGAGGTAGAGTATAATTTTACCATATAAAAAAGAGATGATCTTAATCGAGGAAGTATTCCGACAGAACCCCACTAAGATCATTGTCATCTCCATAAACATGATTCCCTACTAAAAAGATGAAAGTGGAGCTCTATCAAAAATATTTATTTTACTTTTATTTCTAAATATAAGTTTGAAGGTAATAGTAGTAGCGGATGGATTTCAAATTTTGCACGGATGATTTTGTTAATGAACATAACATATATACAAAAGTCTATTTTACTCGGAGTTTCAAATTCACAAAAAATGAAGAGGGATTGAATGAGATTTATAAGAAATGAGATCTACCATCCATCCTTACATAAACTATAATATAGTTTTAGCTCCCAATCCCTATGTACTAAAATTGTCAAATTAGTTTAACATTACTATCTTCTATAGTATGTTAATATCAATACCAAATCTCTAAAGTATGACATTGCTATCTTGTGAGAATACTAGAACATATTTGATATAAGAATTTAACAAAAAGAAACCTGAAGGTAAGTATGTGTATGACTTTCAAGGGTCTATCTGAAGACATTTTTTGAGAGTTTGATCCAACCGAGGCATGACCCGGGTATCTTTGAACCTTGAGACACTACATTTTGAAAAATCAAATAACTTTGCATGCGTGGACGAGCATTCCAACCCTTAGATTGCGAGAAACCATTTGAATCGACCACTCTGATACCGTGTTTCAATAATGAAACCTTGAAAAACCTTTTGAACTGACTTCTATGAAGAGTCTTCTTCATATTAAAGATGAAAAATATGCATGCCTATTTTCTCTTCAATTATCATTTTAAAAAGCTTCTTATTTGGATATTAGTAAGCCACCAAATGATAGCCACCGTCGTCGTCACAATTTTAATTATGAGCATCACCGCATAAGAACATCGAACTCCATTATTTAACTTAAATTAAGTGAATAGACTGTAATTTAATTATAATCCCTAATTGTTGAAGTGTTTTGTTGAAATGATTACAATTCATATTTCTTAAGATATTTGTTTGATATTTTGATGTATTAACTAGTTCATAAAGAAGTAATTCACCTTGAACATTAATTTGATATAGAAATTTTGGTTCACAGCAAAAGTTGGATTGCTTTTTCATCCACCATTTATCATTATTTTGTTGAACTAAACATGCATATGATTTGATGCACCATATACAATGTTGTATTCTATAATAGAAGATGATCTGATGCATTATATTTATATGACTTAAATCATTATATGTCAATATTTATGTTAAAAGCTAAACTTGATTTTGTGATTAACTATTGTTTTGGGTTTCCATTTAAATTTAGACAAAAACTTGTAAGCTATAGAATTATCTAAAGACATATAGTTATGGTAGAGAGCCTACAGAATTATATAATCTAGAGTTATGTAAGGCAAATATTCAAGATATTTCCTATTATAGAAAATCCCGGAGAACATTTATTAGTTATAGGACTAAATGTATCTCTAATGTTCGATTAGGAGATATGCTACCGTAAATAGGAATGCTTGCCAGTAACTAAGCAGACAAGATTTTAATTATATTTTTATTAAAAATTATACTTCCTCTTTTATAATATTCACATCTCTACTTTACTTGCTATCAAAATCAATTATTCATCTTCTTACAAAATTGCTAACATTAGTACTAGATTGCTAATCAAGGAAAGATGACGAACAATATAACGTTTTCAAGTTCCTTTGCTAAAGAAGTATTACGATAATTAGAGCATTTGCATAAAAACATTGTTGGATCGTAGAATGCATAAGATATCATTAAAAATGGTTATAAAAATTTCGCCAATGTCACCGCTTTATCCAAAACTCAAAAATATAATTTGAAGGACTTGAAGAAAAACGATCAAAAGGCTTTTATTCTTATCCATCAAGGTTAGGATGAAGTTATATTCGAAAGGATAAAAAGTGGACAAAGTAGTAAAGAAACAAGGGGGAGATCTTGGTGAATGCTTTCAATGAAATTGATAAGGTAAAGAAACTTCGGCTACAAACTATATGAGGTGAGTTTGAGCTTTAATAGACGAAATCATCAAAATTAATCGATGATTATTTTTCACGCTTATCTTCCTTAGTAAATCAAATAGAAAGATACAGAGGACAGAAAAAGAAAACTATACAGTTGTTGAGAAAATTCTACGATATTTAGATTTAAAATTTAACCATATAGTTGCAGCGATTGAATAATCAAAAGATCTATAATCCATGACTGTTATTCAATCGCTTCAAGCCCATGAAGAAAAAATAAGGAAAAGATTTAAAAAAGAGCCATTGGAGCAAGCTCTTCAAAGCAAATTCACATTAAATGAGAGTGAGATATTCAAAATGTTGAGATTAGTCATACATAAGACAATTTATAAAATAAATCTCGCATAAATATTAAGAGATCACCCATCACATCACCAATTGGTTTTGTGATAACATGCGATTCTCTAACATAGTATCAAAACGAGTTTAATTTGTGTGTACTTAACCGTCACACATGTTCAACATCACCCAATATGTATGTTCATGTGTTTGGCTCATGATACATCATACTGTGAGAGAGTTTTGAGATTAGTCCCATATGAAAAATTTATAAAACAGTGATATTTTAACCGTTGTTTATATGTAGATGCTTAATCATTACTGGAAATGATCCAAAAATGTTTTATGATTTTAAAAATGAGATGAGATTAGAGTTTGAGATGAAGGATATTGGACTTATGACATATTATCTTGGAATCCAAGTGGTTCAAAGTGAACAAAACATGTTTGTTTCCCAAAAATCATACGCAACTGCAATATCGAAGAAATTTTAGATGGATGGTTGTAAGCTGGTAAGCATTCCAATAGAATGTGGAATAAAGCTCTCAAAATATGCTAGAGAAGAAATGTGGATCCAAGTCTATTCAAAATTTTAGTTGGTAGTTTGAGATATTTAATTTGCACAAGGCTCGATATACTTTATGGAGTTGGTCTTATTACTTGCTACATGGAAGCTCCTACTATATCATAATTTAAGACTGCAAAAAGGATCCTTTGATATATCAAAGTTACCATTGATTTTGGATTGTTATAATCACTTTCTAATAAATTCAAGTTGATTGGCTGTAGTGATAGAGATTGGGCTGGAGATGGTAATGATCATAAAACTACAAGTGGTTTTGTTTTCTTAGTGGGAAACATAACTTCACTTAGAGTTCAAAAAAGCAACCAATTGTGTTGCTTTCCACCTATGAAGTGAGTTATGTTGCTCTGTCAAACTATATTCGTCTTGCAATTTGACTTCAGCAATTATTAAATGAGTTGCATATGTCACAACATAATACAATGATTTTTATGGACTACAAGTCAACCGTTGCTCTAGCGAAGAACCCTACCTTCCATGGTCAAAATTCACATATCGATACATGCCATCACTTTATTCGAGAGCGCATTGCAAAGAAGAAAGTCCAAGCAAAGTATGTTGATTCAAAAGATTAAGTAGCAGATATTTTCAAGAAGGCGCTGAAGTATAAAGACTTTGGTAAATTGCAGGATTTAATCAGAGTTACAAAACCAAGTTTTATGGGGATGTTGAAAGCTAAACTTAATTTTGGGATTAGCTATTATTTTGAGCTTCAATTAGAATTTGGATTAGAACTTGTAATGTAAGCTAAAGAATTATCTTGAGATGTCTAATTATGGTAGAGTGCCTAGTTATCATAAGCAAACCGAACCACTGGTTGAACCAGGAAAACCGCAGACATAGGCCAATCGGGTCCGAAATGAAAACAAATCGTGATTTATAGCAAACCTCAAACCGAAATGAAAACAAAACGTGATTTACAGCAAACCGCAAACCATGGATAAATCATAGTTCAATTAAATGAACAAGGTTTGTTTTGAAATTAAGCTAAATAAAATACATTTTTTAATCAACGCAGATGTAACAAAAAATAATTTGCCCGCTTCAACAGCCCAGAAAATACTTGCCGCCATCATGCAGCTGAAGTTTGAAATAGATTCGCTATAACAGCCAAAGTGGGACTATCAAAACTAGTGTACCTACCTGAATATTCAATATTTTTACTGAACTTGCTCTTCCTAACAGTACATAAAGTCATATGTAGCTCAGATTTTGAGCTTAATTCCACTTGCTATTAACTTGTTTATCTTATTTTTTGTTTTCCACGAATTAAAATTCTAATATAAATTGACATGGTTTTAACGGTTCGATCGATCAGACTTTCGGAACCTTCGGCCTTTTACTATCATGGATCGACTTATGTTTCAGTTATGATAACCATGGTTGAGAGTCTCTACAATTACGTAATCTAGAGCTATGTAAGGAAAATATCAAAGATATTTCCTATGAAAAACATAGATATTTCTAGAGAATGTTTATTAGCCATGAGATTAAATACATCTTCACATCTATTTAGGGGAGGTGTTACTATAAATAGGAGTATAAATAGGAATGCTTGCTCTCATTTGTAACCAAATGAAAAAGTTTGTAACTAAAGTTTTATAATAAAATTCTAATCCTCTTTTAAAATATCCACATTTCTCATTTCTTAATTGATATCTAAATCATTATTATTCCTTCTGCAAAGTTGCTAACATATGTGAAATAATTTGATCAACTACAAAAAAATGTGCAATGGTTTAAAAGTCCCATCGACCATCAGAACCTTGAATCAATAGCTACCACGTTTCTAGTATTGAAGCCATTGATTATAAAGTATAGAGAATTACAATAGGCAAACTAATGTATAAGGATATTGAACCATATGCAGTTAAAGCGCTTAATGGTTTATAGCGTTGGAGGTGCAAAATGCTACATGGGGAAACATTAAATAGCAGCATAGGTGTAAATTATTTTATTGGAGATAAACCAAATCTCTAAAGTATATTTATCTCATTTCCACATTATTTGTGTAGAAAATGGCAACAACATTCGCTCCTGTATAACAAAACCAAAGAATATCATAGTCTATGCCGTTGATACTTGATGAATATAATAAAGTTTTAATTTATATTAAGCGCTTAAGACTTGAACCTAAATCTACACCCTAAATTTGTTGATTTGATTTATATGAAACCGATCAAATTAACCGTTTTATATTAAAGTTGTTAAAGCGGATGCTAGAAAGGATAGCGGACGTAGCGTAAAATAGCGGAGCTTTAAGCGGATTTACTAAGCGTTTTAGTGAGATATTAGCGAGACTTTAGCACGGTTTTAACTGCACATGTTGAACCTTCATCATTTTAATATTAATTACTCTACTACATATCAAATTCATAGTTGTAGTTATAAAAGAACTCATATGCAATTTAACTTTAGGATTTTCTATATGAAAGCACTTGAATATCTAAAATTTATAACTCACCAAGGCCATCCAACACCCCTAAACTTTTAGATTTCCAACTGCACTATAATGTTTGACTTGAACAAGTCGCAGCATACTAAAAAAATCTCTCAGTTCTCTTGGTTTCTTGCCAACTCTATACTTGTAAAAATATAACCATGAGCCTGCGAGCTTAAATATACATTTGCCCTACGCATTTCATTTTACTTTTGGAAAACAAACTCAAATTTGGTTTTTAGTCTGACATAATACCAGCAAAATGGATTATGGATGTTTCCCAAATATGGGTCGATAGATCAAAAGGTTTGCTTTATAATTATAGAAAAATGAGCCAACCACCACCGATAATATTGACAAGAGAATTGATTATGCAACTAGTCATTGGTTTGATCTCTAGGTATATATTATAGCCAAATTCAATAGAAATAAAACCATGCAAATTTTAAAAATTAATTAAATAACATGACTTAGGGTGGATGATGTGTAGTCTTTCCTAAATGTTGGTACGCACATGTTTAGGCTCTGAAGTATAAAGTTCTCACGCCAAGTATCAGTTTTCAATTTTTAACCATTATGTTAGTGCCATAGCAAAACCTAATTCATACTGCTAGTAGCTATTAGCCAATCATGAATAAGAGTTTAAACTAGCATTTTCCTTTTTCTTTACGTGAAAAGATGAAGAAAAAAAAAGAAGCAACACTCCATTTTTTAGTCCTTTTTTTCTGATATAAATATGATAGTAATATCTGCAAATCCACACATGTTAATTACTAGAAGAAAAGAAAAGGATGAAAAGAGATGAAGATGTATGAGGGCGCGTGTGTGTATACACACGCACATACATACATATATAAAATTGAGCAGAATCATAAATTACTCACCTTTTTCTTGTAGGTTTCTGTCTGAGTGTGGATGACATGATACTGCAACAAAAATAACAACAATACAGTGTTAGTTATCAATTATATATGGCTGGATACAATAGCAAAAGTTTACCCATTACTAGTTAACTAATTTACCTAGAATGCAATGAAGATATGCCAACATTTAATTTATTATGAATTAATAACGAAAGGAAAAAAAAATCTTTTAAAAGATGATAATATGTTAAACTAACCTGCAGGTGCAAAGCGTAATCAAATCTTACCACAACCAATAAGCTATTGGTCATGATATAGATTTTTAAAATATTGTATAGCAAGCCAGATTTGAAGTCCTAATTAGTCATTATAAATTTTAAATGTTACAATTAACAACACTTGGTGTTAAATTGGCAGACTTAATTTGGCTAGAACTGTTGACAACATTATGAAAAAGACAAAGTGATAAAAATAAAATGAAATAAAAATATATAAAAGCTAGAGCATCTTAAGACTAACATCCAGAACAAAACTGAATAAACTAAAAATTCTTGGTAACAAAATAGGTTTAAATTACACAAAGATTTGAAAAATCAAAATGCTAAGTAAAATCATACTTTTCTTTGACGAACATTCTTTAAAGCTTCATCAAGATTTTGCTCAAGAACACGCAAGTCCATGATATCCATGCCATCAAGATCCTCCCCCATCCTTTGTCTTTCATTTGATAATATATTATTTTATAATTGCTCAAAAAAGGAAAAAAAAAACTCAATTAATTAATTTATATCAAACATATTCTTGATTATATGTTACCTAATTTCTCTTCGAAGGTTGTGATTGATATCCTTGAGATGGTTCATTGTATTTTGCATTTTCTAAAACCAAAAAAATACATTAGATAACCAAGTCATGTTAGTTAGGCCAAATTGCACTGTATACTAAAAATAAAGACAAAATATGGTATATTGAAGATCTGATTAAAAAGTACAAAAGAAAAAACGTAGTAAAAAATTGCCTCGTATTGTGCATCCCACAAGTTAATTCCAGTAGCTTGCTGGTACCGATCGAAAATCTTCTTAGTACTGAAATTGAAGGTTATTAAAAGAAAATTAAAAGAAGAAAAATAAGCTTACCAAGTAAAAAAATGAACCATAAACGCAACATTATGGTCTTAACTAACAAAAAAAAAAATTGAAAAATAAAACGAAGAATACTCAGTGTCGGGGCTGCAATACTCCGAAAATTTGCCAGTGTTAGAAAACATTATAATGGAAACTTGAGCATCACAAAGGACAGTAAGTTCTTTGGCCTTCTTCATAATCCCTGCTCTTCTTTTAGAATAAGTTACTTGTCTATTTGTTGCATTTTCGATCTTTTTTATCTCTATCTTTCCTCTCCCCATTTTTTTTTCTTTTTGGCAAATGAATTATTTCTCTCTCGAAGAAGCAGTACAATTAAAAAGGGAAAATAAAAGCAGGAAGTGGTGGGTGAGGAGTTTGAGAGCAGCAAGAGAAAGTGAAAGGCAACAGTTTGTGCTTCTGTGTGTTGTAAACATAATATGTTATGTTTATGTTTAGGTACATATTATTCTTCCTTTCGTGCATTTAATTTTGAGAAGACTGTCTAGGGTTTCAAAATCTTCCTTTTCTGCGTTTAATTCAGCTGTTTTCTTTCTTTCTTTCTGAAAACAGTACCATTTATTTTATTCCAGGAAAACCAAACTAAATTGCCAAACTGGCTTCTCATTTAGCAAAAACAATACAAATGTGAAATCAAGCGTATTAGTTGGATAGTATTGAAACTGAACTCCACATTAGAAATGTTAGTGTGCCGGGTAAACACATTTTTGTTGTGATGCTCAAGTTTCTAAACCACTGTGACTGTAAAGGGATAGTGGAGAAGATGGAAAGGACAACAGAGATGATAAATTGTTTTCCGTGCTTCTGTTGTTTTTCAAACTACGAAAAATAAAATAAAATTATTTTCTAATTTGTATTTTAAACTTTATTTTTCAAATTAATTGGTTTTTAAAAATATACGAGTTTACACAGTTTTGTTTGGATAAACCAAAAAATTCATTACTAGAACTACAGTATATAGCCACGACAGGTTTCCAACGGGAGTTTCCAACGGCTCGTTATTTTTTAACATGCCGTTGGTAACCGTTTGAAAAACAGTCATTTACGGTCGTTGGAAGCCGTTGGAAATAATCGTGTAAACCTGCAGCGAGGCCGAAAGTTGAATCATTATTCTCTTCTTCCCTAAACACACCAAAACCCTCCTCTCTTCTCTTGCTCCAGCTTCCCCACGCAACCGACAGCCACTCCGACGCCATCAATCAACGCCACTAACCTTTATCCATCCACATACATCTCCAAAATCATGTTTTGCCTAAAACCCTAAAATTTTAAGTTTTTTTAATTTTGTGTTAATTTGTTGTTATAGTTGTATGTAATTGCCTATTGTTTGTTTATTATACCAAACTAAGTACTAATTACAATTATTACCATCCAAATGTCCAAATTATTTGTATATATATTATGCACATATATACATATGTTGATAATTTAGTGTAAATGCGCATTTGAGTTAGCGTCAGATTAGTTAGGATTGATTTAAATTATTTCATGTATGTTTTGTAAAATATTAGGCAAACATGAATTAGTCGAATATTTTACGAACATGAATTATATCTTTTACAAAATATATTAGCATTAGATAAGTATATAATTTAGTATATATATACACGTGAATTATATATTTTGTGAAATGGTAAAAATCAAATAATTTACTATATATTTAGTAATAGTAGAATAGAAATAAAATAATGCATAATATGCTTTATTTTATATATTTAATAAAACGGTAACATATAAACAAAATTTAAATCCCTTAGTGAATTTTTGGCCCCGTCTGACAAGTGTTTTATATGATCGTTGTATGAATATTCATTTTTATTGTAAAACGAATATTCATATTCATCTGATACAATATTTGTTGGATTTGTCCCTGTATTGGACAAGTTACAAACACTATAAAGTAATTACGTTTCGTAAATCATATCGTTATAAACGGTTCACAAAATTTCGACAACATTTCATTTTCATTCCTTGTGTACATGCATATGTACAAGGAACATGAGGGAAGTGCTGCCGAAATTTTGAAAAATTGTTTTTAATGATATGATTTAAGAAATGTAATTACTATTGTGTTTGTAATGGGAAGTAGGATGCCCGACCATCATAAAAGGTGCAAAAAAGTGAAAAAAATATCAAGAAATATAAATTTGTATATAAACGAAAATAGATTATAAAAAACAGTAAAATCTAAATGTGTTTATGGAATTTGATTAATAATTTTTTTACTATTGAACATAGGTTTTACAGTAGGAAAAATGGTCAATTATTTTATTCATCGGAGCTGGATGTATCAAAGAAGAGAAATGGGTGGCTCAATAAGTAAACATTTTCTTAACGGGGTAAATGTGTTTGTCGAATTTACTTGAAGTAATATTGGAAACGACATAGAAATTCGTTGTCTATGTAGTATGTGCAAATTGTTGAAGCATTTAGTACCGAATATGGTTAGGATTCATTTGCACCAATATGGTTTCGTAAACAATTATTTGGTGTGGGATCGTCATGGAGAAATTATAACACGTAACGAAGAACAGTCAATAGAGGTCATTAGTGATGAAGTTAGTACGACGAATCTCATAAAACATATGGTTGAAGATGCAGCACGATCAATGTTCCTTACTATTGAAATTAATAACGACGATGTTAACGTCGAAGAAGAACCAAATGTTGGAGCGAAAAAAATATATGATTTATTGGATGCTGCTAAGAAACCTCTTTGAAATGGATGTACTAGCAGCACTCAATTATCGACAACTGCAGAGTACATTGCAATGAAATCAAAGTACAACCTCACAGAAGCCGGATTTACGGCTGTTGTACAAGCTGCTAAATGCCACATGCCATCAGATAATTTAATGTGCGATAATTATTATGAAGTGAAAAAACTTATGTCGTCTTTCGGTTTGCCGTGTTTGCCATATCAAAAAATTGATACATGTCTAAATGGTTGCATGTTGTTTTGGAAAGATGATGTCAGTCTTCGGAATTGTAAAATATGTAATCAAGAAAGATACAAACCAAGGAAAAAAAGGGAAAAGAAGTTCCATACAAGCGTATGCATTATTTACCTATCACTTCTAGACTTCAAAGGTTATATGCATCATCTGTAACAACGTATCATATGAGATGACACAGTGTGAGAACACCTGAAGAAGGTACATTAACACACCCATCTGATGGAGAAGCATGGAAGTATTTTGATAAGAAATATCCCGATTTCGCAGCGGAGAGCCGTAACGTAAGACTAGGTTTGTCCAGAAGTTGCACCATTTATTAGGTAATTATCAGATTACAAGTTTTGATAAATTTAATTTAATACTGCATGTGTAGATTAATAATAAAGCAATATATTATGTTTTTGTTTGCAGTGTTTATGAATTACAAAATCCAAACGGCGATTTAAGCAAAAATTTCGCTACTTGGTTTTCGAACTACGTTTGTGATCCTACAAATAACGTGGTCGATGAAGGATTAAAACATTTGGCGTTGAGACCGAAAAAGAAAGTTAAAACGTATCCAATATTTTTCGTTAATGAATATAAATTCAACACCAAAGAATACAGTGCTGAAAAATTAATAAAAAATACCGGTGTATTTGTTAAAGGCAGTGATGATCCTAATAATCATATACATGATTTTTATGACGTGTTAACCCAGATTTTGCAATTGACATATTTTATAAGACCCGTAGAGGTAGTTTTTTTTGTTTATATGCAACTGGTTCAGCAATGTTCCAAGTTCTGGTATTAACGTGATTCCAAATTATAATCTTATAGAAGTAAAATATACCTCCCGTTATCAGCAGTACGATCCTTTTGTACTAGCCAAACAAGCCCTACAAGTTTATTACGTCCCTTATACATCTCTAAAAAGAGATAAAGCGGATTGGTCTGCGGTTTTTAAAACCAAGCCGAGATTTACGTTCGATGGAAAGAATATTCCAGAAGAACAAGCCTATCAAGCAGATATCGAGGAAAATGTTGAAATCACAATTACAGACGATCAAACTGATTTTGGAAAATTAAATGATGAAACAAATGTATTAGTTGAAGCATTTGAGAGTGTAGAGGAAAACAATATAGAACACGAGACCGAGTCTGAATCAGAAAACAAAGAGGACTGCGTAATATCCGGTAACTTTTACAATTATTCACGCATATGCGTCACATATCATCATCATTACATGCACTACCAATTAAAAATGACTTTATTACATGCCACATATCATCATCATTTTATCTATGTCTATAATTAAAAATGAAACTTTCAACAGGTATTATGTCAGGCTCCAGACGTCGTAGCTCTTCTCACTCGGCCGGCGAGAGTAGTGGTGAGCCTCCGGCTCGACCACTTGTATATTTGCAGCCGAAGGCTGATGGAACGTAAGTATCAAAATTAAAATGATAACAATATAAATTTGTTCATACATATATATACTTGTCTAAAGCTTTGTTTTATATTTAACACAGGGGATTTGATTTGGAGCCCTCAGGAGTTGTGCTTGGCATTTCCAAGCAATCATATATGAGCAGGATGACAGATTGCTGGCCTAAGTGGAGTAAGATCCCTGACCAAGTCAGGGAGGCCATCTGGCAGGATTTTTTAGTGAGTTTATACCACTTTGCTATATGAATAAGTATAAATCAACAATTAGTAATATTTTCTCTTTGTACAGGGGAAAGTGGACTTGGCGGAGCCCGATGTCGCCATGGTTCAGCACCACTGGAATTCGAAGGTCGCCAAAAATTATAGGGAGGTAATGTTAGCTCTGGATGGGCGCTTCCGTATGGGATACTTGGATGAGTTGGTGGAAGACCGATGAGTTCAAGGTAAATCTACCAAACATATAGTTAATTATTTCGCAATTTGTAAATATAATATTCAATTTACATTGCAGGTGGAGTCGGAGAGGAACTTCGCCAATAGAAGTAGGAATCCTGTAACGCATCGTGGCGGATCCAAGTCTTTTCAGCATCACCGTGAGGAGTTGGTAAATTTATCAATTACGAATCTAAACCGTTATTACATTTGTATATTAATCAGTTCCGTAATTAGCTATGAAAATTTAAAATATATAAATTATTAATTGCAGGAAAAATCGCTTGGACGTCCTGTGTCTATGATGGAGGTATTTACCCACACTCACGATCAAGACAAGCAGACAATGCTGGCAATATTACATATCAGTGGGATGAGGATGATACGGCGACGACTACATATGTATGCATATTTTAAATCTTATTTTATTAATATCGATAAGTTTATATCCTATTCTATTACTTTTAACCTGTAATTGCTTTTTATTTTAGGCAAAGTTTCAGGAGGCACGGGCAGAGCTGCTTTCAGAATCGGATCGTGATGAGTTGACGGTAGAGGAGCAAGATAATATTTTCGACGTTATCATGGATCCGACGCAGCGAAATAGGCGCTATGGCTATGGAAACCAAGTGGTAATCTTATAAACATTGCAATATTATATTTAATAAATTAACCTATAGATACACTATACATATGATGATTTCTACCTGAGTTAAATCTAACATATACGTGATTTACCATCCCGCACCATTATCATTTAATAAAATATGCATTTCCTTATGGTATGTGCATTGCTTAAGTTCACGTCATTTACGTTTCTATATTTTAAAATATGCGTTGCTTAAGAAAATGATTATAATACAAATGTGAACATCTCACATTCTATTTACAGGTTCGGGCAGCTCAAAAGGCGTGTGACAAAGCAGAAATAAAAGAGCTTAGAGCCATGGTTGAGCAGCTACAAGAGCAGGAACGTCTTCGCGCTATACAAATGGAGCAGCTGAATCAACGTTTAGCGGAGTACGCGCATAGACATGGTTCCTTCCCTTCGTCGTCTGGTGCTTCTAGGGGTGAGGATGATGCTTGAGAGGTATGGTGATTATTGTCTTTATTGTTGGTTATTGTATATATTGACTTTGAGGTGGTGAGGATTGTGTTTGATGGTTATTGTGTATATATTGACTTTGTGGTGGTGAGGTTTAACTGTTTGGATTGTATATTTTGACTTGAATATGGATTGGAGTTGATGTTGGTGAGGGTTTTGTTGTTTATGTACATATTGACTTGGAGTTTGGTATGAATATGTAATGTTTGATGTTAATTTTTGGCTATTTATATTGTTTGTAGTATAATGTGTTGGATATGTGATATATATATGTATATGTGAAATGCAGTGGAAATGGATATATATATTGATTATGTATGGCTTGAAGTTGAATGGCTCGCTGTTATAAAAAAATTTCACCCAGATTAGCAACGGCTACCCACGGCTATAAACGGCTATTTGGTCATTTTATTGCAACGGCTTCCAACGGCCTCCATCGGCTTTTTGCCATTGGTAGCCGTTGGAATAGCCCCGTGACTTCCGTTGGAAAGCGTGAATGCTATTCCAACGGCTACCAACGACCGCTAACAGTTGGAAGCCGTTGGAATAGCCTGTCTCTCTTGTAGTGATTAAAAATGGCAAAACAAATCGGGTTTAAAATTGTTGCCAAGTGTAAAAAACTTTACTTACAAATGGAGGAAACTATAACGAAAAGGGTACTAAACTGCTGAAAAATCATATCATAGTGTAGTATAATTTATCAAAAATGTGATTGTCATGTTTTGCATGGGATATTTTGCCTCACATGCCTGTTAAGACAATATTTAGACCTACATCTCTTTCATAGGACAATGTAAGGCCTCTTCCTCCGACATTAAATACGAGAAAAGCGTTTAGCGTTTCTTACATAATAGTTTCTACTAGCGAAATGATAACATTCAATAGTGATCATGTTGATTGGTCTGCAGTATCAGAAGAAAGTTCTAGTTGAGTTTTCTATCAAGTGAGTGAACTTGTCTTTCTGGCTAGTATAAACCCGTCCTCATATGCAATTTGCCTTTCTTATTAAAGAAAAAGACCTAACATATCGAACGAATGACTTAATTAATGCGAACAAGTCCCATGGTGTAACATGTCTCCCCCTTTGTTCCAGTTATGGAATAGATGAAATAAATCCAAAAATGTATTCTTAGAATGAAATCTTATTGCAACTGTCCATATCTAATTCATACTTCGGAACCATATCACATCCCGTATATGATGAAATTGGATGAATTGAGATGGTATTTTGTAAATATGTAATTATCTTGAATATCCTTTTCTTCATCTTCCGATTATTTGGAAGGGACAAAAGAAAATTTTTGTTTTTCTTTTCAAAAATTTCCGATCTCCGTGGACCTTTATATAGGATTTGAACCTAGATGAAAGTAGGATTTGAACCTAGATGAAGTTCTGACAGTCCATCAAAGAAAAAAGAATCTCAACGAAGGGGGGTTTATGTCGAACATAAGAATTTTGTCAGCATTTCAGATACAAGCATTTGAATGCTTTGAAACATAAAGTTTTCTCTAATGTAGATTTTACATCCAAAGGAAGGCCCTTTATATTGAAAATGGAACTTTTACATCATATATGTTTCAACTATAAGTAACTTATTCATCTTTTACCATTTATGCATCTTTTACTTCACGTATTTTTGTTTCGTTGTACCTCATTTCTTCACCATTTTTGGGAAAACGAGTAGCATTGAAAATTGAACTCTTGCTAGAATAAAGTTGTTTTCCGTGCGAAAAACAAAACCCAGCGAAAATCAAAATTCAGGTCAAAACCAACACAATCAAAGTAGAAGTTCGAAATGCGACCAATGCTAGAATAAAGTTGAATCCATCTTGATCTAGTAATATTTCAGCAACAATTATAGTGTTATAATCTAAAGTCAAGTTTAATCAATTGTGCAACAATGTGACAAGAGGGAAATAAGTCGCAAAAGTTAAAGAGTAACATTCAGTGTAGTTTATGTTTAATGTATTACTTAATTTAATGAACTCTTAACTAAAACCAAGTTAAAATCCAAAATTTAGTTGAAAAACAAAACCTAATGAAAATCAAAATTTAGGTCAAAACCAACACAATCAAAGTAGAAGTTCGAAATGCGACCAATTATAGAATAAAGTTGAATCCATCTCGATCTAGTAATATTTTAGCAATAATTATAGTGTTATAATCTGAAGTCAAGTTCAATCAATTGTGCAACAATGCGACAAGAGGGAAATAAGTCACAAAAGTTAAAAAGTAACATCCAGTGTAGTTTATGTTTAATGTTATAATCTGAATTTCTTTGTTATTTCTATTTTAGTGCATTATTAGCTAAAATAATTGATTCTATTAATTATTGTTAATATTTAGTAATTATTAATTATTTAAATATAAATATTTGTCTAACTAGTAATAACTAAGTAAATCAATACAATAAGCATAACCTAATATCCAAACAAAACTCTATCCAAACTTTAACTAAACACTTGTCTGAAATGCCAACTTAAAAAACTCTAAAGTTTAACAAACACAAGATTTTATTAAGTAAAAGTTAGGGGCACATTCCTCTTTTTTAAACTTATCTGTTTTGCATCCTTCTCTTTTAGAAACTATTTATTACATCCATCTTTTTCAATTTTTATTTTTCTCATTTTCAAATTTAAAGGTGGCTGCTACGACGTGTATTACGATGGTTATGAGTTATGAATGTATACCCTAAAAACACATGTTAATATTAGCAAAATTATGCAAATACATTCATGAATTTCATCTTTTTAAAAAATAATAAGGATGTAATTTATAAACAAAATTGAGATGGACCTAAGACTAATTTTTTATAATTATAAGAATGTATGCTAAAATTACCCTTTTATCAAACATCCGTGAATTCAACATAAACCACATCTTTGTATTTATATTTGAAGATCTATTGTTGAAACTGCTGTTTAAATTAACATGGTAAATTTCTTTTGAGTCACTATCAAATTTTGTATTTTGTGAATGCTTTACAAATGTTGAATCTAATATATGCTCGTAACTATTATTAATCACCATTTTGAATTGAAGCTAAAAAATTGCATCATTCTCACCTTTCATCACCTGCCCCAATATCCTCCTTCTCGAGCCTTCACCTCCCCTTCATCACTTTGTTCGTTCCTCTTCCCTATCCACCTCTTTCCCCTTCGCCCTCCCCATTCCATCCCTCAACTCTTTTTCATCATCTTCTCCTAGCGTCCTAACCGTAATTATGTAATTTTGTCAATGCATTCTAGTAAAGAAGGGCTTCATCACATTTGAGGTTGTTGTAGGACCACTGGAACCTTTGGCCTTACTCCTTCACCTTTTATCTCTCCAAAAGTATTTACCTTTCACTCTTTGAAATAAGATTCGACAAGTACCTTAATTCTTTGACCTAAAAGTGAACGTGAATAATGAAGCAAAATTATTTTTAAGTGATAAAACAAGATCAATTATATTTTTTGAACATATAAGTAAGTAAAGCAACGAATAATCATTTATATTTTCAATGTCTTTAACAATTTAAACCTATTCATTTCCTGTTACCCGGTTTATTGACACGGTAACTTGAGGTTCATCAAGCAAGTGCAATGCAAGAGAAAAAGCCTCATTCGGTCTACAATGCCCCATTTGGCATACAGGCCTCGTTCGGCACAGGCCTCGTTCGACACAAGCCTCGTTTGGTACAATGCCTTATTCGACATACGTGTGCCGTTCGGCATGAATCCCTCGCTCGACATACGAACGTCGTTCGACTTGGATATGTGGCTCGGCATACGAGTGCCGTTCAACATGAATACCTCGCTCGACATTCTCTGTTTCGACCAACCTCGCTCGGCATCGTTTGGCAAAGTCACTCGGTAAGGGCGAACGACATAACTTTGTTTCGAGTCACTTGGTGGTCGCTGTAGGCAGTTCTCGATCGGCACCCCTCGCTCGGTAATTGCCGTTTGGCATCCCAGACTCGGTGCACAGAAGCAACTTACTATGGGCCGAAGTATCTTTCCCCTAGGCCCGCAAAGGAAGTCCAGCCTATTTTCGCCTATAAATAGAGGTGCATGGCACAATGAAATAGACCTTTTTTTGGAGAACGCTACCAAGACTCTGCGACTTTCAAGACTCATTCTTTTCAATTAGTACTTGTATTCAAGTTATTGTTGTACAGATTGTATCTGTATTTAATCATTTGTGAAAGAAATAAAGGTCAAAACTCAAAGTGAACGTAGGCAGTTACGCTGAACCACTATAAATTCGATGTTCTTGTTTCTGCAGTTAATTTAGCATACAGTCCTCTGTTTTAATTTATTTTCTTCATTAATCTCTCCACATAATCTTTCTTAAGGATGGTAATGATCAATGCTGGTGCTAACATTTTGGTGCTTTCACTGAGAATCGAATTCTTAGGCCGCTAGGATCTACTTTGTAGCTACTGGATTGAAGAAATCCCCCAAGGGAGATCCAAGTCATTCACAGGAAGTCCATTGATTCAATTTAGAGTTTCTACCAATAACTCTACTATGGGAAGACCATGTACCGGATCAACCTCTCATAATGCGGACGTTAACGAGACTGCTAGCGTACAACAAATAGGACCTAGCAATCAACAAGCAAATCTAGGTACAGGAACCACCGTCCAAAAGCAAATGGAAGTTGTCACCAAAATGGAGTTCAAAGAGTTGATGAGGGAACTCATGGAAAGCAGAAGACAACTTAATGAGCAGATTCAAGCTAATGCTAACTCATGGCTCAGCTTACCCAACAACAACATCATAATGATGGAGGTATCCCCGTTCCTTACTCTTCATCTAATAGCTCAACTTCGTCCGATGAACCTCCCAAGCGTAGACGTCGTAAAACTGGCACAATACAAGCAGGTATTTCTGATTGATCAACCGGGGGAGGACCAAGCTCCTTACCTAGCGGCATAGTCCCTCACTTACATCAAGGAAATCCGACTCAAGCTGGGACAGGAAACTTAGGATCTACAGCACGTATGGAAGGTGGACGGCCCACTCACCAAGGCCTTAATGAACCTGATCCCCAGGATACACATCCGGCAGATCGCCAATAAAGGAGACACCAACCAGAACGGTATCATGAGACAAATTCCAATCTGCCATCCTCCATACAAACCCCAGACCTATCGGCAATGGTCATACATCTAATGAGAGAAAACCAAGGATTGACCAATGACGATTGGAGGATATCCAGGAGTCGTACTCCATTCACAGATGCTATTCTACATGCCGAGCACCCAAGGAAGTTCAACATGCCAACTATTCCAACTTACGAAGGGAAGACTAATCCCAGACAGCATATGTTGAGGTATGAATAGATGATGGATTCAGCTAGAGCGAATGATGCAACTAAGTGTAGATGCTTCCCAATAACTTTATCTGGAATTGCCACCATGTGGTTCACTCGACTTCCCACACGGTCTATATCCAGCTTTGATGAATTGGCGACGAAATTTGTAGAAAAATTCAGGATACACGCCACTCGTCCCAAGGACATGATGTCCCTATCCAATGTAATTCAGGCTCCAGGGGAGTCGTTGAAGAAGTATTTGCAAAGATTCCACGTTGCCGCTACTGAAGTTAGCAACCCAAACGACCATGCTGTTTTGATGGCTATGATGCGAGGGGTAAATCCGAATTTGGAATTCGATGATTGGCAGCGGGAAAGCCTCCAACTACACTGGAACGTTTTTATTCGAAGGCACATCAATTAATAAGGAGGGATGAAGCTAGATGTACAAGGCGAGATAGTGCACCTATGCCTGGTAAAGAGACCGTGCAGAGCAACATTGCTATAAAGCAATCGGGTGACAACTCTGGGAAAGTCCAGGTCAATGTTCGAAACAAGCCAGGACAATCTAAAGAGTCCGGAGGAGGAAATCCCGAAAAGAAAAGAGAAGCGGGAAAATGGAAGCCAATGATTCCAACTTACAACGAATACATTCCTCTGAATGCATCTTTGGAAATATTTACCTATCAAATTATAATACTTTTCAATACCAAAAGCTATGTCCAAAAGAGTCCATGGAGGAATAAAAGCGGACTGGGAAGTATTGCCGCTTCCATAAGACTTATGGGCATAATACAGAGGAGTGCAGACACCTCAACGATGCCATAGAAAAATCTGATTTGAAAGAAAAAGTTACGGGAGTTTGTTAAGAACCCGCAGGAAGGTAGACAGGGAACATCAGACCTTGGACGTGGGCAAGCTCCACGTTATCCAGAGGAACCTGCCCGAACTCTAGGTAGACTAATCATAAACACTATAGTCGATGGACCTCATCCTGTAGACAAGAACTGGCAGGAAATGGAGCGGTATGCTAACTCCTTAAGGCATGAAGATTATGAATGTTGTTCAAATGTGGAGGATGGAACCCTCGCTAAACAGCAGCACATGATGACGGACGATATAGTATTCAGGAGCCGAGATGCTGACCGGGTGGAGGCCCCTAACGTTGACCCGATGGTCATATCCGTGACAATTGGGCCAGCATTTGTGAAGCGAATTTTGATTGATTGTGGAAGTTCTATTAACATCATTTTCAAAAAGACATATGACCAAATGAAGATGGAGATGAAGGATTTAAAGCCATCTAAAGCTCGTATCCATGGCATTAATGGTGCAGCAATCGATGCAGTGGGTTATGTTGAATTGCCAGTTGAACTTGGACAAGGTGAACGTAGGAGGGTGCGAATCCTACCTTTCATTGTTTTGGATGTTGATTCTCCATACAATGTATTTTTGGGTCGACCGGCCTTGGCAGAGTTTAGAGCAGCTTTGTCCCCGTGGTGTTTAACTTTGAAATTTCGGACAGACAAAGGTGTTGGTGTTGTGCATGGCGATCAGGCAATTGGTCGTGCATGTCAGGTGGCTGAGCTGAGAGAAGATCAACGAAGAGAGAAAGGAAAGGTTGTGGACAACTACATCTGTGCCGTTGAAAATTGACAAGTAGCGCCCGAGCTCTGGCTTGGGCAACATGACCGGATCTGTAGAGACATAGATTCGAGAGATGATGATGAGGAATCCAGGGAAGAAAAAGCATCGCTAGCTGAACTGACGATTGAAATTTCATTCAACTGAGACGATCCGTCACGAGTACTTAAGATTGGATCACAACTCAGCCCCTCGATAACCGAGGATCTTACTGATTTCCTCCGTGTGAATCTGGATGTTTTCGCTTGGACACATTCTGATATGTGCGGGATTTCTTTCGCTATTACGAGTCATATGTTGAACATAGATCCAAAGTAAGTTCCAGTAAAGTAGAAAAGGAGAGGCATGGACCCGGAGAGGTCCGCTGCTCTTAGAGAGGAGGTGGATAGACTCAAAGCCGATGGGCTCGTCCACGACGCCCTCTACCCTGAATGGGTGTCTAACCCTGTGCTAGTGAGGAAAGCAAATGGGAAATGGATAAATTACATAGATTACTCTGATTTAAACAAAGCATGCCCTAAGGATAGTTTCCCTTTACCCAAAATCGACCAGCTGGTCGACTCAACGGCCAGACATGAGTTACTGTCATTTATGGACGCGTACTCGGGATATAATCAAATCCCGATGCACATTCCAGACCAAGAGCACACCAGTTTTATCACAAACGTTGGGCTATATTGCTATGTAGTGATGTCTTTCGGATTGAAAAATGCGGGAGCGACTTATCAGCGCCTGGTGAATCGAATGTTTAAAAACCAGATAGGTAGAACAATGAAAGTCTATGTGGATGACATGCTCGTGAAGTCACAACAGCCAAACAACCACATTCAAGACTTAGCAAAGATGTTTGATATACTCAGATATTATGGAATGAAAATCAATCCTTTGAAGTGTTCCTTTGGCGTTGCGTTAGGGAAGTTTTTGGGTTTCATTATTAATGCGCGGGGAATTGAAGCTAACCCGGAAAAAATTCAAGCTATTCGGGACATACAAGGGCCCAAAACAATAAAGCAAGTACAAAGACTGAACGGAAAAGTAGCCGCGCTGAGTCGATTCATATCCAGAGCCACAAATAAGTGTATTCCCTTCTTTGATGTAATAAAGAAAGGAAAGAGAAATTTTGAATGGAAGCCCAACTGTGAGGATGCATTCCGAGCTTTGGTAAGACATTTGGAAAGTCCTCCGGTGCTGTCGACGCCTATAGACCATGAAGTATTATATGTGTACTTGGCTGTATCCCAACATGCTATCAGTACGGCTTTGGTTCACCAAGAGGACCGAGTTCAAAAGCTGGTTTACTATGTCAGTAAACGTTTAACGGGGGAAGAAATAAATTATCCTAAGGTTGAGAAACTGGCATACTGCTTGGTGGTTGCATCACGCAAGCTTCGTCCGTACTTTCAGGCACACTCAGTCTTTGTAACGATTAACCCTTGCATCAGGTAATCCAACGACTAGAAACTTCTGAAAGGATATTAAAATGAAATATCGAGTTGAGTCAGTTTGATATTACCTACCTGCCAAGAAGGGCCATACAAGGGCAAGCGCTAGCAGACTTCATCGCTGAATTCACCGTGTCAGACAAACCAAACAGCCACGATGTCAATCCCCCCATTCGATGGAAGCTGTACACCTATTGGGCATCTAACGACTGTTGCTCTAGGGCTAGTATAGTTCTTGTGACTCCCAAAAACCGATCAATTTGTTATGCTTTGAAGCTCAATTTCCAAGAAACAAATAACGAAGCCGAGTATGAAGCATTGATGGCTGGCTTGAAACTTATCAGCGAACTGGGAGTAAAAAATTGATTGAAATCTTTTGTGACTCACAATTGATGGTATATCAGGTGCGAGGGACTACCAAGCGAAGGGACAGAGACTTGCTCCATACCTTGCACGGGTTCAAGAGCTGCTAGCAGATCTAGAATATTATGATATTTCACATGTCCCGCATGAACAAAACAGAGAAGTTGATTCATTGGCAAAATTTTTAAGTACTGGCGATGCACATCAAATGGGATTGGTTCCCGTCGAAACCTTACATGCTCCAGGTATAAATGTGATGGAGATAGATTTCGTGTTGGAAATAGAAATCAAGAAGGAATCATGGATGACCCCATTTAAGCAATACTTGCTACATAGGGTCTTGCCCGAAAGAAAGAACAAAAGGCAAGTCATTCGTAAAGCTTCACGATATGTAATGCAGGACGGAATAATGTATCGAAAGGGATTCTCGCCCCCTTACTCCGGTGCATTGCCCATAATGGGATAAAACGAGTCCTAAAGGAAGTCCATGAAGGAGAATGTGATGACCATACTACGGGGCAGACATTAGCAAAGAAGATCCTCCGCTATGGGTATTATTGGCAAACTATAAATTGGGATGCTGTTGACTACGTAAGGAGATGTGACAAATGCCAGAAGTATGAAAAAATCCCGAGAGCTCTGCCGACGGAACTCACACAAATTGTTAGTCCTTGGCCATTTGCAATGTGGGGGATCGATATATTCGGTTCTTTACCCATATCCAAAGGTGGTGCGAAATAGGCAATGTTGCGGTCGATTACTTTACCAAGTGGGCAGAAGCAGAGCCCTTGGCCACGATCACCACCAAGAAGGTCATTAATTTTGTTGTACGAAACATTATATGCTGTTTTGGCCTCCCACAGACTATCATTATGGACAACGGAACTCAATTCGAAAGTAGGGAGTTTAAAGAATTTTGTTAGAAATATGGAATTGAAAAAAGGCTTGCAACAGTTGCTCATCCAAAATCCAATGGAAAAGTTAAAGTTGTGAACAAAATAATCAAGTCCATATTGAAAAAGCTTTTGAAAAAGGCTAGATGCAAGTGAGTGATGAACTTCCAACAGTACTTTGGGCTTACGGAACTACCCACAAGTCCACGACTAGCCACACTCCATTCGCATTGGCATATGGTACAGAAGCTGTTATACCTATGGAACTTGAAGTTCCTTCACATCGAGTAACTCATTATGACCCTAAGACGAATTGGGATCTTTTAATAGAATCACTAGACTTCGTCGATGAAAAAGTGAAGAAACTGATTCAAGGGCGGCTGCATATAGACATCGAGTCGCTCGATATTATAATGAAAAATTCCGACCGAGAACCTTTGATGTGGGGGATCTCGTTCTGAAACGAGTTTCCCGGCCTCATCGCATATGAATCCCACATGGGAAGGTCCATACATCATTGAACGGAGGCTTGGAGAGGGAACTTTCAAGCTAGAGACCGTTGATGGCGGGACACTCCCACGAGAATGGTATTGCAAGCATCTACGGAATTATTATACTTAGTCTATTTCTTTCATATCTTTGTTGCAAGTATTTCTAGTATATTTTCATTTCGTTGATTCTTAGTTTTCGGCATGTAATAAGAAAATTTAGTTTGTTTTCATTAATAAAAGCTTAAAGCCATCTTTTCCATGAATTATTGATGTTTCCGTGTATGATAATTTTATGGAAAAAACTAGAGTTACATTATTCTATCTGATGTATGAACGTGTACGAACATAAAAAATCTCCAAGTCCCCAGAGTAAGGACTGGAGTACTGTGAGTCCCCATAGTGACGACTAGAGTATAAATGATAAAAAGTCTCCATGTCCCTGGAGTGCAGACTGGAGTACTCCGAGTCCCTAGAGTGCGGACTAGAGCATAAACGATAAAGAATCTCCAAGTCCCCGGAGTGCGGACTAGAGTACTCCGAGTCCCCAGAATGCGGACTAGAGTATCAACAAAAAGAATCTCCAAGTCCTTGGAGTGCGGACTGGAGTGCTCTAAGATTATTCTAAGTACCCAAAGCATGAAACAGAGGGTTTATGATTCTCAAAATTTTCGAGTCACATGGAGGTAAACTGGAGCTCAGGTAACTCATCGAATGTAAAGTTATGGTAACAAGTTAGACAGTAAGCTGAACAGTATAAGTCATTTGAAAGACAAAGAAAATAAATTTTATTTATCAATCCAAAATGAGGTTCCACAACAATCCCTCCAAAACTAAGAGTCAAAAGTCTATTTACATTGACCATGAAAATAAATAAAAATAATTACATAAAACTAGGCTAACTCTCGTTGAACGAGTGCAACAACTACTTCTTTGGTTTCTTCTTCTTCCTCGTTTTCTCAAATGACTCCTCCCCCATGCGTTTTTCGTTTAGACGTTTTGCTAGCTAGGGAAGTAACATCCGAGGAAGGAAGAGGAACTTCCATTGGCCTAGACCCACTAGGGAGAATGACCTTCAAAGGCCTGTTCAAAGGATCGTCTAGTTCCACTACCTTGGGCTTGACCTTTATCTCAACTTTCTTCTTTTTCTCTTTCACAAGTTTCTCCTTCATTCTCACTTTCGAAGTGTATCTGGAGGCGTCTGTAATCTCAACTTCATAATTTTCTTCAACGGGTGATGAAGTTTCAGACTTGTCCTCATCAAGCGCCTTAATCACTTGAGCATCGGGACTAGGAGTCTCTCCCGCTTGAATAGCCTCACTCGTCTTCTCCTTCTCTACCGTGGCGTCATCGCTCCTTGGAGTTGGCTCAAGATCAGTACGGCCTATGAAAAATCATAAGAGACAAACGTTAGAATACAATAACCTCTCACCGAAAATGATGACTCTTTGAACTTTAAGAAGAAAAGTTATGTACCGGTTTCTTGCCGACTCTCAACCTTTAGAGAGTCTCACCCTTTGGAATGGGAGATAGAACATGAATGTTAAGGCCAGGGTCTTCCAGGTCGTAACCAACGTGCTGCTCAAAAGGATCAAGTACTGGCCGACCAGTCGGTTGAGTAGGGGGAGGAACTGGAGACTTGGTTCCAGACGGACCGGCAATGTCGTTCTTTCCTTTTGACAAGGAGAATCTTTGCTATAGGGAGCCTTCATTGCAGGCAAGTCTAAAGGCTCATTCCCTCTGAGAAATTCTTTTACTAAAGCCTCCTCGTTAACCTCTTCGGTGCCCGACTAAACCTTTCCGATCTTTATCAAAGTTTCCCATGCCTCGGCTAGAGATTCGATGCAACCCTTGCCAAGAAAAGTTAAGTCCCGATGCATGAGGATACAGGCATTATATTATGCTATAAACAGGTCGAATAAGCACTTGATCTCCTCCCTGCCGGCTTCGGTAGCCACCTCAAGGCAAACATCAATGTTAGAGAGTGCCATCCTTTTACATTCCTCGTGGGCTCTTTCCTTCAGTGCTTCTGCCCTAGAGAGATCCTCATCTAATTTTGTTTTGAGAAGTCGAGTGGCAACAATCTCGTTGAAATATTGTTGTGACTCCTCTTAAGCAGCTATTTTTTCTTCAATTTCCTTAGAGAGTAGCTCTTCCAACTCTTTAATGCGCTGAGCAAATGCATCTCTCTCTTTTTGAACGGAATCTTTCTCTGTAGCTAAGGCCCCGCGGCGTTGAACCGCTTCGTCAATTTCTTTCTTATGTGTCGCCTCCAGACGATTAACGGCCTCCACTGTATCTTTAGCACTTTTTTGGGCAGCTTCAAGCTGAGACTTGTATGAAGAGAGCTCTTCATCCTGAGCTTTAATGACGTCTTTGTCATAAATAGCTTCGAGCTTCAGGCGATCGATTTCATGTTGGTGCTCAATAGAGACTTTCCAGACTTTTTTCGCTAAATGGACAAACGCGTCATGTTGAACGTAAACATCTTTGTTACAAGCAATGGCGCTTTGTTTGACGTGTCCCGAAATGTGGTGAATCTCCGGGAGAAACTTCAGACCGTCAAAGCATATTCTGGGGAGTGTAGCCTTAAGCTCGACTATCCTCTCCGATATCGACGGATCTCGTGCGGGAGTAGTAGGAGTTGGTCTCGAGACTACAGATGTTTTGTAAGGTTTCCGGTATTTCCTGGTACTAGATTAACCAGAATGTTGGTCTCAGTGAGCCTCAGGCTGGGACCCTTTATGTGTAGATTTCTCCTTGCCTTGCTTTATTTGGAAAGGAGGATCGCGAGGGTAGGAAGACTGGCTGTATGTTTTTCTTCGATACGGTGAATCTCGGGGGAGATAGTCTCGATTGCCAGTGTCACCTCTGTCCCGACGTTTTTCGGAGCCCGAATCCCAGCCAGAATGATGAAAAATAGATGACTCACGAAGACGATCGAGTCCATGAGTACGCCCCATATCGTCTATGCAGAAATTGAATGACAACAAGTTAGCAAAAAATAGAGTGATGGCTAAAATTTAAGTGCAAAGTGAAGTGCATGCGTTAGTGTGTGTCCTAATGTTCCCCCCGACGGACCAGTTTCTTTGTCATTACTTATAGGAGTTTTTTCTCCTTGGTTATGGGCTTGAGCGCCTGCATCGCTTCTCGTGGGCGAATGAAGCTTAAGGGCTTACGGATCATTGAAGCCATAATTAAGCAAATTATCAAGAATAGTGAGGTCCGACAAGCCTTTCAAAGAACTCTCTAAGTGTTGAGGAGAAGGCTCTCTCTCCACGAGGGTGATTGTGACCTTAGAGGTTCCACTCACTGTCTTCTTCCCCAACTTGTAAGCCAGTTTCTTCTTTCCCTTCATAGAGGGAGGCATTACTTCGATATTGTGAACCTCAACCACCGGCTCATGAGCGGGACTAACATTATCACCCGGTGCTTCGGGCACTTTAGCTTCTCTAATCCCCCCTCCTTAGGTGTGTCAGGGGCACCGCGTGATGAAGGCCTGGCGTGACTTTTGCCTTTGTCCAAGGCAGGTCCAAATGAAGTGACATCGTGAGGAAGACTTATTCAGCGACCTTCCGCCAACAGCCCAAATTTTGAGAGCGATTCGTTTGAAATAATAGATCTAATGTCCCGGTCTCCCATGGGGACAGCTCGGATAGCTTCAACTGCCTCAGAATAGCCGGAGCCTACGGGACGTGGGCTGACACCTGTAGAAAATCGGGAAAAGGTTTAAGGAGAATGCATTTCCTAGCACATACGACTATTAATCTAGACAAGGAACTTACTCCCTTCCAGCCATCTCCTCGCGAAACCAAGGGGCATCGCACGTAAAACCATTCTTGCTTGTAGTTGGCGAATTTGCTCCATGCCCCTGTAAGGATTTGGCACTGGTTGCGCGGCTAGAGGAATATGAAATATGGGCTGTCAGACCACCTCTTGACATGATAAATATAGCGGATGTCGTCGGGAGTGGGGAGCCTAAGTAGAATACTCATGAAGAGAACACACGTGCCGTATAAAAACGTGTGGCTGTTGGGATGTAGCTGTGATGGGGCGATCTCTATATATTGCAGCACATCACGCAGGAAGGAGTTGAATGGTGGCACGCTACCAACCCAGCACATGAATTTGTTACAGGCAGTATATCCGGCTGGGGGCAGATGGGGACGATCTTTCCCCGATGGGACTAATTTATCATCGAAAGAAATTCCGTGTATTGAATATAGTCGATGAAGGGCACTTTCGTTGATTCTCGAAGCCTGAGAATCGACTAGATTATCTAAGAAGATCGCTGCATCCAGGGCATCGGGAGCTAGGTCAGCAGATGCAACTATGGGACTCATAATATCTTGTACGAGAGTAGTCGATGGATTCGAGGTTCCAACTACTTCTTGTTGAGAAGTTGGCTCGGGTCTATCTGAGAATGTAGCAGAACTCAACTTTCTAGACATCTCTAATAAGTGTTGAATGTAAAAAAACACATGTTCGAATTATACTTGAAAAGCAATCAATATTAGACATAACAACAGAAATAGTCCCCCCGTGTGGTGCGTGAACTAGTGCAATCGTTCGAATATAAGTGTCAAAGGATTAAAAGTCATGAAGATGATAAAATAAAGTAAAGTACAAGTGTCTAGTGATGATTTTCAGTTTTGAACTCGAAAGTTGGCACTATATGTTGAAGGCTATTGTCTGTTTTTATCGAGTTAAATTCAGGTTTATAATTATTGAGACAGGGGAATTATCAGTCTGGATTGGTTTATATGCTTGTTTTCTTAAATCCTTGTCCTTGTCTTTGTCATATGTTTAGGCAAAGAAAATGAGTCAAGTCAACATGAACTATGTTCGAGTTGGGATGGTTTCGACTATTATTGCCTACTTCAAGATTAAATACCGAGCGACACTCCAAAGGCTCGACTAAACAACCACCTAAACTCTCTCACATGCCAAAGGCTCAATACCGAGCCGCATCACTTGACACACTGAACCCAACTACTACTTCTCTCCTGCACTCCCTCTTCACCGTTCGGCATGCGAAAGTCATACCGAGCCATAGCCATACGTTCTCCTCTAACTCACTTCTTCAAGTAACCTAAACACCTTTCTTAATGGCTAGTTGAACGTCACTCCAACTTGCACACCACACTCAACCAACACTCCCTAACCTCGCTAATTCCTACTGAGCCAAACACACTTCCTATTCCCTCACTCGGCAAACCAGCAAGAAAGCCTCCGACACCCTCTTCCTTCCTCTTCTCCATCTAACATGTTTAAACCTTATATTCATCTTCCTCGTCTAGACGACTTCTACCATTGTAGTTTTAAAAAGGAAAAAGGATTATTATGAATTCGAATCTCGTACAAAACCCTTAATCAAGAGAGTCGGGCAAGCAAAAAATTTATACATAAGCAAACGGCTCGAAGCTTAAGGAATTCTGGATTTGAAATTGAATACTGTTCGGGTTCGTTGTTGGGATATGACGTAAGGCAACATATCGTATTGGGCAAGAAAATGAATATTAAGGTGTTAGTAGGAGTTTGGTGGAAGACGAGTTCGAAAGTCTTGTAGAATGAAAGTAAAAGTAAAAGGGAGAAAAAGGAGAAGTATTGGCTTATATAGGGAAAAGGGGAGATGAATAGGCATCGACCAGTGGAACCGATCAAGATATCTCGATGGTTCGACATACATATGCCGGGCGGCATGAGACTGGCCGAATGAGTGGTTCAATATCTCTATGCCGAACGGCTTATTGTTTATGTGTCAAAAGAAGGGAAGGAATGGATTCATGACTGCAATGCTTCGACCTTCATTAAGCATGTTCAAATTCCAGAGGCTAGAAATGGATATTGGCTCAAAGCGTGTCTTGTTGATTCACATGACACACTTTGAGGGGCAAGTGTTACCCGGTTGATTGACCCGGTAATATGAGCTTCCTCAAACAAGTGCAACGCAGCAGAAAAAGTTTCGTTTGGCCTACAGGCCCCGTTCGACATACATGCCTCGTTCGGCACAGGCCTCGTTCAGCACAGGTCTCGTTGGGCACAGGCCTCGTTCGACACAGGCCTCGTTCGGCACATGCCTCGTTCGGCATATGAGTGCCGTTTGGCATGAATTCCTCGCTCGGCATACGAATGCCGTTCGACCTGGATATGTGGCTCACATATGAGTGCCATTCGGCATGAATACCTTGCTCGGCATTCTCTGTTTCGACCAACCTCGCTCGGCATCGTTTGGCAAAGTCACTCGGTAAGGGAGAATGACATCACTTTGTTTCGAGTCACTTAGTGGTTGTTACAGGCAGTTCTCGACTGATACCCCTCACTCGACAATTTCCGTTCGGCATCCCTAGCTCGGTGCACAGAAGCAACTTACTATGGGCCGAAGTATCTTGCCCCTAGGCCCGCAAAGGAAATCCGGCCTATCTTCACCTATGAATAGAGGGGCAGGGGCACAGTAAAATGGACCTTTTTTTGGAGAACACTACGGAGACTCTACAACTTTCAAGACTCATTCTTTTTAGTTAGTACTTGTATTCAAGTCATTGTTGTATGGATTGTATCTGTATTCAATCATTTGTGAAAGCAATAAAGACCAAAACTCAAAGTGGACGTAGGTAGTTACGCTGAACCGCTATAAATTCGGTGTTCTTGTTTTTGCAGTTAATTTAGCATACAGTCCTCTATTTTAATTTATTTTCTTCATTAATCTCTCTACATAATCTTTCTCAAGGGTGTTAATGATCAATTCTGGTGCTTACATTTCCCATGTAGGGATAAATGTAATAAAAACATATTTAATGATTATATTTTGATTGTTCTTTTTGAAAATGGCGACTTCTAATCTTGATCTCCAAAATTCAATCATCACTCATGCCCTTAATTTTTCTCCAACGCATTCTTATCCCTTGGGCTCCGGTCTTTTAAACTTCGGTCTCCATCTTGTCAATTTTCCTGGCTTTGTTTCTTCTGCAGATTTGCAACTTCCATTGTCTTGTTTATGATTTGGCTTGTATTCACGTTCGATCTTCTTGGAGTTTGAGATTCAATTCAGTTCTGGCTCAAATCTTCATCTGGGTGGGCCTCGATTTCATTGCTTTTAGCCGATGGTGAGCTTGGTGCTTGATTTGGACATGTCTGCTGAGTTCCCACCTCTACCTAGGGTTCCTGTTGTTATTGGCTCTAGTGCATGTGTGCTAGTGACATCATTCATGACAGTGGCATTGTTGCTCAGTCGTGAAATTATTGACGCTGGTATTGCCTTTTGGAAGGACTACTTAGTTGGCTTCTTTTTAGATGAGGCTCCCCGTTTCTCGGTCATGAAAAATCATATTCTTAGTGTTTGGCATCTTAAAGGTTCGATTAATGTCAGATATGATAATTCATTGTACTTTTTTGAATTCTCTTGCCCTAAAGAGAGATGCTGTATTCTGGATTTGGCTCCTATTGTTATTATAGGTAAAGTTTTTATTATTTTCCAATAGAGCCCTTCTATTGGCCTTGCTCGAGAGCAAGTCCTCTTCATTCCTATTTTGGCTCGTATTTCGAAAATTCCTTTTATATTTCAATCCATTGAGGAGGTAACTGGTCAGCAAATCATATTGGTCAGTTAATTTACTTTGACACTTTCAATGAACATAGACAAATTCTTTGTTATGTCAAAGCTCTTATTGAAATCTCCCCATCTAGGTAGTTGCCTTATCGTATTCCTGCTTCCCTCGTCAAGGGTAGAGTAGCCTACATTCATGTCTCTTACCAATGGAAACTGTCGATTTGCGACATCTATCACTTCTTTGGCCATGTTATCAAGGCTTGCCCTTATTCTGCTACCGACTTGGACATCATTCCCCTTAAGCAGCCCCTCCCAAAACCTCCATCTAAGCAATGGAATCCTCTCCCCCCTCGACCCATTACTCTAGCTCCTTTGTTCCTGCTTCCACTTCTCCTGTCCGCCCTGCTTCCCTCTGCCTGCCACTCCTAGCTACGCCCCCTAACCTGCCTTGTTATGCCCTGTAATTCTCCTATCGCTTCTCTTAAGAAGAAATTTATCCATGATATTATTTTCGATTCCCCGAGTGCGGAAGATATTGCTTAAGAACTGTCTGAAAAATTGGCTGAAGTTACCTAGTTGGTTTGGGGCAGAGAGGAAGGGTTGCTCCCACAAGGATATCAGGATGTAATTCTACTCAAAATGGATGATTTTATCTAAGTGGGACTTAGAGGATAATAATGATGAGCAGGAACTCTTCTATATAATTTTGGATGATGAGCTTGTACTTTGCAATGATGGGGAATTTAGATCCAACAATGAAGAAATTATGGTTGCTTCTATTTGGGACCAGAAATTTAACTTCTCGCTACATACCCTCGGCTATTACTCTGTGCTCATTGGCTCATTCCGTCATTGTGTTGGAATTTAGTTCTATGCTTGGATATTTATGAGTGATTGTTCTAATATTGTTGGATTTAGTCATCGCTATATTTATTGTACTTGAGTCTGATTAGTTTTGTGGTGCTTATTTGATGATTTTTTTGCTAGCTAGCCAGGCATTTTGGCAGTTATCTTATGGTGTGGGCTTTTGGTCCTGTACTTCTGTATCTTTTATTATATTTATATATACATATGCCTAATACGACTGTATGGTCTTCAAATCATACATCCTTTCTATCAAAAAATGATTATATTCTGATAATTTAAGATGCCATATATCATCCAACCACTTATATACTTTGTTCAGTGCACAATGGAAATAAAATAAACTACTAAATATAATAGCAAGCCTTCGGCTTTGTCTTCATCTTCTTTGTTCGAACTTTAAATCCTATATGTATAACCCGATAATCCAATAAAATCAACCTTCTCAAGTGAACATCCATGAGTTAATGAAAATAATAATAAACATAGGCCAAACATCAGTCTAGTGTAAATAATATTAATCCCCTTAAAACATATATATTTGATAAAGATACCACACCGTAGAACGTAACCATTTTTTCCCACACCATCCCACACAAACATCATCTTCGTAACATGCTTTTTTCATAAATATGGAAGTAAGATCACGAAGGTATAATTTGCATAAGTTAAAATAAAAGTTTTATACTTTAACATTTGTTCATAATTCATCATAAATTATTGTATATTTAATTCTTTAATGTCATATAAGCATAATAATTAGGTGTCATTTAATTTCACACTTATTCATTCATTATGGTTATATCCCCTCCAGCTTACTCTCTCTGTTTTAGTTTACGCAACACGGTTCGATGGATTACTGCCTTATCCCACATAAGAGTTGAAAGTACAACCGTGCACAAGATGACAAAGTTCCTATCTCTACCATTAGCCTATGTAGCTCTCAATATCCTAAGAATCCATGTTTTTTATGTTACAGTTCTTTAATATCCCATTTTAATCCCTATAATCTCTGGGATGTAATTCTACTGACCTAAGAGTCTATCCCATTTATACCATCTTTAATGACCTTCATAAGTTGTTTTCATTTATCGTATATTATAATTAATCATGCAATAGTGAGTATAAATCATTCAGTATGGCAACATACACATCCATATGATAGTCACACATAATCATACAAGATCAATTTTTTTTAAAATTTTTTTTATCATTTTAAATGAATTGAATTAATTCATTATTTTATTTCAACCTATTATGTTATATTAAGCTAATTCACGTTCTTTCACACTTTTAAAGGTTATTTTGTTAAGCTATAAAAGTTATCTCCAAATTCAATACATAAATAATCTATAATTAATTTTCCTTCAGAATATGGGTGTCGATCATAGCATCACCATGCCACATCAATTGTTATCCTTACCGAGTGTTACACTTGTGGTGCTATCAATCTACTTCATCATTAGTGATATCGGTTCCATCGTATCACATTGGGGTCACTTCCCTTGGTTACTGCCTTCTCAGCACGCGCATGCCCTATCTCCATCGGCTCTATATTATTGTAACCATTGGGTACAATTCTATTTACATCATCAATGATAAGATGAGACCAACAATGGTCTTAGTAGGTTATGTTTATCTCTTTGATTATGGGAATTATGAATCAATCACCGCTTTGTTCAATAGGTACTATCGGCTAGGGTTACCGCTTCATACGGTGAGTGTTTATTATTCTAACTATGATACATACATATAGTAGGGACTATGGGGACTTACCAATGCGCACCAACGAGGTTATGCTATGGGTACATTACTATTCCAATAGGTTCTCTTGCATTTATGTGATAGGGACAGTCATACCTACCGATAAGTACCATCTCTTTTACTTGATGAGTGTTGTTGTGAAATGCAATAGGTTCTTATCATGTCATTCCGATGGTTACTCTTGTCTTTAGCAATAGGTACTTTGATGAATGTTATAGCTTATGTGATGGGTTCTAATATTTTATGCCGATTGCAATTATCACCCCATGCAATGAGTTATTCTCGCTATCTTTATGATGGATACAACATTCTTATGAATGAGTGTTATATCTCTTATGTGATATCTTTTATATGTCGGTGGTAGCAAAATATGTTGCGATAGGCACTCCTATGTGACCATTATTTTGGGCTATATGTGTAAGTACAGAAGCTGGCGATGGTAGCTTCCACTTCTACTTTTACGCAGTGTTAACATTTCCATCAAAAGGTTGCCATTAGATTTAGAGACAAGGGTTTCTAATGGTTTGGTGATAGGTCCTACTATCGGATTTGAAGATAGGTACACCATGAAAATTCTATAAATAATCGTTAAACTTATTACCAAATAAAGTAATCTTTTTAAACCTAATTTTAACACATGTTAAATTCATTTTTTTCCTTTCAAATTTTAAGTGCCTATCAAGTTTAGTAATTTCCTTCTTATCTCTCCACTAAATTAGTTAATTCCATAATTAGTTCCTTAATTATGATAATTTATTATTTTACTATTTAATTCGTATCAGTTTCAAAATTATTGTTTACCAATGCCAAAAAGGCGTCGGTAGATAGAATTCCGACACCTATAAGGCGTCAGTAAACAGGGTTCCGATAAATAATTTTCGAGGTCTTGGCGACGTCATCCATCTGGCACTAACCGACACCTTATAGATGTCCTATCACTGATGCCATTGTAATGCTATGCCGCCGCCTTGTTGAAATATTAAGATTGGACCTATCGATGCATAATTAAAATGCTAAGATTGTTTTTTCTTATGCTCTACTAACATCATTGCTGAAACATTTTTGCTACATTTCTCACCTCAACCATAAATTCATATATATTTGATATATAATAACATTAATATAACACAACAATACCACAAACTCATGTATCATAAATATTATCCAACATCGTAAAGATACATACATCACCAAATCATATCGTCCAACATCAGAAATATTCAACCGATACAAAGATCTACACACATTTGGAAACATAAATACACATCTAAAAACATAAATACCAATCTAAAGTCTACTACATAAGTAAAAATATCCAACATAAAAAATATCCAAATAATACAAAGCATAACATGAAAAAAATCCTACCACCATAAATACTACATACTCCCTCGAGCGCTGCCTGCCGTTACCATAATTATCATTAGCAGAAATGTCATCATTTGGAAACTGTCGCATATCTGCATTAGTAAGCTTAGAGAGCTTCTTCTCTAACTTACCAACATGTGACTTCAACCATCGGGTTTTTCTTCTACAACAATATTAAATATTGAATCTCTATCTGATGAAGATCTCTATTTTTTAACCAAATCTGTTTCTTAATAATAAGTATATTTTTATTTCAACTGTTGTATTTGTGTATCTAACAAAATCCATACTTTAACACAAATAAACTTATTTAATTTGTTGAAAAAAAATCTATAATTTACCTTAATTCTGTATTTGTTTACTTTATTGAGTGATTTAATTTATATATTTATTCAATTTATTGGATAATTTAACGAGTTCAGTATTTTGACTCGATATTTTTTGGATGCTACGGTCGCCCAAGCCCTTATAACGAGGTCTTTGAAAATGCCCTCTCTCTAAGAAAATTTCCTCTATGAACTGAAAATTGAATATATTATCAACAAAATGACATACATGTTTATGTAATGCGTTGTATAATAAAATTATTTTACCATAAATTCCTTAAACATGACTTTCTTATTGTCATTGAGAATGTCACTAAATCTAGGCAAGAATGTCGAGATCCGTGCAAGCAAGTCATCACAAATATCATTAGATATCGAGCGTTGGTGAATCATAACTATACATACATACATATGTATATTTATGTATATATGTGTGTGTATATGTGTGTGTGTGTATGTATGTAGCAGTGGGCATGGTCGGTTAACTGAACCAATCGGTTAGTTTGAATGGTTAACTAGTGAAAGTAACGGTTCGATTAACTGGTACATCGGTTAAAATTTGTTGCACCTACAAACCGAACCGGTTAAATTTAACAATAGTTAATCTGTCAAATTAACCAGTTCAGTTAACCTTTTGAACTCATCGGTTAACCATGATATCATTAACCATTTAACACTAATGGTTAGCCGTTGTACAGTTAACCGATTGTTAACCGCAATATTGCAACATGTCATAAACATTAGTGATTTCACAATCAATGCAATGCACAACCACAAGTCTACAATTTATAAAAATAAATAGCAATTCTCAATATTCAGCAATCCACAACTAACTTACTAAATCTACAGTCCATAAACATAAACATCAATCACAAGGCTCCATTTCACTATCCACAATGACAACACTCAACAGTCCACACTCCGCACCACAATTCATTGTGTTAATAATATAAGTATTACATCAATATTCCACTGCAATGCTACATAGCATAGACAATACAAATACATTCATTTTCTACTGAAAATGCAATGAAAATTGAAATGATAGTTTGAAGATTGAATTTGAGTTCGAGATAGTGAGCTTCAGTCTTCAAATCAACTCTCCATCCATATTCCACTCATTGCTATTAAAATGGCGATGCAGCGTGCATTGTCACTAAAGAAGCACGAGAGTGTTTTTTTACTGCATATATTTATAATACTTACTAATTGCTATATACAGTAAATACTGTAAAACTAAAATGTAACTTTATATATATAGGATTGCATTACTGCATAAGAAAACTAATTAAGCTATAATGAATTTGAACAATGCATGAATAGGCTGTTGTTCAAATTTTCTTATTTATATACAATTTGTGAACATGACATTATTTATATACAATTTGTGATAGGCATTTTCATATACATACATACATATGCATGCATGTGTGGTGATAGTGCATGTAGTAGTAACAAGCATTTTCATATTTGCATACAATTTGTGAAAAGATAAAATTTTCATTACCATAAAGCCAAGACATAATTTACTGCCCAAAGTTTGTTGTAAAGATCAAATTTCCATTACCATAATTTACTGCACAAGTTTATTGCAGCAAATAGAAGTAAGACTGTAAGAAGGGTGTTCGGAGGCAAACTTTTCAAAAATGACTTATAACAACTTGTTTAAGTTTTGAAATTGAAAATCATATGCAACACCTTGTTGCTTCAGTTCCATTTGACTTGGAGAAACTAGCACAAATTTAAGAAAATGTCTCCAAGTATATACGTTTAACTATATATTTACGTCTTTGGTTAAAATATTAGTTAAATTTCCATGTGTCGTTCATCGTAGCATTACAGACATAGGCTACTCTACTCATACATATATGAATGTTACACAATTTGCATAAGGCTTAGAAAATTGCCGATCCAGATTATATAAATGAAAAGGTTTGTATACGAACAGGTTTATATATATGTAAACTGTAGACTATATGAATAGGTTTATATACGAGCAAACTATAAACAGACTATTTAGTTTACAAATACTCTCATACCTGAAACAACAATGATAATTCTAAATTATAGGTCGTTATTTATATAACATCCACCTATCACTTGAAATCAAACAATCACATATATTCTGTAACCGATTAAAAATATACCAGTTGCATCAATTTTTTATTATTATATGAAATTAACCATGGTGAAGGTGAATACAACGATGACGAATATGGACTATCCATGGTGAACATAAAAGATGACGGCGACTCACATTGACATAAATGTACAAAATCTATATGTCAAACAAGTTAATTAGAGTATTGTATTTAAAATCCAACAAATGAAGAACTATATTATTTTACAAATGTAAATATCACTTGATAGGAATTCATCATAATAAGAAACATCATTGATAGGAACCTCAATCCAATGATCGACAAAAATTGGTTTGGACCTTAACCAATTTTGAGTACAAACTAATGCCTCAACTATCCGTTGACTCAAAGTACTACGAAAAGGATCTATAATTCTTCCTCCGGTGCTAAAAGCGGATTCAGAAGCTATCGTGGATACTGGAATAGCAAGAAGATCCCAAGGACTAAAGAAAAAACGAAATTTTGAACTATTTACCTTCCACCATAGTAAAACATCAAAATTATTTGGTGTACCCTCAATCGGTGAATTTAAATACTTTTCTAGTTCATTGCCTTTGTTCTTATGTTGTTGAACCTGCTTAGAAAAGTATTCATTCTTTTAGAAAGAGCATCACTAACATCCTCAACATGTTCACTAGCAACGAGCATACTAGGTTGTGGTTCCTCATGCGTTTGTGTTCCAAATGTAGAATCGTTAACAAAAAACGTCAAACAACCTTATCAAAATATTCTTCACACTTTTTAATATGTCTTTTGCAATATTTTTTTCATGCATGTCTTCAACAAATAAGTTCAAAAATTGGAATTTATACCTTGAGTTAAGCACATACGTAACAAATAAAATTTCGATCATATTACCCATGCTTTCCCAATATTTATCAAACTTCATTTTTATACTAATTGCCATTTTAGCAAGATATGGATTCATTTTATCAACCAATGCTTTAAGTTCTTCTTGAATTCCACTAAGCTCGGCAAAACAAACATTTGTGCGAATGGATAAGGTTTTACAAAATTTTAAAGTAACATCATAAAAATACTTAAAGAATTTAATAAATAATTTAGCATTTTTTCAATTCGTAGAACTCGGAGGATGAATTTCATCATCAAAGTAAGCAACAAAAATATCATCATCTTCTTTCATATCATCAAAAACCTTTTTGTATTTTAAAGCCGCTTCCAACATCAGATATATTGAATTTCACCTAGTCGGTACATCCAAAATAAGCATAGATTTATTCTCAATTCCCTAACTTAAATATATCTCTCTAAATTTAATCAATCGTGCCGGAGATGATCTCATAGATCTGATTGCAGTACGAATTCCAGCTATAGTACTACTAATTTCTTTTAGCCCCTCATTAAGAATTAAATTGGTTATATAAGCAAAATAACGAATATACATGAAATCACCATTCAAAACACGACCACCATTACAATCATTTAATTTGCTTTTCACATAATCAATTGCCACTTCATTTGCACTAGCATTATCAACCATGATAGACACTATTCTTTTGAGTTCTTATTTTTTGATACAATTGACAATAAGTTTTCCAATATTTTCTCCTTTATGACTATTAATCACACAAAAATTTATAATCGTTTATGTAACTTCCAATCTCCGTCAATAAAGTGTGTAGTTAAAACCATATAATTCACATTTTGAATAGATGTCCATGTATCGGTAGTTAGACAAATACCATCACTACAACAAACAGGGCCTTTAACAGCGTTTTAAAAACGCTATAAAAACTTTTAACAGCGTTTTTATGTATGCTGTATATCGACATGCAGTTAAAAGTCAGGGATATACAATGACAAGAAATAAACGCTGTTAAAACTTTCAACAGCGTTTTATAAACGCTATGGAAGGTTTTAACAGCGTTTTATAAACGCTATAAAAACTTTTAACAGCGTTTTTATGTATGCTGTATATCGACATGCAGTTAAAAGTCAGGGATATACAATGACAAGAAATAAACGCTGTTAAAACTTTCAATAGCGTTTTATAAACGCTATGGAAGGTTTTAACAGCGTTTTAAAAACGCTATTAAAACTTTTAACAGCGTTTTTATGCATGCTGTATATCGACATGCAGTTAAAAGTCAGGGATATACAATGACAAGAAATAAACGCTGTTAAAACTTTCAACAGCGTTTTATAAACGCTATGGAAGGTTTTAACAGCGTTTTAAAAACGCTGTTAAATGTTTAAGTCCATTTCACCAACCATCAACCATAATGTGTGTATATACACATTTCAAAATTAGCATATTATATCAGTATCACATTTCAAAACATATTATATCAATATCACAATTCAAAATCAACATATTATATCAATACCACATTTTGGACACATATTTGATAACCAACGTATGAAATTTCATATTCAAAATATACAATATTCTTACACCAAACATAAATAGTTTGTCGTCAATAGCTCAAAAAAATATATAAGTATCAAATTCAAACTGCTACACTCACAACATTCCTGCCTGCACATCTCCTGTGCAACTGTGCACCTTCATAAAAAACAAAGGCCTCGTTTCACACATCTTCTACCAAACCACAACAACCACTTCGACATATACAAATATCACTTCAAACAACTGCCAAACTATAAGCTTTGCCATTCCACTTGTCTCCATACAAACAGCAGCTCCACTGTTACCCACTGTCTCTTCCACCACAGCCCCTGCCTTCCATCACTTTCCTACCCCGCAAATGTCAACCAGTGCCAAATCACCAACCCCTTCATACCAAACAACCCATGCAACCATCTACGACTTCCCTCACCTCACAACTCATACACCCATAACAAACAACCCAAACAACTCATTACTGCAATCATACAACCATGCTTCCACTTCACATCTTTGTGCCATTGCCATAACAAACACTTAATCACACAACCACTATAATACAACATATCCATCATACTGCCTTTAAAAGCCACTCATTTGTATGATTACAGATACTACACTTTGTATTTGATTATATGAACCATGGAAAACTGCAACTGTGCCCTGTTCACATTCATCTACCCACTGTGCACTGTGCACATTAACACCATCCCAAAGTTCATCAGCAAATATCACTTCTGCCAATGCTACACACTCACAATACATTACATTCCTCTGACCATCTGCTTGCCATACCCTCCGTAATCCCCTCCACCAACAGGTCATCAAACACCATGCTATCAGACCATCCAACCCCGACCATCGAACCACACAACTCCCCAAGTTCAGACCCAAAAAAAACTGTGCCACAAACCTATAAAAACCACCCAATCGAACTCACCTGAATCTCAACAGCAATCACCAAACTGCTTAGCCAGTCGCCTAAACCACCAATCACCATCCATACAACCACATACCCCTCTAACTTCATCTCCTCCACTGACATCCCATTGCAACAATCCTTAACACAGCAAGCTACACAATTGAATAATTCGGCTATTCACTTCCACTTCCTTAACACAGCAAGACAAGACTGTCACTGCTCTGTCACACTCCACCATCACTACAGACTTCATCACTTCCCAACCACTTCATATCACCACCTCTGTCGGACCATCAGCAGCTATCAAACATTCCTTCACCTCCCACAAACCTGTCGCAAACATAACTGCCTTATTCATTCTCCACACTACCCATACTTCACCCGACTTCATTGTTTGCCTGACCTCCACAAAACAGTCAACCCATCTACATCACCCACTGATAAACACACAACAACCATCCCCGACTGTTGCATTTCTGCCACTACAATACCTCATCATGACTTCAGACCTGACCACAATCACAACAAAAGCAAAACTCCACCCCTCCTCTTATTGCGCCTACACCCCTGCCTTCATACAACCCTGCCACTGTCACACTGCTTCCTCACAACAATTTTTTTACTAAAATTATTGCCTGCCTTCCTCTTCTCCATTGTAACATTTTTCAAACTACAATCTCATACTCACACATACCTCACTGCCTGACATCTTCAATCAAACACAACTGCTGTGTCAAAAAAAAAAAAAAAAACTGTGAATTAACTGTCGAAGATGCATAATTTAGCATATATTGCATCAAAGAATATCAACTAGCATTTATAATAAATCAAGAGGAATCAAAGTAACACAACATCTAATGCTTTTGGTTATGGCAACATACATGCTGGGTTCAACAGCTACCTCACAGAACTAAAGCATAATAATAATTCAAACAGAGATTGTGAACCTATATTCATAGAGTTCAAGTGGTATCCCCATATCCAGAGACTGTCTCGGTTTAACATTGTCTCTTGCATTCTATCTCAGTTAAACATTGATACTGTATTCAGTTTACTGCCTACTTAAAACTGCAAGGAAAGGTAATAACTCATAATATTTACCATCAAACCTTGTATGAAAAAGAGCGCCAGTCACCAATAAGAAGGTCAAACTCAGCTTCAGGTTTACCAAATGGCACAACAATGACAAATCGATTATTGACCCTAATCGGACCGTAACCTCCTACTGCTTTTTGAAAGTTGATCGAAGGGAAATAAAAGAAGCTACCAATTTGGTCTTTAACTTGAAATGCATATGTCCAATTTGACCCTGACTGAATTGGATAGTTTGTGCCTGATACACCATCTTGCCATGAGTTCAGTCTTTGTTGAATTCCATTCCTAAAGCAAGTTTTCACAAACAATCGTTATAAACAAAAGACAAAACTTTAATTATAGTTTCAAGTCTTAAGCAAGCATTCATACATCTCTAAATATATATGTCATACACAATGAGCATTTGAAGAAGTAAGCAATTTGTCTAGGTTGCTTTTTATACCAATAAAGTGATAAACCATTCATATCAAAGACTAGCTTTATTTACTAAAGCAGGAAGGATGAAGCTGTTTTCTGATTGATGATCATACATGCTACTCTATAAGTGCAGTATTAAGATGCTGGAAGATTTCAAATAGGAAGGAAGGAAAACAGTTTCATTTATAATTCTTGCACAGTTACCGAAGTATCTTCTACACGTCTCAATTTTCTATACATTGGTTTTTTTCATTGAACTGGTGCTATACATGGTCAACTAGCCATTCTAATCAAGTTAACTTTACAAATAGCTATAAAGATATGAATTCACAACTTTTATACATGGTGATATACAAGTCAGTTTTATTGACAGTTTACTTTTCAAAAACATGTTCTATTTCTCAACTTTTATACACTATATGTCCAATCCATTTGCAAAAATGATACGAATTCACAAAAAGTATTGTACAGAGTTGAACAAAGTCATCCATTATTTTTATTTCACACTGAAAAACATGAGCTACCTATTCCATTTAGTCTTTAACTGATTGTTTTTTATTTAATTTTTATTTAAAGTATCAATGTACTAACTTCATGCGTTAGATAATCCGGATACTTGAGAATTAACCAAGACTTACTACTTATTTTCTCAGCTTTCCCTTGTGTAGATTTATAGGGCTGATAGAACCATGGCACGTTTCACATATCATATTTGAAATAAATGACAGATCATGTGAGCCTGTGATTATATGGTTGTTAATAATGGAATTCTAATATGCCTTAGTGATCATATGCCTCAAAATTTGAAGCTAAGACAAATGGCTAATTACATGCATGCACAAATACACACAATGAAGCAAATCACCTTGATCAAACTAGCTAAACAAGGAACGTCAATCCCATCAAGGACAATGCCATGATTTAATTGATCTCTCACATGCTCTTCCTGCCCATTTTCTGCATTAATTCTAAAAATGCCTTCAGCCTGCTCAATATTTTTTTTATCAAGATTAAGTTTCAAAATTCAAAATTAATTCGAAGGTATACATGTTTTCATTACTTGCATTGTACATACCCGAAGACCACCTAGTTCATAGAGACGTCCTTGCATCAACGAGATTATTGTTGGAACACCATTTCATCTTGAATCGAAGGAACACTGCATAGATTCAGCTGATACACCAAATATAGTCACACTGCGGTAAGAAATAGGAGTATTAAAGTTTGCATATGCCTTAGTTACAAAAATACAAACATAGCCAGCTGATTACAACGAAAACTCTTGAACCAAAGGAAGTCTTAACCCTTATACACTGGGTTTCATCCTTTCTTTGTAATACATACAAATATTTTTTCAGGTCTGGTGAAATTAAAATATTTATGTAACCAACATCGTTCTAATTTGTTTAGTACTAAGCACATCAGACAGTATTGACCATGATATAAATTAACAATTATTACGAAAATCATGTCTATCAAAATATCTGCTAGAATGTAATTAAAGCACCAGTGCATTAATATAAACAAGAATTATTTGTACTGTGATTAAGACATTTTGTTCAAAATGCAACACGATATGCATTTTATGTACCAAAAAACCAGTTGGAATTAGAAACATTGTTTAACATAGAATTCAATGAAGTGATGGTACTTTTGTACTAATTATTGTAGATTCTTTAAAGAAATTTGAAGTTCCATTCAACACAGATGCCCTATGTGCTTTGGACATGTCTGCATGACTCAGTTGAAATATTTATTCAAAAGATGACCGTTAACATGGTATAGTACTGATGTTAGGTACCCAACTCACTTTCTAATGACAATATATAATAATCTTCAACAATCTATTTACTGTTTTCCATAGTCCTTATCTGTTCAGGAGATGAATGAGTTAAAACTTGTAAGTTTAACGTTCAATATTTGTCCAGGTTTATTGAGCTCAGGATGTGATCTATGATTTACACGCTGACAATATCTTAATAAACGATGAATTTTATATAATTATGCACTTGACTAAATGATACAACCAATATAATTGCATATTCATTCAGTATATAAAAAATTCTTCTTTGTTTCAAGTATGGATTATGACATCCTAGTTAACAAGATGGATGTATAATAGATTTGGAATCCTTATTTGAATTTTAAATAATTCATACGACATGCTCAAATTTATACTCCACGAGACAAATATACGATATTCGTCTTTGGAAACTCCTACATACACTTTAGCTTTCGCCAGTAAGCAAACTGCATGACAGCCTGAGCAAAATTGCTAATAAATACACCATCAAAACACTTCCTAATCAATTAAAAAATGGGCACCGAGTTTGTTAATATCTAAACTAAAGTTTTCTCTTTCCTTTTGTTCTTGTTTCCCTATCATCCAAAAACAAAAATAGTAATTAATTACTAGTTAACAAAATAACACAAGACCTAAAAATAAAACTTTTTATTTTTTGTGACAAAAAAAATGTTGAACCCGTGACCTCAAGGTTATGAGCCTTGCGAGCTACCAAACTGCTCTACTTCGCGCTAAAGAACTAGGAACTAACGGGTCAAGAAAGATTGGATATGCCCTCTACCATATCTATACAAATAGAATAGTCTATTTATACAAAATGGTAAAGAGGGCCCCTCTATGATCTATCTATCTAACCTGATAGATATTTTCCTTATAATTTTATTTTCAATGCAAGCATACTCAGATGGTTATGCTTCCAGCCCTCACACATTTACATATAGTGAAGTGTACAGTAACAACGTGGATCATGTAAGTGATGGGGTCATATCTATATCGGATTGGACATTGATGAAACCATACCTAACCCTAATAATAATCGAATCGGGGTTGATTTTAAGCTCAAGCAATCAAAGCCATTGGTGGTCTGAGGTAAGTTAAGAGCAATATTGTGAATATTATACAAATATGAGCAGAGAGGAGAGTTTTACCTTGATGGAGACTGCAACTACGATGGAAGTTAGGGTTTCTCATTGCTGTCGATGAAAACTGAAGCATCAAGTTGAAGAATGAGATACAATTTATTGGTTACTCAAATCAAACTCAAAACGAAAATAAATAAGCTAGGTCATGTAGGCGATCCAAGGAGAAAAATGGAAAAGGCAAGAGGTGGACGATCGACATAGAGACAAATAATTTTATCATTTCATTTGATTTGATTTAGAAAATTGGGGATGAAAACGTGAACAATGGTTTGATTGAATTTTTTGGGTTCCCGCCTGTAAAATTGCATACCGAGTTATTTATGGCGCATAAATACGTTGTATTTTCTTTATTTTCATCTAGCTAATTGGACAAATAGCAAGCAGCAGCAAAACGCTATTTTATAGTGTTTCTTGATGCTATAATTGACAAAATTTCTTGTAGTGACATCTTCTTATTATGAATCTGAAGTTTATATTGACTGAAAACCATTGCTTCTTATATCACTCTAATAAAATGAGGACACTTCTGTTAGGTACAACATAACATACTGTATAAAATTTGCTTGAATTAGGCCCATACGATACATAAAAATGAAATACAAAATCTAGTTACCTGGTTATCAAATCCAACTCCAATGAAACACAAGACTATAAGGTTGGAGTCTAATCGGTCATCTAAAGTTGACAAAACAAAATGAGAAACAACAAGGTTTTGATTCATATTTTAGTGTAAAAGCCAAGTTCACGAAATATACAGTAGAAACTTATACACGGTAAGAATATAAATTTACAACATGCATGACAGTAATATAAACAAAATCATATAATTACTATTCTAGGATCAAATACTTACATAGCTACATTGTGAAATGGGAACAAATTACTGTGACCAGCCACAGACGTGCTTATTTTCTAGCTCAAGCAAAGGCATCACCTGAAAATATTTACTCAAAAATATAAATGTTAATCCAATTATATTACTAAAATCATAAGAATACAGGAACAAACTTCTCAAAATCATAAGAATACAGGAACAAACTATCGACCACAGCGGTAGAGCTAAAAGTCGCTTCCACTGACAAGCCTGCAATAGGGATGGGGTCGAGGAAAACCGGAGACGAGCCTGCAATCTGGATGATTGCGACGAGGATGGAGACAACGACGAATGGAAACAAGCCTGCAACGAGGCCAATCGACTGCTGCGGGAACTAGGGCTACTCGCGATGATTTTTTTTCAAAGGAGGAATATTTTATACTTAATTTTGGATCGAGGAATTGAAATTTTGGGAAATTTTTTGTTTAATGGGAGTTCATAGAAATGGGGGGAAGGAAATAAAATTTAGCGCCTTTGATTTCTAACAGCGTACGCAACATAGGGTTTAAGTAATTTAGCGTCAAATTATCATTTCTCACGGCAACGCACTCAAAAACGCTGTACTCTTATGCTGAGAAAACAAACTTTTCTTGTAGTGCATGCAATGATTTTGAGAATTTTTTTAAGAGATTCCATCGAGTCCAAATATAATTGAAGCACATCCCTACAGATTGTTCTATGTGAAGGAACTTCAAAACTAGGACACAATTCCCAACCAAATAGAAGAAAACCTTCACCCTCTACAAAACTAAAAGGGAGTTCATCAATAACTAGCATTCAAGCTAATGCTTTTCTACATTCCTCTTTATTAAATGACCATGCAATGAGATTGCAACTACCTTCACTATCTTTATTTGTTCCAAAAGCTAAAGTTTTTGGTCTCTTATCACTATCACGTGGAATGGACTTATATGAAAGTTTATGATAATATAAATGTGTAGTGCCATTTGATTTAGATTCACATGCAAATTGTTAACCACAATAATTGCAAATACATTTTTGGAAATTGAAATTAGCTTCTTTAGTAAAATGTTCCCATACCAGAGAAGGATTTCTAGAAGAAGGCTTGTGCTTTGGGTGTAGAGGAGGTTTACTAATATTGATGTCTTCTTCGTCGGTTTTCTCATCATCTTCTTCTTCCACAAACTCGTTGTCATCTATTGTTTCTCTAGAACTACTTATTTGTACCTAATATAGTGCATGCAAAACAAAAATACATTATAGAATAGAAATATACAATATAAATGTAATCTTATAACTTATGCAAGAAATATTAAAATCCAACTTATAACAGCTTAGCATTTGAGGATCAAATATTAATGCCTTAAAACATTTTTTTAAAGCATATCCGAGCATACAAACAAGGCAATTGCTAGAGAATGATATAATGTTACATGCAAGCCACCGGTACACTATACATGCAGGTATATGACAATTTGTACATGCAAATGTAACAGATATATACATGCAGATATAACAGTTATGTCAATTATCAAATATCCAAATATATCAAGTCATATATATGCAGATATATATAACACAAACAACAGTTTGTACATGCAAACTGTTTCAATTTTTTCAGGTCATATGCACTATTCAGATACGTAACAACAATAACGGATACAAACATGTTTGTTGATGCATCTTCAGCTAACATGATTCTGTACAAATATAACGGTTTCCTTTTTGCCCCACAAACAATTTTCAGGTTCATTATTATATAACTCAAGTTTTTATTTCATGCTAAACAAATAATAATAAAATTTTATATGATGGCAGTAAAAGTTAGGAATTTTTGAAGGAAAAAATATATTTGCACTAAACCACAAATTAAAAAAAAAGTTATACATACATACATGTATATATACATATATGTATGTATATATATACGCAAACACACACAACTAACCATGGTGTGTGTATGTGTACAAAAGAATAATCACGAGTGGACAATAATTCAAAATAAATATACAGTAATACAAAGGTTTCATTTCTCCCATTCTTTTTGTTTGTTCCCATGTTGTTCCCTTTTAATACCTTTGTGTGATAGGATTGATTTTTATATGTTATTTACAATTGGAGGACATATATAAGATGGTCGTTATTGTAAAATATAATATATTTCTACTTTATATTCTAAAAATCATTGAAATAAAACACAAGAAGTACATTAACTACGTGGAAAATTGTGCACAACAAAAAAGTCACAAAAGATTTGCAATAAAATTATACGAGATCTTAAATGAAAAACATGGAATATCTGTATAAAAAGCTAGAAGATTTGAATTAAATCATACAGGATTAAAATGTCAGTTTTTAAACTTAAATGGGAGGTTGTTTTAAAAATTAATCATTTATGCCTAACTGATTTTCTGAAACTCGACTAACTGCCTTGTTGCCGAGTAGCTAAGTGCTGCTACCCGATAGTAAGGAAACTAAAGGCAATCCCCATTTGCTACCCTACCCTACCCTACCCTACTAAATTCTATAAGGAAATTAAAAGTGGTTAGCATAGTTCCATATATAATATGCTTTGTTCTATCCAAAAAAAAATTGAAACTAAATTGTTATTGCATGCCCTAATAGTTCTCTAGTAATAGTACCACAAGAACATAGACTCCTGCTCCAAATGTAGAACCAATACCTGTCCAATATAATGTCCTTAACTGATTTTGATCTGTAGTTGATTACTTTTTTATACATTATCTAATTGCTCTATGTAGTATTACAGTTTTTTAACCTAGGACTTTAAGAGCTGCCATAACTTAATCAAACTAATTATGATAAAATAGTATTACATATCAATTCTAAATTAAAGTAAAAACTAAAAACTACATAAAATATATTAAACTCACATTCTCCTCTTCCTGCATGCATTCACCATCGCTTAAAATTCAATTCGACAATCCAAATAGTGAAAAACGAAAACCAAGGAGGTGGGGATCGACTTGTATTTGGAATCCAAGGATCGATTTGTATTTGGAATCTTGGATTCAAAGGTTCAGTATTTGTTTTTGAACGAAAATGAAAGAGTATGGGAAGTTGAAACAAATTGTGAAATACCGAAATGAATAGCGGTAGTAGTGGCTTAAGGGAAGCTCGATTCATTTCGATTAGGGTTGGGGAAAATGGGTGGGCCGGGTTGCGACAGAATTGGTTTGGGCCTGTTTTATAAGTTTAAAAAATGTTCGGTTTATGGTTACCGATGTACTGACCGTGGTTAACCGTTCACCGATGCGAATATGGTCGGTTAACTGAAAGTTCAGTTAACCAATTTTTCGGTTAAAGCGGTTCAGTTGACGTCGGTTAAATTCCCACCTCTATATGTATGTATGTATGTATATATGTATGTATATATATGTATATGTATATATATGTGTATATAATATATGTATGTATATATGTATATATGTATATATGTGTGTATATATGTATATATGTTTGTGTATATATATGTATGTATATATGTGTGTGTATATATGTATGCATATATGCATGCATATTCAATTGGTAAATTATTGTATATACGTGTATATATGTATGTGTGTGTGTGAGTGTTTATGTATTAATGTTAGTGTGCATTCGATTTCAACTATAATTCAAACAAGTGTTTACTCACCTCGATCCTCATTCTCTTGACATCAAGTCGGTGGGCGGAGGAAGAATTCGTCTCGAACGTAGAAGTCGATGGACTGGCTGCATCAATAGGAGCATCATCAATCTGAGTAAATAGAGACATCATATATGCATGGATGTCTCCATGCTATGAGGAGTAGGTGCCACCCTGACCTGATGATGATGAGCCACTATGCCTATATTGGCATCGACCAGACATATCTGTTATAATAATACATACACAGATGTTTACAATATAACAAAGGATATGTAATTTGTGTTTTACAATGACTTGCAACTAGAGCAACAATTAAAACAATTTTTAATTACGTTACATTATAAATTATAATCAACCGTAACTCCATCTTTTTATGGGTTCCGTCCTGTTTGTACTGCGTCTTTCTCTGGAGGGTGTCTTAGGCAGCTATTTCCGTTTTTTGTTTCTTCTGTTTTTTGTTTGTTATGGCTTTCTTCGTCGAGTTTTGTTGTCTCCTCTTCTGTTGGTTACCTGTCAGGCTTGTTGACAGCTTTTGGTGTTTTTTAATAAAAATCTTCCTTCTGTTAAAAAAAACTCCATCTTTATATTATAGTTGGTTGATAATCAAATGATTTTTACACATATTTTTTGTATTTACTGACCAATTAAAAAGGGCATGTATCCCCAACTTGTAAACATCCAACAAAAATATTTTTAGCCTATGGAAAGCACTGCACATATTTTTGTAAATAGCATAACCAACAATTCATGTTTGTCATATCCTACATTTTCAAGAATATTCTCATGAGATTCATGAAAGAAACAAAAACGGAGTGTTGTTTATACTATTACAAAATGATGTGTAGTGCTTTCTTCAAATTAAAATATTTTGTTGGATGCAAATTATCTATAATTTGCTGAATGTTTAATTCTAAATGATGTGTGTAAAAATCGGTTGATTATTAACTTACTATAATGTAACGATATGGATATTTGCTTGGCACCACAAACGGAGAAAAATGGTAATAATGTGCACATATAAAAACAGTCCATCGATAAATTTTACATAAGCTATCGATTGTCAGCATCAATATCAGTATCATCATTTATAATATCATCATCATATTCATGTTCATTAACTTCAATGACATCGTCATCATCATGAACCTCGACATCTTCATCTAACTCAACGTCGTCAACTACTTCATAATAACACTCCATAATAATCTTGTAAATAGGCTCTGGTTTGTAGAATAAGCTAGCTTAATTATTTCTTGTAACAATCCATAATAATCATGTAAATCATTATCCCGTTTATTGTTTTGAACACGTACCCGCTGTTGTAAGTTTTTTTTATTGGATCCAAACTCAATTATGTGCAATTTAAAATTGTTTACGTATATGATTAGGCATTTTCTATATTTCATCATTGGACCAAATGCAAGAGTTTTGTAATAAATATCTCTGATTTCATAACAACTACCTATTGCATTAATTTAATACATATTAATATATGTAATAATTCAATCATTTCTTACAAAATTTATTCAACAATTTTACATGCTTACATATTTCTAAAACCAAGTCTCAAATCCTTTACTGGGTTGAACCCTTGGTTTTTGTTGCTTAAATTTGTTAAGATAAACATGGTTTTGATATATAACATGGTATTAATATAAATAAACAAACATATTATTACCTAATAAGGTCCGATGATTCTTCACAATTGAGATGTACATTATTCTAACTATGAAAAACTCTTTAAGTGTTTGAAAACTTCCATCCTTCCATTTACCAAAATGACGTCCATGTTTTTGAAAATTAAAAAGATAGATGTCAAAAGACTCATCCATAGCATCATCATTACGAGGAACAACGTTAGAATTCAACTTAACAAGGTCTTAGAAATAATAACTGAAAAACATGGATGCTTCTCCAACAAGTATGCTTGACATATTGAACCTTCAACATGTGCTTTTTGTTTCACCTTTTGTTAAGGTGACATGGCATCTTCATACCAGAAAGTTATCAATCATACGTTTACTATATTGGCTACGAAAAAAGATTATGTAACTCATAATTGTATTTTATGTACCTCTCAAAAGGATACTCTCATCCATATTGCATCAATCCTTGCACTAAAGTTTCAGTTGGTAGATATATGTGTAGATATTCAATGTTGAATACTCCAGGAGGAAATATTTTCTCCAATTTACACAACAATTTAGGTATATCTATTTCCATTTTTTAAGTTGCTTTTATTAAGTATAGTTGAGCACAACTCTTTATAGAACAAACTAATCTCAGTGATAGATATCTACATCTTTAACGTTAATAGCTCCTTAAATACAATTGGGAAAAGAGCCTCTAAAAATACATGTAATTGCGACTCTTCATACTCGACATTTGAAGATCCTTCATATCAAGACCTCTTTTTATGTCTGAAGCAATTCCATCTAGGAACCTCAAAATTTATACCCACTCTAATAGTTTTTGGCGATGCATATTTTCCAACTCGTAATAAGCAAATTTAGTCGTTCCCTATCAAGGGTAAGTTCAGAACAATTACACCATAACATTGTATTCTTTCCCGACTTCAAATCATCTTTTGATTTTCCTTTCACGTTCATTGTCATGTTAAAGAAGTTCTTGACAAACCTAATTAGAAAAATATGCACAAATATACTTCTAAAAACTTTTTGTATGTTAAAATCTATAACTAGGGACTATTTGGATTTTAGTTCATAATATATTTATATTTTAATCAAAAATAAAAATACGTTCACTCATATTGTCTAACTTACTTAGGATCTACTAACCTAAGCTCTGATACCAAATGCAATAACCCGAATTCCAGTGGGTCTGGATTTTTTGCAAAAATGCTAAAATCCAAGCCCAATGAAGTCCGAGTTGGGTATCTGGTATCTTGCAAGTAGGACAAGACAAATATATCAGAGCTCAAATAAATATCTCACATCAGAACTGACTAAAATATAATAGTAAGTAAATACTCATCGATGTAATAAAACTTTCTAAACAAGTGTCACAAAGCTAGAAAATCTCTGCCATCTATCTAACCTGTAGGATGATATAAGGAGGGGATCTGAACTAAAGTTCCAGTGAATCGACAAATTATAGACTTCTAAGCATAACTCTACATATACTGTTCTATTTCCATTTTCTGTTATATTAGGTTTATTAGGTTCATAATACTCTCGCCTATGTGCGTGAATCGTACCCATCTACTACCCAGTAGATTAAGACCTAATAACCAATATATATATATATATATATATATATATATATATATATAGCTACATGCCCAAAGATCGCATCGGTCTTAGGTACTATCCATAATACCTTCTGTATCCTCCTTGAAAAGGACTTCATCCTCTTGCCATGAAAGCGCTCTGCAACTACATCTGTAAAGGACAGCTTCATGATGCCTACAGTACAGATGTTCCGTCATCTGCTAGGAAAATGTAAAACTGCGTCCGCAATAGTTTGCGCCAATACTCGGACATCCACAATGTACCACTCAGTGCGTACATTGAGGACTACATGTAATCGTTATGTCTACTCCCTGAGCTCCGCCAACAAGGTCTACCATGTACATAACTCGGTCGGGGATTTTCTATACTTGTAAAGGTTTGCTTCATTAGGCCTACAATACAGATATTCTACTTGGTTCGTCTCTTTTCTCATTATGGCTATGGCCCCACGCAACCCCATCTCAACTAATTGAAAGACCTTTCAAGAGCTAAGTGGATGTGACCTACTGCAAACAGTCAAAACATCCAATTGGTTGTGCCGCTCATCCAATGTCTCGATAGTGAAAGAATCATTGGCATGTTGGTTTAACTCAAGTCTTTCTTGAACCCGCTTTGACTGATGATGGTTGATACCCCCATGCGACTATTCTTATGTGCCCTGCCCACTATAATCTACTTGTAAACTAGATACGGTTTCATACAAATATCATACTCCATCGTCAGGCTTTTGACTGCCTACAAAGGTCTACCTCGTTAGGCCTGCAATGCAAAAGCAGTCAAGGCATGTTCTCTTGAGGAACACCTACAGATCTGCCTTCGGGGGTGCTGCTTTATTAGGCCTACCTTAAAGGGCCATCCTAGAGTATCCTTACGTCCTGTTGAAGTCTCTACTCCCTTCTAGCCTAAAATAACTAAGTTGGACATGCTCTTTCTGTAGTAAAAATATACGATGAACTGCTTCGTTAGGCTTTTATCTAGATTCTTTTTGGGCTACTCCAAACGCACCTTACCATTTTATTAGACCCTACATTTAGTCTTTTAGTATGCATTTAATTCCCTTTTCTTATTCTTTTGGCTACTTATTTACCCTAATCAGCATGCCCGGCCCAATCCATGTGTGAGACCATCAGTCCTAGGCCTAAAAGGGAATGCTGCCAGTATGTGCCACTACTATAATTTTTGCTTATTAACTTAATCCAAGATCTAAGTTTGATAAAATAAGCCTCTTCTATTTCTTTCTTTTTAATTATAACCTACATGTCACAATTATACTTGCAATTGTCACTTTTATATTCTTTTCTTTCTTTTATAACCTACTTATTATAAATGTAATTGCAAGTATTTCATTTCAATTCTAGTTCGTCTTCTTTCATTATGATACTAAATTTTCTTTAGTTCTCTTATATTATATAACAGTCTTAAATTGGGACTATGTACAACTGTCACAAATTACTTATCATAATAACCGCTTTACCTTTTTATTCTACTATCTGCACAGTAAATGCAGATCAAGTCACACTTTTTGTTTATTGTTTCTTTTCAAATAATTAACTTGATTATTTCTTCTTCTTTAATTTCTTTAACGCTTCATGTTATTCTCTTTTATTCTGGGAAGAAGTTCTATTCTATTTGGTTGGTTACAAAAACTGTGCTAAAAATCCATTTTCATATTTTAATACCGAATAATGCTATAAACAATAACTTGTAGCTGCAAGATATTTTTTTTATTGTTTCTTTAATTGTTTCTTTAATTGTTGGGTGATGCAAAATACAGTAATGTCTCCATTTTGCACTAATTTCATTTTTCTTGCTTTTGTTCTTGCAATTACGTTTATTGTCATTATCATAATATTAAACTATGGAGATGTATTCCCTTTTTTAAACTAACCAACTAATCTATCACTAACTTCCAAATCAAGTTATTAGATTTTCCAATTTTTAATTCATTTCTCCTGTTTTAACATAATGTACTGTAAATTTATCTCTTTAAAGCTTATGCCTTTCTCTACAACTTTTAAGCCTAGTATTACATATATTTAATAGGTTTTTTCCATATAAATAACATTTAAATATAAGCACACTTTTCTTACATATTTTACAGTTTTTGACATAACTAGCTAGTAGAATCAATTACTGAAATGAGTCCAAATGCTGAATTAAATTTTTAACAAGAATCTAATGACGTTATATATCATAAACATAAAAGATATATAATTTAAATCCACTCACTTGAAAAGAAAGCACTCCAAGTTCTAGATATGATTTTTAGTCCAGTTCTATTACCCATAGTCTTTCCATTTGCAACCCTATTTGGATCCACAAACCGAAATTTGTATGGATTTATAAATCTGGAACTAATTGAAGAGACAAAAGCAGATAAACTAGAAAATCAGATCTGAAAACCCACCTCATACGGATGGCTTAATTTGGACATCTCTTCTCTAGATCTACAATTTCTAACCTCCAAATTGCAAATCAGAAAACCTAAATCTAGTATATTTGATTTTTGAAGAACTGGAGGCGAAAGAAAAGTGACAGGGCTTCCACTCCTATTCAGAAAAATATGGATTTGAAGGATAGCCCTGCACTTTATTTATAGAGAGCAAAAGCAACATCATTCATTCTTTTAAAGCGGTTGAAATCTAGCCGTTAAAAACAAGCAAAATGCGTCAGTTTTGACATGTCTATCTGTTTTGTTTTATGCATATTAATATATTTCCTCTATTTTTAAACGTGATATATTATTAAACGTTAACTTTTAACCGTTGCCTATTCATTCTTAATGATTTCCATCAATCGCGCATCTATTATGAAATTCAAACGTACGTTATTTCTGGAACTTATACGTGCATATATTTATAAAAAAAAATATTTACACTCATTTTCATTGTTTATAATTATTTGAGCACTTAATTATCTATGAATGCGAGGTGTTACATTTTTTGTCCCTATAACCCTTCCATCCTTAGCTTTCGGTGGAGAATTCCCAATATGCATGTCCATTCTTACAAAATGTAAGAAGAATGATCAGTCTCTCATAGAGGAAAACTGCATCAATGGTACTCATAACAGTAATGCGACTTTCTATCATATACTAATATGTAGTTTTGAAAACCAAAATATAACAGATATGCTCTCTCGTATATCGGCTGATTGATTCTAAGGTGATAGCTCCTTCCTTATCTCTAATATATCCACGTATCGATTTAGGTCATCTGGTAACCTAAGCCCTGATACGAAATATGACGACCACTTTGTACCATATGTATCCAATATTCCTTTTTAGTGCATTATGGAAGTACTTAGCCAATGCATGACAGTAGCTACGGGTATAAGGTAAAGAAAATCCAAGTACAAAACTTGTAAAAACCCACAATGCATAGACAAAATATAACAAACAAATAAATGTTAAATAAGCGAGACTGAATATAACTAAGTGAACCATAATAATTAGAGTATACTGATTCGTCACAGTTATCGAAGACGAAAATAATAGAGCTTATACATCCCAATCTCTAAAATAAAATCCATAATTGTCTCTAAAGAAATACAAGTACCGACATAGCTCGACTATACCACACAACGAAATATAAGCAATAGTAAGCTCCAAAGTATGCTATATGAAAGTGTAGCTTCCTGCTCATACTCTATATAGCTCCATATGCTATTTAGACCTGCTACCCACATCTACTCATTTAAGAGTAACCAAGAAATAAGAAGCACAACATAAAACTTCGGGTCGAACAACAGTCTAGTATGAGCGACACATTATCTAAAAAATACTATAAAAATCGTATATAGTAAATATGGCCATAAGATATGGGTAGTCATGCCAAAAAAGTCCTTACATTAAAAGAGTTAGCCCAAAAATACTATATATGCCAAATTACTATCACAAGCGGAAAATATGGGGTTATCATATAGCATATCGAGCATATAAAAAACATGACATCCATCACACAGCCTTGTGTTTCTCACTCAAGTGAGTTGGATATATGGTAGCTCTTATAGATGCTCAATAAATTACCCATGCAGATGGCTAGGGACCGGACATATGTAGATGTCTAAAATATGGAAACACGAAGACTGCCTTGGGTACACATAGACTACCGTATTCCTACATTGAGAATCACAACCTCATAATTAGCCATCGATCCCTTAACACATGTACTGATAATAACACAACCTAATAGATGCTCAACCCAAGCCCACATAGATGGCTAAGGACTGGACTCACACAGGCATCCAAAATAAGAGTATACGTAGACTACCCAGGGTACTACATTGTCCCACTAACGAGCATCACAACCTCTTGTTCTACTCAACGAGCCATTATGCAAAACTCGTCCTCTGTCCACCACCAGATGCCAATGTCACTTGCGACATCATGTCATCATCTTCAGAATCCCTCTAGACACCTATTGCAAGTCATAGTACCATCATACCAAAGTTCCAAATTGTCGTCCTCGTGTTGAAGCGCTACGCAATTGTTTCACTAGCTACCACACGAAATCCAAGGTCATCTTGGATTGTTTGAAGTTGTCTGCTTCACTCCACGTAACACATTGGACCCATGGAACAAGTCCCAAAGAAACCCTAAAATTTCTTCTTTCCATGACTAAAGTTCCCAAATTTTCAAGTTTCTGTCCAGGTACCCCTAGGTTGGACTCCACGCATCCACAAAAAAAATCAAACCAGCCTCACCTTTGACTCTAAGCAACCCGAAAACCACCGAACCTAATTTCTTTCTCGCCTACTGACCCAAAGCAACCACCCTAAATTTTGGAGCACGACATCATGCACCCGCCAGACCATAATTCTTACTTAGCCATTGAACGTGTAATTTCCCCCGCTTGGAGGCTCGAAGCTAAGCGCTATAGATGCTGCAGTCAGCCATTATATTAACTTCCGGTGACCAAATACGGTAATGTTAATGGTAACCATAATATTAGAAGCACATGAATATGAAAAAAATCACAAATTTCACAAAAACAACTTTTTTGATTACATTTCACGAAACATGTTTCATATTCCATTACATAATCCCGTAATCATTTCCTAGGTAAAGATCAAATATAATTATTACCAGATACACTAAGAGGGACATATGAAGATTCCCCTTGGTCAACCAGAGTACTATGTAGTCATATTGACATAATACAACACAGCAGAATCAAACAAAATAAAACAGCAGCTCCTAAACAGCTATCTGTTGGCCACATACTTGTCTCCGGGAGCTTTATCCCTTTACCTACTAATAATCTGTAAACCTCAACCCTTAGCCTACTCAAATCAATTTTTAGCACCGAAGAGTTTAAGGGGAAAAACATAAACTTCGCGTCAGACATAAAGCCTAGTGTGAATAATACTATACATGTCAGTTATTTCATATTAAGTGAGATGACGCCGCTTAGCGGAACGAGTTTCCTCTAACTAATATATTTATAAACATATCTTTTTCAAACCTTTATCCTACAGCCAAAACTGGTTAAAACTGTAAAGCATTATTATGTAAACATACATATCAGGTAACAAGTGAACTATCTGTCTAAACACTATAGTTTTGCTTTGCTAACTACTAACCTTTGGCTGACTCGGGCTTACCAGACATATATAAACAAACTAATCTAACACCTTTTAGACACTCCTCTTCTTGAAGGTCTATCCCTAAATTATCTGTTAAATATTCTTCTTCTGGACGGTCGGTCCTTAATTTATCTTCTCCCAGGGTCATCTAATCCTAATGGTTTTGCGGGCTCACCAATAACCTATCTGTATACAAATATATATTCCCTTTTGTGTGTAATCATCATTATAGACTTACCTATGACAAAGCCTACACATTGGAATTTTAGAATAAATTAGCTGGGGCTAACAGCTAATGTATATGACGCGACCTTATACCAGTCCCATCTGCTATTCTAATATCTGAGTCATTTTACTTAGGGCAATCTTCCCAAAATTTTCCTTGAAAACCTTTTCATCTCAAATTGATTTAAAACCTTTAAAACAAATTTAAACAAGGAAAATACATATACTCTATGCTTTTGTGATGGCCTGGAATTTTAGGCAATATCAATTTAATAATCTGTATTAAAAATTAAACTGATTTGATAATTTCTTTTATAATTTAGATTTGAATTGGCAAATTATTTTTTAAAAAGCAAATAAATATTCAATTGGTAAATTTTATCATTTAAAAATCTAACAAAATGTTTTCTATTTATAATGTGTGTGTATATATATATATATTTGTATATATTGTAAATAGGAATCTTTAGTTTGAATTTAACAAACAAATCTTGTTTTCAAATTCTAAACTATATTTGGTAATTTGGAAAATTCTGATTTAATTTAATATTAAACTTTTCAAAGCTATTTAAATAAATAATTTTATAGTTTTAAAATACTTAAGGTAAATGTTAATTGTTTAAAATATATTTTTAACTTAAGTTTAAATTTAAATAATATTAACATAAAGGTTTGTTTTATTTCTTTTTGAAATAATTGCTTAATAAATATGATATATTAAATTATTTAGTAATAGAAGTAATTTAAAATCTCTTTTATATAAATTATTTAAAATTTACATTTGTCATTTTCAATATAATATTAATAAATGTGTTAGAGATAAATATATCTTTATAAATGGGATTGTTATTTCAAATGTAATATGTTGACTTTGATTTGGATTTTTAAATCTAATTTGAATTTGAATGTGGATTTAATTTTGAAATTTAAAGGATAGGTATTTAAAAATATTTGGATTTAAAATATATGTATAAGATTTTATTTTGTATATAATTGGTTTTGTTCATATTTTCTTTAAAAGAAATTTGTACATATATACATTTAGATAAGAATTTATTAATTAAACATAAAAGCTTTAAGTTAACATTTAATTAAATATAAATTACTTTAATAACAAGTGTGTGTATATTAAGCTTGTTTTAAACAAGTGTAAATTTATTAGCAAAGGTTTTTCCAAATGTTAAATCTTAAAACAAGTGTCACCATTTGGTTTACTTTTTCTTTTATTTTTTTAAAAATCAATTTAGCCTTTATATAAACACATTGTTTTCTCATTCTTCATTTTCTTTTCTATTCTTCAATTCAAAAACTAAGAAAATCATAATATGCAAATTCATTCTTCAACCTGTAAAAGATTTCTAAAACCAAATTTCTCAAAACAAAATCAGTTATCAACTCCTCAAACCAGAAATGCAAACCAAATTCTACAGCCTGCATACCATTTTCAAAATCAAAATCTGTAACCAGTCCCTCCACTAACCAGAAACTTGTTTCAATTCAACAACCTATAATCAAAAGCCTGCATTTCTTCAACTCTGTTTGAAAGCAAGTTCAGGAAAATTCATCAACCTGTAATTCCATTTTCAAGTTTCAAATTGAAAGCCTGAACACTTTCTTCAACTTGGAGCATATCCCAGCAACTTCAATTTTAAATGCAAACATCTTCTTCAACTTGGAGTCAAAGACTACAACCCATTTTCAAATCCAAGATTCTGCTAGCATTTTGTTCAAAATGAGTTTTTTTTAAAAGTAAGCATGCAGTTTTTAAATCAAAGATGCATTCCAACAACTCAAAGTTTTAAAAGATTCAAAAGCTGTTTTCAAAACAAAAAGGCTCTGTTCTTCATCCTGCCTGGTGAGTAACATTTTCTAAAAATTTTTAAGTATAATAAATCTATTGCATATTCATATCTGGAAATAAGTATGTTTGTGTGTATAATTATAAGTTCATTTCTTAATATATACATATACATACATACATACATATATATATATATATATATATATATATATGAATGTGTGGATGTGTATAGATATATGTTGCTGTTGTATCTGCTTTTGCCTGTACTTAGTTTTAGAAGCAATGATTTTGATAAAAATCCATTTCCTCTTAAACCAATCTCTGTCGGGACTTAAATTTCAAACAAAACTTGTTTGTTTGATCATAGAGAAGGTTTTAAAATTTTAATTTAAGTTAAATAAATTTAAATTTATTCTGGAAAACCAAAACAACAGTGCATGCTTAAGATAAGTGAAAACTTAAGCATCTTAATTTAACTTAAGCATCTTAATTTATTAAGGATTATTAATTAGATAAGATTAAGTTATAAATAAATGATTGGAAATTAATTAATCAAGTAATTAAAGATTAATTAAGCTATAATTAAGCACTAAATTAATTAAATAATTAGAGATTAATTAATTGGTTATTAAAGATTAATTAATTTGTAATTAATAATGATTAATCTAAGTTTAATTACTCAAGAGAAGTAAATTAAAGAATTAATAATAGTTAATGAAGATCATTAACTAGGGACTATTAGATTATTAATTAATGTGATTAATTTTAATAATTAATTATATTAATTAATTAAAGATAATCATTTGTAAAATTGTTTAAGTATAATTACTTAATGAAAGTAATTAGAGGAATTAATGACTTAATGTAATTAATTAAATCAATGAGGTTATTTTAAGTTAATTAATTGGTTTAATTAATTTAAAATAATCATTGGATGATGGGTTAAGTATAATTACTTAATGTATGATTATTTAGTGAAGTAATTAATGATGGTAACTACATGATGTAATTAATTAAAGAATGATAGTAGTTTTAGGTTTAATTACCTCGTGTAATTAATAAGAAGGGTAATTACTTAGTGGAAGCAATTAATAATTAATTACTTAGTGTAATTAATTTAAGAATTGATTAATAGTAATTTGAAGATAATTAATTGATGTGATTAATTAAGGATAATTAATTACTAATTGTGATTAATTAGGGTTGATTAATGAATAAAGATTAATTAAAAATTAATTACTTAAGAAGTAATTAAGGGATCATTAATTAATATAATTAATGAAGCAATTAAGGGTTGATTAATTAAAGTTAATTAATCAATAATGAGTGATTATAAAGTAATTAATTAATTGTAATTAATTAAGGATTATTGTAATTAATAATAGTTAATTAATTATTAAAAGTAATTAAAGGTTAATTACTGTAATTGTTTGAGAATAATTAATTTGTGTAATCAATTAAGGATAATTACTTAATATAATTAGAGAATGATTAATCAAGGGTGATTAATTAAGATGAATAATTAAAGGATGATAAATTAATTAGATTGTAATTAATTATGGTTATGTAAGCAAGATTTATGTGATGAAAGTAATTAATTTAATTAATTAGAGATGAAAGTAATTAATTTAATTCATTTTAAAATTAATTAGAGATAGTGTGATTAATTAATCCTTGCTTATGTATGTATGGATGATATTGATTGCCTTGAATGGTTTGAGATCTCTGATATGGGATATGTGATGCTGTATGATATGGATGCTTTGGTTGAATTGTGATGATAATGTGGATTATCTATTTGTGATGATAATGTGGCTTATATATTTGTGACATTGTGAATTATCTATCTGTGTGAACATAGATAATGGAATGAATTGTTTTAACTTTAAAACAACTTTGACCTAAAAGATGGCGTTTTGGATTTCGATGAGACTGCGACCGGGTTTCTAGATTTGGATATCCGAAAACCACATCGATCGAAATTAACGAAAGGTCATGAATCTCAAGTGAAGATGAAGATTCAGAGTGCAAGAGTTATTGTCGTTAATTCTGAGGCTGATTCCAAAATGAGTGTAACGAGATAATACCTTCGGTTTCATTCGAACCCAGAACGAACTTGTATGGATTGAATTCTTTCTGAACATCGTCGGGTGGACAATGAGCATTCTAAGAGATGTGTTCTCTAAAGGTAATCGTAGCCTCAGGCCTCATCAACCGGGAATGGCTAAAACAGGGGAGGTGTAGAAAGGTTAAGTGGGTAGCATCCAAGTAGGATGAGATTTACCCTTGTCTAGAGGTCCCTTTTTATTCGTCTATGTGGGCGGTTGGTTGCAAACAACTGCAGGGTTGTCTTGTTCGGGACTGTCTAGTAAGGGATGGTTCCGGCCTTGTGTTACAGTGGATTGGAAGTAATCCTAGGTATGGTGATCTTGGCCACGCACTGTGACGGGCGGTACCCCAGTAGCCCTGCCATTGATGGAAACCCATTCTTCCTACGCGCCTTTACGGTTTTGATCGTATTACCCACTTTGTGGCTAGTACGCTGGAATTTAATGAATGTAACAATTTCGGCTATTTCTTATTTACCTGAAAACCCTAGATCCTATTATAATATCACTGGATTTCCTGTCAAATGTTTTGGTTAGCGTAAGGTAAAAACTTACCCATGTTTATGTGTGGGGAGTCATACGTGATACCTTTTGTTTTCAAAGAATTTTCAAAGTTAAACAACTTTAACCTATTACTCACACCAGACCCATGTCTGACCCGGAGTTTATCTTCTGTTTTTCTTAAACTCTTGGATACTCAAATTTTTACGAGTAGCCAAGAGATTCAGGTTTGCTTTGACGAATTATGGAGGAGCAATGGAGCAGGAGGTTTCAACGTTTGTAGATATATATAGCATTCCACTGTGTGATCTCTAAGTCGTTTGTTTGTGTTGTACTGAGTTGTAATAACTATACAGGTGTTTATAACTGTCTAGTATGTGACGTATAATCTGTGTAACTCTTATAGATGTTGTATACTATGTAATATTTATGTGATTAATATAATTTATTCGTTCCGCTGTTGAGATTCTGATGTTGTTTCTTTCTTTCTTCTCTTTCTTTCTCTTTTATATCCCTTTCTTTCTTAAAGATGATGTGTCTTTCTGTGGAGAGAAAGGTGGGTTGTCACAGCTTTACTCAAAATCACCTTGCCATGTTATACACACACACACACACACTCACTTTACACAAATCTTTGTTGAAAAACGATTAAACCTTCGAAAGTACCCCTTCCAAATCCATTGGAAGTACCCCATTCAAAACCATTAAAATCCTTTTTTACAACCTAGGCTAAAAGCCAAAACATTCCTTTCGAAACCATTCAATCTTCCTTTCGAAAACACTTGAAAAAATTTTTCTTCGAAAGCTTTAAGACCTTAGACATCCTTCATTAAAACACTTTAAAACCCTCTCGAAAACATTGGAAAACCATTTCTTTCAGATCTTTCGAAACTATTGGAAACCTTCCTGTCAAACTTTTCGAAAGAATCAAAACCTTTGTAAATAATAAACCTTTCGAAAGCATTTGAGTTCAATTTAAAACATGCGGAAATACCTTTCGAAACTATTAAAAATCATCTCTTTCAAAACCATTTGGGTTCTACCTTCAACAGAACAAAAGATTCACAAAAACCATTTAAGACGAAAGTCTCACTTTCGAAAGCAATTCCTAAGTACAGAAGTTATGGTGTCGCAACCAACCCTTCCGAAAGCATTGGAGAAGTGGTTAAGTTTTAAAAACTAAGTATACCTTCTGAAACCATTGACTTCAAAAGGTAAGAAAAGCAGCAGCTAGGGGTTTCGACCCCATTCGAAAGCAAATTTTTAAAACAAAAGGCGCAACCCAATCGAAACCTTTCCTTTAAAATAATTAGACCTAGTCGAAAGCCAAACAATTCGATAGCATAGCAGACGAATCTTTCATTTAAAACAAAACAACGCTTCAACCTCCTTCGGAACCCCTGGTTTCGACGTCATATCTTCTGCCTAGTCCAATGCACCACATACCAAATCTTAATACCAGGCGCATTGGTTTTGATGGTTATGGAGGTGGAGGAACTTAGTCGAAAGCCACCTAAGTCGAAAGCGAGGTATCAAAAGTGGTGAAACATGTGAAAAACATGTTTAAACAGATTTTAATCTTTTTAAAGTAATCTTTTCAACTAACCTGCTTTATTTGTCAAAATCCGATTAGTTGCTAATTTTCTTGTCTAAAAGTGCTGCCAATATTTCAGAAATAAAAAATTTATTTATTTACAAAATACCTTTTCTCCTTTTATAAATATATAAAAACATTTAAGTCACATACCTTAAATAATTTTATATATCCATTAGACACTTAGGAAAATTCTACAAAAATCCCAAAAATAATTTTTATTGTGTTTTCTAGCATATATCAATTTCAGACCCAAGTCATATATTGTTTAACCATAAATAATTTTAAACTCAATAATTATTTCCTTCGCTAGAATATTAATACAAGACCACATTAATTCAGAAAATTATGAAACTTGAAACCCATCTCTAAAATACCATTTTTGATCTAAATCTAAAATCGAAAGGCATTTAGATGTCATTAAATATTGTTTACACATTAAAATTCATCATAAAATCTATATAAATAAGCATAAATCATCAACTAGCATATATAAACATTTAATCAGTCAAAAACATGGCATAACCATGAAAAATACTTCTGATTCATCTTAAAACCGAAAAAATTAGAAAAATGAGATGTAGTCCTTATCCACCTTAGCTTTGAGATTAATGATTTGAAATTGATCTTGATTAAGTTGATTCAGCTTTTCCTCTTGAAATCTTCTCTTTTCTTTTCTTAATGGTGGCCGACCTCAAGCTTGTATTTATGTTTAGTGAACATAGAATGAACGTGTAAATGAATTCCTAAGGGTTTAGGGTATAAGAGTACTCTTCTTACTATTTTGCCCCTCCTCTATTTCATGTTAACTCTTCTTTAGTTCAGTAGTTACATGGCACGACTACCCCTTAATTTAATCATGAATCTCAACCATAATCAATGTTACATATTTCATTTAATTTACCTAATTATGTTTCCAATAATTTTACTAAAAATATAGGGTGTTACAGTCTCCCTTCCTTAAAGAATTTCATCCTCGAAATTACGATAAGGCACACAACACATCGATCAAGAAGGTAAAATATACCATTTAACAAATCAGGATAAGCGTCTCTAATCCTGCTCTTAGTCTTCCAACTACAGTCTCTCTTATCGTCGCTCTACTGGACTTCCACTAATCTGACTATCTTGTTCCTTAGCCTCTTCTCATCTCTCACGACTATACGAATCGGCTTTCTAACTATAGTCAAGTCCAGCTCTACTAATAAATCATCTAACACAGTCGGTGCAATAGTGGTCTTCAGGTCTCTAACACACTTCCTCAGATGAGAAATATGGAAAACATCGTGGACTCCTGCCAAACTGCTTGGTAACTCTATTCTATATGTAAGTGTTTCGATTCTCTCTATAATAGGAAGTGGTTCGACGAATCTCAATGCCAACTTCCCCGATCTCCCAAATCTAATCACACCCTTTATAGGTGACACCTTAATAAAATCATGGTCTATAATAGAGAACTCTAAGTCTTTCCATCTTCTATTCACATAACTCTTCTACTTAGACTTAGCACCCTTCACCCTAGCTCGAATAACCTCAATCTTTTCAGCAGCTTCTCTCACTAAATCTAGACTAAGAACCAACCTATCCCTGGTCTTTAACAAACAAACTGGAGATTTGCATGGCCTTCCATACAAAGCTTCAAACGGTGCTATCTCAATACAAGCTTGATAACTATTGTTAAGCGAAAACCCGACTAAGTATAGATGATCTTTCCATGATCCCCCAAAATCTAACACACAAGCTTTTAACAAATCCTCCACGACTTTGTTAACTCTTTTCGTTTGCCCATTGGTTTGTGGGTGGTGAGATGTACTCATCTTGAGCTTGGTTCGTAAAATCTCTTGTAGATTCTTCCAAAAATCACTAGTAAACAAGTAATCTCTATCACTTATGATACTACTAGGAATTCCATGATGTCTAACAATATTCTTCTTAAATAACTTAGCCAAAACAGGTGCCGTCTTAGTCGACTTAACTGGAATGAAATAGGCACTCTTGTTCAATCTATCCACCACGACCCATATACTTTTATTTCCTCTACTAAATATTGGCAACTCGTTTAGAAAATCCATAGAAATAGAATCCCACTTCCATATTGGAATATCCAATGGTTATAGAAAAGCACTTGGCTTCTGATGTTCGGCTTTTACCTATTGGTAGTTCAAACACTACTTAAACCCTTCAGCCAACATTCCTCTTCAAACCTTCCCAAAAGAAACTTCTCTTTCATGTCTTGATACATCTTAGTTCCTCCCGAATGAATAGTGAACTTCGAACGATTACATTCCTTCAAAACTTCCTTCCTGATGTCTCCCACATTCGAAACACATAACCTACCATTCTTTCTCAACCACCTATTCTAGTAAGGACTAAAATTCTTCAAGTCATCGCTCTCGGTTCCATCTCTTAGCTTCCTGATCCATTCAACTAACACTATATCCTCCTTCTGTTTGGAAGCAATGTTTTTGATCATCACTGGTCGAACTTTCATACAAGATAACAAAGCAGTTCCTTCACTAGATCTAGCCTTAGATCTCCACTTAGTTCTATAAGTCGACAACACTTCCAAATCCTTCCACTCAGCTATCATCGCCAATACTACATTCCGATGCTTCCTGCTAAGGCATCTGCAACATTATTACCTTTCCCTGGTGTGTACTCAATTTCAAAATCATAAGCAACAATAAACTCTAACCACCTCTACTGTCCCATGTTCAACTCCTTCTGAGAGAACAAGTACTTCAATGACTTATGATCTATATATAACTCAAATCATTCTCTTAAAAGATATTGTCTCCACACATTCAATGCAAAAACCACTGCAGCTAATTCCAAATCATGTGTTGGATATCTAATCTCATGGGGTCTAAGCTTTCGAGAAGCATAGACAATCACTTTACCTCTCTACATCAACATAGCTCCTAATCCAGTTCCACGCGCATCTGTATAAACTACCAAATCTTGATTCCCTCCCAGAATAACTAATACAGGTGCATGGGTCAATAAGTATTTCAAGCTCAGGAATGCTTCTTCACAATTATCGGTCCATACAAACTTCACATCCTTACATGTTAACTTAGTCATCGTTGCTGCTATCCGCGAAAAATTCTTTATGAACCTCCGATAATATCCAGCTAATCTAAGAAAACTATTTATCTCAGTCACTATCTCGGGTCTCTTCCAATTATTTACCACTTCAATCTTAGTCAGATTTGTAGACAACCCTTTCTATGAGACTACATGACCAAGAAACTTCACTTTCTTCTTCCAGAAATGACACATTGAAAACTTCGCTTTCAGCTTATTTTTCCTCAACGTCTTAAGCACAATTCTAAGATGAACTTCATGCTCCTTCTCACCCCTTGAGTATATCAAAACATCATCTATGAAAACTAACATAAACCTATCCAAGTGCTCTTGGAAAACTCGGTTCATAAAATCTACAAAGAATGCCGGTGCATTAGTTAGTCCGAACGGCATCACTAACCATTTGTACGATCCATATCTTTTTCTAAATGCCATCGAAGGAATACTATCCTTTGCTACCCTAAGCCGATGAAAACCTATCGCCAAATCCAACTAAGAAAATACCTTGGCTCCACTCAATTGATCGAACAAATCTTCAATTACAGACAATGGATATCGATTCTTTATTGTCTTCTCATTCAACTTACAATAATCGATACATAACCTCAGTGATCCGTCCAGCTTCTTAGCAAATACTACGGTTGCTCCCTAAGGTGAACTACTCGGTCTAATAAAACTCTTACCTTCCAAATCCACCAATCGCACTTTCGATTCTCTCATCTTTGTAAGTGTCATCCTACTTGGCGGCCTACTCACTGGTTCTGCTCCTGACACCAAATCTATCCAAAACTCAATGGCTAGTTTCGATGGCAATCCTCCTACTGGCTCAAAAACATCCATGAAGTCTCTAACCATGGAAACTTGATTCAACTCATCTTCTAACCCCACAACACCTAACAAAGCATTCACCTCACAGCTAGGATTTTCTACGGTATATACTATCTGATTACTACAGTCAGTGTGTCTAAGAGATATTTTCCTATCATGGTGAAATATCCTAACATCATACTTACTTAACCAATCTACCTATTTGAACCCTACAAAGTCAAATACATGCAAACAACAAACAAAGTTATGGCCTAACAAATCAAACTCTAGGTAGTCACACTTCATCCCAAGTGTCGCATACCTTCCTATCGGATTTGCAACCCTTAAAGAAGTAACTAAGTATGTGTGGTCTAGGTTAAGCTTATCTACCAAACAACGAGATATAAAAGAATGCGATGCACTGGTATCAGACATAACACTAACAGACATACCATGGATCTAAAGTGTACCTTGCAACATTGCTTTCCCTTTATCCTGTGTTGTTGGTCCTGATGTAGCAGGCTCCAATGCATACACCTTTCCCCTTCCATCTTTAGCGAGCTCTTTGCATTGATTCTTATAATGACCAATCTGATACTAGTTGAAGCATATGATATTCTTCTTCTCGATCACTTCCTTCGCCTTTCTAGTATGACACTCATTAGCAAAATGCCCTTTCTTGTTGCACTTGAAGCGAACAACCTCAGACTTTCCTTTCTTTACGGCTCCACCTTTCTGAGCACCCTTCTTATGAAAGAACTTTCTCTTCTGACTCTTCCCAACCTGGACTTCTTTTGCCTTATTCTTCCCCAGAGAAGTAAGAATCTCCTCATGTCTTAAAGCCAAATCAACTACGACATCACAAGTATCCCTATATGTGGTATTGTAGCCATGGCCAACTTAGGCTTCAACCCCCGAAGAAGTACTCAATCTTCTTCATCATGGTATCCACAGTAGCGTACCCATTCCAAGCCAACTCCTCAAACCTTCTAGCATACTCCAACATAGTCATCTCCCCCTATTCCAACTCAGCAAACTTTCTAAGCAAAGCAAACTATGCCATCACAGACATGAACGTCTCCTACAATCTCCTCCTAAACTCAGCCCACGTCATCATTTCTTCATCCACTCCAGCCGTCACACTATTCCACCAACATAAAGCTGCTCCATGAAATTGTCTCGAAGCTAGCCTTCTCTTTTGTTCATCATTGAGCCCTAAATAATCAAATATCCTTTCGCAATGCAACAACCAGCTCTCCATCTCAATAGCATCCTCAGTTCTAATAAATGGCTTCCCTCCAAGCCTGACATGGTCTCTACTCAAGATAGCATAGTTGTTGACCACCGAAGCTTCCAGAACTCCTACTCCAGCATTTCCTCCAAACAAAATAGCAGCAATTCCATCTTGCAACATATTCATAAAAAATTGATACATAGCTTCCATATCCACTTGTGGGACTCCGGCACCAACATTCCCCGCTTATGCCAGACTATGGTTCCTTCTAGTATTCGGTTTGACATTTCCATTTGTGGTGGTGCTTCCTCCAATATTCACTCTTCCACTTCTAGCATCCATACCTGTATTGAAGCCTCATGAGATACAGAAGGATAGCCTAAGAGAGATAGGAGAATGAAGATATAGCGTATACTTATATTAGCAAATACAAGTATGTTACTATAGCGTTTTCCCAAACCCCGATTTTATCTTTAATTCCTTAGGATTATGTTTTCGAAAATCATTTTATTTTAAAGTTTTTCATAAACCTATCTGAAGGTCCAAAGCTAATCGCTTCAGATGCTACAGTCATCCATGGTATTAACTTCCGGTGATCAAATAACTTAAAGTTAATGGTATCCATAATATCAAAAGCATATGAATATGAAATAAAATCACAGATCTCAAAAAAACAACTTTTCCGATTACATTTCATGAAACATGTTTCATATTCCATTACATAATCCCATAATCGTTTCCAAGGTATAGATCAAATATAATTATTATAAATATGTCAAGAGCAATATATGAAGTTGCCCTATGGTTGAACAGAGTACTATATAGTCATACCGACATAATACAACACAGCGGAATCATACAAAATAAAAAACAACTCCTAAATATTTATCCGTCAGCCGCCTGCTCCTCTTCGGAATCTTTATTCACCAACCTGCTAATAACCTGTAAATCTCAACCCTCAGCCCATTTAAATCAATTTTGAGCACCCGAGAGAGGGAAGAAAAACATAAATTTCGAGTCAGACTTGAAGTCGGTGTGAATAATACTACACATCTCCGCTATTTGATATTAAGTGAGACCACATCATTTAGCGGAATGGGTTTCCCATCATAAAACATATCTTTTGCAAATCTTTATCCTACAACCAAAACTGGTAAAACTGTAAAGCATTATTATGTGAATATACACATCAGGTAACAAATGAACTATTTGTCCGAACATTATAGTTTTATTTGGCTAACTACTAATCTTTGGCTTACTCGGGCCTACCAGATAATATAAACAAAATAATATAACACCTGTTAGGTACTCCTCTTCTAGATGGTTTGTCCCTAACTTATATGTTATATACTCCTCTTCTGGGCTGTCCCTAATTTATCTTCTCCTAGGGTCACATGATCCTAATGGTTTTGTGGGCTCACCAATAATCTATCTGTATACAAATATATATATTCCCTTTTGTATGTAATCATCATTTTAGTTTTATCCGTGACAAAGCCCAACACACTAGAATTTTGGACTAAATTAGCTGGGGCTCATAGCGTATGTATAAGGTGCGGCCCTATAAGAGTTCCATATGGTATTCTAATATCTAAGTCATTTTACTTATAGTAATCTTCCTAAAATTTCCTTGAAACCTTTTTCATCCCAAATTGATTTAAAACTTTAAACCAAACTTAAATAAGGAAAATACATATACCCTACACTTTACACAAAATCACCTTGAGATGTTATATATATACACACGCACACTTTACACATATCTTTGTTAAATATTTAAACCTTTAAAAGTACCCCTTTCGAATCCATTGAAAGTATCCCTTTCAAAATCAAGTAAAACCCTTCTTTATAACCAAGGTCGAAAGCCAAAACATTTCTTTTGAAACCATTCAATCTTCCTTTCGAAAACACTTGAAAAACCTTTCTTTCGAAAGTTTTAAAACCTTAAACATCCTTCTTTAAAACACTTTAAACTGACCTTCGAAAATATTGGAACACCATTCCTTTCAGACCTTTCGAAACCATTGGAAACCTTCCTTTCAAACCTTTCGAAAGCATCAAAACCTTTGTAAACAATAAACCTTTCAAAAGCATTTGGATTCAATTTTAAACATGTGGAAACACCTTTTAAAACTATTAAAAATCATCTCTTTTGAAACCATTTGGGTTCTACTTTCAACAGAGTAAAAGGGTCACTAAAACCATTTAAGTTGAAAGCTTTCCTTTTGAAAGCAATTCCTAAGTAAAGAAGGGAAGGTGTCGCAACCAACCCTTCGGAAAGCATTGGAAAAGTGGCTATGTTTTAAAACCAAAGTTATACCTTCCGAAACCATTGACTTTGAAAGATAAGAAAAGAGGCAGCTAGGGGTTTCGACCCCATTTGAAAGCATTTACTTAAAACTAAAGGCGCAACCCATTCGAAACCTTTCCTTTAAAATAATTAGACTAAGTCGAAAGCCTACCAAGTCGAAAGCATAGCAGACGCATCTTTCATTTAAAACAAAACAACGCTTCAACCTCCTTCGAAACCTCTAGTTTCGACCTCATACCTTCCGCCTAGTCCAATACGCTATGTGCCAAGTTTTAATACCACGCATATTGGTTTCGATGGTAATGGAGGCGAAGGAACTTAGTCGAAAGCCACCTAAGTCGGAAGCAAGGTATCGAAAGTGGTGAAACATGTAAAAATCATGTTAAACTGATTTTTATCTTTTTAAAGTAATCTTTTCAACTAACCTTCCTTATTTGTCAAAATCTGAGTGGTTGATAATTTTGTTTTCCAAAAGTGCTGCCAATATTTCAGAAATAAACAATTTAATTTATTTACAAAATACCACTTCTCCTTTTATAAATATAAAAAAACATAAGTCCTATAACTTAAATAATTTTATACATCTGTTAAAACACTTTGGAAAATTCTAAAAAATTTCAAAAAATCATTTTTAATATGTTTTCTAACATATGTTAATTTCGGGCGCAAATCATATATTATTTGACTGTAAATAATTTTAAACCCAAATAGTCATTTCCTTCACTAGAAAATTAGTACAAAATCCACATTAATTCTAAAAATTATGAAAATTGAAACCCATCTCTAAAATATCATTTTTGATCTAAATTTAAAATTGCAAGGCATTTGGATGTCATTAAATAGGGTTTTCACATTAAAACATATCATAAAATCTATATGAACAAGCATTAAACATCAACAAGCATATATAAACATTTAATCATTCAAAAACATGAAATAATCATGCAAAATACTACGGATTCATCTTAAAACCGAAAATAACTAGAAAAATAATATGTAGTCATTATTCACCATAGCTTTGTGATTAAGGATTTGAGATTTGATCTTGATTAAGTCGCTTAAGCTTTTCCTCTTGAAATCTTCTCTCTGCTTTTCTTAATGGTGGCCTCCCTCTAGTTGTATTTTGGTTTAGTGAATATAGAATGAACATGTAAATGAATTCCCAGGGGTTTAAGATATAAGAATACTCTTCTTCCTATTTTTCCCCTCCTCTATTTCATTGTAACTCTTCGTTAGTTCATTGGTTACATGGCATGGATACCCCTTAGTTTAATCACAAATCTCAACCCATAATCCATTTTACATTATTTCATTTAATTTACCTAATTAAATATTCCTAATAATATCACTGAAAATATAGGGTGTAACAGAATGGCAGCACTACTGGACAAGATTTATTGTCCGATTCTCCCCCAAGCCAACCCGAAGCAAGACCCAACCAGACCTTCCACTGACCCAAGCGCGGCTCCAAACACCACCAGGCATAAATACTATAGTAGGTCAAATTTCCAGTTTCATGTCAATTTAATAACTACGCTCCATTCTTCGACTCGCATGCATTCCCCACACATCGATGCCACTCCTAACATTCTAGAGTCTATCTGTCAAAGTACAATTTCATGGTTCCTAATTCTAATTCATTGTTTGTTGCAAGTGAAGGATTCGTACGAAGAGGTATCTCCACCGACTAAAGGGACATGGACTCTAGGCTCAGGTTCGGTAAGTCAAGCCTAAGCATGAAAAGAAGATATATAAGGTGATGAGATTGTGGAATTACAAGCAGAGGAATAAATATTTACGAGGACACAAAGGATGTTGGATGAGCGTATTCAAGCATTTAATCATACACACAAATCCCATGTGCATAAAACAACATTCAAGCATGCAAATCGCACAACCAATCAACTCAATTATCATACCATGTTCCTATAACATAGTCTAACATATATCAAGGCAAAGATACATCAAAATAACCTATTTAGAACACCAAAGATCCATCTATTCATATTTTTACTACATGTAGTGTTTTAAATCAGTATTGAAACTTAGTCCTGACAGTAAAAATGGATCTAAAACATGTCAAAATCTATGGACACATATATAATAAGGTGGGAGATGAACAATTACTTACCAATACACCAAAATCCAAGTATTGCATGAAAATCCAAAAATGAAGAACAAAGGCCTAATTTTTCTTCTCCATAAATGTAAATTTTAAGATCTCTAACTTACTTCCTTCCTAATCTACCATTAATTTATGATTTAGATTTGATCTGATTGAGGAATGAAAAGGTTTTGGGTGAAAAATGGGCTAATGGAGGCTTAAATCTATTTGGGAGATAGTAGGAAATGAATTGGGGATGTTTGTTTCAACAATATAACCCCTAAACTTGAAATGCATTATTGGGCCTCCCCCTAATCTCACTAATTACCCATTAATCTTCTCCAAAAACTGCCAAACTTCAAATAGCTATATCTCCTTGCCAGAAAGTCTAAATCGCTTTTATGACCGCTTTACGAAAAGTGAAACCATTATATCTTTCCAATATAAGTAGTCTCGGGTGCTAAAAGTTATGGCCATCGTAAGTTTTTAGGTGTAAAATCGTCTAATAAAATTTCTCGGGTTCATACAATTTCACTACTCCATATCCCCTAAAGTTATAATGTCATAAGACCAAATATGAATTTAAAAATAATAATTTAGGACTCTCCATTATGCAAAATAATGGTTGTTATACTTTCCTTTTAGGCATTTCACCTCTAATATCCTTAACACAGACATGGCAAACTCAAACATAGCTACCTCGCATGCCTAACATCCATGAGCAAACATATCATACATTAACATGCACGAAGAAGCAAGAAATGATATCTATACCTACCTTAGCACGTATGTTACTAAACTATCTTATATGATACCAAAAGTGAAAGTAAATGTGATAAGTAGAAAGTCTCACCAAGTAAAGATCTCCAGATAAGTAGTCCTCATGATCTCCTCGGTCTCCTAAGTATAATTGCCTTCGCTCTAACTCTATCGAACCTTCATTAGCTCTACCGTTTTCCTCCAAAGCTGCTTCGTATCACGTCTGATGCTATGAATTAGACTACGTGATCTCGAAGCTTCTTTTTCAATCTTGATGTCATCAAGCTAATTCAGTTCAACTATCGCACCCATGCCATGCACGAACTTCCACAAATGGGAGATGTGCAACATGTTGTGCATGTCTGCCATCTTCTGAGGCAATTGGATTCTACATGCTAGATTATTGATCGTTTTAAGTATCCAAAAAGGACCAAGATATCTCAGCGTCATCTTCCTATTGGCACTAAATCAAATAATATTATTTAGCGAAGAGATTATGACAAACATCATATTGCCGATCGAGAACTCTAAATCACATCTACTCCTATCAATGTAGGTTTCTATCAATCTTGAGCAGCTTTCAACCATTGTCGGATGATCTCAATCTTCTTTGAAGTCTCTTTAATCATATCTGCCCCAAGTATCAGTTTCTCCCCTAGTTCCAACTGATATGAAGGAGCATTATATGATCGACCGTATAACGCCTCAAATGGTGTCTTACCAATGTGGGACTAATAACGATTGTTGTATGCAAACTGTACTAATTGCAAATGATTATCCCATAAGCCTTGAAATCAAGAATACAAGCTTGTAATGGATCCTCTAAGATACGATTAAACCTCTCGGTCTACCCATCTATTTGTGGGTGATAAGCAGCAATGAGATGCAGCTCTATCCCTAACGCCTCTTGTAAGCTCTTTCAAAATCCACTAGTGAACAAAGGGTTTCAGTCACTAATAATGCTCTTTGGCATATTGTGGAATCACACAATCCACTTCACTTATAACTCGACCAATTTGGATGTCGTTCTACTAGACTTTACGGGTATAGATCTTGCACTCTCTGTCAATCTATCAACTATGACCTGAATGCTATCGCACCCTCGTCTAGTCCTCGACAATCCATCGATGAAGTCCATCAAAACATGTTTCCATTTTCACTCACGAATTTCGAGCTTTTATAACAAACCACATGACTTCATCTGCTCTGCCTTTACCAACTAACTATTCACGCACTTTGAGACGAATGCCCCAATCTCTTTCTACGTACCTTCCCAATAAAATTTCTGCCACATATCACAGTACATTTTATTATTTCGGGATGCACAATCAATCTCAAATGATGACACTTAGCACCTCATCCCTCAATCAATCGATATAAGGAATAAACTATTTCCCATTCTTACAAACCCAACCATTAGGTTTGATCCTATACTGCTTCACCTCCTCGAACTCTACACCTTCTTTTATCTTTTCCATGATCTTCGCTAGTCTAGCCTCTCACCTCTGGCTATTGCCGATCTAATCAATCAAAATATGTTTGACCGTTAAGCTAACCAACATTTCTAGCTCTAGCTCACATCAATGTCTAAAATCATGGCCAGCGACAAACTCCAACTACTTCCACTTTAGGAACATTGTTCCCAAGATGGCATGTCTCCTACTCAAAGAATCAATGATTGTGTTTCCCTTACCGAGCATATAGGAAATGTAAAGGTTGTAGGAGGCCAACAAATCTAACCATTGCCACCGACAAAGGTTAAGATCCTTTTAGGAGAAGAAAGATAATTCAATGATTTGTGGTTCGTATACAACTTGAACCTTTCCCTAACCAAATAATGCCTCCACATCTTCAAAGAAAACACTAACACCGCCAACTCCAAATCATGAGCCGGATACTTCCTCTTATGCGGTTTCAGTTGTCGACTAGTCTAGATAAAAAATTCCTATCTGCATCAACATTGCATCTAATCCAGTATCACATGCGTTTGTGTATACTATCAGCTCCCCATTCCTGCTAGGAATGAATAATATTGGTATGATCATCGACATCTCCTTTAAACTCTCGAATTTGTGCTCGCACCATGCATTTTATATAAAAGTCCGATTCTTCTTTATCAAGGTGGTTAGCGATGCTATTAACTTAGACAAGTCCTACATAAAACGTCTATATTATCCCACCAGTCCTAGGAAACTTCTCACGTCTGTAGCATTCTTGGGTCAATCCCAGTCGTATATTGCTTCCATTTTCACATTATGTATAACAATACCTTGCTTAGAAACAACATGACCCAAAAATCACATTTCCCTCCTCCAAAATTGAAACCTTGAAAACTTCGCCTGTAGTCGGTGTTTTCTCAACACGTCGAGCACAATCCTCCTATTTCTTGTGTTCTTCCTCCATCCTCGAATAAACAAAGATATTGTCCACCAGCACCATTAGAAACTTATTTAGTTGATCCCTAAAAACATGGCTTATAAGATCCACAAAGTATGCTGGTGCATTGGTTAACCTGAACGGTGTAACCATCACTCATAGAATCCAAACGGCATATGAAACGCAATGATCGGCACACTCTTCTTTGCCACTCTAAGTTGATTAAGCCCAATCGCGAGGTCCAACTAAGATATCATCCTAGGACCATAGAGATGATCGAAAAAGTCATCAATATGTTGGAGTGAATACTTGTTCTATTTTGTCTCCTTATTCAGGTCACGGTAATCTACACATAATCATAAAGAGCTATCGCCTTAGTGGTGAACACTGCAGGTGCTCCCTACTCAGATATACTGCATCGAATAAACCATTGTCATAATAGGTCGTTCACTTGCACCTTTAGTTCCTTCTTCTCTCCCCGTTCCATACGCCTCAATGACATAATAATCGGTTTAGAATCCTTTGCCAAATCTATACTGAACTCGATCTCTCTATGTGATGGTAATCCGTTCACCTCCTCGAATATGTCCGGATACTCTCCAGTTAAAGGCGTAGAGGAAACTTCGAGATGTGGGATCTCGAGTAAATACAAAAAATTAATCATTACCTAATCGTTAGGTAGGTAGGCTATCTCCAATCTATGCCCATCGTCCATCCATATTATCAACAACAGCTTCTCACAATCGAACATTACCTCGTATTTCTATAGAATGTCCATCCTCATAGTAGTACCAAACTCCATGTAACCCAAAAAAATCAATCACAAACAAACAAACATCCATTACTTGATAAGGCTAAGTCTCAAGACACTATGAAGAGGCTGGCTGAATCTCCAATAGGGTATGTCATAATTTAAAGGTTGGTCAGCTATCTTGTGTTTCATTTCCAGTCTATCTACCGAATCACCAATATAAAGGAATATGAAGTACCAATATTGGATTAAATGTACAGATGTATTGAAAATAAAAACATGCTATGTATAATAATGCTCCCCCTTCTCCTTAGCCGATGGAGCATTAGGCGAACCTGGGATAGTGCTCAAAGAATCAGAAGACTCAACCTGCTTGTTCCTAGGTGGTTTTGGACAATCCTTCTTGATATACTTAAGCTTGTTGTAGTTATAGTACTTCTTTCCTTCCGCTTTATAGTTCTTAAAAAATGGATTCTCTCCCTACAATCGTAGCAAACAGGCTTCCATTTTCTGTTCCTCAAACAATTTTTCATTTGGAGCTACGCCTTTTTAACCAACTCTGGATAATCTACCTTAACGTGCCTAGTCGTAATACAGTTGAAGCACTTTCTTTCGCCATATTTTAGTTCCTTATAGTCTTCACTATTATGACCTTCTTGTTGTAATTGAAGCACCTTAGCTTCCGCTTATCGTTCTTTTGGACATCTTTTTTATGGATTATTTCCTACCTTTGTTGTTCCTTATTCTATTGCAACTTTTGCCTACTTGCAGTTTAGCTTGTTCTTAAGGAACAATAGCCCGTTGCACTTACATTTGAGAACTACTAACCATGGTCCCTGTAGCTTCTCTTTAGGCTGCTCGCATTACTCTCACTATCATACAAGTGAACATGACCTACACTTTTGGATTATTTCCCATCCTCGTGGCTCTTTCATTCTTAGCTTTCAGTGAGGAATCCATAGTACACCTGTCTATTCCTACAAACTGTAAAAAGAATGATCAGTTTCTCATAAAGGAAAACTGCATCAATTGTACTTATACGTGCAATGCAATGTGCTATCATATACTACTATATAGTTCTTAAATCAAAATATAGCAAATACACTCTCCCATGCATCGCTCGATCCATTCTAAGGAGATAAATCCTTCCTTATATCTAATGGACCCTATTATCAACTTAGGTCATCTATGTAATCTAAGCATTAATACCCAACGTGTCGAACACCCTATACCACCAGTACCCAATATACCTGTATAGTGCGCTATGGAAGAAACTGATAGATGTAGATCAACAACTAAGGGTGTAAGGTAAAGAAAATCAAAATATAGAAACTATAGAACAAATTGTATTGCATAGACAAAATATAACAATCACACAGATGTAAAAGAGGAAATAGAATTAAGCGAACCAGAATAATCAGAGTATATCGGTTCATCATAGTTATACAAAACAAATATAATAGAGTTTATACATCTCGATCTTCGAAATAAACTCCATAACTGTCTCTAAAGCAATACAAGTTTCGACATAGCTCTATAGTACCGCACATCAGAATATAAGAAACAGTAAGCTCTAAAGTATGATATATGAAAGCATAGCCTTCTGCTCGTACTCCGTACAGCTCCTGTGCTATCCAAACCTGCTATCCCTAATCTACTCATTTAAGAGCAACCAAGATACTAAGAAGCAAAGCAAAAAACTTCGGGTCAAACAACAGTCTAGTTTGAGCCATATATCATCTTAATAATACTACAAAAACCATATACAATAAATATAGGCACATGTTATGGGTAGTCATACTTGAACAGTCCCTACGTCCAAAGCATTAGCCCATAAATAGTATATGCTAAACTACTATTGTAAGTAGAAAATATGGGATAAAGAGGGTATCATATAGCACATCAAGCATAGAACAAATGTAGCATCCATTATACTGCCTTGCATCTCTTACTCAAGTGTGTCGAATGAATGATAACTCCTAACTCATTTCTCACGCAAAAGGCTAGGGACTGGACACATGAAGGTGTTTAAAATATGGGTACATAAAGACTCCCTAAGATACACGTACACTACCATATCTGTACAATGAGAATCATAACCTCAGAGGTAATAGCACTGCCTCGTAGATGCTTAACTCATGCCCAAGCAGATGGCTGAGGAGTGGGCACATGCATACATCCAAAATAAGGTAACATGTAGACTACCCTATCACACTAATAAGCATCACATCCACATGTTAAACACTAGGAGCCATCACATAGAACTCATCCACTCGGTCCATCACCAGATGCCATAGTCACTCGCCACAATGAGTCATCATCTTCGAAATGCCTCTAGAAACCCATCGCATGTCATAGTGCCATCGTGCCATCGTGCCGAAGTCGTTGCTACCATCTTCGTGTCGAAGCGCTACGCCATCGCTTCATTAGTTGCCATATGTAGTCCAAAGTCTTCCCGGGTCGTTTAAAGTCATCGACTTCACTCCATGTCACCCACTAGACTCCCAGAGAAAGCCCTAAAGAAACCCGATGTTTCATCTCGCCACAACCAAAATTCCTAAATTTCAAGTTTGTGTCCGAGTCCCCTTAGGTCGAACTCAAAGCATCCCCTATAAAAATCATAGCAGTCTTCCATTTGACTCCAAGCAACCCAAAACCATCGAACCTAATTCCTTGCTCGAATGATGGCCCAAAGCAACCACCCTAAACTCCCAAGCATGAAACCAAGCACCCACAGGACCATATTTCTTTCTGGCCATCGAACAACAGCACTACCAGATAGCATTTTCTATCCTATTCTCCACCACACCAACACAGAGCAAGACTTGGGCAGATCTCCTAGCGGTCCAAAGCGCCGCTCCAAGCACCACTAGCCAAAAACGTTGTAGTAGGTCAAATTTCCACTTTTGCATCGATTTCTCTGCTACATTCCGTCCTTCGACTCGTATTCATTCCCCACACATTGGTGCAACTCCCAAAATCTTAGAGCCTATCCATCGAAGTCCTATTTCATGATTCCTACCTCTAATTCGCTCCGATGATTGTTTTCAACCATTCAAGCATACACACAGACACCACATATGCATCAAACAACATTCAAGCATGAAAATCACACAACCAATCATAGCAATCATCATACCATGTATCTACAACATAGCCTAATAAATATCATGGCAACCACACATCCAAGTAACATGTTTAGAACACCAAAAACCCATTTATGCACATTTTTACTCCAAATATGGATTTAATGAAGCATCAAAATTTAATGTTAACTTTAAAACCGAGTCCAAAATATGTTAAAATCGATAGATACATATATAATAAGGTGAGATATGATAAATCACTCACAATCCTCTAAATCTCAATTTTTGCATGCAAATCGAGGCAATTTTGAAAATAAATAGAAATGGCCTCATTTTTCTTTCCCACAAATATAGATTTGAATATCCCTAACCAATTCCCTTGGTATCTACCCTTAATATATGATTTTGACTTGATTTGGGGAAGAATAGATAAAGTTTTCAGTGAAAATTTGAGTTAATTGAGGCTTAGATCTATTTGGGAGATGGTAGAAATGATTTAGGGATTTTTGTTTTAGCAATTATAACCCCTAAACCCGAAATGGGTTATAGGGCCTATCCCAATCTCACTAATTATCTGCCAAGCTGCTCTTAAAACCACTAAACTTCAACAACCATATCTCTTAGCCAGAAAGTCTAAATCTCTATTATGACCATTTCATGGAAAAGAAAATCATCATATCTTTTTAATGGAAGTGGTATTGGATGCTAATTCATCTTCTATCAAAAATTATAACCGTTATAGTTTTTCAATGGTAAAATCATTAGACAAAATTTCTTTAGGTTAAAAATGTTACCACTCACATCTCTCAAAAATAAAGTGTCATACCACCCAATATGAATTTAAAAATAATATTTTGCTACAATCGGATACGTAAAATATTGGTCGTTACAACTTTCCATTGTATCTTGCACATTACCAACATTACTAGGGGAAACATGTAGATTACCATTTGATGCAACATCAATTTTCTTACCACCAAACAACGTTACCTATAGTATTACGGGTTCAGAAAATGGGAATAATTTACGTCTCCTTTGATTTGTCGCCAATCAAATCTGGAACATCCAATGAGCTCTCCATCTTCCTAAACAAGATGGATACATCAAAAGAAACATAAGGTGGGTCAATCACTCCATTATTGAGTTCCAAATATGACATCCTTTCACCCCTTCGTGTGGCCTAGAATAATTTCCTTGAAATTCCTTAGCTTAAGCTTATCATTCCCAGAATCATGCACATAGTCAAAACTACAAAATACTTGAAGATAACTCAAGTCAATGCTCGTCCCTTTCCATACTTCTTTTGAAAATTTTCCATGAATAGCTAAGCATGAAATTCGATTCACAATATGAACTATGATTAATATAGCTTCAGCCCAAAATCCCTTCAACAAGCATGATGTGATCTCAAACATCACGCCTTTTCCCAATATCGTATGATTTACCCTCTCTATAACATCATTTGATTGTGAAATGAATGGTATAGTAAAATGAATCCAAACATCGTTCTATTTGGAATAGTCTAAGAACCCTCCAAAAACGTAATCCCCGCCACTGTCAGCTCAACACCTTCAAAGATTTCCCACTCTCATTTTCAATAAGAGCTTTCCATATTTTGAACTTCTCAGAATGCCTCTGACTTGGCTATCATTACATACATACAAACCTTTCAAAAAAATCATTTATAAAAGATATATAATACATAGCTCCACCTAAAGAAGTTATCAGTGTCGGTCCCATACATCCCTGTGAAGACACTTAAAAAAAAATCTTAATTTATTCTTTCCTTCATCGAATGAAACCTTTGGTTGCTTCCTTATTACATATTCCTTGTAAAAATCCAACTTGTTGAAGATCTTCCCTTTGACCGTCTTCCTCTTCAAAAGAATATCAAAGTATTTCTCCTAAACATGACCTAATCTCAAATGCCCTAATCTAATTGCAACCAAATCTCGATAACTATAAACACCAACAATGGTCACTCCTTTCAGCAAGTACATACCTTCTCACCATTCATCAACACAGGCGCTTCTCTAGAAACCTTCAAACTATTCTTCTCTATAGTGATTTTGCAAAAAAGAGAATCCAAATGTACCAAAGAAAGAAATGACTTCTGGAATCCCAAAACATAGCACTCATTAGCGAGTGTGTGAATTACTCAATCAAAAATCAGAATCTATACAGAGCCAACACCATAGATTTAATTTTATCACCGTTTTCCACAACAATTGCAATTTCCACCTTTTCAACATACGAGGAAAAAAAAGTCCTAGTGGGCATCATATGATAAGATGCCATAGAATCGAGCACCTAATCATGGCTCGAAACCTTCGATTTTACAGCTATCAATATGTCCTCATCTATCTTACTATCACTCTCCACCGCCATTGATGAAGCCACCACCCCTTTATTCTTTTCTAGACATTCATTTATCAATTACCAGGTTTCTTACATCTGAATCAATTTGACTTTCTGTTAGTGAATAAATCTGTTAACCCCAATAAGTGTATAGAAAGTAATGTCAAATCAAGGAGAGGCTTTGTCAAAGCTAGTCGAAGTCATCTAGGTGAAGTATGCATTCATCTATATTCTTAGTTGTGTTGACAAAGTTATGTAAAAATTCATGGTTGGAGCCAGTCAATAGGCAAGTTAAGGTGCTAATCAATATGCGAGTTGATATTCAAGTCAATATGCAAGTTGATGTTCAAGTCTTAATTCAAAATCAAATGAATATGCAAGTCATATGTTCAAATCGAGTTAATAGGTTATGCAGTTGTTCAATATCCAAATCCTTATGTGTATGAAGTCCAAGTGTTACAATCGGAAAAAGTCCCCAAATTGATTTAGGGTTTACAATGTTGAAAATGTAAGAAGTGGAAAAAGAATGAATTCGTCCTCAAAATAGCACCCCTAGGTCCATATTTATAAGAGAAAAGCGACATGGCTTTCGATGCCAAAGAGATTAAGCAACAGTCTCGGCAATAGCTTTGGCAACTTTACTACTACGTACTTGGCTTTCTTGGTGTCGTTGTGCTTAACTTCGATAGTCATCAATGTTAAATACTGTCGGGCTTCACCTTTATTCCTTTAATGGAGATATATGACAATGATGTACTATGGCATCAATCGCTTTTGTCATGATGGTCAACGTCCTTCATACGTGGGCGATGGTACTAGCTTGAGTCAGTGCAAGTATGAAGCAATACTAATAAAAAGCCAGCATTGATAGCCTTATGGATATTGACGACATCCTCTATCAACACTGATTGTGTAGATATGCGAGGCCCTCCAATTGTTGATGAAATGCTTTGATCAAAAGATGAAGCGTGGTGTTATCCATTGGCGTCGCTAATAATGGATGTGTGCTGACATTGTTGCTTAGTAGCATAATTTTGGAAGTATTATTGAACATTGATGAAGAGCATTGTCATTTAGTACTTCTTTGACATTGATGATCCTTGGCACCACCAATATGTGATATCCACGACGTGCAGCAAAATGTGGTACCGATATAACTTAGCGTTAATGAAATGTGCTATGCGTCACTTCAACACCTATTGATTTCTTATGAAGTTGATTGCACTTGATTCCTTCACTTCTTTGGTAACACGCGAAACTATATATATATATATATATATATATATATTATTGATGAAGTATGAAACTCTACTCCTTCAACGTTGATACGCCCTTGTATTCTCAATGTTGGTCATTGGCACCATTGGCATACCGCTGATCAATGTCTTCGATGATAATGATGGAGATAACACTTTTATTGACATCTACACTATTGTTTTTGGCATTGCTAATTGGCATGGTAAAGTTGCACTTTGAACTCCTTCGACAACAATTATAGTAGTAACATTTGCCCCTAGTATAGGAGAAGCATTGACTTTTCAAGTCAATAGTATCGGTATTATCCTTTCCCGCCATTTAGATTTCTTTCATCAACCTAACCATTTACTTGAAGCTAATCCAATAATGGTCATTCAACTTCCCTTTTGACTACAAATACACAAACCTTCTATCTGCTGTTCTTCTTACCTACAATAAAAACTCGAGCAAGACATCATTGTTCTTAAATCAATCCAAAATTCTCTTAAGTTTCAAGCAACCAAATCATTCAAATGTGCCATCTATTTCATTTTGTCTTTAGTATAGAATTAGATATGGCAATTTTTTATGATGCTTATGGTTCGATTTGAGTTTTTTAATTTCGTATTTAAATTAGGGTTCGATCCTTAAGCCTCAATTCATATCAACCTCAGCGATGGTCGATTTAGATTAGATTAATAGCTGACATTTATTTCGCTCATATAGGTTTTAATGTTAATGGAAATAGGTATCACACTTGGTATGTTTTAAGTTAATTGGTGAAGAAATTGATTTATTAGACCCGAATCCCATTACTGACTAACCATGGCAACACTCATAACATCATTTGATGATCGATACTGATGATTTTCAACATCGTTGTGATAGTCAATCATGAATGATGAAAGCCAAATGACTCAGAGTTATAGATGTTATTTGATGCAAGTTTAATAGCATCGTTAGTAATTTAAAATTATGTTGTGATGTTAGCGGGACACTTAGTACCAATAAAATTCTTACTACTTTGACAACATCAAACTTTAATTTTGATGAGACATGATAATCTCTTACTATTGTGATTGTTGGCAGGGTTCCTTACTGTTTAATTAACATCAATAACGCCGAAGTTACTTCACATCTTATTGATTAAGTTAAAGCGTATCAACCCTTAGTTGAGAATATAAAGATACTGTCACTAGGTATGTTGATTAAACGCGACACTAATAAACTCGGTGTTAATTAAGGATGACGTTGTTCATCTTCGACATTTACTTATAAACATAGTTTAATAGCAGTAGCTTTATTATCGTTACTATTGTTAGAATGCCTAAGTTATTTGGATGCAACATCAATAGTATTGGTATTAATTAAAGTTGATGTCGTGACACTATCATGATCTTCAATGGCAACAAGATTCCTTATTAACCTATTACATTGATGATGCCATACCTTGGTGTCGTTACCAACCAAAATGATATGTGATAACCTTTCATTGTTAAGAGTAAATACATATCAATTGAATGCGACGTCAACATAACCAACGTCCTTTGCTTTCTTCGTTGATTCATAAAGCTCTAGTTTGACGTCAACAATCTTTTTGTTTATTGTTGTTATTCCATAACTATCTTATGTTGGTTTTTATTTAGTATCTTTGCCTTTGACCTAGCTCACTACCAACTCATCTTGATGCTATTCATTAATGCCGATGACCTTACTACTTTGACATTAGTTATGGTTGTGTAGTTCATTAATGTCTTATATTACAAGTTACTCATCGCAGTTGATGTGGATTTATTGGTGCTGCATATCTTTTCTCATTTATCTTCTATATATATATCTTCTCTATGGTTTTCTCATATTAAGATTGGTATTTAAGTCTGCTAATGAACTAGGCACTTTCCATTTAATAGTTATTACCCTATGATTAACCTATACCTTATCACTTTGGTAGTAAATAGATTACTTAAGCAACAATTTTAGACTTTGGCATGTACTAAACTTTTATATAATATGAATCATGTTAATTTCTTAAGTTTGGAATAATATCACCAGGCAGGAAAACAGAAGGTCAATAATTAAGCCAGAATCCCACTAAGAAAGCTAATGAAGAACCTAAACTTTCACCTTCAGCTAGCAAGAAGGGAGATATCATTTCGAATCCTTCATATGTCGCCACTTAGGCTGAGGTGGACTATATTCTTAAACGGTTTAGAATCGCCGAAGTTGAAGCCATTCTTGCTGGCCTCTTAGACAACATTTATAGCCCACTGAAGGGATACTTTGCTGTCTATGACATACATATCTAAGACCCATGCAACCTTTCTTTCCTTGGGTTTCTCCTAATATATTTGATGCATCTGAATTTTGCACCAATTCAGTTCTTACCAAATTCTGATACATATTTGACCTGCTCGGAAGTCCTAGCTCAAAAGGCAGGACTCCCTACTCATAGTGCAAAAATTCTCCACTATATAGCTGGTTCTGCTAAGGTTGATGAACAACCTGGCCATCAATTGTATAAAATCCATCCCCACCCAAAATGCTTGATTTCTGAAAGCGTTAACAAAATGAGGGGATGAGAAACTCAATTCTTCTTTGTCAAATGCTTCTCTAATGTCAGAGGAACATTTTCTACTGCTAGTGAGTTTCTTTTTCCTGCTTATCCATTTCAGTTTATTATTCTTTACAAATAGGCGTCTCTCCTTCAGATCCTTCCCCTAGAAGTTAAACCCCGAGGATCAAAAACTCGTGCTGTCACGAACTCAAGTAGTAGGAAGAATGGAGAATACTCTCAGACTATTAACCTTGACTAAGATTCTTCAATATTCTATCATTTTGGACGACCACAAAGTCCTAGGAGAGCCTCTGATAGTAAAGTACAATGCTTGTGGAAAAATTTCATTGGTAATGGGCAAGCCCAAGTCTTTTATATCAAACTCCCCCATTCAACATAGGATACCTGGTAAGACATTATTATTTTCATTTGAAATCTGTTATAATTCCACCTCATAAACTTATTCCCTTGATTCAGATTCATTTGCTTTGGTAGTTGCTCCTATAGAAAAGGAAGCCATAATTTACTTTCCTAGACAAGTCGAACAAAGATGACACTTCTACCTCGGTTCAGGCTCCCAAACCTCAATCTATTAGGGATGCTATCTCTAGTTCATTCACTCTTTCCAAAAAAACTAAGCGATAATTCTGTTGTTGCACCTACTTCCAGTAAGAAGCCTAAGATTGATGACATGTAGTTCTCTATTATTATTGAAAAGGATGAATTGGTTGGCACTTATTCAAATATTGAGACATCAAATCTTAATAGTGCCAGTAATGAAGCCCAACATATGGCTAAAGCAAAGCATTCTCGGGATCCAGTTCTCTATATCACGTTCCCAATCTCTCCTAAAGCTCAGAATCACAGTTATGAGGATCTTGGATTTTTTTTACATCAGAAGATTCATTTCCTTCCAGGTTCCAATCATCGACTCCTATTAGTAAGTTTGATGACCTTCTCCAACTGGTCATTCAATCCCCTTCTTTTACTACTCTCAAGCCATTACAACCTTCCTTCTATACTCAAGACCATCGATTTGCACTTCTTATGCAACTCTTATTAGTATTTACCCGTCTTGTTTAACTGTTTTATACTCTTAGTATTTCAAGTATAACATCTCAACTTAAGTTTTATTACTCATTCTAAGTCAACAAACATTTTTTTCATTTCAAGAGGAAGCCTTGGGATCGTCTAGCGAGACATCAAAGTTTAAGGAACAAAACACCTGGCTTAACAACTATACCATTGATTTAACCATAACGAGAGATGAAGCCATGAAGGAAAAAGAGAATCTGGCTACTTCTCTGAAGGAAACAAAGGTTTTACTTAAAGAGTGATAAACGTATTTCAAATCAAAGGATAAAGGCTCTATAATTAGCGCTTGAGGAGGCTAAAATGAAGGAGGCCAAGCTTTTAGCTGAGAATGCATCTCTCGAGAAAATGATAAAGAAGAAAAGAGTTCTTTTAGATAAGTCGACCAACATAATTAGAGATCCAAACCAGAAAGTCTCTCATTTTCTCAGCATGCCCCTTGATACCATTATCGAGAGTTCTCATGAGAAAGCACTCTTTATTGCATATGTCGACAACGCCCATAAATTTTCGGATTTTGCTTCCTTTCTCTCCCTCCAATATGGAAAAAAATGTTAATGGAAAAATTTAAAGCGATGTCGAACAAATCTTAAGCGCTTGGAGAAGATCCCTTTGAGAAAGAGGTGGAGATTGATGCTATAAAGCTACTGACTTTCAAATATCCTCCAACCGATGAGAAGATAGAGTTAGATGAGGAAGAAAAGGACAATGAGAATAATGGGGATGGGGATGATCATGACAATGATTGTCCCATTGATGATAACGATGATAGAAACTATGATAATAGTGGAGCTAATGGTTAGGATCTCTCTGGTCTATCTGACGACAAGGATGGATCGACAGATGCTAACCCAGATCTGGCGACTGAAGGTATGGAGGCTACTGAAATTCCTGACCCTCCAAGGACAAACTCTCCTAGAAAGGACAGTGCTTCCCGAGGCCAAAAATTCAAGGGGAAAGAAAAGATTTCTTTATCTTCAATTCCAATTACTCAGGTATAGATCTCCTTATTTAGATGTTTTAAATTGCTTAATAATTAATAGTTAATGTGTTAACTATTCTAGTTAGGAAAGAAATCAAAATATCACTCCGATGTAATACTTAAAAAGAAGCAAAGGGAGATAGACTGACTCAATAAGGAATGGGATAGACTAATGAAGCATTATAACAAGTTGTCTGAAAAATACGAGAAGCTTGCTGCAAGTACATCGAAATTAAAATTCTTTAAGGAAAGGGAAGTCACTTCTTGGAAGAAAAGAGCATGTCAACATTCATAAAAACTCTTGGCAAAAAAACAATGAGCTAATGACTCTTTTTTGGATGTTAATTGACGATAGGAATGCCTAAGTAGAATTTCTCTTCAGAGCTTACTCGAGGGGTAAATTCATTGACTTCTTATATTTAGGTGATGAATGTAGAGGTTTGCTTAGATATTTTCATCATAGATACCTCGCTGAACATATGTTCGATTCTCATTCTAGGGTATGTTGGAATCTCCTTAGAGTTGCTCCCATTCCTCTTTCTTCTCGTTCTCCTTCCCCCAAGAAACTTAAATATAATAGGAAGAGATTCATTTTTGAAATGTATAAGAAATCAATTTTGTACGAATATGAATGATTGTATAATTGTAATATGCAATTTGATTTACTTACGGACTTTATCATTTTAATTTTAATTTTCTTATCCTTAATCTAATTTTAGCATACCGTACAGACTAAAGATTTATAAAGTAGTCCGGTCCCCAGGGAATTCTTGACTAAATTTGTCACATTAAAGAAGCATTTTAAGGATATATCCTCGATTTTTAAAACATCAAAACTAGCATGACATTGCTTCCTCAAAGATTTAAAAGAAGTTTATATGCAGCTTCCCCATCTTCGTTTTGACATTTTGGGTGATGAAAAGGACAAGTTACTCGATGAAATTCCATCATATCATGCTAAACTAACATGTAGTCATGATAGCCCTTCAGTCGGAGACTTGGATTATCATCGACTCCCTCCTATTTATAGACCAAAAGGAATTAAAACTTCTTCTGATTCTACACTCACTTTATCGACAAGGTCATTTGAAGGGGCTAAAAATGCAGTTTCGAAACTCTAAGCATTATCTGAATGTATAGAAACAGAGTTGTGACATAACCTCGACCTTCTATGTTACTTGTAAACTATGCTTATTATCAATAGAAAAGTTTGTTCCTCATATTTTAATTCTTGCTTCACTTATTCTTAATAGGAAACTTAGTTGGTGCATACATTTGATCTTGTTGATTTCTTCTAACGAGTTTAAGAAATCAAAGATAGACTTTTAGCAGATATTGAGAAGAAGGAATCTTCCCAAGATGATTTAGCTTTACTATTTCCAAATATTATGGAGGCACAAAAATGGCACAGAAAATACTTTCAACTAAGAGTGATTTTTAAAGGTTCGAAAGTGTAAACTCCTAGTTTGGAAGGAGAAATGAAGGAGAAGAACGAAGGAGCTCAACAATCAATAAAAAGGATTGAGTTGGCCTTTGAATCCAAACCTCAAATTGATTTCAACACTGAAATAGATAAACTGCATCAACAAATAAACGATCTCAAAGTGGAGCTAATGAAAAGCCAAGTCTATTGTCAGTCATTAGAACTTATTACGAGTGAAGATGAAGTTGGCCTTCCCACCCTTACTCCCTGGAGAATGACCAGATCTTAGTCTTAGGTGAGCTAAGAATTCCCCACTTTATTTAACCCACCTCCGGGTTTAAGTGATGAAATGATCTCAAAATAAAGTAGAAAAGTTAAATTTGAATGTATGCAACACTTCAGCAAGAAATGTAATGAAAAAGTACATTAATATATAAATTAATTTGAGAACAATGTTCAAGAGCTCGAGCATGATAAATACATTTTTAAACAAAAGGTCGAGGAATTAAAAAGCATGGTTCAAACTTTATAAGGAGCCAACAAAACTGTCCGGACTGCCTTGAAAACTCAGATCGACTCAATGAATGATGTAAGTACTATTTAGAAAAAGGAAAAGAAATTCAAAGAACTCATGGATGTGGCTATTCGTCACGTTACTGACCCTTTAAGTGCCATGAACTTGGGCAAGCAAGCATCAAGTATCGCGCCTTAGCAAAAAGCTTCTTTATATATATTTTCTTTTTTGTCTAATTTTGTTCCTCTAACTTTGCATGTAACATATTAGTTATAAATGAACTTGTATTGAAATAAAAGTTAACTCAAATGTAAAGTTAGGAGCCTTGAGTTGGATATTAATAGATATCTTATCGTTCTGTATTACTAACTTTTGATAGTCGGCTTACTACGAAATTTTCTGATTGTGCTCTTTTAGGATTTGATATAAGACTTTGATTCTTCATAAATATTCAACAGTTTGAATTCCATATGGAGTTGAGAACTGATTTAATGGTGCTCTACTGTTTAGGAAAATCCTTTCAATAAAAAGTTAAATAGAAGCCTAGAAATATAATCTGGTTATAATGTAAATAGAAGTCTAAAAATCCTGTTTAACATCTAGTAAGAGAGATCAACAATCCCACCTGGCAGAAATAATAGAAGACTAGAAACCTTTATTCGACAATAATAATAGAAGACCAAAAACCTTTATTTGGTAGAAATTAGAAGACCGGAAATCCTTACCTGGCATAATAATAGAAGACCAAAAATCCTTATGGCAATAATAATAAAAAATCAAAAACCCTTTTCTGGCAAAAATAATAGAAGACTAGAAATCCTTATCTGATAGAAATAATAGAAGACCGGAAGTATTTATCTAGCAATAACAACAATAGAAGACCAGAAACCTTTATCTAGCAAAACTAGTAGAATACCAGAAATCATTATCTGACACTAATAATAGAAGATTAAAAACCTTTATCTGGAAAAAATAATACAAGACCAAAAATCATTATTTGACAATAAAAATAGAAGACCAGAAACCTTTATATAGTAGCAAAAAATTACATTTGGTTGAAAGCATAAATAGCTCATATTTGATGTACTTTCTAAAAGTCACTATGCTATAGGATTGTGTAATATGGATAAACACTTGTGCGGAATGTAAACTAAGTAATTAAATAATTAAAGCAATAAAGTAAATGACACTAGAGATTTTTATGTTGGTTTAAACTCCCGTTCTACATCCAGTCCCAGACTCCTTCTGGAATCAAACTAGCAACCCTCACTTAACTCGTAGGAATAGGTTTACAACGCCTGAGCAACCGAACAGGACTTCTACCACCTAAGTAAACGAATAGGACTTCTACCGCCTGAGCAACCGAATAAGACTTTATTACAAATAACAAAAGTATTTGACTGTAGTATGCTCTTTAAATAGCACCGATAAGTCAATTAAGTAAAATTTTCCTATAATCTTCTCTTTTATGATATATAGTGTAATGTACATGAAGAATATGGAAGACAAAGTGATCAACGATCAAAGATTGTACATTGTTAGATTGCAAATTGAAAGTAGAGAATAAGAGATAAGAATTCAAGAATACTAAAATCAGTTATTGTAATTTGTTTGTTGAATTCCAAGTCACTTTATAGGGATTAAAAGGTCGCAATCATTCATGAAAAATAACATTGAAAAGAAACAGGTGCAACTATTGACTTGAAGATGTTTCTCTTCGATGAAGAGTAGTGTCTTTTTATAAAATAGCTGTTGAAAATATTCAACTGGCTGAAATAATAATTCAGCCTTCTAAATTTGTTAAAATCAAAAATAGAAAAGAAATAGGCAAATTTTTGCTTAAAATAGCCGGCTGAATTGACTCATTTAGCCGGCTGAATATTATGAAACAATAAAATTGTTTCAGCAAATAGACGTGAATGAGTCCATTCTGCCGGCCGTTTTCAGCATTTTGTGCATGTTTGAGCATGTGTGTGTGTATGTTTATATATATACACCATTCAGGAGAGATTTTAACATATTTATAAATAGTATGCAGACTCTAAACAAAAGATTATCAACTTCAAAATATTCTGAAAACGAGTCCGCAACGAATCTCCTGCATAAGTGATTAGTACACACAAAAATTGATTTATATAGCTATCACAATCAAAACGAAGTAAATCGAGATTCCAACACTTTCCTCTGGAAGATTTGTTTGATTTGAAGCACTATTTAGCTCTGATTTTAATAAACCTTCCTCTAGAAGATTGATTGATTTGGAGCACTATTTAGCTCGAATTTTGATAGATCATCCTCTAGAAGAATTAGACCCCTTATCATCGTCTTAGGTGATGAATAGGTTTGATGTTCGGTGCGTTTGGTCAGGTATCTTGAGTAGGACTAAGGACTCACCCAACCTTCCTCTAGAAGGCACTTTAGTGAGGCCATTGATGATGACACTGAAGGCTTTTTTACTGCTTTGGATAGGCCAAAGGCTTACCCATCCTCTCTAGGAGGCATTTAATTGCCTTTGATGATGACACTAAAGGCTGGGTTCATGCTTTAGTGAGGTCTTTGGTGATGACACTAAAGGCTTACTCCATCCTCCCTCTAGGATCCACTTCAATAAGGCCTTTGACGATAGTGCTGAAGGTTTGGTCAGTGCTTTAGTGAGGCTTTTGATGGAGGCACTGAAGGCTTACTCTATCCTTTCTTTAAGAGGTTCTTCGATTAGGCCTTTGATGATGGCACTAAAGGCTTTTAGAAGGCCTATGATGGCCATGGACTTTTGATGGCTAAGGCCTTTGATGGCCATATTCTTTATCCCAGGAGAATCTTACTCCTTGGCCATGTATATACACTTATTTGAGGCACCTTCCATTATTCTAAAGCTTGTTTAACATCTCTTTGCAAACTCATCGAGTTTCCCTTGCCCTAAAATTTAATGAACATCCCTTCTAAGCTCCTGCTTTGGTTTTATCATAGCCATATGCAAGATGACAATGACAATATGATCTTCCATGATTCTATTCAAACTTGGATCTTCTCTTTTGTGAAGGCTAATAGTTGATCTCATCTTTAGTCAACAAACTCAATAGAAGTAGTGAAAGTAAAATCCTTCGGAAGTCATGACTTAGAAATTAATTCTTTTAGCCGATGCTTAGCTCTCTTGTTGCTCGCTGTAGGTTCCACTTCATTTATCTTGTAAGATTGATCGAGCACAGTTTCCCACTTTTTAGTGAAATAATAGAAATTCCTTTTTATCTCATTTTTGAAGATAGTTCCTTGAGCTTCAAGCTAGATTTACTTTCTTATTTTCAAGAAGGTGCTATCCTCTTTACATTGTCCTTTTAGGGAAAAGACTGTTGTCGGTCCTACATGTAACGGATTCAGAATCCATCTTTCAGGAATGTAAGGAATTATTTGCCTTCTCTTTTCTTCCATAACTCATAATGCTATAAATCATAGTACTAGCTCTTCATAAAGCTGAAGATCACTAATGGCTTGATATATTGGCCTAGTAATTTAAGGCTCAGAAGATCCTTGTTCGAAGAACTTATCATGATTCTTTAACATGGCTAGGAAAAAATCAATTTATACGATTAATTGGTGTTGGGAATCAAACTAGGTTGGCTTACACTATGTCATAAAGTGAATCATACAATAGTGATCACGCAATATAAGATAGATATTCTGTTATTCTACTATTTACTATTGTTTCACACAACATATGATAAAATAAACTATTGTTTGAATATCCCTTGAAACTCTATGTTCATGCTTGTCCTTCAAACAATATTTTATTTGTTGTTTGATTGAAGTTATTAAAAAAAACTATTTTGGCACCATGTTTTCCCTCTCAATATTTTCATGGTCGCGTTCCTTAATTATTCCCTCTTTACTTTCTTTCCATTTCATCTTCCTAAAATATATTTCTCTCTTCTTGAAATTTTCACCCTTCCAAAAGTTATTTCCCTCTTCTCAAAATCAAATCGGCAGAACCCTAAACTTAAACTCGTCTTTGACCCATCTTTTGGAATTAGGGTTTCAAATTGGCTTGATAATAAACACTTTTCCGATACTCTCCCACTCTCAAACAATGATTGATAAATAAATTGTTTTCCATTTTATGGCCGCGTTCGTTCAAGCTTGCTTCAAATTGTCGAGTATTCTTCGATTGATATATGGTATGACTTTTGCCCCTTTTGATTTTGTATTGATCTCGACTTCGATTTTAAGAGCCAATGATGAGATGGGTTTATACAAGAATTTATTTCTTGTATTTTCGATTTAAACTTGATTTTGGATTTTAAACATTGGATTTTGATTTTTTATTACTGCATATATTTTGACTGCTTTGTTTTTTGATTTTTTGCTTTATAGGCTGGATTTGTTCAATTGTTGAGTTCTATGATATACTCAAACATATTTTTACTTAGTTGAATATATTGAATTCGAGCTTTCTGCCTTGTTCACTTGAATTTTATATCTGATTTGAATTTGTTGAATTGGCTATTAATATGAGAGTTGTGCAAGGCACTAGCACTTATTTGGTTGTTGAATTGGTTGTTCAAGGTAGTGCACACTATACTTATTTGTGGCCTATAAACTTTAACTTGAACCATTATCCACTTCATTATTTGATTTTGAGTTACTTTCCTTGTTAGCTTCATTGTTCGACTTTGTTAAGTTCATTATTTCGTTGGTTTCCCTTTGCTTATTTTGTTGCCCCTTGTACTTTTGATTTTTTCACTTCATTGTTTGATTTTGGGAACTTCCATGTAAATACGTACATACATATGTATGTATATATGTATGAATGTTTGTGGCACTTCCTTGTTTTAATTTATGGCACTTGCTATTTATATCTCTGCCTTGTTGCATTGTTGGCCTTGTCTATGTACTTGCACAATATTTATATACATATCTACATGTATATATATATATATATATATATATCTACATGTATATACATATATGCGTATATGTATGTTTGTGTGTTAGAACTTTGAATGGTTTTAATTTTCTGATGGACTTATGAGTGTGCCTTGCCTTGCCTGAACCTTGAATGGCTTGAACTCTGCCTTATTCTATGCAACTTCCTTTTGAATGTGCTTGTCTTTATTTACTATGTGCACATGTTGTACCATTTCATGAACTGGTTTTTGAAATCCCTGCACTGGTTTTACTTGTATCATGCATGTGTATTACTACTGACATGTTATTGGCCTTTGAGTTTGGTTTGTGAAATATCTTCCATGTATATATATACATATGTATGTATATATGTGTGAAATATTACAATGTTTTTTCATTGAACTTCCATATGTGTGTCTCCTGTGTGTTGCAATCGTCCTTTTGCTTTACCTTAGTCCATGTTGTTGACCTTGTTCACGTGTTGCATTGTTGCACAGTGGCCTTGTTCATGTACTAGCACACTGCCTTGACAAGGTAGTGCCAGTGCACTGCCTTGAACAAGGCAGTGCACTACCTAAACATTAGTTGAATCCCTATCATGTGCTTTGGTTTCTTGTCCATAGCTTGATTACCTTTCAGATTCTTAATTTCTTGTTTTGAACAAGGCAATGTCGACTGCCTTGAAATTCATGTATTCGCTGGATCATTTTATTCCAGTGTGAATGTTCTTTTGATTCCTGTCCATTTGTTTATACTTCATTGCTAGAACTCATGTACTTCCTGGCTGCATTTTTTGTGGCACTATCTATTGTTCATTTGTTTGTGGTACTTCCTGGCTGCATTTGACATGTGTTGCATATATACATGTATATACATATGTCTATATATATGTTGCTCACCATAGGAGATGCAAATGGAAGTATTTTTGTAAATTCGTACATAATATTCTTTGTTTGTGCTATTTTAGCACTTAATTCTGTATCATTATGTACCATGCTTGATACTGCCATGAATCTGATTTGTTGGTGCTTGATTTTGTGCACTTTGGCTTTGCTAAGTTGCCTGAACTATTTTGAGATGAATTAAACTACTTGCATTGAGCTCGACTTTGCTTAGGCTTAAACTTGTATGTTTGCATTGAGTTGAGCCTTCGGGCATGACCTTTGCAACTGTCTATGTGATTAAATCAAGGATTAGCCTTGTGATATTCATAATGATACATCATGCATATTATAAGTTGTCTCTGCATATATATATATATATATATATATATATATATATATATATATATATATCCTTATCCAAAAATGAAAAGATAAAAGGAAACCCATAAACTGAGACAATATGTAATATTAAATTCAATTTTAGTTTTGCAATTTAGGTTTATTTCTATTTCATTTTTACCGCATTATTGTTTATTTAACAGGTATAAGAGATGGCTGGACACAAGCTGGAGTAAGTAAATAGAGATCAACATCAAAAACAAACTCGAGTGAGTGTGAGTGAATTTAAGTTGTATTGTATTTGAAATAAATAGAGTGATCGTGAAAGTTGTATTGTATTTGAATTTGATTTGAAATACAATGTTTAAATAAAATTACAATTCATTTATTTCATTTTGTGAACAATTATTCATATTAGCAATATTTATATGTTATTTAATAGAAAATTCTATAAATGATACTGTAACATCAGACAACATATGGTCTTTTTGTGTTAGTGCATATCAGACAAAGGGGCAAATCTATAGTCGGATATGCAATGAGACGGCACAGGATTTAACAAAAAATAAGTATGTAATCGAACAATGGAGCATACCTATCGTCTGATGTATTTTTTCCATAGTGTGAATAACATATGCTTGGTAGGGTCTAGTTCTCTAAGTCCTATGTATGCGGGCTGGGGTAGTTCCACTTAGGGTTTTAAAAAAATCGAAGGTTTATGCCCCTCCATTTAGCTCCAAAAATTTTAACGAACAAATTCATTAACCTCAAAAAGTGTATAAAAGTAATGTCAATTCAAGGAGAGGCTTTGTTTAAACTAGTCGAAGTCATCCAGGAGAAGTATATATTCATATCTATTCTTAGTTTTGCTGCCAAAGCCATGTAAAACATCATAGTTGGAACCAGTGAATATGCGAGTTGATATTTAAGTCAATATGCACGTCGATGTTCAAGTCTTAATTCAAAATTAAATGAGTATGAAAGTCATACATTCAAATCGAAATATCCAAATCCAAATCCTTATATGTAGAAATTTCAAATATTTAGGGTTTGCAACGTTGAAAATGTAAGAAGTGGGAAGAGAATGAATTCTTCCTCAAAATGGCACTGTAGTATAGGGGAAAAGCTGCATAGCTTTCGACGTCAATGAGCTTCAACAATAGTCTTGGGAATAACTTTGGCAACTTTACTACTGCATACTTGACTTTCTTGGTGTCAATGTGCTTAACTTGGGTAGTCATCAATGTTGAATATTGTTGGGCTTCACCTTTATTCCTTTAATGGAGATACATGCCAATGATGTACTGTGGCAATGGTGGCTTTTATGATAATGTTTGACGTCCTTCACAAGTGAGTAATGGTACCAGCTTGATTCAATGCAAGTATAAAGTAATAATAATCAAAAGGCAATATTGATAGCCTTGTGGATATTTACGGCGTCCTCTGTCAACATGGCTTATGTAGGTGTGCGGTGCTCTCCAAATGTTGATGAAATTCACGGATCAAAAGACGAAGCACAGTGTTATCCATGGCATCATTAACAATGGATGTGTGGTGCTGTCATTGCTTAGTAGCATTAGTTGGAACTATTTCTGAACATTAATTAAGAGCAGTGTCACTTAGTACTTCTTTGACATTGATGATCCTTAGGGACACCAATAAGTGATATCCGCGAAGTGCTGCGAGCAGTACCCATTAGTTTAGCATCAATGAAATGCATTATGAATTACTGTGACACCCATTGATGGCTTAAGAAGTTGATTGCACTTGATTCCTTTGCTTCTTTTGTTACACGCAACACTGCATATATTCTATTATTGATGAAGTGCGACACTCTACTCCTTCGATGCTAATCTACCCTTATATTCATGATGTTGGTCATTGGCGCCATTGGCGTATCACTGATCACATGTCTTCGATGATAATGATGAAGACAATACTTTTGTTGACATAAACACTATTTTTTTAGCATTTCTTATTGCCATGGTCAAGTTGTAGTTTGAACTCCTTTGACGACAATTATAGTAGTAACATTTCTATCCCTCGATTTTCCTTTTCCTCGATTGTCTGGCTTTCTAGAATTTGATCTTCCCCCATTGCCCTTATACTTCTCATGTTTTCTTGTCTCAACAAATAATCCAAGACTACTACTAGTTCCATCACCACCATAATTTAACTTCTTCATTTGATCATGCAAGCGCTCACTAAGAGTACTTGCCTTGACATCATTAAGAGTCAACGTGTCCTGACTATAAATCGAGCTATAAGAAAATCCTGTATACATATTTGGCAAGAAATATAACAAGATCATTGCCTTCTGCTCCTACGATATTATCAAGTCTACTGCTTTTATTTTGATTAACAAGCTATCAAATGTATTTACGTATGCCTTTAGCGAAGTCCCATAATTATAAGCGAAAAATATATGCAATAAGGTCAAACAATTCGTGAGTGATTTCTTTGTATATAGTTGCTCCAATTTGTCCCAAATACCCTTTGATGCAGTCTCATGCTAAACTAGGATATTAAATTCTCCTCCATAGCAAGTTGAAGTGTGGAGAATGCCCATTCTTCCAACTTTTCCTTCTTAACCTAAAAAATATTTGCCTACATCTAATGAGTACAAAACACAACACGATATACAAGATTTTACTTAAGAACTGCCTTCATCTCCATTGTCATTTATAATCATTGCCTCCATTCTATTTCTCTATCCCCAATTGCGATCAAGAAGTTGCAAACGATCCATGTATATATAGTTCCATGTTACGACTATTATAATTATCCCTTGTGGAATTAGTTGTGTTATTCTTCGATTCTGACATTTCTATAAACACTTTATGCATACCTTGATGCTCCGATAGCAAACATAAGAGAACTTACATATCTAATTAACCAGATCTATCTCCAAACATAGAACAACACCAAATTTAGCGAAATCTCCTAATGGACCGCAAAGGTTTTGTAAAATAACCAATCAAACAATTCCTCAATTCAACGCAACCAACAATCATAATAATATAGAGGGAACAAACATAAAATTGAAATAAGCAAGAGGCGCAAAGATTTTTTGGTGGTTCCACTAATATAGTTTTAGTGTACATCTACTTTAGGGAGAGGCTTTATTAATTTCAAAGAGAAAGAGACTGAACATATCATTTTCCTTAAAGAATTAATTTTGTGGAGACAAGAGCTGAAGAAATAGTTATGGTGGAAAAACTAGAGAAATTGATGAAACCCTAGCCTCTAGTCTCTCTCCTTGATTCTGACCCATCCTTCTCTTTTATAGTATAAGAGAAATACAATTTTTTTTGAAGAAAATGCCTTTAAGTTTCATACTTTAGAATTCTCAAGAAATCATCGCTTCAGCTGATTAGTCGACTGACCACAAACAAAAAGTTGATTGATCCTCCAAAATAATAAAATTAGCATCAGCTAAATAGTCGACCAATTGGAGGAAATTAGTCAACATACTCCTCAATCAATCGACAGGCAACCTTCCAACCCATTGACTATTTTCAATCAGCAAACTCTTAGGTTATTACAGTGTTTTCGCGACTTGAAAATGGTCTATGGATTGAATTTGATCGGTCCATTATTTTTGTACCAAAATTTCCTCTTCCTTCAAACTGCGATAACTCTTCCATACAAGCTATAAATCACAAACCGTTCGAACAGTTGGAAATCATATACACCCTTCTACATTTCATTAATATGGTATTACAAAATTCAACATTCTTCTTAACTGGTATGCCTTAGCCAACATATCAATTGCATTTTCCTTTGTGTGTACTTTTCAAATATAAATAGGATTTTCTTAACCATGACAATTAGAAAAGAAACTCTTACCTCAATGTGCTTCGTCCAAGAGCTAAGCGTCAAATTTTCTACCAAGTGTATAGCACTTTGGCTACAATAATGCATATCAACACTATTTGGATCTCTAACTAATGTGTAACATCCACCATTTTGTAGCACGATAATAGATAAAAGTGATGCTACAATCATTCTTATTATTATTTCCTAGTGAAAAAATAAGGTCAGTTATTATATCATTACCATGAAGAGCACAAAATTTACAAATTTTCCTAAAGCAATTTCATTAATTAATTTACAAATTCATTACAGTTGATCTCATAACCCCACGATTATGTTATTCAGATAAAATATAATAATTGCAGATATAATTCTAAGAGCAACATATAAAGATGCCCTCTTGGATGATCAAAGTGTTAACTACTTAGATGGTTCTAGTACCTGTCATCACATACATCCAATAGGAATAAGAAGTAGTTAAACTACTACACAATGGAAATAAAATTTAAATTGCGGCTTGCCACCTGCACGTCTTCAAAAGCTTATTCATCGAAAACCTAAAATACCCTGCTATTGGCCTATCCAGTTCCAAATTTAGTACTCGAGATTTAGGGGAAAATAAAAAACTTTGGGTTAGTCAAAATTTTGTTATGAATAAAGTCCATCTCAAATCAAAGTATGAATACTTAGCGAGACCACACCGTTGAGCGTAACCGATTTCCCCTTGCTAATACCCTATCAAATAATATATCATCCATAGAATATTATTCCTCTACAGCGATTAGAACATAATCATAACATCAATAACATATCATGCATATATGGATTAAAATAATTAATTCATCATTCACAAGGGTCAAAGAGTTACACATTCCCATAGTTACCTAATACCATAAAATGATCCATTTTTTAACATGGTTGTCTAGGGTCACTATGAAATTATATTAGTTTTCTCAGACCAACTAAAAACCTATCAAGCCGACTTGGGCCAAGGTATATCAAATGATCCAACGGTCTTTTAGTCCATTTAGAAGAAAATAATAACGGTCTCCTAAGATCGGTACAAGAAAAGGTCAATGGTCTCCTAAGAACAGTAGGAGAAATAGCAATGCAATTCTACTTAGTCACGAGTTTAAGTCTAACCATATCCACAACTAGAACATACTAATTAGCCATCAGTTCCCAAACTCCAATGGTCAAAATGTTGGGTGATAGTACTTAACACATAAGTAAGTAGGTCAAAAATTTATCATATGCTATTAACCGATCATATAACAGATCAACAGTCATCCTAATATACACTTAATGTAATAGCCATTTTACACATAAATTACTTATTCATTCATCAATAACTCTTTAAAAATAGGCTAAAATATTCTTTCTTTTATCAGAAACCTATAAAAATACTTAATAAAATCATCCTTTCTGCTTAAGTAAACTTAGCCCAATATGGAGTTGAAAATCTCCCAAGTTTCACAAAATAGCTGTCTTTCCTTTCAAAAGCTTGTGATATCGTATGCCATAATTTATTATTGTTTCATATTGATTTACATATAGTTATGACATGTTAAAAACATAGTTTTTGAAAGTTCACCATATATAGTCGTCGAATTTTGATAAAAATAGGGCTGTCGAATATTGAGAAAATATAGCCGTCGAACCATGACAAAAATATAGTGGCAAATCTTAACAAAATAGCTTTCGCAAGTTTAGTTAAACTATAGCTATTGGCCATAGAGTGGTGATAATATTTTGATAGATTTAGGAGGGAATTTTTATTGGGTGGTGATAATCCTAATAATAATTTAAAATATTTAGTTAATTGAGAAATATTATGCAAATCTAAAAATATGGGAGGGTTAAGTATTATAAATTTACATAATTTAAACATTTCTATAGTAGGAAAATGGATATAGAAATTTATAGATAATAATAAGAATCTAATTTGGAAAGAAATAATATCGAATCAATGATATAATCGTACTTAAAACATACAACATGTTTCCACTAATAATACAAACAATATATCTCATTTTTTGGAAATAAATAATAAAAAAATTTATATTTATAATTAGGAATTAATAATATGGTACGTTCGGGGAATAATACCCCTTTTCGGCATGATAGCAGGACATCGATAATTCCTCTTAAAATAGAATTTAACGACTTTTATGAAATTTGTAATTTTAAAAATGTTTTGATTTTAGAAATATGTAGATCGAATTTAAATTTTCCTTGATAATTTAGTTTAATCGTATTTTAGCTGGAAATATATTATTGAAGTTTGCCTTACTTTTTACTAAATTAGAACTATATAATATTGATAATAAAAATGACAGTAAAATATAGTGTTGGGCTACGAATTAAATTTATACAGCCCACTCTTTTAATAAATTTTTAAAATTTAGGAACAAAATTGAATATATTTAGATATATTTAAAGAAGTAATAATCCATCCAAAGTTTGAATACGTATGTGGTTAATTATACACACTATAAAACATTAGAAAGGAAACAAATTTAGTTATTGATAACAGGTATTTCTTTTGTAATCTGAGCATGGAAAATATTTTTCATTTATGGTTTGAAAGGAATCAATGGGTTTTTAATAATATAAACACTTCGATAGACAATTTAATATATATAATTGCTTTGTTTTTTTATTAATTAGATTTCAAACCCTAGTTATAATAAAGATGACAATACTAATTTCAATGAACATCTTAAAAAAGTTAAAATTTATCTTAATTTAGGTAAGAAAAATGTAGTATTTAAAAAATAAAAATAACAATAGCACTTTGAATACATTTATAATTGACATATATGCCATGAATCCGACGCTATATTATATTTAGGAAATTAGTTGATTTTAAAATGTTGCATTTTGAATATAACATTTATCTCAAAATTTGTCATGTTTAGAAGTCGTAATTTTACTTCCTAGGGTATAGTGTTTGTATTTATTAACATATTTATCCATAATTCTGTCTGAGATATTGTAACGAACCTAATTTTGATTAGCATTATTTAAGATATTTAATTAGCTAAATTAAATGAAATAATGCAAATGATTAGGGGATTGAGATTTGTGATTAATAGAAAATAGCCATGCCTAGTTGGACTAATGAACTAAAAGGGATTTAAAATGAAATAGTAAGGGAAATTACATAAAGGAAATATAGGAATATGCTACATTGTTATACCCTAAACCCTTAGGGCCACTATCATTTTACAAACATTCACAAACTAAACAAATTATAACTAAGGTCAGCCATCACTAGAAGAGTAAGATGAAGAGAAGCTAAATCAAGAGGAAATGCTTAATCAAGTTCAGTCTAAGATCAAACCTCAACTCCTTAATAACAAAGCCAAAGGTGAATAATTATTGCATCTCATATTTTTGACGTTTCGGTTTCTAGAATCAGATCCGAATGTTTCTGCAAGTATACTCTGAATGTTATATATATATATATATATATATATATATTGTTGATGAATTATGCTTATTCATATTGATTTTATGACAAGTTTTGATATGAAAAACCTATCAAATGACATCCAAATGGCTTGCAATTTTGATATATGGTTAGAAATAATGTTTTAGAAATGGGTTTCAAATTTCATAATTTTCTAAATATTTATTATTAATTTTCTAGTGAAGAAAATGGTTAATTGGGTCTAATATTAATTACAGCTATTTTATATTGATTTTGGATCAGAAATTAATATATGTTAGAAAACATATTAAAAGTGATTTATGTGAATTTTATAGAACTTTCCTATGTGTTTTAATAAATATATAAAATTATTTAAGATATGAGACTTAAATGTTTTATATGTTTATAAAAGGAGAAGAGGTAACTTGCTAATGTTTTAAAATGTTAATCTCTGAAATTCGGCAACCCCTTTCAGAAAAGATTTCGAAAAAGTAAAGACGACCAATTATATGATGGAAAATAAACATATTAGTTGAAAAGTGTTAATTTTTAAAGTTAAAAAAATCAGATTTTCAAAGGTTCTATTGTCTTAACATCTTCGGCAGCCACCTTTCAACTTAGTACCTCCACCTCCAACTAGATTGAAACCAATGCACATGGTATCAAAGACTTGGTATGTAGTGAATTGAACATAGGTGAAAGGTATAGGGTCGAAACAAGGGGTTCCGAAGGGGTCGAAACCTTATTTTGTTTTCTAAAGAAAAAGTGCCTGCTTTTCTTTCGAAGAAGATAGCATTAGACTTGATTAGCTTTCAACTAGGTCAAATTTTTTGTAAAGAAGGAGTTTTCAGAATAGGTGGCACCCTTTAAGTAAATGCTTTCGAAGTGGTTGAAACCACCATCTGCCGCCTTTTTACCATTCGAAGCAATGCCTCCGAAAGGGTCCCTTTGGTTTAAAATTTAAGCCGCTTCTCCAATGCTTTCAAAGGGATTGGTTTCGAAACCATCCACTTCTTTACTTAGGAAATTGCTTTCGAAAGAGTTGCTTTCGACTTAGTTGTTTTAAGACCCTTTTTGATATTTTGATTGTTTAACCCAAAGGTTTCAGAAGGAATGGTTTCGAAAGGTTGTTCCACATATTAAACTTGAACCAAATGTTTCGATAGGTTTGTTTTAAGTAGAGTACTTTTATGCTTTCGAAAGGTATTAAGTAAAGGTTTTGAAGGGGAGGTTCCCCAGTATTTTCTAAAGGTATATATATCTAAAGTTTCGAAGGGGTGGTTCCTCAGTGTTTTCGAAAGGTTATCCTTAGTGTTTAAATGGAATGTTTCCAACGGTTTCGAAAGGCATATTTAAAATGTTTTAAAAGAGGATGTCTAAGGTTTATAAAGCTTTCGAAGAAGTTGTTTTCAATGTTTCCTAAAGGACTATTGTCAATGTTTCCTTAGTGTTTATGTAATAATTATATTTGATCTGAACCTCGAAAACGATTGGGATTATGTAATGGAATATGAAACATTTTTTGTGAAATGTAATCAGAAAAGTTGTTTTTTTTAAATTTGCAATTTTGTTCTTATTCATTTGCTTCTGATATTATGGATACCATTAACATTACCGTATTTTGCCACCGGAAGTTAATACTATAGATCACTGTGGCATCTGTAGCGCTTAGCTTTGGGCCTCAAGATAGGGAATATTACAACTTGGTATCAGAGCATAGGTTTATGAAAAACTTTAAACTAAAATGATTTCGAAAATATAATCCTAAGGAATTAGAGAAAAGATTGAGGTATGGGATAATGCTATAGTAATGTATATGTATTTGCAATATATAAGTATATGGTATATCTATATTCTCCTATCTCTCTTAGGCTATTCGTCTATATCTTACGATGACTCGAATGTAGATATGGATGCTAGAGGTGGAAGAGTTAACCTTGGTGATTGAGGCAGCACAATTAATGGAAATGTTAGACCAAATACTAGAAGAAATCAAAGTCTGGCAAAAGCTACAAACGTGGGTGTTGGAGTCCCGTAAGTAGACATGTCAGCAATATATTGGTTCTTTGTCAACATGATGCAGGTAAGAATTAATGCTGGAGTGGCTGGAGGAAATACCAAAGGAGGAAACTAAGAAGATCCAGTGGTGAATAACTATACTATTCTAAGTAGACATAATTCTCGGCTTGGAGGAAAGCCATTTATTGGTACCGAAGACATAATTGAAGTGGAGAATTGGTTACTTCATTGCAAGAGGATTTTTGCTAATTTAGGGCTCAACAATGAGCGGAAAAGGCAACTCGCCTATGGACAGCTACAAGGGGCGGCACTATATTGGTGGAACAATGTGACAGTTGGATTCAACGAGGAGAATATGACTTGCATAGAGTTCAGGAGGTGGTTCGAGAAAAGGTTTATGTCAGAGATTGCTAAGTCTACTCTGCTTAGAAAGTTTGCCTAGTTGGAGCAGGGGAATATGACTGTGCTCGAATATGCAATGAGGCTTGAGTAGCTAGCTAGATATGGATATGCTATGGTTGATACTTTGATTAAGAGGAATGAGAAGTTGATCAGGGGGTTGAAGCCTGAGCTTGCTAAGGCCACATTACCGCATATTAGGGATCCAAGTGATGTTGTTGCTGAGATGGCCATAAGGAATGAAGAGATGCAAGCTTTTCTTGAAAGAAATAAGGCCAAGTAAGCTCAGGGAGTGCAGTGTCGAAAGAGAAAGTTTTTCCACAAGAAAGGAGCTAAGAAGGGTAGAGCTGCTAAGAAGGGAAAGGCAAAAGTGGTTTGTTACAAGTGTGACAAGAAAGGACACTATTCCCATGAGTGCCAGAAAGGCAAGGGAAAGAAAGCTGCCGAGAAGAAAGGGATAAAGTGTTTCAATTGTGATTAGATTTTGATAGTATAAGAACCAGTACAGGGAGCCAGCCAAGGATGGGAAAGGCAAGATGTTTGCATTGGAACCAACTACCTCGAGACCGATAGCATAGGAGAAGGGAAAAGATGTGTTGGGAGATACACTTTTGATTCATGATATATCAGTTAGGGTTCTATTTGATACTTGCGCATCTTTTATATCTCATTGGTTGGTAGATAAGCTTAACCTAGAACCTTATACCTAGTTACTTCCTTAAGGTTTGCTAATCCCGTGGGAGGTTACGGGACACTTAGGATGAAGTGTGGCAGCTTAGAGTTTGAGTTTTTAGGTCATACCTTTGTTTACAGTTTGCATGTGTTTGATTTCGTAGGGTTCAGAATTATTTTATGTATGGATTGGTTAAGTAAATACAATGCTAGGATATTTTTCCGTGGTAGGGAAATATCGCTTAGGCACCCTGACTGTGGAGATCTGATTGTATATACCATAGAAGACAATAGTTTTAATGCTTTGTTGGATGTTATGGAGGTAGAAGATTTTTCATTGTTAGAGAATTCCAAGGTTTTGAATATCGGATTTCGGTCACGTTTCGTCTCAGAATTTTTACACAAGTTATAACGTATCGGGGGAGATCTCGGACGAGATGAGTACATATCGGGTGTACATCTCGGATTGACATCTCGGGTCTTATAATGCATCTCGGGAATAACTCGAATGTAATTATGTGTACAAAATTGATGTGTCAAATTTTATTTAACGTTTATAACTTTCTTAGTAAAAACAAAAATGGTAACATACTTGATTTAGAAGGAAAAAGGAATATTTTTAGAAGAGTAGTAGCCTGATTAGCTTAATTGATCTGGTAATGATTGGATAACGTCCTTTTATTTGAACATAATAAAGAAGTGAAACATTTCGCTATGACTTATTAAGATAAAAAGTAAAGAATATTTTCAAGAAGTTGGTAAATTATAATTCAAATGAGTAGTTTCTTTTGAATCAATATGAGAATAAAAATATTATGCAAAATAAGAAAATATATAATTTCGGGTGAGATCTCGGATTGAGATTTTGATCCATATTTTGGGTGAGATCTGAATACCTCGGATGAGATGAGTGTCGAGGGAGATATGAAGGAGATTTGTTGTCTCGTCTCGTTTAAGTGTGAAAATGAGATCTCGGAGGAGATCTCGAGCGATATATAGGAGATTTAAAACCATGGAGAATTCACAGATGTCTTTGAACCTATAGTAGAACTACCACTAAAACGAGCCATTGAGTTTTAGATAGATTTAGTACCAGAAGAAGAACCGGTGAGTAGACCGCCAAGCAGAATGACACCTACCGAGATGAGGAAGTTGAAGGTGCAATTGGCCGATTTGAAAGGAAAGAATTTTATCTGGTCAAGTAGTTCGCCTTGGGGAGCGGCCATAGTGTTTGCTAAGAACTGGACGGATTGTTAAGGCTGTGTATGATTATCTTAAGCTGAATGAGAAGATGATAAAGAATCGATACTAGTTTCCTAGAATTGACGATTTGTTTGATCAACTGAGTGAAGCTAAAGTATTTTCGCAATTGGATTTGGCGACAAGGTTCCATCAGCTTAGAGTAACATAGGATAGTATTCCTCTGATGGTGTTTAGAGCCAGATATGGATCATATGAATGGTTAGTAATGCAGCTCGAACTAACTATTGCGCCAGCATTCTTTGTAGATTTGATGAACCGAATTTTCCGAGAGCATTTGGAAGGCTCGTGTTGGTATTTATAGATGATATTTTGGTATACTCTAATGATGAAAGAGAACATGAAGATCATCTTAAAGTGGTGCTTAATATGCTGAGGCAGCATCAGTTGAAGGCGAAATTTTCAAAATGTCATTTCTGGTAGATGAAAGTGAAGTTTCTTTGTGAGTAGTCATAGAGAAAGGATTATTGGTAGAACTGACTAAGATCGAGGTAGTGAATAATTGGAAGAGACCCGAGGCAGTGATTGAGATAAGGAGTTTTCTTGGATTAGCTGGGTATCATTGAAGATTCATTAAGGATTTTCGTAGATAGCAGCACCGATGACCAAGCTAACGCGAATGGGTGTGAAGTTCATTTGGATAGATAAGTGTGAAGAGGCATTCCAGAAGCCGAGACACTTATTGACGAATGCATCTGTGTTGGTTATCCCAAAAGGTAATCAAGACTTAGTGGTGTATACAGATGAGTGTGGAATAGGATTAGGACCTACATTAATGCAAAGAGGTAAAGTGATTGCCTATGCATCTCGACAGCTTATACCACATGAGGTTATGTATCCAACGCACGATTTGGAATTAGCCGCGGTAATTTTTGCATTGAAGATGTGGAGACATTAACTTCTGGTAGAGAGATTCGAGTTGTATACGGATCATAAGTCACTGAAGTATTTATTCTCCAAGAAAAAGCTTAATATGATACAATGGAGGTGGTTAGAGTTTATAGCCGCTTATGATTTTGGTATTGAGGAAAAAGGCAATAAGGTTGCATACGCACTTAATAGAAAAAACATCATAATGCCGTGTTGGCAATGATAGCTGAGTGGAAAGATTTGGAAGTATTGACGACATGTAGAATATGGTGGAGATCTGAAATTAGATCCAGCAAGGAAACTGTCATGTTGTCATGTTTAAAAGTTCAGTTGGTGATGATCGGAAGAATTGCTTTAAAGCATATGGAGGATCCATTATTAGTCGAATGGATCAGAAAGTTAAGGGATGGAATAGAGAGCAATGACTTGAAAGATTTCGAACTTGACCGGAATGGGTGGTTGAGAAAGAAAAGAAGATTATGTGTTCCGAATGTGGGAGACATTAGGAATAAAATTTTAGAAGAATGCGATCGTTTGAAGTTCACTATTCATCTGGGAGGAAATAAGATTTATCGGGGCATGAAGAGAAGTTTCTTCTAGGAAGGTATGAAGATAGATGTAGGCTTATGGGTGAACCAGTGTCTAAACTTTCAAAAGGTAAAAGCAACATCAGAAACCAAGTAGGTTGCTTCAGCCTTAGATGTTCCAGTTTGAAAAAGAGATTCAATATCAATGGATTTTATAGACGGGTTGCCAATGTCAAACAAAGGAAATGAAAGTATATGGGTCATAGTGGACAGTTTGATCAAGAGTGCCCATTTCATTCTAGTTAAGTCAGCTAGGGTGGCACCTCTTTTAGCTAAGTTGTTTATGAAGAACGTAGTTAGACTACATGGAATTCCTAGCAGTATAGTATGTAATAGAGATTCCTTATTCACTAGTGAGTTTTGGAAGAGTCTACAAAATACATTAGGTACCAAGCTCAAGATGAGTACCGCCTACCATCCGTAGACAGATGGGTAAACAGAAATAGTTAACAAAGTCTTAGAAGATTTGTTATAAGCTTATGCGCTAGATTATGGAGGATCATGGGATGACCATCTACACTTAGTCGAGTTTTCATATAACAAGAGTTATCATGCTAGTATAGGGATAGCATCGTTTGAAGCTTTGTATGAAAGGCTAAGAAAATCTCCCGTTGTTGGTTAAAGACCGAGGATAGGTTGGTTCTTGGCCTAGATTTAGACCAAGAAGTACAGAAAAGATAGAGTTCATCCAGGCTAGGATGAAGGAAGCTCGGTCTAGGTAGAAGAGCTATGCCAATAGAAGATTGAAATACTTAGAGGTCTTAGTCGGAGATCATGTTTTCGTCAAGTTATCACCAATGAAAGGTGTAATTCGATTCGAAAAATCAGAAAAGTTGGCACCAAGGTTTTTAGAACCATTTTCTATTGTTGAGAGAATCGAAAAAATCGAATATAGAGTGAGTTACCAAATAGTTTAGCAGGAGTTCACAATGTTTTTCATGTTTCTCGTCTAAGAAAGTGTATTCGAGATCCAAGGACTACTGTAGCACCGACTGTATTAGATGACTTAGTAGAGGAGCGGAATTTGACTATAGTTAGAAAACCAATTGGTATAGTCGCGAGAGATGACAAGAGGCTAAGAAACAAGAAAGTCAGATTAGTCAAGGTCCAATGGAGTGACGATGAGAGAGACTGTACTTGGGAAATCAAGAGCAGGATTTGAGGTACTTATCCTGACTTGTTTTATGGTATTTTTTTACCTTTTTGATTGATTTTGATGGGTGCCATGAAATTCTTTAAGGAGGGTCTAATTAGATCGAAACCAATGCACATGGTATCAAAGATTTGGTACGTAGTGAATTGAACATAGACAAAAGGTACAAGGTCGAAACAAGGGGTTAAGAAGGGGTCAAAGCCTTATTTTGTTTTCTAAAGGAAAAGCGCCTACTTTGCTTTTGAATAAGATAGCCTTGGAATTGGCCAACATTCGACTGGGTCAAATTTGTTTTGAAGAAAGGAGTTTTTGAAACAGGTTGCACCTTTGTTTTAAGTAAATGCTTTTGAAGGGGTTGAAATCCCCATCTGCCGCCTTTTTACATTTCGAAGCAGTGCCTCCGAAAGGGCCCTTTTGTTTAAATTTTTTTAGCCACTTCTCCAATGCTTTCGAACGGATTGGTTTTGACACCATCCACTTCTTTACTTAGATAATTGCTTTCGAAAGAGTTGCCTTCGACTTAGTTGTATTGAGACTCTTTTTGATATTTTGAAAGTTTAACACAAAGGTTTTGGAAGGAATGGTTTCAAAAGGTTGTTCCACATATTTTAACTTGAACCCAATGCTTTCGAAAGTTTTGTTTTAAGTAGAATACTTTTATGCTTTCGAAAGGTATTAGGTATAGGTTTCGTAGGGGATGTTCCCTAGTATTTTCGAATGGGGTGTGTGTGTGTGTGTGTATATATAAGGTTTCAAAGGGGTGATTTCCAACTGTTTTCGAAAGGTTTACCCTAGTTTTTAAATGAAAGGTTTCCAATGGTTACGTAAGGAATATTTAAAATGTGTTAAAAGAGGATGTCTAAGGTTTATAAAGCTTTTGAAGAAGATATTTTCAATGTTTTCGAAAGGAGTATTGTTAATGGTATTGAAAGGCATGTTTTGGCCTAAAGTTACAAAGTAAAGTAGTTTACTTGTATCGAAAGGGTACTTTCAATGTTTTTGAAAGAGAATTGTTTAAACGTTTAAACAAAAGGTTTCGAATGTTTTCATCAACAATACTTTGAGTAAAGCATATATCATGGAAAAGAGATTTGAGTAAAGCAAATAATATATTTTCCTTGTATAAGTATGATTTAAAGGGTTAAATCATTTGAAAAGGTTTTTGAAGTAAATTTAAAGGGTAGTTAACCCTAAGTAAAATGACTCATATAATTGTATACCATATGGGGCTGGTATAAGGTGGCGCCCTATACATTAGCTATAGCCCTTAGCTAATTATTTCAAAATTCCAGTGTGTAGGGCTTAATCATAGGCAAGACTTAAATGATGGTTACACGCAAAAATGAATATATACGTATAGAGAAGAATGATATGTTATTGGTAAGCCCGAAAAACCATTAGGATTCGGTGACCCTTGTTGAAGTAAGTTAAGGATAGACCGTCCAAAAGTATGTCTAACAGCTGTTAGATAATTTTCTTAGTTTGTCTGATAGGTCTGAGTCAGTCAAAGGTTAGTAGTTGGCCAAACAAAACTACATTGTTTCGGACAGATGGTCCATTTATTACCTGTGTTTGAGCATATATGCTATTTGCTATTGTTGATATAATCAGTTTGATTAACCAGTTTGGTTGCAGGATTTTGATTTGCAGAAACATATGTTTTAAAGGGATCTTTGTGAGGGAAAACCCGCTCCGCTATGCGACGTGGTTTCACTTAATATCAGTAAACAAAGATGTAATAGTATTATTCACACTAGACTTTATGTCTGACTCGAAGTTTATGTTTTTCCCCTTAAACTCTCGGGTGCTCAAAATTAATTTGAGCAGATTGAGAATTTGGGTTTACAGATTTAGTTGGAAGTCAAATAAAGCTTCCAGAGATGAGCAGGAGGCTGATGTTAGTTATATTTAGGAGTTGTTGTTTTTTTTATTTCGTTGTTATGTATTTAAGACACTTATGTCTACAGAGTACTCTAGTCATCCAAGTGGGCATCTTCATATGTAGCTTTTGACGTGTTTATGTAATAATTATATTTGATTTAAAACTGGACGCGATTGGGATTGTGTAAGGAATATGAAACATGTTTTGTGAAATGTAATCAGAAAAGTTGTTTTTCTGAAATCTGTGATTTTGTTTCATATTAATGTGCTTCTGATGTTATGGATACCATCATATTTTATCGCCAGAAGTTAATACTATAGATGATTGCAACATCTGAGGCGCTTATCATTGGGCGTTAAGATGGAGGATGTTACAGGTATATGTAATTCATGCCTGTATTACTATTTATCATAGTTGGACTTATGTTATAGCTTTTATTGCTTCTTATCTAACTTATTCAGATTATTTCTTGTTTTATTACTATTGCATATATGTCTGTGTATACATACATATAAACGTATTGATCTTACACTTTTTGTATGTTCTTTTTTGCTGCTTTGATATGCTTATGGTCAGGATGGATTTAGTTGATTAGAGGATATGGTTACTTATCATTTTTTAGTGGACTATAGTATATTTTTTTTATGGACCTTAGTTTTCTGGGGTTGGAGATTTTTTTATGATTTTTTATATTGTATGAGTGAGAATCACTATTTGTCAGGTATGTTGACAACTATATTTTTTAGTGCAGAATAAAGTTGCATAAGTGCTCTCCTCTTCTATTAGAGGATCACTCATTTCTCTCAAAGAAAAACCCATCGGCCTTTGATAAACAAACATAGTCATCAAGCCTTGACAAAGACATAGTCATCATGCCCTGAAAACAACATAGTCACCGAGCCCTCATAAAAATATAGTCGTTAGGCCTTGATAAAAACATAGTTATACGTCCTGATAAAAACATAGTCATCGAGCCTTGATACAAACATAGTCATCAAGCCTTTATAAAAAGTAGCTAAGGTTGATTGAAATAGTAGTTGCATATTGATAAAACAAATCTTTCGAAGATTGATAAAATTGCACTTAACGTTGGTTGAAAACACATGTTGTCACAAGTTGAAAATGGACAGCTATCGAGCCTTAAAAATTGATTGCTGTCGAAGGTTAACAATGGCATTTCTGTAATATTTTACTAAATTAAAAATTTGCCTTTAAAAGTACAAACTTTTTACTAAACCCACATTATTTATCAAAATCTCATTGGCCAACAAAATCTTTTCAGAATTCTTATAGAATTACAAGTAGAAAGTTTTTCGATTTTCCCGTAATAAAATTTTCCACATATTATTCTATTTATCACAATTTGCAAACAAGCTGTTTTTAAATAAAATAATTTATATTAATTACAAATATTTGGGAAAAATCCACAAAAATTCCGAAAAATCAATATTTACTTCCTTAATATCTTATTAAAATTTCATACCAAAATAGTTATTTATCATATTTTAAATAATTAAATTTTAAAATAATATATTTTCCTATTTGGAAAATTCAGAATAAATTCGTAATAATCTCAAAAATTATGAAATAAAAAATCCATCTTCAAATAATATTTTAAACATCATATCAAATTTTATAAAGTTTCAAGACAAACACTTAGTTTTTCACAAAAAACCTTTTATGAAAATTTCTTAAATTCAAAAATAATATCCATAAACCCGTGTACATGGTTATTCAATCCATACGCATGATGTTTGACAACCAAAGTTTGAATCTACTCTAGAATCCAAACCAAACACAAAACAACCCTAAAGATATGAAAATATTATTCATCTTGATTTCTTGAAACGATGGAATTTGCCTTAGTTTTAATTATTTAGTTTCTCCTCTTCTCCTTAGGTGGAAATAGTCGTCGACCTTATTTTTATTTGGTTATAGTTTAAGAATGAAAGTGGAATGAACAAACGAGAACAAAATATTATATAAGGTTTACCGTTCCATATTTGTCCTTTTCTTCTTATATTCATTATAATTCCTTTATTTAAAACATTCTCTTCATTATATTGTCTGAAGGCCAAGAAAATTTGTTAATATGGAAAATCCCACATTTCCACTACCTATTAAATTATACTATAATTAAATATTTAAACAATACGTAATAAAAATTAGGGGTGTTACAGGCTCATCTCCTTAAAGATTTTGGTCCACGAAATCGCGATAAGGAACACGACAGCAAGAACATCAACCATACAAACATATGTGTCAAGCACATAAAAACAACAATATTAGCATAACTACTAGTTAAAAGTCAATACAATAATATGGATCATGCAATCAAAATAACTTAGGATAGGTCACTCTAATCCTATCCTCGGTCTCCTAAGCACATTCTCGTTCATCGTCACTCCATTGGACATTTACTAACTTGACCGTCATATTCCTTAACTCCTTCGTATCTCTACACCTATAGAAATAGATCGCCTAATGATAACCATATCAGGCTCAACTACTATTTTTTACATAACTGTTGGCTCTTCAGTAGTCTTTGGGTCATGTGCATACTTCCTTATATTAGATACACAAAAATGTTATGGACTCCTACCAAACTACTCGATACTCGATACAGTAAGTGAATTTCTCGATTCTCTATATGATAGGAAACAATTCAACATATCTACAACCCGTCTTTCCATATCATACAACACCCTTCATTAGTGATAAATTGATGTAAACAAAATCTACCATCGAGGATTCTAAGGCCTTACATCTTTTATTCGCGTAGTTTTGCTTCCTTGATTGAGCTTCCTTCGACCTTGCTTGGGTTACTCAATCTTCTCAATCTCTTCTTTCACCATACCAGGACAGATTATCGGTCCATCACCTGTCCTTAACCAACATACAAGTGATTTGCATGGCCTTCCTTAAAGTGCATTTTAAAGTGTCATTCCTGTACTAGTCTATTAACTATTATTATAGCAAAACTTCACTATGTACTAATGGTCTTTCCAAGATCCTCCAAAATCTAGTACACAAACTCTCAATAAATCTTAGAGTACTTAGTTAACCATTTTCATTTGCCTATCAGTTTGCGGATGGTAAGCGGTACTGTCTTCAGCTCATTACCTAATTCATTATGTAACAACTTCCAAAAATCACTAGAAATTAAAACATCTATATCGTTTACGATGATACTTGTTATTCCATGATGTTTCAAAACATTCTTTGTGAATAACTTTGCCAAACTAGGTGCCGTCTTTTTTGGCTTAACAGGGATAATGTGTACATTCTTGGTCAGTCTATCAACCACGACCTAAATAATTTAACTCCCCTCATTCGACCTTGGTAATTCATCTATAAAATCCACAGATGTAAAATCTCATTTTCATAGTGGCACTTCCAAAGGTAGAAGTAATCACTAGGATCCTGATACTCAGCATTTACTTGTTATAATTCATGCGTTGCTTCATCCATAAGCCTACATCTCTCTTCATACCTTCCTAGAAGAAACTCCTCTTTATATCCTAGTACATCTTCATACCTCCGGGATGGATAGTAAATTTTGACCGATGATATTCTCTAAGAACTTCCTTTCTTAGATTATCCATATCTAGAACACATAACTATCTCTTCCTTCTCAACCATTCCCTTTGGTCAAGTACAAAATCTTTCAAATCATTAATCTCACTTCCCACCTCTAGTCTCTTGATTCGATCAGCTAGTATTTGAGGATACTTTTGTTTTGCTGTAACTATTTCAATAATAATCAGTGTATACTCAATCCCAAAGTCATATGCTACCATAAACTCCCACCGTCTTTACTGTCTCATATTCAACTCCTTCTGAGAGCATAAATACCTCAAGGATTTATGATCCGTAAACCACTCGAACCATTTTTCCAACAAATAATGTCTCCAAACCTTCAAAGAAAAGATCACTTCTGCCAACTCCAAGCGATGAATAGGATATCTTACATCATGTAGTTGAAGCTGTCGAGAAGCAAAGGCAATAGCTCTACCTTTTTGTGTCAAACAAGCTCCTAACCAGATTGACATATATCGGTATACGCCAATATGTCTTGATTCCTATCTGGAACAACTGACATGGGTGCATTGATCAATAAATGCTTTAGCTTCTAAAATTCTTTTTCACATTTATTGGTCCAAACAAGCTTTATGTCCTACCTTGTTAGTTTAGTCATTAGTGCTGCTATACGATAGAAATATTTATTAAATCTTCGGTAGTACCTAGCAAATCCCAACAAACTTCTAATCTCAGTCACACTCTTGGGTCACTTCCAATTATTGATACCTTCATTCTTCAACAAATTTATATTTAACCCATTCTTTAAAACTACATGCCGAAGAAACTTCACTTTTCTTTTCCAGAAGTGACATTTTGAGAACTTCGCCTTTGACTAATTATGCCTCAAAGTATCCAACATTATTCTGAGATGAACTTCAAGCTCTTGTTCATTCTTAGAATATATCAAAATTTCATTAATAAACATCAACATAAATATATCTAAATGCTCTTAGAAGATATAGTTCATTAAGTCTATAAAGATGTGTTGGTCAGTTCGAAGGGCATGACTAAACATTCATATGAACCAGATCTTATTTAAAACGCCGTTAATGATCTACTATCCTCCACCACCTTTATTTCGTAGAAATCCTTTGCTAAGTCCAATTGCGAAAACTCCTTGGGTCCACTCAATTGATCAAATAAATCATCTATTCTAGGAAAATGATATCGATTCTTTATCGTCTTTTCATTCAGCTTTATATAGACAATACACATTCTCAACAACCCATCCAGTTTTTTCATGAACACCGCTAAAGCTCCCCAAGGCGAACTGGTTGGTCTAATAAAATTCTTACCTTCCTGATCAACTAGTTGTACCTTTAGCCCCTCTATCTCAATAGGTGTATTCTGCTAGGTGGTCTACTTATAGGTTCAGCTTCAAGTATGAAATCTATTCGAAACTTCACATCATTTAGTAACCCCATAGTAGGTTCAAAGATATCGGCATACTCTTTTATTATGAAACCCATTTAATTTCATCACCCACGCCTTCAATGGCTCCCATCATTACACAAGCGCTAAAAATTTGACTCTTCAAATGAGTACATTATTTGCTTCGGCAATTGGGGTGTTATAAGTATATTACTTTATCTCGACAAAATATCCTAGCATCATATGAACTTAACCAATTCATGATGGAACCAGACCAGCCCGCAATAAAGTCAAGAAGTAAATTTAAAAAAAAAATCCTTTTTGGATCTATTGGGCCTATGAAGTGATATTTTAGAAACAATTTAAAAGGTGTTCTAAATAAAATCCTTTATTTTATTTGATTTGTTTGAAAAGGATTAAATTTGATATAAAATTAAATGAATGAGTGTATCAAATACATTTATGTATGTAACATTTACTTATTGAAATTAATTTTAAGAAGAAAACCTTTTGTTTCCTTTTCTAGTACTTATGCAATTAAATAAGGGAATAAATAACATTAATTGGAGAGAGACAAGTCTTTCATTTCTCTCTCACCGACTGGAGTGATAATTTGTTAAATAAATGTGTTAACATTTCAAATATTTTTAGGAATGCATCAACATGCATTCAAATATATGACAACGTAAATGAACTAATATGAACATGTGTATGCACACACAACTGGATATTGGGATTTATATCTATAGTGTGTGTAGTGTACTTACATATACATGTTACATTCTCAATTGCATATGGGATACTAACAATATCACATATATATAGTTTTGACATTTATGTTATCTTTGTTGCCACTTATATTTTACATTTCCATAAATAAACAAAATGAAAATAATTCACATAAAGAAACAAATAATGTAAGTGTAAATTAGAAGAGTGAAGATGGAAAATTAATTTTTGTTACCATTGAATCTAATCAAATTTAAGTGAAAAGGGAAAATCATCAAGTACAATTCTACTTTACCCTTTTAATCACCAACTAAACAATTAATTTAACATCATATGAGATTTCAAACCTAATTAATTTATTAACCCTAACGATATAATTGGAACTGCAACATATGTTTGTATTTAGGCAAAAACATATAAGTAATAACTAATATTTTATTTTAAAACATGAAATTGAATTAATTGGAAACGAGTCAACAAATTGAAATTTAGTTTAATGTAGGTTTACAATTTCAAGGTGTGTAAAAGACTTGATTAATTTATACACATACACACAGATAAATGTGGGTGTAACATACCAAAATTCATCAAGTTAAATTGGTAAATGTTGAAATTTTATAATAAAATTTGAAAAGTTTCAAAATAAATAAATAAATAAATGATGATTTAAATGAATAAGGATTTCAAATTTCTTTTAAGTTTAAAATTTGAAATATTAAAAGTATTTTTAAATCATTTGAATTTAACTTTTATTCATATATATAAATATATTATGTATGTGCGCATACATGGGTGGATTTGAATATTGAATTTGATTTTCAATTTGAATTTAAAATTCAAAATGAATGTTTTTAGTAAAATAATTTGCATTTATATATACACATATCTATGATAATTATTTAATATGTGTTCAAATTCAAAACACTTTCTTTTGATAATATGCATTAACATAAAGCTAATGTTTATTAATGGGAAATACAAGTTTAAAAATAAATTATATAATGTAAATTGTTATTAATAAAGAAAAATCTTTTTATTACAAGTGTTAAATTAAGAATGACCATAGTGACAAATGTAATTCAAGAAAAGAAGAAAAGTAACAAGTGTCATTTTATTAATTTTCTTTCTTAAGTAATTTTTTTTAAAAAGAAAATAAACTTATACAATATCTTCTTTCCCTTACTTTTATTCATTTCAAAGAAGAATTTGTGCAATCTTTTATATCAGAAAAAAAATCATCATCAAAAGAAAAACAAACTTACTTTGTCTCAACAAATTGAAATCAAGAAAACATGTCCAGAAAAAAATCTGTAACAAATACTTTCAGTTTCTCAAGCTGTAAGAAGAAGTATTCAAGGATAAATTCCAACCTTCAAACAACACTACGAAAATCAAGCTGAGAACTTCAGAAATTAGGGAGGAGATTCAGGACTTAACTCAAGAAAAAAAACATCAATATACAAAAGTTTGAAGTTGCAGGCCAGAATTTCACTTCTGTTTCAACTAAGACTAAGTGTAAGTAAATTTAATTATTTTATTTTGTTGTTAAAAAGAATAAGTGAGTAGATACATTAAAGTTTAAACAAGTTTATAAATTTTTTACTGCAGATAACAACTCAAAGGAAATAAAGCTAAGAAGAAAAAAGGAAAAAAAAAAGAGTTTCAGATTTTAATTTTCAAACAGGGGATTGTCTCTGCTAAAAAACACAGGTGAGTAAACATCCATAAAAATATGATGTTTGACATATTTTTTGAGTGTATAATTCAAAAAAAGTTTGAATATGAGTTTGCATGCAACAAAGTTTGAATGGGTTATGTATTTTTACCTGTGCATGTTGTTATACAGGATTATAAATCTGTTCTAGCAACAGTTTTTGGGAAAAACTGTATAAAACCCAAATTCATCAATTCTGGTTTGGTTAGATTGAAGTATCAAAAACAAAAAGTGTTTAAACTCATTTCAGATTGAAAGTTTAAACATTTAAAAGATATTATTCAGGATTTAAAACCTGGAACAAGAAAAACACAGTTACAACATAAAATATGTTAGATTTCCAACCTCTTAAATTTTAATTTCAATATATTATCTAGAAGCTTATTAAAATCTCTGATTTTTGAAAGAAAAATCAAAATTTAAAACAAGTAAATTTTGAGAAAAACAAGGGTGATCAGAATTGTTCTTTTTTACCAATATTCGGTGATTGGGACAAGGATAGGTCTCGCGATCAAGAGTGGAGCATGTTCGAAGTTAAGAGATTATGAAAAAATTGTTGAATGATTTTTTAATCTGTCATGATGGGCTAATGAAATCAAAATAAGGTTTTAACTCGAAATTTGGTGGTGGCAGTAAATAAGCTCGCTGTGGTCTAGTCAAACCACCGGAGTTGATCGCTCCGGTGGGGATGGAAGCGTTAGGTTGAGATGAAGCTTTAGATAAACTTTTATGGCCGCCGATGGCCAGAGGTGGAAGAACGAGGTGTCTTCCTGGTAGCTGATGTCATTACAGTTTGGGTTTGGGAACAAAATTTCAAAATCGTGTTTCGTTCAAACTTTTGAGTGTTTGAGATGCTCGAGCACATCATTGTTGATATGTGGATGACCAGAAATTCAATCGGAGGTGGCCGACGAGGTTGTGCAAGTGCACATGGGTTTGAGTGTGTCAGGGAAAGCAAATTTGGGGAAGAAAGGAAGGACCCGAAGCAACTATCGGGTAATAGGGTTTTGAACTCGAAGTAGTTTATGGGTCGTTCGAATGGTACTTAGAAAAATTTTTGAAAAGAAAAAATGTGTCACTCGGGTCAGGTATTAGGGAAACTCGAAGCAAGCTGAACAAATCCTCGGGGAAAACTCGAAGGGGTTCGGGGGAAACTCAGATTACAGGAAATTTTGCCCAAATAAAAACCAGTAATTTCAAAACTTTTAAAATTTTAAAATTCATGTTTTAAAAGATGGTTTTGATTTAGATTTAAAACAACTTAATGTTAAGTAAGATATTTTTTTGAAGTAATTTAATTTAATTTAATTCTTGTCACATTACTTATATAAAAATCGGTTATAAAATGTAACTAAAAAATGATGTTAAAGATTAAATGATTTACTTATGCAATAAATGATTTACTTAAAATAAACTATTTAAATTAATTACCTAATATTTAATGATTATTTAGGGATTAACTTATTAAGATAATTAATTAGGGAAATAATAAATTAATAAGAGTAATTAAGACTTAATTAATGAACAATTAAGAATGAATTAATTAGGGTAATAAATTAAGTGATGATTTAATTATGAAGATAATTAAAGATTTAATTAATTTTAATTAAGGATAACTAATCATTGATTTAAGGATAATTAATGAAATTAATTATGCGATTAGCTAGTTTAAATCACACAATTGATTTATCTTAGCTGGACATGATTGATAACTATTGTATAATGTATTTTGATTGATATCTCTGCTTTTATTTGTGATGCTTTGCGATTTAATTTCTTTATGCCAAGCTATGTTATCTGTGATGAATATACCTCTGTGTGAATATAAAATCCTTTTGGCCCGTAAAACGGCTTTTGAATTTCGATGCGACAGGGAGTCGGATTCCAGTTGGTTATCCGAAACCCACATCGAACCTGTGAATCTTTGTGAATGACATATCCGCATGTTTTAAAATTGATGCTCACTATTCGGATTAGCCGGGAAAGGACCTTTGTGTCATATAACCCATTCCGAATAGTGATTCGACGAGTGGAGAGCAATTGAAGACCGGTGGTGAAGACCGGGTGTCTTTGAAAACGATAGGATAACCTATCGATTGTCTCTGCACCGAGTTGCTCCGGTATAGGGATTCCCTAAGTGATGGGAAGTCCGATCGGGATTGTGGATGCCCGGATTTGCAAGGACTTCTTCCTTTATTGGACGAAGTGCCTTCCGTTTTGTTCGAACTCGGAACAAACTTGTATGGTCGTGTGTCTGACACTACACTTTGAGAGATAAAGCCGATTTCTTTCAAATACATATATGTTGGTGGCGGAGAATTTATTCTCTTAGCTTAACACCCTTCTCCGAGACATACGAGCTCAGAGGTTATGTAGTTGATGGTTATCAGCAATATACTCCCAATTTGGTAGTGTGGCACGCTAAGTGCTGCTGTGTATTGATGATCATTTTTTTGATCATTTGATGATAAAAGCATGGCTTTTGTGAAAAGCGTAGCTTTGTGGACGAGACTTCGTCGAACCTCAGAACCCGGTAATGGTCGAAACAGGAAAGATGCGGCAAGGTTATTGGGGGTAGCGCCTCTTAGGGTATGTGCATTTCCTTCTGGATAGAAGTGGTATCATGGTATGAAGCCCAGATACTTAACTTATGTGGATATCGCAAATATATATATATATTCCTTTGTGATTGATGTTGAGGCCCCGGATAAAGGTTGGTTACAACCGGGGGATGGCATACTCGTGTAGTAGTTACCTAGTTATAGAGGTAACCCGGCCATGTGTTGGCAGAGATCCGGTTTGGTTCTCGGGACGTCCCTCCAGAGGCGTACCCATGTGGCCCAGGAAGTTCCTTAGCCTGACCATTTGTTGGAAATCCAATTACCAATATGAACCCAGTACGATTTTAGTTGTAGAACCTGCCATCTAATATGATAGCTATCTTAGGCATACCATAATGCTACGTATGCTGGCTAAGATTAATATTATACTTTTGAAAAATGTTTTCACACTATGCACTAACAATAATATTTAAGATGTTTTCTCGTATTAAGCATTTTTGACTGTCATAAGGAGAAATCTCCTCCAAGTCTGCGTTTGCATTGTGTGTGTGGCGGGAGGCCTTATGGTAGTTTCATTTTCAAAAAGCATTGCGAATTTCTTTCAAATTCTTTTGTTTGTTTTTGATTTAAAATAAACTGTTTTTATTTCAAACAACTGTTTTCTTTACTCATACCAGTCCCATGACTGACCCGGAGTTTATTGTTTCGTTTCTAAACTCTAGGTGCCCATAATTTCCACACGGCCAGCCTAGTAGCAGGTCTTTCGTGTTTATTGCTAGCTGGATTTTGAAGTCGTATGGTTCGAAGGTTTCTGGTTTTGAAGTCCTTTTTGCCTTGGAGATATTCTGAAACTTTTGGATCTCGAGGTTCTTAGTTTGGAAGTACGTTATTGCTTTATCTCTTTGAAGACTTTCTTGGAGTGATCACATGTTGTTCTTTTGTGATGGTCTATTTTGGAGTTGTGTTGTATATGTATATAAATACTCTAATGTTGGTGTTGTTGTTGTATTGATATTGTGATGTTGTATCTGGGATATTGATGTTGGCATTTTTATTTTCCGTTGTTTATATTCATCTAATTGTTGTTATAAGCTCCATCCGAACTGAAATTCGACGTTCGAATCTTCGGCAGTCGAATACAAGTGAGGTATTTGATGTCGATTTTTGAAGGCTGAACTTCGGGTCGTGACAAGTGGTATCAGAGCTAAAGGTTGAGTAAGAACTTTAGCTACGGAGTATAATACATTAGAAGGCTCATTAGAGATAGGATGAAGTATACCGTAGAATGAGTATAAACCGAGACTGAAACCCCAAAATTTTTTTAGTCTATTTGCTTTAACTACTGATATTCCTTAAGATATCTCGTCCGAATCTCTAAATCAAGTTTCTTACTAATTACAGATAGTAAGAATGAGTGGGCGCTGAGGAAGGGCTAGGAGTCAGGGGAATGCTACAACAGCTAGTCAAGTTTCCCCTTCAGCGGAAGCAGTTATGCCTACTCAACCTCAGCCAAATCTGGCCGATTTGCATAAGAGTTTCACAAGGCTGGGTGGTAGGCCTTTCACTGGCAAAGAGTCAATTATTGAGGCCCAGGCTTGGATAAGATCATGTGAAAAGATCTTTAAGGGGCTTAAGCTGCAGGATGATCAAATGCGTCTAATTGCTTCTTGGCAGCTACAAGATGAAGCTTCAGCTTGGTGGGAAACAGTCACCATAGATGAACCTGAAGAAGAGTTTTCGTGGAGTCGATTCAAAGAGGTGTTCGAAAAGAGATATTTGCCATCGGCAGGAATTTCATGAATGTATCAAGAGTTTCTGGACTTAAAGCAAGGAGCCTTGTCTTTTGAAGAGTATTTAAACAAGTTCAATGAACTATCCCGTTTCGGACCAGAGTTGGTGAATACGCCTTTAAAGAAAAATGAAAAATTTATTCGCGGGATGAAAAAGAAATACATGAAAGGATGACCGCACACATCAAAGAATCTTTCTCTGATCTTATTGATATGGGATATCGGTACGCCACCCTGGATATGCAAGAGATTCCAAGGGAAAGTGGAAATTCCAGTAATCAGAATTGGAAGAAGAGAAAGTTTGTGGGTAAGAAGCCACATCAAGGCAAGGATAAGAGGAACAATCAAGGGAATTCGGCCAGAAATGTAACTTGTTACAATTGCCAAGAAAAGGGGCATTATTCAAACAACTGCAAGAACCCAAAGAAGCAAGTCAGGAAGGAACAATCTGTGAAGAATAATCAAGGAGCTAGAGAATGCTATAATTGTCACAAGCCTGGACATATTGTTAAGGATGGCCCGGTGATGAAGCAGACAAAGGTGGCAAATGTATATGCGATAAAGGAAGAGCCTTCAACTTTGAAAGCAGATAAGGGAAAAGGTGTTTTGGAAGGGAACCTTACTATTTGTGATAAATTTTTTAGAGTTTTATTTGACACGGGAGCTTCACATAGCTTTATCTCCCAACAAACCGTAAATGAATTAGAACTTAAAACTGAATTTGTTGCCGACCCTATTTGCGTGAAAAATCCGGTTGGAGGTCCCGTAAATCTTTGTTTGTATTGTAGGAAAGTCCCTGTTTCTTATGATTACTATCAATTTCCTATCAATCTTTATATCTTCGAATTTAATGAATTTGAAATCTTACTCGGAATGAACTGGTTATCGAGATACGAAGCTAAATTGGATTGTAATAATCGAACAATTTTAGTAAAAACAAACTTTGGAAATTTTGTTGAAATCTCTTGTGAGGATCCAAGTCCAAAGAGAGATAAATTAATGTATACTTTGGGATATCCTGAACCAAGTTTGGAGTCTATACCTATTGTTCCGGTGTTTTTCGACGTATTTGAAGAAGTAAAATCCTTACCTCCACACAGAGAAATTGAATTCCGAATTGACTTTGTACCCAATGTCCGTCCTGTCGTTCACGCAAGTCGCAGGATGGCACCTAGGGAAAGAATTGAATTAGTCAATCAAACTCGAGATTTGCGAGAAAAAGGATTGATTCGCCCTAGTGTTTCTGAATGGGGTTCAGCTGTCGTATTCGTGGCTAAATAAGACGGATCTTTGAGATTGTGTAGATTACCGCGATCTCAATAAACAAACTCTCAAAAACAAATTTCCTTTACCTAGAATCGACGATCTATTCGATCAACTTCATGGCGCTCGATTCTTTTCTAAGATGGATTTAGCTCAAGGATTCCATCAACTGTGAATAGCTGAGGATTGTGTTCATTTATCTGCCTTTAGGGGTCCTAACATGTTCTATGAATGGTTAGTCATGCCTTTCGGACTAACCAACGCTCCTGCGTATTTCGTAGATTTAATGACCCGTGTGTTTCGAGAAGCACTGAACAAGTTTGTCCTTGTATTTATTGATCATATCTTGATTTATTCCAAAACTGAAGCAGAACATCTCAGAATTGTTTTGGAAATTTTGAGGAGGAATGTCTTATTTGCTAAATTCTCTATATGTCACTTTTGGGTCAAAGAAGTCAGATTCCTTGGTCATATCGTTAATGAAGAAGGGATTTCTGTTGATCCAAGCAAGATTTCTACAATTCTGGACTGGAAGCGACCCACTACTCCTAGAGAAGTTCGAAGTTTTCTGGGTTTAGCGGGATATTATAGGAAGTTTGTCCAGGATTTTTCTAAGTTGGCCAGTCCACTGACTAAGCTTACAATGAAGAATGCTAAATTCGATTGGACTCCAAAGTGTGATGAAGCTTTCCAGGATTTAAAAAGGAGATTAACACCGCTCCCGTTCTCGCTATCGTTAACGGGAACCAAGGGTTATCTGTTTATACTGATGCCGGTAGAAACAGTTTGGGTGCAGTACTAATGCAAAATGGGAAAGTAATTGCCTACGCGAGTAGACAATTACGGCCGCATGAGAAAAATTACCCAACACACGATTTGGAACTTTTAGCTGTTATTTTCGCTCTGAAAATCCGGAGACACTATCTTCTGGGTAAGAACTTTTTCAGCTTTCTTAACGATATAAGAAATTTAACTTAACTAAATAAATATACTTAATGAACTCTCTCTGTTTTAGGTGAAAATTTTGAATTATTCACCGATCAGAAATCTTTAAAGTATCTCTTCACCTAGAAAGATTTAAATCAACGGCAACAACGATGGTTAGAATTTCTAGCGTCATATGACCTAGATATTCTGTATACACCCGGTAAAGCCAATGTAGTTGCCGACGCTTTAAGTAGAAAGCATGCTACTCTTGCTCATCTTGTTGTCACTCCTACTCTCCTTGAGAAAATCTCCAGCAAGAAAAATGAAGAAAAATTTCTTCGAGATATTTATGGGAAAATTCTTCGAGGCAAAGATACTAGTTTTGAAACAAATCATAGTGCAGTTATAAGATTGAAAGGAAGAATTTGTGTCCCTGGTATGCCAGAATTAAAACGTGAAGTTTTATATGAATGTCATAAGTCGAAACTCAGTATCCATCCAGGAGTAAATAAAATGTATAGAGATATTAAAAGACCTTCTGGTGGAAGACAATGAAAAGAGATATATCCGTATATGTAAGTCGCTGTGCTACATATCAACAAATTAAAAGCGACCAGAAGAAGATGGCGGATTTACTCCAGCCTTTGGAGGTACCAAAATGGAAATGGGATCGGGTATCAATGGGACGGATTGCCACGAACCAAGAAGGGAAATGAAGCAATTTGGGTTATCGTGGACCGTCTAACCAAAACTGCTCACTTCATTCCAGTGAAATCCACTCGGACAACAACAAGTTTAGCTGAGCTATATATCAAAGAGATTGTCCGTCTCCATGGTATACCGAATAGTATAGCGAGTGATCGTGACTCGAGCTTCACTAGTAGATTTTGGGAAGCATTTCAGGACACGTTGGGAACAAAGCTAAATTTCAGTACTGCTTATCATCTACAATCTGATGGGAAGACTAAAAGGATAGATCGAATATTAGAGGATCTTTTACGAGCTTGTATTCTCGACTTTGGTGGTTCTTGGGAAGACTATTTACATTTGGTCGAATTTTCATATAATAACAGCTATCAAACCAGTATCGAAATGGCTCCTTTTGAGGCTCTATATGGTCGACCGTGTCGATCACCGGCATGATGGATTGAATCCGGTGATAGACTAGTCCTTGGGACGGACATGATTAAGGAGGCCACTGAAAAGGTTGATTTTATTCGAAAGAAGTTAACAACTGCTCAGAGTCGCCAGAAGAGTTATTACGACCGTAGAAGAAGAGCTTTGGAGTTTCAAGTTGGAGATTCTGTTTTCTTGAAAGTATCTCCAATGCGTGGTGTGTTAAGATTTGGGAAAACTGGTAAGTTGGCACCTCGATACATCGGTCCTTTTCCTATTTCGAAAAGGATTGGTCCTCTAGCATATCGAGTGCAACTACCTAACTGGTTATCTGGCGTACACGATGTATTTCACGTTTCACATCTTCGAAAGTACGTGCCCGACCCAGACAGCATTATCGAAGAGGCAGCACATCAGGATCTGGAGATCACACCAAATTTATCAGTTAAAAGAGAACCAATTAAGATTGTAGATCGGGACGAAAAGCAGTTAAGGAACAAATTTGTGAAACTGGTTAAAGTGCAGTGGAGCGGAGTCCAAAGGACTGTACTTAGGAGACAGAAGATAGTATGCAAAAGTCTTATCCCAAATGCAGGGTGGATATCTCGGCTTAAATTGGTAAGCCATTTCTTTATTCTTTTCTAAATTCGTATATTCTTTGTTTGCCTTTCTCTCTCTTTCAAATTTCGAGGATGAAATTTTCTTAAGGGGGGAAATATGTAACATACCAAAATTCATCAATTTAAAATTGGTAAATGTTGAACCTTTATAATAAAATTTGAAAAGTTTCAAAATAAATAAATAAATAAATGACGATTTAAATGAATAAGTATTTCAAATTTCTTTTAAGTTTAAAATTTGAAATATTAAAAGTTTTTTTATAAATCATTTGAATTTAACTTTTATTCATATATATAAATATATATATATATATATGTATGTGTGCATACATGGGTGGATTTGAATATTGAATTTGATTTTCAATTTGAATTTAAATTTTAAAATGAATGTTTTTAGTAAAATAATTTGCATTTTTATATATACATATCTATGAGAATTATTTAATATATGTTCAAATTCAAAACACTTTCTTTTGATAATATGCATTAACATAAAGCTAATATTTATTAATGGGAAATATAAGTTTAAAAATAAATTATATAATGTAAATTGTTATGTTAATAAAGAAAAATCTTTTTATTACAAGTGTTGAATTAAGAATGACCATAGTGACAAATGTAATTCAAGAAAAGAAGAAAAGTAACAAGTGTCATTTTATTAATTTTCTTTCTTAAGTAATTTTTTTTAAAGAAAACAAACTTATACAATATCTTCTTTCCCTTACTTTTATTCATTTCAAAAAAGAATTTGTGCAATCTTTTATATCAAAAAAAAAATCATCATCAAAAGAAAAACAAACTTACTTTGTCTCAACAAATTGAAATCAAGAAAACATATCCAGAAAAAAAATCTGTAACAAATTCTTTCAGTTTCTCAAGCTGTAAGAAGAAGGATTCAAGGGTAAATTCCAACCTTCAACAAACACTGCAAAAATCAAGCTGAGAACTTCAGAAATTAGGGAGGAGATTCAGGACTTAACTCAAGAAAAAAAAAACAGCAATATATAAAAGTTTGAAGTTGCGGGCCAGAATTTCACTTCTGTTTCAACTAAGACTAATTGTAAGTAAATTTAATTACTTTATTTTATTGTTAAAAAGAATAAGTGAGTAGATACATTAAAGTTTAAACAAGTTTGTAAAATTTTTACTGCAGATAACAACTCAAAGGAAATCAAGCTAAGAAGAAAAAAGGAAAAAAAAGAGAGTTTCAGATTTTAATTTTCAAATAGGGGATTGTCTCTGCTAAAAAAACACAGGTGAGTAAACATCCATGAAAATCTGATGTTTGACATATTTTTTGAGTGCATAATTCAAAACAAGTTTGAATATGAGTTTGCATGCAACAAAGTTTGAATGGGTTATGTATTTTTACCTGTGCATGTTGATGTACAGGATTATATATCCTGTTCTAGCAACAGCTTTTGGGAAAAACTGTATAAAACCCAAATTCATCAATTCTGGTTTGGTTAGATTGAAGTATCAAAAACAAAAAGTGTTTAAATTCATTTCAGATTGAAAGTTTAAACATTTAAAAGATATTATTCAGGATTTAAAACCTGGAACAAGAAAAACACAGTTACAACGTAAAATATGTTAGATTTCCAACCTCTTAAATTTTAATTTCAATATATTATCTGGAAGCTTATTAAAATCTCTGATTTTTGAAAGAAAAATCAAAAATTTTAAACAAGTAAATTTTGAGAAAAACAAAGATGATCAGTATTGTTCTTTTTACCAATTTTCGGTGATTGGGACAAGTATGGGTCTCGCGATCATGAGTGGAGCATGTTCGAAGTTCAAAGATTATGGAAAAATTGCTGAATGATTTTTTAATCTGTCGTGATGGGCAAATGAAATCAAAATAGGGTTTTAACTCGAAATTTGGTGGCAGCGGTAAATAAGCACGCTGTGGTCTAGTCAAGCCACCAGAGTTGATCGCTCCGGTGGGGATGGAAGCGTTAGGTTGAGATGAAGCTTCAGATAAACTTTTATAACCGCCGATGGCCATAGGTGGAAGAACGAGGTGTCTTCCTGGTAGCTGATGTCGTTATTGTTTGGGTTTGGGAAAAAAATTTCCAAATCGTGTTTTGTTCAAACTTTTGAGTGCTGGAGAGGCTCGAGCACATCGTCATTGATATGTGGATGACCATAAATTCAATCGAAGGTGGCCGGCGAGGTTGTGTAGGTGCACATGGGTTTGAGTGTGTCAGGGAAAGCAAATTTGGGGAAGAAAGGAAGGACCCGAAGCTGTTATCGGGTAATAGGGTTTTGAACTCGAGCATGAACTCGAAGTAGTTTATGGGTCGTTCGAATGGCACTTAGAAAAAATTTTGAAAAGAAAAAAATGTGTCACTCGGGTCAGATTTTAGGGAAACTCGAAGGAAGCGGAACAAATCCTCGAGGAAAACTCGAAGGGTTCGGGGGAAAGTCAGATTGCAGGAAATTTTGCCCAAATAAAAACAAGTAATTTCAAAACTTTTAAAATTTTAAAATTCATGTTTTAAAAGATGGTTTTCATTTAGATTTAAAAAAACTTAATGTTAAGTAAGATATTTTTTCAAGTAATTTAATTTAATTCTTGTCACATTACTTATATAAAAATCGGTTATAAAATGTAATCAAAAAATGATGTTAAAGATTAAATGATTTACTTATGCAATAAATGATTTACTTAAAATAAACTATTTAAATTAATTACCTAATATTTAATGATTATTTAGGGATTAACTTATTAAGATAATTAATTAGGGAAATAATAAATTAATAAGAGTAATTAAGACTTAATTAATGAACAATTGAGAATGAATTAATTAGGGTAATAAATTAAGTGATGATTTAATTATGAAGATAACTAAAGATTTAATTAATTTTAATTAAGGATAACTAATCATTGATTTAAGGATAATTAATGAAATTAATTATGTGATTAGTTAGTTTAAATCACACAATTGATTTATCTTAGTTGGACATGTTTGATAACTATTGTATAATGTATTTTTATTGATATCTCTGATTTAATTTGTGAAGCTTTGAGATTTAATTTCTTTATGCCAAGCTATGTTATCTGTGACGAACATACTTCTGTGTGAATATAAAATCCCTTTGGCCCGTAAAACGGCTTTTGAATTTCGATGCGACAGGGAGTCGGATTCTAGTTGTTTATCCAAAACCCACATCGAACCCGTGAATCTTTGTGAATGACATATCCACATGTTTTAAAATTGACGCTCACTATTCGGATTAGCCGGGAAAGGACCTTTGTTTCATATAACCCATTCCGAATAGTGATTCGACGAATGGAGAGCAATTGAAGACCTGTGGTGAAGACCGGGTGTCTTCGAAAACGATAGGATAACCTATCGATTGTCTCTGCACCGAGTTGCTCCGGTATAGGGATTCCCTAAGTGATGGGAAGTCCGATCGGGATTGTGGACGCCCGGATTTGCAAGGACTTCTTCCTTTATTGGACGAAGTGCCTACCGTTCTGTTCGAACCCGGAACAGACTTATATGGTCGTGTGTCTGACACTACACTTTGAGAGATAAAGCCGATTTCTTTCAAATACATATATGTTGGTGGCGGAGAATTTATTCTCTTAGCTTAACACCCTTCTCTGAGACGTACGAGCTCAGCGGTTATTTAGTTGAAGGTTATCAGCAATATACTCCCAATCTGGTAGTGTGGCACGCTAAGTGCTGCTGTGTATTGATGATCATTTTTTTGATCATTTGATGATCAAAGCAGGGCTTTTGTGAAAAGCGTAGCTTTGTGGACGAGACTTCGTCGAACCTCACAACCCGGTATTGGTCGAAACATGAAAGATGCGGCAAGGTTATTGGGGGTAGCGCCCCTTAGGGTATGTGCATTTCCTTCTGGATAGAAGTGGTATCATGGTATGAAGCCCAGATACTTAACTTATGTGGATATCACAAATATATATATATATATATATATAAATATATATATATTCCTTTGTGATTGATGTTGGGGCCCCGGATAAAGGTTGGTTACAACCGGGGGATGGCATACTCGTGTAGTAGTTACCTAGTTATAGAGGTAACCCGGCCTTGTGTTGGCAGAGATCCGGTTAGGTTCTCGGGACGTCCCTCCAGAGGCGTACCTATGTGGCCCAGGAAGTTCCTTAGCCTGACCATTTGTTGGAAATCCAATTACCAATACGAACCCAGTACGGTTTTAGTTGTAGAACCTGCCATCTAATATGGTAGCTATAGTAGGCATACCATAATGGTACGTATGCTGGCTAAGATTAATATTATACTTTTGAAAAATGTGTTCACACTATGCACTAATAATAATATTTAAGGTGTTTTCTCGTATTAAGCATTTTTGACTGTCATAAGGAGAAATCTCCTCCAAGTCTGTGTTTGCATTGTGTGTGTGGCGGGAGGCCTTATGGCAGTTTCATTTTTAAAAAAGCATTGCGAATTTCTTTCAAATTCTTTTGTTTGTTTTTGATTTAAAATAAACTGTTTTTATTTCAAACAACTATTTTGTTTACTCATACCAGTCCCATGACTGACCCGGAGTTTATTGTTTCCTTTCTAAACTCTGGGTGCCCATAATTTCCACACGGGCAGCCTAGTAGCAGGTCTTTCGTGTTTATTGCTAGCTGGATTTTGAAGTCGTATGGTTCGAAGGTTTCTGGTTTTGAAGTCCTTTTTGCCTTGGAGATATTCTGAAACTTTTGGATCTCGAGGTTCTTAGTTTGGAAATAGTTATTGCTTTATCTCTTTGAAGACTTTCTTGGAGTGATCACATGTTGTTCTTTTGTGATGGTCTATTTTGGAGTTGTGTTGTATATGTATATAAATACTCTGATGTTGGTGTTGTTGTTGTATTGATATTATGATGTTGTATCTGGGATATTGATGTTGGCAGTTTTATTTTCCGCTGTTTATATTCATCTAATTGTTGTTATAAGCTCCATCCGAACTGAAATTCGACGTTCGAATCTCTGGCAGTCGAATACAAGTGAGGTATTTGATGTCGATTTTTGAACGCTGAACTTTGGGTTGTGACAGTGGGATACACACACACACAATTTTAGAATTCAATATATTAAAAATTGATCCATGATTAAGAAGGAACAATGTGACAAAGAGAGTAATTTATTAAAATGAAGAAGATATACAACAACAGAAAATAAGATAACAAAAGGAGGAATAGTTTCAAATATCAAATGAAATAAAACATAAATTATTTGATTAGACAAATTATTAAGCAATTATAAAATGATTTATTAAATCAATTCAAAAATAATTAATTATTTCAGATCTAATTAAATCATCAACAGTCAAAACCATACACATATAGAATTTACAGTTAATCTAAATACATAATTAATTTTAAAATTAATAAATGGCTATGGTATACATATATCTACAAAAATATTTTAAATATCATGAATGAAGATCAACATACCCAATAAACCTTGCCTTTTATTACATCTTGATTTGTGACTTCTCCTTAGATTTCAAATAAATTTAATTCTGTTTTGGAAGAGAATGATGAACCACCTTTCTTTAATTTGATTTAATGTTGATATATTTGTTTTAATGCTTTTTATAAAAAGTTTCAACCATGAACGAATGATGGATAGGAGGAAGAAAAGGTTACGGTTTGTTAAAGAAATCAAAATGAGGTAATTTTGTTTTAATAAAATTGAAGGAACCTTTCCCATTATCTTATCAAAACTTCCTTCTTTAATTCTTTTTTAAATTTCAATCAGTTCAACTAATCGATTTCCTCCTCTCACTATATGGTTAGTCAAAGCACATTCTTAATGTGCAAATTTTCCAAATAAAAGTAAAAAAGTTATGTAGTAATTTATTAATTAACCATACTTATAACGATATTCGCATATCGGTATATGCAAAAATAACTTTTATATATGCATTTAATTAGTTAGCAACAACACTCAAAGAACCAAATGAATTAACAATAATTAAAATTTCTTAAATATTAATTAATTTAATCAATTTACAGCATTTTAAAAATTAACTATATCGTGTAGTTTTCGGAAATCACAAATGCGGTTGTGCGACTCAGAGGTGTAAATTAAGTCATTGATTAATACTAAAAAATTCAAATATCAATGCTCACACGTCAACTTAGCTAGTGGTGTAGCAATTTGCTGAATTCATTGCTTATAGGTCTTTTCAGTAAAATCGAATTTCATAAACAATTAAGTGTATCATTTAGTGATATTATTTATCCAAGTTCTCTTCGTTCAAGCTATATCACATTGGACCGATGAAATTTGGCAACGGTAAAAATTCCAATATCATCCATACTCAACTTAGTCCAAACAAAAAGTACCTAGTTCAATACTAACTTATTAACCGAAATGTTATAGCCATGGACTCTGATTTCGAGTTGACTTCAGTTGACAGCGATGCTAACCTCATAACTGAGGAGTCAAATCCTTTCTTGAATAGTGTTTCACTTCCAATGCTTCCACTTGACCCAAATATAGTCATTTGATAACTATAATCAAAGCAGATCTTCCAAATTGAAGATTAACAGTATTCTCAAGTCGAAAGAACTGTGTAAATCAGTCATATTGATTTTTTTGTTTGACCTTAATTAAATAAGCCAACTAAAAACTATCGAGTGAGTTATTTTACAGTTATCCAATAATTATCAATAAGTAACCCCTTAGTGCCCCCAACAGCTATGAGTAATACACTGGCCAACAGTTGATGAGCGTTACATACTCTATTCTAAATGGATATATCAATATCCAGTCTTGATACATATTGACTAGGGATATTTAAAATGGTATGTTTATATTAATTGTGATAAACTACTCGCGGTTACAATGTTTTGTAATTATTATCACAAAACATACCATTTATTGATTTTCTATTAAATATAATTTCAATTAAATTAATCAAGAGATAACAAATTATATTAAGTATATAATAGAAAAAAACACATTTTATTTCGAACAAGATTGTTTATCAAGTTAGATATATGTAACAAATTACATAATTGCTCCTAGGGGATAGCACTAACTCTATCAATCTTCCACTTGCATTTAGGGTCAATTATGGAATCTCGCTCCAACATCTCCAACTGGTTTTCCCAAAACTAATTGGATCAATCCCTCATTGAATGGGTATGCTATAAATTTTCAAGTTTCCACTCTGTCAATCAACTCTCTTCAATGTTGATAAACTACCGTTATCATGTGGAACAATTCAGAGCGTCTCTTGACTTCTGTTTTGCTCTAAGTCTCAATTGTTATCATATAACGATGTTTTGGATTGCTCAACATTTGGAATCACCCCGGCTTAGTTATAAATTTGTGTGTTTATATTTATATACATTACTTTTATTGCGACATTATTCAATATGATTAACTTAGTCTTTTCCATTAAATCCGCCACAATCTTTCATTTGAAACATTTCCAACTTAAAGATTCTTAACTTGAATTTAATATTGACATATTATACTCAATATCACTTTTGAAAGTTTGAGTTCAAACACACCTTCATGAGGATTTTGTTGTTTCTATAAACAAACCCCTAGTATATCATAAATACATAAGGACGCTTCAAACAACCATTTACTGATATCAATTTGGATTTGATATTCGTTTCATGTATCAAATACATAATATAATACAATATCATATACAATATAATATTTATTATAATTCATATTTCCAATGCATAAGGGATTCATCTTACATGTTCCGTATTAAACATTTTAATAAGGTGTCCTTTGATATCATTTAGGACATTCCCAATATCTTTTCTACTTACAATAAAAGACATCTTTTAAAAATCCAATGTCAAGTACTAAAACAACTAAGACTGATTTTAACAAAAGTACATGATAAAAATAAACAACATGTTGTTTACTTATAGTTTAGAAATATAGGTGTATCTTTAAACGTTCCTTCTTATCGGCACATGCTTCCTCTACATTACGATTGAAGATCAAACTATTTGATATTTCTATCAAAACATTTGTTCGATTTTGATGCTTTCCTAAATGACACTTTCATATCAGTTCTTGAATCGTATTCGAAAACTAACAAACTCAATATCCCTTCCATCGACTTTAAGACACTTAATTGTTATGCAAAACAGTTTACTCTAAATCATTATTTAGTATTTCCATTTCAACACATAACATGACACCCCAAAAATTTAATGAGAACTTTAATAAGAAAATTGAATAAAATAAAACAAGGACTAAAAATAAAATTTTCATAGACGTCCAAATTTAGCTACAAAATTTGCACTATTACGTTCGTAGCGATTTTCGGGACAATTTTCATATATAACACTTAATCAGAGTTAATGCATAAAAGTTACCGATGTTGGAAGAATCGATATAAAAAAACTTAAAATTTAAGATCCATAGGGGTCAAAGGCTCATCGATAGTAATCGGTTTAGGGATGTAGGCGGTCGACTGTTTTTGTGTAAAATTGGGCTATTTTTTAATTTAGTAACATGTTCGAATGACTATGTTTAATATTTGGGTGAGAAGAATTTAGATGAACGTGCATGAATAGGCTGAAGATTCTACAACCTAAATCTAACGGTCTAAAGCATTTTGCAAACCCTATAAATTCTAGCCTAATCTAACCTTAATTTTCAAATAATATTTACTATAACAAAACTCTGCCAAAATTTCCCCTCTTCTCTAAACAAAAAATCTTAAAAATCAAAATAAAATTAACCCATAAGGATACAAGCAATTGGAGATAGGCATATCAAGGAGAGCTAGCATTTAGGGGGGTAATTCTCAAGCAAGCAGATATGAAGAGCTTATTCTTGAGATAAGTGGGAATATTTTTAGTTCGATTGTTACTAGAATTAGATTCAACTGGAATATGTAAACTAGATTGGAATCGAACCACCATAAATTGTTAATCCTAATTCAATGGCAGTACACCTCTTTTATGATTATATTGTAAAACACTAAATTGATAAACCCTAAATTTATAAAACCTTAACTCGAATAATTTGACATTGAAATTAGGAAAAAGACTGGTCAAATAGTAATTACGGTTGTCACAGTTGGTATCAATGCCTAGGTTTAAAGTTCTATAGGGATTAGGACTGTATTGAAAGAATGTATTTGAAAAAATGGTTTCTCAAATGGTTTTAAAAACATCCGTCTTCTAAAGTTTTCAAAATGGACATTTTAATACCTATATATATAAGTATAATAAAATGATTTTTCGAAAAGCTTTTCAAAATTCTCCATATATCAAAATTTCTCTTATTTGTGCCTATGCTAATTCACTTTCATGCCTATGTTATCTATTTTCTCTTAATCATATTTATGCTATCTTTGGAACGTTACTAATGTAATCCTTATACTTCATAGATAAAAGATGAGTAATCCCATAGATTCAAGCTTCAGCGATACAATCAAGGTCCCGAGCATGAACATCTCGATATGGTTTCGCTGGTACCTACAGGCAAGGGGACAACTCGAGCTAAATTCCAACAGAGAGCCCGTTTGAGGGAACGATAGTGCGGCTCCTATCCACCTCTATAGGTTTTTCTAGCTATACAAATATTTTCTAGTCTTGGGTGTAAACCATTAATGGGGACATAATCTTCTGTGGATTTAAGGGCATGGATCCACCCTTGTAAAAATATATTTCGTCTGATGGGTTTGACTGATATTGTAAAGAAGCATTTGACTACATGGTAGATGCATGGTGAAGCTTTGAGCTGGTGGGAGGTTACCGATTCAGAGACTGATGGAGGTAATATTTCTTAGAGTTTTATAGGAGATTTGAGATAAAGTTTCTGTCTAAGGCGGAGGAAGCGGTTCAGCTAGAGAAGTGTATCCACTTGAAGCAAGAAAATCTGTCTATTAAGGAATATGTCAACCATTTCAATGAGTTAGCTAGATTTAGTATGGGGTTGATTGACACACAACACAAGAAGGCTCTTAAATTTACTAAAGGGATGAACCAACCTCTACAATATTTAGCTTTGAGTCACACTTCTATAGGCATCGCTTATAAGGGTCTAGTGGAGATAGCTTTACTCAATATCGTCTCCAAAGAGGAAGTGAAGAAGAAGACTCATAAGACTGGAGAGAAAGTTCAGTAGAAGAATAAGAATAAGAAAGGATTTGGACTGAAGGATTTGCAGTGTTAGAAGTGTGGAAAGATGAGGCTTTTTGCTAAGGAGTGCAAGGTGGATTTCTCAGAGGTGAAGTGTTATAACCACTGTAAGTTGGGAGTCATTTGAAGTGTGCTTGCTTAACACTACCAAATGCACCTACTTAGGCTTCCACTCATGTGTTTTCGGTTCCAACATATTTGTTAGAGGCAATCCCTAAAGCATAAGTGCATAGCCGGTGGTGATAAATTGTAAGAAAATAGTGATCGAAGGTGCATTGACTCTTTTTGGTATATCTGTTTACACATTATTTAACGCCAGGCTTCACATTATTTCATTTCTAATATAATTTCTGATGACTTACACTTAGATACTAGTATATTTGAGGACTCTATAGTTGTGTCAAACCCCATAGGAGGATTGGCCTATTTGTCTATAGTGCAGGGGTTTGAAGTTAACTATCTTAGGGGTCGAGTTTAATTGTGATTGGTATTTTCTAGGTTTGGAGTGATATTAGGAAAGAATTAGATGATTATGTAGATGGATAGGAAGGTCATTAGATTGGGCATGTATAGTAGACATAGCTTGGAGATATATTGCGATCCCCAAGGATCGGTCGTGTTGAGCTACTTATATTCTTTGGACCTATCAAATGGTGAACTAAATATGGTGCATGTAGTTAGATATTTCCCAAATGTTTTTGCTGAGGCTACCAATCTCATGTCGAAGAGAGAGATTGATTTTAGGATCTATCTTGTTGAAAATGCTAAACCCTTCGCCTTACCACTGACGCATTGGCTCCGAAGGAAAGAAGCAATGGTGTATGGAGTTAGAGATTTCCCAAATGTTTTTGTCCAGGCTATCAATCTCCCGCCGAAGAGAGAGATAAAGTTTATGATCTATCTTGTTGAAAATGCTAAACCCACTGCCTTACCACTAAGGCATATGGCTCTAAAGGAAAGATGCAAGTTGAACAAACATGTCAATGAGTTATTGGAGAACGGTTTTATCAGGAGGAGCATTTATAAATGGGGAGCATAGTCTTTTTTGCCACCAAGACGGATGGTTCTTTAAGACTCTGCTTTGATTATAGTGAGCTGAATAAATTGACAAAAAAGAATTGTTATCCACTACCCCGTATAGATGATCTCTTTGATCAGTTGGTTCGAGCTAAAGTATTCTTACAACTAGATTTGGCTGCTGGGTTCCATTAATTGCGTGTAGCCAAGGACAATATTTGGAAGATGGCATTCCACACACATGGCGGGTTTATAAGTTTCTAATCATGCTTTTGGACTGACCAATGCACCAACTTACTTTGTTGATTTGATGAGCTGAGTATTTAGGAAGTTTCTTTACAATTCATTATTGTATTTTTGAATGATATTCTTGTATACTCAAGGAGTGAGAAAAAGCACGTGTTGCATTTGGAGGAAGTCCTCAGTACACTACATGCACATAAGTTAAGGGGGAATTTGAGGTGCCTCTTTTGGGGAGAGAAGGTTCACTTTTTAGGACATATCATCATAAAGTGGCTAGCTGTTGATCCCTGTAAGATGGCGATAACTCAGGATTGGAATGTTCTGAAGAATGCCATGGAGGTGAGAAGTTTCCTTAGTTTGGCGGGCTACTGTCAGAAGTTCATTAAGGACTTCGTGAAGATCTCTGCCCCACTTACCTGTCTTACTAAGAAGAATATGGTTTTCTCGTGGGATGCTAAGTGCATATATGCTTTTATCAAGTTGAAGGAGGCATTGACTAATTCACTAGTTTGGTATTAACAAATGGGACGAAGCCATTTACCGTTTCTACTGACACTTGTGGTATGGGGTTAGGCATAGTTTTGATGTAAGAAGGAAGAGTGGTGAGTTATGCGAGTAGAATGATAATGAACTATGAGAGAAACTATCCTACCTAAGATCTTATACCTTGGGCAAGGGTAATGTAGCGGTAGATGCATTGAGTAGACAGCGTGCAATGTTGAGTCCCTTATTTTTTGGAGTAGAGACATTTGGAGTACATTTCTACCATTGATTCCAACCATCATTAGATATATCCTAAGGTTACAAGCAGCTTTAGATGTGCAGCCTATGTTAATGGAGCAAATTGGATCTAGGTAGAAGGTGATAAGGAGCTAGTAGATATTATTTAGAGGACCGGTAAGGGAGAATCATCGAGTCACTTGAGGAATTATGCCATGGACTCAAGAGGATGGTTAAGAAGGGTTGATAAGCTTTGTATTCCTCGTAATATGGATTTGATAGATGCAGTATTAGATGTGTCTCACCGTTCTAGGATGACCATTCACCTTAATGGTGACAAAATGTATCATGACATGAAGAGAGTCCTCTATTGGCCTGGTATGAAGAAGTAAGTAGCGGAGTAAGAAGCTAGATGTATGACTTACCAGAAGGTAAAGGTAGAGCAGAAGAAGCTGAGAGTAATATTCCATCAATTGGATATTGCTCAGTGGAAGTGAGAAAATATTTCCATGGACTTTGCAGATGGGTTAACGAGGAGCAAAAGAGGGTATGAGTGCATTTAGGTCATAGTCGATTGGTTGACCAAGTGCGCTCATTTCATACCAGCGAGTACTTGGACAGGAGCATCATCGATGGTTATTTATGTGAGAGAGGTCGTTAGATTATATGGAATTCCTATTAGTATAGTTAGAGATCGAGATTCTCTTTTCACTAGTGAGTTCTAGAGTAATTCATAGGTGGATGTGGGTTGGGTTGAGCTTGAGCACCGCATATCATCCATAGATCGATGTGTGGATAGAGAGAGTAAATCTGATTTTAGAGTACTTGCTATGAATGTGCATTTTAGACTCCAGATGTTCTTGGGAGGATCAATTTCCATTGGTGGAGTTTACCTATAACAATAGTTATCAGGTAATTATTAGGATGGCACCATTCTAGGCATTGTACGGTAGACCCTGTAGATCACCATCGTGTTGGTGTGATACGACAGATTGGATTATTCTCAGGCCAGAGATTGTGAGGGAGACATCGGACAAAGTGGATTTGATGCATAAAAGAATGAAGAGTGCTCAAGATAGACAAAAATCTTACTGACAGAGATTGTGAGGGAGACATCGGACAAAGTGGATTTGATGCATAAAAGAATGAAGAGTTCTCAAGATAGACAAAAATCTTACTAACAAGAGACGTATGGAGTTAGAGTTTGCAGTATATGACATAGTGTTTAAGACGGTTTCACCCCTTAGACATGTGATGAGATTCGGTAGGCCGGGGAAACTAGCACCGAGATTCGTAGGACCTTTCCCAATAGTAGCTGGAGTAGGGAAGTTGGCATACAGTGTAGAGCTTCTAGATAAATTGGCAGGGGTACATGATATTTTCCATATATCACACTTGCGGAAGTTCTTACATGATACGGCTACCGTAGTCGACCCGAGTTGACTAGAGAAGGTGGAGATTGAGCGAGAATCACTTGTTCATCGTGCATCCACTCGTATTCTTAAGCATGGAACGTAGCGACTCCGCAACAAGGAGATCCGATTTGTTAAAGTTTAATGAGGATACGATCCAGCAGAGAGTTCATGGGAGCCCAAGGAGAAGACCCGTGCTACCCACGCATAACTCTTTTCTGGTATGTTTCTAATTTAGGTTTAATAGGCATAGGTTACTCATGTATAGAACTAAGCCTGGTATAACCTTTAAGCAGAGACCATTAGATGGTAGGAATGGTTGTAAAATTATCGGTAGGACATGTAATGCATGATGGATGCTAGTCGATGTAGTTGAATATATTGTTGAGTTGTTCTCTTTTGCACATTTAAGATAGTATATCTTTTATAGGTATACACACGCATTCATGATTAATAACATGTTATCTCTTTATTTTTTAGTGTTGGTGGATGTTATGCATATGGATGTTGCGTATGAGTTATATGGTTGTGCATACATATAGAATTGCAACTATGTTTCTTATGATGTTGCATTACATTTAGATGCATGGCATAAGCATTTTCATGATAGGAGGTTGACTGAATCCATAGATCGCCTTCTCTATTGAATTGGAATTGTTTCACATGCATTTCACATTGCATATATAGGAACATATTGCATTAGAAATTTTCCAAGGACAATGATTGCTCGTGGATGATGTTTGAGTAGGTGGTTTTAGCTATTGATTGTTGTGTGTTTAAGTTACATTTTTCCATTCTTTGAGATTTCGGGGATGAAATTCTTTTAAGGGGGAAGAATGTAACACTTAGAATATTTAATGAGAAATATAATAATAAAATTAAATAAAATAAAACAAAGACTAAATGAAAATTTTCATAAACGTTCGAATTTGACTATAAAACTTGCACTGTTGTGTTTGTAGAAATTTTTCGGACGATTTTCCTACATAACACTTTGTAATCGGAGTTAATACATAGAAGTTATGAGCGTAAGAAAAATCGAAATAAACTAAAAAAACCTAAAATTTAAAATTTCACAAATTTACACTAGAGCCGATGCTCTCTTGGAGGTTGAAGGTTGATCGGTAGCAGTTGACCTAGGGACATCGACGGTCGACTATTTTGTATAAAATCAGGCGATTTCTATGATTTTGTGACGTGTTCGAACGGCTGCGATCAATACTTAGGTGCGAAGAATTTAGATGAAACTGCATGATCAGACTGAATATCCTCCAACCTAAATTTAATGATCTAAACCATTTTGCAAACCCTATAAATTCTAGCCTAACTTAACCTTAATTTTCACATAACAGATTTATTACAAAACTCCACCAAAAAGTTTCCTCTTCTCTAAACCCTAAAATTCTTCAAAATCAAAATAATATCAACCTAGAAGGATACAAGCAATTGGAAATAGACGGAACAAGCGGAGCTAGCATTCAGAGAGGTGATTCTTAGGAAAACAAATAGGAAGAGCATAGGCTTAAGGTGAGTGGGAACAATTTTAATTAGATGGTTACTATAGTTATATTCAAATTATTTTAATTGATTTAGGGTGCTAGAAATCTAATTTAAAATATGCGAAACCCTAAATTGGAATACGCAAACTAGATTAGAATTAAACCATTGTAAATTGTTAAACCTAATTTGATGCGAATACACCTCTCTCATGATTATAATACAAAACACTAAGCTGATAATCTAAATTTATGAAACCCTAATTTGAACAATTTGACTTTGAAATTAGGATAAAGACTTGTCAACTGGTAATTAGGGTTTTCACGCATACGTACAAATACACAAAGTCATATTAGTCAATAATTTTGCTATTAAAATCTAAAATAACTCGAGTACATTGGATGGTGAATTTGTTATGCTAATTTCAACAATTAAAATTAATGATGTTATTCTTATCAATGTGGCTCACTATATTCCAACAGCATTTGTCATTCTGTTAAAGACACATTTGCGACCAATGGATCATTCTATTTCAGGTACAACTATTAGAATCATATTTTGATAATGTACATGAAATATATTTCAGATCTTCGCATCGTACCATATCATAGAGTTAATACTCTTAATAATTTAATTAAACAACCAAAGACTTTTTATTCTTGACGTTGACAAGAAAATCACATTTTCTCCTTAATGTAAAAGAATACTCATTAGACATTCTATGTGTTATTTTCATTTAGGTTTGCTCAATTTCATTTTATCCCTTTTATTCAGTTTTATCCTTAGATCATATCCAAATTCATTATATACCAATACTTTCTTAAATAAAGTCCTTTGCTGCGAAGTTGGTATTTCTTGAAGCAACAGTTGTTTTTCTTCAGTGCAATGGAATAGGAATTTATAAACATTTTATGAATTGTTTTATACAAAAATGATTTTGCATTAATTAATAATATATTTATATTCACAACATAAATTAGCCATCTAATGACTACCGTTCCCAAAATTCTATTGGGATGATTCATATAAGAACCCTTACATACAATTATTATGTGCAGTTTTTTGATTCACACAACCTACCAATTCCTTAGCCTAGGATATATAGGGGTTTCTTATAAACCCTTATCTTGTATAATTTAGTAAATTATTCGTGGATGATATTAATTTTAACTACTGTGTACTATTGTTAAGCATACACCCTATTAAATGAGTTTAACTCAACTTCACTAATAGTTAATTATGATTTGTCCACCAAAGTTCGACCACTCCTTTCCAGTAATCATTATGTATTATACGGATGAGTGACCTTTGAGATTGAACCTTTATTGATGTAGGTAGGTTCGCAACTCTTTTCCAACTTGCTTACATGTTCGATCAAATCGAATTATTTCTGTCGCATGCTGTATAATTTACTTCTATTTATATTCTATGTGCTTATCATAGATGTTTTCATGCATATCATATACATATGTCCATGTCTACGATAATTCATCGGTAAATATGATAAAGTATGTGTAACCATTTTAGTATTAATAGACTTACGACTATATATATCTATATGTATTAATCCAAAGAGTCCATCAACTATTTTGACGCTCCCACTAAATGAGGGCATGACCCATTATTGTTTGAGATATAATTACCAGTATCATGTGATTCATAATCATACAATTAAAATTATTTATCAAAGCCACAAATAATTCTACAATTCCAAAATAATTGTAAATAATATTATATATTCATTATTTCTCAATGCAACATTTTGTCATGAAAACAAATACCACATTATAATTTTATTTCATAATGAACATTCACAATATTGACATTGAAATATAACAATGTCTATTTTTCAATTGACACTAAAAATAGTCATTACTTAATAAATAATGTTAATCTGTTTTACGAAAATAATAATCATAATATGATGCATTCAGTAAGTGTTATATGGCATGCTACCACTATTTCTGCCATTACTATAATAGCATACTGAATTCGAAGGCCCGTTATTCATTTAATATGGATTACTTATTTCATATGCTATAACTAGTTTATAGTGGAGAGTTCTTTGTTCTAATATTTTGAACTCAAAGAATAAAATCTGATAGAAAACAGTTTTTTGTATGAAAATATATTTTAGAATAGATTTAGTATTTCTGATTGTAATGTTAAGTATCAATTATTAATAAAACAATTCTCGTTTTTGACGTTTCCTTATGAAGAAGAAATGACTATTCACTCTCTTCATCCCAACTGTACCGTAAATCACATTTACTTTTGTACAGTCATTTTTCTTTCTAAATGGTCAAACTATTCAAAAGAATATTCTTACTACGGCATCATAAAGAAGTCTTTACAAAAGCGCATTCGATCTACCTTAATATTCAAGGATATCAAATATTTTTCTCTCTGTATAAACTGATCAAATCGACCATTTAACGATCGAGTTCTTAGATCTATCTTGTAATTTTGGTCTATTATTACATTTAATACAATACAATCTTTATTGTAATCAATCAAATTGAATACTAGATCTCATAGCACAGTTACTTTTTTTCTTCAACTGAATTAATTTCGTCAAATTATCGTGCACTATGAACTGTGACTGCTCACCATATAACACTTATATGTGATAGTGTATGGATCAAATATCCATAGTCTTTTATTTCTTTTGAGTTCAGAACTCATAAAATGAAAATACACGATCTTGACCAAACAAACATGTAAGAAACTAAATTACAAATATATTAAGTAGTCGTGATATTAGGTACTTACATGGGTGTAGTAAACATTAACATGAAAGAAGCATTTAATAGTAAGTGTATATATGTATGTATATATATATATATATATTTATTATATTTCTATGTGTCAATCTTCAAATCATTTCATTTTGTATATTTTAATTGATAAACGTTTTATTAATCATATAAAATGCACAAATCTATCAAAGTAGATAATTATAACATTATTTAGCATATGTTTCTACAGCATTAGATTGGTTAAATGATATTATTTCATTTTTCTAATATGGTTCCCACTAGTCCTTTATGTTTCTCCAAACCCTAAGATGAAACATAGAAGTCTTTCGACTTCACTAGTGGGTGTTAGGACTCATCTGCCTTGGGATTCTTATCTTGAGTTTGCTCAACAAATCACAACCCCACAAACAATGGATGAACCTTATTGGTTGTGTTATATATAACCTAAGCCTTGGTTTCTAATCTCATTTTGACCTTGTCTTTTCTCAACAAATCGAAAGAGATTATTAAATCCTATCTACTGTATCATGACAGTGTAAGTATAATATATATACCTTGAGTTTACTCAACAGATACATATAGTTATCTTACCGCACCTATTCAATATATTAAAATAATACCACACATAACATCCTTAGCTTGAGTTTTCTCAACAACTAAGGAGTATGCAAGTAATTTCTTAATGTGTGTAGTATATATATGGTAGAGGATAACATTATATTGAAGATTCATAATCTTTAATTATTATATTGAGTGATATCGACTTATAGAATAATGTATTTCTTTTGCAGTATCCTCGTGGTTCAAGTGTCGACACATCAGAAATCATGATATACATACATTTACTTATGTATTTATTCCTTAAGTCTGATTGGAGTACTATAATGTTCCTTCTTTATTTTATACATTCATATCATATAAGTTTTATTATTATATAACTTTACATTTCATATCGCTTGTATAACAGTCTTATGTATAATATTATATTAATTAAATCTTACTTAATTAATTTTAATTAATTATCTCTTTAATTAATTTATATTAGTATTTTAATACAACTTTTATATTAGACATGCCTACCATAAAGGTTTATAGTATATACTATAAACCTTTATAGTATATACTATAAACCTTTATGGTATATACTATAACCTTAATAGTAATACCTACATATCATACACACACATGTTATAACCTTTATAGTATAACAGATATACCGTATATATGTGTATTGTTATTTAATTAATTAGCCTTTAATTTATTTATTGAATTAATTAATCTTTAATTACTTTATCTAATTAAACAATTTTAGTTAAATTATATTAATTTTGAAAATATATACACATATATATATTTACATGTATACTTTTGATATCTTAAACATATTAAAATAACATAATATATATAATACATACATATAAGTATTGACTAATTAAATCATTTGATTAATTTATTTTACTAATCTTATTAATAAATTTTAAAATTTCAAATTAATATTTAAATATTTTCAAACATTTTGAAATTTTTATTACCTTTTGAAACATTTTGAAAATTTATGTTATATTATAATCTTTTTATAATAAACATGTTTTTATTCTAAATTTAACTCTGAAATTTAAAATCTTTTCTTAATATTCAAAACTATTTTGAAAATTAGCAAAACGCCCAATTCAAGTTGGGCCTTTTCTATTAAGGACAACCTTTGGGCTCACTTCATCTTTTAGGCCAAGTAGGCAGCCAAGTAGGATAGGGTACTTGATTATCCAATTCCAATTCTAAACATTACCTTTCTAGACACCATATTAAGTGGACGAGCTTAATTAGTTAGCCCAAATATGACTAATTTAGACTGCATCGGCTATTGGGCTCTGATACCATTGTTGGATCTGGGTTAGCATGCAACAGAGTAAAATGGTAAATTAAAAAAAAAAATCCTTTTTTGAATCTATTAGGCCTAAGAAGTCTAAAAAGATTTTAGATCCAATCTAAGAGGTGTTTTGAATAAATTCTTTATTTTATTTGGTTAGTCTAAATTTGATATAAAATTAAAAGAGTGAGTGTATCAAATACACCCATGTATGTAGCAATTACTTATTGAAATTAATATTAAAATGAAACTTTTTGTTTCATTCTCTAATACTTGTGCAACTAATTAAGGGAACAAACATCCTTAGTTGAAGAGAAAAAACCTTTCATATCTCTCTCTGATTTGATTGATAATTTGTTAAATAAACATGTTAACATTTAATTTAAATGCTTTTAGGAATGCATCAACATTTGTTCAAATATATGACAACGTAAATGAACTAATATAAACATGTATACAATAATATATATATATATAGGGATTTATATTTGTAGTTCATGTACATTACATATACATGTTACATTCTTGCATGCATATTAAGAATATAAATGCCTAAGTAATTCATATGTTTGAGTATACTACAATATATGTATATGGTTTGTATACACATATTAACATTACAACATATGTATAGTTTAGACAAATATATACATATATGCAATCTTCGTTGCCACTTATATTTTTCAGTTGCATAAATAAAATTATTGAAAATAATTCACGTAAATAGGCAATTAATGTAAGAGTAAATTAGAAGAGTGAAGATGGAAAAGTAATTTAAGTTGCAATTAATCTAATCAAATCTAAGTGAAAAGGGGAGATAATTAAGTGTAATTCTACTTTACCCTTTTCTCCATCACCAGCTAAACGATTAATTTAATACCTTATGAGATTTCAAACTTAATTAATTTATTGACCCTAATGTTATAATTTGATCTAGAGCATAAGTTTATGTTTAGGTATAAACATACATGTAATGAACTAATAATTAATTTTGAAACATGAAACCGAATTAATTGGAAACAAATCAACCAATCGAAATTCAGTTTGATATAAGTTTACAATTTCAAGATATGAAGAACACTTGATTAAATTATGTATACACAAACATAGATAAATACATATGACATAGACACGCATAATTTTATTGTAACGATCACGGTTTAAAGACGAATTTAAATTTGTAATTAAATTAATTTTTTGGGTTAAATCGTGGATTTATTTGAATTTTTTAAATTTAATAAGATATATGTACTTATTTGTTTTAAAATTTGGATTTGAAACTCAAAATAAATATTTTCAAATGAATTGCATTATAAATAAATTTTGATTTGGAAATGCAAAATGAATTGGATTTGAAGATTTATTTTTGGAAAATAATATGTATGATTACTTATTTAATGTATAAATTGTGTTCTAATTCATTTTCTTTATGAAGTTGTAAAATGTTTAAAATAAAATTTATCCTATCAATATTAAATATAAGTGTAAAATATAAGTATAAAATATATGTTATAAACGTAATGTTTGAAAATCAAACTATAAACAGAAATAAAAATCTATAGTCAAAGCAAATAAAGTTTAAATATGTACACTTGCAAAATCAAGAAACAAGAAAAAAATTATCTAATAAACAAAGAAGTACAATTCAAATGGATTATATATAGACTTAGAAGGAAGGAGTGACCGGTTATGCTATCATCTATGTACAAAGCAAGTAAAACAAATAAAACAAAAAAAAGTATGCAAGAAAAAAAAATGTACATACAAAATACATTAGATAAGTTTGTAGTCATGTAAAGGAACATGCATTTAATACCATATCATCTCAGCACAAACGAAAATCATTTCAGCTGAAACAAAAACCTGGCTTAGTCAAAGAAGAAAACAAATCTTGTTTAGTCAACAAAACAAAAAAAATATCTGACCAAAAGAAAGCTTACACCAGATGATACCTACCCCTGTACAAAATTGCTTATGTATATTTATTCTAGTTCATTCATCATAACAACTTAGCAAGCCTGAATAAAAGGAAAATAAACATTATTATCTTACAAACTCATCAACCTAGAAAAGCAAGATTAAAAACAAAATACAAACCTGAAGCAGTTCAAAAATCAAATAAATTCAACTCAGAAGTAAATCAAAGTAAAGTGCAAAGCTCAGAAATCTGTAGAAGCAAACCGCAACTAAATTCATATTTCAGTTTCAAGTTCAACTTCCAGTTTTCAAATCAAAACTCAGTAATTAACTCAAAATTTCCAGATCTGTTTCACTGTGCTATGTTCTTCATCTTTACAGGCGAGAAAACTTTTTTTTAAACCACTTTTATCTTAGCAATCATTGAAGTAAGATCTGGATTATGCTTAAATAATTGTGTGATAATATTTCAGTAATAAATATAAATGCATGTATATAAAAATTAAAAGACCTGTGCATGTCTGTATACGCATGTATATACACCTGCTCTATTATAAATAGGCTTAAGCACACCAAATTTAAATTCAATTCTCTATGTACAATGAAAGGTTTTGATTTCTAAACAAAAGATGATGGTAGAATAGTAAACTTAATTTTAAAAATAATTCCAAGTAGAAGATATTCAAGAAATATATAGGAATTGGGTGATTACAGTAAGATCATCATATATCAGAAAAATCAAACTTTTTGAATTTAAAATTTGATTTTATAAACATGTTCGTATTACAAAATGGTGATTTTAGGCGAAGATCTCGTGATTTTTAAGCAAGTAATGATCTAAAAATTTGAGGTTGAACGAAAAAAAGGTTCACATGTCGATTTCTGATGATCAATGTAAAAAATGAGCTTCGAAATTCATGTCAGAGGAAGCTTAGAGGTTGACGAGTCAAGGAAAAATGCTCGTTGATTTTCTATTTCATCGTGGATGATGAACAAGAACGATTTAGGGTTTTATCCCTTGTTTTAGTTAGGGTTAGATTTCGCAATACCGTAGCTTTGTCATCGCACCGGAGATGATCGCACCCATGGTGATCGACGCATTGAGGTCGGGCGAACCTCTGACAGAAGTCGCGTGGTCTCTGATGATCTATGGAGTCGGAGCGAGTAAATTCTGTGGCGATCGTTTTTTTCCATTCTGGGTTATATAGCTTGATCGTGGGTTCGTCAGAGTTTTGGGTATCTGGGAGTTCGTAGGGCTCGTAGAGATCATTGTCGATGTGTCGACGATTGTGGAATCGATGGGTGGTGGCTGAAATCGTCGTTCATATGCACCGTGTCAGATTCGTATCAGTAACATTTAGGTTGAGGAAGAAGGGTGGTGCCCTCGGGGACGAGCTAGAGTTTGAACAAGGATTGACTCGAAGCAGTTGTTAGAATATCTCGGAGTAAATTAATTCGCGTGTGGCTCGGGTAGGGGATCAAGAAAATGGTGAAGTAGCTCTGGTTTCCCTGTACCAGCTAATAAGTTTGTTTTTCTCAAAAGAAACCAAGTTTTAAAAGCAAAGGCAATACAGGCTTAAAGGTAAATTTTTAGCAAGTTTTCTAAAACAAGTTTCAAACCTGAATTTTAAATTCAAATAGGATTTGAGAATAATGTGATGTGGTTTTGAAATAAATTTTATATTTGATTACTTATACAATCTCTGAGGGTTTTCAAATGTAATTAATTGATGTGATTAAATGGTCAATTAAGTAATGGTTTGGCTTTAAATCTTGAGTAGTTAAAGGTTGATTGATTACTTAATAATAAAGGGATAATTTAATAAATTAATGTATAATTAATTTATGAAATTAATTAAATTATAAAGGATAATTAAATGATCAAAGGTTAATTCGTTGATTAAAGATAATTAATTAAGGGCATTCAATTACTTAAAGATAATTACTTAATTAAAATTAATTAATGATTAAAGTAGATTATCCATATAAGTGGTTAGGGATAATCACTTGTTGTAATTAATTAAGTATAATTAATTTAATGGTGATTAATTTAGGGTTAATTAATTAATTAAAGATAATTAATTAAATGGTAATTAATTAAAGGTTAATTAATTTTGTAATTAACTAAAAGGTTAATTCAATTAATGTGATTAATCAAGAATAATTAATTAATTAAGAATAATTGATTAAGGTGATTGATTAATTAATTTATATCAAATGATTTGTATTGGATAAGTAATTAATTAAATTGGAAATTAATTGAATTAATTGAGGATTAAACAATTAATTAATCCTATTTATAAATAATCAATGAATGCTTGAATTCCCTATGAATGATGGTATTGTATGAGATGCCTTGAATTGATTATCCTATTTGATCTGTTATATTCTGATTGTGATTGAGCTGTGAAATGTAATGTAATTATCTGTGATGTAATTTATTATCTGTAATGAATTTATGTTATCCATTTATGATTCTATGTGTATAGATAAACGTTATAGGATTATACCGCTTATCGATATTGCTGTAATTGAATCTGTGATGATTGTTATTGTTGCATTATTGTGTAAAACCCCTGGACCACACTTATACAGACACAAATATGGATTTCACGAGGAAATCAGTTAAGTCACAGATATTTGAATTTAATTCAAAATAGTTTTAAAAGTTGAATTTCAAATCTAAATGGTTTTGAAAATGGATTGGGTTTAAAGTGAAAAGCTTTTGAAAAGGTGTTTTAAAATAAAAGTTATTTTGAATAACTTATTAAAGGTTTGAGATTTAAATAATTTGATTTAAATTGAAATTCAGTATCTGAAATTGAATTCTATATTTGGTATTTATGACTTAAAAAGGATTATACAAGCTTATATGGGTTTTGACTCATTTTTAAAGTGTTGTTTTGGGAATTCGAATTAACCTAAGGTTTTTAACTTGTATATATGAGATCGAATTTTCCTGAAATGAAAACTGTTTGTTTTCAAATAATAAAAGCATTCATATGAGAAATGAATTTCCAATTGGTATTAAAGGGATTTCAAGTTTGAATTGAAAATGGTTTTCCAAGTTATGGATGAATCTTTGGAAACGAGTTTTGAAAGCTATGAGATAAATCTTGATTTAAAGATTTAATGAGTTAATCCAATCGAAATGGGGAATTGTTTTGAAATACGTAAATGGATCTTTGTGAAACTGGGTGAAATTTGTGAAATAAATTTTTTGTATTTAAAAGATTTGAAATGGTAATTGGTTTAAACCATTTGAAAGAAAGTTTTGAACTTTAAAGTTGTGACTAAATTGAAATCCCATATCCATATGATTTTAAGTATTACGCTCATTATTCGGTTTAGCCGGGAGAGGACTTTGTGTCATATAACCCATTCTGAATAGTGATACGTCGTTATGGATGGCATTTGAAGACCGGTGGTGAAGACCAGGTATTTGTGAGAACGATAGGATGACCTATCGATTGTCTCTGCACTAAGTAGCTACGGTATAGAGATTTCCTAAGTGATGGGAAGTCCGATCGGGAATGTGAATACCCGGATTGCAAGGGCTTCTTCGGAAGTGCCTTCAATTCTGTTCGAACCCAGGACAGACTTGTATGGTTGTATGTCTGACATTACATTTTGAGATACAAAGCAGATTTCTTTCAAATACATATCTATTGGTGGCAGAGAATCTATTCTCTCAGCTTAACACCCTTCTCTGAGACGTACGAGCTTAGAGGTTATGTAGTTGAGGGTTATAAGTGATATACTCCCAATTTGGTAGTGTGGCATGCTAAGTGCTGCTATGTGTTGATGATCATTTGTTGATCATTTGTGATCAAAGCATGGCTTTCGTGTAGAGCGTAGCTTTATGGACGAGACCTCATCGAGCCTCACAAACCGGTAATGGTCGAAACAGGAAAGATGCGGCAAGGTTTCAGGGGTAGCTCCCCTAGGGTATGTCCATTCCTTTTGGAAAAGGGTAGTATCATGGTATGGAACCCAGATACTTACTCATGTGGACACTGTAGTATATTTATTAATGTGTGATGTTATTGGTGTTGAGAGCTCTCGTTTAAAGGCCCCAAAGGACCGGGGGTGGCATATCTTTAGGTATTACTCCCAGGCAGGGAGGAAACCGGCCTTGTGTTGACAGAGAGCCGGGTAGGTTCTCGAGGCATCCCGCCAGAGGCGTTCCCATGTGGAAATAGGAAGTTCCTTAGCCTGACCATTTGTTGGAAAATACAAAGAAACAATACGCGCCCTGTATGGTTTTAGTTGTATAACCTACCATCTACTTATGGTGGCGCCCCATTGTTTGGATGGTAGCTATAGTAGGCGTAGTTCGAAATGTCTATGCTGGCTAAGATTAATATTATACTTTCGAAATGTTTTCCACTGTGCACTAATAATAATATTAAAATAGTTTTCGCGTATCAAGCATTTTTGACTATCATAAGGAGAAATCTCCTCCAATTCTGCGTTTGCATGGTGTGTGTGGCGGGAGGCCTTATGGTAGTTTCATTTTTCGAAAAAAGCATTGTGGATTTCAAATTTAAAATCTTTGGTTGTTTTTAAAGACAAACCGTTTTTGTTTTCTCGCACCAGTCCCATGACTGACCTGGAGTTTATTGTTCCTTTCCTAAACTCTAGGTGTCCATAATTTTCCACACGGGCAGTCTAGAGTTTGGTTTTTCAGATAGTCAGGTATAGTAGATTATGTGGGGCTAGTTCAGTCCTTGGACGACTGACCTTGCTTATCTTTGTGCAACCGTGATGGTGGATCGAGCTTGAAGTTTTGGAGCTCTAGCTTTGGAGTTTTGGATTGGAGTTGCAGTATTGGATTCGGTGAAGACTTATCTCATATTTTATCATGTTCCGCTGTATTCTGTGTTGTATATTCTCTGATATTGATGATTATCATTGTATCAAATTGATGTATTAGATATTGTATTCATGTTGTATCAGTGATATCATCATTTATTTTCGCTGTGTTATTTATCATCTTATGGTGTTGCAAGCTCAGGCGATACGAATTTGATGTTGTTTGTCGAACATCGAGTTCGGGTCGTCACATTTATAATTCAATCAATTAAAATTTGATCCATTATTAAAAACGAACGCGTGGCAACAAGAGTTGATTTTTTAAAACAATTTTTTTTAACAACATACAATAGGATAAGAAGAAGGATTTGTTTCAGATCTCAAATGAAATAAAACATAAAATATTTGGTTAGACAAAGTATTAAGAAATTATAAAAGGATTTAACAAATCAATTCTCAAACAATTAATTATTTCAAATCGAATTAAATCATCAACGTTCAAAACCAAACACAAATAGAATTCATAATCAATCGCAATGCATAGAATAATTTTAAAATTGATTTTAATAAGTGGCTACAATATACATATATGTAAATAAAATTATTTTAAACATCATGAATGAATTATAAACTTACCTGATATGCCTTGCCCTTCATCACACCTTCATTTGTGACTTCTTCTTGGATTTCAAATATATCAGCATTCCATCTTAGAAGATAAGGATGAACCACTTTTCTTTAGTTTAATTTGAATTTTTCTTGATATTTTTTGGAAGAAGTTTCAGCCATAAATGAATGATGGAGAAGACGAATAAAAAGTTATGTTTTGTTAAAAAAATCAAAATGAGGAGATTTTGTTTTAATAGAATTAAAGAAATAATTCTCACTCTCTTATCAAAACTTCCTTCTTTAATTCCTTTTTAAATTTCAATTAATTAATTTCCTCCTCTCACCATTATATGGTTAGTCCAAGCACATTCTTGATGCACAAATTTCCCAGTAAAAGAATTTTTTTTGTAATTATCTTATTATTTAAACCATGTTAAAATCATACCAATATTGCATATCTATATATGCAGATATAACTTTTATACATGTATTTAAATAGTTACCAACAACATTCAAAGCATCAAATAAATTAACGATAATTGATATTTCATAAATATTAATTAATTTAATCTATTTACAACATTTTACGGATTAATTAAATCGTGTGGTTTTTGAAAAATCACAAATGCGGTTATCCGACTCAGAGATGTGGATTCAGTCAGTAATTAATATTAGTCAATATTCAGATGTCACCTTAGCTAGAGGGTTGATAGTTTGGCTGAATTCATTGCTTATAAGAGAAAAATCGAATTTCATAAACACTTCAACGGTATCTATTAGTGACAGTTATTTACACCAATTCTCTTCGTCAAAACTATATCACTTTCAACATATAAAATTTGGCAATGGTCAAAATTTCGACATCGTCCATATTCAACTTTATAGCTCAATCACAGAGTCCTTGACTCAATAATAACAATCATTACTAACCTAAATGCTCTGGCTAGAGACTTTGACTTTGATTTGACTTCAGCTATCCATGATATTAACCTTATATAATCGAGGAGATGAATTCTCTCTTGAATAGTTTTTCACTTTCAATGCTTCTACTCAACCTAACCATGCTCAATTAATAGATGTCATGCCACCATTTCACTATAATCAAAGTGAAATTCCACATTGAAGATCAATGGTATCCTCAAGTTGAGAGAACCGTGTAAATCAATTACATCAATATTTTCTGTTTGACCTTAGGTTGTAATAACCAACAGAAAATTATCGAGTGAGTCATTCCATGGTTATCCAATAATTATCGGTACATAATCCCCTTGTGCCCCAACAGACATGAGTAATAAATCATCCAACAATTGGGGAGCATTACATAATCTTGTCCCAATGGATATACCAATATCCAATTTCGATACATCTTGACTAGGAATACTTAAAATGGTATATTTATTTTCATTGTGATAAAATACTCACAGCTACAACTCTTTGTAACCATTATCACAAAACAAATCATTTGCAGATTTTCTATTAAATATACTTTCAATTAAATTAATTAATATATAACACATTATATCAAGTATATAATAGAAAGAAAACACTTTTTATTTCGAAGAAGATTGATTATTGAGTAAGATATATGTAAAAAATTACACAATTGCCCCTAGGGCATACCTCTAACTCTATCAATCCACACCCACAATTATTTCAAAAACCATAAAATCAAACACATATAAATTTTAGGAAAACCAATGACCAACAAATTGAAACCTACATGTCACGTCTCATTCCAAGAGTTGCATAGCCGCTTATCAAATTCACAACCCTCATAGAGGTAATAAGGTATGTCGGTTCAAGGTTCAACTTATTTACCAAACATTAAGAAACAAAAGAATGTGATGCCTCCAATATCGAACAACACATTAACAAGAATGTTATGAATAAGAAGTGTGCCTCCTAATTCATATTTTCCTTTCTTATCTAAAATCGGTCCGGAAGTCTTAGATTCCAAAGAAAAAATCTTTCATTTCATAGAGCTTTAACCAGTTCAGGACACTCATTCTTGGAATTTCCCATCTTGTTGCAATTATAACACGTTACGTCTTTCTTATCAGAAATCTTCTTGCCCTCACCAAAATGACACTCATTAGCAAAGTGCCCCTTCTTATCACATTTGTAGCAAGTCACTTTTGCTTTTCCCTTTTTCGAAGCCTTGCTCTTTTGAGCTCACTTCTTGCCAAAGAACTTTATTTTCTAGCCTTAGAAACCCGTATTCTCCATAGACTTGTTCTTTCCCCAAAGAAGAAAGTAAATCAACATTCTTCAAAGCCCTGTCAACCATGACATTAAATGGATCTCTAAGATGCGACATAGTTTCCATAGTATTATCCAGCTTCAACCCTCTAAAGAACTTCTCATCCTTCTTAAGCAGAATGTTATGCCTACCCATACCTTGAAAGCTCATCAAACTTCATTACATACTCTAACACGCTAGCTGCTTCAGATAGAAATTTCTCTTCAATCCTCTCCCTCAAGTTAGCCTAAGTAAGCTCCTCCTCCGAACTCCCGTGGTGACACTGTTCCATTAGTAGAGAGTAGCTACTTGCAACCACCTCGATGCCGAACTCCTTTTCTAATCATTGTTCAAACCCAGTTCAACAAAAGTTCTATCACATTGAAGAAGACAATCCTCCACTTTTGATGGCGTTCCCTATTCCCAAGAATGATTTTTGACCCAATCTAGTATAATCCCGACTCAATGCGGCATAGTTGTTACAAGCAGCCACTTCTTTTGTGGCAGCTACTACATTATCAACGCTACCTCCACTCTGTCCAGCACTTATATTACATTAACAAAGAATTGATACATCGTCCCACATCAACTGGTATGGCTACAACACCCACATTAGCATTAGCTTTCTCATCTACATTGGTGGTTTAGTTAGAATTCCTAACATTAGCATGAACATTTCCGTTGGTTATGGTGCTTCCGCTTCCCAAGTTTACTCTTCAATTTCTGGTATCCATTTCTCGTAATCTTCATACAAGTCTTCATAAGCATAGTAGAATGGTCTAAGACAGAGGGGAGAGTAAGAAACATACATGTACTTATATATATATAGCAAATAACAAGTATGTTGTTATATCGCTATCCCATATGCCAATTTTATTCTTTCTTATTTCATTTGGGTTATATTTTTCAAAATCTTATTAAGTTTTTTTGCAATCCTATGCTCTGATACAAAGTCGTACTCTATTTTAAAGCTTGAAAATAAATAATAGTGATCTTGTAGTAATCCTTAGCATTATATCACAGTGAAAAAGGCAATCAGTTATTATACGATTACTATGAAGAGCACAAAACTTACAAATTTTCACAAATTCATTTCATTCATTAGTTTTCAAATTTATTATAGTTTTTATCTCATAACCCTATAATTATATCGGTCAGATAAAATATAATAATTACAAATGTAATCCCAAGAGCATTGTATGAAGATGCCTCCATGGATGATCAGAGTCTTAAGTACTTATACAGTTATAGTACCTGTCATTACATATATCCAACAACAGTAAGAAGCAGTTAAACTACTGCACAGTGGAAATAAACTTTAAATAGCAACTTGTCTACTACATGTTTCCAGAAGCTAATTCGTCAAAAATTCGAAATACTATACTTTCACCCTACCCAATTCTAAATTGAGTGCCCGAGAGTTTAGGGGGAAATCAAAAACTTTAGGTCAAACAAAAAGTCTCACACAAGTAATATTTGTCCATCCTGAACCAAATTATGAATACTGAGACTACGCTACTGAGCGGAACTGATTTCACCACGCTAATATCCTATCAAATAATACGTCATCCATAACATATCCTGCCTCCAAAGCAATTGGAACATAATCATAGCATCGATAGCATATCATGCATGTATGGTTTAAAATGAATAGTCGATCATTCATAAGGTTCAAAAGGTGATGCATTCCTATAGTTACCCTGTAACGACCCAGAATTTTTAATTATTAAAATTTGAATATTTAATTAATTTTAAATATTAATAAGTGAATTTTTAAGTCAAATAAATTTTTATTTGAATTATTGGATTTAATTGGATAATTAAATCGATAATTTAACATGTGAAATTATGGAAATAATTAAAAATTGAGTTAAACATGATTGAAAATAATTTGGAAAATTTTATTTAATCATACTGGAGTTATAGAAATATTTTAGAACTTTTAAAATCGAATTAAAAATTAATTTGTGAAAATTGAATATTTTAATATTTAATAATTGACTGTAAAATAGCCAATTTTTGAACAGTCTCAGAATTGAACGAAACCAGTTTCATTGGATCCGTAATAGTTAGTTATTACCGGATTTCAAATTTCGTGTCAATCGGAGCTATCGTTTGGTCGTGGCAGCTCGAAACGCATCGAATTATTTTTAATTTAAATTTGGCGAGTCAAAATAGCCATTTTTCAAAAAGTCTCGGAATTCGACGAAACCAGTTTCATCGGATCTGTAATGTGATATTATTGTAAGGTTTCAAATTTCAAGTCAATTGGATTTACCGTTTGTCCGGTACAAATTAAAACGCCTAGAAATCGATTTAAATCGGTTTAATTCAAATTGAGCGTTTGCAGCCATAACTCGCACATACTTCCGAATTAGCTTCCGAAACCTGTTCCATTGTGTCCGGAACGCGGGATAAACCCTAGGTACGCTGGTTACGGCGTCTAAATCGGAGTTCGGAATTCCCGGGATGAATAGTGTTTACGCTAGCTTTTTCTATAAATAGGAGTTAAAATCTAAAATAAAAAAAAATATGTAAAACCCTAATTCCATCTTCTATCAGCCGCCACTTTTGAATGGATGGCCAGAAACTACTCCACTTCCTCCCTCAATCACTCACAATCCATCGACAATTAGGCGAAGTTGTCAACATGAAAGTTGGAGAGGGGAATGAGAGCTACGATGTGAACGGTTGAGATCGAGTTTGGAGCATCGGAGGAGGAGCTAGGTGGGGCCGACTTTGCTGCCGTGCGCACGAAATTCGAGGGCCATCTTAGGGCCGAGCTCAGCATGGTGGCAGGTGGAGGTAGCTTGCGTCGTGCTCTTCGACGTGGTGGTAGTGTGATGAGGTATCGTCTAGTATAAAGGTCGAAATATTTAACCCTAAAATTCAAAATTGGGTTCGGCTTGCATATGGGTTACTGGAGATGGTAAACGAAGAAGAAAGGTTGGAGGGATGGATGGGCCTGATGGGTTGGGGTGGAAGTGGACGTTCTGGATTAAGTTAGGTTTAAAAAATTTATTAAGTTATGTGAAATTTGTTTATATAAATCGTGTTTAAACTTCAAAAATTCATATCTTTTTCATACGAGGTCGAAAAAATGCAAACTCAGTTGCGTTGGAATCGTATGGACGAGCATTACGCGATGGAGTTGGTTTGGAGTCGTTTGGAGTTAGTGAGAATTTTGGGTAAAATTAAACGCGCGTTTAATTTTATTCGAAATAAAAGCTAAAACGGAATTTAAAATCAAGGTGAGAACTTCTCACTCAATCGAATAGATTTCGATTTTATTTTAAATAGTTAGATTTAAAATATTTGAATGCATGTTTGAATGATGACTGTAAATTATTGATTGTTAAAATAGACATTATGCGCCGTTAGTAAGCGGATGTTATTTATAAAAACATATACCGCGAATATTTCATAAACAGTGAAATTGGTATTATATATAATATCAATATATATATATTGGCATATGTATATATTGCAGTTGATTGATTTCCCGCATTTTTTTGTTTAGCGGATGAGACCCTATTACGCCGTTATTAAGCGGATAATATTTATTAAGAACATATACCGCGATAATTTCGTACTGGAGCGAAATTGGTATTGTGCTAATGTTTTTGGATGCAGGAAACAGGTTGGAGGGATCCAACTGGATTCCTCAACAGTTTTTTTTTTTTTTTTTTTCCAGATATTTTGATATTTGATGAATTGTCATATCGATATATGATATCGTTATTAGTCGTGATTGACTATTTGGTGTGTAGCATCAGTGGACCCAGATTTTGGGATTTTAAAATGGTTTTAAAGTGATTTTTGAAAATATACTATATTTTTGGAATTGATCCATTATAAATAAATAAACGTTATAATTTTTAAAGTTATAAAAATTATGGTTTTTGTGAAATATAGTTAAAAAGCTGATTTTTAGAAATACGATTAAAAGTCGATTTTTGAGAAATATGAACCAATGATTTTATAAAATAGTTTAAACTGGATTTTTGAGTTTATTATTAAAAGTTTGAATATAAGATTTATAAAATTTGATTATTTTATAAATCAAGAGAATGGTGAAATTATAAAGGGAATTAAAGACGTTTCAGAATAATAATATAAACTGATTTATATTAAGAGATTTGTAAATGGATATTTATAAATTGAAATATAGACATTATAAAACGAGTTTTTATAAGTGTTTGAATTAAGTGAAAATGAATTTCATTAAAGAATGAAATTTATAGAATTATAAACCGTGAAGTTATAAATGAAATTTATAAATAGTAAGATTTATAAATTTGGTGAAATTATTTGAAGAATAGATTGGATAAATCATTAAATCTTATAAGTTATAAGATTTATAAATTGGAAAGTCTTTAAAAGAACGATCTTATAAAATAATCGTTTTATAAGTATTTAACTTATAATATGAACGTTTAGTTTATAATTTAGTTATAAACTAGAATAGGTTAATAAAGGAATTTATTAAAGGAAGTTTTTATAAATAAATAGAAGAGGAATTTATAAACGTTGTTTTATAAATTCGCAAACGACTTATTTTGATAAGTTAATTGTTATAACCTATTAATGGAGTTATATTCACATTTTTGAATAGTGAATAATCCTTTAAAATAAATTGAATAAAAGGATGAAATTTGTTAACGAAGTATGTTCACGATTTTTGAATAGTGAATAACACGTTAAGGAAAATGTTTTAGAATGTGATATTTTAAACAGAATTAAAACGATCTAACGATGTTTTAAAGGCGTTGAGATTCGAAACCATAGATTTCAACATTTATTGTTGAAATAGACGTTTTCGAGAAATAAAAGGAAATGTGGACTATAACACTGTTGTTATAGTAAATGATTTCCGAAAGGAAATGTTTGGTATAGTATTGGGATTTATATATCTATTTTAATTTCGAATCCCTATACTAGTGATTTTGAGTTGTCGTAACGATGTTTTACGTAACATTCGTTTTTGGCCCAAATAAATATGTTTAAGAGAATGATTTCCTTAAAGAATGAATTATATACTTAATTCGATTTAAGTATATTGAATATTTTCTAAGTGTTGAAAAAAAAAAAGGAATTTGTGAATTACTTATGAATAAATAAGTATGGAAATGTTTTCCAATGTGAAGTGAATATAGAGAATTTATCTTTTTGAGGATAAATTGAAATGAATTATTGAAATCGCATATGCATGGATATCTTAAAATATAAATTCATTATGGAATTTATATGTGAAAGTGGAACTTGTTAAAAATAAATATTGATTTATTTTTGAAGTGTTGAAATTATATATCTAGTAAAGATATTTTGGAAAATAAATAATTTGGAAAATTATTTGGAATCTGGTGATGTGTGCATATCCAGTGATAGTTCAATAGCCGACTATCAGTATTTCCCTTTGAATGGGTATTTGATGTGAATTGATTGAATTTGAATGCACACTTATTTTTGAATAAGCGCTCACTATTCGGGTTAACCGGGAAAGGACCATGGGGTCGTATAACCCATTCCGAATATGTGATACGTCGTTGTGAATTGCATTGAAGATCGGTGTTGAAGACCCGGTATTTGCGAAAGCGATAGGATGACCTATCGATTGTCTCTGCACTGAGTTGCAACGGTATAGAGACTCCCTAAGTGATGGGAAATCCGATCAGGATTGTGAATATCCGGATTGCAAGGACTTCTTTGTAAGTGCCTTCGGTTTTGTTCGAGCCCGGAACAGACTTGTATGGATTGTATGTCTGACATTACAATTTGAGATATAAAGCCGATTTCTTTCAAATATATTTCTGTTGGTGGCGGAGAATTTATTCTTTGCTTAACACCCTTCTTTGAGACGTACGAGCTCAAAGGTTATATAGTTGAAGTTATCAGCGATATATTCCCAATTTGGTAATGTGACATGCTGAGTGATGCTGAAATGATCATTGTGTTGATTATTATGATAGGATCATTTATTTGATCGTCTATCTTAGTGATCATTGTGTTGATCATTTGTTGACCCAAAGCATGGCTTTTGTATAAAGTATGTTTTGTGGACGTGAATTCGTCGAGCCTCACATCCCGGAAATGGTCAAAACAGGAAAGAAGCAGCAAGGTTATGAGGGGTAGCACCCTTTAGGATGTGTCCATTTCCTTCTGGAAAAGGGTGGTATCATGGTATGGAGCCCAGATACTTACTCATGTTGAAAACACTTTGTTATGATTGTGTGAATTGATTAGAGAGCGCTCTCGGATAAAGGTCCCAAAGGACCGGGGGATGGCATATTCGGTCAGTTGTTACTCAGTTAGGAGTAACCCGGCCTTGTGTTGGTAGAGATCCGGTTTGGTTCTCGGGGATGTCCATCCAGAGGCATTCTCAGTGGCAATGGGAAGTTCCTTGGCCTGACCATTTGTTGGAAATCCAATTCCCAATACGAAACTTGTACGGTATTAGTTGTAGAACCTGCTATTCACTTATGGTGGTCACCACTGTTTGGATAGTAGCTATAGTAGGCATAGTTCGAAATGTCTATGTCGGCTAAGATTTATATTCTACTTTCGAAATGAATTTTTCCTACACTATACACTAATAATAATATCAAATGTCTTTTAAATGCGTATCAAGCATCTTTGACTATCATAAGGAGAAATCTCCTCCGATTCTGCGTTTGCATGTGTGTGTGTGCGGGAGGCCTTATGGTAGTCTCATTTTTAAAAGCATTGCGAATTGATTAAAAATATTCCTCTATTTTGATTTTAAAGATAAATAAACTGTTTTGAGTTCTCACACCAGTCACATGACTGACTTGGAGTTTATTGTTTTCCTTCCTAAACTCTGGGTGCCCACCAATTTCCACACGGGCAGTTAAGAGTTAGGTTTATCAGGATATTCTGGATATTCTGGAGTTGCTGGAGGCAAGCTGGATGGCATGGCGTATTACTAGTTTATATAGTATTTCTTTTTCCGCTGCATTGTTTGTTGTTGTATGTTGTTGTACACTCTGATGTGATGATATGATGTAATAAAATGTGATGTAATGTAATAACTGATATAGTTCTTTGTTTAAAGATTATTCATTTATTATTATATGTTGTTCCGCTGCGAATTGTGAGATTCTGTTGTTGTTCTGTTGTTTTCTTCTGTCCCGTTCTATTTTTAAAATGCTTCTATCTTCTATTTTCAAATTCTCTATTTTCTTTTCTTTCTCTGTTTTCTAAAAAAAATTGTCTATCTTCTTTTCCCTCTATTTTCTATCTCTTCTCTATCTTCTCTCTTTTTCTTTTCTTAAATTCTTTCTTTTTAAAACCCATAACTATCCGGTTTTTGGCCTTCGATTTCTCGACAGTCGATAAAGTGAGTGTCGATGTCGAATTTTCGAAAGTCGAAAATTTTCGGGGCGTTACATTTGGTATCAGAGCTCTGATGGTTAAGCGACAACCATGGTTCTGTTGGGTATTATTCATTAGAGATAGAGTCAGTAGTGCTCTAGAATGAATTTGAGTGTAATAATAGCTATGAGAGCGTATTTGTTAGTGAATATAAAATTGTTTTATATTGTGATGATTGGTTTGTTGAGTGGTATATGAACCTTCGTCAGCACAGCCTCGAAACTGAGCCGAAGGGGTTTCTAAACACTTGAATAGAACAATTCGACATAATATTGTTTTTAAATTGGGTAAATGAAATAATTTTGCCTTGATTATATTTTATATATGAAAGAAATAATTTTTCAAAATTATTAAATGTATATAAATTGATTGTTAGATTGTTTGAATAATCTAAATAAAAGAATAATTGTATAAGCAAAAGAATTATAAGAATTGAAATTATAATTAAAGTATTTACAATTGTGAAATAAACTTATATATATAAAAAAGTGAAACTATATGAATATATCTATGAATATGAGTTGTGAATAAAAGTGAATTTAAAGTTAAATGGAATATAACTTAAGTGTTGTTGAATTAAATTGATATTGGTATCAAACTAAATTAATTAAGTTAAGTCATGGATATGAACTTAAGTTATGTGAATAGAAATTCAACTTTTGTAATTGAATGGATGAATTGAATGTTAATCAATTAAATGTGAATTAAATTGATATGGAATAATGAATATAAGTGTTAATTCATTAAATTCTAATGTTATTGGAAGTTGAATACTTGAATGAAAGTCAATGTAATAAAACCAAAATGAATGTAAGTGAAGCGAAGAAATTTGGTTGTAATTAATATAAATTGGTTGTTATATGATTGTTATATGATTGTATAAAAGTCATTAAGTATTAATGAAATTGAAAGCTAGGAAATTGAATTCAAATTAGAAGTAAATAAATTTGAATAGAATCGAAAGTGAATTGGATTTAATTAGTAATGTAAACTAATTGAATTGAGAATGAATGTTGATAAAATCCAATGTTGATGAATCAAATATGATTTAGAGTGAAAACCAATTCATTAAGTATTAATGAGAATATGAATGAATTTGTTGAATGTTAGTTGGTTGATGGTTGAATATATATTGCTTTTGTTGTATATTGATATTATTATCTATATGCATGGTTCTCATGTTGTTTGTTAAGTGTTTATTGGGTGCGGATCGCGTTGCTTCGCATTTGGAGTTCGCTTTAGCGCTATATTAGCCGTATATGCTTGCTAATAAAAATATAAGGTACATATCTCGGATTAAATATCGTACTTTTACACTTTTTTCCCTTCGGGATGCCTCATTACTTGATGAGATGTATATTTGTGATATATATACTGTCATTTTTTTTTCGGATCGAGCCGCGCAAAGGAGACTATGGCGAATTTTTCCGAAAATTTAAGGCGTTAGAAAAAATTTGAGAAAATTGGAAAATTTTGAAAATTTTAACTTTGATTTTGGAATTGAAAGTTAAATGATATAGTTTGTTTTGAAAAGATAACTAAGTATGATTTGAAAACTTAGTAAAGATTTGTAAGAAGTTTAATTATGAATTTTGGAAAGTTAATAAATTCTGTAACCTTTCTTACTTATAATTTCGAGGACGAAATTCTTTTAAGGGGGAAAGATTGTAACGACCCAGAATTTTTAATTATTAAAATTTGAATATTTAATTAATTTTAAATATTAATAAGTGAATTTTTAAGTCAAATAAATTTTTATTTGAATTATTGGATTTAATTGGATAATTAAATCGATAATTTAACATGTGAAATTATGGAAATAATTAAAAATTGAGTTAAACATGATTGAAAATAATTTGGAAAATTTTATTTAATCATACTGGAGTTATAGAAATATTTTAGAACTTTTAAAATCGAATTAAAAATTAATTTGTGAAAATTGAATATTTTAATATTTAATAATTGACTGTAAAATAGCCAATTTTTGAACAGTCTCAGAATTGAACGAAGCCAGTTTCATTGGATCCGTAATAGTTAGTTATTACCGGATTTCAAATTTCGTGTCAATCGGAGCTATCGTTTGGTCGTGGCAGCTCGAAACGCATCGAATTATTTTTAATTTAAATTTGGCGAGTCAAAATAGCCATTTTTCAAAAAGTCTCGGAATTCGACGAAACCAGTTTCATCGGATCTGTAATGTGATATTATTGTAAGGTTTCAAATTTCAAGTCAATTGGATTTACCGTTTGTCCGGTACAAATTAAAACGCCTAGAAATCGATTTAAATCGGTTTAATTCAAATTGAGCGTTTGCAGCCATAACTCGCACATACTTCCGAATTAGCTTCCGAAACCTGTTCCATTGTGTCCGGAACGCGGGATAAACCCTAGGTACGCTGGTTACGGCGTCTAAATCGGAGTTCGGAATTCCCGGGATGAATAGTGTTTACGCTAGCTTTTTCTATAAATAGGAGTTAAAATCTAAAATAAAAAAAAATATGTAAAACCCTAATTCCATCTTCTATCAGCCGCCACTTTTGAATGGATGGCCAGAAACTACTCCACTTCCTCCCTCAATCACTCACAATCCATCGACAATTAGGCGAAGTTGTCAACATGAAAGTTGGAGAGGGGAATGAGAGCTACGATGTGAACGGTTGAGATCGAGTTTGGAGCATCGGAGGAGGAGCTAGGTGGGGCCGACTTTGCTGCCGTGCGCACAAAATTCGAGGGCCATCTTAGGGCCGAGCTCAGCATGGTGGCAGGTGGAGGTAGCTTGCGTCGTGCTCTTCGACGTGGTGGTAGTGTGATGAGGTATCGTCTAGTATAAAGGTCGAAATATTTAACCCTAAAATTCAAAATTGGGTTCGGCTTGCATATGGGTTACTGGAGATGGTAAACGAAGAAGAAAGGTTGGAGGGATGGACGGGCCTGATGGGTTGGGGTGGAAGTGGACGTTCTGGATTAAGTTAGGTTTAAAAAATTTATTAAGTTATGTGAAATTTGTTTATATAAATCGTGTTTAAACTTCAAAAATTCATATCTTTTTCATACGAGGTCGAAAAAATGCAAACTCAGTTGCGTTGGAATCGTATGGACGAGCATTACGCGATGGAGTTGGTTTGGAGTCGTTTGGAGTTAGTGAGAATTTCGGGTAAAATTAAACGCGCGTTTAATTTTATTCGAAATAAAAGCTAAAACGGAATTTAAAATCAAGGTGAGAACTTCTCACTCAATCGAATAAATTTCGATTTTATTTTAAATAGTTAGATTTAAAATATTTGAATGCATGTTTGAATGATGACTGTAAATTATTGATTGTTAAAATAGACATTATGCGCCGTTAGTAAGCGGATGTTATTTATAAAAACATATACCGCGAATATTTCATAAACAGTGAAATTGGTATTATATATAATATCAATATATATATATTGGCATATGTATATATTGCAGTTGATTGATTTCCCGCATTTTTTTGTTTAGCGGATTAGACCCTATTACGCCGTTATTAAGCGGATAATATTTATTAAGAACATATACCGCGATAATTTCGTACTGGAGCGAAATTGGTATTGTGCTAATGTTTTTGGATGCAGGAAACAGGTTGGAGGGATCCAACTGGATTCCTCAACAGTTTTTTTTTTTTTTTTTTTCCAGATATTTTGATATTTGATGAATTGTCATATCGATATATGATATCGTTATTAGTCGTGATTGACTATTTGGTGTGTAGCATCAGTGGACCCAGATTTTGGGATTTTAAAATGGTTTTAAAGTGATTTTTGAAAATATACTATATTTTTGGAATTGATCCATTATAAATAAATAAACGTTATAATTTTTAAAGTTATAAAAATTATGGTTTTTGTGAAATATAGTTAAAAAGCTGATTTTTAGAAATACGATTAAAAGTCGATTTTTGAGAAATATGAACCAATGATTTTATAAAATAGTTTAAACTGGATTTTTGAGTTTATTATTAAAAGTTTGAATATAAGATTTATAAAATTTGATTATTTTATAAATCAAGAGAATGGTGAAATTATAAAGGGAATTAAAGACGTTTCAGAATAATAATATAAACTGATTTATATTAAGAGATTTGTAAATGGATATTTATAAATTGAAATATAGACATTATAAAACGAGTTTTTATAAGTGTTTGAATTAAGTGAAAATGAATTTCATTAAAGAATGAAATTTATAGAATTATAAACCGTGAAGTTATAAATGAAATTTATAAATAGTAAGATTTATAAATTTGGTGAAATTATTTGAAGAATAGATTGGATAAATCATTAAATCTTATAAGTTATAAGATTTATAAATTGGAAAGTCTTTAAAAGAACGATCTTATAAAATAATCGTTTTATAAGTATTTAACTTATAATATGAACGTTTAGTTTATAATTTAGTTATAAACTGGAATAGGTTAATAAAGGAATTTATTAAAGGAAGTTTTTATAAATAAATAGAAGAGGAATTTATAAACGTTGTTTTATAAATTCGCAAACGACTTATTTTGATAAGTTAATTGTTATAACCTATTAATGGAGTTATATTCACATTTTTGAATAGTGAATAATCCTTTAAAATAAATTGAATAAAAGGATGAAATTTGTTAACGAAGTATGTTCACGATTTTTGAATAGTGAATAACACGTTAAGGAAAATGTTTTAGAATGTGATATTTTAAACAGAATTAAAACGATCTAACGATGTTTTAAAGGCGTTGAGATTCGAAACCTTAGATTTCAACATTTATTGTTGAAATAGACGTTTTCGAGAAATAAAAGGAAATGTGGACTATAACACTATTGTTATAGTAAATGATTTCCGAAAGGAAATGTTTGGTATAGTATTGGGATTTATATATCTATTTTAATTTCGAATCCCTATACTAGTGATTTTGAGTTGTCGTAACGATGTTTTACGTAACATTCGTTTTTGGCCCAAATAAATATGTTTAAGAGAATGATTTCCTTAAAGAATGAATTATATACTTAATTCGATTTAAGTATATTGAATATTTTCTAAGTGTTGAAAAAAAAGGAATTTGTGAATTACTTATGAATAAATAAGTATGGAAATGTTTTCCAATGTGAAGTGAATATAGAGAATTTATCTTTTTGAGGATAAATTGAAATGAATTATTGAAATCGCATATGCATGGATATCTTAAAATATAAATTCATTATGGAATTTATATGTGAAAGTGGAACTTGTTAAAAATAAATATTGATTTATTTTTGAAGTGTTGAAATTATATATCTAGTAAAGATATTTTGGAAAATAAATAATTTGGAAAATTATTTGGAATCTGGTGATGTGTGCATATCCAGTGATAGTTCAATAGCCGACTATCAGTATTTCCCTTTGAATGGGTATTTGATGTGAATTGATTGAATTTGAATGCACACTTATTTTTGAATAAGCGCTCACTATTCGGGTTAACCGGGAAAGGACCATGGGGTCGTATAACCCATTCCGAATATGTGATACGTCGTTGTGAATTGCATTGAAGATCGGTGTTGAAGACCCGGTATTTGCGAAAGCGATAGGATGACCTATCGATTGTCTCTGCACTGAGTTGCAACGGTATAGAGACTCCCTAAGTGATGGGAAATCCGATCAGGATTGTGAATATCCGGATTGCAAGGACTTCTTTGTAAGTGCCTTCGGTTTTGTTCGAGCCCGGAACAGACTTGTATGGATTGTATGTCTGACATTACAATTTGAGATATAAAGCCGATTTCTTTCAAATATATTTCTGTTGGTGGCGGAGAATTTATTCTTTGCTTAACACCCTTCTTTGAGACGTACGAGCTCAAAGGTTATATAGTTGAAGTTATCAGCGATATATTCCCAATTTGGTAATGTGACATGCTGAGTGATGCTGAAATGATCATTGTGTTGATTATTATGATAGGATCATTTATTTGATCGTCTATCTTAGTGATCATTGTGTTGATCATTTGTTGACCCAAAGCATGGCTTTTGTATAAAGTATGTTTTGTGGACGTGAATTCGTCGAGCCTCACATCCCGGAAATGGTCAAAACAGGAAAGAAGCAGCAAGGTTATGAGGGGTAGCACCCTTTAGGATGTGTCCATTTCCTTCTGGAAAAGGGTGGTATCATGGTATGGAGCCCAGATACTTACTCATGTTGAAAACACTTTGTTATGATTGTGTGAATTGATTAGAGAGCGCTCTCGGATAAAGGTCCCAAAGGACCGGGGGATGGCATATTCGGTCAGTTGTTACTCAGTTAGGAGTAACCCGGCCTTGTGTTGGTAGAGATCCGGTTTGGTTCTCGGGGATGTCCATCCAGAGGCATTCTCAGTGGCAATGGGAAGTTCCTTGGCCTGACCATTTGTTGGAAATCCAATTCCCAATACGAAACTTGTACGGTATTAGTTGTAGAACCTGCTATTCACTTATGGTGGTCACCACTGTTTGGATAGTAGCTATAGTAGGCATAGTTCGAAATGTCTATGTCGGCTAAGATTTATATTCTACTTTCGAAATGAATTTTTCCTACACTATACACTAATAATAATATCAAATGTCTTTTAAATGCGTATCAAGCATCTTTGACTATCATAAGGAGAAATCTCCTCCGATTCTGCGTTTGCATGTGTGTGTGTGCGGGAGGCCTTATGGTAGTCTCATTTTTAAAAGCATTGCGAATTGATTAAAAATATTCCTCTATTTTGATTTTAAAGATAAATAAACTGTTTTGAGTTCTTACACCAGTCACATGACTGACTTGGAGTTTATTGTTTTCCTTCCTAAACTCTGGGTGCCCACCAATTTCCACACGGGCAGTTAAGAGTTAGGTTTATCAGGATATTCTGGATATTCTGGAGTTGCTGGAGGCAAGCTGGATGGCATGGCGTATTACTAGTTTATATAGTATTTCTTTTTCCGCTGCATTGTTTGTTGTTGTATGTTGTTGTACACTCTGATGTGATGATATGATGTAATAAAATGTGATGTAATGTAATAACTGATATAGTTCTTTGTTTAAAGATTATTCATTTATTATTATATGTTGTTCCGCTGCGAATTGTGAGATTCTGTTGTTGTTCTGTTGTTTTCTTCTGTCCCGTTCTATTTTTAAAATGCTTCTATCTTCTATTTTCAAATTCTCTATTTTCTTTTCTTTCTCTGTTTTCTAAAAAAAATTGTCTATCTTCTTTTCCCTCTATTTTCTATCTCTTCTCTATCTTCTCTCTTTTTCTTTTCTTAAATTCTTTCTTTTTAAAACCCATAACTATCCGGTTTTTGGCCTTCGATTTCTCGACAGTCGATAAAGTGAGTGTCGATGTCGAATTTTCGAAAGTCGAAAATTTTCGGGGCGTTACACCAATCCCACAAAATGGTCCATTTAACGAATTAGTTTTCCTAGTGCCACTATGAAACTTTATTAGTTTTCTCAGGCCAAATAAAACCTATCTAGCTGACTCAGGCCAGGGTATATCAAATGATCCATCTTCTAGTCCATTAGAAGAAAATACTAAATTTCTCTTTAGATCGGTATGAGAAAAGGTCAGCAGTCTCCTAAGAGCGGCAAAAGAAATAATAGTGGTCTCCTAAAATTAGTAGGAGAAAATTATACATACGCAAATTGCTATGAGTACCTCTGATGTGTAACTCTAAAATGTATCCTTAAGTGACAAAGCCCTACACATTGGAATGAAGGATTTAACCAGCCGAGGGCTTAACGGTTGGAGGATAGGGCATGACCCTACCCTAATCTCCACCTATAATCTAGCTTAAAAATATCTTGTGAGTCTTGTCTCTTGATCAGTCTAGGGCATCTTAACACAATTTGATATTCCCGATCTCCTGGATGCAATTCTATTCACTCACGAGTTTAAGTCAGACCAAACACACCGCTGGAACAATCTTAACTAAACATCAGTTCCCAAATCCCCAAGGTCAAAATGTTGGGTGATAATATTTTTCACATAAGTATGTCAAAAAATTATTATATGATATATTAAATTATCAAAGTCCAAAGATTCTTTAAAAATCATTTATTTAAAGTAGTAGTTTCATTCATCAATAACTCTCTAAAAATTGGCAAAATCATTCTTTTTTTCCTCAAAAAATTATAAAAATACATAACAAAATCTTCTTTTTTTTAAAGCAAAAACTTAGCCCAACATAGAGTTGAAAATCTCTCTAGTGTAACAAAAATGTCTACCATTTCTTTCAAAATCATATGCTATCGCAACTTGAAAATCAACATGCTTTCGCATATTAAAAACATAGGCCATTGTATGCCATAATTTATAGTTGTCCTATATCGATTTATATATAGCTATCGCATGTTAGAAATATTGCTTTCAGAAGTTGAACAACTATGGCTATTGAATTTTGATAAAAATAGGGTTGTCGAATGTTGAGAAAATATAGCCATCGAACCATGATACAAATATAGCTGTCGAATCTTGACAAAATAGCTTTTGAAAGTTGAATTGAAATGTAGCTATCGGCCTTTGATAAAAAAACATGTTCATCGTTCCTTGATAAAAATACAGTCGTCGACTCTTGGCAAAAATACATACATCGAGCCTTGATAAATACGCAATCATCATGCCTTGATAAAAACACAGTTATCGAGCCTTGATAAAAACATAGCCATCGACATTGATACAGACTTAGTCATCGAGCCTTGATAAAAATATAACTTTCGAAGGTTGATTAAAATAGCACTTGCATGTTGATAAAACTAAACTTTCGAAGATTGAATTAACAGCAGTTATCACGAGTTGAAAACATATGCCGTCACATGCTGAAAATAGATAGTTATCAAGCCTGAAAGATTGATGGCCATCTAAGGGTAACAATTTCATTTCGGTAAAACTATACAAACTTAAAAATTTGCCACTAAAAATACAAACTTATTACCAAACCAACATTATTTGTCAAACCCTCATTGACCAAAAAAATCTTTTCAAACTTGTTATAAGATTTCCTAGTAGAATCTTTTCTTTATTTTCCCAAAACAAAATATTTCTTAGTATACTTTATTTATCACATTTTGCGAACATACCCTTTTTAAACAAAATAATTTATAATAAATTATAAATAATGGGGAAAATCCATAAAATTCCCAAAAATAAATATTTGCTTTCTTAACATCATAATAAAGTTCAAACCGAAACAATTTTTTCTAATATTTTAAATAATTAAATTATGAAATCATCCATTTTATCACTTGCAAAATTCATAATATCATAATAATCTCAAAAATTATGAAATTATAATCTCATCTCCAAAATAATATTTCAAATATCATATAAAAAATTTAGAATGTTTAGGGTTCAAAAACTTAGTTTTTCGTGTCAAAAATCTTCAGCAAAATTTAAGTAAATTCAAAAATAATATCCATAAACCCATATACAGATTATTCAATCCATATGCATGATGTTTAACAATCAAAGTTCGTATCTACTTTAGAATACGAACCGAACATAAAACATCCATAAAGATATGGAAATATTATTCATCATAATGTTGTTGAAATGATTGAATGATAGAATTTGCAACAGTTTCTTTACTTCTTTTGTTTTTCTTCTTCTTTTTAGGTGCTAACAGTAGCTAGCCTTGTTTTGGTTATTGTTCAAGAATGAAAGTCAAATAAACAAACGAAATGGGAGAAAATATTATAAGGTTTACTCTTCCATGTTTACCCTTTTCTTCTTATGTTCATTATAATTTCTTTATTTAAACATTCTCTTCATTATATTATCTAAAGGCCATGAAAATTAGTTAATATGGCAAATCCAACATTTTTACTTCCTATTGAATTATCCCATAATTAAATATTTGAACAATGTGCGATAAAAATTAGATGTGTTACAGGCTCCCTTCCATAAAGAATTTCTTCATCGAAATTGCGATAAGGAACATGACAACAAGCACATCAACCATAAAAAATATGTTTCAAGCATATAAAAACAAATCTAGCATAACTATGGTCAAAAATCTATACAACAATGTGGATCATACAATAAGAATAATTCAGGATAGGTGTCTCAAATCTTGTTCGCAATCTTTCAAGTATTGTATCGTTCATCGTCTCTCCATTGGACTTTCACTAACTGGACTATCTTATTCCTTAACTCTTCATATCTCCACCGACTATACGAATGGGTCGCCTAATGATAGTCATATCTGGCTTAACTACTAAGTCTTCGAAAACCGTAGGCTCTATAGTAGTCTTTGGACCATGCACATGCTTCCTTAGACGAGATACGTGAAAAAACATTAAGGACTCCAACCAAACTACTCGTTAAATCGGCATGACACACGAGTATCCCAATTCTCTCTATAGGAAACATACCAATATATCTAGGTGTCAAATTGCCAGTCTCACTAAATCGTGTAACACCCTTTATCGGTGATACCTTTACATGAACAAAATCTCTAACCGAGAATTTCACGTCATTATATATTTTATCCCCGTAGCTTTTTTGTCTTGATTGAGCTTCATTCATCCTTGTTTGGATTTACTCAACCTTTTCAGTCACTTCTTTCACCATATTAGGACCCAATGTTGGTCTATCACCTATCTCCAACCAAAATGTAGGTGATTTGCATGGCCTTCCTTAAAGTACTTTTAAACATGTCACTCCTATACTTGTCTGATAAATATTATTATAGGAAAACTTGACTAACTGCAAATGGTCTTCGCAAGACCCTCCAAAATCTAGTACACAAGCTCTCGATAAATCTTCAAGTACCTTGTTAACCCTTTCCGCTTGCCCATCAGTTTGTGAATGTAAGAGATACTCATCTTCAGTTCGGTACTCAATTCATTCGAAAAGCTCTTTCAAAATCACTATTAAACGAAGTATCCCTACCGGTTACAATGCTACTTGGTATTCAATGAAGTTTCACAACATTCTTCATGAATAACATCACCAAACTAGTTGTCGTCCTTGTAGACTTAATAGGAATAAAGTGTGCACTCTTAATCAGTCTATCAACCCTGACCTAAATGCTTTCATTCCCCTTATTCATCATCCTTGGCAACTCATCTATAAAATGCATATATATAGAATCCCATTTCCACATTGGCACTTCCAAAGGCTGAAGCAATTCACTTTGCTTTTGATGCTCGAATTTTAACTTTTGGCAATTCATACATCGCTTCATCCATAAGCCCACATCTCCCTCCATACCTTCCCAGAAGAAACTACTCTTCTTATTCTGGTATATATTTATACCCCCAGAATGGATAGTAAACTTCGATCGATGAAATTCTATATGAACTTCCCTTTTTAGATTATCCACATTTGGAACACATAACTGTCCATTCTTTTTTAACCATGCCCTTTAATCAAATACAAAAACTTTCAAACCATCTATCTTACTTCCTTTTCTAATTTCTTGATACCAATGGCTAGTATGAGATAATCCTTTTGCTTTTTTTCAATTCATTCAATCATAAAGGTTGAACTTCTAAACAAGAAAACATTATGGTAGTCTGACTAGAACCAGCCATCGACCTCATTCTATCTCCATGCGCAGTCAATGCTTCTAAATTGTTCCGTTTAGACATCATTGCCAAAATCATATTCTGATGCTTTCTACAAAGTGCATCTGTAATTTCATTTCATTTCCTTGGCGTATACTCAATCCTAAAAGTCATATGCTGCCATAAACTCTAGCTACATTTGCATCTCATATTTAATTCCTTCCGAGAGAATAAACACCTCAAGGATTCATGATCAGCAAACAACTTGGATCGTTCTTCGAACAAATAGTGTCTCCACACCTTTGGTGCAAAGATCACTACTACCAACTCGAAATCATGAGTAGGAGATCTAACTTCATGCGGTCGAAGCATTCGAGAAGCAAAGACAATAAATTTATCCCTTTGCAACAACAAATCTCCTAAGCCAGATCTACATGCATTGACATACACCGCCAAGTCTTGATTCCCATATAGAATAACTACCATGGGTACAGTGGTCAATAAATGGTTTAGCTTCTAAAATGCTTCTTCACATTTATTGATCAAATTTTTTTATGTCCTTCCTTGTTTTTATATTCATATGTGCTGTTATACGAGAGAAATCTTTAATAAATCTATGATAATAGTCATCCAATCCCATGGAACTTCTAATCTCAGTAATAGTATTTGGTCTCTTCTAATTATATACAGATAATCCATTCTTTGAAACTACATGCCCAGAAACTTCACTTCTCTTTTCTAGAAATGAAATTTTGAGAACATCGCCTATAGTTGATGCTGCCTCAGGGTATCCCTCACTATTTTAATATGAACTGCATGTTCTTGTTCATTCTTATAATATATCAAATGTTGTCGATAAACACCAACACAAATCTATCTAAATGTTGTTAGAAGATCTAGTTCTTCAAGTCTACAAAAAAAGTAGGTGCGTTGGTCAGTCCAAAAGGCATGACTAACCATTCATACGTACCATATCTTACTCGAAACAATGTTAATGGTATACTGTTCTCTGCTACACTCAATTGGTAGAAACTTGATACTAATTCCAATTGCCAAAACACTTTGCTCTACTCAATTGATCGAATAAATCATCCATTATAGGTAAAGGATGCTGATTTTTTATTACCTTCTCATTCAGCTTTTGACTGTCAGTACACATTCTCAATGATCTGTCCAGTTTCTACACGAACACCGCTATGGCTTCTCAAGGCCAACTGGTTAGTCTAAAAAATTCTTACCTACTAGATTCACTAGTTGTACTTTTAAAACATTCATCTAGTTATGTGTCATTTTTCTAGGTGGTCTACTTACAGATTCAACTTCAGGCATGAATTCAAAACTCTATAGTACATTTTAATGGTAATCCTATATTAGGATCAAAATATCGGCATACTCTTTTCTTGTGAAAACCCAATTAATTTCACCCCCATGCCTTCCATAATCCTCAACATTACATAGATGTTAAACTTGACCCTTCAAATGAGTACAAAATCATGTCATGAAAATCGAAGTGTTTTAAGGATATTACTCTGCCTCGATAAAATATCTAGCATTATATCAGCTTAACCAATCCAGACGTGATATTATCCTAACCCAAAAAATCTAACATACATAAACTGTGGGAAAACAAATGACCTTACAAATTAAACTCTATACATCCATATTTCATTCCAAGTGTTGAATGGTCGTCTATTGGATTTGCAACACTCAGAGAAGGAATAATATATGTCGGTTTAAGGTTTAACTTATCTACCAAACATTTAGATACAAAAGAATGTGATGTCACAATATCGAACAATACACTAAAAGGAGTGCTATGAATAAGAAAACAAGCCACTTAACACTTTCCCTTCTCCGCGCTCAGTCCAAAAGTTGTAGATTTCAAACCAAAAACCTTCCCTTTTTTAGAACTTTGATTGGTTCAGGACACTCATTCTCAAAATGTCCCATCTTATAGCGGTTATAACACCTTACACCTTTCTTATCAGCAATCTTCTTTCTCTCACTAGATTGGCGCGTATTAGAAAAGTGCCCCTTTTTATCACATTTGTAGCAAGTCACTTTACCTTTTCCTTTTTTTAGAGCCTTGCTCTTCGGAGCTCCATTCTTTCCCAAGAACTTTCTTTTCTTTCCTTGGAAACCGATAGTCTCCGTAAACTTATTCTTTCCCATAGATGCAAGTATATCTTCATTCCTTAGAGGCATGTCCATTACGATATTAAATGGATCTCTAAGGTATGGCATAGTTGCCTAATTTATCTCCGGCCTCAATCTTCTAATCAACTTCTCGCTCTTCTTAAACAAAGTGTTAACTACTTATACACCAGTGATGCTGCAGCCATCCTTAGAACATTAGCGATACCAAGTTGTAACAACCATTATATTGAGCCTCGAAAATAGATACTAGTGATGTTGTAGTCATCCTTAGCTTTATTTCCCAGTGACAACATGAAATCAGTTACTATATCGTTATCATCAAGAGCAAAAAATTTACACATTTTCACAAAGCAATTTCATTCATTAATTCGCAAATTCATTACAGTTTTAATCTCATAATCATAACATCATTCGAAAATATAATAATTACAAACATAATCCCAAGAGCGATATATGAAAATTCCACATTGGATGATCAGAGACTTAATTATTTAGACGGTTAAAGTACCTGTCATTACATACACCCAACAATAATACGAAGTTGTTAAACTATGACAAAATGGAAATAAATTTTAAATAGTAGCTTGCCTCCAACATGCCTCCGGAAGCCTATTCATCAAAAAATTGAAATACCCTACTCTTAACCTACCTAATTCCAAAATGAGTACCCGATAGTTTAAGGGTTTGGGTTAGAAAAAAAGTCCGGTGTGAATAATATTAGTACGTTTCAAGCAAAAGATGAATATTTAGTAAGACTATGCCATTGAGTGGAACAGGTTTTTCCTTACTAATATTCTATGAAAAAAATTTGTCATCCATAACATATTTTACCTCTAAAGTAATTATAACATAATCATAGCATCAAAAACATATCATGCATATATGGGTAGAAATGAATTATCCGTTAACAAGGGTCAAAGGGTAACACATTGCCATAGTTACCTAATCCCATTAAATGGTCCGTTCAACGACATAGTGTTTCCATGGTCACTATGAACCAATATTAGTTTACTTAAGCTGAATGTAAACCTATCAAGTTGACTTGAGCCAAGGTATATCAAATGATTCAACGGTCTTCTAGTTCATTTAAAAGAAAACAATAAAGGTATCCTAAGATCGTTAGGATAAAAGGTCAATGGTCTCCAAAGAACGTGAGGAGAAATAACAATGGTCTCTAAAAATTGGTAAGAGAAAAATATCAATGATCTCCTAAAAATGGTAGGAGAAAATATAAGATAGCAAACTGCTACAAGTTCCTTCTAAAGCATACCCCAAAATTTAGCCTTAATCAGCAAAGCCCTAAGCATTGGAATTGCGGACCTAACTAATTGGGTGCTTAATGGTTGGAGGATGGGGCATGATCATACATCAATCTCTATCCAAAATCTGGCTTTAAAATATCGCATGAGTCTTGTCTTCTTGTTCGATCAACGAAATTTTGACACAATTTGATCTTCTCGATCTCCTTGATGCAATTACACTCACTCATGAATTTAAGTCTAACCATACCCACCATTGGAACAGCCTTAACTAGTCATCAGTTCCTAAATCCCAATGATCAAAATGTTGGGTGATAGTATTTAACACATAAGCGAGTTTGTCAAATTTATTATATGCTATAATAACCAATCAAAGTACAAGGATGAACATATAACACATTAACAATCATCCAAATATACATGTTCAATGTAATAGCCAATTTATAGAAAAAAGTACTTATTCAAAGTAAGTACTCCATTCATCAATAACTCATTAAAAATGGGCTAACACATTCTTTCTTTCCTCAGAAACCTGTAAAAATACTCAGAAAAATCATCCTTTTTGTTTTAGTAAAACTTAGCCCAGCCTGGAGTTGAAAATCTTCCAAATGTTACAAAATAGCTATCTTTCCATTCGAAATCATGTGCTATCACATTTTGAAAATTATCATGCTTTCACATGTTAAAAACATAGGCCATCGTATGCCATAGTTTGTAGTTGTTGCATATTGACTTATATATAGTTATCGCATGTTGAAACAAAGGTTTCGAAAGTTGACCACATATGGCTATAAAACTTTGATAAAAACCGAGCCGTCGAATGTTGACAAAATATAGCCATTAAACCATGACAAAAATATAGCTGTCGAATCTTGACAAAATAGAATTCGAAAGTTGAGTTAAAATATACTTATAAGCCTTTTATAAAAAACCATAGCCATCCTGCCTTGATAAAAATATAGCCATTAAGCTCTAACAAAATCATAATCAGCGAGCCTAAAAAAAATATAGTCATCGAGCCTTGATAAAAATCTAGCTTTCGAAGGTTGATTAAAATAGCAATCGCATGTTAATAAAGAAAAGCTTTTGAAGATTGATAAAATAACGGTTATTACGAGTTAACATATGATGTTGCATGCTGAAAATTGATAGCTATCGAGCCTTAAAAATTGATGGCTGTCGAAGATTAACAATGACATTTCTATAATACTTTACAAAACTGAAATTTTATTTTAAATAGTATAAACTTTTTTCAAACACATATTATTTGTCAAAACTTCATTGGCCAACAAAATCTTTTCAGATGGCTTACATGTTTTCATAGTAGAAAGTTTTCTCTATTTTCATAATAGAAAATTTTCCTCTAATCATTCTATTTATCACATATTGCAATCAAGCCCTTTTTAAAAAATTCATACTAAATTATATATACATGAGAAAATTCCATAAAAAGTCCCAAAAATCAACATCTACTTCCTTAACATAATATTAAAATTTCGGACAAAAATAATTACTTTTCATATTTTAAATAATTAAATTATGAAACCATCCATTTTTTACCTAGTAAATGCATAATAAATTCATAATAATCCCGAAAATTATGAAATTAAAATCCATCTCTAAAATAATATTTCAAACGTCATATCAAAATTTTATAGTATTTGGAGATAAAATTTAGTTTTTCCCACCAAAATCCTTTAGGAAAATTTGTTAAATTCCTTAGTAATATCCATAAACCCATATTCATGATTATTCAATCCATATGCATGATTTTTAACAATCAAAGTTCGAATCTACTCTATAATCCAAACAAACAAAAAACAAGCATAGAAAGATGTAAATATTATTTATCTTGATCTGTTGAATGATGGAATTTTCCTTAGCTTCTTTACTTCTCTGGTTTATCTTCTTGTCCTTATGTGGAAATAGTGGTTTGCCTTGTTTTGATTTGGTTATAGTTTAAGAATGAAATGAAATGAACAAATGAAAGTGGAGAAAATAGTATAAGGTTTACTCTTCCATATTTACCTTTGCTTCTTATGTTCATTATGATTCCTTTATTTAAAACATTCTCTTCTTTACATTATCTAAAGGCCAAGCCAATTAGACAGTATGGATAATCCCACATTTCTACATCTTATTGAATTATCCAAACACAAATATTAAAACAATGTGTAATAAAAATTAGGGGTGCTACATAATGGCCATGCTACTAAAAGTTAATACATACTCGAAATTTGATTTTCTCTATTTTCCATCACCAGTGGAATCCATTACATAGCCAACTTGCAATCCATGCCAACGCTCTCGTCAAACATAAGACCATGACTAGGAGTCCTCCTAAGATATGTCAGGATAACTTTCATGGTTTTCTAATGTGATTTACCTGGATTAGCTACAAAACGGCTAACCACCCCGACGAGGATTGCAATATTGGGCCTTATACACACCATTCATACATCAAACTATGAACTGCACTTGCATATGGCTCCTTTGCCATGTAGGCCTAGTCCTCTGAAATTGCTGAACTTTTTGATGAAAGCTTCACATGAAATGGTAATAAGTGTACTAGCGACCTTTGCCTTGTCCATGCTAAACTAAGATAATACCTTCCAATAAATGCTTTTTGAGTCAATTTCAACTCACATTGTTTTCAATTCCTAAAAATTTCCATGCTTATAACTTTACTTAGATCCTTCATATCAAATTCCAATTTTAAATGAGATTTCAACCTGTTGATTTCATATCTTTTGAAGCTATAAGCATATCATTTGCATATAAGAATGCATACACCTGACAACCATTCCCTGATTGCTTATATACAAGTATCCTTGTTGATTTTGCCAAAACAATTTCAAGCATAAAATGATCAAATCCGTTGCACCATTTCCTTGGCCACTACTTTAAATCATACAATGAATTCTTCTAATTGCACACCAAATTTGACTTACCCTGTACAAAAAACCATTCCAATTGATCCATGTTGTGGTCTTCATCCAAATCTCCATGCAAGAAAGCAAATTTTACATGTAGTTTCTTCAACTCCAAGACTTGAGTTACAACAATAGCCAATAGAATCCGGATTGAAATACGGTGCATCACCTGCAAAAATCTCATCATACTCCTTTCTTTCCATTGTGGAAACTCGTTAGCCACAAATCAAAGATTTGAATCTCCCATCATCCTTCACCATATATATCCATTTGCAACCAATAGCATGGCTACATTTAGTAAGTGGAACCAATTCCCAAGTTTCATTCTTGTACAAAAATTACATCTCTTCCTCTTTGGAATAATTCCATTTCTGGTTATCACTTAATTTCATGATGTTATCAAGGTTCATTGGCTCATCTTAAACACATGAAGATCATAGTCCAATTAATCATCCAAAATAAGTAATTCCAACCACCATACGTCTTAAATGACCTTTTAGTGCGATGACCTAACCATTTGGCAAATGCGTCTCCCAAAATTCCTTTAGCTTCACCTCAAACTGTTTTAACTTAGATTCCACCTTAAATAGGACTCTCTTGAGTTTCAGGCACATCACCAACACTAGAGAAAACATGTCGATCATCATGTAATGAAATATCAACATACTTACCACCAACAACATTATCTATAGGATCAAAAAATGGGAATAATGTACTTCCCCTTTGAATTTTCATCAATCAAATCAAGAAAATCCATTGATCTCTCCTTCTCCTTAAACAGAGCAGACTCATCAAAAGTAACATGATGCGAGTTAATCACCTTCTTCATTTTTGGGTTTCAGATACGATATCCTTCCACCAACTCATTCTAGAATAGCATAACTCCTTTAAAAGCCCTTAGCTCAAGCATACTGCTCCCAAAATCATGCATAGACAAATAAAGATAACTCAAGCCAATACTCTTCCCTTTCCACTCATCTTTTGGATTTTTTCCATTAATAGCCTAGCACGGAATTTGACTCACAATATGGTATAGTCTATCCTCTCTGTAACCCTATTTGATTATGGTTCAATTGATGTATTAAAATGCCTCCAAACTCCATGCTCTTTGGAATAATCTAAGAACTCACTAGAAACATACTCTCGCCATTTATAGATCTCAACACCTTCAATGATTTTCCACTCCCATTCTCAGTAAGAGCTTTCCACACTTTGAACTTGTCAAATGCCTCTGAATTGGTCTTCATTACATACACCAAAACTTTCTAAGAGAAATCATTAATATATATATATATATATATATATTACCTATTTCCACCCAAAGAAGATACCGGTGTCTGTCCCATATATCCATTTGAACTTACTCATGAACACTTCTAGAATTATGCTTTTCTTCATTGAATGAAACCTTAAATTGCTTACCCATGACACATTCTTTGCAAAGCACCAACTTGTTGAAGCTCTTCCCTTTGATCATTTTCCTCCTTCAAATAATACCTAAGCCTTTCTACAAAACATGACCTAATCTTAAATGTCATAATCCAGTCGCTTTCAAATCACGAGAACTATCAACACCAATATAAGTTTCGCCTCTAATGGACACTCCTTTCAATAGGTACGAACTACTGACCTTCTCACCTTTCATTAACACAAATGCTCACCTAGAAACCTACAAACTTTTCTTCTCTATAGTGGTTTTGCAATCAAGAGAGTCTAACCGTCCTAAAGAAATAAGTGGCTTCCCCCACCTCAAAACATAGAATACATTGATAGGCATCTGAATTACTCCATTACACATTAGAATTTGCAAGTAGCCAACACTCGTAGATTTACATGTAGCACCATTTCCCATAACAAATGCATTTCCCTCTTTGTTGACATAGGAGGACAAACAAACCCTGTTAGGAGTTATATGAGAAGAAACTCTTGAATCGACCAGCCAATTATGGCTTGAAATCTTCGATGCTATAGTTTTCCATATGTCCACATTTATCTCTCTAGCAACACTATCCATAGCCATTAAAAAAGTTGCTACCTCCTTCTTCTTTTATAGACATTCGATCTTTCAATGACCGGATTTCTTATATCTGAACCACTTTGAGTTTCTGTCCCTCGATTTTCTTCTTCTGCGACTGTCTGGATTTCTAGAATTTGATCTTCCCTTATAGCCTTTACACTTTTCATGTCTTCCTCTCTCCAAAAATAAGCCATGTCTACTACTACACTCAACTCCTTTACTTCATCAAGCAACTCCTTATTAAGATGACCTTCCTTGACATCACCAAGGGTCGATGTATCTCGACTATAAATCAAGTTATAAGAAACCTATAAAGCTCTTTGTCAACGAACATAACAAGATCATAGCTTTTTGCTCTTCCAATATTATCAAATCTACTTCTTTCCTCTTTATTAGAAAGCCATCAAATGATTCAAATGCATCTTTAGCGAAGTACCATACTTCATCTTATAAGTGAAAAACATATGCAACAAGTTGAAATAATTTCTGAGTGATTTGTTCATATATAGCCGATCCAACTTGTGTCTAAATACCCTTAGTTGTGGTCACATTGCTAATCTTGGATATTACATTCTCCCGCATAGCAAGTTGAAGTGAGGTGGATGCCCATTCTTCCATCTCTTTCTTCTCAACCTCTGAAATATCTGTTGACATCAATTAAGTATCAAACACAACATGATACACTTGATTCCGCCTAAGAACCCCCTTCATCTTCCATTGTTGTTTCTAAAAATCAATGTGTCTGTTCCATTTCTCTATTGCCAAATATGATCCAAAAGCCACATACGATCCACGTACATATGACACTACATTGCTACTACTATCATTTCCATTTATGGATTAGTGAGTTATTCTATGATTCCGACATTTCTACAAAACCTTATCTGCACCTTAATGCTTTGGTACCACATGTAAGGGATCTTGTAACAACCGCATATTTATCGATTTTATATTTAAATATTTTATTTAAATATTTTACTGTTCATCGGATTTTGGTCCGAAAAGCTACTTTTTGCAAACAGTCGAATTGGGACTCGAGACCACCCCCATTGAGTTCAAAATGACGTTTGCGACCTTTTTGAGTATAAACTTCGATATGTTTGGAGTTAGTCGAATTTGGCTACTTTTTCACTTAGGGCTTTGGTTTGGGCTGAACCCATTAATCACTTACTAACACAGTCCCAACCCACTCCAACTCTTCAATACTTCATTTCATATTCCCAACCTTCAAGCTTCATCAAAAATGAGGGAAGAGAAAAAGAATTAGGAAATCCTAAGCCCTAGTTTCCATTAGCAAATCCATCTTCTTGCTCCAAACTCAAGTGAACCCATTGGTAAGCCTTCTCTTCTTCTTCTCCAACTCATTCTCTCTTTGATTTCAGAAAATTTCTAATCCTAATTTAGGAAACGTTTCTCTTTTAAGCTTAGATTGAGGCTTCTTGAGTTGTTATTGAAGAGGAATTGATCTTAGCTTGTTTTTAAAGCTTCTCCTTCATTGATTTGGGTTCAAAGGTGATATTTTTATCTCACATCTTAGTCTATAACTATCTTCAATTGTTAGGTATGAATTCCTAACACTTATCCTTGTGCAATTGCTTTTGGTTTGGATTGATTTGGTGAGTATTCCAATTTTTAGTGTTTTGAGTTCAAATCTTTAAAAATCCAAACTTTGATGTTTGAATGTGTTTTTGGTGATGCAACGAAGAGCTTATATGGCCGGGTAGTCGATTGGCGTAAACCCTTAGTGCCGATGCTCGACCGATAACAGTATGGAAGAATTCGGCATTCATTAGATTGGCTTGAGGAGTGCTGGCTACAGGTCCGGCTGACCGAACTCAGGGTCCGGTCGACCGACCTGCTACCCAGGCACTTCCCAGCCTCTGTTAGGAAGTGCAGGTTACAGGTCCGGCCGACCGAACTCAGGGTCCAGTCGACCGACCTGCTACCCCGAGCATTTCTGTTTTTTTGGTCCGGTCGACGAGCCCTGTAGCCGGCCGACCGACCTGATGATATTTTGCCTATTTCGCCTAGTTGCTTGAATTTCCAACTTTAATCGATTCGTGTTGTTTCCTATTTGTTGTTATCATTTATTATCGAATTTGATGACATTTTCTTTGGGAATTTAGGATATATCCACTTTGATGGATTCCGTATCGATTTCTTGGATTTTATTCACTTCTTCGATTGTGAATTTTTATGATTGATTGTTTCTACAATCACTTCTATGATTTGTCACTTAAAAATATAAAGGTTTTCTATACTAGTAGTAAATATCAAAACTCGTTCTTCAAATGATTTCAACGCTATTTTATTATAAAGCTCGTTTTCTCAAACCGATTTCCAATCTATTAGTATATACAAACCTTTACCTCACTCGTATGGGAAATCTAATTAAACGACTTAGTAAAACAAGTGGTATGAAACGCTTGCCTTTACTTCGCCGGTTAATTCTTGGACTTGTTTGATTGAATCTCTTGTGACAATTTTCTAGTGGAAATCTACAGTTTGTTCGTAAATATTTAAGTTAAGCAAGTGGTTATGAGACATGAAGCTAAACTCATATATTTACTAGCTTAGTGTAATTGACACTTCTCGTTGATCATGATGATCATCTTTATGTTTTAGACTAGCATTGTGCGATGTCTTTTTGATTTGGTTCATCGGATGTCACGCTGTACGACGTCGATGCTCCGAATTATTTGATACATTGGATGTACCGTTTGCACTACATCAATGTCTTTGCTTTATGATTCATTTGATGTACCGTTTGCACTACATCAATGTCTTTGCCTATGATTCATTGGATGTACCGTTTGCACTACATCAATGTCTTTGCTTTTGAAACATTGGATGTACCGTTTTCACTACATCAATGTCTTTGCTTTTGATACATTGGATGTACCGTTGGATGTACCGTTTGCACTACATCAATGTCTTTGCTTTTGATACATTGGATGTACCGTTTGCACTAAATCAATGTCTTTGCTTTTGATTCATTGGATGTACCGTTTGCACTACATCAATGTCTTTGCTTTTGATACATTGGATGTACCGTTTGCACTACATCAATGTCTTTGCTTTTGATACATTGGATGTACCGTTTGCACTACATCAATGTCTTTGCTTTTGATACAATGTCTTTGCTTTATGATTCATTGGATTTACCGTTTGCACTACATCAATGTCTTGGCCATTCTTTTCTTGTGATTTCTGGATTTCGTGTGTTGAATTCTGGAATTTATGTTTCACCAACTTTTGCGCTTGGCATTGTGATTATTATACGTTTAGTCATATCTCTTATTATATATCATTTCATCTGATATTTATAGTTAGACTGATCCGTTTATTATTTTCTTCTTAAATAATACTCGGGTCAGACTGAGATTTTACAGGTGCTTCTGCTTGTCACCTAATCGGACCATCATCTGATCTTTTGGTTAACTACTTAGCTTGTAGTTTTTGGTTGTGTACAATTTTGAGATATAGACTCCTTGATGTATACATATTCTTTTGTCTAGCACTTGTATCTATTCTTTTGTGATATCGTGGATCTTGTTTGACCAATACTCTGATGAACACTTTTATGTGTTATATATATATTCATATCTATTTCCGTCTTTGTGATATGAATTATCTGTGACTGATTTGTGTTATGTTTATTTCTATATTTGTTTTCGAAGACAAAATAGCCACTATGTAGTAGCTTTGAGTTTGTGTCGGTATGTCGATGTCCTCTTGAAAAGAATGCAAGTTATATTTTATCTGGCATATCGGTACTCGCACATAGCAATTATACAGACGGTCGCTCCTCAACAGCCTTATTCTCCGTGCTAGTTGACGGCATTACACCGTAGTGTCCTTGGCTAGCGTGGGTATAGAGGTGGGGCGTCACAGCTTGGTATCTAAGCCAAACTTCGGAACAATATAGAATAATTTAACAAGGATCATGGTCCTAAGTCCATCTTAGGAGTCGTGCTTTAGGATTTAATTCATGTCTTCGAACCGTTTCATCCTATTTTCTTTATGATTCCTTGTTTTATCAATCAAGTTTGATTGAAATTTATTTTGAGAATAACTTTTTCCCTCTTCTTTCTTTCTTTCTTAAAGAAGAGAAATGGTTAGATCAAATCGTCCTAGTGCCGGACAATCTAGTGCTACTCCCCAAGATGGAGTATTTATGTCTACCCAGCAGCTCCTAGATCTTGTTAAGAATGTTCAAGCTGCCGCACCCAATCCAGAGGCTACTCATCCTAGATTTGGTTTCGCACGCTTATGTAGAGACTATACCGATTTGGATGGAAGGTCATTCAGGGGATCCGAGAGTGTTATAGAAATTCAAGCTTGGCTCAAATCATGCGATCGTATCTTTACTCACATGAACCTTATTGACCTTCATCAAGTCCAAGTGGCTTCTAGCATGCTCCAAGAAAGACCGTTAGATTGGTATGAGCTTTTAATTTCTGAAATCGTTGAAGCGGATCTCACTTGGGAGCAATTCCGGGAAAGATTCGAATTGAAACTTGTGCCGGAGGCCGAAAAAGTAACTTTAGCCTGGCGTTTCATAGACCTTGTTCAAGGTGAATCTTCTGTGACAGACTATGTCGCATCTTTCGAATATTTGTCCAAATACGGGGTTGAATACATCAACACCCCATTGAAGAAAAATCAGAGATCTGTCTATGGCTTGAATGAGAATCTTAAGAAGCCATTACTCCTGAAACTTGAGGTTTCATTTGATCAGCTTATTGATATCGCTCTTCGTCTTGAAGAGGCCGATAGAGAAGGTGATGTTGAAGTTGTGCGTGCCCAACAAATTTCAACAACAACATGAAGAGGCCTATTAAATTCAAAGGCCCCATTCCCAACAAGAAAGGGAGGCAAGAAACCCCAGTAGCAAAAGCACCTACCTCTAGTCGTGGACGATGCTACAATTATGGTTTCACAGACCACTATGCAAGGGAGTGCCCGAAACCCCTCTATTGTCGTTATTGCAAAGGTTCGGGTCATCTTTTATTTTCGTGTCCTAACATTCCAAGCAAGAGAGATGGAGAGCTGCAAGCCCCTAGCAACTCTTCTCTTGGTCAAGGTATTTTACATTCAATCCTAGATGGCATTGTTTTATTTCGTGATCTTCTTATTTGAGTTCTTTTTGATATGGGTTCCATCTCGCTATTCTATATCAAAAGAACTTGTTGATTCCTTTTCTTTGAAAATATTTTGGGCTTGATGACTTCTTTGAGAGTTGCGAATCCGGATGGTAGATCCGTAACACTCAATTTGCTTTCTATTGATGTCGAAATTATTTTATGTGATTTTTCTTTCCGAGCCGATTTTTACGTAGGCTTCGGAATTGATTTTTGTAAGGATTGGCTTAATTGTTGTGAAGCCCATATCCTATTTTCCGTAAGGACTATTCATCTTCGACATTTTCTATCTGTTAAGCAGATTTCTATTTTTTCTTGAGATTCCGATTTCAAATTTTTGAAGGCATCATTTTATTCTTTAATCCCTTAAGATGAGAAAAGTGTTATTTCTCTTATCTAAATAATTTGTGAAACTTTTATGGTATTTATGAGTTTGTCTTAGGATTATCACCTAAGAAATCTTTTGTGTGGTGTTAAGGTCTTTCAAGTTCGACCTTGCCACCGATTTTCATTTGGCGACGAGTTGCGGGAGCTAGCATTCCATTTACCGCATTCCGCACACGTTATGATTCTTATGAATGACTTATTATGTCATTCGATTCATCTAGCTTATTTCATCCATTTTATTAATCGAGTATTCTATGAATATTTCGATGAGACCATTCTTGAATTTATTGATTTTGGATGAAAATAGAAATTTAAAATCTTTGCAAATCTTTTTCATAAGATTTATTTATAAGTATAGTTGGATTTTGTCCTTTCACGAGCAAAGAATATTCTTAAAGGTTTTTAAGAAACATGTTTATTATGTGGAAGATGATTTTGTGATTGTATTGCCCATTGAGTGCTTTAAGAATTCTGGTCGATGCGCTTGATCAACGTTATCGATAGGAATTTCCTAAATGCTTTGATGAGACAGTCAGACACGATATATTGACTTGTAAGAATGTAACTTTTTCTAGAAAGATTTTCACATCGTGATAATTGTGATTTTGAAAGTTTTAGCTTTTCGAGAAAGAAAATTATTTAGAAGAAGTTCTTTCTTTTCGATACTCTTATTCTTGTGATTCCTGAAGGGGAACCAAGACTTTGCTATTAGTACCGATACTAGTCGTATTGGTTTGGATGCCATTCTCATGCAAAGGAGAACGTGCTATCACTTGTGCTTCTAAATCATTATAGCTTATCGAGACTAGATATGCCACTCATGATCTAGTGCTCGCGGCTATTGTCTTTACTTTTGGAGTTTGGCATCATCATATTTGGATGAGAAATTTGTTCTCTACCTCGATCATAAATCTTTGGAATATTTATTTTCTCATAAGGAACTTCATGTCGACTCGAGTTCCTGGCATCTTATGATCTTGATATTTTGGAAGTCGTGTTGCCAACGCGCTTTGTCGTAGGCAATAAGATGTTGATTCTTTGATGCTGTCTGATTGGAATTATCTTTTTATCAAGTTCATCGAACGTTTTGATATACTTCGTTTTATTGAGCTTTATCTCATTTTTTATGGACTAGCGTCCGATGTTCTTTTATGGTGTTCGGTTCATCGGATGTACTGTTATTATACTACATCGATGTTTCGTTTTATCTGGATCAATGGATGTACCATTATTATACTACATCGTTGTTCTGGTTTATCGGTTCATTGGACGTACCGTTTTTGTACTACGTCGGTGTTCCGAAATTATTCGGGCTTTGGTTCATTGGGCGTACCGTTTTTGTACTACGCTGATGTTCCAAATTATTTGAGTTTCTAGTTTCTCGGGCGTACTGTTATTATACTACGTCGTTGCACCAGCTCAATTTTCTGCTATTCTTGACGTTCTCCACGTCTTTTATCTACGGAAATGCCTTAGGGATTTCGATTTTTATTCTTGAGACCGGTGTTATTGAGGAAATTGAAGTTTCACCAGATTTGATTTATGAGCAACATTCCATTCGCATCATTGCTTCGGAGGTTGAGCGCCTTCGGAATAAAGATATTCTTTTTGTGAGAGTTCAATGGTTCTCGAATCTTAGGGATTACTCTTGGGAATCTAGAGAATTCATCGAGCGATCCCGTTCGTGCTAACTCTTTCGTGCTCTTTATGGTGAACTTCTTATTTCAATTTTCTTTTGTGTCGATATGCTTTTATGGTTGTTACTCTTTATTTTCTTCTTAAGTATTGCGAGGATGCAATTTCTTTAAAGAGGGGAGTCTGTAACAACCCGCATATTTATCGATTTTATATTTAAATATTTTATTTAAATATTTTACCGTTCGTCGGATTTTGGTCCGAAAAGCTACTTTTTGCAAACAGTCGAATTGGGACTCGAGACCACCCCCATTGAGTTCAAAATGACGTTTGCGACCTTTTTGAGTATAAACTTCGATATGTTTGGAGTTAGTCGAATTTGGCTACTTTTTCACTTAGGGCTTTGGTTTGGACTGAACCCATTAATCACTTACTAACTCAGTCCCAACCCACTCCAACTCTTCATTACTTCATTTCATATTCCTAACCTTCAAGCTTCATCAAAAATGGGGGAAGAGAATCCTAAGCACTAGTTTCCATTAGCAAATCCATCTTCTTGCTCCAAACTCAAGTGAACCCATTGGTAAGCCTTCTCTTCTTCTTCTCCAACTCATTCTCTCTTTGATTTCAGAAAATTCCTAAACCTAATTTAGGAAATGTTTCTCTTTTAAGCTTAGATTGAAGCTTCTTGAGTTGTTATTGAAGAGGAATTGATCTTAGCTTGTTTTTAAAGCTTCTCCTTCATTGATTTGGGTTCAAAGGTGAGATTTTTATCTCACATCTTAGTCTATAACTATCTTCGATTGCTAGGTATGAATTCCTAACACTTATCCTTGTGCAATTGCTTTTGGTTTGGATTGACATGGTGAATATTCCAATTTTTAGTGTTTTGAGTTCAAATCTTTAAAAATCCTAACTTTGATGTTTGAATGTGTTTTTGGTGATGCAACGAAGAGCTTATATGGCCGGGTAGTCGATTGGCGTAAACCCTTAGTACCGATGCTCGACCGATAACAATATGGAAGAATTTGGCATTCATTAGATTGGCTTGGGGAGTGCTGGCTACAGGTCCGGCCGACCGAACTCAGGGTCCGGTCGACCGACCTGCTACCCAGGCACTTCCCAGCCTCTGTTAGGAAGTGCAGGTTATAGGTCCGGCCGACCGAACTCAGGGTCCGGTCGACCGACCTGCTACCCCGAGCATTTCTGTTTTTTGGTCTGGTCGACCGAGCCCTGTAGCCGGCCGACCGACCTGATGATATTTTGCCTATTTCGCCTAGTTGCTTGAATTTCCAACTTTAATCGATTCGTGTTGTTTCCTATTTGTTGTTATCATTTATTATCGACTTTGATGACATTTTCTTTGGGAATTTAGGATATATCCACTTTGATGGATTCGGTATCGATTTCTTGGATTTTATTCACTTCTTCGAATGTGAATTTTTATGATTGATTGTTTCTACAATCACTTCTATGATTTGTCACTTAAAAATATAAAGGTTTTCTATACTAGTAGTAAATGTCAAAACTCTTTCTTCAAATGATTTCAACACTATTTTATTACAAAGCTCGTTTTCTCAAACCGATTTCCAATCTTTTAGTATATACAAACCTTTACCTCACTCGTATGAGAAATCTAATTAAACGACTTAGTAAAACAAGTGGTATGAAACGCTTGCGTTTACTTCGCCGGTTAATTCTTGGACTTGTTCGATTGAATCTCTTGTGACAATTTTCTAGTGGAAATCTACAGTTTGTTCGTAAATATTTAAGTTAAGCAAATGGTTATGGGACATGAAGCTAAACTCATATATTTACTAGCTTAGTGTAATTGACACTCCTCGTTGATCATGACGATCATCTTTATGTTTTAGACTAGCATTGTGCGATGTCTTTTTGATTTGGTTCATCGGATGTCACGCTGTACGACGTCGATGCTCCAAATTATTTGATACATTGGATGTACCGTTTGCACAACATCAATGTCGTTGCTTTATGATTCATTGGATGTACTGTTTGCACTTCTTCAATGTCTTTGCCTATGATTCATTGGATGTACCGTTTGCACTACATCAATGTCTTTGCTTTTGAAACATTGGATGTGCCGTTTGCACTACATCAATGTCTTTGCTTTTGATACATTGGATGTACTGTTTGCACTACATCAATGTCTTTGCTTTTGATACATTGGATGTACCGTTTGCACTACATCAATGTCTTTGCTTTTGATACATTGGATGTACCGTTGGATGTACCGTTTGCACTACATCAATGTCTTTGCTTTTGATACATTGGATGTACCGTTTGCACTACATCAATGTCTTTGCTTTTGATACATTGGATGTACCGTTTGCACTACATCAATGTCTTTTGTTTTGATACATTGGATGTACCGTTTGCACTACATCAATGTCTTTGCTTTTGATACATTGGATGTACCGTTTGCACTACATCAATGTCTTTGCTTTTGATAAATGTCTTTGCTTTATGATTCATTGGATGTACCGTTTGCACTACATCAATGTCTTGGCCACTCTTTTCTTGTGATTTTTGGATTTCGTGTGTTGAATTCTGGAATTTATGTTTCACCAACTTTTGCGCTTGGCATTGTGATTATTATACGTTTAGTCATATCTCTTATTATATATCATTTCATCTGATATTTATAGCTAGACTGATCCGTTTATTATTTTCTTCTTAAATAATACTCGGGTCAGACTGAGATTTTACAGGTGCTTCTGCTTGTCACCTAATCGGACCATCATCTGATCTTTTGGTTAACTACTTAGCTTGTAGTTTTTGGTTGTGTACAATTTTGAGATATAGACTCCTTGATGTATACATATTCTTTTGTCTAGCACTTGTATCTATTCTTTTGTGATATCGTGGATCTTGTTTGACCACTACTCTGATGAACACTTTTATGTGTTATATATATATATTCATATCTATTTCTGTCTTTGTGATATGAATTATCTGTGACTGATTTGTGTTATGTTTATTTCTATATTTGTTTGCGAAGACAAAATAGCCACTGTGTAGTAGCTTTGAGTTTGTGTCAGTATGTCGGATGTCCTCTTGAAAAGAATGCAAGTTATATTTTATCTGGCATATCGGTACTCGCACAGAGCAATTATACAGACGGTCGCTCCTCAACAGCCTTATTCTCCATGCTAGTTGATGGCATTACACCGTAGTGTCCTTGGCTAGCGTGTGTATAGAGGTGGGGCGTCACAGATCTTATCGTCTGAATAGTAAATAATCAGATCAAGCTCCAAATACAAAACAACACCAAAATCGGCAGAATCTCCTAATGAATCGAAAAAAGTGACAACCCGCACCTCCAGACACACTAATCCAATGCCTAGAGTGACTTTCATACTCACGTCATGCCAAGAAGTACGGGCTATCGGTTTTTAAACATTACATGATATAGTTGCAAAGATATAATCTAAGATATTATGCACTTTCAGATATCACAGCGGAAGTCAATTTTATACACACACACACACATACACATACACACACACACACACACACACATAGAAAATTGCTATCTCATAAAAATATGGTCTCAAAATACACAAAGCCAAACTTGCTTTGTATATAATAAAGAATAGTTAGAGTTTCCAAAATGACAATATAAAGTCATGGACAATAATGAAGAATAATGTGCAATGCCAAACTCGCTTCTGCACGTATGAAATTTGGGCCAATCACCTGTTGCCCTGTCCTTCTATGGTGGAGAAAAAGGAATGGAGTGGATCAAACAAAAGTCTGATGAATAAATTGTATTGTTAATATATGGTGATCACATGCAATTGATTTCATTTATAATCTGTATGATCTAGGGTGCCCTACTTGATTTTTGAATTAATTGCTATGGTTGGTCACATTAACCTAAAGGGTATTGCTTCAAATACATCTATATCTAGACATCTTATGGAGGTTTATACTTAGGGGTCAAACAACGAATCGAACCACCGATAAACAATAGATCAGACAATCGATCAACATTGGATCAAACAATAATCTTAGAGACTTCTCCTAACATAAGATGACGTAAAATATCGCCCTTAGGATTGCATTACCCAAATAATGACGATACATATCGTACTTGTATTTGAGAAGATCCTGCAATGCAGACACGTGTCAAAGATGACTTAGGGTTTACTAATGCATCCATGTCTAATAACTCATTTTTAACTATAAAAACCCACCCTAAATGGATTTAAATTTCAATCCAAAAAAGGTTCATCGATACTTAAACCCAACTCAAAGTTGGCAGTTGGTTGGTAAAAAAGAACAATGCAGAGCTATTTATCTACACATTCAGAATCTCATAATGAAATGATAAAATATAATGATAACAATAGTATCCATTTTATTCAAGCTTCAAAAAGTAGTTGAAAACCATAACAAAATATCCATAATCACCGTTACATATATGTGGTACAATATTCCAAAATTGCAACATCATTTTTATTTCATGGATGCATAAGAAATTACAGAAAATAACAAGTAAATAAACAAACTACCGCCACAAGTTTCTGCCTTCAGCACCGCCCTTCTTAACCCGTGTTGTAATGAGGAGGGAGTCAGAACAATGTATGTCTAGTGAATAAAAATCTCGAGCCTTATTGTATTAGCACTTAGGCAGTATAATTTAAATAATAATAAGTCTTACATATTCCACCTACATCATACGGCTTTTCAGATATAAGACCATAGGCTTTTCTCAAACATAAAAAAGGCTTTCCAACTATAAGCCTATAACCCACTTCCAATCAACCTAATAACCTATATCTATCGTTCATAATATTCTATTAAAGTAAGAGATAGTGCTCAAGTCACTTAATACCTTTTAGTGGGAATTAAGCAGACTCTGACCATTTAATACCTTATTTAAGGTAGGTCCATACCATTTACTACCTATCTTAAGGAGGACTCCTCACTAGTAATTATCTAGCTGACATTGCGTAGAAACTCTTCAACCCCTTGATACTTCCTATCGAAGGAGAACCTTTCCTGAGATATCCTCAACCATGCCTAACCCATAATCCTACCCTTTTCTACTCCCTACATAAATAAGAGGGGGCCCTTATACAACCACTCAATACCTTTAAGTTCTAAAGCAAATCCTTCGTATTATGACCCGTATCCCAAAGGGATCACACATTAGTCCGGCTATTCGTGGATACTGGTAGCCAAATTTTCTAGGTAGATTTACTTTATAGAATTTGAGACTAACCTCATGTCATCGTGGTTACTTATTATAGGTAATGTCTCAAATTAGCCCAAAGTCACACTGCTGGTAGCCGGATTAGTTGGATAGACTTCCATATTCTTTTGACTGACCTTGCATCCCTTATAACTTAGTCATAATCTATATCACACTCTGCATATATTGCACACATCTCGCAATTTCCATAGTTAAGGCCTTATAAGAAATCTTTCTTACTTTTCCTTTAACATTAATTACTTTTCTAAGGGGAATTTAATAAAATTAATAACCTATTTAACTACGCCATTATATGTTATAATTATACATTAATTATGCTAATATAAATATGTATATATATATATGTATGTATTTGTGCATGTATATATGTATATACACATGCTCACCTAGAAATTTCTAAGCATGTGGAATTTACGCTTTAAACTAGCGTCTGAATGACAAATGTTTCAATAATTATACACATCTCATTCCATATTATCAACAATGCCAAAATTCCAATATACATATCCAAAATTTCAACCAATAAACTTGAATGCCATTAAAATTAAAATTAACTTATTACATCAAAATAATAGAATAAATTGATAATAGAAACTTACAATTTCAATTTTATGATGTATTCAGCTCCTTCTTCATGTAAAAATAAAATAGAGACTTTTTATTTAATTCATGAAAATAAGCGGTGCGAAATGCGAACAAAATTCACACCTTACACACTGCTTCCAAATCAAACCCTTTAATGAAATCCAAAGAAAAATAATAAAAAGTGGAATTGAAGGTAAAATTATCAAAACTACAAATTTACACAATTTCCATTATCCTGACATAAACGATTGGGATTTCAACCTAGAATTGACATCTCACATTGGAGAAGTTTTGAGGGTTTACAATATGATGTTTTCGCAAACTAAAACTACCTAAGGCATATTCAAACCCAAAATACACTAATCAACTACTATAATAGAAAAGCTAAGATTTCTACTTATTGTACATCCTTAGCTTTGCTTCTTTTGGATTTGACACACCTTTAGCAATCTCTACAAGATCCCTTCTTTTTGATACACACACACATACAGACAACAAGGGACTTGTATATGCACTAGATTCAGAAAATTGGAGAAGAATAGGTTAGGAAAATAAATAGAAGCTATATAGAATTTCTTACCCCAAACACTAATAGAGTCTTTCTCAATCTATGAAGAGATGAACTGATGCAGATTTACTAGAGTCCTAAAATATTTTGTGAATAAAAGTATAGGGGCTAGGCCCCTTTTTATAGTGGTTGAAACACACCAAAACGATTGCATCTAAGTCGGTTTAACATTATATAGTATGGCACGTTCATTGTGCAAAAACCCTAGCTGCCACTATTCACAATCGGTCGACAGCCACCTCCCATCGGTCGACTGCTAGTGGTCAACTGGCCCAAGCGTAGTGGTCGACCAATATGTGCTATTTTTGGGATGATTTTATGCCATTGTTTTTAAATTATTTTATTCCTCAATTGTAAGTAAACATTAATTTTAACATTTACTTAACATCCAAGTCTAATTACTATTAAATTATATATTTTTAATTGAAGAACTATTTAATTATTTGAATAAGTTATTTTAAATCCGAAAATTTCAATTATCCATAACTTTTCCATTTAAGCTCCGTTTTCAACATATTATATATGAAAATTGATCCGAATCTCTTCATGAACGCAAAGGCAATGGTTAAATTCCAACTTTAAATTTCTATTTTGAATCCTATTTTATTCAAATTTATTTATCAAATTTATTTATTTGTGGTTGATTTTACAATGTGTTACGGTAATGTCAATTATTACATAACACAATTGGCATCCACCAATAGTGTCACGTCGTAATCACCGTATACAATAAGGAACCATCCGTTGACGCCAAGCCATGCACAGCACCAGATATCCACTAACAATGTAATGGCCTGTATTTTAAATATTGAAGGATCGTGAAATATTAATTCATGCGAGGTTGTATGACTTTAAAATTTTGGAAAATGATTCTTAGAAACATTTCCACATCTACGAGTTTTATCAAATTTCCATGTAACCATTTTGATCTTAAAAATATAGTATGGATTCTTTTGATAGGAGGTAAGTTAGGATCTATAACCACCTTCATTACTTTTGGATGAAGGTTTTTCATTTCGTAGAGTGGTCATAATAGTAAACGGACATACCGTTTGAAAGTTTTGGCCATTTCTAGCTTGCATCAGTGGGTAATTAACTAAACCCACGCATAGATCTACTAACCTATTTCGAGCATGGAGCCTAAAACAGAATGATGGGACTATTCTAAACCATTTCCATCTTCCCTAAGCTTTTGTTAACCCTAGTTTCTGCAAAAACTCTTTCCTTACTAACCTTAGTCAATACATCATTAGAAGAGTAATTAGCAAATGAGATTGTAGATCTATCACTTTGGTGTTTGGGGATTCTCTTTCCTGGCTATTCACATCATAATTATATATTTAAAATGGTATTTTAGGTAAATAATGATTGGTTCTTGACCTCTCATTATCCGATGCATGTTTATATAGTTAAATTTGACATTTTTTGAACATGATTTTGATCCTAGAATGTTTTCTAACTTTAATCACATTTATCCAGAATTAAAATGATATAAAATAGTTTTGCAATCCCTTTTGACCATATTGACATGCACTGTAAAAGTTAGATAAATTGGGCAAATCAATGGCAAACATGAGAGGGTCTAGAGAATGGGAGGAGCTCAAGAATCAATTCGCATGCAGTTTATGAAAGGGAGTGTGGACTAAGGATCTTAAGGCTAATTTAACACTAGAGAGGGGTGAATAGTGTTTAATGGACTCTAAGACTTATATGGACTAATTTAAACTTGTGATATAAACAAATGAAGAACATAATCACAAACAATCACAAAATCAAACGCAGATGCAGAAAGTAAAATAAAAAGCAATAAAAGGAAAGAACACACTAGATTTTGTACTTATTCGGAGTTACCCTACATCCAGTCCTGTACCAAGGCAAACAACTCATACATATTTTTATTATACCAATGTCGAGATTACAATCCTCAATTTCTAAAGGCCTTGAGGTACCCTCCTGTCTCACGAGTCCGGGGCAAACTCTCTTGATTTATGGACAAGATCACCCAATTGATTTTCAAGCACAACCACTCCTTATAGAGAGAATCAATATACTTTTGATTACAAATTGATCCTATAACTCTAAATAGCACTTTGATCTTCGAGAGAGGACATAGAATCAAACGAGAATGATATTCTAATTTGATTCACTTGAGAATTCGGTAGAATTCGGCATGATCTTAAAAATGTGAAAATTTAGAATATGGATTTGTGGAGAAGGAGTGAAGAAAATAGTTAGTTAAAAAATTCGTTTGTGAAAGCTATTTATAAAGCACCAATGGTCATAACCATTCATGAAGAGATTTAAACAAATAGACACTTCTTTTTAAAATTGAAACTTTTGAATTCAACAGCCGCCATGTCGACATGGGGTATCCCATGATGTCGACGTTCCTATGTTAAAAAACAATGTAAAATTTGTTTAGAAAATGAAGTTTAAAACAAGAGTTTATTTTATAAAAAACAAATAATATTTTAAGGCTAAAACATCCTTTTGAAAATCATTTGAAAAAGATAATTTTAAGGCTAAATAGTTTTGAAAATCATTTTGAAAAGCCATTTTGAAGTAGTTTTTCAAGCTTCTTCCTGTAGAATATCTCATCACATCAGGACTCCAGAACTTGTACAAAACCAGGATGTTCGTGGGTTTGTAAGCCACTTGTCGTAGGTTTGTAAGCTACTTGTCGTGGGTTTGTAAGCCACTAAGAAGGTAGAAATGGGTTCCATCCCAAATGAAATTCGGAATGAAGATTTCCATTCTATTATGAAGTTTTAAGAAAAACTAGACACATATCTTGAAATCTTGATCTTGATACTCATGAGTCTTAAAACTTGATTTCTTCATTCTAGATCTTTATACTGTATGGTTTGCAATAATCAATACCTGCCTATATATATCCTGCATAATAACATTCATATATATATATCTAGACAACAGTGTTAGTATATAAGTTATAATAAATAAGTTACAAAGGTTGTTGTCATCAAAACCACTATCTCCAGTTCCTAACAATCTCCTTTTTTTTGATGATGACAACCTTAAAAAATTTACTTACCAATTCGATCATACCATAACTCTCCCTTACACCAACAACTCCCCCTTACTCCAAGCCTACTATTTTATATAACTTCTCCCTCTTTGTCATCAACAAAAAAATAACCTATAAACCTTGAACTTAATAGAAAATGAGATAAGCAAAAATATGACATAAGAATAATAACTATGTATGAGTGAAATATAGCATCCTAAGTTAAATGGAATTCAAGATTTTATACACCGAAGATTGTTTTTAGAAGAACATTAACACTTATATACAAATTAACAAACCAATATACAATCAAGGAAACAATAAAGCGCTTAACAAGGACCCTTAACTATTGGTGATTTATGGACCGAACAATTTGGATAGTGGAGATAAAAGTTCCCACGTTGTTCGACCAAGTTCCCATTAGCGTCAAAAAGGACCTCTCCAATGCAAATAATGCCATCACCTTCGTCCATATGAACATCCGGATTCGGCAGAGGATATTCTTCTTCTTGATCTTCTTATGGTTCTTCTAGAGGCTCTTCTTCCTCAGAAACCGTGGCTAGAGATGATTCTTCGATGACAATGAGATTGGCATGGTTATCCATAAGAAAGTTTTGTAAATTCCTAAGGATTCTGCCTTGCCTATGTTGTTCTCAAGCCATTCGCAGTTGACTCACTTAAATTTCCGTCATCATTTGAAGCAAATCTTTTATCTTCTCTTGTAATTTGATGACTCGTACATGTGTGGAACATTGAAAAGAACCAGAATGAGGAGAAGTGCGTGAAGAAGGTTTATTATTAGAAGAGGAAGCCATTAATTTACTATTTTAGAAGTTTATTATAGAGAATGGAATAGAGAAAAGGAGTAAAAGTCAAAATACATAAATAAATAACTTAATAATTAATTTTAGAGGGAAATTTAAATTTGAAATTTTTGGCCTGTATGTCAACATAGGGGAATGGGTCATGTTGACATGCTCAGTTCAATTTTTGATAAATTTTTATTTATGTTAATTATTGGTCGTACTTGTATTATTTATAACTTATATTTCAGTTGATGAACATATACCTATGAACATATACCTAATTCTCTTCTAAATTTAGTAAAGTTTGGTTCATTTAATCGTTCGGTTAATATATCAACAAATTGTTTTTCACTATTAATATATTCAAGAGTTATGACTTCTTTACTTATATTATCTCTATGAAAATGATGTCTAATATCAATATGTTTTGTTCTAGCATGATGAGTTGGAATTTTAGATAGGTTTATTGCACTAGTATTATCACAATAATTGGTGATTTAGTTATAGTTAATTCAAAATCTTTTAAAGTTTGTTGCATATATATAACTTGAGAACAAACCGTAGAAGTAGATATATATTCTGCTTTAGTTGTTGACAAGGATAAAGTGTTCTGCCTCTTACTAAACCAGGAAACCAGAGAATATCCTAGAAAGGGACAAGTTCCATTTGTACTTTTTCGGTCTGATTTACAACCAGCGTAATCAGTATCACAATATGAAATTAAATCAAATACATCGTTCTTAGGGTAAAACAAACCATAATCTAACGTATGTTTTACATATCTTAAAATTCTTTTTACAGCTTTTAAATGAGCTTCTTTAGGTTGAGATTGGTATCTTGCACAGAGACAGACACTATGCATGATGTCAGGACGACTTGCTGTTATATAAGGCAGCGAACCAATCATTCCCCTATATAATTTTTGATCAACATCTTCTGATTTATCTTCTTTACTTAAAGCTACATTAGTTGTCATTGGAGTGGGTTTCCCACTAGAAGAGGTCATCCAAATTTCTTAATTAAATCCTTAGCACATTTTTCTTGACTAATAAAAATTCCTTTATCTAATTGTTTGATTTGAAGTCCTAAGAAGAAAGTTATTTCTCCCATACGACTCATTTCAAATTCTTTAGTCGTTATATTTTTAAAAATTCTTTATTCATTATCTTATTAGTTGACCCAAATATTATATCATCTACATATATTTGTACTTATTGAATATCATTTTTGTTTCTTTTAATAAAAAGAGTTGTATCTATTTTACCAATTTCAAAACCAGATTGTAGTGAATAAGATCTTAGTCTTTCATACTAGGCTCTAGGAGCTTGTTTCAGACTATATAAATCTTTCTTTAATTTATATACTTGATTTGGAAATTTGTTATCTTTAAAAAGTGGCGGTTGTTTAACATAAACATCTTCTTTTACAAAACCATTAGAAAAGCACGTTTAACATCCATTTGGTATAATTTGAAATTATTGTAGTTTGCGAAAGCAAGTAGAATTCTGATAGCTTCTACTCTTGCTACGGGTGCAAAGGCTTCTACATAACCAATTCCATCTTCTTGGCAATAACCTTACGCGACTAAACGATCTTTATTTCTTACGACCTCACCAAGTTCATTCATTTTATTTTTATAAACTCATTTTGTTCCAATTATAACTTTATCCTCAGGTCTAGGAACAAGTTTCCAAACATTATTTCTGGTGAACTAATTCAATTCTTCTTGCATAGCAAGAATCCATGAATCATCAGATGATGCTTCCTTTGGATTTTTGGGTTCAATAGTTGATATAAAAGCCACATTGCTCATACTATTTAGTTGATTTCTTGTTTTAACTATAGATTCAATATTTCCTAGTATAATTTCTACAGGATGATCTTTTAATAGCCTAATTCTTTTATTAGGTGGAATGATTTCACAATTAGTTTCATTAGGTTCATTATTTAAAGTTACAAAATCTTCTTCATCTTTTTTTTATATCGTATCTTTAAAATTTCATCAAAAGATACATGCATTGTTTCTTCAATAGTGTTAGTTCTTAAATTATAGACTTTAAATGCTTTACTTCTATTAGAATATCCGATAAAGATACTTTTGTGAATTTAGGTTCAAATTTATCCAAATTATTATATTAAGAATAAAACACTTACTACCAAAAACTTTAAAATAAGATACCATGGGTTTCTTATTGTAAAGTAATTCATATGGTGTTTTATTAGTTAGTGGTCTAATTAAAATCCTATTTTAATATATAACACGATGTAGCGATTGCTTTAGCCCAAAAGTTTTTAGATAAGTTACTATCAGAAAGCATTGTTCTAGCACACTCTTAAATCGTTCTATTCTTACATTCTACCACGTCGTTTTGTTATGGAGTTCTTGGAAAAGAGAAATTATGAGTAATTCCTTTTTGATTACAGAAATTCTCAAAATTTTCATTTTCAAATTCTCCACCATGATCACTGCGAATAATTTTTATTTTTAAAGAATGATAATTTTGAATTCTTTTAGCAACATTTTTAAATAATTCAAAAACATCACTTTTAATTTTAAGAAAAATTGTCCAAGTATACCTAGAATAATCATCTACAATTACAAAAACATATTATTATGATTAATTGATTGAACTTGAGATGGACCAAATAAATCTAAATGAAGTAATTCTAAAGGTTTAGAAGTACAAATCATATCTTTTAATTTAAACGAACTTTTCTTAAGTTTTTCTAATTGGCAAGCATCACATATACTATTTACTTTAAAATTTTACTTGGGAAGACCTCTAACTAAGTCAAGTTTTGATAACCTAGATAACATTTTGAATTTAAATGACCAAATCTTTTACGCCAAATCCAAGGGTCACTTGTATTAGCCAAAAGACATAAGTTGTCATTTGAAACTTTCATACCAAGGATGTAAATGTTGTTATTCCTAATTCCTTCAAAGATAATATTTGACTTATTATCTTCGATGTGACACTTATATTTTCCAAATTTAATTTCAAATCGTTTATCACATCATTGAATTATACTAAGCAAACTATGTTTTAAATTCTTAACTAGCAAAATATCAGAAATAAGAGGAGTTTTAGAATTACTGACATTGCCGATGCCAATCACATATCCTTTTGAGTTATCTCCAGAGTTGACCAATCCACCATCTTGATATATAATATCATTGAGTATCTCGGGATTTCTAGTCTTATGCCTTGAAGTATCCATTTATCTTTCTCAATTTTCACAGTTTGTCCATTGGTTGTTGATTCTTCAAAAGCCACGTAACAAGTCTGTTCCTGTATAACAAACTAATTCGGTAGATAACCAGATTTTTCATAAAGAACTTTATGCAGACTTATGATACTTTGATGAAATGCATAAATTCATACTAGTATCAACAAAATGTCTTAAAAATTCCATTTTTAACTTTTCAAGTTTTAGATTATGAGAACTATGAAAACCTATGCTCTGATACCAATAGAAAGGGAGTGAAGACTAAGGATCTTAAGGCTAATTTAACACTAGAGGGGAGGGTGAATAGTGTTTAATGGATTTTAAGACTTATGTGGACTAATTTAAACTTATGATATAAACAAATGCAGAATTTAATCACAAAACAATCAAAGAATCAAACACAAATGGAGAAAGTAAAATAAAAAGCAGTAAAAGGAAAGAACACACCAGATTTTATACTGGTTCGGAGTTACCCTACATCCACTCCTGTACCAAGGTAAACACCTCATACAGATTTTTATTATACCAATGTCGAGATCATAATCTTTGATTTCTAAAGTTCTAGAGGTACCCTCCTGTCTCATGAGTCCGAGGCAAACTCTCTTGATTTATGGGACACAATATCACCCAATTGATTTTCAAGCACAAACACACCTTATAGAGAGTCTCGATAAACTTTTGACTACAAAATTGATCCTATAACTTTGAATATCACTCTGATCTTCGAGAGAGGAAAGAGAATCAGACAAGAATGATATTCTAATTTGATTCACTTGAGAATTCGAAAGAATTACGGCACGATCATAAAAATAAGAAAATTTTAGATTATGGATTTGTGGAGAAGGAGTAAAGAAAATGGTTGGTTAAAAAATTCGTTTATTAATGCTATTTATAAAGGACCAACGGTCATAACCATTCGTGAAGAGATTTGAACGAATATACACTTCTTCTAAAAATTCAAACATTTGAATTCAACGGCCACCATGTTGGCATGGGGTATCCCATGATGCGACATCCCTATGTTAAAAAACAATGTAAAATTTGTTTCGAAAATGATGTTTAAAATAAGAGTTTATTTTAAAACAAAAAAAATATTTTAACGCTAAAACATCTTTTTGAAAATCATTTGAAAAAGATAATTTTAAGGCTAAGCGGTTTTGAAAATCATTTTGAAAAATCATTTTGAAGTATTTTGCAAGCTTCTTCCTATAGAATATCTCATCACATCAGGACTTGAGAACTTGTACAAAACCAGGATGTTCGTGGGTTTGTAAGCCACTTGTCATAGGTTTGTAAGCTACTTGTCGTGGGTTTGTAAGCCACTAAGAAGGTTGAAATGGGTTCCATCCCAAATGAAATTCGGAATGAAGATTTCCATGCTATTATGAAGTTTTAACAAAAACTAGACACATATCTTGAAATCTTGATCTTGGTATTCATGAGTCTTCAAACTTGATTTCTTCATTTTTGATCTTTATATTGTACAGTCTTCAATAATCAATACCTTCCTTATATATATCCTGCATAATAACATTAATATATATCTAGATAATAGTGTTAGTATATAAGTTATAATAAAATAAGTTACAAAGGTTGTTGTCATCAAAAACACTATCTCCAGTTCCTAATAGTTTAGACCAAGGAATCCTACTCAGTGTCGAGTGGAATTTAGGTCAGTAGTAAGGCTTTAGGTCGGTGGGAAACGTGCTTCGAGTCATGCTTCGAGAAAACTGGTGGAGGACTCATGGTCAGATTCAGGTAAGATCGGGACAGGCTTGGGTTATTGAAGGCCAAATCAGCTTGGAAGGACTTTTCTTTAGGGCTTGCTTAGAGAAGCCAAGTGCTGCTTTGGGCCAAGCTTAGGGTTGGTGCGGGAAAGAAGTTTAGGGAGCCAAAAGCCAAAATTTGGCTAAGTAAGGTATTCAGTATCGAGAACTTCTTTGGATGATAATCTAAGGTCTAATATCATGGATGTTGGAGCTTTGGAGGAGTGACGCTTCAAGGAAGTAGAGAGAACCAAAATTTAGTTGATTATATTACTCGATACCGAGCAGAAGAGGTCGGTACTGACCTGTAGTTTTTGGTCAAGTTAGGGTGAAATTTCCAAGAGTGGAAATATAAGCTCTGAAGGTCATGCTAAATGTGTTTATTTGTCCGCATGGGGACTGATGGTGATGAAGTAGCATGATAGTAGCTTTGGACTTCAATGAGGGTAACTCGACAATGAATGGAGTTAGGTCTCGATGGTAGTGGTTCAATAATTAGAGTCGAAGGGATGGTTCGAAGTGTGGGTTTAATGAGTAGAGCTTGTGAGTAGGATTATGACTGCATTCCACTATTGATGAAGGAAGAATGAATTATTACTGCATTCCATTATAAAAGCATGTGTAAAGGGACTGCAGACACTAGGAGGTTTCTTATGTACTTGTGTAGAGGTGATACATAGGGACGCCCACTTGGATTATGACTGAGTCTAGATCTTATGACCATAGATTACCATGGACCTTATGATTGTGGGTCTATTTCATAGCCTTCTAAAGTGCCATGGATTGAGCAGTAATTCATATTTGATTGGGTCTCGGGCTTATGATCGTGCCATACAAGTTCTCTTATACCCAAGCACATTAAGTGGTAGTGAGGATTGTTTGATTGATGCCATGTTTGCTTTAATTATTTTCCCCCATAGCCTATCATTTAGGGATGTCACCTGATGTAGGTATTTAGGATGTGGATATTTAGACACCCTATGATGTACTTAGAATGTAGTACATTTTAATGATGATAGTAAAGTGGCATGTTATGATGTTATAAGCTAACGCTTTTGTTGTAAGGACGGGTTAGTTATGGTTCGTATACTCTTATTCCTTACTATATTGACTTGTATATTATTTTAGGATTCAAGTATTACTCACACTATACTTTTGTCTTTAACGACCCAGAATTTGCAATCTCGAAAATTCAAGATTGTTAGGGAAAAAGAAGAAACAGAAACACCAACATCTCACATTCGCAACGGATAAAATATAATATTAAATAATATTCTTTACATAGAGAAAGTTGTATCAGTCGAATACAATTAATACATCAGAGATAACAGAAAATCCAAGGCATTCAATATTATTCAATCATCCATAAGCAAGATTAATTTGCCACACCATTTCTAATTAATTTAAATAAATTAATTTAATTACTTCAATCACTTTTAATCCTGCTTACTTAACATTAATAAATTACAAACCTTTAATTAATTAACCTTTAATTATCTTTCCCAACTAATTATCCATAATTACTTCCACTAAGTAATTATACTATTGGTTAATTATCCTCAAATAATTACCCTTAATTCTTAACCTTTAACTACTAATTAAATTGTTTCCTGGAGATTTGACCAGGAAACTTGGTACTCGGTGTTCTAAACGTTCGGCATACAAGGAACGCCCGACATCCATGAAGGTTCGGCCTGAATCTTGTTCGGCATCCCGAGACCGTTCGGCATTCAGGAGCGCTTGGCAGCCAGGGGCGCTCGGCATTCAAGAGGCGCTCGGCATCCAAGTTCGTTCGGCGTCTATGGAACGTTCGGCATGACAGAGCATTCGGCATTGAGAGACGTTCGGTGTGGAATAACGTTCGGCATGTGAGAACGTTTGGCAAGGCCGAATTGTCCGACATCAACTACCGTTCGGCCTAACTATTGCTCGGCCTAAGGATCGTTCGGCCGAGACATAGTTTGGCCTGGGAAACGTTCGGCCAAAATATCGTCTGGCCTAAGTTCTGCTCAACATACAAACATCGTTCGGCCAAGTCCCTGGTTCGGCTTCCAGTATCGTCCGGTGCAAGTGCTTCCCATGACATTCAGAGTGTTCGGCCTCGCTGCGCTCGGCATAAGAAGACTGTTCGACATTCATGCCCTGTCCGGCATTTGACGTTCGGTATCTATGGGTCGAAACAAAGAGATTACTCTATTTGGTCCGAGATATTCATCCATCAGGCCCACCAGGAAAGTCTAACCCATCTTCGTCTATAAATAGAGAGGCAGGGGGCACAGTGAAAAGGGAGAGTTTTTCGGGAATGCTGGGGATACTCTGCTACGTTCAACACTCATTCATAACTTAATCTTTTACTTTGCAATTGTATTCAAGTAATTGGAAACGGATCGTATCTGTAATCAACTATCAAGGAAATCAATAGAAATCAACTTCAAAGTGGACGTAGGTAGTTACGCCGAACCACTATAAATTTGGAGTTCTTGCCCTCTGCATTAAAATTTATATATTGTTCTCTATTTTAATTTACTTTCTTTATTAATCTCTCTACACAATCTTTCTAAGGGTGTTACTGACCAATTTTGGTGCTAACATTTTGGTGCTTTCACTAAGAATTGAATTCTCAGGCTGTTCGGATCTGCTTTGTAGCTGTTGGATTGCATAAATCCCCTGGAGAAGATCCAAGAACATTCACAAGGCATCTGTTAATTCTGTTCAGAGTTACAACCAACAACTCTACTATAGGGAGACCACGAATCAGATCGGCCTCCCACAACGCAGATGTCCATGAAACTGCTAGCGTACAACAAGTTGGACCAGGAAATCAGCAAAAAACCAGAGATGCAGGGCCCTCCACCCAAAACCAAGTGGAAGTCATTTCCCGAACGGAGTTCAACGACTTGATATGAGAACTCAAGGAAAGTAGAAGGCAACTTGCTGAGCAGATTCAAGCCAGCACTAATCTCATGACTCAGCTCGCTCAGCAGCAGCGCCAGAATGCTGGAGGTAACCCTACCCCTTATTCCGAATCTGATAGCTCAACCTCAGTTGACGAACCTCCTAGGCGTAGACGCCGTAAGGATGAAGGTGCCCAGACAGGCGCTGGGAATCAAGCCCGCGAAGAGACCGGACACCCAAACCTCCAAGACCCAAATCAGGCGAGACACCAACCTGCACGGTCCCGTGGAACGGAAACCAACCTTCCATCCTCCATACAAACTCCGGATTTGACAGCTATGGTCAGGCAGTTGATGAGAGAGAACCAAGGCTTGACCAATGAAGATTGGGGAGTGACCAGAAGCCATACTCCCTTTACGGATTGTATCCTGCAGGCTGAGTACCCCATGAAGTTCAATATGCCAACTATCCCAGCCTACGAAGGGAAGACGGATTCCAGGCAGCATGTGATGAGGTACGGATGGATGATGGATTCTGCAAGAGCTAATGATGCGACCAAGTGCAGGTGCTTCCCAATCACTCTGTCTGGAATTGCCACCATGTAGTTTATTCGACTTCCCCCATGGTCTATATCTAGCTTCGACGAATTGGCAATGAAATTCATAGAACAGTTCAGGATACACACGACTCGTCCAAAGGATGTGATGTCCTTATCAAGCATAATCCAAGCTCCAGGAGAGTCATTGAAAGCATACTTGCAGAGATTTCATGTTGCTGCTACTGAGGTGAGCAATCCAAACAACCACGCAATTTTGATGGCGGTAATGCGTGGAGTGGATCCAGACTCTGAATTTGGAGATTGGCTGGCGGGAAAGCCCCCAACCACGCTGGAGCGTTTTTATTCGAAAGCTCATCAGTTCATAAGAAGGGAAGAAACTCGATGGACAAGACGAGACAAGGCACCAGGGCCTGCGCAGGAGACTGAGAAAAGTACCGTCGCCATGAAGCAAACCAGTGATAATTCGGGAAAAGCCCAAGTCAACGTCCAAAACAAGCCTGGGCAGTCTAAAGGATCCGGAGGTGGAAATCTCGGAAAGAAGAGAGAGACAGGGAAATGGAAGTCAAGGATCCCGACCTACACTGAATACACCCTGCTCAACGCATCCCTTGAGAACATCTATTTGTCAACTTGCAACACTTTCCAGTATAGGTGTAACGATCCCGAATTTTAATTTATTTTAAATTGATAATTAAATTTACTTTTGATTTAAAATTGTGGAAGTAAATGATAAATTGATTTGAGAATTCAATAAAATGAAGTTTTTAAATAAAAATATAAATATCTCAAATAATCTATAGTAATATAAAATAGAAATTTATTTATATTTAACAAATTTAACAAATTAATGTAATACAAACTCATATGTAATTTGGAAATAAAAAAAATAAATATATATGTGAATAGCTTGCAAAAGAAACAAACAAGTTACAAAATTATATTCAGTGTGTACACCTGAACAATAAACAAAACAAAAGAAGATAATAAAATCAAAGTTAGTTTTTATCAAAAGAGATGATGATGCATGTAAACTAAAATAATATTGCATTAAACAATGAAGACAAGAAACAACAAAATATTTATGTACAATACAAACTGCACAAGTATCAGGTCAGAGCATACTTATAAAGCAAAGTAAAGGACTGTGCAAAACATAATTCAAATAGTATAGGGTGTAAACATAAAGGACCATCTCATTTAATGCAAAGATATCAGCACTACAAAATAAAAGAGTAAGATAATTAAACAAACAAGGTATAGAAATAGTATACAGCTTGTAAAGAGTTGAACATGCAAGACAAATTGAGTATGTATAAACAAATAAAAGAAGTCACACATAATAAATGCAAGCATCTAAGCTGTAAACAAGAAGTATAAGCATAAAAACATAAGTACATAAGTACATCAGCCCCCAAAACGATAATTTATATCTCAGCCAAGATAACATCAATAAAGTTAAATATGTACACAAGACAAAAATCTAAGTACTTCAACATTTAAATGTTTTCAACCTAGCCACCAAAATATAAGCATGTCAGTACTAACAAAACCAAAAAAACAAAGTAAAATCTGCATACAGAATAAATAAAATAAAAGAAAGAGATAGGAGTTCATTTGCATAGTAAAGCAAGTGGGAAACAAAACAAAGAATACAAAGCAAAATATCCACAAACTAACTACATACATAATTTGAAAACAAAGTAAGATATTGTATAAATATGTAGGCTGTAAAGAAAATCAAATATGAACAAAACAAAGAAAATGATTTGCAGCCACCAAACTGCATAATCAACAAGTTAAAAAGCAATATATGTTAAATTATAAAGCAAGTACAAATATAAGCATGGGCTGTAAACATAAAAGAATAGGAAGCATGGGAACAAAGTATCTTCAGCCATGACTTGCTTATACCTTCCCCTGTACACAAATCTTCATTTATATATATACACATCCTGTACAAAAAAACATACTGTAAACACTCTCCCCTATATATATTATTATTCAACTCAAACATCAAGAAGCAAGATACAAACCAGTTCCAAATTGAAGAAACCTGTTCTCTGTCTTCCACAAAAGAATGTGAGTAAACACAAATTTTTACCAAGTATTAGGTTGTATTTGTTCTGTGTTTTAGCTCATGATTATGATGTGTATGCTTGGCTTTTTCTCTTCAGTTTCAACTCTGCATATAAGTGATGAACATGCTTTCCTTTCTCCTCTCTGTTTCCTTGAAAATAGGCTTGAGCTAGCCAATTAATTTAGAATTTTCTTCATTAGGTTATTATATTTTTGCTTTGAGTTTAACATGAAAAAGGTTTGTTTCCACCTATATGAAGGTTTAAAAATAGTTTCAGGAGATTTTATTAAGAAGTTGTCTCAAAGCTTTTAAATGTACAGAGAAAACAAAATTTGGTCCAAATTTGAAAATCTGGAAACCCAAACCATCTGAACAAACTCAAGATTTGTCCATTTTCGAATCTTTTAATTTTCAAATTTAGTTATGCAAGCTGAATCAGTAAGCAATAACATGATTTTTAAACCAAATTTGATGATTTTAAATGGTGTGGTATGAGAGTGGTTTGGGTTTGTTTGATTTTTCCATTTCGAGTCGCCGAGGTCGGTCTCGTTGATCAGAGGGGTCGGGGCTTGGGCTGGTGGTGGAGGAGCGTACCACGGTGATGGGAAAAATAATGGAAAGTGGTCACGAGGTCGGAGGTAGCAGCGGCGTCGAGTTTCCCTCTGGAACCCTAGTTTTACTGGGTGAGATAAATTTGGGGACTTTGGCACTTGTAGATGATCGAGTGCTATGGGCTGTTGGGTGGTGGTAGAGATTGAGGCGACGAAGGAGATGCCGGAGTTTTAGCACCTACGATGGTCGGAGCGTGGGGGACGACGTGTTGACAGGTTGGGCTTTCGTTTGCAGTTCGAGTACCAGGTTTGAGTTGTACAACTCAAATTCGATTTTGCGCGCGTGAGCAAATTTGGGTGGTCGGAGGTGATTGCGTGGATGCTGGCTGATGCGTGGAAGCCATCGGAGGTGATCGGAGCGCCGCCGCGTCCATGTGCACATGCACGAGCACGGTTGCTCTGATGGTCTGTAATTTTGTTAGTTTGGGGATGAAGCAGAATAAGTGACTCGAGTTTTTACTCGAGTATTTTCATGTTTGGCCCGAAGCACTAGGGTGTTAGACTCGAAGTCATCTTCGTTTGGCTCGGGTTGGTTTAACAGAGTTGCAGTTTTGTTTAAAAACTGTTTGCAAATTGAAATTTAAACCAAATTTAAATGAATTTGCAAACTAGATATGAGTAAAGTTAAATCAGATTTAAGTTAGATTCAAATAGAACTTTGAATCTTAAAGTTTTAAAAAGGAAAATTAAATTTAAAATTTAAAATATAAGTTTAAAATACACTCGAATGACTAATGAAATCATTAATAAAGGAATTGATTTTATATTAGAAACAATTAAGGCATTAAGTGATGTAATTTATATGATAATTAATTAAAGACTCATTTATTTAATTTATAAATTTATGATTTAGATTTATTTAAAATTAGAGATTAATTAAAAGTAATTAAGAAATGTTATTAGTTAATGAAGATGATTAACTAAGGATAATTAAGTATTACTTAATATGATTAATTTTGATAACGAATTAGATAAATTAATTTAGATAATCAATTATATATTGTAAATTGTAAATTACATAATGGAAGCAATCAGAAATAATTACTTATTATGATTAATTAAGGATAATAAATCAAATAGAGGTTAATTAAGGATTTATTTATAAATGAGATTTATTAATATTAATTAAAGATTTATTAAAGTAAATTTATTTAAATGATAAAGATTAATTTGAAATTAATGATTTAGGGTTACGGGATGATTGCTTAATGGTAAGAAATTAAAATGATTTATTCATTTATTTACATTTGTATATTATTTCTTAAAATAATGAATTAAAGGGTTAATTAATTATGAAATTGGTTTAAATATTAGATTTATGAATAAGATAAATTAAGGATAATTTAATTTATTAAAGTATTTGATAAATTAATTGGTATCGAATGATTAATAAATTAGAATTGGTAAATTAACTCATAAGTAATTTATTGGAAATAAATTGAATTAATTAGGATAAATAATTTATAAATCCTGCTTATAAATGACTATTGAATATTTGACCTGGCTTATGAATGAATGTATTGTATGAAAAGCCTTGAATTGATTATCCTATCTGATGTGTGATATTTTGTTCTGTAGATTGAACAATGTATATTTATTTGCATTTGTATATTATCTGTGAATCTGTGAATGGACGATGAGCGTTATAAGTTTTATATCGCTTATCAATATTATTTCTGTGTTTAATCAGTGATGATTGAAATGATGTTGCACTATTGAGTTGAACCCCTGAACCACACCATACACACACAATTATGGATTTCACGAGGAAATCGATTAAGTCGCAGATTTTTGAAATAGTTAAATTTGAATTTTTAAATTCAAATGTTTTGGAAATGGAATCGGAATAAATGTGAAAAGCTTTTGGAATGGAATTTCAAAATAGAATTTATTATTTTTAAATTACTTGATTAAGTTTTGGAATTTAAATAAGTTGGTTTAAATTTAAATTCAATACTTGAAATTGAATTCAGTAATTTGAAATTAGGGATTAATGATATTATACTAGTCATTATGAGTTAAACCATTTTTAAAGTATTATTTTTGGGAATTTGAATTTAACTCAAGGATTTCAACTCATATAAATGAATCAGATTTCCAAAATGAAAACTGTTGTTTTCAAATAATAAACACTTTTAGATAAGAACTGAGATTCCAGTTAATTAGGGGAATTGCAAGATTGAATAGAGAAATGATTTTCCTAAGTTATGAATGAATTCTTTTTGAAATCTATGAATTAAATCTGTTTATTTTTAACAGATTTAAATTGATGATTTGTTTAAATCAAATTGAAATGAAATTGTTTTGAAGGCTATAAGTTAAATCTTTGATTTAAAGATTTAACGAGTTAAATCAAATTGAAATGAAAATTGATTTGGAAAATATGTGAATGAATCTTTTGTTTAAAAGATTTAAATGTGAAAATTGTTTAAACCGTTAAAGGTTGTGAAAATGAATCTTTTTGTTTAAAGATTGAAAATGGTAATTTGTTAAACCATTTGAAAGAAAGTTTGAATTATTAAGTTGTGACTTAATTGAAATCCCATATCCATATGTTTTTGAAATATCGTGCTCACTATTCGGTTTAGCCGGGAAAGGACCTTTGTGTCGTATAACCCATTCCGAATATGTGATACGTCGTTATGGATAGCATTTGAAGACCGGTGATGAAGACCGAGTATTTGTGAAAGCGATAGGATGACCTATCGATTGTTTATGCACCGAGTCGCGCCGGTATAGAAACTCCCTAAGTGATGGGAAAAATCCGATCGGGATTGTGAATATCCGGGTTGCAAGGACTTCTTTGTAAGTGCCTTCGGTTCTGTTCGAACCCAGAACAGACTTGTATGGATTGTATGTCTGACATTACAAATTGAGATATAAAGCCGATTTCTTTCAAATATATTTCTGTTGGTGGCGGAGAATTTATTCTTTTAGCTTAACACCCTTCTCTGAGACGTACGAGCTCAGAGGTTATATAGTTGAAGTTATCAGCGATATATTCCCAATTTGGTAATGTGACATGCTGAGTGTTGCTGTAAATGATCATTGTGTTGATTATTGTGATAGGATCGTTTATTTGATCGTCTATCTTGGTGATCATTGTGTTGATCATTTGTTGACCCAAAGCATGGCTTTTGTATAAAGTATGTTTTTGTGGACGTGACTTCGTTGAGTCTCACACCCCGGAAATGGTCAAAACAGGAAAGATGCGGCAAGGTTATGAAGGGTAGCACCCTTTAGGGTATGTACATTTCCTTCTGGATAAAGGTGGTATCATGGTATGGAGCCCAGATATTTAACCTATATGGTTACTACGAATTTATTACTTTGTGGTTGTTGGTTTTCGGGATCCCGTGAGAAAGGTCGTTTACGATCGGGGAATGGCGTGCTCGTGTCAGTAGTTACCCAGTTAGGGGTAACCCGGCCTTGTGTTGGCAGAGTTCCGGTTTGGTTCTCGGGGATGTCTTTCCAAAGGCATTCTCATGTGGCAATGGGAAGTTCCTTGGCCTGACCATTTGTTGGAAATCCAAAGAAACAATACGAAACTTGTACGGTATTAGTTGTAGAACCTATCATTCACTTATGGTGTCGCAACACTGTTTGGATGGTAGCTATAGTAGGCATACGATAATGGTCGTATGTTGGCTAAGATTTATATTCTACTTTCGAAATGAATTTTCTCTACACTATGCACTAGTAATAATATCAAATGTTATTTTAAATGCGTATCATGCATCTTTGACTATCATAAGGAGAAATCTCCTCCGATTCTGCGTTTGCATTGTGTGTGTGTGCGGGAGGCCTTATGGTAGTCTCATTTTTAAAAGCATTGCGAATTGACTTTGAAAATCTTTTGTTGAATGTTTTAAGAGATAAACTGTTTTTGTTGCTCACACCAGTCCCACGACTGATCCGGAGTTTATCGTTTCTTTCCTAAACTCTGGGTGCTCATTATATTTCTACACGAGCAGTCTAGAGTTGGTTTTTTTCAGATAGTCAGATTAGTAGATTATCTGGAGTTAGTTCAGTCTTTGGACCACACCAGTCTTGCTGAGCTTTGTGATATGTTATTGGGAGTTCGAGCTATTGCTGGATTAGTTCTTGGAAATGGAGTTGCAGTTATTTCTGGAGTTCTTCCTTGAAGACTATCTTAGAGTTATTTGTTTCGCTGCTAGATGTTATCTATTTTCTTTCTGCTGCTATTTTATTGTATCATATCTCTGATGTATATTGATATCTATTGGATCATCTGTTGTATCAGATATTGTATCAAAGCTGTATATCAATGTATTATTCTTTTATTCCGCTGTGTTGTTTACTTAATGATTGTTATAAGCTCCGGCGAATCGGATTTGAACGGTCGAATCTATGACATCCGAGTACGATTTGAAGTATGGATGTCGATTTTTGAGCGGGCAAAATCCGACTCGTCACATTTGGTATCAGAGCTAAGGGTTGAACTTTAGCTCAGGAGTGTAACAGATTAAGTAACTCATTAGAGATAGGGTGAAGTAAATCCTAGAATGAGTAATCCTTAAGATATCCGTTTGAATGCCTCAGTAAATTTTCTTACTATCCACTGATAGTAAGTATGAGTGCAAGAAGAGAACGAGATAGAGGACATGGAAATACGACTATAAATGGTCAATGCTCTGTAACAACAGTGGAAATAACTTTCTTATCAATTTCCTTTGATTCGTTTCTAAATTCTTTTGAATTGCTTCGTGACAGCTCCAGAGAAAGAAGTTTCGGTGTAATGGCAGCCCTACGAATCGTTGTGGGAAATCTTTACTTCGTATCTTCATCGGTTTCTTATCGGTTTTTGATTTTAAACCTTAATGAATATGAATTGGAAATTTGGAATTGAAAATTTTAAATAAATTAGAAATTTTAAATTGATTTTAAATTGATTAATAGAATATGAAGGATAATCGAATTGTATCGATAAATCGATTTCGTTTGAAACCAAATTTTGAAATTCTATTGTAGTTTCTTGTGAATACCAAGGTCCGAAGAGGGACAAATTGGTATATATTCTGAGATATTTCGACTTGAATTTGAAATTCATATCTTAAGTTGAGGAATTATAGAGATCGAATCTGTCTATCTCTGTGTTGTTTTCGTGCCTACGAATTTCGAGGACGAAATCCTTTTAAGGGGGGAAGTCTGTAACAATCCCGAATTTTAATTTATTTTAAATTGATAATTAAATTTACTTTTGATTTAAAATTGTGGAAGTAAATGATAATTGATTTGAGAATTCAATAAAATGAAGTTTTTAAATAAAAATATAAATATCTCAAATAATCTATAGTAATATAAAATAGAAATTTATTTATATTTAACAAATTTAACAAATTAATGTAATACAAACTCATATGTAATTTGGAAATAAAATAAATAAATATATATGTGAATAGCTTGCAAAAGAAACAAACAAGTTACAAAATTATATTCAGTGTGTACACCTGAACAATAAACAAAACAAAAGAAGATAATAAAATCAAAGTTAGTTTTTATCAAAAGAGATGATGATGCATGTAAACTAAAATAATATTGCATTAAACAATGAAGACAAGAAACAACAAAATATTCATGTACAATACAAACTGCACAAGTATCAGGTCAGAGCATACTTACAAAGCAAAGTAAAGGACTGTGCAAAACATAATTCAAATAGTATAGGGTGTAAACATAAAGGACCATCTCATTTAATGCAAAGATATCAGCACTACAAAATAAAAGAGTAAGATAATTAAACAAACAAGGTATAGAAATAGTATACAGCTTGTAAAGAGTTGAACATGCAAGACAAATTGAGTATGTATAAACAAATAAAAGAAGTCACACATAATAAATGCAAGCATCTAAGCTGTAAACAAGAAGTATAAGCATAAAAACATAAGTACATAAGTACATCAGCCCCCAAAACGATAATTTATATCTCAGCCAAGATAACATCAATAAAGTTAAATATGTACACAAGACAAAAATCTAAGTACTTCAACATTTAAATGTTTTCAACCTAGCCACCAAAATATAAGCATGTCAGTACTAACAAAACCAAAAAAACAAAGTAAAATCTGCATACAGAATAAATAAAATAAAAGAAAGAGATAGGAGTTCATTTGCATAGTAAAGCAAGTGGGAAACAAAACAAAGAATACAAAGCAAAATATCCACAAACTAACTACATACATAATTTGAAAACAAAGTAAGATATTGTATAAATATGTAGGCTGTAAAGAAAATCAAATATGAACAAAACAAAGAAAATGATTTGCAGCCACCAAACTGCATAATCAACAAGTTAAAAAGCAATATATGTTAAATTATAAAGCAAGTACAAATATAAGCATGGGCTGTAAACATAAAAGAATAGGAAGCATGGGAACAAAGTATCTTCAGCCATGACTTGCTTATACCTTCCCCTGTACACAAATCTTCATTTATATATATACACATCCTGTACAAAAAAACATACTGTAAACACTCTCCCCTATATATATTATTATTCAACTCAAACATCAAGAAGCAAGATACAAACCAGTTCCAAATTGAAGAAACCTGTTCTCTGTCTTCCACAAAAGAATGTGAGTAAACACAAATTTTTACCAAGTATTAGGTTGTATTTGTTCTGTGTTTTAGCTTATGATTATGATGTGTATGCTTGGCTTTTTCTCTTCAGTTTCAACTCTGCATATAAGTGATGAACATGCTTTCCTTTCTCCTCTCTGTTTCCTTGAAAACAGGCTTGAGCTAGCCAATTAATTTAGAATTTTCTTCATCAGGTTATTATATTTTTGCTTTGAGTTTAACATGAAAAAGGTTTGTTTCCACCTATATGAAGGTTTAAAAATAGTTTCAGGAGATTTTATTAAGAAGTTGTCTCAAAGCTTTTAAATGTACAGAGAAAACAAAATTTGGTCCAAATTTGAAAATCTGGAAACCCAAACCATCTGAACAAACTCAAGATTTGTCCATTTTCGAATCTTTTAATTTTCAAATTTAGTTATGCAAGCTGAATCAGTAAGCAATAACATGATTTTTAAACCAAATTTGATGATTTTAAATGGTGTGGTATGAGAGTGGTTTGGGTTTGTTTGATTTTTCCATTTCGAGTCGCCGAGGTCGGTCTCGTTGATCAGAGGGGTCGGGGCTTGGGCTGGTGGTGGAGGAGCGTACCACGGTGATGGGAAAAATAATGGAAAGTGGTCACGAGGTCGGAGGTAGCAGCGGCGTCGAGTTTCCCTCTGGAACCCTAGTTTTACTGGGTGAGATAAATTTGGGGACTTCGGCACTTGTAGATGATCGAGTGCTATGGGCTGTTGGGTGGTGGTAGAGATTGAGGCGACGAAGGAGATGCCGGAGTTTTAGCACCTACGATGGTCGGAGCGTGGGGGACGACGTGTTGACAGGTTGGGCTTTCGTTTGCAGTTCGAGTTCCAGGTTTGAGTTGTACAACTCAAATTCGATTTTGCGCGCGTGAGGAAATTTGGGTGGTCGGAGGTGATTGCGTGGATGCTGGCTGATGCGTGGAAGCCATCGGAGGTGACCGGAGCGCCGCCGCGTCCATGTGCACGTGCACGAGCACGGTTGCTCTGATGGTCTGTAATTTTGTTAGTTTGGGGATGAAGCAGAATAAGTGACTCGAGTTTTTACTCGAGTATTTTCATGTTTGGCCCGAAGCACTAGGGTGTTAGACTCGAAGTCATCTTCGTTTGGCTCGGGTTGGTTTAACAGAGTTGCAGTTTTGTTTAAAAACTGTTTGCAAATTGAAATTTAAACCAAATTTAAATGAATTTGCAAACTAGATATGAGTAAAGTTAAATCAGATTTAAGTTAGATTCAAATAGAACTTTGAATCTTAAAGTTTTAAAAAGGAAAATTAAATTTAAAATTTAAAATATAAGTTTAAAATACACTCGAATGACTAATGAAATCATTAATAAAGGAATTGATTTTATATTAGAAACAATTAAGGCATTAAGTGATGTAATTTATATGATAATTAATTAAAGACTCATTTATTTAATTTATAAATTTATGATTTAGATTTATTTAAAATTAGAGATTAATTAAAAGTAATTAAGAAATGTTATTAGTTAATGAAGATGATTAACTAAGGATAATTAAGTATTACTTAATATGATTAATTTTGATAACGAATTAGATAAATTAATTTAGATAATCAATTATATATTGTAAATTGTAAATTACATAATGGAAGCAATCAGAAATAATTACTTATTATGATTAATTAAGGATAATAAATCAAATAGAGGTTAATTAAGGATTTATTTATAAATGAGATTTATTAATATTAATTAAATATTTATTAAAGTAAATTTATTTAAATGATAAAGATTAATTTGAAATTAATGATTTAGGGTTACGGGATGATTGCTTAATGGTAAGAAATTAAAATGATTTATTCATTTATTTACATTTGTATATTATTTCTTAAAATAATGAATTAAAGGGTTAATTAATTATGAAATTGGTTTAAAGATTAGATTTATGAATAAGATAAATTAAGGATAATTTAATTTATTAAAGTATTTGATAAATTAATTGGTATCGAATGATTAATAAATTAGAATTGGTAAATTAACTCATAAGTAATTTATTGGAAATAAATTGAATTAATTAGGATAAATAATTTATAAATCCTGCTTATAAATGACTATTGAATATTTGACCTGGCTTATGAATGATTGTATTGTATGAAAAGCCTTGAATTGATTATCCTATCTGATGTGTGATATTTTGTTCTGTAGATTGAACAATGTATATTTATTTGCATTTGTATATTATCTCTGAATCTGTGAATGGACGATGAGCGTTATAAGTTTTATATCGCTTATCAATATTATTTCTGTGTTTAATCAGTGATGATTGAAATGATGTTGCACTATTGAGTTGAACCCCTGAACCACACCATACACACACAATTATGGATTTCACGAGGAAATCGATTAAGTCGCAGATTTTTGAAATAGTTAAATTTGAATTTTTAAATTCAAATGTTTTGGAAATGGAATCGGAATAAATGTGAAAAGCTTTTGGAATGGAATTTCAAAATAGAATTTATTATTTTTAAATTACTTGATTAAGTTTTGGAATTTAAATAAGTTGGTTTAAATTTAAATTCAATACTTGAAATTGAATTCAGTAATTTGAAATTAGGGATTAATGATATTATACTAGTCATTATGAGTTAAACCATTTTTAAAGTATTATTTTTGGGAATTTGAATTTAACTCAAGGATTTCAACTCATATAAATGAATCAGATTTCCAAAATGAAAACTGTTGTTTTCAAATAATAAACACTTTTAGATAAGAACTGAGATTCCAGTTAATTAGGGGAATTGCAAGATTGAATAGAGAAATGATTTTCCTAAGTTATGAATGAATTCTTTTTGAAATCTATGAATTAAATCTGTTTATTTTTAACAGATTTAAATTGATGATTTGTTTAAATCAAATTGAAATGAAATTGTTTTGAAGGCTATAAGTTAAATCTTTGATTTAAAGATTTAACGAGTTAAATCAAATTGAAATGAAAATTGATTTGGAAAATATGTGAATGAATCTTTTGTTTAAAAGATTTAAATGTGAAAATTGTTTAAACCGTTAAAGGTTGTGAAAATGAATCTTTTTGTTTAAAGATTGAAAATGGTAATTTGTTAAACCATTTGAAAGAAAGTTTGAATTATTAAGTTGTGACTTAATTGAAATCCCATATCCATATGTTTTTGAAATATCGTGCTCACTATTCGGTTTAGCCGGGAAAGGACCTTTGTGTCGTATAACCCATTCCGAATATGTGATACGTCGTTATGGATAGCATTTGAAGACCGGTGATGAAGACCGAGTATTTGTGAAAGCGATAGGATGACCTATCGATTGTTTATGCACCGAGTCGCGCCGGTATAGAAACTCCCTAAGTGATGGGAAAAATCCGATCGGGATTGTGAATATCCGGGTTGCAAGGACTTCTTTGTAAGTGCCTTCGGTTCTGTTCGAACCCAGAACAGACTTGTATGGATTGTATGTCTGACATTACAAATTAAGATATAAAGCCGATTTCTTTCAAATATATTTCTGTTGGTGGCGGAGAATTTATTCTTTTAGCTTAACACCCTTCTCTGAGACGTACGAACTCAGAGGTTATATAGTTGAAGTTATCAGCGATATATTCCCAATTTGGTAATGTGACATGCTGAGTGTTGCTGTAAATGATCATTGTGTTGATTATTGTGATAGGATCGTTTATTTGATCGTCTATCTTGGTGATCATTGTGTTGATCATTTGTTGACCCAAAGCATGGCTTTTGTATAAAGTATGTTTTTGTGGACGTGACTTCGTCGAGTCTCACACCCCGGAAATGGTCAAAACAGGAAAGATGCGGCAAGGTTATGAAGGGTAGCACCCTTTAGGGTATGTACATTTCCTTCTGGATAAAGGTGGTATCATGGTATGGAGCCCAGATATTTAACCTATATGGTTACTACGAATTTATTACTTTGTGGTTGTTGGTTTTCGGGATCCCGTGAGAAAGGTCGTTTACGATCGGGGAATGGCGTGCTCGTGTCAGTAGTTACCCAGTTAGGGGTAACCCGGCCTTGTGTTGGCAGAGTTCCGGTTTGGTTCTCGGGGATGTCTTTCCAGAGGCATTCTCATGTGGCAATGGGAAGTTCCTTGGCCTGACCATTTGTTGGAAATCCAAAGAAACAATACGAAACTTGTACGGTATTAGTTGTAGAACCTATCATTCACTTATGGTGTCGCAACACTGTTTGGATGGTAGCTATAGTAGGCATACGATAATGGTCGTATGTTGGCTAAGATTTATATTCTACTTTCGAAATGAATTTTCTCTACACTATGCACTAGTAATAATATCAAATGTTATTTTAAATGCGTATCAAGCATCTTTGACTATCATAAGGAGAAATCTCCTCCGATTCTGCGTTTGCATTGTGTGTGTGTGCGGGAGGCCTTATGGTAGTCTCATTTTTAAAAGCATTGCGAATTGACTTTGAAAATCTTTTGTTGAATGTTTTAAGAGATAAACTGTTTTTTTGCTCACACCAGTCCCACGACTGATCCGGAGTTTATCGTTTCTTTCCTAAACTCTGGGTGCTCATTATATTTCTACACGAGCAGTCTAGAGTTGGGTTTTTTTCAGATAGTCAGATTAGTAGATTATCTGGAGTTAGTTCAGTCTTTGGACCACACCAGTCTTGCTGAGCTTTGTGATATGTTATTGGGAGTTCGAGCTATTGCTGGATTAGTTCTTGGAAATGGAGTTGCAGTTATTTCTGGAGTTCTTCCTTGAAGACTATCTTAGAGTTATTTGTTTCGCTGCTAGATGTTATCTATTTTCTTTCTGCTGCTATTTTATTGTATCATATCTCTGATGTATATTGATATCTATTGGATCATCTGTTGTATCAGATATTGTATCAAAGCTGTATATCAATGTATTATTCTTTTATTCCGCTGTGTTGTTTACTTAATGATTGTTATAAGCTCCGGCGAATCGGATTTGAACGGTCGAATCTATGACATCCGAGTACGATTTGAAGTATGGATGTCGATTTTTGAGCGGGCAAAATCCGACTCGTCACAATAGGAAACCACGCCCAAAGGAATCAACGGAGGAACAGAAGCGGACTGGGAAGTACTGTCGCTTTCACGAGTCTTATGGGCACAACACAGAGGAGTGCAGGCACCTCCATGATGCAATCGAAAAGTTTATTAGACAGAAGAAGCTGCAGGAGTTCGTCAAAGACCCACAAGATGGAAAACAAGAGACATCGGACCCCGGACGTGGGCCAGCTCCATGCCAACTAGAACAACATGCTCGAACAGTGGGTAGATTGGTTATCAACACGATTGCGGGCGGACCTCATCCTGCGGATAAGAATTGGCAGGAGATGGAGCGATATGCTAACTCTTTAAGACATGCGGAGTATGAGTACTGTTCGAATGTGGAGGATGGGACTCCTACAAAGCAGCAGCGCACGATGGATGATGATATTGTATTCAGGAGCCGAGATGCGGATAAGGTGGAGGCCCCTACCATCGACCCGATGGTCATATCTACGATAATCGGGTCGGCGTTTGTGAAGAGAATTCTAATTGATTGCGAAAGTTTTGTTAACATCGTCTTCAAGAAGGCATATGACCAAATGAAGTTGGAGGCCAAGGATTTGAAACCATCCAATGCCAGAATCCATGGCTTTAACGGCGCAGCAATGGTTGCAGTGGGATATGTGGAGTTACCAGTTGAACTGGGGCAAGGCGAGCGTAGGAGGGTGCGAATCCTACCATTCATAGTGTTGGATGTTGACTCTCCATATAACGTACTTCTAGGACGTCCAACCTTGGCAGAATTTAGAGCAGCATTGGCCCCTTGGTGTCTGACGTTGAAATTTCCCACAGACAGTGGTGTTGGAGTGGTACACGGCGATCAGGCGACCGAACGCTCATGCTATATGGCTGAGCTGAGAGAGGCTCGGCCTAGAGAGGAAGGAAAGGTTGCAGACAGCTTCGTCCGCATCCAAAATTCTGATAATTGACAAGTAGCGCCCGAGCCCTGGCTCGGGCAACATTCTCGGATCTATAGAGATATAGATCCCAGAGACGATAATGGGGGACCTAGGGAAACCGATGCAGCACTGGCTGAACTTACAATTGACGTCCCAGTCAACCGGGACGACCCGTCATGAATTCTTAAAATTGGTTCACAACTCGACCCCGTGGTGGCCGAGAACCTCACTGACTTCCTCCGAGCGAATATTGATGTTTCGGCTTGGACTCACTCTGATATGTGCGGGATTTCTCCAACAGTTGCGAGTCATATGTTGAACATAGACCCCAAGTACATTCCTGTAATACAGAATAGGAGAGGTATGGACCCGGAGAGGTCCGCAGCTCTCAAAGAGGAGGTGGAAAAACTCAAAGCCAATGGATTCGTCCACGACACCCTCTATCCTGAATGGGTATCTAACCCGGTGCTGGTAAAGAAAGCGAATGGAAAGTGAAGAACTTGTGGTGATTATTCTGATTTAAACAAAGCATGCCCGAAGGATAGTTTACCGTTGCCGAGGATTGACTAACTAGTCGATTCAACTGCCGGACATGAGTTACTATCATTCATGGATGCATACTCTGGATATAACCAAATCCCGATGCATCTCCCAGATCAAGAACATACTAGTTTTGTCACATACGTTGGGTTGTATTGCTATGTAGTGATGCCCTTTGCATTGAAAAACGCAGAAGCAACTTATCAGCATCTAGTAAATCGGATGTTCAAAGACCAGATTGGCAAAACGATAGAAGTTTACGTGGATGACATGCTCGTGAAGTCACGGTAGTCAAACGACCACAGCCGAGACTTAATGGAAATGTTTGACATACTCAGGCATTATGGAATGAAGATCAATCCTTTGAAGTGTACGTTCGGTGTAGCGTCATGAAAGTTTTTGGGTTTCGTTGTGAATGCGTGGGAAATCGAGGCTAACCCGGAGAAGATTCAGGCTATCCGAGATATACAAGTGCCCAGAACCATAAAACAGGTGCAAAGCTTGAATGGAAAGGTGGCCGCGCTGAGCCAATTCATATACAGGGCCACAGACAAGTGCATTCCTTTCTTCGATGTCATAAAGAAAGGAAAGAGGAATTTAGAGAGGACATCTGACTGTAAGGAAGCATTCCGAGCTCTTGTAAGGCACTTGGAAAATCCCCCGATATTGTCAAAACCAATAGACCACGAAATGTTGTACGTATACCTGGTTGTATCCCAGCACTCTATCAACACAACCCTGGTTCGCGAGGAAGACCAGGTTCAGAAGCCAGTTTACTATGTTAGTAAACGCTTGACGGGGGTAGAAAGAAATTATCCAAATATTGAAAAACTAGCCTATTTCTTGGTGATTGCATCATGCAATCTTTGCCCGTATTTTCAGGCACACTCAATCAGTGTTTATACTGATCAACCTTTGCGACAGATACTCCAACGACCAAAAACTTCCGAAAGGATGTTAAAATGGAATATTGAGCTAAGTCAGTTCGACATTACCTACCTGCCACGAAGGGCCACACAAAGACAGGCACTAGCTGACTTCATTGTTGAATTCACTATGACTGACGAATCAAACGATCACAATGTCATACTTCCCATTCGATGGAAGATGTACACGGATGGGGAATCTAACGACCGTTGTTCGGGGGTTGGCATAGTTCTTGTAACTCCTGAAAACCGATCGGTTTGCTACGCTTTGAAGCTCGAATTCACAGCGACGAATAATGAAGCCGAATATGAAGCGTTGATCGCCGACTTAAGACATATTAAAGAACTGGGAGTAAAATCGGTTGAAATCTTTAGCGACTCTCAGCTGGTGGTGTACCAAGTGCGAGGAGACTACCAAGCAAGGGGGCAGAGACTTACCCCATATTTGGTCCGAGTTCAGGAGCTACTAGCGAATCTCGAGTACTATGATATTTCACATGTCCTGCGTGAGCAAAACAGAGTAGACAATTCTTTGGCAAAATTCGCAAGCACTGGCGATGCACAACAAATGGAATTATTTCCTGTTGAGACCTCCATGCCCCGAGTATAGATATGATGGAGGTAGATTTCGTGTTAGAAACAGAAATCGAGAAGGAATCGTGGATGACCCCAATCAGACAATACTTGCTATTCGAGATCTTACCCGAAGAAAGGAGCGATAGACGACAAGTCCTTCGTAAGGCTTCTCGTTATGTAATACAGGACGGAATAATGTATCGAAGGGGATTCTCAACCCCATTATTCCAATGCATTGCCCATGATGAGATAAAACGAGTCCTGAAGAAAGTCCATGAGGGAGAGTGCGGTGATCATACTTGGGGGAAGACATTAGCGAAGAAAGTCTTCCGTTATAGATACTACTGGCCAACTGTGAATTGGGATGCCGCAGACTATGTGAGAAGATGTGACAAATGCCAGATATATGCAAAAATCCCGAGAGCTCCGCTGATGGAACTCACGCAGATGGTTAGTCCCTGGCCATTTGCAATGTGGGGGATTGACCTAGTCGTCTCTTTACCCATATCCAAAGGTGGAGCGAAGTATGCAATAGTTGTGGTCGACTACTTCACCAAATGGGAAGAAGCAGAGCCTCTGGCCACAATAACCACCAAGAAGGTTATTAATTTCGTCGTACGAAATATCATATGCCGTTTTGGCCTTCCATGGACCATCATTACAGACAATGGAACTCAATTCGTGAGCAAGGGGTTCAAAGATTTTTGTCAGAAATACGGCATTAAGAAGAAGTTTGCAGCGGTTGCTCACCCGAAAGCCAACGGACAAGTGGAAGCCGTAAACAAGATAATCAAGTCCATATTGAAAAAGCGTCTGGAAAAGGCTAAAGGCAAGTGGGTGGATGAACTTCCAATGGCGCTTTGGGCCTACAGGACCACCCACAAGACCGCGACTGGCCACACTGCATTCGCATTGGCATGTGGCACGGAAGCCGTCATACCCGTGGAACTTGAAGTTCCATCACATCGGGTAACTAATTACGACCCCGAGTCAAACCAGAATATTTTATTGGAATCATTGGACTTCATTGACGAAAAAAGCGAAGAAGCCAACTTAAGAGCGACCGCATACAGACATAAAGTCGCCAAATATTACAACAAAAAGGTCCGACCGAGAATTTTTTGTGTGGGAGACCTCGTTTTGAAACGAGTTTTTCCGATCCCATCTCATATGAATCCCACATGGGAAGGTCCATACGTCGTCGACTAGAAGCTTGGAGAAGGAACTTTCAAGTTAGCAACCGTCGATGGTGCGACACTCCCCCGAGCCTGGAACATCGAGCACTTGCGACATTATTATACTTAGTCTATTTTTTTTCATGTATTAGTTGCACTTATTTCCAGTACGCTTTTATTTCAAGTTCTTGACATGTAGTTAGACAATTCAACTTGCTCTCATTAATAAAGGCTTGAAGCCATCTTTTCTATAAATGACTAATGTTTCTACGTATGATGATCTGTGATAAGTAAACGAAACCGCATTATTCTGGCTGACGTACGAACATGTACAAACGAATCAAAATCTCCAAGTCCCCAGAGTGCGGACTAGAGTACTCTAAGTCCCCGAAGTGCGGACTCGAGTATAAACGACTTAAAATCTCCAAGTCCCCGGAGTGCGGACTGGAGTACTCTAAGTTTCCGGAGCGCGGACTCGAGTATAAAAGACTTAAAATCTCCAAGTCCCCGGAGTGCAGACTGGAGTAATTTAAGTCTCCGGAGCGCGGACTCGAGTATAAACGACTCAAAATCTCCAAGTCCCCGGAGCGCGAACTCGAGTAGTCTAAGTCCCCGGAGCGCGGACTCGAGTATAAACGACTCAAAATATCCAAGTCTCCGGAGTGCGGACTGGAGTACTCTAAGTCCCTGGAGTGCGGACTCGAGTATAAACGACTTAAAATCTCTAAGTCCCCGGAGTACGGACTGGAGTACTCTAAGTCCCCAGAGCGCGGACTCGAGTATAAACGACTTAAAATCTCCAAGTCTCTGGTGTGCGGACTGGAGTACTCTAAGTCCCCGGAGCGCGGACTCGAGTATAAACGACTTAAAATCTCCGAGTCCCCGGAGTGCGTACTGGAGTACTTTAAGTCCCCAGAGCGCGGACTCGAGTATAAACGCTTCAAAATCTCCAAGTCCCCGGAGTGTGGACTAAAGTACTCTAAGTCCTCAGAATGCAGACTCAAGTATAAACGATTTAATTGATCAGGTCCGCTGAAGGCGGACTAGATATAAATGACTTGAAGTCCTCGAGCCTTTAGCACACGTATTAGACAATATTCTAAGTGCTTGGAGCACGGAAGAAAAAACAGACAGCTCTCAAAGAATTTCCGAGCTATATGAAGATGAACGGAGTGGTCTATTATATTCACAACAGCTTGGATTTGAATCACAATCACAAAGAAAATTGAACGATAAGAGCCATGGAAAGACAGAAAAACTAATTTTTATTCATCGAAGATAAGTTTCCATTACAACTCCTTTGAAGCTCGGAATCAAAAGTTTATTTACACAAACTAAGAAAACAGAAGTACTTGCATAATCAAATCTGACTCTCTTTAAACGGGGGTAATGGTTACTTCTTGTGCTTCTTCGCCTTCTTCACCTCCGTTGTCTTCTCAGACGACTCCTCTCCTTCGCATTTACCCTTGGTACCCTTCTTTGATGGAGGAGTGACAGCCGAAGAAGTATAAGGGTCATCCATGGGTTTGGACCTGCCAGGGAGAATGATCTTCGGCGGCTTATTCAAAGGATCGTCAGGGTCGACGGCTTGAGGTTCGACCTTGATCTTGGTTGTTTCTTCCTTCTCTTTCTCAAGCCTCTCCCTCATGCTCAGCTCGGATGTGTGCTCGAAGACGCCTGTAATTTCAACTTCATAACTCCCGTCAATGGGAGAGGAAGCCTCGGATTTATCTTCATCAAGCGCTTCGATCACTTGGGCATCTGGACCGGGAGCCTCTCCTACATGAGGGGCCTCACTTGTTTCCTTCCCTACCTCCTTGGCGACATCGCTCCTCGAAGTGGGATCGAGATCAGAACGGCCTGCACAAAATCAGGAAAAACGAGCATTAGAATACAATAGTCCTTCATAAAAAATGAAGATTTCTGGAATCTTAAAATGAAGGGTTATCTACCAGGTTCCGGCAAGGTCTCAGCCGTCAAGGGGGTCTCACCCTCTAGAATGGGAGACAGAATATGGACACCAAGGCCAGGGTCCTCCGGATTATAACCAATATGCTGCTCAAATGGATCAAGTATCGGTCGATCAGCCGATTGGATAGGCACATGAGCTGGAGGCACGACCCCGGATGGACCGGTAATAACTTCTTTCCTTTTCTTTGAGGGGGAGCCTTTGCAATAAATAGCTTTGGCCGCCAACAAGTCCGAAGGCTCATTTCCTTTGAGGAATTCTTTTATCAAGGCCCCCTCATCAATCTCTTCGGTGTCATACTCGGCCTTCCTGATTTCTATCAAGCCTACCATGCCTCAGCTAAAGATTCAAGATAGCCCTCGCCCAAAAAAGTCAAGTCTCGGTGCATGAGAACGCGGACGTTGAATTCAGCGATTAGCCGGTCAAACATGCTTTTGACCTCTTCCCTGCCTTCTTCCCTAGCCGCCTCGAGACGCGAGTCGATATCCATGGACGCCATCTTCTTGCCCTCTTCACGGGCTTCATTGTTTAATGCCTCGACCCTGGAAAGCTCGCCCTCAAGCTTTCAACGATCTCGTCACAGTATCGTTGTGAATCTTCTAGGACGGTCGTTTTCTCTTCCTTCACCCTGAGAAGCTGATCCTCAAGTTCCTTGACTCGGAGGCTGAGTGTGTCCCTCTCCTTTTGAACTGAGTCCTTCTCTAGGGCTAAAGCCCCACATAGTTGAACCGCCTCGTCGATTTCTTTCTTATGAGTTGATTCCAGACGACTGACGGTCTCAACAGTGTCCTTGGCGCTCTGATGGGCGACCTCAAGTTCGGACTCGTAAGTTGCAATCTCTTCGTCTTGAGCTTTAATAATATCTTTGTCGTGGATAGCCTCAAGCTTCAGACGATCGGTTTCATGTTGGTTCTCCACGGAGACTTCATAAAGTTTTTCAGCCAAATGATCAAACGCGTCGTGTTAAACATAGACGTCGTTTGTACAAGCGATGGCGCTCTGCTTGACGTGTCCGAGGATAGGATGAATCGCCGGGAGGAATTTCAGGCCGTCGAAGCAGATTTTTGGAAATTTGTCTTTAAGCTCGGCCAGCCTCTTTGATACTGATGGGTCTGTTGCAGAAGCGGGAGGAGACGGCTTTGAAAGTTCGCCTATCCTGTGAGAATCTCGGGACTGCCGAGTGGAGGAGGAATCAGAGTGTTGGTCCCGGGGAGCATCAGATTGCGACCTCTTATGGCTGCGCTTGTCATTACTTTGCTCTATATGAGAGGAGGTATCCTGGTGGTATTTTGGCTGATAGTAGGTTTTCCTCCGAGATGACGAGTCCCGAGAATGATGGTCTTTATCACCATCACCATCTCTATCTCGACGTCTCCAGGAATCCGAGTCCAGTCCGGACTGATAAAAATAGACGAACCATGAAGACGATCGAATCCATGTGAGCGCCCCATGTCACCCGTACAGAATTCAAATAACGATGAATTAGCAAAGAATAGTGTGATGACAAAAATCTAAGCGCAAATTGAAGTGCAAGTGTTCATGTGTGTCCTAGTGTTTCCCCCCGACGGACCAATTGATTTGCTAATAGGAGTTTTCTCTCCCTAAATTTGGGTTAGAACGCCCGCATCGCCACTGATTGGCGAATGAAGCTTAAGTGCCTTCGGATCGTCAAAGTCGTAACTGAGCAGATCATCCGGAATGGAGAGGTTCGATAGGCCCTTTAAAGAACTTTCTACGTGTTGTGAAGAGGCCTCTTTCTCCGTTGGAATAAGCGTAACTTCTGAAGTTCCGCCAACCTTTTCCTTTCTAATCTTATACGTCAATCCCTTTTTTCCCTTTGAAGGAGAAGATGACGTTTCAATATCGTGCACTTCGACTGTAGGATCTTGAGCGTGACCCAAATTATCACCTTGTGCTTCGGGTGGTTCATTCTTTTTGATTTCCCCTACTTCCTGTACATCAGAGGTGTGGTGGGATGATGACTCAGCTAATTTTTTCCCTTTACCGGATGCGGGCTTGGGTATGGAGACGCCCTCGGGAAGGCATACCTGACGACCTTATGCCAACAGTCCGAACCGCGATAGTGACTCATTTGAAATGAGAGTTCGGTTGTCTCGTTCTTCGGCGGGAAAAGCTCTAATAGCTTTAATGGCCTTAGAATATCCGCGGCCGTTAGGACATGGATTGATACCTGAGAAGATGAAAAAAGAGTTAGAAAAGGCATAGCCTCGACCAAAACATGAGTATCGTTCCAAGAAGAAGACTTACTTCCTTCAACCCATCTCCTCGCGAAACCAGGGGGCAACGCACATAGAACCATTCCTGTTTGTACAGGGAAAACTTGATCCATGCCCCGGTTAAAATTTGGCATTTGTGGTGCGGCTCGAGGAACACAAAGGAGGGGCTATATCTCCGCTTCTTGATCATATAAATATATCTGATGTCGCCAGGAGTTGGAGGCCTAGAGAGGATGGTCATGAAGAGTATCTAAGTGCCATAGATGAAGGCGTGACCGTTTGGGTGCAGCTGCGACGGGGCGATGTCGATGTATTGCAGCACGTCCCGAAGAAATAAATTGAACGGTGGCACGCTGCCAACCTAGCACATGAATTTATTACGCGCCGTGTATCCAACTGGGGGCAGGTGTGGTCGATCGTGCTTCGATGGAACTAGCACGACGTCGGAAGGTATTCCATGGATGGAACATATTCGCCGGAGCGCAACTTCATTGATTTTTGAAGCCTGTGAAACGACAGGGTTGTCCAAGAAAATCGGTGCCTCCAGGGCATCGGAGGCTAAGATATGTGCAGGGGAGGTTGATGGATTTGAGACATCTGCGACTTCTTGTCGAGAGGATGGTTCCGGTCTGTCAGAAATCATGGCGGAGCTAGATTTCTTAGACATCTTCGATAAATATCGAGTTTGACAAGAGCACATGTTTGAGCTATACTTGAAAAATAATTGACGTCGGAATTAACAACACAAGAATTCCTCCTATGTGGTGTGTGAACTAGTGTGATCATTTTTGTGTAAGTACTGAAAAATTGAAAGTCATGGGGTTACTGTATAAAACTGAGCTCCGAATCATCGCCTTCGAAAACCGTCATCGCTGACCGTCTCCAAAAGCCTGTCTTATAGTGTCTACTATTTCAGATTCAGAAAAGGTTAAAAGAAGTTATCTGATTATGTCGATTTAAGTTCAGGTTCGTGTCTACTGAAACTAGGAGGTTATCAGTCCGGATCAGTTCGATATGCTAGTATGCTGGAGTCCTTGTCCTTGTTTTGTTGTATGATTAGGCAAGGTAAACAAGTGTTCGGCCTAAGCTAGGGGGCGGTGCGGCATTCGTAATGGCTCGGCCTAAAAGTTGTTCGGCCTAAGTATTGACCGACCAAACTGTCGTTCGGGCCAGCTACCGTTCGGCCTGAATATTGTTCGGTCAAACTTTCGTTTGGCCTATCTAACGTTCGACCTAAGTAGCGCTCGGCAAAGTGTCGTCGGCTAAGATTCTGTTCGGCCGACTCGGCATCCCATCTAACTCATGCTTCCTTCCTAACCTCCAAACCCACTGTTTGGCATGTGGTGAGACACGCCGAACCAAACTACGCCGAGCCCCAACGCTCGGCAATCCTCCTTTAACTACGGTTTCATTTTTTTCCTCTCTTCCTCCATCCACACCGAACCACCAGATCGGGTCGTTCGACGAGCCATACCAAAGCATGCCGTTCGGCATCCTAGCCACTTCGTACTCCTCCTCCGTCCTCTCTTCTCCTCCAATCTTGTTCGACATAAGAGAACCTTGCCGAACCACAATACACCTCCCAACATCTCCCTCGTGTACTCGACGCAGGCCACTTCTCTCTCCATCCATACTATCTAGCCCAAGGAAATATCGTAATCAAACTTCAATTCCTTATCCGCTCAACACCTATCCACTACAGTTCAAAATTACGGACTCGGGCCTCGTGTTAAAACCTATTCATTCGGGGAAAAGACTTAGATAGATGGATCATTACCTAGCTAGTAGATCGAGACTTGGAGAAATCTTGTGTTAAGGGCACGGCTTTAATCAATGCCGAATAGATTGGGAAGGAATGGTTGTTAACAGGTGAAATTTGCAAGTACGAGGTAGCGGAGGTAAAAAGGTGAAAAGAGAAGAAGGAGGAAGACACTGGCCTTTATAGGGAGGAAGAAGAAGTCGAAGAGGCTATGGCCGGTGGAACCGGTCAAAGCCGCATCGTTCGGCTTCGGCATACAAAGCCGTTCGGCACATATGGAACGTTCGGCTTCGGCCGTATCGTTCGGCATTCGCGTTACGCTTGGCACACACCACATCATCAAGTTCTCACAGGAAAACAACCTCCAAGGGTGATGGGCCAAGGTTCGAAGCGAAGCACAAAGGATTCGTAGTTCAAAGCGTATCGCGTTCGGTCACGCGATACACTTTGGGGGGCAAGTGTTTCCTGGAGATTTGACCAGGCAACTTGGTACTCGGCGTTCTAAACGTTCGGCATGCAAGGAACGCCTGGCATCCATGAAGGTTCGGCCTGAATCTTGTTCGGCATCCCGAGACAGTTCGGCATTCGGGAGCGCTCGGCAGTCAGGGACGCTCGGCATTCAAGAGGCGCTCGGCATCCAAGTTCGTTCGGGGTCAATGGAAAGTTCGGCACGACAGAGCATTCGACATTGAGAGACGTTTGGTGTGGAATAACGTTCGGCATGTAGGAACGTCCGGCATGGCAGGATTGTCCGGCATCAACTACCGTTCGGCCTAACTATTGCTCGGCCTAAGGATCGTTCGGCCGAGACATAGTTCGGTCTGGGAAACGTTTGGCCAAAATATCGTCCGGCCTATGTTCTGATCGGCATACAAACATCGTTCGCCCAAGTCCCTAGTTCTGCTTCTAGTATTGTCCGATGCAAGTGCTTCCCATGAAATTCAGAGTGTTCGGCCTCGCTGCGCTCGGCATGAGAAGACTGTTCGGCATTCATGCCCTGTCCAGCATTCGACGTTCGATATCTATGGGTCGGCACACAGAGATTACTCTATTTGGGCCAAGATATTCATCCACCGGGATCACCAGGAAAGTCCAACCCATCTTCGTCTATAAGTAGAGAGGCAGGGGCATAGTGAAAAGGGAGAGTTTTTTGGGAACGCTAGGGAAACTCTGCTGCATTCAACACTCATTCAAGAATTAATCTTTTACTTTGCAATTGTATTCAAGTAATTGGAAACAGATTGTATCTGTAATCAACTATTAAGGATATCAATAGCAATCAACTTCAAAGTGGACGAAGGCAGTTACGCCGAACCACTATAAATTGGGTGTTCTTGCCCTCTACATTAAAATGTATATATTGTTCTCTATTTTAATTTACTTTCTTCATTAATCTATCTACACAATCTTTCTAAGGGTGTTAGTGACCAATTTTGGTGCTAACATAAATTAATTAATAATCCTTAACAAATTTATCCTTTAATTAATCTCTAATTAATTAATTTATAAGATCTTAATCATTAATTAATTAAACTAATTAATCACTCTTAATTAATTTATTAATTTAAATAATCATTAATTTATCAAAACCTTAATTAACTTTAGGATAAATATTTATCTTTTTGATTAACAACTAAATACATTTATAAATTTAGTTTTAAAATGACTTACAAATTTAACTTAACAAATTCAAGTTAAACAAATTATATTATTCCATAAACCTATTATTTAAAACATCTGCTATGTAAAGAATTTGTTTTAAGAAATCGATTTAAACTATCTTTATTTTAAATTTAAAAACTTGCTTACTCTTTTTTTTATTATAAATTAACTAGTAATAAGAATCCTCCTTCAGGTTCCACCCGATAACCCACCTAAGACCTACCCAAGTCTCTACTTCTTCTTCTCTTCTACCTTTCTCTTTTACTTGGATTTAATTTTAAACTCAAACATGTTACAAGAAAAAGAAACATCCAAGATAACCCGATGTTTATCCCGAGTCACCCTGCCCATCCCTCGAGTCATTTCCCAAGACCCCTCTCCTACTTTCGACAACAACCACTGATACACAACACAGCTACGTGCATGTGCACAGATCGACGACGACCCTCTGGCCATCGGCGCCGCCACCATAACATCGACAACATCATCGTCGTCAGTTATCACACCTTTGAAACCTGAAAATATCCCCCTATCGAAAATGAACCAGATAGCTCTCACCTGAAATCCAATCATCATGCCAAAAATGCCTCAACTAAGTCAATCCTGATCATCACACACTACGCAAATTTGGCCATAGCCTCACCATAAACCCTCACACTAGTTCCTCCATAATCGATTGAGTTAATTCCCCTTTGATATTGCAAACGTCTAGTGAACCTAAAGGTTCCTTCCAGTTCCCGAAAACCCTACGTCGATCTCTTGCCCACGCCTCGATGGATGGTAAACCCATCGAACAAATTTACCAGGTTCGTCAACCTCCCTACTTCCTCCAACATTGATCCCGACCCTTCACTTTGCTCTGGCTATCGACAGAAGCTCAAATTCCAAATTCTGGGCAACTCGCGATTTCACCCAAAATACAGACTTTAAAATCGCAAAATTTCAATTAAAATTTATCGCTTATTCATACAAATCTGATTATGGAATTAAATCACAAAATTAAGATCATCATTTTTTTCTCCTTAGAATATATTTCACAGAAATTTCATCTGTTTGTAAAGTTTACTCAATAATCTCACTTGTAAATATTTTTAAATTTTCTATTACATCATTTTAAACAGTTTTCTTTTAAACATCATGTGTCCACAATGATCAGGGAAGAAGAACTAGATTTTGGATTCGGTTGTGAAACTGGAACAGACTCTGTTTGTGTGTGTGTGTGTGTGTGTACAGACATGCACTCCTAAATTCTCATACACACACACACACACACACACACATATATATATATATATCCATCTCTAAACAAATATACAAACATACTACCATCATAGTTTTCCAAGATTTTCACATGCAACCACATAACTAAACAGATTAAATTTTTGATAGTAGTTTACTTACTAATTTTGGAAACAGAGGCACAATTTTTGAACTACATACCAGTTTTAACAATATCATGCAGCTCATTTTTACAATATCACTTCACAATTTTATCACATGCAACAAGTATTCAACTAGATTTAAACTTTGTGAAGTTTTGTTTACTCACAGGCATTTTTCTTCTTAAAAAAACAGAGGAAACTAGGTCAGATCACTCGTCTGCTAATGTACAGAGCTTAAAACAGTTTGAAGCTTTTGAAACATGAATTGTTTTGAAACTGGAAATCTTGAAATGTCTTTTGATTTTTGATGCAGGTTAAAGAGTTGTTGAGAAGATTGCTTGATTATTTGGCTTGACATTCCAGGTTGGAGATAAAATATTTACTGGCTTTTAGTTTGATTTCTTGTTTGATTTCTGGTTGGGAAAAATTGAAGCTTGGTTAAATTTTAGTTTAAAATGGTTTTACAGGTTTTGTTTTCAAGTTTCTTGCTTTTGAAAATAAGAAGATAGGAAAAAGAATTGAAGAAAAGGGAAAGATGAATGTATAGAATACATTAGGATTTATTTTAAAAAAATATATAAAGAAAATAAAATAATAGGTGGCACTTGCTTAAAAACCTACCACTTGTCATTGGCGTTAATTAATCACCCTACATTTGTTATTGTATGCATAAATCTCCTTACACTTGTGAAATGCTTTATATTATTTAAATTACTTTGTACTAGGTTTATATTTTCATTTTATAAAGAAAAATATATATTTGCTATTAGTTAAATACATTATTTTTAATTTATATAAATAATTCTTTTAAAGAAAATAACATAAAACCAATTACATATAAAAGAAGTAAAATCATATATAATATATTTTTAAATCCAAAATATTTTAAGATATTTATTCCTTTGAATTTCCAATTCAAATTCAATTTCAATTTAAAAGCAAATTTAAAATCCACACAAAAACACAAATTCAATTTGAAGACAATAATTCTATTTAAAATCTTTTTATATCTATATATAAACAATTATTGTATTATATGTTTTGAAATAAATAACAATTTTACTGATTTTAAATAATATATAGAAGAGATTATCACATTTGAATTTGCTTGAAAGTTTCTAGGATATCACAGATTTCAAATTCATTTACATATCCATATATCTTTTACTATCAAAATTCTTATCTGTTTCAATCTATAAACCAGATGATTATCCAACTATCAGATGTTCAAAAATATGGGTTATCACATTCCTCCCCCTTTTGAATCTTTTCGTCCCCGAAAAGGAAAAAAGCCAGAATTTATTCAATAATTTAAAGCCAGATAAATTATTCTTTGATTATTTCTTTAAACACACTTTTGAAATACACATAATACTATAAAATAGTTTTTATAAAAAACTTTTTGTAACTTGATGCCTGAACAAATCCATCTCCGTTCTTATAGAAATTCAGTCATATGTTGATCAGATGTAGGACTGAAGATCTATAAGTACTTAGCAGACCCATCCCAACATCCAGTGAAAATACTTGAAAAATAATATTATTGAAAATATGGAAAACATTTTTGAAATCGAAGAAACATCTTTGGTGAGAATGCTCTGGAAATCATCACCCCTATCCATGGTCACAGTTACATCCTGGGTTACGTTGCCATTACAGCAAAAGTCCATGTAACTGTAGGCACTCCATGCCCCTCGCCATGGAACCCGCGGCAGATCGCAGTTGCATTCTAGGGTTACGTTGCCATCACAGCAAAAGTCCATGTAACTATAGGCATCAGCACCCTCAATTTTCGCTGCCAAAAGAATGAAACTTCTCCACTCCCACATAGGTCGTAGTTTACCGATGTAAAATCAGACGTAGACTGTTGGCTCTCAGCAACACACACGACTTTCGCTATGTCACCATAGGTCGTAGTCTACCGATATAAAATCAAACGTAGGCTGTTGGCACTCAGCGGCACACACGACTTTCGCTATGGTCTGCAGTAGATCGCAGTGACATCGAGTTACACTGTCGTCACAGCATAACCCAAATGCCTCTGTAGGCATTAGCGCCCTCGACTTTCGCTACACACTACACATAATCCCGAGGAACTAGTTTTTTCTATACTCCTCATGGGATCAACTTTAGAAACCCCACCTTAGGGTTCAAGGCTATACCACCCTTTGGCACTCCTGAGAAGTTCATTTCAAGGGAGCGCCTTTTTCCCAGAGCCATTTTCAAAACACTTTATATTATATACATATAGTATCTTCCAAATCATACACCCAGTATGAATCTCATATAAATCTCCTTTCTCAAAATCGATTATCCCAATATTGATAATTCTCAAACTAGGCTTTCCAAATCCCAATATTGATCATTCTCATAAGATCCTTTATATATATATATATATATATATATATATATATATATATATATATAACTTTAAAAATCTTTGGATCACTTCAAACTTGTATAAATTCCCTTTTATACTTCAAACACTTTAAAAAATCTTTTGCTTCTGGCAATAGATTCAACAAGGGGAGATTTATCTTATATAACAAAGATATATAACTTTGTTTATTCTAAATCAAATATTCAAATTTAATTACTCTATATATTCACTTACCAAATTACGTACTTCCATAAGTAAAATTTTTACCATAGAATTATCCAATTTCCACTTTACTTCATCATATATTTCAAAAAATATAACTTTCATTTCAAAAACCATTTCACATTTCTTGTCCATAAATTCCCAGTATCAATTTCATTCAAACCCGTACGATGTACACATATCATCCGTACGCTATACCAATCTGATCGCTCACTCGTTCACACAATTTCACTTTCGAACTAGTATCGTCCACCCGATTTCCTAGTGCGGACTTAGATCTAGTTTCTTGATCAGTAACCGTCATTCTCCTTGCATAGCCATAACCATGATAGAGAATATCCAGAACCAATCAACAATCTATATCCAGGTTCGCCGTTGAAAATCGAGTGAAAAATCCCAACTTGGAGCGATATAACTATCTCGAAATTCTATGCTCGAATCTGGATCAAATCACTATGCGAATAGAATAATATATACATCCTACGTATTTATCCTCATTGATTATTAGCCAAATCAATCTCCTTTCTATTCACATTCACTTATTCACAATTGCTTCAATCCCATTTGGATTATCACCTCAATCCTTTCCTCAAATGGATATTTAATCATAAACAGTTTGAACTCTGATCGGTTTAAATTTAGAAAATAGCTTGAAAAATTAAGAATAGACAAGTAGTTGAAAATAATTACTAGTTTGTAAAATAGCTGTAAAATAGTTAAGTAATTGTAAAATAGTCGGAAAATAATCAAATACTTATGAGTACAAAAACTTATCACTTTGGCTATCACATCTCATTCCAAATTTAAAACTCAACATTTAGAGTTTATTTCAAACCATCTTTGATATTTTGTATATCCACACACACACATACATACATACATATACATATACATACATACATACATACATACATATATATATATATTAATTTCCCTTACACACCAAGTTATACTTCAAATTTTAAACCACCTTGGTTTTAATTCAAAACAAATTCTTTTAAATTTTCAAACACCCCTTGTTTGAAACAGGACCCTTCATTCAAATACATTAAATAACATTATTTATTATTTCTTTATCACCTTGAAACAATTCAAATGTTTCTAGACTTAGATTTATAACTTCACAATTTAGATCATCTTCAGTTCTAATTTATAAGTCATACTTACCTAAATGTTTTACTTCCCCAAAACATTTCATTTTCTTACTCATTAATACACATATCATTATTAAATACAACAATTATTTATGATAATACCCAAGGAAACCAATTCATTATTATCTTATTCTGAAACTCTTCCCAAAATTCAAGATTTTAATTTCAGTTTGAATCCATTTCAAACTTATCTTTATTCAATTTCAGTTTGGTTGTATTTCTATTTCCACTTAATTTAATTCCAATAATCTGACAACCAATTACCTTAATATTTATTAGAAAGAAATATTGCTTTATATATCAAAATATATTCTTATATAAAATCATTTAAAATCTTTATACAAGAAAATAACAAGTACGCTCTCATATATATATATATATATATATATATATATATATATATATATATATATATATATATATATATATATATAGACACACACACACACACTCAACTCATTCTAGGGTACCATTGACCCTATCCTTAATGAGTAATCCCACTAGAGCCAAGGTTCTCGCTTAACCTTCAGCTTTGATACCAAATTTAATGACCCAGAATTTTCGATCCCAAAAATTGCAGATTGTTAGGGAAAAAGAAGAAACAGAAACACCAACATCTCACATTTGCAGCGGATAAAATATAATATCAAATAATATTCTTTACACAAAGAAGATTGTATCAGCCGAATACAATTAATGCATCAGAGATAATAGAAATCCAAGGCATTCAATATTATTCAATCACCCATAAGCAAGATTAATTTTCCACACCATTTCTAAGTAATTTAAATAAATTAATTTAATTACTTCAATCACTTTTAATCTTGCTTACTTAACATAAATAAATTACAAACCTTTAATTAATCAACCATTAATTATTTTTCCCAACTAATTATCCATAATTACTTCTAATAAGTAATTATACTATTGGTTAATTATCCTCAAATAATTACCCTTAATTTTTAACCTTTGAAAACTAATTAAATTAATTAATAATCCTTAACAAATTTATCCTTTAATTAATCTCTAATTAATTAATTTATTAGATCTTAATCATTAATTAATTAAACTAATTAATTACTCTTAATTACTTTATTAATTTAACTAATCATTAACTTATCAAAACCTTAATTAACTTAGGATAAATCTTTATCTTTTTAATTAACACTTAAATACATTTATAAATTTAGTTTTAAAATGACTTACAAATTTAACTTAACAAATTCAAGTTAAACAAATTATATTATTCCATAAACCTATTATTTAAAACATCTATGAAGTAAAGAATTTGTTTTAAGAAATCGATTTAAACTAGTTTTATTTTAAATTTAATAACTTGCTTATTCTTTTTTTCAAATTAACTAGTAATAAGAATCCTCCTTCGGGTTCCACTCGATAACCCACTCGAGACCTACCCAAGTCTCTACTTCTTCTTCTCTTCTACGTTTCTCTTTTACTTGGATCTAATTTTAAACTCAAACCGGTTACAAGAAAAAGAAACACCCAAGCAAACCCGATGTTGATCCCGAGTCGCCCTGCCCATCCCTCACCTGAAACCCAACCATCATCCCAAAAATGCCTCAACTAAATCGATTATGATCATCAGAAACTATGCAAATTCGGCCACAGCCTCGCCATAAACCCTCACACTAGTTCCTCCATGACCGATCGAGTCTAATTCCTATTTGACATCGCAAACCTCTCGCGAACCTAGAGGTTCCTTCCAGTTCCCGAAACTCTACATCGATCTCTTGCCGACGCCTCGGTGGATGGTAAACCCATCGAACAAATTTAACAGGTTCTTCAACTTCCCTACTTCCTCCAACATTGATCCCGACCCTCCACTTCACTCTAACCATCGGTAGAAGCTCAAATTCCAAATTCTAGGCAACTCGCGATTTCACCTAAAATACAGACTTTAAAATCGTGAAATTTCAATTAAAATTTATCTTTTACCCACACAAATCTTATTATGGAATTAAATCATAAAATTAAGGTCATTATTTTTTTCTCCTTAGAATACATTTCACAGAAATTTCGTCTGTTTGTAAAATTTACGCAATAATCTCACTTGTAAATATTTTTCAAATTTGTATTACATCATTTCAAACAATTTTATTTTAAACATCATGTGTCCACAATGATCAGGGAAGAAGAACTAGATTTTGGATTCGGTTGTGAAACTGGAATAGGCTCTATACACACACACACACACACAGACATGCACTCCCAAATTCTCATACACACACACACACACACACACACACACACACACATATATATATATATCCATCTCTAAACAAATATACAAACATACTACCATCATAGTTTTCTAGGATTTTCACATGCAACCACATAACTAAACAGATTAAATTTTGAATAGTAGTTTACTTACTGATTTTGGAAACAGAGGCGCAGTTTTTGAACTACATACTAGTTTTAACAATATCATGCAGCTTATTTTTACAATATCACTTCACAATTTTATCACATGCAACAAGTATTCAACTAGATTTAAACTTTGCGAAGTTTTGTTTACTCAAAGGAATTTTTTTCTATAAAAAAATACAGAGGAAACTAGGTGAGATCACTCATCTGCTGATGTACAGAGCTTAAAACAGTTTGAAGCTTTTGAAACTGGAAATCTTGAAATGACCTTTGATTTTTGATGCAGGTTGAAGAATTGTTGAGAAGATTGCTTGATTATTTGGCTTGACATTCTAGGTTGGAGATAAAATATTTATTGGATTTTAGTTTGATTTCAGGTTGGGAGAAATGGAAGCTTGGTTAAATTTTAATTTAAAATGGTTTTACAGGTTTTGTTTTCAAGTTTCCTGCTTTTGAAATAAGAAGATAGGAAAAAGAATTGAAGAAAAGGGAAAGATGAATGTATAAACTACATTAGGATTTATTAAATATAAAAGAAAATAAAATAATAGGTGACACTTGCTTAAAAACCTACCACTTGTCATTAACATTAATTAATCACCCTACATTTGTTATTGTATGCATAAATCTCCTTACATTTGTGACATGCTTTATATTATCTAAATTACTTTGTATTAGGTTTATGTTTTCATTCTATAAAGAAAAATATATATTTCCTATTAGTTAAATACATTATTATAATTTATATAAATAATTCTTTTAAAGAAAATAACATAAAACCAATTATATATAAAAGAAAAAAAAATCATATACAATATATTTTTAAATCCAAAATATTTTAAGATATTTATTCCTTTGAATTTCCAATTCAAATTCAATTTCAATTTAAAATCAAATTTAAAATCAACACAAAAACACAAATTCAATTTGAAGGCAATAATTCTATTTAAAATCTATTTATATCTATATATAAACAATCATTATTATTATTTTTAAAATAAATAACAATTTTATTGATTTTAAATAATATATAAAAGAGATTATCACATTTGAATTTGCTTGAAATTTTCTGGGATATCATAGATTTCAAATTCATTTACATATCCAGATATCTTTTACTATCAAAATTCTTATCTGTTTCAATCTATAAACCAGATAATTATCCAACTATCAAATGTTCAAAAATTCGGATTATCACATTGTTTGACTTGAGGTTTTATTCTTTGCTTCTTATTATTTCGGGTACTCTTAAATAAGCAGACTAGAAAGCAGGTCTAGGTGAAGCATAGTAGTTGTGCAGAGGAAGAGTTGGATGGGACTTTCTCATATTATAGAAGAATGTTATGCTTATTCCGCTATGCAATACCATGGAGCCTAGGTTGTGTTCCCTTCTCCATTATTAGGCAGTCTATTTGAGTTGTTACCATTTTATGTAAACTCAATTACTATGTTATATAACTCTTTGGATATGTACTCTGATTTTGGTTCATTTAATTATTATTGTCTCTCCTTTTTTATACCTAAAATGTATATTATATTTTATTCCACACTCTATGAGATGTATGGTAGGTTCTGCAATTGGTTTTCTTTTCTTTCAACCCTTAACAACCCTCCTACATCTGTCCGGCATGGCGGCAACACACTATTTAGTTATATTGGATGCGGTGGTATAAGGCGATTATCATGTTTGGTATCAGAGCGAGATTACATGATTAACCTTAGTTAATATCATGGTCCAATAGAAATAAGGAATGAATTATCACTCTATACTAGATCGAGAGTGTGCATATATATGAGAGGGTACGCACTTATTGTATATTTTGGTTTTCAAAGCTATATATTAGTATGCAAGTCACACACACACATGAGTACCATTGAAATAATTTTCTTTATGAGGGAATGATCATTCTTATTACAGATCTAGAATGAGTTGGTAAACAAGAAACACTATGAGAAACTTCATTTCTATAGTCGAGGAAGGAGTTGGCTTGGGGGCTGCTTATCCTGATTTGTAAGCTATGTTCGATACGATGATGGAGAACATGTTGTAGAAAACCCAAGTAGCCCATTTGAATGTTGCTGTTTGTGGTGGTGCTCAGGTGCAAGCTTCAAGGGAAAATTTTGCCAAGCTATGTAAGGATTACTCCACCTTGGGAGGCAAACAATTTCTTGGAATAAAGTCAGCCATCGAAGTGCAAGATTGGTTAGACACCTACGAACATACCTTTAGTGATATTAAAGTAGATTATGCCATTAAGTGGAACCAGCCTTTAAATTTATTCAGGGAGGGCTATGAAATGGTGGAATGCCATTACTATTGCTACCTCTAAGAATAGTTTACCTAGGACCAGTTTAAAACCATATTCGAGGAGAAGTTCATTTCGGCTACTCAGAAGTCGGTGCTATTAAGGAGATTTGCTAATTTAAAGCAGAGAGATATATCAGTCTCCCAATAAATTGCTGAGTTTGATGCCTGCCGAAGTATGGAATATCCTTCATTGAAACTCTTTTGAGAAAGAATGAAATATTTCTTATGGGTTTAGATGACTATTTGGGGGAGAAGCTAGTTAGTCATATCTATGAGCCATATGTGAGGCTTGTCAAGAAAGCTCTTCGCTGAGAGAGTTTATACCCAAAGACAAAGTTAGCCGTTGTAGTTAAATAAGATCCAAAGCCACAAAAGGGCGGTGGAGGCAAGAAGAAATGAAATGGAAAGAGAAATCTGCTGTAGGGTAAGGGTGGCAAGAAGAAGGGCAAGTGGGAGCCTACCTATTATAACCGGGGGAGACTGGTCACCTTATTAAGGATTCTAATGCCGAAGGAGGTGCTACAACTGTAATAAAATGGGGCATATACAAAAGAATTGTTAAGAGCCAGTGAAGCAGAAATAGATGGTGAAGGCATAAACTTTAGATGTTATCCTAACTTCATCTAGTGCTCCTTCGACGAAGGAGAAGGGGAAGAGCATTGTTATTCAAGGTATTCTTTCCATTTATGATGTTCCTATATATGTTTTGTTTGATACTGGTGCTTCATATTTCTTTATATCTAATGACTTAGTAGGTAGACTGGGATTGAAACCCAAACTAGTTGATCGACCTTTGATTGTGATGAACCCTGTTGGAGGCTCCACTAGCCTGTGTATGGTTATTCATGGTTTGGTCATGGATTCTCTTTTGTCTATGATTTCTTTGTTTTGAATTTCATTCAGTATTATATTAAGGATGGACTGGCTATTAAAATACGGAGTAGTGGTGGATTAAAAATGGCCATTGGTAACGATAAGAATATATGATGGGCATAGATTGGAGATAGGTTATCTGCCTGATGATGAGGTGATTGTTAGTTTTCTATACTCGCTCGAGATCTCGCACAATGAATTATCATCTGTTGTTACACCTATATAATCCAAATACTTGTAAATGCAAATTGATGAAAGCATAAGACCTAAAAAGAACTGCTCCCATAACAAAAGTTGGACTATGATGAGGAAATAATGAAAAAAAGGAAAATTCAAATAGTACTGCTATGTTCCTTTTACCAAAGCTTCGACATCGTAATATTTCTCTGGTATCCTAAGTCGACCATAAGGAATACGGATTGCTCCACAATCCAATTATTTACTTCAATAAGCAGAACTATAGCCATCCTTCAGTAGCAAATATGAAGCTGTGTTATGGCCCCAAAAGTAAGCCTAAATAAATAGGAACTACGTCATAATATTTAAGTAAAAATTGGATGTAGAGATTATGTTGTGCCCCCAAAAGCAATACTAGAGATATAGAACTGAAATACAACCTTAAAGCAATCATATGCAATAGGGATGCACAACAATCTTAAACTAACATTTAAGTTGTAGGGTTATGCCGCAATCTTATATTGATATTAAATCAACAAAGATGCACTGCCATCTTGATTTGGCGTTGAAATGACAGAACAACACTGCAATTCTAAAGAAAACTATCTATAAATACAAGGACCCAAAGAATGAGGCAATAGGGTAAAACTGCTCCACAATCAAAAGCTAAGTTCCATTTCTCACAGGCAAGCCAAGAAGCCATGATATCGTTCTTAAATTCCTTAGACATAACTTAATTATGAGGTAGTGGCGTAGTCCTCTATTGATAAGAACATCCCAGAATAGATTTGGGCGATATGACCATCCTTCAAAATGGCGACGCGGTCTTATTTAATGAGCCATACGACTTGTCACCAATCACCCATGACAACGTGCTTTATTGTTATTTTGGATGAAACAGTGTAGCGCGACTTCAAGAGTGTCGATGTAGTTTAGATGTTTTTTCATATTATCACCCTATGTAATTATGGAGGCACAATTCTCAATGGCCCATTCACGATAGTGAAACCTCTGAGTTCTTATAACTATGCAGTTTTTCTAAGATGGGAGGTGGTTTCTCATTATGGCTACTCTTACACATATGTGTAGTTCATTGGCTTATTGCTTTCTGAAATCATCAGATTGTGGTCTATTCAAAATTGGGTTTTGTTGCTTCATTTTTAGGCTTGCCCCCCAAATTCAAAATTCATCAACTCAATCATGGTTTTTGCCAAAGACCACATTAGCAATCCGTATATAGTAAATCAGCAAAACATATGATCAACATATGGAATAATCTGAAATAGGAATCAAAAGAGTAGAAAACTGGTGTTAGCGACCCATGTGAATCTGTATGTACTGTAATCGAATAGGGAACTATAGTAGAAAGGAGGTGATTTTTTCTACTTTGCTTTTTCTGGAGCATTGAAATCAAACATGCACTCTCTGTCATTTTTCATTTATACCAAGAATAAATGAAGAAAGATAAGGACATTTTTCTATGGACGTAGTATTCACTAACATCCAAACAACGAAAATTCTCTTTGTCATTTATTTCGCTTAGTACTTCAGTTTACGTTTTCTATCTTGAATGTTTAAATTAGAATGTATTTTTCTAACAAATTGGAAAGTTACTTTTCATAAATTTACAAATATTTCTCCTCGTAATTGTGCAAGCATTATGGTGACATACTTACTACCTTTAGAGGCAATTTTAATCATACTTAATTTTCTGACTCATAACCACGAAAGAATTTAGCATCAAGGTTACTTCAATAAAAATATTTAGATGTTTTAGAATGAAATATCTCATTAACATATGTGCCTATAGCGAAGAAGTATCTAGACGTGTTTGAGGAGGTGGCCGGATTACCACCACATAGAGAAATCAAGTTCCATATAGATTTGTTGAAGGATGCCAAGACGATAGTTAGGCCTTTGAGGCATATGACACCCAAAGAGCAGAAGGAGTTGGAGGTGCAAGTAAATACCTGTTGAAGCAAGGGTTCGTTTATAGGATCATATTCAAGTTCGGCACACCTATAGTCTTCGCCACTAAGATAGACGGTTCTCTGAGTTTGTGTGTAGATTATGGTGAACTAAAAAAGGTGACCATAAAGAAAAAGAATCCACTGACGCATATTGAGGACCTGCTCGATCAGCTTCATGGTGCGAAGTGTTTTCCAATTGGATTTGGTGACAAGATTTCACCAGTTGAGAGTAGTGAAGGAGAGTGTGTTGATCACCACGTTTCATACGCCATCTAATTTCTATAAGTGGTTGGTTATACAGTTCAGGCTAACTAATGCTCTTGCATACTTATTGATCTCATGAATCGAATTTTTCAGGATTGGCTGAACAAGTTTATGCTTGTGTTTGTGGATGATATTCTTGTCTACCCTAGGACAGAGGAGGAACACAAGACACGCTTGAGGATTATGCTTGAATCATTAAGGAAGCACAAGTTGAGAGCGATGTTTTTGAAATGCCACTTCTGGAGGAGGAAGTGAGATTCTCGGGATATGTCGTCTGCTAACAGGGAAACACAAAAGATCCTGCAAAGGTGGAAGCGATTCAAGATTGGAACCAACCCAAGAACGCTATTAATGTAAGAAGCTTTCTAGGACTAGTAGGATATTATAGATATTTTATGAAGGACTTCTTAAAGGTAGTAGCGCAATTGACCAATTTGATGAAAAAGAATCTAATCTTTACTTCGGATGCAAAGTATGAGCACACATTTGTAATTATGATGGAGAGATTGGTGAGTGCACTAGTATTGACTATTCTAACTGGGAATAAGGAGCTGACAGTATACATAGAAGCCTGTAGTACTAGACTGGGTGTGATGTTGATGAAGAATGGAAAATTTGTGGCCTATGCTAGTCGACATTGAAACGACACAAGAAGAAGTATCCAATTCACGATTCGAAGTTGGTGGCGATAGTGTTTTCTTTGAAAATTTGGAGGCATTATCCATTAGAGGAAAAATTCAAGCTATTCACATATCACAAACCCTTTAAGCACCTTTTCTCTAAGAAGGATTTCAACCTTAGCCAATGACGATGGTTGGAATTGTTGGTCTCCTGTTGTTTTAGCATTTCCTATACGCTTGGTAAGGGGAATGCAATCGTTGACACCTTGAGTAAAAGACATGCTAGTTTAGGACCTATGTTCCTAGAGTAGAAGCAATTAGAGTATATTATTGGCTATGACTTTAGACCTCGTTGCGAATTAGAGTTGGAGATGTTGGAGAGTTTGATGATTAAACCTACTTTGATTGAGAGAATCAGAATTAATTAGAGGCAAGATGATAGACTATTGAGATCATGCTAAAAATTAAAGGAGGAGTAGAGTCTGAAGAGATGAAGTATTACAGACTCAACTAAGATGGTTGGCTCCGTAATGATGGGATATTATTTGTTTTCAACGTTGATGGATTGTGAGAAAGGTGCTATGAGACTTCCACCATTATAGGTTGACTATATACCTCAACGGTAACAGGATATAGCATGATATTGAGTAGACCTATTATTTGGAAGGGATGAAGAAGGACGTTAGAACATTCATCTTGAAGTGCATGAACTGCCAGTTGGTAAAGGAAGAATAGAAGAAGCCAAGTGGATTGCTGCACCCATTTGAAGTTCAAGTGGAAATGGGAGCGAGTCTTGATGGATTTCATTAATGGATGGTTGAGGACCAAAGCAGGGTACGATGGCATTTGGATCATAGTTGATAGATTGACAAAGCGTACTCAAGGCAACACCCATTAAGTCAAGTAGAATGTCACCTAAACTATTCAAGTTGTATGTTAAATGGGTTATACAATTCTATGGTGTGCCAAAGAGCATTATGAGCGACCGAGACCCTTTATTCACTAGTGGATTTTTGGAAGAGATTATAGGAGGCATTGGGGACCAAACTGCATCTCAGTATATCTTATCACCCAAAAATCGATGGGAAGACCGAGAGGGTGAAATGTATATTAGAGGAACTCTTACGAGCTTGCATTCTAGATTTCGAAGTCTCGTGGGATGACCATTTACATTTGGTGGATTTCTCATACAACAATAGCTATCAGTCTAGAGTATCGGTATGGCACCATATGAAGCACTATATGGTTGACCGTGTAATGCTCCTTCATGTTAGTGGAAAGTGGGTGAAAAACTGATACTCGGGCCAGATATGATTTAAGAAACCTCAAAAAAGTTTAGGATCATTTGGCAATGAATAAAAGCTACTCAGGATAGATAGAAGAGCTATGTTGAAAGTAGATGCAGAGATTTGGAGTTTCATGTCGATGATATGGTGTTTGTGAAGATTTCTGCATTGAATAATGTTATTCGATTCATAAGTAAGGGGAAGTTGGCATCAAGATTTGTAAGTCATTTTCCAATAGCAGACAGGATTGGGAACAAGCGTATAGGGTTGGCTAACCTCAAAAGATGGCGGTCATGCATAATGTTCTCCACGGCTCTCATCCGTGGAAGTTTGTGCACAACTCAAATGTCACGATTGCACTGGATTAGCTGAATTGTCAAGATTGAATCAGAAGCTTCAAGACCTCATAGGTAGGTTCGTATTGTAGGACATAATAAGAAAGAGCTTAGGAGAAGGATGGTGGAACTGGTAAAGGTTCAACAGGAAAAAAGTGAAAGCGATAGGAAACCAAGGAGAGCATGAGGACTACATATCCAGACCTCTTTGTATGGTATGGCCTATCGTCTATTGTGTTTGCTTCTGTTTTTATATCATATAGGATAGTTTAGTATCTCGCATGCTAGGAAAGGTTTATCTATACTATCGATTGCATGGTTGTCTATTTTATAGTTTTATATGATTATTAGGCATGCAGAGTAACTATGATTGACTATTTTTTGACTTGTATGGGGATTTCGAGGGTGAAATCTCTAAAGGATAGAAGAGTGTAACGACCCCTATTTTATATATCGGATGATTGTAAAATATTTTTATTTAATTTATAGAGGTTGTATGACTTTAAATTTTGGAAAATGACTCTTATGAACATTTTCCACATCTATGATTTTTATCATATTTTTGTGTGATGATTTTGACCCTAGAAATCTTGTATGCACTATAAATTTTAATAGGATTCGGGAAAGGTTCTAAACCACCTCTATTTCTTTAGTTAGTTGTTTTCCATTTCATGGAGTGGCCTTCGTAGTACCGTTTGAAAGTTATGGCTGTTTTAAGTTTTAGCTGCTATTAGCCTGCATTAATAGGTAACTAACTAAGCCCACATTTTGGTCACTAGTCCATTTCGAGAATAGAGCCTAAGGGGGACTGATGGGACTATTCTAAATCATGCTCATCTTCCCCAAAATAGTTCTAAGCTTCCATTAACCCTATTCTCTTCAAAAATCATCTCTTTCCGCACTAATCTTAGCCACTGCATCATTAGAAGGGCAATCAGCAAAGGAGATCGTAGATCTATCACCTTGGTGTTTGGAAAATCGTCTTTTTGGGCTATTTACATCTGAACTAGAAATTAAAATAGGCATTTTAGGTGATTAATGAGTGTTTCTTAACCTCTCACTATCCTACACATATTTATATTAAATTTGATGTTTACAATATGATTTTGATCTTAGAATGTTTTCTGACTGTAATCAAATCCTTAACATGTTTATGGCCAAAATTGGAATTGTTAAAAATGGTTTGCAACCCCATTTGATCATATTGACATGCTAGTGTAAAAGCTAGATATAGAACAGAATTTGTACAATTATTGTGTTTTGATGAACTGCATTTATAAGTGGATGTATATGGGTGATACTGTTGTTTGGATATATTTGCTTCGATACGGTTAGCTAGTGCATTATGTATTTAGGAAAAGAGATCGTCAAATTGAGAAAATCGAAGGCAAAGATGGTTAGAATTAGATGAAACTTGGAAAAGGGGGTTTGGACAATGGTAGGAGCTCAAGGTTATTTTGCATAAAGTTTAGACCAAGGACTCCTACTCGATGTTGAGTGGAATTCAGGTTGGTAGTTGGTGAAAGTAACTATGTGATCATGTAATGAAAGTTGACTAAATTACTTTCTTGAGCGGAATATGAATATAAAATATAAGCAATAATAAAAGACACCAGAGATTTTTATACTAGTTCGAACTTCCCGTTCTACGTCCAATCCCAGACTCTTTCTGGAATTCAATCGATACCCTCGCTACACCCGAAGGAACATGTATTACACTACCTGAACTATTGAACAAGACTTTCCCGCCAAGACAACCGAATAGGACTTCTACTGCCTGAGGATACTACAACAAGACTTTAAATACAAGTGGAAATGTTTCTGTCTAAATATGCTCTGTAATAGCACTGATGAGTAAATATGAGTACACCCTTCCTATAAGCTTGTCCTTTATGGTATATAGTTAAACTCGTGAAGAAAGAAAGATTAATTGATCATATAAGAATTCAGTGATCAAATAGTTTGATTTGAGAATCTTTAAAGTAAATAGAAAGTGTATAAAACTCAGAAATCAAAAATAAGAATTTGTTAATAATAGTGTTGAAATTGCTTACTATTTATAGTTGCTAAAAGGTTGCAATGCTTCGTGAAGAGTAGCCATGAATCAGAAAGAAGCAACTGTTGAATTGAGCGTTGTTTCTGTTAAGGGAAGTGAAGCAACCTTTCGAAAAATTAGCCGTTATTTTTAACTCAGAAGTCTGAATAAAATTCAGCCTTCTAAATGTAGCAAAATAACAAACCAGCGCTGAAACAGTGCAAAATAGGTTGAATTCAGACGTTTGAATATTAAGGTCAAACGTTTGAATGCGCCATAAAATTTACGTTGCGTTTCAGCATTCAGACGTCTGAATCCTGTGTTTCAGACATATAAAAGTTTTTCTTTGAAAATAAGTGCGTGCATTCAATGGCTTGTGCACGTATACCAATTAGGAGAGATTTTAACATATATTACTAACTATAAACAAACTCTAACAATATAAAAGATTACGCTCATCAATCCGAAGTCTGGTCATCAATATTTTCCTGCAAAACTTGGTTAGATAAAATCGTATGATTGTCATTATTAAAATATCAGGAACTGAGCTTCCAATAGTAGCGCTTTCGGTAGGTGGGATACTTGCTTCGAGTCATGCTTTGGGAAAACTGGTGGAGGATTCGGAGCTGGCTTCAGGTAAGATGAGGAATGGCTTATAGTTTAATTGAAAGCCAACTCAGCTCAGTAGGACTTTGCTTTGGGGGTTACTTAGAGTTAGCATGGGGCAGATTTAGGTTTTGCTTGGGGTTGGCGAGGGAAAGAAGTTCAAGGCGCCGAAAGCCAAAATTTGGCTAAGTAAGGCACTTGATACTGAGTACTTTTTTAGATGATGGTTAGGGTCCAAGGGCTTGATGTTTGAGCTTTGGAGGAGTGAGTCTTCAAGGAAGTAGAGGGACCCAAAATTTGGTTAAGTATACTACTCGGTATCAAGAAGAATAGGTCGGTACGAACCTATAGCTTTTGGTCATAGCGGGATGAAACTTCAATCAAGGGAAGTATAGGCTTCGAAGGTCCTGCTGAAGGTGTTTGTTTGTTCGCTTGGGAAATAGTGGCGATGTAGTAGTATGATGATAGCTTTAGGACTTCAATGAGGATAACTTGATAGTGAATGAAGTTAGGCCCCAATGTTAGTGGCTCAATGACTAGAACCAAAGGGATGGTCCAAAGGGCGGGTTCAATGAGGAGTGCTCGTAAGTGGGATTACGACAGTGTTCCACTATGGATGTGACAAGAATGGAATTATGACCATATTCCATTATAAGGGCATGTATAAAGGGATCGTAGATACTTGAAGGTTTTCTGTGTGCTTGTGCAAAGAAAGAATGCGAGGATGCGTACCTAGATTATGACTGTGTCCAAACCTTATGATTGTAGTTACTATGGACCTTATGACCATGGGTTTATTTTCTAGCCTTACGAAGTGGCATAGATAGGATTTAATGATGATAGTAAAGTAGCATGTTATGATGTTATATGCTAACTCTTTGGTTGCAGAGGCTGATCCTGTATGGTTCGTGTACCCTTATTTCTTACTATATGGACTTGTATAGTATTTATAGATTCATTTTTTTCTCACATCAGACTATTGTCTTACTCGAGGTTTTATGTGTTTCATCTTATTATCTCGGGTGCTTTTCAATGAGTAGACTAGATAGCAGGTTTAGGTGAGATGTAGTAGTTATGTAAAGGATAAGCCAGATATGGCTTTCTCATATTATACATGGATGTTATGCTTATTTCGATGTGCAACACTATGGAGCCTAAGAAATGTTCACTTTACTATTATGAGATAGTCTTGAATTATTACCGTTTATATAAATTCTACTAATATGTTATATAACACTGTGGAATTGTGCTTTGATATTTGGTTCCATTATGCCACAAAGTGAATCGGGCAATAGCAACCACACAACAAAAGGTACATTTGTTGTTATCCTAATATTTACCACCGTCTCACACACACATGAAAAAACCATCTATTGTGTGTCGTAGCCCGTTAAATCTTTTATCTATTAAGATTTCATCCATGTCATTCCGACAACATTTTATCTGTTGTCTGATTGATATTATCAAAAATTTCATTTTGTCTCAAAATTCTGTTTTCCCTCTCAATGTTGCCTAGATTATTTTGTGGCCGCATTTTTTCACTTATTTTTCTTTCGTTTCTAGAGAAAAAATGGCGTTCATTCCTTCGATTATTTTCCTCACCGCCTTCGTTATCCCTCTTCCTAGCCATCACTTGTTGTCAATCCTAGCCTTCTTCCATCCCATCAATGTTCTTCGATATACTTAGGGTTTCCTAATCAAAGTCGCCTCTTTCACCTTCGTTCTGAAATTACAATTTCATGAAAGCCGCTTCTTGAATTTGAATCACCTTGCACCCTTCCCTCTTTATAGATTGCGTACTTTGATTTACTGACTATTGATGGTTGAGGCTCCACCTTATCAAGTGTTCTTCGATAGATATTGGTATGACTTATTCCCCTTTCGATTAATATTTATCTCGACTTCTAATCTCTTACTGATGATGATATATTTTCTTATATAGGAATTTATTTCCTAAATATGTGAATATATGATTTATTGAATTTTCAAATTGTTTTTCTCGACTATCGATTTATGTGAACGCTCTTGATGATTTATTGATTCTTGAATTTCTGCTTTGGTTTCCATTTGCTAATTTGATTGCTACGTTGGACCTTTTTTTTCATCTGTTGCATGACCATATGCTCTTGACTTCATGTCTGAGTTAGTGGATTACTATGTTGGACCTTGTCCAAGGTAGTGTTAAATGGAATTGCCTTGTCCAAGGCAGTGCACTTCAACACTGAACATGTGTTCCATATATACATGTGTGTCTGTGTGTATGTATGTGTGTATGCATATGTGTGTGTTGTTGTCTACACTTATGCTTGAAATTATGTGCTTACGCACTTTCATGTGCTTATGCCTTTACTTATTTGTGCACTTTCATGTGCTTATGCCTTTACTGCATATATGTGCTTATGCCTTTACTGCATATTGTTCTGCTTGGTTACTTTCATGTGCTTTAGTTTATTATATACATTTTCATGTGCACTATCATGTGCTTATGCCTTTACTTCATGTTCTATTTACTAATTCAATGGTTTAAACTGCTTGTTGCTCGCTATGTAAATATATACATGCATATACATATGTATATATTAGTTATGCTATCTAAGTTCATCCACGTATATACATGCATACATGTATGTATGTGTTCTATGGTTTAGCCTGAAACTAATACTTGTTCACATGCTACATTGTAGTTTGCACTTTGTTTTTACTTGGATTAGCATTTTACAGCAAGTTCAACTATCGGTCGAAGTAAAGGTGTGCACTTTGATTCCAATATCATCCATGTATATACATACATACATGTATGTATGTATGTATGTATGAATGTTGGTAGTTCGAATTTGTGGCTAGTGTTAGTGTCTTGTTCAATTTTGTGGCACTTGTTTAATTTGTGCCTTGTTCAATTTTATGGCACTTGTTTAATTTGTGTCTTGTTCAATTGTGGCACTTGTTCAACGTAGTGATATGAAATTGTTAGTGATATGGACTTATTATTATTCAATTTGTGGCACTTGTTCAATTACTGACATGTTTGAACCTATGAGTCCATTACTCTTTTATATGTTGTTAATTTTGTTTTGTGACTTTGAACCTTTATTTGATGATGCTTTGATGGGGATTTGCTTTGGTTTGATGGTGCACTGCTACTGCGCTGTTCAAGGCAGTGCACACTGGCACTTTTTGATCTTCGTTGGTCCATGTCGTTGAATTGTTGAAACTTGTTTTTGCTTTGAATTTCCATGTATATACATACATATGTATGTATATATAGTGAATGTTGGTGGTTAATCTGGTTTGTGCACTTTCCTGTACTTCTGTCTTTACTTGTTTATGCAACAGTTTGTGAAATATTTATTAAAATAAAATTGCAATTCATTTATTTCATTTTGCAAATATACTATAAGTGTAATCAGTATACATATTAGTCAATATATATATATATATGTTGTATAATAGGAAATTATAGAAATGATACTACAAAAATAAACAACATATGGTTTTTTTGGTTATGTTAGTGCATATCAGACGATGGGACATATCCGTGGTCTGATTTGAAATGAGATGGCATGGGATTTAACGATGGATAGATATGCAATCAAACAACGGAGCGTATATGTCGTTTAATGCGTTTTTTCCCATAGTGTTCACTTAGTTATCAATGCCTCTCATGTTTTATGTCTATGGTGTATATATACTTTATTCCATGCGCTGTGAGCATAGGCCGGTTTTGTGATTGGTTTTTTTTTAATTTTTAACCCTTGATAATCATTCTAAATCGACCAAGCATGGCAGCGATGCACTATTTAGCTATATTGGGTGCTGGCGGTGTAGGGCAGTTATCACAAACAACATCGCATACATTAAGGAACCTCATATTACCATCGTCTTCTTAGCACACCCTTACGATCAAACTACCTCATATCAAATATCAAATTCACTAAACAAATAGTGTCTTGGCCTAATCGCCTACGTACATGCTTACTTCAGTCCTGTAAGGTTAGGAAGTCAAGTATTAGGGAACTAGCTTCCCATACTTATATATAATATATATATACTTACATACTATCATATATATTAATATATACAAACTAGGGCCATATGCAAGGTTCAACATGTGCCTGAAGTTCTTAGCCGGTCGACCGCCTGCTGCCATAGCGGTTGATCGCTTGCTGTCAACCGACTATGGTGAGCCATCGACTAGTCGGGCTTTGTTTCAACAGTAAATTATTTTCTCTAGTTTATGTTTAATGCCAATTTCCAAATTTTGAATATGTTTATCATACTTGTTATTCTACATATAATTCAAATAATTTTCGTGTGTAATTTATAGTTTCATTTACACGAATTCAACTTATCAATTTTGTAATTATATGTATATATTTACGTCTTAGAATCAATTTAAATTGATATAAAGGGTGTATGCAATTAAAATTCAGTTTTATATCGAATTCTTCATTTATAATCAGGTAATCTAGTTTTTAAACCATATCTCTATTCGATTGCAATTTGTTAAATAAATAAACTTCAAATTAGAAAACTTTTATCTTAAATTAAAAACATATAGCTTTCAAATCAAGTAGAGATACGAGTAAATTCAAATACTTGTGCATTGACATATTTTTTTAAATCAACTCACTCAGCCCTTAAATTTTTCCCTTCTTCCTAGCTTTCCTTTGATCTCCTTTTCTTCTTTAATTGCTGATTTAACCTTGATTTTTATTTTTATTTTGTTTTAGAGTCTGAAGGAGATAGAGAGATTTGGAAGAGAAACGAAGTTTAGACATATTGAATGCTGTTAGGGATTCGAAAATAAAATAACAATGAACGTTACAACTCTATTTACAAATGCAACAATTTGAATTGACCATTAGATTAAGTAATAAAAAATCCAAGCCATTTGGCGTAGGATAACCCAAGCCGACATTTACCCACAGGTGAAAAAGTTCTTTGAGGGCGGTCGACTGCTAGGTGTCGACCAGTACCAATAATACCATCAATATATTTAGTGTATATATGTTATGTTTTTAATGTCAACATTTTATAATTTACTTCTTTTAATATATTTTTGATTATTTTCGTTTTCAGCCCTTTAAATGCTAATAACTTTTCTTTTGAATTCTAATTACAGAATATTATATATAAAGGTGGTCCAAAAAACAGCTAGGAACACAGTGATGCATGTTTTGTAGCCAAATTATAAAGTTTTCTCAAATTCCATTTTTAATTTTAGTTTAGATCGATTAATTTCCTTTAATAAATCCTCATTAAATTTCTTAGGGTTTTACACTCTCCTTCTTTAAAAAGATTTTGTCCCTAAAATATCTAAGGACAAAAAAATGCAACTCGTATATTCAAAAAGCAATGTCTACAACCATATACTCAACCAATAACCATTGGAAACCATTGTCCTTATTTTAAATTTCTAATGCAATATGTACATATAGGTATGGAGCATATATGAACCTATGATTATTGTAAAAATTAGGCGGCCTTTTGGTCTAGTCGATCTCCTAAAATGCTTATTCTTATATCATGCATCCAACATGTATGCAACTCCCTATACTTGCAATTCTATGTAAAAGATCAATAATTCAATACATATTCAACAAGCATATGTGTCTAACTCAAGAGAATAAAAAAGTGATGTGGCAGTGTAGACTGACCTGAATATATTAGGCTGTGTGTGCAATGATTTACATAATAAATACATCCATTGTAAACCATCATCCAAGACATGTTATAGTGACACGTACGTTACTATTCCTAGCATCCAACATCCCTTCCTATGGGATACACTAAGCTAAAGCCTAAGGCATAATCATTCAAATATATTAACTAAAACGGAAACGTACTAGAAAAGAGTTATGGATGGGTGGCTCAGATCTTTTCCTCTAGCTCCCATGTACCCTCCATTGGGCCCTTTCCCTACTAGACCTTAACCACCTTAATAACTTAATTGCAAAGTCTCTTTGTACCATTCTCAATGATATGGGTTGGCGCATGGCGAAAAAATGAATCCCTTTCCATACCACCTCTTTTAGTTAGCTCAGCTCAACCATAGCTGTTGGATCGTGTAGACACTTTTGTGAGTGTGGCACATGAAAAGCATTACGTACTCCCACCAACTTTTTAGGAAGCTCCATCCTATAAGCCAACTTTCATACTCTGCCTATGATCCAAAAAGACCCCACAAACCTTGGTGCTAACTTTCTCGAACTACCAAACCTATGACATGTCTAAGCGATGTGACCTTCACAGAGATCATGTCGCCCTATATAAACTCCAATTCTATGCACCTCCTATCAGCATAAGATTACTGCCTGTCTTGCATGGTCTTTATCATCTAATGGATTAAGTTTGTCTTTGAAGTCCCCCTTACAATGTTTGGTCCAAGAATGATCATATCCTTTGTGTACTGCCAATAAGATGGTGATCTACAAAGTCTCATATATAATGCCTCAAATAAAGCCATCCTAGTACTTGCCCGGTAACTATTATTATCAGCAAACTCCACTATTCGCAAGTGATACTCTCATAAGCCTCCAAAATTCAAAATACATACCTCCAAAGCAAGTCATCCATTACTCGATTCATCCTCTACATCTGTCCATCCATCTTTGGGTGATAAGCGGGACAAAAACTCAACTCGGTGGTTAAGGCCTCCTAAAGACTTCTCCAAAATTCGCTTGTGAAAAGCATGGCTCAGTCATTGACAATGCAAGAAGGAACTCAGTCTAACTAAACTATTTCCCTCATGTATAGAGTCTTTGAAGATGCAGTAGTCCTCGTACTCCTAACTGGAACAAAGTGAGCATGTTTGGTCAATTGATCAAATACAACCCAAATACTCCCATTCCCCTCCTACTTCCAGGTAGTTCATCAGTAAAATCCATAGAAACACTCTCCCAATTACACTGTGGAATGTCTAATGGCTGCAATAATCTACTTAGCTTCTTTTGCTACACCTTTACCTATTCGAAAGTTATACACCTAGACATATACTCGACCGGTTCCTCTTCATCCTAAGACAATAAAAGAATCTCCTCATATCATGACACATTTTTTCTCCATCGGTATGGATGGTCAACTTAGAACGATGGGACTTAGCTAGCACTGTATCAACTAAATCCATAATGAGAGGAATACATAGTCTATCGTCTCTCTATAACCATCCTTTTGAGTCAATGGTATAATGCCTCAAATGACTCGATTATACTCCTTTACCAAGCTTCTCGAAAGTACCCAACAACTTTGTGTCTTGTTACTAACTTAATCAATGCGATCCATAAGCATAGGATGTACATCCAAAGTGGCTAATAATCTTGGAGTGATGTTGTGACGACCCGGAGTTTTTGAGCATTTAAAATTAGAGTATTTAATTGATTTTAGATATTTAAAAGGTTAATTTTAACTTGAATTCAAATATCACAATTTATTTGATAATTAAATTATTGAATTAAATAATTTGAAGTTGGATAAAATGTTCAATCTAGAGTTTTAAGCCTGCTAAAAATAATTTGAAGGCTTGTAAAATTTATATTGATAGTGCTGAGGATAATAGAAGTTTTAAAATTGAATTTAACACTGATTTGTTCAGTTTTAAAAATATATCGTTTAAATTGAATTTAAAAATAGCACTCTGAGGCATAGTCTCGGAATTCGACGAAACCAGTTCCATTGGATCCGTAATAGTTAGTTATTAACGGATTTCAGATTTCGTAGCATTGGGAGATGTTGTGTGAGCGTACGATATATAAACGTGTTGAAATCTATATTGGAAATTAAATAATAACTGGGTTCAAAAAGCTATCTTCTTCATACGATCGAATTAGGATTCAAAACCTTTTCCATTGCATTCGGAATAGGGTTATAACATTATAAACGCCTAGCGGCACACCTCGGTAGGAGGTCGGGATTATGAGCTACGTAATTCGGAACGATTTAAATTTAAATATACACACTTATATATATATATATACACACATTTCAAAATTAAAAATCTGCATTTCCATCAGCCGAAAATATATCCACATCAAAACTTTTCTCCACATCATCTTTTACATTCTCCAAGGCACTGTAGCCTGGGAAAATTTTCAAGTCTGTCTCCCTTTTTCGAAACATCATCTGCCTTCTCTTCTCCTTTAATTATAGCACTTGCTCCATTCTTCAAAAACGAAATCCCTTTCTTCCTTTTTAGAATTATATCAGTTCGTTCAATAAGAAAGCAAGAAAATAAAAATGGCCGACATTTCCTTGCTCTTCATCTCTTCCCCTTCTGTTCGATCTCAAATAAAAAAATTATTACAAGCCGAAGCCCATTTTCTTCAAAAATGAAATTATACCTAAATCTAAATCCACGAATTCGAAAAGGGGGCCATTACGAAATCGAGCAGAGTGAAGGCGAGGGTTTTGTTGAGACACTCACGTGCGATAGTGAGATGTTGGGTAATCGCATTCGTGTGCGATGGTGAGGAGCAGTCGCATGAGCTGGGTTTGGGTCGAATATCGAACGTGGTGGGAACGATCAAGTGGGGCGGTGTACGATTGGAATCGAGTGGGGCGGTGGTGGTGATGTTCACGAACTAGCAATCGAGGTTTTGGGGATTCGCGCAAGAAACCGTGGCAGTTGAGTTCGGCATGGGTTCATCGGCGACGTAAAAGCCGCAAAGCTGAGACGAAGTAGTTGTCGACATTTGAGGAAGACAATTAGGTATGTTTATAGTTTAATTTAAAATTAGATGTTGGATTTTAATTTTAATTTAGAAGTTTTAAAAATATAAACATAAGCACAAAAAGAAAGAAAAAAGTAAGATAATAGAATGCTTTTTTCAAAATTATATATACATATAGTCAGATGCTGAAATTTTTATAAGTTTGGGTTTTAAATTTCAAATTTTACTCAAAGATATGGGTTTATATAGGTATGTGTGTATAGGATGTAAAATAAATTGATGAACAGTAGGTAAAACTAGATTTTTAAAATCTACATAGATTATTTTTAAAAGCAGTTTTTCAATTTATATATATACATTTTCCAAATAGAATAAGTATACACATTTTAAATTACTTGTTATTTTAAATAATGCATTATGGGGATTAATCTGTTAATAAACTTATTAAATTGTTTAGTTACAAAAGATTTCAAAAGAAAGGGGAAAATTAGTTTAGGAAAATTTAATTATTTGTTTAAATAAAGATTTAGTTAAATTAAATATTTAAAATGGAAATCAATTTATTTAGTTAACTTATATAATTATTTGATAACTGGAAAATATTTTATAAAAAGAAAATTAGTTTGAAATTAACTTATTAGGTAAAATGAAATTTATTAAATAGAAATTGATTTGTTCAAATTGTTCGAATATTCATAAAATCATCTAATATTTATTCAAGGTCAAAAGTCGAGAAAACCAATGCAGTATTGAAGTGGACTGCAAATTAAAAAAATCAAAGGTGAGTTAATCTCACTCAGCTAAATTTAAATTTAAATTTGAATAGTTAAATTTAAATAATTGATTGGATGATTGGATGATTGAATTGATTTATTGTGCTATATTATAGTATATAATACATCTTGGAATGATTGATATCCTGCATTTTATAGCGGATGAGGCCCTATGCGCCGCATAATAGCCGATGATATTATATTTAATCCCATATACCGCGATATTCCACCTCGAAGTGGAATTGATATTTTATGCTGAACTAGTATCTGTGGATGCAGGGAGAACAGGTTGGAGGGATCCAACTAGATCCCTCAACATTTATTTAAATTATTTAATATTCTCTGTTGCGATTATTTGATATTCTATGATGAATTATATTGGAATATTGAATGCTATGGTTTGATTGAATATATTTGGGTAAAATGAGTTACCAAAAATATATAAATTGGATTTTGGAAAGAAAATAAAAGAAGTGAATTTGTAAGCGAAATAATTATATAAAATTTGAATGAATTTAAGAATGAATTGAAATAAAATAAAAGTGATTTTAAAATTCTAATAAATAAATTTCGAGTATGGAAAGGGGATTTTGAATAAACAGAGAAATAATGAATTTTAAACCTTAAGTGACATTATTTAAAGGAATAAAGAATTTATTTTAAAATCCAAGTTTAAATTTATTGAAATAGATAAAGATGGAATTTGTTTCCAAACGAAGTAAATTGGAAATCAATTTGGTGATTGATTTAATTGTGTAAAACCAAGATTATTAAAAGAGAAATGAGACTTTGGGAATTTATAAACTGGGTTTATAAAAGTAAAGTAAAATATATCAGTGGATATTTGGGAAGAATAAATTCATGATGGGAATTTATTAAAGGAAATGAGAAAAATTGTTTAAAAATAAACAGGGATTTATTTTTAAAGGATGTGAAGAGAAGTATATTTCCCTGGATAGCCTAGTATGGTTTTCAGCGTAAATTTTTAAATATATGTTATGTTGTTTTACAAAAAACCATGTTTTAGAAATTGATTATTTCTAAATGTTTAAATTTTAAAGTAAGTCTTTTTCAAATTTACTTATAGTAGTAATTATTTAAGGCGATTTGGTACTTTGTTTTAAAAAGAGAAATTTAGTTTTATATTCTATAAAGTAGCTTTAAATTAATTATTCTGAAAGTATATATATTTCAATAAAGTATTAAAGTAGTTTTTAATTTAAATATTTTAAAGTATATTTTATAATAGAGTGTTTTTAAATTGTTCTAAAATCGAAATTTTTGTGCTTGGTGATTCCAGTGGAAATAGAAAATATTTGGGAAATCTATTCTGTAAAAGGAAGGTAGTTTGAAACTGTTTTCAAAAGGATTGAAATGGAAATATATCTTACGAAGATATTTTGGGATAAATAAATAATTTGGGAAACTATTTATTGTTGATGGTTGTTGTGAATGTTAATTGATAGTTAAATAACCGACTATCAATATTAGCCAATGCGCTGATTGTTTCGAAGAGACTGGGATCGAGATTTATTTCTCGAAAACCACTTCGATCCGGTTTGTACGTTTTCGTGGAAAAACGAGTTTGGATTCGAAGATCGAGCAGTGAAGTGCAAGGGCTAGTTGCTACTAATCCTGAGGATTATTCTAAAATGGATGTAGTAGGAATAGTGCCTTCGGTTCCGTTCGAACCCGGGATGGACTTGTATGGATGAATGCTTTCGGAATATCGTCAGGTGGACGATGAGCATTCTAAGGGATATGTTCTAAAAAGGTAACGCTTAGCCTCAAGCCTTATCAACCGGGAATGATTGAAAATCAGGGGTTATGCAGCAAGGCTCGGTGGGCAGCACCCATTTCCGGGTAAGGTCATCCCTGTCTAGATGTCCCTTTTTATTTCGGCTCAGTGGTGCGGTTGCTAATTCCAATCGCGGGGTGATCTTACTCGGGATTATCCAGTAAGGGATAGCCCGGGTCTTGTGTTGCAGGGGGTCGGGAGTGATACTTGGTACTGTGATCTAGGCCACGTACTATGACAGGTGGTACCCCAGTGCCTAGTCATTAGTTAGAAATCCATTCTCCTTACACGCCTTTTACGAGTTTTGTTTGTATTACCCACTCTGTGGCTAGTAGCTGGAATTTAATGAATGTAACAATTTCGGTTATTTTAATAAGTATTTGTATATAGACCCTATTATAATACCAGAGGATTATAATAAAAAGTGTTTTAGCTATCGTATGGTAAAAACCCGACATGTTTATTTGTGGCGTGGTCTTACGAGATGCTTTCGTTTTCAAAACAATTTTGAAACTTTAATAATCCATTTGAGTGTGGTTTTCTCACGCTGGTATTCCAGACTGACTCGGGTGTTATTTAACTGTAATGCTCGGGTCAGACCGAGTATTATAGGATACAGGATATGATGCTGTGGAGCTCAGGAGACGAGATGGATGACGATACGTGCCTAATTATTTGTTTTATATATTCCGCTGTGTTGATTAGCCGTGTACTCAGTTATATGAGGGCAGGTTATGATTACTGACCAATTGTGTGTTATGTGATTGATGTACTCTGATGATGTAATGTATAAAAAGATATATATTTGTTTTTGTGAATAGATCATTTATTATCTATTATATTTTATTCCGCTGCGATGGTTAGATTCTGATATTGTTTTCTATTTTCTTCTTCTACCTCTTCTTCTTTAACCCAAATGGTTCGTATTTCTGTACATCTTGAGTTGATTGATGTAAAATAGTGTTGACTCAAGGGGTATGGATTTACGGGTCGAAACAGTTGGTATTAGAGCTCAGGTTGGTGATAACCTTGGCTCTGGTGGGAATTACTCATTAAATAGAGTCCGTAGTACTCTAGAATGAGCTTGAGTGTATTAATAGATATAAGCACGTATTTGTTAGTGAATATAATTTTTTTTATTGTGTTGATTTATCGGTTGAGTGTTTATGGATTCTGGTCGATATGTGGGACGCCATGTTATCGATAGGGATTTCTAAACTCTTAAACAAGATAAACCGACACAGTATTGTTTTAAATAGGGTAAATAAAATAATTTTACTTAAAATTATTTTTGTATATAAAGGAACTGATTTTTCGTAAATTATTATAGTTATATATATGGATGCTTGGTTGTTAGAAAGTGATAATATTAAATTATTATCATTGTTGTATGAGAATTGAATAAGAAATTGAAATAATAACCAAAAATTAAGGAATAAATAAATAAATAAATGGCATTTGTAAAAGTGAATTATAATTGAATAAGATATTGAAACCATAATTAAAAACTAGAAACAAATTCATATACAAATGAAATTTGTAAATGTAAACTATAAATGTGAATTATAGTGTGATTAATAATTAAAACAAGATATAATTCCAAAGTAATGTTTGAATATAAATTTAAAGGATTTGGAATTTGAAAATTTGAAAATTTAAATTCCTTTGAATTTGAAAATGATTCTCAAAAAGTTGGGAAAAATAATATATATTTGAGAAATATTTTTGAATTGGATTTGTAATATAGAGAGATTTGGGATTTAAAATATTTGAAGGGTTTTAAAAGAGATAAAAGCATTGAACTCATTACGGTCGCTGGAAAATAATTCCGATGATGATCGCGACATCGTCGGTGTTCATTTTCGAGTTTCCAAGAGGGGGATTGCTACCTGGATGTTTTGGGATTACTGTTTGTTTGTGAAATTTTGTTTGATTTTGAAAATGCAAAGGAATAGTTTGATTTGGATATATATCTTTTCAAAAAAAAATTGAATTTTGAACATTTTAGTAATGTTTTAAAATTATGGAGTTGGTTTGAAATGTTTGGATGAAAATCTGGAAGCTTATTTAAAATGATTGTGAAATGGTAAATAAGTTTGGAAGCTTATAAAAAAGAGAGTTAGCAAACGGAAGATAAATAAATTGGAGAACTTATAGAAACTTAAAATTTGAATTAAATTAGAATGTAACTAAACCAAGTTAAATAAAAAGTGAATGTGGGGAAACAAACCTAAGTAGGCTAAAGGAAATAAGTAAATGAAATAAAAGTTATTAGTTAATAATGAAATTTGAATATTGGATGATGTTTGATTTAAAATTGTGTAAAATAAAGTGCAGAATTAGTTCAAATGGACAAAAAATAATTAATGTTTGGAAATAAAATTTATTGGCTGAAAATGAATTTGTGAACGAATAAATTAATTTATAATTGTAAGTAAATGAACTGAAATTGAATAGTGTAATGATATTAAATGGAATTAAGTCCTTGCTTAACAAAATTCAAAAGAATGGTATGTAGCTAGATATAACTGGAGTTAAGTTAAATAAAATTAAATTGAATTGAAATTCTGTAAGTTATAGAGGATATTAAATAGAATTTAATTCTTATTCAAATGAAATTAAAAGAATGATAAGAAGTTAGGTTAACTGGAAACGAGTTAAATAAAAATGTGAACTAGAATGAATAAATTCTGACGGCTTATAAAAGTTGGAGTTTATGAAAAGAATATAAGTGTCTTAGAAAGATTGAAAAGTGAATATATTTAAACTAAAATGAAAGGAAGTATGGGAATATAAGTGTATGACTTATATGAGAGAAAAAGGGAGAAATAAAGGCCAAAATAGAATTGTTTGACATTTTGGTGGACAAAATGAAAATCCAATCTTGAATTATAAAATAGAATTGAATTCAAGTTTAGTAATAAAGTGATTTTTGAAGATAAAAATTAAATATTGAATTAAAAGTGAGAAATAAACTAAATTTGGGATAAATTAGTTGATGAAATATGGAAATGGAACTCAAAATTATTAACTTAGAATTGAATTGTGAATAGATAATAGATTTTGGAAATGAAGCTTGAGTTATAAATAGAAATTCAACTTAGAATTGTAAGTGAATTAAATATGAATTGAAGTTGTATGTAATTGGATTAAAATAAAAATGATTTGAGATGAAAATAAATCCAATTCGAGTATGAATAAATTAAAACGATAATGAACTTAAGTTATGAAATGGTAGTGAACTGAAGTAAATTAACTTAAGTTTAAAGTTAATAGAAGCATGGTATGATGTCGAGTATAACAAAATGGCTTTGAACAAAACCGATGTGAAACGGGATGGAATGCAACTATACGATCGGTAAATAAGTTAGATTGGAATGGAATTTATATACTTTGAGTTGGAATCAATCTAAATTGGTTATAAAGCTTATGTAATTATTTATTCACATTATTATTGTCGAATTGCATAAGAAAATGGATCGTTTGATGTAAACGAGATTAGATAAAATCCTATGAGTTAGTATGTAACGACTCGTTAAATTCGATGATTTTAAATGTGATAATTATATAGGATTTCTAATTTAATTTAGAATGAAATCCAAATGAATTAAGTAGAAAAGGATTCTCACCTGGATATGGAATCTAATACGAGAAATTTATGAAAATGTTAAATGGTTTTAATGCAATGAAAGATTTTAAATGGTAAATGGGAATAAATTAAGGAATCATATTAGTTCCAGTTAATAGATTTCGACCTGAATGAGATTCCAATTTAATAAAATCATTTAAATGTTATGATTTGATTTTATGGAATATGAGAAATACAAATGTAGGGATTTGATTAAAATATATGTTATTTGTTCAGGGTATTGAATAAAATGGGGAATCCAATTTAAATTAATGATAATAACGTTGATATTAGTTAATAAATAAATTTCAATGCAATGCTCATAAATGAATGAAATGAAATGAATATATGTAAAATGTATACTAGGTTATTTATCAAATAGGAGGAAAGAAGAATGAATATCGAATTTATTTATGAATAAATGTATATATTAAATAGTAATGAAATGTAAAGTAAATGGCGATTGTATAAAACCAATGCAATAAGATTTTCTAATAGTAACTGAATGTAGACGTGTGAAATAGAGTTAACGACTATAATTATTGTACGTTACTTATTTTATTAGTTGTAAATGTTAATCTGGAATCAAATTCAATTTATCCCCAAAATTTCTGCAGTTAAAGTGGAACAAATTGGTAAATGAAGAATGTTGGATCCAAATAAGTTGTAACCAAGGAAAATCCCATTTTTTTATAAACTATGTGGGAAAAGAAATGAAACCAAAATGAAAATGTGAAAATATAAAATGTAATGAAATTCTAAGTAATAATGACTTTGTTAGTAAAGTGAAAACTGATTTGATATTAAGTTGTAACTGGATAGAAATCAAATTTATTTGGAACTGATTTGCAATCAATTGAATTTATTGCAATTAAATGGATTCAATATTTAAATTAATTATGTAAATATTATTTGGAAGAAATTGAAGTTATTTGGGTAATAAGTATTGTAATTGGCTAATTTAGATACTTTAAAGTGAAACGGAAATTATTAACGCAATAGTTTGATTGCAATATTTAATTCATCTAATTGATGATAAAGATTTGTTAGATTTATTTAATAGGAATTTTGGGGCATTTAATAGGTAATTGCTGATTTTGAATCGAATTAAAGGGATTACTGAAATCAATATTTAGCAACTTTTAAACCATTGCAATTGATTTAGAATATAAAGAGTTGTCTATTTAATTGAGTTAAATTTTTGAAATTGCGTTGTTGCAATTAAATGGGAAATAAAACGTTAAGGATAACCAGTATTCAAGATTTACCATCTATTTAGTATATTAATTGTAACTGATAATCAACTGCAATAAATAATAAATAATTATTACGTTAACGTTAATTGAAGTGATATTTGAAATTTAATATTTAGGAATTATGTAAATATAAGTTCAGATGAAATTGGAAATATTTACATATTGAAATATGAATCCAATGATAAATTCTTCTATTTGACAATAATAATAGAAAGAAAATTTAATTAAAATTTTGGAAATTTAATTTATAATTTGGTGAAATTAATGAAATTTGGGGATTTCTAAAATTTTAATTTCGACAAGTTAAATTTTGTTTATATTAATATAGGTGATTGAAAAATTTATAATAATAAGAATCGTCAATTATCAAAAAGAAATGGGAAATTTGATTTAATTGACTAATTTTTAATTTAATTAATACAAAAATAGCCATTTTTGTCACGGACTCAGATTTCGACGAAACCAGTTTCATCGGATCCGTATCGGTGAATTATGGTAGGATTTCAAGTTTCGTATCGATCGGACCTGTCGTTTGATCGTACGGACGCGAAACGCCTTGAAATCGATTTAATTAAAAATCAATTTGAAATCAATTTGGAAATTTTGTTTTCGGCATAACTTCTTCATACGATTGAATTTGGACGCGAAACTTTTTCCATCGCGTTCAGAATATTTTAAAATACCTATTTGGATATATGGGTTTAATAAATTTCGTTCCGGGGTCAGAACGGGCTTTTTGGGCCAACTACCGTTTAGCACGTTCGTAAATTCGTACCCACCTAGCCTACTACAGTTTGTCTATAAATAGACAATTATAAACCCTATCCTCCATCTTCTATCATTTGTCTGTACATTCTTTTCTTCAGCTCCTTCTCCTCCTCAAAAATGGATGCAAACCTAGATCTATTTCAATTAAAAATTTCAAATGAATTTCAAAATCTCCAGAAAACTTCCAGAAAAATATATGTTGAAGTTCTCAAAATACGTAATTTGATGGCGAAATTCATTTTTCGATTTGGGTGTGGTTTGTCCAGAAATCTATGGATTTGTTACAGCCGTTCATCACGTTCCGATGGACGTGGATGGATCATTAAATTGATTGTACCGGGGTATGGAGAACGTCGAGGGGATTCGATCGGTGCAGTTCGTTTGGCATAACAACGGTTGGATCGACCTAGGAAATTCAATTAGGGTTCGGTTCCTTAGGGGCGGCTGTGTTTTTGGGCGACCAGAGGCCGCGAGGGAGAGGGGGCGGGGTCGCGAGGTGAAGCAAGATGGCCGCGGCCTGGACTGGTGGCGCAATGATCCTCTCGTGGCGGCTGAAATTGGTTGGACGCGATGACAGTGGGCGGCTAAGGTTTAGGTGCGAACGTGAATAGGGGTTTCTGGAGCGGGCTTTCTCGAATACAGGGATAATGGATGTTGACGTGGCGTGTAAAAGATGGAAGGTGAATTTGGGGTTTTTTTTATTTATTTAATTGAAATTCAAACCCATTTTTCGCCATATCTTTCGCATACGAAGTCGTATTTACACGAAACTTCTGTTGTTAGGATCATAATTAAATTCCGGATCTGTTGCACTGGTTTGGATAGATTTGGAGACCGTCGAATTTTTGGGTTTAAATCGGATTTAAATTCGATTTAAATTCAAAAGGTGAGTGTTTTAACCCACTCACAACTTCTAAAAGTTTTTATGTTGTTAAATTCATTTTAGCTATGAGTAGAAATTTATTTATGACTGTTTGGCATGTTTTATTCATCATATATGTTAAATCGCATTTATTTAATTTAACTGTTAATTTATTTTATTTATTGCATATAAATTGACAGTTAGAATTTATTTATGGGCATATAAACAGATAGTTAAACAGTTATAGATTTAATCGAATATAAAATGTTAGTTAATAACTGTCAATTATTTCCTGTTATCTTGTATATGCCATATATTGATGTTTGTTTAAACTGATGATGTTTGGAATAATTTTGGTTGATGATTGATGATGGATGAATGGATGTTTTATTTTATATCATTAAACTGCAAGTTATCATGCATTTTTCATTTCATTCGGGATTGTGGTTTGAAATGATATAAAACCGCAAAATTTTATTTTTAAATTGCGGATTGAAATGATAAATATCCGCATCACTTGACCATAGGATAGAAAATTTTATACAGGCACCGTGGTCTATATATATAAAGTATTTTAAAGTGATTTCTATGGTTTGGATGGAATACGGTTTATAATAATTTTTAATTTTGATATTTTTCTTCTATATATATATATATACATATGAAGTTAGAAATTTGAATTTAAACTGTGTATAAATCTCTTAAATAAAAATGGAAAAATTGAGAAAATGGAATTGATAATTTATATTATATATTTAAGTTGGAAATTTTAAGATATGATATTCGTAACGGGACTTTTCCAAGATAATTTAAAATGAATATTTTAGTATAATTAAATTGAAGAAAATATTTAATTGCTAAAAATTGGAGTTTTATTTGTGGATTTTATGTGAATATTCAAGACTAAATAATAGAGCATTTAATTTATTGAAAGAATAAAATTCCAACTTTAGTTTGGAATATTATTACTCCATATAGATATATATATATATAGAGAAATTGAAGTGGTTTGGAACTCGAAAGTGATATTTAAATTTTGGTTCAGACTTTAAATAAAGAAACATATTTGTAAAACCATGGAAATTATTTTTCTACAAAGTAACCTTAAAGTTAAACCATTTATTTTATATACCGTTGAATATCCAAACCATTCAAGTTTTAGAAGTTATGGTTTTTAAAAAGTATGAATTCAGAAATAGTATGTTTGAAAGTATAATTCAAATGTTGGGTTCCAGATATTATAAATTTTAAAGCAGTATGATTTTGGAAAAGAAATATATTTGGATAAAATGATATCATATTGTTTTGGGTTTTAAGATGATATCGTATTCATAGTTTTGAAATGGAATTTTATTCTGGTTTAAAGTATAAACTATTTTTAAATGACCGCGGTGTTATAATAACGATGGGTTGGCAAAGAGACCGGGATCGGATATGGACATACTCTCTGTCGATACCGAAAACCACTTTGACTAACCGTGTACGCGGTGGAGATTCCAGAATGAAGTAGGTTGGTGGCGACATTTCCTGTAAGGTAAATACGTGGTCCCAACTCCCGTGAGTTGGCATAAGGTGGCTAAAACAGGAGCGATTCTCGGGCCAATGAGGTCATTCCTCTGATCGAACGCGCTCCTTCGATACTATACTCTGACTTTGGATTGATTCGGTGGCCACTATTGATTTCTTTGATTTGGGGGTGTTAGTTCGAGGTGGGCGGTAGCTGTGGCTACGCGTTACCACCAGCCCGTATAGCAATTGGTATATCTACCCTGGCATTGCCTAGTTGTGCCGTGTCACCTACCCTAGCGTGCCTTATACGATTTTGGTTTTGTACCATACCTATGGAGTGCCCTCTGACGACGCCCAGTACGGGGGAGATTACTGTACTGTATAGACTATGGAAATATATTCTGTGTTAAGGGCTATATGGGTAACCCCTTAACGCTATTAAAAAGTAAGTTTATTTTACAATTAGACACTATTATAATAGCGCAACATACTACATAGTAAATAGTTTAACGGATCCTTAGGAGATGTAAATCCCGAGCATCTCTTGAGTTACTGCACTCATATTTATTTCTGTTAATTTAACTCACATAAGATCATTTAGTTCTGACTCGAGTGTTTTTGTCTTTTCAAATTCGCTCGGGTCAGTCCGAGCATTTCAGGATTCCAAGATTTAGCTCTGGAGGACGAAGACGAAGATTTATATTATTATTATTTATACTAGTGCACTACACACTGTTCCGCTGCATTGTTATTGGTATGTGTAACTCTGATATGTATTATATAAATGGTTTTGTAAACAGATTTATAAACTGTATATTTGATTATTATATTTTATCCTTCCACTGTGAGATTCTGTTTAGTTTTTTTCTTCTCTGTTTTTTCTTATTTACCCTATAACAATCCGCCCTTCCGTATGGTTTGAATTGGCACGTGTGTCGATTTAAATCATGCGAAAAGGCGGGACGTTACAGTTGGTATCAGAGCTTTGGTTTAGCGATAAACCTTAGCTTTGTGGGGTTTGACTCTTTGTTAATAGGGTAGTAATACCCTATGGGAGTCGTTGAATGTATATATATGAGAGAGCGTATTTGTTAGTGTTATAAAAAGATTTTAATATTGTGTTAATCTGTTCCGTTTTGTATTTATAAATTCTGGTTGGTGCATGGGACGCTATGACATCAATAGGGATTTCTAAACACTTAATAGGACAGACCGACATAATATTTGTTTTAAATATAGGTAAATGAAATAATTTTGCCTATTATATTTTCTATATATAAAATAAATTTTTAAATAATATTATATATATATATATATATATTTTGGTTGCAATAGATTGATTGTTAGGAATAAAATTTTAAATAATAGGTAAAATGAGATTGAAATTAAAATCAATGAAATTGGAAATTTTAGGACTTAAGTCCGGGATTTTTGAAAATTTGTTTTCAAAGGATTTATGAAATATAATAAATTTGTTTATAAGTATTTTCTTATATAAATATTTCATTTTAAATTCGGAAAAATTGTTTAAGGAAGATTTTGGAGAAAAATAAGTTTCGTACTTTCCTCTCTGTCGCTGGAAAATAATTTTGGTGATGACGGCCGCATCATCGACTTTCATTTTCGAGTTTCGAAGGGGAAATGCCACTATGCTAAATTCTACTACAGATTTATTTTGAAATTATTTAAAATTTTAATTGCTTTAAATATATTTAGAGATATAAAAGTTGTAAGAAATTATTTATCTATTATTTTTAAAATAATTTGAAATTTGACCCGGTATTTAATTCTTAAATTTCCATTAATTAATAGTTTAAATTATTTTAGTGAAATAAAAGGTAAGTAATTAATGAATTTAAACCTCTAATTTAGGTAAGAAAATTTATGCAAAGTTATAAAGGGAAATTTGAAAATTTTAACATATGAGACAAAAAGTAATATTGTTGAACATTAAATTTAATTAAAAGATGAGATAAAACTTGTATAAGATCTTTTGCATTTTCTTTAACATATATAACTTACCAATATGAAAAGTTGAAATGTTAAATAAGGGATTGGAATAGAATATTATACAAGTAGAAATTTTGGAAATAATGAAGTATTCAATGAATTGCTACTATAAATGAGAATTTAATGGCATAAACTTAAGTTATGATTAAAAATTTACAAAAATTAAAGGTAAGTAGTTTAAATAGGTGACTTTAAACTTAAGTAAATAAAATGAAATTCTGTAATAAATAAGGATTGATGTGTATGGTTATAAATTTAGTATGATTTAAATGCTACTAGTTGAATAAAATGGAAAGTAGGTAATATAAATAAATGACTGTAAACCGTAGGTAATAAATTTATAAAATCCTTTATTTATAAGAATGGAGGTTATAAGGTTAAGAATTTAAGTGTAATTAAAAAGGGTTACTGTAATTAAATATAATAGAATGTAAGCATTTAATAAATGATTGAATTTGAAGTACATTAAATGTAATACCAATAAAAGAGACTTACATAACCTGAATAAATAAAAAATGAATAATGGTAAGTAATAAGTAGAAATAAGGAAACAACCATTGAATGAGAAATAAAAATTTGAAGTTGTTAGATATAAATGTATATTATAAAAGGATAATTTATGTGGTATGAATTGTAAACTTAAGAAAAGGGGTTTAAGAAAATAAAAGATAAACTGTTATATGAATGAAAAGATCAAACAGCTAATGTATGAAATAAAAATTTATAATGAGTAAATTGATTGGTTGGTTGAATTGTTATTGTTTGATTTATGGTTTGGTCGGGTAAGGAAATTTGAAGTAGTTGGATGAATAAATAATCTATTCCGTCTCATCTAAGACTGTTGAGTAAATGATGCACTGGATAGTTATTTTTCATTCCGTACCATTTCAAGCTTTGAACCCGAGCAACTATTTGATTGTTGATTATATGGTTGTTTATATTTGTTGGGTATGCTGTTTGTTGAAATGGATGGTTGTTGGATTGATTTGATTGTTAGTGATTGAAACCAACTAGAGATTATTTGAAAATGTTATCCAAACTTTATTTATTTAAGTACATAAAGATATAATGATGATAAAACGGGTATATTTCATTTAAGGAAATTAATTTAGTAAATTATTGTTTATAAATTAATATTTGAAATAAGATGTACTGTTTTTTTTATTCTTTCTTTTCCCTTCTTTTTCCTTTTCAGGGACGAAAAGTTTTGAGTGGGGGAGAGTGTAACGACCCGTTAAATTCGATGATTTTAAATGTGATAATTTAATAGAATTTCTAATTTAATTTAGAATGAAATCCAAATGAATTAAGTAGAAAAGGATTCTCACCTGGATATGGAATTTAATACGAGAAATTTATGAAAATGTTAAATGGTTTTAATGCAATGAAAGATTTTAAATGGTAAATGGGAATAAATTAAGGAATCATATTAGTTCCAGTTAATAGATTTCAACCTGAATGAGATTCCAATTTAATAAAATCATTTAAATGTTATGATTTGATTTTATGGAATATGAGAAATACAAATGTAGGGATTTGATTAAAATATATGTTATTTGTTCAGGGTATTGAATAAAATGGGGAATCCAATTTAAATTAATGATAATAACGTTGATATTAGTTAATAAATAAATTTCAATGCAATGCTCATAAATGAATGAAATGAAATGAATATATGTAAAATGTATACTAGGTTATTTATCAAATAGGAGGAAAGAAGAATGAATATCGAATTTATTTATGAATAAATATATATATTAAATAGTAATGAAATGTAAAGTAAATGGCGATTGTATAAAACCAATGCAATAAGATTTTCTAATAGTAACTGAATGTAGACGTGTGAAATAGAGTTAATGACTATAATTATTGTACGTTACTTATTTTATTAGTTGTAAATATTAATCTGGAATCAAATTCAATTTATCCCCAAAATTTCTGCAGTTAAAGTGGAATAAATTGGTAAATGAAGAATGTTGGATCCAAATAAGTTGTAACCAAGGAAAATCCCATTTTTTATAAACTATGTGGGAAAAGAAATGAAACCAAAATGAAAATGTGAAAATATAAAATGTAATGAAATTCTAAGTAATAATGACTTTGTTAGTAAAGTGAAAACTGATTTGATCTTAAGTTGTAACTGGATAGAAATCAAATTTATTTGGAATTGATTTGCAATCAATTGAATTTATTGCAATTAAATGGATTCAATATTTAAATTAATTATGTAAATATTATTTGGAAGAAATTGAAGTTATTTGGGTAATAAGTGTTGTAATTGGCTAATTTAGATACTTTAAAGTGAAACGGAAATTATTAACGCAATAGTTTGATTGCAATATTTAATTCATCTAATTGATGATAAAGATTTGTTAAATTTATTTAATAGGAATTTTGGGGCATTTAATAGGTAATTGCTGATTTTGAATCGAATTAAAGGGATTACTGAAATCAATATTTAGCAACTTTTAAACCATTGCAATTGATTTAGAATATAAAGAGTTGTCTATTTAATTGAGTTAAATTTTTGAAATTGCGTTGTTGCAATTAAATGGGAAATAAAACGTTAAGGATAACCAGTATTCAAGATTTACCATCTATTTAGTATATTAATTGTAACTGATAATCAACTGCAATAAATAATAAATAATTATTACGTTAACGTTAATTGAAGTGATATTTGAAATTTAATATTTAGGAATTATGTAAATATAAGTTCAGATGAAATTGGAAATATTTACATATTGAAATATGAATCCAATGATAAATTCTTCTATTTGACAATAATAATGGAAAGAAAATTTAATTAAAATTTTGGAAATTTAATTTATAATTTGGTGAAATTATTGAAATTTGGGGATTTCTAAAATTTTAATTTCGACAAGTTAAATTTTGTTTAAATTAGTATAGGTGATTGAAAAATTTATAATAATAAGAATCGTCAATTATCAAAAAGAAATGGGAAATTTGATTTAATTGACTAATTTTTAATTTATTTAATTAATATAAAAATAGCCATTTTTGTCACGGACTCGGATTTCGACGAAACCAGTTTCATCGGATCCGTATCGGTGAATTATGGTAGGGTTTCAAGTTTCGTATCGATCGGACCTGTCGTTTGATCGTACGGACGCGAAACGCCTAGAAATCGATTTAGTTAAAAATCAATTTGAAATCAATTTGGAAATTTTGTTTTCGGCATAACTTCTTCATACGATCGAATTTGGACGCGAAACTTTTTCCATCGCGTTCAGAATATTTTAAAATATCTATTTGGATATATGGGTTTAATAAATTTCGTTCCGGGGTCAGAACAGGCTTTTTGGGCCAACTACCGTTTAGCACGTTCGTAAATTCGTACCCACCTAGCCTACTACAGTTTGTCTATAAATAGACAATTATAAACCCTTGCCTCCATCTTCTATCATTTGTCTGTATGTTCTTTTCTTCAGCCCCTTCTCCTCCTCAAAAATGGATGCAAACCTAGATCTATTTCAATTAAAAATTTCAAATAAATTTCAAAATCTCCAGAAAAATTCCAGAAAAATATATGTTGAAGTTCTCAAAATACGTAATTTGATGGCGAAATTCGTTTTTCGATTTGGGGTGTGGTTTGTCCAGAAATCTATGGATTTGTTACAGCCGTTCATCACGTTCCGATGGACGTGGATGGATCATTAAATTGATTGTACCGGGGCATGGAGAACGTCGAGGGGATTCGATCGGTGCAATTCGTTTGGCATAACAACGGTTGGATCGACCTAGGAAATTCAATTAGGGTTCGGTTCCTTAGGGGCGGCTGCGTTTTTGGGCGACCAGAGGCCGCGAGGGAGAGGGGGCAGGGTCGCGAGGTGAAGCAAGATGGCCGCGGCCTGGACTGGTGGCGCAATGATCCTCTCGTGGCGGCTGAAATAGGTTGGACGCGATGACAGTGGGCGGCTAGGGTTTAGGTGCGAACGTGAATAGGGGTTTCTGGAGCGGGCTTTCTCGAATACAGGGATAATGGATGTTGACGTGGCGTGTAAAAGATGGAAGGTGAATTTGGGTTTATTTATTTATTTATTTAATTGAAATTCAAACCCATTTTTCGCCATATCTTTCGCATACGAAGTCGTATTTACACGAAACTTCTTTTGTTAGGATCATAATTAAATTCCGGATCTGTTGGCACTGGTTTGGATAGATTTAGAGACCGTCGAATTTTTGGGTTTAAATCGGATTTAAATTCAATTTAAATTCAAAAGGTGAGTGTTTTAACCCACTCACAACTTCTAAAAGTTTTTATGTTGTTAAATTCATTTTAGATATGAGTAGAAATTTATTTATGACTGTTTGGCATGTTTTATTCATCATATATGTTAAATCGCATTTATTTAATTTAACTGTTAATTTATTTTATTTATTGCATATAAATTGACAGTTAGAATTTATTTATGGGCATATAAACGGATAGTTAAACAGTTATAAATTTAATTGAATATAAAATGTTAGTTAATAACTGTCAATTATTTCCTGTTATCTTGTATATGCCATATATTGATGTTGGTTTAAACTGATGATGTTTGGAATAATTTTGGTTGATGATTGATGATGGATGAATGGATGTTTTATTTTATATCATTAAACTGCAAGTTATCATGCATTTTTCATTTCATTCGGGATTGTGGTTTGAAATGATATAAAACCGCAAAATTTTATTTTTAAATTGCGGATTGAAATGATAAATATCCGTATCACTTGACCATAGGATAGAAAATTTTATACAGGCACCGTGGTCTATATATATAAATTATTTTAAAGTGATTTCTATGGTTTGGATGGAATACGGTTTATAATAATTTTTAATTTTGATATTTTTCTTCTATATATATATATATACATATGAAGTTAGAAATTTGAATTTAAACTGTGTATAAATCTCTTAAATAAAAATGGAAAAATTGAGAAAATGGAATTGATAATTTATATTATATATTTAAGTTGGAAATTTTAAGATATGATATTCGTAACGGGACTTTTCCAAGATAATTTAAAATGAATATTTTAGTATAATTAAATTGAAGAAAATATTTAATTGCTAAAAATTGGAGTTTTATTTGTGGATTTTATGTGAATATTCAAGACTAAATAATAGAGCATTTAATTTGTTGAAAGAATAAAATTCCAACTTTAGTTTGGAATATTATTACTCCATATATATATATATATATATATATATATATATATATATATATAAATTGAAGTGGTTTGGAACTCGAAAGTGATATTTAAATTTTGGTTCAGACTTTAAATAAAGAAACATATTTGTAAAACCATGGAAATTATTTTTCTACAAAGTAACCTTAAAGTTAAACCATTTATTTTATATACCGTTGAATATCCAAACCATTCAAGTTTTAGAAGTTATGATTTTTAAAAAGTATGAATTCAGAAATAGTATGTTTGAAAGTATAATTCAAATGTTGGGTTCCAGATATTATAAATTTTAAAGCAGAATGATTTTGGAAAAGAAATATATTTGGATAAAATGATATCATATTGTTTTGGGTTTTAAGAAGATATCGTATTCATAGTTTTGAAATGGAATTTTATTCTGGTTTAAAGTATAAACTATTTTTAAATGACCGCGGTGTTATAATAACGATGGGTTGGCAAAGAGACCGGGATCGGATATGGACATACTCTCTGTCGATACCGAAAACCACTTTGACTAACCGTGTACGCGGTGGAGATTCTAGAATGAAGTAGGTTGGTGGCGACGTTTCCTGTAAGGTAAATACGTGGACCCAACTCCCGTGAGTTGGCATAAGGTGGCTAAAACAGGAGCGATTCTCGGGCCAATGAGGTCATTCCTCTGATCGAACGCACTCCTTCGATACTATACTCTGACTTTGGATTGATTCGGTGGCCAGTATTGATTTCTTTGATTTGGGGGTGTTAGTTCGAGGTGGGCGGTAGCTGCGGCTACGCGTTACCACCAGCCCGGATAGCAATTGGTATATCTACCCTGGCATTGCCTAGTTGTGCCGTGTCACCTACCCTAGCGCGGCTTATACGATTTTGGTTTTGTACCATACCTATGGAGTGCCCTCTGACGACGCCCAGTACGGGGGAGATTACTGTGACGCCCCACCTCTATACCCACGCTAGCCAAGAACACTACGGTGTAGTGCTGTCAACTAGCGCGGAGAATAAGGCTGTTGAGGAGCGACCATCCATGTAATTTCTTATCACACGGTGGCTATAAAATGATCTTCGGAAACAAATATAGAAGTAAGCATAACATGCGAATCAATCACAGATATCCATATCACAAAGGCGGAAAGAGATATGAATATATATCACATAAAAGTGTACATCAGAGTAGTGGTCTAAAAAGATCCACGATAATACAAAAGAATAGCAATGTGTGCTATACAAAAGAATACAACTATGAGTCTATATCTCAAGTGTAAACAACAAAAGCTGCCAATCTAAACAAGTAGCCAAAAGTCTGAGTAGTGAATCACTGGGGGAGGAGTCAAGCAGTAGCACCTGTAACATCTCGGCCTGACCCGAGTATTATTTATAAGAAAATAATAAACGGATCAGTCTAGCTATAAATATCAGATGACATGATATAAAATAAAAGATATGGCATAAACATAAAATATCCATACTGACACACTACTATAAGTATGCAAATAATGATCAACAGGAGATCAACCGATAAGAGATAAATCAATATCACAAGAATCTTCTCAAAGATCCAAAGAGGGCATCATACCCTAAACTTGTTCTCATGACAAGTCAAAGAGATAAATTCCAGAAATCAACACAAGAAATCCAGAAATCATAAAAAGGGAAAGAGGCCTATCACATGACGGTCCGAAGACCATGGGGAGCTACCCCACATGTGTGAGTGGAATCACACAGATTGAGGTCAAGACTAACCAAAAAGCAGAAAGGTATGTGTGAATGGAATCACACAAGTGGTGTCTAGTCTAACCTTGCAATGAAAGAGACATCGCGCAATTGCTAGTCTAATTCATAAAGCGATCATCAAGATCAACGAGAAGTGTCAATTACACTAAGCTAGTAAATATAGAAGTTTAGCTTCATGTCCCATAACCACTTGCTTAACTTAAATATTTACGAACAAACTGTAAATCTTCACTAATAAAATTGTCACAAGAGGTTCAATCGAACAAGTCCAAGAATTAACCGACGAAGTGAACGCAAGCGTTTCATACCACTTGTTTTACTAAGTCGTTTAATTAGATTTCTCATCCGAGTGAGGTAAAGGCTTGTATATACTAATAGATTGGAAAACGGTTTAAGAAAAGAGCTTTGTTATTAAAAATAGAGTTGAAATCATTTTGTTGAAAGAGTTTTGATATTTACTACTAGTTTTGAAACCTTTATATTTTAAAGTGACAAATCACAGAAGCGATTGTAGAAACAATCAATCACAAAGGTCACATTCGAAGATGTGATAAAAATCCAAGGAAATCAGCTCAGCAAGTTCTGTTGTATATTTTTCAGATAAGATCCCCTACGGAGGGGGGGTCCAGGGGGGTGGCAACCCCCCAAGGTGGGGGTGCGGGGGCAACGCCACCGCTTACTGGGCAAAACCACTTAGTGAAGACAAAATGAGGTCTAACGACCTAAGGGGAATAGGGTCGAGCGACCTAATGGTTGCGACCTAGGGGTCTAAGGAGTCAACCGACCTAACTGGAGCAACCCTGTGGTCATGCGACCTAACTGAAATGGCCAAGCGACCTAACAATAGAACAGGTCAAGCGACCTAACGTTTTAAGGCCGAGCGACCTAATTAAACTCGCGACTTAATGGTGTGAAAGGCGTGCGACCTAACATGTTACGACCTAAGGGTCGAGCGACTTAGTGGAACAAGGTCATGCGACCTAACGTGTTACGACCTAAGGGTCGAGCGACTTAGTGGAACAAGGTCATGCGACCTAATACTTGTAGTAGGGTTGGGCGACCTAACGGAGTAAACGGTCGAGCGACCTAACTACTTAAGGGACAGGCGACCTAAAGAAGTTCGCGACCTAATAGGGTTCGCGACCTAAAGGTGCACGACCTAAGGTCTTTCGACCTAGGGGTATATAGGTAACACGACCTAAAGATGTCGCGACCTAAAAATAGAAAGCATGGCCGAACGACCTATCGAAGTAGAAAGGCATGCGACCTAAAAGCCATACGACGTACGACCTAAAAGCCATACGACCTACGACCTAAAAGCCATACGACCTACGACCTAAAAGCCATACGATAAAAGCCATACGACCTACGACCTAAAAGCCATACGACCTACGACCTAAAAGCCATACGATAAAAGCCATACGACCTACGACCTAAAAGCCATACGATAAAAGCCATACGACCTACGACCTAAAAGCCATACGACCTAACATGAAACGACCTAACTCCGAAGTGAAGATTCAAGGCAATGCGACTTAGCGCGATAACACGCGAACGACCTAAGGGTTAGGTCGCAAACGACCTAAGGGTTAGGTCGCGAACGACCTAACTCCGAACACCAAAAATGGCCAGAACGACCTAAGTGCAGAAAATTCACCAAAACGCTAAAAAATGGAGTTTTTCGCCAATCCAATCCAAACCAAATGCTAATATGCATGCAAAAGTGATAGGGAATCATTCCCAACAGTCCAATATGGTTATAGACTAGATTTGTGAGATAAAAATCTCACCTTTGCTCCAAAACCCAATGAAAATGAAGAACAAAGCTTGAAGGCAAATGGAGAAGCAACCACAAGCTTGAATCCGATGTCTTCTTCTTGAATTTGGAGTTGAATGTTGGAGTTGCAATAAAACAAAGACTTTGGAGTTTTAATTTCTCATTCCATTCACCATTTTTGTTGAAGCTTTAGTGTTAGGAAATGAAATGAAGCAATGAAGAAGAAGGGGGGTGGAACTTGGGCCTAATGGGCTAAAAGTCCAAACCAAAGGCTCGAGTGAAAAAGTGGTGAAATTCCACTAACCCCAAACATATCAATGTTTATACTTAGAAGATTGCAAACGACGTTTCGAACTCGATGGAAGTGGTCTCGAGTCCTAATTTGACCGTTTGCAAAAAGTAGCTTCGGACCAAAATCCGATTAACGATAAAATATTTAAATAAAATATTTAAATATAAAAATCGATAAATATGCGGGTTGTTACAATTACGGTACTGTATAGACTATGGGAATATATTCTGTGTTAAGGGCTATATGGGTAACCCCTTAACGCTATTAAAAAGTAAGTTTATTTTACAATTAGACACTATTATAATAGCGCAATATACTACATAGTAAATAGTTTAACGGATCCTTAGGAGATGTAAATCCCGAGCATCTCTTGAGTTACTGCACTCATATTTATTTCTGTTAATTTAACTCACATAAGATCATTTAGTTCTGACTCGAGTGTTTTTGTCTTTTCAAATTCGCTCGGGTCAGTCCGAGCGTTTCAGGATTGCAAGATTTAGCTCTGGAGGACGAAGACGAAGATTTATATTATTATTATTTATACTAGTGCACTACACACTGTTCCGCTGCATTGTTATTGGTATGTGTAACTCTGATATGTATTATATAAATGGTTTTGTAAACAGATTTATAAACTGTATATTTGATTATTATATTTTATCCTTCCACTGTGAGATTCTGTTTAGTTTTTTTCTTCTCTGTTTTTTCTTATTTACCCTATAACAATCCGCCCTTCCGTATGGTTTGAATTGGCACGTGTGTCGATTTAAATCATGCGAAAAGGCGGGACGTTACAGTTGGTATCAGAGCTTTGGTTTAGCGATAAACCTTAGCTTTGTGGGGTTTGACTCTTTGTTAATAGGGTAGTAATACCCTATGGGAGTCGCTGAATGTATATATATGAGAGAGCGTATTTGTTAGTGTTATAAAAAGATTTTAATATTGTGTTAATCTGTTCCGTTTTGTATTTATAAATTCTGGTTGGTGCATGGGACGCTATGACATCAATAGGGATTTCTAAACACTTAATAGGACAGACCGACATAATATTTATTTTAAATATAGGTAAATGAAATAATTTTGCCTATTATATTTTCTATATATAAAATAGGGACCGAAAATGACAGTTAGAATTTGAAATCGCATTTATTTAATTTAACTGTTAATTTATTTTATTTATTGCATATAAATTGACAGTTAGAATTTATTTATGGGCATATAAACAGATAGTTAAACAGTTATAGATTTAATCGAATATAAAATGTTAGTTAATAACTGTCAATTATTTCCTGTTATCTTGTATATGCCATATATTGATGTTTGTTTAAACTGATGATGTTTGGAATAATTTTGGTTGATGATTGATGATGGATGAATGGATGTTTTATTTTATATCATTAAACTGCAAGTTATCATGCATTTTTCATTTCATTCGGGATTGTGGTTTGAAATGATATAAAACCGCAAAATTTTATTTTTAAATTGCGGATTGAAATGATAAATATCCGCATCACTTGACCATAGGATAGAAAATTTTATACAGGCACCGTGGTCTATATATATAAAGTATTTTAAAGTGATTTCTATGGTTTGGATGGAATACGGTTTATAATAATTTTTAATTTTGATATTTTTCTTCTATATATATATATATACATATGAAGTTAGAAATTTGAATTTAAACTGTGTATAAATCTCTTAAATAAAAATGGAAAAATTGAGAAAATGGAATTGATAATTTATATTATATATTTAAGTTGGAAATTTTAAGATATGATATTCGTAACGGGACTTTTCCAAGATAATTTAAAATGAATATTTTAGTATAATTAAATTGAAGAAAATATTTAATTGCTAAAAATTGGAGTTTTATTTGTGGATTTTATGTGAATATTCAAGACTAAATAATAGAGCATTTAATTTATTGAAAGAATAAAATTCCAACTTTAGTTTGGAATATTATTACTCCATATAGATATATATATATATAGAGAAATTGAAGTGGTTTGGAACTCGAAAGTGATATTTAAATTTTGGTTCAGACTTTAAATAAAGAAACATATTTGTAAAACCATGGAAATTATTTTTCTACAAAGTAACCTTAAAGTTAAACCATTTATTTTATATACCGTTGAATATCCAAACCATTCAAGTTTTAGAAGTTATGGTTTTTAAAAAGTATGAATTCAGAAATAGTATGTTTGAAAGTATAATTCAAATGTTGGGTTCCAGATATTATAAATTTTAAAGCAGTATGATTTTGGAAAAGAAATATATTTGGATAAAATGATATCATATTGTTTTGGGTTTTAAGATGATATCGTATTCATAGTTTTGAAATGGAATTTTATTCTGGTTTAAAGTATAAACTATTTTTAAATGACCGCGGTGTTATAATAACGATGGGTTGGCAAAGAGACCGGGATCGGATATGGACATACTCTCTGTTGATACCGAAAACCACTTTGACTAACCGTGTACGCGGTGGAGATTCCAGAATGAAGTAGGTTGGTGGCGACATTTCCTGTAAGGTAAATACGTGGTCCCAACTCCCGTGAGTTGGCATAAGGTGGCTAAAACAGGAGCGATTCTCGGGCCGATGAGGTCATTCCTCTGATCGAACGCGCTCCTTCGATACTATACTCTGACTTTATTGATTCGGTGGCCACTATTGATTTCTTTGATTTAGGGGTGTTAGTTCGAGGTGGGCGGTAGCTGTGGCTACGCGTTACCACCAGCCCGTATAGCAATTGGTATATCTACCCTGGCATTGCCTAGTTGTGCCGTGTCACCTACCCTAGCGTGCCTTATACGATTTTGGTTTTGTACCATACCTATGGAGTGCCCTCTGACGACGCCCAGTACGGGGGAGATTACTGTACTGTATAGACTATGGAAATATATTCTGTGTTAAGGGCTATATGGGTAACCCCTTAACGCTATTAAAAAGTAAGTTTATTTTACAATTAGACACTATTATAATAGCGCAACATACTACATAGTAAATAGTTTAACGGATCCTTAGGAGATGTAAATCCCGAGCATCTCTTGAGTTACTGCACTCATATTTATTTCTGTTAATTTAACTCACATAAGATCATTTAGTTCTGACTCGAGTGTTTTTGTCTTTTCAAATTCGCTCGGGTCAGTCCGAGCGTTTCAGGATTGCAAGATTTAGCTCTGGAGGACGAAGACGAAGATTTATATTATTATTATTTATACTAGTGCACTACACACTGTTCCGCTGCATTGTTATTGGTATGTGTAACTCTGATATGTATTATATAAATGGTTTTGTAAACAGATTTATAAACTGTATATTTGATTATTATATTTTATCCTTCCACTGTGAGATTCTGTTTAGTTTTTTTCTTCTCTGTTTTTTCTTATTTACCCCATAACAATCCACCCTTCCGTATGGTTTGAATTGGCACGTGTGTCGATTTAAATCGTGCGAAAAGGCGGGACGTTACATAGTAGAAGTGAAATAGGATGATTTTGAAATCAATTGGAATGAATTTGAGTTTTTTTTGCTTAGAATGAATTGAATATAAGCGTGTAAGTTGTAAATCACTTAAACTAAATGAAATGGTTTGAGAATTGGCTGTAAGCAATTGTAATAAGTGTCGGAACCTTATATGTGCTTTTGGAAATTATATAACGTGCATTATATGTGAAATTTATGTGTTAGCTATTGAAAGTAAGAGAAATGTTAATAAATTTGCAAATATTTAGTACTTATATGTTTGAATTGAGTAATTACAGGTACCGGGAAGCCGTTTGGTTGGATTTGGACGCGCTAAATGCTAAAATAATAAGCCGCTTGCTTAAAAATGCTTAATAAAGGTACGCCTATGCAATAAAAATAGGAAATATGAACTGTTTTTGTTTTTCCGACCGGGTGGGCCAATGTATATATATTTATATCTTTTGTCAAATTGCAAAAGCTTCTCCGTACAAAGGAGACTGTCAAAAAATTTCAAAAATTTTGGGAGTTAGAAAAATTTTGGAAAATTTTTGTTAGCGATAAAATGATTATAAATTGGTAATTGAAATAATTTAGTGAATGTAACTAATTTAAAATAATGATATGAATCAGTATAAATGGAAGATAAAATTTAATATTCAGAGTTCAAAATAAATAAAATTCATATGGAAATGGGAGAACCAATTTGAATAAAAATAGATATAAACCAAAATGGTGAAGTGAAAATAAATATTTAAAGTATATAAAATATTTATATTAAACTTAAGAAATGAATGGTGAAATCCTTAAGTGAATTTGGTATTGAAAAAAATTATCATTCTAGGTGAATAATTGAATGAAGATTAAAACTGAAAGTGGTGAAATGGGATAATTGTGGATAGTGAATATTGATATTTTGTAAGGAAGTCGATAAAATGTTTTTGAATGTTGTGATTGGATATTATTACTATGTAGGATATACAGGTATTATAAAGGAAAAGGAAAATTGGTTTTGATTTCAGAAGATAAATTTGAATTGCTCGACAAAAAGGTATGTGTTTAAATTTCTATATGGAATTTGATTGGGTTTTTGATCTAGCCACTTGGCTTTTGTTTTCTTTTGAAATTTGGGAGCCGTAGAGGCATTTTGTAGTTGTACAGAGCTAGCCACGCAAAGGAGACGCTGGCGAAATTTTTTGGAAATTTAGGGAGTTAGAAAATTTTTGATAAAATTTTGATAATTCAAAATTTGGTTTCAAATTGAAATTTGAAAAAAAAAAGAGCAAATAGTATTGTTTGAAACTATGGGAGGGTTTGGAAAGTTAGTAAGAATAATAATGGGTCTTTTATAAAAAGATAGTTGATAGGATGTTGAATTGTTGGTTTTGGGAAAAGGGTAAACGGGTATTGGATCATTCTTCCTAACTGGTAATTTCGGGAACGAAATTCTTTTAAGGGGGGGAGAAATGTGACGACCCGGAGTTTTTGAGCATTTAAAATTGGAGTATTTAATTGATTTTAGATATTTAAAAGGTTAATTTTAACTTGAATTCAAATATCACAATTTATTGATAATTAAATTATTGAATTAAATAATTTGAAGTTGGATAAAATGTTGAATCTGGAGTTTTGAGCCTGTTAAAAATAATTTGAAGGCTTGTAAAATTTATATTGATAATGCTGAGGATAGTAGAAGTTTTAAAATTGAATTTAACACTGATTTGTTCAGTTTTAAAAATATATCGTTTAAATTGAATTTAAAAATAGCCTTCCGATGCATAGTCTTGGAATTCGACGAAACCAGTTCCATTGGATCCATAATAGTTAGTTATTAACAGATTTCAGATTTCCTAGCATTGGGAGTTGTTGTGTGAGCGTACGATATATAAATGCATTGAAATCTATATTGGAAATTAAATAATAACTGGGTTCAAAAAGCTATCTTCTCCATACGATAGAATTAGGATTTGAAACCTTTTCCATTGCGTTCGGAATAAGGGTGTGACATTATAAACGCCTAGCGGCACACCTCGATAGGAGGTCGGGATTATAAGCTACGTAATTCGGAACGATTTGAATTTAAATATACACACTTATATATATATACATTTCAAAATTAAAAATTAGCATTTCCATCAGCCGAAAATATATCCACATCAAAACTTTTCTCCACTTCAGCTTTTACGTTCTTCAAGGCACTATAGCCTGGGAAATTTCACGTCTGTCTCCCTTTTTCGAAACATCATCTGCCTTCTCTTCTCCTTTAATTATAGCACTCTCTTCTTTCTTCAAAAACAAAATCCCTTTCTTCCTTTTTAGAATTATATCAGTTCGTTCAATAAGAAAGCAAGAAAATAAAAATGACCGAGATTTCCTTGTTCTTTATCTCTTCCCCTTTTGTTCGATTTCAAATAAAAAAAAATTATTACAAGCCGAAGCCCATTTTCTTCAAAAACGAAATTATACCTAAATCCAAATCCACGAATTCGAAAAAGGGGCCATTACGAAATCGAGCAGGGCGAAGGCGAGGGTTTTGTCGAGACACTCGCGTGCGATAGTGAGATGTTGGGCAATCGCGTTCGTGTGCGATGGAGGGGAGTAGTCGCGTGAGCTGGGTTTGGGTCGAATATCGAACGTGGTTGGAGCGATCGAGTGGGGCAGTGTACGATTGGAATCGAGTGGGGGCGGCGGTGGTGATGCTCACGAACTAGCCATCGAGGTTTTGGGGATTCGCGTAAGAAGCCGTGGCAGTTGAGTTCGACATGGGTTCATCGGTAACGTGAAAGCCGCGAAGTTGAGACGAAGTAGTTGTCGACATTTGGGGAAGACTGTTAGGTATGTTTATAGCTTAATTTAAAATTATATGTTGGATTTGAATTTTAATTCAAAAGTTTTAAAAATATAAATATAAGCACAGAAAGAAAGAAAAAATAAGATGATAGAATGCTATTTTCAAATTTATATATATATAGTCAGATGCTGAAATTTTTATAAGTTTGGGTTTTAAATTTCAAATTTTACTCAAAGATATGGGTTTATATAGGTATGTGTGTATAGGCTGTAAAATAAATTGATGAACAGTACGTAAAACTAGATTTTTAAAATCTATATAGATTATTTTTGTAAGCAGTTTTTTAATTTATATATATAGTTTCCAAATAAAATAAGTATACACATTTTAAATTACTTGTTATTTTAAATAATGCATTATGGGGATTAATCTGTTAATAAACTTATTAAATTGTTTAGTTACAAAAGATATCAAAAGAAAGGGGAAAATTAGTTTAAGAAAATTTAATTATTTGTTTAAATAAAGATTTAGTTGAATTAAAATTTTAAAATGGAAATCAGTTTACTTGGTTAACTTATATAATTATTTGATAACTGGAAAAAATTTATAAAAAGAAAATTAGTTTGAAATTAACTTATTAGGTAAAATGAAATTTATTAAATAGAAATTGATTTGTTCAAATTGTTCGAATATTCATAAATCATCTAATATTTATTCAAGTTCAAAAGTTGAGAAAACCAAGGCAGTATTGAAGTGGACTGCAAATTAAAAAATCAAAGTTGAGTTAATCTCACTCGGCTGAATTTTAATTTTAATTTTAATTTGAGTAGTTAAATTTAAATAATTGAATGGATGATTGAATTGATTTATTGTGCTATATTATAGTATATAATACATCTTGGAATGATTGATTTCCCGCATTTTATAGCGGATGAGATCCTATGCGCCGCATAATAGCGGATGAAATTATATTTAATCCCATATACCGCGATATTCCACCTCGAAGTGGAATTGGTATTTTATGTTGTGCTAATATTTGTGGATGCAGGGAGAACAGGTTGGAGGGATCTAATTGGATCCCTCAACATTTATTTAAATTGTTTAATATTCTCTGTTGCGATTATTTGATATTCTATGATGAATTATATTGGAATATTGAATGCTATGCTTTGATTGAATATATTTGGGTAAAATGAGCTAAAAATACACAAATTGGATTTTGGAAAGAAAATAAAAGAAGTGAATTTGTAAGCGAAATAATTATAGAAAATTTGAATGAATTTAAGAATGAATTGAAATAGAATAAAGTGATTTTAAAATTCTAATAAATAAATTTCGAGTATGGAAAGGGGATTTTGAATAAACGGAGAAATAATGAATTTTAAACCTTAAGTGACATTATTTAAAGGAATAAAAAATTTATTTTAAAATCCAAGTTTAAATTTATTGAAATAGATAAAGAAGGAATTTATTTCCAAACGAAGTAAATTGGAAATCAATTTGGTGATTGATTTAATTGTGTAAAACCGAGATTACTAGAAGAGAAATGAGACTTTGGAAATTTATAAACTGGGTTTATAAAAGTAAAGTAAAATATATCAGTGGATATTTGGGAAGAATAAATTCAAGATGGGAATTTATTAAAGGAAATGAGAAAATTTGTTTAAAAATAAATAGAGATTTATTTTTAAAGGATGTGAAGAGAAGTATATTTCCCTGGATAGCCAAGTACGGTTTTCAACGTAAATTTTTAAATATAAATTATGTTGTTTTAAAAAAAACCATGTTTTAGAAATTGATTATTTCTAAATGTTTAAATTTTAAAGTAAGTCTTTTTCAAATCTACTTATAGTAGTAATTATTTAAGGCGACTTGGTATTTTGTTTTAAAAGGAGAAATTTAGTTTTATATTCTATAAAGTAGCTTTAATTTAAATATTCTTAAAGTATATATATTTTTATAAATTATTAAAGTAGTTTTTAATTTAAACATTTTAAAGTATATTTTATAATAAAGTGTTTTTAAATTGTTCTAAAATCGAAGTTTTTGTGCTTGGTAATTCCAGTGGAAATAGAGAATATTTGGGAAATTTATTCTGTAAAAGGAAGGTAGTTTGAAACTGTTTTCAAAAGGATTGAAATGGAAATATATCTTGTGAAGATATTTTGGGATAAATAAATAATTTGGGAAATTATTTATTGTTGACGGTTGTTGTGAATGTTAATTGATAGTTAAATAACCGACTATCAATACTGGCCAATGCGCTGATCGTTTCGAAGAGACCGGGATCGAGACTTATTTCTCGAAAACCACTTCGATCCGGTTTGTCCATTTTCGTGGAAAAATGAGTTTGGATTCGATGATGGAGCAGTGAAGTGAGAGGACTAGTCGCTACTAATCCTGAGGATTATTCCAAAATGGATGTAGTAGGAATAGTGCCTTCGGTTCCGTTCGAACCCGGGACAGACTTGTATGGATGAATGCTTTCGGAATATCATCAGGTGGACGATGAACATTCTAAGGGATATATTCTAAAAAGGTAACGCTTAGCCTCAAGCCACATCAACCGGGAATGACTGAAAATCAGGGGTTATGCAGCAAGGCTTGGTGGGCAGCACCCATTTCCGGGTAAGGTCATCCCTGTCTAGATGTCCCTTTTTATTTCGGCTTATTGGTGCGGTTGCTGATCCCAACCACGGGGTGACCTTACTCGGGATTATCCAGTAAGGGATAGCCCGGGTCTTGTGTTGCACGGGTCGGGAGTGATCCTCGGTACTGTGATCTTGGCCACGTACTGTGACAGGTGGTACCCCAGTGCCTAGTCATTAGTTGGAAATCCGTTCTCCCTACGCTCCTTTTACAAGTTTTGTTTGAATTACCCACTCTGTGTCTAGTAGCTGGAATTTAATGAATGTAACAATTTCGGCTATTTTAATAAGTATTTGTATATAGACCCTATTATAATATCAGAGGATTTTAATAAAAAGTGTTTTAGCTATCGTAAGGTAAAAACCTGACATGTTTGTTTGTGGCGTGGTCTTATGAGATGCTTTTGTTTTCAAAACAATTTTGAAACTTTAATAATCCATTTGAGTGTGGTTTTCTCACGCTGGTATTCCAGACTGACTCGGGTGTTATTTTACTGTAATGCTCGGGTCAGACCGAGTATTATAGGATACAGGATATGATGCTGTGGAGCTCAGGAGACGAGCTGGATGACGATACGTGCCTCCGTACTTGTTTTATATATTCCGCTGTGTTGATTAGCTGTGTACTCAGTTGTATGAGGGCAGGTTATGATTACTGACCAATTGTGTGTTATGTGGTTGATGTACTTTGATGATGTAATGTATAAAAGATATATATTTGTTTTTTTGTAAAGATCATTTATTATCTATTATATTTATTCCGTTGCGATGGTTAGATTCTGGTATTTTTTTCTATTTTCTTCTTCTACCTCTTCTTCTTTAACCCAAATGGTTCGTATTTCTGTACATCTTGAGTTGATTGATGTAAAATAGTGTTGACTCAAGGGGTACAGATTCGCGGGTCGTTACATATTTTTGACGAAGGTTAAAAATCAAATGTAGAAAACAACTCCAAGTAATTCCACTCTATGAGCATAGGACTCAACATCACATTCTTTTTACCCATGGTATCGACTACAATATTTCCTTTGCCTAGAGTGTAGGATATACCGAAATACTTACGATGTTAAGCACTCCATCCACCTCCACCGCCCTAAATTAAAATCTTTTTGGAAGAACAAATATTTTAGAGACTTATGATCCATGAACAGCTCAAACTTCTCTCCTAATAGGTAATGCTCCATGAGTGGAGTGCAAAAATAATAGCTTCCAATTCTAGATCCTGGGTAGAATAATTTCTCTCGTGGATTTTCAACTGTTGACTGGCATAGCTTAACACTCTCCCTTCATGCGTTAAAACTGCGCCTAGTTCTATACAGCAAGCAACGGTATACATTATGAATGCTCTCGAACCATCGGGTAGTACCAAAATTATGCACCAGGAAATGACTCCTTCAGCTTACTAAAATATTTTTCATACTCTGAGTCAAAGGTGTAGAAATTTTAGCGAAGCCCTTAATGGACTTCCTATAATTGACCACCAAACCAAGAAAACTTTTCACCATCATGGCATTCTTCGGCAAATGCCAATCTGCACTGTAGCAACTTTACTAGGACCGAATGCCATCCCATTCTTAGAGACTTGTCCCATAAAGCGAACCTCCTTCCATAAAAAGTGACATTTGAAAAACTTTGCCTTTTGCCTACAAAGAGTATTTAGCACTTCTTCTAAATGCAGTCTGTGCTCCTCCTCGCTTTTCGAATAGACCAATATGTCATCAAAAAAATTACCACCACAAACTTATTAAGCAACCCTCTAAAAAATCAACTCATCATGTCAACAAAATATGCAGGTGCAATGGTTAGTCCAAAGGGCATGACTAATCACTCATAAAGTACATCATGTGTGTGACTATACACTATCTTTGGCCATACAAAACTAATGGAACCCGTTAGCCAAGACAAGCTAAGAGAACACCTTCGCTTTAGCTAACTAATCAAAGAGACAATTTATGTGGGGCAATGGGTCACGATTTTTCTTTGTCAATTTATTTAGCTCACGATAATCGATGCAAAGTCTCGGAGAGCCATCTACCTTGGTGGTAAAGATAACTGGTGCGCCCCACTCTAAAATACTCCTCCTAATGAAGCCCTTCTCCAACGTCTCATTCATTTGCTTATTCAGCTTGCATCTTTATTTAGAAGCCATATGCCTCAAAGTAAGGCAATAGGTCTGGCATTCTCCTCGAAGTGAATTTGAAATTCAATCTCCCTCTAGGATGAAGACCAGTAACTTCGAAAAAGACACAGGGTAGTCTCGAACTACTTGCACTGAAGCTAACTTATCTGATAGGTCTGAAGAATAAAGATAACTAAATATAACTAAACTTTTGGGGTGATAATAAATCTCAAGACTTCGTCCACTTCCAAACAAACGACTTTCCTATCACAATCTAGGACTGCCCTATACACGGTCATCCAATTCATACCCAAAATCAAACCAAACCTACAAAATCCTAAGACAGAATCATCATAATCAAACTCAACCTCCAAAACAAAAAATTCAAACCATTAAAAGTCATAAGTAAATGTGCTGATCCTCTAACAGGGCTTGATACAATTACAGGGTCAGTAACTTTGCTAGTGTCTAAGTGTAACTCATCTACAAGTCTACTCGAAATAAAAGAATGTGATGTCCCAGTGTCAAATAAGGTAGGAATAAATAAAGCAGATAAAGTTAATACACCTTCAATTACGACCTTCCCCTTGTCTACTACTGGAGGCGCACTCGAATTAGTAACAACATCCAGTGCATAAGCTTAATCCACTTGAGCATAGGTCCTCGGTGTAGTCGAATACTCCGTCTTCATGTGCATAAGTTGACTGCAGTTGTAGCATTTGATCTTTGAGATGTCTATCTTGCAATCCTTCACCACATGCCTCTTCCTACCACATCTTTGCAATCAATTTCCAACTTTTTAATCTTTCCTTGGTTCCCCACTCCGCCCTTGCGCTAATTCTGCTGAAGCGTTTTCCTTCCAGACTTCTTTGGCTCACTCTTCACCTCTTCCTTGGAAATTGTATTCTATAAGGCCATTTCCACCAAACCCTTGTAAGTTTCCCTTATAGGAATGTGACTAAGGGCCAAATATTGAAGAGATTGATTCAGCCACATTACAGACTTCATAGCTTTCTTGAGAGGGGTATTTATCAGATCTAGTTCATACCCAACCAACTCAATGACCTGATTTACTAATCACTCATTGATATCTCTCCTTACTGCAAATATATGAACTTCTCTAAATGTACTCCCTGCTCTACTACAGAATTAAATCTTATCTCAAAATGTCTCCTAAACTCTCCCAAAGTTATCTCTTCTTTATTGGTTTCTACCACTATAACATCCCACCAATTTAGTGCTCCTCTTTGTAAATACCAAGATGCAAGCTATGATATCCCAAAAATTTTAGCAATATCAATTTAATAATCTATATTTAAAATTAAATTGATTTGATAAAATTTTAATAAAAATTAAGTTGATTTAATAATCCAATTAAATAAATGTGTAATTGATGAATTTTATCTTTTAAAAGCTAATAAATTGATTTCTATTTATAATGTATATGTATATATGTATATATATTATAGATAGATAAGTTTTGATTTTAGATAAATGAACGAATAAAATCTTGTTTTTAAATTCTAATATTCATTTTGATAATTTGAAGATTATTATTTTATTTAATAAATAACTAAATGTTTAAAATACTTAAAGAAATTGTTTTAAATTGTATAATTGGATTCTAAACATAGTTTAAATTTTAATAAGATAAATAAAAGTTTATTTTATTTGTTTTAAATATAGCTTAATAATTATAATTTGGAATTATATGAAAATTTAAGACACTCTTTATATATTAAACATTAATTCTTTTAATTAAGATAAATAAGATATGTAATTTATGATTTCTTTTATAAATGATTTAAAATTAATAAATATGTTATTTTCTAATAATAATAAATGTATAAATGTAGATATGTTTTAAAAGACAAAATTATTATTGTCAAATTAAATATGTTAATATAAATTAGTTTTTAAATTGGATTTTTAAAATGTATAAATAGAATTTGATTTTGAATTCATTTTGAAATTCAAATGAATAACCATATTTAAATTTTGTAAGTGAGCTTTCATATTTTTATGATTTGTTTATTTCATTTTCATTAAAAAGAAATACATATACATTTATTAACGAAACTACTATATATGTATTTAATAAAGAAAAGAGGATTTTTATTTATCTTTAAATTAAAAATAATAAGTAACATATGCATAGAACAAGTGTAAACAATTAATCTACTTAATTTGACAAGTGTTATCTCTTTATACAAGTGTCCTTTTTATTTTGATTTTCTTTTAATTTTTAAATAAATCATTTATACACTTATAAAACATGTTTTCTTTTTCCCTCATTCTTCTTTTCTAATCCTCATTTTTTCAAAAGTTAAGAAAAATTTCTCAGCCAAAAACAAATCTGCAACTTTACTTTCTCTCAAACCTGAAATTCATTTACTTGAATCTGAGAATCAAATGTAAAGCCTGCAGCCTGCAATTTCATTTAAAAAAAAAGGAAAAGCCTCTGCATTTCTTTAAATATGGTAATCAAGTATTGTCTGCATGCAAATTTATGTGTAAAGCAATAGCAAACTTGCAAGTTAAATCAAGCTTCAGCAACTAATTTATAATCAAAGAAGTAAAAGTTTTTTTTTCCTGGAAAATCTGTACTCTGCTTCATCACGGTATCCAGGTGAGTAACACTTTTTAAAATTTAAATATAAGTTGGTTGCTTAAATAAGTATGTTGTGTATGCTATCTGGATTGCATGTTGATTAGTATGTTTATGAGTACAATTTTAAATGCATTGCTGTTTATATACATATGAATGTTGAATGTATGTACTGTGGATCTGCTTGCCTGTAGCTAGTTTCAGAAGCAAGGATTTTGTTAAAAATCCAATTTTCTCTTAAAAAGTTTATGTTAAGATTTAGGATTCAAATGATATCTGTTTGATTGATTATAAAGAAAGCTTTAAAATTTTATTCAAGCTAAAACAAATTGTCATTTGCTCTGGAAAACAAGAATAACAGGAATGTTAAGTTTTTAGTAAAAATTCAAATATAGTAATTCTTATATTGAGGATTATAAATTGAATACTGATTCAAAAATAGGATTTTTAAGATCTAAATCTTAATTTTTAAAATTGATTTGAAGTGCATATCAGGGATTGCACTGTTTTTGGTTTTTTTGAAAATTCAGAGAATCTCGGGTTTTTGGAAGATTGGGGTTGTTTCTGGTAATGGTGGAATGATCTGAGAGTGGAAGAAAATAGGGGTGGAGGTGGAAGATCATCGGCGTGACGATGATGGATCTTTTTGTTCTGTAAACCTAATTTTAATTGGCCTGGGAATTTCGATCATCACGAAATAAAGGAACGACCGAGTGTCTTGATTTTTAGGGTAGTGGTGGTTTGGGAATTGGAGAAGGGTTGGACGGAGTTTCAAGACCGCCGGTGATCGGAGGAGAGAGAGTGAAGGTTTTACAGGTTTGGGGGTGGAGGTGCCTATTACTGCCAGGTTTTGGATTGGGATACTCGAATTCGTTTTCGAGTGGAATTGAGGGGTTTGATGGTCGCATGGTGATGCAGAGATGGACGTCGACTTGCTGGTTGATTTAGTGGTGGTCGGAGGTGGCTACAGCCACCGTGCGTATGCACGGTGGGGGTGGTGTATCAGGTGAAAGTTTTTGGGTTTGATGTGTTTGATTTACTCGGGTTATACTCGAGTTAACTCGAGCTTTCGCTCGAAGATAACCTGGGGTTTACTCGAAGTAAACTGAAGAGTGGCTCGGGTGTTCTTTCTTCTGCAGTTACAGGTTTTAGAAAACCTGTATATTTCAATTCAAATTGTTTTAAGAATATGAATGCATGTTTAGACAGAATTTAAATCTAAATTTAATGTATGAATTCAAAAGGAGGTTTGAATTCCAGGTTTGAAAATTTAATTTAAACCTTTTAAATTAAAATGTTTTAAACATCTATCAAAGGGTTTAAATATCTGAAATTTAAAATAAAGCATTGAATTAAAATAGAAGATTTAAAAATAAGTTTAAATCTAGAAATATGATTCAGATTGGAATCATGTTTTTGAAAATAAAAGTAGTTTTTAAAATTTTGAAATGTTTAAAAAGCTTTAAATTGTTGAAACATATTCTAAATATAATTTGAATCTTAAAATTTAATATGGGTGTAAATTTCTTTTATGAGGAAATCTTTAGCATAAGTTTTTAAAGGATTTTAAAATGTTTTTAAAACTTTGTTAAGTTAAGTTTGAATTCTTTTTAAATTTTAAATTTAAAATGTAATTTGAAACAATTTTAAGTAAATTGTTTTAAATTACTTTGATAATGATTAAGTAATCATGAATAAGAAATGTTTTATTTTAAATTAAATTAAAAATTTAATGATTTTTGTTTCAAAATTAGTAAGATAATTTAAATAATTTAATTAATTAATTTGTTTAATTAATTAAAGATTTGAAATTAATTAAGGTTAATTAAATTAGTAATTAATTTAAGTTAATTACTTAAGAAAGGTAATTAAGAATTTGTTAATAAGTTAATGAAGGTCATTAACTTGTGATTATTTATTAATTAATTAATGTAATTAATTTTAATAATTAATTGGCTTAATTAATTTAAATAATCAATTAAAACTTAATTAAGTATGATTACTTTATGGAAATAATTAAAGATATTAATTACTCTTGTAATTAATTTATTAAATGGATTAGTTTAAATTAATTAATTAAGTTTAATTAATTTAGAATAATCATTGTATGAGTTGATAAGTAATCATTGAGAAATAATTACTTAGAGAAGAAATTAAGACAAATAAATTACTGGAAGTAATTAATTGAAGTATGGTATTTTGGGATTAATTACTTTGTATAAATAATAATGAGGATAATTACTTTGTGTAAGTGATTAATAATCAATTACTTAGTGTAATTAATTTAAGTATTGATTGATTAAGTCATTTAAAAATAATTAAGTGATGTAATTAATTAAGAGTAATTAATTACTAATGAGATTAATCAGGGATGATTAATAAATATAATTAATTATTAAATGTAATTAATTTAGGAGTAATTAAGAAAGTAATTAAGGTTAGTTAATTACTGAATATGATTAATCAAAAGTGTTTAATAATTTTTGTTTAAGTAAGGTTAATTACTTAATGTAATTAATTTAAATAAAGTAATTAATTTAAATTTAATTAAGGATCATTAATTAATATAATTAATGATGTAATTAAGGATTAATTAATTAAGATTAATTAATCAATGATTAGTGATTAAGGAAGTAATTAATTAATGTAATTAATTAATTAATGAAGTAATTAAAGGTTAATTACCGATTTTGGTTAAGGATAATTAATTTGTAAAATTAATCAAAGATAATTACTTGAATGTAATTAAGGGATAATTAAACAAGAGTGATTAATTAAGATGATTAATTTGAGGATAATTATTTAATTGATTGGTAATCAATTAAGGGTTAAGTAAGCAAGTTTTAAATGGTGAAGTAATTAATTTAATTCATTTTAAATTAATTAAAGATAGATAATTAATTTAATTCACTTTAAATTAATTAGAGATAGAAGTAATTAATTTAATTCATTTTAAATTAATTATAGATTGTGTGATTATAGATCTTTGCTTATGAATGAATGATATGGTTTGCCTTGAATGGTTTAAATCTCAGATATGAGATAAGTATTGTGTGATATGGATGCATAGGTTGCATTGTGTTGATGATATGAGTTATCTATTGATGATGATACTGTAGAGTATCTATTGACAATGATAATATAGATTATAAATTTGTGATGATTACCTGTTTATGATAATATTGATTATCTATTATGATGATGTGAATTATCTATCTGTGTGTATATGGATAATTAGAATTGAATTGTTTTAAACTTAAAACAACTTGGACCTAAAAGACACGCTTTGGATTTCGATGAGACCGGGATCAGGTTTCCATATTTGGAATCCGAAAACCACATCGATTCCAATTAAACGTTAGGTCGTTAATCCAAGTGGAGCGAGTGAAGACTCGAGGTGTAAAGGCTATACGTCCGTATAACTCTGTGGGTGATTCCGTAATGAGTTTGACGGAATAGTGCTTATAGATTCGAGATGGTGAATCAGAGTGCAAGGGCTATGGTCGTTGACTCTGAGGGTGATTCCAATAATGAGTGCAACGAGATAGTGCCTTCGGTTTCGTTCGAATCCGGAACGAACTTGTATGGATTGAATGCTTTCAGAACATCGTCAGGTGGACGATGAGCATTCTAAGATTTGATGTCCTATAAAGGTAATCGTCGCCTCAAGCCCCATCAACCGGGAATGGCTAAAACAGGGGAGGTGCAGCAAGGCTTCGTGGGTAGCTCCCATTGGAGAGCAAGATTGATCCCTGTCTAGAAGTCCCTTTATATTCGGCTGTGTGGGCGGTTGGTTCGCGACAACTGCCGGGGTTGTCTTGTTCGAAACTATTCAGTAAGGAATGGGTCCGGCCTTGTGTTGCAGGGGAGTGGGAGTACTCCTCGGTACGGTGATCTAGGCCACGTACTGTGACGGGCGGTACCCCAGTAGCCCTGCCATTGTATGGAATCCAAAATCCAATAAGTGCCAACGGTTTTGATTGTATTACCCACTTTTGTGGCTAATAGCTGGAATTTAATCATGTAACAATTTCGGCTATTTCATATTTATTTGAAAACCCTAGAAACTATTATAATATCATCGGATTTCCTATCAAATGTTTTGGTTAGCGTAAGGTAAAAGCTTTTCCATGTTTATGTGTGGGAAGTCTTACGTGATACCTTTCTTTTAAAAGGTTTTTCAAAGTTAAGCAACTTTAACCTGTTACTCACACCAGACCCATGTTTGACTCGGAGTTTATTTTTGTTTTTCATAAACTCTTGGGTACTCAAAATTTTTACGAGTAGCCAAGGGATTCAGGTTAGGATTCAGGTTAGCTTTGACGAATTATGGAGGAGCAAATGGAGCAGGAGGCTTCTGCGTTGTAGTTATATAGTACTCCGCTGTGTTTGGTATCTCTGAGTTATTTTGTGATGTTGTATTGAGTTGTATAACTAGACAGGTGTTTATAACTGTCTAGTATGTGTTGTATATCTGTGTACTCTGATAATGTTGTATACTATGTAATACTTATGTTGTTAATATAATTTATTCGTTCCGCTGTTTAGATTCTGATGTGTTGTTTCTTCTTCTTCTCTTTCTTTCTATTCTCTATCCCTTTCTTTCTTATTAGCGATGCGATTTCCTGGAGTTTGGAAGTTGGGTCGTGACAGTGGTATCAGAGCATTAGGTTGAGTGAATACCTAGGCTCTAGAGTGGTGTCTATCTTGAGAGAGCGTATTTGTAGTTTTGATATATATCTATATATATTTAGTTATTTCTACCTATCTGTTGGGTTACCTGTCCGGGTTTTTCCAATACAAGTTATAAAGGTAGATAAGGTAGCGGTGTGTGTAACACGATTACTACCATTGGTTGGAATTTGAATGTTTGAGGTTGGAAGTGTATTTGTCGAGACTGTAGACCTAATACCGTCTCGAGTAAGTTGTGCAGTGGTGTAGAGATTTAATCGATCTCTGAAGGAAACCTGTAAAGGTTCAGAGTTCATCTTTGAGAATAGATGAGTTGAGTTTGAATCTGTTGGTTGGCAGAAGTGTGTGATGGTATTTTGATACCTCAGGAAGTGGTAGCTGCGCGATGAGATGCAGTGAATATGGATGTTTCCAAAGATGTTTTCTTTGGAACAAGTTTTAGGAAGTGTGTCTACTTCAGTGTTGTGGCTGAGTTCAGCAGGATGTGGTGGTTGGCTTTGAGGGCCGATTTTCTCGAAGAACTTCAGATAAGGAAATTTTGGCATTGGTGTTAGCAGTGCAACTCGAAGTGTCTTTGTTGGCAGAAGTTTTCTGGCTAAGTAGTTTCTGAAGGTGGAGTTCAGAATCAGCAGAGTGGACCCGTTTCTTTGGTGGATTGGCTAATTAAGAGTAAGCTGTTCTGTTTGGTAAAGAGAGAATAGTTTTCTTTAGGAATTGGTCTCTATTGATCGCAAAAGTGACTTGCGATAGTTTGAGTGTTCTTTTGAAGTATTGAAGAATTTTTGGTTGTCTTTTGGGAAGTCAGAAGTTTTTCCACTTCTGAAGATTGAGTTTTCTTATCGACCGGATTCCAGGAGTGCTACCGGTGGATCAGCTAATAGAAGGAGGATTTCTCGAGATAGGTTTGGTGAGGCAGCTCAGGATTGGTGAAACTTCTGAGTTTTCTTGGATATGTTGAGCCATATTTCTGGGAAGTGATGTCCAGTTTGTGCTCATATTGTTCATCAGTAGTGTCTTCTGTGCCAGATCAGAGTTGTGCAGCGGAAGCAGTTTGGGAATGCTTCTGTTTTGTCTTTTCCGGATAGAAGAAGTGAGTTTGTTCTTCTGACATTTGAAGAGTAGAGTTGGTGATCTCAGTCTTGGTTGATCTTGAGGAGATCGTTGTGATGGGTTGTTTTTTGTTTAGATTGTTTTTAGAGGAATCGGCAAGAGTTGAGCTGATCAGTTTGGATGTAGGCAGCCCAGGATCATCCGAAGAGTTTTATGGATAAGAGATGAAGGAAATTGGATTCCGGAGTCGGAGATTCGTTTTGGATCTCTTCTGTGTTTTGATTAGATTGGAGTTTGGTTTTCAAGAATTGAATTGCCAGTTTGGACAACTGGGATTCGATGAGATTCACGTATCTCTAAGGGAGTACGTGTATGAGTTATCTCTAGAAGTAGGACCAGCTGTTCAGGAAGGTTTAATGGTTGAGTCAGACTCGTTTGTAGTCTGATATCTTGTCTAGTTCTGTAGATCTAGATGAGTAAAAGCTATGTAGCTTCGTAGTTTAGATTGTTTGTATTTAGTAGGGCGAGCATCCCGGTATATATATATATACTTGGGGAAACTCGTGGGAATTCATCCAAAATTTATCGGGATAATTAAATTTGTTTGATTAGATAGATTGGTTGCTATGGTTGTTAGCATATAATTGATGTATGTTTGTGATTTAAAATTTTAAATTTTAAATGGGTTATTAAATTACTTTTTCTTTTTAATTTCGGGGACGAAATTCTTTTAAGGGGGGAGGAATGTGATATCCCAGAAATTTTAGCAATATCAATTTAATAATCTATATTTAAAATTAAATTGATTTGATAAAATTTTAATAAAAATTAACTTGATTTAATAATCCAATTAAATAAATGTGTAATTGATGAATTTTATCTTTTAAAAGCTAATAAATTGATTTCGATTTATAATGTATATGTATATATGTATATATATTATAGATAGATAAGTTTTGATTTTAGATAAATGAACAAATAAAATCTTGTTTTTAAATTCTAATATTCATTTGGATAATTTGAAGATTATTATTTTATTTAATAAATAACTAATTGTTTAAAATACTTAAAGAAATTGTTTTAAATTGTATAATTGCATTCTAAACATAGTTTAAATTTTAATAAGATAAATAAAAGTTTATTTTATTTGTTTTAAATATAGCTTAATAATTATAATTTGAAATTATATGAAAATTTAAGATACTCTTTATATATTAAACATTAATTCTTTTAATTAAGATAAATAAGATATGTAATTTATGATTTCTTTTATAAATGTTTAAAATTAATAAATATGTTATTTTCTAATAATAATAAATGTAGATATGTAGATATGTTTTAAAAGACAAAATTATTATTGTCAAATTAAATATGTTAATATAAATTAGTTTTTAAATTAGATTTTTGAAATGTATAAATAGAATTTGATTTTGAATTCATTTTGAAATTCAAATGAATAACCATATTTAAATTTTGTAAGCGAGCTTTCATATTCTTATGATTTGTTTTATTTCATTTTCATTAAAAAGAAATACATATACATTTATTAATGAAACTACTACATATGTATTTAATAAAGAAAAGAGGATTTTTATTTATCTTTAAATTAAAAATAATAAGTAACATATGCATAGAACAAGTGTAAACAATTAATCTACTTAATTTGACAAGTGTTATCTCTTTATACAAGTGTCCTTTTTATTTTGATTTTCTTTTAATTTTTAAATAAATCATTTATACACTTATAAAACATGTTTTCTTTTTCCCTCATTCTTATTTTCTAATCCTCATTTTTTCAAAAGTTAGGAAAAATTTCTCAGCCAAAAACAAATCTGCAACTTTACTTTCTCTCAAACCTGAAATTCATTTACTTGAATCTGAGAATCAAATGTAAAGCCTGCAGCCTGCAATTTCATTTAAAAAAAAGGAAAAGCCTCTGCATTTCTTTAAATCTGGGAATCAAGTATTGTCTGCAAGCAAATTTATGTGCAAAGCAACAGCAAACTTGCAAGTTAAATCAAGCTTCAGCAACTAATTTATAATTAAAGAAGTAAAATTTATTTTTTCCTCGAAAATCTGTGCTCTGCTTCATCACAGTATCCAGGTGAGTAACACTTTTTAAAATTTAAATATAAGTTGGTTTCTTAAAGAAGTATGTTGTGTATGCTATCTGGATTGCATGTTGATTAGTATGTTTATGAGTACAATTTTAAATGCATTGCTGTTTATATACATATGAATGTTGAATGTATGTACTGTGGATCTGCTTGCCTGTAGCTAGTTTCAGAAGCAAGGATTTTGTTAAAAATCCATTTTTCTCTCAAAAAGTTTATGTTAAGATTTAGGATTCAAATGATATCTTTTTGATTGATTATAAAGAAAGCTTTAAAATTTTATTCAAGCTAAAACAAATTGTCATTTGCTCTGGAAAACAAGAATAACAGGAAAGTTAAGTTTTTAGTAAAAATTCAAATATAGTAATTCTTATATTGAGGATTATAAATTGAATACTGATTCAAAAATAGGATTTTTAAGATCTAAATCTTAATTTTTAAAATTTATTTAAAGTGCATATCAGGGATTGCACTGTTTTGGGTTTTTTTTGAAAATTCAGAGGATCTCGGGTTTTTGGAAGGTTGGGGTTGTTTCTGGTGATGGTGGAATGATCTAAGAGTGGAAGAAAATAGGGGTGGAGGTGGAAGATCATCGGCGTGACGATGATGGATCTTTTTGTTCTGTAAACCTAATTTTAATTGGCCTGGGAATTTCGATCATCACGAAATAAAGGAACGACCGAGTGTCTTGATTTTTGGGGTAGTGGTGGTTTGGGAATTGGAGAAGGGTTGGACGGAGTTTCAAGACCGCCGGTGATCGGAGGAGAGAGAGTGAGGGTTTTACAGGTTTGGGGGTGGAGGTGCCTGTTACTGCCAGGTTTTGGATTGGGATACTCGAATTCGTTTTCGAGTGGAATTGAGGGGTTTGATGGTCGCATGGTGATGCAGAGATGGACGTCGACTTGCTGGTTGATTTAGTGGTGGTCGGAGATGGCTACAGCCACCGTGCGTATGCATGGTGGGGGTGGGGTATCAGGTGAAAGTTTTTGGGTTTGCTGTGTTTGATTTACTTGGGTTATACTCGAGCTTTTGCTCGAAGATAACCTGGGGTTTACTCGAAGTAAACTGAAGAGTGGCTCGGGTGTTCTTTCTTCTGCAGTTACAGGTTTTAGAAAACCTGTATATTTCAATTCAAATTGTTTTAAGAATCTGAATGCAGGTTTAGACAGAATTTAAATCTAAATTTAATGTATGAATTCAAAAGGAGGTTTGAATTCCAGGTTTGAAAATTTAATTTAAACCTTTTAAATTAAAATGTTTTAAACATCTATCAAAGAGTTTAAATATCTGAAATTTAAATTAAAGCATTGAATTAAAATAGAAGATTTAAAAATAAGTTTAAATCTGGAAATATGATTCAGATTGGAATCATGTTTTTGAAAATAAAAGTAGTTTTTAAAATTTTGAAATGTTTAAAAAGCTTTAAATTGTTGAAACATGTTCTAAATATAATTTGAATCTTAAAATTTAATATGGGTGTAAATTTCTTTTATAAGGAAATCTTTAGCATAAGTTTTTAAAGGATTTTAAAATGTTTTTAAAACTTTGTTAAGTTAAGTTTGAATTCTTTTTAAATTTAAAATTTAAAATGTAATTTGAAACAATTTTAAGTAAATTGTTTTAAATTACTTTGATAATGATTAAGTAATCATGAATAAGAAATGTTTTATTTTAAAGTAAATTAAAATTTTAATGATTTTTGTTTCAAAATTAGTAAGATAATTTAAATAATTTAATTAATTAATTTGTTTAATTAATTAAAGATTTGAAATTAATTAAGGTTAATTAAATTAGTAATTAATTTAAGTTAATTACTTAAGAAAGGTAATTAAGAATTTGTTAATAAGTTAATGAAGGTCATTAACTTGTGATTATTTATTAATTAATTAATGTAATTAATTTTAATAATTAATTGGATCAATTAATTTAAATAATCAATTAAAACTTAATTAAGTATGATTACTTTATGGAAATAATTAAAGATATTAATTACTCTTGTAATTAATTTATTAAATGGATTAGTTTAAATTAATTAATTTCGTTTAATTAATTTAGAATAATCATTGTATGAGTTGATAAGTAATCATTGAGAAATAATTACTTAGAGAAGAAATTAAGACAAATAAATTACTGGAAGTAATTAATTGAAGTATGGTATTTTGGGATTAATTACTTTGTGTAAATAATAATGAGGATAATTACTTTGTGTAAGTGATTAATAATTAATTACTTAGTGTAATTAATTTAAGTATTGATTGATTAAGTCATTTAAAAATAACTAAGTGATGTAATTAATTAAGAGTAATTAATTACTAATGAGATTAATCAGGGATGATTAATAAATATAATTAATTATTAAATGTAATTAATTTAGGAGTAATTAAGAAAGTAATTAAGGTTAGTTAATTACTGAATATGATTAATCAAAAGTGTTTAATAATTTTGGTTTAAGTAAGGTTAATTACTTAATGTAATTAATTTAAATAAAGTAATTAATTTAAATTAATTAAGGATCATTAATTTATATAATTAATGATGTAATTAAGGATTAATTAATTAAGATTAATTAATCAATGATTAGTGATTAAGGAAGTAATTAATTAATGTAATTAATTAATTAATGAAGTAATTAAAGGTTAATTACCGATTTTGGTTAAGGATAATTAATTTGTAAAATTAATCAAAGATAATTACTTGAATGTAATTAAGGGATAATTAATCAAGAGTGATTAATTAAGGTGATTAATTTGAGGATAATTATTTAATTGATTGATAATCAATTAAGGGTTAAGTAAGAAAGTTTTAAATGGTGAAGTAATTAATTTAATTCATTTTAAATTAATTAAAGATAGGTAATTAATTTAATTCACTTTAAATTAATTAGAGATAGAAGTAATTAATTTAATTCATTTTAAATTAATTATAGATTGTGTGATTATAGATCTTTGCTTATGAATGAATGATATGGTTTGCCTTGAATGGTTTGAATCTCAGATATGAGATTAATATTGTGTGATATGGATGCATTGTGTTGATGATATGAGTTATCTATTGATGATGATACTGTAGAGTATCTATTGACAATGATAATATAGATTATAAATTTGTGATGATTACCTATTTATGATAATATTGATTATCTATTATGATGATGTAATTATCTATCTGTGTGTATATGGATAATTAGAATTGAATTGTTTTAAACTTAAAACAACTTGGACCTAAAAGACACGCTTTGGATTTCGATGAGACCGGGATCGGGTTTCCATATTTGGAATCCGAAAACCATATCGATTCCAATTAAATATTAGGTCGTTAATCCAAGTGGAGCGAGTGAAGACTCAAGGTGTAAAGCCTATACGTCCGTATAATTCTGTGGGTGATTCCGTAATGAGTTTGACGGAATAGTGCTTATAGATTCGAGATGGTGAATCAGAGTGCAAGGGCTATGGTCGTTGACTCTGAGGGTGATTCCAATAATGAGTGCAACGAGATAGTGCCTTCGGTTTCGTTCGAACCCGGAACGAACTTGTATGGATTGAATGATTTCAGAACATCGTCAGGTGGACGATGAGCATTCTAAGATTTGATGTCCTATAAAGGTAATCGTAGCCTCAAGCCTCATCAACCGGGAATGGCTAAAACAGGGGAGGTTCAACAAGGCTTCGTGGGTAGCTCCCACTGGAGAGCAAGATTGATCCCTGCCTAGAACTCCCTTTATATTCGGCTGTGTGGGCGGTTGGTTCGCGACAACTGCCGGGGTTGTCTTGTTCGGAACTATTCAGTAAGGAATGGGTCCGGCCTTGTGTTGCAGGGGAGTGGGAGTACTCCTCGGTACGGTGATCTAGGCCACGTACTGTGACGGGTTGTACCCCAGTAGCCCTGCCATTGTATGGAATCCAAAATCCAATAAGTGCCAACGGTTTTGATTGTATTACCCACTTTTGTGGCTAGAAGCTGTAATTTAATCATGTAACAATTTCGGCTATTTCATATTTATTTGAAAACCCTAGATACTATTATAATATCATCGGATTTCCTATCAAATGTTTTGGTTAGCGTAAGGTAAAAGCTTTTCCATGTTTATGTGTGGGAAGTCTTACGTGATACCTTTCTTTTAAAAGGTTTTTCAAAGTTAAGCAACTTTAACCTGTTACTCACACCAGACCCATGTCTGACCCGGAGTTTATTTTTGTTTTTCATAAACTCTTGGGTACTCAAAATTTTTACGAGTAGCCAAGGGATTCAGGTTAGGATTCAGGTTAGCTTTGACGAATTATGGAGGAGCAAATGGAGCAGGAGGCTTCTGCGTTGTAGTTATATAGTAGTCCGCTGTGTTTGGTATCTCTGAGTTATTTTGTGATGTTGTATTGAGTTGTATAACTAGACAGGTGTTTATAACTGTCTAGTATGTGTTGTATATCTGTGTACTCTGATAATGTTGTATACTATGTAATACTTATGTTGTTAATATAATTTATTCGTTCCGCTGTTTAGATTCTGATGTGTTGTTTCTTCTTCTTCTCTTTCTTTCTATTCTCTATCCCTTTCTTTCTTATTAGCGATGCGATTTCCTGGAGTTTGGAAGTTGGGTCGTGACACAAGCTGCCTCATAATGGCGTCATGAAGGCCTAATAATTTAAAAATCTTCTTATAAGTACACATCCATGCCTTCAACTCCACAAAAGATTCAGTCCCTACATATGGCTTCCCTCATAGACTCACGAAGTCCTTACACAGCTTGGCAAAATTAGCGACAAGTGGATTGGCAGGAATTATACCTGGCGCTTACTCTGTGGTTCCCCTAATAGGGCTAAGCTTAGTTTGTCCTCTCTCTTACAGATACTAGCAATACCATATCAGGATGTTGACACTCAAATCTCAGTTACTTCACGTAAGCCGCATCTGATAGAATTGCTCATTCTCTCTATCTATGATTAGGAATTATTAGCAACTTTCCCACATATAGTATTACCAAGAACAAGTGATTGTATTTTTGTTGTATAAAATCTTTGGAAAACTTTATACATACATACATACATACATACATACATACATACATACATACATACATACATACATATATATTTGAAAACCCTTTGAAATTTTTTTTCAAAATATTCAAGTACTTTCTCTCAATACGTTCCTAATTCTTAAGGGATCTTAAACCTAAGTTTTCATACCAATTACGACAACCCTCACCTTCGGGCACACCGAACCAAAGCCTATAGTGACTTTCATATCCATGTTGTTCCAAGAAGTACAGGCTATTAGTTTCTAAAACATTAATGATATGGTTACAAAGATAAAATCTATGATATTCTACGCTTTCAAATCTTATGGGGAAAGACAATAAAATATAAATATAGAAAATAACCATCTTAGAAAATATCTCAAAAACACAGTCTGAAAATACATGTAGTGAAAAGTCCAGAGTTCTAAGAATGACAATGTAAAGTCTTAGATATGCTAAATATAACAGGTAGTTACATAGAGAATAACGAAGAATAATGAGCAACCCCAAGCTCGCTTCTGCATGTACTAAATCTAGGCTAATCACATGCTACCCCGTCCTCCTTTAGGGATGGAAAAAGGGAAGGAGCGGGACAAATAAAAGTTTGGTGAATGGATATAATACTAATATATAGTGATCAGATGCAATTGACTTCATTTATAATTAACGTGACATAAGGTGACCTACTTGTGTTTGTGAATTACTTACTATGAATTGTCACATTAACCTAAGGAATATGTTTCCAAATCCACCTTTTCCCAAACATCTTGTGGAGGTTTATATTTTGGGGTCGAACAAAGAATTAATTCACCGACCATCAACAGATCGACAATTGATCAAGAATGGATTCGACAACTGATCAACAATGGATCGAACTTATAATCTCTGGACTCCTCCTAACATAAGATCTCATAAAATATCATCTTTGGGACTGCACTACCCAAAAAATGACTATGCGTATCATAATAACATACTAAGAGGATCCCGTAATGCCGACTTGTGTCAAAGATGACTTAGGGTCTACTTAAGCATCCAATAACGCGGTGTTAATGCCACTTATCGCACTACATCAGGCATTCATCAACAACGCATGTCCTAATCGTCAGATGCAACGAGAAACCTCCTCTTACTATGCACTGCACTAGGCATTCACCAACAGCATCGCGTATGCCAAGGAGCTCCAATTGGTGCCATGTGCTCAGCATACCCTCATGATCAAATCGCCTCATATCGAATATCAAATTCGCATAATAAATAGTGTTTAGGTCTAATTGCCTACATACATGCTTACTTCGGTCCCATGGTATTCGAAAGTCAAGAATTAGACAGATTTAGGAGCAACCTTTCCATACTTATCTAACATATATGCTATTATATATACTAATATATACAAATCTAGGTTATAAGCTGAGGTTTAGCATGCGCTTAAAGTTCATTAACCGATCAATCAACTGCCACCATGGTGGTCGACCACTTGCCATTAACCGATTATGGTGAGTCGTCAATCTATCGGATTTTGTTTCAGTAGTAAATTATTTGTGCTAGTTTATGTTTAATGCTAATTTCCAAATTTTTGAACAAGTCTATTATACTTATTTCTATCAATGATTATGCATATAGTTCAAACAATTTTGATGCGTAACTTACAATTTCGTTTACACGATTCAAATTTCAATTTTTTAATTATATGTACGTGTTTACATCTCGGAATCAATCAAGATGATATAAAAGGTGTATACATATTGAAATTTAGATATAAGGGGACTAGGGTTGCCTTCCCCTTTTTAGCCGCCTCTGCTCCATTCTCTTTAGCTTTACATCGCTCTTTTATTTCCACTTGCCTATCCTCATCGCTACTTTTCTTCACTAATTTTCCCCATTGCTGCAAGAATTCCACCCTACATCTTCCCATTTCCCTAAATCTTTTGCTGGAGCTTTCGACGTCATCTAGGCCAGATCACCCGTTTTTGAATTTTAGGCGGCTTTGATCTGACATAAATTTATGCTGCAGCGTTTTGGTTATTGGGAGAGTCATCAAAGCCACATCTCAAGTTGTCGGTGTCATGTTTCCAATGACTCTACAGATCTAGGTACTCGGCCTTGCCGCTTCTTCGCAGCAGCTAATTAGCTCCTCAACGATTGCTTATGCAATGGTGGAACTTTTGGGTGCTCGCTTGTGGTGCATCATTTCGGCAATTGGGCAGTTTACTTTTTCGCATATTTTTCATCTTGGGTGCATGCCTAATATTCTTCCCTTCGCTATGTCTTACAATTTTGTGCACTACGGTGCTTGGCGTCTGAACCGGGTGTTTTGGGGATATTTTATCTTAGTGAGCATGCAAGTTATTGATCTAAAACTTTACATGGGTACCTGCTGCTTGGTTGCAGCTTCATTTGTTATGCTCTTGTATCATTGTTTGTTCTGCATGAGTTCTTTTGTGTAAGTTCAGTTCGGTTGTTAGTCATTGTTTTGTGTTGTTGTGTGTAACAGCCTGATATTTTCAACCATTCGCATCCGCACATGTCGGACTTGAATTTCTCAAAATACAGCGTTGTAAATCAAATTTGGCAAATCTCAAAATATATAGTAAATAAATAGTCACAGATCACAGACACAGAGTAAATAATAATGCAGCGGAAGTAAAAGGGATAGTAGTTCATGAACCTACTATATAAAAATAAGATACATCAGAGTTAAACAAAATACAACATAAGAGTAACAAGATACATCAAGTACAATTTAGAATAAATCACTGAAATCACTAAATACTAAAAGCATAATATATGGCTGGATCTTCAAGAAAAGCTCCAACTCGGAAGGTGAGACTTGAATGCTGAATCACTCAATCTGACTCAAGCGTAAAGAAAACACAAAACGCTCGAGTCAGGACATAAATACTTATGAACTGTAAATCAACTCAAGTGAACAGTAACAAAATACATCAGTAACTTAAAGGATGCTTGGGATCGCTCATCCTTTAAGGATCCGTTAAACTATTTACTATATAGTAATATTGCGCTATTATAATAATGTTTACAGTAAAATAAACTTACTTTAAAATAGCGTTCCAGGCTTACCCATATCACCTTTCACACATAATAGTCCCAGTAGTCCATCCAATAACATGATATCTCGAGATCGGGAGACTATCAGAGGATACCACATGGGCTACGGGAGAAAAACAAACTCGTAGTAAAGGCTCGGTATGGTAGGTGACACGGCACACAAGGCAATGTCAGGGTAGATATACCAATTACGCACACGGGCTGGTGGTAACGCAGCAGCCACATACGCCCACCTCGGAACACACTCCCAATCAAAATCGGAGGATGGCCATCTAATTAACCAGAATTAAGAGTATAGTATCGAAGAAGTGTGTCTGACCAGAGGAGGTCCCCTTTTGGCCCTAGTTCGCTCCTGTTTTAGCCAGCTTATGCAAACTCACCGGAGTTGGGTCTACGTAATATGCCTCAAGAACGACGCCATTGTAACAACCCTAGATTTTGCCTATATATTTTAAATTTGAATTTATTTTATTTTCATTATTTTAATTTTTATTTCAAAATTTCATTTTTTAAATATTATAAATGTTGATTTTTATGTGAATTATAGTTTCAAACTTGTATAAATTGAATATTTTACTGAAAAGTGAATTTCTGGTCAAACTGGTCAAACTTTGACTTTTAAACTTCAAACTTAAATTATTTAAAATCTTAAAAAAATAATTTTTATGAAAATAGATGAAATAACTTGAATACTGCTTTTCGTTTCATTGAAAACGGATCTAAATTGTGAACGTTATACTGTTTTCAATATTGTGTGTATATTAAGATATTTAACAATATTCTTTGTTTTAATGTATATAAATGATATTTTACTTGATATATATTATCCTAATTTGTATATTTATGTTATTTTATGTATATATTTGTATTATAATAATTTTAAAATGAAGTAAACAATTTTCCAAAGTCAATGGTGATTTATTTGTAATTTCTGGACACCGTTTTGGATTTTTAAGCAATTTCTTTAAATCTTTTCCTATTTTCTTTAAATTTAATTTTTTTTATATATGTGTTAATATGTTATTTTAAGTATATTTTGTCTTTTAAATATTTTTAAAGTGATGTTTGAATTTTTCCAAAGCTTATTGAATTTATTTCCAAATTTTAAAGCCTAGTTTTCATTTTTCTGCTATTTTCTTTATTTAAATTATATTTAAATTAAAATTTATATATTTATTTGTGAATGCATTTTTACTTTTATTTTTTATCTTTGTTATAAATATTTTTCAAGTCCATATAAATTTTCCAAAGTTCATTCTGTTTATTTTCCATTTTTCTAGACTAGTTTGCAATTTTGTGTTATTTTCTTATTTTAGCCGTATATAATTAATAAATATTTATATATATCTTATATTTTGTTACATTTTTGAAATTTTGACTGGAATCATTTTTACTTTCAGTAATATAAACTTATATGAATAAATTAAGGAAATACCAAAGGTTTTAAAAGCTTTTGAAACGTAAGTCGTTTCTTTTACCGTTTCCTCATTTACTCTTTGGCAGTTTTTATTTATTTATTAGCCTTTACTTCTTTTGGCTGTATATTACTTTTTTTGGCCGTGTATTCCAGTCTTCATTCACTAAAAAAAATTCCACTTCTCATTCATTCACGGCTAGAAGAAAAAAATTGGGTAATGGCCTCCTCTTTTGCACTTTTTCTTCTATTTTTTCCATACTTTTGTCTTGTTTCTTTCTTCTATTTGGATGGCCTCCTCACTATTTCCATGGCCACCACTCTCTACATCTATTCCTTGCCATCATCACCACCTACACTCTAGGTCATGACTGTATCCGAGCCAACCATGGTGACAAAACCCCTCAAAATCCAACCTATGCCTTGAAAACATGCTAGTTTGAGCCTTGTTGCTTCACCACTTCATTTTCCACCACCACCACCACCTCTAGCCGCCGCCACCACCTCTGACCAGACCACCACACACCACCCCAACATCATTCCAGATCTAAACTTGAATGGCCAAGCCAAACCACTCCAAGGCCGAGCCCTTTTGTTGACCAAAACATGCTATTTTGCCTTAAACCCTTAACATTCTCAAGTTATAACCCCTCCACCTTCAATGCCTTGTAGCCGTGCATTCTTGTGTGTCATATCTGAGCCATGCTATGTCCAAACCTGAGCCAAATACACCCCTAGGCCATGCAAAACAATAATAGAAAGCAAGGCAAAATATCGTGTGTTCATATTGCTTTTTATTCCAAAGTTATTTCAATTCAATCGGGTATTGAATCTATGTTTATGTTTGGTTTTGTTTATGGGTTGTGACAAGATCATTGAGCTTGGTTCTCTTCCCACTTGGATCTATTGTTGCGTCATCTTGCCTTTTGGAATCCGTTTATGTCGTTTGTATTGCAATCTCCAGCTAAAAAGGTTAGTAAATCTCACACTACATTTATACTTATGCAGTTGTGAAACAACAACAACTGAATGTGTAGAAAAAATATGTGATGTTATAACTGCCTGTGATTAATTACATATGATGTTAAACCTGTTAAATTTCATGTCATATCATTTGTTATTATATATATGATGTTACTGTTCATTTTTATATATGTTTATCACACTGCAAGTTCCCTGTAGATTAGAAATCACTATGGGTTGAAATGATACATACCCAAAAGGACTTTAGAATAGGGAAAAATCGTTATGGGCTGAAATGATAAGCCTGAATGGTTTTTATTTATTTTATTTAACTTGGGATTGCGCGTTTGAAATGATAGAACCCGGATTTTTATTTTTAAATTGCGGATTGAAATGATACATATCCGTATCACTTGACCTAGGTTAGAAAATTATATACAGACCCGTGGTTATTTTATAAAGTATTTTGGATATTTTTAATCATTTTAAAATATAAATTTATGAAATTTGATTTAAATATATTTTTAAATGTTCTAAAATAAAGAAAATTATGATTTTTTTTCTATGAGTTAAAAATGTAATTAATGAATGGTTAAATTGGATTATTGAATATAACTTAAGTTTGGAAATTTGGAATTTTGGTTAAAAATGATACTTAAGTTATATGAATAAAATGGAAATTTAATTTTATTGGAAATTGGTAAATATGATAATTTGATTAAATTTGAATTTAAGTGATTTATTGAAGTATTATTGATTTTCTATGAATTTAGGTGGTTAAATAAATGAATGCTTAAAAAGTGAAATTTGAAAATACAACTTGATTTGGAAATGTGGAATTTGGTTTTGTTTAAAGTTTTAAGTTAATTAAATAAATTGGGAATTTAGTTTAATTTGTGAAATGATAATTTGGAAATGTAAACATTAATAAAGTGTTAAATGTAAAAATAGGAAGTTTACACTTGAATTTATTAAGTGGATTTGTGAAATTTGATTTAATTATAAAATGTTGCTTTATAAAAATCATTAATTAAAAGAGTATTTAATGAACATCTTTGAATGTTAAAATATGATTTTTATAATGTCTAAATGGTTTAAATTGAAATGTTTTCAAGTATAACTTTCAGCACCTTTTTTTGAATGTTGTAAAGGTTGAAATTTTCAATGTTTATGGTTTTAACTTAGTAAATGAACTCATAATGGTTTAAAACTTTGGAAATTGAATACTTGATTTGAAAGTATATAAACTTAAATTTTAAATGGTTTAAATGAATTATTTTGATTAAATTATAAGCTATAAAGAAGGTGATTTGGGATGATAATAAATGAATGATATCTTTGAATTTAAAGGGTATTTGAAGTTGAATATTTGGATTTGAACTTATATGATGATTTGAAACTGAAGCTTTGGAAAGATATGATATTTTGATATATATTAAATGTTTTGAAATGAAGCTTTGGAAAGATATGATATTTTTATATAAAAAAAACATTTTGGAATGAAGTTTTGAAAGATATGATATTTTAATATATTAAAATGATTTGAAAGGAGTTTTGAAAGGATATGATAATTTAATATATTGAAATGGTTAGAAATGACTTGATATTTATTTTGATAAATATTTGAATTTGAAAGATATGGTATGTTGATTTATTGAAATGGTTTTGGAAATGATTTAATCTTTATTTTGATAAAGATTCGGATTGAAAGGGATACTTTATTTTGAAGTATAAAATATTGTTTTAAAAGTTATAACCACGGGTTATAATAACGATTGGTTGTTAAAGAGACCGGGATCGGATATTGTCTTATAGCCGGCCAATACCGAAAACCACTTTAACAACTGTGTATGCGGTGGAGATTCCAGAATGAAGTAGGATGGGGGTGACGTTCTCGAGGTATATTACGTGGACCCGACTCCCGTGAGTTGGCATAAGGTGGCTAAAACAGGAGCGATTGACGGACTAATAAGGTAGCACCTTTGATCGGACGCACTTCTTCATATGCCATTCTATTACTTTGTGATTGTTTGGTGTGCAACTTTGATATGGGAGTGTTGTTCGAGGTGGGTGGTAGCTGCGCGCTACGCATTACCACCGGTCCGGAAGCGTAATTGGTATATCTACCCTGGCGTTGCCTAGTTGTGCCGTGTCACCTACCATAGCGAGCCTTATACGATTTTGGTTTTGTACCATACCTATGGAGTGCCCTCTGACAACGCCCGTTCCGGGGGAGATTACAGTACTGTATAGACTATGGGAATATATTATGTGTTAAGGTGGAAAATGTAAAGCCTTAACGCTATTTGAAAGTAAGTTTATTTTACTAATAGACACTATTATAATAACGAAGTATTATTACGTAATAAATAGTTTAACGGATCCTTAGAGGATGGGGGGTCCCAAGCATCTTTTAAGTTACTTGTACTTTTACTACAGTTCACTTGAGTTGGTTTACACTGTATAAGTATGTATGTCCTGACTCGAGTGTTTGTATTTTTATTTACGCTCGGGTCAGCCTGAGTTATTCACAGATTTGGATTTCCACTTTCTGGAGATTGGAATCGCTGGAAATTATCTACTTGTCAAGTTTTATCTTTTGCAGTCTGTTCTTCCTTTCAGCTCTTGTATTAGTAGACTTCTATGTAGTGAGACTTCCCTTGTACTTTATTTCTTCTGTTGTATTTTATGTAACTCTGATATTTTATATAGTAGCTTCATGAACTACTATTTCTTTTACTTCTGCTGCATTATTATTACTCTGTGTCTGTGAATCCATGATTTTATTTACCGTATATTCTGAGATTTGCCAAATTTTTATCTACAACGCGGTATTTTGAGCAATTCAATTCCGGCATGAGTGTCTACCTATACACTTATAATGGATGCGAATGGTTGAAAATACCGGGTCGTTACAGCCACCATCCTACTTCATTTTGGAATCTCCACCGCGTACATAGTTGTTAAAGTGGTTTTCGAAGTTGGCAGAGATATGACAACTTCCGATCCCGGTCTCTTTAACAACCAAACGTTATTATAACGCCGTGGTCATTTCAAAATAGTTTATACTTCAAAAATCAAATCATTTCATTTCAAAACTATATTCCTTCCAAAATAGTTTATACTTCGAAACCAAAACCATTTTTATTTCAAAACTATTTATTCAATCAAAATAGTTTATACTTCGAAACCAAAATCATTTTTATTTAAAAACTATTTATTCAATCAAAATAGTTTATACTTCGAAGCCAAAATCATTTTTATTTCAAAACTATATTCAAATAAAAATAGTTTATCATTTCCATTTCAAACATATATTCACCTTTCAAAAATTATAATACTTTCAAAGTTATAACTTTTCCGAAACAAAAATACTTGAAATCATTACACTTTGAAAATCATAACATTTTGAAATCATACATTTGAAATCATGGAACATTCCTTATCTTTACATTTTACAAATTTATTCAATTAAACCAAAATTTCAAATTTCCAATTTAATTCAAATCAAACCATCAGTTTCAATTCAGTTTCCTTACAAAACATTTCAAATCTTATCAATTTAAATATAGATTTGATCCACAAAATAAACTATTAAATTTTTAATATACTTCAAAGCTTTAATATCCCACATTTCAAAACTAAATTTCATAATTTCATATATCTCAAATTTAACTTCATTATTACTTAGTTTTGAAATATCTTTTTATACAAATATAAACTTAATTATTCATTTATCAAAATCAAATACCATTCCAAATTCATATTCTTTCTCAAAATAAAGATCAAATCATTTCCAAACCATTTAAATCATCAAAATATCATATCATTTCAAAACCTCATTATCAAATCATTATTTGAATTCAATTTCAAATATTCAAATTTAATTACCATTTTAAAAATCAATTATGTCATTTATTTATTATTTCAAAACATTTCAAAATTCCATTCAAAAATTCATTTATCTCATTTCATTCAAATTAACACATAACCAAGTAAAACTTATTTAAATTTAAATTCAATTTAAATTCCTTAAAAATTCAAATTTAAATATTAAATATATATTCAAACTTCTTAAATTTCACAAATAATCAATTTACAAAAGTTAAATCATTTAACACTTTAGAATATAACTCAAACAGTGTTAAAATCTATAATATTTCAAATATTGTCAAAATATAGCAACGACGGCATTTATAAAGTGCTATCGTAGCTTAAAATTTCCAAAATAGTTTAGTTTAGGAACAACGGAATTTATAAAATGCCGTAATAGATATTTAGTTAATTCTAACATAGTTAAATGCAAAACAACATCATTTTAAAGTGCTGTCATAAAACTATAGCGTTTTAGGAATGCTATTAATAAAATTTCAGATTTTATTATAACTTCAGAAACATTAAACTTCAAAAAATTTCTATTTAAAATTTTTAAATCATATTTCTAGACTTCAAAATTTCACATTTAAATCAACTTAACATATGTTTTATCACAACAAAATTTTATGATTAAATATCCAATTAAAACTCACTTCCATTCGTTAAGTCAAAATTTCATTGTTTCTTAACTTATAAATTTCAACGAACTTAACATTTTTCTTCAAATATCATTTCAAAACTTTAAATTTAATTTCCATTATTTACTTACATTTTAAAATAAAATTTAAAGTCAAAAATCATATTTACTTCAAATTTACATACTTAAATTCACAAATTCAAAACTTAATATCTAAGTTCTTAAAACCGGAAAATATATATTTTTAAACAAAAATTCGTGCTTTTAAAAATACATATTTAATAAAAATCATTTAAAAATATACCACGGGGTCTGTATATAATTTTCTAACCCTGGTCAAGTGATATGGACATATATCATTTCAATCCGCAATTTACAAAGAATATCCGGGTTCTGTCATTTCAAACCCGCAATCCCAAGTAAAAATAAATAAATAAAAATCGCTCAGGCCTATCATTTCAGCCCATAATGATTTTTCCCTATGCTAAAGTCCATTCAGGTATGTATCATTTCAACCCATAGTGATTCTATTCTAACAGGGAACTTGCAGTGTGATCATATACAAAAACAATGTAAACAAATAAACTAACATGTCAATGTCACAATATAATGTCATATGTCAAGTGATAATTTTCAAAGTTAACATAGTAATAACATGAAATAACATATCATATAATCATCATTAACATGCATAAACATTTTAATTACTAATCACTTGCAATCAATTCATCATTTCATAAGTAACAATGTTAGAGTGAGAAGGACTCACCTTTCCCAAAGCTAGAGACCACACGACACATAAGAACGTTTCAAAGGCACGAGAAGCACGATACAACATGACTTTTGATTTGAATGAATAGAGAGCCTTGATATTAATCTTGTAAACCACAAATGAAACAAGACAATATACACATCAATATTCAACACAAAACAATATTGAAACAATTTGAAAACAAGAAGCAACAAAGAGCAAAGATAGTTAGACCTTGCCTCAACCATTCAAGTGCTTAGCCATGATATCATTTGGCTCAGCCATGATCAGGTCTAGACCTGAAATGCTCATCCAATGGTCAGCAAAAAGAAGGCAAAACAATGGGATGATGATGGTAGGGGTTGCAACTTGAAGAATACAAAGGGTCAAGGTCAAAAGGAGGAATTTTGGTGCAACCTAGGCTCGGCCTATGGTCAAGTTTGGCTCGGCTATTATTGGTTCAGGTCTGGACAGAGGAGAGGCTGATGGTAAGAGGTCAGGTCATGGTGGTGGTGGAGTAAGGGGAGGTGGCCAAGGCAAGATATAGAAGTGGTGGTGACATATATGGTCGACAAGCATGGTTTTGGTGGAGTTCTTTGCAAATTTTGAGGTGATGGCTTCATATAGTGGCACAGTCAGATCTGAACAAGGGGGAAGGTGGTGGTGGCTGCTGTGGCTTGTGATGGTGGAGAGGATGGTGGTGATGATGTGTGGTAGGCCGAGCAAGGCTAGAGAGAAGCAAGGCCAAAAAATCAATGGAAATAAGAAGAAAAGTGAGAGGAAGAAGCCATTAATTTGCAAAAAAAATTTACAGAAAATAAAATGGCCGTGAGAAATGAAGAGAGGAGAAGTTTCTCATGTGAATTAGCAATGAGAATTCATGGATAATGCAAGAAAAGGTACAACCAAAGAAGGAAAATGGAAAGGCAAGCAATGAAAAGGCAATGAAAATGAAAGGTCACAAGAAAATGAAGAGGTTTGTGTCTCTTTGTTTTCTATTACTTTTAAATTAAAAATACTGAATAAATTTCAGTAAAATAAAACTAAAAACTGAACAAAATAAAATGAAAAAGAAAAAGAAAATATAATTTAAGGAAAAATAGAAAATAATTAAGAAAATAGCTAATACATTAAAACTAGCATTTAAAAATTGTATATAAAATACAATAAGCTTTGGAAAATTATAACATCACTTTAAAAATATTTTAAAATTGAAATAAATACATAACATGCCATATTACACATATTAAAACATGTTTTGACAAATAAAAATATTATTTATATAAATTAAAATAAACAATTTTGTTAAATAAAACAATTTACACATAATATTATAAAAAGCATAACTTTCACAATATAAATCGGATTTCAATGAAACAAAAAGCAGTATTCTTGAAATTTAATTTATTTTCATAATAAAAGATAAAATTCAAATATTTAAATTTTAAATTTAAAGTCAAAGTTTGACCATTTTGACCAAAATTCACTTTTTTGTAAAATATTCAATATATTCAAATTTGAAATTATAATTCACATACAAATCAAAATTAATATTTAAAATAACAAAATTATTCATTTTAATAAATAAAATAAAGTTTTATCCATAAATAGAATAAAGTTTTTAAATCTGGAATTCAATAATTAAAGTATACAATTAAAATAATCACAAAATACAGGGTTGTTACACTGTGAGTTCTGTGTTGGCCATTGATTTTCAACTTGTTGTGTTTACAACAAGATTTTCTGGATTGGGCGGTGATTTATTGGTTATGGCTCCTATTTGTATTGAACTATTCTAGCAGGTTGGATGATGGTGTTCCTTGGCTTCTACATTTTGTGATAGTGCATTAACTTTGCTTTATTTCATTATCACCATTTCTCCATAGGGATTGCCTTGGGCAGTCGATGTGAGGTTTTCTTGGTGTGTGCTGTTAGGCTTCACAAGCATCTTGGTAGGGGCTTTGATCTATCTACTGATGCCGATTTCCTAATTGCATTCTCTACTGGATCATTTTTATTATTTTTGGAGTGATATATGTATGTTCGTTGTAATTGTTGGCCCTATGGAGATCTTCTCTTTGGAATTTACTGGCTTCCTTTGGTGCCAATGGGAAATCGGATAGCTTTCTCTACCTTTGAAATTAATGAAATTTTGGGTATTGCTCTCTCATTGTGGAACTGATATTGATGGCATGGTGTTGTATTGCTTGGTGCGTGTAATTTTTTTTATAGCTATTGAGGTGCTTTGTCTTACACCTGTGTTTCAAATTTATGTGATGTTGGACGGTTCACCTTAAAAAACCGATGGACTACTGGCCAATGCTTGTTGGTCGCTTTTATCTATATCAGTATGTCCTCGGTCATACATCCTTAAAATCCAAAAAAAAATTTAGATCTAAATCAAATCCTTCTAATGAAGTTAAGCCAAATAGAATTTGATTCGTGCAATCTAATCTTTTAACCATATCTCTATTCAGTTGCAATTTATTAAATAGATAAACTTCAAATTGGAGAGCTTTTATCTAAAATAAAATAATATAACTTCCAAATTAAGTAGAGATACTTATTTCTTAAAGTTTTTAATAATCAACTCACTTATCTCTTAAAGTTTTTCCCTTCTTTCTAGCTTTCCTTTGATCTTATTTAATTATTGTTTCACAATGAATTTTTTATTATTTTGTTTTAGAGTTTGGAGGAGACAGAGAGATTTGGAAGAGAAACAGAGTTTAGACGTCCAAACTGCTGTTATGGTTCCAGAAATAACACAACAGTAAAGGTTGCATCTATATTTATAAATGCGGCAATCTACCTAGGCCATTAGATTTAAAATTAAAAAAAATTGGGTTGTTCAGCCTAGGGTAACCCTAACCAACATGTGCTCATCGGTTGACCGATTAATTAGGAGTAGTAGACCATTAACTGGTCGATCGTTAGATGTCGACTGGTCCTAATAATGCTGTCGACCGGTTTAATGTATATATGTTATATTTTTGATGTTAACATTTTATTAAATTACTTCCTCCAATATATTTTTAATTATTTCCATTTCAATTTGTTAAATGTTGATAACTTTTCTGTTTAAATTCCGATTACAAATGTTTATATATGGAAGTTGTCTAGAAAATTGCTACGACATAATAGTGCAGCTTTCGTAGCCAAATTCTGGCTTTGGTCAAATTCAATTTTTAACTTTATTTTTAATCGGTTAATTTCCATTAATAAATCCTCAGTAAATTTCACAGGGTGCTACAACATAGGTGTTGTAAAATAATCTATCAGATAACTCCACAATTCAACATAATCAATAATCATAATAATATATAAAAAGAACAAATAGAAAATAACAGTAAACAAGAGATACCAAGATTTTATAATGGTTCCAATAATTTCGTGTTAGTGTACATACATTTTGGGGAGTTCCTTTATTAATTTCAAAGAGAGTGAGATTGATTATAATGATTTTCCTTAAAGAATTAGTTTTTTGAAGATAAGTGATGAAGAAATAGAGCAATAGACGAAATCCTAGCTACCAGTCACTTTCTCTTTAATTCTGACCTAACATTCTCTTTTATAGTAAATGATAAGTACAACAAAATTTGCCAAAATGCCCCGGATTTTCGAGATCAAGAATTCTCCAGAAGAACTCTGCTTTATCCGATCAATCAATTGAACACAAAATGTATAAAAAATAGCATCAAATAAATGGACGACTGGTCCTCCAAAATAAAATACCATCAACAAAATGGTCGACTAATTGGAGAAACTGGTCGACTAACTCCTAAATTTATCGACAGCTTTCCTTCCAACCAGTCGAATGTCCTCAATCAGAAACTCTCAAGATATTGCAGCATTTTTACTATAGACAAACGACCTATTGATTGTATTCGATTGGTCTACATTTTTGTCGTTTTGTCCTCCTTTGAACCGTTCGACCTTTTTGAAAGCTTATACATCCCTGTGCATTTTCATCAATATAGTATCACAAAATTCAACACAACTATTTATAAGCATAACATTATTCCTAAATACCTTTTATTATATTAAGAAGAAAATTATCCTATTGGAATATACTTAATGTGAAAAGAGAATTTTCCACTTTCCACAAAGTGGTGATAGCAATAACTTCTAATTAAAAGTAACTAAGCACATTACATGTGGCAGAAATCTCATGGTCCAACTTTCTCTGCTCTAGTACGCCAAGCCAACCAACACGATGAATTTTCTGCAAAAAGGCCAATATTTCTCAATGTAAGGGATTTTTTACAAAGTAACTGATTATATGTCAAATACTTATTTGTGGGTACACCAAAGCATGAGATATTGGATTTTGGTTATATTCTCTCCATTCCTACAATAAAGATTTTCTTATATTACAAAAATATTTGTTGACCTTTATGCATATATCAAATTAATCATTATAAGAGCATTGGTCATAGATGTCCAGTTCACTTCTTAGATTCACCCTCATTATAACTAGTACAAGGCACATAACATCTGGAAACAAGTAAAATAATCAAAATATAACTAAAATCAAACATGAAAAATGTCTCAGCAAATAAATTGATGACCATTAAAATGAAATTCTATTTTCCATTTGGATGCATATGCAATGAAAATGCAAAGAGAATGCCACTTTAGTGCGTTTGCAAAAGAGAATGCTTAAAACACCATAGTATATGCCATTTCAAATAGCCAACTCAATGACACTTAAAAAAGCCATCAGTTTCCCCTTGTGGCTTCTTTAGAATCTAAATAAAAAACGCTTGAATATGTGGTGGTTCGTTCAGTCAATGAACGAGCGTGTTGGAAATTCTCTAAGTGCCAAATGTCCAAACCAACATGATATTGGAATATGAAAAATCATAAAGGTTTTTGTGAACATGATAGCTAACATGAACGAAACATCTGGAATAAAACAAATCTAGAATATGTTAAATCAAAAAAGCGTATGTGGACAATGACAATATGTAACTTCCCCTATCCAGAGGCCCAAAGCTAAGCGCTACAGATGCTGCAGTCATCTAATTAACTTCCAGCGACTAAATATGACCATGTTAATGGTATCTATAATATCAGAAGCACTTGAATATGAAACAAATCATAGGCTTCAAAACAACATTTTTCCATTACATTTCGAAACAGATGTTCCATATTCAGATTACATAATCCCATAACGTTCCCCGGGTAATGATAAAATATATTATTACAAAATACGCCAAGAGCGACATATGAAGATGACCCCTTGGATGATTGGAGTAATATTCTCATAACATACATAATACACATTAGGGAATATAACAACTAAAACAAGAACTACAACTCATAAATAGCTATCCATTACCTCCCGCTCGCCTCTGATAGCATTATTCGTCATGCTACTAAGAATCTGAAACAACCTCAACCCTCAGCGTACTCAAATCAATTTTGTGCATCCAAGATTTAAGGAAAAACATAAACTTCGAGTCAGACGTAAATCTGGTGTGAATAATACTATACATCCCGGTATTAATGTTAAGTGAGACCACACCGCTTAGCAGAACGCGTTTCCCCTCAATAACATTCATTTAAAACATATCTTTTGCAAATCTTTTCCTGCAACCAAAACTGTTTAATACTATAATGCATCATTTTGTAAACAATATTAGGTAATAAAAGAACTGTCTGTTCAAACACTTTAGTTTTATTTGGCTAATTATTGACCTTTGGCTGACTCGAGCCTACAAGACAAAATAACAAAATAATCTAACAACTGTTAGACGCTCCTCTTCTGGACGATCTGTCCTTAACTATTAGTTAAAAACTTCTCTTCTGGACGGTCTGTCCCTAACTTGACATCTCCGATGGTCACCAGATCCTAATGGTTTTGCATGCTTACCAATAATATATTTGTATGCAAATATATTTCTTCTATGTGTAGTCATAGTTTTAGTCTTACCTGTGACAAAGCCCTATACACTGGAATTTTGGACTAAATTAGCTGGGTCCAATAGCTAATGTATAAGACGCGACCCTATACCAGTCCCATCTGGTAATCTAATATCTGAATCATTATTACTTAGGGTTCCTTTCCCATAATTTTCCTTGAAAACCATTTTCAAAGTGATTTAAGACCTTTAAATCAAACTCACACAAAGAAAATACGTATACTCTATGCTTTACGCAAAATCACCTTGCCATGTTATATACACACACATACATATATACTTTACTCAAACTTTAGTTGATGATAACATTTAAACACTTGAAAGTATCCCTTTCGATTCTATGGAAAGCATCTCTTTCAAAACCAAGTAAAATGCTTTATTTATCTAGGCCGAAAGGCCAAAACCTCCCTTTCAAAACCTTCCTTAAAACCCTTTCTTCCTTAAAAACCTTTCAAAACCTTTGAAAACCTTCCTTTCGAAAGCATTAAAACCTTAGACATCATATCTTAAAATACTTTAAAACATTGCCTTTTGAAAACCTTGAAAAACCTCCCATTTCACCCCTTTCGAAACCATCAGAAAATAGAACCTTTCGATTCCTTCGAAACTCTTTAGGGAACCACCCCTTCGAAATCATTTTAAATACCTTTCGAAAGCATCATAACTTTAGAAATTCAAACCTGTCGAAAGCACTTGGGTTTAATTTAAAACATGTGGAAACACCTTTTGAGACCATTCTCTTTCGAAACCTTTCGGATATACTTCAATCGAAATAAAAAAAGGTCATTTAAAACATCTATGTTGAAAGCCTTTCCTTTCGACACCTATTCATAAGTGAAGAAGTGAGGGTGTCGAAACCATCCCTTCCAAAGCAGGAGATGTGGTTAATTTTTTAAAACAAAATATACCTTCCGAAACCATTGACTTTGAAAGGTAGGAAGGCGACAGCTAGGGGTTTCGACCCCTTCGAAAGCATTACTTAAAAAAAGAGTGCAGCCCATTCAAAAACCTTTCCTTTTAAAATATTTGACCCAGTCGAAAGCCAGCTGAGTCGAAACCCATCCTTTCGAAAGCATAGCAGGCACTACCTTTTATTTTCAAACAAGGCATACTCCAACACCTTTGGAACCTAGCATTTCGACGAACTACGCCCTCCCCCCGGCTTTATCCAATGCGCTACGTACCCAGTAGCTTGATATCATGCGCATTGATTTCGAAACCATTAGTGGCGAAAGGTCTGGGTCGGAACCTCCTGTGCTGAAAATGGCGGAACACGCTAAAAACATGTTATTTTTGTTTTTAACTTAAAATAGAAACTTTTTAAATAACCTGCTATTGTTTGTCAAAATTCTATTGGTTGCTAAATATCTTTTTCAAAAGTGCTGCCAATATTTTCAGAATTAAACAATGATTTTATTTTGCAAAATACCCATTCTCCTTAATTAAATATGTAAAACATTTAAGTCCCTTACCATAAAATTTTTCATATATCCATCAAAACACATAGGAAAATTCTATACAAATTTCAGAAAACCCTATTCAATATGTTTTCTAACATATATAAATTTCAGACCCAAATAATTATTTAATTTGTTATAAATAATTTATAACCTAATAAATCATTTTTCTAACTAGAAAATTAATATAAAATCCACATTAACTCAGAATATTATGAAAATTGAAATCCATTTCTAAAATATTATTTCTGATCTACATTTAAATTCACAAGGTATTTGGATATCATTTAATAGGGTTTTCCTATCAAACATATCATAACAATCAATATAAATATGCATGGATCATCAACAAGTATGTATAAACATTTTGCTCTTCTAAAACATGGCTAAATCAATGCAAGATAAATTCGGATTTCATCTTAAAACTGAAAACATATAGAAAAGTGAGATGTAGTTCTTATTCACCTTAGTCGTGTGATTAAAGATGTGAGATTTGACCTTGATAAGTTGATTTGATTTTCTTCTTGAAAACTTTACCTTTCTCTTCTTCTTCTTTGCTAATGGTGGTTGGCCTTGATTTTGGTGTTTTTGTTTTTCATAAAGTGAAATGAGGATGTGTTCATTTTCCCTAAGGGTTTAGGGTATTATGACATCCCATTTTCCTATTTTCCCTTCCATATTTCCTAACGCTTAAGTCCATTTGACTTCATTTATCTATTCATTAATATAGCACGGTTACCCCCTTAATTTAATCATACATCTCATTCAATTAATCAAGCATTATTTTATTTTGTTTAACTAATTAAGCATCCTAAATAATTTTGCTAAAAATACGGGGTGTTACAATCTCCCATCCCTAAAGAATTTCATCCTCGAATTTAAGATAAGGTACATCACAAAACAATCAGAGATAAAACATATTGTCAAATAAATCAGGAAAAGCTTCTCTAATCCTTCTCTTGGTTCCTCAATTTCTTCTCATCTCTCGCGACTATCCGGATAGGCTTCCCTACTATAGTCATGTTTGGCTCTACTATTAAATCTTCTAACATGGTTGGTGCTATAGTAGTGTCTAGATCCCTAACACATCTCCTTAGAAGAGTTACATGGAAAACATCGTGGAAACCTGCCAAACCACTCGGTAACTCTACTCTGTGTGGAAGTTTCCTAATCCTTTCTAAAATAGGATGTAACGAACCGATTTTTCGACGTCCAAAAATCGACATCAATATGTCCACTGTAATAAATGCCGAATAATCGAATGTCGGGAAAAACGGACCGTTAAGGTTAAAGAAGAAGGAGGTAGAAGAAGGAGAAACAAAACAACAACAGAATCTTACCATCGTAGCAGAATAAAATATAATAGATAATAACTGATCTTTACGCAAAAAGAAACTATATATGTTTTATACATTATATCGTCAGAGTACATCAAAATCAAAAAAAATTACTGGACAATTATATTAACTTGTCCTAACAAAAGCTGACTATATAGCTAATCATACACAGCAGAATATTCATCAAATACGCGTGATACGTCTCGCCATCCAGCTTGTCTCCTATCCTAGGCTCCAAGTTGTCCATCTAGAACCTGCATTCTATAATACTCGGTCTGACCCGAGCATTATAGTTAGATAACACCCGAGTCGGTTTGGAAAAACCAGAGTGAGAAAACACATCCAATTTGGATTATTAAAGCCTCCGAAAATCCTTTTGAAATCAATGATATCTCGTAAGACCATGCCATAAATAAACATGTTGGGTTTTTACCTTACGATAACCGAAACATTTTTATCAAATCCGTCTAATATTATAATAATGTCTATAGAAAGTAAAATATAATCTAGCTGAAATGCTTGCATCTCACATTTCAGCAAAGTTGGGCACAATCAAAACCGTATATGCGCTTATTGGAGATTGGATTCCATACAATGGCAGGGCTACTGGGGTAACGCCGTCGCAGTACGTGGTCTAGATCATCGTACCGAGGATCCACCCTGATCCCCTACATCACAAGACCATAGCTACCCCTTACTGGATAGTCCGAATAAGATCACCCCACGATTGGGATCAGCAACCACGCATACAACTGAAATAAAGGGACCTATAGACAGGGGTGACCTTACCCTAATTAGTTGCTAGCCACTTAGCCGTGTGTGCACCTCCCCTTTTTTAACCATTCCCGATTGATGAGGCTCGAAGTTATGTGTTATGTTTTTAGCACACATTCACTTAGAATGCTCATCGTCCTCCTGACGATGTTTTGAAAGCATTCATCCATACAAGTCCATTTCGGGTCCGAACGAAACCGAAGGCTCTACTCCTACTACATCCATTTTGGAATCACCCCCAGGATTAGTAGCGACTAGCCCTTGCACTTCACCGCTTCATCTTCGACTCCAAGCTCTTGTCTTCCTCACGAAAACTTTCAAACCAGATCGAGGTGGTTTTTGGAAAATTAATCGCGATCCTGGTCTCTTCGAAACGATCAGCGCATTGGCCAATATTGATAGTCCATTATTTAACTATCAAATAATATTCAAAACAACCATCAGTCATTAATAATTTCCCAAATCATTTATTTTTAAAATATATTCGCAAGATATATTTCCACTCTTCCACCCTTTGAAAAATATATTTCAAATCTCTTTTCTCTCTCGGAAGAAAATTCCCACCCAATTGTTTTATTTCCACTAAAAATCGCTAATCCTTAATATTTTAGAATTTTAAAATAATTTAAATCACTTTATCCAATATATATATATATATATATCCTTAAAACATTTAAAATAAAACTATTTTAAACACTTAAAATAAAAACTATTTAAAACACTTATAATAAAAACAACTATTTAAAACACTCGTCTAAAAAATATACTTTAAAACACTTGAAATAAAACTATGTAAAACACTTTATTAAAAGTATATACTTATCTCTTATGTAAAACCAAGGCCAAAATAAAAATTATTTTATAAGGTACAAATAATAAATAATTATCTTTTAATCCGTAATACTAGTTAAACCCTTAAAATAATTACTACTATAATTAATTTAAACAAATATTTGCTTTAAAATTCTAAAAAAAAAACAAAATAATAAAATTTCTACAAAACATCCTTTTTAAAACCACTTTAAAATCTCTATCTTATACTTGGAAATCTTTCTTTGAAAATATATTGGCTTTCCAAGGAAATTAACTTTCCTTTCCACACTTTAAAAATAAATCACTATTTATTTTTAAAACAAACTACCCATTCCTTTATAAATTCCCATTTTGAATTTACATTTCCAAATTATCCTCTGATAAATATTCGCTTTATAAACCTAGTTTATAAATTCCATAGTCTCATCTCCTTTTAGAACACAGTTTCAAACATAAATCGATTTCCAAATTTACTCCATTTTAAAAATAAATTCCTTTACTTACGCAATATATTTCAAACCCATTAATTTCATATTTAACTTATTTGCTATGATTTAAAATCTTATTTAAACTGAAATACAAATTTCATATTTTTTCAAATTTCTTCTTTATCTTTTCCAAATTTAAACCTTGAATTTGAAAATAAATTCTTTATTCCTTTAAATAATATCACTTAAATTTAAAAATTCATTTATTCCTATTTATTCAAAATCTCCTTCCCTATACTCGAAATTTATTTATTACAATTTAAAAATCAACTTTTATCCTTTTCCAATTTATTTATCCAAACCTTTATAATTATTTACTTAAGAATTCTTCCTTTTATTTCCCTTCAAAAATCCAATCTATATATTTTGATAACTCGATATATTCAAATATATTCAATAAAACCATAGCATCCAATATTTTCAATTACCAATACAATTTATCACAGATTATCAAATAAACCATATCACGGAATATTAAACATCTAAATTATTTTTGAGGAATCTAGTTGGATCCCTCCAACCTGTTTTCCTGCATCCACAGATGTTAGCACAATATAAAAATATCAATCCCGCTTCAAGGCGGGATATCGCGGTACAAAGGGTCATCCACTATTATGCGAGGAGTATAGGGTCTCATCCGTTATATAATGCGAGAAATCAATTACTCCAATATATATAGTATTATATATAATATCACATCTAATTAATTCAATCATTCATCCAATCATTTAAATTTAACTATTAAAATTAAATGGTATCCAAATGAGTGAGATTAACTCACCTTTGACTTTTTATTTTTCAATCCACATCAATCTTGTCTTGTTTCTCAATTGTCCTTGAATAAATAATTTATATGATTTATTAATACTCGAAATAAAATCGAGCCATTAAGTACCATTTAATAATTCAATTGGTTAATGATTTGAATTTGAACTTATTTTCCTTTAAATTATTTCTTAGTAACTAAAATAATTTAGATCTAATTAAACAAATAAATCTTCATTATTTTAAAATTAACTAGTAAATAAAAATAGGTATATATGTATATTTATTCACTTTTGAAACTACCTATATACGTATGTATTAAAAATAATTTATAGATTTCAAAATCTAATTTTATATAAATTTTCAACATTTTCTAATCCTATTATTTTTTAGCCTTATCTATATAAATAATTTCCTGTTAACTTCTATACATTAAAACATGCATGAGGATATGTAAATATTTATTAAATTAAAAAAATATATTTTATACCTTGCAAAATTTAAATTTTTGTTTGCATAAAGATTATCACAGTAAACCTTAATATAAATTCCCATATTTTTTTCAAAATCCTATATACATATACATAATTACTGTTTAAACATTTCCTAATATATTTATGTATATATATATATATACTTACAGAATTCTAGTTTTTTTAACATATTTGAAAAAAGAACCTGACTTTAAAATGCCCCCTTTTTTTCTACACACACACACACACACACACACACATATATATATATGTGTGTGTGTGTGTGTGTGTGTGTGTGTTAAATTGAAAGAAAAGAAGAAAACTGCGAATACCTCACTGCAAGAGCACGAATCCCAACTAAAACTCGAACGACGACGGAGCTTCCACCCCTTATCGCGCACACGAAGTCATCAACCTTATCGAATCTCGAACTAGAGTTCGAGACCCAGCCGTCTGCATGCTCACACGTCTTAACGTTGTAGCCTCAGTTCAACCTCCATTCGAACGACTCATATCGCAACCACTGGTCCTCCGATATCGCGAATTCAAGAACTTTCCCTATCGACAATCTTCGCCCATGGAATCTTCCCACCTTGAATACTACGTAGGCCTCCTCCAATCAGGTCACGCGTACAAAGAAAGGCGTGAGGGTGCATATAGTCATCGCATGAGTTCGAGACGAGATTTGATGATTTGATCAATTTATTATTTTCTCTGAATGCTTTTGGAAGAGGTAACTTGATTTAACTTGAAAGGTAAGAAGGGAATTGGTGCTTTGAAGGAAGGGAAAGGATTTATTCGTCCGTAACTTTATTTATTTTCTTTTACCGTTTCTATTTTGATCTGTTAGCGTAAGATCTATAAAATGGGAAATGGGGGAGACAATATTTGATGGAGAGGAAGAGTGTTCAAATTCTCTTGCATGAAGAAGTAGGCTAACTACAATGTTTTGATGGAGAAATGAAAAAGGTGTGATGGGAATGCAAATTCAAATGTTGAAATATATATATATTATATTAAATTAAATTTAAATTTATATCATCTTGAAAATGAAGCCTAAAATCTCGATCTCCTATTGAGGCGTGCCGCTGGGCATTTATAAAGTTATACCCATATTTCGAACGCAATGGAAATTCGAGTCCTAATTCGATCGTATAGAGAAGATAGCTTTTGGATCTAGATATTATATTAAATTCAATATGAATTCCAACGCGTTTTTCTATCGTACGATCACACAACAACTCTAAACACTACGAAATTTGAAATCCGATAATAATGTAGTATTACAGATCCAATGTAACTAGTTTCATCAAAATATGAGACTGTGTCTCAAAAGGCTATTTTAAATATCAATTTAAACTATATATTTTTAAAACTGAATAAATCGCTTTTAAATTAAATTTTAAGACTTCTATTACCTTCAACATTGTCAATAAAAATTTCATAAGTCTTTGAAATACTTTTAACTAGCTAGAAACCCAAGATTCAACATTTTAACGAATTTTCAATTATTAAATTCAATAAATTAATTGCCAAATAAATAGTGATATTTGAAATTTAAGTTAAACTAACTTTCATATATTTAAAATCAATTAATTATTTCAATTTCAAATATCCAGAAATCCCAGGTCATCACATTCCTCTCTCCTTAAAAGATTTTTATCCTCGAAATTACTAGTAAAGAGGAATGGTCCACAACCCATTCATCATTTTCCCAAAACCCTACAGTTTTAAAACATATTCCCAAAACAATCTTTATATTAAAGACACACTATTACCCCTACTAACTTTCCAAACACACCCATAACTTCCAACGATATTATTTACTCAATAATTCAAATTTAAATTATCAAAATTTCTCAAAAATTTTCTAACCCCCTAAACTTTTGAATTTTTTTGCCAGCGTCTCCTTTGTACAGCTAGCTCAGAACAACTACAAAATGCCTCTACGGGCCTCCAGATTTCAAAAGAAAACAAAAGGCCAAGTGGCTAGGCCAGAAATCCTCCAATTTCATGTAGAAATTTAAATACATACCTTTTTGTCGAGAAATTCAATTTATCTTCTGGAATCAAAAACATCTATTTATCCGTTGCCTTTAGATACCTGTACTTATCTACCAATAGTGTTTACTAGTACAGTCAAATTTATTTTACTCATCTCTTTGAAAAAATTTCAATATACATTTCATTCAAGCCCGTATGATGTCCGTATATCATCCGTACGCAACACCAAATCTGATCGCTCACTCGATCACACAATTTCATTTCCGAACTAGTATCGTTCACCCGACTTCCTAGTGCGGACTCAGATCTGGTTTCTTGATCAGAAACCGTCATTCTTCTTGCATAGTCCTAAACTATGATAGAGAATTTCAGACCCAATCAAAAATCCATATCCAGGGTTCGCCGTCAAGAATCGAGTGAAAAATCCCGACTCGGACGATATAACTATCTCGAAATTCTGTGCTCGAATTCTGGATTGAATCACTATGCGAATAAAATAATATACGTACATCCTACGTATTTTTCCCCAATTGATTATTAGCCATATCAATTCTCTTTTATTCACATTTATTTTGATTTCTATAAACTTATTCACTTTTAACATTTCACACACCTCTATTAAATCTTCATTCAAATATTAACTTAGAATATTTTTCCTAAAACCAGATTTACTTAAGAATTTCACCATACCTTCTTAAGTACAATACAGGTGTTTTATATACTTCTTATACTATTTTCACTTCACCACTTTGGTTTATCTATACTTTATTCAAATTTTCATTTCCAAATTTATTTGAATTCAATTTCCTTTTCATTTTAAATATTGAATTATATTCACGTTATCTCAACCCATACCTAATTAACCATTTCTCTAACTAGTTCCACTTACTAATAAATTTTAAATCTAAATGGGTTTTATCTCCAAACTTTAATTATTTTTAGTCCATTGGAACAAATTCTACACTTCATTTTACAAAATTTTAAATTAAGTATCATCCCAATATTCAATTTCATTTCATTTGCTTACCATTTAAATCAATCAGTTACTTACTAATTTAATCTCGTAACTTTGTTTTATCTTGTCCAACTTGACTAATTTACCATTCAAACTTAATTTCAACATTCAGTTTCAATTCCATTTGCTAACAAGCTTAAATTCATTTATTCATTCACAAATTCATTTACAACTAATAAATTTTATTTCAATAACTTATTTCACTCAGTTTATCTAGATTCATTTCCTTGGGGTTTACTTTATTTAACTTAATTCAATTATCTTCCAATTAAATTCAAATTTTAAATTTATATAGGTTTCCCAACTTATTTACATTTCATGCTTATTTTAATTTAACCCTTCTTCAAGTTAAATTTTATCCCAACAATTTTCAAATATTTTTATAAGTTATCAAACCCATTTATATTCTATACACATTTTTAATTAAACTTCCAAAGTTTAAGCAATTACTTAAGTATTTCAAAAATATTTTTGAAATCAAGTATCCCAAAATCCTTTAACATATCCAATATTCCTTTGTATTTCAAAAATCAAAACGGTTTTACCAAACCAAAACTTTAACCTTTTAAAATCATTTTTGAAATCAATTATATACATAATTCATTTGCATATAAATTTATCCTTTGAATTTTAAAACCAATCCAGTTTCGCAAACAACTTCAATTTAAAATCTTCATACAACAATTCCTCCCTTGGAAACTCGAAAATGAAGATCGATGATGCTACAGTCATCACCGAAGTTATTTTCTAGCGACCGAGAGAGTTCAGTGATTTTATCTCTTTTAAACATTTCCAGTATTTTTAAATCCAAATCCCACCAGATTTCAAATCCAATTCAAAAATAATTCCGAAATAATATCAGCATTTTTTTCCAAAACTTTTTTTTGAAAACCATTTCCAAACTCAAAGGAAATTAAATTTCCTAAATTTTCAAACTTCAAATCCTTCTGATTTTTATTCAAATATTTCTCTAGAAGTTCAAGTTATAAATCCCATTTATAGTTTACATTTCAAATTTCATTTTATTAATGAATTTATTTCCTTATTCTTTGGTTATTACCTTAATTCCTTGTTCAATTTCCATACAACAATGATAATAATTTAATATTATCAGTTCCTAACAACCAAGCAAATAATAATCTACGAAAAATTATTTCTTTTTATATATGAAAATAATTTGGGTAAAATTATTTCATTTACTCTATTTTAAAACACTACTCTGTCGGTTTATCTTGTTTAAGAGTTTAGAAATCCCTATCTATAAAGTTGGTCAGACTGCGCCAACTAGGATTTATAAACACTCAACCGATAAGTCAACACAATATAAAACAATATATTCACTAACAAATATGCGCTCATATCTATTAACACACTCAAACTCATTCTAGAGTACTATTGACTCTATCTTAATGGATAATCCCCACCAGAGCCAAGGTTTTTGCTTAACCTTCAGCTCTGATATTATAATGAAACGACTTGATTTTTCGATGTCCGAAAATCGACATCAATACGTCCATTGTAATAAATGCCGAACAATCGAATGCTGGAAAAATAAACCGTTAGGGTTAAATAAGAAGGAGGTAGAAGAAGAGGAAACAAAACAACAATAGAATCTAACCATCACAACGGAATAAAATATAGTAGATAATAACTGATCATTACACACAAAAAAACTATATCTGTTTTATACATTACATCGTCAGAGTACATCAAAATCAAAAACAATTATTGGACAGTTATATTAACTTGTCCTTACAAAAGATAACTATACAGCTAATCATACACAGCGGAATATTCATCAAAAACGTGTGATACGTCTCGCCATCCAGCTCGTCTCCTGGGCTCCAAGCAGTCCATCCAGAATCTGCACTCTATAATACACGGTCTGACCCGAGCATTATAGTTAAATAACACCCGAGTCAGTCTGAAAAAACTAGAGTGAGAAAACACACACAATTTGGATTTTTAAAGTTTTCAAAAATACTTTTGAAATCAAAGGTATCTCGTAAGCCCACGCCACAAATAAACATGTCGGGTTTTTACCTTACGATAACCAAAACATTTTATCAAATCCGTTTGATATTATAATAGTGTCTATAGAAAGTAAAATAAAATCCAGCTGAAATGCTTGAATTTTACGTTTCCGCATAGTTGGGCACAATCAAAACCGTACAGGCGCTTATTGGAGATTGGATTCCATACAATGGCAGGGCGACCGGGGTACCGTCCGTCACAGTATGTGGTCTAGATCACCGTACCAAGGATCTAACCTGATCCCCTACGTCACAAGACCGGAGCTACCCTTACTGGATAGTCCGAATAAGATCACCCCACGGTTGGGATTAGAAACTGCCCATACAGCCGAAATAAAGGGACCTCTAGACAGGGGTGATCTTACCCTAATTGGTTGCTAGCCACTTAGCCTTGTGCGCACCTCCCCTATTTTAGTCATTCCCGGTTGATGAGGCTCGAAGCTATGCGTTACCTTTTTAGCACATATACACTTAGAATGCTAATCGTCCTACTGACGATCTTCTGATAGCATTTGTCCATACAAGTCTATTCTGGGTCCGAACGGAACCGAAGGCACTACTCCTACTACATCCATTTTGGAATCACCCTTAGGATTAGTAGCGACTAACCCTTGCACTTCATTGCTCCATCTTCGAATCTAAGCTCTTGTCTTCCGCACGAAAACATTCAAACTGGATCGAAGTGGTTTTTTGGGAAACTAATCCCGATCCCGTCTCTTCGAAATGATCAGCGCATTAGCCAATATTGATAGTCGGTTATTTAACTATCAAACAATATTCACAAACAACCATCAGACATTAATAATTTCACAAATAATTCATTTTCAAAACATCTTCGTAAGATATATTTCCACTCTTCAACCCTATGAAAAATAGATTTCAAATCACTTTTCTCTCTCGAAAGAAAATTCTCACCTAATTGTTTTATTTCCACTGAAAATTGCCAAGCCTTAATATTTTAGACTTCTAAAATAATTTAAATCACTTTATCCAAAATATATATATATTTTTAAAACATTTAAAATAAAACTATTTAAAACACTTAAAATAAAAACTATTTAAAACATTTATAATAAAAAAACTATTTAAAACACTTATTTAAAAATTATACTTTAAAACACTTGAAACGAAACTATTTAAAACACTTTATTAAAAGTATATACTTATCTCTCATGTAAAACCAAGGCCAAAATAAAAATTATTCTATAAGGAACAAATATTAAATAATTATCTTTTAAATCATAATACTAGTTAAACCCTTAAAATAATTACTAATATAATTAATTTAAATAAATATTTACTTTAAAATTATAAAACAATTTAAAATAATAAAATTTCTCTAAAACATCCTTTTTAAAACCACTTTAAAATCTCTATCTTATACTTGGAAATCTTTCTTCGAAAATATATTGGCTTTCCAAGGAAATAAACTTTCCTTTCCACACTTTAAAAATAAATCACTATTTATTTTTAAAACAAACTACCCATTCCTTTATAAATTCCCATTTTGAATTTACATTTCCAAATTATCCTCTGATAAATATTTCACTTTATAAACCTAGTTTATAAATTCCATAGTCTCATCTCCTTTTAAAACACAGTTTCAAACATGAAATCAATTTCCAAATCGATTTCCAAATTTACTCTATTTTAAAAATAAATTCCTTTACTTACTCAATATATTTCAAACCCATTAATTTCATATTTAACTTATTTACTATGATTTAAAATCTTATTTAAACTGAAATACAAATTTCATATTTTTTCCAAATTTCTTCTTTATCTTTTCCAAATTTAAACCTTGAATTTGAAAATAAATTCTTTATTCCTTTAAATAATATCACTTAAATTTAAAAATTCATTTATTCCTATTTATTCAAAATCTCCTTCCCTATACTCGAAATTTATTTATTACAATTTAAAAATCAACTTTTATCCTTTTCCAATTTATTTATCCAAACCTTAATAATTATTTACTTAAGAATTCTTCCTTTTATTTCCCTTCAAAAATCCAATCTATATATTTTGATAACTCAGTATATTCAAGTATATTCAATCAAACCATAGCATCCAATATTTTCAATTACCAATACAATTTATCACAGATTATCAAATAAACCATATCACAGAATATTAAACATCTAAATTATTTTTGAGGAATCTAGTTGGATCCCTCCAACCTGTGTTCCTGCATCCACAGATGTTAGCACAATACAAAAATATCAATCCCGCTTCAAGGCGGGATATCGCGGTACAAAGGGTCATCCACTATTATGCGAGGAGTATAGGGTCTCATCCGCTATATAATGCGAGAAATCAATTACTCCAATATATATATATATATATATAGTATTATATATAATATCGCATCTAATTAATTCAATCATTTGTCCAATCATTTAAATTTAACTATTAAAATTAAATGGTATCCAAATGAGTGAGATTAACTCACCTTTGACTTTTTAATTTTCAATCCACATCAATCTTGTCTTGTTTCTCGATTGTCCTTGAATAAATAATTTATATGATTTATTAATATTCGAAATAAAATCGAGCCATTAAGTACCATTTAATAATTCAATTGGTTAATGATTTGAATTTGAACTTATTTTCCTTTAAATTATTTCTTAGTAACTAAAATAATTTAGATCTAATTAAACAAATAAATCTTCATTATTTTAAAATTAACTAGTAAATAGAAATAGGTATATATGTATATTTATTCACTTTTGAAACTACCTATATACGTATTAAAAATAATTTATAGATTTCAAAATCTAATTTTATATAAATTTTCAACATTTTCTAATCCCTATTATTTTTTAGCCTTATCTATATAAAATAATTTCCTGTTAACTTCTATATATTAAAACATGCATGAGGATATGTAAATAATTTATATGATTTATTAATGTTCAAAATAAAATCGAGCCATTAAGTACCATTCAATAATTTAATTGGTTAATGATTTAAATTTGAACTTATTTTCCTTTAAATAATTTCTTAGTAGCTAAAATAATTTATATCTGATTAAACAAATACGACTTCATTATTTTAAAATTAACTAGTAAATGAGAATAGGTAGATATGTATATTTATTCACTTTTGAAACTACATGTATACGTATAAAAAGTAATTTATAGATTTCAAAATCTAATTTTATGTAAATTTTCAACATTTTCAAATCCCTATTATTTTTCAAACCTTATCTATATAAGATAATTTCCTGTTAACTTCTATATATTAAAACATGCATGAGGTTATATATATATTTATTGAATTAAAAACAAAATTATTTTTTTACCTTGCTAAAATAAAATTTCTGTTTTCATAAATATTATCACAGTAAACTTTAATATAAATTCCCATATTTTTTTCCAAATCCTATATACATATACATAATTACTGTTTAAACATTTCCTAATATATCTACATACATGCATACATATATATATATATATATAAACAAAATTCTACTTTTTTTAATATATTTGTAAAAAGAACCTGACTTTAAATGCCCTCCCTTTTTTCTGCACACACACATATATATATTAAATTGAAAGAAAAGAAGAAAACTGCGAATACCTTATTGCAAGAGCACGAATTCCGACTAAACCTCGAACGATGATGGATCTTCCACTCCTTATTGCGCACACGAAGTCATCAACCCTATAGAATCTCAAACTCGAGTTCAAGACCCAGCCATCTGCGTGCTCACGCGCCTTAACGTAGTAGCCACGGTTCAACCTCCCTTCGAACGACTCGTATCGCGGCCACCGGTCCTCCGATGTCGCGAATTTAAGAAGTTTCCCTATCGACAATCTCCGCCCAAGGAATCTTCCCACCTTGAATACTACGTCGGCCTCCTCTAATTAGGTCGCGTGTACAAAGAAAGGCGTGAAGTCGCCTATAGTCATTGCATGAGTTCCAGATGAGATTTGATGATTTGATGATTTGATCGATTTATTATTTTCTCTGAATGCTTTTGGAAGAGGGAACTCGGTTTAACTTGAATGGGGAAGAAGGGAATTGGTGCTCTAAAGGAAGGGAAAGAATTTATTCGGCTGTAACTTTTTTTTTTTTACCGTTTCTATTTTGATCTGCTAGCGTGAGATCTATAAAATGGGAAATAGGGAGACAAGATTTGATGGAGAGGAAGCTTGTTCAAATTCTCTTGCGTGCAGAAGTAGGCTAGCTATAGTGTTTTGATGGAGAAATGAAAAAGGTGTGATGGGAATGCAGATTCAAATGTTTATATATATATATATATATATATATTATATTTAAATTTAAATCATCTTGAAAACGAAGCCTAAAATCTCGATCTCCTATCGAGGTGTGCCGCTAGGCGTTTATAATGTTATACCTCTATTTCAAATGCAATGGAAAAGGTTTCGAGTCCTAATTCGATCGTATGGAGAAGATAGCTTTTGGATCTAGTTAGTATATTAAATTCGATATGAATTCCAGCGTGTTTTTCTATCGTACGATCACATGACAACTTCAAACACTACGAAATTTGAAATCCGATAATAATACACTATTACGGATCCAATGGAATAGGTTTCATCAAAATCCAAGACTGTGTCTCGAAAGGCTATTTTTAAATATCAATTTAAACTATATATTTTTAAAACTGAACAAATCACTTTTAAATTAAATTTTAAGACTTTTATTACCTTCAATATTATCAATATAAATTTCATAAGTCTTTGAAATATTTTTAACTAGCTAGAAACCCAAGATTCTACATTTTAACCAATTTCCAATTATTAAATTCAATAATCTAATTGCCAAATAAATAGTGATATTTGAAATTCAAGTTAAACTAACTTTCAAATATTTAAAATCAAGTAAATATTTCAATTTCAAATATCCATAAATCCCGGGTCTTCACATAGGAAATGGTTCTATGAACCTCGGTGCTAATTTCCTCGTCTTCCCGAGCCTGATAACACCTTTCATCGGCGATGCTCTGATGTAAACACGATCTCAAACAGAGAACTCTAAATCTTTTCGTCTTCTGTCTACATAGCTTTTCTACCTAGACTAAGCTTTATTCATTCTCGCCCTTATCATCTCAATATTTTCCGCTGCTTCTTTTACCTAATCAGTACCAATCTATTTCTAGTCTCTAACCATCATACATGGGATTTTCATGGTCTTCCACACAAAGCTTCAAATAGTACCATCCCAATACTAGTCTGATAACTATTGTTACACGAAAACTTGTCTAGGTGTAGGTGGTCTTCCCATGATCCTACGAAGTCCAATATACAAGCTACTAACCAATCCTCCAAGATCTTATTAACTCTTTCCATTGGCCCATCTGTTTGCGGATGGTAAGCAGTACTCATGTTGAGTTTGGTTCCTAAACTTTCCTGTGGACTCTTCCAGAACTTGCTATTGAATAAGGAATCTCTATCACTAACTATGCTACTAGGAATTCCATGTAGTCTAACCACATTCTTCATAAATAACTTAGCCAATACAAGTGCTATCCTATTTGACTTAACTGGAATGAGATGGGAACTCTTGGTCAATCTATCCACTATGACCCATATGCTTTCATTTTCTCTATTAGATCGTGGTAACTCGTCTATGAAATCCGTAGAAATAAAATCACACTTCCATACTGGAATATCCATTGGCTGAAGCAATCCACTTGGCTTCTGATGCTTGGGTTTCACTTACTGATAGTTCAAACACCGTTTCACGCATAAGCCAACATCCCACTTCATGCCTTCCTCGAATAAACTTCTTTTCATACCTTGATACATCTTTGTTCCTCCTGTATGAATAATGAACTTCGAACGATGGCATTCCTCCAAGATTTTCTTCCTTATGCCTCCCACATTTGGAACACATAACCTATCCTTCTTTCTTAACCATCCACTTTGTTCAAGACAGAAAATTTTCAAGTCATCGCTCTCCGTTCCATCCTTTAATTTCCTGATCCGTTCAGCTAACACTGGATGCTCCTTCTGTTTAGATGCAATCTTCTCAATCAATACCGGTCGGACTTCTAAACAAGATCTATCCTGCACTATACAAGCTCACGATGCTTCTAAGTCTTTCCACTCAGCAATCATTGCTAAAAATGCATTTTGGCGTTTCCTGCTAAGTGCATCTTCCACCTTATTCCCCTTTCTGGGTGTATACTCAATTCCAAAATCATAAGCAGCAATAAACTCCAACAATATTTGCTGTCTCATGTTCAGCTCCTTCTGAAAGTATAAATATTTCAACGACTTATGATCTACATAAAGCTTGAACCTCTCTCCCAAAAGGTAATGTTTCCACACCTTTAAGGCAAATATTACTGCAGCTAACTCCAAATCATGCATTGGATACCTAACATCATGTGGTATGAGCTGTCGAGATGCATAGGCAATCACTTTACCCCTCTGCATTAGTACAGCTCCAAACCTAGTACTGCATGCATCTGTATAAACTATCAAGTCTTGATTCCCCTCTGGAACCACTAATACCGGTGCATGGGTCAACAAGTGTTTCAGGCTCTGCAATGCTTCCTTACACTTATCGGTCCATGTAAACTTTACATCCTTTCGTGTTAGCTTGGTCATCGGCGCTGCTATCCATGAGAAATCCTTTATAAACCTCCGATAATAGCCCGTCAATCCAAGAAAACTTCTTATCTCAGTTACCGTTTCTGGTCTCTTCCAATTATTAATGGTTTCAATCTTTTCTGGATCGACTGATAATCCTTTTTTCGAAAGCACATGACCAAGAAACTTCGCTTCCTTCTTCTAAAAATGGCACCTCGAAAACTTTTCCTTTAGGTGATGCTGTCTCAACGTCTCAAGCACAAATCTAAGCTAAACTTCATGCTCCTTCTCATCCTTAGAGTATATTAGAATAACATCTATAAAAACCAACACGAACCTATCTAAATTCTCTCGGAAAACCCGGTTCATCAAATCTACAAAGAATGCTAGCACATTAGTGAGTCCAAATGGCATAACTAACCATTTGTATGACCCATATCTTGTTCTAACCGCCATCAAAGGTATACTATCTTCTGCCACTCTAAGATGATGAAATACTGTCGCTGGATCCAACTGAGAGAATATCTTGGCTCCACTCAATTGATCGAACAAATCATCAATCCTAGGCAACGGATATCGATTCTTTATCGTTTTCTCATTCAGCTTACAATAATCAATACATAGCCTTAACGATCCTTCCTGCTTCTTGGAAAATATTGCTGCTGCTCCCCAAGGTGAGCTACTTGGTCTAATAGAATTCTTACCTTCCAAATCCACCAATTGAGTCTTTAGCTCATTTATCTCTGTTGGTGTCATCCTGCTTAGCAGCCTACTTACCGGTTCTTCCTCTAGCACCAAATCTATCTAAAACTCTATGGCTCATTTCGATGGTAATCCAACTATCGGCTCAAAAGCATCTGCAAATTCACTAACTACAAAAACGAGATTCAACTCATCTTCTAACTCTATAACACTCAACAAAGCATTTACCTCATAATTAGGGTTTTCTGTGGTATAAACTATCCGATCACTACAATCCGGGTGTCTAAGTGATATTTTCCTATCCCGGAAAAATATCCTAACATCATATTTACTTAACCAATCCATGCCCAATATAACTCTGAAACCTACAAAGTCAAATACATGCAAATTACAAACAAAGGTGTAACCTAGCATGTCAAACTCTAAGTGGTCACACTTCATCCCAAGCATCGCATACTAACATATCGGATTTGCAACTCTTAAGGAAGTAACTAAATATATGGGTTCTAGGTTAAGATTATCTACCAAACATCGAGATATAGAAGAATGTGATATGCCAATATCAAACAAAACGCTAACTGATATACCATGAATCTAAAGCATACCTCCTAACACCGCCTTTCTTGTTTCCTGCATTATTGGCTTTGATGTAGCAAGTTTCACTGCAAAAACTTGGCCTTTATCTCCTTTAGCTGGCTCTTTGCACTGGTTCTTGTAGTGTCCAACTTGATCACATTTGAAACACTTGATGTTCTTCTTTCTAATCACCTCCTTTTCCAGTACGACACTCACGACATAGTGTCCTTTCTTGTCGTGCTTATAGCAGACCACCTCAAACTTTCCTTTCTTCGCAGCTCCCCTTTTTTGAGCATTCTTCTTCTGGAAAAACTTTCTCTTTTGGCCCTGTCCAACATGGACCTCCTTCTCATTCTTCTTCTCCAAACAAGCTAATATCTCCTCGTGCCTTAACGCCATTTCCACTACCACATCACATGGATCTTTGAAGTGCGGTAAAGTAGCCCTAGCCAACTTTGGCTTCAAACCTCTAGTAAACTTTTCATTCCTTTTCAACACTATGTCAACAGTGGCATACCCATATTGGGCTAACTGTTCGAACCTTCCAACATACTCTAGAACAGGCATCTCCTCTTGTTCTAGCTCAGCAAACTTCCTAACCAACATAAATTGCGCCATTACTAACATGAACCCTTTTTGAAACCTCCTCTTAAACTCTGCCTATGTTATAGTCTCTTTATCCACACCAGCTGTTAGAGTATTCCACCAAAACAAAGCAGCTCCCTAAAGCTGTCTTGAAACAAGTCTCCTTTTCTACTCGTCATTAAGTCTTAGGTCAGCAAAAATCCTTTCACAGTGTAGAATCCAATTTTCCACCTCGATAGCATCCTCGGTTCTAATAAATGGTTTTCCCTCAAGTCTAGCATAGTCTCTGCTCAAATTAGCATACTGGTCGACTATCGAAGCTTTCTGAACTCCTTATCCAGCAGCATTCCCTCCAACAACTCCACCTGCAATTCTAGCTTGCATCATGTTCACAAAAAACTGATACATGACTCCCATGTCCACTTGGGGAGCACCAACACCAACATTCTCAGCCTGAGCCTGACCTTTACCTCTTCTAGCATTTGGTCGGGCATTACCATTTATGGTGGTGTTGTCTCCTCCTAGATTAACTGTGCCTCTTCTTCCGTACATTTCTATATTCAAACCTCGTGAGATATAGAAGAATATCCTAACAAAGGTAGGAGTCTAGAGATAAAGTGTATACTTATATAAATCAAATACAAGTACGTTACTATAGCATCATCCCATACCCCAATGCTAACTCTAATTCCTAAGGATTATATTTTCACAAATCATTTTTTTTTCAAATATTTCATAAACTCATGCTCTGATACCAAGTTGTAACCTCCCCTATCTAGAGGCCAAAAGCTAAGCATTACAGATGCTGCAGTCATCTAGTTAACTTCCAATGACTAAATACGACTATGTTAATGGTATATACAATATCAGAAGTACTTGAATATGAAACAAATTATAGGCTTCGAAACAACATTTTTCGATTACATTTCAAAACAGATGTTCCATATTCAGATTACATAATCCCATAATGTTCCCCGGATAATGATAAAATATACATAATACAAAATACACCAAAAGCGACATTTGAAGATGCCCCCTTGGATGATCAGAGTAATATTTTCATAACAGACATACACACAGCGGAATAACACAACTAAAACAAGAGCTGCAACTCCTAAATAGCTATCCATTAGCCTTCTGCTCGCCTCAGGTAGCTTTATTCATCATCCTACTAAGAACTTGAAAGAACCTTTACCCTCATCCTACTCAAATCAATTTTGAGCACCCGAGAGTTTAAGGGAAAACATAAACTTCGAGTCAGACATAAAGCCTGGTGTGAATAATACTATACATCCCGATTATTAATGTTAAATGAGACCATGCCGCTTAGCGGAATGGGTTTCCCCTCACTAACATTCTTTTAAAACATATCTTTTGCAAATCTTTTCCTATAACAAAAACTGGTTAAATATTATTAAGCATCGTTATGTAAACATACATATCAGGTAATAAAAGAACTATTTGTTCAAACACTTTATTTTATTTTTGCTACTTTGGCTAACTCGGGCCACCCAGACAAAATAACAAAATAATTTAACATCTGTTAGACACTCCTCTTCCAAACGGTCTGCCCTTAACTATCTGTAAAACATTTCTCTTCTAGACAGTCTATCCCTAACTTAAACATCTCTTATGGTCACCTGATCCTAATGGTTTTGCGTGCTCACCAATAACATATCTATATATAAATATATTCCCTTTTGTTTGTAATCATAATTTTAGACTTACCTTTGACAACGTCCTACACACTGGAATCTTGGACTAAATTAGCTGGGGCCAATAGCTAATGTATAGGGCATGACCCTATACTGGTACCATATGGTATTCTAATATCTGAGCCATTTTTACTTGGCAATCCCTTTCCATAATTTTCTTGAAAACCTTTTTCAAAGTGGTTTAAGACCTTTAAATCAAACTCACACAAGGAAATACATATACTCTATGCTTTACTCAAAATCACCTTACCATGTTATATATATGCATATGTACATACATAATATATACTTTCATACTTTACTCAAACCTTAGTTGATGAAAGTATTTAAACATTTGAAAGTACCCTTTCGATTCTATTGAAAGCGTCTCTTTCAAGACCAAGTAAAACCTTTATTTATCTAGGTCGAAAAGCCAAAACCTCCTTTTTGAAACTTTCCTTAATACCCATTCGAAACTTTTGAGTACCTTCCTTTCGAAAGCATTAAAACCTTACACATCATATCTTAAAATACTTCAAAACATTACCTTTTGAAAACCTTGGAAAACCTCGCATTTCCCTCCTTTCGAAACCATTATAAAATAGCATCTTTTGATTCCTTCGAAACCCCTTGGGGAACCACCACTTCGAAACCATTTTAAATACCTTTCGAAAGCATCAAAACTTTAGAAATTCAAACCTTTCCAAAGCACTTGGGTTTAATTTAAAACATATGGAAAAACACCTTTCTAAACCATTTAAGTCAAAACCATTCTCTTTCGAAACCTTTGGATTATACTTCAATTAGAATAAAAGGTTCGTTTTAAACATCTAAGTCGAAAGCCTTTTCTTTCGAAACCTGTGAAGTAGTGATGGTGTCGAAACCATCCCTTCAAAAGCATTAGAGAAGTGGTTAATTTTAAAACAAAGTATACCTTCCGAAACCATTGACTTTGAAAGGTAAAAAGGCGGCAGCTAGGGGTTTCGACCCCTTCAAAAGCATTACTTAAAACAAAAAAGTGCAACCCATTCAAAACCTTTCCTTTTAAAATATTTGACCCGGTCAAAAGCCAATTGAGTCAAAACCCATCCTTCCGAAAGCAAAGCAAGCGCTACCTTTTATTTTAAAACAAGGCATACTCCAACCCCTTTGGAACCTAGCGTTTCGACCAAATACCCCTCCGCCTTTATCCAATGCGCTGCGTACCAAGTAGCTTGAAACCATGCACATTTGCTTCGAAACCATTGGTGGCGAAAGGTCTGGGTTGGAACCCCCTATGCCAAAAATAGCGGAACATGCTAAAAACATGTTATTTTATAAAACATTTAAGTCCATACCTTAAATAATTTTATATATTCATCAAAACACTTAGGAAAATTCTATAATGTGATATCCCGGAAATTTGGACAATATAAATTTAATAATTTGTGTTTTAAATTTAATTTGATTTGATAATTGTATTAACAAAATTGGGAATTTGATTTAATAATCATGTTTTAATAAATATTTAAATTGAAAGATTTTATCTTTTTAAATAAATAAATTGTTTTCTGTTATAATATATATATTTGTATATATTGTAAATTAATAAACTTTGATTTTGAATTTAGTAAATGAATTAATTTTCTAGCTCTAATTTATATTTGATAAATTTTAAATTTGATTTAAATTTGATATTTAACTTTTCAACACAATTCAATAAATAATGTTATGGTTTATACTATGATAAATCTTATTTGTTTTGAAATTTTATTTAGCTTAAAAAGAAAATATGAATTTAAAATAGATAAATATAGAAGCTAAGTTTTATTTTATATATATGATTTAAAATACAAATTACAAATGATTTTAATTTGTTTATAATCTCTTTTATAAATTATTTAATATTGTTTAAATTGTTATTTTTGAATAAAAATTATAATACTTAAATTCTTTTGAACATAAATAGATTTGTAGTAATAGGATTTGTTATTTTTAATTTTTACAAGAGTTAGGTATGCATCTATATATAGATTGATTATTAAAATTTGATTTTGATAAATTAATTTAAAATACTTGAATAAGCTTGTATTTATATTGTTTTGTTTCATTTCTTTTAATTAGAAAAGAAGAAGAAATAAAATTCATTTATATATTACTTAAGAAATAAAAATAAGATTTAAAAGCTCTTAATAAAATAAGTTAAAGTTGTATAAACACTTTAAAATTAAAATTTAAATATTTAAAATACATGTGTAGGTCTCTTAAGACATCTTATTAACATGTGTTAGTTATAAAATAAACTATGGTGACAAATGTTAAGAATAGAGACAAGTGTCTCATTTAAATTTCTTTTTCTTTTATTTTTAATTAAATCAAAAAAATTTGTTTATATAAACATTTCTTCTTTGCCTCATTTTTCTTTTTCATATCCTTCTTCAAACTTAAGAAAATCATTCAGATTCTAAAATCTGAATGATTCTACATTCAAATAAATCTGCAAAACCTATTTCCCTCAAAACCAAAAACTATCTGAATCATATTCATTAACCTGAAATGCAAATCATAGCCTCTTCAAAACATTAAATGACTAAATTCAAATTTGCAATTCAATTCTGCAAATCCACAAACCTGCAGTTCCATTTCTGTTTTGAAACAACACCAACCTGAAATGCATGTAAACCTGCAATCAATTTGCAAATTTGTGAAAAGCTTGCAAATTCCTTTCTGTCTCTAAAAAAAAAGATACAAACCTGAATGCATCTGGAAAACAAAGTACTACCATCATCTCAAGTTTTAAAAGCAATCTGAAGTTCAATTCATAAGAAAACTCAAAATTGGAATTGAAGTTCTGGAAGTTGAAACATAATTCAGGTTTCAAGCATCTCCAAAGGATGTGCTCTGTTAATAACACATCAGAAATCAGGTGAGTAACAATTTATATTTAATAAATTTGTTGCTTGTTTATTTCTGGAAATAAGTGTGTTTGCATTGTTATATTTCAAGTTTATTTTTGATAGATGTATGAATCAATGCCTGCTGTTTGAAAATATGATTCTGCCTGTTCTAGGATTCAGATTTAAACTCTGATAAAATTCATGGTATCATTCTAAAATCCTTGTTATAGTTTAAGATTTAAGCATAGTATGTTATGTAACATAAGTTAGAGTTTAAACTTTATTAATATAAGAAAAAAATCTCTGTAAGTGACTCTGGAAAAAATAACAACAACAGAACTAATTATTTGAAAGTGGCAATTTAATTTACCAGATTCATTGATTTAATTTTATTAACCAATTACAATAACAAAGACTTAAATTTCAAAACTAAAATTTAAGATTTTAGTTTGAAGTTGACTGTGTATTTCTGGTTTATCCAAAAATCATATTCTTGAGTGATTCTGTCAATTCCGATGGTCGAAGTGGCCAATATTGATTTTGGTGATGGATTGGTGAACTAAGTAGTAGGGAAAAATATTGGATTAGGGATTAAAGCTTTGGGCAGTGATAAATTTTGAATCTAAGATTATAACCCTAGTTTTGTTCACCTGGAAATTTTTTATCACCACAAACTTTAGAAGCAATCGAGTGCTACCAGATTTTTGTAAGTGATGGAGGGAGTGTGGAGGATTTCGAGGCCGGTGACGTAATTTCTCTGATGATCAGAATTTGGAATTAAAGGCATTTCAAGTTCGACCATTTTCCAGTTTTTTTGAGCTCGAATGCAAAATTTTGAATTGGGGGTTCTGCTGAGGATTGGATGGTCGGAGTTGAGTTGGGCGGTGCTCGACGACATGCGCGAGTGGTCGCGAAGGGGTCGGAGTTAATGGCTTGTCGGTGCAGGTGCACGGTGATTTTGGAATGTCAGTTTGATTTGGGAAGGATTGTATTCTCGAGAGTGTTTCGGGTTGTTCTGTGTTTCTGCTCGAAGTAGTGGGATGATGGACTCGAAGTCAGGGTTCTGTTGGACTCAGGGTAATATGGGTTCAGAGGATAATAGTGTTACAGGTTTAAACATTAAACCTGTTAGTGAAGTAATTTGATGACTTTAAGATAAATTTTAAAAGGAAATTGTTACTCGAGTTGCTCGAGTTATTTTAGTTTTAGCTCGGGTTGGTTTGTTAAAGTTTGAAACTTGTCTTGTTTTCAAAAATTTAAAACTAATTTAAACTAAATTTAAAAATAGAAGTAAGAAATTTAATTAAGTTTTAAATCTAACTTTAAATTGTGAATTCAAGTTTTGGTTTGAATCATGTCTGGAAATAAATAAGCTTTTAAATTTAAACTTGTTTTAACTTTAAAAGGGGTTTAATATTTAAAAATGTTTTAATGGAATTTGAATTTAAATTGGAAATTTAAATATAAAGTAATGTTTAAACAAAGTTTTAAAATTTGATACAAATTTGGATTTGAATCTTTGGTTTAAAAATAAATTTAAGTTTTATAAATTTAAGATTTTAAAACAAATTTGAATAATAATGGAAAATTTAAATGGTTTAATTTTAAAAAGAAAATGTGTTTTAACTTTTGTAAAATTTCATTTATAATAAAATTATAATTTAGCAATTAAAGATGTGAGATTGAATTTAAACTTGTTAAGTTAAATGATAATTTAATATTTTGTATTTCATTTAATTATTAGAGTAATTAACTGAATAATTAATTTATTTAATAAATTAATGAAATAAATAATTTCTTAAAGTAATTAAGGGTTAATCTTAAGGGTTTAGGATTAATTATTCATTGAATAATTAACTTGTAATTAAGAATAATTAATTAAATAAAATTAGTTTTTAATTATTGATTAATAATTAATTAATCAAGTAATAATGGATTTAATTAAGTTTCAATTTACACTTAATTATTTAATTAATTAGGGGTTAATTAATGGGTTATTAATGATTAACTAAATTGTAATTAATAATGATTTAAAATAAGTTAATTATTTTAGAAAATAATTTATGAGTTGTTAATAGTTAATGATGGTCATTAACTAAGGATTATTTAATAATTAATTAAGGTGGTTAATTTTAATTAGTAATTAGATTAATTAATTTAAAGATAATCAATTGTGTAAGTTATTGAGTATAATTACTTATGGAAGTAATTAAGGAATTAATTACTTATTAATTGAGTTTAAATTTGATTATTTTAAGTTAATTAATTCATTTTAATTAATTTAAAATTAATCAATTGATGATTTGTAAAGTATAATTACTTAATGTAATTTATTGAAGAATAATTACTTAGGAAAGTAATTAATGAGTATTTACTATAAGTAATTAATTGAAGGTGATTTGTTGATAAAAGTAATTTGAATATAATTACTTTGTAAATTAATCAAAGGATTAATTAGATATAATTAATTAATGAGTAATTAATTTATTTGGTGAAGTAATTAAGGGTAGATAATTACTGAATGGAGTTAATCAAGGGTGATTAACAGTTATGATTTAAATAAAGATTAATTACTTAATGTAATTAATTTAATTTGAAAATGTAATTAGAAGATCATTAATTATTATAATTAATGATTGATTAATTAAGATTAATTAATCAATAATAAGTGATTAAAGGTAATCAATTTAGATAATTAATTAATGAAGTAATTAAAGGTTAATTACTGTATTTGGTTAAATATAATTAATTTGAGAAATTAATTAGTGAATAATTACTTGAATGTAATTAAGGGTTAATTAATCAGGGATGATTAATTAAAATGAACCATTGGATGATGATTAATTAATTGATTGATAAATTATCAATAGTAATATGAGCAAGTTGATATTGATGAAGTAATTAGTTTAATTTACTTTAAATTAATTTGAATGATATAATTAATTTAATTCATTTTAAATTAATTATTTTGGTGTGATTATAAATCATTGCCTATATGGTTGGTTAGTGTTGTTTGCTTTGGATGGTTAGAATCTCAGATATGAGATAGATAATGTTGAGTGATTTGGATGCATTGGTTGCATGATGACGTTAATATAGATTATCTTTTTGAATAATGATAATATGGTTTCGCTGATATGATGATAATATTGATTATCTGTTGTGAATCTGTGATTTATCTATCTATGTATATAGATAATTGAATTGTTTTAAACCTTTAAAACAACTTGGCCTTAAAAGACACGCTTTGGATTTCGATGAGACCGGGATCGGGTTTCCATATTTGGATATCCGAAAACCACATCGATCCAAATTAACGATAGGTCGTGAATCTTTTGTGAAGAGTGAAGACTCGAGGTGTAAGGGCTATACGTCAGTATAACTCTATGGGTGATTCCGTAATGAGTTTGACGGAATAGTACTTATAGATTCGAGATGGTGATTTAGAGTGCAAGGGTTATCATCGTTAACTCTGTGGGTGATTCCAAAATGAGTGTAACGAGATAATGCCTTCGGTTTCGTTCGAACCCGGAACGAACTTGTATGGATTGAATGCTTTCAGAACATCGTCAGGCGGGCGATGAGCATTCTAAGAGATGTATCCTCTAAAGGTAATCGTAGCCTCAAGCCTCATCAACCGGGAATGGCTAAAACAGGGGAGGTGCAGCAAGGCTTCGTGGGTAGCACCCACTGGAGAGCAAGATTGATCCCTGTCTAGAGGTCCCTTTTTATTCAGCTTAGTGGGAAGTTGCTAGTGTACACCAACTACGGGGTTGTCTTGTTCGGAACTGTTCAGTAAGGAATGGGTCCGGCTTTGTGTTGCTGGGGAGTGGGAGTACTCCTCGGTACGTTGATCTAGGCCACGTACTGTGACGGGCGGTACCCCAGTAGCCCTGCCATTGTATGGAATCCAAAATCCAATAAGTGCCAACGGTTTTGATTGTATTACCCACTTTTGTGGCTAGTAGCTAGAATTTAATCATGTAACAATTTCGTTTATTTCTTATTTACTTGAAAACACCTAGACACTATTATAATATCACTGGATTTCCTATCAAATGTTTTGGTTAGCGTAAGGTAAAAACTTTTCCATGTTTATGTGTGGGAAGTCTTACGTGATACATTTCTTTTAAAAGGTTTTTCAAAATTAAGCAATTTTAACCTGTTACTCACACCAGACCCATGTCTGACCCGGAGTTTATCTTTTGTTTTCTTAAACTCTTGGGTACTCAAATTTTTACGAGTAGCCAAGGGATTCAGGTTAGCTTTGACGAATATTGGAGAAGTTATGCAGCAGGAGGCTTCTGCGTTAGATATATAGTATTCCGCTGTGTGATCTGTGATTGTCTCTGAGATTGTATTATGTTGTAAATACTAGACAGGTGTTTATAACTGTCTAGTATGTGTTGTATATCTGTGTACTCTGATAGTGGTTGTAAACTATGTAATATTTATGTTATTAATATAATTTATTCGTTCCGCTGTTGAGATTCTGATATTGTGTTCTTCTTTCTTCTCTTTCTTTTCTCTTTTCTATCCCTTTCTTTCTTCATGATGATACGACTTTTTTGGGAAGAAAAAGTCGGGTCTCACAATTGGTATCAGAGCATTAGGTTGAGTGAATACCTAGGCTCTGGAGTGGTGTCTATCTTGAGAGAGCGTATTTGTATTTATATATATATATATATATATATATATATATATATATATATATATATTTACTTCTACCTATTTGTTGGGTTACCTGTTCGGGTTATCCAATATAAGCTATAAAGGTAGATAAGGTAGTGGGGTGTGTAACACAACTACTACCCTTGGTTGAAGTTTGGTGCTTGAGATTGGCAGTGTATTTGTCGAGACTGCAGACCTAATACCGTCTCGAGTGAGTTGTGCGGAGTATAGGATTTCATAGATCTCTGAAGGTAACCTGTAAAGGTTCGGAGTCTATCTTTGAATTGGATGAGTAGAGTTTGGATCTGTCGGTTGGGCAGAAGATAATGAGGGTGTCTTGATATCTCAGGGAGTAGTAGCTGCGTGATGAGACGCGGTGACTATGGATGTTCTCGAAGATGTTTTCTTTGGAACAAGTTAAGGAGGTGAGTCTGCTTCGATGTTGTGGCTGGATTCAGCAGGATGTTTCCGTCCGGTTTGAAGCCCGAGTTTCTCGAAGAGCTTTGGATTAGGAAGTCTTGGGCGTCGGAGTCAGCAGTGCAGTTCGGAGTGTTCTGTATGCTAGCAAGAATATTTTCTGGTTAGCAGTTTTTCTGAAGGTAGAGTTCAGAAAATAGCAGAATGGATTCCATTTTTTCGATGGATTGGCTAGTTAAGCGTATGCTGTTCTGATTGGTAAAGAGAGAACAGTTTTCTTTGGATATTGGACTGGTTGATCGCAAAAGTGACTTGCGATAGTTTGAGTGTTCTCTTGAGCTATGGGAAGTTTGTCCATATTTGGAGGTTGAGTTTTCTTATCGACTGGATTCTAGGAGTGATACCGGAGGTTTAGTGAAGTAGCTTTGGATCAGATGGGGCATCTGAGTTTTCTTTTATGGATCTGTTGAACCATATTTCTGTAATGTGTTATCCAGTTTGTGTTCGAGTTTTCCTTCTACTTCAGATCAGAGTTGTGCAGCGGAAGCAGTTTGGGGATGCTTTTGTTTTATCTTTTCCGGGTAGGAGAAGAAAGTTAATCTTCTGATATTTGTGGAGTAGAGTTGGTGTTCTTGGTTTGGTATTGATCTTGAGGAGATCATTTTGTTGGATTGTTTTGGTCCAGTTGTTTCTAGAGACATCAGCAAAGGTTGAGCTGATCAGGAGAGTTGAAGGCAGCCCAGGATCATCAGAAGAGTTCTGTGTGTAAAAGACGAAGGAATTTGGATTCCTGAGTCGGAGATTTGATTTTGAGGAAGTTTTCTCTAATCTAAGGAGCTATAAGATTGAGTAAGACTGGGTAAGTCAGCTCCGAAATGTTTTGGATCTTTTTGTGTTCTTGTGAAAATTGGTGTTTGATTTTCAAAGTTGAATTGTCAGTTTGGATAACTGGAATTCGTTGTGTTTCACGTATCTCTGAGGGAGTACGTGTATGGTTTATCTTTGGTTGTGGAACCAGCAGTTCAGAAGGATGTGATTGTTGATTCAGACTCGTCTGTAGTCTGATATATTGTTTTGTTGGTAGATCTAGTTGGATAGGAGCTCTATAGCTAAATAGTATTGATTGTTTAGATTCTATAGAGCGAGTATCCCGATATTTATACCGGGGAAACTCGTGAAAATTTTATCAAGGTTTTTCTGGATAATTAGATTTGTTTTGTTTGAATTGGTTGCTATGGTTGTTAGCATATGTTTGATAATATATGCTTGTATTTTAAAATAAAATCTTAAGAATAGATTATTAAATTACCTTTGCTTTTAAATTTCGGGGATGAAATTCTTTTAAGGGAGAAGGAATGTGATATCCCGGAAATTTGGACAATATAAATTTAATAATTTGTGTTTTAAATTTAATTTGATTTGATAATTGTATTAACAAAATTGGGAATTTGATTTAATAATCATGTTTTAATAAATATTTAAATTGAAAGATTTTATCTTTTTAAATAAATAAATTATTTTCTGTTATAATATATATATTTGTATATATTGTAAATTAATAAACTTTGATTTTGAATTTAGTAAATGAATTAATTTTCTAGCTCTAATTTATATTTGATAAATTGGAAATTTGATTTATATTTGATATTTAACTTTTCAACACAATTCAATAAATAATGTTATGGTTTATACTATGATAAATCTTATTTGTTTTGAAATTTTATTTAGCTTAAAAAAAATATGAATTTAAAATAGATAAATATAGAAGCTAAGTTTTATTTTATACATATGAGTTAAAATACAAATTACAAATGATTTTAATTTGTTTATAATCTCTTTTATAAATTATTTAATATTGTTTAAATTGTTATTTTTGAATAAAAATTATAATACTTAAATTCTTTTGAACATAAATAGATTTGTAGTAATAGGATTTGTTATTTTTAATTTTTACAAGAGTTAGGTATGCATCTATATATAGCTTGATTATTAAAATTTAATTTTGATAAATTAATTTAAAATATTTGAATAAGCTTGTATTTATATTGTTTTGTTTCATTTCTTTTAATTAGAAAAGAAGAAGAAATAAAATTCATTTATATATTACTTAAGAAATAAAAATAAGATTTAAAAGCTCTTAATAAAATAAGTTAAAGTTGTATAAAAAAATTTAAATTTAAATTTAAATATTTAAAATACATGTGTAGGTCTCTTAAGACATCTTTTTAACATGTGTTAGTTATAAAATAAACTATGGTGACAAATGTTAAGAATAGAGACAAGTGTCTCATTTAAATTTCTTTTATTTTTAAATAAATCAAAATTTTTTGTTTATATAAACATTTCTTCTTTGCCTCATTTTTCTTTTTCCTATCCTTCTTCAAACTTAAGAAAATCATTCAGATTCTAAAATCCGAATTCATCTACATTCAAATAAATCGGCAAAACCTATTTCCCTCAAAACCAAAAACTATCTGAATCATATTCATTAACCTGAAATGCAAATCATAGCCTCTTCAAAACATTAAATGACTAAATTCAAATTTGCAATTCAATTCTGCAAATCCACAAACCTGCAGTTCCATTTCTGTTTTGAAACAGCACCAACCTGAAATGCATGTAAACCTGCAATCAATTTGCAAATTTGTGAAAAGCTTGCAAATTCCTTTCTGTCTCTAAAAAAAAAAGATACAAACCTGCATGCATCTGGAAAACAAAGTACTACCATCATCTCAAGTTTTAAAAGCAATCTGAAGTTCAATTCATAAGCAAACTCAAAATTGGAATTGAAGTTCTGGAAGTTGAAACATAATTTAGGTTTCAAGCATCTCCAAAGGATGTTCTCTGTTAATAACACATCAGAAATCAGATGAGTAACAATTTATATTTAATAAACTTAAGTAATAAATTTGTTGCTTGTTTATTTCTGAAAATAAGTGTGTTTGCATTGTTATATTTCAAGTTTATTTTTGATAGATGTATGAATCAATGTCTGCTATTTGAAAATATGATTCTTCCTGTTCTAGGATTCAGATTTAAACTCTGATAAAATTCATGGTATCATTCTAAAATCCTTGTTATAGTTTAAGATTTAAGCATAGTATGTTATGTAACATAAGTTAGAGTTTAAACTTTATTAATATAAGAAAAAAATCTCTGTAAGTGACTCTGGAAAAAATAACAACAACAGAACTAATTATTTGAAAGTGGTAATTTAATTTACCAGATTCATTGATTTAATTTTATTAACCAATTACATTAACAAAGACTTAAATTTTAAAACTAAAATTTAATATTTTAGTTTGAAGTTGACTGTGTATTTCTGGTTTATCCAAAAATCATATTCTTGAGTGATTCTGTCAATTCCGATGGTCGAAGTGGCCAATATTGATTTTGTGATGGATTGGTGAACTAAGTAGTAGGGAAAAATATTGGATTAGGGATTAAAGATTTGGGCAGTGATAAATTTTGAATCTAAGATTATAACCCTAGTTTTTTTCACCTGGAAATTTTTTATCACCACAAACTCTAGAAGCAATCAAGTGCTACCAGATTTTTGTAAGTGATGGAGGGAGTGTGGAGGAGTTCGAGGCTGGTGACGTAATTTCTCTGATGATCAGAATTTGGAATTAAAGGCATTTCAAGTTCGACCATTTTTCAGTTTTTTTGAGCTCGAATGCAAAATTTTGAATTGGGGGTTCTGCTGAGGATTGGATGGTCGGAGTTGAGTTGGGGGGTGGTCGGCGACATGCGCGAGTGGTCGCGAAGGGGTCGGAGTTGATGGCTTGTCGGTGCAGGTGCACGGTGATTTTGGAATGTCAGTTTGATTTGGGAAGGATTGTATTCTCGAAAGTGTTTCGGGTTGTTCTATGTTTCAGCTCGAAGTAGTGGGATGATGGACTCGAAGTCAGGGTTCTGTTGGACTCAGGGTAATATGGGTTCAAAGGAGAATAGTGTTACAGGTTTAAACATTAAACCTGTTAGTGAAGTAATTTGATGATTTTAAGATAAATTTTAAAAGGAAATTATTACTCGAGTTGCTCGAGTTATTTTAGTTTTAGCTCGGGTTGGTTTGTTAAAGTTTGAAACTTGTCTTGTTTTCAAAATTTTAAAACTAATTTAAACTAAATTTAAAAATGGAAGTAAGAAATTTAATTAAGTTTTAAATCTAACTTTAAATTGTGAATTCAAGTTTTGGTTTGAATCATGTCTGGAAATAAATAAGCTTTTAAATTTAAACTTGTTTTAACTTTAAAAGGGGTTTAATATTTAAAAATGTTTTAAAGGAATTTGAATTTAAATTGGAAATTTAAATATAAAGTAATGTTTAAACAAAGTTTTAAAATTTGATACAAATTTGGATTTGAATCTTTGGTTTAAATATAAATTTAAGTTTTATAAATTTAAGAGTTTAAAACAAATTTGAATAATAATGGAAATTTTAAATGGTTTAATTTTAAAAAGAAATTTTGTTTTAACTTTTGTAAAATTTCTTTTATAATAAAATTATTATTTAGCAATTAAAGGTTTGAGATTGAATTTAAACTTGTTAAGTTAAATGATAATTTAATAATTTGTATTTCATTTAATTATTAGAGTACTTAAGTGAATATTTAATTTATTTAATAAATTAATGAAATTAATAATTTCTTAAAGTATTAAGGGTTAATCTTAAGGGTTTAGGATTAATTATTCATTAAATAATTAACTTGTAATTAAGAATAATTAATTAAATAAAATTAGTTTTTAATTATTGATTAATAATTAATTAATCAAGCAATAATGGATTTAATTAAGTTTTAATTAACACTTAATTATTCAATTAATCAGGGGTTAATTAATGGGTTATTAATGATTAATTAAATTGTAATTAATAATGATTTAAAATAAGTTAATTATTTTAGAAAATAATTAATGAGTTGTTAATAGTTAATGAAGGTCATTTACTAAGGATTATTTAATAATTAATTAATGTGGTTAATTTTAATTATTAATTAGATTAATTAATTTAAAGATAATCAATTGTGTAAGTTATTGAGTATAATTACTTATGGAAGTAATTAAGGAATTAATTACTTATTAATTGAGTTTAAATTTGATTATTTTAAGTTAATTAATTCATTTTAATTAATTTAAAATTAATCAATTGATGATTTGTGAAGTATAATTACTTAATGTAATTTATTGAAGAATAATTACTTTTTTCCCCCAAAAATGAGAAATATATACATAGGAAACAGATGCTGTCAACAAGCCTGACAGGTAACCCAAATTTAGAAAAACCAACAGACGTCGACAGAAGCCGACCAATGAAAAAGTAAATAAAACAAAGAGAGGGAAAAACACGGAAAAATAAGCAAACAGAAGGACCATAAAAACAAAGGGGGCGAAGCCGCCGAATAAAAACAACCCCATAATCAAAAACAGCTAGGAATGCTGCCGGCGGAACCTCCCAGAAAGGAAATGAACCAGAATGATAAGAACCAGCAAAGAAAGCCCAAGCCGAGAACGACGAAATAAGAACCAGAATAGCGACCGAACAATGCAAGCCAAAAAGAAGAAACCAAAGACCCCAAACCAAACCTTTAAAACATAGCCTGCAACCAGAAGCCACTAAATCAGAGTAAAAAATAGGGGGGAAGACGGAGATGGTTAAACCAAAACCACCTGGCTTAAGGACGGACATCAACCAACGCCCGCCCTGTCGGGGGGCTGGATACAGATAATAGAAAACAAAGCCACAAGATGGGTTGAACGAGAGCTAATCGATCCCTTAAAGGGTATGCCACGAAATGCGAGGAAAACATCATTCCTCACCCGGCGAATAATCGAAAAAGGATCCATGGTAGACTCGTCGTAGATAGCCTTATTCCGCGCACACCAAAGGTGCCAGGAAATAAGACAAGGAATTAAGCGGAGAACAACAGAACGGAGAGATTTACCTTTGACACCGTACCACCAGGTCATTTGTAAATCCACCGACGAGTTGATGCAACCTCTTACACCTAAAAGGTTACCGAAATAGTTCCAGCAGGATCTGGCAGAGAAACCAAAATAGATTAAATGATCCAAAGATTCCGAATTCCCATTGCCGCAGCATCTGCAACGGGAAACGAAAGGAATACCAATCCGCTGAAGGTTCTCATCAACTGGCAATCCCTTATGAAAGGTTCGCCACATGAACAGAGAAACTTTAGGAGGGATTCTGGCGTCCCAAATGAAGGAGAATAAAGGTTGAATGGGGGAAGAAAGACGAACCGAATTCCAAGCTTTCAAGATAGAAAACGAACCACCATCCCAACCGGATTGGCCTCCGTGGGAGTCGGAGAAAGGTTTCACCGATTGCATGTGCTTCCAAGTTTCACTAGCGAAGGATGGACAGCCGGAATAGCCTATGGAGGCCAGACTAAGGTACTTGGCACGGAGGAACTTCGCCCAAAGGGAATCGACAGTCCCAAACCGGTACCACAACTTGCAAGCAAAAGCCGTGCAAAAATCCTTAGGATTTCGCAAACCTAGCCCGCCTTCTTCCTTGGGACGACACACCACGTCCCACGAAACCCAGTGATGACGGTGGTTATCAACCTTCGACCCCCAGAAGAATGAAGAAGCCAAAGATTGAAAAGACCTGAAAAAAGAGGCGGTAGGAGACGTCGCTGCGAAGACATGAGTGCCCAGCGAGCTTAATACCGACTTGATAAGAACCAACCTTCCAGCCAGAGAAAGAAACGAAGCATTCCACCGAATGATCTTTCCCCTAACCTTATCCGTTAGAGGGTCGAAAAGAGCATTGAGTTTCCGGCCCCTGTAGAGAGCAACACCCAAGTAAGGAAGAGGAAGAGAAGCCTCCCTGAATCCTGTAAACGAATGGATCCAGGAAACCCTGTTTGAATCCATATCCTTCGCATGAACGAAGCAACTCTTCGACGAGTTAACTCGCTGGCCCGAGCATCGCTCGTACTGATGGATAAAGCGAATAAGGCGACGAACAGACGTTCGGTTACCGTTAGAGAAAATGACAATGTCATCTGCAAAGGATAAGGAAGAAATGAGGGGGCATCTACTCGGAAGACCAAATTGGTGAACCTGGCCGAAAATCGTTAACGTGTGGATCCCTCGAATGAAAGCTTCAGCTGCAATCACGAAAAGAGAAGGCGATAAAGGATCACCCTGACGGAGACCCCTACCAGTTCGAAAGAACCCGTTGGTCGATCCGTTAATGAGGACGGAAAACCAACAGTTGGAGATGGGTCTCCAAACCAAATCGATAAGGGTTTCTGGAAGGCCAAAAGCACGAAGAACTTTAATAATGAAAAACCACGACATTCGATCATAAGCCTTCTCCATATCAAGTTTGAAAACGACATTGGAACCTCTAACCTTCCTGTTAATCTGGGAAATCAGTTCCTGAGCTAGCAGTACTTTATCAGTGATAAGACGACCCTTCACAAAACCTGCCTGGGAGGAGGATATGATACGGTCAAGGAACGGAGCTAAGCGAATGGCCAAAATCTTAGAAATTACTTTGTTGGAAAAATTACACAAGCTGATGGGACGAAATTCCGCGCATGACCGCGGGAAATCACACTTCGGAATTAAAACCAAGTTGGTGGAAGACCAACTAACAGGGAGAAGACTGCTGGCAAAGAATTGCTGGATAGCTAAAAAAAATCCAGTTGAATGATAGACCAAACCTTGCGATAGAAAGATCCGTTGAAACCATGCGGACCAGAAGCACTGTCCTTGCTGAGAGCAAAGACGCAACTACGGATTTCCTCCGTAGTAGGCGGGTCCGCCAGACCATCGGCTTCCTCACAAGGGATCAATCTGGGAATGAAAGAGAGGATATCCAGATCCTGCTCCACTACCGAGGGAAAACCCAGAAAAGATTGAAAACGAGAAACTATGATCTCCTTAACTTCAGACGGGGAGGACGCCAAAGAGAGATCCGGTCTCAAAATTTCTCGAATGGAGAGAAGGTTGGCTTTCTTGCGAATCGATGAATGGAAGAATAATTACTTAGGAAAGTAATCAATGAGTAATTACTATATGTAATTAATTGAAGGTGATTTGTTGATAAAAATAATTTGAATATAATTACTTTGTAAATTAATCAAAGGATTAATTAGAGATAATTAATTAATGAGTAATTAATTTATTTGGTGAAGTAATTAAGGGTAGATAATTACTGAATGGAGTTAATCAAGGGTGATTAACAGTTATGATTTAAATAAAGATTAATTACTTAATGTAATTAATTTAATTTGAAAATGTAATTAGAAGATCATTAATTATTATAATTAATGATCGATTAATCAAGATTAATTAATCAATAATAAGTGATTAAAGGTAATTAATTTAGACAATTAATTAATGAAGTAATTAAAGGTTAATTACTGTATTTGGTTAAATATAATTAATTTGAGAAATTAATTAGTGAATAATTACTTGAATGTAATTAAGGGTTAATTAATCAGGGATGATTAATTAAAATGAACCATTGGATGATAATTAATTAATTGATTGATAAATTATCAATAGTAATATGAGCAAGTTGATATTGATGAAGTAATTAATTTAATTTACTTTAAATTAATTTGAATGATATAATTAATTTAATTCATTTTAAATTAATTATTTTGGTTTGATTATAAATCATTGCCTATATGGTTGGTTAGTGTTGTTTGCTTTGGATGGTTAGAATCTCAGATATGAGATAGATAATGTTGAGTGATTTGGATGCATTGGTTGCATGGTGATGTTGATATAGATTATCTTTTTGAATAATGATAATATGGTTTCGCTGATATGATGATAATATTGATTATCTGTTGTGAATCTGTGATTTATCTATCTATGTATATAGATAATTGAATTGTTTTAAACCTTTAAAACAACTTGGCCTTAAAAGACACGCTTTGGATTTCGATGAGACCGGGATCGGGTTTCCATATTTGGATATCCGAAAACCACATCGATCCAAATTAACGATAGGTCGTGAATCTTTTGTGAAGAGTGAAGACTCGAGGTGTAAGGGCTATACGTCAGTATAACTCTGTGGGTGATTCCGTAATGAGTTTGACGGAATAGTACTTATAGATTCGAGATGGTGATTTAGAGTGCAAGGGTTATCGTCGTTAACTCTGTGGGTGATTCCAAAATGAGTGTAACGAGATAATGCCTTCGGTTTCGTTCGAACCCGGAACGAACTTGTATGGATTGAATGCTTTCAGAACATCGTCAGGCGGGCGATGAGCATTCAAAGAGATGTGTCCTCTAAAGGTAATCGTAGCCTCAAGCCTCATCAACCGGGAATGGCTAAAACAGGGGAGGTGCAGCAAGGCTTCGTGGGTAGCACCCACTGGAGAGCAAGATTGATCCCTGTCTAGAGGTCCCTTTTTATTCAGCTTAGTGGGCAGTTGTTAGTGTACACCAACTACGGGGTTGTCTTGTTCGGAACTGTTCAGTAAGGAATGGGTCCGGCTTTGTGTTGCACGGGAGTGGGAGTACTCCTCGGTACGTTGATCTAGGCCACGTACTGTGATGGGCGGTACCCCAGTAGCCCTGCCATTGTATGGAATCCAAAATCCAATAAGTGCCAACAGTTTTGATTGTATTACCCACTTTTGTTGCTAGTAGCTGGAATTTAATCATGTAACAATTTCGGTTATTTCTTATTTACTTGAAAACCCTAGACACTATTATAATATCACTGGATTTTCTATCAAATGTTTTGGTTAGCGTAAGGTAAAAACTTTTCCATGTTTATGTGTGGGAATTCTTACGTGATACCTTTCTTTTAAAAGGTTTTTCAAAATTAAGCAACTTTAACTTGTTACTCACACCAGACCCATGTCTGACCCGGAGTTTATCTTTTGTTTTCTTAAACTCTTGGGTACTCAAATTTTTACGAGTAGCCAAGGGATTCAGGTTAGCTTTGACGAATATTGGAGGAGTTATGGAGCAGAAGGCTTCTGCGTTAGATATATAGTATTCCGCTGTGTGATCTGTGATTGTCTCTGAGATTGTATTATGTTGTAAATACTAGACAGGTGTTTATAACTGTCTAGTATTTGTTGTATATCTGTGTACTCTGATAGTGGTTGTCAACTATGTAATATTTATGTTATTAATATAATTTATTCGTTCCGCTGTTGAGATTCTGATGTTGTGTTCTTCTTTCTTCTCTTTCTTTTCTCTTTTCTATCTCTTTCTTTCTTCATGATGATACGACTTTTCTGGAAAGAAAAAGTCGGGTCATCACAATAAAAATTCCAAAAAACCCTTTTCAATATGTTTTCTAATATATATATATATATATATATATATATATATATATATATATATATATATATATGACCCAAATAATTATTTATTTTTCTCTAAATATATAGCCTAATAAATCATTTTCCTCGCTAGAAAATTAATATAAAATTCACATTAACTCATAAAATTATGAAAATTAAAATTCATCTCTAAAATATTGTTTCTGATCTATATTTAAATTTTCAAAGTAATTGCATGTCATTTAATAGGGTTTTCATGTCAAACATATCATAACAATCAATATAAATATGCATAAATCATTAACAAGTATATATAAACATTTTTCTCTTCTAAAACATGGCAAAATCATGTAAGATAAATTCAAATTTCATCTTAAAACCAAAAATATATAGAAAAGTGAGATGTAGTCATTATTCACCTTGGTCTTGTGATTAAAGATGTGAGGTTTGATCTTGATTAAGTTGATTTGATTTTCCTCCTGAAAATTTTAGCTTTCTCTTCCTCCTTTGCTAATGGTGGCCAACCTTGGTTTTGGTGTTTTTTTTGTGATAAAATGAAATGAAGGTGTGTTCATTTTCCCTAAGGATATAGGGTATTAGGAAATCCCATTTTCTTATTTTTCCCTCCCCTCTTTCCTAACACTTGAGTCCATTTTACGTCATTTATCTATTCATTAATATGGCATGGCTTTCCCCTTGATTTAATCACAAATCTCAATCCATTAATCAACACATTATTTTATTTAGTTTAACGAATTAAATATCCTAAATAATATTGCTAAAAATATGGGGTGTTGCACAATATAATAAGTGTGTGGGAGAGAAATAAAGCTTTAATATAACATGAGAAAAGAATTGTAGATAGTAAGACCACTAGCCTTTGGTTTGATCCCTGTTTGTTAGGAGACTCTTTATTGTGAAAGTTGGGTTAATATTCACTAGAAACTTTAGGAGGAGAAAATTACAAAGTCAAGAGGACTATTAAGAATGATCGTTGGAATCCGAAAATATTGCCATATACCAGGAACTTGGCAACAATCATTAAAAACTGCAACATGTAAATTAACAAGAATACAGATTTTTCATATCGCAAAGAGCCAATTATTGACGATTCTGTTTTAACATTACATTGAATAAAACCATGTTTCATCTGCCAAAGATCAGTTGAGCTTAATTTATATTAGATAATATTAATAACTGTCAATGTGTGCTTATAAAGCTCTTGCTAATAGCCTTAAACCATCAGTGATCGATTAGCAATACATACACAAATGTACATTATGTGTGATCAAGCATAAGTCGAATTTATGTTCTGTGAATGTAAATTTAACTCCTACATCTCGTAATGGTGTAGAAAAAGATTGCAAATCCCTTTTGAAGAGAAATTTAGATACAATGAAATTAATTTTATTATTGATGAGCATTAAAAAAAGAAATATTAAGGGATTTAATCAAAGTAGTTTTCACACAATGTATTTGGTCTTATTGGCAGGAAAGGAACAAAATAATTTTCAACTAGAAGAAATGTACAAAAATTGAAGTTTGTGTTAAATTTAGCTGATTCAAATATTTGCCAAAGAAGAAAAGAAGTTAGGTAATTGATCTTATCAGTCAATCATGTTATACGTGGAAAGAAAACGAGGAAAGTAATGTGTGATTGCTTTAGAAGAAATAAATTTAATTAATTAGCTAATCAATTTATGAGTCAAAAGATTTCTTATATGAAGATAAAAAGTTTATATATGGAGATTCAATCAATTGAGGAAAATTATGGAAATCAAGATTATCATTATCCATTTGTTTAGAAATCAAATCATAAATATTCGAAAAGGTTTCAAGTCAAATTAATTTTCTTAATCTCCAAGTAATCCTTCATTCTCAAGCCTATTTAAATGAAGGTGTTCATCTACATAGTATATGAGAGAGCATCCACCATTATCCTCTTCTTCGGTAAACCCTAATTTTGTAATCAAATCAAATTACGAGTTTTTGAGCATAAATAAGTCTCTGGAGAAATTGATTATTCAATTTGTAATTATAAGTTAGTCTCTCCACTTTACTACGTATAATTTTGTAGTCTCTTTCTTGCACTCACTTTCCTTAGTACAATAAAGAATGGTTGTTGGGTTCATGGACATAGGTAATCTAGCAGAACCACCTAAAATCTTTGTGGTCTCTACTCTTTTGTTTTTCTTTGTTTGGTGATTATTTTTCATTGAATTGACCGTTGATAATTAATCAACAAGCTAGATTCTTCTTTTGGTTGCTTCTGAGCCTTAGTATTCTACTGCAATTTTAGAGTTAGTGCAAATTAATTAAAGTTTTGCACAATAGTTTGCATGAGAGTTGATTGATCGAGGAGATTTATCGTGTTCAAATCTACCAAGCTTGGAAGTTATCTCCCTGTTTACAGTAAGATCTATGAGGATGCGCTTGAGAAACCATGCGCTCTTACTATAGCAATATTCAGGGAGGTGACGCAATATTGAATTTAGGTGATAAAGATGAGAATGAAAGCTAAGCTAAAGCTGTAGAAAAATATCGAGCATGCAGAGGTGATGGAAACAAGATACCTTGCCATGAAAACTCAAAGAAAGAAACCATATTTTTGAAAAGAAATGAGTTGAAGTGAAGAAGATAGTTGTTCCATCCGACTTAGCATTAATCAATTTTACTTCTATTAAATAAAGTAGTCAAACTAATTTTTTACATCAACCTCTTTTATTATGTTATAATAAAGATCAACGTATTCTTTCATAAAAAGGAAGAAGCAAAAACATACGATCGTAATCATAAGATAACAATCAAAGTGGTGACTGTGACATACAAAAAAACCTCCACTATATATAAGTCGGCGGGCATTTATCCACCTAACAGAACCTATTTGTACTTCACTAATTTTGTATATTTGGTTTACTAGCGGGGACAGAGCCCACATGCACATGGGGTTAGGCATGTGTACCATGGTATTTAAAAAAGAAAACAAAAGGTAACATAGCTTTTTTTCTCAAAATAAAAGGACCTCATCTAAGTCTCTTTCCCCATTTTCCAACTTTTTGAAATCGCACTCACATTTCTCCATCAGACAATCTCCCATGCTTTCCATCAGACAATCTTGCATGCCACCCTCTTCCTTTCATACTTCGGTCCAGATATCTCTTGTGCAATTCAAAATCCTAGATCATAAAATTTGTAAAATGAGTAACCTTTTTGTTTTTTCTTCAATTTCTTATAATATGCATATTTTAGGGATTATGTCAATTAATTTGAATTTGATCAAATTGAGACAATTCAATATATAGGATTGCTTAAGAGTAACTAACATAATTTACTATGATAACTCATTTATGTAATTTGATGACTTCGAGTTTCATGTGCTATTGTTAAAATTGTTCTTAAAATCAACTTGATGATCTTGAAATTGTTCATTGTTTTTAGGTTGCTAAATGAATGTTATCATTCTTTAGAAGTTAAGATGAATGTAATCATTTTTTTAATATAATAATTACAGAATTTTGTTAGTTAATTCAATAGCTCAAGAACTTTTTTAATTACTTTATTATTAAATTTTTGTTAATCTTCTTTTCGGATTTGCATAAATATTACAAACAAAGTTATGATACTATTTCCAGCAATGTGGATATTCTACCAACACTGTAGATAATGATAATCAAAATGAAGCTATTCCAAAAATGGTGATTTGAAACCACATTCAAGTTGATTTGTGAAATCTTCCTTCTGATCCAAGTTTACGAAACTGAATTTCGAACTTTGCACCAAATGATCAAAGTATAGTTCAAAGAAATGTATTCATAAAAGGGTCTATGCCAACCTTCTGTATTGGTATTTCCACAAACTATCATTGGAGTAAAGACTTGTCACTTTAATCCAAAGTGGTTTAGTCAATTTTGCGGTTGATTAGAGTATAGTGTGAAAGAAGATTCATCTTTTTATTTGAAGTATTATCTATTTCGTTCAAAGTCAATAAACAGAAATACGGGTGATGTTTTTACGACTGGTGGGTACATAAAATTGAAGAAAAATTGTAGAAGATTCCAAGAACACGTTCAAACAAACGCACATAACACCACATATATGAAAACTGAGAATATAATTATTCAAACTAGACACAATGAACCACAAATTTTGAGACAAATAGAGTAATGTCGAATCGAATATCGAGTTCGTATAAATGCTACCATAAATTTATTGTAGCCTATTTGCAATTTTACTTGATGAAGCACGTGATAATCAATTAAAGAGCAAAATGCCAATATTTATACGGTTTGTCGACAGTAATGGTTTTTCTATTAAACGATTTATGGTCATGATACATGTTACCAATACAACCGCTGTCGCACTTAAAATATCACTTGAAGCTCTTTTTTCTAAACACTTCTTAAGCTTTCCAACGTCGCATGGTCAAGGTTATGGTGGGGCAAGTAATATACATGCGAAGAATGTTCAATGGTTCCAAAACACTTATACCGAGGGAGAACAATTCTGCATTTTATATGCATTGTTTTGCACACCCATTTCAGTTAATACTCGTTCATGTTGTGAAAGATGTAGACAACGTTGCCGAATTCTTATTCATTATTAAAGTGAATGTTGCTGGAGCATCATGTAAGCATTGAGATATCCTACGAGAAAAAGAAGCAGAAAGGGTATTCAGCCAACTACAAAGTGGAAAAGTATGTAGTGTTCGAAGATTGAATTAAGAGAAAAGTTTGAAACGATCGGGAGACATACGTTGGGTTTCACATTAAGGCACTTCAATTAATTTTATTGTTATATTCAACTCTGCAATAGATGTTCATACAGATTTGATGAAAGATGTCTCTAAAGATAAAATAGGAGAATCTTTAAATTTGATAAAAGTGATGCAAAATTTTGATTTCGTATTCACGTTATATTTGATGAAAAATGAACTTGAAATCGGCAATGGTCTTTCAAAAGCACTTCAACGAAAAGATTATGATATTGTCAATGCTATAACATTCGTGAAATTATCCACGGAACGTCTACAAAAAATGAGAAATAATGGATGGGATAACTTATTTGTTGAAGTATGTTCTTTTTGCACGAGCCTAAATATTCTTACTCCAAATGCGGAGGATAATTATTTTCTTTTAAGTAGATCAAGTAGGGCCAAAGATTAAAAACTTACATCACTATCAAGTTGACTTGTTCTACATTTGTTTAGATAAACAACTTGTTGAGCTTAAGAATCATTTTGATGAGGTTAACATAGAATTCCTTCTATGCATGGCTTCTTTGAATCCTACTTATTCATTTGCTTCTTTTGATGTCATGAATTAGTTTGTCTATTTGAACTTTGTCCAAATGATTTTACTGAAGCGGAACATATGGATCTTTATAATCTATTAGAAATTTATGAGATGGATATGACATATAATAATGAATTCATGAAAGTGAAAAACATTAGTGATATAGCTAAGAAGATGGTCTTCACGGGAAAGCATATTGCCTACAATGTAGTTTATATACTCATTACGTTGTCCTTAATTCTACCAATTTCAGCTATGAACATAGTTAAAACGGATCTTCAAAATCGAATGGAGGATGGATGGCTGAATTATAGTTGTCACCTATATTGAAAGAAAACCGGTAGGGAACAACTTTAAAATATATATGTTATGCTTAATTTTCTTTTGAAAGACTAATTATTGATTATTTTTGTAATAAAATTTGAAGTCTAATAAATGTTAAGTGTATTATTCATTTTATTTTAGTTATATAAGTTTATCATGTGAATTTTGTTAAGTATCAATGACATCCAAAAATATCACCTCAAGGGCGATCGCTACCGTACCCCATGTCACTTTTCGCCCATTCCAACAATATATCCAGCTTACACCACTGGTTACCAGTGATGTATTTTACTTGTAGGTAACTTCTTTTTTATTCAAACCATTGTCATCTCTATGTTAAATGAGTCCATGTCTACGGTATATACACATTGAGTTTCTAGCGTCATACCATGTAAATATGAATATTGTATAGGAGATCATACGTACATGAAGTAAATTGTATTGTAATGTACAGTACACATCAAAAACAAAATAATGCATTATATAGCATAGAGTATATAGACTAGTAGCCAATAACCATTGGGTTAAATATCAGTCATAAATCAATCAAACGTTGATTAACCTATTATAAAAGTTCCTAGTGAATATTGAAAGCAGACTTCTTGGCCATTCCCTCTTTTAACCTGCAGATATAACTGTGCCTTCTGTACTTTTTAACCATCAGAATCATAATGAATCATAAAACCACAGAGGGGGAGTTGAATGAACAATAAAATAAGTGTGATGGCTAAAAATAGTAGCTATCATATGTTCTTTTTCCCGCTCAGATATGTCTCAGTCTCAGCTTTTATCCATTTGCTTTGTTTACTCTTCTGCCATTTTGCTGTTGCTAAACAGCAAACAACCAAGCTGCACTGCATTGCATGCTAATTTATTTTTATTGCTTTGAGTTGCTGTACTTGCTTACATATATTTGTATACTGTTATTTTGGAACTAATTCATTAACTGAAATTAAACTAGCACCATCTTCCAATTCAAAATTGTATAACTGCGAAGAGGTTGAAATTTTCAGATTTCTTTTCTACTAGAATCATTTGAAATTCTAACCATATTTTTATTTTTATTTTATAAAAGAACGGGTTTAAATTAATAAATTAATTGACTTTTAGTCTTGTAAACTGAAATACTACATACAACATAATGTTGAATTTAAGCAGTTCAAAATGCAGACTGAATATTTTATGATCTACTTTTTTAGATGAGAAGTTGAATCACGTTCTAGGATAGAGGCGTAACATTCTTCTATTTGGGTTACGTACTTGCAGAAAATTTGTGTGATCCATTGGTCTAAAAACTCTGATCACTGCATTATTATTATTATTATTATTATTATTATTATTATTATTATTATTATTATTATTATTATTATTATTATCATCCTCCTCCTCCTCCTCCTTCTCCTCCTCACTCCTTTTTATTTTTATTATTTTCTGAGTGTGATTTCCAAATGCTCAATGTAAGGAATAATACAAAATTTATATCTCTTATGATCACCGATACTATTCTGATTCTAACACATTTAGTATTCATCATCACGTAACACACATACACATATATGTTCATAAATTATTATGTTGTAAACAAACCATCTATAAGATCATGACAAATGCATAATCAATAGCACACTGAATTGTTCGTTTAATTGTGAACTTGATAACATTTCATATAGGTAAACGAATATTTTCAGATACGAATAATATCATATTTGCATCTACATTCGAAATCATTTTCGGATTTTGGATATTCGTATACACGGATACGGACGGATATTAAATAATTATCCTATCCGCCAACGATCGGTAAATCAAAAAACATAAATAAAATTTTTTGGTTTAGCATAAATTATGAAAAATCAACATATAATGACAATGAATAGTTTTGAGCAACTAATATGTATTAAATACATATAATTCAAACTATTAATTTAATAGAAAAAATAAACACTTTTGTTAACCCGCCTTTTGACAAGGCAGCATACATGCGGATTTAACGCAATCAACTATACAGTTATCGAAGCTGGATTGTCACGAACTCAGTTCTGATTTGAATGAATGAATTGACGATCAATCACGGATAGTAAACATGATTATGAGGCCGGGATTCGGCGTAGTCGATGGACAAAAAGCGCAAGATACTTGAAATATGGGCTTCGACAAAAGTCAAGTTGATTCGGGTTGCTTGGCATTTGCTTCGAATCACTGGAGAAGTTACTCCGGGTCAAGGAGGCAGTTACTTCGAGTCAGAGCTCAGCGCTTGGGGTCGGCATACTTGAGTGAAGGGGATCGACATCTAGCATGCTTCGGATCAGTGTGGGAGATTCCCCGGGTTGACATTAAGCTCCGGGATCGGCATGCATCTTGGAGGGATCGGCCATCGCAGGGGGTCGACATCTTGAAGAGACTCGTGTCGGCACAAGGGAGGACTCTGGTCAGCACTGGGAGGAACTCGGGTCGGCAAGAAGTTCTGGGGTCGGCATCATAGAGGGACCTGCATATTTGGAGTGCTTGGGGTCGGCAGCAGGTTGGCCGCGGGTCGACATCCATACCACTTCGGGTCGGCATCATGATGGGGTCGGCAATAGGAGCTACCTCAGTTCGGCCTAGGATTAAGGTGGCATTACTCCGAGTTAGGGCTGCATTTGCTTCGAGTCAATGTAGCAAATGCTTCGGGTTGATACTGAGGACGCTTCAGGTTGGTAGAACCAACATGGGGTCAGCATATTGAAGGCTAGGAATCGACATTATTTTACTTCGAGTCGAGATGCATTCTGCTTCGGATCATTGAACAGTTTACTTCGAGTCATTATTAGGGTTGCTTCGAGTCAACACCCAGGTTACTTCGGGTCAGCATATTCAGAACTTGGGGTCGGTAGTGATGAGTGATATGAGCTCGATTATGGTTTTGGTGGGCCCATATCACCGAGGAAGCACAGTAACCAGGATTATGCCTATAAATACAGGTGATGGGGCTTCAGAAAAGAGGATTCTCATTCTGTTTCCCTTCATTTTCCACCTAAAGACTACTTTGCTATTATTGTTTTAAAAACTCCGGATTGTATCTGTAGTCAGATTCAGTATAAATAAAAAGAAAATTTCTGGAGTAGACGTAGTCTAGAATTAGCCGAACTACTATAAATTTTGTCTTTTTACTGCTTTCTTTTAAATTTTTGCTGTTCTTCGTATTTATATCCTTCTCATATATTCTATCCATGACTGTGAATTGGTGCTTTCATTTGTGATTAGGTGTTTGTGATCATTTTTTGTGCAAGCAACTTTTTTTTAACACCCTACTCTGAGGACAAGAGCAAAATGATTCAGATGACCCGCCAAAAATGACCCTCCTTTTTACCTAACTCAACATAGAGCATCAATCCTACAAGCGTTCTTGTTTTTTCGAAAGATGACCGCTACAGTACATCTTTAAGGGTTACACGGTGCAATTGGATAAAACTCGAACCTGCGATCTCAAAGAACTTTGTTCAGCTAAAACATACAAAATATAAAATATAATTTTGATAAAAATCAGACGGATAATTTTCGGATGCAGATACCTTTATATCTGTATCCGTCTACGTCTTTCCGGATATCAGATATTTATCCTTTTTTCGATGCAGATAGATTTCGGATTTTTCGGGTACTCATTGACATTAACAGTCCTAAATTCTTGCGTAATCCTTTGGGCATAAACTGTTTTGACTCAAATGATAGTTTATTTATTTTCCTTTCACGCTTATAATCAACATTTGACATTGAAACCATAAAATACTATAATAAGCTTCATAATGTAAATGCTAACTTGCATAAATCAGCCTAAAAATACTTATATTAGGGTAAATAACATTGATATTAGTGCCAGTTGAATTAAGTTCTCATCGTCATTGCAAACTACTAACTAATAAAGTTCCAGTATTATTTAACCAAGCAATGAAACTTCGATGATATAAAAATCAAAGTGAAAAATAAAGATCGATGAGTAGAGGAGACAGTAGTGAAGACATAAAACATCAATCAATCGAAGGCATGTATTATGAACCCCACAAATATATAAGCATAACTGCCTCGTAATCAGGACAAAGCCTACTTTTGATTTGATCATGTTTGTTGGCGGATCTAATACTTGATTTGACAATTCATTGTTGTGGTAATTTTATTTACGCACCTTGATTTTACAACCCTGCCTGCCATTTTCTTTGACTTTTTATCAACCAATTCTTTCCTATTATATTTTCCTTCATGATTGGACACCTTGATTCTCCACCCAAGTATGAAGTGTATCTTTTACTTTACCTCGAGCACGATACGGTTAAATGTGAAACGTTATGTAGGTACCATAACATGTGTGAAAATATAACAAGAACAGTGTCGAAGCCGGAAATTTCTCCTCACTTCAATCACTGTAGCGTGTAAGAAATTTGAATAAAACCTCACTAAGAGCTACCATGTTAATCTGTATACATATAGAAACTGAAAGAGTGAACTGATCCGCAAAGATGAGAGTGAGTTCAAAAGTTCAAGAACTCAATAACAGTATTCTGAACTCGTTATATTTTTTATAGACTTTACAGATGAAATTTTGTTTTATTGATATAAAACTAAAGTTGTGAAATAAATAAATTACTTGGTGTTTTGCTTGAAAATGGGTTTTAATGTTTTGTTTTTTAAACACTACATTAAAATGCACCTTGAAAAATCATCAATTTGAAAAATGACTTTTTTGTTTCCGTTTTTTGAGAAATATTAACAACTATATTCTTTCCTTCTCTTTTCCTTTTGTCTTTTATTGAAATGACCAAGTTTTCAAATCGCGGTATCTCATTCATGTCATTTGACACGTGTTGAAAATACAAAACACAAAACTCGTATTTAAACCAAATAGTATCTTGGTTTTTAGACCAACTTCTATTTCTTTAATCAGGACATGGATTATAATGGAAACTCCTCCCTAGTCGAACTAGCTTTTAATTCTTCCCACATTCCTAGCACCGCAAGAGGCATCATCGCCACTAATTGATACCTCCAATGTAACAATACAGAATTATAATCTATTATTTAGGAAATATACTAATATTTGTTAATAAATAATCTTACTAAATTATTTAACCACAAAACAATGATGGAGTTAACTACACCAGGAACGCTAATTAGCAACATCCTAGAGTCGTTCCTAAGCATTTTGCAATGGCTACAAGTCGTAGCAAAATAAGATGTGGCAGATGTCATTGCTACACATTACCAAGTCTTTTCTTTCCACCAGATCATGTATTGGATGGTATAGCAGCTGGCTCGCATATTTAGCAAAGGCTCTATTTCGTTGCCAATTGATACAAGAAGAACAACTTAAAGCAGTTACAAATTATAGTGTAGTGATGGCTAATAGCCGTTACAAATGTCAAATTAGCAATAGCCTCTTTTGGATGCTTTTTTTTACCCAGAACCATGGCTATATTTTCTTTAATGGTAACATTATTTAATTATTTAAGCATGACTCTTGGCCGCTGCAAATCCCTGTAAAAATTTATTTGTATAAATGTTTTTTTGCCTGCTACAAAATCTATATACACAATACAAAAATATAAACACAAGATCATCAAATATGTATAAATTAAAATGAATACAAACAGTATGTTGGAGAAATGTGATATATAAAGCAAAATGCATGCAAATTGTGCATTCAACATATGTGTATAAAATGAAATGTACACAAAGCATGTATTCAACAAATTTGTACAAAACATAACTACTAATTTACATTTGATGTATATAAAGTCGAAGAAAACAACAAAAGTTTGTACATTCAATTAAGCAAGAAAAGGTTTTGTTTTGTATGTTGATCATCTGCTTATTGACTACTTTTGTGCTTATTTTGCCTCTGAGCATGGCAGGTATGGCTTCAAAGGTTTATGGCCTGATGTAGCCTATAGGACGGGAGCACCGGACCCATGAGCTGAACTTCACATTATTTTCTACCACATGATTCAGAAATGGATAGGCATTCTACCGATGTCTGATCTACATAAACGAAGATAAGGTGAAGTTCAAAAACATGAGTTCTATGCACCTACTAAACCAACAGCCTGTAGTTGACCGTCTAAGATTTAGACAATCATCTATGAACTATCAGGTTAACTGGTACACCTGTTAACAGGACAATCAACGGTCGATAGTTTAAGTTTTAGACTGTCACTACAGGCGGTCGAATCAATCGGTGGACCTATAAATGTGACAGCCCATGGTTGACCATCTAAGAAGTCAAATCTGCTCCTTTAAATCTACTCCATATGATAAATCGTTCATAGTTTTGCATGCTTGAATGCTTCTTGTAGCTCCTCGTTTCTGTAAATCTCAATCATTCAAGGGACTTGTGACATAACAGAGTTCAAACAGGATAATCTGTCAGTTTTAAACAGGATATATGATAAAAATATGAATCAAATGCGGTGAATATGCGCATGCGCACTTACTAATCCCATGTACTTGCAATCACAAGTAAAAAAGCATGCAAATATGCATATGATATGATGTAGCTTTTGTATACACAGAATATATAAGAGGGTGTCAAAACTAAGAAAGAAAATAGAAATAACAAATGAAAATAGCAAGGCAATGCAAAGCTTAGCAGCCTTTCATTATCACTAATTTCATATTAATCTAAATATTATCATTAAGTAATCAAATTCCTTTAAATTGGTTTTAGTCTAGGAATGTGAATTATGTCAAAACATAATGTTTGTCAAGGGAGAAAAAAAAAACCTAAACATAACAATACCAAAAAGAATCAAATTGTGTTCCCCATTTGTAATAGCAAACTGCTTTGGACTGTTGATTAATGTTCAAAAACTCCACCAACGCCCATAAGAAAGCTGTCAAACGAAGAAAAAAATGAACTATAAAGATACTGGAGACAAACCATTCTTCAAGTTCTAAGATGATGATAAAGAATCCAAAGCGAAAAAGCATGATAGATTACTTAAACCTAAAAATAGAATAAGTAAAAGAAAACGATCTAACTTATAGCTCCACGTGAGGGACTTGCTTCATCATTATAATAATGTCTTTTCTTTTATAGAATACATGGGTATGAACTCAACAACATGAAAAAAGGATATAAGCGACATAATTAACAAACATAATGTGTCATATGTTACTCTTTTAGAGAACATACTAAATGAAGAGAACATAATAGATTATCTTAAAAAATATGAACGAGGTAGAGTTTGTATACACAATAGCTCTTTTGATGGAAGAGGTAGAATATTATGATCTAGGAACCAGCCATTTGGGAACCACTATTCTTGAATCTATGGATCAACGTATTACTTGCTTACTTCAAAATAAAGGTGGAATGACTATTATCTGCACTACAGAATACAGTTCAAATGATCAGAATAGTAGAAAAATCTTATGTAATTGCTAATGTTATAAATATCTCTACATTTATTGTTTCTTGCAATTAAAAGGTTGCTGAACATGAATTAGGGTACTAGTGTTCTTATAACATGAAACTTCATTAATTAGTTGCATTTCTAAAACTGAAATAATTCAAACCAGCATACACATGTTTACATTGTGATCTATGGTCTATGGACTTGTTCAAAGTGGAGTCAATATATTCATTTTCTAGACTTATCAAGTAATTAAGTGCACAAGAACTAATACAATGCACAAATAATGCTTCTACTTCCAAAAAAAAAACACATCTTATATTAACATATGCATTTGATATGGTCTGTCCAATAAACATTAAACAAAACAAGAATTCAGATTTAAAAAAAAAATTAAGAGATTTGTGAAATTTCTAGATTATATGCAAAAGGAATACTTCTACTTCAATAAACACATCTTATATTAACATATCCATAGGTAAGGTCTTTTGGTTTTTCATTGCCTTCAAATTTTGATTGATAGGTAGTAAGGAACTCAGTGTTATCCACCTTTATAGTCAACCGTTTTGGTGTATGAAAAACTACGAACCCTCTGTTCTTTTTTAAATCTTTTGAGTAGAACACTTGACTTGCTTTCAATGCAAGAATAAATGACCCATCACTCACTCTATCTTCACTCTATCATTAACCTTATCCTCTGTCTATACCCAATCATAACAAAAAAAATGTTTGTTTGAAGTCAATGTAATCCAACTCAATTATCTTTTGGATGACTCCGCAATACTTTGTTTATGCTTCCTTATAATTTTATCCCCTCACTCGCTCTAAATTTTGTAATCGCTCCTACGCATACACTACTATCTTGTTTTACCATCCGCTCTTTGTAACTTTTCAAAGAAAATGTAAAACCATTTACTTAGTAATCCATATAACTATGTGTCTTAAACTTCGCCTCATTCACTAGCCACTAAATAATCGAATCAACACCGTTGGTGTTCACCAACTACAAAAAACATATAATAAATGAAAAACATGGTCACGAACATGTATGATACACTTGTAAACATGTGAAATACTTATGGTGATGTAATACCTCACCATATAATCATAGAGTAAAACTCTTACCGGCTTTTATAGATGAAATCCCACTTCAAGATCTAGTACTTTTCAAATAGGAGTTGAATCTCCTATGACAAATAGATATCAAAACGTATATGAATTGGTTTACAATAATGGAAATTTAGGAAAAATTTGTGGACTTACTACATCTAATTATTCAATTCTTCATACTTATTAAGGACTCATCTATGCACTTATTCAAGCTGCACTTGAGTTAACGTTGTACCTTTACCATTATTTAGAGGTTTCCCACCAGCAAATTCATCATCCTCATCTAAAAAAGAATCGAGAGTATGTTTATGAGTGTCATCACCTCCGTTTGGCATATACTCCATACAGTAAAGACTAGCTCCTTGTAGGATATATCCTACACCTTTCAATGTATATCTTGTTAAGAACATATCCTTTATGCGTTTTCATCAACCTATGAAGGTGACAGATTATAAATAATTAGTAGCTATTTGTATCGAGCAATGATATATATAACCGAAATTAGTAATTTACTATTCAAAAGGATACATCCAACAATATCGAACATAACTGCAACTCAATGTCTCATTAGCTAAATGAACATAAGATGGATACTGATATAAAATAATGCAATTGGAAAATATTTTTCAAAAACGCATATAGCTTCTACCAAACTAGCCTTTAATTCTAAAATATGTTTCATGATGACCATGTTTGAGCACAAAACATTAAACAATAGACTTATGTGATGTACGTCATTCTACGGATCCTAATGTTGGGGATAAAAATGCTGAAGCAACACTTAAAGTAATAGATGCTTATGGCATGATAATCATGTGACTTCATATCTCTTAATTCATAAGGATTGATGCTCACATTGTCATGGAAGGTAAAAGAGAATTTACTAGACACTTTTAGGTTTTTCAAAACGATGCAAAACTATATCTTTTCTTCTTTGCTCAAAGTAAAAGTATAATGACCCTGACTCGACCTTCGAAAATCGGCACCGAATACGACACTTGTAGTCAAATGCCGCAGATTCAAACGTCGAACCTGGTTCACCGGAGTTTATAACACAATTAAGTACAACACAGCGGAAGAAAGGAAATGAATATCATATACAACTCCAATGAATACAATATCCAACGATACAACAATGACATCAATATCAGAGATACAATCAATTTGCTATAGCGGAAAACTCAATGAACTAGCAGCGGAAATAACAATATGATATAGCAACGGAACCAAAAACTCCAAACAGCAACAGCAATTCTAACTCCAAAGCACCAATCCAGAAATAGCTCAAACCACCATCACGTTGCACCAAGCTGAGCAAGGTCGGTCATTCCAATCAAATACTTCAATACCCAAAGTCTTCAAAAAAATATAGAAGAGAAAGCCGAAAGCTACCGAATCGATATCTATATCTATTATCTGGAAAAAAACCCAGCTCTAGACTGCCCGTGTGTAAAATTATGGGCATTCAGAGTTTAGGAAAGAAACAATAAAATCCGGGTCAGTCATGAGACTGGTATGAGCAAACAAAAACAGTTTTTATCTTTAAAAACAAACAAAAGAATTTAAAATTTGAAATCCTCAATGTTTTTTTGGAAAATGGAACTGCTATAAGGCCTCCCGCCACACACATAATGCAAGCGCAAACTTAGAGGAGATTTCTCCTTATGACAGTCAAAAATGCTTGATACGCGAAAACCATTTGATATTTTATTAGTGCATGGTGCAGAAAACATTTCGAAAATATAATATTAATCTTAGCCAGCATAGGTACCATTATATTATGCCCGCTATAGCTACCATTTTAAATGGCAGGTTCTACAACTAAAACCGTACAGGGCTCGTATTGTTTTGTTTGGATTTCCAACAAATGATCGGGCAAAGGAACTTCCCATATAAAAAAAGGAACGTCTCTGGAGGGACGTCCCTGAACCCTAACCGGATCTCTGCTACACAAGGCCGGGTTACCTCTGTAACTAGGTAACTACTGACACGAGTATGCCATCTTTCGGTCGTTACCAACCTTTATCCGAAGCGTTTCCCAACCGACAACCACAAAGCAATAAGTTTGCAGCAACCACAAAGTAAGTATCTGGGCTCCATACCATGATACCACTTATAATCCAGAAGGAAATGGACATACCCTCAGGGGGCGCTATCCCCAAATAACCTTGCTACCACGATTTTTGTTTCGACCATAACCGGGTTGTGAGGTTTGACGAAGTCTCGTCCACAAAGCTACGCTTTTTCACAAAAGCCATGCTTCGATCAACAAATGATCATCAGCACTTCGTATGCCACATTACCAAATTGGGAATGTATCACTAGTAACCATCAACTACATAACCTCTAAGCTCGTATGTCTCAGAGAAGGGTGTTAAGCTAAGAAAATAAATCTCCGCCACCAAACAGAAATGTATTTGATAGAAACTGGTTTTACATCTCAAAGTGTAACGTCATACACACATCCATACAAGTTTGTTCTGGATTCGAACAGAACCGAAGGCACTTCCGAAGAAGCCCTTGCAAATTCAGATAATTTCTAATCACGTCCGAACTCCCCATCACAATGGGTGATCAAATCTCTATACCGGGGACCAGTCGGTGCAGAGACATTCGATAGGTCATCCTTTCGCTTTCGAAAGTATCCGGTCTTCACCACCGGTCTTCAAATGCTATCCATATCGTCGTATCATTATTCGAAATGGGTTATATGACACAAGATCCTCTCCCGGCTAAACCGAATAATGAGCGCAATATTTAAAAACATATGTATAATGGGATTTCAATTAAGTCACAACTTAAAATCGAAACTTTTCTTTTAAAAGGTTTAAACAAATTACCGTTTCAAATATTTCAAACAAAAAGATTCATTTCAAAAATCTTCAAAGGCTTAAACAATTTTCACACTTAAATCTTTTAAACAAAAGATTCACTTTAAAAACCCCTTTCAATTTAAAACAAGGTTCACAAATCTTTTACAAAGATTCATTCATAGCCTTTCAAAACAAACCCCGTTTCAATCTTTTATATATATAAAAGATACACCATTCAAAATCCTCTTCAATTTCAAAATAGGGTTCAACTATCTTTCACAAAGATTCAATTATAGCTTTCAAAACCATTCAATTTCAAATTTGAGATCTTTTTATCGTAATTATTATTTGAAACCACTAGTTTCCGTTTCGGAAAACCCGATTATAATTGCACGAATTAAGGCTTTTCAAATATAAACTTGGGTTAAATTCAAATTCCCAAACCAATACTTTTCAAACGGTTAAAAACCCATATAACACCTTTATAACTTGTATAATCTTTTTAAGCCAAAATTTCCAAATTATTGAATTCAATTTCAAATATTGAATTCAAACTCAAAATTAAAATATTTCAAATTTCAAACTAAATCATATTATTTAAAATATTTTTTATCTTCAAAAACTCCTTTTCAAATACTTTTCAAATTTAACCCAATTTCATTTCCAAAAATCATTTGAATTTAAAAATTCAAGTTTTTAAAACCATTTCATTAAATTCAAATATCTGCGACTTAACTGATTTTCTCGTGAAATCCATATTTGTGTGTATATAGTGTGGTCCAGGGGTTTACACATAATAGTGCAATAACATTAACCATTACAGATTCAAATGCAGCAATATATTTGATAAGCGGTATAAACTATAACGCTTATCTTTCATTCAAAGATCACAGATATATATATCACAGATAATAATTTACATTACAGATAGTTAATTTCATCACAGAATAAATTACGTCACAGTTCACAAAATAATTCATATCACATATTATCACAAATCAGGGACATCAATCAATTCAAAGCACTCCATAGAATCCTAACATCCATGAGTGAGATCAATTAATTTATCTGATTTGTTTAAATTAGATAAATTACTTATGAATAAATTTCTAATCCTGGTTAATTAATATTAATTAATTACAGATCAATTTGACTAATTACTCTTTAATCATTTATTAATTAACCTTTAATTTATAATTAATCCTTTGATTAATTATTCTTAATTATTTACAATAATTAATTAATCCTTAATTAATAATCATTTCTTAAACATTTTCATTAATTAATTAACCTTTAATAAATTTATTACCCTCAATTTAATTACCATGATTAATTAATCACATTAATAAATTATCCTTTAATTAATTATTCTTTAATTATTTGATAAATCAAACTTAAATCTTAAATTAATTTATCCTTAATTACTTTCATCAAGTAATTATTTTTAAGTAATTAATTACCTTAATTAATTAATCAATCTTTTAGTTATCCACCTTAATTAATTAAAGATAAACCTTTTTTTACATCATTTAAATTAAATGCTTGAAATAAGTTTATACAAGAAATATTGATTAATTAAAGTTTAATACACTTACCATAACCACTTCTTTAATTACATCATAAATCACTTTTGAAAAATACTCATGAATTTAATTACATAATTGACCTAATATGTAATTATCTTTTAACAAACAATTTATAAACCTTTAAATTTTAATCTTTGAAATTTGTAAAGAACTTGTTTAATAAATTGTTTTGAAAACTTATCTATCTTAACATCCTTTTTTTTTTAATTTTTTTGTTTTAAATCTTGTTTATACTCTATATTTTTAACCCTAGTAACAAGATTAACCTTTACATTTTTAAACCTTTTAACAAAGTTTTCTTTTTAAACTTAAAATCTGGTTAAAACAAAACCTGAGCCCATGCTTCCCTTTACCTGAGAAAAACCCTTAAATCCACAAACTCGACTTCGACTTCTTCCCAGAACAACCCGACTTCTTCCCATTCCTTATGCTTTTTTTCCTTTTTTTTGTTTTCTATCTGTTTTTATTTTAAAACTTGAACCTGATGATGTATTCGCATTCCCAACCCTTCTGCATACCCGAGCGCATCACAATATTCGCTCGAGCCATACTTCGAATCATACGCGACGTTGCTTACTTCGAGCAAATTCATGAATCCCCCCGAGTCGCCCCCGAGTTCCACCTCGTCTTCCCCAACGCTGCTTCAAACTCAGGTACACAAATGCGAACTGTGCACATGCACGGCCGGAAATCTCACCGCCACTCAACCTTCTGGCCTTCGGCAACTCATCCACGACCTTAACAAACACCTCAGTGAAGTAGATCAGCAAAAACGAACGCAAACACCAAAATGACCTATCGCACTAAACTGGAAAACCTACGAGATCAGAAAAACTACCGTCGCCGACCAACCACTCCACCTGAACCCACGTGCTCTCGCCCAAAGTTACGCCAGATACTCCTCTTCCAATACCCCCACCACCGATAGGCTCTACTTCACCCACATCGGCAAACAAGCTTCACGAAACCAAATCAGCCAAGTTAGGTGTTAAACCCTAGATCACCACCCTATCGTCGCCATGGTGAATAATAAATTCACTTAACATTTTTCTGATAATCATCGATACCCAAACCCCCTTCTGACAAAAACACGAAGATCCCGACCACGCCGTTCGACGAAATTTGACCATTTTGTGTTTTCGGTTCAAACCCAAAATTCCACTTCAATTCAAAACTTAAAATCACAATTTTATTATTAAAATTCAACATTTACAAACACCAATCAGATTCTGGAATCAAAACGTAAATTTAAGTTGTTTGAATTTCTGACTAAAATTGATTTTACTGTAATATTATATTTGCTTAATATCATTACTTGAGTTTTTTTCTTTAAAAATGAATTCTAGGTAATGCTTTACATATTTTATTTAGAGATCAAATCATATAAAGGATTGGAAGAAGAGAAATTAAATTTTAAATTTGTGTAAAGCCTGTATGTTTTAACAGAGTTTTACAGGTATATATATATATATATATATATATATATATATATACCTGTACTCAAACATGCATGCCTATATCTTTACATACATAAAATACGTTTTCATCTGACAAAAATATTCCCAAAACATCATCATTACAGGCATATAAATCAAGAAGATCAGGCTTAAAAAGAAATAAGATTTGCTCAACTCAAAATTGAAGACAGAGGACAAAGAACAGTGAAGTGTTTGACCCTAGAAATTTTTTTCTCTCTCTTTAGATCTTGGAGTTTAGATCTGCCAAGTTTGTTAACACAAAACTTTTTGCTTAATTTTCTGTTATACTTACTTACTTTCAGCAATAACAAACAATTTTGATTCTTTGCTTATAGTTTAAATTCTTATATATATATATATATATATATATATATATATATATATAACAAAGGAATTACCTGCATTTGAAAACAGAACAGATTCTGCCTTGCACTTGATTTATTTTCCTGTATTTGATTTCCAGAGAAAAAAAACTGCACTGCTTACTTCTAATCTGTTTTCTAATTGTGATTTGTTTCTTTGCTTCTGAATCTGAGACAACATCTGTTTTCTGGTTTTTCTTTGTTTTGTCTGAACTTTGCTTTGAATTTGAAAAACTGGAATGAAATCTGGTTTATAGTGTTCTTTTCTTATTTCTTTTATTTCAGATTTGAAGTTTAAAACAATGAAGTGTATTGCCTTATTTTTCTTTTATAAATGAAGATAAAAATCAAGTTTGCCACTTGTTTATTCATTTACACTTGTACATTTTTTTAACACTTGTTAAATTCATCTCTTACACTTGTTATCATATAGGTAATTTATGTTTTTAACCTTGTTTAAAAATTAATTTACAACCTTGTTTAAATCCTTGTATACTTTATGTTTTACATATTTATCTCTTCGTGCATTTATGTTTTATATCCTTGTTTTAAATAATTTTTATAAAGTTTTGTTTTTAAACCCCACTCTCATTTAATTTGTATTTTGTATTTTAAACCCTAAAGTATTTATATCTCATATCTTATCATATGTAAATGTTTTTTTACATTATAAATTCACAAATATACAAACTACTTGTTAGGCCTTTTTAAACTTATACTTTCAAAAGATATATTCATACTCAAGCTTTATATTTATTTACATATGTTTATATTTACAACTTTATAAGAAGATGAGTTTTGAAATCAAATTATACTAAATAAATAAAGATATATATGGAATATATATGTCTTTAAAATATAAATTTAACTTTTAAACAACTTTTTTTAAATTATTTATATTAACATAAAAATTTAACTTTCAAAACGTACTACATATGTCTCTTAAAATTTAGAAAACAAATTTATATAAAATTACATAGTTTTCAAATCCTATTTTTGGTTAAACCATTATATCTTATTGAATATTCATATTATCTCGAACTACTATTGTTATTAATAAATATTATTTGAATTTCAAACCAATAATTCAATTTACAATCTTTTTATAATTAAGCAGGCACAAATTTATTTTAAATTTAGAAAATACCCAATTAGTTTACAATTTAATCTCATTTTTTTAAATTAATTACCAATTTGAATTTTTATTTAAAAAAATGGGAATGTTACAAATTTCCCCCTTTTAGAAAATTTCGTCCTCGAAATTTGAAAGTAGGGAGATAACAAAGATCAAATAGAGAAATAATTTATCAAATTAGAACGAAATATTTATTCTACATTTGGCTTTCCAAATCAGAATATCAATAATGAATATAAGAACAAATCAAGATACTCGGGTCACCAGAAGTACGAAATATACTGGGTATTGATTAGTTCGAAAGATAACTAACCACTCGTAGAATATATCGAGACCCAACAGAATAAACAAATATATGGATACAATCCAAAAAATTTAGTTTAAACAACCAAAATATACCTATTAACCATAGCAACCAAAGCAAACAATTCATCCAAATAAACAATTCTGACCCATCTGGAGTTTATGTCCCATGCAAATATATCATAGCTTCTTCTTGGAGCTGCCAAGAATCATCAAAGAATTGAAAAGACGAATCAAAGGAGATTGATAGAGAAAGCTGTTTCCGCTATTGCAGGGTATCGACCATTTGTAGTCGTATTCTCTTGTCCCCTATCTCGTCCTCTTCTTGCTCTCATACTCACTATTAGTGGATAGTAAGAGAATTTGTAGGATCGATTTCACCCTAGAGGGGGGTGAATAGGGTGATAGTGTAAATTATTAAAATTAATCGCGGAAGCTTATAAAATATTCAATTCAGATCACAGAATAACAGCACAGATATCGCAGAATATAAATAACAGAAAAAACATAACAACACAGAATTTACCCAGCTTCGGCAAAACCCTGCCTACGTGCTGCCCCAAGGTTTCTACTAGAAATTAGATAGTCCCTCGCTTACACACGTAAACTCGCTATACCCGCTATTGACTAATCTAACTCTACGCTCAAAACCCTGCCACAACTCAACTACCGAGTTGCGAATTCTCAAGCTACGCCACGTAGCTTGTCCCCTAGTCACACGACTAGAAATTTAAACGGTTTAAAAAAAAAGAAAATACAAAACAAAAAACAAATTAAAATAAAAAACCCTATTTTTAAATTCTTATCCCTTTATGTAAACAAGGCCGGCCCAAGTGCTTGATTTCCTTAACCCGTATCCTTTTATTATTTTCGACTCCTTCTCTTCTCTAATCAATGGCTGTTGTGTAAAATTGCTCTCGAGAGATTTGACTTAGGGCTTCGGATTTTCGTGAAATTGAATTAGGGATTTGTCCCTTCTTCGTTCCAATTTAGGGTTTTTAATTGAAGCGCTGCTGCAAGATGTTCGATCGAAGCAGATGATTATTTTCGATGCTAGCTTGTTCGATCAGATGTTACTTTGAATTGCAGACAGCTACTTCAATTCGATCAAGTTCAAATTATAATTGGTATGTTAACTTTTGCTTTTGCTTTTTCTGGTTTTGACTTGCTTGAACTTGATACCAAAAATTGCCGATGATGATGTCAATTTATATAGGGTTTGTAACCCTAGATTTGCGTCGTATATTTTCTAATTGAATTTGTCAACTGATTCACCTCGGCCACTCGATGATGCTTTGATGCTTGGGATTTATTCTGACTTTGTCACTTTCGTATTTTTCACATTCCTTGGTTGACACGACTTTTGAATTAATTTCGCGATGACCACGGTTTTCGTTTCTTTTTCTGTTGACTTGTTAAAAATACGGCTTTGATACATTTAGCTTTGTATCTGCAGTTTGGATATCGATGATTCCCTCTTATGCTTTGACTTTGGTCACTTTGATTTCATATAACTTGTAGCTTGCTATTATATTACTTCGAATTGCATTTTTGGCTACCTGAATTTCAATTTAGCATTGCATGATGTTGTCTGATTATTTGTTCATATGATTCCATGTATTACTGCACTGACTCATGTGTTTCACATTTTAACTCTTGATATCACTGTTGTATACATTCATTCTGGTAGCATGGTCGTTGTTCATCTTGTAGTCTTCTTGACGTTGCCACTGTGTTGCATTTGTATCACTGCAAAACTCCATTGCTGTGTTGCTCGCTGATGAATTGTTGTAACTGGTTTATTGATGCATTCATTGTAGCTTGTTTTGTTTGCATATCTATGCACATTGTAGTTGTTCATTTTATTCATTTGAGTTTTGTCTCTGATCTTTATCGGCACTGACTTTGGGCTGGAATTTTTTCTTTGATATTGAATATATCCCTAGCCATTTGTGTTGGGCATTTCTTGCATCACTGGTGCACTCCATATCATTGCTGAGTTTGTTGTTGTGTTGATTTGAATTGTTGCATGGTTCATGTCACTGACCCTTCCATATGCTCTCTGATAATGTTGAACTTCACTGTTGCATTCCATTTGTGTTTGCTGTCAGTTGCATCGAGTTGTAGTTGTACTGTCTTGAGCTCGTATCACAGCAAACTGCATGTTATATTTCTTGATCATGTTGGCCATTTGGTCGAGCTGTAGTCCAGTGCCCCCATGTCTTGTGTCTTGCCATTCTTTGTTGCCTCTGTTCATTTGACTGCACATTTGTAGTCTTGGTCTTTCACTGTGACATGTTCACTAGTGACTGTTGCTACACACTGTTGTATTTGGACTTGTACCTGTAATTGTATTCATGTATACTGCATTGTCGTCTTGTGGCAGTTGCTTTGTCTCCATGTATTTCATGTAGCATGGGCATTTGAATATGCATTTGTGAACATTGTCGAGTCTGCACTGTGTCTTTTGTTTGCACCTGTTAGCCTGTCCCTTGTTTGGTTTTTGGTGACATCTGTTGGCTGTGCATTGAGCATTGTTCGAACTTGTATCACTTGAGTTGAATCCAGTTTCACAACTCGGGTTTGACCTTGTGCCGAAGTCGAGATTTTATTTATGTTGCACCTGAGTTGAACCCGTCTTTTTAATTTGGGTTTGACCTGTGCTCACCTGTCCCTGTAGCATTATCAAGTGTATATCGGTGTGCACGGCCTTGTGGCATATACAGTGATACACTGTGTATGTCACAAGCTGTTCGTGTATGATGAATTCAAATTTAAATGATGACGAACAACCCAAATAACTGAGGCAAATAATATTTTCAAAAATTATTTATTTTTGAATTGCAAAAATATTTCTTTTTCAATTTTACTGCGTTAGTTTATATTTTTGCAGATTGCTCAGATGCTGGATTCAAACTGGAAGGAAGTTGAAGATAAATACGAGTGTGAGTGATATGTAGTGAGGACATTTGTAAATGTGAAATGTGATGTAGATGTAATTGTAATCAAAGTTGTATAGTTATAGTGAGAACTTGAAATTGTACTATTCAAAGATGTAATAAATATTTGTTTGAATAAAATATTCGTTTGAATTCAAATTCCGTGTTATTTATTTTATTCAGCAAATATTTATTTAATCTGTGAAACTAAAATAGTATATTAACAAATATATTTAAACGAATGTATATATGTTTATTATCATCAAACAAAAATCATATAAGCGCATATTTAACAATCTCTCCCTTTTGATGATAACAAACATATATTTAAGATTTTGAATATGTTAAATGTATTTGATCATAGATATATCCTAATTGCTCCCCCTATTTAAATGCTTCCTCTCTACATGATTCTCCCCCTACATATATGCATAGAAATAGAAATATTCAAATAAGCTTAGATGCAAATGGAAAATTATTTGACCTTTGCTTGATTCTATTTGACAAAATCTTAACTTTTCTCTCCCCCTTTTGTTATCAGCAAAAGAATAATAGTGTTAGAGAAAATAGAGATAAAGTTATCGATATTAATTCAACATTAAAACTCAATTGAATATAAATATTAAATTTCAACAAAAAATCAAACAAAAATCATAAATATTTTGTTAGGCGCATATTCCACTTTTAGAATGATGGAAATGATGTCATCATATAAACCATACAGTTGTGTCTATTTGTGGCATATTTATATCAGGAATTTGAATATCTACTAACCATGCATAACCGTTAGGACTTTTAAATGAGATTAGTAATATTCCAATTTTATTTTAAAAAATGAATTCAAGTATCTTCTAACCACGCATAACCGTGAGGACTTTTAAATGGAATTAGAATCAACTTGTTTATTTTACAAAAATCAACTTTTGATATGCGTTCCATACATGCATAACCGTGAGGACTTTTAAATGAGTATGGAAGCACATAACAAATTCCAAGTAATTCACCCATGCATAACCGTGAGGACTTTTAAATGAGAGTGAATACTTTGGTATTTATTATTATTATTATTACCCTTTTTTTTATTCAAAAAAAATGTGAAAAATGAAAAACGAACGATTCCTATTTAAAGTACCACATATCGACAAACTATATAGAATTTTGATGAGTGATGGTCGTTAGAAATATAAATAGATATAGAGATGGTCATTGAATTTTTACCAACAAAAAGTTTTATAAATCTTGTTTAAATTTCTAAAGAAATTTATTAATTATATCGTCTCAAGTCATAATATTTGATCAATATTAACACTCATCACTTTTTCAATCACTATTTTCCTTTTCGATAAACATTAGGGAGTCAGATTAGTCAAAATGTCATTTAAAATCAAATTCAAAAAATAATTATGAAATTAATTTTTCAAAATGACTAATATGAAAATATGGTCAAAAATGATTTTCTCGAGGGGGTTTTATAAGAAAATTTTCTGCAATTTGAAAAATTATTTGAAATGAAAAATATGCAGATATTTTCTTTGAAAAACGATGCAGTTACTAAATGTCTCAAAAATCACGTTCAACTAGTAATTTTTCTATCAATTAGATTACCAGTGTAATCTGCATCTGAATTTCTCTTTCACTCAAAATTATCATCAATTGAATTTGATTGACCAAACCATGAAGTGTGCACCAAAAATTTCAAATTCAATTTTAACAACAATTTAAATGACATTCTTTTGAAATTGAATTGAAGCCGTGTAAATAATCAGAAAACCGTGAATATAGAGTTAGCCGAATTATAACCAAATGCATTATTATCCAACAAAACACTATTTTTAATCCAAAATGATATATATAAAGTAATTCAAAGAATCTAGAGATTTTTATAGTGTCTTTGGCATAAGAATATAATTGGCCAACTATTTTGAATAAGTCAGAATCATCATCTTTTCATCATCTCAATATTGGCTGATTTTAATTCAGAATACGGTGCAGATTATCACATTTAATATATCGTTTAAAACATACCATTACCTGTTTTACCTTTACGATATTTTTCGTCGTTGTCCATTGTGATTCTGTCACCTTTATACTAGGCTAAGGAACTTTGCTTTGTTACCCGTTGTGTTTCTGGAACAGCCAAAATCCAGAGAACACTGTTGTTGTTCCTTAGCCTGCCACCACACCTACACGATGAAAGATTTATGTGACCTATTTGTTTTTATAGGTCCATGATTGTTAGTGGCAGAATATGAAACATATGTTTGTGGAGATCCAAAACTATTTATATATGTTCCTTTTGGCACCCAAATTTGTATGACTTTCAAAGATTTTATATTTGTGCCTTTTGGAACCCAAATCGGTATAGTTTTCACATGTTTGGGTCTATACCAACAATTATTTCGATTATGTTCAAATTTTCTACAAAACGTGCACATTGAATTTTCTTGATTAATCTCATTTCTAACATATTCAGAGTGAGTATATCCAAGTCCTTATCTATCAATATTGATAGTTTGTTTTCCTATTAACATATTCAACGATTTTTCACTTTTTGAAAATTTATCTAAAGTCGTTGGCAATTGTTGGACTTGTGTTTTGAGAGATTCATTTTCATTTATCAATTGTGTGCACTTTTCAATAGAATTCTCTCTCCTATTATTTTCATTCTCTTTTAAAATCAGAATTTCATTTTCAAGTGATTTTATATTGATTTCTGATTTTTCAATTTCCTTTTCGAATGTTGGACACTTATCACACTTAGGGATCTTACTTTGATAAGTTTTAACTAATTTGTCGAGTTGCTCATTTAATTCTAACAAAGTATCATTTTGTGATTCAAGTTTGGCATACTTCTCCCTAAGTCGTTTAAAACAGCCATTTACTTTGTGGAAATAAATAAGTAATTCAGAGTGAGTAAGTTTTGATACCTCGCTTGGCTCGTCGTCATCGCTATCGGTTATATTCGCATGAAGGCACATATCTGCTACCTCACTTTCACTGCTATCGCTTTTATTCCACTTGGCTGCAAATTTCCTTTCTGAATTCTTCGTTCGTAATGCCAGCTCGGCTGCTCCATCATCATCATCCCCATCACAACTGCTATTTACCAATACTTTTAAGCATATTTCTTTAACTGAGTCGGTTGTGGAGGACTTCTCATTGCTGTTGACTTTTGCACCATACATTGCATCGAGAGTTTTCCAAATTTTCTGTGCATTTTCACAATGAGAGACGAAATAAAAATTATCACGATTAATATGAGAATATAATATATGCATAGCAAAAGCATTAATCGAGATAATTTCCTTATTTGCTATATCACACCCATTTTCAATAATATCCCAACATTTAATATTAACAGATTTTAAATAAAATTCCATTTTCAATTTCCAATTCAAAAAATCTGTTCCATCGAAAATAGAAGGAATAATATTGAAACGACCCTCAACAAAAATATTATCTGGTGGATTCATGACTCTAGAGTTAAAAACAAAATACCGGGCTCTGATACCACTTGTAGGATCGATTTCACCCTAGAGGGGGGGTGAATAGGGTGATAGTGTAAATTATTAAAATTAATCGCGGAAACTTATAAAATATTCAATTCAGATCACAGAATAGCAGCACAGATATCGCAGAATATAAATAACAGAAAAAACATAACAACACAGAATTTACCCAGCTTCGGCAAAACCCTGCCTACGTGCTGCCCCCAAGGTTTCTACTAGAAATTAGTTAGTCTCTCGCTTACACACGTAAACTCGCTATACCCGCTATTGACTAATCTAACTCTGCGCTCAAAACCCTGCCACAACTCAACTACTGAGTTGCGAATTCTCAAGCTACGCCACGTAGCTTGTCCCCTAGTCACACGACTAGAAATTTAAACGGTTTAAAAAAAAGAAAATACAAAACAAAAAACAAATTAAAATAAAAAACCCTATTTTTAAATTCTTATCCCTTTATGTAAACAAGGCCGGCCCAAGTGCTTGATTTCCTTAACCCGTATCCTTTTATTATTTTCGACTCCTTCTCTTCTCTAATCAATGGCTGCTGTGTAAAATTGCTCTCGAGAGATTTGACTTAGGGCTTCGGCTTTTCGTGAAATTGAATTAGGGATTTGTCCCTTCTTCGTTCCAATTTAGGGTTTTTAATTGAAGCGCTGCTTCAAGATATTCGATCGAAGCAGATGATTATTTTCGATGCTAGCTTGTTCGATCAGATGTTACTTTGAATTGCAGACAGCTACTTCAATTCGATCAAGTTTGAATTATAATTGGTATGTTAACTTTTGCTTTTGCTTTTTCTGTTTTTGACTTGCTTGAACTTGATACCAAAAATTGCCGATGATGATGTCAATTTATATAGGGTTTGTAACCCTAGATTTGCGTCGTATATTTTCTAATTGAATTTGTCAACTGATTCACCTCGGCCACTCGATGATGCTTTGATGCTTGGGATTTATTCTGACTTTGTCACTTTCGTATTTTTCACATTCCTTGGTTGACACGGCTTTTGAATCAATTTCGCGATGACCACGGTTTTCGTTCCTTTTTCTGTTGACTTGTTAGAAATACGGCTTTGATACATTTAGCTTTGTATCTGCAGTTTGGATATCGATGATTCCTTCTGATGCTTTGACTTTGGTCACTTTGATTTCATATAACTTGTAGCTTGCTATTATATTACTTCGAATTGCATTTTTGGCTACCTGAATTTCAATTTAGCATTGCATGATGTTGTCTGATTATTTGTTCATATGATTCCATGTATTACTGCACTGACTCATGTGTTTCACATTTTAACTCTTGATATCACTGCTGTATACATTCATTCCGGTAGCATGGTCGTTGTTCATCTTGTAGTCTTCTTGACGTTGCCACTGTGTTGCATTTGTATCACTGCAAAACTCCATTGCTGTGTTGCTCACTGATGCATTGTTGTAACTGGTTTATTGATGCATTCATTGTAGCTTGTTTTGTTTGCATATCTATGCACATTGTAGTTGTTCATTTTATTCATTTGAGTTTTGTCTCTGATCTTTATCGGCACTGACTTTGGGCTGGAATTTTTTCTTTGATATTGAATATATCCCTAGCCATTTGTGTTGGGCATTTCTTGCATCACTGGTACACTCCATATCATTGCTGAGTTTGTTGTTGTGTTGATTTGAATTGTTGCATGGTTCATGTCACTGACCCTTCCATATGCTCTCTGATAATGTTGAACTTCACTGTTGCATTCCATTTGTGTTTGCTGTCAGTTGCATCGAGTTGTAGTTGTACTGTCTTGAGCTCGTATCACAGCAAACTGCATGTTATATTTCTTGATCATGTTGGCCATTTGGTCGAGCTGTAGTCCAGTGCCCCCATGTCTTGTGTCTTGCCATTCTTTGTTGCCTCTGTTCATTTGACTGCACATTTGTAGTCTTGGTCTTTCACTGTGACATGTTCACTAGTGACTGTTGCTACACACTGTTGTATTTGGACTTGTACCTGTAATTGTATTCATGTATACTGCATTGTCGTCTTGTGGCAGTTGCTTTGTCTCCATGTATTTCATGTAGCATGGGCATTTGAATATGCATTTGTGAACATTGTCAGGTCTGCACTGTGTCTTTTGTTTGCACCTGTTAGCCTGTCCCTTGTTTGGTTTTTGGTGACACCTGTTGGCTGTGCATTGAGCATTGTTCGAACTTGTATCACTTGAGTTGAATCCAGTTTCACAACTCGGGTTTGACCTTGTGCCGAAGTCGAGATTTTATTTATGTTGCACCTGAGTTGAACCCGTCTTTTTAATTTGGGTTTGACCTGTGCTCACCTGTCCCTGTAGCATTATCAAGTGTATATCGGTGTGCACGGCCTTGTGGCATATACAGTGATACACTGTGTATGTCACAAGCTGTTCATGTATGATGAATTCAAATTTAAATGATGACGAACAACCCAAATAACTGAGGCAAATAATATTTTCAAAAATTATTTATTTTTGAATTGCAAAAATATTTCTTTTTCAATTTTACTGCGTTAGTTTATATTTTTGCAGATTGCTCAGATGCTGGATTCAAACTGGAAGGAAGTTGAAGATAAATACGAGTGTGAGTGATATGTAGTGAGGACATTTGTAAATGTGAAATGTGATGTAGATGTAATTGTAATCAAAGTTGTATAGTTATAGTGAGAGCTTGAAATTGTACTATTCAAAGATGTAATAAATATTTGTTTGAATAAAATATTCGGTTGAATTCAAATTCCGTGTTATTTATTTTATTCAGCAAATATTTATTTAATCTGTGAAAATAAAATAGTATATTAACAAATACATTTAAACGAATGTATATATGTTTATTATCATCAAACAAAAATCATATAAGCGCATATTTAACAGAATTTACTGAGGCATTCGAATGGATATCTTAGGGATATACTCATTCTAGGGTATACTTCACCCTATCTCTAATGAGTTACTTAATGTGTTATATTCCTGAGCTAAAGTTCAACCTTCAGCTCTGATACCAATTATAACGACCCTGACTCGATCTTCGAAAATCGGCACCGAATACGACACTCGTATTCAAATGCCACAGATTCAAACATCGAACCTGGTTCGCCGGAGCTTATAACACAATTAAGTACAACATAACGGAAGAAAGGAAATGAATATCATATACAACTCCAATGAATACAATATCCAATGATACAACAATGATATCAATATCAGAGATACAATGAATTTGCAACAGCGGAAAACTCAATGAACTTGCAATATTTAAAAACATATGGATAATGGGATTTCAGTTAAGTCACAACTTAAAATCCAAACTTTTCTTTTAAATGGATTAAACAAATTATGATTTCAAATATTTGAAACAAAAAGATTCATTTCAAAAATCTTCAAAGGCTTAAACAATTTCCACACTTAAATCTTTTAAACAAAAGATTCATTTTAAAACCCCCTTTCAATTTAAAATAAGGTTCACAAATCTTTTACAAAGATTCATTCATAGCCTTTCAAAACAAACCCCGTTTCAATCTTTTATATATTTAAAAGATACACCATTAAAAATCCTCTTCAATTTCAAAATAGGGTTCAACTATCTTTCACAAAGATTCAATTATAGCTTTCAAAACCATTCAATTTCAAATTTGAAATCTTTTTATCATAATTATTATTTGAAACCACTAGTTTCCGTTTCGGAAAACCCGATTATAATTGCACGAGTTAAGGCTTTTCAAATATAAACTTGGGTTAAATTCAAATTCCCAAACCAATACTTTTCAAACGGTTAAAAACCCTACAACACCTTTATAACTTGTATAATCTTTTTAAGCCAAAATTTCCAAATTATTGAATTCAACTTCAAATATTGAATTCAAACTCAAAATCAAAATATTTCAAATTTCAAACTAAATCATATTATTTAAAATAATTTTTATCTTCAAAAACTCCATTTCAAATACTTTTCAAATTTAACCCAATTTCATTTTCAAAAATCATTTGAATTTAAAAATTCAATTTTTTAAAACCATTTCATTAAATTCAAATATCTGCGACTTAACTGATTTTCTCGTGAAATCCATATTTGTGTGTGTATAGTGTGGTCCAGGGGTTTACACATAATAGTGCAATAACATTAACCATTACAGATTCAAATGCAGCAATATATTTGATAAGCGGTATAAACTATAACGCTTATCTTTCATTCAAAGATCACAAATATATATATCACAGATAATAATTTACATTACAGATAGTTAACTTCATCAAAGAATAAATTACATCACAGTTCACAAAATAATTCATATCACATATTATCACAAATCAGGGACATCAATCAATTCAAAGCACTCCATAGAATCCTAACATCCATGAGTGAGATCAATTAATTTATCTGATTTGTTTAAATTAGATAAATTACTTATGAATAAATTTCTAGTCCTGGTTAATTAATATTAATTAATTACAGATCAATTTGACTAATTACTCTTTAATCATTTATTGATTAACCTTTAATTTATAATTAATCCTTTGATTAATTATCCTTAATTATTTGCAATAATTAATTAATCCTTAATTATTTGCAATAATTAATTAATCCTTAATTAATAATCATTTCTTAATCATTTTCATTAATTAATTAACCTTTAATAAATTTATTACCCTCAATTTAATTACCTTGATTAATTAATCACATTAATAAATTATCCTTTAATTAATTATTCTTTAATTATTTGATAAATCAAACTTAAATCTTAAATTAATTTATCCTCAATTACTTTCATCAAGTAATTATTTTTAAGTAATTAATTACCTTAGTTAATTAATCAATCTTTTGTTATCCACCTTAATTAATTAAAGATAAACCTTTTTTTACATCATTTAAATTAAATGCTTGAAATAATTTTATACAAGAAATATTGATTAATTAAAGTTTAATACACTTACCATAACCACTTCTTTAATTACATCATAAATCACTGTTGAAAAATACTCATGAATTTAATTACATAATTGACCTAATATGTAATTATCCTTTAACAAACAATTTATAAACCTTTAAATTTTAATCTTTGAAATTTGTAAAGAACTTGTTTAATAAATCGTTTTGAAAACTTATCTATTTTAACATCCGTTTTTTTAAAAAAAAAGTGTTTTAAATCTTGTTTATACTCTATATTTTTAACCCTAGTAACAAGATTAACCTTTATATTTTTAAACCTGTTAACAAAGTTTTCTTTTTAAACTTAAAATCTGGTTAAAACAAAACCCGAGCCCACGCTTCCCTTTTCCCGAGCAAAACCCTTAAATCCACGAACTCGACTTCGAGTTCTTCCCAAAACAACGCGACTTCTTCCCATTCCTTATGTTTTTTTTCTTTTTTTTTGTTTTCTTTCTTTTTTTATTTTAAAACTTGAACCTGATGATGTATTCGCGTTCCCAACCCTTCTGCATACCTGAGCGCATCACAATATTCGCTCGAGCCATGCTTCGAGTCGTACGCGACGTTGCTTACTTCGAGCAAATTCATGAATCCCCCCGAGTCGCCCCCAAGTCCACCTCGTCTTCCCCAACGCTGCTTCAAACTCAGGTACACAAATACGAACTGTGCACGTGCACGGCCGGGAATCTCACCGCCGTTCAACCTTCTGGCCTTGGCAACTCATCCACGACCTTAACAAACACCTCAGTGAATCAGATCAGCAAACACGAACGCAAACACCAAAATGACCTATCGCACTAAACTGGAAAACGTACGAGATCGGAAAAACCACCGTCGCCGACCAACCACTCCACCTGAACCCACGTGCTCTCGCCCAAAGTTACGCTAGATACTCCTCTTCCAATACCCCCACCACCGATATAGGCTCTACCTCACCCACATCGGCAAACAAGCCTTACGAAACCAAATCAATCAAGTTAGGTGTTAAACCCTAGATCACCACCCTATCATCCCCATGGTGAATAATAAATTCACTTAACATTTTTCTGATAATCATCGATACTCAAACCCCCTTCTGACAAAAACACGAAGATCCCGACCACGCCGTTCGACGAAATTTGACCATTTTGTGTTTTCGGTTCAAACCCAAAATTCCACTTCAATTCAAAACGTAAAATCACAATTTTATTATTAAAATTCAACATTTACAAACACCAATCAGATTCTGGAATCAAAACATAAATTTAAGTTGTTTGAATTTCTGACTAAAATTGATTTTACTGTAATATTATATTTGCTTAATATCATTACTTGAGTTTTTTTCTTTAAAATGAATTCTGGGTAATGCTTTACATATTTTATTTAGAGATCAAATCCTATAAAGGATTGGAAGAAGAGAAATTAAATTTTAAATTTGTGTAAAGCCTGTATGTTTGAACAGAGTTTTACAGGTATATATATACCTGTACTCAAACATGCATGCCTATATCTTTACATACATACAATACGTTTTCATCTGACAAAAATATTCCCAAAACTTCATCATCACAGGCATATAAATCAAGAAGATCAGGCTTAAAAAGAAATAAGGTTTGCTCACCTCAAAATTAAAGACAAAGGACAAAGAACAGTGAAGTGTTTGGGCTTGGAAATTTTTTTCTTTCTCTTTAGATCTTGGAGTTTAGATCTGCCAAGTTTGTTAACACAAAACTTTTTGTTTAATTTTCTGTTATACTTACTTACTTGCTTTCAGCAATAACAAACAATTTTGATTCTTTACTTATAGTTTAAATTCTTATATATATATATATATATATATATATATATATATATATATATAACAGACGAATTACCTGCATTTGAAAACATAACAGATTCTGCCTTGCACTTGATTATTTTCCTGTATTTGATTTCTAGAGAAAAAAAACTACACTGCTTACTTCAAATCTGTTTTCTAATTGTGATTTGTTTCTTTGCTTCTGAATATGAGACAACATTTGTTTCCTGGTTTTTCTTTGTTTTGTCTGAACTTTGCTTTGAATTTGAAAAACTGGAATGAAATCTGGTTTGTAGTGTTCTTTTCTGATTTCTTTTATTTCAGATTTGAAGTTTAAAACAATGATTGCCTTATTTTTCTTTTATAAATGAAGATAAAAATCAAGTTTTCCACTTGTTTATTCATTTACACTTGTACATTTTTTTAACACTTGTTAAATTCATCTCTTACACTTGTTATCATATAGGAATTTTATGTTTTTAACCTTGTTTAAAAATTAATTTACAACTTTGTTTAAATCCTTGTATACTTTATGTTTTATATCCATGTTTTAAATAATTTTTATAAATTTTTGTTTTTAAACCCCTCTCTCATTTAATTTGTATTTTAAACCCTAAAGTAATTTATATTTCATATCTTATCATATGTAAATGTTTTTTTACATTATAAATTCATAAATATACAAACTATTTGTTAGGCCTTTTTAAACTTATACTTTCAAAAGATATATTCATACTCAAGCTTTATATTTATTTACATATGTTTATATTTACAACTTTATAAGAAGATGAGTTTTGAAATCAAATTATACTAAATAAATAAACATATATATGGAATATATATGTCTTTAAAATATAAATTTAACTTTTAAACAACTTTTTTTTTAAATTATTTATATTAACATAAAAATTTAACTTTCAAAATACATTACATATGTCTCTTAAAATTTAGAGAACAAATTTCTATAAAATTATATAGTTTTCAAATCCTATTTTTAGTTAAACCATTATATCTTATTGAATATTCATATTATCTCGAACTACTATTGTTATTAATAAATATTATTTGAACTTCAAACCAGTAATTCAATTTACAATCTTTTTATAATTAAGTAGGCACAATATTATTTTAAATTTAGAAAATACCCAATTAGTTTACAATTTAATCTCATTTTTTAAAATTAATTACCAATTTGAATTTTTATTTTTAAAAAAATGGGATTGTTACAAAAAGTTGCATCTGTTATGGTTATTTTATTTATTTTAGGGTCTTCCATCATCCACAACTTTTATTTTATATGTATGGTTTTCAAATCCTTGCTTGCATTAATGACATCTTTTGACCTTTCTTTGTGGCCCACAATAGTGCTGATGAGTTGTTCTCTAACAACCTTCTTCATTAGCATGACACTAATATTATATCTGATCAAATTTACTTTTAATAGGGTAAATCAAATAGGATGGACCTCCTATACCATGTAGGAACATTGTCAAACTCTTTTTCATTGATTTTTGTTTTTGACTAATTTCTAGTGGTTTTTTTTTTCAACTTTCATCTTGTATTTGCTACCTTTTCTTCGACTTGATAAATAGTCAATGGCAATGGAGGATGAGGATGCTTTTGTTTATTATTGAAGTTTGTCTTATCATCAAGAACTTGGGTTCAAAAGGATGAAATCTTCGATGCTCCATATAACAAATATTCTTAGATGAGGATGCTTTTGTTTATTATTGAAGTTTGTCTTATCGTCAAGAACTTGGGTTCAAAAGGATGAAATCTTCGATGCTCCATATAACAAATGTTCTTACTTTCAGGAAGGTGGTAAGAACAAATGTCTCCCGTATAAATAGGACATGAAAAGTAACCATGAGTTATGCATTTCGATAAAGTCCTAAGTGCAAAGTGATCGTGAGTTTCCCACAATATTCTAGCTCTCACTGTGAACTAAGATTTCTTAAGTGAGTCAAATGTAACGACTCATTTCCATAACTGCTTTAACTCGTCTGTCAATAGTTGTAAATAAACATCAATATTCTTTCCTAGTTGTTTTGATCTAGAAATCAATAATGTCAACATCGATAACTCACTTTTCAGTGCATATAAATGAAGGAATATTATATGGTACTTTATCAGAAGCGTGTTACCTTTAGAGAGTAACTCCTTTATAAATTCAAGGAGTGTAGTTACACCATTATCTGAAAAGTCATATTGGGTCTTCAAGCTATTCAATTTCATAATGACATACAACTCTGTAATCCCTTTTGAACATGAAGGATACAATGGCTTTTTTGCATTATCAAAAGGTGATTTATACTTTTTACTTTGATTATTCGACCAATCAACACAATGGTAGGCAATTCTCCAATAATATCATGGTTAGGCAACAACCTTGTAGGTTGAAACTAATGGAATCTATTAGCATCATCAACTTGGTCTTCCATCCTAGGATGTTCGCACTTATCAACACTTATGGCATAACTAACTGGTTGTAGTATTTCTTCTCTGTCGATTTTCCCTCATGAAAATGCCACAGGTTATATGATTGGACAATACCCCACCTAAGTAAATGAAAATGAACGCCATCTAATTTGATCTTCACCTTCATATTTTTGCACGGAGTGCAAAGGCGTGAATAGAGTTTTTTATTACCACCAATTTCTACAACAAATCAAAGAACTTTTGAACTCCTTCCTATATCATGTAGTTCTTCGATTAAATTCTTCCATCCATTGTTTGTGTAACGGCCCGTATTTTACATATCGGAGAATCGTAAAATATTTTATTTTATTCATACGAGGTCATATAATTCTATAATTTTGGGATATGACTCTTAGAGACATTTTACATACCTATTTTTTTTGAATTTCTATGTGACCATCTTGATCCTAAAATCTTATTTGGGCTATAACTTTTGATAGGAGTCGAATTAGAGTCTCAAATAAGTTCCATTGCTTTAGGATGATAGTTTCTCATTCTATAAAGTTGTCATAATAGAAAATCGGATTTATGGTTAGGAAGTTATGCATTCTTTAAGTTTGAATAGTTGTTGGCCAAAAGTAGCGTGTAATTAATTAAGCTCGTTAATAAGCCCATTAGTCTAATTCAAGAATAAATATGAATCGAGGGTTGGAGAATCAAACTAAAACTTTTTCCTTTCTCCCAAATCAGATCTAAACCCTTATTAACCCTAGATTCATCCAAAATCATCCAAATTACTCTTTAAGTCAATACTAAATAGATTATTGATTATAAGATAGAGATCATTGATTTGGTCGATTTAAATTGCTCTTAATCGCTGTGCATATTGGATCTACACTCAAATTGTTTGAATTTGGTAATTGGTGAGTGGTTTATGACTTTCCATTATCCTATGCATGTTTATATAGTAGAATTATAGGTTTTAACATGAGTTTTGCTTATAAAATTCCTTTATAACTTTAATCACATGTTAACATATGTTTATGACCTAAATTAATAAATTCTAATATGATTTGTAGAAATGGCTTTGAAAATCATCTTGTTCATATACATATGTTCATTGATGTCTTAGTTTTCATTAGAGTATGCTTGATTTCTATAATTCTATGCATTGTTTGTTTGAGTGAATGTAATTGCATGTTTGTATGCTGTGCTTTGATGTTTTTTGCTAGTGTTTTGAATGGTAGGAAGATAGGTCGGTGAATATGGCAAATCGGAGGTAAAATGGTCAGAATTGGACAAAACTTAGAAGGGAGGCTCTGAAGTATAGAGGAAGGTAGTTGCTCAAAGCGCAAGCTCCAATTCTTTAAGTGCACAAGTCACTACCAACTTGTTTATGTCGGTGTTGATATGTTTGTGTTAGTCAGATAGCTTGGTGGTTTTGAGGGAACTCAAGGGAAAGGCTAGTATATGTGACCCAAGGTGAGAGATAGGTGATATGATAAGGGTTAGAGGCTATACTCACTTGTTTTTAAAATGCGAAGTTAAATGCTTTAGAGAGAGGATCGAGATGATTGATGGATAGATCGGGGTCCAGAGCACTTAGAGATGGAATACTAGAAGTAAGGAAGTGGAGTTAGCCATAGATTGGATAAGTAGACAAGTCAGTACCGACTTGTTCATATCAGTACTGAGATGTTCTATTGGGTCCAATGATGGTGGAACTTTCAGAGGATGAAGATGGGGTCATGTAGATCATGCTGAAGGTATTGGCTCGTTTGCATCAATGTTGGTTGATGATGTAACAGCATGATAAAAGCTATGTATCCTTGGTTTTTGACTCATGGTGGGAGCAGGTACCCAAGATAGCAGCTTGATAAAGGAGAGAGCTATAGAACGAAGAACTTGGTGGGCTCTTGGATAAGGGAAACTAAATTGAACAATAGAAGGGCTCGAAATCCGAATGGAGCTAAGGATGGCTCGAATGTGAATGTGCTAAGGAATCGTTGTAACTTGGAGTGTTTTTTATTATACTCGAAGCAGGGATAATATAATTGGGGACACCCATGGATCAATTGTGGGACATGTATACCCTAGACTAGTAGCTTTGGGTATAGTGTCTAGCTTTGGGCTACGAGACATGTATCGAGCTTTAGGCTACGTGATGCGAGAGTATAATAAAAATTAGGATTTCTCCCAGGCGGTAGAAGGCCGTACGAGTTATCATATATTCAGAGCACAAGAATGATCGACAGCGAGTATTGTTTGATGGATACTATGGTTGCTTTGGTTGCTTTCTTTAGTGGGCTATCACTCGATGATATCATTAGGAGTAGGTATCGGAGATAGGGATAGCTGGACATCCGTCATTCTATGTTGTACAATACCTTTATGATAGAGTATAATATTATAGTGTTATATAATGACCCGTAAATTTTAGTTTTTTATTTATTTAATTAATTGAAATTTTAGGAAATTTTAAATAATAATATTTAAAATTAAAAAATTAATATTTGGAATAAGTTTATTTGAATAGCAAATGGTAAATTTTCATCTGAAAATATGAAAGTTTATTTTCTTCTGTAATTCTATTTCAATTTAAATCGGTTAAAAATTGATGATAATAAAATATTTTCCAAACCTGAATACTTTTATAAAGAAAATTTATAAATCATCTTCTGAGTGAGACGTCAAATTTCGTTTCTCCAAATTAGACTGCTATTGCTTCGTTTATCTTATTTTCGACAAATTAGCAGCATTTTCGGTACGTGGCGGAAACCATGAAACGGTTAATCGCACCGGTACCCTTTTTTTGAGTCCTTTTATTTCTGAGACCTTTCGTTTCCTTCGTCTATTCATTTTCCATAGTGCTAGCCGTCAGACACTTATTCAATATAAAAGTCACTTGAATTGATGTTAGAAAAATGAATAGTCATCCGTTGATAATAAAATGTGCATTCATTCATTTACTTTACCTGACTTTTGGTTTCTCATTCTCGTGCATATTTCTATTTTGTCTGACCTCTTTCTCACTTTTCTCTCGTTCATATTTTCTTCTTGCCTGACTTCCCATTTCATTTCTCATCTTCTTTTCTTTCTTCTCATTCTCGTGCTCGTCTTCTTCTACAAACAAATATTTACAGTAAATTCTAATTTATCCTTCTTCCACATCAACAGTAGGGTCGACCTCTTCTCCTTGCCTAATCATCGTCATCACCCAGGCCGTGATCGGCCACACCACCAGCCTTCACCATCAATTGATCGGCTGCTCCTCCATCACCACTATGCAGCCGACTTTCCATCTCCCTGACACTTCACTTCCTCCTCGTCCATATCCGTGCCCAACACCATCGCCAGCGGCCGATCCCGCCCTAAACCCGAGCTCCTACCATTGACCTTACCTTCGCCTATCACACGTCCTCCCCATGACCGACCATGCCATCCTCAAACCCACGCAACCATCATCAACCAGAGCCGACCAGCAAACCTACCCCTTCGACCTCACCGAAGTCTCCCCTTCCACCTCTGTGTCGTGCTACCTTCAGTCGAGATCTCCATCGTCATTGCTTCTAATAGGTATATATTTACGTATAACCTATATAAAATCTGTTATTTCTAAGGTACAGAGGTTTTAGTACAATAGATATATTTGGTTTGCCTATTTAAGTTTCAAACCATCATCTTATATATATATATATATATATATATATATATATATATATATATTCTTACCGTTGTATTTGGATAACTATAATATATAATAGAGTGATGGGTTTAAGGGTTATTTATGCAAGTTATATTAATTAAATGAGGTGGTACAATATTTTATTTATATTATATGTGGGTTGATCTGTAGTTTCATATATAAATATTTATTTTCGTATGTATATTTTCTAGAACCGTTATATATATTACTTACATATATTTTAACATGCACTTGATAGTTTGAAACAAATGATTTCGCATATGTATATTTTCATATAAATTTTTGGTTGATACATATACTGTTGGTCAGTGGGATTTTCTATTTTTTTATTTAATGTGGATTTGTAAATTGTGTATATATATAGTTGTTATAATGTGTAAGCTATACTAGTTTAAGTATATGAGATGTTGAACATTAATATAAAGTTTTGTCTGCATACTATTTTGGGTTCAATGTACAAGTTTTAACAGTTTACATATATATTTAATATAGCAACTACATATATAGTCAGTTAGTATATATATATACATAAGGGTAATATATTTGTTTTATTAAATGCTGATTTCTTTATAAAATTGTTTTATTCAATATCAGTGTGCACTACAAATGGTTATACTTGTTGAATCTGGGTTGTTGTAATTTGATTTTAATTATAATATGTATGTAAATGAATATGCTAGTCCATAGATTTGTATATATACATATATACAAGAGTTTGGTGTTCAGAGATAAATTGAGGTTTAAATTTAAAATGTGTTTTAAATCTAAGGATTTGATTTTTTTTTTAATTTAGCATATCATAAATAAACTCAACCAAAAGCTGTCAACATGCCTGACAGGTAACCAAAACGAAATCCAAAAAAAAACAACACCGAAAACCCACAACATAGGATAAAACGAAACAAACAAAAAGGAACCAATGATACTAACGAGAAGCAGAGGTAAAATCTCTTGCCTAGCCAAACTACACACCCGATGAGCTACTGGATACCACCGCCCATCCAACGTCGTAACCGAGCTCCGGCAAGGCCACCGCCCAACTACGATGTTGAGGGACCATCAATCAAAGAAAAGCAAGCTCATCCACCTCCCCTTCAATATAAACGGAAGAAAAGACCAATACCACCAAAACTGAAAGACCGACAGTAGGTAGAGGATAAAGATTTCCTTGAAGCAAACTCCAAACAGCATAAGAACAGCGAGAAAAGAACCACCCCAGATTATCAAGAGCCTGTAAGCAATATTCACACTGTTAGAAAAAAACCGAAGGGGGGGGAATGGGATGGGGGTAGGACGGACCGGTAGGAGGCTAGTAAGCCAGAACTAGCACTCCCCGGGTCAGCAATCATCCAATACCCGCTCTATTGGAAGATTGAGAGCAGTATATAGATAAAAGGTTCACTAAGTGACCAGAGCGAGCACTGACCGAACCTCTGAATGGTCGGCCCCGAAAAGCTAAGAAAACATCATCTCTTACCCGCCGAACAACGGAAAGAGGAACCATTGGAACTTCTTCAAAAATAGCCTTATTCCGCGCACACCAGACATGCCAACAAATCAGACAAGGAATCAAGCGAAAGATGATTGAGCGAAGAGATTACCCAGTGCAATCAAACCACCAAGATGACAGCAAATCATCCGGCGTGGTGATGATGCCATGAACACCCAAAAAATTACCGAAATAATTCCAGCAGGATCTAGCACACCATCCACCGAAAAACAAATGATTAATCGATTCTGTTTCCCCGTTGCCACAGCACCTGCATCGGGAAACAAACGGAATGCCAATCTGCTGGAGGTTCTCATCAACCGGTAACCCATAGTGGAAAATTCGCCACATCAGGAGAGAGACTTTTGGAGGAATGCGAGCGTCCCAAATGAAGGAAAAAATAGGAAGGACTGGAGATGGTGTATGACAAGAGCTCCAGGCCTTCAGAATAGAAAACGGACCACCATCCCAACCGGAGGATTTGAAATTATATATATATATATATATATATATATATATATATATATATTCATTTTACAAATCGTGTTTTTAAAATTAAATGTTTATTTTTTATATAATAATTACAATATATACATACATACATATATATATATTCAGTTATATCGAGTTGATTTGATGCGTTCTCATCGATTTCTAACTATCAGCTTTGCTTGTCAAATCTGTGTCAGCTTACTTCGTTTGAGATTCGTTGTTTGGATCGATCGATGGCTGAATTCATGATTTTTCGTATGCTATCCTGTATTCTCTAGCCTCGAAAGGTGAGAAATCACTCATAATTACCATTCTTATATTTATTAAATTTGATTTCAATTAAAACGACAATTGAACTATGCTGTTGTTAGTTATTTACATTGCTATATATATGTTGTTATCTGTATCTATTCACCTGTAACATCTGACACTATTATTTCTTATTTATATTGATGATATATGACTATTATATTATTTCATACATGTTCTCACTCTTCAAGTTTCCTGTTAGTATAAAATTCACTATGAGTTGAAATGATACATACCCGAACGATCTGTAGAATAGGAGAAAATTGTTATGGGTTGAAATGATAAACCCAAGCGATTTTCATTGAATTGAATTTGGGATTGTGGGTTGAAATGATATATACCCGTATATATATTTAAATTGCGGATTGAAATGATAAATGTCTGTATCACTTGACCATAGGATAGAAAATTTTATACCAACACCATTGGTCTATATGTAAATATTTTGAAAATGATTTCTATGGTTTTAGGGATGTAATACATGGTTTAATAAATATTGATTTCAAGATATTATAAATAGATGTATTTTATAAAGTTTAAATTCTTGATTTAAATTTATATGTTTTGAAAATTTTAAATATTATAAGTTGGTTTTGAAATTATAAATTTTAAGAATTTGCTTGTAATTTTACTATTTGAAAATATGTATAAATTAGTGTTATTATAAAATAAGTTTGATAATAATATTTAATTTAAGAAAGCTTGATTTAATTTATATATAATATGTTTAAGTATTATTTAAAATTTTATTTTTAAATATAGAGTTTATAATAACTTTAATAAAGTATGGTTGGGAAGGTAGATTTGAAATTGATTTGAAATGGTATTTAATTAAGAACTTATTTAATTAAATCGATTTGAAACTTATGGAATTTGAAATTTGTAAAGAATATGATTTTATAACTTGATTTTGGTTTAAGGTGATTAAAGGAATATTCAGTTATTTGAAATTTAAAGTTTTATATAAATGATACTGGATTTATTAAGTAAACATTTCAAAACTAAATAATAGTAAATTGAATTTGTTATACATATGGAATTATCAAATTTAGTTTTGAAAATGTTGAATACTTAGAGCTTTGAAATATACTGAAATTGAAATGGTTTATTTTGTGGTTCAAATCTGTTTTTGAAATCGATGTATTTTGGAATGGTTTACTGAGAAACTGAATTGAATTGAAGTTGATGATCTGAGATTTGATTAGATTTGAATTTTGGAATTCACATTGATTTGGAACTGATTTGTGAAATTTGAGGAAGCTATTTATTATATAAAGTATTTTAAATTATATATAATACTATTTATATATTTTATCTATAAACTATTTCATATAAACTATTTTTAATATAAACTATTTTAATATAAACTATTTTAACTTATATGTAAACTATTTTACTTTATAATTTGTCTTATTAAATATACTATTTTAATATCTAAACCGGTTAAGTGGGAAGTATTATGATTTCAAAGTATTATGATTTCTAAATTATGATTTCCAAAGTGTTACGATTTCCAAAGCGTTATAATTTCAATTGTTTTGGTTTCGAAGTGTTATAACTTTTAAGTACTATGATTTCGGAAGTGAATATATATGAAATGGAAATGATATCATATTGATATGGTTTTGAAATGGAAATGATATTTTGGTTTTGAAGTATAAACTATTTTGAAATGATCGTTGTGTTATAATAATGCTTGATTGTTAAAGAGACCGGGATCGGTTCTTGTCATAATCTCTGCCAGTACCGAAAACCACTTTAACGACCATGTACATGGTGGAGATTTCAGAATGAAGAAGAATGTTGGCGACATCTTATTGAGGTATATACGTGGACCCAACTCCCGTGAGTTATCATAAGGTGGCTAAAACATGAGCGATTCTCGTGCCAAGTGAGGTAGCTCCTCCGATCGGACACACTCTTTCGATACTATATTATAACTTCATGATTGATTTGGTGGCCACCCTTGATTTTGATTTTGGGAGTGTGGTTCGAGGTGGGCGGTAGCTGCGGCTATGTGATACCACCAGCCCGGATGCGTAATTGGTATATCTACCTTTGCATTGCCTAGTTGTGCCGTGTCACCTACCTTAGCGAGACCACTATGAGTTTGTTTTGTACCATTCCTATGGAGTGCCCTTTGACGATGCCAGTACGGGGGAGATTACGGTACTGTATAGAATATGGGAATATATAAAATATGTTAAGGTAGAAAATGTAAAGCCTTAACACTATTTTAATAGTTTACTTTACTACAGACATTATTATAATAGCGTGTATTACTACATAGTAGATAGTTTAACGGATCCTTAGAGGATGGTAATCCCAAACATCCTTTGAGTTCCTTTTATTTCAGTTGTTATTTCACTTGATTTGGATTTATTGATATAAGAATGTAAATCC